>OY720409.1:8751240-11571960 GCA_963082905.1 Oligia fasciuncula
ACAAAATCGGGGTATTTTAGATATAAATAAAGTCTAAAGTATAAGAGCTATGCAATTGAAACTTTATAGGTTTAATAAGTCAACCACTGACATCATATCCTGAAAATTTTGTTTATCTGGTATAATCCAAACCCAAGTTATGAAGGTTCAAAAATACGACGAAGTGCTTCGAGAAAAGGTAGGTGCCCTTGCGCTTCGCTTGGCTCGTCTTGGCGGGGGCACTCCCGTGCCCCCAGATATTGATTTCAACTAATAACTGGGGAGTTACAACGAAGTATATCTTATAAAGGTTTCGTTTTTCCTTTTGAGGTACGGAACCCTAAAAATGAAATAACGTTTACCCATATTTTCTATATTGTTCTGGAATTGATAAAAATGTCAAGAATGTCTCCAGGCTTTTAAATAATTTGTATGTAAGTACTTCGAATTCACGCCTTAAAGGTGCCTGCAGGTTCGATAACGTTGATCGATCCCAATCGCTCTCGGTTCTTTGTATCTTGATCGAAATCTTATTACAACGATATCGATCTCCTTGCTCAAGTTTCTTGAACATTATCTATCGTCACAAGATATAAAACTAGAAGCATTTATTTCTATTAAACCAACATATTTTTACAATAAAATAATACCAGACTCTTATTGTCCCACTGCAGAGTTCTATTCTCATACAGAGAAGGCACGAGCATCGAGATATAATATGCACCTAGATAACGCAAGAGCAACTACTTCGCGAGCCCAGCTTACGTACAAAAATCGTAAGCCGCCACTTTCGCGCTCAGTCCTGTATACTGCTGCCTGGGCTGGGTGAGCGTGAGCGCTGGCGCTAGGTCCCGGGGGTGGGGCGAGACGAGTGCCGCACGCGGCGGCGTCTTTGAATCGATTTGATTTTCCCATCACTAAATAGTGATTGTGACGTCATAGTATACCTACCTAGTCAAAAAATGGCACGCTTGGTTTTTATACATCACCCTAATTGCGTAATACAGTATCAATCGGAATCTGAATCATTTTGAAGCAAATTGCTAATCCATTGCTTCATAAGTTCGAAAAATTTGTCTGCTCAACACGTAAATAATGCAATGAATGTTGTTGAACTGTCAAAATGAAACCGAATCCGATCGATAATGTGTTAGGCAATTGCCCCGCAGATCGTGATACTTACCCTTTGGGCGCATTATGTCCAATTCGCAAAATGTCCAACTGTCCAATTCTCAATTGGTCCAGTTCGCAATTGTTCCAGTTCGTAATTTGTCCAGTTCGCAATTGGTCCAGTTCGCCATTAGTCCAATTCGCAATTAGAGCGACTGCCTATCTGACCTCCACAACCCAGTTACTGGGTAATACGATACCCCTTGGTAAGACTGGTTGTCAGACCTTCAAGCAGCACAGCTATCTGTTAAGTTAAAAGAACTAAAATAAATGCTGAAATAAAAATATATACTTTTAGTTTATTGTCAAGGCGAGAAATATAAGTACAGAAAAGAAAGGAGAAAATTATTACTTTTGGCATGTTGCTTGATATTATTTACCGTCCTGAAATCATAATCGTAAATCAACAGCTGGAAGGTACAATAATTTCGTGTGTTTTTGTTAATACGATAGTTAATCTTACTCAACAAGGCGTATCCACTTTCACGTAAGTACTAGTTATATCCAGTACGATTAAGCGGGGTTTGCATTATGAAACTAGTGTCGTGAAGCAGTAGCTTGGCTATTTATTTGACTGGCAGCTAACTAGCACCCGATTTCTGAAAGGCTGCTTAAGCTAATTTTCTAAGACGCTGAAATTTCAAAAGTTTTACCACGCTGCAAGTCTGGGGGTCTACTCCGAAGCGGCCGAATGTTCGGTTATTTTCTGATTCGAATATTGTTTTCCTACTACGAATTTAAAAAAAAAAAGGTAAAAAAAGGGTTAAGGGTTCTAAAAAGGTTCAGATTGGCACAGTTTGGTCGGGACCAATAGTCAATATAGGAAGTTAATGGTAGTAGAAAATGACCGAACATTCGGCCGATACAGTGGTTAACCGCTTCGGAGTAGACCCCTCTTCGGGTTGTTGAAAGCCTATTTAACGTTTCGGTTGTCAAATCCCATAGTAACGTACAAAAGGATCATTTGGCGCTCGACTGACGTTGACGTTGTTGGTGAACATTCGTAAAAATTCTTGAAAAAACAAGATGACGGCGTTAGTTCCGATTTTGGCCACGCACCAAAATAACTTTGTAGCGCTATGTGTATGTGACAGTCCCCTGTGCAGGGCTTGCATGGAGGCTGATGAAACAATTGCACATGTGCTCTTTGAGTGCACAGGCGTCACCCAGATAAGGTCAGAAACCCTCGGGACACCCAGATCGTACACAGATGTTCTTAACAGACCAGGAGATTTGATCAGCTTCTGGAGGGGGAGGTGGGCTGGTTGGAATAACCACCGACGGCCGCCATGGCCCACGCACAATGGTCCACTGAAGGACTAAGTGCGGAAACCAAACCCATAACATAGAACATAGCTATGTGTATTTTTCTAGATAATAATGGCGTGTTATATGGGTACGCCAATTAGTATGAGACTACGATCTACTTGATCAGGCTTTCAAAAAACGTTGAAAAGTTGTATTTATATTATTCTTTTCGGGAAACTACAGCTAATTTAAAGTTTTCTAAACAATATGAATTTTGAAATTATCAAATAATTATTAATAGTAGGTACTTAGTCGTATTTTAATTATTAATTTGATTAGGCTTTTTCTCAATTTAGATTTTTTGTAAAGTAGGTACTTAAACAGTTTAGTGAACTCGCGTGGGGGTGTGAAGCAATCATAGTTCCTATTTATAAATAGCTGTTAAAATATGGTAACTTACCGCTTACACAATCTGTATTTAACTAAGTGTATCCTGATGATTGCTTTATCATTGATCCGCGGCATGAATATGTAACGCGTTGGTTAATCGGTATGTACTGTAAAAAGTGACCTTACACTTTTTGTGTTACACCGGTGATACTACGCCCCGGACTGGGCAAGGCATACTAATTTGACTCAATTAAAATTGTTTTTTTCGCAAGTTACAATGTTTTCAGGTTCCACACTTCATTGACGAGAATTTTTTAGAAATATTTTGATGTTTTCACTTTTTGTACAGAATTAATCTCCAATGGCCGCTTTTATAATTTGCCGTGGCACGGCACGGTACGGCACGTTTTTACCGTCACGGTAAAGTAGGGAAGCAAAATGTATGCATTTGTATGCAAACGCTTTTAATTTACCGTCCACGGCAACGGCACGCCGTGAACAGCAACGATCTACCGTGCCGTTGCCGTAGCATACTGCGCTCCCTATCAAATCGTCGCGGCATTGTTGAGAGTGTAGTGTGTGCGTACAAGAAATTTGTATGTGTGCGTGTTTTAAATCATTACTCAGATGAGAAAGTATGTAATAAAACGATTTTGTTGACATCCGAAAATAATTGAAAAACTTATTTGGGTCTTCCTTGAGCTTATCAAATAGCGTGTAGTATGACCCTTCTAAATATTTTACTTTTAAAAGCGGATGTTGCCAATACTTTCTAGTAATATGTCTTTTTTTACGTCTTAAATATAACAAATAGAGCATAACGCCTCTTTGCTTCAATAATGTGGTATCTTGGAAATTGAAATTGTTGGACTTATCACGTTATTGAAGCAAAGAGGCGATAAGTAGTCGCTGTCTCTTCGAGAACATGTCTGCACTTTGAAGACGCGCAAAGCGTAATAATTTCACGGCGAATTATAAAATCATCCTACGGCACGGCATGCCGTCCACTGCCACAAAACTTCTATCACGTCCACGGTAATATCGTGCCGTGCCGTGCCACGGTAAATTATAAAAGCACCCATTAAATAAGTAGGTTATGTGTACTAGCAGGAGTATAACATTAGAAACAATTGC
Organism: Oligia fasciuncula; assembly: GCA_963082905.1. Lineage (NCBI taxonomy): Eukaryota > Metazoa > Arthropoda > Insecta > Lepidoptera > Noctuidae > Oligia > Oligia fasciuncula. Next base: position 8,755,162 of record OY720409.1, read on the forward strand.
AGAAAGGAGGCAAACAAAATTTTTCCATCGTAAAGCAAGCACTCTAATGCTTCGCATTATGAGTCGTGCAAAAGTCAATCAGTTTTCTACCTTATTTATTGGAATTACAAACAGTAAAAAAACCGACTTCCAAAAAAAACACTACAAACTGAAAAATAACTTTAATGTCGGAAGTCGGTGTCTTAGGGATCAGTATTTTAGTTTTTGCCACCGACTTCCGAAATTAAAGTTATTTTTCAGTTTGTAGTGTTTTTTTTGGAAGTCGGTTTTTTTTTTGTTAAAAAGTTTTTATTTCTCGCTTTTTAGTGGGTCTGTTTATAATTTATCTAAGTTACAATAGCCTAATGTCAACTTGCCCATCGCCTTTTTATAAAATATTCCTTTTGCTCGATGCAGGGACGTTAATTGTTGAGGAGTTCTCCTTTTATTAGTTTTTAGATTAGATGCTGATAATCCTGGCTGCAGCATCAGGCCAGACTTATGTCAACATTGCATTGAACTTAAAATTAGTCCTGTTTAAAATGAGCCCAAACACGTCTACGGTGCTGTAATTTCAAGGTTTGTACTTTTTCTGATGCTCCTGGCTTCAGCATCAGGTCTTCGGTGTTCCTCAGTACGTTTATCCACACATCGAGCCCTTTTCAATGAGCCTAAACACGATATATCTGCTGTTAGTTGTCGAGGAGTTAGGTAGCATCAGGTCATGACTTGATGATCATGAGACCAAATGTGGCAAATGCCCTATCAAACATCAAAACAATTTACTAAAACAGTCCTTGCCTGTTCGAGTAACTTCTTACTGTTAAGGAGTTGTACCTTCCATCATCAGCCCAGCTACCTGAGATGGTGACAACCATAGACAAATACACAAGATACTTCATAAAATATGCGAAAAACAATAAGTGAGCCTATAAAATTTGAGGGTTGCCCTCGATTTCTCTAAGATCCCATCATCAGATCCTAACTTGGTGACAATGGGACCACCTCAGAACTATCTACTTTCGAACAAAAAAAGAATTTTGATAATCCGTCGACAATTGGCGGAGTATTCGATGAACAAACATACAAAAAAAAAAAAAACACAAACACCCGAACATAGTACCTCCGATAGGGCCCGCTGTGATGCCACGGACACCCCTGTGCACTGGGAAGACACAATTGTGTCACGTGCAGTTCATGGCAGTTTAAAGATCATAAGTTCACATGCGGAGCTAGACATGCTTATCACTCGAGATAGTAAACTAAGTATTAGCTACTTTAACTAAATAAAATACATATAGTAATTATATGATTCACTATTAACTTTCACTCGTAGATCAGGCACTGTGCTTGCTCTAGGTGACAGTCGTTTAACAATCTCAATTTATATGTTCACGGGACACGATATACGATAAGTTAGTTCATGCAGTTTCGAGTCGTGATCGTAACTCTTTTATTGTCTTATAATGATGTCATGTATTTGTTAGGTTAATAACAATAATGCGTCAAAATGGGCTCAATATGTTTTATTTTGTGAGATAGTTACTTATTCGAATAAAAATCGAAACAATTGAGACGACAATAATCGATCGGTGGAAGCGTACAGTCACGAGCACTAATATGTCTACACTTGGCAACTTTCAATTGCGATTTTTTCGTGAAATAACGAATGTAACGTTGAAATACGACACTTACACAAACCTATGGGTTCGAAAATACTGTGAGAAAATCGTGCCAAGTGTATACATACTTATGCTCGTGACTGTACATGTAATCACCTTTATAACACTCCGTGCGGAGTTGTAGGTCGTGAGTTCGAACCCAGGCAGGCACTTTGTGAATTTAATTTCATCACCACTGCTCTCAAAACGGTGAAGGAAAACATCGTGAGAAAACCGGCATATCCTAGCTAGACCCAAAATATCAAAGACATGTGTCATCCACCAACCGGCACTGGGCCTGGGCCCGCGTGGTGGATTATGGCGCACCCTCTCCAAAGAGGCATGTGTCCCAGCAGTGGAAACAGTATAGGTTAATTATGCAGTGCAAAGAGGGACCAATTTGTAAACAGTTGATTTAATTATCGATCACTTTGTTCGTGTAGATTCTGTTCTCATCTATGTATCTCTCGATACATTGGCATAAACAGTTCAATACGCTAGATGCCACTGTTCATTTAACCTAGTTCCTCCTTTGATTAGTTTTGCTGGATTACGGAATCATTTCGATTAATATGATATAAATAAAATATAGAGTAGGTACTTAGCACTATATTCCCCGAGAAACATCCTTATAAAAGTTCACTATTTAAGAACCTGCATGGTAGTTAGAAGGTAATCGGTAAGTTTTAATAGGTTTATCTTTATATTTTAAAATATGTATTCCTCAATTTTCATGATTGCACCTACCACTGTTTGTCTCTGCATCACCCAAAGGTTGACTACTGGTAGAAAATGTCTATTGCATTAAGTCCGCCTCTGTACATTTGTGCTTGAAGTATTAATTAAATAAATAATCTCGGGATTTAAAAAGACATCTAATGGGCACTTATAGGTAACTTTTAAACGGAACACTTTCTCGAAATGCCCTTCGTCTTTTTAGACACCCACGAGCAAATAAGCAGGGTAGTTTAAGCATCCAAAACAGTGTCAATAAATGCCGATGAAGGTTGAATTAGCAGTAATTTGAGAGGTGCTTCAAGGATCTTTTGGCGCCTAAATGACATTGACAGGGTCAAGGACAGGGGAATTGTTAGTAAACAAGGGTGAACAAGCAATTGTTAGTAAACAATCTTCTGTACTTGCTTGTTCTATCATAGACCTCATTCATCGCTTTCCACTAAGCGAGATCATAAGTGAAATTATCACAGAAATTGTATTGACAAAACAAGATGGCAAGATGGAAGTTCTGATTTTGACCACACGCCAAAAGAACCTTACGTTGTACTGAGCTGTCGTCGTGCAAAATGTATAAAGAACCTGTAATCCCCAGGGTGCTGTGCCTGGAGCAACAAAAGACCCTCTACGTGCCGGTGCCTCGTCTGCAGAAAGGGTTCCTCAACCGCCTCGAGCTGCCTGAGGGAGAGACCGGCCCGGCAGCCATCAGGAAGGCCGTCTCGCGTAACGGAATGGAGTCCTATGGGAAACCAATTGGTGAGTACATTACTTGGAAAATACAGTAGTAATTCGTTGCCGATTTATTTCAATTTGAACCTTATGTCAGTGTTTATAGAAGTCAATTCTTCTCTCGTAGCACAAAAGCCTTTTTTTTTAGAAGGACTTCATCATTCCATAACTATGACCAGAAGGCCAATTCTCGTAATTTAAAACGTTAAAAATCTAGTCGCAGTCTCATCTCGGCGACAAACAAATGTCAAAAACTTGTCAAAATGTATGGAAATTAGAAGTATTTTTGACAGATTGAGACTGAGATCAGACTGAACGTTCTTAAAATTACGAGAATTGCCCCTCTGGTGTGTGGAATCTTTTTTCGCGCGGCGATTTTTCCTCTCACTGGATTTTCAACGCACTGCTTAGTGCCGAGACTTGAAAATCTAACAGTGTATTTCTTTTTGTCGCGCTGGGATGCGCTCTGTTGGATTCTCAATGCTCGGCTCAACACAGAGAGTTGAAAATCCAGTGCGCGATAAAATCCCGCAGCGATAATACGTCCGTGCGAACGCTAAAAGATGGGCACACCTTCTGTAGTCGGATTTGATTAGTAACCGCAGTAAAAAAAAACCGGCCAAGTGCGAGTAGGACTCGCACACGAAGGGTTTCGTACCGCAAGGCATATTAAAACACGGAAAAACACGTTTCTTTTATACTTACCCCTTTAAATTTTAACTTTATTTTATTTTTATTATTTGTTGTTATAGCGGCAACAGAAATAAGGTCACCCGGGGCGAAAGCAACTATGAGGCTAAAGCAACTAATTCAATTTTCTCTCAATCTAATCATTTTTGTAGATAGCTCTATCTATTGGAGTAAAGAGGAATCATAGTTTTTTCAAATAAAGTACAGATGGTATCACTAGTTTACCTAATGTAGTACTGACAGATCATTTTCTGTCAGCCGCCATTTTGGAGCAACGTGTTGCCGCGTCCTGGGTTATGTTTTATGCCATTAAAAATATTTCAAGTCGTTGCAAGGAAAAATAGAAATGCATCCTAAAAACAAGATAAAACTTAAGTGTTTTTGGTATATTTGGTTAAACTCTAGGTGTTATAATTATCATTTTTACCGACTTCAAAAAAAAGGAGGTTATCAATTCGATACGTATGTATGTAATATTATTGGAATTGCATTATATTCACATATGACAATCTATTAGGGCTTCCAAACAAATATACAAAATTTTATAGACGTATGTATGTATGTATGTATGTATGTATGTTTGTCCACGCATATCTCCGTAACTATTAATCGGATCGTGACTATTCTTTTTTTATTGGCTTACATTTACTTCAACTTAGGGAACAGTGCAAGTTTCATCAAAATCGATTCAGTAATTTTCAAGATATGGACTAAGACGTGAAAGTGTGACGGCCTGGCTTATTGATACGAGCTACGGGTGTAGTGTCAAAGCGAAAACATCTCAAAACCTTGGTCAAATTCTAGTGCAACAACTAAAAATTACCAAATAAAAAGTAATTTAAAAAAATTAAACCGACTTCAAAAAGAAATGAACTCAAAATTATGAAATAACTTTAATTTCGGAAGTCGGTGGCAAAACACTAAAACTAAAATACAGATCCCAAGGCACCGACTTCCGAAATTAAAGTTATTTCATAATTTTGAGTTCATTTCTTTTTGAAGTCGGTTTAATTTTTTTAAATTACTTTTTATATTGATATAGTTACATTAACCTCAACTTTTCATACATGTGGGTTATTGCAACTATTTTTGCAGTTACAATCGCCCCATGCTTTTTGTACGAAAACTGCAAATTACTAGTGACGTTCCGTGTCGATATTTCGATAAGTGAATTTCACGTATTTGCATAAATGTGTAGCTGCAATTAGTATGAAGTGTTTTAGATTTTGCGTAGTTTTAACAAAACGAAATAGCTTAAATAAAAAAATGTACCAAGTTAATACAAAATCCAAATTTTGTTATCAGATGGTCCGAAACTATAAAAAAAAGGAGAAAACTTACTAGCTGAGTATAATATACTTTATTGATCTTATTCTTAATGAACACTTAGATCGATTTTGCGTTTTTGCACTAAGAAACCTATATTTAAACCTTTCATTATTGTTAATTATCGAATGTCTCCACAAATATTTATCGATAAGTAGTAGGTACTACATCTCAACACTAGTCAGTATGGAAGACAGTCGCATTCACCCCATAAAAATAAAAGTAAATTTGCTTGAAACTGAACTCTATCTCAGCGACTATAGATAGCTTTTACAGATAATTCTGTGTGCATCTACCTACATGTACTCTTGACCTCAACATTTAGAAACAGATTACAACAGGGTTATAACCAATAGTCACATTTACCCCAAAGTGAATGGGTGGGGTACATTCACCCCACCAAAATGGTGGGGTGAATGTAACTTTTACTGGTCTTATTCAACAATAATGCAAATTAATGAAAAACCAAAGTCTATTTGTAACTTAATTTATGTCGAAACTGTTCATCGAAAGCTGTGCAATGAAGTACGTTTATTAGAATATCCCTATTATTTAAGCAGCTCATGGTGGAGGGAAGCAAAGTTTCAAAATTATTTTTTTTAGTTGCTTTCGCCCCGGGTGACCTTACATCATCTGTGAAAATTTCAACCGTCTAGCTATCACGGTTCATGAGATACAGCCTGGTGACAGACAGACGGACAGTGGAGTCTTAGTAACAGGGTCCCGATTTTACCCTTTGGGTACGGAACCCTGAAAAAGGATATTGCTTTCCTCTCCTCATACGCCTTCATCGCAGCTTACTCCTTGTCACCAAAAATATTCAAGATTGTCCTATATTCGGTCTTGCCAACAGACTTATTGTAGTACTAGTATGACATCATCAGTAAACAGGTATCGACTGGTCTTTTGTTCAGGCTTGACCTTGCACTAGCAAAAAAATTCTGTTTATTAGTTATTTTATCCAAGATTCATTGACTCGTAAGGTTATACTATGCTATACTTCATGTATCCATACTAATATTATAAATTCGAAAGTAACTCTGTCTGTCTGTCTGTTACCTTTTCACGCCTAAACCACAACGGATTCCGATAAAATTTAGCAGAGAGATTGCATCCCGGGGAAGGACATAGGATAGTTTTTATCTCGATATTCCCACGGTATCGACACTTGGGTGAAACCGCGAAGCGCTGCTAGTCAATTATAAATTGTAATGTTGACAATTGTGAAACTCTTTTGGTCCGTATAAATGAAAAAAAAAGTTCTTTGATACTAATGTGTGTGAAACAACTTACATTCTCTTGTAAGGCTCAAATCACACCGAGATGGAAGCGAAGCGGAGCGCAGTTTCAGTGTCATTATGAATTTTAACTTTATTTTCATTACTATAATACTCGCATGAGAAACTTGAGTCATTGGAGTGCACGCGGCGCCGCGGGCGGCCGCGCGACCTTTCAAGTTTCTCAAGCGATACTATGTATTATAGTAATGAAGATAAAGTTTAAAATTTTATGACACTGAAACTGCTCGCCGCTTCGCTTCCATCTCGGTGTGATTTGAGCCTTAATGTGTGTGTGATTTGAAACGATTTGGCCTTCCAAGAAAGGTTTCAGAACGACTTTTTCACGCATAGTTCTTTGGCGATATTGCGAGAGATGGCGACCTTGCTAAGCTGCATTATAACGCCTACCTATAAACGCGTATAAGGCGTATAGTATTATAACTGTTCGATGTCTGATACTAAAAGAGAAGACAGCAAATGTGGATTTTCTCAGTATTACATAAGCGCGCTAGTGTTTATGAAAAACTGACCTTAAATCAAATTGGCATCTTTCCAGAGGGTGAAAGTTCTCATGAATATGAGAATACCTTTTACCTACTATGCAACGGACTAAACGGAATAGGAAAAATATGCTGTTTGTTACATACATCCTATAATCGAAATTTATAAAACATAGGCTTGTTTTCGCTATTTTGAGTGTTTTTTTTCATAAGTTTTAATGAGTAATTTCACCCCCTGGACAGATGCCAATAAATTCAAACCCAGTTGGGTATAGAAAAAGAATAATTTGAGAAGAAGATTCTTATATCCTACACCATGTTTGGCAGCATAAATGAATATACGAAGGGATTTCCTGTATTTTCTTTAGCATGTATAAAATTTAGAAACGATACCGTGATATGTTCCTTACGCACAGCACTTCATAAACTGGCCATAAATCTAACATTTCTTAATGGGAGATGGCTAATGCTGTTTTCTACGAGTTTCCATTGTCAAGGATTTTCATTTTCTTTCTGTACACCTGTTAGTACAAATCATTGACACTGTCTGCACCTGTCTTTGTTGTGAAATTAACAGAATCCATTTGGCTGAACCCTATCTTTAAAGATACAGGCTAGTCCTAGTTTAAAAGATAGAGTCTACAATTGCATAATAATGTAAATATCATATCAAACAATGTATACAGTGCAAAGTGCTATTTTTTGTAAAATAAAAAAAAAGTACTTTATAAAAAAATATACTTTATAAAAACTGGCCAAGTGCGAGTCGGACTCGCACACGAAGGGTTCCACAAGGCAAAAACGCAGAAAAAAACACGTTTGTTGTATGGGAGCCTCCCCTTAAATATTTATTTTATTTTTAGTATTTGTTGTTATAGCGGCAACAGAAATACATAATTTGTGAAAATTTCAACTGTCTAGCTATCGCGGTTCTTGAGATACAGCCTGGTGACAGACAGACGGACGGACGGACAGCGAAGTCTTAGTAATAGGGTTCCGTTTTTACCCTTTGGGTACGGAACCCTAAAAAATATACTTTATAAAGGATTAGGTTGTCAGGGAAGACACGTAACTGTTCTTTGTTCATAATGAATAAAATAACGTTTTTATCATCAGGCATAGAAGATTCCGTTTCGCTTGACTTGGTCGTCATGGGATCGGTCGCCGTGTCCAAGGAGGGATACCGCATCGGCAAAGGAAGAGGTGAGAGATTATTTTTAAACCTAGTTTTTGTTTTATTCTTTTATCTGATTTTAGCATAATTTATATATATTTATTTAACTTTTAAAATCTCTGTAAGAATCTGCAATACATTCATAATTTATTGGTTTAAATTATTGTTGTATTTATTTATTTTCTTCCAATGAATTGTGTAGGTATGTAACAAGGTACATTATCCCTCATGAAATTCTCATTTAATAGTGAGAGAAGATGGACGTCCCAGCCTTTGTCAAAATCCAAATTTAAAAAAAGGACAAGGGGACGATTCACTTATCATTCAGTCAGACTCAATACAATTTTTATTAAAAAATCTACTATGATTCAGAAAAAAATCAAAGCTCCCCTTTTATGTTATATCCATATAGACTGTATCTTATTATATGTATTGTATAGGCTATGGCGACCTGGAGTTCGGTCTGATGATGCACATGAAAGCCATCAAGCCTAACACAGTGGTCGCCACTACTGTGCACGATTGCCAGGTAAAGATCATAAATTATGGAGAAGTTTATGCACCCAATCTCTCACTAAGTATCTGTATTGCACATACAAAACAAATGTAACAAATAGTGCTTTTAAAGGGGCCATCACAGACACGGTACTCTTACCTCGCGTTCACACCAAAGTATAAAAACCTTTACATCCATATACAAGCTGTGATACTAGTTTTCAACAAGTCTGGTAAAAGATTTGTCGTTTAGCGTTTATACCTAAAACAAGTTGTGAAGACTAACCCCTTACTAATAAACTTATTATATCAGATGAATAGTTACACACCGATTTCTCTTTCAGTCGTTAGTAATTTGACTTTCGAAAGAATACAAAAGTGTAACTATACAGACGCTATACAACTTTTATTAGTAAGAGGGTTGTTGTATACAAGTTGTAGAAAACTTGGCAAAATTGACAAAAACAAAATAGTTAACATAAGACGTGTTTTCGACATACTTGTATATGGGTGTGAAGGCACCCCGCGTTAGTAGCATCTGTAATTATGCATTCATTTGCGGAATACGGGTCGATGCAATTTCTTTTTTTTGCAATTTTTTTTTTTACACGATGCAAGCGATCATGCAGTCGCCAAATAACCGATCGCGCTGCTAACAGGACCGTGTCTGCATGGTACTAACTTACAACGCTACAAAGATCGTTTGGCACGTGGCTGAAATCGAAACTGACGCCGCCATCTTGTTGTCAATACAATGTCTTGTGACAGTTTCACAATGTTTAACACCAACGCCCCCTAGTCAATGTCATTTAAGCGACAAAAGATCCTTGTAGTACTCCATCTATATATTCCTTTAGTAAACTTCTCCATAGTATAGTGTGTGTAAGTGTGATGTAGTTACTTGCACTGGAAGGCGTCGTATAGGTACAGGGTTATTCTTAAAACATTAACAACCTCTTAAGAGGTCATTGTACTTATCATTTAGACCAACTGTTACTATAGGACCAAACCTGAAATGGCAAAAAAAATCTGCTGTTCCCTATATTTGTTCGTATAACTCGTCAAAACGAACAGCTGGTTTTTTTTTCGCGATTTCTGTTTTGGTCCCTTAATAAAAATTGTTCATAATGAGTACAATGACCTCCGAGATTCTTAATGTTTTACCAATAACCCTGTATAAATAACACGTATAATAAACATTAATTTGTTGTTTGGTATATTACTTCATTATTAACATTAACCTAGATAATTAATAACGCCCTATAGAACATGCACCCTCCTAATATATCTTCCATTTAACAAGTCTTTTTTAATTATTTAGCGAAACTTCACAGGCGTAATAAATAAAATCTATAATATAAATTATCATCATAGTTATTCTCCTGCCCTTATCACATATTTGGGATCGGCGAAAGTGTATTTTTCTTCCATACATAATGAATATTTGTATAATAAAACAAACTATCAAGTCATATAGTTTACTTAGCGGATCACGGGGTCAACGTCCGCGAGTCGCGAGGACTGCGGTTAAATGACGAAAAAAAAAATTGTTGTCATTGAATACCGATACACATAATGTCTATGAAGAATCGCAAAGTAATTAATAAAAGCCCTGCATCTGTATTTTATTATTATGTTACTGTAATGCCCGCTTTCACTCACACCAGGCGACCCCCTAAATGTAAAGCCAAAATATTATTACGTCGTTAGATTTTCAACTCTCTGCACTAAGCCGAGCTTTGAAAATCCAACTGGGGCCGTATTATGAAATATTAATGCCATCATTATTCCATTCCATTGCAAAAAAGGGATGGTGCTATCGGCCTTCTATAGCTCCGTCTCTCTCTCTCTCACACTGGAAATACGGCCCCAGCGCTGTTTAATTTGCCTTTACATTTAGGTGTCGGCCTAGCGTTTGTGTAAACAGGTGTACCTAAAGGTCTACCACTCATAGTTTTTGACGTCACAGTAATTTGTATTGTTCTATTATAGGTGTTTGAAACACTGCCCGCCGATCTGTTTGGGCCGCATGATGTACCCATCGATATCATTATCACACCAACTCAGGTATGTCTAGAAGTTTTATGTATTTTTTTTTATACATTGCCACTAGCTGCGCCCCGCGGTTTCACCCGCATAAGTGTCGATTCCGTGGGATTATCGGGATAAAAAGTATCCTATGTGTTAATCCTGGTTATTAACTGTCTGTGTGCCAGATTTCATCCGTTCAGTAGTTTTTGCGTGAAGAAGTAACAAACACACTCACAGACTTTCGCGTTTATAATATTAGTGTGATAAGTGTTTTAAACTCTTTACTTGTGGTTTATGTCTTAGAATATATCCGAAAAATATTGAAGGATTTAATTAGTACAGTGGCGCCGATTCTGTTGTTCACAAACTAAACTAAATTTAATTTCGGGCATCTTTTTCTTTCTATTTCATTACGAAAAGGACAGAAGATAAATATTAGTTTAGTCCTGTCAAATTAGTCGGCGCCTGACGCAAATTGACGTATTTTTAATAGCCAATTTTTTAATCTCGTCTAAATTGTCTATGGAGTATCTTAATTTGACAGGACTAAACTAATATTTATCTTCTGTCCTTTTCTTAATGAAATAGAAAGAAAGAGATGCATGAACTTAAATTTAGTTTATTTTGTGAACAACAGAATCGGCGCCAATATCAGTTTTCTAAATTAATCATGCAAAACATAGTAACAAAAATAGGTGCTTTAAAATTTTGTTTGTTCGTGTCTATAAAAATAATGTAAGTAAGGTACCTCTTCAGTAAGCTTCAACTTTACAAAGTAATAATTAAAAAAAAATGGAGTCTAAAAGCAATGTTTTTAAAACAAAACTTAAATTGCACAAAAAACTCTTTTCCAATTACATACTTAGATATTACAATATTTTCAGTTCAAAATCAAAATATTTTATTTCACATAAACCTACATGGGCACTTATGAAACGTCAGAAGCTACGTGCACGGTGCCAATTGGTCGTTTCCTATGGAGAAGAACCGGCAAGAAACTCCACGGTTACTCTTTTTAAACATAATTGGCTTCAATGTTTCCAAATTACAGTAGGTATGGGAGGACAGCGTAGGCCTGTCAACAAGTACCAGGTACTTGATAAAATAAAAAACTGGCCAAGTGCTAGTCGGACTCGCACACGAAGGGTTCCGTACCTAGGTTTCCGTAAAAAAAAAATAAAAAAAACAAGGCAAAGTCGCCGAAAAAAACACGTTTGTTGTATGGGAGCAGCCCCCCTTAAATGTTTATTTTATTTTAATTTTATTATTAAAGTAAAAATACAACTGAGTATTTTGTGAATATTTCAAGTGCCTACCTGTTGCCATTATTGATATCGAGCAAAAAAGGGCAAAAAAATTGCGTTTGTTGTATGGGAGCCCCCCTTAGATGTTTATTTTATTTTGTTTTTAGTATTTGTTGTTATAGCGGTAACATAAATACATAATTTGTGAAAACTTCAACTGTCTAGCTACCGCGGTTCTTGAAATACAGCCTGGTGACAGACGGACGGACGGACGGACAGACAGCAAAGTCTTAGTAATAGGGTTCCGTTTTTACCCTTTGGGTACGGAACCCTAAAAATGGTCTACAGATCTAAAGTCTACAAGGCGTACAAAGTCCTCACATTTACAAAATAAGAATCTATCAAAAGTATAAATAAAAACGAACTACGTCTACTATCTTTTAGTAACTATGCCTACTCAAAATTGAAACCACTAGGCTCGCAGACCATTAATGAAAGTGTATCTATCCAGGTGATATCAACTCAACGCATGAGCCAGCGACCGGTGGGCATTCTTTGGCATCTGTTGTCCAACCGCCGCCTTGAACTCATGCCTATACTGGGACAACTGCGCGAGATCGAGATGCTGTAAGTACTTGTATCCTGCATCGCGCAAGCAGAGTTTACCACGCAACTAGCATAGATACAACGGCCCGACATGAATCATTGGGCAGTTGCCCGCCAGACACAACATCCGTCTGGTCGGAGGATCCTCCCTTTTCTATAGAGTATGAGTGAACTTTACACCCTGTTCCTCATACCTCTATAGGTATACTCATTACTATGAATTCATGGTGATTGAATACCTTGTATTTACTAGGTCACAAATGTCTTGCGACTGCCTACAAAATCGCGCGACTATTTTCGTTCACGTCTTGCGATATGGTACGATGGATGACGCGAATTGCAGGGTATGCTTTCGTCTATGAATTGTCGTCAGTACAAGTCTAGATTCTGATCCTGAATTATTTCTTTAAAAAAAACTGCCGTCAATCCTAATTTTCAAGGAAAGAAGAAATTTCATACAATATTTGCACATGGTCTAATCATGTCACAGTCAAAGTGTTATAATGTTTTTCATGGGATCTCTGAACAATAATTATATTAATGAATGCTCTTGCCGTACCGTATATAATTCATTTATGTCCACAGTGCGGGTCGTGCATGCACCCTGAAGGAAGTGGACACGGACGTGGAGGAGCGAGCGGCGCAGCGCCCGCGCCGCCTGCGGAGACGCACGCGCTCGCACAAGAGCCATAGCGAGGGAGAGGTAACTATCAGCATCGACACACCGACTTCACCCACTGCTGGACACACGCCTCTCTTTCCTTGTGTCAATTCCCACGCTCCTGTGCCAGCCTCATCTTGGTTTGACCCCGATGGCAACGATGTCGTCTACCAACAATTATTTTTCTAGTCCTTAGACGGTCACTCGGCCTTACTCCACCTGTTATCGCCGCGCCTTTCTAGGTGTAACTATACATAGCGTTTCCTTGTTATAGTTGTTGCATTTCACGTCAATTTAAACCTTATGTTATAAACGTATTTGCGACGTTGCCAACTTTCAGAATGCTTAATCTCAATGGCATAAAAGTCGCATGACGAACGACTGTACTAGTTATAGTTCTTTTTGCTGAAACTCATTTGACGTACACCATCAGTAGGCACATAATAATCGCATCTTATTCCCCAGGGCAACACGACAGAGGGCGAGGAAGGCAAGGGCGGCGGCAAGGCGCGTCGCTCGGCGCGGCGGCGCAACAGTCACAAGTCTGCCAGCAAGGACAAGGAGGAAAAGCCGCGCCGCCCCAAGCGACAGAGGCCCGACATCGACTTCTCTGTCAAGGTAACTACAGTCCTGTCACAGTTCTTGTACCTCTAACAGCTGCAACCCAACTGCAACCTTATTACAACAACAATAAAAATCACTGTGGTTTTGACAGATTTGACAGTTGCACCAATCCAATAGCAGCCTTATTACAATAACAATAAAGATCACTGTAATTGTGACAGACTTGACAGTTGGAGCAAAAACCCAACAGCAACTTTTTTGTCACGAGATTAAAGATCGCTGTAATATTTACAGTGATGCAAAATCAGGTAAAACAACTGTGAAGGGAGTGCATTATTTATTTATGACATTATGTCAAAGTCAAATCATTTATTTCAAATAGGCACATTAAAGGCACTTTTGAACGTCAAAAAAAAGCTAAATAAAAATGATTCTAGGCGTAATGACGTATCCTCACAACACGACAGGGCAAGGATGCCAAAGCAAGAAAAAGGGATCGTATAGCGCTCGTATGGCTAAAATCGGAACTAACGCCGCCATGTTTACCAACAGCGCCCCCTGTCAACGTTATTCGAGCGCCAAAAGATCTATGTAGCTGTAGATTAAATTAATCTTTGATATTTCGGTTTGATCCAGATATCTAACATCAGTCCGAATACAAGAGTGCGTGATCTGAAGCAGGCGCTGTCTGAACGCGGAGTCAAGCCACAGATCATGGTCTGGAAGGTAATAAGTGTTTTTAAATTAATTGAGAAAAAATACAGGAGATCGCAAGTCGGTGTTACACTTTGGCCTTGAGCTGGCAAGCAAGTTTCAATAGGATGTGAGGCCAATTTACACTGATTTTACGTGCGTCCTACTGTACTATCCAATTTTGAACCTTAGAGATTTGATTGAGAACTTTCCAGTTTTAATTTCTGTAAATTTTTCAGGGATTCCGTGGCTTCTGTTATTTACATTTCTTCAAGCCTAGTCCGCAAAAGGTGAGTTAAAGATTATTTCCTATGATGATTGTGATAATTTACAAAACTAAGTGGGTTTTTTGTTTTTAGCTCACAATACAAAATTCATAAACTGTTTTTCTTATGGTGCAGCTAGCCTAATGCATAGAGTTGTTATTGTACAGAAAGATGTGGTCATATTTAGGGTGTACTGTACAGACCATTATATTGAACAATTTTCTCCATGGAACTATCATCGCAATTGCGAAAAAAATATTAACTGTCCCATAGAAAACATAACTCGACCCAAATGTATGGAACGGCTTATTTTTTTTTTGTAGGTTCGCAATTTTATTGTACCTTAACTTTTTTTTTTTTATATTCCACAACTATCACACAACGCCGTCTAGTCTCAAGCTAAGCAGAGCTTGTGTTATGAGTACTAGACAACTGATAAACATACTTATATATTTCTAAATACATACATATATAGATAAATTACACCCAGACACAGAACAAATGATCATGCTCATCACACAAACATTTGTCCTGGGTGGGAATCGAACCCACGACCTCCGGCATAGCAGTCATAGTCACTGACCACTAGACCAACAGGCCAGCCACAATTATGCTATTGTAAGATCTCGATCACATTATTGAACGCGAATAAAGTTGACATTTTTCAAAATGAACATTGTATTGTCCAGGGTGAGGGCGACAGCGGATCAGCTGTGAGCATGGACAGCGTCCTCAGCGCGCTCGCGGAGATGTCGCTGGGCGGCAGCGGCGGGGCCGCGCCGGGCGGGCCGGGCGGGGCCGCGCCGGGCGGGGCCGCGCCGGGCGAGGCCGCGCCGGGCGAGGCCGCGCCGGGCGAGGAGGCGCGCGATGACAAGCCGCGCCTGCTGTGTGTGGAGCCCGCGCCGCCGCGCAACGCGCCCGCTGCGGCTGAGGTACTAGCTTTTAGTAGATTATTCACCAAGGGGACAAAAGTCACGGACGCTATATTGAATCCCAGGCGGTACCGAAGGATTCTAGGGCTCTCTGTTTCAGAGTTCACTCATGAGCGAAACGAGGAATACAATCCTGAGTACAGCCAGGGTTGTAAGCTCGCCCAATACCTTATCCCCGAAGTGAATACTCTAGTTTTCACACCTCTCTGCAAGATAATAAGAAGAAAATTGATTTTCGAATATTTTTTTTTTTGTGAATTTTTTATGCGAGTTTTCAGCTGATGTTCCAAATTCAAATCATATTATCTACCAGCGGCTTACAATAAAATCCAATACAATATTTTTACTCGGCTAAACTTCAGTCGCAACGTGAAATGATGCGCTGCTAGTCATGCCTTTAAAAGCCTTGATTGTCAATGAGTTTACGACCTTAGGTCCAGCTGTTTCAAAAGAAAACTGGATACATCAGATTGCATTTAAGGCATTGTGATTTATCGGATATTACGGGTGTCGACTTCTGCTGTCGCCTATGAGGTGCATACGTAGCATATAATTATGGTATGCGTACATACGCGTCATCGTGATCTCAAATAATGTTATATACCCAGAATAACACTCGCTTAACACATAGTCAAAATAACTAACAATAAACATTCTCTTTCCAGGTTCATTGACTTCCCAAGACGATGGACACCAACCTATATCTCTCGATATTTTGTTAACGACTACCTTATAATTATTTCTAAAACACGCATATATCGTTGATCGCTTGGTTGCACACGGACTGACGGGTTCCCTGTCGCATTCCGACACTAATTTGTTTAACGTTAAGGTACATTTTTCTTTGCGCTGGCCCGAGTTAACGCTAGCGCGCGCACTGCTTACTGCATTTTTCGTATAGTTGCATCCATCACTATGGAATGTTTCGCCGCAGTGTCTTCTTGGAGTGTATACTTTGTTTTCATGTAGTGTGCTAAAAAACTGTTTGTAAATGTTGCCTCGTCATGAGACCACACTTATGTAATATTTCGTCTTGCTAAGTTAGTTGTAACTGTGCAGTAGGCAGCGCGTTCGCTCTAACCGAAGTGGAAGCGAGAAGGTTCGATTTTAGTTTGTCGATTGTTCGAACGTGTGTTCGCTCGATGGTTTTTTGTTCTTGTTTGTATGGGCCGGCCACTAGAGTGAACTATATTTATACACTTAACGAAAATTATATCTTTATGAATGTTTTAGTTGTCTCTAGTCTAATGTTAGCATATAATTGAACGTTGTTACTATAAATTTTTATGGTTCCACGTTTTTTCAATGCAGTTACATTTTAAGCATTCTTCCATAATTATATTACGAGAAAAAGAAGCTATATTTTTAGTATATAGTATAGAATGAACTAAAACTAAAAAGTCTATATTTAATATTGTAAGGTGCTTGTAAGAATGGAGTCCCGAACTTTGTTTAGAAATTAGTTTGGAAGGATTTGATTAGTGTTAAGCGTATTTATTTTATTACGAATTTTGGGGCTCTGTTTTTTATCTAGTTGTATATTTGTGCCAACTTTGTTTGAATTGAATCCAACTTGTTATATAAAATTTGGCGTAATTTTGATCTGTAGGCTGCACATCGCAGCGTTTTAACGTTTGTCTCGAGAATAATATATTTACATTTAACATATCGAGTGAGCGTAAGTTGGTATAAATATTTTGAACCCTCTGTGGATGTCAGTTACTTTTTCAGTATTAGGTTATCTGTAATTTAAGACTTGAAAAGTAATATATTATTGACATATAAGATGTATTTAAACTATATTTCTATTAGAGTTAGCGAACTAGACGTTCGCGCCGCATTGGTCTCCTTTAGCGTAAATGAAATGTATTTTATATAGAAAGAGGAACTTTATTGATGTATTTTTCGAAATTGTTTGTTATATCGGGTTGCATAATATTTAAAGGCTTTGTTGATTACATTTACAAGCATTTCTCGTAACCGTTAGCGTATGTACACTTGGACACACAAGTGCTTGTGTGCTTACGTTATTGTTATTCCTCACTTTGCAAGTTTATGCACTATAAAATATATATTTATGTATATAACTTGTTAACACATAACGCTATTTACTAGTTTATTTTGTAATTTTATAATGTTGGGTAGCAAGCATGGACGAGCGTTTTTTTGTTTTGTATTTTTTTTTAATAAATTTATTAAACACTTTATTTCGGCTTTTTATTTTTATTTTGCAACGCTTGTGGAGTTTATTCTTGTTATTACTTCATGGATCCTGGTAGCTAGATATTATATGAATATAATTCATTAATAGTCGTTTACATTCGAAAACTTTAATGTTGTGATTGTATGTACTTTAATATTTCGCCGCTTAGAGGTTGAGGGTAAATTAAATTCTATTTTTCTAGCCGATTTACTGTTTTATTGATAGCAAAATACTCCCCTATGTAGGAAAAAAGCGAGGTAGACGCCATCTCACTTGGATGTCTGTAGTCAACAACGACCTGAAGGAAGCCTGAGTGAATGACTCGACGACCCAGAACCGAAACATTGGCGAAGATAGAGGAGGAAAGCCGGCTCCAAATGAAATGTGGTCTAGGCAAAGTGAGAAAATATTCCTCTTTGAAACTTAATTGAAACGCATCACACTACAACAAATCAATGGTCAAAAATAAACTTTTTCAGCCGACTATACATAATTATACGTTACTACAACATACTCTACCTAATTAACAACTTATAACATGTTTGAAAAACACTTCCCGTGCGATGGTATCACAACAGACAAAGTGACATGTCCCACCATATCTGATGGTGCACGTGATTTTAGCAATATATTAAATGAGGCGACGATTTAATACAGCTCATTTTGCATTGCAAGATACTGATGAGCTGCTGTAATGATTCCTATTATACTGATTTATTTGTTACGGTTTTGTGGTGCTCAATCGCCTGAAGTTGTAAGTTTTATTTATTTATTTAATACTTCAAGCACATTGTACAGAGGCGGACTTAATGCCATTTTCTACCAGTCAACCTTTAAGTTTTCTTTTTTATCTAGTAGTTTTTATGAAAACTGCCTATTTGATCCAGTGGTTGTTAGCACAATAGCGGAGCATAATATTGTCCATGTCCGTAAGGATTGAGGAGCCACATCAGATTTTTAAAATCTGATCTCACCATTATTTAGCAGCAATGTAGCTTATTTTGCAGCCCGAATTCTAGATTTAGCAGCAAAATATATCACTAGTTATTTTAATGCAAAAGTGGCTCCTCAATCTAAATGTTTGAATTGAGGAGCCACCTGGAACTCGTTAAGTAATAGATGAATATTTATGAAAATTTTGCATCATTTAGCAGCAATTTTGCATATTACCGTCTAAAAATTTAGGATCCGTAGCGCTAAAATAAAAGAAAATACAATACTTTTAATATGGCTCCTCAATCTAAACTCAAGAGGTGAATTTCTATTGGATGTGAGCGATCAATTAATATATTCGACATATTGATCATTTAGCAGGTGTTGTGTTTGTTTTTGCAGTATAGGAGTAAAATATTAAAACAGAGTAAATTTTGTATATGAACGCATTTTCTTTGGCTCCTCAATCCTGACGTTCTAATTATATATGTTTGACTGTAGCCACCTGAGATCTCAACGGAATCTAAAGTCAAAGATACTAACATTTAGCAGAAATGTCTGCTAAATATATCTGCACAGTTCAGCAATGTATATATTTTGGATTCTGAAAAAACAATACTTAACTATTTTCTTGTAAATTCAGTGTGTAGGGTGACCACATTTTGGGGGTAGGTACCTACAATAGTTATTTGTGCAACAAGAGAGCAAAGTCGTTTTTTGTTGCGAGTTCAAGATTGAATCACGAGCGTAGCGAGTGATTCTAAAGTTGAATCTTGAGTGTGGCGAGGGATTCAAAGGCACGAGATGCAAAAAACTTTGCTCTCGTAACACTTTCAGTCTATCAAAAAGTAGGGGAGCGTGGGGCACAGTGGATCCATTTTCTTTCAATGACTTGTAACTTTACTTTTTTTACCTCAAATTTTCTATCATGTTGACTGAGTCCTAGAAAATATATTTAAATTTGAACCTGTATTACAAAAACAGACCTAAAAGCACTCAGTATTTTTTTTTATTTTTTTTTATTTTAAGTGATAAATTATCCACTGTGCCCCATAACAGGGGCACAGTGGATACTGATTTGGGTTACACTGGATCCTGTGAGTCACACTGGATAATGATTAATTTATATTCATTAAAAAACGTGTATTTAAATTAAGTGGTTTATTTTTAATCATTAAACATGCGTTTAATTGTAAACATAACATAAATCTTTATTTGAGGTAATTTAGACGTGGACTTTGTATTTGGAAAGTACCTATAATACTTTAAACTTAGGTACTAGTTTCACAATATGAAAAATCAAACGATCAATAAATAGAACACATCTGCTGTCCTTCAACTGATAAGGTTGACATAACTAAACCTCTTACAAACAATAAAAAACAATTACAATCATAATATTCTTAATCCTCCACAGTGGATACAAGATCCACTGTACCCCAATTCAAAACGATCCACTGTGCCCCAGTTGGAGAAGTCTTAATTAAAAAATCCTACCAAATTATTTATTTGTCAAATAAACATATTAGAGTAACAAAAATTCTCTACAGTAACTTTAGATCATATCACATTATCAACACTTGTAAAATTCTAATATACGGAAAGGCAAAACGTTTTACAAAAACACGTAAAATAAAAGTTTGTGGTTTACTTGTCGACGGATGCTCCGTACCGCGTGCGTCCACTCCGATACTAAGATGGCGACTAGCTCGGTTGCGGGGGGAGTGTAAGAACGGCAACGTCGCGAACGCGTACGCGTCTGTTTGGTTTAAATACACACCTACAATGATTTATCCACTGTGACCCAGGATCCACTGTGACCCACGCTCCCCTACTCTGTGTGTAACACACATAACTTTTCACTTCAGCAGCGAGAACACTTTCCCTGCGTTCCGAGATAGGGAAATAATCGATGTGAGCGTGCTTAAACCCGTACCGAATTAGCGTGAGCGCGATAACGACGTCCCGTGAATCGTCATACTCATAGATGACGTAATGACATGCGCCATCTTGCGATAACGCCGACCATGCCCTAGAATAATATCACCGTGAGCGCTGTCAAAAATGACAGTGTGTGTGTGAGGATGTGTCAGTGTGTGTTTTGTTTTGATTTGCATCTTATCATAAAATTAAACTAACGTGGCATTTTCGAAATTGTAGGTACTTCTGACTGATAGTCGCCACCTAACCAAAGAAGAAGAAATGTGGTGTTTATACAAAGAAATACTGTAATAATATCGTTTTTACATTGAGTAAGCACTGTGAGCGCGTTCACGGGCGTTCCGAATTGTTGACAGCTCTCAGCTGTCATAATAGTAATATCTAAATCGGAACGCATGTGAGATAATGTGAGCGATTATAGCTAATTCGGAAAGCGCCCTTTGTAAGGCGTGTTCGGAAATAGCACCCATGATATTTTATTATTCAAAATATATTACGTAACATTATTGAAACTAGAAATAAATATTTACAGGTTAAATATCAGTTTTATTTGCAGTAAATACTTATTTTCGTTTAAATACAACAATAAGTTAAAAATTCAATAAATTACATTAAAAGACATAATTATCTTTTTGAAAAACTCTAGTTGGTACGAAATTCCGAACGTGTTTGTCTTTGAGGTCGAATTCAAAATCGGAACTTCGAAAGGGCTGGTCTTTGCTTTGTCTCTCTCACTTTCTAATGGCGGGAAAGAGATAAGAGTGTGAATGTTTCGAATTGTATGATTAACCCAAGGCGGTCAGCGGGATTGTCCGAAAGGGTTACCGCTGGCCCGGAACGTAAAGGGCTAAGGAAGGAACACGGGTGGGTTTTAGTCAGTAAGAGTCTGACACTCCCTTCCGCTCCACCCAGAGCGGGAGATTCATCATTTGATGATTTCCCAACCGAAAAAAAAAAAAAAACCCAAGGCTGAATAAGATATTCGCGGCTAAAAAAAGGATTTGATATCCTGTTGTAAGTTGCAAGGATTTGATATATGACTATTGTTATTTTTTTTACATTTATTTATTTAATATGTAGTATGTTCGGGTTCGAAGTTTACAAATTAAAATACATAAGTAGGTACTACGGTCGATTCTTAAAATAGACCAAATTGAAGCACTTTAATGTTCTAAAATATTTGTTAATAATAATACCAGAATTTGTAATGTTTTCGACTAAATCATATAAATAAGTAGGAGCTATAGAATTTATTCCTGCAACTATCGAAACTGGCATAGGCCACTACAAATGTCACTATCTTACACCGAAAGATGAAACGTTCTGTTACGATGATTACGATTCTAAAATTCGTCTATGTACTAATCAGCCAATATTCATTCATTCTATAACTTATAGCGAAATTGATTGCTAAATAACCAATAGGTACGATAGATATAATCTGTTATGGAAATATAAATTTATTAAATTACTTATCCTGGTTTCATTAATACGAGTATAATATGGTCACCCTACACACTGAATTTACAAGAAAATAGATAAGTATTATTTTTTCAGAATCCAAAATATATACATTGCTGAACTGTGCAGATATATTTAGCAGACATTTCTGCTAAATGTTAGTATCTCTGGCTTTAGATTCCGTTGAGATCTCAGGTGGCTACAGTCAAACATATATAATTAGAACGTCAGGATTGAGGAGCCAAAGAAAATGCGTTCATATACAAAATTTACTCTGTTTTACTATTTTACTCCTATACTGCAAAAACAAACACAACACCTGCTAAATGATCAATATGTCGAATATATTAATTGATCGCTCACATCCAATAGAAATTCACCTCTTGAGTTTAGATTGAGGAGCCATATTAAAAGTATTGTATTTTCTTTTATTTTAGTGCTACAGATCCTAAATTTTTAGACGGTAATATGCAAAATTGCTGCTAAATGATGCAAAATTTTCATAAATATTCATCTATTACTTAACGAGTTCCAGGTGGCTCCTCAATTCAAACATTTAGATTGAGGAGCCACTTTTGCATTAAAATAACTAGTGATATATTTTGCTGCTAAATCTAGAATTCGTGCTGCAAAATAAGCTACATTGCTGCTAAATAATGGTGAGATCAGATTTTAAAAATCTGATGTGGCTCCTCAATCCTTACGGACATTATTGTCCAAGGTTCGATCATTGGGGCAGGAAGTGTTATTGGGTTTTCCATTAAGAACCAACATACCTGTACCTGTGCTGGCCATCTTTATGCGTCACAAAATCGTCAATAAAAACTGGAGTAGAAGCCAGCTCCCTACCTCGATAAGCCGAACGTTCTGATGAACATCAATGTGGCGGGTGCACCAACATTTTGATACAATTTTGTTTTGAAGAAGGTACAATTTTTTTAAACCTAGGTACTAAATAGTACATTTTTTGGTATAATTATATTTTATGAGTAATGGTTAAATAATAAAATGCTACTTATAGAACACCCGCCATCTTGACGTCAAAACGGCGGGTGTACCTTAATTTCGTTCTGAAGAAGTTACAGTTTTAAACCTAGGTAAGTACTAAATAGTACAATTAAGTTTTTTTTTGGTAAATTGAAGGATTCGATTAGTTAAGGTAACTAAACAACATCACACATGTAATCCCCGAAAGGTTAGGTAGAGGTGTAGGTACCTTTAAGTACCTACACACATTTCGTGGTTTTATACTAAATTGCTTAAATAATTTTCCTTCCCTAGAACTATGTAGTGAACATGGACTCTCAAATGGAGTGCTGTGACGAAGAGAGCAAACAATTCATGGACACTACGGAAGTTATCGTGGGACACTATAACGAGACCATTGCTTTTATGCACGGAAATGTAAAATTCCTGAAGGACGTCGGATCTAATACGATGGTGAGCCTTTATTATTATAAAAAAAAAAAAAAAAAATTAAGGTGCCTACACGGATACCCTGGGCTATATTTAAACAAAATTTTCCAAGACATTAGCAAAACAGCGTACTAGGGTTTAATGGTTAATTTTCTTATACCTGTAAGTGCGTTACATTATCAAGACAATTAACCAGTTAAAAAACCTAAGTAGTAAGTTTTAGAACACTTTCAAAACCTAGCAAATTTTTTGTTTGCTAGGTTTTGTAAAAGTCAAAGTGATTTACTATCTTTTTAATGGTTTTTAGATAGTAGGCATAATGATGGTACCTATACCTACTTACGTTTTATTGGTATTAACATCTCCGTTATTGCTAAAATTTAAACGCAGTGTTTTTACAATTAGATTGGACTTAATATGAAAACTCAAGTAAAGCTTAGTGAAAAAACATTCATTTTTATTTGTCCCTTACTGGACTTTGATATTGGGCAGCTGTAAAAATTTGCTCGATTTTTTACGACCAATTCGTATGATTAAATAAAATCGAGTAAATGTGTAAACAACAGGCGATCGACACTGGATCATTATTGTCGATCGCTAAATTAATAAATGATGTCCACGTCTGTCTCTATTTTAACTTTGATATTGTTGCGCGCCACAATTAATGCCTGGTACAGGTTGACATTAGTTACCACTAGCGCCATCTAGTATCGAATAGCAGAACTAGTCGAGTCACGATCGTTCTAGAAAATTCGATACTAGAACTTTGTAGAACTTTCTCGAACTATCGATACCTAGTCGGTCGGGGCCGGTATGTACTCGAACATTCTAGATGTTTCTACAATGGAAGGTTCTAGAACTATCTGCGGCACTATATAAGGCCGGGATGCGCGACGACCGAGACAGTTTGGATAAAGCGACAAGAGCGAAAACATCTAAGCGATCTTCAAGTGCGAATTAAGAGTGATCAGTAGTGTGATTGTGTTCTTTTAATTAGTGTTTCGAGTTGTAATTAGTGTTTTTAAATAAATTGTTGTTTTTGGTTATTAAATCGGCAGTTTTTATTGTCACGAACCCGAAGCTCGTAACAATTGGTGTCAGAAGCGAGGATTAAAATGCCGATCTTACCCAAAGACGACACGGAGGGTATCCGTACCTGGAGTCAACGCCAGCAGGAGACGGACCAGCGGCGATTCGGTGGAGCAACGCCACAGGGGTCGGAAGGCCAGCTACCGACCACGGAGGCCGGCCCGTCCACAGCTGCTCCAGCATCATCAGCACCAGATTTTGCTGCTCTGATGATGATGCTGCAGGAGCAGGCCCGTCGACAGGAGGAGCAGGCCCGTCGGCAGGAGGAGCAGTCCCGCCGACAGGAGGAACAGGCTCGCCGACAGGAGGAACAGGCTCGTCGGTTGGAAGAACAGCTCCAGCGCGACAAGGAGGAACAGGCCCGCCGTCAGGAGGAACAGGCCCATCGATTGGAAGAACAGCTCAAACGGGATAAGGAGGAGCAGGTGCGCCGCCAGGAAGAACAGATGCTCCTCATGAAAGACCTTCACGCAACCTTCGGGAAAGACATGAACGAGGTGAAGGAGAAGGTTGCCCAGCATGACAACCGCCTTTCAGAAGCTGAAACTCAGATCAGCAAGTTTAGTGACGTCATTGCTGATGTGAAGCAGGAGTTGGGTAACCTTAAACTTGGGGATGGAATCGCAGCTCCCGTAGCTACAACACCTTCGCTACGTGGATTCAAAGTGCCACCGTTCGACGGAACTTCTTCCTGGTCGGCCTACAAAATCCAGTTTGAGGCTGTCATGAAGGCGAACGGGTGGAATAAAAGTCAGGCCATGACTGCCCTCACCCTAGGCTTGCGCGACCAGGCCTTAACCGTTCTGGAAGCTCTCGGTAAGGAAGTGACTTACGAGCAGCTCCTTGAGGCATTGGAGGCTCGGTATGGCGACGCTCACCTGGAACACGTGTTTCGTGCGCAGCTCAAGGATCGCGTGCAACGCAGTAGCGAAAACCTGCAGCAGTGGGCCCTTGAAGTGGAGAAGCTGGTTCGCAAAGCTTACCAGTCCGTACCTGCGCTTATTGATGGAAACCTGGTGCAGGCATTCATCGACGGCATCCGCGACCTTGAAGTGAGAGTTGCTGTGAGGCTCGGCCACCACGGGACGCTTAAGGACGCCTTGGCCCATGCACTGGAGGTGGAAGCTGTGCGGCAGGATCATCGTTCCCATCGCGTCAGGGAGGTTGCAGCGGCTACAGTTCGCGACCGCAACAAAGGATACAGCCCTAGGTGCTACGGCTGTGGGGAAAGGGGCCACCTTCGATCCAGTTGCCCTAAGCGAACTGCAGAAAGAGAAGACGGCCGATCTCCAGAGGGCAGTGCGGCTAACAGCACCGCCCAGCACCAGCAGCAGGGAAACGAGTAATAGCCAGGACTGCGGGGCGGGTGCTGGCTGAGGTTCAAAGAGCCCCAAGGGTTTCGATCACACAAACCCATGACGGGAACAGCCTAATCATCAAGGGCGAGGTCAACGGAACGCCGTGTAAGCTGACCATAGACACTGGAGCCTCTCGCACGGTTGTCAGTTCCCAACTAATAAGACGGTCCCTTGGGGACTCCGCATACAACAGGGAACGCATTAATTTGGTAACAGCCACCGGTCAGCGCATACCCGTCCATGGAGAGAAGAAGATGGAGTTGAAGCTAGGCAACAGAATCTACCTGCATAATGTCATCGTGGCCGATATAATGGACGATTGCATCCTGGGCCTTGACTTTATGAGGAAGAATTGTTGTGAGATTGACGTCAAGCAAGGCGTTTTGAAATGTGGACAAGAGGAACTTTTCGTGGAAGGGGCGTTACCAGGGAATGTGTACAGCCTTAAGAAGATTGTTCTTCCGCCGAGATCGGAAACTATTGTGCCGGTTAGTCTTCCTCGGAATCCTGGGCAGACTCATCGTTGTGTACTCGTGGAAAGGGTAGACAATGACCTTCCATGGAAAGTGGCACGAACTTTGGTCAGAGCCACCGACATCTCAGGGGTACGTGTGCTTAACCTTTGTGATCAGGAACAGACTATAGAAAAAGGCACACTAGTTGGTACTTGCGAGGAAGTGGATTGGTTGCGTCGATGCCAATATCTATCGACTGGGACCCTCAGCAAGGATGCACAAACGAAAGTGACCACACTTTTAGAAGACTGCCACAGCGCTCTGTCCCAAAATGAAATGGTCAAGGCGAAGAAGATGTTACTCAAGTACGCCGATGTTTTCTCGTCAAACGATGCTGACATCGGGAAGACTGGTTTAGTTCAACACAAAATAAACACAGGAGAAGAATTGCCTATCCGTCAGCGGCCAAGGAGATTGCCGGTAGCACGTGAAAAGGAAGTGGAAACCATGATTGAGGGAATGGTGAAGGATGGTGTCATTGAACCTTCATCTAGTCCATGGTGTTCACCTGTAGTGCTGGTAAAAAAGAAGGACGGCAGCATGCGGTTTTGTGTTGACTATCGTCGTCTGAACGACGTTACAAAGAAGGACAGCTATCCTTTGCCAAGAATTGATGACACGCTGGACATGCTTACTGGAGTAAAGTGGTTCAGCACGCTGGACCTGAAAAGTGGCTACTGGCAAGTCGAAATTGACCCTAAGGACAAGGAGAAAACTGCATTCTCGACAGGAAAGGGTCTGTGGCAATTTAAAGTTATGCCGTTTGGATTGTGCAATGCTCCGGCAACTTTTGAAAGGTTGATGGAACTTGTACTTACTGGACTAATTGGCGATGCCTGTTTGGTCTACTTGGATGACATCATCATCGTAGGCCGCACGTTTGAAGAACATCTTCAAAACCTGGAACGCGTGCTCATGAAGATCCAGAGTGCCAACCTCAAGTTAAGTCCGAAGAAGTGTTCACTATTCAAACGACAGGTTAGCTTTTTGGGATATGTAGTGTCTGAAGAAGGTATCCGCACGGATCCAGAGAAAATCGCCGCTGTCAAGGATTGGCCAGTTCCAAAAGACAAGACGCAGGTCAGAGCATTTTTGGGTTTGTGCTCCTATTATCGGCGATTTGTCAAGAACTTTGCAGACATAGCCAAACCCCTGCATAAGCTAACCGAAGAGAAGCGACATTTCTGCTGGGATGAAAGTTGCGACATCGCATTCCAGGAGCTAAAGGACCGTCTGTGCAAAACACCTATTTTGGGGTACCCTGATGCGGGCAAAGAATTTATAATTGACACAGACGCAAGTGACATAGGACTTGGTGGTGTGTTGTCTCAACGGAATGGTGATCAAGAGGTTGTGATAGCGTACTTCAGCAAGTCGCTGTCAAAGCCGGAAAAGAACTATTGTGTCACGAGACGGGAATTGCTTGCTGTGGTAAAGTCGTTGCAGCATTTTAGCAAATATCTTCTGGGGCGGAAATTCCACTTACGAACTGACCATGCTGCACTGAAATGGCTATTGCAGTTCAAAAATCCAGAAGGACAAGTTGCGAGATGGATTGAGCTACTGCAGGAATACGACTTTGTGGTCGAACATCGCAGCGGGAAATCACATGGCAACGCAGATGCATTGTCAAGAAGACCTTGTCCTGAAGACTGCAAGCATTGTACTAGGCAAGAAAGTAAAGAAGTCGTAACTGTGAGGATGCTCAAGACAGACCTCAGCAACAAGTGGAAGGAAAGCCTACAACGTGCACAGCAGGAAGATTCGGACATCATGCCGATTCTGGAGTGGATGAAGGCCAGAGCTCCTAAGCCCAGGTGGAGTGACGTCTCAGCGATGAGTTCGATCACAAAAAGCTATTGGGCCCAATGGGACAGCTTGGTGATTCAGGATGGAGTCCTGTGCCGTAAATGGGAAAATGCTCGGGGAGACAGCTGTCATTTGCAAATGGTTGTCCCTAAAGCTCAAGTACCAGATGTTCTACAGCTGTACCATAATGGTTGTTCAGGAGGTCATCTGGGAGTAAAACGGACTCTACTGAAGATACGAGAACGGTTTTACTGGGTCCACTGTCGGGACGATGTCGAGGACTGGTGTCGCAAATGTACAAGTTGTGCAGCTGTAAAGGGACCTCAGACTCGCAGTAGAGGTGCATTGAAATTGTACAATGTTGGTGCACCATGGGAGAGGATAGCCCTTGACGTTGCGGGGCCGTTTCCGGAAAGTGAAAGTGGCAACAAGTATTTCATGGTTGTGATGGATTACTTCACCAAGTGGCCGGAAGTCTTCGCCATTCCAAATCAAGAAGCTTCGACAGTTGCAGATAAGTTAGTTCATGAAGTCTTCTGTCGTTTTGGAGTACCTTTAGAGATTCACAGTGATCAAGGAAGGAATTTTGAGTCACAAATATTCCAGGAAACTTGTCGAGTTATGGGATAAAACCAGAACAACTTCTTACCACCCACAGTCGGATGGAATGGTAGAACGATTTAATCAGACATTGGAGAGGTACCTAGCAAAAGTTGTGGAAAATCGGCAACGAGATTGGGACAAGCACATACAACCGTTTTTGTTGTCATATCGAAGCGCTGTTCACGAAAGTACATCGGTGACACCAGCTTTCGCAAACTTTGGAAGAGAATTACGGCTGCCTGCAGACCTGATCACCGGAATACCACCTGATGCCCCACGCAGTATAACCGATTATGCGAATGACTTGCGGAACAAAATGAATGACATTTATGAGCACGTCAGACAATCGGGCCAGCAAATGTCTGAAAAGATGAAAACCCGTTATGACCGCAAAATGAACAATAAAGGGTTCGACGAAGGTTCACTAGTGTGGTTGCACAATCCAGTCCGCAGCAAAGGGAAATCTCCTAAGCTTCAAGCTAAATGGGACGGACCGTACCGGATTGTGACAAAGATCAATGACGTAACCTACCGGATACAGAAAGGTGCAAGAGGTACTCCTAAGATCGTCCATGTGGACCGACTGGCGCGTTATTATGGGGCTGATAATGCTCGGGACGAGCATGTCTTAGGAGGGGGCAGTGTTGCGCGCCACAATTAATGCCTGGTACAGGTTGACATTAGTTACCACTAGCGCCATCTAGTATCGAATAGCAGAACTAGTCGAGTCACGATCGTTCTAGAAAATTCGATACTAGAACTTTGTAGAACTTTCTCGAACTATCGATACCTAGTCGGTCGGGGCCGGTATGTACTCGAACATTCTAGATGTTTCTACAATGGAAGGTTCTAGAACTATCTGCGGCACTATATAAGGCCGGGATGCGCGACGACCGAGACAGTTTGGATAAAGCGACAAGAGCGAAAACATCTAAGCGATCTTCAAGTGCGAATTAAGAGTGATCAGTAGTGTGATTGTGTTCTTTTAATTAGTGTTTCGAGTTGTAATTAGTGTTTTTAAATAAATTGTTGTTTTTGGTTATTAAATCGGCAGTTTTTATTGTCACGAACCCGAAGCTCGTAACAATATTTATCGACTGTTAACAGCCGACAGTAACGATCGATTAAAAAACCGGGCAAGGGCAAGTCGGACTCGCGCACCGAGGGCTCCGCACCATCATATGTTTTTAAATTTTCATCGGGGTGGCCTATATTCGTCAGAGAATTTTAACAGTGTCGAATATTACAGTTTTATGTCAGCGCCATCTCTTGACTGATAGTGGAACTAATGCAACTTTTATTGATGTTTTCTGAAAAAGTGTGCTATTTAGAGACTTATTTTTATTTTTCCTGTAATCTTTACATAAACTTCTATCACATAGAATTATTTCAGATATTTCTCTTTGCAAACTTCGGAGATACGGAAAGGGGGGGGGAACGGTATTAAAAAAAAAAAAGAAAAAAATGTTTGAGAACGTGCAAACTGCGCTCTTTTATATGATACCCCACGTGCCCTAGTAGCCCCACATCGAATTTTTCAGGCCCCCTTTCAGTCCCTGTTGCAAGAAATATAGGTAGGTACATATATTTTTATTTATTTTTTATTTGCAAAATAGTTGGGCAAACGTCATCTAAAACTATTCCAAATTTCAAGTAGATAGCTTTATTAGTTCTCGAGATATCGAGCTGTGACAGACAGACAGACAGACTTAGTCTCACCATAAGGGTTCCGTTTTTACCATTTTGGTACGGAACCCTAAAAATGGAGCAAATCTTTAAGAAGCTATTAAATCTTATTGATAGTCAAAAGACAGCATATCGAGGGACAATACCGATCGCCTAAAATCTGTAGGCACCTTACAGCTTTATATATATAATATAAGTACTTACAAGTTTCAATTTTATGGTAAGTGTCCGCCATGCGGAAAAGCAACGTGTTTCGAAATTGCATAACCTTTTCCTTCTGCTAGTGTACTTAATTATAAATACACGTGTAAAAAGTAAGAGGTGCAGGCCGGGCGACAAAATCGAATGTATGTTTTGCCGCCCGGCCGGCTGTGCCGAATCATGCCGACCCGAACAAGGAACAAGTGTGTAGAACGCCAGAAATATTTATGTAGGTCAGGTGTGGGACACCACAGATATCCTCTCTTCGAAAGGAAGAGGGCTTTAAACTACCACGCCGACGCGGGCCCAGGGCGGGTTGGTACATCTACCAACCGACACTCGAAAGACGATACCGGCATGCCCTCTACTAGAACTAAAAATTCGAAGACATGACATCATGTCTTCGAATTTTTAGCTCTAGACTCTAGGAACATCTTGAGGAAACCGGCATGATTTCCTCAAGATGTTCTTCACCATTTTGAGAGCAGTGGTGATGAAATTATTTACACAAAATAAATCGCCTGTCTCGGTTCGAACCCACTACATACAACTTATAAGTCAGGGCCGTTACCACTGCTCATAATATGTAGATAGAATAGTATATTTCATTACAAGTGCGGAAAGGCTGTCATTGCAAAGAGTTCCGACAAATGTCTACCCGAGCCGAGGCGCAGGCGAAGGCGAGGGTTGACAGTCGGAACAAGTTGCAATGACGGTTCCGCAGGTGTACTGAACGACTATTTTTAATACAGTTGCGGAAAAATGAAGCAATTTAATAAAATAATAAAAACACAATATTGCTTTTTTCTCTTCTCTCCATGCAAAAAATTTGTCGTATGTGGATATGTAACGACTTTTTGACTTTTCCGGTAAAATGTTCTCCGAAGCATTTTGTGCAATTATACTGAGTTCCGGAGGTGTTAATATAAAAAAAATAGGGTCGAAATTACTCATTTTGTGCAACAAACAACTAAACTCGCAAAGAAAATTTCTGGAAAATGGCGCCAACCGTAGAATATAAGCAGAGTTTTTTTTTCTTCACCCATTTTGGTAGGCAAAAGGAACTATCCATACAGCTTAGTCTTCAGTATATTTTTTTATTGATATGAAATGAAAATGAAATTTAATGAGATGAAATGAAATGAAACCTAACCTAACTCATTCAATTAAATCATTAAATCTGATATTGAAATAAATGAGTAGCTTCTTTTTAGAAATAGACGTATTTGTATGAATCACAAAAACTCTAGTAAAAACTTCATGGTTGGTTTTTCTTTTTACTAGACATTATTTTGACAGTTGGGAAAGAGACACGCACGAGTTCGGGAAAGGTAAAAAAAAAGCACTAGTAGGGTAAACTTGCCTAATTCGTACCCCTTAAGAGAAAACCATCATATTTAGAAAATTAGGAAAGATAAATTAGTTTTAATTAAAAGTAATTATTGTTTGCTAAATGTTTTATTGCTTCTATAATCAAATTTAACATAAACTTTATAAACTTCTCAAAAATAAACAATTTAAAAAAAAACTAAAAAAGTACGATTTAAGACCATTCATCCCAAATCGTACTTACTATAACCTTAATTCGTACTTTGAGATCTATTCATTGGTATACAGTATTGAGAATCAGCATCGTAATTAACAATGTGTTATTAAAATAAGTAGTAATTCTTAACAAATTCGACGGATGGTCTTCGGCAATTCTCGGAAATCATAAATACTTTTCCTAAATCGTACCAGTACGTTTTAAGAACTCAACTAAGTACGAAATAGGAGCAAGAGCCAAACAAATTTTAAATTTACCGCCAAAAAAATTGACAACAGTCACGAGTATGATAACACGTCAGATGAAATCGCAAAGGTACACATTAATACGTATCAAATCGTAAAATAGGTTATACACGACCCTATTTGAATAAAATTCTTACGAAATGTGTAAAAATATTACAACAATAGTTGAAAAAAACTTACTTTTTCAATATTTCTTTTCGAGAGCAGCTTCACGAGTGTTCAAATCAAATCAAATTATTTATTTGCTAGAATGTAGGTAAGATACAAATAAGGTCGTGAAGAATTAAAGTTGAGCCATACATTCTGCCCAAGATTAGACATGCAAAATTTAAATGAATGAATATGATGCTATAACTAGTAAAAGAATAAGAACATTTAAACACAATTATCGGATAGAAATTAACAGTTCAATACAATTAATAAACACTAGTCAAAATAAGATCAAAATGTCAAAATACGATTAAAATGTCAAAATACAATTCAAATGTCAAAATACAATTCCAATGTCAAAATACAATTAAAATGTCAAACAAAATACAATAAAAAGTAGTTAGTCATTTAATTTAGTATTAAAAAATAAAAAAGTCACTTTAGTCAAAACTTTCTAAATATTCTAAATTCAATTTATATAATTAACAGAATTTCGAAGTCTATAATAATCGGTCATTTAGAAAATCATTAATGGAGTAATAACATTTTTCCACCAGAAAAGCCTTAAGTTTGTGTTTGAAATGTTGTAATGTGTCATTTTTTATATAGTCCGGTAATTTATTAAATAGGATTGGTCCCATACAAATAACACTTTTCCTTAATAGTGCAGTTTTATAGCCACCGACATTTAAAAGGTTTTTATATTGGCTTCTCACGGGGCCTTTTCTGGTGTCCGAGACCTTAGTGAATAAGTTCGCATTTGTTTTAACAAATATTGCCATTTCCATAATAAATAATGACGGAAAGGGAAGAATTCTTAGAGACTTAAACAAAGGTTTGCAACTATCTGTGGGTTTAAGACCGCACATCGCTCTTACACAGCGTTTCTGAGCTTTAAACACCTTATCTCTTAGGCTACAGTTACCCCAGAAAATTATTCCAAACCTCAAGACCGAGGCGATCAAACCATGGTAAGCTATTAAAGCAGTTTTTGTGTCAACTTTTTTTGCCAAATTCCATAGGACATATGCTACAGTGCTCAGCTTTTTGCACACTTCTTCGGCTTGAGGTTTCCAAGTTAATTGATCGTCTATTAGTATTCCCAAAAATTTCGCAACTTTGACTACTTTGATCTCTTCCCCATCATATTGTACGTTTACATTTGGTGGAGTTGTACGTTGGTGGAAGTGCATTACACTAGTTTTTTGCAAGTTTATTACTAGGTTGTTCTTATCAAGCCAGCTTATAATATTTTTTAAAGTGCTATTAATCTCTTGCGCATAACGAGTAATATCAGTACATTTCACGAGTGCTGTACAGTCATCGGCAAATAAAACCATAGGATGCTGTATTTGACGTGGCAGATCGTTTATATACAGCAAAAATAGGGGCGGCCCTAATACACTGCCCTGTGGTACACCGAACCTAACTATTTTGCCTTCAGATCGGTATTTCTTTTCACATTTTGTTTTAAGGCAGATGCTGGATGTCTCTGTGTATTGTATGCGGTTACTAAGGTAAGATTCTACAAGATTCAGCACGTTTCCTCTGATACCGTATCTGTTAAGTTTATTTAATAATATCTTATGGTTGACGCAGTCAAAAGCCTTTGTCATATCTGTAAAGATGGCACAAATGGGTATTTTGTTATCTACGTTTATCAATATTTCATGTAATAAATCATATACGGCTGTATTGATGCTTTTATTCTTTCTAAAGCCTGCTTGTTCACTGCATAATATATTATGTTTTGTCAGAAAATTGTTAATAGATTCGTAGATAATCTTTTCTATTACTTTAGAAAAAACAGGGATTAGAGCTATCGGTCTATAGTTAGCTATATCTTTCCTACAATTTTTTTTGTGCAGTGGTTTGACTATTACAGTTTTTAAACCATTCGGGAACACGCCAGAGCTGATGGCTAAATTAACAATGTGGCTAAGATGTCCGATGATATTATTGGCAACAAACTTAATTACTTTCGTTGCTATTTCATCATATCCTACGCTGTTTTTATTTTTCAATGATTTAATTGCCCTAAGTACATCATGGTAGATTACTGGAGGCATAAACATTGTGCTTGGGTTTTCGAGTACAGTCAACAGCAAAAGTAGATGATCAAAATCAGAAATTAAATAGGAGTCAAAACTGATCACGAATATATGGCAGCTGTACTAGTAGTAATTTATGTTTGGTATAATTGACAATCACATACTTTTGAATCACTTCGACGCCACACAGTTCTGACTCGAACTCCGTTTATTAGTATTGAATTTCTGATTTTGATCATCTACTTTTGCTGTTGACTGTACACCACATGTTTCGAAATTTGCTTTAGGAGACTTTTCAACTTGGTCAATAAAGTAATTGTTGAATGCATCTGCAATTTCTTTGGGGTTATTTATAATTCCATTGTGTACTTTGATCTGGGAAATGGGCTCATTAACACGTATTTTATTATTAATAACCTGCCAAGATGCCTTTGACTTGTTAAGTGACGTTTTGATGAAATAATTGTTTTGAGCTTTTTGAGTCAACTTGACAATTTTTCGAAAACGCTGGGAGTAATTTTTAAATTTTATTTTGTTTTCAATTGTAGGTCTACGCCTGCGTTCCCATAAAAGATGTCGTTGCTTCCTACTACAAACGCGTATACCCCTAGAAATCCATTTTATTTTTTTATTCGATTTTATGGTAACAAACTTGTAGGGGAAGCAAAGATTATATAATAAGCTAAAATTTTCCATAAATGAGTTATATGCTTCATCAACATTTTCCGTCTCATATATTTCCGAAAAGGAAAGGCATTTCAGATAATTGTTGAAATTATTTAAGTTTCTCAATGAAAGGTCCCGTTTTTTTACACGCCATGATTTCAGTCTACAAGTACTATTAACTTTTATTTCAAATATTTGTGCGGTGTGATCCGATAAGGCAAAGTCAATGACGTCGCATTTACATTTAGATTTAGAGTTATGTGCAATGTTATCTATACAGCTATTGCTAGACAATCGAGTAGGTTGATCAAGCTCTAGTTTGAGATTGTAGCCCAGGAGAAAGTATTCGAAGTCCAAACTAATACTATTTCTCTTTAACCGGTCAATGTTGAAGTCTCCGCATATAACAATTTTTTTGTTAGGGTTTGCACATAACGATTTTAAAATAACATCTAAATTGTCATAAAAAACCTGTAAATTACTAAATTTTGGTGGCCTGTAAACACATATGATAGTCAATTGTTGTTTAACAAGTTCAACAGCACAACATTCAATTACTCCAGTTATTGAATATCTCGATGCATTTCGAAGTTCTATATATTCAAACGATTTGTTTACTAAAATGCAGGCACCTCCTCGTTTCTTGTCCCGTCTTGCATAGCAAGCAGCGAGTTTGTAATCTGGTATATTTAGCAAATTCTCGTGTCCATGCATGATGAAGTGCTCAGTTATGCATAGTACGTCTATATTTCTTTGCGTCATTGATAATTCTTGAAGGTGGATTGTAAGTAAATCTGATTTGTTCAAAAGTCCAGCAATATTTTGATGAAGAATCCGTAAATTGTTATGAAAGAAAAAAATTGATGTTTTTGTTATGCTGGTCTGAGTCACTCGTGTCTATTTGTGGTGTATTATAAGTCATGTCAGCATCTGTTACGTCAATGGTACATTTAATGTTCTCGTTAATTAATATCTTCAAATTATGATAAATGTCCTTTATTCCATTGTTACTTATTCTGCCGCTGACGTTATTGAACATTTCGTATGTCAATTTTAAGTTGGAGTCTAACAGCATGGCGTATAGATGAGATTGGTTATCCATGTACAACAAATTATTGAATGTTTCTATTCTCCAATTGAACAGAAGTGCGTGCTCACTGTTTTTATAGGTAGGTAGGCAAATAATAATGTTGGTATGTTGTATAATACTTAAGGTTTCTCTTATAGAAACAATAAGATTACAGTAATTTTTTGTTACGCGAAAGTCTTCCTCTCCTATGAACACGATGCAGTAGTCTTTTTGAGTGTAGTTGGTCAGTTTTTCATGTGTGTTATCTGTCAGGTGGTGAAATGGCCGACTGTTATTTCTATGTTTTGACACTAGAGGCGCTGATAGCTGTTACCAAAGCCGAGTTTTAAGTGGAGTACGAATTTGGCGTAAGTACGAATTAGGCAAGTTTACCCTATGTAATAGCCCACTTCCCGAACGCTATACGTCCCTGCAATATACCACTTTTTGAGCAACTGTATTAAAATAGTATATTTCATTACAAGTGCGGAAAGGCTGTCATTGCAAAGAGTTCCGACAAATGTCTACCCGAGCCGAGGCGCAGCCGAAGGCGAGGGTTGACAGTCGGAACAAGTTGCAATGACGGTTCCGCAGGTGTACTGAACGACTATTTTTAATACAGTTGCGAAAAATTAAGCAATTTAATAAAATAATAAAAACACAATATTGCTTTTTTCTCTTCTCTCCACGCAATAAATTAGTCGTATGTGGATATGTAACGACTTTTTGACTTTTCCGGTAAAATGTTCTCCGAAGCATTTTGTGCAATTATACTGAGTTCAGGTGGTGTTAATTCAAAAAAAATAGGGTCGAAATTACTCATTTTGTGCAACAAATAACTAAACTCGCAAAGAAAATTTCTGGAAAATGGCGCCAATCGTAGAATATAAGCAGAGTTTTTTTTTCTTCACCCATTTTGGTAGGCAAAGGGAACTATCCATACAGCTTAGTCTTCAGTATATTTTTTTTATTGATATGAAATGAAATTTAATGAGATGAAATGAAACCTAACCTAAGTCATTCAATTAAATCTGATATTGAAATAAATTAGTAGCTTCTTTTTAGAAATATACGTATTTGTATGAATCACAAAAACTCTAGTAAAAACTTCATGGTTGGTTTTTCTTTTTAATAGACATTATTTTGACAGTTGGGAAAGAGACGCACGAGTTCGGGAAAGGTAAAAAAAAAGCACTAGTATGTAATAGCCCATATCCCGAACGCTATACGTCCCTGCAATACACCACTTTTTGAGCAACTGTATTACAAAATTACTTTAAGATTTTGATACCTAGCTTTCTAGGGGAAAACTATTCATGCTCTTTTCAAACTTGATGACTAGATTTGTTTCCAAATTACTAATAAGCTCATACTACTCGTTCGAATAAAATTGAACCTTATCAGGAATATTTGGCTAGTTGGTTTGATTTATTCCGGTCTGATCCCCTGAACCCCCCCTCGGGTTACCCCTCCTCGATCCCCTGCTAGTTCGTCTACTGTTTTAATCTCTGTCCTAGTAGAGAGTGTCCTGGTAGAGGTACTCGACCTCTACCTACCTAATTCCTACATACCGACTTTGGGACTCGGATAACTACTATTTGCCAAAAAGATGTTAAAGTATACCCCTCCGCCAACTATTAAACCAAATATCATACCAAAAAGACACAAAGTGTTGCCAGCAACGCGTTCGGTTTATTGTTACCAGTACAAAAATAATGGTTTTTCAGGTAGAAATAATTCTGCTTAAGGAGGTATCTGGAAAGTACGAACTATTGTTTACGCACATGATATGCAACTTCTGCGCTGAGGTGGCATTAGGGCCAGATAGCGACTATTATGGGTATATTAAATACTTAGGAATATCCGAGCAGTGTCCTTTTCCAGCGGTAAGTATGGCAAACAAGCTTCATATATTTATATAACCATTCACACCTCTCAATATATTTTTTAAAAGGCTGCACGTAGGTACCTATCCTATTCTACGCTCTAACGGCTGAATGGATTTGAATGAGATCGACACAAGGGTAGACCATGACTACCACCCTAATTGCCTAACACACTATTAATCTAAATCAGAATCATTTTGAAGGATATTGCTAATCCATTACTTCATAATAAAATGTGTCTGCTGAACAACGTAAACAACGCAATGTATGTTGATGAACTGTAAAAAAGAAACCCATTGCTACTAAGTAATAATTAGCCCGCTGGGTTAGGATATAATAATGATACTTTTTATCCCGGTAGTACTTTGCCATGGGATCATTTTTATTTTGCCAGTCTATTTTAAATTCACAGCATGTTCATCTCTTTTAGACTTTTATAGCTATGTTTTTGTACATTTACACAGGGCGACTGTCCAATCAAAGAGTTCATAATGGATACCGACGATTTGCCACGGAACAGCAACACTGCAGGCAGATACCAAGCAGTTTTGACTCTGTATAAGGATTTAGATGGAGATTGCAAGACTAACAAGGAATTCATGTGCTGCGTAAATCTCAAGTTACTTATCGAAATTGTTTAACATCTAAAAAATATTTGGTCTTGTAAGACCTCGGTGAGTAATTTAAAAAGAAGTTGTTTATCGGGTTCTAGAAAAGTACATAATAAAACTTACGGCCTTTCCCGTACAAGAAAAAATGTGTATTAATCCCATTTTCTCTAAATTATAGTATGCTCTATACGCCCACAGCAGCCCACGGCTAAACCACGCCAGTGAGCTTAGCTTCACTTTGTATGAAAATGTAGGCGGGATTGTCCACTGCGACCAACAGGCCGCGCTACGCAGGAATTGGAAACTGAGAAACAAATGACGAGCGCATAGGTCGGGTCGACTGTATTATTTGTACTTAGCTTCGAGACGAATTTACTCCTTACAGTTTTACGACTTGACAAAACATCGAGATTTCTTTATCATATGTACCTATGAGTTTAATAACATTAATGTAGTATATATCTCATAAAAATCGGTACCTTTTTTTTTTTTCCGGATGGGAAATCATCAAATGACCCCTCCTGCTCTGGGTGGAGCGGAAGGGAGTGTCAGACTCTTACTGACTAAAACCCACCCATGTTCCTTCCTTAGCCCTTTATGTTCCGGGCCAGCGGTAACCCTTTCGGACAATCCCGCTGACCCGGCAGGCTTCGGCCCTATGGGGCCCCTCCTCGATGCTGACATCTCTTTGAGGCGCGCGTGGAACACGTACGCGCCGTCCGGCACAGGCCTGATCGGACGGTGAGCTACCCATTACTCTCCGCCCGCAGGCCCGCGGCTACGGTGGCCGGGAGTCGTCACGCGGCTCCCGACGCCCGGAGCGTCTTCCGGGGCGGCTGGGCCGGGAGGCTCTCTCCCTGAGCCGTCCCGCCACCTCCTTCGCTAGCATGACTGCTTCGCAGAAGGAGGTGACTGCCTCCCACTCCCTCTCGCCCCGAACGCGTATTGCCATTGTGTAATGTGTATATCAGTACAGACACCCATAGTCTGTACTCGATCACTTTATGCTCTTAAAAATAACAAATACTCTAAAGCAAACTACGTATGACTACAGACCAGTCTGTCTAAGTATACAGTTTGCTTGCATATTTTTAAAGCAAACTACGTATGACTACAGACCAGTCTGTATAAGTATACGGTTTGTTCGCATATGTCTAAAGCAAAATGTGACCGTGTTATTGTTTGTATTGTAGGGTATGTGAAGTCATAAGACTTTAATTATATGTTGCAGTGTACTACGTAACAATATTGAACATAACTATGTTGTACGTGTTTATATTCTCTGAGGGAAGCTTCGTGCGACCCCTTCCATAGAAAAGGATACAACATTTTTCTTCTTCTAAAGATTTTCCGATCTCTATGCTGTTTAAGTATGTTTATCAACATAATTAAAAACTAGGTTTAAACGTTTTATTCTCTATATAAAACGTATAAGCCTAGGTATTTATTATGAAAATAACATTCTTAAATATAATGGAAATGGGAAAATATTTAGAAGTAGAAAAACGTTTCCTTCTTTTGTATCGAGGGCTCCGCAAAATAATTCCCACGTAATGACTGATGAAAAAAAAATGCAGTAGCTATGTAAATAAAACAATATTTAAAAAACATTAAAGTATTTATTTTTGAAAGGATAAATCAACATTATTAACTATTTAAAACGAAACCTTATTTAATGTTTTTTTGCATTTGGCTGCGTGCGAACTCGTTTTATTAGGTCAAGAGGACACTGCTATAATGCGAAGAAAGCAAAGAATGTAAAGGATGTACCTATCTATCTTTCGTGCGAAAGAGACAGAATGTGTTTGCTCTGCACTCGCATGTAGTTTGCTCACACTGAAGCATGCCATTGTACATACCACGGCAGCCAAATTGTCTGTACTCGTATGTGTTTTGCTCTCACGGATTAGAGCAAAGTGTATTTTATTTCAGTCTGTGTCTGTACTGATATGCAGTATGCTCTCTAGCTACAAGAGCATATTGCGTGCGATTACAGAGCAACCCCTGTCTGTGCTAGTATACATTATGGCAATACGCCCCCGGACCATGGCTTGCACCAGGGCCGGACGCGAGAGGTCGCCGCCGCTGCCGATCGCCTCTACGAGGACACGGCGGTGCTCCGCACAAGCGGAGCAGACCTCCACCGTGTGCTCCACCGTGTCCTCTGGGCGATCCTAGCAATGGTGATTATTATACTAGCGGCCCGCCCCAGATTCACACGTGTGCAATTTTTTTGCCAATTTCCCAAATTTTCTTTCATACAAACCTTGTCCTGGCAGTACCGAACACAACAAAAAAATTATTATACAATTTGGTGCAGTCATTCGGAAGTTATGCGCGTACAGACACTTCAGCGACTTTGTTTTATACTATGGTTAATTAAATAGGTTACCTACATTATTTTATGCCACCTTTGAGGACTAATCTAATTCTAAAATGAAACGCCATTCTTATTATTTATCTTACATGATATATTGACCCAGGATCTATTCATTGTCTGGTTCATTTACATTTTCATCTTTACTGGACTCATAGGAGACAGGGTCCTTTTTGCCTCTACCTTGGGGTTCACCGGAACCGTCTTTAGCCTTCGAACTATTACTTTCTGATTTCTCTTCTTTGACTTTATGTTTCTTGGACTTGGACTTCTTCTTGTGTTTTACTGCTTTTTCTTTCTTAGGCTTTTCAGTGGCTGCTTTGTCATCTTCTGCCTCCGAGCCTGAATGTTTTTCGTCTTCTACTTTTTCTTCCTTCTTTGCTTTACTTTCGCTGTAATAAATGTTATGATTCATAAAATATATTAGTGCTGAATTACAAATTGGTTAAATGTTTATTTAAAAAATATGTGATGTATACTCAAGTTGTCTCAGGGCGCCTTTTTCTTCCTTTGTATCACTGGCAATGATAAATGATAATTAGTATTTATACTAGTTTTTTTTTTCTGGAAAATGTTGCCTTGTGCTATGACCGTAGCTTACCTCTCGTCCGATGACTTATCATCACTGCAATCAGAGAAAATATTCTTAATATCTGATATCGCTTTTAGGACTCTAAAAAAATAATAAACCAAATAATTTTATTCAAACCCTTCTGCCGCCGCTGCTGTTTCAGTTTTCTCGGCTCTGAAAAAATATTAAAAAAAAGAATTAAATGGCTCATCTGGAGAAAATGAATGAGCAGTGGTCCACTTTAACCCTGTATCGAAAGA
Source organism: Oligia fasciuncula (assembly GCA_963082905.1). Lineage (NCBI taxonomy): Eukaryota > Metazoa > Arthropoda > Insecta > Lepidoptera > Noctuidae > Oligia > Oligia fasciuncula. The sequence goes on from OY720409.1 coordinate 8,797,375, forward strand.
GCTGGAAGTCTTGGGGAGAGGCCATAGCCCAGCAGTGGGTTGATGCAGGCCAACAGTAACAGTAAATGGCTCATCTAGAAACCTATCAATTGCTATAAATATACAAATTATTTAGAAAATTTTGTAAAATATTTTGTTATTCACCTATTATTAGCATCAGTTTTGGTTTCGCCGCTGTCACTGTAAATAAATGTCAATAGATTAAAATATTTTTCGTCAGTTTCATAGAAACCTTATGGATGAATTTTAAAATACTTACTTCACATTTTCCCAAGAAACCGACCATTCTTCGTGAGTTATACCTGACCGGAATACTCTTCTGCAGTTCTCCCTGAACACAGAAATATAGATGTATTTAACTATCATGAGTTAGCTCACTGTACATTGGTATTGGTATGGAATACAAAAGTTGCACAATATATTTTCAGCAATATTATTTTTGTGTTGTGGAACTCATGTTGGCAACATAGAATGTTGTTGTGTTGCTGGCAATACTAACACAACTGGCTGGCAACACAAAATAGTCTCTGAACGTTACGGTAATATTTCTAAACTAACCTAACCTGTAGGTATATGAGGCTAAACAATATTAAAAAATCCTCCAAATACTCACTCGACATCCTTATGAATAGCACAAGAGATAAATTGACGGTTCCTATAGATTGAGGTATACAAGAAAGGTCCATGACAGCTGTGAGTTTTGGGGTCAATTTTGCAAGCTGATATGACTCCAATCACCCGCTCTTTTCCTTGGTATCTCACTATCAAGGGTCCGCCGTGGTCATTCTGAAAATAGGCAATAATATTGTTGATACCTATGAACTGCAGGGTAATTGCGTAACACACTATCAGTAGCAATGGGTTTCATTTTGACAGTTCAACAACATTCATTGCGTTATTTACGTTGTTGAGCAGACACATTTTTCGAATATAAGGAGCAATGGATTAGCAATAAGCTTCAAAATGATTCAAATTGAGAGTAATAGTGTGTTACATAATTAGGGTGCTGATTAAGGTATCTGCAAGTTGAATGCCTTTAATACAGTTTCTCTATTTAGCGATAAGACGGCCGATGTACCCAGATATAGGTATATGGTTTTGTAAAGGCGCTTTCGTAAAATGTCGGTGTATAGCAAAGCATATTCTATCTATCTCATCATCAGCCTACATAAACCTCTCCGCTTGCACGCCATTCAGCTCAATTCTGGGCAACTCTCATCCAGCTGCTACCAGCCACCCTGCGAAGATCGTCGCTCCACCTAGCTTGAAGGTTGAAGGCGTCCATTACGTTTATCGTTTTTGTCGTCTTTTTTTTCGTCTATCTATCTACTTGATCTAAATTGATTAAACCTACTGCCACTTTCACTACACATGCCATGTCCCGATAGGCACAAATCAGAATTTGTATGAAACGTTCTGGCATACAAATTACCCGACATTCAGTATTCGGTAAGGCATGTAAAATACTATTAATCAGAAATTGTTCACTAACCTCACAGAAACCTCCTTGCATAGAAGATCTTCTCGCTGTGTAATCATTAGGGTCCATCAAATGTCTACCCAAGTCAACATTATATGTCTTAGTTGGAATTTCTACATCGGTTTGTCGTCTCGAATCTACATCCGTGCAGTTAGCGTATTTTTTCTATAAATAATAATGTATTAGCTATTAGCATAGGTACTTGGCGTGTAATGTTCCAACAAACGCGGTGCTATTCTGTAAAAATCTCACCGTGATAAACTTAGGTGAAGTGAGCGTGGATAGTGTCAATTCCTAGCAATAACAAACTCACTTCACCTAAGTTTTCACGGTGAGATTTTTACAGAATCGACCGGCTGGAACATAGATTCTCTGTAAAAGGGGAATTGGCCGTTATCCACCACGCGTGCCATATGTGGGTAGGTACTACATATGTTGGTAGTAGTAAAATATTGGTTACTTTTAAATAATTCTATCTTATTTCAATAAAATTATGCAAAGAAGTCAATATTAACAAAAATCGACAGAGGGAAAAGATTTTGTCCTTATCGCACGAATCGGACTTTCTTATGTTGGACGCGAAGTGATTATGATTCATATATACAGAATGACGGCGTTTTTCTTGTAGTGCTGCTTTTGTCCATCTTAAATCATTAATTATAACGCAATTGTCAAACCCTCCGTATGCTGTATACCTACTTACCTCACACAGTTCACTAAGTCTCTTCATGACATCTTTGGTGCAGATCATGTACTGGGTGATAATTTCCCTGAACCTCTGTGCCCATTTCTTAGCGCATTGTTCATTGTCCATAATGCACACTTTGGCTTCTTGGAGGCATCTGCTGTTCTTGGGTATGTGCTGGCCTTGACGACGGTATACACCCTAGTAAAATAATTGAAATTAATTATACAGTAAAAATACTAGACACTCAGAAAAGAAATCCCCGTCGTTACGGGCAGTCAGAAGTCCGAAAATCTGACTACCAGCCTTATCAAGGGTTATCGTATTACCTAGTAACTGGGTCGTGGAATTTAGATAACCAGTCGCCTCATCTGGTATTCAGTTGCATCCGGTTAGACTGGAAGCCTACACCAACATAGCTGGGAATAGGGTAGGCAGATGTCTCACGTAAAAATATTAGTTTTACCTGACAATAAAAACCTTACCTCTCTAAAGTTATTGCCGCTTCCCCACCCAGCGATCCATCCCTTAGTCCCTGGCTTCTCCATGTCCCTACTTATGTTGTTATACTGAATGCATTCGGCAGCGAATTCACAGCCCTTCTCCTGGACTCCGAGTTTGAAAGCTCTGTCTACTTTGACTATTGCGATATCGTTCGATGACCATTTGATGCTGTCTTGGAAGTCGAATTTGTAGTCTAGAAAATAGTAGAAATCGTTTTTTTCGTGTAACTTTTGTAGTCAAAACTGGGCAGATATTTATCGAAAAAAATAATAATTTGAAACAAAATTCTCAGGTGTTCATTATGTGTTAATAAATGCGGGTAGTCAGAAAAAACTTACTCTTAGGAATACATTTCCATACAACTTTGCGCCGATGTTTGCAGACACACTCGTCGGTCTTATAATCGAAGCTGTCAATAAATTTGGTGGTGCCAGAGACAATGTAGAATCTGTCGGCGTCCTCCACGCACGCTGCTGATGTCAGCACATAGTAGGGGTCGACGATGACTCCACCGCATAACCAGCCACGGTATTTGTGGGCTTTGGCAGATTCTTTTGTCAGTTGGAGGTATACCTGCGTAATGGAAACAACGTCAGCATGACTTTACTTGGTATTTTTCTTCTGGTTTTTGACAATCAAAGCTAGAACTTCTCAAAAAAGTCTAGCCAATTAGGTACGCCGGAGACATTATACTGTGAAAGCATGTGCGCAAACACAGGAGCGCTATCTCTGCCCTCACCCTCATCAGTATCACCCTATCAGAATTGGTATTCTGATAAGGTGATACTGATGAGGCGCTGCGATATTTATTTTTTAAATATCGGAGCATTATGCTGAGGCAGGAGCCTTTTTGGCCTCGCACAGGTTTTATTTTTCCTTGTTTTTTTGTTTGGTTGTTTTTAATGTAATTTTGTTAGTTTTAAATGCTCCCTTTTTACTGTTTGAATTTCCTATGCGTGTCCTAAATAAAATATTTTTCTTCTTCTCTCTTCCTTTTCTTTCTCATGGTGCGATTGCATGCCAATTCGACAATATCGGAGAGAGATCAAGGGCAGGACCGACCGCTTTAGTGCCTACTCTCCAAAGCGCGGGACAAATAATGATGCGATAGAATTTGGCCTAAATGTCAGCGCTAATAAAAAAAAATACTCAAATATTTTTTGATACTATTCCGTAACGCGATTTTTGAGAAGTACCGGTTTCAGCTGTTACAATTTCAGTGGGACAATGAAATTGCTAACTTGTCCCAAAGTGTAGTCTCAACGTCCAATGCATAACCAATGTTAACACGTGGCACTGGCAGCCAGGGCTCGGAATCCGGTTGAAATTCTTAACCGGTTACGGTCATTGACCCCAAACCGAAATCGATTTAGGTTAAGGTTTGCACTTTACTGTTTACCGGTTTATGCGGGAAACCGGTTTTTCATGAATTTTGGTTTTGATAGTGGATATTAACCGGTTAAAACCAAGTTTGAACCCCCCCCCCCGGCCCCCGCCACTCTCGCGAGCACGGTCTGGACGTTGCGATATCATTTAGTTACAAAATTTTATTACGGAATTAACCGGTTAATTTGGGTGTCAAAACCGTTTGTGCTTAAGTAACCGGTAGCCATTATCATTTGAGTTTCATAAGAACAGTTCCAATTTGTTAACCGGTTAATGAAGGAACGATATATTTACCGGTACCTACTTAATCGAAATTAACCGCTCTTTTTAAACCGGTTCAGAGCCCTGCTGGCAGCATATTCATATCATACCTACATGCCGGAGGTAGGTGTCGTCATCGATATTTGAAACTCCGCGATACGGGTAGTAGATATAATATAGGTAGTATTAATGTGATGACAAATAATTGTTTTTTCATTTAACTCCTTTCTCCCATGTTTTAATTCAACAAGTGATTTGAAGATGTTTAAGGCACGGGATAAATAAAGACGAGTTAGGATTAAATAATTGGTTCAGCGCCAATAAAAGCTTGACCATTCTTGATACGATATTCCGTACAGCGATTTTGGAGAAGCACCGATTCAAGCTATTATTAATTTTAGTAGGACTGATATTTTAGATTTGTTTAAAAGGCCAATCTCAATGTCCCACGGCAACTGATGTTGACACGTGGCAGCATATTGGTACCTACGGCATAGTGACGTCATTAATATTTGAAATTCCGCGATACGTGAGTAGGTAGTAGGTATGCTACCCCTACATACCGTATTAATTTGATGATAAACAATTGTGTTTGCATAAGATAAGGCAGTTAGATTTAACTCCCTTCTCCGTTTAAGTTTCAAATGTGATTTGATGAAATTTAGGCACGGCATAAATATAGACGAGACGGGATTAAAATAAATAGATGGTTCAGCGCTCATAAAAGCATGATCATAAATTTTTAATACGATATTCCGCCGTACCACGATTTTCCGTAACACGATTTTTGAGAAGCCTGTTTCCAGCTATTAAATGTTTTAGTTGGAATTTGATGTTATTCCATGTACCTACTTCTATGATATACATAACTATTCTACTTCCGAATAACTCCTGTGATACCTATTGTTAATTTGTTTCAAAGACCAATCTAAATGTCCCATGGTAACCGATGTTGACACGTGGCACCATATTGGTATCTACGGTGTACCTATCTACCTACGGCATGGTGACGTCATCGATATTTAAAATTCCGCTATACACGAGTAAGTAATACCTGCTGTATTCATTTCATGTCAAACATTACTTAATGGCATCTTACTCTCCCTTCTATCATGTTACGATACAAAAAGTGATTTGAAAAAGTTTATATAAGTATTTTTTTTATTCTCTCATCCTCTTGCAAGGTTCTCGTCATCGATGCATACTTACCATGTAAGGCCTTTTCCCCTTTTCGGTTCTCTTACTGAACAGGATCCTCCTGGAGTCTACGTGTGTGGTGTTCTCGTAGTCCCAACCGTCATCTGGTATTTCTTCTATTTCGTTCAGAGACGTGTCGTTACTTTTTGTATGGTGCTTCGAATGGTGGTGTGGCTTCGAAGTCGTGCCGTCGTTCTCCTTTTCTTTTTCTGATGAGTGCGCTAATACAGGACCTGGATACAAAAAAAAATACGATGAAAGAATATATTTTTATATAGAAATCGATTTGGAGATGAAGAATATCAACTAAGTCTTACCTGAAAGGAGAAAACTCGTCGCCAGGAGCAGGCAAAAATTCGTCATTTTCAGTCACGGCCCGATCCAATAAGGATCGAAAAATTTATTTGTTCGATCTCAAAATGAGATTGAGGTTGTTAATTTTGTGGTCAATTTCCCAAAAGTAACGCTTTGTTGAACCCAATTATTTATACGTTATCCGGAAATCGTATGTTACGTACAATATAATTAATTTTGTTCAAGTTAATTGAATGAGCGAAGTAATTGGTTTTGTCTTATGAGTACCTAAACTTTGTATAATTACTTTGAGATTTTTATTTATTTATTCCAAATGCATATTTACTGCTTCCGAACGAGCAAGATTTTATCAGTTTTGATGGAATTATTTTATTCGCTTTCAGGCGTAATTGAATGACTCAATTTGATGATAACTACTGAACATACAGTACCTATTAAAGTCTTCTTATTTTTTTGATTCGCTGAAATGCACTGTTTTTAATCAGACTACAATGAGATCCCGTAGATAACATCACGCCTCGTTTCCCCAAAGGGCAGGGCAGAGGTGAACCTATACTACACCCTCATTTCGACAGTTATGTGTAAGTCCCATATAGGTAATAGGGGTCCCCGGGTTACTAGGAAAATAACTTAGCCTATTTAAGCAAGTACTTGATAACTAAAACAGATCGGCAGGCAATTGCATAATACACTAATAGCAATGGCTTTCATTTTGACAGTTCAATAATATTTATTGCGTTATTTACGTTGTTGAGCAGACAAGATTTTCGAACATATGAAGCAAACGAATGTGACCAATATCCTTCATAATGATTGAGATTCTGCTAGATGTTACGCAATTAGGGTGCTGGGGTCCGGCTTGTAAGCACCCTTGCTAGCGGGCTGTCTACCCTGGCAGCTATCACCCATGCTAGCGGGCTGTCTGCCCTGGCAGCTATTACCCATGCTAGCGGGCTGTCTACCCTGGCATATATCACCCATGCTAGCGGGCTGTCTGCCCTGGCAGCTATCACCCATGCTAGTGGGCTGTCTACCCTGGCAGCTATCACCCATGCTAGCGGGCTGTCTGCCCTGGCAGCTATCACCCATGCTAGCGGGCTGTCTGCCCTGGCAGCTATCATCCATGCTAGCGGGCTGTCTGCCCTGGCAGCTATCATTTACAAGTTGTTGTTAGGACTGTCGCGCAGATTGCGGAGCAGTAGCGAGGTACCTATATCGTACCCATTAACCTACTCGTATGTGACAAACTTTGTAAACTAGATATGCTCATGATACATAATTATGCTGCTTTTAACGCCCGGGTACTGTTTTTAAGTGAGAGGTATCTTGGTTCATTTTAAAGCTTTCATGAACTGTTGTGTTCTGTTTTAAGTAGTACTAGTAGGTACTATGTATTCGTACATTCCCCGTTAGAATGTAGTACGACGAATTTTAAACTTCATATTCTAACATTACCTGCCACTTTTAAAGCGTTTCTCAGGGCAAGATTAACAGATCGCACTTTGATTTTATACTAAGTAAAGTATGCGTTCCATTCGAATATGTTTTTTTTTAATGCTTTTAAGTTATAATATTCGTTTAAGCGAAGTCAGCAAGCATTTCGCTTAAATATGGACATTACTGCCATAAAAAAAAACCGGGCAAGAGAGAGTCGGACTCGTGCACCGAGCGTTCCGTACCATCATATGTTTTTAAATTTTCATCGGCGAGGCCTAGGTATATTCATCAAAGAATCTTAACACTGTGCACTGCGGTGTTGCAGTTTTATGTCAGAGCTATCTTTTGAACGATAGTGGAACTAATGTAACTTTTGTTGATGATTTCTAAAAAAGTTGCTATTTAGAAACTTCGTTTTATTTTTCCTGTAATCTTCACACAAATTTCTATCACATAGAATTATTTCAGATTTTTCTCTTTGCAAACTTCAGAGATAAGGAACGGTATTTTTTTTTTTTACATTTTTCATCAAAAGTCGAAAACTATGCGGCCTAAAAAAATTGTTTTGAGAATGTGCAAACTGAGCTCTTTCATAATGATACCCCACATGGCCTAGTAGCCCCACTTCGAATTTTTCAGACCCCCTTTCAGTCCCTGTTGCAAAAAATATACATATATTTTTATTTCTTCCTTATTTGAAAAATAGTTGGGCAAACGTCATCTAAATCTATTCCAAATATCAAGTTGATAGCATTAGTAGTTCTTGAGATATCCAGCTGTGACAGACAGACAGACTTAGTCTCACCTTAAGGGTTCCGTTTTTACCATTTTGGTACGGAACCCTAAAAATGGTCACATTCGTATGCTTACTTAGCTAAGTAAACTTCAGTGGCAGTACAGAGGTCGTTTAGAGGTATTTGGGGGCAAAGGCCAGTTAAGACATGGTTTGTACCTCATCCGTACTCTAAAGCCGTTTGGTCAATATATCCCCTCTTTATCATCATCATTTCAGTCGAAAGTCTTCCACTGCTGGGCCTCAAGTCTGCTATTACAATAGTGTCAGAATGGTCTATCATTGATTTCATAATTGTTGATTTTGACAAGTTTGGTAATCTACTAATATATCTAATGGCGTCATCATGACTATCCAATGGTCAACCACTGACACCCCATTGAAAGAAATGGCATAGAATGGTAATCTCGTACTTAGTGACAAATGAATTACTGACTCAGGCGGTAATTTTCTAAAATTTTGACAGTTCCTTTGATCAGTGACCTACCATTAAAACGTCATTGTGCAGTCATTGCTTTTAATTCGTTACGACTTTACGAGTAGGTATCGTAATAAGTTCTGTGCCATGGACCGACCAATGATCGACCATTATGAATTTAGCAGATTACGAACTATTAGCAAAATGACAATGGGATCGTGTTGGATGTGCATCTGAATTGAGGGCCTATTTTTTGAACCCTTACGGAACGAAATAAGACTTACAGGGAAATTAGTTAAAAATAGTAAAAACTTAAAGCAATGGGCCATGAATTTCAAAACGTGAATGAATTTCTTCAAATCGTATCTACCCTACAAATTTTTCTCTTATAAAAAGTTGAAAATCAATTTTCTCTTTAAGTATCACATTTAGAAGAACGGACGATATGTTACAATTTAGTTAAGAAATGGTTAAAAATCTTATTCTAATTTGCGTTAAACTATGAGGTTGAGCCTAGTCAATAAAGCCGAAAATATTGGGCTCTCAGTTCAGACGTTTTAGTCAAATTCGACTTTCATTTACTTCTTAACAATTAACTTTTCTGTCATTATTTCTTTTTAACTAATTCACATAGGTATCTAAGTAAAATATGTTAAAGTCGTATTTATGTATTTCTTCAGATAAATTAATGTTTTGCAGATTCCTCAGTACAGACATTAATGAAGTGAGGGCCCTAGATATACTTCCATAAATCTGTAATGTCCTATTCTACAGATTTGGGAATTTCTTAAGATATTTAAGAAATTCTTAACTAATTTTTTACATAAAAAATATTAACCCAGAGATAGTACCTACTTATTGAGATTTAGGCTATGCCACTGTATGCACGCGTCTGGATTGAGGGCCCAAGTTATTTAATCATAACAGTTTTAATTCACGTTTAAGAAATTCATGGCCCTTTGCTTTAAGTTTTTACTATTTTTAACTAATTTCCCTATAAGTCTTATTTCGTTTCGTAAGGGTTCAAAAAACAGGCCCTCAATCCAGATGCACATTCGTGTTGGAATGACGAATTTATAAAAATAGCATACTTGGCAGAGGCGTCTCTAGCCCATGTAGCGCCCGTGTGCAAACATTACCCAAGCGCCCCCTAGTAAAAAAAAAAGGGTCCCCTAGTAAGCGCGCGGTCAAAATGGAATGGGTACAAAGTTCAAGTTACCACAAATTGTCAAATTTCCCCAATGTATAATAAACTATTGTTTGGAGATGAAGAAGAAATTCGTCGGTTTTGGATACCATGGTGTGCTGTTGACTGTATATTTAGAATTATACAGGGTGTTCTGGTGTTTACCCTAACAAGCCATAATGTACCCATGTTATCATGTCTATAAAGATGTTATTTGGTAACTATAATATTTACATAATTTATGCTAATCCTATTTAAAATAAAAATAATATGTACATTTATATGAAAAAAATAAGCAAAATTATCATAGGGCATCAAAAAATTCGTCCGCATCGCTGTCAACAGGAACAGTGCCCAAAAGGCTGGCAGCATTGCCACGTTGTATGGCAATGCTAATTCTTTGGCCAAGAAATAGGCCAGCCCTCTGGTCACGTGAAGAGTCGACTAACCGCTTGGCGATATCTCGAAAAACCAAGTGGGCACTCGGACCCCATGGCCCTAGTGTTTCAACCCCAAACGGCTCGAACATATAACTCCCAATGGCAATCAGGTTGGAATATTTTCGCCGTTTGAGGTTTTCTGCACCTGCAGCAGCCGCCCCAGCACAGCCCACCGTGCTAGGAAGATGGGATGGCGCAAGGGTGTCGACACGTGTTGCATCCCACACCAAAGGTCTGCCTAACTTCCAGGGCATTATGGTCATTCCGTCTGGTCTCTTCCCATTGTCGCGTGCCAGGCCGTTGGGTTCTAAAACAGCTGGCACCCCGGCGGTAAAAAGAGCACGACGGATGATGTCATTAATGCTGGCGTGCCGTGCTATCCGGCCTGCGCTCCTACTACAAAATAGGCCATGATGCCCGAGGCAGTCGACAGCTTCACCGCACTGACAGCGATGCGGAGCCCCGCAAGGAGCGCCCAAACGCAGACAGGTAGCGAGCCTGAAGGTGGTGTCACCCAGCATAGTGCCTATGTTGGGTGACGGGAGTGCTTGAAGCCAGAGCCCCGACTCCCACTCCCCACAGCCAGCAGGCGGGCACGCTCAGCAGAAAGATGTTATGTTACATCATATCAATGTCCAAATTTTGAAATTTCTTCATTCTAATTACGACCAAACAAAGTTCAATATCAATTGGGAACATTTGACTTTGGGAAGCTCACTGCGAGCGAGGGCCACTGTACACCAGGGTAAAAAGTATTTTTAGGAAGGCAAGAGTGACAAGAAAAAACAAAGCACAAGGTTATGGTTTTTTTTTTTTCAAAAAATGATTTGTTTTTCAGTTTTCAGGCTGAAATTTGGTAGCGTAGGTAGCTAAATAATTTTTGACGAGTGCTCCGACCCCGTCGAAATTCGCAACAGTTGTGCTTGTGGCAGACTAATTCAGCTAATATCAAAATTAAATCTTACTTAATAGGTAAATTTCAATCAAAAGAAAAGCCGCAAATATGAAGTAAATTTCATATTTCATGTTTACTCAAATATAAAACTTAATCGTTGGCGCCAAGGCTTATTTCGCAAAATTACGTGTAGCGAGCGGTAGAACAGTGCGGCACGCACGCGCCACGCGTACTCACGCTTTTCAGAAATGCCGCGCGCTTGACGTTCGTCCATGGCATGGCAATTTGAACTTTATTGTCTATCCCAAACAGTTGAATTCGCATTATTCGCAGTATGATTGTCGGCGTGTTGTCAAACGAATAATTGAAACAGGTGCCGCCGAACGATGCGACACTTACTACTACTACTACACTCAAAATATAATATTTAATAATATATAGATGTGTAATAAGGTTTATTTCATGTTGAAAAAAAGTTAATATTGTAAAAGCCGCTCGCGCGCTCGTGGCGCGACTTGCTTTGGTGTAATTCGACAAATTTTATATAAGAAGAGCTCCAGATGCTATTCAAAATGTACGGAAAGCGGAGCTCTTTTTACGTTGGTCATTGAAAGTGCCGCGGCCGGCCATCGCGCGCGCCGAGTGGGGCTCCGAAGCGAGCGGCGCTCGGCGCCCCCTAGGACCGCTGCGCCCGTGTGCAACGCACACCCTGCACAATAGGTAAAGACGGCCCTGATACTTGGGCCCCTAGACAAAAGCCTCCCCCAGGCGTCGCCACATCAACTGGTGCTGTGCTTCTTGCCCAGTAATCTATACTAATATTAAAAAGAGAGAGAGCGAATTTTGTGAGTTTGTGTATATGTGTAGGGTAATCTCCGGAACCAAAGCTCTTTCAGCCTTTGAAAGGTACACAATGCAGATGGACATGGGCTACATAAAATTATGTTTTTAATTAAATTAAATTTAAAATTAATAAAACAACAACAACAAGTTATCCATAATTTATTTAATTCATAATCAAATTGTGATTGTTTTCTTCGTTTATGTTAATTTAAAGTTTAGTTTGGTGTAGAAAGAAGCCCAGTTTTCGGGAAGATTTTCGTCTATTTTGTCGGATGTATAAAATGCGATGGTATTGGTTTATCTTTTTGAGTGTCTATATACACTTCCAATATTTTCTGTGCGTTCTTCTCTGGTGCTATATTTTTCTCTCTAAAAACGAAATATTTGAAACATACATTGTACAGACGCTAGACGCCAGCACATCAAGCTACTGCAATCTGTCAACTTTCTTTAATAGATTTTCAACTTTATCGCTAAAGTATAAAGTTCAAAGTTGATTGGGAAAATTTGACAGTTTCGGGAAGCTTGATGTGCTGCCGTCTGTACCTACTAAGTACCTAGTTTCCGTCGCCAACTTGAGTTCATAACATAATATCACGCATGTATTCCCCGAAGAGATAGAAGAGATGTGCACCCAAAATCATTAGGTATATTAAGGCGCAATTCCACCAGTGTGCGGCACTGTGCGGCACAGTGTACGACACAAATGTTTATTCTGGTCATTTAAGCAAACAATAACAAATAGTGCGCGAACATTAGAAATGTTCGCGCACGTCTGCATACTTTTGTGCGCGCACATGTGCAAGCAGTGGACTCGCGTCGATGCGTAGGTACACACTTGTTGTTCGCGAACTCAGTCTTGCTTCCGCTACCGGAGTGAAAACATTTATTTGTTCTGTTTCATCATGTTCGCGCACAAGTGTGCTACACTGTGCGCGAACAAAAGTTACGCACAGCTTTGCCGGTGGAAACAGAGACTATCGGATCTCGGAGCAGCTCAGTACGTGCACTGTTGGAGTTCTGCACAAAATGTTTGTGAACAAATGTGCTGCACACTATTTTGGTGGAATCGTACCTTTAGAATTACAAAAAATGTTTATGAAGCATAAACTCTAAAATTATGACTCTACTAGCAGCGCCCCGCGATTTCACCCGCATAAGTGTCGATCCCGTGGGAATATCGGGGTAAAAACTATCCTATGACCTTTCCTGGGACTCAAACCATCTCTATACCAAATTATTTAATAGATTTTCAACTTTATCGCTTAAGCCTAAGGTTCGAAGTTGATTGGAAATTTTTACAGCTTCGGGTATATTGATGTGCTGGCGTCTGTGCTTTAAATCTTTTCTTGATTTAACAACGTAGCAACAGTAGGCCGCATGTCAGTCGCAACAAAACCGGTAAAAACTGCAGGCCTCTTATTCTGTTGAAACTCGATACGCTAGGCAGGCAGTTGTGATCCAGCCAGTGGTACTGATCGCAACCACAGATAAGTATAAGAAAGATTTCTATGGCCGCTACTTACGAGTTTTAGGGCGTAGGTTCGAACCTCGGCAGGCGCTTACATAATCAGCCTATAATGTTCCCACTGCTGGGACACAGGCCTCCTCTCTGTCAGAGGGAGTGGGCCGTAATCCACCACGCGGGCCCAGTGCGGGTTGGTGGCAGGCGCTTTACTTTGTTTAAATTATTTCATCACCACTGCTCTCAAAACGGTGAAGGATACATCGTGAGGAACCATAACCAAAACTTCGAAGACATGTGACATCTACCAAACCTTACTAGGCCCACGTGGTGGATTACGGCCCACTCTCTCTCACAGAGAGGCCTGTGTCCCAGCAATGGGAACATTATAGACAAGCTCAAGGCCGCACGTAAGTGGGAACACTGACGTGCGGCCTCACTGTACTTGGCTATTAAATTAATGCTTGTGACGAGCTGTATTTTGCACGTGAATGTGGATAGCTATAAGAGTAGAGGAAGACCTAATAAGCCGTATATGTACTGTGTGAAAGATGATAAGGCTAGAAAGGGGACGACTTCCGAGATGACGACTAATAGAGAAGTATGGAAGAAGAATACATGCTGCGCCGATCCCAAATGGATTGGGATAAGGGCGGGAGAATGATCATGATGAGTTGTATTTTGAAAGTAACGTACCCGAACGAACGTTTTTGCTCATCGTTATGGTTGGACCAATCAAAATTAGTTTCGGCCATTGAAGTCTTAGATGTCCTTAACAACAGCCTGCATGCAGCCCTGTGGTTAAACAAAAATATTTTCAGACTTCATCATCATCATCATCCGCGTACAGCACTCCACTTCTGGACATAGACCTCTCCAATTGTTCACCATTCAGCTCTACTCTCGCCAACCTTCGAAGATCGTTGCTCCAGCAAATCAGCGGGCCTCATGTTTCCTACCTAACGTCTGCCGATTTCCGGTCTCCACTTAAGAACACGTCTACCCCAACGGTCATCGGTTCTACAGCTTCAATAAGAGTTACGTTATTAAATGTTAAATGTGTAAAAAATTTTTTGTTTGCAATTTTGTCTCTAATCCTCAGAAAACACTATTCCCCTAGGACATGTTCGTCAAAGCTAGTTGTAAAGGAAATATTAAAAGGACAAGGAAAAGAGCTATTTGCGATCCTCGTTTCCTTTGAAAATACCATTTCATCTTGATGATAATGTAATAAACAGTTCATTCAATCAACTCGGCTACGTCTAATAATCTTCTGCTGAACATGAGCCTCTCACAAGTTACGCCATTATACCTGACCTGGGTCTTTCACTCTCGCCTCCAATACCTATCCCAGCCGGCTTTATGACGTTGTCGGTCCATCTAGCAGGGAGACAGCCCATGCTACGCTTGCTGATACTTAATTTCCGCTCGAGGATTCATCTGCTCCAACGTATATTCGACAGTCATGGCCGATCCGCTACCACTCTAGCTTGCTAACTCTGCAAGCTATATCAGTAGCTATCCCACTAATCAGAAACGAATGTCTGTTCGTATCTGATGAAAGTGTAAACAAGCCTTGTTTAGTTTAAATTCTTACGAATTCACTCTTTTAAGGGAATTAGTATCAAATTCGTTTATATTATAGAAGGTGTCAACTTTATATAACACCACTTTTTCCAACAAATTATTGTTTGAATAAAATCATCAAATTGTAAAATCACCCGATTTCCATCACGAAAATTGAGGTTATAAAATGAAAAACATCTTTATAAGGTGATTTAAAATTAGAATTTCGGTTTGAAGTAGGTATGCACATAATCTAATCAAAGCATGCAATTTGTAAGTGGTCCTAGAACTGATGGATGTTTTCGAATGTAATTTAATTTGATAAATGAACTATTTGTTTTCTATTAAGTAAATTAAATTTTATTCGAAAACATCCATCGGTTTCTTACTAAACATCGACTATATCCGACGACCCTTGTTATTTATCTCTTTTGGTGACCGCACGTTCTCTGATCCATTTGCTTACATTGTCATTAGACAATTTCGGAACAGACTATAAATACACGAACCCAAGATCCTTATTAATGGCACAGGTGATGAGGTTCCTGTAGCGATACACGCTGGTGAAGAGGAAGGGTCCATAGCATTTCCTGCTGATCGCTCGGGTGAGGCAGGCAGACATTACTCCTATAACCACGGCGGACTTGCCTTGACCGACGATCAGAGGCCCTCCGTGGTCGTTCTATAAAAAATTAACAAATTGAAGTAGGTATGTATAACACGCCATATCAATAATTTAATCATCCATACATCACTTTCTATATAAACGGTGTAGGGAAAAAAAATCCGCGGTTATTAAAAAAAATCGGATGTTTCAGGTTCTTTCATAAATTCTGACTGACATCGGCACCCTAATTGCGTAACACACTATCAGTCATAATCTGAATCATTTTGAAGGATATTGCTAATCCATTGCTTCATAATGTTCGAAAAATTTGTTTGCTCAACAATGTAAATTACGCAGTGAATGTTATTGAACTGTCAAAATGAAAGCCATTCGTTGAACTTTTGCGTGAAACAGCAGATTTTTACAAGCTTTTATTTAGCTTGCACTGTTCGAAAGTTTTCTGTTTGCATTGATGTCAGCTATCGATTTACATAGGTTTCATGCGTGGCCGCCATTTTGAAACAAAAACAAAATGGCGGAGAGGTGAGTATGCCACGGACCTTCAAAGCCTTTTCAAATACCTCACAAAACCCGCCGATATGAACTGTATTCTTTCTTCTGGTATCGTGAAAGTTGACACCGGTGTGAACCTGCAGCTGCCCTGGCTCTGCCATCATCCTTCTAGGAACAGGTTCAGGAGGATTGGGCGCATTGGGGTCTTCATCATCATAATCGTAGTCGTCATCACTGTCTTCCAACTCCTTGCAGTTGACTTCGCGATTCTATAACAATTGGTAAACATAATTTCAAATTTACAGTGCGTGGGCAGTGGTTGCCCAATGGTAACGGCCCCGACATACGAATTGTAGGTAGTGGGTGCGATCCCACGCAGGCGCTTTACTTTGTGTAAATAATTTCATCACCACTGCTCTCAAAACGGTGAAGGAAAACATCGTGAGGAAACCGGCATGTCCTAGAACTAAGAATTCGAAGACATGTGACACTTGTGACATCTACCAACCCGCACTGGGCCCGCGTGGTTGATTGTACCCTACCCCCTTTTGAAGACTGGGACACAGGCCTCCAGTCGCTGTGTGCAGCAGTCCCACTGCTGCACACAGCGACTGGAGCCCTGTCCTGACCTTAGGATTGGACATTAGAATTTTAGGCTGATTATGGATTTGTGGATGGAATTTGAATTTTTTAAAACACCGTTAACATCGTTCATAACATGTAGTACGTCGATTTTAATTAATAAGTAATGATTATCTTTGGATTCTGTCAACAAAGTGGGCACGAGAAAAATGTTGGTAAGTACTTGGCATCAGTAACCAGCATAACTGAGCCTGCATCTCAGCTGCTGGACAATCTAACGAATATTGAAATAGGTACTAAAAAAATACCAAAAACTAGCCTTATTATCCTCCTGCAGGGCAAAGCCCTTTTCTTATACAGAGACGGCTGGTCAAAAGCAATTTAAATGTCGTTATGTAAATGTTCATACATTGATCTCCTGGCTTAGTCAAGGAGTAAGTATTCAGACTTAGGTTTATTCGCTAACTAATTGTACCTAGGTTATAAAACTGTTACATAATAAAGTGTAAGAATTGGTCAAGGGTCAGACCAGCTGTTGGCATGGCCACGCCGACAGCTAGTCTGACCCGCCGCATTAGATGTTTCATATCATAAATTGTAATACTGACCATACACAGTTCACTCATTTTCTCATCATCAGCTACATCTTTAGTGCAGACCATGTGTTCATCTATGACGAAGTGGTAGCGAGGCTCCCAGCGCTTCTTGCAGTTCTTACCGGCGATCAGCTGCACATCTGCTTCCATCAGCTCCGGTGAGTTCGTTGAGGTTCTTAACATCTATTAGGACAAGCATTATGAGGCAAGGGCAAGAAGTATGGAGTGCACCAGGGAGTCAAACCTGAAGGGCAATTCTTGTAATTTTAAGAACGTTCACAGTCTGATCTCATTCTCAATATGTCGAAAATACCATTCATTTCCCGACATTTTGACAAGTTTTTGACATTTGTTTGTCGCTGAGACGAGATTGCGACTAGATTTTGAACGTTTTAAATTACGAGAATTGGCCCTCTGGTATTTTCAATGATTGGTCATTATGACAACCGTCAGAAGGTTACATGCTCTGTGGTATCATTTATCATCATTTATCATTTAACAAATATACTGATAGATACCTATAGTATCTTTTGGCCCTCGAACAACGTTGAAATGGGGGCACTGTTGGTAAAAATCTGTGCAATTGTTTTGTTAAATGAATTGAAAAATCAAGATGGCGGCGTTACGTCCGATTTTGGCCACGCACTAAAAGATTCCTATACGAACAAATTTTTCAATGGAGTGGCTTTCAATTAGGAGGTTAGTGGTTACCAAAACTGTAAAAATCGACCATTACCTACGATGTCAATGATCGGCTATCCCGAGAAGCATAATTGGTGCTTTTGACAGTGATGCAAAATCAGAGTGCAAACTAATTGTGAAAGGACTGTAGCAGATATCTCCTGCGTACTTTTCTACTCGGTTGAGACTGGCCGCCGTGACCCAAAATTCGGTCGGGAGGCTACTATTTGAAGGTCTACCTAAGATTTTACTTTGTTAATGTGAAAAACGCGAATTGATAAGCATGGAAGGACCTCCTCGACAATCTACTCCGAAGTGTCTGGGTGAGAATGACTGAGGAAAGGACATAAATAAAATAAGAGGAGTAATGAAAAGTCGAAGAGTAGATAATGGGTCGTGTTGAATCACCCGTGATAGTGCGTGCAGTCGCAGAATTTAACTGGCTGATGATGATGGTGATGATTACCTGTCTTACCAAGTGAGAGTCAAAATGGCGGGTGTACCTTAACTAATCGAATCCTTCCATTTACCAAAAAAATGGTTGCCTGTAAAGTCGGTTTTACGGGCGAAGATTTTACGTGACAACGTCTTTTTCTCGGTAGAATATTTATTGATATGAATATAATTAAATTGCACAATAGGAACAAGGAATTAAATGAAAATAAGAACGTAACGTTACCGAGCGTTACACTTTTTCATAAGTGACTCCCAGCCGCAACCTAATTTAAAATAAGAACGTAACGTTACCGAGCGTTACACTTTTTCATAAGTGACTCCCAGCCGCAACCTAATTTAAGACGTTGTCACGTCAAAAAATGTACCTAAATTGTACTATTTAGTACCTAGAATTAAAAAAATTGTACCTTTTTCAGAACGAAATTATTTCAAAATTAAGGTACACCCGCCATATTGACGTCAAGATGGCGGGTGTTCTATAGTATTTTAATATTTAACCATTACTCATTAAATATAATTACACCAAAAAATTGTACCTAAAATGTACTATTTAGTATTCGGTTTAAAAAGATTGTACAGACGCCAGCACATCAAGTTACTACAATCTGTCAGATTTCTTTAATAGATTTTCGACTTTATTACTAAAGCTTATGGTTCAAGGTTGATTGGGAAAATCTGACAGTTTCGGGTAGGTTGACCTGCTGGCGTCTGTACCTTCTTCAAACCGAAATTGTGTCAAAATTTAGGTACACCCGTCATATTGATGTACATCAGAACGTTCGGCCATTCGAGTCGGGGGCCGAAAGTTCTGATATACATCAATATGGTGGGTGTTCCTAAGTTTTGATACAATTTCGTTCTGAAGAAGGTACAATTTTTTTTTAAATAGGTACTAAATAGTACATTTTAGGTAAAATTTTTTGGTGTAATTATATTTTATGAGTAATAGTTAAATAATAAAATACTATAGAACACCCGCCATCTTGACGTCAATATGGCGGGTGTACCTAAATTTTGAAATAATTTCGTTCTGAAGAAGGTACAATTTTTTTAATTCTAGGTACTAAATTGTACAATTTAGGTACATTTTTTTGGTACCTAAATGGAAGGATTCGATTAGTTATGGTACACCCGCCATTTTGACTCACACTCTTACCAAAGGGGTCTATGTAGTTTATGGAGGTCAGATGGGCAGTCGCTCCATGTTAAATAGATGGATGGTATTCAGCTGCATCCGGTTAGACTAGAAGTCGACTCCAAAATTGTTAAGAAAAGGCTAGGCAGATTTTGATGATGTTGATGATTTTTTTAGTTAGACCTAGGTATAGACACTTTGATTTAAATACAATTTCGTTTCACGACGGTGTTGTTAATATCCTAATACTTACATAGTATAAAACAAAGTTGCCGAAATGTCTGTACGATAACTTCCGAATGAGTGCACCAAATTGGATAATATTTTTTTTTTGTTGTGTTCGGTATTGCCAGGACAAGGTTTGTATGAAAGATTATTTCGGAAATTCGAATAAAAAATTGCACCCGTGCCAAGCTGGGACGGGCCGCTAGTAAGTATTAGAACAACTAAAAAAGAGAGATTTAAATAAAAAAAAGAGAAAAAAAAAGAGGAATAGATAAGAAGGAAGGGAAGGAGGTAGGTATAGAGTAAATTAAATTAGCTAGCGAAACTCCGCAGACGTGATGGGTATCAATATCTAAACACGACAAAATAAAAATGATTTGATGATATTTTTTTGGGGTCAATTTTTGTTTTTGTATTGTTATTTGGTGTGTGAGTGGATAAAATCGGTTGTATCGTCTTGACATATCGATACGCATAACGCCTGTGACACAAAAAACTATTTTTTAAACTGATTTTTTTAAGTAACTACACACTATCGGAACTTGTCGACCCCAAAAAAAAACATCAGCAAATTATTATTTTGGTATCACGTTTAGATATCGATACCCATCACGTCTGCGAAGTTTCGCTAGCTAATTTAATTTGACCCTGTATAAGTAGGTACTTACGGTCAGATCTTGAACTACCTAAAAGTGTGACACAGCAATTAGTTACGAGAAGCGTTCAATGTATTCTCGGTATCACCATGAAAAAAAGACGTAGATTCAATTAAAATAATTGTTATTTTTCAATGTAATCCCCCATTATCCCAAATGCATTTATTACATGTCGAAAGTAACTAGGTACCCTGTAAAAAATAACATTCTTCTTTCTCTGAAAAGTGCGCATTTATTGCCGCCTTGAGCTCTTCATCGTTGGAAAATCGTTTTCCACGAAGGTATTTTTTCAAATTAGGGAACCAATAATAATCACTAGGGGCTAGGTCCGGGCTAAAGAGTGGGTGGTTAATTTCTTCGAAACACGCGCCTTGTGGACCGGGGCGTTGTCCTGAAGAAGCAATACACCAGTGTGGTCAGTTTACCCCGTCTTTTTTGGTGGGTGGGTCATCTCTGCTACTCGTATTATTTTGATCGTTCCGTCGAACGTCGTTTCGTTCGTTCGTTTTGGTCGTTTTTTTTTGTTTTCTTCCGTAGAGGCAGTAACCAGGCCGCCCGAGCGAGTGTCGTGTTCAATACTCTCTCTGCCCCTTTTAAATTCACTTGACCACTTTTGAACCGTAGATAACGAAGGTGCAGAATCTTGGAAAACAGCCACCATCTCTTCGTGAATAGATTTTTGACTTTTTCCTCGTTTGGTAAGGAGTTTAATAACAGCGCGGTGCTCGATTTTCTTCGACATGTCACGTTAGCCATTCCAGTTGTCATTGAATAAGGATAACCAGCAAACTAATGATCACAACTCTATGAAATGTTACCTATAAACCCTTAGATTATGTCATTAATTAATGAATTAGTCAAAGGAGGACGGGCAAGCATTAGAAGTAAATCACCCTGGTACCGAGAATACATTGAACTCCCCTCGTAGGTTAGGATTTTAGGATTGTGTTAAGTTTTTGGGTTTTCCATCAATGAATTCTTATGCGGGCCATACACGATCAAGTTCACCGTCAAGTTTGCAGCGGACTTGAAGCCGCGTCCAGTAAACTTGACCGTGTATGGCTATGGGTATGCATGATAAGTAGCCATACACCGTCAAGTTTACTGGACGCGGCTTCAAGTCCGCTGCAAACGTGATGGTGAACTTGATCGTGTATGGCCCGCATTAGTAGCAGCCCGGAGTCTGGATGTTGGCCCTGTTAACGCTTAGTTGAGAAAAGGCTAGGCAAATTTTGATGATGTCTATGATTATTTTAGTTAGACCTACTTATCCAGGGAGGTGAAGACACTTTGATTTAAATACAATTTTGTTCCACGACGATGTTGTTAATATCTTAATAAAACAACAAATTATATTAGCATGTCTATACTAATATTATGGTAAAGTTTGTAAGTTTGTATGCAGGGGGTAATCTCTGGAACTACTAGTCGGATTTGAAAAAATCTTTTTGTATTTGATAGCCCAATTCTTGAGAAAGGCTATAGGCTATTTAACATCACGCTATGACCCTTAGGAGCCGAGCAAAAAGAAAAAAAAGTTAGGAAGAACGCTAAGCAAAAACGAAGTAGGTAATAGTGCGGGCAGGCGATGAGACGCGACGCAGTTGGTCGGGGGAACAAGAAATTTCACGCGGGCGAAGTCGCGGGAAGAAGCTAGTAAGTAATAAGTAAATAGGTACTTACGGACTGATCTTGATCTACCTAAAAGTGTGACACATCAATTAGTTATAATTAGTTTCTTGCCCGTTCTTCTCCATAGGTATACCTACTACGCTTCGAAATGGGCAACTAGCTTCATCTGTCTGACTGACTGACCGACCCCTTGACAATTCAAAAGTGCCAGTAATTGGTTTATTTGAAATAAGTCTTTGAGTTCAAGTTAGGTTAGTATTGTGTTAAGTTATTGGGTTTTCCATCAATAAAATCTTAATAGCAGCAGGGATTCTGGATTTTAGCCCTGGTTTTTCATTAGTCAAATGTGTAGGTACCTAGATATTACACACCTCTGCCACAATACGTAAAGGACACAATACGTAAAGCCATTTCATACTGAATATTCCCGATCAGTAACACCTTATCGTCAACACTGTTGACGATCGGGCAAAAAAGTTTCATTCTTTCTGGCGTTCACAGTGTTGACGAACGAAAATTTTTTTCCTAATCGTAGGTAGGGAATAATTGAAAAAAAAGCAAAAAAAAAGCCCGTTTGCCCATACTGAAAACACACACGAATGATTTATTTTCCCGATCGTCAACAGTGTTGACGACCAGGTGTTACTAATCGGGAATGACTGTAAAAAATTAAAGTTATGATTTGAATAAAATACCTACAGACAATTTAATCTATCGTTGAAGGTGGCGTTCCTATAGTTTCTGTCTATCCCCATGAGAAAAAGGCTTAAGTTTATGTATGTATGTAATTTAATCTATCTCCCTGAGTAGGGTAATAAGGAAAATAAATGAGGCTTCCTTACATCTCCAAATGTATCGGATGATCCCCAACCAGCAATGGAACCGTAACTACGTTGCTTCTCCAGATCAGCAGAACGGTTGTTATAGGCCACCTTCTTCGGAATGAAGTCGCAGCCCCTGACACGCTTCTCGAAGTTGAAGTTCTCTTCTACTTTCACTACAGCTATGTCGCCGATCATCCAGCGAATGTTGTCGAATTCGCCACCGTCGTAGACGTAAGCTTATTGATTTGAAAGAAGGTTTTTTTTTAATTATTTTCGACTTTATTACAAAACAAGACTCATCTTTACCTTCGACCCGGCTGCGGGCCAGTTTTTATTTCGAACTTTTCGCCAAAGTAAAAATTCGAATTACAATGAAGTCGGTAAAAACTGACGTCAAACCCGAGTAGTTGTCAATTTTGTACCTAAGAACTTTAAGTTTGTAGGAATAAAGTTTAAAATTTAATAACTGGCTCGAAGGTAAAGCAAGAAGTAAGATCTATAATTAGGCACCTCAGACCATAGGGTTCGATCAACTGCTGTTGAAATAAGTGCTCTGAGTGGAATACCTCGGTTAAATGGTCAAAGATAAATATGTAGGTACTTACATTTTGGCACACATTTCCATATGGCCTTCTTAGCTCCATTTTTAATACACTCATTATTTGTATCTGATAATGGGACCCATCTGTAAGTTTAACAACAATTTAAACGGTCAGCAGCCCGGTTCATAGATTAAAGCCCGCTTAGAGGCAATGCGCATACAAAAAAAAACTGCCACTCCAAGAGTGCCGACACAAGTGGTGAAAACTTGAAAAAGCGTAGTAATTTTATAAATATGTTTGAAGGTCATTCTTCCCAAAGAAAATGTACCGCGCGTTGATGTCTTTATAATGGCCAAAACTGAGAACAGAGGTGTCGGTTACGGTAATAGTGTCGCGAGTTGAATAGATTTTTCCCATCTCAAAAAATGCCCCACGCGCCTAAAGAAGTTTTCACTTCAAAAAGTATCGTCGAAATTCTGTCGTAGCCTCGTAGGTGTAGGTACCTAAACATAAAATGATTTTATAGACATCCCATATCCCCGATAGGATTAAAAAAAAATAACAAACTTTCATACAAACTGAAGAATCCGGTTGATTTCGTATTTATGTTGAACACACACCAAGCACTATCGTATTTAGCCTGCTTTAATTTTGTCTGTTTCCCGCCATTCCTCGTGACTGACAGATGACATTAGTGACAGGAGCTACCCCGCTTGTGTGAATGAGACAGAGTTTACATATCTAGATATTAAATAGATGTACACTACACAAACTATCATACCCTTATCAACCCCCTTCAATGAACTTTCAAAAATCCTTACGCTCTAAGGATACTACCTAGTGTAAAATTTCATGATTCTAGCTAGATGCAGCAGTTTAGGCAGTGCATTTATTTCTGACAGTGAATAAATGATTGAAGAATTTATATTAACTAGAATGTTACGTGGATATACAGTGGCAAGCTTATCCCAGAATTACAGTTTAGGCTTTAGTTAAGACTTGCGCAATACAGTACAGTTAATGTTGTAAACATATATAAACATTGCATTTTCATTGTATTGCAGACTGGTGCAAGTCTAAACTTGCGCAAGTATATCGTAACGTGTATGGCTTCCATTATAGCCGCTGCATGCATAGCCTTACATACTTATGTGTTCCGGAGACAACGTAGAAATGTTTGACGTCCTCGATGCAGGCTGCTGACGTGAGGATGTATCTATCATGGATGATCACTCCTCCGCAGATCCAATCTGAACCCGTAAACTTGGGGTCCGTGTTCGGAGCTGATCTTAAGTACACCTGCACAAAACAAAGTTTTGAATCTAAAGTCGACCTTTCATTGCTATGTAGGATGTGCACGGAGAGGATGCCACGTTAGCTGCGCAGTTGATTTGTTTTTCAGTCACGCATTCGTGCATAGCTGTAGGTACGTGCGTAGCTTAGATGTGGGATGCTGTAGAGCGGCGCCTTGATGCGTGCCGAACACCATACCAGCCGGTCTAGGCCACTTCCCTAAGATTTCACGGTGATTTTTTTATATAATACACCATTTTTTAAGTAGTCAGTTCAGTCGCGAAGACTTCTCAATGACTTGCCCACTCACAGAACTCGGAACTGTCTTCAAATGTGTTCGTCCATGAGGTCAGTGAAAAGCCAGAGAACTAAACTGACTCGGGAACTAGGCTTGTGTCCGACGCCCATTAGGTGTAAGACAGACAGTGGTTACTCGCTACTATGCCTCCGAAATTGGAAAGATGTCGAGAACAGCCCTTTCACAGATATTTACCACTGATAACTGCAACCCATAGCAATCTTATGGTATCGTATAACAGACAATGGTAGGTACCAACGACAATAACATTACTGTGATTTTGACAATGGTGCTCTCTAAAAACAACTAAATTTGCATTCAAACTGTGTAGTTATACCTACCCGAGTCCCAATTCATACCTACCCGAGTCCCAATTCATACCTACCCGAGTCCCAATTCATACCTACCCGAGTCCCAATTCATACCTACCCGAGTCCCAATTCATACCTACCCGAGTCTCAATTCCCGTAATTTAAAACGTTCAAAATCTAGTCACAATCTCATCTCAGCGACAATCAATGTCAAATACTTGTCAAAAACGTAGGGAAACTACTTAGTGGTATTTTTGACAGATCGAGACTGAGATCAGACTGTGAGCGTTCTTAAAAATATGAGAATCGCCCCTCTGGTACTTGACTGAGGTTCGAAAGCAACTTTACAGAATAGCTCTGGAACTTAGACCAACTGTTTAATATAAAGAAGTCCTACCATATATGGTCTCGTGTCTCCTACTTGACGTCCCTGTAATATTCTTCTTGATGGCTTTAAAGTATCATTCACATTGTAAGGTACTGTGTCATTTGTGTCTATACTTTCTATAGGACCTGAAATATTTGGAGAGAACAAATTCTTTATTTAACATGTGTTCATTATTGACAACCTGACAGTTTCCCTTGATCTGTTGAAGTGTTTATCATCATCATTCAGCCAATAGACAGGCTGCTTTGTCCCCAAGCATTGCCAGAACAACCGGTCCTCTGCTTGCCACATCGCATTCAGCTGATTTCTGCTACCTTCACCGTCGGCCAGGTCATCGGCCCACCTTGTACCTACCCACGCCACGCCTCCCAGTACAACCAATCATTAGTCAGTCTAACCGGATGCAGTTGAATGCCGTAGTATTTTACATGGACTGACTGCCTATCTGACCTCCGAAACCCATTTACTGGGTAATACGATAACCTTGGTAAGACTGGTTGTCAGACTTTTGGGCTACTGACGACAAGTAACGACTGTCAAAGATCCACTATGACAGCCGGAACCAACGGCTTATCGTACTTTCCAGTACGATCAATATCGGTTAGAATGTAATCAAATGTGAAGCCATCACCTGCAAGGTATTTCTTATGGACCATAAGTTTAAGACTTGTAAGCATAATCAGCCTATGGTCTCAGGTCTCACTGCTGGAACCTCCTCCTTCAGGCAATACTCAATATTTATTTACATTCCACAATGTGAACTTAGGTAGCCTAAGCGACAAACCAGAAAAGGGGAAAAACTGGTAAAGGGTGCTCAACCTGCCCTGACTGCGGTCCGTTGCTCTTTGCCAAGAGCCGGCCAGGTTGATGAGGAGGGTTTCACGAAAGTGGAAAGGAAGAAGAAGAAGCCCTGTTCTCGTAACCTGCGTGGCACCGCACTGAGTGGACCCAACATGCTGCTGCGCCCTGCTGTGCCTACGACGCAGCTGTACCTTTCACGTCCGCATCACTCAACGACAATTGAGGAAGTCGTGCAGTATTTGAAGGTGAAGACCAATTGGACTCTGAGGGTCGAAAGGTTGGAATCGCGCCACAACATCAACTTCAAGTCTTTTGTGGTACGAGTTCCAACCCAACATCTACAGACCTGTCTGAAAGAGGACTTTTGGCCGAAAGGTGTTTGTTATCGACGTTTCCGTGGACGGTTACGCGACACCACGCAGCGAAACACGACGCCGATGTTACGTGTATAGTTCATAGTTTTAAGGTTTTTAATTATGTATTAGTTTATTATTTTTATAAGATTATTTTGTGTATTTTATCTATGGGCCTTAGTTGCCTGAAAATAAAATGATTATTATTATTATTATTTACAAAAACATGATCATCGTAGACCCTGTCGGGCTCTGCAAAGTTGGAGACAGGAAGAGGGCTTTAATCTGATGATCATCCTATAATGTTTCCACTGCTAGGACGCAGGCCTCCGCTCGGAGGGAGTGGGCCGTAATCCACGCGGGCCCAGTGTGGGTTAGCTGATTCTGATGTCACATGTCTCCGATTTTTTTGGTTCTAGACATGTCGGTTTCCTCACGATGTTTTCCTTCACCGTTTTGAGAGCGGTGGTGATGAAATAATTTAAACAAAATAAAGCGCCTGTCTGGGTTCGAACCTACGACCTACAACTCGTAAGTCGCGGCCGTTATCGCTTGGCCACCACTGTTGCAAGACTTATAAAGAGTTGCACAACTCGCTGCTTAATAATAACAACAACATTATAATAGGCTATTTGACTGGTTTCTGATAAACATCTCAGATTATTTAATGGTGTCTAACGAGCCCACAAAAACCTATTACTTCAAATTGCATAATGTATTTCTTTTAAAAAATAGTAAATAAAAATGTACTGTTTAAATAAGCCGCCAAAACGCTATCTTTAACAAAATGGCGTCGTGACGTCACGATTCACGTAAACAAACGTTGAAACGGTCGAGATACTTGACAAAAGTCATCTGTTCTGTCAACGATAGACAGAAATTTACTAAATCATGACGTCATCTTAAGTTCAGCCAATCCAGACCGTTTTCGATTACGTGGCGCCAGATTTAAAAAGATGAACTTTTTTCGGGATTTTTTTTATAAATAATACATTGTTTTGTAGTAAAATTAATGCAAATCGATTTTAAAAGCGATAATCTATACGAGTGTCAATAAATATGACCTTATTTCTTACATTGTCAAATAGCCTAACGCACACGAAGTGTCTGCTTAGTGTTTCGCTGTGTGTAATCTGCACCCTTATTGTGTAACACACTATCAATTTCAATTTGAATAATTTTGAAGGATATTGCTAATCCATTGTTTCATTAGTTCGAAAAATGTGTGGCTCGGCAAAGTAAATAACGCAATGAATGTGGTTGAACTGTCAAAATTAAAGCCATTGTTACTGTTAGTGTGTTACGCAATCACCCTGCTGATCTACCTGAGTATTTGCTCATCGTTATGTACCTAAGTACGTACATTCATTCAATCTCAAACTATTAAACTTACCGACTAAAGTCACGGTCATGACGCACATCATTAAATTAATTAAAAGCAACATTTTTATCGCCAAAATAACTTCCCTACGTTACATAATAATTTAGAATGATTAACTTCGTCAATTTTCAAGGAACACGCACGTGTTCGTCGACTAACTTGTAAGCGACTAACGGCGACCACCAGTCGCCGCGACTAGTGATCGTCGCTTTTTAAGCATTTTCCCTCAGCATGTAGCGTAAAAAGTATGTACAAAAAAGAACCGTGATACTTTATATACATATTTACCTTACTCCTTTAAGTGTGTTATATTTTTACAATAATAAAAAAATATTCAAAAATAAAAATGAGTAAAATACATTAAGTATAGGTAAATCTTATGCGGGCCACTCACAATCAAGTTCACCGCCAAGTTTGCAGCGGACTTGAAGCCGCGTCCAGTACCTAAACATGACGGTGTATGGGTACCTATGGGTACATGCATGATAAGTCAACTTGTCATGCATACCCATACCCACACACCAAGTCCACTGCAAACTTGACGGTGAACTTGATCGTGAGTGGCCCGCATTAGAAATATAGGTGTTACAAAATATGATGCCTGTGATAACACAGACGGCATGAATCCTGAAAATAACTACCTACTTATTCATTCATTCGTCATTTTTGCCGATGATGTCAATAGTGCCCGACGGGATATCGGGCACTATTGTACTTAATATATAAAAATGTTGAATGCTATAACGAGTCCTCTAGTGTGCGGCGTCACTAATCAATTCGATAACATGCCTGATTGAGTTTAAGAACAGTTTTTAATTGAGAAGAAACGAAGGTGAAAGATTTGACGTTTGTGTTACCTTAGCAATAGACACTTATAGCATAGGTACTCTGCAAGAGGGAGTAGGCTGTAGTCCCAGTTCGGGCCCACTGAGGGTTGCTGGATGTCACATAATACATGTCTTCCGTCATTGTTTTGTTTTTCGTCAAAACTATTTTCACGCTGACTTAATAATTCGTATACAATAAGACTTTTTGTTATTTTGATCTATAGGGTAGTACAGGCATCTAAAAAAATAACTGAAAAATCCTTCACCAATGAGATTTGATACAATTAACTTAACAGTCCATTAAGGTATGATTCCGATCTCGGCAGCACGCAGCGGTGCTGCCGCAGCAGTGCTGCCGCGATATACATTTTCTACAGGTTTATATGAGATTCATCATTCATCATTTCAGCCGAAAGACGTCCACTGCTGGACATAGGCCTCTCATATATGAGATTACATAATTACATTCCGAGCACGGCAGCAATGCTGCGCGACATTGCTGCGTTGCGGCTGTGGTAGTAGGAATTAAGCGAAACAATGCAATCTTAATTTGAACAAAAATTGAGGTTAAGATTAGTCTTAGGTAGATATTATTAAAAAATAAAAGGTAAAAATGGTTACCATAAATAATTATATGTTACAAAAACAGTTCAATTTCATTGTTTTATTAATAAATATTGGTAAAAACGTTTTTTAATTTTATTTTTGGTCTCCTCGAATTCTATTTCTAGAACCACGTACCTACCTACTTTTCATGTCCAGATATTATGGATGTCTTTGAAACAGTTATACCCAGTTTATTCTGCGAGGCGATAATAAACTGCCGCAGTCGAATAAATTTGGAAAGTATCAAGACATGATAGGTATTGAAATACAGACTTATTTTTACGGTTGATAAAATTATAATACTGTGCATGCGTAAATATTCATCCGAATTACGAAACCAGTTTTTTTACAGACATGAGAGAATGTAATGCGGAGCATTTCAGCTACTCGAACCTAGATGGCGTTGTGTCCAGCCTATTAACTTATCCTCTAAATTCGCTGCTCATCACTAGATGGCGCTGCAATTCAGAATAGCATGTATTTTCGAAGTCTTTTTTATTTTCTGTTTGGATGTCGATGTTAGGTTTCATTATGGATTTTTTTTCTGGTTCTAATAGAGTAAATAGATTCGTAATCTTAAAGAATACAACGCCACAAGCTGTATCTATGTGTCAGGAGGCGACTATAAAAGCCTAGTACCGACTATTAACCGCGCATAAATCTGAACTTCAAGCTGCTATTCATATTTTTTTTTATGATTAAACCCAGTCCAATCTTTGCCCGACCTCGGGACATTTGTTCTTAATAAATATATCATAGATTGTAGTACAATTCAGGGGGCTATAAACTGAAATTAAATAGAAAAAAAAAGATGATTTTAGTATAATTTTGATGACTAGCTAAACAAGGAAATTTATGATAAGACATTGCGAAACTAATGTCGTTGAAATTATCTTGTAATTATTACAATCATCAATAATTATTTTGTGCAATATACCTACGTAAGCGCTTGTTACGAGAAATACGATTAGGTATTATAATGTACTAGCTTCCGCTCGCGACTTCGTCCGCGTGAAATTTCACCCTCCCCCCATTCACCCTCTTAGGGGTGGAATTTCGAAAAATCCTTTCTTAGCGGATGCCTACGTCATAACATCTACCTGCATGCCAAATTTCAGCCCGATCCCTCCAGTGGTTTGGGCTGTGCGTTGATAGATCACTATGTCAGTCAGTCACCTTTGAGTTTTATATATTTAGATATTTATAATACAGGTACCTACCTAGGTACCTACTATTAATTTAAGTTTTCCCAGAGTCTTCATAATTATCTACCTATTCCTTTGTAGTTACCTCATCACATCATTGGTATTTTAAATGGAGGGACTGCCTATCTGACCTCCAAAACCCAGTTACTAGGTAAGACGGGACCTGCCCTGACTGAAGACTGCTTGTTAGACTTTCGGGCTTCTGACGACCCGTAACGTTTGTCAAAGATCTACGAATGACAGTCGAGACCAACAGCTTAATGTGATTTCCGAGGCACGGAGGGGTCTCGCTATGTAAAGATTGCCCATCCATGGAC
The DNA here is from genome assembly GCA_963082905.1 of Oligia fasciuncula. NCBI lineage: Eukaryota > Metazoa > Arthropoda > Insecta > Lepidoptera > Noctuidae > Oligia > Oligia fasciuncula. The sequence goes on from OY720409.1 coordinate 8,828,475, forward strand.
CGACCGCGGCAAGCGTAGCTTAATCTGATCGATCGACCCGTGCGGCTGTTTTTACTCACCCACGAGCCCCACCCACTTAGGTAGGTACCTACCTACCTAAGTAAAATTAAATCACCTCTTTTTACCGAAAAACTATCCAAGTTGGCGAGAAAATCAAATGAAAAAGGTTTAGTACTTTTAGACAGCGAAGGTGTTTGAATACTTGAGGTTTTCACAATAAAGTAAGTATTTCTCTTTTTACTGTAGGTAGGTACCTACTTACAATAAAATATATCCTATAATCCTTTAAAATCTAGGACTTCATAAGCAATTTCCTACAAAAATAAACTTTTCAATTAACTTATTGTCTAAGTAACAAGTTCTACAAAATTCTAGACTAGACTAGGCTTACGGATACCTAATAAATACACTTTTATTTTATAGACTAAGTAGGTAGGTATAAAGATATTTTCAAACAGGAAAGGGTTTCATAGAAATTGCGAAACGGGAAGTTGATGTTTGCATGGGCGGCATAATTATGTGATCAGGGAATCACGTTTTCCCATGTAAACAACGTTTCCAAAATCCAAGCAGAAGTCTTGACCAAAAACTAGAAAGAGCCCGTAAAGATAAATAGAATAGATAGATAGAATATTATATAATGTCTAATGACTAATGTGTAAAAATTTCAGATATAAATGAAGACATTTTACAAGTGGTGACACTATGGGCGGTCTTATCGCTAAGAGCAATCTCTTCAAGACAACCTTGGGATGGATTAAGGCAGAAGGACTAAAGAGAGACAACAGAACGGTCTCAGCCAAGCATGAATCGCCACCAGAAGCTGATCGTAGGTTCGTAACAGCTGTAAGTGGAGTGGTACCTAGGTACCTACTGGCGTAATCACCACACTGAGCAAAAGCGATTCGAGATCGACGATTTTATAGTTAGTGCACAGAATAATCATGATTCCCATAGTTATAAACAAAAAATTTTAAATTTCAACTTGTCACCTATGGGGTAGGTAGTAACAACAGCTTTCTGTCTTTTTCCTCGTGTCGCTGGCACAACTGTATTTTAGATCTTATGGGCCCAAAACTTCGCCACTTCCACGGTGTCGTCGATGGCAGCGCAGACTGCATATTTTGGGAGACAAAGAGCAGGATAGGAGGTGGAGCATGGTTTGCGACATATAGCTCCATACCCGCACCCTACTGCCGTTCCATCGAGGTAGCCCTACATTACCAGGTTGGAGTTACAGCTTTCTGTAAACATCTTGAAAGCCTATTGTTTATTCTAAGCAACAGACCCTTGTTAGTGGTTAATGGGATTGCAATGTAGTTAGTAGATGTTAAACACCAAAGCCACACCATCACCATTTCTTAAAATCAAACGATGCTGGTTGTAGTATTCGTAATCAGTGTGCTTGTATGAACATAAACGAAGCAAAAGGAGTGTAAAGATCGTAACAGGTGGTTTTCTGGACTTACTGACTGCACCATGGAAAGAAGCCGCGAGTTTATGTTAGTACGTTTAAATATTCTATATTTTCTTCGATAGACTCTTGAAAACTCGTGATATACTACTGCATTGGGCAAAGACGCTAGTGCCATTCCTTAAACCAAATCTAATTAATATCATGAACCTTTCTAACTGGAAAATAGGTAAACTGAGTAATAAAATAAGAAGAAAATTCTACAAACTATTTGGACTCAGCATCAGCCTTTGATCACGTCTGTCATAGATTACACTTGTAAGTGTGAAAAATTCCTCGCCCGTTATTTCCCTTTTCCTACCGTTGATTCTTAGAAGCTGGAAAAAGTATTTCAGGCAGAAAGAACAAGAAATTTAAGGAACCGAAGATCTCGTATGAAGAATGATGGGCGTTTTGGCCGGTAGATATGTCCAATAAAAAACCACTTATACATCAAATGAAAGTTTATAGGTATCATACGCATCAAGGTATTCATTATGAGCAGAAGGCTGCAAAGGGGTTAAAGAGATAGGTACCAGACGTGCAACTACCGTGTAAACGTATTAGTTTATGACGCTAATGTTCACTGCAGTTCTCAATAATATTAGTTATTGACTCATAACATTGAGGTTGCTTATGGCTAAGTAATAACAGTCGCACGGGTCGAACGATCAGGTTAAGCTGCGCTTGCCGCGGTTGATCCCTGGATGGGTGATACCAAGACCCCTCCGTGTCTCGGACAGCACGTTAAGCCGTTGGTCCCGGCTGTCATTCGTGGATATTCGACAGTCGTTACTGTCTAACTCTATTGGTAATCAGGCCAGGCTCCATACAAAAATGCCCATCATTCTTTATAGAATATTGAGGGTGGAGTTCCGCAAGGGTCTGTCATAGGACCAGTGCAAAAAATCGTGATAGTTAAACTCCAATACATACAATAACTTGTGCTTATATATTTTGGAATAGTATCTAAGTAATATATCTATCACTAGTATTGTTAATCAAATAGTCAAGCAAGAACAATCCTCTATGAATGATTTGGCTAAAGCAGGATTGCTGAGCACTCAAGTTTTATTTCTCGGAAAATGAGAAAGTGCTAAGGTTGCAATAAAGAAAAATAGAAAATCGATTACCTACTCTATTATTATTCATTAATTTGATTAAGAATATATTGTAATGTACCTATAACTAGATAATTATGACCACTAAGCCAAATCACGATCGCGTTTTTCAAAACAATTCCATAAACCGTCCGTTTCACAAAAACACAACTCAAATATTTATGAAATTGCGAATTCAATACACATCCCATTACGTCATCCCTTTTACCGTGATCAACCATAACAGCAAAAGGAATAAGCATTCCAGTATCATAGAAAACCATAATCTAACACCCTTTACCACTCCAACTGTCGGATACAATACTATAAAGTAGCTATCTTCAGCAATACATTATCCTTACTTATCTATGGCCATAACATGAAACTTGGGATCTATTTTATTATAAAGTGCATTGTCTACTATAGAGGAGGTCGGTCGACCGCCGAACGTAAATAATTTAACTGTCTTAAAAGATTCAAAAATAGTTTCCTAACATTGCCCCCCTTAATATGTACACCATTTGTCAGGCCATAACTGGATTTAAACGACGCGTTACAAGAAAAAGGCCACGCCCTCTGATAGACATATAGCCCGCCCCCTCTAACGCACTGAAAGGCTTCGCTAAAGTTTCTATCTGTCTCTATCGCACAAATATTCTTTGTGGTATTTACCTTGTTACAAGACCGCTGAAAATGTGCCAAAGACCAACATTTGCTACAAGATTGTAAGCCTTATGTGACTGGAGTTAAAGTCGCAAACTCTTTGTTAATGGTATCATGGGGGGACTCAATTGAAGCGAGACGATCCACGAAAGGGACGCAGCGAATCGTTCTGTTTAAGTTAGTGAGTCCAAACGAGTTTTTATGTTTGGAAATCGTATTAAGCTTTTGTTGGAAACTGTTCCACTCAACGGGCATAGTTGAGGCGTTTGTGCGGTCAAACTATCGCGTTTGAATTTCGAAAAGCGGTGGGGATACTGCTGATTGGCTCGTTTTGGCTGATACACTGTGTAACGATTCGGTCGCGTGCGGTCGAGCGTAGCGCGCCAACTGAGCTTTTTTCAAATAAGAAACTCGAGTTCGTATGTTCCATTCTTATTTCGGATTTCAAATAGCATTGGTCTAATTTAAAATTGGTGTTTCCTAAAAAAAATGATTGTTGCGAAAAGTATCGGTGAAGACTAAAATCTAGTGTCAGTGTTTTGATAAACTGTTACAAAATCTTTTTAAAAATGTCGTCGGTGCACTCTGATGATGACCAAGAGGAGATCAACGTGGACTCTGACAGCAGGCTATCGGGGCATTGCGACAGAAGCATAGCGTCAGAGGATCGAGATTCAGAACACAGTTACCACGACAGATATCGTGATTCACCGAACGAGCATATGACTGACACCCAACCGAGGGTGAACCTACCTTTCAGCATATCTCGGCTTTTAGGGAAACAATTCGAAGATATAGATAAGCGTCGAAATTCCGGGGAAAGTGACGACAGAAGTGATCAGGACACTGAATCGGAGAGTGCTAAAGATGACGGGAAGGACAATTCTGGTTTGCCTTTGAACTTTTCGCATACGCCAGGTTTATATCCAAATTCGGGACTGTTATTGAGACCTGGGTTGGGTATCGGTGGCGGGTATGGGTTCTCGAGTAACCCTGGGGTTGTTCGAGTGCCCGCTCATAGGGCTCTGGGCGCGTTGGGTGCCTGGGGAGTCACCATGGATCCGATGCGACAAGCAGCAGCGGCGGCATTCGCACATCAAATTGTTAAGGATAGATTGAACGGTAAGAACTTTGTCATTATTTTAATGAAAACATCAAGCTCCGATACTATGTCTTTTGTGAATTTGCTAATAGGGTGTCCAGTTGTATTGGATTACTTTGGAATGGATTTTATAGCAGAACTTAAGGGCGTTAAAAAAACCCAAACAATAATATCTCTAGCCACCATAGAGATGTTTTAATAAATTCGTTTTATTTCAGGTTCTCCATTAATTATAAAGCACCCAGTAAATGCGCTGTTGACAGTTTTTAAATATTTCTATTCTAATAACATTTTTAATTAAGGTCAGGTACGGTGCGATAATGTATAGCAACATCTTGTCTACTAAATGGTCCTAAGATATCTGATCGACGTTACATTAGCGTTAATTAATTATAATCTATGATAGACGAAATGTCAAATGTCAGATCAGTTAAAAGGGTTAATGAGACTGATAATAAATAAATTGAACTGTCGCATATAAATTCCCTGTAATGTACAAGTTGTAATAAATATTTTCCTAGTTAATTAATATGCTGCTGTTTATCAATAATGTTGACCTGGATCGATTACTGCTGTTAGTTATAAGTACTGATTATTCCAGTTCTTATACACAATTTATTGGTTGCTCGTACCTATAGCCTATTTATTTATTTTTGTTTAAGTTTTAGCGTTTCCGATGTTCCGTGATTTAGTGTCAAAATATGATTATTAAGTTTTTTGACTTTCTTGAAATTGGCATTGTTTTCCAAGTATCTAAATACTTATTATTTCCTTAGCAGTGGTGGTCAAGTGGTAACGGCCGCGTCTTACGAGTTGTAGGTCGTAGGTTCGAACCCAGGCAGGCGCTTTATTTTGTGTAAATTACTTCATCACCACTGTTCTCAAAACGGTGAAGGAAAACATTGTGAGGAAACTGGCATGTCCTAGAAACAAACATTCGGAGACATTTGTGACATCTGCCAACGCGCACTGGGCCCGCGTGGTGGATTACGGCCCACTCCCTGTCACCGAGAGAAGACCTGTCTCCCAGCAGTGGGAACATTATAGGCTGATTATGATGACATACTTTTCAAATAGATAAAGTTTTCAAAAGTAAACAGCTCTACAAACCTATCGTTTTCTCCGACCAAACCAAATCTAAAATTCCCCAAAAAAAAAATAAGCATCGAAAGTTGTAATATTTGAGACACGACTTTTTCCTTCTTTGTTTTATAAAAAAGGGTCCAAATCGGGTGCCAACGGCCTCTGAGCCAATTACTCTCGCGTGCGAACCGATGACACACCTAGAGAACTATTTCTTTTTTTCCCTTTTTTTTTGGTCCTTCGAGGCGAGATTGAAGGCGCCCCGTTCTGTAATTTGTCGCGTCGGCCGCCGGTCAGGTTGGGGACACTGCTTTTTTTTTGTTATGTTACTCATCCTGACACAAAATTGGTTGTTAAGTTGCACGTTTGGTGTCGCTGTAATTGGAGTTGGGAACTTTTTCGTATTGAACCGGATGCTTTGGTTATTTGCTTTTTTATGCGAGTAAACACAGATTGGGATTACGAAAAAGTTTGACATGTTTGTCGTTTTTGTTTGTCCAAGAGACCTAACAAGAAGTAACAAACTAATAAGGTATACCTACCTAGGTTTTGCTAAGCCGAAATTTTCAATTTTGGCGAAAAATATTTTCTTTCAAACTCACTCTATTCATATTTTTATTAACTTATGTTTTTGCTAGATTGTGGGAAAATCCAACAATATCTCCTGTAACAGATAAAACCAAAGCTAGAACACCAGTTTCAGTTTTCCACCTCATCTCGGTCAATTCGCTCAAAACAAATTCACAAAAAACCGATCCACAACCCGACGCGTGCAGGACCCTCGGGTTTTTGCGACCACCGGCAAAGAGGAAGCGGTTACAGGGTTATACTATATAATTGAGACAATAGCTACTCGGATCCTCAGATCCGTACGTGCATCGGAAATACTTAACGAACGAGAAAAAAGAAACAAAAAAAAGAAATCGTCGGCGCCGTTATTTTTTTTTTATTACACTATTAAACTTTTTATGGCTTTTTAAAACACTGAAACACTTTTGTCGTTACACCATTTGAGTATTATAGGGTCGTTAAACGTAGATTAACATAATCTTTGATTAACAGTAGGTATAATTATGTAAATAGTTTGCGGGTAATTAATCAGTTTTGCATTTAAAAATGTCAAGTAGAGCGATTTTCTGTCTTCTGTAGTTGTCAAAGAGTTAAATTTACAGTGAGTCAAATTTAGGAAAATGGTAATTAAAACTATAGAAAGCGTTTAGGTACTTTTACGTGTTTAAAGTTTTATTGAAGTGGTTTTTGGAATAATATAAAAATTCAGAGGTTAATAAAACACTTATAATTACATAAAAATCCTTGAAAAACAAAATGGACTGCTGTTTTCGAAATAATTTGCACGAATATGAAGATATTTTAGAAATGTTCCCACAGTTTTTATTATTCTCTTTATTTTTTTTAAATAAATAATTATTTTTTTAATCACTATTTTAATCATTCTTAAAAAAAAAGATAGACAAGATGATAGGGACACTGACGCGCAACCAGTTACCAATTTGATGTTGAAATTTTTCGTGAGATATTAAAAAAAAAAATTAGCTTCTCACACATTTTGACCGCGTAGGTATTGCACTTCTCTATTAAATCAAATAATTTATTTCAGATAGATAAATATCTATATGTAAATTTTACACAAGGCGTACAAAATAAAATAAAAACCTACGAAGAAGCTGTTTTTTTTTTAACCGACTTCAAAAAAAGGAGGAGGTTCTCAATTCGGTTGTATTTTTTTTTTATGTTTGTTACCTCAGTACGCCGTTATTTATAAACCGATTTGGAAAATTATTTTTTTAATTAAAAGGATATACTTCTAGATTGGTCCCACTTTTATCAAAATCCAGTTCTGATGATGGGATCCACGAGAAATTGAGGGAACTCCTCAAATATTATAGGGACACCTATAGCAATTTGGGTATTTTTTACAGTAACTCATGCATTTGCTCTCGGAAACCACCATTTGGTGAAGTGGAAGTGATGAAGAAGACCACAGATGGCCAACGGAACTACTTAATAATAAGTATTTCACGGGTTGCGATTCGATTACTTTAATATGGTTGCTAAGCAATTTATGCTCGTCACAATGCGAATGGTGAAATGGAGCTGATGGTGGAATACTAGGAGAAGTCCTCAACAATTAACGTCCCTGCATCGGGAAAAGAAATATTTTGTAAAAGGCGTTGGGCAAGTTGACATTAGGCTATTGTAACTTAGACACATTATAAACAGACCCACTTAAAAGCGAGAAATAAAAACTTTTTAACAAAAACAAACCGACTTCCAAAAAAACACTACAAAGTGAAAAATAACTTTAATTTCGGAAGTCGGTGGCAAAAACTAAAATAGGTACAGATCCAGACACCGACTTCCGAAATTAGAGTTATTTCACTTTGTAGTGTTTTTTTGGAAGTCGGTTTTTTTTTGTTAAAAAGTTTTTTTGATAACCGATGAAAAATTTCTACGCTAGGAGGTTTACAATCATGTCCTGGATTCATGATTACAGTGTGCGCGTCGATGTCCGGCCATCCTGTATGATTTATTTCATACACGAATTAAGCTTTCCAAATCCTCACAATATCCTCATGACAATTTTTGTTAACCATCACGCTGTTTTCCTTTCCTTAGCTCCTTAGAAGCACACGTTTTCCTTAAACGTGGCCTCGTCAATATTTTCACCATAAATACAGTTCTTATAACTGTAAGCGTGATTATGACATGGTTATGTGCTCAGTAACGTAGCTTTATAATAGTTGTATAACCGAGCTATTTGAAGCGTGTCGTCTGGAACAGTTTCCGTCGATTTGCGGTTATTGCGCTTTGCTTACCGACGGAGCGCGGGGATTTATGTTACGGAGTCTTTTCTTGAGAGTTTTCTGTGTCTTAAAGATTGTTAGATACTTATCAAATGACTGGGTAAGTATGCCTATTCAATACATCATTGGTAATAATTAAACTCGTTAGCTTTCCTATAAAGTCAGCCTTGAGACGGCTTTTGGCACAGTCTTTTTTCATGGATAGTTAACTTATCTAATATTTTTTTTATTTTTTTTAAACTTTGCCCCACACTAGGAATTTTTCCTGTATTGTGGGTGCGTTTACAAACATTTAAACTCACATACACAAACAGCCAGACCCGGAACAACTACTTGTAGGTCATACAAATATTTATTCCGTGCGGGAATCGAACCCGCGACACGCAGCGCAGCAGTCAATCGCTTAACCACTGCGCCAACCGTGCCGTCAAATTACTATTCTCTTACTAATTATATTAACTTGTATGTACTACTTTCTTTTTTATCGACTATTTCTTTAACTATATGTGGAGGCTTGTTATTAACAATTTTTCTTAAATATTATATTCTTTATTTCATTGGTTTGTTAGTCTGTAAGCCTTCTTAAAAATAAAATAAATAATAAAAGAATTTAAATTGCCAAGCAATTGTGTTATTTTTCGCTGCATTAGCATGTGACGTGTTAATCCTATTACCTGCAACTTGGTAGTTGTATCTCTACGTTAGCTAAATATATTATGCTGATGCTAAAAGTCGATTCCTATCTAACGATATCTAGCAGGCATGTTAAGTCAGGTAAATTAATTCTTAAGCAAATTGACTACCAACTTAAATTTTACATACCTATCTATATAAGTCACGACTGTCATACTTTGACAGTTTTATGAATGACATAGGGTGTTATTACTCCTGAAATAATTTCCCTGACCGTACTTACACCAGTACCCTGATTGCGTAACACACTATTAATCAGAATCTGAATAATTTTGAATGATATCCATTGCTTCATAAGTTCGAAAAATTTGTCTGATCAACACGTAAACAACGCAATGAATGTTGTTGAACGGTCAAAATAAAAGCCATTGCTACTGATAGTGTGTTACGCTGTTACACCGCAGATAGGGATTTAAAACAATATCTTAAAACTCCAGCTTCTAGCAAAATCTTACCAACATCGCCGGGTGACAGCCCAAAAACTGTTGAACAACGGTTATTTAACGACATCATTACACAAAAACAAAAAAAACGTGTTTTTTTTTTCTGAAGCACCAGCCTTTAGTTGATTGTCAACCGTTTAGAAAGGCAAGCCAGTTAAACAAAAACGGTGATCGCTTTTTGAAATCAATAGAGAGTGGAATCAGTCTCACCGCGGTATTTCTAGTAGGTACTTACCAACCTAATGGTGGTAACCGATTTCCGCTACAGTTCTCATTATTTTACCGCACAATTTTACCTAATCCACCTTTTTGCATCTATTAGTGAGCATCGAGCTGTTTTATTATAGCTTTTTTATATTTAACAATCGTTTTGCCTGTTCCTTGCAATAGTTTGAGATTTTTTTTTTGTTTAGGGGTTTGCGGCGAAAATTGTTGGCGAAGGAAATTATGACTTGGAAATATTTTTATAAATTTTAAGAAAACTTACAGCTTGCACATTTGAGTGTGTAGTAACGTTATGTAGGCGATGGCCAGTTACAAGTTTTCACAAAAAAATATCATAAGTCCGGCAATACTTGGAAATAATGCAACAATAGGAAGGAACTTGCAAATGTTTGGCTATAGTAGCTGGGCCATACTGAAAATATTTATGAATAAGTATTGCAAGGTATACTGCTGGTTCATACAAAAAATAATCTGGGAACATAATCTGGGAACATAATTGTCGCAGTCACAAGTTGCAGTAAAACTATTTTTATAATTCTTATTTGAAAACGGAAGTTTTGCAGTGCCTGAATAAAACTGTCAGTTTTTTTAAAATACAAGGATTTTACAAAAAAAAAACGATCAGTTTTTTAACTACTTCTGTTCAAAATTTCGATCGTCGAAGTCTCCAAAGTATTTTATTTTATCCCACAATAGCAAAAGCATAAATTTTTTATCATTATGTAATTCTAGAATTTCGTGAAGATTGCATTGCTGATTTCGGACACAAATGATTGTTGGCTTAATGCTTTTAGATTTTATAACCATCTAACCATCGGGTACAAAACAAGACTCTCAAAGAAGCACACGTAGAAAATTAATAAAACAGTTAAACATAATCTATACTGGACCAAGTTAATCGTCGATAGAACAGGTTTACCTTATCTTAAAGTAAGATACGGAGAGGTGAGCTTACTCTTAAATATCAATCTACTGATAGTATGCTTAAGCAGCGTTACTTGTAACATATCCATACTAATATTATAAATTCGAAAGTAACTCTACCTAAACCACTGAACGGATTTCGATAAAATTTGGCAGAGAGATCGATTGCATCGCGGGGAAGGACGTAGGATAGTTTTTATCCCGATATCCAAATGGGATCGACACTTATGCGGGTGAAACCGCGGGGCGCTGCTAGTAACATATATACTGAGAAGCTACAAAACTTGTTAGTTTGGGTTCCGAAGAGCTGGGAAAAGGATTGCGAAGTTAACTTGTAGGTTGATGTTGAGGCGATTAATAGTAAACTGAGAAAAGTGTCTCAATCACATCTTTTGGCACCTATTACAATAACATGGATGTCCTTATAGAGAAAGACGAACGAAATATGAATTCTTTAAATCTAAAAAAATATTTCTCATATTTAATGTACATAAAAATATAATGGTTATCAAACCTAGTAATATGAACTCAGGTTGTATGAGTTTTCATAAGTCTCTCCGTTAAAACTTAAGTTTTCAGCAAAAAAAAAGGATGAAAATACTCCTATACGAAAGACATCAACGACCGCTTCCGTGATTTTTTGCTTTAGGCCTAGAACACACACGCGCTGTTACTGCACATTTGTTTGATTTATAAAGGTTTAAAACCAATAAAAATCAATCTTAAGACTTCACTTAATTAAACATAGGGTACAGTTTAAATAAGATGATCAATTTTGCGTACACAACACACTTGTAACAGCAATACAGTTCGTGCCGTATGTTTTTAAACCCGTGTTCAAGATATCCAAGTCAATGCAAGAAAAGTCGTTGAACTGTCAAAATGAAAGAGATAGGGCTGTAAGCTTTGGTTTCCTAAGATAGCCGTGAAAAGTCACACAACAGCTGCTGTCTAAATACAGAGAGTTTTTTGATACATAATCAGCCTATAATGTTCCCACTGCTGGGACACAGGCCTCCTCTCGGTGAGAGGGAGCGGGCCGTAATCCACCACGCGGGCCCAGTGCGGGTTGGCAGATGCCACATGTCTTCGAATTTTTGGTTCTAGGACATGCCGGTTTCCTCACGATGTTTTCCTTCACCGTTTTGAGAGCAGTGGTGATGAAATAATTTACACAAAGTAAAGCACCTGTCTGGGTTCGAACCTACGACCTACAACTCGTAAGTCGCGGCCATTACCACTGGGCCACCACTACTCTCTCTCTGCTTTTTGATACCTTAATGTAAAAAAAATGTTTTTTTTTTCATTTTTAAGTTTTTATAATATAACGGAACCGCTTTCCTAGGAAGACCAAACTGTAGGAGTTGTCATTACGAGTGCTATTATTGCGAAACACACTCGTTATGGCAATGCCTTTCGTCATTCGTGACGTAGGTTTTCGAACCCGCGTTCAAGGTACCCAAGTCATTGCCAAAAAAAAGTCGTTGAACTATCAAAAAGTCATTGCCAAAAAAAAGTAGTAGAACTATCAAAATGAAAGAGATTGTCATTAAAACTGTTATACCAACGTAATAATGCTGCTGCCCTTGAAAACTACAAAAACATAGAATCGCGATGATTCAGATACTAGTTTCAACTGACGGACACTAAACCACAGACCTTCCAAAAGTCTAAACATTAATTCATAGTAATTTTGCCCAGTTGTTGTGTCGGCACGAATTTGCTTGATTCCATTATTTTGTTTAATGAACACTGTGCCTTAAATTGGGTCAAGGCACCCAAAGTGATTGCTAAGATGATGAGATCATCATCATCATCATTTTCTAACATTATGTAAGTAGCTAGTTACTTGAAGCCGTGAGAATGAGGTCTTTATTGGTTTTTTCCAGTTTCAGTACTTATATTCGGACTTTTAATTAGCTGCAGTAAAATGACAGCTTATGTGTTACTTAAGGGGGAAGCTCTAAGGTGGCCCGCGAAATTCAAATTTTCTTACGTTTTTTGCAATTTGCTGGTCAGTATTATGTTGTACGTTGATTAAAATATGATTCGCGGCCGTAACAAATATGTACTTACAGAATTATAATCATTAAAGTCATCAACACAACTCTCTAAGACCATGTAATCCCCAAGAATGACTATTTCATGAAATCTTTACATTTGGGGATTACATGGTCTTAGAGAGTTGTGTTGATGACTTTAATGATTATAATTCGGTAAATACATATTTGTTACGACCGCGAATCATATTTTAATCAACGTACAACTTAATACTGACCAGCAAATTGCAAAAATCGTAAGAAAATTTTAATTTCGCGGGCCACCTTAGAGCTTCCTCCTTAAATGACTGAAATTGGCGTCTTTTTGTTTTTTCGCGGCCATCAACCAAATCTTGTTTTTCTAGTACAGCACTGTGTAACAAACGAAACTTATTTTACATGCATATCTCTAACATCAGTCCGAAATGAGTTACTAAGAAGTGACATTTTACTGCAGCTCATTCAAAGTCGGACTTTAGTTTGTCTAAGATATGAAAAGGTGTGGTTGTTGAATATTAAATAGTTAAAGCAGATTGGATTAAGGTATCAACATCAGTTAGAAAGTGTTAAAAACATTGTTTTAAAATTTACGAAATAGTGTCCCCGTCGGCAAAACTGGACCACGTTGTCAAAATATTCATTTTTTTTCCGGATTTTAGGAAACGTTTTAAATATTTATTTTTCTTAATTAACATTGATTTGGTCATAGTTTATTCACCTTATTGATTTTATATAGGTACCTACGTAGAAAACCTTTTACTTTAAAATACATATATGTATATGGCAATCCGTCAACCGCGCGAACGTCATGTAGATACGTTTTCTGTAACTATGAAATTGTTTATGGTTTACTTATAGGTAATCTATTGATATCCTACTTCAAGCCATAGTTACTAACAGAAGGCCAATTCTCAAGTTATTTAAAACGTTCAAAATCTAGTCGCAGTCTCATCACGGCGACAAAGAAATGTCAAAAACTTGTCAAAAATGTAGGGAAATTAGAGGTATTTTTGACAGATTGAGACTGAGATCGCTGAGAGAATTGCCCCTCAGTAGTCTGTTTAGCATCTTAATATCCACTATTTTCAAGAGAAAATATAGATAACGACATTTTAAACACATCTTTATCCGGATATCAATAAAGTAAAGACGAGACTGTTCGTATCGAACGTAAAAAAACTATAAAACTTCAGATATGTGGTTGTTTGAAGTGTTTGTCAATGTTTTTAGTTTAATAGCTGTGTTTATTACTTAATTTTAATTTTGAATTAGGTTATTTAACAGTTTATTCATAGGAAAACTTGTGAGGTTCTAGTTTATTTTAAGTGGGATTGTATTTTGAATTTCAAATAATAATTATGCGGATATGGGTGCTTTAAATGTTTCTACCTATAAATAAAGATATAAAAAATAAAACTATAAAAAAGTAATTGGCCGTTGATATATAGATAAGTATCTAAATTATCATATAAAAGTGTGCACAGCTGTTTATTTTTTATTTCTAACTAAAGGCTTAAATAATATAACTGTAGGCAAAATGGATGTAGTACCTTCCTATAAACCTATATTTAAATTAGGTACGTTTTTTTTTTATAGATGTCTTTAATTTATTTGTGAAATGCTTCTACATATTGAGCGATAACTTGTGTAATAAGTTAAAATTCAGTTATCTGCTATCATAAAGAAAAACATTCACAGCTGCACTTACAATTTACCAAAAGCATAACATTTGACGACACGTCACCACAATTTTATTTCGTCGTCACTCCACCCGAACTTTATCGCACCATTCTTACCTTTCAAACGTGCCACAAAATCATCGATACACTAATACACATGTCTAATATCCCCAACCTCCCCTCAAAAGCCTCTTCGCCCGCATTTCCCGCGGGGAGACGCGGGATCGTTGGCGTTATGAAAATTTGACGTGAACCAATATGCGATGATACGTTCAGGGGTTACGTTTCGTATATTATTTTACATGTGTGAAATTGCCCGACCTCCCCTCGTGGGTAAGATGGGGCTTTAGTTCAGTAATTGTTTATGGTGCGTTGAAATTATTGCGGCCGGGGATATCTTAACGCTTTGCATATTAATTTGGGCTTGACTCTCATAATACCTGTAATGAATAAACTATAGTGAGTAATAAACTAAAACATAACATAATATCACGCTTGTAATCCCCTAAGGGTAAGGTAGGCTGAGAGGCTTATCTATAGGTGGTACTAAGTAGTACCCACATTTCGTCAATTATGTTTAAGTCCCATGTAATAGGGGAAATAAATTACTACATCAGATAAAATGAAAATAGCAAATAGTTATTATCGAATAAGCATAAGCATTATCTGAAGAAGAAATTATCGTTTCGTCGAATTTAGGGTAGGGTATAAAATTCAACAGCCTTCCAACAGATCACATAATTTTTATGTAATAAGTTTTCCCAACTAAATTCAACCAAGAAATAATAATCATTTCCTACTCAATATACTTTTACTTTCCACAATGTGAACTTAGGTGGCAGGTTTTACAAAGACTTGCTCATTGTGGGTATAGCAAAGTATATAAATATAATATATAGAGGGCTTTAATTTTTGTTGATCTGTTCTGACCTCTCACCTTCTTTGCTGTGACCACAATAATCACGAGACGAAGATGGCGGGACGAGCTTGACTCCTACCGAAAGGACTGGCCGGCAGTAGCAAAAGAAGGAAACGGTGAGAGAGGTCTTTGCCCTGCAGTGAGACAATACAGCCTAGTTAGATTATCAATCAAATTAGGCTGTATCTCTAGAAATTAAAAAAAAAAAAAAAATGGAGAGGGAGACCTTTGCCCTGCAGTGGGACAATACAGCCTAGTTAGATTATCTAATCTAATTAGGCTGTAGCTCTAGAAATTCCTTGTGTTCAGTACCATAGTAAAACGCCAAAAAAGGCCTCCCAAGATCCATAACCTTAAGTATAAGTAAAGTAAGCCTCAAGTTGATACGTTTTATCGCCAATCCATAACGCGCGATGCCATAAACCCGGCCATATTTCAAATGTGTAAATATATGTGAGCGAACTCCCCGCGCCTCCCCCCGAGACGTGGACCCGAGTACATAAAATATTATATTGCCGTTTATATTTTTCGCTTCAGAAAGATTAGAAGAATCCCCGTTTATGTTAAGTGGTATTGCATGTAGGTATGTTTATGTGCTTTTGCATAGACGTGTTTTTTGTTACTTAAATCAATCATCGTCATGACGAAACAGCTTAGAATGTCTTTTATCAAGATTATAGAACAATCGGCTAAGTACATTATAGGCACTTAATCTGCATCTGTTAGTATTGTTCTGATGGCCAATTCTCGTAATATAAAACCTTCAAAATCTAGTCGCAGTCTACAAACTAATGTCAAAAACTTGTCAAAACTCTAGAGAAATGAAAGGAATTTTTGACAGATTTAGACTGTGATCGTTCTTAAAAAAAAAACAGTGGCACTCCAGGAGTGCCGACAGAAGTAAAAACTTGAAAAAACATTATTATTATTAGCCTGTGATGTCCCACTGCAGGGCAAAGGCCTCCCTACTCTCTTTCCACTTCTCTCTGTTCAAAGCTGTTAAGGACCAGTTCTTGTTGAAAAAGCATATTAATTAAAATGAACCTCAATTGTCAAATGAAAGACATCTAAGTTTATAATGATTATAAATAAGAATGTCAGGTTTAAATTTTCAAATAATCAGATCGAAGCACTCAATTTGTAAGTGGCACTACAAATTGGCATCCACAGGTACGTTTTCTGATCCATTTGTTTACATTTTCATCAGAAACTTTTTGGATAGACCATAATCAGATTTAGTTACATTATTAACCTTTCGAATGTCTTATGTTACACAGTCCGACATAAGCAATTGTCTTTCTATTGTGTCTCTAATTACGACAATCAAAGAGTTAATGACCGAAAACGAATGTGCATAAGCAAATGAATTTGTCGGACACGATTTATCGTGACTGAAAAAGTAAGACCCAAATATGCAATTTATATGACGTGTAGTGATTTATGTTGCTATAGATAAAACGAGATACCTACTATTTGACAGCTGATTGCTAAATAGGTGCGGTGCAGTGGTATCCCAGTGGTAACAGCCGCGACTTATGAGTTATAGGTCGTAGGTTCGAACCCAGACAGGCGCTTTACTTTGTGTAAATTATTTCATCACCACTGCTCTCTAAACGGTGAAGGAAAACATCGTGAGGAAACTAGAACCAAAAATTCGGAGACATGTGACATCTACCAAAACGCACTGAGCCCGCATGGTGGATTACGGCCCATTCCCTCTCACAGAGAGGAGGCCTGTGTCCCAGCAGTGGGAACAGTATAGGCTGATTATGTATGTATGCTCTCTAAATGGTGCAGGAAAAAAAATCTACATCGGGAGACATGTGCTGGATTCATGGTTGCAGGTTACGCGTCGATTTCCCTGTCATCCTTTATAGGTTTTATGGTTATTTATTACCTTTTACTAATGCAATGCAGCATTTAATGCCTGTGCCCTAATTGCGTAACACACTATTAATCACAACCTGAATCATTTTGGAGGATATTGCTAATCCATTGCTTCATATGTTCGAAAAAATTGTCTGCTCAACAACGTAAATAACGCAATGAATTTTGTTGAACTGTCAAAATGAAATTCACTCCTACTGTTAGTGTGTGTCGCAATTACCCCGGTTATTTACATGGTGCGATTTAATTGCCCACGGCATACATTAAGTTGAAGCACTTGAAGCCACCATCGCCCTGCCGTTGCACAGGGCCGTCTTTAACCTATTGGAAGCCCTGGGCACATAAGGATCACGGGGCCCCTGTGTAGATAAGAGAAATATACTAATATTTCTTATCCGGGGGGCTAGAAACTTGTTGTAAATCGCACTGCAAATCACTTATTATATTTTGTAATTTAGATACTAATAATGCGTAGAATGGAACGGCGGCTGCAATTTTTTTTTATGAGAGCAGGCTGGAGCCCCCGATCATCGCGGGGCCCAAAGCACTTGCCCAGAGGGCCCAATGGAAAATAGGGGTGGTTGCACCGTCTAAATTGACAGTGTTCAGACTATTCGAAGTAATTTTTTGCTTGCATTTCATTGTATGCAACAGGCAACAAACTTGCTCCTTTTAATCTCAAATTATCACAGATTACTAACCGTTCTGCTGCCAAGGATTTGCTAGATTACAATTAATCATAAGTAACCACTCGTGCAGCTTCTTTGAATGCACATCTAATCATTTAAGTACGTGTCTTTTGTCAAGCTCTGACGAACAAACAATGTCTTTCTTTACATAAACTGTGGTTAAAGGTACTGTTAGCCACATGCTATTAACCTACGAAATTATTTCTTCAACAGCCTAGAAAATGATGTCGAGCAAACGTTCACAAGCTTTTAATGTGCTTACAGCCCAAATCACAAATTACTCTACATATACTTTACCAGAAAACAATGCTTCGACTAAACTAATATAAGAAAGAGAAAATATTTGATTGTTCGTATGTTTGTATGTTAGTCTGTTACGCTTTCACGCCAAAACGGCTGAACAGATTTGGATGCAATTTGGCACATGGGTAGACCATGACCTGGATTAGGGCATTTTATGCCGATATTCCCATGGAGTCGAGAGTTATGTAGGTAAAACCGCGGGGCGCAGCTAGTGACTGATAATATAAACGTTTATTCTTCTATAAGGTTTAAGGCTTTTTCGGAACAATCGAGTCTGTACATCGCCAGATTCTCATTTAAATAACTGACATTCGATAAATAAAATAATTTTGGACACAGAAAACATGAAACATTAATTTATTACCATTATCTTACTGCAACGCAACGACCTATTTTCATAAATGGGGAATGATCTTTTTTTTTTTTTTTAAACGTTGCCTCACTCTAGGAATTTCTCCTGTAGGTATTGTCGGTGCGTTTACAAACATTTATACTCACATACACAAACAGCCAGACCCGGAACAACAACTTGTAGGTCATACAAATATTTGTTCCGTGCGGGAATGAGCATTGATCGCTGGTTGACTGCATGTTGACAATTAATGCCGTTGAATGTCTTCCGACTCCGTCAGACTTCACTCAGTCAGTCAGTCAGTGGTGTCCATGATCATCTTAGAGGGAGGATACGTGATCTTTTTGCTCTCATCTCGATGTATCAACAGATTTTTCTTCAATACCTACGTATCTTACTTTCCGCCGCTACTAACCAGAATTTCCATATTGTCTGCTATCCAGAAATTCCATGTTTTCTTTAATCTTCCTCCTTTCCAACTCTATCCATTTGCTTAACTCATATCCGTAGTAACATTCAGATTTAAAGTGCATGCAAAACTTTCAATAATTCCCTTTTGCGGTCCAGCAATACAGAATTACCATATGATATCAAAAAGTCTATTTCGACCACCACGACCTTTACCATAAATTTGATCGTACCTCATTTCCTCTCAAAAGATTCAAGTCTAAAATTCCCATACATGACCAACGGATGCTAGATTTACCGCAATTAGGCTGTGACACGTAACCCCAGTGGTCGACTCGACGACAGTGGATACAAAATTTTAATGAGCACAAAATGAGCGAGCGTGCATGTAATCACATAGTGTGCTATGTGACTGTCCCACGAACGTGGGAGCATTTGCCGAGGTATTTCCTTGTGTTACAAATCATAGTAATGTCGTGGAAAAAATAAGGCCGCTATGAAAATGTTGTGACGTGCTTTTGTTTTTTGTAGGTACCTAGGTAAGAGATGAGATAACACTGTCAGTGAAGAGTAGGTTTTCTATTTTTTTGTTGAAAACTTAGTTTCCTCTTAGTGTTGAGAGTTGTATGTTGTTGCAAGTACTGTGACGTGTTCGCGGACGAATGGAAGAGGATCAGCGGTGCTATTCTGTAAAAATCTCACCGTGAAAACTTAGGTGAAGGGAGCGTGGAATGAGCTGTCAATAGTTCAATTCAAATTCACTTCACCTAAGTTTTCACGGTGAGATTTTTACAGAATTGACCGGTTGGTCAGTATGTCTGGAGCTCTGTGAAATGGGTGTATGAATTTTGTCTAATTTTCTTTTGTAATAGGCTATTTGACTGGTTTCTGATAAACATCTCAGATTATTTAATGGTGTCTAACGAGCCCACAAAAACCTATTACTTCAAATTGCATAATGTATTTCTTTTAAAAAATAGTAAATAAAAATGTACTGTTTAAATAAGCCGCCAAAACGCTATCTTTAACAATATGGCGTCGTGACGTCACGATTCACGTAAACAAACGTTGAAACGGTCGAGATACTAGACAAAAGTCATCTGTTCTGTCAACGATAGACAGAAATTTACTAAATCATGACGTCATCTTAAGTTCAGCCAATCCAGACCGTTTTCGATTACGTGGCGCCAGATTTAAAAAGATGAAGTTTTTTCAGGATTTTTTTTATAAATAATACATTGTTTTGTAGTAAAATTAATGCAAATCGATTTTAAAAGCGATAATCTATACGAGTGTCAATAATTATGACCTTATTTTTTACATTGTCAAATAGCCTATTGGCGGATAGCCGTTTTATCTTACAGTAATTTTAATTTTTTGTAGTATAATTTATTGGACGGCACTATTTGGGACAAGTTGGATAGGTTCCGTCAAAACTGGAAGGAGGACGCACGGGCTTTCGAAAGATGGAAGAAATGGAGGGAGTCCTTTGCCCAGGACTGGGACAGCGTAGGATAGAAAAAAAATGTTTGGAACGTCTATGTGAATTTGAAAACTCGATTACTTGGTCTTCTGATGAATGAAACTTAGATGTGTGAAAAATTAGATGTGACCAGAAAGATTTAGATTCAAGAATAAAACTAGGCGGTTGAAATTATCTATTACCTACTGAGAAACAGGTTGTTGCTAGGGGGAGTCACAACTGATCTCAATTTATCACTCTTAATTAACTGTAAATTAGAATTACCTTCTTCAAATTTGTGTTTTTGTTAACAATAGATACTTACTTGGTATTCGCTACTTTTATAAAACGCAAATCAGGACAACAATTTATAGATATTAAAAAACTCAACTACCATAAACCACCCAACCAACCAACGGGGTAATGCGTAACACACTATTAGTAGTTATGGCTTGCCTTTTGACAGTTCCACAACATTCATTGCGTTGTTGAGCAGACAAATTTTTCGAACATATAAAGCAATGGATTGACAATATCCTTCAACATGATTCAAATGCAGATTGATAGTGTGTTACGCAATTAGGATGCTGTTGCTGGTGTGTACCAGCTCATCATCAACTGTTGCTGGTGTGTACCAGCTCATCATCAACTGTTGCTGGTGTGTACCAGCTCATCATCAACTGTTGCTGGTGTGTACCAGCTCATCATCAACTGTTGCTGGTGTGTACCAACTCATCATCAACTGTTGCTGGTGTGTACCAACTCATCATCAACTGTTGCTGGTGTGTACCAACTCATCATCAACTGTTGCTGGTGTGTACCAACTCATCATCAACTGTTGCTGGTGTGTACCAACTCATCATCAACTGCCTAGCGTTTTCCCAACTATGTTGGGGTCGGCTTACAGTCTAACCGGATGCAGCTGAATACCAGTATTTTACATGGAGAGACTGCCTATCTGACCTCCACAACCCAGTTACTGGGTAATACAATACCCCTTGGTAAGACTGGTTGTCAGACTTTCGGACTTCTGACTACCCATAACGATCCTGTCAAACAGCCGGGACCAACGGTTTAAAGTGCTTTCCGAGGCACGGAGGGGTCACAGTATGTAGAGATGGTCACCCATCCACAGACCAACCGCGGCAAGGGTAGCTTAACCTGATCTATCGACCTATGCGGCTGTTATTATTTAGTCACGGGCCCTGTTGTTGCTGTTTACCAACTAATTCATTAGATTAAAGCTCTCTTTCTCGCTACATCTCCGCTGTGCCCGACAGGGTCCGTTAAAGATCATGTCTTCGTAAAAACCGGCGACCTAAGTTCACATGGTAGAATATAAATAAATATTGAGTATTACATTATATCATGCAATTTATAATACCGCCATTATGTAGGTATTGGCAATATTATAAATTACATTTGCCTAGGCAACGAAAGATAGTGTGAACTTAACTTTGCATATCTTTATGCGTGTAAGATGATAATATTATGATTAAATAAGGTAAGATTTACATTGAAATCGTAATGTACTTTGAGCAATAATAATACAATATAACCGTAGAACCAATTTACGCTAATAACATATAGAGATTTTCCGCAAATATATATAAAATTAGTTGAATTATACCTACCATTGTTGGTACTTTACTATAATGCAAACTGCATACAATATGTTGAATGATTTTATCTATGTAACATTTATAATCAAATATTTACTTCACAATTGTATGTTTTAAAATAATAATTTTATTGACTACTAGCAGCGCCCCGCGGTTTCACCTGCATAATTGTCGATCCCGTGGGAATATCGGGATAAAAACTATCCTATGTCCTTTCCCGGGACTCAAACGATCTATATACAAAATTTCATCTAAATCGGTTCAGCGGTTTAAGCGTGAAGAGGTAACACAGACAGACAGACACACTTTCGCTTTTATAAATATTATTATAAATTATAAAAGCGAAAGTCATACTAATATAGTACGGATGACTCTGGTCAATTTAAAAATGGGGAGGAGTTTTTCGACGCCATATTTTAGTTCGTTAATAGTTTTAGTTTAGTTAAGATATGATTAATTGTTATTTTTTTTATATTATAAGTATAAGTAGCTTGTGAGTTTATTTAGAATTAAATAAAACAAAGATATGAAAACCATTTAAAAAAGAAAACGCTTTATAAATGACTTACTTGATAAAAAGTTGGGATGGATGGCTTAATTTCTAACATAACATTTTTTATTTTCCTTTATTTTATTAATATTAAGCTTAAGATTATAATATAATACCATAATTTCTAAATTCTAGAACCTTAATTTTTAATATTATTATGTGTTATTAATTTATCATCTACTTCTGAGATTGCTGGTCAACCTATAATTGGCGAATGTGTAAGTCCGAGGATAAAGTTATAAGTACTTAAGATACTTATATTGCACACAGAAGCGGTTGGTGTACCTTTATAAATAAACATAAAATGGCCAACCATTCAAGCTATACACTACATAACAAAAAAAAAAACAAAACCTGCACAAACAATGTTCCAAACACATCGAACACGTATCGTACACGGAATACAACACACGAACAAAGGCACTAAAAGCACAACGTCATAAAGCCTGCCTTTTGTTCCGGCGAACGAGTGCAACGTTTGAAAATGCAACCTAAACCTGCTATCCCGTTTCCCGATTGCATTTCAACCCATGAATTTTCTATGAGGTCGTACCTCCCCGATTCCCGTTCGTTTGGCAACGTAACTAGTGGGAATTGGTATTCGCTTGTTGCGTACAATATATATGAGATTTTGTCCACCATTTTTTTCGCTCCGCACCACTGTCCGGTGTAATTGAGAAATGTTTACTCTCGGTGCACATTGGCGGTCCTGCAGTGGACCTGGTAATTGCATATTTATGATCGCAGTGCAAATTGATTTGCAAAAAATTGCCGAAAAATTTAAGCTTTATATTTTTTCGATCCAGTCACATCCATTTCCATATATTGTATCCATTACATTTGGTATGCAGATGGCGGGAACATTTCAATCAGTAAATAATGGATGCTGTTAAATTTTTTCGTTGTCTACTCGAATTTTTGGTGCACAGTGTGTTAAAATGGTGGAGGCGCGGACAAATGCGAGTGTAGGAGTGATGGAGCGACTCCATGTAATCCCTCGTGACGGCTGCGTCCAATTAGGCGTCAGGCATTCGTCTTCCCGTCCTTACTTTTTCACTTCCCTCACTTGGGGGCGGATTTGTACGAAAATATGAGCGAGAATTTGTCTCACTTTAAGTGAAAGCAGCGCTCTGAGGTGTTGTGTATGGCAGTATGTATTTACATACATCTTGAAAGAACTTTTTGCTCTCAGAATATGTATGGAAACACACTAGGTAAATTGTATACTAATCTTAGGCACTAGGGGTAGATCCAGCTATGGATTCAATAAGCCGGACGTCACACGAATTAAAGGCTCCCGCAGCGCGACGTGTCTAGTAGAACGATTTCTATGAATGCTCTACCAGAATCGCGTCGCACCGTCTCGTCGCGTCTGTCTGCGAGAATCTTAAACTAATATCCATCATAATTTCCATTTCTCAATATTATGCTAGGCTAGGTTTGACGTTTGACCTTTTCAACCCAACTGATTGGATATATCCATTATCCAGATTCTTTTAGCCAGGCTTAAATATTCAAATATTATTAAACCTTTGAAATACCTTTTCACTTAAGCATCTGTAACAAAACTGTAGGTTTCAATAAAACCAACATAAATAAATGTGATTCACGGTGAGTGGGCTGCCCAGGCGCGCAGGGTTGGGTTACACGGTAATATCATAAAGGGTTCGCCCCAGACGGTTAAACCCTTCAATGTTAATTTGTTTGTTAACTTTTCTCTGCCTTTATAACAGACGTAATTAGGGTTTTCGTTTTAAAATTAAGGGTTATGATTTTTTATTGTTTTGTCTTGATGAGGAAAATTATCGTGGAGATCTTTATCGGTGTGAAAAATGTTTTTTACATTATTTTAAATATTTATTCGTTTAGAAATAGAAGGAAGCTTGCTTGGGGGTTTTCGAAAACCCAAATAAGACATATCTACTTAGTTTATATTTCTCTCTCAGTAAAATGCAACTGTTTTCTTGGATGCTGCCACCATTGTTACAGCGTGTTTACCGCTGGTATGTGTAGCTAGTATCTACATAACATTGTATGTATGTACGAGAGATATGCATATGTTTGCAATGCGGGTATGGGCAAATGTGGACAGGCATTAGTACTAGGTTTAACAACAACAAGAAGCTAGATTATTTTCGAGTAAAACAACAGTCCGCCTATTAGTTCTCAATTTTTTTTGCGAAGGTAGAGCTAACGCCCGCCTGGTTTGCGACAACCCCTCCCACCGGAGTCCAGCGTCAAGCAGCCTGCTGTGTTTCGTCGATGCGTTCCAGTGCCTTAGGCATCTTCTGGGCACGCTCGTTCCATCATAGACTTTATCCGTCGCTTTACATCAGGCGTGATGAGGTCAAGAGCGGGCTCATTCAGCAACAAAAAGTTCACATAACATAACACACATAATCAGCCTATAATGTTCCCACTGCTGGGACACGGGCCTCCTCTATGTGAGAGGGAGTGGGCCGTAATCCACCACGCGGACCCAGTGCGGGTTGGTAGATGTCACAGTCATGTCTTCGAATTTTTAGTTCTAGGACATGCCGGTTTCCTCACGATGTTTTCCTTCACCGTTTTTGAGAGCAGTGGTGACAAAAAGTTCACTTATCTTGTATCACACGGAATACACCATCACGCAGTGAATGAAGATGGAGTTCCTTCTCTGTATGAGGTAAATCATGATACTTTTATTTTCTCTTGACTGTACTTACCTTACCTGTCAAAAAGAGTAAACCTAGATAATGTGGATAAGACAGATTAAAACAGAAGACGAACAAGCAGGGGATCGAGGAGGGGTAACCCGAGGGGATCAGACCAGAATAAATCAAACCAACTAGCCAAATATTCCTGGTATGGTTAAATTTTATTTGAACGAGTAGTGTGAGCTTATTAGTAATTTGGAAAACAAATCTAGTCATCAAGTTTGAAAAGAGCATGAATAGTTTTCCCCTAGAAAGCTAGGTATCAAAATCTTAAAGTGAGTTTGTTTGTTACGGATTTGAATGAAATTTAGCACACAGATAGTGCATGGCCTGGGTACTTACCCAGGCCATGCTAATGTGTTACGCAAGCGGGGTTGCGTAACACACTACCAGTAGCAATGGCTTTCATTTTGACAGTTCAACAACATTCACTGCGTTATTTACGCTG
Organism: Oligia fasciuncula; assembly: GCA_963082905.1. NCBI lineage: Eukaryota > Metazoa > Arthropoda > Insecta > Lepidoptera > Noctuidae > Oligia > Oligia fasciuncula. The sequence continues at coordinate 8,854,040 of OY720409.1, forward strand.
GCGAGCAAACAAATTTTTCGAACTAATGAAGCAATAGATTAGCACCATCCGTCAAAATTATTCAGATTGTGTGTTACGCAATTAGTGCTGGGTAAGGTTTATTTATTACATAGATCAATGAAACTACAGTAAAATAATACAGGCTGATATCATTCGCACAAAATGGTATCCTTTAAGTCATGCATTACATTATTGATTAAACTGACAGTTGACACACCAATGCATTAGCAATTTGTACTGCGTAGGAGTTGACAGCTATAATAACTGAAGTTCATTTAAATAAGTTGTCATAACGACAATAATGTCAGTTAAAACGTGATGAAATTATACTAATACCTAGATTTTATTTCAATGCTTAGTGTAATGTCACTTAGGGTGCAATAAAATTGGTTAGTTATGATTCATCATTGGTTATTATTCAGCCATACATAAACTCTATTTATTTGTAGTTGCTAATATTACTTAAAAGCTTTATTCCTTTATGTGGGTAATGATAATAAAAAGTCAGTTACAAAAACAGTCCATAATTCTGTTATTTCAGTTTTCTGTAAATATTAGAGAAATTATCCTTATATTTAGCGCTCTGCGGTTTCACTCGCATAAGTTTCGATCCAGCGCGAATATCGGGATAGAAAGTATCCTACGTGTTAATCCAGGATATCGGCTACCTCCATACCAAATCTTATCAAAATTGGTCAAACCGTTTGAGCGTAAAGAAGTAACAAACATACATACACACTCACAAACTTTCGCCTTTAATTAGTGTGCCTAGCAGCGCCCCGCGCATAAGTGACGATCCCGCGGGAATATTGGGATAAAAACTATGCTATGTTCTTACCCGGGACTCATCTAAATCGGTTCAGCGGTTTAAGCGTGAAGAGGTAACAGACAGATAGACAGACACACTTTCGCATTTATAATATTAGTATGGGTTATCATGATCTGATACATTAATCACTAACCCGTGACTTCGTCCACGTGAAATGTTTTGTTCACCTAATTCACCCCGTCGCATCGCATCGCCTGCCCGCCCTATTACTTCGTTTTCGATTAGCGTTATTTCTAACTTTTCTTTGTTTCGCTCCACTTCTAAGGGTCCTAGCGTGAATATAGCCTTGCTCAAGAATTGGTCTATCAAATGCAAATAAGAATTTTTCAAATCCGACTGGTAGTTCTAGAGATTAACGCGTTCAAAAAAACGAACAAACTCTTCAGCTTTATTATTAGTAGATATAGATAAACAGCAAAATAAAAACACTCTAACTAAACATAATAAGACGAGCATAGATAAAAAAATAAAGCTAGGTGCACATTTTTACCCAAACGCTACAAATATGTACACCCACCTCAAAACGTTCTTATTCTGCAACTCTCACGGAACACAAACCACGCCATTTCGGGCGCACGCATGAATCATACCACCCTTAACCGGATTACGGCCCGCGGAATCTTGTTACCGCACCCTTTTCCACCCTGATACCAACGGACGGGAAATTCGTTTTACTATGTAGCTAATCGTTTTTATATAGTTCTGTGGCGGCTGTGGGTCATGTTGTTAGGTTGTGCTGAATATTGAAGGCGGGTTTGAGACGGATGGGTTGTTTTAATGGTATTGGCAGTGTTTAAGATATATTGTATAGTAACTAGCTTAATTTTTGGCGCTGATCTGGGTGGAAATTCTGTGATAAATATTAGTAAAGAAAACTAATATTATAACGTCTTTTAAAGTTTCGTAGCAAAGTGCTACGAGATGCCCGCTACGTGTTTTAAAAATCTCTATGCCCCAGAAGTTTTGGGGTATTTTATGTAATTTACCACACAACAGTAACACTATTTGTTTAGTATTTAGTTTTGCCAAGATATAATGACTAAAACAACAAATAAAAAGCTTAACAACACCTATAAAAATGCGTTCTAAAAGTCAAAACATAAGCACAAGTACTTCGTGCACTGGGAAATGAATAAACCGAAAGCCTTACCTTTAAACTTAAATTGCAGGGGGAACAAAAGTCACTAACAATCTTAAACTACGACCAAGTTACTCCCCAGCAATTGCTACATAATTTGCGGTCACGTGAGGCGGCCATTACGCTGTCGACCGACCAATGAGAGCGCGCCGTTTAATACGTTTCCATATTTGAAAAGAATTTATGAATGTATTTTTAATTCAGAATAGGGCAGTAGTGATATAGTCCTTAGTGCTATGAATTTATTGCGGTGTGTATACAATGTATGTCGCGAGGTGTTTAAATGCCACAAAAAAGTGTTAAAACCTTGACAGGCCTGAATTTAATGGCCAGTTAATTAAAGGTCAGTAAAAGGTTTATAATTGTAGAAAAGAAAGCTTTGATAAACTGAAATAAATGGCTACTAATGCGTTATATGATGTCCAAATACTTTATTACTCGCACTCAAGCCTGTATTTTTTTGCACAGATAATTTAACAGCAACCAATTTCAACTAATGCTCGGAATTAAACTTGTTTTTTATCATAAATGCCCAGCTTATTTACGGTCTAGTAAATAGACAGACAGATAGATTGCTACGAAATTATAGAAGTAAATGGACATAAATACGCTATTACGTTGATTGTACCATAATATGGATATGACATTGAAAACAATATAGTTATAAACAACATGATCTCATCTCACGGATCATTTAATGCAAATCGATCTATTACGGAAAACACCGGCTATTACCGACCGCCCGACCAATAGCAACGCGCCATTTAAATAGTAATTTATTGAGTTTCGAATTTTTAAAACGTGATTACGCCCGCCATCTTGGATGTAATTTTGAAAAGAGAACGTGCAACAGCTACTTTGAAACGATTTGTAACGATTACCGCTTCCTTTTTTATTTAAAAGTAATAAAGCTTGCGGTTTGTGTATGGCCAATCTTTTAAGGTGTGTGTTGCATGAATGATTATGAACATGTAATTTTCTTTGATTATCCGATGTAATCAAAACTTCATAGACCTATGAATGCGTATTTTAATGAGATTATTATTTATTCATAACATTTTTTTTTATATTCTCGGTCTGTATTGTTCATATATAAGGATTAAATCGTGATTTCAATTACTAAGATAAGATGTAAATGTACGTTAAGAGTCGTAACGTAATCGTTGTAATTGTTTGATGGCTTCAGTCTGATATAAACGTAACGTAACAGAATTTGAATAGAACCTATTACCGGAGACAGTTTAACCTAGTTCTTGAGGGTTTTGTTTTTAATAAACATTGAGTCATAAAAGGAACAATGAATGGAAGTAATGATACGCTTCTTAAATTACTTTTCATTCATTTGATTTTGATTGTTTCTTGTTTGATATTCATGGCTTCGTATTCTCTTTTATTTTAGATTTTGATTGTTTATTTGCTGCATATAATCCTGTGCAATTTTCAGGTATATGGTCCTGAATAGAAAAAAGAGGTAGTTTTCATAATAAAATAGTTTTTGAGAAATGAATTCAGTGTGATAAGTATTTTTCAGGGGCTTTCATACTAGAACACCCCTTCAAAACTCCAACAGTCTTTTGCACTTGATTTTTTTAGTCTATACTGTCCCACTGCTGGGCAAATGCCTTCCCAAAGTCCTTCCAGGAACTCTTTCCTGCGCTACCTCCTTTTGCCAAATAACTAACAATTTTCAAACCTCTCATTTCAGCATCCTTCCCAATCACAAGGCGGATTGGTCACCCCTACCAAAACCGAACACCCCCGAAGCGGAAGAAGCCCCGAACATCATTCACTCGGTTGCAAATCGCCGAGCTAGAGAAACGGTTCCACAAGCAGAAGTACCTGGCGTCTGCTGAGAGGGCAAGCCTGGCGAAGACCTTGAAGATGACTGACGCGCAGGTCAAGACGTGGTTCCAGAATAGGCGGACGAAGTGGAGGTGAGTGAGCCAATGCTCTTTTGTTTGATCATTATCTTCTATAGATGTGATGCTCTTTTATTTATTTGAAGAGAACACAGTATTTAGAATTAAAATATCACTTTGCCTGACTGTACAAATGGCACTGAATTGGTAGTAAAACATCTGATATTATTCTTCGGGTCAAGTCGCAGCTAGTTTAATATAATTGAAACAAAACTATTTAAAATAAAATAAGTAGGTGCTATCTTTGTTATCAAAATAAGTTATAGTTACATAAGTTTCATTTCATTTATCGATACATCCAATACATTCTAGACATTTACATGAAAATAGCTTAATTTTCCTTAAAGTGCATGTTCTCAGCATTTACTCAGACGATTTTGTTGATAACAAAATACATATACACTCGATTACAATATCTACACTTAAAATACTTGTAATTATTTTAGTAGAAGCGTCAACATTCTTGGCTTGCTTGTCCTCATTAAGATAACCAGAGACAAGTTTCTAACGTCCAAATAACATGACCCCTGTTTTCCTACATGCCCTTAACAGTTGAGGGTCTTCAAAAACTGGTGTTTACTTGTACCCTAAGAGTGTTGGATAGTAAAATGTTAAGTAAGAGTATGATACGGTCAGTTGAGTATTTGTTTTAATTACAAATCATAAAACTGAATGGCATGTTTTACGTGAAATTTTACTTTATAATAACGTGTTAAGAGATATTAAAAGGAAGTGTTTCATGAAGGCAAATTGGCATGTAGTAAAATTTTACTTACTTAACGTTTTTTTTTTTTTTTTTAAACTAGCTGCGCCCCGCGGTTTCACCTGCAAAAGTTTCGATCCCGTGGGAATATCGGGATTAAAAGTAGCCTATATGTTAATCCAGGGTGTCAGCTACCTCCATACAAAATTTTATCAAAAATTGGTCCAGCCGTTTGAGCGTGAAGAAGTAACAAACATATAAACACACACACACTCACAAACTTTCGCCTTTATAATATTAGTGTGATTTTGCAACTAATGAAGACAGACAGAGACAAATAGGTACCTGTACCTGCTGTAAATTAATTAATTAGGTACACAGCTGCATTTAAATCACTCGACCAAAAGTTATTGTTAGCCTGCATCATCCCACTGCTGGGCAAAGGCCTCTCTCCATGACTTCCAGCTCTTTCGATCCAGGGCTAAAGTGGACCACTGGTCGTTAGTTTGGCGCAGCTCGTCCTGCCATCTTCTACGGGGCCTGCCGCGACGCCTTCTAGCTGTGGTGGTTATTTTACCCCACAGCTCATTGGGCATACGCTAGACGTGGTCGGCCCAGTCTTCAGCTTAGCGGCTGTTTGAGCAACGTCAGTGATATGTGTTTTTGAGCGCAGTGTGGTGTGACCAAAAGTTAATTCTTTAATTTCCCATATTATTAGGAAGCTGACTGTACAATTGCTTTTTTCTCGCATATACATTTCAGTAAAATATTCTGAAACTCACTGCAATTAAATTTTTCGTCGTCGGTTATATAAAAGAAAATGAGCTTTTCCGTACATTTTGACCGTTTAGGTCTAATCCTGCAATATTTTATGAAACAGCAGTTTTTTTTTTAATAACCGAAATAAAAATTCTAAGAGGGCGGGGGGGGGGGGTTCTAGAATCATATGCAGAATTCGTGGTTTCAGTTTGTTTCAGCATGCAGTTAATAAAAAGTAAAACAGTTCTACATAATTTTCTATAGAAAATACATTCTAACCGGTTTACAGACGAAGGTTTGGATACAATACAAATAAAGATTGATTGATTGATTGATACAAAGTGTACCACTTTATATCTCCAGTAACCTACAACATATTAACCTTCATCTATCTGGTGATAAGTAGGAAACAAGTCGCTAACGATAATTTTAATCAATCCCCATGCCTCAATTCCCTCGCATCTTATATTGAAGTCGACGATAAACATAAATTAATTAAAACCATTCAATCAATAGAACTACACGTGTTTTGTAAATGCTTTTAGCTGGCAACACTGTCATTTTATTTATGGCAACATTAGCTTGACCATAAATTTTGAAATCATCTTTTACCATAGATAATGTTGAGATTCTTGTTTGAATATTGATCGATTGAAGCTCAATTTAATTATAGAGTTGTACAGACGCCAGTACATCAGACTACTACAATATGTTAATCTTTAATAGATTTTCAACTTTATGGTAAAGCATAAGGTTCAAAGTTGATTGGGAAAAGGACATCATTTAAGTGTCGAACATTTTATACCCAAAAATTAAAGTGCCGCATGCCAGAAAAAAAAGTAATATTTTCTCAATAAAAACATCTTGAAATGTTATATTTGATTAAAAGTTGGTATTTTTTAATGTTGTGCTTAAAACACATGTAATAAATAATAAAAATATGATTTTTGGCATTTTCAATCTCAAATAGCAGCCAGGGGGTTAATTGTAGACTTTCGTTGTTACAGTATAAAATGAGCAAGAGGTTATTCCCATAAGAAAACAGTTGTTTTTTTTTGGCAGGGTCTTAAATTTTTGGGTACGATTTGAATGATCTCCTTTTACAGTTTCAGGTAGATTGATGTGCTGGCGTCTGTACCTATTAGTTACTGAAAGTTGATCCAAGTTTCAGTACGACCTGTTACAATGGCAATCCTTTACCGGGCACAAACCCAGAGTCCGGGCTGCTACTGATAGATTCCAAATGGAAAGCCCAGTAACACGTTGCTCGACCAGCGGGGTAACTGCGTAACACACTAACAGTAGCAATGGTTTTCATTTTGACAGTTCAACAGCATTCATTGCGTTATGTACGTTGTTTAGCACACACATTTTTCGAACATATGAAGCAATAGATTGGCAATATCCATCAAAATGATTCAGTTTCTGATTGATAGCGTGCTACGCAATTAGGGTGCTGTCAGCTGTGCATCGAATGACTTCAAGACAAGACCCCGCACCTCTCAACAGTCGTGCTTTGCGACCACTGTACAAAAAAAAGTGGCTTTCAGTAACTCCTTACATGTATCGACGCATTAGAGTGAAAACCTCGTAAGTGTAACAGAAGTAACTTTTCAGGAGGAAGAAAGAACTGCGCCTGCGTGCTTTTTGTATGGCGTCTTTTATGTTTTTTTTACTGACTTCAAAAAAGGAGGTTCTGTAAATTTAACCCGCTTTTATATCCAGAACTGTTCGATACTATAAGATTGTCCGAAATACATAAAATGCACTACTACTTACATTCCCGAGGTTTTCACTCAAAGGCGACAGTATGTTCTTGTGAAATTAAGCCATTGAAACTTATTCTGAAGTAATACTTAGTTCCAATAGTTTTATTTTAATACACAAAGTACAAATAACCTGTTGTGTTTTATGAAGTTAATAAAATGTTAGGTAAAGCATTGAAGCATGACATTATTCCTACCACAAACATAAACACTAATAATATCTTAGTGCTCGAATGTAGTCCAGAAAATAAATTCATGTTTGACCACAGCATACCTTATACCGCAATCAATGTGAAGAAAATGCGCAATTACTGTTGAGATACAAATGTTGTCTGATAAAATTTCACCTATGAATGATGTTAGTAGGTAGGATTTGTAGGTCCCTCTTCCGTTCGATATATTTATAAAAAGCAACTTGTTACTGTTTCGTTGAACCCGACGATTTTGAAACCAGAAAACGTCGAAATAAAACTTATACTCATTGCAATGAATGAAAAATTGATAAATTAACATAATTTATGCTTTAAGCTGCTCGGCAAGTACCTACCTTATTTTTTTTTTTTAAAGTTCGTCATTTCGTCGAAAAAGTGCATGAAAATCCATTACACTCCATTTTACACTCACAGATAAAGAAACTAATGGTTGGCGTCTGTATGACATTCGCATTCCTTAATTGAACTCCAACAATACTTTTACTTTTATTTATAATAGTGCTGGGCCTCATTTTTTTTTCAGGCCAACGTCCACGTTCCATTCAGCCCATAACTTAACCCTAACCCAGTTTAAAAATATATTGAGAGCCTCATAATAAATCGAACGTACTTTATCCTAATCTTTTTTAAATGAGTCTTTTATTTCAAATGACCGCTCGGAAACACGGTAAAGTGCAGCTGAACCCAAAATTCCTTTGCCCAGTTTACATCGTATTTATATGTTGGTATTTTAAAACGATGTCGTTTCTTTGTGGTATTGTTTCAAATATTTTAGAATACTTAATTCGTTTTTCGAATTTGAAAGTAACATTAAATAAGATTGATTTGAATACATGTCCTATTTAACGATTTAAAAGGTTTTACAATGTGTTAACACGTTTTAAAATGTAATTTATTGAAAAAGACCAGAAAGGACCACGCAACCAAAAAGCTTTTTCATTTAAATTCAGCCCCAAAACTAGTTTATGGAATCTTTTGATTAATTCTGTAAAGCGGGCGCTATAAATTATTTAAAACGAATCTCTTTAAACTTTATCATTATTTATGTTTAAAGTCACTTTTTACTAAGTCCTTCGGTTACTTACTCCGTCAAAAATATTAGGCGGTAAATTAATCAAGTAAACTGGAAACAAATCCTATCATTATTGGTCCTAGCCACGTCGCCCCTCGTTAGCAGATAACCCGACTTTTAATAATACACAACAGGACAAAAACAAGGAGCTAGAGATAAGACACCATTAACTTAGCCGGTTAATACAAAGAGACGTCGGCTAAATCGACCGAATCGGAATACTAATGCCCTTTGTACGACAGATTTCAAAATAGGAACGGATTAACCCGTTCTTTTTAGGCGCCATCTTCAGATGTGTTCGAATTTCTAAAGCTCCGAGAACTGCCTCAAAAATATGAAACCAAAGAAGTAAGAACCTCATAAAACTTATAATAATTATAACTTGGGTCGTTTTTGGCACACAGATAATATGTTTAGCCACAGAAAGGGATTTCGGCTGCGCACCTTGCAACTTTGCGAGCACGCGAGCAAAAGCTATAAGCTTACAAAAGAAAATACTTAGGACACTTCACTGATAGTGGCTTATTTATTACTTTTGAATATTTACCAGTACATGAAACCATTCTATGAAGGAGACCCTTCCGTGTACGATGGTATAAGTATGTGAGTAACTATTTAACCTTTGTTGCCTACACTCAAGCTTTTGTATATTCGAAATTCAAACCAACAATACTAACGCTACCAACTTAACAAACGTACGTTTCGAAACACAATCAACGTACGATTACAAAGGCGAAATAAAATCCTGTATCAGACAGTAGATCACGAACATCGGCCGTGAGTGCCTGGCCAATAGTCTTTTTTGTTTTATTATAATAAAATCAGTGGCATGGCGCCGCGCGTATCGAGCATGCGTTATCAGTATCGAACACAAACACCGCTTGTCCATTAGAACGTAATCGGTTGTGATGCCACCAACACAACTTCGGAACGCACCTCGTGCATTGTCTCGCAGTTTTGAATATCGAATTTCTTGTTTTGTGCCTGTGTTTATTGTTTTAAAAAGGATTTGTGGAATGAGTTTCGATCAATTCGATATTGTAGTAGCATAGATGTGCTATTCACCAATATAGAGAACCATTTAAGGTTCAATGGTTCTCTACATGGTGAAATAGCATTCACTAATGTAGAGAACCATTGTCCTGTACAAATCTTTATGTTCAGGAAAATGGTTATTACTGCATAGGCGTAGCTATAAAGGTAGTTTTACTCGTTGCTACTTCTCTTGTGTCTGTGCTGTTTAGCAACAAGATTAGCTTAAGTAAAAATTTGCATTTTATGTTTTATATCACCAACTATTTGTTTTCATGATACAGAATTTGGCGGTCTCCTTAAGAAAAACTTTTAAGTTAAAAATACGGTCCATAGATAACCTGTCTACAGCGTGTATCAGAAATGTATGGTCATATTTATCACACTGCACCGGACACCGCTCCGGTGTGCGGTGCTGCGGTTTTTAACTTTGACTGTAGACCGTCCGTACGGAGATGCGGTGTCAGTGTGATAAACCCTGCGGTTTTTTTTGCATACAAATCAGGATTCTACAGACAAAGTTAAAAACCGCAGCACCGCACACCGGAGCGGTATCCGGTGCAGTGTGATAACCTCCTAAGGTCTGTGCCACAACCTTATATGGCCACACATTTCTGAAACACGCTGTATTTTGAGAGAAGTTATGAGACTTAACGATGCTCCTAAATCATCTGAATCAGTATGATTTCAACTTAATATCCTTATAACTGATATAGGAGACATAAATTAAATGAAGTGGCATTTTATCTATGACAAATGGGTGTGCTTTATCTGTGGCTGCGTCGGAGGATGCTGCTCGTTAATACAAATATTGGGCTACCGTACAGAATCCCATGATAATTAGTTATTATTTGACATTGATTTAGGATTAAACCAATGATTTCAAAAGTAAGGATACGCCCGTCTGAACATTTTACATAGAAGTTCTTCGTTCGAAGTTCGCGCGCACCACTGTCAACTGAGTCGCGTTGGCCCTAAAACCGTCATTTTAGGGCCAGCGCGTTGGTGCCATTTAGTCGCGCGGTTAGCCCGGTCCTTACGCTAGTAATATGGATTAAATGGATTAAACCTGAAATATTTCTTTTACTACGCGATACGATATATTAAAAGTTCCTTTTTATCTGGTCCTTGTAACAAATAGGCCTATAAGACTCTTATAAGCAATTTAGCTTAATCAGCCTCTAATGTTCCCACTACTGGGACCCATCTACCACGCAGGCCCAGTGCGTGTTGATAGCTGATGTCACATGTCTTAAAATTTTTGGTTCTAGGACATGCTGGTTTCCTAACGTTTTTTTTTCCTTCATCGTTTTGAGAGGAGTGGTGATGAAATTATTTACAAGAAATAAAACGCCTACCTAGGTTCGAACCGAGGACCTACAATTCTTTACTTACTTTTTAGAGCTGAGGGGCATATCCCGAATTTTTAGGAACGTTCGCAGTCTAATCTCAGTCGACATCGGACAAAAATCTAATTAATTTACCAACATTTTGACATCTTCGCTGGGATGAGATGGCACCTAGATTTTGAACGTTTTTTTTTATTACGGGAATTGAACTTCTCAAAATCGCTTTGAAATTCCAAATTGAAATATTTGACAGTGAGAAAATGACAAAAATTTTCACCGAACATTCTGAAACCTCGATGACGAATAACATTTTAATTTCACCAATTCATAAACTAAACGTGTGCTAAATAAAACATGCAATCATTCATATGCATGCAATCAGCGTTCATCTGTCAACAATGAAAACAATACATGAATGAAACACAATAAATTACACCTCTCGCGTAAGTAATAGTTTAAACTCATCCATAAACAATGGCCCAATGCATTATGATCTGTGCCTTCATTGATTATCTGTGTACTCAGATAAGGATGTGACAAACGAATATATTTAAACTATCGATTTTATTGACAGTCGATTCTTGTGTAATGATTCTATATTTGAAATGAATAGTAGTTGTATTATGTGTAGGTTTTTTCAATACTAGAATGATGTAGATATATCAGTTTGAATTATCGATACCTAATAGTTTTGGTATTGTAATTTGTCGTTCTTTTAAAGTGTAGAAAGCGTTGGTTATTTTAAGGAACAACTTATCAAATATGCGTTAATACAGCAAACAGGTATAATATATCACCTATTGGATATCGAAAAAGGTGTTAGTTATTTACTTACTAAAAAGATAAAATCCTGTTGACATCTACTTATAAGTATAATATTTACATTATTCATGGGATTGCTGTATTTTTTTGTGGTAATTTATGAGAAAATGCTGTTAAATAAAAACCATGGCTAAGTTCACGTTGTTGAACCGAAGAACGAGCTAAAATATATTCTTCTTTTGTTATTATTACCAACTGAAACCCTACTACCTACCTACCCCTAAAAATCACATTATACCTCATCTAAATCCACCTATACAATAAATTACAAGTGAAACAATATATCCCCGCGTACACCCAATCAATTCGTTCCCCAAACCGATCCAAATTGCTATAACAAAGGTTAGAGAGAAGCAGTTAAGTGGACGTACTAACTATACATATGCTATGTACACAACATCAAGCAGGCGGTAACATGGGGTAGCTAGGGACATACATTTTGTATGAGCAACACAACTCGGCAGTTTGAGGCATCAATTATTAACTGCGGTGGAAAAGACGAACGCTCGACTTTTTACATGTATTGTACCCGTTTGTTTGGTTTATAGCCTATTTTTGTGACTTTTACCGGCGTTTTAACGTTATTCTTATGCGCAACTCGTCTTGGATAAGCGGTACTACTAGTTATTTTACAATTAATGATACCGCGTAGCTTTTTAATTATTTTTCGACGATTTTTATCGTGTTTACTGTTCATGTAAAGTAGTTCTATGGAGATGTAATGGAATATCAACACAGTTTGCAACAGTATTCATGAATATTGATAAAGTCATTACAAAGCATTAAATTTTAAGTACATATTAAAGTAAATTATTTCCCTGTTGTGAACTACTTTACAGCTACTTAATAGGCTGTTTTACATCTTAATCTATTTGTAGCTTTTCCATTTAGACGATATCGGTATACTTATCTATAATTTGTGGGTACAGCACTAAAGTCATTTCAGTTCTCAGCATTCAAAAGTCGATTGCTTTTGGAGCCTTATTACGTAGTTTTCTTTCTATTAGAAGTTAAGTATCGTAAGCCAATTTCCTCAAACTATTTACACATTCTAAAGGTCGATGGTCATTTCCCTGGAATCGTGTTCGACTATCGACAAATCGAATTGGAATCGTTGCACGATCTAACACGTAATGTTACCCACGTAGCAACATGGCCGCCCTAGGCGTCTCGTTTTCTTTATTTATTTACTCGCCCTGTTTCATTTTCTTCTTGTAATTCTTTTCCCTTGTATAAGTGAATATTAAAACTCCCCGAATCAGGGTGTTTAGGTCCGTTTCTTGAAAGAACGTCTTATCTCAACCGCTAAGGGTGTGTTTTCGTATAAGATTATTTCCTGCGATTTAATTTCGCGAATACATTATTCGCAAAGGATAATGAATTGTATTTTTCTTCGCATACAGTTCTAAATGGCTTGTGTTTGTTTCGTTGCGTTTCTTAGAAGCTATGTCAGTTGCCTCTTGTATAATTGCTGCTTGTAGGTTGTCTCCTTAGGAATTAGGAAACAAATCCGTTTGCCGATTGATACGAGGGTTCTAGGAAGGGGAGTGATGTGTTCCACAGTCAGTTGTTAATTTTTATTGCACATCGTCTTTTCTTATATCCCTGTACGATTAGGGGAAGAAGAAAATGTAGGTACTGCTGCTGTCAAATGACGCAAATGAAGCAGCAGACAGCAGAAGGCCAATTCTCATAATGAAAAACGTTCAAAATCTAGTCGCAATCTTATCTCAGCGACAATCAATGTCAAAAACGTAAGGTAATTAGAGGTGTTTTTGACAGATTGAGACTGAGAGCAGACTGTGAACGTTCTTAAAATTACGAGAATTGGCCCTCAGGTGACAGCACCTGCTAACCATAAAGACGGCCTAGTAGCCGTACGTATTCGTATTTCTTACTATTTTCAATTACAGAATAGTCGTTAGTAAAGAGCACTTTATGTAACACACAAATATGTATCTTATCTTGCAAGATGCAACAACTCGTCAACAAAAAAAAAACTAACAAGTCATCCATGTAAAATTGACATTATAAAGTCTAACAATGTAGGTAAATATATCTTTCCTTAGAAATCATCTTTTTATGTTAATAACAAAAGCAGTAAAGATATTTACGATGCCAATACACATAGTGTTCTTACTCCATAAACTCCAAAGTTAGAAAACTTAACAAAGTAATTTCCACCATGATTACGATCCAAAGAATTTAACGAACGAAATAATAACAAATTCAAAAGCCGATACATTATGCAGGGCGTTTTTACGAGAACATCTTGAAGTTTTAAAACGTTCCCCGGATTTATTTGACTGTTTTGATAACTGCTGAGGGCAAAGTTTTATCGTTAGAACATTTTTATTGTTCGTGTGTTTTGAGTTTAGGAAATTTTTGGAGGCATGTTTTGGCGCACTGAAAATTTCAATAAGTGATTTTATAAAATTTAAATACGCCTTTATATTAAAAAGTAAAGCTTTGGTTACCTAAGAAAGCGGTGTACGGTCACACAATAACGGCTGTCGAAATACAAAGCGTTTTATGACACTTTAATGCCAAATACTGGACATGAACATGACCGATTTTCATGGCGGCGGTACCGGTTTTCTAGGAAGCTTTAGCTCGTTATAGAGTAAAGCTTTTGATATAATGGACGATTCAGTAAGGAGGAAGTAACATGTAATTAAATGTAGAGTAAATAATGTTTAAAGGTTGGAACTTTGAAACATAGCATTAACAAAAAAACGATTGTGAATTTCTTAGTTTATCGACTGCTATTCAAAATCAGTAAGTAAAGTATCCGCTGTATGATTATAACTACAACAGATACACTAATTAAAATGGCGTACCTTATAATCTACGTGATTTAACAGAACTCGAAAAATTACCGATAAAAATACATCCAAACCGCCGACATAAAATTACTCCAAAATTAATTACCTACCGTAACGTTAAAAACAGACTCAAAACGTAACGTCAAATCAGCTTATTTAACCCCAAAAATTCATAGCCGCTAAACAGATTATTAGACACGATTTTGAAGAGAGAAAAAAGGGAAAAACTGTAGAGAGTTGGCCAAAGTAATTAATAAAGCAGATCTTAATTAGCTAGCATAAATTTGTTAGAACAGACCGCGCTGGCGGGATGAGAGAACACCGATGTAGAGGAGGAACTGAAAGAGCTTTTAGGAGAGGAAAAACCTACGTTTGTATAGCAGTTCATTTGTCTTTGTGTAACTGTTCTAGTATGTGATCCTGACTATAATTGTAAATGTTTTGTAAGCTATTTGTGCAGCAACTATTGGCAAAGTTAAATAAAAGAAAATGTAAGTGAGCTAGAGTTTTTCAAACGTATTTGACTTCATACTGAACGCACACAAAACAAATATCCGCTGTTTCTTTAGAAGCAAACACTCACTGGCTGACATGATGTAATGAAATGAAATGATTTTATTTTTTGTAAGTAGGTTTGTACAAACACTTTTACACGTCAATCATGTTTTTTTTAAACTAGATGAAGTCGGCGTTTCCTATCTGACTACTCTGAGAAGAAAGGCCGAAACAAACTCAGAGGTCACAGTCTCTTTTAAAGTCCAGACATAATCTTGGTCAGGTTATATGAAGACCATGTATATCGATGTCTGATGTGGTCTTTTGAGGAAAGAACCCCACACAGAATGAGAGGACCTGTCCAGTCAGTGCACGCATTTGTCAAAAATCGTGCAGCTCAACTCAAGACTTAAGGAGCTCAACGATTCGACGAACAATACCAAAAAAAGGACATTTGGGTAGGCCACATAAATTACTAAAACTGCCAGACCATGAAAAAAAAAACTAACAGAACAGAGAGAATAATAAAAAAAAATATAATTATATGTAAAATGACCCACATCGTCTTCACATTCACAATGAAAAAATAATATAATACTTTACAAAGTAAGCAAATGTCATTGTTTAAAAAAATTTATTAAGTAATACTTCTTTTGAAGGGGGGTGACTACAGATATGACGACTAGTAGAGAAGTAAGGAAGAAAAAGACATGTTGCGCCGATCCCAAATAAATTGGAATTTACAGGAGAATGATAATGATGACGTCTTTTGAACACATTCCCATTTTATTTTGCCAAATATACATACAGTCATACTATGACCGTTACCACATCCAGCAAATGCACCATCCTTGTTATACTTATAAAATAATCAGCCTGAAAATGCTAATTGCTACCCTCCACGTTTGGCTTATTTAAGGGAAGTTTAATTGTTAGCCGCTTTATCTAATTATAAAGACGCGAACTCAACTCGAGGCGCGGTAGCTAGTGGTGTGCCGAATCGATAAAATTTCACTCGATAATATTAATTGCGATATTGTGTAGTTTTAATTACTTTTTAATATCTTTGAGATTAATGCAGAATGGAAGTGTAGTTTTAATTAAATTAATTGGTTGTTTATTTTTCAAATTGAAAGATAAATAGAAAATAATGCGCCAATTATTTTCTGTTTTTGTATAGTAATTAAGTTTTTACTTTTTTGGCATTATCGATATCGTAAAACTACAATTGCAAGGATTGTTTAATGAAAATAATGAGCACAGGTTTTTGTAATGGTAATTGTTGTCCCTTTACTAGCAATAGTCATTAGTCAATTGAACCTTTACAAAAACTTATCGATATACCTAAGCACATCCCTTCGCCTCGTACATTAACCGGTCTAATAAAGTTCTTGCAACGTTATAATAGACTTAACGCTTTGTTCAATCATTCATTATCGCGCTACACACAGACCAGGATAAGGAGAACCCTCTAAACATCCCAGATCTCCCCTTTCCTCATTAGAATCTTCATAACTGAAGACGGTGGGGGAGATCAGGGGAAAATGGTTGTTTGAGGTTCCACTTCAGGGTGGTCATATATCAGTCTAAAGTTTGAATTCAACGAATGAATTAACTTTATATTCATTTTCACGTCAGTTTTAATGAAACGTGAATTATTGTGGAACTTTCTTCGCTTATAAGTTAATGTAGTTTTGTATGTGTTTGATACGTAGTATCTTTTTAGCCGTTTTGGTAATTAAACAACTAAATTAATTTGCTAATTCATCCTACTGTAGTCTGCTTACCAAGGGGTATCGTGTTACCCAGTAACTGGGCTGTGGAGGTCAGATATGCAGTCGTTCCATGTAAAATACTAGTATTCAACTGCACCTGGTTAGACTGGAATCCGACCCTAAAAATAGTTGGGAAAAGGCCAGGCAGATATAGTTTGCTACACCGAAAGATATCTTTTTCTGATCGAGAGATAAAGATTTTAGTGATATTATATGTAGATTAACTTTAAATATCAATAAACTGCCAGCTCAATCTTGGCCTAAAACAAGATAGGGTAGACAGAATTAGGTAATTGATAAAACGACCCATCAAAGTTATTTGTTTCTAAGTACCATAGAACTTTGATATTTTGAATTATAACATAATAATTAAAATTTGCAGGGGCTTGTGGCTAAGTAATAACAGCCGCACGGGTCGATCGATCAGGTTAAGCTACGCTTGCCGCGGTTGGTTCGTGGATGGGTGACCATCTTTACTTACCAAGACCCCTTCGTGCCTCGGAAAACACGTTAAGCAGTTGGTCCTGGCTGTCATTCGCGGATCTTTGACAGTCGTTACGGGTCGTCAGAAGCCCGAACGTCCGACAGCCAATCTTATCAAGGGGTATCGTATTAGTGTATTACCCAGTAACTGGGTTGTAGGGATCAGATAGGCAATCGCTCCATGTGAAATACTGGTAGGTATTCAGCTGCATCCGGTTAGACTGGAAGCCGACCCCAACATAGTTGGGAAAAGGCTAGGCAGATGATGATGATGAACATAATAATTCAATTTTAATTAACTTTGTCGTGATAGCCCTGTACTCAGTGGCAGTGGTTAAGGCCTCATCTCTCATGCACGAGGTTGTGGGTTCAAATCCGGGCAAGTACCAACCAAGTGACTTATGATGTATAGACTGTGGTAATACTAGCTACGCCCCGCGGTTTCACCCGCGTAAATGGCGACCCTGTGGAAATATCGAGATAAAAAGTAGCCTATACGTTAATCCAGGGTATCAGCAACCTCCATACAAAATTTTATAAAAATTGGTCTAGCCGTTTGAGCGTGAAGAAGTAACAAACATATAAACACACACACATACCCCCACAAACTTTCGCTTTCATAAACAATTCCCCATAGAAACCTCTGAAACCAAACGTAAGTTCTATGTTCGCCTACAAGAAACACATAGGTACAAGAAATCTTCCCAACTTTGCCCTGCACATTACCTATTAGAGAAGATATAAATTTGATACTGGCCACCACTAAATTTAAGCACCAAACTCCTTGTATCGACTAATTAAGATACCATTAAACTTTTCCAATGCACCCAACATTAATTTGCATGTAAAAGAACCGCATAACACAATGACCAAACATGAACTTTATTACAAAGACGTTATAGTATATTTTCATTTGGATACTTGAGAAGGGTTCGTTTTATAGATGAATAAAGCTTTTAAGCGGAGTCCACACGATATCGCGAACGCTGTTAAGTTAAGAGTCTCAATTATGTAAGGGCTTTATCGTAATTGAAAATTTTTCGTCCCGATATTCTTGTCTGCGTACTTAATAACGATTAAGTTTCAAGTGTTCATTAGTGTGCACCAGGTTTTATGTTATGGTTGAATCTTCGATCAATAAGGGTTGAATGGTTAACCAGCGTTTTTTTTTTAAGAGTATTTAATGTAACGTAAAATGAAGATTTGGTTAATCGGAATCGTCAGTTCGCGAGTTAGCTTGAAAGAGTCATAATCATAAGTGAATCTTAAAATTATTTTTCGGAAGTGTTTTTTGGCATTTTATATTAGGTACATTTTGAAAGAATTTGATATGGTACTTATCGAAATCTTTTAGATACCATTGAATTTGGTAGCACCGCAAAAAATATTATACTTGAACATTTATCTATAGGTAGTTATTATGTCTATGGGAAGGTTGTGTGCATTTATCGACACCGACCCCAGCATGGTTTGACCAGACTCGATTAATCGAATGAACCCCAAGATTTGCACTGTAGTTGTGCTATTTTGAACTGAGTCGTCGGGTCATAAACATCAGTAACAAAATGCGTGCGAGCGAGAAAGATGACAAAAAAGGTTTACCCAACGACTTAGTTCAAAACGCCCTAACTATAGCTCCTGAAGCCTCATGTTTCATGGTGCTACAGACACTGTAGCGGTATCTACAACGCCACATTCGAACAACGCGTTAGACTAACGTCACGCAAAATCCTGCATCTCGCAAGCAGAGTTTACCGCGCAACTAGCATAGATACAACGGCCCGACATGAATCATCGGGCAGTTGCCCGCCAGACTCAACACCCATCTGGTCGGAGGATCCTCCCTTTTCTATGGAGGATGAGTGAACTTTACACCCTGTTCCTCATACCTGTATAATACCATTGCATATCATATCATTGCCTATACATGCCTTTTACTGTAAAAAACTCGTATGTCAAAAATGGATACTACCTATTATTATTTCAAAGTGATTCTCTAATCACTTTGAACTATAATGGTCCATTGGTAACTGCCGCGACTTACAAGTTGGTTGTAGGTTCGAACCCAGACAGGCGCTTTACTTTGTGTAGGTAAATAATTTCATCACCACTGCTCTCGAAACGGTGAAGGAAAACATCGTGAGGATACCGATGTTCTAGAACCAAAAATTCGAAGACATGTGACATTCGCCAACCCGCACCGGGCCCGCGTGGTAGATTACGACCTCTCACCGAGAGGAGGCCTGTGTCCCAGCAGTGGGAACATTAATAGGCTGATTATGATGATGATGAGAGTTCTATCGCCCTCTTCTGGAAGGGTTACTGAAAATATGCTTCAGAATTCTTCGTAAATCCCCATGAATTAAATCGCCAAACTCACAAGTTCAAAAAGTCTCATACTGAATCTTATAAATATTTTAAGCGCGTCGTATCGTTAACACTAAAGTGTGTTCACCCCTTTTAAGTAAAGACCGCTAAGAGTTAAGTTGTGGCTGTATTATCTAAGTACTTGTTTACTTATTAACACCGATATAGTTTCATGGATACGGTTGAGGCGTAGCTGTGGTTTCAAGATCCGCCATATAGCGAGTGTTCACGGTTTTTGTGCAAATTCGCCTTTACACTTTATAATGCTCAGATTAATAAGAAAAATTTTGGAAGGGTGAGCCTTTTCCTTGAAATGCACTACCGTCTAAATCTTTAAACAGGATCCTGAACTTACTATCTTATTTTATCTAGGAACACACATCTTAACTTCTGTAAGTATAACTTACAGAAGATTTGTTTTTCAGTCAGATGCGTCTCCATTTTGAGAGTGAGATGCTTATTAAATATGAAATATCACTTCTGCCGGTCGATTCTGTAAAAATATCACCGTGATAACTTAGGTGAAGTGAGTTTGTTTTTGCTAGGAATTGACACTATTGACAGATCACTTCACCTAAGTTTTCACGGTGAGATTTTTACAGAATAGCATCGATTCTGTAAAAATATCACCGTGATAACTTAGGTGAAGTGAGTTTGTTTTTGCTAGGAATTGACACTATTGACAGATCACTCCACACTCACTTCACCTAAGTTTTCACGGTGAGATTTTTACAGAATAGCACCGCTGTAGTACTTATTACACTAATTCGACCCGACGCGAAAGGTTTACATAAAATTATTCTGTGAAAGAGTCGCAATCTATTTCTGTACAGACGAAATCCATTCAAATCAGCTTCAAAGTTACAAAGAAGAAAATGAAACTAGTACTTGATTATGTAACGTAAACAAAAAGACTAAAGTCATCCTCATCACAGTACCGAAATAAACAACAAAAGCTCTGTCGTTTCCAGTAAATCTTAATCTCTCGTTAAGGATGCCTTAAAATTACGACGACCCGATCGGTTGTGCAACACATCCAAGTTTGGGTTGTGGTCGCAGACTGCGGTGGTGTCCGTCATTACTGGCTGGTTCAAGGAGAAAATAATATGGCAACTGCCGGTCGATTCTGTAAAAATCTCACCGTGAAAACTTAGGTGATGTGAGTTTGTTTTTGCTAGGAAATGACACTATTGACAGCACACTTCACGCTCACTTCACCTAAGTTTTCAGGGTGAGATTTTTACAGAATAGCAACGCTGTTGTTATTTGTTAGAAAAACAAATGAACGTTATAGCACAGTATAAAGATCATACAGTATTGTAACTCGGCCGTAACCTTGAAATAAATGCCTACAGCCACGCGGTACGTAAACATGCGATAGGGCTGCCCACCTCCAGCATTTTAATTACATTTGCCTACTTTGTGTTTCCATTTAGTTTTGTTATTGTATTTTACTGTGTGTACATAAATATTAATAATAAAAACCACGTCTTTACTTTGATTTATACAAACTAACAAAACAAAACACACATGCCCCGAGGTTTTAACACAAGCGTACCTACCGTATAATGATTCATGACCCGCCTATAACTACTAATTTCACTCATGTCTATCACTTACCTTTACTCAATTTACTTTATTTATTAATCCAGACATCTTTTTTTTTCGGGAGATAAAAGGAAATACTTATCCATTAAAAAGACACATTATGTACCTACCTACCAGTAAGTAAAATTATTTTATAGTCTTACCTTTCAGAGTTTCCAGGTAATTTAAAAAAAGTTATCTCTGGATGCGTTATTGACGAATTCATGCAACCAAAAACAGCACAATATAGCCTACTCGTCATATTAAATATGTACTTACTTCAATTTATTTTTAGTGAAAAAATCGCGCGATTATTGTTAAAAAAAACAACACACCGTCCGTTCGTCACTGCGGCACATTCGCGACTGTCTGCATGCCGAGCGCATTCCGAGGTCGAGGCGCGTAGGTATAGCTCGCGTTTTGTCCGTTTCTATGAAGTCGAAATACTGTATATCTTTATACTGTGGTTATAGTGTTGAAAACAAAGAAATATTATACAAGTGTTGAAGGTACTACAACAAATGTATCTTTGCTTTGTTCCTAGTTTAAAAAACTGGCCAAGTGCGAGTCTGACTCGCACACAAGGCAAAAACGCCGAAAAAACACGTTAGTTGTATGGGACCCCCCTTAAATATTTATTTTATTCTGTTTTTAGTATTTGTCTTATCCTGAGAATAAATTTAGAATTTTTGTTAGTTTTCCCATACTAGAACTGACAGATGTCAATTCCACGAATAAAAGATATCTGGAGGCCTAAAAAGGCCACTTTGGCAGAATCATTATTAAGATAACATTATGAATCATAATGGACTATTAACTATTAAGTTAATCGTATCAAATCCGATTGGTAAAGGATTTTATTTTTCAGTTATTGTTTTTTGTCTGTGCTAAAATACCAATCCATCCAATCCAATTCCAATCCTAATCTCTTTGATTGTACCTACGTAGTGCAGCGAAAAAAAGAAAAACACGGACTGTCTTCGCCATATTATGATTCATAATGTTATCCTTTTATAATTCTGCCAAAGTGGCCTTTTTAGCCCCCTGACTTTGGTCAATAGTTTTTCGTATAGATTATGAATTCATTTATTTTCTTATTGTTTGTTTTTATCTGCACTGAATATCCTTCTCCGTATCTCTCAATCAGACCACGATATAAACATCTTAGAAATCCTACTAGATGTCTTCAAATTTCGGAAATATTTTCACGAAATCTTGCTATTTCTAGTCCAAAATTTCCTTATCAAAATGTAACCATAATAACCACAATCAATAGCTACAGGACCCGACTAATCGTCCAACTAGTCCTCCAAACAAATCTAGCGAGAAGTCGACGAATAAATTATGCAAATGCAAGACTCCGTGTTAAGAGGGTTGGCTCGGAAGTTATCAGACGGTGTACTTGACTCTGGAGATCAACTGCTCACTCAGAGAGCGCAGTGATGCCGTTGGAACTGCTAATGAGATTGTATGCGACTTGCTAAAGATATGAGCTGAGTTATTTGAAGGAGGCAAATGCGTAGGCGTAGTAAAGCATGGACTGTTTGATTTCCTGCAATGTCTTGTGAATTTAGTTAGTTGTGAATCTTTGGAAATAGTTATTTGTTGATAACGACTTTGTTGAAATCTTGTCTCACTATTTTTTCGCTATGAAAAGTCCACCATGATTCAACGTAGATTTAAACGTCAGTACCTGTAACTTTCCTGTAACATAGCCTAGTAAATACTCAAAACTCAAACTTATTATCTACATCATAAGAATCATAATTATAGCATTATAATTATTATTATATAATTACTCAGGTACCTACACTTAAAGCTCGGTTCACCAAGGTTTGCGATGCGGTTGTGTGATACCCAAACAAAGGCTTATTTTTGAAGTCTTATGAGCTTCATGGTTAAATTTTCGTGATTAAAATTATGATGGTGTAACCGTACCTAAATGCCGCGTAGATCCCTTCGAAGAATAGACCAGGTAACCTCTACAATACGGTTTATAGTAACAAAGATGGGCATTACCGATATGAAGAAAACGTGAAAATTGACGATATTAAAGGAAAGGAAGGATGAGTAACTATTATAGCACGACACTATTATGTCAACAACGCCTTCTCTCCCATTTCGGCCACAAAATACGCAGAGGCGATGAAAGTTTGGAAAAACTGGTTGTGGTTGGAACACCGAAGGCAAACGATCGCGCGGTCGTTCACGAACACGGTGGACCGATCAGGTGAAGGAATCGTCCTCTAAATTCTACACTGTGGTAAGGGATGTGCTGGACTGAAACCAGTGCAACTAAGATGCAACTCTAAATGCAACTCCGAAGCTGACCACGATCCTCAGACATGGGGGCCCGACTACAGAGAGAGATTATAGCACGAACAATGTTCTGATGTTTGAGTTTTAAGATACTTAAGTTAACTTTAAAGTTATAAACGGAGGTTTACTCTATGATCGCTCTAGAGGGCGGCTTAAGATGTCCATTAAACTGGGCATGGAAAATTTCTTGTGTCAAACCAAATCAAAAGTCATTTATTGAAACTAAGCTGAGAATCAATTCTTTTTGTACGTCACAGTGACATAAACATCACAAAACGCTCGCCCTTCACCACTTCCTATTGCATTCACTGTGAAGAAGTAGCGCAACAAACTCCTCAGCAGCACAGCTGTCTGTTCAGTTAGAGGTCCTTCCAGTACATACATAATCAGCCTATAACGTTCCCACTGCTGGGACACAGGCCTCCTAGACACCACGGCCCACCACGCGGGCCTAGTACCACAGTATAAGTACTAAAAGAGCAAAATACCACTTAAACCAGTTGTTCAGTTAAACGGACTTGCCTATAGAACCCTTGAAACCCACATCTATTTCATGTACTCTACTCTAAACTAAACCCGCCATCTAACTTACGCGTAAAACTAATTCGCCTGTCGCCATTTAGATAGTCGCATTTAATTGACAGTGCTGACGTCACGGCCCTCGTCCTCAGAACCAACTCATGTATTATTTACGTGGGCGTTGAAAGCTGTGGGCGGTGATCATAATTAGTTTGTGTTGGCGATATTTTGTGTCTATGTTTAATTAATTCGGAGAGTCTACAGTAAGGATGAAATTAAAATTTGATTTTACTCATGACTCCGAAATTTTCATCTTCTGCGTGAGTTCGTTCCATCGTAGAACTCAAGCGTCGCTTTCCAACAGGCGCTTAAAGCCCCATTCATTACAAAAAAAAAACCAACTTGAATATATTGTTATATTTTGTTTTTTTGTAATGTGACATAATATGCACTTGCATTGCTTACCAGTCTCACAACATTTCTACAGATTAGGCACAAATAGACAAATATGCTTCCTCCCCATAATTTTATGAAAATAGACAAGAAAAAGAAAATTCGCAAGTAAGTAGGTACTAGAATTCCTTGCGATGGTTTCTTAGTCGTCCTAGTTTAATTAGGGAAGTGCTGGTATTGTTGATCGAAGACAGTAGGAGTTGAAACCCAATTACCAAAATAAATGCAACTTCGCAGTACTCAATCATTTATTAGAGACCATTTTTTTTTTCATTTATTCATTCATTACATATTGAGTTACCACCTAAGTACATAACTACCTAGGTGGGGGTTTTGGCCCCTATAGGGCACAGCAAAATAGTAGTTGAGAGGAACCTTGAAGAACTTCGATTCGTGTATTGCGTAGATCTACGTTCCGACGGTATACGAAAGCTCTTAAACCCCAACCAACACGACATTACCAATATTAACATTCAACCATAAATCATGCAAACCAATAACAATAACTCCAATACATAATTCCCAATATTCAAACAGTACAAAACAGTCTTATTACTTTGTCATATCTACACGGATCTTATTACCCTGTCATATCTACACGGATCTTATTATCGCAGTCATATATAATTTAATATTTACTATAGTAAGCTGGCCTGAGTCCTGATTCGTGAATTATTCTGCCTGCCCATTAGTGAGCTGTCCATTGGCCGAACTGGTCTGTTTACACGTGGTACTGCTGTAATTAAACTGACTTATTGATGGGAAGGATAAAAATAGTTAATTGTATTACCTATTACGGGAACTTGAGAGAGATATGTTGTTGGGTACAATCTGCCGAAATGATTTTAATCAGTTTTATCTGCGATTTACAGATCGTATGGTTGCAGATCTTCATACCATAACCATAATCAGCCTATAATGTTCCCACTGCTGGGACACAGGCCTCCTCTCGGTGAGAGGGGGCAGATCTTCATAATTATGATTAATTATAATCCTTAGTGTCGTAAAGAAATACTTTGGGTTTTAGGTCCAGTAAAATCATTCTAGTGCTGTCTTGGTTTCAATTCTAACTCGAGATTCAGAGCTTGCAATTCTATCGAGAGAAGTTGCCGTTCGTTCATGCTTTGGTACCTAATAAATGATAGCGTTTTAATATGGAAGACTGATCATCTGCCTAGCCTTTTCCCAACTCTGTTGGGGTCTGCTTCCAGTCTAACCGGATGCAGCTGAATACCAGTATTTTACATGGAGCGACTGCCTATCTGACCTCCACAACCCAGTTACTGGGTAATACGATACCCCTTGGTAAGACTGGTTGTCAGACTTTCGGGCTTCTGACCCGTACCCGTAACGACTGTCAAAGATCCACGAATGACAGCCGGGACCAAGGGCTTAACGTGCTTTCCGAGGCACGGAGGGGTCTCGGTATGTAAAGATGTTCATCCATCCACAGACCAACCGCGGCAAGCGTAGCTTAACCTGATCGATCGACCTGTGCGGCTGTTATTATTTAGCCACGGGACCCTCTTAATATGGAAGACTGATGTATGTCATTATTTGTCATTTCATCGAACCAGATTGTAAGGTCATTTTTACCTTCAATAAATTCAAACATATAAAAATATGTTTACGTGACCAGCTAGTTAATTCCTGTAACCTGTACAGGTTCACTCACCAACAAAACGCTAACCCAAAATCTCTTGTTACAGACGCCAAACAGCAGAAGAACGCGAGGCAGAACGACAAGCAGCGAACCGCTTGATGCTCTCCCTGCAAGCCGAAGCTCTGAGCAAGGGCTACATGCCCGAAGCACCACCCGGGTCAGCGCAACTCTCCGCTTTACACTACCAGAACTCAGCAAATGCAGCGCAAGGGCAGCCGTCAAATACCGCTTTAAGCGCTTTACAAAACCTCCAGCCATGGGCAGGCAATCAAAGTAACTTTATGAATGCGCAAGCGGCGACCGCCCCGCCCCCTCACCCCCCACCAGTCGCCTCCCCTATATGTTGATCGGAATTAGATTAGGTTTTTTGTGAAGGAATCATGTACTAGGAGTGTATAGTGCTTTTTGTACTAGAGATGTTAAATGCAGTGTTGAAAGTTGTAAGCTTCTTAAAACATTTGCAAGCTTCTAGAAAATCTTTTTCTTTTCTTTTGTACATAGATCTGGGGGCCTAAAAAGGCCACTTTGGCAAATTCATAAAAGGATAACATTATGAATCATAATGGACAGTTAACTGTTAAGTTAATCGTATCAAATCCCATTGGTGAAGGATTTTCAGTTATTTTTTTTTGTCTGTGCTAAAACAGTAATCAATCCAATCCAAATCCAATCCCAATCTCTTTGATTATACCTACGTAGTGCAGCGATAAAAAGAAAAACACGGACTGTCTTCGCCATATTATGATTCATAATGTTATCCTTTTATGATTCTGCCAAAGTGGCCTTTTTAGGCCCCCAGTTGTCCATCTTATTTGCGTTGGTATAAAAAACAGTGGCGTAATTGCGTACCACGGTTACAATGACAATGTGTTTCATTTTGACAATTCGACAACATTCATTGAGTCATTTACGTTGTTGAGCAGACACATTTATCGAACATATGAAGCAATCAAAGACTGATTATATTCTCTTTGGAAGCAATGGATTAACAATATCCTTCAGATTGTCAAAATGAAAGCCATTGCTACTATCAGTGTAGTAGGTACGCAATTACCCCGTAGTTCGAAATAAAGCTCCTTAAGAAATAAAAGTAGGTACAGTACAGGCGCTGCCAAAAGTGCAACTGAAATAAAAAATTAAAATGCGAAACAAATTCTAACGCTTGCAGTTCTGCTATTCCACTGTTATTATAATCAGCCTTGAAACTCAAGACAACGGAATACATGCAATACATCAATTATTATGATTTAATGAGCTTGCTATTCAAAGTCTGTCTTGGAACTGATTTTGCGTGATGATAAGCATCAAATGTAATAAAATTATCATACCGATAAATTCTTGTAGGTAGTAACCTATACTAGTATCTACTCAATTTATTATTGAAATTCGCATCTAGTCCATATTAATTACCTACAATAAAAATACCGAACTACTGATATTCGAAGCTCTTTTGTATTATGTTAGAGTAAGTAGCAATAAATAAATATAGTTATTTGTAAATAAACTTTATCAGTATTATAATTATAGTTATTTCTATGATAAATATTGTGTAATAGAATATATTCTTTAAGTCTGCTTATTTGAAATGTAGCAAAAAATTTGTAAATTAATAATCGATTTAAAATAATGCATAATTAAATAGTTAATGAACTGTTTGTACCATATAACACTTATTTAACAGAATTTTATTTTTATTTTTTAAATAAATAAAAAATCTTTTTTATTTCAGGAATACACCCATATAAAATGCCCATATAAATTGTACACCCTGATTACAAATTATATCTAAACCACAGTTTTAAAAATGGTGATTTGTCGTATAAATTGTGTGCACGATTGTACTTTATCCAATCATAATATGTGATAATATTTTGCAAGAGGATTGTAGGTATGCCTGGGCATTATTTATGCATATTTACGTAGTTTTCATGGATTTTCAGTCATCATATAATTATGTCTCAATTTATTCTGCCTTCTATTGTGAGAAATGATAACAGCTTAGTCAGTTCCATATTTTATGAATGTTAGCAATATTATAAAGATACGCTGTAAAAATATTGTAAATATTTATGTAAGTTTATACTAACAAAATACTCTTCGTATTTAATTTTTATTTTTCACTCGGATCTCAATATCTAACTTTTGCAATAAAAAATAAAAGTAAGAAAATAATAAATGTACTCTAAAAAAAAGTTTCATCAAATAATCACGATGCCTTATTTCGTATCTTATTTGTATTTAGCCATCTCTCGTTTTAAAATACGGTTTTTAAATGTAAGTAAATTAACGGCTTTTAAATGTAAGTTATTAAAATGTGCATTCCAAGTAGACACTTGTAAATATTAAAGTGTAATATTATTAATATAAGTAATAGGTTGTAAAGTAGCTCAATTCACTGTGAAATCTGTCTTAAATTGCGTTAAAGTATTAGAAATGTAAATTATTGTATAATTGTCGAATTTTCATTGCGTTGGCTACACACACGAGGTGGACGTTTTAATAAAATATTGAGATATCCATAATTATGTTTTTGTTTTATTTTCAATTCTCCCTGGAAATGTGGATAAATCTATCAATCATGAATATAAAAAGTTTCAGCGGTGCTATTCTGTAACCACCTCACCGTGAAAACTTAGGTGAAGTGAGCGTGGAGTGAGCTGTCAATAGTGTCAATTCCTAGCAAAAATAAACTCACTTCACCTAAGTTTTCACGGTGAGATTTTTACAGAATCGACCGGCAGTACTTAGCCTAGGTTCACACTGGCGCGTTTTTCCGGCGGAGTTTTTTTTTTGGCGCTCTGGATTTTCTAAGCACTGTTCAGTGCCGGGAGTTGAAAATCCAATAATGTGTTTTTTTCACGCGCTGGGATGCGCACAGTTGGATTCTCAATGCTCGGCTCAATACCGACAGTTGAAAATCCAGTGCGCAATAAAATCCCGCAGTATGCACAACCTTAACAACCGAATTTCACATGCATGTTTTATCAATACATTTAATAAAACCACTGCCCATTCAAACACTCACAAAAAAAAACATCAAAATCGATCCAGCCGTTTAGGAGGTGTCACTGACTCTGGCAGGGCCACCATCAGATAAATTTGTCGCCAAATATCAGAATTTGTCGGTCACTAGTTCAAAAGATATAATGGTTTATAGGTGGCCGATCTGGAGAGAGTCTCCCCAGCAGGGCCACATTTATATCTAAAAAACTAAGGCACCTAGCGCAGATCTTTTTACCCCATATTTTGTCGCCAGTTAGTCGGAATCAGTCGCCAAGTCACATGTTTAATCGGGTCTTAGTTTAGGAGATATAATGAATCCAATTAGTAAGGTATAGTCCAACAGCTAGATCGAAAACTCTTCGATCTAGCTCTTGGACCAGTGAACCAGTGACTGACAAATTCTGATATTTGGCGACAAATTTTGACTAATTAGTGACAATTTTTTTGTGTTATCAAAATTAAAATCCCTGATGGTGGCCCTGCCAGAGTCAGTGACACAAAATCCAGTGCGCGATAAAATCCCGCCGCAGTATGCACAACCTTAACAACCGAATTTCACATGCTTAATATACATTTAATAAAACTATTTTATTTGAAATTTAAGGATTTGACTTTGACTTTGAAAATCACTGCCCAATCAAACACTCACAAAAAACAAAATATCAAAGTCGATCCAGCCGTTTAGGAGGAGCTCAGTGAAAATTACTTTTAATCCCGGTTGTACGTTCCCAATGGGATATTTCCAGACATCCACGCGGGCGAAGCCGTAGGCAAAAGCTAGTATATGATATTATTTTAAAAAGAAAAGAAGATAAATGGTTTTACCCAATATAACCATGATTCTGTGGTAAAGCTGCTATTGAGCAGCAGGGTAATTGCTTGGCACACATAAAAAGATAATTGATCGCAATGGGTTTCATTTTGACAGTTCACCGACGTTCATTTGAGCCGACGAATTTTTCAAACCTATGATGAATCAATGGATAAGCAATATCTGCTGGTTGCGGCAGAACTGTATATTAGTAAGTATACCTAACTACAATTCCCAAATCAAGATTTCTGCTACGACTTTGAAGCCAAAGATGTCTTCAAAGTTGTCATACATTTTTGAAAAAGATAATATTTTTTTTTTTTGCAAGTTTTATCTAAGATAATTAGAGAGAATGATGATTATGTATTTAGTTAATGTATTAAAACTTTATGCACACGTAAAAAAAACTGTACACAGGCTGACTTAATGCCAAAGGCATTTACTACCAGTCAACCTTAGGCTGATGCAGAGACAAAATATGGTAGGTCAACTTAAGGGATCAACTATAGGCGTTTCAAGCAATGACATTATAAGTAAAAAGAGATAAGTAGATAGGTTATATACACGCTTCGCAAGTGGCGCGTTAAAACTTGGCTAATTAGCCTCATTACGTATCGTCTTGTCTCCTTTTCGCTCCCGATAATTACGACACACCGTCCTACTTCCACTTGTCGCCGTGCGTACCTAACTTATACCTTTTTCTAAAGAACGCCTGACCAGCTGCAATCTTCATACGGTCTTATACTTACAAACCTAAAATCAATGATATTATAAGAGAAAAAAAAAGAAGTAGATGGGCTACCTGGTACCTACCCAACATTTGATCGTCAAAAATGGCACAAGTTCGTACTATTAGATGACACGGTGAACCTTCTTCGGACACAAGTGGGTAGATGTAACTCCAACCTGGTAAAGTGGGGGATACCTCTTTGGAACGGCAGCAGGGTGTGGATGTGGAGGTGTGTCGCAAACTATGCTCCACCTTCTATCCTGCCCTCTGTGTCCCAAAACTTCCAGTCAAAGTGACCTCTGCGCTACCACCGACGAGACTGCGGAAGTGACGAAGTTTTGGGCCAACAAGATCTGAGCAAAGTCGTGCCAGCGATTCGATGAAGAAGAAGAACCTCATTATATCAGCGAGCCCACAACGTGAGATCACATTCATCGTAAATATTAAGAAAGAGCCATATTGCCACAGTTGCCAAAAGACCTAGTTGTAATCACAAAATAAATAATACACCCTCAAAATATCTATGGTTTTCCTCATACTTCTCAAACGTAGTAAAATAGATGAGGCCTGTAATCATAGAATCATTGCCATACTTAAAAGAAACCGACCAATCAAACAAAATACGGTAGGTAAATCCATCATATTTGAAGTAAGCACAAAAAAGCGGCGCTCAACCAAATTACACACTGCAAACGGAAAACAATTGTCCACAAAACTACTAAACGAAATCGATTTTAAACAAAAAAATGCCCACATTTCCGTCCTCAAACGAACGATTTAACGACAATTAGACCTCCATTTTGAAAAATTTAATACAATTTTAATACCAAGAAGGTTTGATATAATAACGAAACATTATATGGAACGTGACTCCTGTGCTATTATTATAACGTTTTGTTTTATGAAGCGGAAAAAATACTAAACCGATTGTTTTGGTTAACCCTAATACTCTTTTACCACATTACGTTCAACTCTACCCAACATATTACTTAGTTTCAAATCCATTGACGCTTCAGTATAAATAATAAAAATAAATATAATACGATGCTCAACATAACCAGCAATGAATTTCATACCATTCAGAACAGCAGTTCACGTTAAAGAGTTACAAAGTATTGGGTGCATATCAAGGTTAGTCCAAATGATATTTTAAAGGATGTCTCCACATAATCGATGTTTAGCGATGAAAATTATTCGGCGTCGTTTATTATAAGTCACCTCAATGTCGATATGATGGATCATTATTTTCATTAAAGGTTGCACAATTATCTTCGTTTAACTGTTAAAGTTCTACGTAAAAATATGGTGGTTTAGTGTAGGTTTGTAAAGCTAGGGTTTCGTAAGACTGCAGCGGCCGCCACATAGCGACCGCAATTAACCGTCGAATGACGCTACTGAAATGATATTTATGAAAGTAAGTTGGTGAGAGAGCGTTTTTTACACCTTAAAGTCAAACCGCGCTGCCATCATTTTCATGCCGTCACTGCAGCCGTTAAGTGGCGGCCATCGCTTTTTTAGGAAAGTCAGCTTGAAACCGTGCCGGATACATAAAGCATTGTGTAACTATTACAGACGCTATGCAACGATTATTAGTAAGGAGGTTAGTGTGTAGTAGTCACAAACAATGAATCAGAAGGCCTACTTTTTTCATCAAACCCATACGTGAGGGGTATCTATGGATAGGTCTTCAAAAATGATATTGAGGTTTCTAATATAATTTTTTTCTAAACTGAATAGTTTGCGCGAGAGACACTTCCAAAGTGGTAAAAGGTGTGTTCCCCCCCCCCCCCCCCCTGTAACTTCTAAAATAAGAGAATGATAAAACTAAAAAAAATATATGATGAACATTATCATGTAAACTTCCACCGAAAATTGTTTTGAACGAAATCTAGTAAGTAGCTCGCCGGTGAAAATTTAAAAACATATGATGGTACGGAACCCTCGGTGCGCGAGTCCGACTCGCTCTTGTTTTAAATCTCTGATATCTTCTAAGATAGGTATTCATTTTAATGATACTATGAAAAGGGCAATTTTGATCTCCATGAAATGCACAACGTATCTAATGTATTTAATTGGATAAGGAATAATACTGTATTGTTTAAAATAGCTTGGTAAATAACCCATATCTTTATTGTAATATGTAAAAGATAAAAATGGTTACTGTGGGTTATCCTTAGGAGATAAACATATACCATCGCAGACTTTTTTATCGATATTTTTAAGATATACAATAAGATTTAAAATTGTAGTACATTAATTTGATCTATCTCGTAAGGTTTAGCCAGCATTTGCAATGTAAGCGCACAAAAATATGTTTGTTACGGCCTCACATTACAAATCTTTGAATTTCTCGCTTTTTCTCTACTTTAATATGCATTTATTATACATATAAACCTTCCTCTAGAATCACTCCATCTATTGCTGAAAACTGCATTAAAATCCGTTGCGGAGTTTAAAAGATCTAAGTTAACAGGGAGCGGGAGTGACTTTGTTTTATGGGTAATTCTTCAGGGACAAAATTTTCGATGTCTGTGGGTATATTTCTGTAACCAACTAAAAAAACGGCATGTAATATTTTTTTTTGTACAGTTTAGCTTTATCCCTTACTGGGACAAATGATTTTTTTTTAATAATTGCTTTCTAGGTACAAAATAAAAATATTTGAAGGTCGTTCTTCTGATTCATATAGCGCGTCCGTTTGCCATTTTCCGGAACAAAATGGTCGATGTCGCATTTTCCCTTTGATACATCAATATAAATTATAATTATATCGAAAGGAAATGAATTGTCCTCTTACAAAAAAAATGTGTATTAGTTATAACTACGTTAGTCTGTTTATAAATAAGTAAAAAAGAAGTGTCCGGCGTATAATACTGATTAATGTGGCGTAAGCTGCGCTTGACCGTACTTGGTCGGGAAATAATAATGAGAGTCTGGCTTCCAGCGCGGGGGGAAGCCAGTCGTGCAACGGACGACCTAGAAGGTGGACGTGCGGCTGGTTGGCTTAGATCCGGTGTTACGAAGGAAAATACCTGATTCATCTGTGTTTGGTTCAGGTGGCATCCTGATTACAATGCCTACTTTATAAAATTTATTTTATTGTTTTAAAACTTCAATCTGTGTTTCGTGTGATGCTTTTGGGTTATAGATTCGTGTAGAAAAATGAAAATAATGAAGTCTGTATGTACGATGAGTTATGCATGATTGTAGGCAAAATCCTGATTCATCTGTGCCTGATTCGTATGGTCAAAACCCCATATGAATAATAAAATAAATTAGTTTTTCCCCTCTCCAGCACGATAGGAGCGCTTTTGTTGCGTAATTCTCCTTGTCAAATTTTTGACCGTGTACAAGTCAGTAGTTTTAATCTTATTTATTATTATTTACTTAGCTATAACCTTTTGAATAATAAAAAAATGACAGGAGTATAATCTTGTTCTAAATATGATACTTTTGATATGTCTTAGTCCTATTTAAGAATTAATAATTATTGTTTAGAATTTACATTCATAACTAACGGTGTATTTATTACTTTTTATTTCTGTTTCTGATTAATATGTAACACATTCTGATTCATCTGGGCACAAAATTAATATCTTGAAAACTACTTTATAAAAACGAGTCCCTCATTCAAATATATGTTATTTGGTATATCTATTTTCATATGAATATGTGTTACAGAGCTGAAAGTGAAATTAAATTTTGGCCATATGGATCAGTCAAAGAATCAAATTTCGAAGAACTACCCTTATATACTATGTAAAGATGGTGTACTATACACTATAGTATACTATAGATAGTATAGATACACCTCTGTCTAACCCTCCAGAGAATACTGGCGTTATGAAATATGAATATATAAATAAGATTACAATTCTCCTGCAGACACCATTGTATTGATAACACGAAAATCTCAAACAGCAGTCAAGTTCTACAATTTTGTCTCCAAATCCAAATTGCCGGTATCCATCTAAAACAGCCGTATTAAAATAATGGGCCCTCAAAAAAGTTTCAAAACTGTTTTTTTTTTGTTTGTATCGCGTGACGTTTTGTCTCAAATTAGTTTACAAAAGTCGCAAGGGCACCGCTGACGGGAATCGAAGCAGGGACCATTATAATAGGTGTAGCGTGCCAACTGTACCACTAGAGAATGTAGTGATGGTGGCTTGGGTTGGCATTTGTTTCGATCGTCATTTGTTTTATTTAAAAATTTAATGAAGAATTACATCTCACATAAATTCACACGTTCTTCCCATGGGAGATCCTTACATACTCCTTTTGCCTCGGTTATATTCAACGAAGAATTATTCAAAAGAAAATCGTTGTATCAAATGTGAAAGAAAGAAAAATATTTTACGACACGAAGGGTTCCGTACCACAAGGCAAAAACGCCGAAAAAACACGTTTGTTGTATGGGAAAAAAAATATTTATTTTATTTTATTTTTAGTGTTTGTTGTTAGCTGCAACAGAAATACATAATTTGTGAAAATGTCAACTATCTAGCTATCGTGGTTCTTGAGATACAGCCTGGTGACAGACAGACGGACGGACGGACAGACAGCGAAGTCTTAGTAATAGGGTCCCGTTTTTACCCTTTGGGTACGTAACCCTAAAAAGGAGCACTAACTGCTGCTTGTGTGTTGTGTGAGGTAAGACTGCTGTTACTGGTTGTAAAAACTGAGGATTAGGTGTACCTACTCGTTTTAGTAGCAAAACGTTGCAGAACCAAAAGCTTCAGGTTAAATCGCTCATTCATTTTCATCTTTGATTTCAATCAAAGGGGTTCAATGAGGATTGAAAGTTTGTATAGTTTATATATTTCGTTAGTTTTGCCAATAGGAAATTCCATCGGGCAGACGGCTTGGAAATAACATGCTGCCCTTGATACTGACATTCGGCAATTCTACACTTACGTAGCATACATAATCAATCTATTGTTCCCACTACTGGGACATAGGTCTTGTCCCTTTGAGAGAGAGTGGACTGGAATCTACCGCGCGGGCCTAGTGCGGGTTGGTATGGCAGATGTCAAATGTCTTTGAATTTTTGGTTCTAGAACATGCCGGTTGCCTCACGATGTAAGGTACCCCTTCACCGTTTTGAGAGCAGTGTTAATGAAACTGCCAATGGGTTCGAAACACAGATATAGATAGACCTAGATAACGCAAGTATCACGAACTGTATGAAAACCAAGCGTGCCATTTTTTGACCACCCTCTCGCGTTATCTAGGTGTATCTATATCTATGGTTCGAAACCACGACCGACACGACGATAAAGAGTGGAATTTCTTGCCGGTTCTTCTCCATAGGAAAATACCAATTGGAACCGTGCAGTAGCTTCTGACGTTTCATAAGTGCCCATGTAGGTTTATGTGAAATAAAATATTTTGATTTTGACCTACAACTCGTAAGCCGTTACCACTTGGCCACTATTGTTATCAACTTGATTATATTTACGTACTTTTTAGAAAAGTGATAAGAATAATCATGGACCAAATGCATGAATCCACAACACCCCCACTATACAAATGTACGTGACAGTTTGACATGCGCTTCTTTGCGAGTCGCTAGAGTCGCAGCTAATTCGATGTCATATCGTAACACGACAACATAATTTGACTAGTTTCACTAACTACCGATAGTTTGTTATATTAAGTTTTTTAAACGAGTTGAAATAGAAATACCTATTCTGTCGTGTGTAGGTAAGATGAATCCTTGATAATACCTATCGGCGCAGGATAGGCTTTACCAGAAGTGGTCACTGTACAAGTGGTTCAGCAGCTTGAATATCTTCAGAATTATGCCGGAATGTAGCAGTTCGTCATGCACGTGGCACAACAGCGGTTCCTCTGACACAGCATCATATTGTTGTCTTTATCCTCTGACATCAGAAGACAGCAGCCACGTACCCATCGATCGCGACGCTCTGCTAGAGTGACTGTCACCAGCCAGTGACACTCTAATGTTATCCGACCTTTTCGGTGATTGCAGTAACTTCGTAACATAACTAAACGGCGCCACTTGCTGCGCCGTCATTACTTATCTATAACTTGATTTCACTTTTTTTTTAAACACCCCAAGCATATAAATCTGGCCCTAATTTACCCAAAGCTAACATTATAAACATTATAAAAATGTACCTTGGTTTTCCTGAAGATTTCATCGGAAATGAAAAGATCCGCAGGAGAACCAAGGTAACCGACAGAGACCGAAGAACTGCCAAAGATGGCAGTGGGCAGGTATAATTTCTAAGTAGTAGGTATAAGTCCTTCCAGGGCGGCTACTCCCGGCGGTTCCACTCACATCTGCCTTGGAAGTGTGTTCCTTTTGTCAGTCGCCTTTCATTCATCCCATCAACGTGACATGACCAAAGCATCAAATCATACTCTTATTAATTTATGTCACTACATCTTTTAAGCCGCACCGGTGCTTTATCGCATCATTCCTCTTCTAAGCTCACCTGCGTATAAATCTTGCTCTAAGTTATCACAAAGACCAAATCAACCCACACCAATTAAAACATTATAAAATAAACCTTTCAAAAGCTTAATTATTACCGTCCTTAAGTAGGCGAGTGCCCGTACTCGCATATTTAGTAATTTAGCACAATAGTGGAAAGCAATTAGCCGGTAAGTGAGACTGATTAGGACTGCATCAAATATAATCTCGGGTTGGCGTGCAATTTGAGGTGAGGGGAGCATGGAGTTAGAATTGGTACAGAGTGGGTATTTTTGAACTAATTATGTTGAGAAGAATTAATGAATAAGAAACTATTATTTGCAGATGAATAAACTGTAGCGAAATAAAGAAAACACAGGGAATCTAGGGAAAACAGAGAATCAGGGGGATCAGGGAATCTATCTAGGTTTAGGGTTTCAAAGAAAAAATGTCATCTGACGAATAAACAATTCATAATTTAAAAATTACGAAAATAAAGTTTCTGGTTAAGCAAAGTACCAAAGATGAGGTTGAATATAATCTTGGTGGAGGATGAATGTCGAAAAATTAACATGCAGTATTTATTAATACTGTAGAACGCAAACGAAGCAAAAGGAGTATGTAAGGATCGCAGCAGGTGACGTTCTGTAGTTTCTGCCTACCCCATGGGAAAAAAGCGTGAGTTTATGTATAATTATATATATAGAGAAGTTGCTTTTCTTTGACAAAATTAGATTGACGAAAAGGAAGGCTTGGCAGAAAATTTATGAATTTTATCGTTGGTCAATGCATTGCCGTACATGTGCCGACAACATGCACTCAGGAATCTTTAGCTGATTTAATACAGTAAAAGGTCAGGTCAGGTCAGTCAAAGTTATGGTTTTTCCCATTAGAAGTTCCTGAGTAGTAGCTATTATCCTGCACTCTAATTACGTAATACACTTTTATCCACAATCCGATGGGTTTTTAAGGAAATTCCTAATCTATTGCTTCATATGTTTGGAAAATTCGTTTGCCCGATAGCATAAATAACGCAATGAATGCTGTCGAATTGTCAAAATGAAAGGCATTGAAATTGTTATTGTGCCAGTTTATAGCAATAGGCACGCACTCTATTGCCCGTCATTAAGGGGCTTACAGGACCTAAATACAAAAAACGCAAGTTTTAGAAACAATACAAGTATATGATCGACAACAGTAAACAAAATCAGAAAAATATATGATATTCTTCAGGATATATGCTAGGCAGATATTGTGTTGAAAACATAATACAACTAATTTTATACAATAGAAAAAAATTATGAAGATACCTCTAAAAACTTTCTTTTTACAATAAAAACCATACTAATATACATACAATCATTTTGATTTTTTGTAAGATTATTCTACAAGCAACATACTAAAGGACTACTGTTTTATTTTTTTAATCCAAACAATAGATTTTTTGTAAATAGAAAATTGCTTCATATTTTGCAATAAATGACCAGTGTTGTCTTATCGCGCTTCTCTTTCTTTTCTATGCAGTCCGACAAAGACCGCGCTTTAGGAACATACCTCTGAGAATCTAGACGTGAAGGCCAATTCCCGTAATTAAAAACGCTCAAAATCTAGCCGACTTCTCATCTCAGCGACAATCAATGTCAAAACTTGTCAAAAATGTAGAGAAATTATAGTTATTTTTGACAGATTGGAACAGGACCGTTCTTAAAATTACGGGAATTGCCCCTCTGATGTTAAACTTCATCTCAAAGTTCACACCAACCAGAATAGTTCTAATTCTCGCGCCTTCTATCTCCCTTACTAGCTCAGCACACAATTTTCCGCTTGACATGAGCTCATTACCAAACCACAGTGCACAGCCTTGCACTGTGCGACCGACGCTGCTAATTCATACGACACTGCGATACAATCAATTTAGAACGAATGTAGGTAATGAGAACTGTGTTGTAGAGAGTAGGGAATTAATATTGATCATTATAATAATATGGATTATTGTGGTTTCTACTATTTTTTATTTTACGACAGTGACGAGGAAATTTTATCTAATTACTTCTCCGAGCTTAAATAGTAGTTTTTTTTCTGTTTTGCCATGTAGTCTATTATAAATTTTTCTGTTTCATAATGAATTAAATACTACACGTGGAAACTTTTAATTGACCTTATTTTGTATAAATTTATTACTTACTGTATTTGTTTAGCTGTAAGTTTTCCTAAAATAAACAAAATGAAATAGCAACTGTAAGTATTGAAAGTAAGAATCATAAAAGGATAACATTATTAATCATAATGGAATCGTATCAAATCCCATTGCTGAAGGATTTTTCAGTTCCAAATCAAATCTAATCCCAATCTTTTTGATTATACCTACGCGGTATAATCAAAGAGATTGGGATTGGATTTGGATTGATTGGTATTTTAGCACAGACAAAAAAAAATCCAAACATTAAAATTAGGATTATAAGTGAGTCCAACAATGCAGGGCCATATCTGGAAGGTCCCTTTCAAGAAAGAGCCATTGCTGCTCTGAGTTGACCATCAGTCATCGTGTAGCTCAACACTAATTGTAGGAAGTTCAACGACCCGTCACATGACGCTACCAGATCTGCAGGACATTTGCAAGTCATATACAAAATACTCAAAACAGTTGGTCATAAAGTATTATTATCGTATTCAATCTAGCCTGCATTTTACTCACATTCACAATCAGTTTTCTCTTTTAGTAGATAGGTAGTAGGGACAACACACTCAAAACCACCATTAATTACATTAACAATTTAATCGCAAAAAACCAGAACAGACATATAAAGCCTAGACTCACAGCAAAGTACAGTCAAAACGAAAGCCATTTAATATTTTATCAGGCAACTTTTCAATGTTAAAAATTCTACGTTCCCCCCTATTATTTTCAACACCCTTACTCGATAACGCTTTTATGTTCCCCCTGAAAGAAAAAAAAAATGAAATAAAGAGTAAATTTTAAGTTAAAATGGACTTTGACGGATGATGGCTGACCCGCACCGTCTTGTGCTACAATATTCACGATGTGTCAACGGTGATAGAGTTCGGTACACTTGTGGACGCGACTGTACGTAGATGTTCAGTTGTTAAGATATAAGGGCTCAGGAGCCTGGTCCGTTTTTGGTCTTGTCATTTTTTTAAATGACTTCAATAGGTTCTTAAACCTCAAAATAAATCTTTTGAGTTTAAAGAAATTTTTTATATAGCTGTTGAATTTTTTTATATACAAAGTAAGGTAAACAATGGTTATAGTAACCTTACTACGCGGGGAAATCGTCTGGATCTTTTGTCAAGAACTTGCCAATTATATATCTTTTTTTAATACTAGACGAAAGTTCTATATCATATGTAGAAGTGTTAACACTACAAGCCGTACTTTTTAAATGAGTCCTCATCATCATCATCATCAGCCTCTAGAAGTTCATTGACGAACATAATGCCTTTCCAATGAAACGTCTATTTAAAACGATCCCGATTAATTTTAAGTCTGTTACTAAACACTCGTTGAACGCCAAAAGTACCGTGTGTATACATATAACCCAAAGGTTATCACTGATTCTACATACATAGATGTTCTTCTGTTACAGTACGTGTGTCATTAGAAAGTTGTATTTGTGGCTCTAGTAGAGGAAAGGTTAAAGGGTAAATTATGCACGCTATTTATTTTATTACCGGATATGTTACTTGCACTCATCTCAAACTATATGCACCTACTTACTTGTTCTTTAATTTTTTTATTTTTTATTATCAGTGCAATCTGCCTAGCCTTTTTCTAACTACTCGTATCTTGTGGTCGGCTGTCAGTTTAACCGAATGCAGCTGAATACCAGTATTTTACATAAAGCGACTGCCTGTCTGACCTCCACAACACAGTTACCGAGTAACACGATACCCCTTGGTGAGACTGGTTGTCAGACTTTTGGACCAACCGTAACGACTTAACGTGCTGGATGGTCACCCATCTACGAACCGATCGCCGCAAGCGCAGCTTAACCTTCCACGGCATCATTGAAATGAAAATTGCTCCAAGTGATTTCTGGCTGGCAAGCAAACAGACATGAATAACTAATTCAAATATAATTCAATTGGCGATAAAGAAAAAAAAATAACAATTTGTTTATCTCAATTACTCTAACTTCAAATAGATTCATATCAAACAGATAGACACCAAAATAATATTTGACCCTAAATAACATCAGAAAATTCTCTCTCACTTATTTAATACTGTAATCGCAAACCCGTGCGAATTCAACTAGCCAAGTCCACATTGTCCACTATAAGATGACCCCTACTTTCAAAACATTCATTCCTGATGCTCCCGTTAATATAGAAGAAGAGGAGGGCGGGGTAGATCAAGTTACGGGAGACAAAACAGCCCCAACTAATGATATTCTCAAGAGAGAAGTTACAAATGTTTAGAGATCGTCACACGAATTTGATACAGTCCCACGCTTCGGTGATGATAGCGATCATATATTTGATGGACATGATATTTAGTGACAGATTAACGAAATTTTAAACGTGTTAGGACGTGCTGAAAGGATTTGGTAAATCTGATAATGAGTCTGTGAGTGTGAATTGACATACAATTAAGCCTATAATTGTAGATAGTTGCATTATTGATTTTCTTCGTGCTTCGTAAAACACAGTTGCTGGGTTGATATATTTCCAGCCGCTGTCGATAATCTTTAATTTACTAGAAGCAGCTGAAAATATCGTTACATTCCGTTTAAGGGGTAACAAGCAACTAGCTTTAAAAGCAAAGCGTACCTAGCGGTGAAAGACAAATTCATATTGATAAATAAATAGTAGACTGCTTCGTTGGTCTAGTGGTCGCAAGTACTACTGCTGAGCATGAGGTCCTGGGTTCGATTCCCAGGTCGAGCAAAGTGTTACTGGGTTTTTCCATCTAGAATTTCTCTGTGCCTGGTTGATGGCAATAGGCTCGCCGTCTATTACATAACTAACAAAATGCGGGTGTGCTATATGTACTTCCCTAAGTAACCCAATAGCAACAGAACATCAATAAACCAATCAAATAACATTCAAATCATCCAGAAACATCAAACAAAGCACTCCCATTTATCACTCAAATGTTAGATATGAGAATCACAATTCAGACGCCAATTTCCACCCACTTTTTATTAACACATAAAATCTCCCAGCCCTCCATATAAAACAATAACACGGTTTTTGTAATTCCCTTGGCTAACAAGTGCGCCTTCATAAACTTTCCATCTGTACCCCGCAAAGCTTTGGGGTTTGTTGTACCCCATGGGGATTAACCGTGTTAACTGGCATTTGATATTGATATAGCAAAACATTCTAAAACAGACCCTAAACTTGAAGAAATAGAATTTGAAATTGAAAACGTTGCAGATTTGATTTACGATGTTTGTTATTTAGATGAGGTAATTGCTGTAACACGCCCCATTTTCAATGCAAATGCAACTTTGAATCTTTCCTATTAAAACACAAATTCGGGTACAACAGCTGCAGGTCCTAGAGCCGTTTTAACATTTATACCAAGGCGTGATTCCCATAATATGTAACGCGTTAGTGCAGTAGCGAATTTTGCACTTGACTCTAGTATAGAATGTATGGATAACATCTTGTTCACCATACAAAGGGTGATGGTGATGATCCCTTAGCGTCAAGTCCTCTGATGTCTATATCATATTTGTGAATTTCTCACGGTACGTTTATTTTGTTAGATTAAAAGTTAATGCGATGCGAAATTTCATTTGGTTTTGTGGAGGAGGAGTTTATTTTGTATCTGCTTTCAATTTGAACTTTGGCAATTGGTGCTATAAATCATAGATAATTGAAATTCAAATAGGGTGATATTTTAGTAACAGAGGTTATTCTTGAACCTTTCAATAGATGGAGAGCTCATGAGAGCTGATCATACGCCTTAGGCCTTCTTATTAGAAGGCCATAGCCAGGCAGACAGAGATTCAGAGAGTACAATAATTCACCTATTCTGTGGCAAGACCTTGCATTGTCAAAAGGGCATTAAAAATATGTGCAAAAAAAAAGTTACCTAGGCTAGGATATTTTAATAGTCAGGACCAATAAGCTTATGGAATACGATTAGCAGATCTCTAAAAATTAAGAGGTTCTACTTATTCTGTGATGCAATTTCATAAAAATATTCATTTGCTGCGAATACCTAAAAATAACGACACCAAAACAAAGCAATCAATAACACGTAAATAATAAATATAATACAATTCTGGTGCTACCCTCACAATGATATCAGATGGTCCTTGCATATCGCGCCTATTATATAATGGGATAATTTGATCACTGCGCACACGGCACATGCCCCTTCGCAGTTTTTATTGTCCCGGCTATGAGTGGTGTAGGGCGATGCTGGGATACAGGGCTGTACGGAGCAGAAATGATATCACTTATTTATTTTATTTTTGGTTTGGAATTTCTGACAATTCTTAGGCCTTATTTTTGAAAACTTCGAGTTATTCCCATTCTGTGTTTGTCATCTTTATACGATTGATAAAAACAGAACGATGTTTTAAATATATACGTATACCGCAAAAAAAAAAAAAAAACTTTACTTTACTTTAATTCATTTGTGGTGCTAGCGGACTTCTGGAATTCTGAATTTTGGACTCCTGAGTTTTTAATAGATGGTTGAATAATTGGAACCGTTAGGTTCCAATTCTAAAACATTAACGGCCGCACCGGTCGATCGATCAGGTTAAGCTACGCTTGCCGCGGTTGGTCCGTGGATGGATGACTATCTTTACATACCAAGACGGGGGTCTTGGTATGTAAAGATAGTCTTTGTGCCTCGGAAAGCACGTTAAGCCGTTGGTCCCGGCTGTCATTCGTGGATCTTTGACAGTCGTTACGGGTCGTCAGAAGCCCGAAAATCTGACAAACCAGTCTTACCAAGGGGTATCGTATTACTTAGTAACTGGCTTGTGGAGGTCAGATAGGCAGTCGCTCCATGTAAAATACTGGTAATCAGCTGCATCCGGTTAGACTGGAAGCCGACCCCAACATAGTTGGGACAAGGCTAGGCAGATGATGAAGTACTTATTCGCAATGTACCAAAACACTGTTTTGCATGGCTTTATCGTAATAGAACAATTTATTTGAATTTGTTTTTTGAATTAGTGAACGTCTTGTTTGTGCTGTTACCTGTTGAAAATTCAAGTCGGCGCTCAAATGTTTCACTATGTCCGTATATTTCGTTTTGAAATTAGTTTACTAAGAGTCTATTTAAACTATCACTTAAACTCGTTGGCGATTTAATACTTGTACAACAACAGCGTCGTCGTAATCGCAATTATCGTTGTTGTTAACTTTTTGAAAGCTTTTTACCGACTTCAAAAAAAAGGAGGTTATCAATTCGATACGTATGTATGTAATATTATTGGAATTGCATTATATTCACA
This sequence comes from Oligia fasciuncula, assembly GCA_963082905.1. Taxonomy (NCBI): domain Eukaryota; kingdom Metazoa; phylum Arthropoda; class Insecta; order Lepidoptera; family Noctuidae; genus Oligia; species Oligia fasciuncula. The sequence continues at coordinate 8,898,552 of OY720409.1, forward strand.
TATGACAATCTACTAAGGCTTCCAAACAAATATACAAAATTTCATAGACGTATGTATGTATGTATGTATGTTTGTCCACGCATATCTCCGTAACTATTAATCGGATCGTGACCATTCTTTTTTATTAGCTTACATTTACTTCAACTTAGGTAACAGTGCAAGTTTCATCAAAATCGGTTCAGTAATTTTCAAGATATGGACTAATACGTGTAAGTGTGACGGCCTGGCATATTGATACGAGCTACGGGTGTAGTGTCAAAGGGAAAACATCTCAAAACCTTGGTCCAATTCAAGTGCAAAAACTAAAAATTACGAAATAAAAAGTAATTTAAAAAAATTAAACCGACTTCAAAAAGAAATCAACTCAAAATTATGAAATAACTTTAATTTCGGAAGTCGGTGGCAAAAAACTAATAAAATACAGATCCCAAGACACCGACTTCCGAAATTAAAGTTATTTCATAATTTTGAGTTGATTTCTTTTTGAAGTCGGTTTAATTTTTTTAAATTACTTTTTCTTATTATAGCTTTAACTGTAGATATGTACTTACTTTAAGTTTTGTATGCAACTAATTCATCTTTAAACACATTCTCTCTCTTTCTAAAACACTCTAAATAAAGCCAAAAATTTAGATTTAACTCTCTCTATTCGCGCACGTGACAACCCTGCCGGCTTACTTTTTTAATTCATCACACAGCGACAGCCAGGCAGTTACAGTTGTTTGTTTAGACAACAGATTGTTTTACAAGCAAGTGCTTCAACTACTCACTGTGTTCACGTTTCACGTCTCATTGATTTACAAATAAATATTAAAAGAAATTTTATTATTGTTGTTAAAAATAATTGTTGTTGTTGTAACATATTGTTGTTCTGTACGGATGGTTGGGACGCGTTATTATAATAAAACCAACCGGAAAGATAACTAAGTCAAATTGATTTATTTTTTTAAATAGAAGCACTGCTTTCAGAACACCTGGCAAGGCGCAGTGATGACAGGTGGAGTAAGGCTGTCACAGAGTGGCGTCCAAGGACTGGAGATGAGGATGTCGGTCATGCGGCGGCGAGATGTACAGACGACATTGTTGCCATCGCGGATGCAAACTGACAAACCTGGGTGAGGCTAGTTCAGGAGAGTGGGGATTGGCACAAGAAAAGAGAGTCCGATGCCCAACAGTGGGTGAAGTTGAGCTGTGGATGATGATGCCTGCTTTGAGGACCTTAAAGCTATTTTTAAAAGCCGTTTAAATCAAAAACATAGAAAGTAAGACGTTTTTTGATGTTCTTACATATTAATATAAGAACATAATAAAATAATTATAATAAAAAATATAATATAAAAAAAATTAACATAAAAGAAAAAAAAATTAAATAAATAGTAATTGTTATTTATTTATATTTAGCCCATCAATGTCACTAGTTTTTGACGGGCCGTTATTGTATTGCTCATGTTCTTGTGTTTTGTTGTCGCATATAAGACAACGCATGCATAATAATACGTGCATTAGGTACCTACATCCAAGCACGACTTTATGATAAGTGACAAAATGTGTTTTTATTACACACCAAAGTTAATCAAACTATTCCATAACATTACTTCATACGACCCCACTCATTAATAAAATTAATAATTTTAAATAAATCTAATTATAGGAAGATTATTTTCCAGAGCAATCACTTAACAATAAACCGCAATAATTCCAACTAAGATGCTTATCTTTGATCGATTATAATCCAATCACAAACAAATAAATTTTATCCCCATAACCATTTTATTTTGACCTCTCACCATTAGAGGCACTCAAACAAAAAGTTCGGGTATTATGGGTCGGGATAAAGTGGCCACGTTATTTAACCCTCAAAAGCGCGTTAAAACTCAATAGGGCTGTATCTGACAGCGTCTGTCTATAAACTTGGGATTATCTCTAAATTAAACAGAGGGAGCGGAAGGCAAAATACTCTTCGGTTAAATTGGAACACTACAAATCTTTGAATAAATTGGAATTATACTATTATAAATATTGATAATAAGTATGACACGTCAATATTTTGCGCAAGTAAATAACTGAATAAATAAATATATTTTTTAAGTAGATCTTAGACAGTCACACTATAATATTATAAAGGCGAAAGTTTCTGAGTGTGTGTTTATATGTTTGTTACTTCTTCACGCTAACGGCTGGACCAATTTTGATAAAATTTTGTATGCAAGGTAGCTGACACCCTGGATTAACATATGGGCTATTTTTTATCCCACTAATATTATAAAGGCGAAAGTTTGTGGGGGTGTGTGCGTGTGTGTGTGGGGGTGTGTTTATATGTTTGTTACTTCTTCACGCTCAAACCAAAAGGCTGGACCAATTTTGATAAAATTTTGTATGGAGGTAGCTGACACCCTGGATTAACATATAGGCTATTTTTTATCCCGATATTCCCAAGGGATCGACATTTACGCGGGTTAAACCGCGGGGCGCAGCAGCTAGGGTAATCATAACTGAGAAATTATTTTATTTCTATTAGTAGGTTTGTACAAATACTTTTACACGTCAATCATATTTTAAAAACTAAAAGTGTTCGGCGTTTCCTATCTGACTACTCTGAGAAGAAAGGTCGAAACAAACTCAGAGGTCACAACCATAGTTGTAAGCCGAAAAACACTGTAAGGAAAAGTTTAACAGTGAAACCACATTCAGTATTCATAATTTAGCAATTTCGCATGGGAAAAATCGACATCAGTCCCCACAAAAGACTGTCACATCTATAGGTCCCAAACTTAATCTCCATTTAACCCCCCAAGTGTTGCAATAAGTTAATTGTTAACAAAGGGGCGAGGGTTACGACCGGCCCGTTATATTGTTATCGGGATATCGTTAAGTACGGTTTTGTTTTAGTGTCCCACTTATTACGGTTATTGCGACCGGGTGCTGCATTTGCAGGGTTATGGCTTATAGATTATAGTTGTATGATTATTTTATGATGCGCGGTAGTAATTGTTGGTGGGAGTTTCAGGGGTAAATTGCTTATTTTGGTAGGAAAAGATATTCTGCCACTGCCAAGTTGTAGTCTTAGGCAATTGATTCTGTGGTTTCCAGTTATTTTTGGTATCGGTGTTTTTTTTTACATTATACGTTTATACCAACGGCTTATAGTAATACCGACGAGGGCCAAGTGCGACGTTTGTATGATCCGTTCTCACGGAGAGACCATGAAAACAATTTTGTGGGGCATAGTTTTAAGTACAACATATTAACATCACGCCTTGTTTCCACGAAGGGTGAGGCAGAGGTGTAACTATAGTAGGTACGTAGATACCTATAATTCCGCCACTTATGTTTGTTATTTTAAGTACAGGTCTACAGTAAACTCTTTATATATAACTAATTAACCGCTGGCGACTGAAAACTACCTGCCTACTGAACATATTAACTACCGTTCAGTAACTATACAACACTTTTCCACCTATTCGGAACACACAAATCCCGTGAAAAACTCAATAAAAAAAAACTTACAGACCCACAGATAATTTTAACTCATCCGTTTCCCTAGTGACAATGCGACAAAAAAATCGCATCAGTAATTGAGTTAATACTGCGAGTGAGGGGGGCGGCTTTATCGCTGTCTGACTTATGTTTGACGAATTAAAAAGGGGCTGGACACGAGTGTCTGGCTGTGAGAGATTGGTCGCGTGTAGCCAGCCTGTGTGCCTGGGTTAGATGAGACTTTGTACGTGTGCGGTAGATTAGTTCATTTCTATTGTACGGTCACAGTAAAGATATGAACAGTACGGAAACTACGTACTAACGTTCGAAACGGCACACTCACACAGACGCGCGCATCTACGGTACCCGTAGGCGGCACCCGTGACTGAGAGCACCGCGACTATCGCTAGGGGTACCGTAGATGCGCGCGTCTGTATGAGTGAGCCGCTTCGAACGTTAGTACGTAGTTTCCGTACTGTTCATATCTTTACTGTGGTACGGTCAAGGTATGAGCTGTAATTTGTAAATCTTCGACAGTCGTGCTGGGTAATCAGGAGCACAAACCCAGTCTAACTGAGGGGTATAGTGTTGCCCAGTTAATGTGGAGGTCAGATAGGCAGTCGCTCCGCGTAAAAAACCAGAAAACCAGAGTCAGACAGCATCTGTCTGGCATTAATGCTGAAATGAACCTTTTTGGCGCAGCCGTGAGGCACACACTATTGTTGTTAAAACATAATTTTTATTTTGCTAATTTTGTATTTTGTGTTTCACGAACTGTGTCCAAATACACTTTTTTTTGTTCTTCTTTCTTTCTCAAATATTTGTATTCAGCTGCATCCTGTTACACTGAAAGCCGATCCCAACATAGTTGGGAAAAGGCTAGGCAGGTGATGGTCACAGAATAGTAACGAAAGTTGAATCTCGCTATTAAAAACCTAATGAACCTAAAGAAAAACATTATCTACTTAAAATAGGAAGAGAAATGGGCTATTTGTCACGTCACAGACACAGTTTAATAAAAAAAAAAAAAAAAAAACAGATTAAAAAAAAATGTTCGACATATCAAGCTATACGTTTCGGGCACGCCACGATAGCGGCGATAAGACCCCTCTTTGAGGAGTGGCTAGAGAGGCGCCACGGCGCCCTGACCTACCGCCTGACGCAGGTCCTCACCGGACACGGAAGTTTCGGGAGGTTCCTGCACATCATCAGGCGGGAGGAAACGCCCGGGTGTCACCATTGCCAGGATCGCCCAGAGGACACGGTGGAGCACACGGTGGAGGTCTGCCCCGCTTGGGCGGAGCACCGCCGTGTCCTCGTAGAGGCGATCGGCAGCGGCGGCGACCTCTCGCGCCCGGCCCTGGTGCAAGCCATGGTCCGGGGCGAGAGGGAGTGGGAGGCAGTCACCTCCTTCTGCGAAGCAGTCATGCTAGCGAAGGAGGTGGCGGGACGGCTCAGGGAGAGAGCCTCCCGTCCCAGCCGCCGCGGGAGACGCTCCGGGCGTCGGGAGCCGCGCGACGACTCCCGGCCACTGTAGGCGCGGGCCTGCGGGCGGAGAGTAATGGGTAGCTCACCGTCCGATCAGGACCAGGCCCGTGCCGGACGGCGCGTACGTGTTCCACGCGCGCCTCAAAGAGATGTCAGCATCGAGGAGGGGCCCCATAGGGCCGAAGCCTGCCGGGTCAGCGGGATTGTCCGAAAGGGTTACCGCTGGCCCGGAACATAAAGGGCTAAGGAAGGAACACGGGTGGGTTTTAGTCAGTAAGAGTCTGACACTCCCTTCCGCTCCACCCAGAGCGGAAGGGGTCATTTGATGATTTCCCATCCGGAAAAAAAAAAAAAGCTATACGTTTCCAGTTTAAGCTGACCTCGCATTTTATAGGGTTTTCGTAACATGAAAAGTCAGCTTATACTGGAAATGTATAGCTTAATAATAAAAAAAACTAACTATTGTGCACGAAGTGATGACTGTGTTGGCGTCGTGTTGTGTTAATATATCATACACGAAAATATATCCAGATAAATGTGTAGTTTATCTATCTTTTCGTTGTCAGAAAACCAGTGGGAGGTATAGTTGTTTGAGTGAATCCGACAAGAGATGTTACAAATAAATCCATTTCTACACAAATACCATTTCATATACAAATCGCACACCCAGAACTGCACTAAGTCTAAATAGCTCATTTTTCAGAATCGACGAAAAACCGTTATCTCATATTGATTGTGACAGTTATTGCGAATGTCCTGCACATTGCATGTAAAGAATCAAATGCAGCAGCAGCAGTGCAGCAGTGTGTGTGTGTGTGCAGTGTTGTTCTGGGTGTGCGAAATAATTATTTAACATAAATAACCCCTCGGTAGAAAGACGTACCTAATACGCGTCTAAATCGAGATGAATATTTAATTCTGTTCAATATCCACTTTGCCCAATTATCGAGTTTCGCCGGTGATTGTTCGCAAATAGCTCAACAGCCCTACTGGGTAACTGTAAGACAAAGTTCATTAATCAATAGTCTGCGGTGACTAGACGGTTCAGAATTGTCTATTTTTGGATTTTCGTTTAGGAACTGAAATAGTTGTCTGGTGGTAATTTGGTTGGATGAAAATGTATAGGCATCTCAGTTTTAATCTTAATCATGGTCTGGCAGTTGGAGTAATTCATGCGGCCTACCTAAATGTCGTTTCTTTGTTATTGTTCGTCGAATCGTTGAGCTCCTTAAGTTTTGAGTTGAGCTGCACGATTTCTGACAAATGCATGCACTGACAGGACAGATCAACTCATTCTGTGTGGTTCTTTCCTCAAAAGACCATTTCAGACATCAATCTACAAAGTCCTCACATGATCTGACCAAGATTATGTCTGAACTTTAAAAGAACCTGTTACCTCTAAGTTTACTTGGGGCTTTCTTCTCGGAGTAGTCAGATAGGAAACGCCGACCTCATCTAGTTTTTAAAATATGGTGGACGTGTAAAAGTGTTCGTAAAATCATTTATCATTTCAGAATGGATATTTAACATCATGTTAACTTAAATAGTAACTGAATTAATCATAATGTCTGAACTACGCTAGTTAGCACCTACATATTAATTACAGTAAGTATTTATTTATTAAGGTACCTACATCAACAGCTTCTATGTACCTACATATAATATAGGGTGTTTGGAAGCTGGATGCAAAGCCTTAAAGGGGTGATAGTTGACACCATTTAGAGCATTTTGAGCCGTTCAAGTTGGTATGATATTTTTGACAAAAAGTTTGAAAATTAGTTAAAAATAAAAAAACACACTTCGTCTAAGACATGTAGGTATGGCTTCACGTCTTAGAATTTTTGGTTCTAGGACATGCCGGTTTCCTCACGATATTTACAGAGAGTATTTATTATATTCAACCTTAATCTGGAGTTCTCGGTGAGAGGGAGAAATCATTACTATACCAACAAGAAAATATGATTTACTACATTAAAAATCCATACAACACAATTTCAGCACATTGTAAAACACTCACAGACATTATAAAACCTATAAAATGACGTCATATAAATAATTCTGTTCACACCACGACCGTACGACAGGTTATCAGCTCATTATGCGAGAGATGAAGCGATTAATTAGTCGCACGCTATCGATGCCGTGTTTGACGATTGTAACGATTAATCGATTGTGTGGCGATTGACGGGTTACATGTTCGTTTGAGATTTATACGAGAACGGAATGAATCTATTATAATCATCATTCTACTGAATTTTAATAATTAGGGTAGTCAGAAGCCCGAAAGTCTGACAAACCAGTCTTACCAAGGGGTATCGTATTTCCTAGTAACTGGGTTGTGGAGGTCAGATAGGCAGTTGCTCCATGTAAAATACTGGTATTCAGCTGCATTCGGTTAGATTGGAAGCCGACCCCAACATAGTTGGGAAAAGGCTAGGCAGATGATGATGACTGAATTTTATTTTCATCCGTAGGTAAACTAAAGCCTTATTCCCATGTGTGTAGGCAGAACATTACCTGCTATGATCCATACGAACTCCTTTTGCTCTGGTTAATAAGAATTCAGCTAGGCTGTTTTTTTTTTTTGGGGGAAATCATAAAATTACCCCTGCCGCTCTGGGTGGATTCAGCTAGGCTGGGCTGCGTTTGGAAAGCTTCGTCGAGTCTTCTCGTCGCGTATTCCACGGAGCCTAAAGACTAAGTTATTCAATCAGTGCGTCTTGCCAGTTATGACATTCAAGGGTCACTCAGCGAGCTATGGAACCGGCTATGCTTGGAGTCTCTCTGGGGGATCGAATCGACAACGAGGTGATACGGCAGAAAACCAAAGTTGACGACATAGCTCAAAGAATGAGCAAGCTGAAGTGGCAATGGGCCGGCCATATTAGCCGTAGAACCGATGGCCGTTGGGGTAGACGTATTCTTGAGTGGAGACCGCGAATCGGCAAACGTAAGGTAGGACGCCTTCAGGCTAGGTGGAGCGATGATCTCGGATCTTGGCTGGTAGCAGCTGGATGAGAGTTGCCGAAAATCAAGTTGAATGGCGTGCAATAGGAGAAGCCTATGTCCAGCAGTGGACTGCTATAGGCTGATGATGACGTTCATACATCTGCGGGGTAATCGCGTAATACACTATCAACAGCAATTTTTTGACAGTTCAACAACATTCATTGCGTTATTTACGTTGTTGAGCAGACAATTTTTTCGAACAAATGAAGCAATGGGTTGAAGCACACTATCAATGCTGTTACGGTAGGATACTTGCTACATTAGAATTTTTAGATTATAAGAACGTGCTATCTTGGCCCAAATTTTGTTCTATGTTTTCGATGGTGGCTATCAGATTATGTTTTCTCACATCATCTTCTGTATTTTAATTAAGTATACCAACACTATGGTGTAGTATTTCTATATAATTAATTCGTTATAATACTTTTAGATAAGTTATTTATGAATGAATAAAATTAATGAAACCTATAAATACCGTATTTATTTAATAATTTATGTGCTGTTTTTACATCTATCTATTTTTTTTTATTACGTGGTTATCACACAGATCGCGCCGCGTAGCCGCGATCTACGGCGTAGCCGCTTAGTCTTAATCGCTACGAGATGCTACACACGCATTTTCTAAAACATGCATTTTTTCATGTAGATCCTAGATAACCTAGAGGTTATGCGATATGTATTTGGAAGATTCGTCGCGGAATTTAAACCTTGTGATTTTGAATGCTATATTTATCCTAGCTGTGTATAGCACGTTTAAAAAAAACTGATAATTATTACGTCTTTTAGGATGCCATTGCAAACAAGCACACTTTTAACACACCTGAAAGTACCATTTTGTGCAAAAGCTTCTTTTAACTTGCTACAAAACCCAAACAACCCATCATCTTAAACCATCGACTCAAAAATCAATAATTCTGCAACCGAGTTAATCTCGTTAGGCGGAGTCCGGAGCGGTTGTACTGCTATTGTGCGGCACGCGCCAAATTGCGCGGTAATTGTATTCGGATCATGTGACGTTGTTAGCTAGATGAGTGGGCTGTATAGGTAGACGACTTCGAATTGAGCACGTCAAGGGGTGGCGATTATGGGGTTACTGATAGGAAAAATTACCGATGTCGTCATAGTTTAGCCATTTTAAGATATGACATACTTACAAACTTTGAAAAACTATGCTATGGATATAAAAGATGAGAGATTATATAAAAGATGTTCTAGACAGCAGTAAAAAATCCCGATTTCGGTCTATTTTGCGCTTCAAAGAAAGCATAGCCTTTTCGTGGCATGACCATATGTCAATCAGAAACTAATATCTGAGGCTCGTAGAGGCATTGAAAAGTCAAACGGCCATTAAAGCCCCTCAATCAGAGACTTTAAAGCCATTTGACTGGTTGAAACTAGTTTTAAGTAATGCTTGAGTCTTGAGTGAGGTTCAGTTTAATGTGTTGAGTGGGGTTAAAAACAAAAGTAATAGTAGGTAATAGAAAGCTGTCCCACATCAGTTGAAATTCGTCCTCTGCTAGGCCAAGGCCTGCTCCAAAATCCCTTACAATATAAAAAACATTAACTTTACTAAATAAGCCCAAAAAGTACCTACGTAAATTAACAAAAGCACCTACATTATATTAACAAAAGCACCTACATTATATTTTAAACATCTCACTGCCAATTCGGGCAGCGTCGTATGTGATGCTGTCCAGTAATACTAAATTTAATACAGCTATTAATAGAAACCACTACAGTTAATTACTTAGCGGGACATTGGTATTGTATCATCGAATGTCCTGCAGTTTGGCAAACGATTGCATTAACTGTTTGAGGATATTTGGGACATAGTTATTATGTTTGGTTATAATTTAATTTCTGGATAGTTAAGTGGATACAGAAAATGGTTTTGATGATTTGGTAATTAATAATTACTTCGTACTTATATACTGTCTGTAAAAGTAAAGCGAAAATTTGTTCTAATTGCAGAAAGTGCGACTAAGTAGGTACTGTCAATCCATACTAATATTATAAATGCGAAAGTGTGACTGTTTGTTACCTCTTCACGCCTAAACCGCTAAACCGAGTTAGAAGTTTTTTTTTTTTTTTAGTTTAAGTCCCGGGAAAGGACACAGGATAGTTTTTATCCCGATATTCCCACGGGATCGACACTTATGCGGGTGAAACCGCGGGGCGCAGCTAGTCATCATATATTTTCAATACTCAGGTCCGTCAAACTGTTGTTCCATTTTCCATTTGGAACCAACTCCGAGGCTTTTCGTCAAATTACATGTGACTTGATTATTAGGGTCGTCAGAAGCCCGAAAGTCTGACAACAAGTCTTACCAAGGGGTATCGTATTACCCAGTACTTAACGGGGTGGCGGAGGTCAGATAGACCAATCCATGTTAAATAGTGATAATATTAAGCTGCATCTGGTTAGACTGGAAACTGACCGCAATATAGTTGGGAAAAGGCTAGGCAGATAATGATCACATAGGACCTAATCATAACTGGACTAGCAGGGGATCGAGGGGGAGGGGGTGGAGGAGTCCCCTCCCCTTATCTCTGAAGTTTGCAAAGAGAAAAATCTAAAATTATTCTATGTGATAGAAGTTTATGTAAAGATTACAGGAAAAATAAAACGAAGTCTCTAAATAGCACACTTTTTCAGAAATCATCAACAAAAGTTACATTAGCTCCACTATCGGTTAAGAGATGGCGCTGACATAAAACTGCAATATTCTACATCGCAGTGCATAGAGTTAAAATTCTCTGATGAATGTAGGCCTCGTCTAAAATTTAAAAACATATTGATGGGTCGCCTCGGTGCGCGAGTCCGACTCGCTCATTGCCAGTTTTATTTCACAATCTCGGTTCCATAAACGTGGTTGCGTATTGTTTTTGCTACAATCATATCTGCGGCTATCGTGTGGCCATTTTTATTTCGATTGACCGTAAAACATAAAATACTTGGTCTTGATAATATAACAGCCGTGAAGGGCGTATGGTCGTTGTCTGGCATTTTTGCTTAACTGGGCCTTTTTGGCGCAGCCGTGAGGCACACTTTCTTGGTACCTAATTTCTTACTTCGGACTTCGGACATTTTTTTTTTTTTTTTGTTTTTATCTCTGGTGGATTGTGTGTCGTTAAGTCTGTGCTAAATAAATGTATTTTCTTTCTTTCTTTTTCTAGCTTTTAGACTGCGGTTGCTGCAAACAGCCATTTTTGACCCGATGGCGGAGAAGCCTAAAAGAAGGGTTTTCGAAGAAGGGTTTTTGTTATAGTGGCAACAGAAATACATAATTTGTGAAAATACATCAAGCAATACATCATCTATGAAAATTTCAACTGTCTATCTAGGTATCACGGTTCATGAGATACAGCCTGGTGACAGATGGACAATGGAGTCTTACTAATAGGGTCCCGTTTTTACCCTTTGGGTACGGAACCCTAAAAATTACATAACATATACACATACAAAGTAGCCAAAAGCCTCGTACTCAAGCAATAAAAAGTTGCCAATTTTGTCCATTGCTTGATGTCAGGGCCAGGGACCACAGACAATAAACAAATGACAACAAACAAAAAACAATCAAAACAAAATGCCAATTGCAGAGTTAAAAAAATAATTACTTTTTTAACAAAGAAACAAAAATAAAAATAAACAGTATAGAATCCGAAGTTATTTCTCCAAAACAAATTCGATGAACACATCGGTAAACATAACAGAACTTCAATACCAATATTCCATTTGGTTCGAAGACATCTCAAAGATATACTAGCAAAGAATAAATTTGTCTGTCCAAATAAAATTTGAAGTAACATCATTTCTTATAACTCCCACACCAGGCGTCGGTCATATAAAATCAGGGTTCCAATAAAATGCAGGAAAAACCCCTCGGTCGCTGGCACGTACGGAACCAATCGGAATCACTGCATCGCGTTGTTCTCATCAATATTTCATACCACGGACCTGCAACTGAATATCAATTCGTGTATTAGTATTCTATTCTAGAATATTTAGTGTAACTGTCTGTGGACGATATTTGATGGGATTGGTGGAATAGATAGGATTAGAAACAAAATGGCGGCCTGAGTTGTGAGTGATAAAGTTAATAATAATAATAATAATGTTTTATTGTTCAACTAGGACTAGATGACATGCATAGGTAATATAATACATATAAAGCACAAGCATAAAGTTTCTTAATCTAGTTAGTGGGTGCCGTACTGCTCTCCTAGATAGGCTACAGAATAACCTGTGTTTAGGAGGAACAGTTCAGATCCCCGTCATAAATGGTTGACTTATAACAGCACGTGTTAAATATCTATGTATATTATAAATATGTGAATAGTAATCATAACATCAAGCTACTAAATGAGGTTATATTATTAAAACTAGGTTATTAAACAAAACAAAAAAAATAATAACTTAGAATCTAAACCATTTCTACTGACTTTTTGTTATGATTTTCCGTCTGGGGTTGTGGCTAAGTAATAACTGCCGCACGGGTCGAACGATCAGGTGAAGCTACGCTTGCCGCTTGCTGGGTGACCATCTTCTCATACCAAGATCCCTCCGTACCTCGGAAAGCACGTTAAGTTGTTGGTACCGGCTGTCATTCGTGGATCTATGACAGTCGACACGACACAGTCTGAAAACCAGTCCAAGGAGTATCGTATTACCCGGTAACTGGGTTGTGAAGGTCAGATAGGCAGTCGTTCCATGTAAAATTCCTAGAACCAAAAATTCGAAAACATGTGACATCCACCAACATGCAGTGCAGTGCACGCGGGCCGCGTGGTGGATAACGGCCCACTCCCTCTCACCGAGACGAGGCCTCTGTCCCAGCAGTGGGAACATTATAGGCTCAATAGGCTGATTATGCTATGAATAATTCATTAGCTAAATTAGCAAATATGGTAATGGCAAAGATAAGAACAAATCTAGGTAGAAATTCGACGCATTATTTTCGCAATGAATCGACAATAGGATTTTTCAGAAAGCGTACAGTATAGTACGTTTGTACTAACTTTTTCTTCTTAGCTTATCAATGGCAATAAGTTTAAACATCTTTCCGCTCACTGACGGAGTCATAAAATCATCAAGTGCACAGGTCCCCCCCCCCGAGCCTCCCCGAGCGACATACCCTCCGATCTTCAGTAACATCAAGCGCACCCTGGGCAAATGACTTCTATCGATTGGCTAATTAATCCTTTCACCACGATGGCATATAAGTCCTAATCGGTCCTCCTCAGGGCCAAACAGCCCACTGACAAAGCGTGCCTTGCGTGTAATCTTGATTAACATCGAAGGGTTCTCTCAGAATACCTCTGAAATTATTTCTGAATTATCACGCAAGACGCATTGTATTCAGCGGGATTGTCCGAATCAGCGGGATTGTCCGAAAGGGTTACCGCTGGCCCGGAACATAAAGGGCTAAGGAAGGAACACGGGTGGGTTTTAGTCAGTAAGAGTCTGACACTCCCTTCCGCTCCACCCAGAGCGGGAGGGGGGGTCATTTGATGATTTCCCATCCACAAAAAAAAAAAAAAAAAATGACGCATTGTATCTTATGTTTCGGGATACCACCCAAAGCAGGCCTCACACTCTGGACTGTCATTTGTCGCCGAGATTTGTCACCTTTGTACTTAAAAATTATACTTAAATGTCGTTTCTCCATGTACTTTACTGTGTGTACATAAATAATAAAATAAAGAAATAAATAAAAGCGTATTAAAGTAGGTACTACTCAATAAAATTCAACTCTAAAAAACACAAGCAAAAGACTCCCATACAAAACCGTATACACCAGCTTCTGAAACTTCGAAGAGCATGTAAGTACATATATCGCATAAGGAATGGTTACCGCAGAGCCGTAAACGTCCCTGACAAATTACATAACAATAACAACAGCACACGCGATCCGGATACGGCGCCGTTTGCAAACCGGTCACGTTCCTATTGCGTTTCGGGTGATCTTTGTACGGTGAGCGGTTTTGATACTTGCTGCTTTTGAATAGGAGGTAGGTGTTTGTGTGTGTTTTTTCGTCGTTATGTAAAAGAAGCCAAAATGTGAACTTAGTCGGTGGAAAATTAAAGTACTTCGCAGCCTTGGTTGGTTGGAAAATCACACTTAACTTGAAAAAAAATCGAATTCTGTTTGAAGTTATATATTAATTTCCAGTTTTAGCTGACCTCGCATTGTATAGGCTTTTCCTATAATAAGAAGTCAGCTTATACTGGAAATGTATAGCTTGATATATTGTCATGCGAACATGGATAGAAATGCGCCCTGTTATTAAATTCAAATTATGTATTTGACTTTCTCAGTGCTTAATGACGATTATCGAAATGCTGGGACAAACGTCAGGTAAGGAAAAATAAGTAAATCAGATTCTTATTAGATAAGGCTTGTGACCAATGCAATAAACAAGAATTGTATATGAAACTTTCGGATTTCGAATCACAAAAACTACTGACATAACAGTAAAAAAATAAAAACAGTCGCATAAAGTTCGTTAGACGCTAGCTTGGAAGCCCATTATGCCAAATTGCCAAAGTAACCAGAAATTCCGAAGAAGTTCACAAAAGTATCAAAACCTAAGCATCCTCCTAAGAAGAAAGATGAGAGATCTCATAAAAATTATATCGAAGTGGGCACCACGTTTAGGTACGAGTGTCATATCGATATTGAGCACAGCACTTCGCTTTTCTGTACAATTGCTTCGGTATACTAAGCATAGAGTCGCAAAATTTTATCGATAAAATCTTGTTGGCTGAAAAAGTAACGATAGATCCTATCTAGGAAGGTTGTTGCGTACTGTATTCAATGAAGTAAAAAATAAATATTTTAAAAAATGTGAGAAATACTTATAGAACAAAAACTTAAAGAAAACAAATTCTTGAGATAATTACTTTAAAATCAGTTTAGTACTGTTAGAAAAAGAAATAAATACATGGGCAACTAGCTTCAACTTTCTGACTAACTGACAGACTATTTAATTTTGACAATTCAAAAGTGCCTGTACAAGGTTTAATTGAAATAAATGCTTTGAGTTTGAGTTTGAATACCTAAATATCTGATGGAAATTGTAACTCACCTCGCTACATATATGACGTGAGAGAAGGGTGACAATTTCCTAAAACTCAATAAGAACTCATTAAACAATTGACACGCACACAAATCATAAAGAACATAAAACTACTAATCTAACGACAAAAAAATGAGTCTATTTAATATGTTCAATTAATTACAAGTTTATAACAATTTTATCAAACCTCGTATCCAACTTAAAAGGTTTTAAAACATTCAATATGTGAGGCATGCACTCACAAATCACTTGACCGTTGAAAATGTATTAAGTGCACATGACTGTATGGGTTCTGTAGGTCATTATTTTGATAGAAACTTTAGTTTTGCTTGAGAAATTGGTCTTGATTTTGGTATGGATGAAAATGTTATTATTGTTAGAGACTTAATAGATACTGTACACTTCATCGTCGTAATAATAGATACTGTACACTTCATCGTCGTAATAATAGATACTGTACACTTCATCGTCGTAATAATAGATACTGTACACTTCATCATTGTCGTAATAATTCAAACAATAGAACTGCACCCTAATTGCGAAACACACTATCAAATTCACTCTGAATTATTTCAACAAAGTAAATGTCGCAATGAATGTTGTTGAACTGTCAAAATGAAAGCCATTGTTGTGTTACGCAATTACTCCCCTGGATCAGAAAAGTCATTAAAAATTACATGATGATGAAAGTCCTAAAGATTTTATAGAGCAAAATATTAAGAAAAAAAGGTAGATACCTAATTTCTCAATAGTAAAAGATCATGTAAATGCTATTAGAAACTCATTTACAACGAGGTGAAGACGCATTACATTCCTGAGAGCTCAATAATAAACACAAAATTTTCAACAAAGAACAAACTTTGTTTAAACACGCAAGAAAATCAGCACCTATCAACTCCTGTATCGCTGAAACACAAGATTTCCAGATCAAATCCCAACAATCCATACCCAAGATACCAAAATCCTTTCGAACCAAAAAAAATTCTCGCCGAATTCCTGCTTGCAAACAAACATTGTTCCTTTTTTTCGCCACAGATCCCAAAACACGGCATAAAAAAATAAAAGAAGGCACAGATAAAGAGGCAGAGAGGTAAACATTGAACACGTAGGAGACTAAATATAAATGTCTCAAGAGAACATTAAGATAGCGAGTGGAATGTTAAAAGCTATTTAATATTATGTTCTGTCCGAACTTTATTATGGACTTTTGGTCGGGATGTCGAAAGTACTGGCACAGTACTGGCGACGCGGCGACGTATTTAAAAAAATATTGGGGAATTTTGTAGATGGTGTTGATGTCTTATTAATAGTCCCTTCACAGTATTTTTTTACACTAAGGTTGATGTTAACTTGCTGCCACTGACAAGACAGTCAAAATCACAGTGTTCTTCATGATCATAACAATAAGGTTGCTGTTGAGTTGCAATATGCAATTGTTTCTTTGCTTAACTATACTTATTCTAATAAAATCCCCACCAAAAAAAAATGCTTTACCTAAATCGGATATATCATAATTATTTATCCGTAGTACTTTCGTCCAGCCATGCAGTGGATCGTCTCTTACAAGTCGAAGGCATTTAAATGAAAGCACGATAACCAGGCCCCTGTATTAATGAATGTGCTTTGAGCACCACGCCTACACTAGCATATTATACTGAAAGTATACGAAACATATGTCTTTAAGCTATACTGAACTATATGATAGTGACTTTTATGGTGGAAAATCATTAATACAAATAGGTATGCCTATAGAATACCTTTATTATATATCTTTTCTGAAAAATGGTTTCAGTGTATTGTTCCACAAAGCCTAAGACATACTGCTGTTAGTACTTGTACTTACTTGATAAAATTATCTACAGGCATTTGAAACGCAAATGGACCATCCCATAAAAGTAAAAAAATACAAAGTGTGTGTCTCAAATAACGTATATTTGTTTCGCTTTAAATATGTACATTGAAGGCTTCCGAAGTTCGATGAAAAAATAGCAGTGTTGTTATATAGCCTTCCTCAAAAATTTGGCTAACGAATGCTTTCACATTCGACTGGTAGTTCCAGAGATTAGCGAGTTCAAACAAAGAAACAAACTCTTTAGCTTCATTACTAGTTTATATATAGATGGTGTAGCGATATAAAAAGGAAACGACTTCATCGCCACTTAAAAACGTATAATTTTGTATAAAAAATCCGAATGTACAAAAAATTACAAAAACTTAAAGAAAAAAATTTAATACTTGAGGTTTTTTTGTTCATTGAATAAAATTTCAAAATTTAGTTAGATTACCTACGCGTCGAGTTAAACTGCAGTTGCAACTGTAATTTTTGCTACGATCGCGTAGCACCAATAGTGAACGAACGATATAAAAACCTGTTGTATTCTGCAATTAAAGTTACACGAAACTATTATTTATAAACGACAGTAATATTAGTAAAAAATCAATAATAAAAAAATCTGATGGATCCTGGATTATTTCTCTCTGAATTATATCTTGAATTCCATTTCACATCTGGTCGGTATGGTTTTGAAACTGCTCCCTCGAATAGATCTCCACTCCTCAACTCATTCAAAAAATCCAGGAACAGATTAGTGCATAGGGGTAGGGTAAGGCCGAAAACTCGGCTTGTTACGTCTTATATTTTCAGGCGTATCCTAAACAAAATAACGCACATTAAGAATGCTGTAACAAGCTGAACCACTTTTACCAAAAAAATTGGTAACGAGTAGAAATACACATACCTGATAAGATCAAAAGATCAACATATAACTATATGTCGAAGACTTCACAAAAATCCAATTTAGATGATTAAGGACGTATTTTTCATAATATCTTTACGATTATCAGCAAAAAAAAAAAAAATTGCAACCTTCAGCAATGAACACCAAAAAACCTCTGCCAAACTTCAAGAGAAAAATTTCATTTTGACAGCATCAGTTCAAAATTCAAAAGTTTGATTTTTTAAATCAGAAAAACGACCAAAAAAAGGTTGTCTAAAATCTTAAAGAAGGATGGAATGTTGAAAACATAATATGCAGTAATCACTAATACTGCAGTACCCCCTTTCCAAGAAAAAAAAAGGAGAAACCCTGTAAGAATTAATCTAACCTAACATAAACAACAAGTAAATAAGATAATCGAAATTAAACCTAAATAAACAAAATCGAAGTGCAGCAGAAACAGAATAAAAGATATAGATAAGAGTATGTCGACTATGTCTCGACCCTAAACTAAATTATCGATACGAGTTAAAAAGGTTGTCTAAAATCTTAAAGAAGGATGGAATGTTGAAAACATAATATGCAGTAATCACTAATACTGCAGTACCCCCTTTCCAAGAAAAAAAAAGGAGAAACCCTGTAAGAATTAATCTAACCTAACATAAACAACAAGTAAATAAGATAATCGAAATTAAACCTAAATAAACAAAATCGAAGTGCAGCAGAAACAGAATAAAAGATATAGATAAGAGTATGTCGACTATGTCTCGACCCTAAACTAAATTATCGATACGAGTTAATCGTCCGTTTCCCAACACTAAGAGCTGACATTATGTCATTGAGGAAATGACAGTCGTAACGACATCTGTGGGCGAAAGCCAGAACTATAAGCATTGATAGTTAAGAAAAAGTTTTAAACAAATTGTTTCAATTAGGCACAACTAGATGTCGCAATTAATATTTTTACTATAGGAGCTAACTTCCCGGAAAAATAATCATCACCAGAGGATCTGGAAAAAATTCTTTCTCCATACAATGACACCAACATTCAACGTGACGGCTGAACGATGCGAATTATAAGCTCGCGAATTACGGAGGAAAGCCATAGAAAGATTATCAGCGACTTTCGCATAAACTTCTGCTAAGGATGATAAGTTCGATGCGTACCGAGTCCGACTTTCAGCTAAATTTACGCCTCGAGTCTGACTATTAGTACGAGTAGGAACCATGTGAACTTTATGCAATATTCTCATAAAACTTGAAAGGGGAGGAATGATTCTACGCGTGTTTGAGCCCGACTTTCAGCTAAATTGACGCTTAGAGTCTGACCATATGCACGGGTAGAACGCATAAGACCTTCCCTATCATACATAAAGAATAGAACTAGTGCAGGCAAAAAAAAAAAAACTTGATAAGGGAAGAATTATTCTACGCGTGTTTGAGCCCGACTTTCAGCTAAATTGACGCTTAGAGTCTGACCATATGCACGGGTAGAACGCATAAGGCCTTCCCTATCATGATATCATACATAGAATAGAACTACTGCAGGGAAAAACTGCTGAGTTCTCAATAGATCTGGATTTCAAAAAGAAAGAAGGAATTAAACCATACTCTGATGACGATGATGAAGCTCACATTGACAGGTGAATTAGCTAGTTTAAGGAAATCGTAAATTAAAAAAAATAGAACCTCCTTCTTTGAAGTCGGTTAAAAAAGGGAACAGACTCAAAGTACGAACGATGTTATAAGTCTTTCGTATTAGAATCAGTTAGGAATAATTAAAGTAGAAAATTTGAAAATTTTAATGTATTAAGAAAAATGATGAAATAATTACGTAACTTGAAAAAGAGGTTTTTTGTTTAAAGGAATATTCACGTAATTATAGTGCCATATGAGAGGATTACGTTTAAAACCAATAATCCCGTTGGAATTAAGTCAAAAAGTCCAAGGTTTTTAGAGTTAGAAAGAAATTAGTAAATTGAAAAAATGTCCGAAGACGAATTCTCTAAAATCAGTATTTTGTCTAAAAAGTTTTTAATATAGAGATAGGAATAACCTTCGTCTGCTATGTTAGGATGCAAAAAGGACAAAACAAAGTTAAATAGGCAAATGTGATAATATGAATGTACTTAGAAAAAGTTAGAAATGCAGTGATCAGTCTGATGGGAAACTGAATGGCAAAATAAAAGCATCAGTCCCTAACAAACTAACACTAAACGAATCACAACGCTAAAAAAAAATCGAAAGCTAACTAAGGCAGACAGGAAACAACAAAAAATAACCCTCAACTGCCATAGTAAAGACAAAACCAACAAATATACGGGGTTCCACGTAGCACGAAAGTGTTAGGTAACCAGCAATATGTGACTGGTAGAGGAATGGTACGACGACGTGACATCACAGGAACGGTTGGGCTAAGAATTCAAAGATAAACAAATAGAAACTAGTAAACCATCTGCACCAAAAAACAAACAACGTACAGGTGGGCTAGAATCACAAAAAAAAATCAAATAGAATCTAGCAGACAACCGTGCAAAATCAACGCTTACCTTAGCCACGAAGTCTAAATCATTCGCACACCAATCATACACTACAGGATGCTAACTACTTTTAACTAAGGAGTGGAATAAAACCCAGGATAAAGATGTATTTAACGGGAAGAAATAAAAGCGTTTTATATGTTTTAAGGTTCTACAAAGTTATCATTTATATTGCATCATAACATAGCACATTATAATAACGAACACCATCAGCAATAGAAGGGTTAACAGAAGTTGTCAATCACAGCCACAGAGTACCTTTTGATAGATCACAGCATAACTCTGGTAACCATAGCAACGATCTTGTTTGACAGAATGAGAAATAAATTTCTGAACTCCTGTAACATATAGAAATAAAACATTAAAATTTGCTCGGATGAGCAACCATCCTCACAGAAACAGAAAAAAAATGATATTTCAGTAATCAGAATCAATAAAATCACTTACTTTTACTTCGGGCGCCATTTTGTAGCGATATAAAAAGGAAACGACTTCATCGCCACTTAAAAACGTATAATTTTGTATAAAAAATCCGAATGTACAAAAAATTACAAAAACTTAAAGAAAAAAATTTAATACTTGAGGTTTTTTTGTTCATTGAATAAAATTTCAAAATTTAGTTAGATTACCTACGCGTCGAGTTAAACTGCAGTTGCAACTGTAATTTTTGCTACGATCGCGTAGCACCAATAGTGAACGAACGATATAAAAACCTGTTGTATTCTGCAATTAAAGTTACACGAAACTATTATTTATAAACGACAGTAATATTAGTAAAAAATCAATAATAAAAAAATCTGATGGATCCTGGATTATTTCTCTCTGAATTATATCTTGAATTCCATTTCACATCTGGTCGGTATGGTTTTGAAACTGCTCCCTCGAATAGATCTCCACTCCTCAACTCATTCAAAAAATCCAGGAACAGATTAGTGCATAGGGGTAGGGTAAGGCCGAAAACTCGGCTTGTTACGTCTTATATTTTCAGGCGTATCCTAAACAAAATAACGCACATTAAGAATGCTGTAACAAGCTGAACCACTTTTACCAAAAAAATTGGTAACGAGTAGAAATACACATACCTGATAAGATCAAAAGATCAACATATAACTATATGTCGAAGACTTCACAAAAATCCAATTTAGATGATTAAGGACGTATTTTTCATAATATCTTTACGATTATCAGCAAAAAAAAAAAAAATTGCAACCTTCAGCAATGAACACCAAAAAACCTCTGCCAAACTTCAAGAGAAAAATTTCATTTTGACAGCATCAGTTCAAAATTCAAAAGTTTGATTTTTTAAATCAGAAAAACGACCAAAAAAAGGTTGTCTAAAATCTTAAAGAAGGATGGAATGTTGAAAACATAATATGCAGTAATCACTAATACTGCAGTACCCCCTTTCCAAGAAAAAAAAAGGAGAAACCCTGTAAGAATTAATCTAACCTAACATAAACAACAAGTAAATAAGATAATCGAAATTAAACCTAAATAAACAAAATCGAAGTGCAGCAGAAACAGAATAAAAGATATAGATAAGAGTATGTCGACTATGTCTCGACCCTAAACTAAATTATCGATACGAGTTAAAAAGGTTGTCTAAAATCTTAAAGAAGGATGGAATGTTGAAAACATAATATGCAGTAATCACTAATACTGCAATGGGTAGGTAATCAATTTTATAGAGAATACTTTTATCAAAGTTACCATGTACCTCTTCGATACTATTATTGATCGAAGATGTACCTACAAGAATACATAGGTTTTACAAATTCTTTATCAATTTCATTTAGCCCACAGATTGTTATTCTGAATCTAGTCTGTGTATGCAAGATATGCAAAGCGTAAACCCACATCCGATGTCTACAGGAGAAATTCTTATCATGAACCAGAGACAAAAAAAAACAATAAAAATAAGCATTTTAAACAAAACAATACAGCAAATAAGGAAGAATTTACACGAACTACAAAATTCAATATCATCGGAGGACCTCATAGAGATTGCTTTCAAAACCCAACTCAATCTGAATCCTACACGTTCAATTTCAGATTAGCTATCTGCGACATCCGACAATAAATCGCACGGCTCGTCGCAGAATAAAGTCGTCACTATATCGTATCGGTATCACTGCGCCCACGACTCACGGACGACTGGTATACGAGGCACGGGTATTCCGTGTTAGGTCTGTGGTGTACTCGGGTATGAATGTATAATGCTTCTTTCTGGGCGAAAGAAATCCCTTTTAAAAAAATATTAATTTTTGTTATATTATTATTCTTTTATTACATTATTATTAATATTTACACTTTTAAATATTTTTATGAAAAACATTTTAGAATATAAAAAAATGTGGCCCATCGGCATCAGGAACAGGGTCCAGGCTGCCCTTCAGGGCTCTAGAGAAAGGAACCTCCTTTCTATGCGTGCCGTGTCCAGTAGTACTGCTTTCTGAATCAAGCCTTTGCCCTGGCCGCGCAATGAGAGCCTTCTGAGGTGATGGTCAAGGCTCTCCGCTATAAGGCCATTTACTATAACGATTATCGGTACAATGATTGCAGAGTCCCTGTCCCACATTCGACAACCTCATAAGATAAGTCAAAATACTTTTTTTTTAAATCATTATCTTAATTGTGAAAGTCAGGCTTTTGCATTGTACGAACAGCAAAATTTGTTTGTCTGGGGATATCGCAAAAATATTATATTCCCATGTAAATCAAGATGATAATCTCCAATTAATCAATTAAAGCAGGTCGGTAATAGAATCACTCGGTCTATCAGAAAGCCATTAAAATATTCCATTGGCCGAGTGGTTTATTATTGCAGAACTAATTCTTCTTGTTAATTGTGGAATGGCATTAAATTAATTACAAAACAAAATGTAATTTCATGACCTTCAGATATGGAAAAGTGAATAGTTCTGTCGGTGAACCATTCACCTCCCCCGGTGTCCCACCAACCTAACCGCTCAACGTCTGTATTCAAGTTATCCGCTGTGGTAAGTTAGGCGCAAGTTCACGGCGACGCTTATCTCGCCAAAATAAATTGCGCAAGTAATCAAATGTTATAGAGAATTGTTATGTCTCGTGTTATGTTACTTTTTGTCCAGTTTGCTATTGTTCAAGTGACATTCTTGGACCTTTAAGATAGTGTTCAATTTAAGGCTAATAGAAGCTAAAACTTGCGGTTTTGTTTTTATTTTCTATGATTATTAGGCCTTTTACTATAATTTGTCAGGAACGTCTTTGTGCGATCGCCAGCGACAAAAGAAGTACTTAGTTATAGACTCTTCCAAAAACATCTGATGAAAATATAAACAAATCCTGTTCAGGTTAAGTTCTTACGCAAGCACTTGTTAAAGCGAATTTGTAACATATTAATCTGTATTTATGTTATTGTATTCTTTATAAGGTTTAAATTTTAAATATCAATTTTTCCAAAAAATATTATTTGAATGATGACATTATTAAATTGTGATTGAAAAATCCTCGACGAAAATTGTTGTTATCAAATTAACCTCAATTGTCAAATGAAAAACATCATTAAAGATTTCAAGTATTCAAATAATGAAATCTAAGCACTCAATTTGTAAGATTACTACAAATTAGCACACACAGTACAGCGGTGCTATTCTGTAAAAATCTCACCGTGAAAACTTAGGTGAAGTGAGTGTGAGTAGACGCTTTTTCAGCCGCGGTGGGATATGTGCCTAAGTGCCCTAATATACGGTCCGTAACGGCCACCGACCGGCTCCCGACCCGCCACCAAATCACCGAATGTCGTGCGGACAAGGTGTCAGCTTAAACGCTACTAACCATCACAATTGTATCGATCTGAACGGGGTTTAAAGCGGGCCACTCACGATCAAGTTCACCGTCAAGTTTGCAGCGGACTTGAAGCCGCGTCCAGTAAACTTGACGGAGTATGGTAAATACACGGTCAAGTTTACTGGACGCGGCTTCAAGTCCGCTGCAATCTTGACGGTGAACTTGATCGTGACTGGCCCGCATTAGACGACCGATATTTTGGCTATAGATTCTTCGTAGGAACTATGAACTATTAAACTATTTATTTGGCGATTAGTAAGTACCTAAGAGGTACCTAGAACTAATTTAAGTGTGCCTTATATTTCATGAATATTTTAAATGCCAAATGAAAAGCAATACAATTCTAGTTAAAGAGACTATCAGTTAAGGTGAATGGGTAGTTGAGACCGCGAAATTCAAATTTTCTTACGTTTTTTGCAATTTGCAGGTCAGTGTCAGGTTGTCAAAATATGATTCGCGACAATGACAGGTACATATTTAGAGAATTATCTTATGGAAAAGTGTTAATGGTAGAAATCTAACTTAAAAAGATGTATTAATGATTCTAATGATTATAATGCTCTAAATATGTACCTGTTATTGTCGCGAATCATATTTTGATCAAGATACAATCTGACACTGACCTGCAAATTGCAAAAAACGTAAGAAAATTTGAATTTCGCGGTCTACCACTATCCATTCACCTTAAATAGTTGTTACTTCTACTTTAACCTAACAAAGATCGAAACATCTATTCTCTTCGTCAATCAAGAATTAAATATTCATGAATATAGGTACCGTGCCGTTCATTCTGCGAATAGAATTTGACATCACAGAAAAGTCACGTTACAGAAAAGAGCATAAAATGTAATATTTCCAGCTTCAATTTCAATCACTACGCCGTAAAATTAGTTAAATTGACAGAAAAATGACGACACACTTACACCGCTGAAACGGAACAATAAAAAGTTATTTGCAATCCGTCGTTGCATTAAATCTACCAAATTAGATATCCAAATAACTGGCAACACAATATCTATAAATAAAAAAAGAACAACAAATTTCAAAAATAACGTGAAAAATCAAAAGTCATTAATGTCCAATAAGTTGAAAAGTTGAGCGACGGCTATAATAAATCATTTTGTACATCTCTGTACCAATTTTTTTTTCCTAGTCTTTTTTCATCAATTTAACACGAGCAAAAAGTGGCACTCAATTGTAAGGTTTACGCTGCGATACAATTTTTTTCTTTTTTATTATGAGCAGCCAGTTTAATATTTTCGGCCAATCAGCGGCGGCGGTTGGTGGTCGCGCAACGCCCTCCGCACTCGCGATTGGTCGGTGAGCGGTACAGATTGTGCGATGGCGGGAAACGGATTTAAGTCTATGGCATCTCATTCTTGCAATCGACAGGGCAGTGCGGCAGATCCAGTATCGATATCGATTAGTTTAATCGTGTTAATTCTCGGATTCCGCAAGTTACGACGAATTCCTGGTTAGTCCTTTCGTGCGTAATAAATACGTAATAACTAGTTTTATAATGCTTTTCTTCTCTCAGTTATAGAAAAAAGTCAGAACACTTGATTATGTAGAAGTATGTAATTGAATAAAGATATTAACTCCAGTTATGAGTTCAGAGAGATATTGGATTGAAATGTTTCGCAGGTGAAGCATGCCTCAGGCATTAACCATACAGGCAGGCATTCAGGCATTGGCCTTTGTACAGTATTTTTTTTACTTGTACAGACGCCAGCACATCAAGCTACCCGAAACTGTCAAATTTTCCCTATCAACTTTGAACCTTATGCTTCAGCGATAAAGTTGAAAATCTATTAAAGACATTTGACAGGTTGTAGTAGGTTGATGTGCTGGCGTCTGTACATAAAAAAACATAACATACATAACGACATAAAGTTACACAAAGTTACATAAAGTTTTGATAAATAATTAATGTTGCTGGAATTGTACAATCAGCATCCCCTTTTGCCCCTAAAAAAATCATTACAGGACAACTTTTTTAAATAACAAGACAATAGGTTGGTACCGTGTAGATAAGAATGTAAAATCCCTTTTTTTCAACCAAAAGAAAGTCCATACGCAAAAAAGCGTCATTATAGATTAAACTTTCTTCCCCGTGAAGAAAAAAGCAAAAAAATGAAGTTTTATTCTATCGACAAATCATTCTTCCCAATCGACAAAAACAGGCAACTCGTCAAAACATAAACCTCATCCGAAATTTAATTGTATCGACACCTTCCCCTCACTAGTGAACTAAACGTCTCGAGCGCAGTCTTCACGCAGACGACCAATTTCATCAGCTATACATTGTGGCTGCCATCAACTCATCATTACTGCTCGTTGAGACCGAATCGTTGTAATTTACTTGTAATCACGCATAACATCGAACAACGTAATTGGA
This sequence comes from Oligia fasciuncula, assembly GCA_963082905.1. NCBI lineage: Eukaryota > Metazoa > Arthropoda > Insecta > Lepidoptera > Noctuidae > Oligia > Oligia fasciuncula. The sequence continues at coordinate 8,925,089 of OY720409.1, forward strand.
TCTCAAGTAATTATGGTTTAAGTAGTTTTATACTAAATAGGTTTTGATGTTGGCTTTTTATACATATAAGCAGATAGGTATGTTATTTTTATGTACCTACTTCCAGGGATGTAAATCGATGGTAATAATATAATGTTCGGTGGACCTAGGACTAGTTTTTTTATTTAGTACCTAGGTATCTACTAACTTATAGGTATGCTCTGACGCTAAACTAAATCCCACCAAAAACATTTTCATGTAAAATGTTGCCAAGACGACACCACATATGGCTCAAAAAGTTATCAGATCTCATGTAGAGCCAAGCTTCTAACTCTACACGCCCTAACTTCACAAACTCTACACCTTAGTCAAAATATGAGGCTTGGCCGTTTCGTTACTACAAAAACTATTGTATAACAGAAAAGTAATGAACAGTGAATAAATTTTTCACCTTACGCCCATGTGATGGTAGCGAAACGGCCAAGCCACATATTTTGACTAAGGTGTAGAGTTTGTGAAGTTAGGGCGTGTAGAGTTAGAAGCTTGGCTCTACATGAGATCTGATAACTTTTTGAGCCATATGTGGTGTCGTCTTGGCAACATTTTACATGAAAATGTTTTTGGTGGGATTTCAAATCTTTTTGAAAGTTGCTTATGAAATAATTATTTTTTGGGGGTTTCTTTACTAAAAATCCTGAAATATGTATTTTATTATTTATTACAAGGAGTCCCTATATCAATTTTCAGAACTCTAGCATCAAAATTTGCGGAAGTCTCTTACAAACTTCCATCCCCTAGTTTAAGGGGTTGGAGGGTAAAAGTTCCAAGTCTTAGAATTGTTTGTGTACTATTACTAGCTTACATACCAAATTACAGCTTTCTAGGACTTCAGGAAGAACCTTAGAATATAGATGCTTATGAAATAAAAAATTTTTTTTTTGGTGGGTTGGGGGGTTATTTACTGCAAATCCTGAAATACGTATTTTATTATTTATAACAAGGAGTCCCTATATCAATTTTCAGAACTCTAGCAACAAAATTTGCGGAAGTCTCGTACAAACTTCCATCCGCTATTTTAAGGGGTTGGAGGGTAAAAGTTCCAAGTTTTAGAGTTTTTTTGTTGTTTTTGTACTATTACTAGCTTACATACCAAATTTCAGCTTTCTAGGACTTCAGGAAGAACCATAGAATATTGATGCTAATGAAATAAAAAAAAAAAAATTTGGGTGGGTTGGGGGGTTATTTACTGAAAATCCTGAAATACGTATTTTATTATTTGTAACAAGGAGTCCCTGTATCAATTTTCAGAACTCTAGCATCAAAATTTGCGGAAGTCTCATACAAATTCCCATTCCCTTAGTTTAAAGGGTTGGAGGGTAAAAGTTCCAAGTCTTAGAATTGTTTGTGTACTATTACTAGCTTACATACCAAATTTCAGCTTTCTAGGACTTCAGGAAGAACCTTAGAATATTGATGCTTATGAAATAAAAAAAAAATTTTGGGGGGTGGGGGGTTATTTACTAATCCTGAAATACGTATTTTATTATTTATAACAAGGAGTCCCTATATCAATTTTCAGAACTCTAGCATAAAAATCTGCGGAAGTCTCGTACAAACTTCCATCCCCTATTTTAAGGGGTTGAAGGGTAAAAGTTCCAAGTTTTAGAGTTTTTTTGTTGTTTGTGTACTATTACTAGCTTACATACCAAATTTCAGCTTTCTAGGACTTCAGGAAGACCCTTAGAATATTGATGATCATCAGTGAGTCAGTGAGTCAGTGACGAAATCGGGGTATTTTAGATATCAATAAAATCTAAAGTTTATGAGCTATGCAATTGAAACTTTATAGGTTTAATAAGTCAACCACTGACATCATATCCCGAAAATTTCGTTTATCTGGTATAATCCAAACTCAAGTTATGAAGGTTCAAAAATACGACGAAGTGCTTCGAGAAAAGGTAGGTAGTGCCCTTGCGCTTCGCTTGGCTCGTCTTGGCGGGGGCACTCCCGTGCCCCCAGATTGACAACAGCGATCGACCTTTTTATCGTTACTGTATCAGCCGAAAATAGGATAAATAGGTAGGTAGTGGGCAGCTAAATAGTATTTTAAATAGTAACTTTAATTTAATGTTTTCACTTTGATGTTTGGAATGTTTTAATCTAATTAGGTACGAAAAATTACCTAAGTGGCACAGGTCTTAATCTCATTCATTATTGATTAACTTATTTATTTAGCTATGGAAAACAATTAGATAGGTACATACATAGGTACCTAAATTTTTTATATAATTAGACACCTAATAAATTATGAAAATGAAAACGTATTTATGTAGATTCTCGATTATGGAACGTTTTCCACGTACTTTCCTAGACATTTACCTACTTACCTACTTAGTTAGTCTTTAAAATGTAAGGAACATAATTTTTACGTTACGTGGTAGCCACCTACCTACTTATTGCAAAAATCCATTAAGGTTACCCCCCAGTCCTACTTATATCTATCATGTACATATGTCTTATTTTATGTTATATATACCTAGGCACATTTAAATATAATTATGTCCTAGGTACATACAAAAAGAAAACCATTAAATATCTACGATGAACGTTAGTTCAAGTTAATTTACTTTTAAATGGCTCCATACACAAGTTGTAGCCCACTAAAGTCTAATGATGCTTGTTAGGTACGAATGATAGATGAAGCATGAATTAGCTGTTGAGATGTCATACGATATTAAACTTTATTGTAGTTTGGTGTAAGGCTTTTATCTAAAGAAAATTGCTTTTCCGGCGGGCTGTGTTTTAATTGTTGGTTTATACTTATGTAGAGTACAAAAGCGCCTTTCGTATTTTTGCAAAGTAATATTTTATTGTATGTAATTTTAACAATAATATTAACAACGAAGTGCAAAACAAGAGCTTCGATTATAGATAGCAGTATTTTAAATGCATATTTGCCATCTTGCGTCGGGTAGCGAAACTAAAACTTCAAGTGGTAAAGTAACGTTTACAGAAGTATTGCTATTCCTCATTAGATGGCGCTTTAATAAAGTTCAAACCATTTAGTTCTATTCTGTGCACACAGAGGGCACTAAAATAGTTTTTATAAATTACTTTTCTCTTAGAGTACTAGATGGCGCTTTCGGTAATTCCCTTTAAATTTTGCCAGTATTATAATACAGTTGCTAATTTATTACGATGTAATTTAGTCCGAAAATTGCATTTCACTCTTCAGTTATGTATCTACTTACTATGTGATAGGCCCATGTAGGTAATAGACAGCAAAGCTGTTGTCTTCAATCGGGCATATACTTAGATTTTGATAGGTACTTACCGCTTTGCCCCTCCTGAGAATCAAACCATGGGGTTTGAGCATGGGTTCAAAAGTCGACACTTGCGACAACTTGACTGAGTAGGTATGTACAGTGGGGTAATTACGTAACACACTCCCAATCCCAATGCCATTCATTGACAATTCAATAATATCTATTGATTGCGTTATTTACCTACGTTTCGAGCAGGCGAATTTACGAATGAATGAAGCAATGGATTATGAAATTCCTTCAAAATCATTCGGATTGTAACAGTGTGTTACTTAGGAATGTCGGATGTCCGTGACTACCGCCGGACCACCAACGCCAATCGCTTCCATATTTTGTAAATAATTAGTACTCAATTGGTACTAATTAGTACTCGAACCACAAAATTGGTAGGTACCTTAGTAGTTTTCGAGAAAATCGACTTTGAAGGTGGTCCGGCGGTAGTCACGCTCCCTTCAGCAGGACCACCATGTGCGCCGAAAAAGGGGGCACGCTACAGCTATTCTAAGTATACAAATAATTAGTACCCATAAATATGATTTATTTCGTAAAAAAAACAGAACTCTAATTTGTATTTACCGAGAAATCAACGATGGTAACTTTCTCGCAATTGTTCAGCAGGACCACGATTTTGAATGTTGATTCCAAGTTAGAGAAGCTTGTCGCTTTCCTCAAACCTACATAAAAAATTAGTACCCATAAAGAAGTTATAGCGACCAAAAATTCAGATTCCTAAGTATTTTAAGAGAAATTAGCTTTCATTACTTTTCCATACTAAATCTCCGCGTATAACCCGACCAAATTAAGTTGTCAATGGTAATGGCGCCGATTCCCTTGTTCACAAGCACAACTTAATTTGGTCGGGTTATACGCGGAGATTTAGTATGGAAAAGTAATGAAAGCTAATTTCTCTTAAAATACAACACTTAGGAATCTGAATTTTTGGTCGCTATAACTTCTTTATGGGTACTAATTTTTGTAGAAATTTGGGAAGAAATCACCGAGTTTTTAATAGGGAAATCTTGAAATGAAAATTTGGCACCGTGACTACCGCCACCCCACCAATGGCATGGTATATCTCGTAAACTACTGGAGTACTAGTTTTGAATTTTGGGTACTAATTTTATCTTGCAGGGTACTATTTTTTTATGTAGGTTTGAGGAAAGCGACAAGCTTCTCTAACTTGGAATCAACATTCAAAACCGTGGTCCTGCTGAACAATTGCGAGAAAGTTATCATCGTTGATTTCTCGGTAAATACAAATGTTAGAGTTCTGTTTTTTTTTACGAAATAAATCATATTTATGGGTACTAATTATTTGTATACTTAGAATAGCTGTAGCGTGCCCCCTTTTTCGGCGCTCATGGTGGTCCTGCTGAAGGGAGCGTGACTACCGCCGGACCACCTTCAAAGTCGATTTTCTCGAAAACTCCTAAGGTACCAATTTTGTGGTTCGAGTACTAATTAGTACCAATTGAGTACCTACTAATTATTTACCAAATATGGAAGAGATTGGCGTTGGTGGGGCGGCGGTAGTCACGGACATGAATGTCGGTGTTTATGACAAAATTTAGAACTTGACCAGCTCCACTTTTCCTAGTTACCTACTGTAGGTGCAAACAGTAAAGAATTATTTAAACAGAATAATCAGCTATTATTAAATCACAATAATAGTGAATACTTACCTACTTACCTATTAGGTATGCTGGCTTATATATTCTGTCATCATCAATCAGTGGCGTAACTATACCGTTTGGGGCCCATGGCAAATTCAAGGGATGGAGCCCTCCCTCAATGTAAAGAAGCTCAACCAGCGATATAGTTTTTTTTTAATAGCACTTTTCCGCGACTTCTTCCGCGTAGTTTTCATATTTTCCCCTACAACATTTAACACCTGACTGCTTCGTTGGTCTAGTGGACGCAAACGCTACTGCTGAGCATGAGGCCCTGTCCAAAAAAATTAGATAAACATTGGGAAAAAGGTACAAAATGTTCGAAACCTGAATGATGTCCTTTGTTGCACATTTTCAAAAAAAAAGTTTAATTTATAAACTTATGTTAGGCTGATCCTGTGCTCATGGCCCTCTCGGGCAGGGGGCCCGCTCTGGCTGGGGTCCCGTGGCATTTTTCCCCAATGCCACCCTATAGTTACACCACTGCATGAAGTATCATTACCTTTACAGAATCACCTAAGTAGGTAATTGAAGAAAGTCAAGCCTCGATCATCTGCCTAGCCTTTTTCCAACTAAGTACCTATGTATGTTTGGGTCGGCGGTGGGACACTTTTAAATGTCAATAATATTTTTTTTAAACTAGATGAGTTCGGCGTTTCCTATCTGACTACTCTGAAAAGAAAGGCCCAAAATAAACTCAGAGGTTGCAGTCTCTTTGAAAGTCCAGACATAGGTAATCTTGGTCAGATCATGTGAAGACCATTTAGATTAGTGTTTGAAATGGTCTTTTGAGGGAAGAAACACACAGATTGAGTGGACCTGTCTAACTTGTGCACGCATTTGTCAGTAGGTAGGTCATGCAGGTCAACTCAAAACTTATACTTAGAACTCAACGATTTGATGAACAATACCAAAGAAAGGACATTTAGGTAGGCCGCTTAAATTACTCAAACTGCCAGACCATGACTAAAACTAACTGAGAAAAGAAAAGACAAAAGAAAATTGAGTTGAACATATTGTAATTAGTTTATAAAAAATTTAAGAACCATAGCCAATATTCGTGATATTATGTTTCACCTCTAGTTTTCATAAACTGGCACCATTATTTTGAGACTTCCTGTATCCTTATTTTTTCCTAGAAAATTTGTCAAGCCACGTTGTGTTCCTTTAAAATATAGAAGTAAAAAGATTTTATCTTCAAAATTAACGCATTTCATTTCGAACAACAATACGTAAAATACTAAAATACTTTGAGAAGGTTGAGAAAAAATGCATGTAATTACAGAATACAGAAAATATCCTTTTTGAAATCGGTCCAAAATAAAGACAAGCCCTTTTCACATTTTTATTTTCAATATAGGTAAGTTACAATACAATATGGTTGTCAACATTTTAACATCGTTAAACACTATACTTTTAGTTTTTTAGTAGAACTGCACCTTGAAATAGCACAAATTACAATAAATAAATGGTAAGCCAAAGGTATGTTGAAATCACTATACATACATGTAAACAGTTAATATTAATTTGCATTATTTACTTAACGATATAAATAAGAAAAAAAAAATACCGTTGCCATAAATCGAGTTTCTAAAAAAACTAACATACATTGTCTTTGGTTTAGTAATGCACCAATCCAGCCATGAATGCATTACTTAAAAATAATTTCTTACTCGGACGTAAACATTATTACAACAATAAAATCTATCAATATGGTCCTTGTACCTATTACCTAACTATAAGATAAAAAGTATCAATAACTTCAAACTTTTCTGTTGGCACATTATTTAAGTAAATTTAAAATATTTTCAATAAAAACCATCCATGAACGCGTTGAGATTTCTTTCGGTGAGTGCTCGCGGGGATTCTTCGGTGTCTAAGATGTCACAGGGCAGCATTAGCTAGAAAACATATTAATTATATATCTATTAAATTTACTAGGGAATTCTATGCATATAATTTGCTAATTTATTATTAACGAACACTTTGCCAGTCACTTCGTCCGCCCTTTTCATAATCCGCTATTCATTGTCCGCCATATTCTATACCAAGTGAGAATTTCGAATAAATCGGCCTTATTCCTTGTCTATAACGTAAAAACAACCTCTGTACAAAACTTGAGATTTCTAGGTCGAAGTATTTTGGCTAGGCGTTGATGAGCCAGGTAGTGAGTGAGGCAGGACTATTATTTTTAACCGACTTCCAAAAAGGAGGAGGTTATATGTTCGACTTTATTATACATATGTACTGCCTCGATGGTCTCGTGGTCGCATAGCTCTACTGCTGAGCTTAAAGTTCAGCATTTTAATTGCATCGGAATCATTTCGAAGGATATTGCTAATCCATTGATTGCTTCATAGGTATTATGTACGAAAAAATGTTCAGTTCGGCAACGTAAAAAACGCAATGAATGTTGTTGAACTGTCAAAATGAAACCCATTGCTACTGATAGTGTGTTACGTAATTAGGGCAGGTCAGTCAAAATCGAGAGCTGTGGTGGCCACGTGGTGACGGCCGCGATTTACGAGTTTGTAGGTCGTAGGTTCGAACCCAGACAGGCGCTTTACTTTTTGTAAATTATATCATCAACACTGCTCTCAAAACGGTGAAGGAAAACATCGTGAGGAAACCGGTATGTCCTAGAACCAAAAATTCGAAGACATGTGACATCTACCCGCACTGGGCCCGCGTGGTGGATTACGGCCCACCCTCTTTCACAAAGAGGAGGCCCGTGTCCCAGCAGTGGAAACATTATAGGCTGATTATGTATGATTGTGTATTTGCATACATAATCATTCTTAGTGGGAAAACTCAATAAGACTTTGCAGTCTTATTGGGTTTTCCCACTAAGAATTTTCACAGAAGTTGCCCCTAGTCTAGATTTGTCCCCTGTTAATGGCAATAGGCTTGCCCCAATTACTACATGGACTATGGACTAAATTGCCCTTCGAAAAAAAATCGGTTGTAATCTCAATATAGGTAGGTAACTAGGTACAGGTTGACGAATGCCGTCAGTCATTTTCTTAAAGTTAGTAAAATAGTTTTCACCCCCTCTGTTTGGTTCCTACAATTGCTTACTACATCGTGCATGCGTGTTATCTAGCTATGTTATCCTTACATCACTTTGGAAAATTGGGGAGCCTTAGACAAACGGAACGCACTTCACTTTACACTTTACTTACTTATTATATTACTTTTGTAGCTCCGTAAGTATTTCCTATTCGGATTAGTCTAGGAAGTTTACCAGGTATCTCTGTCGGTCTGTTTGAGACAGCCAAAATATCAGAAATGGACCACGATACTCTCTTAGAGCACAGGTCTATTACGATAGCAAGTACACTGCCACATGGACAAATTGCCCTGCAAATGATAAAGCCCAAGGAAATAACTCCAGCACCCTTAATTGCGTAGGTACCTACACTTTGAATCACAATCTCGATATGAATCATTTTGAAGGATATTGCTAATCTGTCTGCTCAACAACGTTATTAACGCAATGAATGTTGTTGAACTGTCAAAATTAAAGCTATTTGATATCTGCTATCGCGATCACCCGCCAGGTCTAAAGATTGATTTACCCGGTGCGATTGAATTGCCTGAGGCATGCAATAAGTTATAATAAAAATTGCACCGTCCTGTCTTTAGTTTAGTGGCTGCTTCAATTTTATTGTATGCCACAGGCTTAGACCAAATAAAAAACCAAGACAGAGGGCTGTCAATAGTAAAGTGAGGCCAGTTTCGTAAACATGTGTGCACATAGTGAGGTGTAGTTTGATTGTAAATGGTTATAAATGTGTGCGTGTGTGCGTGTATGCACAGAGCAGAGGTGTAGTTTTGGCATGCTTCACTGTATTGTTCGCAGCGCTATGTCTTGACTTTTTTGTGGTCTGAGCCACAGGTAAGAAAGTTACATAGTGTAAATGTAACTTTAGGACTACCTACTTCAAAAGTGATGTAATACCAACCCTCTCAGTAACCGGCTTTCCTTCTAAGATGACCTTCAGCTTGGTTTTCTGGCACGGTGAAAGAATCTTGTCCAGATTGTTGATGAGTTCCTTCAATTCAGGCCTCATATGGCCGTCCCTTTTGCCGTTCGTCCAGCCGCGGGAGTACTGGAAGGTCTGCGCTGTTACTGAGGCCAGGGTCACGAAGATGAGGAGTAGGGTCACGTTGGCTGACATTGCGGTGGCTGGAACAAGGGAGTGACGTATTATATTAATCAATAAATTGAGTCGGGTAAAAAAGCTTTTTTTTTATATGGCATGAAGTGATTCCGAAATCCTGTTTACAGAATGAACAGCTTAATTTCATTTAATGTTGCTGAAAATAAAAAGTCTCTTGAGTTGTGTGCCACATTAGTGTGCATACACACGAGCGACATGCGTCAGCGCCATAGACATCCGTGGTCAGCGCCATAGATATCCGTGGTCAGCGCCATAGATATCCGTGGTCAGCGCCAAACGCAACTGCAGCCGCCGACACGTCTTCGGCTGCCGTCGACAAAGCACCGTTCGTGTATATGAGCACTTAGGCTCCCGATCCAGAATCGAATTTAGACCTAGAAATCGCGGTGAATACTGGGGGCCTAAAAAGGCCACTTTGGCAGAATCATAAAAGGATAGGTAACATTATGAATCATAAATGGCAAAGACAGTCCGTGTTTTTCTTTCATAGAGATACATAGAAACCAATAGTGTCGCTTGAACCTGCAGTTGCAGTTTGCGCTCTGCGGTCCATCTTGGAATTGCACCTTTTTTCGCTGCACTACGTAGGTATAATCAAAGAGATTGGGATTGGATTTGGATTGGATTAATTGGTATTTTAGCACAGACAAAAAGAAATAATTGAAAACCTGTCGATTATAATTCATAATGTTCGCTTGATTTTCCAAGATGATTCGATTTTCCAAGACATCACAAAATAAAAACTCCGAAAGAAGTTTAGAATGAAGGCAATACTATCTGACTGCATGATTGATCAACTAACATAATATGTTAATTGATCAATCATGCACATATTATGTGATAATTTGTGGAAGGCATATAGGTACAGACATCTTATAGTAGGTGAATATTAATTTAAATATTCTGCTGTTTTCATTTAAATACAGAATTGTCCTTTAGCTTGAAATCTTGTGCATGGTTGATCCCTAATCCCTAGGGCTATTCAAATAAGATATCTCACGGTAAAAGTTAGTCCAATAGACGATGGACGATGAGATAATTCCATTGAGTCAAATGTCGATTAGGTAATTGGGTTAAAAAGTTAACCTGTTAGAGTTAAAGGATTCACAGAAAATCCATCCAATTAATGATTGATTAGATTTTGAGTTGAAATACTGTTACGCTATTTTTACTAAATAACATAAGGAAAGAGTTCAGTATCAAAGGCAATCATCGCAGGAGGTACAGACGCCAGCACATCAAGCTACTACAATCTGTCAAATTTCTTTAATAGATTTTCAACTTTATCGCTAAAGCCTAAGGCTCAAAGTTGATTGGAAACATTTAACAGATTGTAAATTGAAATATGAAATTTGATTTGAAACTGTAAAATTTTTACCAGGATATTTGTACCTATATCAAATACTAATATATTAGAAATTCGAAAAAACCGTTACCATTTCACGCCTAAACCCCTGAACGGATTTCGATAAAATTTGGCAGAGATATAGATTGCATCCCGGGGAAGGACATAGAATTATCCTGATATTCCCACGGGATCGACACTAAACACTACAATGTGGAAAATAACTTTAATTTTGGAAGTTGGAGTCAAAAACCGAAAATGCGGAACTAACGACCCCGACATTAAAGTTATTTTTCACTTTATAGTGTATTTTTTTCAAGTCGGTTGTTTTTCTTGTAAAAAAGTTTTTGTTGCGAGGGATTGACACTATTAACAGCTCACTCCAAGCTCACTTCGCCTAAGTTTTCACGGTGAGATTTTTGCAAAAAATCAGCTGTTCCCTACATTTATGTTCGTATAACTCGTCAAAATGTAGGGAACAGCTGATTTTTTTTCCGCGATTTCAGGTTTGGTCCCATAGTAAAAGTGGTTCATAATGATGAGTAGGTACAATGATCTCTTAAGAGTAATGTGATAACCTAATCGCCACATTGTAGATCTGCAGATATGTATATGTAGGTAAGATATAGGAACTCTGATAATGAGTAATTTTAAACTGAACGGTGTAAACGATTGAGAAAGTTCTTTAGACTAGTTCATAAAGTTTCATAATAAATAAAATTCTTAACAAAGGAAAAAGTGGAACTATGAAAATAGGATGCGTATTATTTTTATGTACTCGTTTTGTAGGTTTATTATTTTTATTAAACATCGTAGGAATCGTAATAAAACCTCGCGTCTTTCGTACAACCTCGCTGCAAGCCGCTGGACAATTTTATAGTTAACAGCTGCAAACTGATTTTATGGTAGCAATTTTAAGTCCGTTCAGTTCGATTAATTGAATGTTTTTAATGTCAGCTCCTGTTTGATTGAAGTACAAGTGGTTGAGCCTATTACCGGTCACAACTTGAGTCCCGGGACCGAAACTTGAGAATGAAAAACGGTTTATTACGTAGAGAAAAGAAACAAAAGTTGGATATATTTTTTTAGTAAACTGCAACATGAATTAGTATTGCGGAAACATGTATTGTCATATTGCTCGCAACATGGATGTTGCAGCCGACAACATAGTCAATTCAACTCAGTCATTTGGCTGAAATGGTGATGAATCAACAGTTGCGCAACATTGTACGATGTTGCAGAAATTCATTAAGCATAATCAGCCTATAATGTTCCCACTGCTGGGACACAGGCCTCTTCTCTGTGTCAGGGAGTGGGCCGTTATCCACCACGCGGGCTCAGTGCGGGTTGGTTTGGTAGATGTCACATGTCTTCGAATTTTTGGTTAGAACCAAAAATCCGCCGCGAAGGAAAACATCGTGAGGAAACCGGCATGTCCTAGAGGACATGCCGGTTTCCTCACGATGTTTTCCTTCACCGTTTTGAGAGCAGTGGTGATGAAATAATTTACACAAAGTAAAGTCTGGTTCCAAATCTACGACCTACAACAACTCGTAAGTCGCGGCCGTTACCACTGGGCCACTGCTCTAGAAATACATTAATGTTTAGCAAATGTTTCTCTACCAACCCGCACTGGGCCCGCGTGGTGGATTACGGCCCACTCCCTGACACAGAGAAGAGGCCTGTGTCCCAGCAGTGGGAACATTATAGGCTGATTATGCTTAATGAATTTCTGCAACATCGTACAATGTTGCGCAACTGTTGATTCATCACCATTTCAGCCAAATGACTGAGTTGAATTGACTATGTTGTCGGCTGCAACATCCATGTTGCGAGCAATATGACAATACATGTTTCCGCAATACTAATTCATGTTGCAGTTTACTAAAAAAATATATCCAACTTTTGTTTCTTTTCTCTACGTAATAAACCGTTTTTCATTCTCAAGTTTCGGTCCCGGGACTCAAATTGTGACCGCTAATAGGCTCAACCACTTGTACTTCAATCAAACAGGAGCTGACATTATTACGGCCCAGTCCCTCTCACCGAGAGGAGGCCTGTGCCCCAGCAGTGGCAACATTGTAGGCTGATTATGACGAAAATATGTTTCTCAACTTTTGTTTACACACACAGATTTATGACACTCTAGGTTTATTGCACCAGAATACAACCCCCACTTTAAGTCACGCTCCACATTGTAGAGAGTCTCTTTCCAAAGTGACTTATGAAAAATATTCTTTTTAGCGATTATTCCTGAAAGATTTTCTTTATCCGGTTTGAAGTCTACATCCATAGCTCTCCAAAGAAGATTGCACAATGCAATACGGAAGTACGATTTTAAAATCCTTTAATGACACCACAATTAGAAGTGAGTTAATTAAAAATTCATAATATCACGCCTGTATTCACCAAAGGGGCAGGCAGAGGTATAACGTCTACGTAAATAGAGGGCAAGCCTTCTTTTCATCAACAGGTTTCCCACAAATCTTAACTCAGTGCTGATAGTGAGCAATTCTAAATGGATAAAATCCTATGATACTTTTACCGACCTGGGAATCGAACCTAAAGACCACATACTGAACATTCGTCTTGCGGCCATTACACCAACAAAGCAGACAAGCATAATAAATGAACCTTTATCCCAAACCCCTATCTTACTGGTACCTACCTACTGATATTTAAAAATGTTACTAGAGAATAACGAAAGAATTGCACCAACAACATTGGCTATACAACGCATAAAGAAGAATATCTATTGCATGCTATTTCACAGACCATAGACACAGTACTAGCTGGGAAATCTTCTAGGGCATTGGGTAAAGTGGATATAACCTCGATACCCGATAATGTATTTGAAACCGTGATGCAATAAACTGAAAGTTGAAATTGCAATGGTGAAAAGAGTTTTCCGATTTGATGGATTAGTTTTTTGTAATTTACTAGATTTTTTTGTGAATGGCATTTAAGACCGTTTACGGCATTTCATACAAACTTTCAAGCCCTTATTTTTCGAAATGAATGAACCGATTTTAATGAATGAATAACGCATAGGTAAGCAGGATACAAAGGTCTAAAAAGTTAGTAGAGAACATTTATGCTAGTTGCGCGGTAAACTCTGCTTGCGCGATGCAGGATTTTGCGTGACGTCGGGGTCATGCCTAGTTCTCAAATGACGATGTAGATGCCACCACAACGATTTGGGAAGCCGAAGGACTTGAATAATACTTGCCCATTTATAATGGACTTTCTTGTCCATTATAAATGGGCTAGGTCTGGATAAGGTTAACGCTGGAACTTGGAAGTTGCCTGTTCACTCTTGCTTTGGAGGTTTACGGGGGCAGTAAAAACAGTCACTTAGGTACGTTATTGTTTTTCAACAAAAATATCTCCTCCTACGCCTGATATTATAGCGTTCCATAATCAAGGATTATGGCTTTTCTACGAGTTATTTGCTCTTTGCCACCTGATCTAAGGCGACACTCTTGAATTTGCTCTCAATTCAATTTTCATGAAAAGTAGGACGCAATTTTCTTGATAAAACATAATAACCATCAGGCTTGTACTTCCTGAAGGGCTAGACAGAGGTAATACACTATACGATACGGGGGTCCCAAGCAAAGGATATCTATATAAAAATCTCGTGTCACATTGTTTTGACTTGACTTTTGGCTTGACCGATTTTTTTTTGCGTATTTTTGGTAGATCTGAGAATAGGTCGTAGGCTATTTTTTATTCACCTAGGTAATAAGAGTGGCCCTCTCCAGAACTTTTTTGGAATCGAAACTTACGCGGGTGAAACTGCGAGGCGCAGCTAGTTATACCACTAGTCAAATCACACACACTAGTCACTAGTCTAGTCTAGTTTTAGCTAGATAACTACTCAATACTTTTTGAGAAAATCGCTTTTGCTCATTGCGTAAATGTAAAGTAATAGGGGCGGGTTGTTTCACATCCACTTGAAGTACCTGTGCGTACCTATACGTCAAAAATGGCGCTAACTATAGTCAAACCAAAAAAACCTTGTTTCAAATTACAATTACAAAATTATGCCTTTGATATAAGTACCTACGTCAAATAATTACGATTACGTAATCGTTATTATTTGATGTACAGGCGCCAGCACATCAAGCTACTACAATCTGTCAGATTTCTTTAATAGATTTTCGACTTTATTGCTAAAGCATAAGGTTCAAGGTTGAATGTGAAAATCTGACAGTTTCGGGTAGGTTGACCTGCTGGCGTCTGTACGTATGTTACGTTAACCAACCGTTTGGAACAACCGGCCCTCTTCCTCTTCCGGTCTTCGTATTTGTGGTTCGAGGACATGCCGGTTTCCTCACGATGTCTTCCTTCACCGTTTTGAGAGCAGTGTGATAATGAAATAATTTACACAAAGTGGCCTGCTTGGGTTCGAACCCACGACCTACAACTCGTAAGTCACGGCGCCACACCACTGCTCTCATTACCTAACATCATTGAAAAAAAAGAACTGGTGGTAAGTACCTATAATCTCATGTACTTAGATGAAAGTATGATCTGGTTAATCCCCTGTCCATATTAGTTGCAAAGTAATTCGTCACTATTCGGAACATAGAGGTTCCAATCAACGGTCATACTCTGAAAGTCCTAATATACATTGCTCTGTACAATACGATATCTAGATACATCAGTGATACTTTGTATATTTAGAGTGGCTTGTACAACTTTCAGGACATAACAAGACCTAGAGACGACAGTTAATTAAGCTTCGTATATCTAATTGCGTTCCCAGTATGGATGCCAAAATTCAATCAAAGATATCAAATAGTTCAGACACTTTAGCAAGTCCAAGATTGGCACAAGTTCGTCAAAGTGGGCCTATCACTACTATTCAGTTTGTTTGAAAAAGGTTTAATTGAAATAAATGCTTTGAGTTTGAGTTTGGAAGTCGCAGCTGTTACCATTAGACCACCACTGCTCACGACTGACAACTGCTGACAATCGGAATGTTGAAAGTTAAATTGTTCTGTACTGAACTATACGACTACATACGAAACTAGACATTCTCTCATCAAAGATTTCAACACTAAAACTATTGTGCGAGGTAACCTCGCAAAAGCACGGGCTAATATGGTGGGAAAGTTGGGTCATTCTCAAACCGAATACGTATGTGTGACTTGCATCCCACAGACGTAGATATTCGATTTGAGAATCTCTGCTAAACATTTGCTGATTTCGTGCGAGGACACCTCACAAAAGCACGGACTAATATGGTGGGAAAGTTGGGTCATTCTCAAACCAAATACGTACTTATGTGACTTGCATCCCACAGACGTATTCGCTTAAGTCTCCTGGCGAGACGGTTCGTGACGACCCTCGAGAACAGCATACGTGGTATAGGTACGTGGCTCAGAAGTCAGATGGGTCTATAGTTCTTCAGCAAGGATTTATCACCTTTTTTGAAGAACAGAACCACCGCACCTCTGCTCCACGCCTCGGGCGTTGTACCCTCTTGGATAAAGGAATTAAAGAGACTCGCTAGCTCTTTCAGGACTGGAGCCGTCGTTATTTCGTCATTCCCAGGTGCCTTGTTGTTCTTTAGCTGCTCGAGAGCCGCCCTAATCTCGCATTGGTCGATATCCGGGATGTCCTCCGTGTAGTAGCGTGTTAATTCGGCTCGATGGTCATCTGCACTATGCCCCGCTGGTTTCATCGTCCGTGTTGAGTATAGGTGCCCATAAAAATCCTCGACTTCCTCGAGAATCTCGGACTTCGAAGTCACGATTCTGCCAGCCGCAGTTCTTAGTTTCGTCAGATGGGACCTCCCTAATTGCTGAGCGAACACTGTCGACCCTCGGTTTACACACATACACGGTTAACACTTAATTATTACATTGATATGAGGGGTAAATACGACTGGCACATACCAGGGAAATATGGCTCAAGAGAGAGCAAGCCTATTTTACAGGACTGCAGAGACCTCGACGCGCAAACTGAAACCATGAATTCAGCACAAAATTCTAGACTCCCTAGCTTAGAAAATTTTCATCGATTATAAAAAAAAGCTGCTGTTTCATAGAAAAGTACACCTACGCAGTCAAAATGTAC
This sequence comes from Oligia fasciuncula, assembly GCA_963082905.1. NCBI lineage: Eukaryota > Metazoa > Arthropoda > Insecta > Lepidoptera > Noctuidae > Oligia > Oligia fasciuncula. The sequence goes on from OY720409.1 coordinate 8,941,677, forward strand.
GGAAGAAAATTTTTCTGATGAAAAATTTCAACGCAAGTGTTTCAGAATCATGTACTGAATCCATGGATACAGGTTGCTCAGCGTTGTCCCTGTCACCCTGTAGTGGATGGAAGAAAGCCTGCCAGTTATGAAGATGATGACGTCAAGAATATATGCTGTAACATGTCAACTTCATAATACCTATTTGAACTGAAGTTATAATTAAACAAGGTAATTAAACAAGACAATAGGATGCTACACAATTACAGGAAGACAAGGGTGCAAATGTATACAATTGATATCTAAGGTACCGAAGATTTTCATTAGCTGAGCTAAGTGAACAGTTACAATTACGACAAGACGTTTGTTGCATAATTATGTCTTTTGACATACCTTGATTTCATTTCCAAGACAGTGATATAAATGAATGACATAGGAAATGAAACAGGATATGAAATTAACATTTAACGCGGCTTAATTTCATGGCATCCCATATTACAGGTAAAATGTTTATAGGCTTCGCTTCGTTTATTATTTGATGGATGGCAATTTAATTAATTGGTTTCGAGACTGTTGTCATCATCATCATCACAAACAGCCTTACACCCCTTTATCTTAATTTTCCCTTTATATTTAATCGGAAGACTTTACAATGGACATTAATTTAGGGGTTTATTTATAAACGTTGCTTAAAGTTAAATACTGATTAGCGACAGTTTATCCATACATTTTTGACGTTTATTTATTTATTTACGACGTTTATACCTTTATAAATAAACCTCTACTGAATGTCCATTGCAAAGTATTCTGATTGATTTCTCGTCATCGCCTTCATTATCATCATCATTTCAGCCGAAAGACGTCCACTGCTGGACATAGGCCGCCAAGCACCTCCACTTTGACCGGTTCTGTGCTTCTCGCATCCAACGGGTTCCTGCGGCCTTCACAAGGTCGTCGGTCCACCTTGTGGGAGGCCTTCCAACGCTACGTCTTCCGGTACGCGGTCGCCACTCCAGAATCTTTTGGCCCCATCGGCCATTTGTTCTGCGAGCAATGTGCCCTGCCCACTGCCACTTCAGTTTGGCAATTCTTCGGGCTATGTCGGTTACCTTGGTTCTCCTGCGGATCTCCTCATTCCTTTCATTTCTTCATTATATTGCATAGTATCTCTCTCTGCAATTTTTTGTCGATTGAAACCAAACCAAACTTAAACCAATAAGATCTACATCTTTACTACAAAGATATTACATGTTTCCGTTTACAGGGTTCCGTATCCAAAGGGTGCCAACGGAACCCTACTACTAAGGCTCAACTGTCAGTCCGTCCTTTTATCTGTCAGCGGGCTGCATTTCATGAACCGTAGTAGGTAGACAGTTGAAATTTTCGCAAAGTACGTATTTTTATTGCAGCTATAGTAATTAAACGGGCTAGAACTTGTGGTACGGAACCCTTTGTCCGTCTCGCAGTTTTTTTTTTTGCACACTTGTTTTCCAATTCACTTTAGACATTGGCAGATTTGTCGACATCCGCTTTGATTGCCATATAAAAAAAAACAAATGTAATCAGGTGTAAGTACTTCCCGGGTGGATCTACAATTATTTCTTCCGGACATCCAAGGAGCAATGAAGTGATCATATTTCCGACCGGGAGGCCGACTGGCTACGGTATTGCGAACGCTTTGGATGTTCTATAGCTCTTTAATATTAGCTCAGGCAATCCTAGCGCCTAATGTGTTGTATGGAATGTGGAGTTTGGTCGAATATGTCGTGGCAGGCGACGTGACGTCGAAAACGCCGATTTTTGGTAACGTAATTTTGTTTGTGGTTATTTCTGCCGACTTCGTAGGAGTTCGTGCAACTAAGTGATACTAACATAGTTATTAAGTTTTATTTACTAACAAAATTGTTACTATAATTATGTATACTTAGGTTAAGGTGTGTATCTATGGGTCTTTGTTACCTGATAATAAATGGTTTATTATTATTATTATTAGGAGGAAACAACCAAAAATTCGAAGACATGTGACATCCGCAAACCCGCACTGGGCCCCCATGGTGGATTATGGCCCACTCCCTGTCACAGAGAGTAGGCTTGTATCCCAGCAATGGGAACATTATAGGCTGATTATGCTAGAGGATTAAATAACTTTTAAAGATTTGGTGTGGTCTACTTGTAGCAAAGAATTAGAGTCAGTTCACACCGCGACGCAACACGGCGCACAGTTTTCAAGATAGCAATACAATTATAGACCTTATCTACTACACAAAAATGTACACAGTTCAGTGAGTTGGGCCGCCTAGCGAAAATGTTGTAGACGTTATTTCGACAACCGAAAGAAAGCCAATTATAAGTGAGTTTGATAAACTATCACACAGATTATGATAGGCAGAGGGGCAGCCGAAAAAAATGTGGCCACCTACCAGCCGGTTGATTCTGTAAACATCTCACCGTGAAAACTTAGGTGAAGTGAGTTGGTTTTTCCTAGGAATTGACACATTGACAGCTCACTCCACGCTCACTTCACCTAAGTTTTCACGGTGAGATTTTTACAGAATAGCACCGCAGCGGTGCTATTCTGTAAAAATATAAAATTCACAGAGATTCGTCGAAAAGAAAAGAAGAATCCAAAAATGGACAAAAATAGTACGCAGCTTGTACAATATAGTAATTAAACATAATGTACTCAATCAGTAGTTTGTCCCAAGTCTGGGCCGTGTACTAACTTTCATAAATGACCACTCTAATCTAAACATAACTTGTAGTGATGTACACGAATATTAGATTTAGTGCTAATGCTAAAAGTTGTGACTGTATTTAGAGCACAGTCACGCAGCAATGGTGGCCAAGTGAGCAGTGGTGGCCAAGTGGTAACGGCCGCGACTTACGAGTTGTAGGTCGTAGGTTCGAACCCAGACAGGCGCTTTACTTTGTGTAAATTATTTCATCACCACTGCGCTCAAAACGGTGAAGGAAAACATCGTGAGGAAACCGGCATGTCCTAGAACCAAAAATTCGAAGACATGTGACATCTACCAACCCGCACTGGGCCCGCGTGGTGGATTAGGGCCCACTCCCTCTCACAGAGAGGAGGCCTGTGTCCCAGCAGTGGGAACATAATAGGCTGATTATGTAGTCACGCAGCAATGGTGGCCCAGCGGTAACGGCCCCGACTTACGAGTTGTAGGTCGTGGGTTTCGAACCCAGACAGGCTTTACTTTGTATAATACATTTCATCACCACTGCTCTCAAAACGGTGAAGGAAAACACCGTGAGGAAACCGGCATGTCCTAGAACCAAAGTTCAAATATATGACATATACTAACCCGCAATGGGCCCGCGTGGTACAGTCAACAAAGGAGTTAAGTATACAGGAGCGTCGGATATTGTTGAAGTTTACTAAGAAACCGATGGATGTTCTGGACTGAAATTTAATTTAATAAATGAGCTGTTTGTTTTCTATTAATAAACTAAAATTTTATTCGAGAATATCCATCGGTTTCTTAGTAAACTTCAACAATATCCGACGCTCCTGTATACTTAACTCCTTTGTTGACTGTACATTACAGCCTATTCAATCTCGAAGGGAGGAGACCTGTGTCCCAGCAGTGGGTACATTATAGGCTGATTTTGCTAACCATAACAAGATGTATGGTATGAATGAACATTGAAAAAGCAAAAGGAGTATTTTGGGATAGAACTTTGTGTGCAGTTGTACTGTCTGCATAAAAAGTGTTGTTTAGGTTTGTTTGTGAAAGACAGTAATGTATTTATTTGTATACAATTTCTAGGAAATGTGTACAATTCCTAAAATAGATAGGAAATCTATGATATATTTTTTAATATGCACTTTTCCTAAGAAATCTATATATTTCCTAAATAGCAATCGGAAATCTTAAAAATTCAATATGTTGTGCTACTAGACGACGTGGATGCAAGAGCGAGCGAAGGGCACCCCGAGGTTCGGTTTGGTCAGGTTCCTTTAATCCCTGCAGTCAGCTCCGTCGACCTAACGTCGACGTCGACGACGTCGACGTTAGAAATAAAACATGCAGCATGCTAAATTTATGCTTTAGAATGTTATGCTTAATCATTATCATGATTACGAACGTGTTTTATTTCTTTTAGTCACAGAAAGCATTACTTTTTATATATTTCCTAGTATAATCTTGGAGTTGCATACAATTCCTAGGAAATACATACATTTCACAGGAAATGTGTGTTAAAGAATCGTTGAAAGATTATTTTACACGTTTCCTAAGTAGGCTCGGAATTACATATATTTCCTAGGAATTGTGTGAAATTCCTAGGTTTCATACATTTCCGGTAACATACCTATATAATTAAGTTTAAATTAAGGTAAAGTTACACGCTGTTATTTGTTGTTTCCTCAGTTTGTTTTGTTTTTGTAATGTTAAGATTACGGAATGCAAATATTTAAATCAGTTTCGTTACATTTGAATGTAATGCATTCGTTTTTGCGGATGCATCGCCTTACATTACATCACGCCTGTACGCCTGAAGGGTAAGACAGAGGTATACCTACCTAAAGTGGATCCACATTTCGCCAAAGCAACAGGAGGCGAGTCTATTGCTACAATAACGGGTTTTAAAAAGCCGAAAGTCACTTATTCTTCCCGTTATTATGGGTTTTTTTTGTACTTGATCAAAACTAGGAACCCTCTGGTTACGGCGTTATTGAAGGTCAAAGTTCTAACTTTTTTACGAAAACCACTTTTAAATGTTATAATTGTAACTTAAATTTGAATAGCCCCCGATCCCTTTACCGTTGCATGCACCCATAAGCACAATGTTTTGCGTGCGTTACGTTGCGCACTACCGTAAACAGCGAATTTTCCACACCAAACACAAAAGTCGTTTCCCAGAAATTAGTTTTTGCCCAAAGTTAGTTAGTTTGATGTACAGAACGCGTAGATAATAGCTTCGTGAAGGGTGTTGTATTTATGTACACCCTGTATTTATGTTGAACAGTTTTGTATTATTATAAATATAAGTTTTTTTTTTTATATTTGTTTTTTTTTTACTATGTTAAGTGATGTCAAATATTATAATCGGGTGCATGATTTCACAATTCGGTGGATCAACTTGCAACTCAATTATTTTCATTTAGCTGCATTTTGTAATTTAGAGTCAAGCTAAAAGTTATGCGCAATTTATCGATTTTCCTTCTTCGTAACTAAACTTCAATTAAAAATTGACTGAAAACCATGGATTTAATTTTAATTTTATTAAAAATTATTCCTCGAATAAAGTTATCAGGTGATTGAAAAATCAGCCCTAATAGAAAAAAAGAAAACAAAAACCCGCCAACAATTCAATCAGTGCCTAAAATAATTCTTTCGAAATACAAAAATACGAAAAAACCACTCACCGTTTAATTACAGGTGACCAATTAAAACCGTCGACGTCACAAACCCCACAGAATGTAAAATGTTATTTAAAAACAAATAGTGCAAATGGTGTTCCAAAATCAAAATGATTTCGGGGATTCCTTGTCTTAGACCGTTCGTTTCCTTGGAAGGTATTGCTTGACTGTGATCCTCTGTAGTCCGTCGCCCCCTTTTATATGAACGAGGGCTGTTATACAATGAGCGTAGGTTGGCTTGGCAGCGTTATAATTTGGCCGTGAATGTTTTACACACGTTTCATGTTTATAACCTTAGTTGTGTTGTCTATGGTTTATTGAAAGGGGTGTTAAAAATTGATGGTTGTTTTGTAACCGGTTACCTAGTTTTTTAAAGTTCATAAGTAGTTTATTAAATTATGATCAATTTTGTTTTGTTTCAGGCTTCTTATTATCTTTCGTGATTGCTAAGCAAAAGTTGCACTTTCAAAACAAACAAGTGAGCAACCGATTCTGAAAAAACGCACACGGACGAAATAACGGGAAAATGTAAGTGTAAAAATATGTAGTTATTAAAACATGTTCTTATTATACATACAGCATAGTTACATCCAATCAAATGGCAACGCTTGCGCTTGTTTTGGCAATATAAGTAAAGCTGGGATGTGTTTGATTTAAGAGTATTGTATAATGAAGGGCTCGGGTAGGGACCCGCTGTTGACCTGATATCTGATTTATAAATTATCCTAAGTAATATCAGTCAGTAAGATAAATGTATTCGATCAAGCCATCGTGAATCTGAATGTAAAAGACTAAGCCGTGACCGGCTTAAAAGCCAAAATCACACGAAGTCAGTTTTTATTTGCTTCAATTTATAACTTAAAAGGTAGTTTTATTTTCTGTATGTAGGTAGTTCGTTGCACTCTAGGGGTCAATGACATACTTTACTGTAAAATAGTAAGTAATTAAGTAACAGCTTTGAAATCTAGTTTACTAATTGTTCTCTTGTCATTGTGACATGACAACCACCTAAAGCATTTGAATTTAATGTAATGAATGAGTAAAGTAATACAGCAGTAAGTGTTCGTCACTTAATTTTTAAGCGAGCATGCCCATAACTTAATTTATGATCGTGCTCTTGAACTTACTATCTTACAAATAATCTTCTTTGTAGTTTAATTATACGTGCTTTTTACGGTTTAAAATTAAACTTTCAATTGTCACTTGAAGAGTAGATAGTAACGAATGTATGTAAACATTTTAGGGCTCTAGTAACACCTACGAAAAGTCTTGTTTTTCTCACATAAAGGCATTTAAACCAATCGTCAGCCGACGTACTATCTAGAAAAAAAACCAATTTAAAATAATATTCGCGAGTTTTAGACACCATTGTGGAACGCGTCGCGAGTATGCGGTTAGCATCGCACCGCGCGCCCAAACGTGAAATAATAACTCGTAAGTCGTATTAAAGACTGATTTCACCCTGAGTGTAGAAATACACTCAATTTGGAAAGAAAGAAAGTGGAAAGCCTTTTTGTTTCCGTAAAATTCCCGTTGTAAGTTTAAATTCCGTAAATAACTTAGACAAAATAGAAAATGCGTTTTTTTCATTGGGTAGGATATTAGAGACAGTATTTTTGATGTTAAATGTACCTAGCTTTAAATAAATTCACTTATTTTTCAGCCAATATCTAGTAGCTTCAACAAGAGCTGTCAAAAGTATGTCCTACCTACATTTAGCATTTAGCATAATAAATACGGTCTTTAAATTATGCGAAGTATGACGAGAAATTAATACACCGCATTAAAAAAAACTGCTTTTGTTTTCTTTCCCATAATGCATTTGCTACAGATCAAATGAAAGAGGTAAAGAAACAAAATATCCCCGAATTTTCCCGAAACGTCGGGAACCTTCGGGGACTCTCAACCCGAAGCCTTTAATTTTAAGTCTTAAAATTGACAGTTGAATGAACGGAATGATTAAGGTATTACGTTGAACGAATGATATAAATACGAACTAAGAATTTGGTCCTTACGCTATATTAACAGGTAATTTTCCGCAAATTATCACGGTTTGATCTGTGATTAACCACTACACACCAACTACAACCACTACGCATCTTTTATTAAAGGAAAAAAATATGATTTTAACCCAGGTCCCACATAGGAACGAGACAGCCTCATCTCTTTCTACGATCTAAAACTTCCGCGGTACTTAGGTACTTATGTCAGTGTCCTGTCCTAGATCCTACCTGGATCTGTAAGGTTCATATTCTATGAAGTTTAAATTCACTTTAAGAGCTGCAATGGTAACGGAAGCGACTTCGAACCCTGACAGGCATTTGTGTAAATAATTTCATCATCATTACTCACAAAAAGAAAAACATCGTGAGGGAACCGGCCATGTCTTAGAACCAAAAATTCGAAGACATGTGATATCTACCAACCCGCAACGGGCCCGGGTGGCGGATAACGGCCCACTCCCTCGCACAGAGAGGAGGCCTGTGTTACAGCAGTGGGAATAGGAACATTACAGGCTGATTATGCAAATGTCACCTTGATAGGATTCTTAAAATCCCACAAATAGCATAAGAAGCGGGTTTTTAAACCCTCTCTTCTCATAGAGATTCGAAAATATTCAAAATATTAGCGTAAATAGAAGGTTTAAGTGATAATTATGCACTTGTTTACTGTCAGAGTAAGAAGGTACTTACCTAGTGGGTGGGCAACCAATCAAGTCATTTATATTCGAAGCTCTCAGAACATTTTAGTTCATAGCTAGATGTTTTTAGAATTCCTACACTAATGACAGCCATAAAGATGCCCTTTCTACTTTCTAATACTAGAACATTTGCATAATCACGGGAAATTGGCCTTGTTCCAATAAAAAATTAGGGGGTTACAACAGTGATTGTACCTACACATAACCTCTGAAATGTTCCCTCGGTTTTGATGTGACGCATATTTTCGTATTCTTTATTTTATTTTCCGGTTTTATTTTTACGGGTCATGCGGTTTTTCTTTCATATTTGTATGTAGGTACATTTATATGTAGGTCCCGGCTGTCATTCGTGGATCTTTGACAGTCGATACGGATCGTCAGATGCCCGAAAGTCTGACAACCAGTCTTAACAAGGGGTTTCGTATTACCCAGTAACTGGGTTGTGGAGGTCAGATAGGCAGTCGCTCCGTGTAAAATACTGGTACTTACTCGGCTGCATCCCGTTAAACTGGAAGCCGACCCCAACATAGTTGGGAAAATGATGACAAATGAATAACGTTATGAGACTATCATATCTTTCTTCAATTTTTTGGTTCAATGAGGTGCCAGTTTCCTCACGAATTTTTTTCCTTCACCCATTTGTGACATCCACCAACGCGTACTGGGCCCGCGTGGTGCATTACGGCGTACCCTCTTATCTCTGCCCCAGCACTGAAAAATTATAGAAAGAAATCATATCTGCTCATTATAGGTATGTCTTTCAATTTGTTTTACACCAATTCTAAAGTATCAATACTATTTTCAATTCTATTTTTAACAGATTTTCATAACATGTATTGCTTATAGCATAATCAGCCTACTTATAATGTTCCCACCGCTGTGATACAGGCCTCCTCTCTTCGAGATGAGTGGTTTATAATCTACCACGCGGGCCCAGTGCGGGTTGGTAGATGTCACATGTCTTCGAATGAATTTTTGGATCTAGGACATGCCGGTTTCCTCACGATGTTTTCCTTCACCGTTTTGAGAGCAGTGGTGACGATATAATTTACACAAAGTAAAGCGCCTGTCTGGGTTCGAACCTACGACCTACAACTCGTAAGTCGCGGCCGTCACCATTTGGCCACCACTGCTCTACTAAGGCTATTTATTTATCATGAAAAACCCCGAAACGTATTCTCTGTAGAATCATTTTGCGGGGCCTTATCAGTATTTATTAAGGAAACAAAAATGTTTGCGTTTTTTGTGATATTAAGTGAAACAGACGACATTCAAATAGGAGACATTCATGAATCCTAGAGATAAAAACAGTACGTTCTTGCTTTTTTTTTTCAGTGAACCGTTCATGTATTAACGAAACTTATTTTTAAGTACCTATCTCTTTTCATTACGCAACTTGCTACCTTATCAATGAGAAAATACAGGTGCTTCTGGATTTTAATTGTCATGAATAGATAGGCTCCTTTCTGGGGTCATCAACTTGGTTGCCCTATTTATATTTCAAGGAAAAAGTCAGCCGGAGTCATTCTGTAAGTTTGCTCTAAGGCATAGGTAACACCATGGACTAAACTAATCTAATTTAGCTTTGTTCATTGCCAAAAAATATGACATTATTATTATTTATGTATAACAGATGAGCTGAACTTCTTCAACAACGAAACTGGTCCTTAGCAGCTTTAAACAGAGAGACGTGGGAGGACGGAGGCCTTTGCCCTCAGTGGGACATCACAGGCAGATTTATTATTAATAACAGTATCAAGCTACCCGAAACTGTCAAATTTTCCCAATCAACTTTGAACCTTATGCTTTAGCGATAAAGTTGAAAATCTATTAAAGAAATTTGACAGATTATAGTAGATTGATGTGCTGGCGTCTGTACATACTTAAAACTATGTCCAAAAATTGTATTGTCGTTAGGCTTAGACTACCTAGCTCATAGCTTACCTGGCCGATGGAATCTAAACTTTAAACGCACGCGTTAAGATTCAATATTGTAAAGTAATAAAGTTAAAGTAAGTAAGTTTAAGTTAGTAGATAAGTTAGTTGTAGGTAAGTTTGTTAGCTCGCAGTGAGACTTGCGCTTTACAACGTGATTAGAATTAAAATCACGTGTACTCCTTGTTTTTGTTTAATTTAGAGGTTACAAGGAAATTCTTTCCTTCTCATTTTTAGTGTACATAATATTATAAAGTAAACTAAAACAGATGTTTAGGTTTTAAGTGGCGAAACCTGAAGTAGGTACCTGAATAATAATTTTAACTTAATTTATTTAGTATTTTTTTTAAATATGTGACACTGCGCACCGCGGTTTCATCCTCGTAAATGTCGATTCCGTGGGAATATCGGGATAAAAAGTAGCCTATATGTTAATCCAAGGTGTCAGCTACCTCCATACAAAATTTCATCAAAATTGCCTCCTCACACTCACACACTCACAAACTTTCGCCTTTTTATTATTAGGGTGATAGACTCATGAAGTGTAAGAATACATAATTATACAAAATAGTTTATTTCTTTAACAAGCTTTGTACTACATAGCTAGTGATAGAAGCGTCCTTTTACGCAATTAAATGCCTGTGTTAGGGCACTCCACTCTTCCGCAACTTAAATTTACGTAACGTACATTCTTATAAACAAAAAATTATGTCAGTATTTACTACTTATATAATTTTTTACTATTTATATAATTTTGAGAAAATTAATTGAGGCAAAAGAGAATTACAGAAGACTAATTACCTTATATCAGCTTATACTAATGGGTGTGTTTATTGTGTATATTATAATGTGAGGTGGGGTGTGATAAGTGTGTATGAGGTGTATATGTGTGTGTGGTATGTGTGAGTGTGGTATGTACGCATGAATGAGTGAATTATGTTGTGTAGTGCAGGAGGGCAGTGTCCTCATATTATGCAAGTACACCAAGACAGACTGCACCAAAGCGATATAATATATATCCCTTAGTAGGTTTCTAAATGGGTCTCTAGAATTGGTAGTATTTTTCGGAGCAATATGTCTCAATGTTTTGAAAATCCAGCTTAGTTTCCGAACCCTGTTTGTGACCTGCTCAAGGTGAGGGTACCATAATAAGCTCTGGTCAATCATGACCCCTAAATATTTGGTGGTGTGTGACCTTATTAATGGTAGGGCACATACAGTTTTTGTTTTTAAAGTCACCACATTTTTGATCTTTGATTGTGAAGTTCTTGTTAGGTTGTGTGCGATTACAGATACTAAAACATATACATATAATTTGTTTTTGAAGTGTTCAATGTCAGTAGATTATTATTTAGCCATTTAGCAATTTGGGCCATGCCACATGAAGCACTTTGCTCCACGTCATCCCAGGAGCTTCCAGAGAAAACAACAGCCGTGTCGTCGGCATAAGAAAAGACTTTGGCTTTATTCATTTTTAAATTACAGAGGTCATTGATGTATGTTAAAACGAGTGTAGGGCCCAAAACACTACCCTGAGGCACGCCGTATAACACTTCTGCACCATCACTGACGTATTGTTCCAACTTAGCCCTTTGCTTCCTATTAGAGAGATAATATTTTTAATATAATATGTAGGTAGGTATGTTCCCTTACTTTAGTAAGTAAGTACACTCCTACCTAACTGATCATGTATGCTGAGTTTGCACTATACCTCATATGCGTTTATTTTATAATTATTAATTTAGTCAATAATTTTCAAAAATCACTTTTGAATTGTCAAGGGGTCGGTCAGTCAGAAAGATGAAGCTTGTTGCCCGTTCCAAAGCGTAGTAGGTAGGTACCTATGGCGAAGAACGGGCAAGAAACTTCACGGACTCATAAAATTGTTAAAATAATTTTGTTTTTGAATCATCACCAGCAGCAGCTTGACTTCAACTGCTGGGCATAAGACTCTCTTTTCTTGTGCCAATCCGCACGCTCCTGTACCAGCCTCATCCAGGTTTGGCCCGCGATGGCAACAATGTAGTCCGCCCATCTCGCCGCCAGATGACTTACATCTCATCATCAAGTACTTGGACGCCACTCTGTCACAGCCTTACTCCACCTGTCATCACTGCGCCTTGCCAGGTGTTCTGAAAGCAATGCTTTACGTCACCTTATCGAATAAACAAATGTAACGACGGAAGACGTAGCGTTGGAAGGCCTCTCACAAGGTGGACCGATAACCTTGTGAAGAAGCATAGAACCGGTCGAGATGGTGATGCTTGGGGAGGCCTTTGTACAGCAGTGGACGTCTTTCGGCTGAAATGAGGATGTAATTAATGTAAAAAAAATGCGTTAATAGTGGAAATTTGTAATAACTTCTCCCGCTCTGGGCGGAGCAGCAGGAGGGCGTGTCAGATTTTGCTGACTAAAACCCACCCGTGTTCCTTCAGTTACCTGTGCCAGGGCCACGGTAACTCTTTTGAAAAACCTGCCAGGGTCGCGGGCGAGTTCGCGCCTAGTATTTCGAGATCACCAAGCGGATGGTCTCTCTTCACATGACCAGAGAGCTGGCGTAATTTTTTATACAAAAAATCAGCATGTTGCCATTCAACGTAGCAATTCTGTCAACCTTTTGGGTACTTTTCCTGTTTTCAGCGATATGTCCGAATTTTTTGCCCTATGCTGCCTTTCCCCCTTTTTCCACAAGAATTGTAAAACAACATTCATTACTAACCTTTCCTCATCAAAACACAAGTTGTGAACTAAATTCAGTAAAGTCTTACTAATTAATTATTTCAATAAACATCGAACGTGACTGGTAACAAAACGCGAGTGTGTGGAGTTAATTATATCACCTGTTTCCAGAAGAAACCCCACAATGCCGTGCACCAGTTTTCGAGTTGGGAGCAATCATAAATTATGATGTTGTTTATAAACAGTTGGACTTTTAAGAGTCATCGGGTATGATTGGCTGGAGTAACTATGATGTACCTACATTCTTTTGGTTAAAAAAATAAAAAGAAGATGGACGGCACCGCAGAGGCCGGCCCAGAAAGAGATGGCCAGATGATCTGGACGCGTACCACGAGGGCACGAGGTGGCGAAGAAAAAGAGTTCCTGGAAGGAAGAAAAAGAGTTCCTGGAAGGAATTGGGGGAGGCCTTTGCCCAGCAGTTGGATAGTATAGACTAACAAAAAAAAAACAGTGGCACTCCGGGAGTGCCGACAGAAGTGAAAACAAAACACAAAAAGAATACTTTGCCATCACTCACTGACATATCGGATATACATTAAAACGAGTACATCCCGAGGACAGCCGAACACATCCGAAGCGGGTATTTTTTTTAATCGTCTTATAAACAAAACACGCGTGGTGTCGCTTACGGTCACAGTGGCCAGAGTTAGGCAGGATACAAAAGTCTAAAAAGTTAGTATTTTTAGACCTTTGTATCCTGCTTATGCGTATGAAGTTTCATTAAAATCGGTTCATTCATTTCGAAAAATAAGGGCTTGAAAGTTTGTATAAAATGCCGCACGGCGTAAACGCTCTTAACTAAATATCTATTTAAAATAGTTTGAGTCTAATTATAGAATCTAAAAAAAGCTTCAAAATGTCAAACGAAATATTTTATTCAAAAAACAGCCATATTCGCTGGTATGCTGGTATGGTGAACTACGCCGTAGCATAGTGTGAGCTACGCCGTAGCACAGTTTGACCTACGCCGTAGCACTCTCCATCCGTCTTACGAATTTTCGATCAGGTCACGTGTCCTGACGCGAGTTTAACATTTTTACCCATTACAAAAAAAGTGTACAACGCCGCTAAAGAAGTTTTCACTTCAAAAAAACCGCGGTGATTTTGTAAACATCTCACCGTGAAAACTTACTTGAAATGGCTCGCTACGTGTCTCCACTTGGGCGCACCTTGTGTTTCTCCATATTGGTGTCACTACGGTGAAGCTGTCAACAGTATCGGACACCGTGGCCTGTCCTGCTCCAAGATCGCAATTCGCATAGCACCGCACGCCAGCAACAGCGATCGCGTCATGTCCTTTTGTTTTTATATTTATTTGTATAGTTTGTTAGTTAGTCATTTTTGTACCAAGTGTAAATATGTAGTTAGTTACATACATACCTACAATAAAAATTGCACTATAACTATTCAACACCTTTCGATTAATATATTATCGATACTTCCTACGAAATGGAAAATTATTAATTTGTTGACACACATGATCTACTGACGTCAGCCACACATTTCTAATTAGTTAACGTCATCAAAGAGATCCAAATTAATTTACCCATAGCGAACTACTCTGCCTTATAATTAGTTATTCTCATGAAATTGATAATTACATAGATGTTATAATTATGACTATTTCTAGGATATGTATAGGGATATATAAATATATATTTGTATATATACATAGATGTTAATGTTAAACTAAATGCGACATGGAAAGTTTTAATTATAAATGCAAAACAAACCTTTGATGGTATATCTATAGTGTTTGTATTTGTAGTGTTCCCGTGCCTCGGAAAGCACCTAAAGCCGGTGACCTACGCCTGAGCTCTCCCCGGTCGTGTCGGATTGCCGTCCCATCGGACTATAAGGCTGCCTTTCCACCAGAGATGAGCAAGGATGCGTAGCGAGGGATGTGTGTAAAACTATTCAAGCTATGAAAATGAAGCGATGTTATTGGTTGGTTTCACACACATCCCTCGCTACGCATCCTCGCTCGTCTCTGGTGGAAAGGCAGCCTTAGAGTAAAGAAACAGAGAGTGTACCCGTGTTTACGCACACACATGTGTACTATAATATCTCCTGCGTGCCTGGCTAATCTCCGTTGAGATTGGCCACCGTGACCGAGGGGGGGGCTATTTTATTAGTGTTTCAAGTTTTAGAACTACACACATCAAAAGTGTCTAGGGATCAACATATATTTTTGCAATAACTTTTCTCCTGATTGATATTAATTAAAATTTTCTTTAAGGATTCATCAAATAAAGTGTTTTCGTTTGTCACAGTAACGATAAACCAAGTCACCTTTGCATTAATAAAGAAATTTGCCATTTTCCTAATAAAGGGATTTTTGACATTTGAACCACACATGTGTGTGCGTAAACACGGGTACACTCTCTGTTTCTTTACTCTAAGGCTGCCTTTCCACCAGAGACGAGCGAGGATGCGTAGCGAGGGATGTGTGTGAAACCAACCAATAACATCGCTTCATTTTCATAGCTTGAATAGTTTTACACACATCCCTCGCTACGCATCCTTGCTCATCTCTGGTGGAAAGGCAGCCTTATAGTCCGATGGGACGGCAATCCGACACGACCGGGGAGAGCTCAGGCGTAGGTCAACGGCTTTAGGTGCTTTCCGAGGCACGGGAACACTACAAATACAAACACTATAGATATACCATCAATGTTTAGTTTTGCATTTATAATTAAAACTTTCCATGTCTCATTTAGTTTAACATTAACATCTATGTATATATACAAATATATATTTATATATCCCTATACATATCCTAGAAATAGTCATAATTATAACATCTATGTAATTATCAATTTCATGAGAATAACTAATTATAAGGCAGAGTAGTTCGCTATGGGTAAATTAATTTGGATCTCTTTGATGACGTTAACTAATTAGAAATGTGTGGCTGACGTCAGTAGATCATGTGTGTCAACAAATTAATAATTTTCCATTTCGTAGGAAGTATCGATAATATATTAATCGAAAGATGTTGAATAGTTATAGTGCAATTTTTATTGTAGGTATGTATGTAACTAACTACATATTTACATTTGGTACAAAAATGACTAACTAACAAACTATACAAATAAATATAAAAACAAAAGGACATGACGCGATCGCTGTTGCTGGCGTGCCGTGCTATGCGAATTGCGCTCTTGGAGCAGGACAGGCCACGGTGTCCGATACTGTTGACAGCTTCACCGTAGTGACACCAATATGGAGAAACACAAGGTGCGCCCAAGTGGAGACACGTAGCGAGCCATTTCAAGTAAGTTTTCACGGTGAGATGTTTACAAAATCACCGCGGTTTTTTTGAAGTGAAAACTTCTTTAGCGGCGTTGTACACTTTTTTTGTAATGGGTAAAAATGTTAAACTCGCGTCAGGACACGTGACCTGATCGAAAATTCGTAAGACGGATGGAGAGTGCTACGGCGTAGGTCAAACTGTGCTACGGCGTAGCTCACACTATGCTACGGCGTAGTTCACCATACCAGCATACCAGCGAATATGGCTGTTTTTTGAATAAAATATTTCGTTTGACATTTTGAAGCTTTTTTTAGATTCTATAATTAGACTCAAACTATTTTAAATAGATATTTAGTTAAGAGCGTTTACGCCGTGCGGCATTTTATACAAACTTTCAAGCACCGATTTTAATGAAACTTCATACGCATAAGCAGGATACAAAGGTCTAAAAATACTAACTTTTTAGACTTTTGTCCAAGGCATTCGATTGCGTTCTTCACGAAACGTTAATCAGGAAACTCCGCCACTACGGGATCCGAAACACTGCTCTGGATCTTCTTATTTCATACTTGAGTAAAAGGATTCAGAGCGTTGACGTTAATGGAAAAAGATCACCCGGATCTATAGTAACAATGGGAGTCCCACAGGGCTCAATTCTTGGTCCTTTCTTGTTTCTCATTTATATTAATGACTTGCCGTACCTCATAAAGGATCATCATGATATAGTGTTGTTTGCAGATGACACTTCTCTTTTGTTTAAACTTAAACGTCAGCAGTTGGTTACTGACGATGTAAATAGCGCGATCTCGAAAGTAGTCCACTGGTTCAATGTTAATAATTTGCTTCTAAACGAGAAGAAAACCAAATGCATTAAGTTTACGCTACCCCACGTAAGGCAGGTGAAAACTAATGTGTTGATAAAGGGCGAAGAATTGAATCCTGAAGACAACACAGTATTCTTGGGCATAACTTTGGATGCTAAGCTTCAGTGGGGTCCACATATAGATAAATTGTCAAAAAAGCTAAGTTCTGCAGCATACGCTGTTAGAAAAATTCGAAATTTAACTGATATAGAGACTGCCCGTTTAGTGTACTTTAGCTATTTTTCATAGTGTAATGTCGTACGGTATTCTATTGTGGGGAAATGCCGCCGATATTCAGACTATCTTTGTTTTGCAGAAGCGAGCTGTTCGATCAATTTATAAATTAAGTCCGAGACACTCTCTCAGAGACAAATTTAAAGAGATTAATGTAATGACTGTGCCTTCTCAGTACATTTATGAAAATCTTTTATATGCCCATAAAAATATAAAATTGTTTAAAAAATACAGTGATATCCATAATATAAATACTAGAAACAAACACAAATATGTTGTACCTACAACCAGGCTCAAGAAAATAGGTGGCTCGTTCAGATGCCAATGTATACGCTTTTACAATAAACTACCAAGCCACGTTCAAGATCTAAGCCTTAATAAATTCAAATCTTTCATTAAACGTAAGTTGTGCCAGAAAGCCTTTTATACCGTTAAAGATTATATTGAGGACAAAAAGGCTTGGGATTGAGCTGCTTCCAATTTCTGCATTTTGAATGATTTTTTTCTTTTTTATATACACATTGACATTGATGAATATTTTTTTTTTAAACAATGACATTTGCTTACTTTGTAAAGTATTATATTATTTTTTCATTGTGAATGTGAAGACGATGTGGGTCATTTTACATACTTATATATATTTTTTTTATTATTCTCTCTGTTCTGTTTTTTTTTATCATGGTCTGGCAGTTTGAGTAATTTATGTGGCCTACCCAAATGTCCTTTCTTTGGTATTGTTCGTCGAATCGTTGAGCTCCTTAAGTCTTGAGTTGAGCTGCACGATTTTTGACAAATGCGTGCACTGACTGGACAGGTCCTCTCAATCTGTGTGGTTCTTTCCTCAAAAGACCACCTCAGACATCGATCTACATGGTCTTCATATAACCTGACCAAGATTATGTCTGGACTTTAAAAGAGACTGTGACCTCTGAGTTTGTTTCGGCCTTTCTTCTCAGAGTAGTCAGATAGGAAACGCCGACTTCATCTAGTTATAAAAAACATGACTGACGTGTAAAAGTGTTTGTACAAACCTACTTACAAAAAATAAAATCATTTCATCATCATTTCATTTCATTTCATTTCACTAACACAAAAGTTCGAAAAAAAGACTGAAATAACAGTTTTCTTTAAAATTTTATTGGGTAACTTAAACAATTAATAATCCGTGTTTCTACCGCGAACACTAACAACACAAGAACATCGGTTTGGCATACTCAAAATGAGTTCATCCAAATCACGCTGTGGAATGGCCGCCCATGTTCGTTGCAACAACAAAAAAAGGTCTTCTTGCGACTGGATACCCTCCATATTCGGCAGAGCTCTTCTCTGTAGCATATCCCATGCATGCTCAATCGGGTTCAAGTCTGGCGACTGAGCAGGCCAGGGCAGGACATTGATGTTAGCTGCGGCGAGAGTCTGTCTTACAACTCTTGCGGTGTGCGGTCGTGCATTATCATGCATTAACTGAAATAAGGGACCGATTTGCACTTGTAGAGGAACGATGACGTCTGATACAATCGTCTCAGCATAAATTTGAGCGTTGAGGTTGCCTCTGATCCAAATCAACTCAGTTCTTCCGCCGATCCAAATACCCGCCCATACCATGATGGTTCCACCACTATAAGGATGGACTTCCTGGCAGGATTTTAATCGCTGTTGGCGTCCAGGGGTTCTCCAGTGTCGTATACGTCTTGTATCCGGTCTCATACCAAAACGAGACTCATCAGAAAAGCACACGAAACGCCATTGTTCTTCTGCCCAATTTCTGTGTTCAAGAGCCCATTGATATCGAATCCTACGATTGTGCATTGCTATAGGTGGTACCCGTAGCGGTCTTCGGGAATGAAGGTTCACTTCATGCAAGCGGTTTCTGACTGTTTGGTCGCTAATTAAGTTCCCTGAAGAGTGATGAAGCCTCACGGCTAACATCATGGCGGTTATTGTTGGAGCTCTTCGAGTTAAGATTTGAATGTATCGGTCTTGTCTCCGTGTGGTGCAGCGATACCGTCCTCCATGGCGCTCAGCCACGGTACCAGTGCTTCGGTAACGTGTCCAAAGTCGACTGATAACACTCTGACTTGTATTCAGAGCTAAAGCCACAGTACATTGCCGGGAACCAGCTTCTATCATTCCCACGGCTCTGAGCATTTCTTCCCTGCTTAAATGACGTCGCCGCTCCATAATAACGTTGGTTTTAATCAGTACCTAGTAGGGAAACAGTAGCACTAATAATGTCTTCAATGCGTTGTATGTTTTTATAGGGAAAATATTGACAGCTGATTTTCATCTTTTACTCGAATTTGATTCACAGTTCCTGATTCAAATTATGAAATGCACCAAAAAGGATCCATATAAATTTATAAAATCATAAATTTATTACAAAGCCACATCTCAATCTCAAGAAATCCGCATAAAAATGCTTGATCCCTAGACACTTTTGATGTGTGTATAAAGAAAAAAATTGTGACCAAACCTTACTGTACCCACCTTTCCAATAAAAAAGAAGACTCAAAATTGGTTCACGTGGTAAAGAATTATTGCTGAACATACATACAATAATTGTGACGAATTGAGAATGTATTTCTTTTTACAAGCTTTTATTTAGCTTGCACTGTTCGTATGTAAGTATATGTATGTATGTATGTAAGTTGTCCGTCAACATTTTTTTTAAGTTAGTTCAAAATAGTAGATTGTTTGCCAAGGGAGCAAACACTATTTTGTTTCTTTGAATCCTGAGCGCAGCGAGGGATTCAAAGTACGTCACTCTAGCTTAAAATAGTGTTGCTCCCGAGGTGGACACTCTACTTTTTATCACCCTCTATGAAAAAATAAGTGCAACTTATGAATAAGAATGGTATACGTTTATTCATTTACGTACAATTTTGTGTAAACAATTACGAACGAAGGCAGAATGCTTTTCACACGTTTTTTATTTTTTTACCAACTTTTTTTATTTAATTTGTCTCGCACGCGTGTAACTTTATCATACAGCCTGTTACTTGTTCATTGATTTGAACTTTTACTAACAATATCTACATTCCAAATTCAAATCACTTTTAGGCCCTAGGGATTAAAGAGCTATTTTAGTCCCTGTTTACGAAGAATACACTATCTCTTTTTGAATAGATGTGACAAAAATAATATTACTACACTAAATTCACTGTGCTACGCCACACGTAGCGACTACTCTCTACGCTGCTACGCCAAACCTACGCTGCTACGCCAAGCCTACGCTGCTACGCGGCGCCTACTTAATTCTGGTTGACCTACTCACGAATTTTAGCATGATTAGAAGAGATGAAAAACAAGCTGTATTTGTTTACAATTCTTATTTTTTCAGCGTTAAGGTCAAAGGTGTAAGCAATGATATTATAAGTGTATTTTTACACTTATAATATCATTGGGTGTAAGATGTGATAATGACTGAAGGTAAGTCATTCATTTTTATTAAAGTATCTAAGCATTTTTTAAGGCAAGGTAGCTTTTGGTTCTGCGTCAAGCCTGATCAAAAGAATTACCTTACGGATGGTAAAAAAACACCGGCTTTCTTATAAGGAGCAAAGAAATATTGGCTTGACCTTAAGAATTACACAGATACATAGGGTAAAGGGTGACACATCATTTAAGAGTGCAAATAGCCTGGTACAAAATAAATGATTTACCTATTTTTATATTTTTCTTGCATGGGGGCTAGCAAAATTAAAAATATGTTGCACAAGTTACAAGAAGATAGGTTAAAATTAATTGGAAGCAAGGAAAAGGAAATGTCACCCGGGTGTGTGTCCGTGTGAGTGTTGGTAAATAATAATAATCATTTTATTATCAGGCAACTAAGGCCCATAAATAAGATACACAAAAATAATCTTATACAATAATAAACTAATACATATTAAAAACCTTAACCTTACCTTAAATGTCACCCGGGTGTGTGTCCGTGTGAGTGTTGGTAAATGTCACCCGGGTGTGTGGCCGTGTGAGTGTTGGTAAATGGGAGCCTTCTGATTATTTTGAGAACACAGCGGGGTAATTGCGTAACACACTATCAGTAGCAACGGCTTTCATTTTGACAGTTCAACAACATCCATTGCGTTATATACGTTGTTGGGCAGACAATTTTTTCGAACATATGAAGCCATGGATTAGCAATATTCTTCAAAATGATTCAGAATGTGATTGATAGCGTGTTACGCAATTGATTTTCAAACTGATTGTCAAACAGAACTTCGAAATTTCGCGACATTCAACTGCGCTCTTACCCCTTCTAGAAAAACATCTATACAAAATGAAGCGGTTTTTAATGATCTACAGGGATAGCTTCTAATCTTCTAATCATTCCGCGGAGTATAATTAGTGACATTGTACGCGTTATATTAATTAATAACTGTGGTGGGGTTGATATCCCTACAGAGAGTACGTAAGAAACTGGGAATTACTTTAAAGTTGTTGTAGGTACCATCTTATATACACTGTGTGTGAGGTAGGCACAACTTTTGGGTGCATGTAGTTTCCATGGGTGTTTATTTGAATGGCCCATTTCGTAGGCAAGTAAGTGTAATTGTATTAGGACGGTTTTAGCATAATTAAACTACATTTGTAAGTGATGTTTGCCGCTACGCTTGCCGCGGTTAGTCCGTGTTTTTTTTTAATAGCATCTCTTCTCTACGAGTCTTCGGTCAGCTGGACCCGGTCGCTTCTAGACCCGCGGGTCCAGTTGACCACATGATTGTGGCTGTTTAACCGGGCTTGCCTGTGGGTGCCTCATTATATTAAGACCTTCAGCCAAGGCTTAAAAACTAAGCGACTACGGACCTCGACTTAGGGAATCGCTGGGGGAGGGCAGTAAGGGACAGGCTGGATCGGATTATGGTTTGTCCATGGATATGTAAATTATGTGACCATCTTTACATAACAAGACCCCTCCGTGCCTCGGAAAGCACGCTAACCCGTCGTCAGAAGCCCGAAAGTCTGACAACCAGTCTTAACAATGGGTATCGTATTAACCAAGTAACTGGGTTGTGAGGTCAGATAGGCAGTCGCTGCATGTAAAATACTGGTATTCAGCTGTATCCGGTTAGACTGGAAGCCGACCCCAACATAGTTGGGAAAAGGCTAGGCAGATGATGATACCGTAATATAGTTATACGGAAGCGGTTCATAACTGTTTTACTAGGAATATAACACAATGATACGAGCAATAGAACTGTCTTACTAGACTAATCTAAGTGAAATAAACTTATATATTTTGTTTGATTTGCACAACTGGTTCCCCCTGGTTCTGGTTATCCCTAAGGATAAACTATATCACAGCTGCAACCATCTTATTGCGACTTATCCACTTTTGTGACAATAACCTATTTTAATGCACCCAAATATTATTGTCCCAAAAATGAGTTTAAGTTTCGTTCACTTAAAAAAACCTTGACACAGTATAACAAAGATTTTTTTTAAATTTTATTTAACACATCTGTTTAATCAAATCGGGTGGAATAGAACGATAAACCAAAAAGAAAGATGAACTTTTTAGCAGCGATATTTCGGTCCACCGGAAAAGTATTTCGTGGGAGGGTTTCCTCAAAAGAATTTCAGAGCTCTTCGACATTTAAGTAACCCATTATTTCCCCAATTAGTGCCTTTGGCTAAAAATTAATTGACAAATCGTTGCTTTCGAAATATCTCATCCGTAAACTGTTTTGTAACCATGAATTAACTCTTTTACAACCCTTTAACATTTTTTACTTCGGCGTAATTAGCAGTGTTCATAATCTCAGATAATTTACACTCCATCGCCACTTAATCAGTTATCTACTTTAATCAAATGTATTTTAGGTTGATTTTTGAGTGACCATTTGTAACAAAAAGGTCCTAATAATTTTTGGTTGCAATGGAATTGGAACTTTATTAAGTATGATATTCAGTTTGTTGTTCCATAAACTTGAAAATTATCTCAAATTCTTTATTCAAGTGTATTTTTTTTAATATCGAGTTGAATGACGTGCGATTAGCCTTTGTCCACTTGTCCAGCAGTCGACTGCTATAGGCTGATGATGATAATTATCAAGTGGAACATTGGAACCATAATGGGAATATTTCTTTTCAGATCTTAGACTAGAAGACAAGATACGTCACATCAAGAAGATGCAAAACCATGGTACTGTAAAGGTTGTATGTAAAAGTCGACCTTATGATGTGCATGCTAGCAGTAAAATAACTTTGGTTGCATTCGAACAGTCAAGCGAGTTTAGAATGAGTTTTCAATTAGGTTTTTGTTTGGAACAACCAAATAGAGGCGCGTTCATGTAAACACGTTCGCGCAGTAATTATAACTTTGTAGGTATCATTTCGATTCTAGAAATATTTCGTAAATTAGGAAAAAAATAACTGTTTTTTCATAGAAAAGTGCAATACCTACGCGGTGAAAATGTATGGAACTGCCAATTTATTTCAAAATAACCGCCAAAAAATTTTAATGGTTCAAAATCATGTCAGTAAGTAATATGATTTTGAACCATTTAAATTTTCGGTAACTGCTCGCCGATGTCCCTGGCACCCTGTATACCACCTTGCTGACTGGCTAATATTCTTACCACGTCATGAGCCACTCTTAGACAGTTCATTGAGCCACATTTTAATATCCCCACGAGCACACACACAAAAAGTAGTTACCTCAAACTTCGCTAATGACCAACCTTAAACACAACACCTTACTAAAAACTTCTCCATTTAAGAACCCCAGGGAAACAGAAGTTCGCTAGCATACCAGAATAATTTAATTCCATTTGAAGTGGGCGAAGAACCACGTAACGTTTGCATTTAGAAAAAAAGTTAAAAGAGTAGACAAATAATCTTCGTTCTCTAGCGAATTACACTCTAATTCGTCGATCAATTTACATTGAATTTCGGCTCATTCCCTTAACTGTTATTGTTGTTTTAATCCTTATGGGCTGGTTCGTCACTTTGTGGGACGCAAAAGGTCTGCCTATTATTATTCATAATTCTTCCTAGAACATTTTATCTGGTGTTTTATAGCACCTACCTAGTAGAAAAATGTTTTGCTAAGTAGGTATAATTCAAGATAAGTCTGTCCAGGAAACAATGGATTGCGATATTGCGAGACACGCCTAATTCTTATTTTGTAGTTTTGGTGTGATCTCAATGTGTTGTTAGTTAAAAACTTAACGTCAGCGGGGAAATTGCGTAACACCGTAACACATTATCAATCGGAATCGGTTTCATTTGGACAGCCCAACAACATTCATTGTGTTATTTACGTGTTGAGCAGACAAATTTCTCGAACTTATGAAGCAATGGATTAGCAATTTGCTTCAAAATTATTCAGATTCCGATTGATAGTGTGTTACGCAATTAGGTAGGGTGCAGGCCTGTACCTAATCCCCAAAGGGTTAAGGAGAGGTGAACCTAACTACGTATAGTACACCTTTTGCCAGTTATGTTTTTGTCCCATGTAATAGGGGGCGAGCCTATTACCACCAACCGGACACAAATCCAGACTCCGGGCTGCTACTGAGAAATTCCAGGTAGGAAAACCCAATACCTAACACTTTGCCCGACCGGTAATCGAACCCAGGACCTCATGCTCGGCAGTAGCGGTTGCGACCACTAGACCAGTGGGGCAGTCAAAAACTAATTAAGTTATGCACCACAAACCACTAAATGCATTTAGCGCTAAATTAATTTAAAACATCGATCTGTTTCTGTCAAACATTTGCAGATTAAGATTTTAGCATAACCTAAAATCTGGAAAATCAAATAAAACATATCACTTTTAAGTGAGAGCAAATTTGTTCGGCAATAATTAATTATTAGCGTAAACCACATGACGAACAAATTGAATGATCTAATAGGTATGTTTTGTTTGATGCTCTCCCAGAATAGCGTCATTTTAAGCTAGTCAAAGGAACGAAACAATTCAGCAATAAAAGAGAAACATACTTAGACGATGACAAACGAGAGAAATGATCGTCTATTTGAAATAGATACCGCTGTAATGTTCAAAGGGAGCATCGAATCTCTAGACTTCGTATTGGCTAAATCTGTTGTCATTATTTTGGCGTCTACCACCTACGTTATAGTAAATATCTAGTTGCAGAGAACACACGAGCTTTAAGACCGTAGAACGTTGTAGATATAAACCAACATTCATAATTTGCTAAAGGTTTTTATACGATGTTGGGTTCGGCTTCCAGTCTAACCGAATGCAACTGATAACAGTATTTTACAAAGAGCGACTGCCTATTTGACTTTCAATAGCCTTTATCCTCTTGGAAAGACTGGTTGTCAGACTTTTAGGCTTCTGACTACCCGTGACGACTATCAAAGATATACGAATGTCAGACGAGATCAACAGCTTAACGTTCTTTCCGAGGCACGGAGGGGTCTCGATATGTAATGGATGGTCACCCGTCCACGAGCCAACCGCGACAAGCGATCGACCCGTGCGGCTGTTATCATTTAGCCACAAGCCCATTCTTAGACCAACATACAAAATTTGCAAAAGACTTTTAGACAAACATAATGGAAGAACTGCGTTAACAAAATAAAGAGAGCTGTCGAAGGTTATGAGCAGTAGTAGAACAGAAACGTTCGTTAAACGACCCATTTTTTCCAATATGTGTTAAAAACCCATTCGCGTAATGCAAAAGACACCTACACGTTGGCATGTGTGGGAGTATTATAATATCATCAGGTGTAGATGTCCCTTTACGTAGAGCTTAAATATTTTGCCTCTTCTTAAAAGGAATCCATCGAGTTTCTGTTTGTACTCCCACAGATCATTGATACCTAGTGACGTTATTACAGTTTAGAATAAAATAACACAGCATCAAATATCACACTTTTTGAATGCGACTAAAAAATAACGGTACCTACGGGTACGCTGCGGTTTTGTGGGGCTTAGTTTGTAACCTTTTTTGCATCATGTGAAATTATAATAAATAATAATAATAACTGGTGAAATGTGGGTAGGTAAGTACTGTAAAACCTGCATGGTTTTTGCAGGCAACGACTGCGCGTCTGTATTTATAAGTTAATGGCATATTATTACGATACAAACATTATTTCGTAGTTTTTAGATTAGAAAAACAGTAGGAGTCGGCTGGAGGGCGGGCTGACATGTGGATGTCATGATGTTAAACATAGATCCGATTCTAGCAATAATAAAAAAGTTTTATCCAGGTACCGTTAGCAACGACAATGCTGACAGTACTATAGGTACAGTCAACAAAAGAGATAAGTATGCAGGATCGTCGGATATAGTTGAAGTTTAGTAAGAAACCGATGGATGTTGTCGACTGAAATTTAATTTGATAAATGAGCTGATTGTTTTCTATTAACAAAATTAAATTTTATTCGAGAACATCGTCAAACCAAATGAGAGTCGGAATCGCTTCCGACTCGCATTTGGCCGGTTTTTTTACTGAAGAACGTAGTTATTTTTATGTTATTGGATGGCAAGCGAATCGAAATATCTGTCCTGCTGTTAAGTGGTCACCAATGCCCATGGAAATCTGACATACCCGAGTCATCGCGGATGCGTTACTAGAGACAAATCTGCAAGGCATCATGTGCCATGTGATACGAGTGTCAACAGGAAGAAAGAAAACACGCTTATTTGCCGCAAACATGACGCAGAGAAAAAACACAAACATAAAAAAGAAAAATTTAGGAGAAAATCTGTATCACATACACACATAGCCACAGCACGCTGCTTTGTTGAAAAAGCTGGTCAACTGCGGTTGTAGCACTTCCCCTGACCGCTGAAAAATAGTACTTTCAAATTCACACGTACCTAACCGAAACTTTTTAGAAGGGTTCAAAGTATTCCTCAGAATTACTCAAAGCTTAAGGGAGAAGCCGACCTAAACACTAATTTCAACATAATTACAACAGCTGTATTTTCATTACTTGAATCTCAAAAGTAAGAAACTATGTTTCATTGACCTACTCCCACAATTTAAAACCAACCTGTAAACACGTGATAGATGAAACTTGGTCCCGAGGACTGAGAGAATGCGTCTTCAGTAATAGGAAACCCAAATTAGTGCAATTACCTAGCTCTCAGCTTTGTTAAATGTGGTCCTCGGGTGCAATTCCACGAATTAAATGTTATCTAAGTTTAGCCCTCCTCAACTGGTATCAATCTGCCTAGCCTTTTCCAACTATAGGTATTGGGGTAGGCTTCCAGTCTAACAGGATGCATGGGGTCAACTGGTATGTAATGCACCACTGTATGCTACTTCAATTTTATGATCTGTAGGAGTGCAGACTTTTCCTAATCCATAGTAGAGTGTTCTCGACGATAGTATTAAGAGTAAGTACTTGTAGAAAGTTAAAATGAGTGGACTGTATATATATGATGATCACGTATAATAATAACAGTAAAACGGTTAACAAAGTAAAAAGTTTTAGATATGCGCGAGCGCGACCGGTCGACGTAGCTTGTTGTTATGGCACTGGCGGGGCGCGGTGACGCAGCTGTTGCCGCGCCGCTCCCGCCTCATTCCCCTCCTGGTCCGCTCGTTCGTTCCGTTGAGTCGATGACTCAACATACTCCCCCCGTTGAAGTGTCTTCAACAGTAGTAACTACTGGTAAGGGACAGATGGTATTGAAGGCTCGCCGAATGATACCCTTGCGCGTACGGATGTCAGCAACTCGAGCGATACCATCTCTGCCAGGAAGAACCTTGACGATGCGTCCTAAAAGCCATAACAGAGGATGTGAGTTCTTGTCCTTAATTATTACCAGAGTTCCTTCTTTTAGTTCGCCTGATGATCGGCACCACTTTGTCCTTTCCTGAAGCCACAGAATGTATTCGTGGGAAAAGCGAGCCCAGAAGTGTTGTTTCAGGAATTCTATGCGGCGAAATCGTTGCATGTTGGAGACGTTAGCATTCTGCACCTGTGGATGAGGCAGCATGATGAGCGAACGTCCAATAAGGAAGTGTGCAGGAGTAAGCGGAGTAAGGTCTGAAGGATCATCGGAAAGTGGGGTCAAGGGCCTTGAATTTAATATAGCCTCCACTTGAATTAAGCAAGTTGCCATCTCTTCAAAAGTTAAATTGGTTAAGCCTAAGATACGTCTGAGATGGTGTTTTGTCGATTTGACAGCCGACTCCCATAGTCCACCAAAGTGTGGAGTATATGCGGGAATAAAAGAAAAGTGGATGCCAGGATCGACCGTACTGAAATCTAAGTCCTGTGAAAGAAGGTTGGCCAATTCATTGAAAGCGCCTACGAAAGTTGTTCCGTTGTCGGAAAAGATGTTACGTGGTTTTCCCCTACGAGCAATAAAGCGGTTCATGGCAGCCAAGAAAGCCTCTTTTGTAAGGTCTGACACCAGCTCCAGATGTACGGCTCTCGTAGCTAAACACACAAACACACATATGAAACATTTGATTAATCTGCATCCTCTACCTTTACGGTCAGCTATGATAATTGGGCCAGCGTAGTCAACTCCTGAGTCTAAAAAGGGAAACTCTAAGTGCAGACGCTGCTCTGGAAGGTTGCCCATGATAGGTTGTACGGTGTTAGCCTTCATCCTACAACATTTCATGCATTTATGAGTGACCTTCTTTGCCAAGGCTCTACCCCCGATAGGATAGTAGTTGTGACGAATCGTAGCAAGTAAGAGCTGAGGTCCGGGATGCAAAAGTCGCAAATGACACATATTAAATAAGAGCTCGCAAATTCTGTGGGAAGTGGATAAAAGAATAGGATGTTTAATATTAAAATCATAGAATGAATTATTTAATCTGCCTCCCACACGGATCAAACGTGAGAATTTGTCAAAGAATGGAGACAGTGATAAAATTTTGTTTTTTGCAGGTAAGTCTTTGCCCTTTGAAAGAAGGCTGTACTCTTCAGGAAAAGACTCCTGTTGACTAAATCTAAGTAAAACGTTTATTGCACTATTTAATTCCTTAGAAGTCAGCGGACCAAAACTAGTTTGTTTTTTACATTTAAAGTTTATAAATCGTATAAGATAGGCTGTCATGCGCTGTATTTTGTAAAGATCGGAATATTTTAAAATTAATTGTGATATGAGACTTTCTGTATGATCGGAAGCATCGACATGATAAGACGTCACGATTTCTGGTAAATTTATGAGTTCTTGTCGATGGGATTCAGGAAATTGAGGCCATGAAGAAGGGTCCCTGTGAAGGAACCGTGGTCCTGACCACCATAACGTAGAAGTCAATAATTTGTCAGCTCTGAGTCCACGCGAAGCGAGGTCTGCGGGGTTTTCAAGCGAGGGAACATAACGCCAAGTCCTCCCCCCGGAAGTTTCTTGAATCTCAGACACTCGATGGCGAACAAAGGTCTTTAACTGAGTCGAAGATGCAGACAACCAGCCCAAAACTATGGTGGAGTCACACCAAAAGTAAACGTCATCAATATGTAAGGTAAGTGACTGACGCACCTTCCGGTACAACCTCGATCCTAATAAGGCGGCACAAAGTTCGAGACGAGGTATGGTAGTTGCTTTAACCGGAGCTACCTTACTTTTAGCGGTAAGTAAATGGACGTGAAGCTTCCCATCCTGCGATACGCTGCGGATGTAAACACAGGCACCATATGCTCTTTCCGATGCATCAGTGAAAACATGCACTTGTACAGAAGAAGGTGATTCACAAGTTATCCACCGCGGCATCGTAAACTTGTTTAGGTAAGGTAGGCTATTTTGAAAATGATTCCATGCTTGTTGGATATTTTCAGGAGTAGGTTCATCCCAAGAACACTTTGCAAGCCAGAGTTGTTGCATAATGATTTTGGCTTCCACAATGCATGGAACAACTAAACCAATCGGGTCAAATATTTGCGCAATGACTGACAAGATTTTACGTTTCGTGGCAATGTCACTGATGGTGGAAGTCAAGTTTATGGAGAATGAAAATGTATCACTTGAACACCGCCAGTTCAGCCCTAAAGTTTTAGACATCTCGTTGTCGCTAAGACTAACAAAGTCAGAATTGACATGATCTTTGCATAAAGCTTGAATTACTTCATCCGAATTCGATTGCCACTTGCGGAGATTATACTTGGCTGATTGAAGAACAGCGACGACTTGACGACACTTATCCAATGTTTCATTGACAGATGATCCACCAGACAAATAGTCATCCACATAAAAATCATGCGCTATTGAAAATCGTGTTGACAAATCATCGCATTCCTCAGCCAGCCGAATCAAACACCTAGTAGCCAAGAAAGGTGCCGATGCAGTGCCGTACGTCACCGTGTTTAGTGTGTAAGTTTCTAATTGATGAGTAGGTTCTTCCCTCCAAAGAATTTTTTGTAAAGGTCGATGAATGTTATTTGTAAGTGTTTGACGGTACATCTTTTCGATGTCCGCACTGACTACAATTTTATGTTGACGAAATCTAAGGAGGATTGAAAGTAAGTCATCTTGGAGAGTAGGACCAACCATCTGGATTTGATTAAACGACTTTCCAGAAGTGGTGGCGGCTGAAGCATCGAAGACGACTCTTAATTTAGTTGTAGTTCTCGACTCTTTTAAAACACCATGATGTGGTAAGTAATTTGAAAAAATCGAGTCTGATGTTTGATGATTATGTTTAGACATATGTCCTAACTTGATGTAGTCGTTCATGAAGTCGACATATAATGTTTTTAAATGAGGATCTTTAGCTAAACGGCGTTCGAGTGATAAGAACCGACGCTTAGCCATTATATATGAGTCACCTAATACGTCCGGTGACTCCTTAAGAGGAATGCTTACTACAAACCGTCCGTCCGAGTCACGAAACGTAGACTCCAAGAAGAGTTCCTCACAGGATCTCTCTTCGTGAGTGAGTCTGTGTTTTGAAGACACCGAATCTAACTCCCAAAAGCGGTCTAAGTCTGGCTGTAACGTTTCAGCATGCATACATAGATTAGTAGAGGAGTTTGAATCATATAATGCGCCCGATATGAGCCAACCTAATTTTGACTCAAATAAGGTGGGCATGAGTTTACCTAAAGGAATACGACTAGTACCTATGATGCCCCAGAACACTTCCGCGCCGACAAGAATGTCGATCGAAGACGGAACATAGAAGTTAGGGTCGGCAAGTATTATGTTTGAAGGGATATTTAAGTTGTCTATGTTGATGTATGTGTTCGGTACGGAGGATGCAATCTTGGACAAGACGTGGCATTCAATATCAAGTTCGTAATCGCTGTGAACCGATTTTAATGAAATTGAACACCCTTGTGCGCATTTGGAAGTTTGATCATTAATACCTCTTACCTTTGAAGCGATATTATATGTAGGTATATTGATTTTACGAGCAAAATTTTCCGATACGAAGTTTGCCGTACTCCCACTATCGAGCAAGACTCGTGCAGTATGATGTTTGCCTTCAGCATCCACCACTCTCACAAGCGCTGTAGAAAGTAATACAACTCGGGATGAATAAATGTTACTTGCAGCTAACGTAATATTATGTTGGTTTGAGGCTACATTGTCGGGATCAATATGTAGTAATGTATTGTGTTTTTCCCGACAGTATTTACAATGTCCCATGCTGCATTTTTTAATGTTATGTCCTGGTCGAAGACAATTGAGACACACGTTGGACTCCTTGGCTTTCTGAACTCGAGCTTGCACTGTTAAGTTCCTAAATAAGTCACACTGGAAAATGAAATGTTCCTTTTGACACATGGGACATGACAAATGTCTATTGTGGGTCGTGTGTTCTGAAGGACCCGTTTGTTTTTTTCCTTTGTAGTTGCTATCATGTATGCCTTCGTTGTTTGTATTCCTGGATTCCTCGAGTGTCTCAAGTAAATCAGCCCTATTACTTATAAATTGTATGAAAGCGGTTAATTTTGGAGGTTCCGTTAAAGTATTTCGGTGTTCCTCCCACTCACGATTGGTCACCTGGTCAAGCTTATTCGTCATAATATGAATGAGAAGAGTGTCCCAATGTTCAACGGGTTGTCCTAGGGTAGACAAAGCTCTTAGATTCTTATTTGCTGTATCTATAATATAACGTAAGGCCTTACTTGACTCCTTGCTGACCGGACTCATATTGAATAGGGCTTGAACGTGGTTGTTGACAAGCAATCTGTTATTGTCGTACCTATCACAAAGCAACTTCCAGGCAGCATCGTAGTTGGCTGCTTTAAAGTCGAGGTTATCGATTACAAGAGAAGCGCTATCCTTTAAAGATGCACGCAAATAATGTAGTTTATTTATTTTATCTATGCTTTCATTATTGTGTATAATGGAAAGAAATGTGTCTCTGAACTCTAACCAATCATGATAGCTGCCAGAGAATTTAGGTAAATCGATTTTAGGTAGGCGAATTGAATTGTGCGTGTGTGTATGCTTACTACAAGAATCAAACTCGGATGGGGATTCCTCGGCGAGAAGTCTGCGACCGTTGCTAATCAGCTGGCGTGCAGAAGCCACCAGCTTTGCAAACTGCTTCTCAAATTGCTCACGCTCCGCATATTGATCGGTGGGGTCATCCGTCAACTCCTCCAGTTCGTTCTGTAATGTATCATATTTCTCGTATAAAGGACCATGCGTCATTTTGGGCCCACTTTTTCAACATTGTTCAACAGTGATAAATTATATGTCATATGAAAGCTCTTAAAGTGTACTTTATTTCATTCTATGGCAGCAAAGTTCAAATCCAGCGCGAAAACGGTTATTTATGCGTTTTTAAAAAATGTTCAATATTGTGCAACAGTGATGAAACCTATGTCATATGAAAGCTCTTAAAGTGTACTTTATTTCATTCTATGGCAGCTAAGTTCAAATCTAGCGCGAAAACGGTTTTATACGCGTTTTTTAAATGCGTCATTTTGGGTTCATTTTTTCAATATTGTTCAACAGTGATGAGTTATATGTCATATGAAAGCTCTTAAAAAGTACTTTATTTCATGCAATGGCAGCTAAGTTCAAATCCAGCGCGAAAACGGTTTTTTTATGCGTTTTTTAAAAATGTTCAACATTGTGCAACAGTGATGAAACTTATGTCATATGAAAGCTCCTAAAGTGTACTTTATTTCATTATATGGCAGCTAAGTTCAAATCCAGCGCAAAAACGTTTTTTTATGCGTTTTTAAAAATCTGTTTTGTTTTGATATTAAATTATAATTAGCTGTCAGTCAGTAGCTAGGATTATAAATAGCTCTTGTTCTACTAAAAATACACTAAAAATGTTGAACATTTTTAAAAAACGCATAAAAAGCATTTTTGCGCTGAATTTGAACTTAGCTGCCATAGAATGAAATAAAGTACACTTTAAAAGCTTTCATATGACATATGACTCATTACTGTTGAACAATGTTGAAAAAGTGAACCCAAAATGTCGCATTTAAAAAACGCATATAAAACCGTTTTCGCACTGGATTTGAACTTAGCTGCCATAGAATGAAATAAAGTACACTTTAAGAGCTTTCATAAGACATAGGTTTCATCACTGTTGCACAATGTTGAAGATTTTTAAAAAACGCATAAAAAAACCCTTTTCGCGCTGGATTTGAACTTAGCTGCCATAGAATGAAATAAAGTACACGCCAAGAGCTGTCATATGACATAGGTTTGATCACTGTTGCACAATGTTGAACATTAAAAAAAAAACTCATAAAAAAACCGTTTTCGCGCTGGATTTGAACTTAGCTGCCATAGAATGAAATAAAGTACACGCCAAGAGCTGTCATATGACATAGGTTTCATCACTGTTGCACAACTTTGAAAAGTGGGCCCAGTGTTCATTCAAAAGTGCCCATGGTCCTTTTCGAAAATATTAAGCCGATATTCTATTTCAACTATTTGTACCTCACTCAGCTTTTCACAGGATTGAGAGACTTCAAGATACGATGAAAATTGCGTAAGCTTTGCTTTAATTGAAGCGCGTTTTTTAATAAGGGTCTTTATGTCAGACATTTTAGATGATATAGAATAAAAATATTGAATGAAAGAAGCCTAAGCACGCCAACTGAACTAATCATGCAGAATGTTTATTTTATTGATGAGACAATTATAGCAAAGTCCTAGAAGAAATTTATTTAAGTGCCTGATAAAATGTTAAAAGCAATGTTACAAACTATGTGCCTGACAAAAAGTTAAAAGCAATGTTGCAAATTCATATGCCTGTTAAAAAGTGAATAGCAATAAGTAGCTCTGCAATGTGATTGCTGTTAAATAAATGTGAGGCGCTTTGGTACACCTATCAAATATTGCACTGTCATGTAAACAATATTAAAATTCACTGGAATAAAATGAAATTTGAATTTGTAAATAATGAATTATACGATTTTCTAAGCTACTTTATGAATGAATGATGAGATGGAACCGTTTAAATTCAAAGTCTGGACTGAAGATGAGAATGATTACGATGATTTGCAAAAAAATGACAGTTAACTTTTATGAAGTTGAAACAAGGAAAAATGGATGATGGTAATTATGATTATGGATATGAATGATTGTGTGGATATGATATGAATAAAGGAATTGGAACGAGCTCACGGTTTTTCTGCTGCAACCCACTGATGATGATTGTTACGAGGAGATGTTCCCTGGATGGATGTTCTCAATGCACGTCAACAACCTGATGATGTGAATTTGCCGTTCCGCTTGCTGCCAATAATCCTCTTCTGATGTCCGTTGGGTTTAAGTAGGCTGAGACGGCTGAAGTAGGTATTCAGACCGTGCCGATGTTCACGACGCGGCGTTCAAAACGAAGACACGATGAAGAGTACGATGGTGAAGAATGCACGAAGTCACAGGGAAGATCTCGAAAGCGCCGATTCTGACTGTCCAAATATTTGTCTTCTGTATTCTTCTTTTCTCGGTTCAAAATTGACGGTAGAAGGACCAATGATCGCGACGATAGTATTAAGAGTAAGTACTTGTAGAAAGTTAAAATGAGTGGACTGTATATATATGATGATCACGTATAATAATAACAGTAAAACGGTTAACAAAGTAAAAAGTTTTAGATATGCGCGAGCGCGACCGGTCGACGTAGCTTGTTGTTATGGCACTGGCGGGGCGCGGTGACGCAGCTGTTGCCGCGCCGCTCCCGCCTCATTCCCCTCCTGGTCCGCTCGTTCGTTCCGTTGAGTCGATGACTCAACATAGAGTCAGAGAAAAATAATTTATTTCAGGCAAATATAGTCACAGGACATACAAACACATAACACTGAATACCATTTACAACAAAAAAGTTAAGTTTCGAGATATCTTTTGTAATCTAAATTGACATGAAGCTAGGAAGGATTTTTTATCTCGCTAGGAAGGATTTTTTTTGCTTGTTTTAGGCGTCACGTATGTAATACTACACGGAATAGATAAATAAGGTACCTAAGTAAATAAATAAATAAGGTAAATACCTTATTTATCTATTCAGTGTAATACTAGCTACTCTATACCCACACACATGTAAGACTAACCAACACTAACTAATGATATTCCGTGGACTCGAATCAGCCTACGGTAGTCCTTTGAGGGATAAACTGAATGATGTGCGACCGTAAACTCTTCGCTCAGTCTTATGACCATATATTTAGTCATAATAATATTTATATATTCATTGTAATTAGATTACTTTGGCGTGCTATGAAATTAATTACAATGTATTTAATTACAAAATAATTTGATTACAATGTAACCTAATTACATAGTATTCAATTATAATTATATATTATGTGTTTCATATTATTTGTATTTCAATTATAAGTAGGTATTATGTTTTTCATTTTCGTATTTGTCAAATATGTATACATTTTTTGTAAGATGCAGGTGTCCCATTACGGCCATTAGCTAATATAAATGTATAATTAAATTTTATCAGGTACTTATAATATGTAATGTAATTAGATTAACTTGCAATTAAATTACTTTGTATTTAATTACAGTAAGTACTCAACTTTTGCAATTCGTTACTTATGTAATCTGTTCCAAAGTATTATGTAACTGTAATTTGTAATTATTAATCTAATTACTTTTTGCCCATCGCTGCTTATAATAAGGGTCAATCAGTCAACCTACAAACTTAGGTAAGAATAGGTAGATATCCCGAAAAAAAAAGTAAGTACCTATGTGTTTTGTATGGACCTGAAGAGAAAACTTTGGGATAAGGGTAGGAGGCTGGCGATTTGGTATTTAGGTAGACCCACTTATCCATAGAATTAGAAAGGTACTGTAGAGGTTTTAATAAAATGGATGGCTCGATGATCTCTCCAGCCTTCACGAAGTAAATTGAATTTATGAGACAAACGATATTTTATATTATGAAGGATAGGAAAAGAATATAGAGAGTCAGCTCGTAAGCTCGGACCTGTCTCGGACTGCTTGGAGAGGTGACAGCGCCTGTCTGGGTGTGAACGAAGTAGTTTTAACGCTAGGAATAAGCCAACGTACCTATTAGCTATAATTAAAATAGGTAGGTAGGTACCCCTTTTTTGACCCAGTACCTAATAGCAAGAGATTTAAGAATATTGTAATGCCTTTGAGCCCTAAGCTGTTGCAGTACCTACCTACCCTCATAAGTCCTTACAACTAGTTCGCTAGCTAATATTTCCATAAGGCTCGTGCTTAAACGAAAGATGTGGTATTTTTGCATCTTCCTACATACATAAGACTAAAGAAGTAAGAAGTCATACCTACTAAGGTAATCCGTCGTGAAAGCAACTCGTAAAGCCAGAGACACATTACTGTGTCGTGTTGTGTCGACTCGTGACTCGGGATACACCAATCAAACGATCTGTTCAGGACTAGGTACGTCAAATTACAACGATTGTTGATTGGCTAACACTGCGTCAGAAGGCGTCACGACACGCCACGACACGTAAGTATGTTTCCGCCACTATTTAGTATCGCATCAACCACAGAGCATGTAACCTTTTGCATCAACGGTTCAAGAGTTATATTTCGTATTCGCCGTATTTCTGGAGTTGCGAAATGCTTCTTGCGCAGAAAGTTCCAAGTCCGACACTTGGATCTTTTTAATCAAACATTAAGTTTTAACTCGTATGTTTTCATCGAGTGGTTGGGCAGAGATGAACCTCATAGCACAGCTAATAGTACCTATACAACTCAACTGCAATGTACCTAAGTAGGTAGGTAGGTAGTTGTATTATCCTAGGATAGCATATGTAAGAATTTATAAGGTAGGTAGTAAGTACTTAAACTAATGAAAAGATAATGTAAGTACCTACATTATCTCTTCATTGGTGGTACTGAGGTACCCCTCGGTATAAAACTTCTAATCTAACGAGATCCACTAACCTAACGAGATCACATTTTTAACAGGCAAGTAGGTAAATAATTATAATTTTAATGAGAAATTATTCCAGAAATATATTTTTTACTGTCCTAAAACTTTTAGGTACGTATTTTTCCCAACGCCATAAATCCTCGTGGCCGCCGTAAGAACTTTAAACAGGCTAAAAGAAGAACTTTCACACGGTCTCCAATCGCATACGCCTAAACTACATAGTTCATTCACGCGGTCACAGATGGCGCTACCAGGAGTGGAGTGGGTATTATGAATTTCATCCCATTTGTGGGACTCTACCATCTTTTTATAAAAGCTTTTTTTTGGGATGTGCCGATTCAATCACAATATTTTTTGTACGGTTTGCTTTATATACATTTATGATTATTTTTTATCGCCGCGCCCGCTGTGTGCAGAGACCTTAAAACTTTGCCCGTCGCATGTCCAATTAGCAGACACAATAGAAATTCTATTGTTATCGGTACATACCCTCTAGGTACCTACATGCGACATGCGAAGGGTTAAAATAAAACTTTCATACTAATCATATAATAGGTAAGTAGAAGTAGATATTAGAACTTGATTTAATGAGGAATTTCTGTTACAGGAGCGCATTATCTAATATTATTTATAGAAAATAACCTCATCTGCCTAGCCTTTTCCCAACTATGTTGGGGTCCGCTTCCAGTTCCAGTCTAACCGGTACCTATAGGTTTAGTATTTTACATGGAGCGACTGCCTATCTGACCTCCACAACCCAGTTACTGGGTAATATGATACCCCTTTGGTAAGACTGGTTGTCAGACTTTCGGGCTTCTGACTACCTACCCGTAACGACTGTCACAGATCCTTGTAGGAAATAACCTAATATAGTGACTAAAGTAAGGCATTTAAAAAAAAATGTGCCTGTATAATTAACAATTAATAAAAAACGAGCGAGTGTCGCGGTACTCATACACAAATGAAAATCAAAGGAAGTAAAAAAACTTGATTACTCTGGAATACCAAAATGATGACGACTCCATGCGTTTTCGGGCCCCGGGCGGTGCGAGCGGGCGTCGAAAAAAGTTGCGTGAGCGCCTACCCCTAGTTTTGAAATTTTGTACATAATATTCTTTACATAAAAATACTAGACACGTGTTTCGGGTTTCGCATGTACCACAGTTAAACCTTAAACTAAAAATAATGTTGTATACCTACACCAATACGACGCCACGGTGCGTGGCCGAAAAAAGTTGCGTCCGACCGGAAGACGGAAGTACTTAAGTCCTGCTAGCAGGACTCCGGGCGATCTATCACTAACCATGGACGTGCGGTTGATTGTACCATGCTACGTGCTACCCATGATACCAAGAAGACAAGAACAAACATTCACTTTCTAGTTTTCTTTTCTAACTTGTATCTCTTGTATTTCCCGCGTTTTAGATCTTACTCATTCTGACTGTGTGTGACTGTCGTTTATCACCACAGCTTATAAATGTTTAATCGAATGAGGTATGAATGAATGTTAATAGTTACAAAATCCAGCTAGTTGACTAAATTATTCTTCATTAATTTAATTTGTGTCACAAAATGGTGTTTTTACAAATAAGTTTAGTGTAATATTGAAATTAGTAGAAAGAGAACCCTTCCACAAGCTCATGTGGCAGATTAGTAGGCAATATGTTTGAATAGTTGACGCGTCACTGTTCAAGAGGTTTAGTACAGACGCCAGCAGGTCAACCTACCCGAAACTGTCAGATTTTCCCAATCAACCTTGAACCTTATGCTTTAGCAATAAAGTCGAAAATCTATTAAAGAAATCTGACAGATTGTAGTAACTTGATGTGCTGGCGTCCGTACAAACGTTATACTTAAATGATTTTTGTGGAAATAGGTAGGAATTTGAAATATTGAATAAATAAAATGGAAATATATCTAATAAGTAAATATTTTCCAATATTAATCTTGACAAACTTGATATCCGTGTCAAAAGCGGAAAGGAAACCAAAAATTTAATTCAAATAAAATAAGTTTAAGGCGAAAGCGCCAGGGTAGCCCGCGAAATTCATTTTTTTTTAGGTTTTTTGGAATTTGCTGGTCAGTATTAAGTTGTACGTTGATTAAAATATGATTCGCGGTCGTAACAAATATGTATTTACAGAATTATAATCAATAAAGTCATCAACACAACTCTCTAAGACCATGTAATCCCCAAGAATGACTATTTCATGAAATCTTGACATTTGGGGATTACATGGTCTTATAGAGTTGTGTTGATAACTTTAATTATTATAATTCTGTAAATACATATTTGTTACGACCGCGAATCATATTTTAGTCAACGTACAACTTAATACTGACCAGAAAATTGCAAAAAACGTAAGAAAATTTGATTTTCGCGGGCCACCTTAGAGCTTCCCCCTTAAGATTGGTACACTTTAAAAAATGCAGTTATTTTTACAAGGTGGTTGTTTGTAAATACAAACAACGTATTTACGAAAAAATAAAGTTT
This sequence comes from Oligia fasciuncula, assembly GCA_963082905.1. NCBI lineage: Eukaryota > Metazoa > Arthropoda > Insecta > Lepidoptera > Noctuidae > Oligia > Oligia fasciuncula. Next base: position 8,981,513 of record OY720409.1, read on the forward strand.
TTTAAAATGAAGAATTGCTAATCGTAATGAAGTTACTAAATGGGTATAGTATCATTTGTAGCGGCCAGCACTATTATTTCATTCATTCACTTTACCCAAATAGTTTCGCTGTGGTTTCGCTATCGTCAAGTCATTCATCATTCACTCCGTAACGTGAAGTGAACGGAACGCGGCTAGTGGCAACATGTCTGCCGTTTGTGTTATTTGACGTAAATATTGACGAAAATCAAGTTTCTGTTTTCATTTGCGTAGTGATTATTGGTGCTATTTCATTTTTATAATGTGTGTGGATGTGCAGTGATCCGTTCATATGAGGCTGCTATACAAGACAGGTCCAATGGAGTCCCTAAGAAAGTGGTTCTATAAACCGAAGGTACGTCAACAGCATATTTCGATAATATTCCTTTTAGCTGTGCTAATTTACTTGATATTATGGTCTGCTATTATGTATATTTAATGATAAACAGATGGTGAATACCTGTTCTGTAGGCGTGGTATTTATCAATCGCGTTGTAGAAGTTGTCATTCTTTGTTGGCATGTAATGGGATGATTCAGTCACTGTTTCTGTTTGATTTTCCTTCTACCTACCATTGTTCGGATTGTTAAAGCCTCCAGTACTATTTCCTATTACTCTAGTGGTCATATTAAATCACTAGGGCACGATTGTTGGACCTTACGTCACATTACTCGAAGTTTTGCATTGTCTGGTCAGAGCGACATGCAAATCAGTGTACAATAGTAAATACATATGTTGGTAATAGTTGGTATGAAAATGTTATGTAGTGAACGCCTCGGTGGCCGCGCATAATGTGATGCTGTAGCAAACAGAGTTGTTATGTTAAATAGTTGCTAGATTAGCTTGCCATACTGGTTTGTTTTGCGCCGTCTGTTTTGATCTTCACAGTCGTAAAGACGTCGTCATAAAATAATTACTTTGGTTTTTTGTTGTTTGCCATCTGTCAAGTTTTTGATTTGTTGTCAGTCTTTAGGTTAATAAATCATTAAGTTTTGATGTTATTCTTTGAATCCATATCAGAATTGAACTAGTGAAGGTCATTTACTTTATGATACTGTGACATAAAGAGAGCAATTCATCGGTCACTAATAAATTGATAATGTAAGCATGTGTTGTAAAACTTTATATTCATGACTTGATATCATACTTGATAGTCAACATTGAAGTATTCAAAATAGACAGACTTGCTTGATCATAGCAAAACTTACTCATCATATCATTTGTTTTGTTAGTACTACTATTACTGTCTCATATTATTTTATATGAAAGACAGAGACAGGTGATTCGTATTAAGTAATTGAGTATGTATAATACCTGTAATATTATACTATTTACCGCTCATTCCACCAAAGTTTATACCTAGAATAAGTCTTATCCTGAGAATAAATTTTGAATTTTTGAAAGTTTTTCCATACTAGAACTGTCAGACGTCAATTTTATTCTACGATTAAGGGCTGATTTTCCAACGCCAGATAACTTTATCGGAGGAATAATTTTGAATTTTTGACAGTTCTTCCATACAAAGACTGTCAGACATCAGTTTTATTCCACGAATAAAAATTATCGGTCAATTGTAAAATCAGCCCTTAGACATATCTGACTTTGGTAAATCTGCCTGTTACTGTTATTAAGATAAGGCAAGGAAGAAACTTCCTTTTAAAAACATATGTTTTGAATTTAAAAGTATGTTGTAATTATGAAATAAACATAATCTTGCCAGCCTATGGCTCTTAATATGTTGTTATTTCAAGTACATAAGGATCCCCAAATGACAGCAACATTATTAATTATGTTATAATAAAACATTTTCTTACATCTCATATCAGCAATCTTTTGGTATTTCCTAATGATTTTCCTCATAATGTTTAAATGCTTTGTATGCCTAGTTATATTGATAAAAATACCAGAGAATCATTATGATTATTAGTACAAAACCCATTACTGTTATTGTATAGTATGGTGGTATCAAAAGTAATTGTAGGCAAGTCCATTTGTTAAAGGTTAATTTTAAAATTAAGGTTTTTAAAGGCAAATACATTCTTAGCTGTACTTTGACCGCATTATTTAACATACCTGTCAGTACTTAGTCAAAAATTAAAAATTGAAATAGGTTATTTGCGTCAACTGAAGGTATAATACAGGTGAGTTTTTACACATAGTCTTGTTCCAGGTCTTCTTCTGGTTTATTTAGAAATATGATTTATATTGTAAATTCCATGTTAGATGTTGGTCAAGATGTAAACCAATGTTTACCTCCAACTCATCCACTAAAAGTATAAAACTAATTGCAAAATACCAAAAATAATAAAAGAGCGTAAATGGTACAGTCAACAAAAGCGATAAGTATGCAGGATCGTCGGATATATTTGAAGTTTAGTAAGAAACCGCAGGATGTGCAAGGGGTATTGTAATACAATACCCCTTGCTAAGACTGGTTGGCAATTGTCAAAGATCCACAAATGACAGCCGGGACCAACGGTTTAACGAGCTTTCCAAGGCACGTAGAGGTCTTGGTATGTAAAGATCCACAGACCAACCGCAGAATGCGTAGCTTATCCTGATTGTTCGTTCAAAAGTAGTAAACCATAATTAATAAGACATATGAGCGCTGAGTAACACATAGAGGCATGAATTATTATTAATACTATTTATTCATTGTCATTACTTGCGTAATATGTTATTGTTATACATGTTATGTATCAGGTAATGTGCCGTTATCAATCATTTTGTATGCATAAATTATGAAACAAATGGCTGGTTTACCTTAAAAGGATCATTTTAAACCCACTTTTGCATATTAATTGTGGCAAATTTAGCAGTGTGCTACTGAGTTTTATTTATTTACGCGTTTTCATAGTCTGCGATATTCTTCTTTGCAGGTGTGATGTTATGTGTAATGTTTATTTATAACTAACTACCCTTTGCAGGTGTGAATTTTTAAAAGTAAGTAGGTCTAGAACTAGTTTTTTTTTTCTTCAGATGTCTGCTTTATGAAGTTTTCACTTAACTTCTATATTAAATACCCATTTACCAATTACTTAATTGTTTTGTTTTGGCAAAAATAATGTTAATGTGACTATTTATAATTAAATCCATTTGTTAGCCACCAAAAAAAAACTATCCTAAGCAACATACATTTTCTTATACCTACTCAGAATTCCGAAAGTCTGACAACCAGTTTTACCAAGCAATATTGTGTTACCCAGTAGCTGGGTTGTGATGAGTTCATCGATCGATACAGGCAGTCAGTCTGTTTAACTGGAAGCCGACCCCAAAACATTTGGGAAAAAGCTAGATGGAATTCTGTTATACAATTTTTGGGATATAAATTCCTCACTACAATAAAGCTGTTCAAGCTTGAGTTAAAATATCTCTTTGTAATAAATAGCATTGTTTACGATTGTCCCCTTTATCAGAAGGTAAGCATGTATTATAACTTCATTCTACTTAAAATGTATTGCCTTTATCTTTGTTTTTGATAAGTTATCTTTGAAATGATTCATGTTGTCATAAAGTTAATTTCCATTTCTAATCATGATGATTTATTTATAGAGTTTTGTCCTTGTTTAGATTATTTAAAATATAATGAAGTAAAGAGATACTTAGGATTAATTAATAAAAAGCAGCATTGTGTCTCCGTCATCTTCAAACGATTTACAGAAAGAGAACGATGTTTCGAATACGTTTAGCGCTAAACGCATAATTTAGTGATTTGTGGGAAAACCGGGGGAGTTCCACCACAGTAAAGATATGAACAGTACGGAAACTACGTACAGTTCGCTTCACAAATAAGGTACCCCCCTTGGTATTGACATCAAACCTATTTAAGTTTTTCGTAATAATAATAATAATAATAATAATTTTATTTCAGACATAATTCTAGTCCATAGATTCAAATTCATACATTAAAATTACTAATAAAATATAATATTAAATTCAAAACAGGTAAAAACCGAAAAAAATAAATAAATTGTGATCAATTAAATTTAAAATAATAAAATTATAAAAATGCCAGAATCGAATAAAAATAAATAAAATGTCAAATGTAAAATTGTCAAAATGTAAAAATGCTATAAAAATGTCAAAAAATTAAGAATAAAAAGATATAAAATGCAAACATCTCAAAACACAATGAAATATTACAAAACACCTATGATAAGGGTTATTCCACAATTTTTACCTGCCCCAAGCCCGATAAACGGGTGCATGTAAGCCCTGCCAGTGCAGCATGAAAGGGCCGTCCAACCTGTTGGAAACAACGGTAAGAAGACTGTTGCCACTGCCCCGCACTCTAATGGTTAACACTGCGGCTTGGCGATGCGGTGGTCACGAGTTCAAATCCGCGGATGAGAATATTTCTTTTTCCTTTATTTTATTTATTTATTTCTTTACCCTTTTTTTTAGTTTCTTTATTAGGTGATTTTCGTTAATTATTATTTAAGAAATCAAATGGAGGTTTGTAATAAAAGCTAGGCATTTTGATAAACAATATTCATTTATTTTTCTAATTACATTTCTAGGACTTCATGGAATCCACTTCCAGGTTGAGTATACAGTTTTCTATCTGTGTTAAATTGGGGTTATTTACTTAGAATATTAACTAAACACAAAAGAGATACCCTGGACGAGGTTTAGAACGTTTAACATTAGATAAAGGTTCGTTTATATATATATTTATAGAAACATAACTACAATAATATTTATTTATTTAAAGTTGTGAAAACAGATTTTTTTTTATACTTACTTATCGGAAAAAAACCTTTAAAAAAAAAGAAATTTTGTCTTTTGTGTCTGTGAATTACAGAGGAAGAATCAACATGCTAAACTATAATAGTATAGCAATATACATCTTTCTCTTTTATCACATTTTCTAATAACCCTTATTTAACACAACATTAGAAAAATATGTGAGGTCAGATGGTGCATCGTTAATACATTACAAGACTACTTGTAAACCAGATTATCTGGATTGATAATAATTATAAAAGTTGTTTGTTTTTGATTAACTACGAGTTATGGATCCCACAAATATTGGGAATTAATAACACTTGCTCATATATGTTCCAACGCAATTTTATCAGATACGTTACACAATCAATCTGCCGAGTAAATTGCCTTATAATAACGGAGAGGATGTCACAGTCTATCACTTCTTGAAGTTTTGAAGGGTGCCACTAAATGAACTTTCACAATATTACGTTGTCGCTCCATTTGTATTTTCTCTGGCCTTGGCGATCACATTTCACATCACCCGTCGCTTGATACCTTTGTATCCATCTACGAACTGTTTTTCTCTGCAATGAAAATAATAATATTAGAAATACATAAAAACATCCAACTAGTAAGTAATAATGCAACATTATTGCAACAATAAATAGTTAATATGTGGAAGTATAACATAAATCTTACCGTTATGCCCATAACTCGTGCTATTTTCTTTATGCTTTGTTCCTGTTCCCAGATAACAACAATTTTAGCCTTCAAAAAAGTTGTTAATCAAACCATACCATCGGTTAATAGAATCAACTGGTCAAAAACTTAATAAATTTGATAATATTACGACGAAGATAATTACACACAAGCGAATCGGCACGAAAACGAAACCATTTAAAAATAATTATACCCTCAATCACAGTTTACTAAATAAAGCGAAGAAGTATTCTAAATTCAACCTTAACTCGCAGTTCATACAGCAATTAAGTTTCTGAAGTAAAATGACGGTAGTGCAACAATCGGAATCAACACATTATATTCAACCAAACAAGCTAATTTCAACCTTATCTTTTAGTTAATTGAGGAGTTAATGCGTATTGCATTTTGTAAAACTAAGGTATTAAATATAAAACGAAAGTTGAAATTTAAACCTTATTATCTAGAAGATTAGACCGTTAATAACCTTGTTCGTTTTATGGAGTAATACTATTCCAATTTTCGTTGAGGTTGACAACTGAGCCAATAGCCTAGTAGTATAAGACACGGTCTCGATGATCGGCTGGCGCCTGGTGATGCGGGTTCGTATCTTAATCGCACGCAAAGTGTCTTTTTGTAAGTTATTCTTGGTATACGGTTCGGCCAGAAGGAAGCCGAAAAAATACCTTAGAGAATTATTAAAAACTTGAATGAAACTTGCAAATAATATCTGAGGCGGACCGTTGGATGCGCTCGGGCAGAGTTGGGTGCGGCGGTGGCGGCGGGGGAGGGAGCTGCTCAAGGCTCACGTGACGCGCCAGCGCCGCCGCGCCGCCGCCCGCCGCGTCGCTCGAGCGACGAGCGACGGCGGGCCCGAGCGTGCTCGGGCGATAGTCTTTAAGTCTTGGGGGGGTTCCATTTCTCTGACGCTGACTGTACTAACGTTCGAAACGGCACACTCACACAGACGCGCGCATCTACTGTTCTGTACTACTGTTCATATCTTTACTGTGGTTCCACGCTCGAAACCGCATGCATGCTGCTTGTTTTCACCTGTTGAATAGATGACTTGATTGATTGAAAAGGTGCCATAGTAGCTTCTCAATTTCTGTTGGCCAACCACTGAATCATTGGGCGGTTACCTACTTCAATCTATCTTAGAAACACTAATCTATATAATAGCTGTTTTTTGCAATGTCAAAAAACAGCTATTTAAATGCATAATTTAAGTAAATACCTACGGTACTTATGCCTAACAAAAATACAACTTCTGATTTTTTTTGTCTGTCCGTCTGTTTGTTCCGGCTAATCTCCGAAACGGTTGGACCGATTTTGACGGGACTTTCACTGGCAGATAGCAGATGTTACAAGGAGTAACTTAGACTTACTTTTATTTTTTTAGAAAATAATAATTATTATTTATTGCCGAAAGCCTAATGATATACTAGCTGCGCCCCGCGGTTTCACCCGCATAAGTATGGATCCCGTGGGAATATCGGGATAATTAAAAGCTTGTAAAAAGTAGCCTTTATTATGTTAATCCAGGGTGTCAGCTAAGGAGGGGCCCCACAGGGCCGAAGCCTGCCGGGTCAGCGGGATTGTCCGAAAGGGTTACCGCTGGCTCGGAACATAAAGGGCTAAGGAAGGAACACGGGTGGGTTTTAGTCAGTAAGAGTCTGACACTCCCTTCCGCTCCACCCAGAGCGGGAGGGGTCATTTGATGATTTCCCATCCGAAAAAAAAAAGAAAAAAAAAGGGTGTCAGCTACCTCTGTACAAAATTTTATCAAAATTTGTACAGCCGTTTGAGCGTGAAGAAGTACCTAACAAACATAAACACACACACTCACAAACTTTCGCCTTTATAATATTAGTGTGGTTTCTTCCATGAGGACGCTAGGAACTAGTATTTTATAAGTACAGTTAAGTTCCTTTAAGTATTGACGAATTGCTCCTACACAAAGGCCTTTGTCCCACCGTGACACAATTATAGTACAATTAGATGACGAATACGGATTAGTGGACCGATTCACACCGGTACCATTCAAGCCGTTGCGTTGTGGGTTTTGCTTCTATTCGGTTAAATGACGTCATAGGTGGTAGAGAACCAACATGGCTAGGTATAAGCTTGTTTTTGGTCAATTAAAATTGAATCATCATTATCCACAGACTTTTTGTCCTATCGCTGGGCGTAAGCCCTCCTCCCTTTTACGCCAATCTTGTAATCGAATGTAAATGACCATCTCCTACATGCTTAGAATTTGCCTTTTAATAAGATTCTTACATGGTAAAGTTTGTACACTGCAGCGGGGCTGCGGGGTAATTGCATAATTCAACAACATTCATTGCCTTATTTACGTTGTTGAGTATCTACTCAACAACGTAAATAAGGCAATGAAAACTTATAAAAAAATGCTCTCCTGACATTAATGTTTTTTCGTCGTTTTTCGTGTTTTTAAGGTCGTAAGGCTAAAAAAAAATTAATATCAGGAGAGCATTTTTTTTAATAAGTTAACGTAAAAAAAAAAGCTCTCCTGATATTAATGTGCTTTTAGCCTTACGACCTTATGCGTGGGAGGCATCGAATTTTTCGAACATATGGGCACTTATCCCATTGACAGCGAGACAGACGAATTCTTTGATGACCAATGAGCTTCTACCTTTTCTTTTATTATTTACTAGCTGCGCCCCGTGGTTTCACCCTCACAAGTGTCGATCCCGTAGGATCTCGGGTCTCGAGGATAGGATATCGGGATAAAAAGTAGCCTATATGTTAATCAAGGGTGTCAGCTACCTTAACACAAAATTTTATCAAAATTGGTCCAGCCGTCTGAGCGTGAACAAACATATAAAAACACACTCACAAACTTTCGCCTTTATAATATTAGTGTGATGGATTAGCAATATCCTTCAAAATTATTCATATTGTAATTGACAGTATGTTACGCAATTATGGTGTAGGATGATTTAAAAGAAATCGCAGTGCGACCTTACATGGACATCAAAGATAAGACAGATGTTGTATTGTTTCGAACACAAGGAAGTACAGGAGAAGAGCTGCATGCAATACCTAGTAGTAATATTATAAACGTCCAATAACAATGTAAATGTTTCTACGGAGAACAGCAACCAATAAAGAAGAGAGACCCCATCATTCAATTGAACAAGTAATTTCATAACAGCTTATCGCAGACCCCAAGAACTCCACAGTTATCAATAACAACAGTTTTGCAAGCATATACAATTTTATCCCACGATAGATTTATTATAATATTGACATCCTTAATCCGCGTTATCGGATTCTGACGTCACATCTTGCGTCTCGTTTTAACAAGGCCAATTTGTTCCTTCGTCTCGCTTGCACACTTTCACTTTTTTTTCACCGCTTTCCCAATGGCGAAACTCGGTCGTCTTTGCCAAATGTTTCGCGAATGGATGCAGTCTGTTGGCCATTCAACGAATAAAGTTTGTGGGTGTCTTAATCATAGAACGGATTTCTTTTTGCATTGTTTTGACTTTTTTAGGTCCATTGTTCTTGATCGTGGCAACCGTTAAGTATTGTGTTGTTGGTAAACAGTAAATTTTTGGCACAAAACTTATTACCGTAAGCTCATTTCAGAGAATGTTCTACTAGGACTGTGACTGTATTTTGATCCATGCTCTAGATTTATATTACAAGTTGATCTCAGCATTTCTAAAAATATTTCCGAGTCACGTTTCTTCGCTATCCTCAAGACACTATGTCGCTGATGCAAACCGTTCTATTGCCATTTAACTCTGTATAATTGGTAAAGTACGTAAGTAAATCATCAATCTAATAAAATCTTTGTAAATGACATGACCTGTTCTGGTATGGTCATTACGGTTATCAGTTCGAGAGATAACTGACGTAAATACCACGCCCGCTGGCTGTGGGTCATCGCATTACACTCTAGTCAACTCTAGTTAAACTTGCATGTGCACTATTAGTAAACATTGCTATTGCGGTCACTATTGCAGTACAGTAGTGCATCTTCTTAACTTTTAGTTGTTAACACAGAGATGACCCACTTTCTGACTTTAATTCATCATTATCATCATAATTTCTAGGATACTTCTCATAGATTTCCACAAGGGACAATATTGGGACCACTTGCGACCTTTACTTACCACGTCGTGTGCCCATCAGCTCAGGTCGCTTCAGATCCCTAACAAACAATTGTACCTACTTTGATACCAGCACATACAGTGCTTCTTCTTCTCACGTTTTCGCACCATTAACAAAAGCTCATGTCGTTATAAGAATATTAGCCAGTCAGCAAGGTGGTATCTCGTCAGTGCTGATTTGATTAGATTTATGGATATACGAATGATTTCATAATATTTCTACATTTCTTAACTTTTGTCAACGATACCTATCCTATTACATCAAGATTTTTCAGCTGTAAAATAGTAGCTAAACACATTCCTAGACACACATTGTCATGATCTATGCATACAAGGTCGTTATTTCAGCTGTTCTACTTCGTAAAAGTTCGCAAAACTACGGAAAGGTCACAGGTCCCTTGTCTGGCAGACAGGCAACTAGCTGGTAACTTGTCACGCATGAACTTTGTGCCGTCATTTGTTACTTGCAAAAAAGTTTGTCCATGACTTTCATTATTCATGCTTACGATCTTTTTGGAAAGGGAAGCTTACTGGAACTGACGTTGTTCTAAGTTTCCATATACATACTTATTTATGTCCATGGTCCATCTAGACTCTAGATGGACCTAAGCTTGGACATTTACCATCAGTGGGTATAGGTAGTGGTTCCACGAATGAAAGATGACTAAAAACGTGGCAATGGTGTTACACGGACGCATCTTCCGTCAGATGAGCGATCACCCTACAAAAACTGATTTTAAACCCTAGTCTAAGTTGTCAATTTTGTATTTACAACTGTATTTCTGTCGGAATAAAGTTCGAATTACAAAAACTTGGGCCAAAGTTAAAACTCGTATTTATAATGACACAGAGTCTTCCATCAATTCTAGACGTTCTACAGAATATTTACAATCTACCTACCTACAGTACTGCACGTACCAATTATTTTGTAACCGCCACTAAGACCTATTTAATGGATACTCTTTCCTAAGATACAGACAGGTTTTTCTGCCTAGTTTAGGAAAAGGGAGTCCTATGACGCCTGTTGTTTGTAGGTAATTTACTTCATAACATTTTAATTTATAAGACAACTCTGTATGCCATGTACAAACTACATACTTATAAAAAAAAATAAAAAAAAAATTTATTATTATTATTAAAGTACCTAGCTAGATTTTAAAGTCTTATCAGTTTCATGGGAGAACTAGTTTCGCAAGTTTTTAGAATTTTAGTTTTTTATAGATTTGGCCTAGAATTTGCTACCTAAAGGTTTAATATCCAATACAGACCAAAATAAATCAATATAGACCAAATATATTTATTGTGTCTCTTATTTATTCAACAAACGTACAATCTGACTAGGTACATAATTTTCCTTATCTTATTAAAAACACTGAATAAAACCTCAAATACCTATCCTAATTATTAAAATACCGATGCATTGACAAAAAAAAATGCGTGAGTTGAATACGGATGGTTGACCATAGACATCCGTTTGTAATATTGATAAGATAATGTTGTTTTCCTTGAATACAAATGAACTGTCTCTAATAATGTGCTAAGTTCATTTGCCTTTAATCTCGTACCGAAATACTTGGCACGAATGTTTATTTAATTTTGTTTGAAAGTATTTAGACATTATCAGTGTTAGTCGATCTTAAGTTTGTAAAATAATTAAATGTCTTTAATTAACCCACTTCAAAAAGGAGGAGGTTCTCAATTCGGATGTTTATATACATTATTTTTTTTATGTATGTTCGGGCATAACTCCGTCTTATAAAGACAGACGGATTTGCAAAATTGTTTTTTTTTTAAACCTTGTCCGCGGTTTTTGAAAACTGCTGAAACCCAAATGAAATGATTAATCATAAGTCAACCATAAATACCCATCAAAATTATAACTTTCAATGAGATTTCAAAACAGAAAAACATTGAATAGCCTTTCAGAAAACCTGCTGCTGGCTAGCGAGTGTCTAGACAATGGGTGCTCACATAAAGAAGCGAGTTTTCGGTCCTGACTCCCGGTACAGATCTCTGCAGGTTGATCTTCGGAAGGAAACGGTTACCTACACGTTTTACCTGTTTCTTGTTGGACTATTTCGCCTGCACCGGAAACCAGGGGGTCTACTCCGAAGCGGTTAACCACTGTATCGGCCGAATGTTTGGTCATTTTCTGATTCGAATATTGTTGTCCTACTACGAATAAAAAAAAAAAAGGGTTTAGGGTTCTAAAAAGGTTCGGATTGGCACAGTTTGGTCGGGACCAATAGTCAATATATGAAATTAATGGTAGTAGAAAATGACCGAACATTCGGCCGATACAGTGGTTTACCGCTTCGGAGTAGACCCCCTGTTTCTTTATGTAAGCACCCTAAAGCATTGAAAAAAGATACTTAAAAAATGAAAAAAAAAATGAAAAAAGGTTTATTGGAATCAACAAGTGTGCAAAAAACATCAGTGGTGATTGGAGCCTCCTTTTAAGCGTATAAAGCCTGTATTAGGAGACTCCGCTCTTCCATACATTATTAGTACTTATAAATACTTGTTTATTTCTATTTTACCATAATTATACAAATAAAATAAAAACTTAAAACTACATTGGGTTACATTTAAAGGTTAAGCAAAGTGTGCGTGAAATACTGGAATTGTGTGTGAATCAGGATGTATGTGTGTTGTATAGGTGAATGTGTGTGGTTGAGAGAATGACAATATGAGTGAAAGGCATTGAGAATATGCCTAGTGATGGTGTGTATTTATAACAATAAAGCCTCTGTGTCTTCATAACTAAGTGGTTTAATCCATTCAATTAGTATTTTTTTGCATTCATGTTGTTTTTTTGTGTGTATGTAAGTTACTTTATTACATCTGTTGTAAATCTGAGCAGAGCGCTTTTTGTATTGAATACTGGCAAATTTAGTTTTATTTTGTGGAACATTTGCTACTAGGTCTTTTCTTCTTTTTAAATTTAGTCTAGGGTCATATGGAAGGGATTTGTGTTTATTAAGAATAGTTTTAATAATATATAGTTTCCTCACAGAGAGTAGGTCGCTAATTTGGTAAAGACTTAGAGTAGGAAATCGACTGTTCTTAAAGTACATCAACTTTATAAGAGCACGTTGTCCCCGCTCAATGTCAATAAATTTAGTTTTGGCTGCTCCTCCCCAAATGGGGATGCAGTACGTCAAGACAGATTGCACCAATGCTATGTATATTTCGTTGATGAGGCGTCTGGGGCTATTAGAGTTAGTGAGTATATTCTTTGGAACAATATGCCTTAACGTTTTAAAAATCCAGCTCAGTTTCCTAATTCTAGTATTCACATGTTCAAGGTGGGGGTACCAGGATAGTTTTTGGTCAACTATAATACCTAGATATTTCGTTTGTGATACCTTTTCTAATGTTGGGCATAAACAGTTATTCGAACCATCACAGGTATGAACTCTTATATTTAGTTCTTTACTACTTAAATGGTTGATACCTATTACTACAGTCTGTTCTCAGTTATTTTACCTTTTATTTGCATCATTGTCCAAATCACAGTGATTTTTACAGACTTCAAAAAAGGAGGTTATCAATTCGACACGTATGTATTTATATTGACAGCTCTCGAGATTCAAGGTGAATGAAGCACCAAAATTAAGTTCTGGGCTTACGTATGGTAGGACGCCCTCAGGCTAGGTAGAGCGACGATCTTCGCAGGGTCGAGTTGAATGGCGTACAAGCGGAGAGGCTGATGATGGTGGTGATGAATACAGTCTTTAGACTGCAATAATAATGAATGGTTGTGCCAGGAAATGAAACAATTATAAGGTCTCGAATTGTACAATCTGATTCAGATTAAAATCTCCTAGAATGCCCACGAGATGAAGTCGTTGTAAACTAACCAATTATTTACTTCCTTTATTAAGTTTCTTATTTATAGTGCGATAAGTTTCTGCATCGTATACCATGCGCAATGAATGCCTTGCCTAGCGGTACAGTTATTTGCTTCAATGCTAGTCGTTATGTGTTGTGAGTAATAAAGGAATGCCACAGCTGTCACGCGCATCCATTGCGCCTGTTATGTCATCGACTCGTAATAGTCGGAAATTGAATTAAATTCTACGTTTATCATAATGTTTTTCTAGGTAGGATACATAATATTATTGCAAGTAGAAACGTTTGTGTATTATTGCAACTCGTTATGGGTGGAAGTGGTTAACGATTACGATTTTCAGCTCTTTAGTACCTACTCCTAAACATGGTGCTCCCAAAACGATTGTTGTATCGATATTTAAACAGGGATAAATATCCATAATGACCGATATGATAATTTATTGTGGTAAGATAATATGTTTGTTATTAGCACCTAGGAGGAAACTGCTAAACTACTGATTTTATCCGACTGTAACCCCTTTAAAATTCATCAGGAAAGAGATTATTCATGTTAGTTTCAGTATTCCAAGGATTCATCGGTGTTCTATGGATTCATCAAGACTTCGCATGACTGTCATTTTCGCCAAGTTTTGTTGAACTATATAATGTCATTGTTTAATTTGGCTACAGTCAGTTGACATTAACGACCACTATGATTCTCCCACACCTTTTGTGTCTAGGAGTTATGCCCTAAGATTGTCCTGATCTGAAGTGTCATGCTTTCATACCTAAACTGTTTGTCGAGAGAGTGATATTGACAATTGAGTCGTATGACGTCGGCAACTCATTCCTTGTAGCCTCGATAATATTATTTAGATGTAAATTTTCCGTTTCCGATGTTTTATGATCTCCAAGAGCATCTAATTGATGAGTCGGGTACTTATAGGATCTAATTGCCGGAAGAATTAATCTTCAATGCAGATTGTCGGCCGTTGCCCAACATTTGTAATTCGTCAAGGTCTTCGTTCAGAGCCGAACCCGAACCGTCATGTGATCTCATTGTCGTCGCTATTTCATTGCTTTCCATGTTTTATTAAGATAAGATGTGCATGTCAGTTTGTTTCGTAAATAGCTGGAAATGAGGGCGATGTTTCACGGTTGGCAAAATAAAAATGTTGGCCCTGTGTTGCGAAGTTCCGATGGATTTCAATGCCGGAATGACGTTGACAGAAATAAATGTTTGTACATGGAAAATTTATGACAATAATATTGTTTACTTTATTTATGGTTCCTTTATGCATGAATCAATATGTCAAGGTATAAATAACTCACTCGTTGAATGTAAAGGCTTCTACAAACAGGCGCGACACGCGACGCGAATCGCGCGCGACACAAAAGGCACCGCTCGTTGCGCGACTTGCGGTGCCTTTGTGTCGCGTGTCGTGTCGCGCCTGTTTGAAGGAGCCTTAAGTCTTCTGTAAGTTAAGGTGGAACCTAGAAGCAGTGTTGTTTAAACTTTTAAAGCTACTATTACGTACCGTTCATTCTTCTTTTATAGATAGTGAAATCGGTCCAATCTAAGTTTTGAAAGTACCTAGGTCACTGTGTCAGAATCAAGATATCGATGACGAGACATGATATTTGAAATTTCCTCTAAATAGAATTCGCCTGAGACGTATAAAAAACGGTCTCTGTATGACTAAGTATCGCTTGGTAACGTTCACTAAACCGTGCCAAAGAAATACGTTATTTTACATAAAAGACGAATGTGCAAGGCTTAGATTTTATCGAAATACGGTTCGGGTTTAATGTACTTTGCAATAAAATACACGTATTAGGGTATGTATAATGAAAACCCAGTAATATGAGGCCTAGATTAAGATTTTTTTTATTCAGGGTGCTAGGCGGAGGGTTAGCCATACAAGGGGGGTTCGTAGGTAGACCAACCAACTAAACATGTATTTCCTAAATGGATCTAGCTACGAACCCCCCCCCCCCCCCTGTTTGGCTAACAGTCCGCCTAACACCCTGTGATATTTCGTTTAATATTGTTTCCACGTGTTTTTATTAGATACAGTACTTACTTATATTTTATTAAAGATCCCGAATCAAGGAGACTTGTTACTTACAGATGCAGTTGACATAACTAGGTTTCGAAGCAGTTGAGTCAACTGCATCTAAACTGCGATGTTGCAGCTGAAATGCAGTCCGTCTGTTTAGACCCTTACTAACCCATCAAAGACGAATCTAGAAGATATAGGATACTTAGCCGACTTGTCTGTAATCGATTCAATTACGGTATGACTCACTGTATGTTTGTCTGAGCCGAAGCCGACTGATTACAAAAAAAAAACTGATTTCGAAACTAATGTAGGTGCTTTAAAATAGTGAATGCCAATGTCGAGGCCAATGATTCATTCTCTAGGAGTTCTTTTACTTATTCTTTACTAGCCGTTGCCGCGATTTCGTCTGCGTGTATTTAATATTTAATGAGTCTATGTCAAAGCCATACCGACAGGCTGCCTTTGATACTAAAGCGAAAAATATGGACATGTGCATCCTTCCCATTCTGACCTCTGGATCCCAGACTTGGTCTTTGACAAACATTCAAAAGTCCAAACTCAAGGTTTGCCAACGAGCGCAGTATTCTAGGCGTCAAATTCGACAGACCATATTCGCAACATCACACTGCGCTCCAAAACACAGATTACTGACGTTGCTAAGCTGAAGTGGGACTGGGCTGGCCACGTCTGCCGTATGCCCAATACGCTGTGGGCCAAAATAACCACCACGTGGAGCCCTGACAGGTAGAAAGCGTCGTGTCAGACCCCGTAGAAGATGGCGGGACGAGCTGGACAAAACAAACGACCAGTGGTCCACTTTAGCCCTGGATCGAAAGAGCTGGAAGTCATGGGGAGAGGCCTTTGCCCAGCAGTGAGATGATGCAGGTAATAGCGTGACACAGTAACTGTAGCAATGACTTCATTTTGACAGTTCAAAAACATTCATTGCGTTATTTGCATTGAGGAGGAGGAGTAGACAAAATCATTATGAAGCAATGGATTAGCAATATCCTTAAAAGTGATTCAGATTGTGATTGTGTTACGCAGTTAGGGTGCTGGTCCCAATATTTGTCAAAATTCATGATTATTTTCAGTAAGTTCAGTTGGTCCTTTTCCATTTATTTTGGAGCCAAATGTAGACTGATTGGGCGTAGGATTTTTGTGGTGAGACAGCGTTTAACAATGTTGATTATTTACCTAAGGATAATAATAATTAATAATGGAGTTGCTATGCGTCGAAACTCATAAATTAGTCGAATCCACCTCGTAGTTTATTACTCTTTAAAACATTGAATGTTTATATCTTTACCTCATACGCTTGGATGGGGGAATACCAAGCGTTTTTCCTCATCGCTATAGAGTCGTGCCATAAATCTATTTAGAACACAAAATGCAATAGGTACAGAATCTTTGTTTAGGTTGCCAACAAACTTTCCCACTAACAAAATTCGTGTTGATGACCAATACTTTTCTCACAATTTGAATATTATTTTAAAAGCAAGGAAGTTTTCGGTGGTTTCTTGAAACTTTATAATACCAGACTGAAAAGTATACTTACGTCTTTCTAGCCACTCAACAAAATGATTGCATCTATGCTGCATTGTGTAACTCATGCATCCAGCCACTCTCGAACCCCAACGACAGAACTACGTCACAAATTGGTAAATTGCAATGAATTTAATAGACACAAATCACAATAGAGCTATCTGCTACTACATCTGCGGTGCTGGCTGATTCAAGGTGTCGTTGTTAACTCTTAACTGCATACCGGAAAATTGCTCTGTTACACATCCAGCAGGGTAATTGCGTAACACACTATCAGTAGCAATGGGTTTCATTTTGACAGTTTAACAACATTCATTGCGTTATTTGCGTTGTTGAGCACACACATTTTTCGAACATATGGAGCAATGGATTAGAAATATGCTTCAAAATTATTCAAATTGAGAGGAATAGTGAGTTACGCAATTAGGGTGCTGAAAAATGAGGACAAAGTCGCGAGGAAAGTTTTCAGTGTGAATGTGGATGGCTATGTGACCGGGAAGAGCAAAGAAACGTTGGATGAACTCTGTGAGAGATTATATGGCCAGAAAGGGGATAACTCCGAGTTGTAAATATCCTTTTTGGCTTTGTATTATTAAGTAAAATCATAAATGGTACATGTTGTGTTAGTCTGCATGTAATTGTTGCGCTTATAAAATGTACTATTTAGGAAATTATTTGGTAAACAATTGTTGAATAACCTAAAAAAAAAAAATTACTAATAGAGAACTCATCATCTGCCTAGCCTTTTCCCAACTATGTTTGGGGTCGGCCTCCAGTCTAACCGGATGCAGCGGAATACCAGTATTTTACAAGGAGCGTCTGCCTATCTGACTTCCACAACCCAGTTACTGGGTAACACGATGCCCCTTGGTAAGACTGGTTGTCCGACTTTCGGGCTGAAGGTCTGTAATAGATAATTATTTACTTTGTCCACTACACAATAAAAGTGCTCTCTTAAAAGAGCCGAAATGAAATTTAGTGACACGATATACGGTTACCATTCACACTAAAGAGAAGCCAGTTACAGTAAAATCCGATTGTTCACAGCACGCAACAAAACCATGCCCCATTTTGAGCAGTTGAGCAAGAACCCGTAAAATAGTTGCGCCTGCGCAGGCTGATAAGCAGTCGAATGTTTCTTTCACTCCTATTGGCTATTTCATTCAGCTTGAAAAATTCTTCGACTAATGTGTTAACCGATCTTCTCAATGCCAAACTTAAGTATGGACAAGTTGCCATATTTGCAAGATTTCACACAACAAAAACCTGTCTCCTGGCAGATGTCAGTTTCAACAAGCTGGCTCGGTCTGCGTGTTTCGACACCAATGTGTGTGTTTACAACTGAAATGAGTCATTGCATTGAATCGCCACAGATACTGATGACGATGATTTGCTCCAATTCATATATAATTGACTCTAATTAAATCCGTTTCGCGGTCAATTTCATCTAAAATATTTGTTTGGTGCAGTTCTAGTTTGGGCATAATTATATTCGATTTTGTCAATTTTCCGATGCTGACTCGCTTGGCTGCGGTCCAATCGACTTGACCTAGTATGGAACCCTTGTCGAATGATGCTCGATAACTGATAATATAGCAGCAGATTTATAGTCGACTCAAGTTTCGATCTCAAGATGTACCTAATATTTGATTTATTGAAACTTGAAAACGGCGTTCGCAGCTGATTGAAGTATTTAGTATAATTACATGGAAAAGTATTTATTTTCCCCGTTTGTTTTGGACATTAAGTAGAAGTACTGTGTTTACATACTTTATATTTCCATTGTGTTTTTTAAAATTCTATTCTGCATTGTTATTTCCTATCTATTACCTACGTTTTCAAAA
Source organism: Oligia fasciuncula (assembly GCA_963082905.1). Lineage (NCBI taxonomy): Eukaryota > Metazoa > Arthropoda > Insecta > Lepidoptera > Noctuidae > Oligia > Oligia fasciuncula. The sequence goes on from OY720409.1 coordinate 9,000,370, forward strand.
CAGTCATAAAAATACAATGATAAAAACGTGACAAGAATTTCTACTATGATTGTCATGTTCATATCTCAATGATGATGATGACGTTATCAGATTTTCGTTATCGTATATACACTTATACAGTTTTAGAAATAAACGAATCTAACCTTTTAAGTTTCGGCGACTATTATTGCATTCAATTTTATCTCAATAAAATACGAAGCTTGCGTCAGAGAGACTATTCAACTGAAACAAGTTTGTTTATTTGCAGTTTTTTGTTTATCCAAGCTAATTTGCATTTTATAAACATCAAAACATACATTTTGTTTATTTTTAGGACTCTTATTACAAGGTGGTTAAGGTTTACATTGGCATATGTTTCGATTACATAAATCGGGTTGATGAAAGTGAAGGAGGCGACAAGCCCAGCTTGGTGTGACGTCTGTCACCTTGATCTCATGCCATTCACTTAATCCTAGTCTTTGGTTTATTTATAGAGAATTATTTTCACTTAATAGAGACTGACAGCTAATTGAGATAATGTGGTAAGATAACTTGTCATCTTACATAACAGACTCAGGCTAGGCAACAAAAACGTTAATTAATTTGATTTTAAGTGTTGGTCTCACAATTTATTGCTTAAGTAGTTAAGTACATCCGTGGAAACTGAAATTCATTCATATCCTAGATACTAAGTTGAATTTTAGTGCTAAGATGTGTATTTTGGTATTTAAATTCAACATATAATCAACATAATATGAAAAATTTTGACTCTTAATTTTAAGTTGAATTTGTGAATTAATAATAATAATAATAATATTCCACAACTATCACACAACGCCGTCTAGTCTCAAGCTAAGCAGAGCTTGTGTTATGAGTACTAGACAACTGATAAACATACTTATATATTTCTAAATACATACATATATAGATAAATTACACCCAGACACAGAACAAATGATCATGCTCATCACACAAACATTTGTCCTGGGTGGGAATCGAACCCACGACCTCCGGCATAGCAGTCATAGTCACTGACCACTAGACCAACAGGCCAGCCGTTCGAATTAAAAACTATTCTGATGCTTCGTTCACTGGTGACCTGAAAGTCGGTGAGCGTGTATTGAAACTAGGGTTCGCTGATATTTATCAGCGGATAATAAATATAATATATTTATTATCCGCTGATAATTGATATTTATTAATTAATTATCAATTGATATTTGACCTTGTTTACCCTGGCAACAATTGACCAACAACTACAATTTGGATTACCTTTCCCGAAGTGGCAATCCAATCATATTCTCATCTGGGGGCATGGCAGTGCCCCCGCCAAGATGAGCCAAGCGAAGCGCAAGGGTACTACCTACCTTATCTCGAAGCGCTTCGTCTTTTTTTTGAACCCTCATAACTTGGATTATACCAGATAAACAAAATTCTCGGGATATGATGTCGATACTGGACTTATTATAAAGTTTCAATTGCATAGCTCTTACACTTTAGATTTTATTGATATCTAAAAAACCCCGATTACGTCACTGACTCACTGAAGATCAACAAAATTCTTAGGGTACTTCCTGAAGCCCTAGAAAGCTGAAATTTGGTATGTAAGCTAGTATTAGTACACAAACAACAAAAAAATTCTAAAACTTGGAACTTTTACCCCCCCAACCCCTTAAACTAGGGGATGGAAGTTTGTATGTGACTTCCGCAAATTTTGATATTAGAGGTCTGAAAATTTATATAGGGACTCATTGTTACAAATAATAAAATACGTATTTCAGAATTTTTAGTAAAACACCCAAAAAAAGAACATTTTTTTTTTTCTTAGTCTACCTACATAAAGAAGTGAAATCCCACCAAAAACATTTTCATGTAAAATGTTGCCAGGACGAGACCATATGGCTCGCACTGTCAAAAAAATATCAGATCTCATGTAGAGCCAAGCTTCTGACTCTACAAGCCCCAACTTCCAACGGTCTTCCGTCCGTCTTCTAAGGTCCGAAGCGAAGGCTTCTTTACATCGGACCGTTGCCTGTTGGCAAGTAACTGGAACGATTTAATTTTCTAAAAGCATTCATACTTCATCTTGTAGGTATTATCGTCAAGTAAATATAGATTCTATTACGATTTTTCTAAGTGGGTTTTAAATTGTTTATATTACTTATATCATATTAATGATCCGGTAGTCGCTTAAAATACGTAGAACATAGCGTCATAATATTTTGTTTCGTAATGTTCTCAAGGAAATATCCGCAATATGGCTAGCTTTTAATACTTATAGAAGATGAATAATGTTTACTTAATTGACCTTTGAAATTATCAAGAAAAGTATAAGTATTTTATTTACTTACTTCTTAATAAGTTTAACATTATTTTTCATTAACATTTTAATCAATAACGCGTTCAAATAGGTAGATAGAGTGCTACTTTTGGTGCCTAAATGACATTGTGCGGCCGGCGTTTTTGGCAAGCAACATTTATGAATACAGGTAAAACCTTTATTCATAAATGTTGCTTAAAGTTCATTAGTGATTGGCGACTATTTAACCATAAATTTTTGACGTTTAAACGTGATTTAACTTTAATAATCTTAAAATAAACCCCCAAAATTGTCACTGTCATTATGTAGGTTGTGTTGCCTGCCCTTGTCCCGTGTTACTTGGGTCGGCGAACACGTTTTTAGGGTTCCGTACCCAAAGGGTAAAAACGGAACCCTATTACTAAGACTTCGCTGTCCGTCCGTCCGTCCGTCTGTCTGTCACCAGGCTGTATCTCAAGAACCGCGGTAGCTAGACAGTTGAAATTTTCACGAATTATGTATTTCTGCTGCTGCTATAACAACAAATACTAAAAACAAAATAAAATAAATATTTAAGGGGGGTTCCCATACAAAAAAACGTGTTTTTTTCGGCGTTTTTGCCGTCTGTCTGTCGCCAGGCTGTATCTCAAGAACCGCGGTAGCTAGACAGTTGAAATTTTCACGAATTATGTATTTCTGTTGCCGCTATAACAAAAAATACTAAAAACAAAATAAAATAAATATTTAAGGGGGGCTCCCATACAACAAACGCGATTTTTTTGCCCTTTTTTGCTCGATATCAATAATGGCAACAGGTAGGCACTTGAAGTATTCACAAAATACTCAGTTGTATTTTTACTTTAATAATAAATAATAAAATTAAAATAAAATAAATATTTAAGGGGGGCTCCCATACAACAAACGGGTTTTTTCGGCGTTTTTGCCTTGTGGTACGGAACCCTTCATGTGCGAGTCCGACTCGCACTTGGCCAGTTTTTTTCTCCCATTCTCCCCTGTCAACCGTCACGTTTTCATTCACTCCCTTTTTTCATATAATTCTTCACAGAATCCATCCAAGTTTCCTTTGGCCTTCCACTCCTCCATCTATCAACATATACATTCGTCACCAATATAATCTTGTAGCGTTGTACTTATTATTTAAAGTTTTCAATTCTCCGCCAGTATTCTAGCAAGTCCGCTGGGAGTGCTGGGACGTCCAAACGAATTCGAACTTGGGTTCTGAGTTCGGACTGTGACGCAAATGTCCTAGCTTTGTCCTACCGAAGGCCTGTTGTTACAAGTTTTTATAAAACCAACTGGTGTATAATATGTATTTTCATCTAAATTTAAAACCTATTAAATGAGCCCAAAATCGTGTTTTCATTTAAGTTTATTTATGTACTGCGCCAACGTGATAAGGTCTTTGCACCCATTAACCATGGAGTCAAAACTAATGAATACTAAGTATAACGTCATACTTGTTTTACCTTTTTATTCTGCCACCATAAATTGTGAACACTAAAGTTGCCGAAACAACAACAACCTTTGTCGTACGATCCTCTATGGCTAAAGACGATGGTGTATTGTCCACCAGCCATTGGTCCCAGTTTTCTTCTTCTCTAAGGCTCATATATACAGGCGCGACGCGACTTTGTGGCGCAACTTGTTCAAAATTGTAGTTGATCTCGAGATTGGTGACAGGAATGCTATGCCTAAGTACGTGGTAACGTTGATAGATCTCGGCTTAAGAGTTTTTGTCAAAAATGGTAAAGTAATTACGAAGTCGACTAACATAAACTGGGAATCGAAAATGTTTGTCTCCTACATTTTTATGTACACTTTTGACGTGACAACGTCTTAAATTAGGTTGCGACTGGGAGTCACTTATGAAAAAGTGTAACGCTCGGTAACGTTACGATGAGTCACCGAACGAGAGAGAGGCCCGCCGAATGCCTTGCGTCTCTCTCCCACTCAACTATGATCGGATGATCGGTCGTTGTCACGTAAAATCTTCGCCCGTAAAACCGACTTTACAGGCAACCATTTTTTTTTTTTTATTAACGTACCGTGGCTTGTAAGTTTAACACAATGACTGGCCAACGTAAACACCTGGCTGCTAAGACCGTAATTTAGCTGTCAACTCATTCATTTATTACTACACATTGTTGTTACTACACTTAGCTATAATGCTTATTTACATGAATGGTGCTTTAATGACGTGATGCGAACCATGGATTATGTGTTCATTGTTAACAAATCTTCAGACCTGTCTTTAAAGATTAATATCGTAAAGCAGAGTCGTCACGTTTGTACTTCGCCGATGGGATGGGTGTATGTTTCTGCAGTTGCAATACGCCAATGACGAGAGACTATTGTCTGTCATTAGTCAAAGAAGTTGACTACTGTCTGTCATTAGTAGGTCACATTACTTGCGCGGCATAAGTAATTGAAACGTGTTGGTATTCCCTTGATAATCTATACTAATATTATAAAGCTGCAGAGTTTGTTTGTTTGTTTGTTTGTTTGAACGCGCTAATCTCTGGAACTCCTGGTCCGATTTGAATGATTATTTTAGTGTTGGGTAGTCCATTTATCGAGGAAGGCTATAGGCTATATTTTTTTTCTTCAAAATTAGGGATCCGTAATAAAATTGCTATTTTGTAACACAAGGTGTAAAATCGAAAACCTATTTTTGCGTGCGCTGCAAAAACTATTGACAATAGAACAAAATAATGTACTACGGGTTTGTAGAGCCCATTAAGACCTACAAAAAAGTCCGCGAGAACATATATCTAGCTATCATGGTTTAATCACAATAACCGATTTTGTGTTCAAAATAATTATTAAATCGTCTGAAGAAAAAAAAACTACGTTAAATATGTATCGTAATATTAATCTTTATCGAAATTAAGCATTATGTTATCAAGAGTATTTATGAAGAAGTAAAATACTTTTTGTTTCATCTCAATCGGATATTTCGTTTAAAAGTTATCACGTGTGTAAGATGTTAAGAGTTGGTACAGACGCCAGCACATCAAGTTACTACAATCTGTCAGATTTCTTTAATAGATTTTCGACTTTATTGCTAAAACATAAGGTGGTAAAACAATTATTTATGTGTTCCCTTACATTTAACATCCAATGCGTTGGACAGCCGTCTTGCTGAAAGATGACTGACTGTACTGTCTCTTGCGAATATCGGGACACCGGTTTCCTCTATCAGATTTGGTAAATCCACTTGTAGAAAGTGCAAATCATTTTCACCATTGAAAGTCTCCGGTAAGAAGTGGGGCCCAATCAACGTCCTGCAAATTACTCCAGCCCAAACATTGACAGAGAATTTCCTCTGAAACGACACCTGCTTCTTAAAATGCGGATTGTTGTCTTTGGCGGCCCATTCATGAAGGTTATGAAAGTTTGTAATGCCCTCCCTAGAAAATTTGAATTTGAAATCAATCTTGTGGACGAATGAAAGCAAATTTTCTAGGGAGGGCATTACAAACTTTCATAACCCACACAACACATGGGGAACACTTAAATAATTGCTTTCCTGACAGCTGGATTGGCAGAGATGGACCCATCCCTTGGCCCGCTCGCTCACCAGATCTGACCCTGCTGGACTTTTTCGTGTGGGGCCGGGCCAAGGAGCTAGTGTATACGAATGTGGAAATAAACACGAGAGAAGAACTGACAGAGAGAATGAATTCAGAGTTTGAAACAATGAAGTTGGTGATATGATGTTGAAAATAACAACAACAGAAGTGAGAAGACGGAGCCGTGCTTGTATTAGGAATCACGGACAACATTTTGACCATGAAACATAAATAAATTTAATTCAAATGTTGTTTTATTTAGACTGCCTAAAATTTAAAATTTCTCCCTTAAATTGGTTTTTAGGTTCTAATTTCAATAATTTGTAAGATATCTGCGTAAATGTTACCTCAAAAGAAAGAGCGATTATCAAGCATGTTTTCAAAAAGGTTTGAACAAAAAAAGCACGCTCCGTTATTTTTAAAATAAGGTTTACAATAAGTATTTATGAATTTTAAAATTTGTTATGAACTTTAAATATCTGTAAAAAAAAATGTCTAACGACACAGAGGCCTAAAACATGTTTTGCTAGATTGCTTACACATTACTTTAATTAAATACAATAAAAATGAATTCGTTTATCATTCAATTTGGCCATAAATAAATAGTTTAGTTAAAACTTTAGGAATTTTTGAAAAAAATCTTAATAAATTGGTAAAAAAAAAGTAGTAAGACTTCGTCTAAGACAACCATGGCTTAAATGGTTCTAAATTGTCTGTACTATCTTCGCCTTAAAGCTTTGCACCCATCTTCCAATCACCCTGTATAATAAAGCTGAAGAGTTTGTTTGTTTGAACGCGATAATCTCTGGAACTACCGGTCAGATTTGAAAAAAATCTTTTTGCATTTGATAGCCCAATTCTTGAGGAAGGCTATAGGCTATTTAACATCACGCTATGACCCTTAGGAGCCGAGCAAAAAGAAAAAAACTCAGAGTGAACGGTAAGCGAATACGAAGTGTTGCGACGCGACGGGGTGGGGGTACAAGAAATTTCGCGCGGACGAAGTCGCGGGCAGAAGCTAGTAGAAAAATAAATCTAAGTACCTCTTTGTATCGGTTGCCTACTGTCCCATAAATTGGGAAAGTACCTATAACTATGCAGACATTATATGCATGCTAAGGCTGCGTTCAGATGTCTGCGCTTAAAACCCGTTTTGCTGAAAACCAGTTAGAAATAACTAATTTTTTTCGCTAGTTTGCGCAGTTGGACTGCTCAAGCTCCTCAGTGATTGGGTTGTTAGAAAAATCCTAATAAAACTGTTTTCTCTTGTTACAGAGGGACGACCGGTCGCTTCTTGCGCAGTTCTTCTTCGCCGACGACGCACTCAACATGGTCGCGGCAGAATTGGACTCGTTTGACGGCCGGAAAGACCCGGAGAGGTGCTCCACACTCGTCAACCAGCTTAGACATGCACAGGTTTGTTTGTTATTGTAGTTTATTTGTGACCATGTTTATTAGCCACTCTTCCCAAACGCTGTAACCCCTGAAAGCCTCCAAAAACTCCTAAAAGACTTGTACTGTTGATTCTGCGGGAGAAATTGAACCCTGACGAGTTTAGGAGTAGGTAATGATTCAACTGTCTTAGAACCCGCAATGAAATAAATCAGAAAAGGACTGCGGAGGAGTAGGAAAAGACTATGATGTAGTTGTTGTACGAATTAGTTCAACAGGTGCTCGGTGAAAGCATTTACCTAGTTCGACTATATCAGTGCATCTTTGCAAATTAGATGTATCGAACTGGTAACAGCCCAAAGGTATGCACAGTATGCACTGCATAGTCACTCTTACATGCATGAGCATAAAGTTGAATGGGTTGAGTAGGATATTACAGACAGAGGAGGGGTCGAAGAAGATGTCAGTATGACAGTCATCTCCGACTCCTCCCAGGTGGAAGCCAGCAGGCGACGGGTGCGGGGGCACCCTCGCCTGTATTGCACAGGCTTCCACCAGTGCCGGACGGGAATGGCCAGGTGTTCCCGGCTATTCCCGTAGCCCCCCAGACGGGGTGACGTGCGGGGCCCGCCAGCTAGGCGGGCATGCGCCGGGGGGGTTGTGGATGCAAAGGCTGAGCCGGATTCCCATGACCTCCCCATCAAGGCGATGAGGGAACACCGCTGAGTTTTATTGGGTATACTGCCATCCTGGCAGGGAGTCCCACATACTCCGTCTCTTCCCCCGACGAGCGGAGATGCGTAACGTCATTTCTCAGCGGAAAAAAAAAAAAAAAAAAGAAAGGATATTACAGACAGTCAAGTAAGTAATCCTTATAGACGGTTACAAGTTGTAAACATACTTAACTATGAAATTGTGTTTGATAAATATGATATTCTACAAGAAGTTCCCACTATCAGAAGGAACAATAGCGATTTGATTGCTGCATTATCAGTTCCTTAGTACCTACACCTACTCGGAACGTTATTATTTTAGTGGTAAGTATGTGATATTTGAACAGACCTAAATCACAGTATAAATATCTTTACTGTGCCTAAATGTTAGGGGAAGAAAGGCCGTTCTAAGGATTTCAATAATAAGTTTGTTATCCTTTTCTTTATGTTTTGGAAGGTGTGTTTCACTAATAATAATACGTGGAATAATACGTGGTACAAGCTGCCGGTGGTCAGGGCTCTAAAGAGAGGAACCTCCTCCTTATCATTACTTTAGGTGTTGAAGTAGGACCGAATTGTTTTTGCTATACTTATTCCTTAAAATAATAGTTATTGAACAGCCCGAATTTATCGATCCATAGACGCTACCATATCTATGCTGATTATCTAACATCACTGCGGGGTTCCATACATTACATAATAATTTATGTTATCCAAAACCTAATCAACTTTGGATCTTTTCGCGTAGACGTATACATGTCATAATATCGTCGACCGTAGGTTCAATTGAGGTAAGGGACATAATACGATTTTTCAGGAGAGGCCGACAAAGTATTTTTTCGGACTAAATCGCCTATAACTTTTTTTGTTATTAACCTTTTTCGGATCTGATTTCACACATAATCTTGTATTTTAGTGCTCTATCTACCTGTGTACATTTATTTAAATAAGTTAGCTATTTAAGAAAATAGACGTCCCTTACACCAACGTATTTTGTTAGTAATGTCCCTTACATTAAATTGATCTCTACGTTGGATCCAATCTATAATGAAAAAATAGTGTATAGGTCTTGTTGAAAAAATGTGTGAAGAATAATTCGTTGATTGGGAAGACCCTTACCTTATTTGAAGTGGATTGGCGGCGGTAATTACACCATTTCAAGTTGCTATATTGCATAGTTTTTCAGATACATTGTTATTATGGGGCTGATTCGAAATTCGAATCCAAAAATCAGTAGGGTAAGGGACATTTTTTTTAAGCTAGAATTTTTTCATATACACCATTCGAAAGAGCGCAAAATTCTGAACAAACTCATTTTGGGTATTTTGTCCCTTACCTTAATTGAACCTACGGTCGACGATATTATACATATATGTATATACCTACCTGCTACCATTTCGGTACAACTGATAAGAAGTTCAAGTCATTAACCTGCTACCATTTCGGTATACAACTGATAAGAAGTTCAAGTCATTATTATGTACTGGAATGATCACTTTATTTGATTAGTGTATTAGCTTGAATGGGTTCACTTCTTTCTACTGAGTTTAAAATTAAGATTCTTAATGAGTTAATTAAGTATGTAAGTTATATCTGTTTTATGAATTTGAGCTCGTTGCTACCTATTTTTTTAATAATGTAATCGTGACGCGCTATGCCGTGATACATGCGATTCGTAATAGAAGTTAATAACATATCACAGGTACTTATTATGTTCGTGATATCTATGTATCCAACGTTAATTATTAACTTGCTAACTGTTATAAGAGCAAACTGTTCAAAATAATTGCTGAGAAATTGTGAATTTATGTCATACCTACTAGTTTCCGCCCGCGGCTACGCCCGCGCGGGATGTCGATAAAAACTATCCATGTCCTTCCCCGGGGTGCAATCCATCTCTCTGCCAAATTTTATCGAAATCCGTGCAGTGGTTTAGGCGTGAAAAGGTAACATACAGACAGACAGACAGAGTTACTTTCGAATTTATAATATTATAGTACGGATTGTCGGCGCTATTTTAAACGCGCAAAGATCTTCTTTCGGTTATGTGAGCTGAGTCTTAGAATTGAGATGTTCATGAACGTTATTCATCATTGAACAGTTTTTTTTTTGTCAGCTGTCTTACCACCAGGGTTGATAAAAATCATGATTTTTTTAAAAAAATCGAAAAAACCGGATAGATTTATTGATTTTTTTTACATTCTGATCTTTCTTAATTTGGAAGTCAGTTATTAATTAAATAATAACACTACATATACAGGGTTATTGGTAAAACATTAACTACCTATTATGAGGTCATTGTACTCATCATTATGAACAACTTTTACAATGGGACCAAACCTGAAATCGCGAAAAAAAATCAGCTGTTTTATAAAAAAATCACTTGATTTTAATCGCGATTTAAATCAAGTGATTTAAATCATATCAATCCTGCTTACCACCGATGCTAGGGATTGAAACTATGGACAGCTCACTTCACCTTAGTTTAGTTTTCACGGTGAGATTTTACCGAATTTACCGAATACATCGGCTGGTTTTTACATAATACATCGGCTGGTTTTTACATAATACATCGGCTGGTTTTTACATAATACATCGGCTGGTTTTTACATAATACATCGACTGGTTTTTACAGAATACATCGTCTGGTTTTTTATTTTCGTTGTGATAATACCTAGTGTTCCATATTTTATGAATCATGAGTTCCATTAACCCTTAACATATTTTACACTGTATTGTTTTCTAAAGTAAGCAGTAGTAGCAATGTTAACTAGGCGTTGAATTGTTATTTGTTATCTATTTTTTTATTTATCAACTGTACCTCATAACAAGTGTGACGTAAAAATGTCCATAACCGAGCATTATTAAGTTAAGCATTGTGCCGTGACGTAACAGTAATACACAATTATTATTATAATAAGAAACAATCGTTAACCCAGAAAATAAAATGGTGGGAAATAATAAATTTTATTTTCGTAACTAGTTTGAGTAGCATTTTATTGAATTAAATAAATGTGTTTGTGGTTTAAGTACATTTATATTTGGATGTGCGTTTATAATATTACTTAAGGGCGCACCGAGCTTCTAGCGCTAATCGATTTTAGGTATTCTATGCGCTCCGTGTATGTGTGCGTGAGGCACACCGGCAAGAGATCGAACGGCTAGATAGATAAGAGCACTGCGCCAATCACGCGCCGCGCGCGTCGAGCCGTGCGCCGCGCGACGATCGACTAGCGAGGTGCTACCAATATTTACAAAATAACGATTTGAAATACTTTTATTGGAAATATTCACGTTATGAAAACTTTTTCAGATTTTACACAATTTATAATTTATCGTCGTTAGGTATCTATGATCAATGAAAAATTAACCAATATTAGGTATAATTTACTTAGTCGAATTATTAACTATTACAATTAATTACCTTTTATGATAATATTCAAAGTACAATAGAAACGTGATCACAATAACGTAAAATAACATAACGGCTAAATAAGTAGGGTAAAAGTCCCAGTAGTCGACCCTTTATTTTCAATTTCAAATTATTTATTCTTCAAAGTAGATTCAATAAAATACTTTTGTTACTACGTAGTAAATGATTTATTTTCTGTAAGTAGGTTTGTACAAACACTTTTACACGTCAATCATATTTTTTTTTAAACTAATTGAGGTTGGCGTTTCCTATCTGACTATTCTGAGAAGAAAGGCCGAAACAAACTCAGAAGTCACAGTCTCTTTTAAAGTCCAGACAAAATCTTGGTCAGATCGTGTGAAGACCATGTAAATTGGTGTCTGAAATGGTCTTTTGAGGAAAGAACCACACAGATTGAGCGGACCTGTCCAATCAGTGCACGCATTTGTCAAAAATCGTGCAGCTCAACTCACAACTTGAGGAGCTCAACGATTCGACGAACAATACAAAGACAGGACATTTGGGTAGGCCGCATAAACTACTCAAACTGCCAGATCATGATTAAAACTAAGAAGGAAAAAAGAAATGACCCACATAGTCCTCACATTCACAATAATTAAATAAAAAATTAAAACCGGTCACACTGAGTTTCTAGCGCTGATCGATTTTAGGCATTCTATGCGCTCTGTGTATGTGTGCGTGAGGCACACCGGCAAGAAAGCGAACGGCTAGACAGATAAGAGAACTGCGCCAATCGCGCGGCGCGCGCTTCGAGCCGTGCGCCGATCGACTCGCGAGATGCTAGTGCTACCAATATTTACAAAATAAAAAAACACGATTTGAAATACTTTTATTGGAAATATTCACGATATGAAAGCTTTTTTCAGATTTTACACAATTTTAAAAATTTATAATTTACCGTCGCCGTCGTTAGATAGGTCCTGTATCTACGATCAATGAAAAATGGATATTACTTATAAGGTTTATTTTACTTAGTAAATTATTTACCTTTTATGATAATATTCTAAGTACAATAGAAAATTAAAAATGATCTCAATAACGTAAAATAACATATCGGCTAAATAAGTAGAGTAAAAGTCCAATTTCAAACTATTCATTCTTCAAAGTAGATTCAATAAAATCATTTTCTTAGTACGTAGTAAGTTTTTGCAAGCAGATTCTATTGAATTTCTGATAATGAAGTTACATTGTAAGTATTTTGTTCGATAAGGCAAGACGTCACATAGCCACACAAAATATGCATTCCCTATGAAAATATAATGTGAGAGCGTCGACTTCTGGATAACATGTTTCAGGAAGAAAGTAGCCAGCAAAATTGTTATTTACGATAAGATCGGTTAGTATACCGGATAATTTTTTTACCGGTTCCAAATTTATACAGGCTGTCCTATGATTATGAACAACTTTCACTATAGGACCATCTCTGAAATCACGAAAAAAAACTGGTGTTTAAAACAAAAGTTCAATGCCTACTTGACCAAAGTCAAAGTTAAAGCATCTATTTCAAATGGGCACATAAACGGGTCTTTTGAACGTCAAAATTTACATTAAAAAAATAGAATTGATTCTAGTCGCCCGTTCCAAAATGCAAATCCATAACAGCAATAATATTAATTAACTTACGTGAACGTCCATCTTTTACCGCAGTTGAATCCAAGAGGCTCCCTATTGGCGGGCTCACCTCTTTTATAATCCCCCCAATATTACTCAAGTACATCTGACTTTCCCGCCATTTTAACAATCATACATTTTGACCAAATAACTTTAAATATTCACAGTCTTAGGTAAATCTATTTTGACAGAACTGTTTTAAAACGATAAAAGATATTCAATGTATTTTATAACAATTTATCAGACTATAATTACATGAAGTCCCTTTAAACATACATTCCACTGAGTACTTATATACAATTATTATTTATAACCACATAGGTAAGTATACATCAAAATAGCACATAAAATAAAGAAAATATTTCAAATACAATGTTTAATTCTGCTATCCTTAAATCTTATGTGAAAGTAAAATAAGTTATTGTATTTATTTGGACCAACTCACAAATCACCGGTTCGTTCGGAATCGTTGCTAATTCGTCTAGAAATACTCTTGGCAGTTTCGACAAAAATATATACTACATACTAATTCCATACAATTTAGGAAAATAAATCAAGATTATATTCTATGACTCTACATATTCTGACACGTGCATCATAGCTCTGAAATGCGTCCACTGAGAGCCGCAGACCAACTTGTTTCATCTGCGGAGACGCCATACTTTGAATTGAATATGTACCAAAACTGACCATTTCTCTGATCGTTTTTTTTCCGCAACAATGAAGCCTCCTGTGAGCGCTATAACTCGAAGTTGCAACCACTGAAAGCAGGCAGACCGACATCATTCACATTAGACTACTCTACAAACCATAAAAGGGAATCTAACCGTATCCATGATCGTTATGAAAAATCCCGTCACCTCTTAGACTATTACTTCATGGTAATATTTTCTCTATGTGAGTAAGTCATATCACCGTCTATTTCTCCTTTCACTGAAAGACAGAATTGTGTTCCGGTGTAATTGGCATCCTGTAATAGAACAGAACATTTGATTTAATTATAATTAGTTTATTTATCAACAAAACTGTTTTTGGATGAAATTTTTAGGACTTATTTCATTAAAATAATTAGTTTTTGAACTTATAAGTTCAGAGTTTGATAAATTTTGAACTCGGTGTCATCCATGAAATTTACCCTGGAAATTGAAAGTTATAAAGATAATGCGGTACTTAATTTATAAATACTTAATTTATTATAATGTTTTTTGTTTTGTAGTGAAGTGCCAACAACTGGTACATTTACCCTATAAAACAGAAAAAGATAAAGAATTTTCCAGTGTACCAATGTAGTTTCTATCTGCACTTGTCTTTCTCTCTCGTCATCAGATGATTCAAATTTATTTTGCAGTGAAATGTCAACAACTGGTACATTTACACTATAAATAGAAAAAAATATACAGAGAATGATTAAAATCATAGTAGATTTAATTTAGTGATTTTTACCCACCTTTCGTACGTAAACTGTATTGCAGAAATATCGTAAATACTCGTAGATATAATACACACACAGGTACAGGTAAAACATACTACAAATAAATTTAAAAAATAATATTAAAAATAAATAAAAAAAACTTCAGAATAGCGACTCATAAAAAAGGTCACTCCATTTTTAATCATTCTAATTAATTATTTTTTTATATATAAATCGCTGCGCAGGCTAGCGCGCGCGCGCCCGCGTTTCGCGCGCAAAACTTTATAGGCCGCGCGCACGGCGGCTGTGCTGAGAATGCAATCACTATACGTGGTTGAAAGGATATCGGTACTTTTCTAAACAGATTAATTATACAGCCAAATTCATACTAGGTAAGTGATAGACGAGTATCACGGATCGACAACATCACAACATATTATGCAAATGCTAAATAAAATGTTGACCTATTTGTATTTGTGTATTTGACTAAGGGCTGGGATTGCGTTTGAACCACACGAAAAAAAAATTTACGAAATTCACAAAGGCGGTCATCGACCCTTGATACTGAGCACTTACAGAGTCATCAGTATGAATTTGGCTGCATGAATTAATGTCACCAGATACTAGAAAGTAGGTAGGTACTGTACTGAGTATACTTACGAAGCAACAGGAGTATTCTCTTTATCTTCAACATTCTCAGCAAAGATAAATTAAATTGTTTTTAAAATACCCCATTAAAAAAATAACACCACCTAGTAAGGCAATCAGCTCAGATTATAGTTTATTCTATAATCTGACGCAATTAGTAAATAAGTAGGTAAATATACGAATTTTACTTACTTCATTTTTTCATGCAAGCGAAGGGGCAAGGGCAAGGGGGCAAGAAAAGGGGTTGGCGAAAAACCAATGCTAAACGCATTGGTTTTTCGCCAACCCCTTCTCTCCCTTGATTTCTTTACTTTGTTCCCCATTTCAAATACGCTACAGTGAATTTTCATACAATATTCTTCGTTACATTATTAAATCCGTGCGTAAGCGCAAGCGACACAAGCTCCCCGTCCGATGGCCGAGGCAGGACTAAAGCGGATAGGAGGGCGGCGCGGTAGCTCAGGGTATGCTGGGCGAAACTCGCGCGACTTTAGGTGTTTCCTTCTTATTGTTAAACAAATACACATTTTGAAAATGTAAAGTATATACGTTGTATAAAACATGTAGTTTTGTTATTATTCAAAAACTGATGACCTTCCGCGAAGTATTCACGCCGTACTAAGCGTTTGTTTTATTTTTTAGAGATAACTTTGTGAATTTATTCTATCGAGCCAACTTTATCAAATCGTGTTTCCATCGTGTATACTGGCTAGTATATATGCCCAATAATACCAATTTATTTCCTTAGATTTTTATTTAATTGTTTACTACTTCAAACAACCGTTAGAAAAACGTGTTTTTGTGTATAAAAAGCTCGGTGCCCCGTTAACGGATATCAAGGACAAATTATTAATGTTGAGGTCTTGCTGTTATAAATTAATGTCTCATAATTTTAATACGAATCAATTACACTGCGAGATAGAGTGTGGCAATGGCAACTCCACAGTTGAATTACCAAATTAAAATTGATTAAATAACCAAATAGGTTCCTATGCCACCATAGGAACCTATTTGGTAATTTAATAATGATATAAAAACCTACATACAATTATCACATTTATAATTTACTTATGATATTTAATTTTATTGACGGGAATCGACGTCAAGGAAAATAAAATTACAAGTGTATTATTAGATTGACGGCTGTGCAGTGTGATACGTTTTTCAGAACATAGAATGACTGTTCTGAAATGGCGTTCACTAGTGGCAGCACTGCGACTTCAGGTCCGGGCACCTGTCAAAAGTGTCAAAGCGACTATATTTTCTTCAGTTGTGAGTGTGATTGAATGATGAACGAACACAACACGAACTTCAAGTCGTTCGTGGTGTGTGTTCTGACACATCATCTCGAGAAATTCCTCAAGGAAGAGTTCTGGCCGAAGGGTGTTGTGTACCGCCTGTTTCGTGGCCGGCTACATGACACCAGTCAGCGAAACACGACGGAGACACTTCGTGGGCGAACGCTCACGAAGTGTCTCCGTCGTGTTTCGCTTGTATTTATAGTATTTTTAAGTTAAGATAATATTGTATTGTAGGTATGTGTTTTGTGTGTGTGTTGTGCCTTGATGCCTGAAATATTTGGATAAATAAATAAATAAGTCAGGCTGAAAATACATTCTGATCTAGAAACTTAGGTAGGTACTTAACAAAAATCTAAAATTCATTGACAGATAACGCACAGCCTAAACCACTGGGTCTAGTCTAGTAGTACCTAAGACAAAGAAATGTAAAAACAGTTCACAAACACTTCTTTCATATTTATATCTAGGTATGACTTACTTATGAGATATTATTTTTACACTGAAAGGAATAATTTTTGAAAATTCATCCACTAAAGGGATAGCCCCTTTAGTGGATGAATTTTCAAAAATTAGGGGATGAAAGTTTGCATGGAAGTTCGTCATTTTTGTCGATAAGACCGCCCATTGTGTCACCCTATGTACAGTTTCTATTTTTATGTCTGTAATTTATTTGGTGTACTTAATAAAGAGTATTTCTATTCTATTCTATTCTATGTTCCTTTGAAGCACTATACAGACCAAACGCCTGGGCCGATTTTTATGATTCACACGTCAATCGATTCCTCTTAGTCCGGCGAGTGTCACTAAAGACATATTGACGTTAGTACTATCCTTATTGCGGTGGGTGCATGGACCACTGTCCCTGACAGTCAGTACTGCCCTATGTGACCGCCTTTTGCCGTTATTAGTTTTAGTATTTCATTTCTGTATTTTCTAGATTTAAGATAACTGATTGTTCAATTGAATAAACTTGTGTTTTACTTCTGATGTCTGGGCCAATCCGACATCAGAAGTGGGATCGGATTGTCCGCCCACCTCTGGCACTTCATTATCACAAAATGGCCAGAAAAATATTCCGCTACCCTCAAATAATTTAGAAGCATTTCTTTCATAATTAACTGATGCTCTACTACCCGGTCCAATGCGCCACCACAACCATTCAGTGTTGGTACCATTTGATCCTGATTACCCCAATTCATACGTAGAGGGCTGTCAGACACCATAATTAAAAGCAAAAATTTGAAAGGTGTCAATTTAATCATGACGCTGACCTTGCCTTCGAGGCGGCGCAGCCACATTACTGATCTAGATGCCTCTCAGTCATTATCAATGGGATGATATCTAGACTAGCAAATATGTACTGTAGGGGTTGCAAGAGTATTGTGACCTAGTCCAGTCAGCTGCAGGGATCTCATCCATGGGATGGTTATCTAGACCAGCAAATATGTACTGTAGGGGTTACAAGAGTTGTGACCTAGTCCAGTTGTAGCTGCAGGAATCTCACCTGCTTTAGTGGGTGACGATTTAGACCAGCATGTTTGAACTGTAGGGGTTTTCTATTGTAAAGAAATACCTAGACCAGTGATATTTGCTAATTTGATATGTAACGATGATGACGATGTGAATTGATGACGAATGCATGCACTCGAGAACGAGTGATTTATCAGGATGGCCGTGTCGGCAGACTCATTGATTAGCAGCTGTGAGAGACGGCGACTAGATGGCGCTAGTGGAACGTGCACCAGACGCAAATCATTCACTCTATCGATCATTTGGCCTAAAGGACTTGGTATCCAATCCAGTAAAATATTGTAACGGTTTCCCCCCCACTAGCGATCGCCTTTATAAGGAGCTGCGCTGTTTGATCGGTACGCATTTCCAACGGTTGCGTCGTGGTGCACGGACCACTGTCTCTCGACAGTCAGTACTGCCCGATTATTGGATGTGGAACGCTGTCTCTGACAATTAGTACTATCCTTATTGCGGTGGGTGCATGGACCACTGTCCCTGACAGTCAGTACTGCCCTATGTGACCGCCTTTTGCCGTTATTAGTTTTAGTATTTCATTTCTGTATTTTCTAGATTTAAGATAAATGATTGTTCAATTGAATAAACTTGTGTTTTACTTCTGATGTCTGGGCCAATCCGACATATGTATGTCTTCAAAAAAAATTTTTTTTCTCAAAACACATCGTGTGGGTTATCAAAATAAAGGGCTTTAAAAGATGATTACAAAAATATAAACAACTTATATGGTTAAAAGTAATTCGAAGTGACAAATCGTAAAAAGCACGTACCAAGAACTAAATCGTCAGCGAAATCTTTCACATTTGTAAACTAAAAAGCTGGAAATAAATAAAGTTATTAAGCTTATGTTATTTTTGTTCAAATGCTGGTGTCATTACATAAATAAATTCATCAATTCCAAACAAAACTTCATATTTATAAATAAACACAAACGGTCTTATTCATAAAAAAAGCTTATAGAAGGTTTAAAGCACACATTAGTTAAAATGCTCATTAAGCCTTTAAAACGTTCGATAAAATTTTGTATTCATAAACGCTTCATAAACGTTCGATAACTAAAACGTCCTATAACTTCAATATAAATATAAATGTTGCCATTTTATTGAAGTCATCCAACAAACTGGCCAACATATTGAGTCGTCAAACGAGAATATCTGTCTACGCACCGAATAATTGTGACCATAGACATTATGACGTACGGAAAACTAATTTATTGTCTACGGTTTCGACAGTTTTGCCGCGTTAACGTCATAACATAGTTTTTGACAATGAATTTGTTAATGTAATTTTATTGTCAGGCGAGCGAAAACCTTTGAATATTTTTTTGTATTTAAAAGAAATGGAATTAAGACCGGAGACTAGTTCCAAGAAAGGGCAAAGAAGTGAATACTCGTTTTGGTTGGAGGACGATAAGGTTTGTACTGTTACAACTAAAATGTGTTCAAAGTAAGTTTTGTTTTGTAAACAATCTTTATTTCTTATACTTATTCTTGCTTTTGCTTTTCCTTAGATCTTTGGAAAATCCGCCCCTAAGACGACCCACTGACCAAGAATTGGTCAGGGAGAGAGTTTCCATAATAGAAAATGAAGGTGGACGCTGGTGATGGCGCCAAACAAGTAGCTGAATTCTGGGCACAATAAGAAGATAGAAAATAAAAACACATACTGACTGACACCAACGCGAAAAAGGGGAAAAAGGCGGCCTGGCATGATTTACGAATTAGGTGCCTATCCAATTTACTTATAAGTTACAAAGTTCCTGAGTAAGCATGTCAAGAACTTCGTTTGATGAAGAGAAAGATATATAACATTAATTTTGTATTTCAGGACAATAGGAAGAATGGTGCTTCACTACAAATAATAAACAGAAGAGGTGGCATAGACGGCAAATGAAAAGAAACATTTTAAAAATGTTGTTCTGCTGGCACAAGTTCTAGAAGTCAAATTAAAGTTTAGAGTATTTTAAAAATAAATAAATTAAACTGATATCTGTATATGTATAAGCTTTTTATTAATGCACTACTTGCTAAAATGTTTCCTCTTTATCTTCTTTGTGTCGCGGGGACGACTGTATTTTAGATCTTGTTGGCCCAAAACTTTGCCACTTCCACAATGTTGTCAGTGGCAGCGCAGAGGTCACTTTGACTGCATGTTTTGGGACACATAGGGTAGGACAGGAGGCGGAGCATGGTTTGCGACATAGCTTCACAACCACTCCCTACTGGAGCATCTCCCTGCAGGGTGTAAACCTACATGATCCACACGGAAGTCCCTGAACCGTCTCCGGACACAAGTGGGAAGATGTACCTCTAACCTGGTAAAGTGAGGCTACCTCGGTGGAATGTTTCCTGAAAAGTTTGTAAAATAGCATTTGCATTTCCCCTTGCAACTTCTTGGGGTGACTGTATGATATTCATTGATATTGCTACCTACCCTCTAACTGAATGTCTCCATGGTCAACTGCAATATTGTAAAGGACTGCTCTAGCCACTATGGTTGTTGCATGTAAAAGACATTGAAAGCGTTGTTTTCACAGCCCAAAGCAGCAGCGTCCCACAGTAATTCTTTCTTGTTGCTATTCCTCATATCCAAGACAAACTTACGAATCTGCAGAAAATGCATTACATTAAATTGCAGTAACAGGTACCTATACCTAGGTATATAGGTACATAGGTACCGTGGTACATTTGGTTTTAAAAATACTACTTTTTTAAGATTAAATCTTACCAAACAAACCAAACCAAATGTACCACGGTACTTAGCTGTTACTAAAAAAAACTTAACATTCCCTGTAAAATGCATTTTCTGAAGATTCGTAAGTTTGCCGTGGATGTGACGAATTATGTCCTTCGTTATATTTTCCTCGCTTCTATTTTGCATTGTAGTTATATAATAACTAACTAAATTGGATAAATAGAAGTGCAACATAAATTATATACAACTGCACATGTTACATTTGTAGGTCAAACGTCATTTTCTATCAGCTGGTATAGAGTCGGCCATTTTTTTTTCCTTATAGTACTGTTATAGTAGGCTTCTGGGTTTCATAACTTTATAGTAGGTTTATAGAACGTTTTAGGGCTAAAATGCGTTTATGAATAACAATTTTTGACAACGAGACATTAGCAAGACTTTAGATGTGCTATAACTTATTATGAATAAGACCGAAAATGTTTAAGACGTTCGCTCATTTCCAAAAGCCGCCGATGTCTTACGTTGACTATGAAGGTGCTCGTCACACCGTAGAATAATAATATAATAATACTTTATAAAAATAAACATGAAGACTCAATAAAAATATGACTCAGACGGTCAGATCAGACCTGCAGATTATGTCTAGTTTTGTTCAATGATCTCACTTTTCAATCAGCCAATCTATTCTGTAAATCTCACCGCAAAAGCTTCGGCTTGGGGGCTCGGGCTTAAGTCTCTAGCATCAGGTGGAATGACATTTTGACAGCTCACTTCAACTTAGTTCAGAATTTCAGATTTTTTTTCATAATAGATCGGCTGTATTGTCAAGACAAGTGAGATAACAAAATATAATACCCACGGCAAAAACGTTTAATGTAATACAGTTCCAAATAAATCATTCGTTTCCTATTATTATTGACTTATTGACTTTCATCATAACCTTTCTCTTCAAGGTGAGGCATTTTACAGTTATTCATTTCATATTAATATCAGAATGAATTATGCACTAATTAGCAATTCCAACGCGGAAATAATTATTTCCTGTTAATGATTTGAAATAAACCAATCATTTTCCAAGTCGTAAAACCAATACGCATCAAATACAGAGAACTCGGTAAGTATCTAAGTCAATTACCATAAATTGTTACAATTATTATAATTACGCTACGGTGTGATACGCAACCGTTTGTACCTTGAGCGCTCCGAGTGGGGTTTTGCATAGTTTTTGTTGTGGGCATGAATCATATGACTCACGCGCACTGTGCATGGAGGCCTATAATAGCGTCATTGTTCTACGCATTGCCATGAGGATACCACGATATTTGCAAAAGTTTTAAGTACAAGTACCTTAATGGTGAATATTATTTTTCCCCATATGTCATGTCATGTATCTCGGTTTCAGATTATTCGAATAAAATGTTAATGTAATATTTAAAATATTCAACCATTTTCCTCGTTATGTCAGCGCTCGGCTCGTTCTAGGTATATTATAGTCTATTATTATAGATACAATATGTTCACGAACCATCATAACTATAACCGTAATTGACATTCAATGAACCATTCAAGTTAAAACAGTGTTTGCACAACCTAAATAAGTTATCATGCGAATTACTCTCTTATTATCCTAAATGGATCAGATAGGCATTTTAAGTATTCAGTAATTTGACAACTTAGTTTAAGTAATTGTAATGCCCAAAAGTTTGGCAACTATCAATTTTCACGATCTGGTTTTGCAGTCCAAATATTTTCGAATGTCGATGTCTGTGTTTGCATAGAAATGAGAGCTGACGGTTCCGACTTACGTGTCCGAGTCGTGGGTTCGAACTGGAAACCCAGGCAGGCACTTTACTTTGTGCCATTAATTTCATCACCCCACTCTCAAAACGGTGAAGAGAACAGTGAGGAAACCGGCATGTCCTAGAATTAGAAGACATGTGACGTACTCGGCCGGCAATCCGCAATCGGCCCGCGTGGTGGACTATGGCCCACTTCCCACAGAGAGGACTTCTTTTCTTTCTCACAGAGAGGAAGTCCCAGCAGTGAGAACGATATAGGCTGATGCTACTAGCCTGAAAAATTACCAGTAAAGAAACTGAATAACACTTTGCCAGACCTGGTGGACTATGGTCCAATTCCATCTCGCGGGGAGGAGGCCTGTGTCTCAGCAGTTCAAACATTATACCTAGACTGATTATACTATAGAAATGAGAGGACTTGGGTGCAGTTTCATTATCAACTCTCAAGTATTATTTACATAGGTTCTGTCGGCTGTTACCGGAATTTGATAAAACTGTAAATACAAGTATTTCATTGTTTTGTTTCAGTAACATTGTTTAGGTCATTGACATATATATTACTAGCGTAAGGACCGGGCTAACCGCGCGACTAAATGGCACCAACGCGCTGGCCCTAAAATGACGGTTTTAGGGCCAACGCGACTCAGTTGACAGTGGTGCGCGCGAGGGAGAGAACATGTATATGCCTGTCATAAAAATGCCTAGTTGCGTGGTAAAAGGCTGCAAAAATTACGATACAAAAATTAAAAAAGAAACATGGGATATCGTATCATCGGAATGTAACCTTACATTATTTTTGTTGCAATTAAATGATTAAATAAACACATTTTTATCTACAGCGACAATTATTTTACAATGGCGGCCATTGTGTGGCTAATGGCTGACAATGGCTCCTCGATGTGAACAAAGTAACCTTGTACGGACGTAATTTTTTTATTTCTGTTTTATTTTTGTCCTATGAACGTAGTGTAAGTAATTTTGAATTTTGGTACCAAATTAGGAGAAGACATAGGTATAAACGATTTTTATACATTACGCGATAGCGAATACGATACAAATAATATTTAAATTACAGATTTCCAAACGTATATAATAAGGAGAAGGCTTTTTAACTTCATGACAACAATGTCAATGAATCTAAATAGGTATTATTATAAGAAAACCAAACAGTATTTTATTGCAAAATGTGCAATATGCAGTCTATTTGCTGCAAAAACTAGCTAGGTTTTTTTTGTAATATTACTAAATTTTGATTTCGACTGTCTGAAATGTGATATATTGAGAATCTTATATTTTCAGAATCTGGTATTTTGAGAATCTGGTATTCTGAGTTTAAAGGATATCGGCATGCAACTGACTTATACTGACTGACGACATAATGTGATAAAAAAACGCACGTACAAGGTTACGTCGTCGACCTATGCACCGCTGCACTCACGTAGTTCGTATGATTTATGACAGATGGCGTTACTTTTGCTTGTATGAAGAAAGTCTATGTAAAATGTTCAGATGGGCGTATCCTTACTTTTGAAATCATTGGTTTAGGTGAATTTTAATGAGCAACTGCTCTATTGAATTCAGGTTTTTGAAGCCTTGACTAATACATATTTACTAATACTAACCTTTGAATATTTAGAGCGTTTTTAACCTTTGAATATTTAGAGCGTTTTTAGTTCATTGTTCATTTAAATTCGCTACTGAACGAGCTTTATCTGGTTTTTCAATGTGTGTTATCTTTTTAATATCTCTTAAATTTTCCTCTTTCACAATATTTTGTTGCGTGTTAGCACATGAGTAGTACTTTGTGGTGTTAGTCCTGGTAAAATTTTATTTTACTCTAGCTGCTGCCCGCGACTTCCTTCGCGTGACATTAAAATACTTAGCTTTTTTTTTTTTTTTTATTAATATTAAAAGATGCCTACGTTACTCCTTATAAAATCAGCTATCCGCCAGAGAAACTCCCGTCAAAATCGCTCTAGCCACAGTATAAAGATCATAATTATCTTTATACTGTGCTCTAGCTGTTTCGGAGATTAGCCGGAACAAAAAGACAGACAGACAAAAAAAAATATAAGTACCTACCTACCTAACGTATATTATACATTCTTATTGCTGTTATTATTGCCGACATAAAAAAAAGAAGGTTTTCATTTCGACACGTAGGTATGTAATGTATTTAATATTATTGGAACTGCATTATATTCACAAATATGACAATCTACTTATTAGGGTTTCCAAAGAAACAAATATACAAAATTTTATATTGGCTTACATTTACTTAAGGGCCCCTTTTCCGAAATTTACGTTTCTAGATCGAGTTGTTTTCATAGAAATCACCATATTTAAATTCGCAAAAAAATATATAGTACAGATACATGTTTAATCTAGTGACTTTTTTGGTTAAAAACACAATATTTAACATTTTGCTCGACAAAAAAAAAATCAGAAGTAAAGTCGATTTTGAAAGGATTTTAAGTTGTATGAGACTTGGGGGAACGCAATTTTTATGAAAATTTTACATTTCATTTACTAATCAGGTTTAACAGGGATATTATTGGATAGATTTTTAATATGGCACTTATTTTTTTCCATATAAAATAAATGCGTGAAAAACGACTCGCGCGGAGTCGCGCGCACCGCGCCAGTGTCCTGCCGGACGTCATCGAGGGAGGACCTACGCAATTTTTGCTCGCAACCACATTATCGTCTTCGCGCGCGTAATAGTGCCTACTTACCTGAGTAAAAACGTGTTGTATTAGAAGTAATTAAAATGGCAAATAAAAAAAACAAAATTAAGAAAAAAAGGGCATCTGAAGTGAAGAAAACTTGTGGTTCTCTACACAGACTAGCGAAGTCAGTATGACTAGAGTTTTAAATCTTTAATATTTTTAATGGAAACATTCACCTTTACATATTTTTACATAAACTGACGATCCGAATGGCGCAGCGGTAGTGAGGCCGCCTTACGATCTTAGGGTCCGGGTTCGAATCTCGGTAGGGGCAAATGTTTGTGTGATGAGCATGGACATTATTTTGTTTCTGAGTCATGGATGTTTGTTCATAAGAAGTAGGTACCTATGTATTTACAAAAAAAGTATATATTTATTATATCAACTACCTGGTGTCCACGACACAAGCCAACGATATTTATTTATTTACTAGCTGTTGCCCGCGACTTCGTTCGCGTGGAAATTTGAAAGTGTATGAAAAAAAACATGTGTGCAATTCACACGTGGTAGAAGTGAAACCTTCAAAAAGAGCACAAAGAGAACCACGAACTTAAGAAACACTATACAATGCTTCCTATCTAATTTTTAACCCCCGACGCAAAAACGACGGGGTGTTCTAAGTTTAACGTGTGTGTGTGTGTGATTTTTTTATTTCGTGCTTTTTGTAGGGATTCCTTAATTTTATTTTTGTCGGGGGTTTTTTAAATTTTTAATTTAATTTTTTAACTCCCACGTTAAATCTTATGAATTTTAGTGTCTGTCGCCAACGTCAATAACACTAGTTTACAGCGTTTTTGTTCATGAGATGAAAACCATGTGTTTGCATAGAGGATAAAATGCTTAATGAGATTCTGAAGTGGAAAAAATTTAGATCGTCTAGTTTTCAAAATGTTTACTTTTTTTTGATAATTTTAAGATTACCATTTAGTGAAAGTATTACATATTGCAAATTTTACTCTGTTTTAATTCAGATTTGTATCAGTATCTCTTAAATTAGACCAACAGTAATCTGCAAACTTTTTTTTATACCAGAAATCTTGACTTTGACTTTGACTTTGCCATCCTTCAATTCAGATCCTTCGAAATCAAAATCATACCTACATCTGGCTCGAAATGGGGTCTTAGGTTCTGTCTCCAATTCTGTGGGTTTTGCTTCGTTTTATTGACTGAAACTACTAGGCAACATCGGGTAAGGCATTCTTTTCGAATGTAGCATAGGATTTGACCCACGGTGTGGAACCTAAGATAGAAACACGCTTGTACGATACGACTACATACAGATAGCACAGCTAATAGAAATCTCTATTCCTAGACAGCACGTTTCGCCGAAAACTTTGTTGATAGACAACATTGTCCGTAGATATAACGGTTCATAGGAAGGACTGTTGACAGAGATCTCTGTTCATAGATAGCACTTCTTGCCGTAAACTTTGTTCATAGAAACCACTGTTTCCCTTGGTTAAAAAAGCGCAACATAGGATGCAAGAGCGAGCGAAGGGCACCCCGAGGTTCGGTTTGGTTACTTTAAACCCTTTACACAGAAATAGGAGCCCCGCCAAGCGGGGCTCCGTCGACATAGGATGCAAGAGCGAGTGAATAGGAATACAGCTTACTTAAAAAATAATGATCTAATTTGTTTCCGTGAACCAAAGGTGCTTTCTGTGAACCAAGGTGAAACAATGGTTTCTATGAACAAAGTTTCCGACAAGAAATGCTATCTATGAACAGAGATCTCTGTCAAAAGTGCTTCTTATGAACCGAGATATCTACGAACAATGTTTTCTATCAACAAAGTTTTCGGCGAAACGAGCTGTCTAGGAATAGAGATTTCTATTAGCCATGCTTTCTGTATGTAGTTGTATCAAACAAACGTGTTTCTATCTTAAGTACCACACTCTTTGACCCATGGGTCATCATTATATTGTATGTAACACCACTTGTTCTGGTTTTTAAAGGCTACATATTTAGTTAGGCAAAAATAACAGCTAGTTTCGTGATTTGTTAGGTCTTGTCACAAAATTGACAATCTAAATACTACTCCCCCCCCCTCCTCCTCCTCTACTTGCTACTTGCTCCCTTTTTATTAAAATTTGCTACCGAAAGTTGAAGTTAAATAAAGTAGTGCATCCATTTTTATAGCTTCTGTTACCGATCTGTTTTTTTTACTACATATTTTTCTTGTAAATAAAACAAAAAATGTTATGATCTAATTTGCACTGTCTGAAAAACATTTTCAACAAAAAACACTACAAACTGAAAAATAACTTTAATTTCGGAAGTCGGTGTCTTAGGGATCAGTATTTTAGTTTTTGCCACCGACTTCCGAAATTAAAGTTATTTTTCAGTTTGTAGTGTTTTTTTTGGAAGTCGGGTTTTTTTTTGTTAAAAAGTTTTTATTTCTCGCATTTTAGTACCTATTTATAATTTATCTAAGTTACAATAGAATAATGTCAACTTGCCCATCGCCTTTTTATAAAATATTCCTTTTCTCGATGCAGGGACGTTAATTGTTGAGGAGTTCTCCTTTTATTAGTTTTTAGACTAGATGCTGATAATCCTGGCTGCAGCATCAGGCCAGACTTATGTCAACATTGCATTGAACTTAAAATTAGTCCTGTTTAAAATGAGCCCAAATACGAGTACGGTGCTGTAATTTCAAGGTTTGTACTTTTTCTGATGCTCCTGGCTTCAGCATCAGGTCTTCGCTGTTTCTCAGTAACAGTACGTTTATCCACACATCGAGCCCTTTTCAATGAGCCTAAACACGATATATCTGCTGTTACTTGTCGAGAA
The DNA here is from genome assembly GCA_963082905.1 of Oligia fasciuncula. NCBI lineage: Eukaryota > Metazoa > Arthropoda > Insecta > Lepidoptera > Noctuidae > Oligia > Oligia fasciuncula. The sequence continues at coordinate 9,028,292 of OY720409.1, forward strand.
GTTAGGTACCAAATGTGGCAAATGCCATATCAAACATCAAAACAATTTACTAAAACAGTCCTTGCCTGGTCGAGTAACTTCTTACTGTTAAGGAGTTGTAGCTTCCATCATCAGCCCAGCTACCTGAGATGGTGACAACCATACACAAATACACAAGATACTTCATAAAATATGCGAAAAACAATAAGTGAGCCTATAAAATTTGAGGGTTGCCCTCGATTTCTATAAGATCCCATCATCAGATCCTAACTTGGTGACAATGGGACCACCTCAGAACTATCTACTTTCGAACAAAAAAAGAATTTTGAAAATCCGTCGACAATTGGCGGAGTATTCGATGAACAAACATACAAAAAAAAAAAAAAAAACATACAATCACCCGAACATAGTACCTCCTCCTTTTTGTGAAGTCGGTAAAAATAGAATTTCATTAAATGTTTCCTTTTTGAGTTTAAGACAATTAATTGATCACTACGTAACCAGATTAAGCCAAAACTTCTTGTGAGTGTTATAAAAAAACCAGACTTGATAAAAACATTTTACATTTATTTTTACTGATTAGAAGGTAGTCACAAAACAAATCCAACGGTTTTGTCCTGTGAACGAAAAAAAATAAAAATTTGTAAACTAGTGTAATATTTGTACTACTGATTTATTTGTACTGTGGCGTGCTCGTCCGCCGCCATAGGTCACCGGAGTTCATACCGCGACGGCTCCTGTGCAACGCGGGCGCAAGCCGATTCAGCGCGTAAAATGCCTAAAGTTTCGGGAAAAGGGGCCCTTAACTTAGGGAACAGTGCAAGTTTCATCAAAATCGAGTCAGTAATTTTCAAGATATACTCGTATGTATTTGTATGTAAGTAAGTATAGATAGATATGCATAGATATTTTTTTACATTTTGTTTTTTTTTTATAAAAAAAAACGTTGCCCCACACTAGGAATTTCTCCTGTATTGTGGGTGCGTTTACAAACATTTAATCTCACATACACAAACAGCCAGACCCGGAACAACTACTTGTAGGTCATACAAATATTTGTTCCGTGCGGGACTCGAACCCGCGACACGCAGCGCAGCAGTCAATCGCTTAACCACTGCGCCAACCGTGCCGTCAATTTCTATGATCGTATATATTTCGTCTGTATTATATTAATGATGTTACAACACTTAAGTTTCTACGTAGTAAGTAAATTATTATTTTGAGTTAACAATAGCCATGTGACTCATTTGAAATCCAGTTTATTTTTATTTTGAGTTAACAATAGTCATGTGACTCATTTGAAATTCAGTTTTTTACCGACTTAAAAAAAAAGGAGGTTATTTATTATCAGTTCCATCTTTCTGCGGTCTCGGTGCAAGTATGATTCATTCAAGGACAACAAACAAGTCAATTATAATGAGTGTCTGCTGACCCAAATAACTCATTTGTGAAAGAGTTCGGTACTTTACTTACACACCTTACAAGGAATTTTGCCGTTGATAATGGGTGGAAAACGAAAAAAAAAAAAATCGTACTTACAGACGCTAGCACATAAAGCTACTACAATCTGTCAAATTTCTTTAATAGATTTTCAACTTTATCACTGAAACATAAGGTTCAAATTTGATTGGGAAAATTTGACAGTTTTGAGTAGCTTGATGTGCTGGCGTGGTAAAGAAAAAGTGCTATTGAAGTTGGTGTTCGTTTGTTCGTTGTCTGTTTGTTGTGGTGCTGTTGTTTGCAGATTTTTTGGTAGCAGACGTAAAATAATTATGATCTGTTCATAATCACGTACTGAATCCATGGTAACAGGTTGCTCGTCGATGTCCCTGCCACCTGTATCATGAAGAAACTCCGGTCGTTAAAATTGTTAGGGATACAGGCAAAAACACACCTTGTTACTGTGTAAATAAAAATTGTTTTGCCTAGGCCTACGTACTTAATAAGTTTGCATATTTTTGTTAACATGAATTTCACCAATGGAACTGATCGCAGTCGGCACATCTAAACCGCGTTCAAAAGCTGTCACTGTCATTTTTGTTGTGGAATATTGACACTGACAGCTACTGAACACGGTTTAGATGTGCTGATCGCGTTTTGTTGTTTGATGATATTCGCCCTAAGATATTATAAAAGTTTTAAATAAAAGAGCTGCGATTCTCGTAATTTTAAAAACGTCCACAGCCTGATCTCAGTCCCAATCTGTCAAAAATACCTCTAATTTCCACATATTTTTGGACATTTGTTTGTCGCCGAAATGAGACTGCGACTAGATTCTGAACGTTACAAGAATTTGCCTTCTGAACTCAGTCAGGCTATAAAACAATTATTTACAATGTTCTGTAATCTATCCTATTAATATTATAAAGCTGAAGAGTTTGTTTGTTTGAACGCACTAATCTCAGGAACTGCTGGTTCGAATTGAAAAAATATTTTTGTGTAGGATAGTCTATTTATCGAGGAAGGCTATAGGCTATATAACATCACGCTACGATCCTTAGGAGCCGCGCAGCGTGTGACACCGCGGGGAACAGCTAGTATAATATAATTATAATGTATGTTCCTTGGGATAATTCCATATATCTATGTAGGTACTTACTTGGAATTGGTATCTTATAAGTGCAAGATTATAGGTACTACTGATTTTATTTTTGTAGCCTTAGCTACAAAAATCAGTAGTAAATTCATTAAGCCAATTGATTTAAGTTTTTTTTTTTTTTTTAAACGTTGCCACACTAGGAATTTCTCCTGTATTGTGGACTCACATACACAAACAGCCAGACCCGGAACAACTACTTGTAGGTAGGTCACCTTAGTTTAAGCCACCTTTAAATTTAAGATAAATATACAGTCGAGGAACGTAACGGTTGAGCAGTTCTTAAACACTCCTTTCTAGCTTGCCTAGCATTACTTAATGCATAATCCTGGCAATACCTATCAGAACAAGTACGTATCACTACATTATAGGATTAAAGTCCTTATACCATAAAACAGGAAAGGCTATAGTTCCTTGAGCAATTCATGCAGTGGACTGCATAGTTCGGTCACTAGGTAGGACATCGAGATTCCATTACCGGATTACAGACGCTACAACGATTGATGCAATACATAGGGAAATGCGAAATGGGAAAATAAATTTCCGAACGATTTTCCCATGTTTGTGGTTCAGAATGTGCTTCCCCGTTGATCTTGGTAGGAAGGAAAATAGGATGTTGTTGCACATGCACATCATTTAGTATTCTAGCCTAATGGAACGTTAGACTTTTGTATAGCCAATAAGGAAATATTTTATTAGGCGCCATGTTTTTATTAACACGCCTTCTGAACGTAGTTTGCAAAGAGACACACAACCTTCATCTATTTAGTGTAATAATCTGCATTTTTCAAGAGTTTGTTTTTTTGAACGCGCTCATCTCTGGAACTACCAGTAGGATTTGAAAAAAACTTTTTTTGCATTTGATAGAGCAATTCTTGCGGAAGGTTATAACTTATAAGCAATTTAACATCATGCTGCGACCCTTAGGAGCAGAGCAGAAAGAAAAAAAAGTCGGAAAGAACGCTAAGCGAAAACGAAACAAAATAAAATAAATAGCGCGGGCGGGTGATGCAATGCGACGGAGTGGGACAGGGGAACAATACATTTCACGCGGACGAAGTCGCGGTATAATTTTAACTAAACTCCTTCCAAGCCATGTAAATAATAACCTCACCATGTCTGTACTTGAATTCAATTAACATTATTGCTAAAATATTCATAGCGCAGAAAATTTATCTAATTCCAGGTATCGACTTAGCGATTGTAGGAGTGAACTTAACTACAATTTACGCTTTATAGACTTGTCTTGTTGCGCCACTTTCGACGTCGACAAATAGACCACTGCCTCTTGTGTATCAGCATTCTGGTTGGTGACGAGCACAGAGAAGAGGCAGAAGGTAAAGAAGGCCTTATAAACAATCTTGAGGTTATGACATTCAATAAGCACACACCCCTGACCTTGTTTAAATCCAAACCCTGTTAAGGGTTGTCAAAGAGTGTTAAAAGACTACCTATGTCAAGAGAATTCGCATTTTTGTCCCATGTGCTGAAAACTTGATGACAGAAATCCATTCCCCAAACGTAATCATTTATGGAATATGGAATCACAAGTCCACGGTGGCGGATTGTGGGTGTACTATAGGTACAGTCAACAGCAAAAGTAGATGATCAAAATCAGAAATTCAATACTAATTAACGGAGTTCGCGTCAGAACTGTATGGCAGAGCTGTTGTTGTTGTTGAGCTGTGTGCAGAGACTGTGTGGCTGTGTGGCAGAGTTCTGACGCAAACTCCGTTCATTAGTATTGAATTTCTGATTTTGATCATCTACTTTTGCTGTTGACTGTACACCTCTACTCTGCACGTAACCCTGAGAATACAGGCGTGAATGTGTAATGTTGTTATGACTGGTATGTATAAGTCAATAGTTATACCTACTTCACTGTTGAAGACAATTATGTTCAGTGTTTTATATTTCGAGCTGTTCAAGATGATTCCATCAGAGAATACATCAGTTTAGTTGAGTTCAGTGTTTTGCATGGAGTAGATTTTCTGGTCTTATCACTTAAGTTGCAACGAGTCCGAGTACTTACTACCTACTAGCCTTCCTTGTGTAGAAAGTTCATTATTTCATTCTGATCTTGCCCTTTCTAATAACTTGGACTATATTACACTACTTTATAGACAGGTTGTTGTTACGAAGATTGGCATTTTGGCAAGCATGTCTATATAAAAGTTGAAGGCTGTCAGCTATTATAATTTTTCTCATGCTCAGCATCAGATCAATATACCAAAACATAACATAACATCACGCCTGTAATCTCCGAAGGGTTGGGCAGAGATGTACCTATCGTACACCCCACGGATATCGAGTACAGTCACGAGCATAAGTATGTATACACTTGGCTTTATTCAAAGACGATTTTCTCCTGTAGTTTTGAATTAAATTTTATGTTTTTACGAACAACGTATTTTCGAACCCGTAGGTTTGTGTAAAGTTTCGTATTTCAACGTTGCATTCGTTATTTCACGAAAAAATCGCAATTGAAAGTTGCCAAGTGTTGACATATTAGTGCTCGTGACTGTACACCCACATTTCGCCAGTTATCTAAGTCCAATTGTACAGACGCCAGCACATCAAGCTACTACAATCTGTCAAATTTCTTTAATAGATTTTCAACTTTATCGCTGAATCATAAGGTTCAAGGTTGATTGGGGAACTTTGACAGTTCCGGGTAGCTTGATGTGCTGGCGGCTGTACGAGGGTGCGAGCCTATTGCCATCAGCCGATTATTATATTTCGTCCAACGCTATGGTGGTTTAATGCATACAGTTTCTAGGGCAGAATCTTACCATTGTAAGGACATACAACTTAGTTAGGTACTTACCTAATTAAGGCCAAGACGAGCAACTCGACCTTAACTGATTTCCTCTCATCATTTATTTGCCACTCTTCCTCCTAATATTGTTAGAAGTGTAAAGATACATAAGTAGTTTACGTAAAATAAACCGTTTAGTTTTACACTTCATTTTACTTGTCAGTTTTGACACTATTTAGATTACTTTAGTGACACGTTTATGGACCTTGAATAAACACACATGTTTTTGTGAAGTGGTGAAGAACTCGAAAGGTGTATATTTACTTATCTATTTATTGTGTAGGTTATGGTATACTTCCGTTCATTTGACGTCATGGCACCTACGAGATTGTAACGTAAATCACACAGAAATATACTAATGTAATTTGTATCGGTAATTTTAACCTTTTTGTCTACAGGTATACGATAACTTGGTTACCAATTTTGGCCTTGTGATCTATCGAGGAAATCAATACTAAATTATGCATACACAGTTTATAATAACGATAATACAATACCATGAAGGGGATAATTTAACTAATATATTAATAAGTTATAATAGAAACACACAATATTTAGCCCAAATCATAATTTCATAAACACAATCTTGGTCAAGTAAATGTGGATGCGTAACGGGCGGGTTCAGACCAGTGGCGTGCCTAGGGGTCAAAATTAGGGCAAGCCCACAGATTTTCAAGGTATAAAAAAAACGCCCAACTGAGGGATTGGTTGATTTTCTTGTTGTTAATGGTTGTTAGTAGTACTAACATCATTATTATAATTTTGGTAAGAAAAACTTATTTCAAGCATCAGTACGTAATTGTCATAAGCGCCATCTATACTAATGAATGCGTAAAATAAATGAACCACAACGCTTAGCCGGACCTTTTTTCATTTTGCTTGTCACTTGCAAAATTTGTTCAATCAAAATGCACTAGATGGCCTCCAAATATTATCGATTTATTGTTATTTTCTCGTACGCATTATTTTATGAATTAGGTACTTACATTTTTAAAGTCAATTGATAATTTTAACATGAACCACTACATAGGTTTGTCATATCATATTCATACCTAATAAACGATCGAATGAGTAGGTACCTATTTTATTTATTCTGTCTTCTTGACTGACAAAAATACTTGTTTTTATTTCCGAGAAGTACCGACAGTCCGACAGTAATTTAAGATTGGCTACGGTGAAGTAAAGAGTTATTTATTGGCAGAAAATTGCAGAAAACTCAATGTATTTACGTACCTTTTCGATGACAGATTCCGAACACATAATGATAAAAGAACACTATATTCATTAACCATTTACAAAATCATAGGGAACAAACATCACCAATCACCACAATCAATATTTTTTTCAAATAATAAAACTAATTCTCAAAGTAAGTATTCAAAACATCAAAACAATAACAATTTGTTTGAGTCGCGTCGTGTACTCGTGTCACCGACTCATCGCGCCCGCCACACGTGCTTTCGCAACTAACTTTACGCGGGTCAACGCAACGCGCGGATAGTGCATAATTGCGCGAACTTCATGCCTCTCAAAAGCCTGGCTTTTCATTTCATAGAACTCTGTGTTTATGTACTTACCAATATATCAACAAATGTAAACGTTTCAGCAATTTGTATGCGAAAACTGCGAGACAGAGAAAGGAAAGGCAAGCCAGGTAAAAAGCCAGACTAGTGTGAGCGAGATGGCGCATTTGAACGCATTGTATAGCGTTTAGAGCCGAATTCCGAATTTGGCGCGAACCTATCCCAAAGTTAGCGCTAGTTCGGATTTCGAAATTGTATTATATGTCATGAATGTTTGAGTTCGAGTTAATTGACTGGAATTTTTTGAATATATTTTTTATTGATTTTGTTGTTGTGAATTATGATTTTATTAGGGCAAGCCGGGCTTTTCTGCTTCTATGAAGGTACCGCCACTGGTTCAGACCTAATTAGTTGTTACAAAAACCGATCGAATAGCAACGTGACCGCGATGGAGCATCACTAAATAGATTGACACAGAAGGACTGTTGGCTCCATACAAATACAATGCCTGAATGTGCAATCGTGGAAAGACAAACTTACCCAAAATCACTCCTCTGCAGTTGTGAATGCATCTGAAATTCTAATTAACAGATAAAACAACTAAGTGTGCATATGCTGTAAGCTTCGACGCGTGTCGGCGACAGCTGCCGACGCGTATCGGAGACAACCAACGACGACGAGCGACACGCGTCGACGCAGTTGCCTCTGTCGTCGACGCGTGTCGCTTGTGTATATGCACACTCAACTTTGGTGTAACAAACATCTAGTGTGAGTAAGCTCTTACTTCATTCTGATCTGAACATTATGCTATGTAGGTAGTACTGATCCAACGAAGGATTGATGCTGGGCATCACATGTGAAGTATGATACGGCTGGTATTGCAAGTCAAGCACCGATCCAGTTGCGAGTCTTGTACTGCATGCCGCCCTGAAAGTCTTAAACGCCCACGAGAGGGCCTTATCGCCCACGTTGAGAACCTATGGAATATATGTATAAGAACAGCTCATACAGTGGCCACTGGCCATATAGCCGGGTATACACATGCCATTAAATCGGGAAAGTAGCTGGCATAAAAGTTACTGGCATGTTCCAGTAACTGGCACACTGCGGATACATTTGCAAGTAATACTGGCATGCAAGTTGTGCCCTTGTATTGTATGCCAGTATTACCATCGCGTCGCACAAAAGTATGCTTTGGTAACCCCCCGCAAGTAAATCAAATGTTGTGCTAGCTACTTGTATGCCAGTTACAGGCGTGCCAGTTAGCGTATACACATATACACAGTAGCTGGCACGTGCAAGGAGCTGGTATGCTAGTGTGCAAGCTACTGGCATGTGTATCCCCGGCTTATAAGACAGTATAAGCTGTTGGAAAACCTGGTTGGAGTTTATTTACACCACAAATCTTGAATAAATCAAATAAAAAGTTATGTATTCAAATTAGGCTGAGAATCGGCACTTTCTGAACAACAAAATTACATAAGACAGTCCGCCCTTTACCAATCAATTTGATAGGTATGTCGGGAACGTTACAGAATTAACCTTCTCTTCCCCCTTTATTTTGTGTTGTGGACACACGACTGTGCCACTATGTGTAGCTTTAATTGCTGCCACTCAATTTAAATATGGAGATCGTTTTGATTTGCAAGGTAATTAACTAGCGGGACATTTTCTGTGACTTGATGACGTGGAGTTTTAAATGGAATTCCTTCATTTTCAAACAGTATAACAAGAAGTTCCTTTTGTGCTTGTCAAGTAGGATTTTTCTTTTGGATACCTACCTATTTCTCCTTTTCACCAAAGCCAAATAGTAATAATTTAAATGTTTACGTGCACCCATTGGCGTGCAAAAATATTTTTGAAAGTAATGAATGAACCTCCGACATTTTAATTCCCCCCGAATTTTAATTCTGTAAATACGTACAAACCAATGGATGTTGTCGACTGAAATTTAATTTGATAAATGAGCTGTGTTTTCTATTATTAAAATTAAATTTTATTCGACAACATCCATCGGTTTGTTACTAAACTTCAACTATATCCGACGATCCTGCAAACCTAACTCTTTTGCTGACTGTACGTATTTACAGAATTAAAATTAGAAGATTAGTATCATTATTACGTCTTTCTAAGTTAGATTTGTTCCATTTGATTACCTCTAAATTGCAAAAAACGTAAGAAAATTTGATTTTCGCGGTCTACCACTGCGCATTTACCCTAATTGGCACGACAAAGTTGTGTTTTGACGGAAGAAGTATTACGATCAAAGGCAATTTTTATTTATTATAATTAAAAAAAAAGTCATATCCTATTTAGATACGGGTTGGAGAAGATCCTAGGACCACTGAAAATAAAGAATAGTTTCGTTCGCGTGCATTTCCGAATTTCACGGATCCCTAATTCATTTTCTAAAATAAAAGTAGCCCAGGTTATACCTTATAACATCAGCTATCTGCCAGTGTAAGTCCCGTCAAAAGTAGTCCAACCGTTTCGGAGATTACTTTGAACAAACAGATAGACATACTGACAGACAAATATTTTATAAAAATTGTTTTTTTTTTTGCATTTAGTAAAAAGGTGTTATTTTGACATTACAAACAGACACTTCAATTTTATTTATTTTAGCCTAGATACGTGCTGCATTCCACCATGTATATCGCACTGTTTTACCTGTTTATATCCTTAGGTAAACAGGTGATTCTCGTTCAGTTATTCTCACTTTATACCGGCAACTGGGCTCAACTAATTCCATAATTCTATAACATTAACACGAATCTATTAGAAACTGCGGTTAGATCACGAACTGAATAGCCAAATGAAGTTATTTGCTGCGTGATTAGCAGCACTTACGATCTGGAACGCTCGCCCGACTCGCTATCTGCACGTTAAAATAATTTACAAAGACTATTACACTATATCAGACAGTAATTGTATCACCGAACAGACGAACGTGGAAAATAACGCTGTATTTTAGGACAAAACAAATACTTACAATGTTTATCAGTACAGCTGTTATCTGCGACCACGTGTGTTCTAGCATATAATTACTATGCGTGTGTCATGTGGGTACAGTAGACTAAACAAATTGGAATGCAGGCAGCTTGCTACAACCAATTTTAGACTATGGCACCTGTCTCACCGCCTGCGATTAATGCGAACCGAGTAGAGACTCAGACTGCTATTTTTGTCATACTCCAATAAAAGGCATAAATCAAAAGGCAAAACACACAATTCAATACTCTAATTTACCTTCAGCAATTAGACCTGTCCCTCATAATGACAATTTACCTATACCAGTTCCGTCTACATCGTTTAAGGTTGACAAATCACAACCCTGCAATTCAAGCCCATTGAGTACTGACGACAATGATGATTCCGAGTTTGAAGAAATTCAAAATAAGCCACATCTGATAACTCAAGGAGATCTAAATGACACTGGGATCATATCTGGATTTTTCCCAGAAAATTTAGGGGCCGTAAGTGATGAGCATGGAGAAAGGTTCCATCAGGACATTTCAAAGATGGAGAAGCGTTGCCAGGGTAGATGGAGTACAAGGATGTTGGCTGACTACTGCTGGACGATCAAAAGGGACCAACCGGGATCCAAATATTCCAGAAAATCGTAGGCCTTCTCTTTACAAACCACATTATTCACATATTTCTGGAGAGCTATTTAATATTTTCTTTGTAAAATTACAAAGAAAATATTAAATAGCTCTTCACCAAATAAAATTGATACGTGACAAAAAAAAAAATAACTGCGTATTTTTATTCACACCACCTAATACGTAGTAGAAACACTAAAAAAGTTCATGTGGCACAACGAAAATTAAATTCTGTTAACTAGTATCTCATCATCGCTTTCTCATCGGCGGCTGTGTGGGACAGGTGCCTTAGTTGTACGTTTGTTTATGTACAGTGGCCTTAGTGTGAGTTTTTTCGACTCGCGTAAACTCACGTTCGATTGGGAGCGCGTTAGAATTTTGTATGGGAAATTAGGTTTCTCCTAGTGACCACCAGGTGGCACTATAACTTTTTTCCATATAAAATTATAACGCGCTCGCAATCGAACGTGAGTGAAAAAACATACACTAAGGCCACAGTTGTTTTTGTGTGGCGCGTATGCCTAGTGACCAGTTTCTGACCACTCAACTGGGTGTCTCATATTTAAAAAGTATGTCTTTAATAATATTATAAACACTCGGACAAGCGATTAATACTTAAATGCACTGTCTGCCTGCATACCAATCGCATTCGCTGTCTGTACATGCCCGCAACACACTGTTGTTATCTATCCAATTATAATATTAAGTAAGTGGTGTCCACGTTTGTCCTTAACATTTAGATAATATTCTAAGTAGTTTGAATGTACTCCGGAAAGGACAAACCATAATAATGTTAGTTAGGGCTTTGTGTTATGTTCGTTTCATCGACTGTTGCTAATCCGTTTGCGTCGGACAGGTCTTTAAAGTACTCTGTGTAGGATTCGGTTCACAAAACACGTGTTTGTATGACTAAGTAGTGTTTGCTTGTGTATCTATGTTGTGCATATTAATTACACTTCCTTGATCATGTCAGTTATTAGTTCGATTTCTTTGTGTTTCGTTTTCCTGCCACCTAATTGCGTAACACACTTTCAATCACGATCCGAATCATTTTGAAGGATATGGCTAATCCAAAACCAATGCTTGATATGTTCGAAAAATTTGTCCGCTCTACAACGTAAATAACGCAATGAATGTTGTGGAACTGTCAAAATGAAAGCCGTTGCTTTTGATACTAGACACGCAATAAAATTATTCCTCTGCTTATTTTCAATCGAATACTTTAGATCACGGGCACCGGGCGAAACGTACTTGACAACGATAATATTGTTTCAATATTTGTTACGGCTATTAAGTCAGACACAAAATAATAAAGATAAAGTAAATAATAAGGTGCAAGTCAAAACAAAAAAAATAAAGTGCCTGTGCCGCCATAACAGTAGCCAGTGCTTAACCTTTTAATTTCTTGACTGTACATTGCTGTAATTGCCGAGTTAAATTTACATTTTACATTGCCCTTTTTTTTATTATAACTGTAGGTATGTATGTATGTACATTACATAATGTGTGATAGGAGTTTTTATTCCAGTATTTTCCAAACTGGGTTACCAGTGTGGTTGCAGGATAAAAGTCTTACATTTTAAAACTTTTTCTGACCTTCGAAGTCCAAGTAAACAGCGAGTATCCAAGTGTTTTTTCAAAGTAACCCAGTGTCGTTACAGGATAAAACTCTGACGTTTTAAAAGTTATTTTAACCTTCTCAGTCCAAGTAAACATGACGGCATCGCGCCAGTTTTAGTTATAAAACTAAGTACTTCAGAAAATAACTTTACAGCATTGCAGCTGCATTGTATATTGTTTATACAGCGTGTATCAGAATGGTGTAGATGTGGTACAGACCATCAAACAGAACAAATTTCTCAATGGGACCAACGTCGTAATCGAGAAAAATAATCAACCGTCCCATACATTGGGGTCGAGTGGACCTGTTTGAAGTTTTGTAATGGGACCGATCATATTTTTTTCGCGATTACGATGTTGGTACGCACGGCTACACATCAAGCTGTAATAACCAGTATAAGCTGACTTCTGATTGTACAAAAAATCTATACAATGCGAGGTCAGCTAAAAAAGCTGGAAATGTATATCTTGATGTGTAGCCGTGTGTAGCATGGAAAAAAATTGTTCAGTTTGATGGTCTGTGTACCACACCACTTAGTGACTATGACTACCTCGAAAATCTAAAATCCTCGAAAACCTACTAAGCGCGCGAAAGTGATTCAATTACTTTTGAAACGCTAAAGAACAGAAATACCGTCAAACGGGGTGAATAGGGATGCAGGGGTGAATCGGGACGAAACTTTAAAATGGATTTTAGCATTGAAATAATACAGTTTGTTGCCGAAAAGGACACTTAATCGTTAATTATAATACAATAAACACATTAGACACCTTTTTGGCAACAAACTATATTATTTCAATGTTAAAATCGCTTTTAAAGTTTCGTCCCGATTCACCCCTGCATCCCTATTCACCCCGTTTGACTGTAGCTATATTGTGCGTACGCTCGGAATAAAACGACGTATGTGCCAAAACTAATTTACTCCTTTTTTTAACGAAATAAATAAAACTTCTTTGAGTAAACTTTGATATGATAATTCTCTATGTTTTAAAGTAAATTCCATGAACTCTAAGCGTTACGCTGCACGCTGAGGTGTTGAAAAAAGTAAAAAAATAGCGTGTAACTTTGCAATTTTTTGTAACGAGAAAAATTTATTGAATCGTGTAAGTATTCCTTTTACATGATCCTTGACCAAAGAGTCAAAAAACATATACCAAAATGTTAAATCCTTATTCCACATACTTAACAAGTTACACGAAATAGAAAGACCAAATTTTTTTTCAATATAATTATATCACCTTAATTTTGACACAACTTTGACCTTTCTGATCTGATACATGCTGTATATAACTATAAAATGTATCGCGTGAAGTGGAAATGCACTTCTGCATGCTTTATTCTGAATATTCTGACATTCTTGTTGCTAGTCTTGATTGCAACGGGTAAGATTTCGTGCTCATTAGTTCTCTCCAGTTTTCTTTAGCCCCGTGTTTCATGCAGATTATTTTTAACACGCTTCGTTTTTTTTTGTAATTACTTATGGCTGATGTACAGTGTTACAGTGTTAGTTCATAAAGCATAATCAGTCTATAATGTTCCCACTGCTGGGACACAGGCCTCCTCTCTTTGAGAGGGTGGGTTAGTTCATAAACCTTCACATAAACATTAACCTTTTGGGGCTGCATATAGGTATACTCAAAGAGAGTGGTTATATCGTCGTTAGGTATACTACTAATATTAGAAAGAGGTAAAATTTGTGAGTTTATATGTAGGCGTAATCCGACCCCAACATAGTTGGGAAAAGGCTAGGCAGATGATGATGTTGGGGTCTGCTTCCAATCTAACCAGATGCAACTGAATACCAGTATTTTACATGGAGCGACTGCCTATCTGACCTACACAACCCAGTTATTGGGTAATATCTCCCGCGCCGAAGGCTAGTCTCCGTTAAGATTGGCCGCCGTGGCCGAAATACGGTCTGGAGGACTTTATTTATTTATTGGGTAATACCCCTTGGTAAGACTGGTTGTCAGACTTTCGGGCCTCTGACGACCTGTAACGACTGTCAAAGATCCACGAATGACAGCCGGGACCAACGGCTTAACGTGCTTTCCGAGGCACGGAGGGGTCTTGTTATGTAAAGATGGTCACCCATCCACGGCAACAACAACAGCGGCAAGCCTGATCGGTCGAACCGTGCGGCTGTTATTTCTTAGCCACAAGCCTCTCCATTCCAAGCACTTATTTCTAAAATTCTGATGACCATAGTGTGGTCCTTTAAGCAATCCGAACGTCTTTTTGCACACTGAGGTCGGTTTGGCGGTTTGATAAGCCAAAGGAGCTCACTGAAAAAAAAACCTAATATTTAATATTGAATCGACCTTTCACACCACACAGATACCAGTCACACCACATTCATGGAAAGTACTTTTTCTTTCATTTACGAATTTTTAGAAAGGTCCTCGGTGCTACGCCAAAAGAGTTTCTATCGTGTTCAATGGAAACATTTTAAAACTGTTTATCACTTTCTATCAAATAACTGTTAAGCCTAAAACACATACCATTCCACGTGTGACCGGATTTGACGCCTGACCTTTACCGAGACGCCCTATCGGTGCTAATGTCGCGTGCACACTGCGTGGTGACAGGTTATTACCCTACCACCTAGACTTAATACCTTCGGTGTAACCTTAGCACTTCATTTTATTTGACCGATAAACGTCACTTTATTCGCGTGTCTAGTGGTATTGCTTTCTAACTTTTCCTCTTTTTAATCACACACAAGTATTACCTTACCTATATTTCACTTACTCACCGTGTCCAACATTGGGAATCAACTGTCTTTTGTTTTCATGTCGTGTAGGGCCTAAACACACAACCGCGTTGCGGCGAAAGTTCGAGATAACATGTTCGGACTTTTCTTCCAGATTTCGGCGTTGCGGCGCCGCAACGCGGTAATGTGTTTCAGCCCTTAAACCTTAGTAGAAAATACCGTGTAGGTTTTTCCCGAGAGGCAAAAATATTTGAGTCGAACTTTCACGATGGGAAGTTTGCTGCCTCATAAAGAAATAAACAAACCCAACCAACCATAAGGCCCATCGTCCACGACGCTACTCAAAAGTCACGACGCAACCAATCACAAGATTCACAAGTATTTACAACTGCACGCGTAGCATGACGACGTTTTGTCGACGGAAGAATAGACAAAATGACACATTGCCATGCTTAGACGCGTAGAACGCGTACAAATATTTCTACAATCTGTCATTTTGTCTATTCTTCCGTCGACAAAACCCGTTTCTACGGCGGCCATGCTACGCGTGATGGTTAATAACGCTTTTGTAATTCGCTTCGTGTACCGACTGCCATTGAAATACTAGTGCTGTGACATTCTGGCATGATTTGAGAGCAGTGGTGGGTGATGGCCCAGTGGTAACGGTCTCGACTTTCTAGTTGTAGTTCGGTTCGAACCCATGTAGGCGCTTTACTTTGTGTAATTAATATCATCACCACTGCTCTCATAACGGTAAAGGAAAACATCGTGTGGAAACCGGCATGTCCTAGAACTATAAATTCGAAGACATGAGACATCTACCAATCCGCACTGGTAGATTACACCCCACTCCCTCTCGGAGAGAGGAGGCCTGTGTCCCAGCAGTGGGAATATTATAGGCTGATTATGGTTATGTATTGGTGATTTGAGTTTGTAACATGTTACTTTTGAGTAGCATCGCGGACGATAGGCTTAGCTCTAATGTCCCAGTTGTTTTGATCTTCTCACTTTTTTTTGCAGGACCGCGTACTGAACATCACAAGTCAGATAATGGACCAGTTGCTGGGTGACGAGCGAGTGGCTCGCGGCTTCAGGGTCAAGTTCCCTGAGGATGTGCTGCAAGATAACCTGGCAGGACAGCTCTGGTTCGGTGCTGAGGTTGGTAACTTAGTATCATGGAAGTTTTATTCCTCCTTCATTTTCTGAAAATTATGGTGTTCAAGAGGGACCGAAAGCACAGAATAAATACATAGTACAAGCCGAAAGGCAGGGCATAATTTGAATCTAGATATATTGGTTTCTGAAACCTAAAACCTGTTATGGTTTACTTATATCCAAAATATTTAGTAATATGAATTTCTAACAGTTAGGTTATTCATATTATGTCCTTACTAAATATTTTGGATTTGAATTTAGTTTAGTTGTGGTAACTAAACTGCAGGCCAGTTAAGCAAGCAATTTATGACGACTGGTTTCAGTAAAGATCATAAATGGTGGCATTTACGATGTTTTGTTCTTTGTGGATAAAAATCATTAATAAACCTTTAACTACTGAAGTCTCAAACGCCACTCAATTTTAAGTGCCAGTTAAGTCAGTCACTTTAACGATTATTGTATAGACATAATGTATGTAACGTACCCATTCAGGCCAAATTGCGGCAGGTCAGCCATTCCATGTACGGCAGCCTTTAGTCAAATCAAATTGTCGAAAACACAATACATATTTACACACACTTAGTTTCTATGTAAATATCGATTACCATTTACACTAACAAATAAAAATAACGATGTTGTAGAAAATTTTTTTGGTTAATGACCGGTAGGTGAACAGGCATCGATTGTACATATCGACGGTTGAAAGGCTAATTGGTCTAAGCGACATTTTTTTTTGCAATATTAGTTATATACATATTTGGAATCAGCAAATTTTACTGATTCCGAATATGTATATAACTAATATTGCAAAAAAAATGTCGCTTAGACCAATTAGCCTTTCAACCGTCGAATTATTATATCCAAGGTTAGATGTAATGTTGTTGCTTGTACTATCTATACAATTATATACTAATAACATAAAGCTGAAGAGTTTTTTTTTTTTTGTTTGAACACGGTAATCTCTGGAACTGCCAGTCGGATTTTTGAAAAATTATTTTTGCATTTGATAGCCAAATTCTTGAGGAAGGCTATAGGCTATTTAACATCACGCTAAGACTCTTAGCAGACGAGCAAAAAAAAAATTTTTCAGAAAGAACCCTAAGCGAAAACGAAGCGATGCGATGCGACACGGGGTGGGTCGGGGGAAAAAGAAATTTCACGCGGACGAAGTCGCCGGCAGAAACTAGTCATATTATTATAACCATAACATTGATGACCCATCAACTGGAACGCTGCTTAACCTTATAGGCTTCCTATTATTTTACGCTGCAAGAGAATGGCAGCGGAATTATAAATAGGTAAGTTGATTTGTAGGTAGGTAATAAGTAGGTAATTAATATATGAGTCACGCAAGCTTTTTAACGAATAGGCTAGGTATACAAACACGCAGTTCTAATATTTTATATAATATTTAAACTACCTGCTAACACGGTATGGTAGGTACGGCCGTCGAAAATATATACAACTAGTGGCCCGCCCCAGCTTCGCTCGGGTGCAATTTATTTTCGAATTACCCAAATTTTCTTTCATACAAACCTTGTCTTGTCCTGGCAATACTGAACACAACAAAAACAGAATTGTTCAATTTGGTGCAGTCATTCGGGAGTTATAATAATAATAATAATAATAATAATAAATCTTTATTTTCAGACCATTGATCCATAAGGTACACATAAAAACACATTAAAATTAAAATAACAAGAAAAAAATCTAATCTAATTAAAACCTACAAAACAAAACCTAAAAAATAAAAACCTACCTCACATATCTGAATGACGGTCTGTGCGCCGCCATCCAGTGACCTATTATTTGGCCATCTACCCTGCCGGCTACAGTACCCACGAGGTTGTTGGGGCTGTCGCGCACCCGACGCATCAGTGATGCGATTCGCAGACGCAGCAGCGACCCGAAATCCGGAACGCGTGCGTCCGCGAACATCCCCGAAGCGCTACAGAAGCGCGGCAACCCCAGCATCACCCGGAACGCATTATTATATTGGACTCGTAAAGCGTTGTACGAGCCCTGTGCATAACTGACCCACAGGGCGCACGTATACAGCGACTGGCAGTAGGCTCTGAACAATGTACATTTCTGCGACTTTGTTTTATACATGTAAGGATTGAGAACAGTGGTAGCCAAGTGGTAACGGCCGCGACTTACGAGTTGTAGGTCGTAGGTTCGAACCCAGACAGGCGCTTTGCTTTGTGTAAATTATTTCATCACCACTGCTCTCAAAACGGTGAAGGAAAACATCGTGAGGAAACCGGCATGTCCTAGAACCAAAAATTCAAAGACATGTGACATCTGCCAATCCGCACTGGGCCCGCGTGGTGGATTACGGCCCACTCCCTCTCACAGAGAGGAGGCCAGTGTCCCAGCAGTGGGAACATTATCGGCTGATTATGTGTACTTATGTGTAAGGATTATAGGGTCTTTGTTAGCTGGATACAAAGCCTTAAGGGGGTGATATTTGAGAGCATTTTGAGCCATACATGTCTTAGACGAAGTATGTTTTTTATTTTTTTCGCAGTTTTAGTTGGTACGTACTTACTTACCTACCTGTTATTTTTGGCTAAAAGTTTGCAGTAAAAAAAAAGGATACTTCGTCTAAGACATGACTCAAAATGCTGTAGGTAAATGGTGTCAACTATCACTCCCTTAAAGCTTTGCACTCAGCTTTCAAACACCCTGTCTATAAATAAACTCACGCCTTCTTCCCATCGGGGTAGGCAGAAACAGAATGCCACCTGCCACCTGGTTGCCTAAAAATGCCACTTTGGCAGATTCATAAAAGGATCACACACCACCACCACTCTGGTCATACCCACACACCGGTTGCCAGTACTACGCACCTGACCAGCGGGGTAATTGCGTAACACACCGGTAGTAGTAATGGCAATCATCGCGTTCAGAAGTTAAATGATGAGAATAACCAAACAGATAGTATTTGAAATGCTGTTCTATTTCTTTTATATAAGGGTGGAATTAGGTCGAATATCCCAAAGAAAGGTTACGTAAAAGTTCTCAAAGACCCAACCTTAGGTCATCTATTGTATAGTTGCCCACAGTAGCTATTCTTATTATTTATTATCTAAATGCACTATACGTGTACGTTGAGAAGAAAATATAGAAACATTAACCTTTTGAACGCCAGAGCATAAACGCACGCGCGTACCCTCCACGCCAAGCCACAATTTTAAATATTTATGGTATACAAATAAAAACACACAAAAGTAATGATTTAATTGTTAATTTCGTGATTTAAGTGCACCGCATTTTTGTCACATATTTGTGTCGCTGGCGTACAGGGCACGCGCTTGCTTGTCACGTATATGTGACAATGGCGTTCAAAAGGTTAATATTTCTGTTCGATATTTATTGACCTTTATTTTCTAATTTTTGGGCAAGCATCATCAGTCTATAACGTTCCCACTGCTGGGACACAGGCCTCCTCTCTGTGGGATTGGGCCATACTACACCATGCGGGCCCAGTGCGGGTTGGCGGATGTCACATATCTTCGAATTTTTTGGTTCTAAGACATGCCGGTTTCCTCACATTTTGGAGTAAATACATCTATTTTTAGGACGAACGTGACTCAGACCGTTTGCAGAATATTTGCTATGATAATGTTTGACAGACATTAATAACCTACTTATTAATGTCTGTCAAACATTATCATTATTAACATTATACATGTGACTAAAACAGCTGTGCGTGTTCTATAAAATCAATAGATCTAGGCACAATGCAAGAACAACATACTTAGACGGTTATAATGTTTCACATTTATGAACATGACGCTATAAATAATTTCTTTAAACGCGTAGGTATGGCAACTCATCCTAGCTCACATTAAAAGTATCGGTAGCTAGAATTTTCTGAAAGAAAGATGATTCATGAAAACGATTTCAATTTTCAACCGGTCGCTCTCGCATATATTTTCTCTTGACATCTATACTATTATTAAAGCTGAGAATTTATTAATGTTGGTTTGAACCGGTCGGATTTGAAAAATTCTTTTTGCATTTGATAGCCCAAATCTTGAGGAACGCTTTAGGTCGTTTAATATCACGATATGACCCTTAGGAGCTGAGCAAAACAAAGAAGCCAGAACGAAAGCAAAAACGAAATAATAGCGCGGGCAGGCGATGCAATGCAACGGGGTGGGTCAGGGGAATTCACGCGAACGAAGTCGCGGGCAGAAGCTAGTAGTATTATATTTGAACTAGCTGCGCCCCGCGGTTTCGGGTTAGGGGGCAACTGACCTAAGTTTCGATCCCGTGGGAATATCGGGATAAAAATATGTTACATACATCATTTTATCAAAATTGGTTCAGCCGCTTGAGCGTGAAGAAGTAACAAACATTATAAACACATACACACTCACAAACTTTCGCCTTTGTAATATTAGTGTGATAGTTTATCTCCGACCGCTGTCCCCTGCTAATGTGATAAAATGAGAGAAAGGCCTTTGTCCTGCAGTAGAGCTAGAAAGATACAAACTGCTGCTTGATATGGTTGAGTAGTTGAGTACAACGTGTCTTTTCTACTTTTTCAGTGCCTAGCCGCGGGCTCCTCGATAATGAATCGCGAGGAGGAATCGGCGGCCATGCGTCCGCTAGCTAAGGCGCTCACACGCAGCCTCGAGACTGTCCGCTCGTTGCTACGGGAGCAGTGCCTCAGACCGCGAGGCATGGCGCTGTCGCAGCACGACGACATGCTACACGAGAGTCTCCGGATATTCGACAGGTGATGACGTCAATTACTACTTAGTTATAGTACTCACGTGGTGTAGATACTTCGCTCGTTGCTACGGGAGCAGTGCCTCAGACCGCGAGGCATGGCGCTGTTGCAGTACTACTTAGTTCATAGCGAAAGTTATACTGGACATACTCTACAGCATGTATCGGAAAGGTGTGATCAAATTTAAGGGTCTGGTACAGACCACCGAACTGAACAACTGAACTTTTTTTATGGGACAAACATCGTAATTGCAAAAGAATTATCAACTGTGTTTATGGGAGACCCAGGTGTACCCAATTAATTTGGTCGCATCTTTTTGATACGTGCTTTATATTTTTATTTTTAACCGACTTCAAAAAAGAAGGAGGTTTCTCAATTCGACCGTATATTTTTTTTTTTTTTTTTTTATGTGTGTTCGCGGATAACTTCGTCGTTTATGAACCGATTTTGATTATTCTTTTTTTGTTGGAAAGGAGATATGCCAAGGGTGGTCCCATGATAAGAAAACCAGGATCTGATGATGGCATCCCAGTGAAATCGAGGGGAACATTCGAAAATCGTAGGAGCAGAGTAATTTTTTCATTAGGTATTTTAAAGCACTACAATTTAATGAAGGCCTGGAGTCGATCTGATGATGGAGCCGAAAGACAGTCGAGGGGACTCCTCAACGATTTACAGCAGTTACCTTGTGTTTAGGCTTGATTAATTTGTATTGATGAGAACTTTACACCTACATGGTTGTGACTGTCATTCGGGGTCTGATGATGAAGACGAAGGACAGTTAAGGGAACTCCTTAACAGTTTACAGTAGCTACCTTGTGTTTGGACGATTTACAGCAGTTTTTGTTGGGCTTACTTCATACGGTTCAATATGCCAAAATGTTCAGTTCGTACAATAATAATACCTAATTAAGATTGTAGTTTTACATAGGACGACCACTACCTATTAGTCATGCTGATGCGTAAATTTGAAACCGAATTTAAGTTGAGTAATCGCGTCATTTCTAGCAATGCTCTTTCGTCGTGTGGCCTACTCAATAATTAAAGTAACTTGAGCATTTGCTCTCGGAAATCATCATTTGGTAAAGTGGAGCTGATGATGAAGACCACAGATAGCCATCGGAACTACTCAATGACAAATATTTCACGGGTTGCGATTCGGTTACTTTAATATGGTTGCTAAGCAATTTATGCTCGTTACAATGCGTATGGTGAGTGGTTGTTGAGGAGTTCTCCTGGCTCTTACCAGGAGAACTCCTCAACAATAAACGTCCCAGCATCGGGAAAAGCAATATTTTGTAACATGTGATGAGCAGTTGACATTAGGCTATTGTAACTTAGATAAAAAAGCTTGTAATTACAAACTGACCCACTAAAAAGTGAAAAATAAAAACTTTTTACAAAAAAAAAACAACCGACTTCCAAAAAATACACTACAAATTGAAAAATAACTTTAATTTCGGAAGTCGGTGTCATTAAACGAAAATGCGGAACCAAAGACACCGACTTCCGAAATTAAAGTTATTTTTCAATTTGTAGTGTATTTTTTGGAAGTCGGTTGTTTTTTTTTTGTAAAAAGTTTTTATCTGTACAGCGGTCAAATGTACCTAAGTAAAGGCAGAGTCAATAATTTACTACTTTTTTTTTTTTTTTCATAAATTGTCACATTACAATCTAGTCTATTAGCTATTAAGTAATTTGAATATAAAGTAAACTGCTAATTAAAAAATCGTCCGATAAAGCCCATCATTTTATGTTAAGGCGAAGACACTTGATTGACATCCATGTTGAGATCCCGCCGCGTTGACTACGTCCCTTAGTTACTAAGGGATATAAGTAAACAAGGATTTCAAAACAAAGTAGTGTTTACTTGATATTGAACCGTCTAGAATCTGCTTAGTTAGACGATGTTTCAACACCTATTAATACATCGCGTGTAAAGGCCCACCTTGACCACGATATGAATATAACCTTCACACAGTGGAAAATACAAAATTACAGCTCTGTTTTTGTATTTTTAATTCACCAAAAAAATAAAATTTGTTAGCATAACCCGACGCCACGGGTTTAGAGATAGGTCAAAGATTTGCGGCTTTTAAGACTTATAACAGACCGACTGACATTTGCATCCAAAGTCACCCCCCTTTAGTTCGCTAGTCTATCTAAGCGATCCGTAAACATAAAAATACCCCCTAAATGATTACTTCTATACAATCCTTTCACCTCTGACAGCAGCAACCCAACAGCAACCCTATTTTAACGAGGAAAAATATTACTGGCTTTGACAGACTTGTCAGTGGCAGCAACCCAACAGCAACCCTATTTTAACGAGGAAAAATATTACTGGCTTTGACAGACTTGTCAGTGGCAGCAACCCAACAGCAACCCTATTTTAACGAGGATAAATATTACTGGCTTTGACAGACTTGTCAGTGGCAGCAACCCAACAGCAACCCTATTTTAACGAGGATAAATATTACTGGCTTTGACAGACTTGTCAGTGGCAGCAACCCAACAGCAACCCTATTTTAACGAGGATAAATATTACTGGCTTTGACAGACTTGTCAGTGGCAGCAACCCAACAGCAACCCTATTTTAACGAGGATAAATATTACTGGCTTTGACAGACTTGTCAGTGGCAGCAACCCAACGGCAACCCTATTTTAACGAGGATAAATATAAACTCAGAGGTAAAATAACTGTGAGAGGACTGTACATCTAGATGGGCGCTGTCAGCTCTCCACTGACTGCTGACTATCTCTTCTTCTTTTTTTTTTTAATATGAAAAAGTATTTATGTCTAAAACATGTCATTAACTTCTGTAACATTCGGACGAACAACGTGGAGGTCGTTCTACAGTACCACCCCTCCTTTTTCCTGTACCTAGTTAAAGTAAACCTGGTCTAAACATACATTTGCTTTCATTACAGGCTGTTCGCAGAGTTCGAGCTATGCTATGTCAGTGCTATGGTGAACGTGAAGACGCCGCATGAGTTCGAAGCTCAACAACTCATCTGCGTGCTGTTCTCGGAGAGTTTGTGGAGGGCGCTCAAACAGAACTTGCTCACACAGGAACAGGTCAGTAGTGTTCTCATGCTCGTACCATTAATTATTATTGTTACATAACCAGCCTATAATGTTCCCACTGCTGGGACACAGACCTCCTCTCGGTGAGAGAGAGTGGGCCTTAATCCACCACGTGGGCCCAGTGCGGGTTGGCAGATGTCACATGTCTTCGAATATTTCGTTCTAGGACATGCCGGTTTCCTCACGATGTTTTCCTTCACCGTTTTGAGAGCAGTGGTGATGAAATAATTTACACCAAGTAAAGCGCCTGTCTGGGTTCGAACCTACGACCTACAACTCGTAAGTCGCGGCCGTTACCACTTGGCCACCACTGCTCTAATTATTATTATTATAGCCTCTTTATTTCCATAATGAAGGACAAAAAAAAAAAAACAAATATATCATAAGATATTACGTAAATGTGCATGCATAAAATAACAAAATTATTATAATTCATATCATGATTATAAAGTTACAATCGCATAACAAATAATTTCTAAATTAATAAAATCATTACCTACTTTCCTTATAAATAGATTTCTAAAATATTAAATACCATTCATCTACCATTAATAAACGACGAAAATAAGGAGCTCCTCAAGCCGGCGCGTATTTTGTTTATGTCAACATCCTTTAATTCGTTTGACCACGCATGATGACCAATGGCCTATATTGGCATGCCTAGGCTTTAGCCGTATCCAGTGCTGGATTATGACTACTTGATGCCCTAAGCAATCCACGCCCGGAGAGGCCTCCACTAGTCGCCTCGTATTTTTCCAAAACATCGATGAGCGATTTGTAAAGATTGGCTCACATCTCTAGAGTGACTTTTGGGTCTTGTAATATCTTGCTGATAAACAGCCTTGCCTTTCATGTGCTAGCAAATACTGTTTCGGTGCTATTTCTGCCATATGGTGCCCCTCGCGACGTTATGCCCTAAGCAATTGCTTAATTTGCTTAGGGGCTAATCAATGATACGGGGCTCCCGGGCTACAGCCTCGAATTTAAATTCGTAAAATGTTATTTACAACCTGAAATTCTTGTTGGTAAAGACCCGGAATTAATGAGTACCTTATGAAAGTATGAAAAATAATGTTATTTGTTTACCTATCATTCTATCCATACTAATATTATAAATGTGAAAGTGTGTCTGTCTGCTACCTCTTCACGCTTAAACCGTTGAACCGATTTAGATGAAATTTGGTCCCGGGAAAGGACATAGGATAGTTTTTATCCATATATTCCTATGGGCTCGAAACTTACGCGGGTGAAACGGCGGGGCGCTGCTAGGATGTATATACAATTCTTGGCACACTGAAATGTAGAAGTAAATATCTTCTAAATATACCCTTTGTATAATTCCAGGTGGACTCCTACGACCCGGCGCTAATGTTCGCGGTGCCGCGGCTGGCTATAGTCAGCGGATTGCTGATATACTCCAGCGGACCGCTCAGTATTGATAAGCCACCTGGTACTTTATAATTTTTTACTAGCTTCTGCCCGCGACTTCTTCCACGTGAAATTATCCCCCGCCCGCGCTATTAATTCATTTTCGCTTAGCGTTTTTCCTGAGTTTTTTTCTTTGTGCTCGGCTCCTAAGGGTCGTAGCGTGATGAATAGAATTCTGCAAAACCATATTTGTTACGGTCGCGAATCATATTTTAATCAACATACAACCTGACACTGACCTGCAAATTGTTACAAATTGTTACAATTGTTATATTTGAATTTCGCGGACTACCTTAGCGCAACCATTTGGAAAGATAGCCTTTATTTTCACCCACAACTAAATATTCAGTGTTACGATATTAATATTGATGGTAACATCTATTGACGCGCCTTGGGGGTAAGGTCGAGTCGTATGTAGTGACTACAAACGACATGACGCTCTATGCCATGTTTCACATCTGCCGGGCGTCCCGTGACGGCCACATTATTTGCAATATACGTTACGTACGGCTCAGTGCTTCTATGGCTGATATTTACCAGTTCTCTTTGATGATCCACAGAAGAGATGTCGGACATGTTCCGTCCGTTCCGCACGTTACTGCACAAGATCCGCTCCCTCCTGTGGACGCTCGACCGGCGCGAGCTGATGGCGCTCGAGCGGCTCCTGTGTACCAACGAGGACATCTCCAACCTCACGCGACACCTGCCCGCTGGTACGTAAGGAAACAAAGATAGATTGAGTACAAATAAAGAAAGAAAAAAATGTTCGAAGACAGACACAAAAAGCGATTTTGTTTAATACTTCATACGAAATTATTTCTAGGAATAAACTAAAGGTTGTTTTTATTTTCCAGATACGAATGAATCGCCAAACGACTGGTCGTGTCCGTACCCAGACCTGGGAGAGTTTGTGTCGAGATTCTACGCGGACCATGCCAACTGCAGGGATTTATACTTACACCAAAGGTAATTCATCAACGATTAAAAACAACTTATACTAAAACAATATGAAGCAGGGGCAGGTTTGTTGGAAGAGATTTATGTAGAAATAAGCCTCGCCTTTATATATGTGTACATAAATGGTTAATTAAATAAATTGTTTAAAAATTTAAGTTTTTTATAAATATTTTGAACAGAAATCTTTGTTGCCTGGGTGCAACAGGCCTGAACATTGATTTTATATTGTTAGTGAACTTACCAGGCAGATAACTACTCAAAAATTTGATTTTCTTATATTTTATTTAGTAGAAAAAAGGAAATACTGCTTATCAAGACACTGTGTCACATAAATACAATAGCTTTTAGCCTCTTAGGGCCGATTTTTCATTAGTATCTTTTAATTGAAGAAAAAAATATCGCTGTTTGACATATTTTCTATACAAAACCTGTCAAACTGCAAGTTTTATTCCTAACTTATATGTAACTCATACGGTAAACTTTTCGAGTTAGTTTAGTGCGGTGTGGGTGAACATAAACTGCAGTGCAAGTGCTGACTATTATATAAGGAAGATTTCTTAATTTTATGTTATATTTAAATTACTTATTAGCGAATAGACTAGATTGTTATATGAATAAACTATCACTATCCGTGATACTTTACAAAATATAAAAAAATATCTGACGATTCAAATATCTGCCTTCAGATAAATTGATTACCTTTAAGTTAATTTGACATTAAAATCTTACATTTTCCTCCCCACAGTTCAACAGAACCAGTAATAACAGACGGCGATTACCTGCCAGACAACATAGAAGTGATGACTCCGATAATAGACGGACTGCGTCGTCTGTCCGAGGGGACGGTCGACAACGAAGGCCACGAATCCGAACACGACACCATTAAGACAACCTCCCGACACTACTCCACAGACACGGCAAGCACTGACACATTCCAGACCAATGACAGCAGGGAATACATTGAAAGAGCTAGAAAATCAAGCAAAACTGAGAGTTCTGACCTTTCGTCTTTGAGAAACTTATCGACTAACGGTTTGATGATGTTCGATCCGCTTGTCATCAATGCCTCAACAAGTGACTCAAATAGACAGATACCTGATCAGGATCTAGTGACGTCACTGAACGAACAAGTCACGGAAATTGCCGATCGTCTTTCGTCTATTGCCGTCAGCGATGTGGATATCATGGATCATCAAATACACTCGTTCTCAACCAACGATGTGCCCACGTTGATATCGACTGAAGATCCGGAAGCGTACGGGTTTTCAGGACCAAGGAATGAACAGTTAAGTTGTCTGCCTTCAACAAGTCACGGGTATTTGATACCCAACGCGATTAGTCACGACCCTGCAGTACTGTCCTCTTTATCACACAATAATTCTGCTGTCTTCAACCAAGAAGACGATGCAGGAAGTGACATCAACAGTGCAATGCTCAACTCAACAGATCTCCCGCTCATTATCCCCGACAATATTGACGCGGACATAGTAAACACTAATATATCAATAGCTAACGCCAATCTAAGCTCACTGCTACTAACCAATGAGGAATACAATAATTTAGCAGAAGAAACAGCAGACTGTGATAACACAAGTTTCCATTCGGCAAAAATGACGGTAGATAGAGAGGACGAGAGAGTTAAGTTTATGTTAGGTTATGAGAGCGAGCATGAATCCGCGGTCGACTCGGGCGTCAGTACTGAAAACACTAGCTTAGATAGATCGCCCGATTCCGACCAAAACAAAGACATCAAAGAAATCAGAGACAATCACTTTATGCAACAAAACAGGGTACTAAAAAGTCCAGATGCGGAAACAGACGACGATAAACACACCAAAAACACTCTAGAAAGTTCCTTTTCCGATGTAAATAATGACGTTACTGTAAATATTAATTACGTAGAAGATGATAGTACGAAGAGTGAGGCGGGATCGTCGTCCGTTATGGATAAGGTTATAAATAGGTTAAGTTCTGACGAGGAAGGGTTGAATGAGGCGACCAATGTAAATAGTGAAGCGAGGCGCGTGTTGCAAGACTGGGGAGCGAATGCTGGCGATGAGGAGTACAGAACTATTGACGAAGTCATCACTGAGCTGAGAAGGCATAGAGAAGCTGATAAGAAAATTAGTTCGCTAGTTGAAGAAGACAATAATGTTAGTCCTAACGCCGATGTGGGGCCGTCGCAGTCCCGGCCGAAGAAAAGCAGGAAGACCACTACTAAAAGTAAAAAGAAAAAGAGTAAGATATGGTCGCCTGGTATGGTGATTTTGGATAACCGGTCGTCGCAGAACCAGAATAGTCCGTTGAGGTTGAATTTGGATCATTTTGTTGATGAGAGGTGAGTTTTTACTTACATTTTATTTAAATTGTATAAATGCCAACGAGATTGTCATTTTTATAATTCATTTTCAAAATTAATTTTAATTCATTTGCAATTTAAATAAACCGCCAAAAGAATGTTATCATGAATGTTTTCGCAAAATCTCGTGACAGAGTAGAATTACGAATTTATGCCACATACTCTATTTAAAATCGAAAAAAGTATTTGTGATACTTAGCGAATTCAAGCGAATATCTGTTCAAATCACATTACAATATTTTAATTCACTTATGCCTACATGGGGACTTATGAAATGTCAGAAGCTAGGTGCGCGCTTACAATTAGTTGTTTCCTATGGAGAAGAGCCGACAAGAAACTCCATGGTTACTTACTGGTTGTTCAAATACTTCACCAATATGGCCTTTATAAGCCGTACGTTACCACTTTGTTTCTCCAATTCTTCACCGAAATGTCTGTTCTATAATGAAACGAGCTTTTTTATTATTTGTATATTGAAGGATACCTACCATTGTGTGTTTTCAGCGGCACATCATGCGGCGCGTCAGAATGCGCGGACGACGAACAAATAGCGCTCGCGTTACAGGCGCAGGAGCTAGCGGCTAGGCAACATGCGCGCGGGAAGTTCAAGTACGCATTTTATTTTATCACTCAAATTAAGCCAGAAAGCTTCGATATCAGTACATTTTACAACTAAGATTTCAAAATTTAATGAAACCGAATTTGCATCTACCTTCCTGTTGTGCCAGCCTTTAATCTATTGATAGTATCGTCTCTTTTAAATAAGATAAGTTAGACCCATATTCGGAAGGAAATATGTAGAAGAAATGGGCAATCAAAATGAGCTGAAACTCTACCTAAAGAAAAAGTACAAATATATTCGTACCCAGCCTAGCAGGCTACTTTTGGTCAGCGGGATTGTCCGAAAGGGTTACCGCTACCCCGGAACATAAAGGGCTAAGGAAGGAACACGGGTGGGTTTTAGTCAGTAAGAGTCTGACACTCCCTTCCGCTCCACCCAGAGCGGGAGGGGTCATTTAATGATTTCCCATCCACTTTTGGTGTTATGAATATTAAGTACAGTTTAGTATCAAATTAAAATAATAATTTCTAGAATTTATGTGCCTCGTGCAATCAATGTTAATAAATACTTAAAAACCTTCCAGGTCAAGCGAAGACCTAATCCACCGTCTATTCGTCTGCATCGCCGGCGTAGCGGACCAGCTACAGACGAACTTCGCAGCAGATCTCCGAAACATTCTGAAGTCCGTATTCCTTATGAACCAGTCGCCCGACCCGCCGGAGCCTGTTGAAGATAAACCGCCTGCGATCGAGTATGAGGTGACTGAGGATCAGGTTATACAGAACGGTGAGTTGTGGCTTGACTTTCTTACATTCCTAGACCCACATGAGAACATATGAGCGTGTGCACATAGGCACGGCGAGGCTGCGTTCTGCGGTGTGTAGAATTGCTGCCAGACCGACGACGCGTTCCATGGCGTACTCCCTGAAATGTGTACCTTGATGTGTAGTAAATAACATTGATAACGTGAAAGGTGCGCACAACCTAATTTCATTTCAATATATTAGCTGTCACCCCCTTACTTACGAGTTCGACTCTCGGACGGAGGAAAATGGTTTAAACGGAGGTTGAAGGGTTTATCCACTCGTATTTATTAATTTTTATAACAATTGCTTGCTTGCACTAAACCAATTAATGCAGCAAGCAAACACTAACTATTGATTTACTGCTAGACATAAATACACTCCCGGACGCCTGAATCGAGCCACCCGGCATTTTTATGTTTAAAGACCTAAAACATCAAAATATTGATAAGTCAGAGAAAAAGTTTTTATGCAGTTTTGAAGTTGACTTACTGGCTGTCATTTCGGTAGGTATCACTATTGTTAAAAAATTTAAAAAGAGAAAAATAAACGAAGCTTGGTCGCTCATAAAGAACCAAGCTTCGATTAAAGCATCTATTTAGTCATTATATCGTCATTTTTTTTTATGCATAAAATAAATAGTGGTCCTCAAAAGTGATTTAACATTTGCAGGCAGCTCATTCGACAGCGTGTATTCGGCAGAGGAAGTGTACGCAGACAGTACGTCGGACACTACGTCAGACGGCAGCGCGCGGCTGGCGCGGCGGAACACTGTGAGCGCGCGCGAGCAGCCCGCCGCGCCCGGCGGGACGCGCAAGCCGCGCGACGCGCCCGGCAGTCTGCAGGCGTCCGTGTCCACAGGGGACCTCACCTATAGGTATGGTGTACTATATATCGCGCGCCAGCAGCCCGCCGCGCCCGGCGGGACGCGCAAGCCGCGCGACGCGCCCGGCAGTCTGCAGGCGTCCGTGTCCACAGGGGACCTCACCTATAGGTATGGTGTACTATATATCGCGCGCCAGCAGCCCGCCGCGCCCGGCGGGACGCGCAAGCCGCGCGACGCGCCCGGCAGTCTGCAGGCGTCCGTGTCCACAGGGGACCTCACCTATAGGTATGGTGTACTATATATCGCGCGCCAGCAGCCCGCCGCGCCCGGCGGGACGCGCAAGCCGCGCGACGCGCCCGGCAGTCTGCAGGCGTCCGTGTCCACAGGGGACCTCACCTATAGGTATGGTGTACTATATATCGCGCGCCAGCAGCCCGCCGCGCCCGGCGGGACGCGCAAGCCGCGCGACGCGCCCGGCAGTCTGCAGGCGTCCGTGTCCACAGGGGACCTCACCTATAGGTATGGTGTACTATATATCGCGCGCCAGCAGCCCGCCGCGCCCGGCGGGACGCGCAAGCCGCGCGACGCGCCCGGCAGTCTGCAGGCGTCCGTGTCCACAGGGGACCTCACCTATAGGTATGGTGTACTATATATCGCGCGCCAGCAGCCCGCCGCGCCCGGCGGGACGCGCAAGCCGCGCGACGCGCCCGGCAGTCTGCAGGCGTCCGTGTCCACAGGGGACCTCACCTATAGGTATGGTGTACTATATATCGCGCGCCAGCAGCCCGCCGCGCCCGGCGGGACGCGCAAGCCGCGCGACGCGCCCGGCAGTCTGCAGGCGTCCGTGTCCACAGGGGACCTCACCTATAGGTATGGTGTACTATATATCGCGCGCCAGCAGCCCGCCGCGCCCGGCGGGACGCGCAAGCCGCGCGACGCGCCCGGCAGTCTGCAGGCGTCCGTGTCCACAGGGGACCTCACCTATAGGTATGGTGTACTATATATCGCGCGCCAGCAGCCCGCCGCGCCCGGCGGGACGCGCAAGCCGCGCGACGCGCCCGGCAGTCTGCAGGCGTCCGTGTCCACAGGGGACCTCACCTATAGGTATGGTGTACTATATATCGCGCGCCAGCAGCCCGCCGCGCCCGGCGGGACGCGCAAGCCGCGCGACGCGCCCGGCAGTCTGCAGGCGTCCGTGTCCACAGGGGACCTCACCTATAGGTATGGTGTACTATATATCGCGCGCCAGCAGCCCGCCGCGCCCGGCGGGACGCGCAAGCCGCGCGACGCGCCCGGCAGTCTGCAGGCGTCCGTGTCCACAGGGGACCTCACCTATAGGTATGGTGTACTATATATCGCGCGCCAGCAGCCCGCCGCGCCCGGCGGGACGCGCAAGCCGCGCGACGCGCCCGGCAGTCTGCAGGCGTCCGTGTCCACAGGGGACCTCACCTATAGGTATGGTGTACTATATATCGCGCGCCAGCAGCCCGCCGCGCCCGGCGGGACGCGCAAGCCGCGCGACGCGCCCGGCAGTCTGCAGGCGTCCGTGTCCACAGGGGACCTCACCTATAGGTATGGTGTACTATATATCGCGCGCCAGCAGCCCGCCGCGCCCGGCGGGACGCGCAAGCCGCGCGACGCGCCCGGCAGTCTGCAGGCGTCCGTGTCCACAGGGGACCTCACCTATAGGTATGGTGTACTATATATCGCGCGCCAGCAGCCCGCCGCGCCCGGCGGGACGCGCAAGCCGCGCGACGCGCCCGGCAGTCTGCAGGCGTCCGTGTCCACAGGGGACCTCACCTATAGGTATGGTGTACTATATATCGCGCGCCAGCAGCCCGCCGCGCCCGGCGGGACGCGCAAGCCGCGCGACGCGCCCGGCAGTCTGCAGGCGTCCGTGTCCACAGGGGACCTCACCTATAGGTATGGTGTACTATATATCGCGCGCCAGCAGCCCGCCGCGCCCGGCGGGACGCGCAAGCCGCGCGACGCGCCCGGCAGTCTGCAGGCGTCCGTGTCCACAGGGGACCTCACCTATAGGTATGGTGTACTATATATCGCGCGCCAGCAGCCCGCCGCGCCCGGCGGGACGCGCAAGCCGCGCGACGCGCCCGGCAGTCTGCAGGCGTCCGTGTCCACAGGGGACCTCACCTATAGGTATGGTGTACTATATATCGCGCGCCAGCAGCCCGCCGCGCCCGGCGGGACGCGCAAGCCGCGCGACGCGCCCGGCAGTCTGCAGGCGTCCGTGTCCACAGGGGACCTCACCTATAGGTATGGTGTACTATATATCGCGCGCCAGCAGCCCGCCGCGCCCGGCGGGACGCGCAAGCCGCGCGACGCGCCCGGCAGTCTGCAGGCGTCCGTGTCCACAGGGGACCTCACCTATAGGTATGGTGTACTATATATCGCGCGCCAGCAGCCCGCCGCGCCCGGCGGGACGCGCAAGCCGCGCGACGCGCCCGGCAGTCTGCAGGCGTCCGTGTCCACAGGGGACCTCACCTATAGGTATGGTGTACTATATATCGCGCGCCAGCAGCCCGCCGCGCCCGGCGGGACGCGCAAGCCGCGCGACGCGCCCGGCAGTCTGCAGGCGTCCGTGTCCACAGGGGACCTCACCTATAGGTATGGTGTACTATATATCGCGCGCCAGCAGCCCGCCGCGCCCGGCGGGACGCGCAAGCCGCGCGACGCGCCCGGCAGTCTGCAGGCGTCCGTGTCCACAGGGGACCTCACCTATAGGTATCGTGTACTATATATCGCGCGCCAGCAGCCCGCCGCGCCCGGCGGGACGCGCAAGCCGCGCGACGCGCCCGGCAGTCTGCAGGCGTCCGTGTCCACAGGGGACCTCACCTATAGGTATGGTGTACTATATATCGCGCGCCAGCAGCCCGCCGCGCCCGGCGGGACGCGCAAGCCGCGCGACGCGCCCGGCAGTCTGCAGGCGTCCGTGTCCACAGGGGACCTCACCTATAGGTATGGTGTACTATATATCGCGCGCCAGCAGCCCGCCGCGCCCGGCGGGACGCGCAAGCCGCGCGACGCGCCCGGCAGTCTGCAGGCGTCCGTGTCCACAGGGGACCTCACCTATAGGTATGGTGTACTATATATCGCGCGCCAGCAGCCCGCCGCGCCCGGCGGGACGCGCAAGCCGCGCGACGCGCCCGGCAGTCTGCAGGCGTCCGTGTCCACAGGGGACCTCACCTATAGGTATGGTGTACTATATATCGCGCGCCAGCAGCCCGCCGCGCCCGGCGGGACGCGCAAGCCGCGCGAGGCGCCGGCAGTCTGCAGGCGTCCGTGTCCACAGGGGACCTCACCTATAGGTATGGTGTACTATACAGGGTGATTGGAAGATGGGTGCAAAGCTTTAAGGCGAAGATAGTACAGACAATTTAGAACCATTTAAGCCATGGTTGTCTTAGACGAAGTCTTACTACTTTTTTTTTACCAATTTCTTAGGATTTTTTTCAAAAATTCCTAAAGTTTTAACTAAACTATTTATTTATGGCCAAATTGAATGATAAACGAATTCATTTTTATTGTATTTAATTAAAGTAATGTGTAAGCAATCTAGCAAAACATGTTGTAGGCCTCTGTGTCGTTAGACATTTTTTTTACAGATATTTAAAGTTCATGACAAATTTTAAAATTCATAAATACTTTTTGTAAACTTTATTTTTAAAAATAACGGAGCGTGCTTTTTTTGTTCAAACCTTTTTGAAAACATGCTTGATAATCGCTCTTTCTTTTGAAGTAACTTTTACGCAGACATCTTACAAATTATTGAAATTAGGACCTAAAAACCAATTTAAGGGAGAAATTTTAAATTTTAGGCAGTCTAAATAAAACAACATTTGATTTAAATTTATTTATGTTTCATGGTCAAAATGTTGTCCGTGATTCCTAATACAAGCACAGCTCCGTCTTCTCACTTCTGTTGTTGTTATTTTCAACATCATATCTCCAGCTTCATTGTTTCAAACTCTGAATTCATTCTCTCTGTCAGTTCTTCTCTCGTGTTTATTTCAACATTCGTATACACCAGCTCCTTGGCCCGGCCCCACACGAAAAAGTCCAGCAGGGTCAGATCTGGTGAGCGAGCGGGCCAAGGGATGGGTCCATCTCTGCCAATCCAGCTGTCAGGAAAGCAATTATTTAAGAGTGCCCCATGTGTTGTGTGGGTTATGAAAGTTTGTAATGCCGTCCCTAGAAAATTTGCTTTCATCCGTCCACAAGATTGATTTCAAATTCAAATTTTCTAGGGAGGGCATTACAAACTTTCATAACCTTCATGAATGGGCCGCCAAAGACAACAATCCACATTTTAAGAAGCAGGTGTCGTTTCAGAGGAAATTCTCTGTCAATGTTTGGGCTGGAGTAATTTGCAGGACGTTGATTGGGCCCCACTTCTTACCGGAGACTTTCAATGGTGAAAATGATTTGCAATTTCTACAAGTGGATTTACCAGAGCTGATAGAGGAAACCGGCGTCCCGATATTCGCAAGAGACAGTACAGTCATCTTTCAGCAAGACGGCTGTCCAACGCATTGCATGTTAAATGTAAGGGAACACTTAAATAATTGTTTTCCTGGAAGCTGCATTGGCAGAGATGGACCCATCCGTTGGCCCGCTCGGTCACCAGATCTGACCCTGCTGGACTTTTTCGTGTGGGGCCGGGCCAAGGAGCTAGTGTATACGAATGTTGAAATAAACACGAGAGAAGAACTGATAGAGAGAATGAATTCAGAGTTTGAAACAATGAAGCTGGAGATGATGTTGAAAATAACAACAACAGAAGTGAGAAGACGGAGCCGTGCTTGTATTAGAAATCACGGACAACATTTTGAACATGAAACATAAATAAATTTAGTTCAAATGCTGTTTTATTTAGTCTGCCAAAAATTTAAAATTTCTCCCTCAAATTGGTTTTTAGGTCCTAATTTCAATAATTTGTAAGATATCCGCGTAAATGTTACCTCAATAGAAAAAGCGATTATCAAGCATGTTTTCAAAAAGGTTTGAACAAAAAAAGCACGCTCCGTTTTTTTTTAAATAGGGTTTACAAAAAATATTTATGAATTTTAAAATGTTTTATGAACTTTAAATGTCTGTAAAAAAAATGTCTAATGACACAGAGGCCTAAAATATGTTTTGCTAGATTACTCACACATTACTTTAATTAAATCCAATAAAAATGAATTCATTTATCATTCAATTTGGCCATAAATAAGTAGTTTAGTTAAAACTTTGGGAATTTTCGAAAAAAATCTTAAGAAATTGGTAAAAAAAAAGTGGTAAGACTTCGTCTAAGACAACCATGGCTTAAATGGTTCTGAATTGCCTGTACTACCTTCGCCTTAAAGCTTTGCACCCATCTTCCAATCACCCTGTATATCGCGCGCCAGCAGCCCGCCGCGCCCGGCGGGACGCGCAAGCCGCGCGACGCGCCCGGCAGTCTGCAGGCGTCCGTGTCCACAGGGGACCTCACCTATAGGTATGGTGTACTATATATCGCGCGCCAGCAGCCCGCCGCGCCCGGCGGGACGCGCAAGCCGCGCGACGCGCCCGGCAGTCTGCAGGCGTCCGTGTCCACAGGGGACCTCACCTATAGGTATCGTGTACTATATATCGCGCGCCAGCAGCCCGCCGCGCCCGGCGGGACGCGCAAGCCGCGCGACGCGCCCGGCAGTCTGCAGGCGTCCGTGTCCACAGGGGACCTCACCTATAGGTATGGTGTACTATATATCGCGCGCCAGCAGCCCGCCGCGCCCGGCGGGACGCGCAAGCCGCGCGACGCGCCCGGCAGTCTGCAGGCGTCCGTGTCCACAGGGGACCTCACCTATAGGTATGGTGTACTATATATCGCGCGCCAGCAGCCCGCCGCGCCCGGCGGGACGCGCAAGCCGCGCGACGCGCCCGGCAGTCTGCAGGCGTCCGTGTCCACAGGGGACCTCACCTATAGGTATGGTGTACTATATATCGCGCGCCAGCAGCCCGCCGCGCCCGGCGGGACGCGCAAGCCGCGCGACGCGCCCGGCAGTCTGCAGGCGTCCGTGTCCACAGGGGACCTCACCTATAGGTATGGTGTACTATATATCGCGCGCCAGCAGCCCGCCGCGCCCGGCGGGACGCGCAAGCCGCGCGACGCGCCCGGCAGTCTGCAGGCGTCCGTGTCCACAGGGGACCTCACCTATAGGTATGGTGTACTATATATCGCGCGCCAGCAGCCCGCCGCGCCCGGCGGGACGCGCAAGCCGCGCGACGCGCCCGGCAGTCTGCAGGCGTCCGTGTCCACAGGGGACCTCACCTATAGGTATGGTGTACTATATATCGCGCGCCAGCAGCCCGCCGCGCCCGGCGGGACGCGCAAGCCGCGCGACGCGCCCGGCAGTCTGCAGGCGTCCGTGTCCACAGGGGACCTCACCTATAGGTATGGTGTACTATATATCGCGCGCCAGCAGCCCGCCGCGCCCGGCGGGACGCGCAAGCCACGCGACGCGCCCGGCAGTCTGCAGGCGTCCGTGTCCACAGGGGACCTCACCTATAGGTATGGTGTACTATATATCGCGCGCCAGCAGCCCGCCGCGCCCGGCGGGACGCGCAAGCCGCGCGACGCGCCCGGCAGTCTGCAGGCGTCCGTGTCCACAGGGGACCTCACCTATAGGTATGGTGTACTATATATCGCGCGCCAGCAGCCCGCCGCGCCCGGCGGGACGCGCAAGCCGCGCGACGCGCCCGGCAGTCTGCAGGCGTCCGTGTCCACAGGGGACCTCACCTATAGGTATGGTGTACTATATATCGCGCGCCAGCAGCCCGCCGCGCCCGGCGGGACGCGCAAGCCGCGCGACGCGCCCGGCAGTCTGCAGGCGTCCGTGTCCACAGGGGACCTCACCTATAGGTATGGTGTACTATATATCGCGCGCCAGCAGCCCGCCGCGCCCGGCGGGACGCGCAAGCCGCGCGACGCGCCCGGCAGTCTGCAGGCGTCCGTGTCCACAGGGGACCTCACCTATAGGTATGGTGTACTATATATCGCGCGCCAGCAGCCCGCCGCGCCCGGCGGGACGCGCAAGCCGCGCGACGCGCCCGGCAGTCTGCAGGCGTCCGTGTCCACAGGGGACCTCACCTATAGGTATGGTGTACTATATATCGCGCGCCAGCAGCCCGCCGCGCCCGGCGGGACGCGCAAGCCGCGCGACGCGCCCGGCAGTCTGCAGGCGTCCGTGTCCACAGGGGACCTCACCTATAGGTATGGTGTACTATATATCGCGCGCCAGCAGCCCGCCGCGCCCGGCGGGACGCGCAAGCCGCGCGACGCGCCCGGCAGTCTGCAGGCGTCCGTGTCCACAGGGGACCTCACCTATAGGTATCGTGTACTATATATCGCGCGCCAGCAGCCCGCCGCGCCCGGCGGGACGCGCAAGCCGCGCGACGCGCCCGGCAGTCTGCAGGCGTCCGTGTCCACAGGGGACCTCACCTATAGGTATGGTGTACTATATATCGCGCGCCAGCAGCCCGCCGCGCCCGGCGGGACGCGCAAGCCGCGCGACGCGCCCGGCAGTCTGCAGGCGTCCGTGTCCACAGGGGACCTCACCTATAGGTATGGTGTACTATATATCGCGCGCCAGCAGCCCGCCGCGCCCGGCGGGACGCGCAAGCCGCGCGACGCGCCCGGCAGTCTGCAGGCGTCCGTGTCCACAGGGGACCTCACCTATAGGTATGGTGTACTATATATCGCGCGCCAGCAGCCCGCCGCGCCCGGCGGGACGCGCAAGCCGCGCGACGCGCCCGGCAGTCTGCAGGCGTCCGTGTCCACAGGGGACCTCACCTATAGGTATGGTGTACTATATATCGCGCGCCAGCAGCCCGCCGCGCCCGGCGGGACGCGCAAGCCGCGCGAGGCGCCGGCAGTCTGCAGGCGTCCGTGTCCACAGGGGACCTCACCTATAGGTATGGTGTACTATACAGGGTGATTGGAAGATGGGTGCAAAGCTTTAAGGCGAAGATAGTACAGACAATTTAGAACCATTTAAGCCATGGTTGTCTTAGACGAAGTCTTACTACTTTTTTTTTACCAATTTCTTAGGATTTTTTTCAAAAATTCCTAAAGTTTTAACTAAACTATTTATTTATGGCCAAATTGAATGATAAACGAATTCATTTTTATTGTATTTAATTAAAGTAATGTGTAAGCAATCTAGCAAAACATGTTGTAGGCCTCTGTGTCGTTAGACATTTTTTTTACAGATATTTAAAGTTCATGACAAATTTTAAAATTCATAAATACTTTTTGTAAACTTTATTTTTAAAAATAACGGAGCGTGCTTTTTTTGTTCAAACCTTTTTGAAAACATGCTTGATAATCGCTCTTTCTTTTGAAGTAACTTTTACGCAGACATCTTACAAATTATTGAAATTAGGACCTAAAAACCAATTTAAGGGAGAAATTTTAAATTTTAGGCAGTCTAAATAAAACAACATTTGATTTAAATTTATTTATGTTTCATGGTCAAAATGTTGTCCGTGATTCCTAATACAAGCACAGCTCCGTCTTCTCACTTCTGTTGTTGTTATTTTCAACATCATATCTCCAGCTTCATTGTTTCAAACTCTGAATTCATTCTCTCTGTCAGTTCTTCTCTCGTGTTTATTTCAACATTCGTATACACCAGCTCCTTGGCCCGGCCCCACACGAAAAAGTCCAGCAGGGTCAGA
The DNA here is from genome assembly GCA_963082905.1 of Oligia fasciuncula. Classification (NCBI taxonomy): domain Eukaryota; kingdom Metazoa; phylum Arthropoda; class Insecta; order Lepidoptera; family Noctuidae; genus Oligia; species Oligia fasciuncula. Next base: position 9,067,787 of record OY720409.1, read on the forward strand.
TCTGGTGAGCGAGCGGGCCAAGGGATGGGTCCATCTCTGCCAATCCAGCTGTCAGGAAAGCAATTATTTAAGAGTGCCCCATGTGTTGTGTGGGTTATGAAAGTTTGTAATGCCGTCCCTAGAAAATTTGCTTTCATCCGTCCACAAGATTGATTTCAAATTCAAATTTTCTAGGGAGGGCATTACAAACTTTCATAACCTTCATGAATGGGCCGCCAAAGACAACAATCCACATTTTAAGAAGCAGGTGTCGTTTCAGAGGAAATTCTCTGTCAATGTTTGGGCTGGAGTAATTTGCAGGACGTTGATTGGGCCCCACTTCTTACCGGAGACTTTCAATGGTGAAAATGATTTGCAATTTCTACAAGTGGATTTACCAGAGCTGATAGAGGAAACCGGCGTCCCGATATTCGCAAGAGACAGTACAGTCATCTTTCAGCAAGACGGCTGTCCAACGCATTGCATGTTAAATGTAAGGGAACACTTAAATAATTGTTTTCCTGGAAGCTGCATTGGCAGAGATGGACCCATCCGTTGGCCCGCTCGGTCACCAGATCTGACCCTGCTGGACTTTTTCGTGTGGGGCCGGGCCAAGGAGCTAGTGTATACGAATGTTGAAATAAACACGAGAGAAGAACTGATAGAGAGAATGAATTCAGAGTTTGAAACAATGAAGCTGGAGATGATGTTGAAAATAACAACAACAGAAGTGAGAAGACGGAGCCGTGCTTGTATTAGAAATCACGGACAACATTTTGAACATGAAACATAAATAAATTTAGTTCAAATGCTGTTTTATTTAGTCTGCCAAAAATTTAAAATTTCTCCCTCAAATTGGTTTTTAGGTCCTAATTTCAATAATTTGTAAGATATCCGCGTAAATGTTACCTCAATAGAAAAAGCGATTATCAAGCATGTTTTCAAAAAGGTTTGAACAAAAAAAGCACGCTCCGTTTTTTTTTAAATAGGGTTTACAAAAAATATTTATGAATTTTAAAATGTTTTATGAACTTTAAATGTCTGTAAAAAAAATGTCTAATGACACAGAGGCCTAAAATATGTTTTGCTAGATTACTCACACATTACTTTAATTAAATCCAATAAAAATGAATTCATTTATCATTCAATTTGGCCATAAATAAGTAGTTTAGTTAAAACTTTGGGAATTTTCGAAAAAAATCTTAAGAAATTGGTAAAAAAAAAGTGGTAAGACTTCGTCTAAGACAACCATGGCTTAAATGGTTCTGAATTGCCTGTACTACCTTCGCCTTAAAGCTTTGCACCCATCTTCCAATCACCCTGTATATCGCGCGCCAGCAGCCCGCCGCGCCCGGCGGGACGCGCAAGCCGCGCGACGCGCCCGGCAGTCTGCAGGCGTCCGTGTCCACAGGGGACCTCACCTATAGGTATGGTGTACTATATATCGCGCGCCAGCAGCCCGCCGCGCCCGGCGGGACGCGCAAGCCGCGCGACGCGCCCGGCAGTCTGCAGGCGTCCGTGTCCACAGGGGACCTCACCTATAGGTATGGTGTACTATATATCGCGCGCCAGCAGCCCGCCGCGCCCGGCGGGACGCGCAAGCCGCGCGACGCGCCCGGCAGTCTGCAGGCGTCCGTGTCCACAGGGGACCTCACCTATAGGTATCGTGTACTATATATCGCGCGCCAGCAGCCCGCCGCGCCCGGCGGGACGCGCAAGCCGCGCGACGCGCCCGGCAGTCTGCAGGCGTCCGTGTCCACAGGGGACCTCACCTATAGGTATGGTGTACTATATATCGCGCGCCAGCAGCCCGCCGCGCCCGGCGGGACGCGCAAGCCGCGCGACGCGCCCGGCAGTCTGCAGGCGTCCGTGTCCACAGGGGACCTCACCTATAGGTATGGTGTACTATATATCGCGCGCCAGCAGCCCGCCGCGCCCGGCGGGACGCGCAAGCCGCGCGACGCGCCCGGCAGTCTGCAGGCGTCCGTGTCCACAGGGGACCTCACCTATAGGTATGGTGTACTATATATCGCGCGCCAGCAGCCCGCCGCGCCCGGCGGGACGCGCAAGCCGCGCGACGCGCCCGGCAGTCTGCAGGCGTCCGTGTCCACAGGGGACCTCACCTATAGGTATGGTGTACTATATATCGCGCGCCAGCAGCCCGCCGCGCCCGGCGGGACGCGCAAGCCGCGCGACGCGCCCGGCAGTCTGCAGGCGTCCGTGTCCACAGGGGACCTCACCTATAGGTATGGTGTACTATATATCGCGCGCCAGCAGCCCGCCGCGCCCGGCGGGACGCGCAAGCCGCGCGACGCGCCCGGCAGTCTGCAGGCGTCCGTGTCCACAGGGGACCTCACCTATAGGTATGGTGTACTATATATCGCGCGCCAGCAGCCCGCCGCGCCCGGCGGGACGCGCAAGCCGCGCGACGCGCCCGGCAGTCTGCAGGCGTCCGTGTCCACAGGGGACCTCACCTATAGGTATGGTGTACTATATATCGCGCGCCAGCAGCCCGCCGCGCCCGGCGGGACGCGCAAGCCGCGCGACGCGCCCGGCAGTCTGCAGGCGTCCGTGTCCACAGGGGACCTCACCTATAGGTATGGTGTACTATATATCGCGCGCCAGCAGCCCGCCGCGCCCGGCGGGACGCGCAAGCCGCGCGACGCGCCCGGCAGTCTGCAGGCGTCCGTGTCCACAGGGGACCTCACCTATAGGTATGGTGTACTATATATCGCGTGCCAGCAGCCCGCCGAGCCCGGCGGGACGAGCAAGCCGCGCGACGCGCCCGGCAGTCTGCAGGCGTCCGTGTCCACAGGGGACCTCACCTATAGGTATGGTGTACTATATATCGCGCGCCAGCAGCCCGCCGCGCCCGGCGGGACGCGCAAGCCGCGCGACGCGCCCGGCAGTCTGCAGGCGTCCGTGTCCACAGGGGACCTCACCTATAGGTATGGTGTACTATATAGGGTGACTGGTAATTAGTGACCGATACTTAAACACGTGATTTTACTCATCATTATGAACAACTTTTACTATGGGACCAAAGCTGAAATCGCGAAAAAAAATCAGCTGTTCCCTACATTTATGTTTGTCTAACTCGTCAAAATGTAGGGAGCAGCTGATTTTTTTTTCGCGATTTCAGGTTTGGTCCCATAGTAAAAGTTGTTCATAATGATGAGTAAAATCACGTGTTTAAGTATCGGTCACTAATTACCAGTCACCCTATATATCGCGCGCCAGTAGCCCGCCGCGCCCGGCGGGACGCGCAAGCCGCGCGACGCGCCCGGCAGTCTGCAGGCGTCCGTGTCCACCGGGGACCTCACCTGTAGGTATGGTGTACTATATATCGTTGTCGAAATAAATAAATAAAACTCATTTATTCAAAAAAATAATTTAATCAGTACTTTTTGAAAGACAATTAAAAGTTACAAAAAGAGCCCTCAAACGCCAAGTATTGAACTATTACACTTATTCATACATCTCTAGCCGACTTAATCGAATACAAGTAATATCTAACCCTTGTTACAATGTCCCAGCAGCTCAGAGCGCGCGCCGGGCCCGGAGCGCGCGCCCGAGTGGGTGCCGGACATCGCCGCGCCCGCCTGCATGCGCTGCGCCGCGCACTTCACCGCCTTCCGGCGCAGGCATCACTGTCGCAACTGTGGTCAGTACACGTAGCCGTGCCATACTAAACCGTAAACTGGTGTTTCAATAGCAACATTTTCCATAAGGGTCATACATTACTAAAATACCTGCAAATGCCGTAAAGTGAATCAGCAGTAATATGACCGGGACACATTTTCAATGTTACGACAGCGAGCAAGCAGTAGTACATGCGATATTTGACCAGAGTAGCACAACCATATTAGAAATATAGCTACCAAAGGCAGCCAAAAAATGCAATATAAATATGTCCCGTTTACAATCGCCTTCATACAACTAAACTAACACCAAACATTTACCTTCCACAGGCAAAGTATTCTGTGCATCATGCAGCTCAAACTCAATCCCACTGCCGCGCTACGGTCAACTCAAGCCCGTGCGTGTTTGTGACGAGTGCTTCCGATCTATTGCCAACCACTGTCGTCGGCCGCAGACCTCACAACTCCGGTGAAACTTTGTACTATACTCGCTTACCCTGTACGAAGTTACTTGTGGGTGTCGTTAACGAGTAGAAACGTCAGTGTATGTGATTGGCGAGTTCTCAGCGAAATAGGGTCTCTAAAATATACTGTACTTCCTAAGTTCTTGGCTGTGTGTAAGTATTAATAGAGAGTCGGAACGCGTCAAACTTTTGTCTCGCCGAAACGCGAACGAGGTACGCAATCATGATGTCTCTTTGCGGCGCGAGATAATTTGGCAAAAAAAAACCTACTGTCTATGAAATTAGATTCAATTTCGTGAGGTCAGTTTTGATCAAGCTATCAACAGCTTACATGGGACTTACATGGGAGTTACTGTTTAGTCTTTCAGAAATCAGGGGTCAGACCTTTGCCAACTTATTATAATAAATAAAATTTCTTCGCTATGCCAATTGCCAATATACTTGATTAAAAAAATACGTGATAAATAAAAAATATGATGAATCTCATACAAATTGACGTTTATACTCTTTAATGGCCACAGTAAGTTACTTTGTTTAGGGTAGCTGGTGTTGATCTGTACAATAATCTTTTACTATAGTGTAGTCTGTGACTTGCTGTTTGTGTAGCAAAAATGGAGTAAGACAGAAAAAGCCGGATTCGAGTCAGATTTTTAATGAAATTGTAGAATTTTTATAAAAATTAGTTGTTTTTAAAAGCCTGTTTAATATAAGCTGTTGTGAAATTTCATGTCAAGTAATTTTGGCTGGTATTATTTAACATGAGATTTCATATTTGGCTATTCAGAAACCGGTAGTTCGAAAGGTTCTAATGTATTCTGTCTTGCTCCCACTTTTCCATAGCTATGCATCCAGTGCGTCTAAGAACATACTATAGTAACACAAGTTGTTATCACAATACATATTCTGGTGTTAACTTCTTCATATAACGACATGGCAAGTATGTATATAAGGTGTTAAAAAATTACCCTGACAGGAGGTGTTTTAGACCATCGAACTGAACAACTTTCACTCTGGGACCAACTGAAATCACGAAAAAAAAAATCGGCTGTTTCATACAAAAGTTTAATACCTACTTGGCCAAAATGTATGAAACAGCTGATTTTTTTTCGTGATTTCAGAGTTGGTCCCATAGTGAAAGTTGTTCAGTAGTCAATTATGGGGTATTAGATCAGATCGCGTAATGGTCAGTTCACACCGAGACGCGACGCGACGCGACGCAGTTTTCAAGATAGAAATACAATTACAGACCTTATCTACTACACAAAAAGGTACACGATTCAGTGAGTTACGCCGCTCGGCGCCGCGCTGTGTAGCTCGACGTAGTAGACACTGAATATAATTGTGTGTCTTTTAGTGTAGTAGATAAGGTCTGTAATTGTATTTCTATATTGAAAACTGCGCGTCGCGTCGCGTCTCGGTGTTTACTGACCCTAAGGGTGTGTTACCACCGAAGTGGAGACCAGAGAAACGGAGACGTGCAGGAATCGAGCAATCTGCAGCAGTTGACTCTGTCCGCTATAGAAACGAAGTTAACACCAGGAATTTCTATATTCTTACATATAAAGTGAACTTCGTCGTCTGATTTGTTTTATACTTATAGCAATTTATTTATAAGACAAAATGTGTTATTGTGTTCGAAATATATTATGACATTAACATTCTCCCTTTATATTTAATTTTTCGTCCACTATAGTGTATTTTTATAATCATCCGTGTTATACTTGAAATGTTATTCCAAAATATATTTTATAACTTTCGTACAAGGTTTATATTTAAATAGGCATACTCTTTTGTTTAATATATTTTAGCAGTATCGATGTTTTGCCAGGTAAATAGTTTTTTTTTGGAATTTAAACCTTATATTAAATTGCTCTGAATTTAAATATACGATGCGTACATACCCCAAACTTGTTGATAGCAGAGTTATATTAAAATAAAAATATGTATGGTTTGTTTCATAATGACTGATATAAATTTTCGTGTAAGGAATTTCCATATTTTGTTAGGTAGCTCTCTAAATATTAATGTTGTTGCTACATGTTTTATTATATATAACATGTTTTAATGCTTGCAGACGCCATTTTGAATAAAGAATACTGGCTTTTTTATCGGTAGGAAGTAATTATGTCATCGAATAATCTGTCTTCCATTCGCAGAGTATACGTCGATTTAAAATAACAAATTTAATGTAGTGTCTATAATTTTTGAAAATGTTGGCCTGTTCTTAAAGGAGCTCAATGTCCCATTTTGATCGTATTATAATTACCACCACGTCGCATCAAATACATATATTTCTGAGTTAAAAAAAACATTGTCTTCCTAATTCCTCATACTTTTTAAGAGACTTGACCATCACAATCCGCCTCGTCCATGATATATTTTAATTGTTAAATAAACATGGCATTTTTATTAATAATATTAAATAATTGTGGCGTTTTATTAAAGTTATTGGCGTCTGCAAGCAAAACTTCGACGCCCCAAAATAAATAATGGAAATTTTTTCGTATAAAGATTAGGGACATTCGAAATGTATATTTTTAAGAATACTATGTCTGATTGAATTTTTAGGTCATTACTTTATTGAGTACTGCGTAGTGTTGTGACAGAAATAGTCTATGACAATGACAATTCGCTGTTTTGTCTATGCCACGTCTCTGTCCCCACCCTACGGTCTACGATCTTAATATTAATCTATGACTTTAAATAAAAAATAAAACTTTAAAAAGATTCCATAATTTTTATATCCAACACTTTAGATTTTTAAGCATTCTTTTATTATTAAGATATAACGTTGAATGTTTGTAAATTTTGTAAAGGTAATGAGTGTACCCACATACCCATAGATTTTGTATATTGCAAATGGTGAATTATTATGATAGCTATTTTCAAAAAATGTTATAAGTGATAGGTATATGATATTTTAACGTGTAAATAAATTTCGTTATTAGCTATCAATCGTTTAATTTTTTCATTATCATTGTCCTGCCTGAAAATAATTATGTATGTGTAATAGATGAGTTACCGACAGGGAGATGAGTCGATAATTACACTTATCAGAAACGTCACCCGTTTTATTCTTAACAATAGGCACGACAATAGTTTGCAAGAGGTCACAGGGAATGTACGAGTGACACATACATAGCGAGCAGTCTAGCCAAGTGAGGACCGGCCTGCTGCAAGTGCTCAATACCATCGTGACCCGGCCGGCGATTTCCCTCGCGTCATTTTCTTAAGGCTCAACACACCAAAAGAGCGTCGAAGCGTGGCGAAGCGGATCGCAGTTTCAGTATCATATGAATTTTAACTTTATTTTCATTACTATAATACTTATTATCGCATGAGAAATCGAACGAGTCGCGCGGATGCCAGCGGCGCCGCTGGAATTCCAGCGAATTAGCCGTGCGACTGCGCGAGAAGGCGCGGGAAGTCCCGAGAATGCTCGAGCAGTCGCGAGCGGCCGCTGGCAATATCCCGTCTCTCGCGCCCGCTCCCCGCTCGCGTCTGTTGCGCGCTAGCATTCGCATTCATTCCTTGCAGTGCAACGAATACAAAAGTGATGGAAATGGATGAAGAAAAGTTTATTTATTTGGTGCAAATGTACGACTGCCTATACAATATCGAATCAAGGCATTACAGCGATAAACACATGAAAGAAGAAGAGAAGGCGCGCGGATTCCCGCGACTTCTCGAGCATTCCAGCGACTTTTCGGGCAGTCGCTGGAATCCGCGCGCCTTCTCTACAGGGCGCTTCGCCGCTCTTTTGGTGTGAGTTGAGCCTTATGGTGCTTGCGAATAGTAGGTGTTTGTGAATAAAATGTACAGACGCCAGCACATCAAGCTACTACAGTCTGTCAAATGTATTTAATAGATTTTTAACTTTATCGCTAAAGCTTATGGTTCAAAGTTGATTGGGAAAATTTGACCGTTTAGGGTAGCTTGATGTGCTCTGTACATTATGTATGTGGTTTCCGTACTATTTGTAATCTATTGTACCGTGTCTATTGTGACTATGTATTCTCTTTCTGACTGTTGTCTATGTTGTGTGCAGTGGCGTACTAAACCTGTCAGGGACGCAAAACTAAATCCCCATGTCATTCAGAAAAATTTAAGAAGTAGTAGAATGTTTGTTAGAAGAGAGAGGTCGAAATTTTTAGCACCCTGCCTCAAACGAGCTAGGTTTTCTTTTCACCATTCATCCTTACTAATACTATAAATTCGAAAGTAACTCTGTCTGTCTGTCTATCTGTATGTTACCTTTTCACGCCTAAACCACTGAACGGATTTCGATATTTGGCAGAGATAGATTGCATCCCGGAGAAGGACATAAGTATTTATCCCGATATTCCCATGGGATCGACACTTACGCGGATGAAATCGCGGGGCGCTGCTAGTACATAAATATATTTGATTAACTTTGCATTATTGGAACACAGTGATATCTGATAGCTTTAACATTACATAAATATATAAGCGATTTGTCGCCCCAACAAGTCACCAAAGTAACAAATAGAAAATTTAAATGTGTTTGAATGTAATCACTTCATGCTTTGGTTGACTGCGCTGTTAAATTGAGTTTAGAAATATCTCACCAATAAAGTTTTTATGTGACTGTGCTGCAATTATTGGAAAAAGTCATGCTGTTTAAATGTTTTATTTACTTCGTCATTTGTGTAGTTAGCTCTAAAGTTAAGTATTATTTGAATTTATTAATTTTATGAAACTTGTTATTTTACATTTGAATTTAAAAATACCTACCTAAATACTGCACGCTCAAGCGACTCGTATGCATCTTGCGAGAGCTACTGCTGATAAAACAAATAAAAGAAGTTGTTCTGTTGTTGTCATACCACAAGTCACCACGACGCGACTTGCGGGGTGACCAGAGTGACGAACGTAAATAGGTGACGCTCCCGCGTGTCGCTTGACCCAAGCCGCATCGTTCGACACCGTGAACTTAGGCGGACTGTTGTATCTATGATTGACCCAAGTGATCTTGTCCATGATGGAAGATCAAAGAAAACGAAGTGTTAATGCGATTTGGTAAAAAAATATGAAAGCAGCTGGGACTGAGTTGAATGGTGTGCAATTGCGGAGGTCTTTGTTCAGCAGTGAACTGCCAAAGGCTGATGATGAAACCAATACCTTGGGCTAAGTTTAAGTACCTACCTGTCTAGCTAGTTCTGTTGTGCACCATTTTTTTATTTGAAATGGGTTTGCTCTTGATTCTAGTCTCGGTCAGAGGTCATGTACCATCAGCAATAGCATCAACCATGCCATGTAAAATGTAAATGAGAGAGATATGCTTAAAACCTTAGACCTCATCTATCGCTTACCATCAGGCGTGATCGGGGTCAAAAGCGGGCCCATTTAGTTATAAAAAAAAACAGCTACTTATTTAAAAAAAAAAAATAGTTAACTTATTTTTACTACCGCATACCGTACAGTTTGTCTGTGTGATCGAAGAATAACAAACGGAAGGATCGTTGACAACGGCAAAAAATATATGGTAAGTTGGCAGTTGTAGTGCGGTGTGGTGTGGTTGTAGGTGTTGTGGTGTGTAGTTGTAGTTGTTGTGTCTATTTTATTTTGTGATCATAAGATTTCGTCTTAGTTTAGTTTTTCTGGTTTGGAAAGGTTCACGTTTTCAGGGATGTCTTCATATACCTACCTATTTTGGCATGGTTACAGCTTACGTACTCTTTCAGAAATTGAATTTGTTTACAATACTAGTCAATTGCTAAAACTATCCATCAGGATTTTTTCAGTGGCAGCCCGGAGTCATTTGTGCTTGATTGATGGCAATAGCCTCACACCTACATGGGACTAAAACATAACCGGCGGAATGTGGGGGTATTATGTACCTACAGTGCACACCTCAGCCTAACTCTTATCCTCTTTTAGACTCATTTCTTAGTCTATCCTTACGCGTAGGTCCTACCTACCGACCACCAAACATCCCTCTTAGCATTCTCATCTCAGCTGCATGTAATTGCCTTTCCTTAATCCCTTTTGTAGCTCTACATTATGTATCTACTACTATGTGTTATAAACATCTTAAACACGAAAGTTAATTTACCAAGTTTGTAAAAAAAATTAATTTGTTACCCTAGCGATTATTTTCACTGTAGGTATTGTAAACAGCATTATATTGTAGTCTTTGAACCTATCGTTAATCTGTGAACAGCGTTGTGGGCTGCAATATTGTCTATACCTATGTTTTGTGTATTTCTTGCAAAGACTACAATATAGGTAATGCTGTATAATGTTCCTATGTTTTATATGTAGCTGTTTGTTGCCTCTTGAATAAAAATAAATAAAATAAAAAATACGTTCTGATCCATACAAGAAAGCAGGTCTAACTAAGTATTGTTTTACACAGGTGTACCTCCTCAACTCACGTTATTCTAAAAATCAACCAAATGCTTGGTTATGTGGTGGAGTTCTGGTTTCCACGAAACACGTCCTAACGTCAGCAGCGTGTCTGACTGAAGTCAGCCACATCTATGTGATAGCCGGGTACAAAAAGTATGTTAGTGGCGAAAAAATTCAGAATGACAAGTGCACTTCGACGAGGAAACAAAGAATTGTCAAGATTGTTATTCCAAAAGGTGAGCACATTATTTATTTGCTGCACATTAATATGCCCTAACCCCCTACTGCTACTACTGCTTCACACGAGTGCAATGAAGACATGACAAAACATTGAACTGTGCTTGTGCTATATCTAAATTAAATACCTGTATTAAATGTAATTACTGATAGTAGTATACCTACTGATGGACGCTAGTGATGGCGCCGCCAAAAACGTAGAAGAATTTCTGGGTCGAGTCCAAGCTGTATTAGAACACATACCTGTGAGACCTGTGCAGTTTTTTGTAACATCACAGACTAACGGCGCTAAATGAATAAATTAATGACTACGAAGACAAGCGCTGACGAACCTAATGAAAGAAAGGCGTGGCCGACCTGCACTGGCACACCTACACAGATAGACCCCTCCGGTGGACCGTAGCGTGTGTGGCGTACATCTGTATCAAAATAACCTCATTTCGTTCACAGCGTACAGTCCATCAACGTGGATGCAATATGACGTCGGCCTTGGGGTTGTAGAGAAACCATATAACTTCCTTGACGTGTCTTACCGTACAATCTGCTCCTACGAGCCGGAGGCTATTTCTATTAATTATAATGGAAGAAGGGAAAAACCTTATTCTTATGTCGTAGCTCTTGGTTGGGGGGCAGCTAAAGCTCGTGAAGTAAGTATGTTTTTATTTGGTGGCAAAACACCCTGCGGGCCATCTCGTGGCCAATTCCTCGGATCTATATTAAAAAAAAACTTCTAAGTTGAGCGATAATCAATGCCAAAATTTGTCAAAAATGTAGGTGCTTAGACATAAAATTGGACATTGGAGAGGTTTTTTTGGCAGATTGAGACAGATTAGGAAGCGACCGTTTATAAAATAGGTATGGGAAGTGCCCCTCTGCGAATTCTGATCTAAAATACATAGTTCAACAGCCTATCGCAATCCACTGTTGGATATAGCCCCCTCCCAGGCTGCGACACAACACCCTGTCCTCCAGTCCGTTCCAGCCACTTTCTTAAGGTCGTCAGTCCATCTAGCTGGGGGCGTCCCACACTACGCTTGCCTAGACGCGGTCTCCACTCTGGGCTCGTCTGCTCTACCAGCTTTCGGTCCTTCGATAAACATGGCCAGCTAGCCCACTACCACTTCAGTTTGCTGACTCTGCAAGCTATTTTACTCCGGGTCTTTAACTGCGCGCAACATAGTGCGCTGAGCGACCTTGAATTTCTGGACCAACTCGACTGTCAGTGTCCACGTTACGGCGCTGTTTGTCATAACGGACAGGACGCACTAGTTGAAGACCTCAGTTTTCAAACATTGTGGGATAGGTGACGAGAAGACTTGAACAAGCTAAATCCAAATGCGGGCAGCATTTGGATTTAGTTCCAACTGGATCTTTTTGTCGGCTTCAATACTAGTTAGGTATAGTTGCTAAAATAATGCATTTGAATTCAAAGTAAGTTTTAATATTTCCAGCCAGGAGTGGTTGCGGACATAAATTCGGAATACCTAATGCAAGCGCACGCATTAATAACGAATACTTCATATTGTCGAAAACAATTTCCAAAGAATGTAGAATATTTATTTTTGTGCACCCACGGGCTGAATGACGATATTAATACAAGAGTTTTAGAGCAAAAGAGAATTATTTCATCAACTACCACAAAGAAACAAAGAAATATTTTATCAAGAATTTCCTCAACCAGAATGCCGGTACGATATAAAAAGGGAATGTGGACTGGGTGGAGATGTGGTGGAGACGGTCTCAAGGAAATTAGTTCGAAAGACACCCGTCCTGAGGTCAGTATAAAAAATTTATAACTAGCCTTTGCCCGTGGTTTTACTCACAAGGAAGTCGAAAAAAAAATGTCCTAGGGTAACGAACCTACTACCTACCGGGATAAAAACCGGCCAAGTGCGTGTCGGACCACGCACAATGAAGGGTTCCGTAGTTAGAATGAATTTATCCCAAGAACAAACTTAACATTGTAGTTGAAAACATGTTCTCCCATACATTCCAACTGAAAATGTCAATTTGTACGCACAATGTTTTAAGACCACAGACTTCTTATAGGTTTTCCTGTAATTTATAGGTATAGAACTATTTTCTGTATTTTTTTCAAATTTTTAGGCTCCGTAGTTTCGGAGATAAGGGTAGAATGGACAATTTTCGTCTATCTTCTTAGATAACTTCAATACAATTTACTTTAAAATTATAAAAAAATACATTTGAGATCCTCACAGTAAGCCCTTTCATTTGATATGTCACACGATTGCGAAACTTTTTTATATTTTCTATTTGCCCTCCATATTCAACATTCATTTATTTACGTTAGACGTCTGTGTTTGGGTCACAGATTTTCATATGTGTACCAAATTTGAACTTAATCGGTCCATTAGATTCGGAGCAAATTGGCTGTGACAGACGGACGGACAGACACACGAGTGATCTTATAAGGGTTCCGTTTTTTCCTTTTGAGGTACGGAACCCTAAAAAGTATCCTATATCCTAATCCAGCCCATGATCTACTCGTATGCCAATCTTCATCTAAATTCGTTTAGCCGTGAATGCGTGATTGCCTAATAAACATTTAAACTCACAAACATCCAAACATTTACATTTATAGTAATAGAATCATGCTCTATTGATTTTGTTCTTTTAGCTGCCTCGTCTGTCTAGTGGTCGCAAATGCTGAGCTGAGAGGTTCGATCCCCAGGTTGAGCAAAGTGTTATTGGGTTTTCCATCAGTAGCAGTCTGGATTTCGTCGCTCGCATGACTAAAAGTCCTATCTCATTTTTCACATTTTTGGCTGATTTGGGTTGGGACAGCTATATTTTTCTATTCGTGATTCTTTATACTTATAGAATTTTTTTCTTTACGAGTCGTGTACCTATAAGTGGCAAGGGCGCCCCGCGGCCCAAAATAAAAAATGTTCGGGAACAATACATATGACGTAATCACGTGGTGCGGGACATCCCAGTGGTTATTTGGATCTCAAAATATAACCATTTTGAAAGGCGACAAAATGTAGTGTAGTTGTCGTGACCCAAATTGGCTTAAAAATGAGATATGACTTTTAGTCATGCGAGCGACGATTTGTGGGGCTGTTGATGGCAATAGACTCCCCTCTATTACATGGGACTTAAACTTAAGTGATGAAATGTGGGTGGCTAACATACCCCTGCCTGGTTAGGCAGAGGTATGTTAGCCACCCACATTTCATCAATGGTTATTTCAGAGAATTACATACAGGCGTGATGCTAGGTTTTATTATAATATGTTCTTTTGATCAACCTATTAAGCTTCAGCTAAAACTGCTAACAGCCGGTTGTTTTTGCTAGGAATTGACACTATTGACAGCTCACTTCACCTAAGTTTTCACGGTGAGATTGTTACAGAATAACACCGCAGGATTCGATTTCAGTGCGTGGACATGGATTACACCGAATTGTCAAATAGCCAAGAAGCTTTGATCTCGAATGGCTCTGGTACGTCCTTAGACAAAATTAATGATAATAATGAAACGTTTAATGAGAGTACATCGGATATAAATTATTCAATGTTACTAAGGCAAGGAAAGTATGTTGGAGGTATATGTCAGGTAAGATATTTGTTTTACCATAATCAGCATTAATGTTTCCATAGCCGATAGATGTCACATGTTTTCGAATTTTTAGTTCTAGGATATACCGGTTATATATGATAGGTTGTGGAGGTCAGATAGGCAGTCGCTCCATGTAAAATACTGGTATTCAGCTGCATCCGGTTAGACTGGAAGCCGACCCCAACATAGTTGGGAAAAGGCTAGGCAGATGATGAATTCTAGGATATACCGGTTTCCTCACGATGTTTTCCTTTACCGTTTTGAGAGCACTGGTGATGAAATTATTTACACAATGTAAAGCGCTCGCCTGGGTTCGAACCCACGACCGACAATTCGTAAGTCAAGGCCGTTATCACTGGGCCACCACTTCTTTCAAAACATTGTTTTAGGTATTGTTTAATACTTTTTATTGCAACCTTAATATGAGATTTGTGACTAAATTTGACATTTATAATTTCTGCAATCGTAATTTGTATTGTTATTTTTTATTTTGTTTGATTTTAATTTGAGAATACGCACTATATTATTTGCATGCCCTTGCGACGGTAAAATATGGAGGACTATAACTATGTAAAAAAGAACATCTTTGTACCAATACCCATGTTTGCAAATAAATAAATGATTGATTGATTGATTGATTGATGATTGTAGGTAGTTATTTTTGCCTAGATACCTTCAGTCCTTCCAGTCTTACCAAGGGGTATCGTATTACCCAGTAACAGGGTGGTGGAGGTCAGATTGGCAGTCGCTCCATGTAAAATACTGGTATTCAGTTGCATCCGGTTAGACTGGAAGCCGACCCCAACATAGTTGGGAAAAGGCTAGGGTGATGACCTTGGTGAGATAAATAGTACCCCCGACTCAAGTGTAGTGGAACTAATCCTTGGGGTTATAGTCGGTAGAAGTCCGATATAACCCTCCAATCTCCCCAGATGGACGGTATTTCCCTACCATAAAAAAATCCTAAAATTCCACCTGATCTTTTTACACCTTGTATTTATTTTTACTGCAGAATTTTAACATTGCAGAATGACCACGGTGGACCCTTAATTGCATTTGCAGGCAAGCTGGAAGTAGTTATCGGAATTGCTCTAAACAGCGTTTATGATAAAAAATACGAATGTGAAGGTCCTTTCTTGTACCTCAGCACGGCTCGATCCGTAAATCTTATTAAATGTTTATTTACTTCTGATAAGGAAAAGTAAGTGCATTTTTTTTAACGTAGTACAGAATAATTAACTGTTACTTACCAACCAACAATAACCAGTAACAAGTCTTATCAAGGAGTACCGTGTTCCCCAGTAATTGGGTTGTGCTTGTGAAGATCAGACGTCGTGGTTGCAGCAAAGGTTCTCCTTAAAAAGCTTTTTCTATTGATGTACATTTTATGTCTATTGGGCACAATAACGTCTTAACTTCGGTGCCCAAGTTGTCACCTATTTAGGTCATTAATAACTCCGAACTGACTAACAATTGGCAAAAGTGTTAAAAGCAAAAGTTCTACTTGAAAAGCTCTTTCTATTGGTATATATGTTATGGCTATACGGTGTGCATTCTCCTTTCGAGAAATCGTGAGGAAGAGTGTTCTCGCGCTTGTCATGTTAACCCTGCTGAACAGCTCGAGTTGCTGATCCCGTGCAAGAACCGTGTGCGTTAACCTTTTCATGAAACTTAATCATACCTGGAAAAAATCAGGCTCGACATTTATATTATGTTAATTTTAGCCGTAAGATGATATTTGATGTGCCTTTACAGGCGCAAAAAATGCAACTCACTGAATTATGACAGACTAGAATATCATGTCAACTGGCCGTCCGAACAAGAACATGGGTAAGAGTTTAGGTTTGGTTTAACGTCGTCTTTAAAGCCATAGTGCAGACATGATAAGGCTTGAGCACTTATCCCGCCGCCGGCGAATAACGAGAATCGAGTAGAGCGGGCAAATAAAAACGAGTTGGTGAGTAACGAGCAGCGATTTCGCGACGGCGACGAGCGGTTACTAGCTGATGATGCGTATATACCAAGCGTGAGTCTCTCAACGAGTGTTCTGCTAGCCAAGCGAGAGTCGTTGAGCGATTACTCTCTTTGATAGCTCTTGTCGTTGCAACAAACAAGTACTCCCCGGGCGGTGTGAACAGTTAGTCATCAATATTCTTTTAGTTACACGGGACCTACAACCTCTTGTACGTTTCATGAGCAAGAAAATCGTTGATAGCTAGTTACTTTCCCGTCGTGACTTAAAGCATCAATTGCCATGACGTCATAGTTTAACGCCAAAAATTATTGTGCAATTCGATTTGCCCGTGTAAGCGATCCGTCACATACGCATAGCATAATCAGCTTGTTCTCACTGCTGGGACAAAGGCCTCCTTCTTTGAGAGGGAGTGGGCCGTAATTCATCACGCGGAGTAAAAGCGGGTTGGTGAATGTCATATGGCTTCGAATTTTTGGTCTTAGGTCATTTTCCTCACGATGGTTTCCTTCGTCATTTTGAGAGCATTGGTGATGAAAAAAGATAATGTAAATTCGAATCCGCGACCTACAACTCGTAAGTCGATGCTGCTACCACATGAGTAGATAAACGGTTCATCTACTTATGTGCTGCTACTATAGGGTCACCACTGCTCCCATGTATGATAAAATATAAACAACGCAACGGTAACGTCATACAAGACTTGTCAGGAGTTTTTCTCGAGCTGTGATTTAAAAGTTTGCTTTTTGTAAACTGTATGTCGTTTCTAACGTAATCGATTTTCTATTTCAGACAGCGTCAAAGCACAGTACGGCCGGTGCAGACCGTGCAACCCGTACGGCCGGTGCAGACCGTGCAATCGGTACGGCCGGTGCAGACCGTGCAACCGGTACGGCCGGTGCAGACCGTGCAACCGGTACGGCCGATATCAGTCCGGCAACGGCCAAATTTCAATATGGGACAGTATAAACGACCAACTTATAATATTGGACTGGCATATAAAAGACCAAAATATAATAATATGGGACTGCTATACTGAGTGCCAAGCACAAAAGTGCCGTAGGTGTGGTCGTGATAAGAAAACAGTTGTGCTATTTTGAAAAATTCGCTCCGATTCTCCAAGTCATCATCTGCCTAGCTACTACAACTGTGTTGGGGTCGGCTTCCAGCCGCTTAAAGCTGAATACCAGTATTTTACATGGAGCGACTGCCTATCTGACCTCCACAACCCAGTAACTGGGTAATACGATACCCCTTGGTAAGACTGGTAGTCAGACTTTCGGGCTTCTATGTATATCTTCGTTCTTCTATGTTTTGGTTTCAGACACGTTTTTTACGGGATCAGTTAATAGAATAACTATTAAAGAAGGACGTATTTTTGGTTTGATTCTGTGTGTCAGCCTGTTATCCTTGAAGTATTTTATATTGTCTCTAATGCTCGGTTCTTACCAATGGTAGCGTTTTTTATTGCCAAACGGGGCACATAAATAGATTCGTTAGCAAATTTTACCTGTGATCTTCCAGGGAGGGTCTACTTTGCAAAGCCCCGAGGTCTTAGCTTCATTATTGGTAAATATACAAGAGTCTTAATTTGCTTGTCTGAACTCCGCAATCCAGTTACTGTGTAATACGATACCTATTAGTAAGACTGTTTGTCAGTCTTTCGGGCTTCTGACAACCCGAAAAGACTGTCAAAGATCTACAAATGACCAGGGACCGAGGGAGGGGATGAGCAGGGACCAACTGGGACTGGGGCCGAGGCCGGGGCTCCGAGCCTCCAAGTGACCACACAAAAATTCGAAAGCGAATTCGAAACTAATTTGTCTATAATCTACACATCCACACAGAGCATGGAATCGCCGCGCCGGAAGCGACTAAAGACGTCATCACTAATAATTTTTGCCGTAAAAATATTGCGGCAGGATTTTATCGCGCCCTGAATTTTCAACTCTTTGTGTTGAGCCGAGCATTGAGAATCCAACAGAGCGCATCCCAGCGCATCAAAAAAATACACTGTTGGATTTTCAACTCTCGAGGCTAAGCAGTGGTTTGAAAATCCAGTGCGCGGAAAACATCGCCGCGGGAATAACGCGCCCGTGCAACCTGAGCTTATAGAACTTTCACAGTTATTTTACCTCTGATTTTGCATCACTGTGATCTTTATTCTGATTCTAATAAGGTTGCTGTTAGGTTGCTGCTATCAGAAGTAAAATAACTGTGAACGGACTGTAGCGCAGAGCGTAAATTCAGCTGTCACAGGCCGTCGTTTTCTGAGTCACCGTTTTTCTTTGCGTCGCGTTTTTTGTCGCGTTTTTCGCGGCAACCGAGATGTTTCCGTGCTCTGTCATATTACTACTTTCACATCTCGACTCCGATCGAGATTAGAAGCATTTGCATTGAAATTTTTAGAACTTATAGCACTTTTTATTACGATGATTTTGTTATTTATTATTGTGAATATTGTAATTTTATTTATAATAATATTTTCCATTAAACGTTTTAAAAATGAATTGTATAAAACTTTTATTATTGTTTCTTTGGAAATAACACACTATTATCAGTAGGTACTATATGTTATAAAGCAAAGTCCACCACCGTCTGTCTGAACGCAATAACCTCAAAAACTACCAAGCGGTACGATTTTATCACGGACAGAGTGGTTTATGACGAAGGTTAATACTCCTTGTATTTATTACAGTTTAGTGTAAATTCGCTAAAATATGATAATGATTGTTGAAGATGTCGAAAAAAATCATACCAACTGGGAGCTTTACCTACTGGCGTGCGCCACGTAAACCAATATAGTTATATGAAAACATGTATTACGGGTTGATCTGGATTAACAGTTAGGGTAGGTTTAGTCCCATCTTTAGTCCCGGTAGTAAGTTCCGTGGGATATATTCCGACATCCACATGGGCGCAGCCGCGGGCAAAAGCTAGTTATGCACAAAAGAAGAATGCCAATATAGGTTTGGGCATTCTGATGTTACTGCTTTTTGTGTTCTACAGGATGAAATTGAAAACTTGCGCTAAATCGAATTAGGACGTGCCGTAACTATGACATAATCATTATAAATTGTCATTTCCCAAACCAAAATTCTTGAATAAAAATCGCCTTCAACTAGATAATAATATGATTATCGTCGTTTCAGTAAAACACCAAAAATTTAAATTATCAAATTAAAAAAGAAGAAAATTGAAGCATCATATCATATTTTAGCGCGCGCATGTTAAGCAATCCAATCATCGCAGAGTTCACATTATGAAGCAAGTTGGCAATGCGTTGAACTACCGGTATTTGCCTAATTTTGATTGTACCTAAGAAAAAAAGGGCGCGCGACGACATTGCCAAATTACTTGCGTACGCGCACATAATATGTGCATCCCTTTACTTAATGACATGCTCTAAATTTACTTTATAATACGTTGAATCAGATATTTTAATTTGGCGCACAAATTAAAATATGTAATGATACAAAATGATTTGATAAATGTATAAACACGGCAACATAATTGTGTCATGAGTTTGTGGATTCTGTGTTCAACATCAGCCTATAGTATGTAGTCCACTGCTGGACATAGGCCTGTCCTACTTTTTTTTGTGCATTTCGTTTAATTCGATCTTCGAGCCAGCCTGCGAAGATCGCCGATCCGTAAGTTTTGTAATGTTGGTCACATTTGGGGTCTTTAACTAAAGAGATACGAAACTTTAAAATAAAGATAATGTACAAATTTGAATTTTATTTACAACAATAAACATAATAATACAATCCCTTGATGCTTGCAGATCTAAAAAACATAGCATTTAGACAAAAGATGCATGCAGTTTATTCCACTGCAACTTAGCCTAATGATTAAATATTAAAATCATGACATTACATTTTTTTTTAAATCTTTTTATAGAAACTGTTTGTAAAGTTCACTCATCTTCCTTAGAAAAGGGAGGATCCTCCGACCAGACGGGTGTCGTGTCTGGTGGGCTACTGCCCAACGGTTGATGTCAGGACGTTGTTAGTATGCTAGTTTGCGTGGTCAACTCTGCTGGCGCGATGCAGGATTTTGCGTGACGTGGGTAGTTCGCATGTGGCGGTGTAGATGCCGATACAGTTGAATAACATAATATCTTTATTCGTTTTAGGGCTCAATTAAGACGTTGTATATGTTAAGTCAAATATTGTGTAAGCAGGTGTCTATCTATAACCGTATAAAATACTAAAAGACTAAAGTAAAACCAGTTTATGATTAAATGGTTCTTTGGTGTGAATAATCTGGATATTATAAAGGCACCTGATGACGCACCTGAACGTAATTTCTGAAAAAGAAACTTATTTTACTTATAATCAGGCGAATTGTAGAAGTCAGCAATGAAAAAAAAAATATTTTGAGTTTTGTAGAACTTAATGCATCGATAAAAATGCAGAGGATCAGGCTATAATGTTCATTCTTCATAATAGTACTTACTGTGGTTCATTTGCCGGAGGTTCATCCACTATCGTGGTGTCTGTTTGTTCAACCTCCTGCTCAATTGGATGTTCAAGTCGCGTCCCAAATTCTTGATCTTGAGGTTCCTCAAGTCCCCCATCATGAAGATTTCTATAAATTTCGTCAAATGTTTCTTCCTTTGGTGGCGGGGCTGAAGCTGAGGGGTCAGGTTCTGCATGAAGTTGTGAAAACATTAGCTCGAATGTTTGTGAGTCGCCTTGTAAGGGGTTCGATGCAGGATCCTGCGGCCGGATACGCAATGCGTTCAGCGGGTGACTTGGATCGAATGGTTGCGCTGAAGCCTGTTCGACGGGCTGCCCTAAAGGTTTCTCGTGCTGTGGTGACTGTGGTTGATATTTTTGACTCAAATGTGGTTGCTCAAATGGCTTATCCAGCTCTGGCTTAAACGGTTGTGGCATGTCTTCAACACTTGGCTGTTTACGTAGTGCTGCATGCGGTGACATATAAGGTTCCTCCATCGGACGTTTAAATGCGACTTCGTCATCTGCCATGATAATATCCAGCGGATTATATGCTTTTGTCGGTTTCTTTTCAAATGATTCTATTTTTGAATGACTTAGATATGATGTTTGTGGCTCCATAAATGAATATTGTGATTGACTTAAAGGATCTACATTTGATTGCAGTAATTTCAGTGATCCTAATTCTGAATTATTTAATGATTTTGATTGAGGCTTATTGAACGGTTTACCCGCTGGTTTTTTAAATGGTGAAATTTGATATTGATCTGTTAGTCCCTCATTGAATGAGTCTGCTTGTGGTTGCTGAAATGATTCTATTTGAGGTTGATTATATAAATGTACTGGCGATGTCATTAATGATTCCATTTGAGACGGTTTTGGATTATTGATTGGGCGTAGTTGTTGATTTGATTTTGATTTGTCTTTGTTTTTTGGTCGTTCAGGGTGATTTTGTGATGCCATATGCAGTTTATTAAACGAATCCATTTGTGGTTGATATGAAGCCATTGGTTTTTGATTATTTGGTTTGAGAGGTGGTTGATTATTTGATTGTGTTTGAGGCTGATTATACGACTCTGATTCTGGTGGATATTTTGACTCCATTCTTGGTTGATTATAATAAGAATCTATTGGTGGTTGATTATAATAAGGATCCATTGGGGGTTGATTATATGATTCCATTTGTGGTTGATTAAAACTGTCTATTTCTGGTTGATTTTGTGATTCTATTCGTTGTTGATTCGTGTATCTTTGATGTGCTTTTCTAGGTTGAGTTTTAAGTTCCTCATTTACATTCCCTTGAGTTTGGTCCTCCTGCGGTGGATTCTGTTGCTCATTATAGGGATGTTGATTTCGGTTCTCTTGTCGGTTCTCACGTGGATTCTCTTTCAGTTTCTCATATGGGTTATCCTGTGGCTCATTAAAGGTCCTTAGATCCTTCGTTGGTCGCATGTAAAAGGTATCTTCTTCATTTTGTCGTCGAAACGATGGACCTGTTGCTTTTTGTTGGATATTTATTGAGGATGTTGAATTGTATTTTACGTCTTTGGGCCATTTAATTTCTATATTGTTGACTTGATATTGTTTATCACCCATTTGGTCATTGCATGTTTTACGCCTGTGAAATGTTTTATATGTTAGCTTTATTAATTCTCGTCCCGTTCATATATTACCTGTTTTGTTACTTCAATGTAGCAGCAGCAGTCCACTGCTGCAGTAAAGCCTCTCTAATAGCATATGTGTGTCTAGTTTAAAATAGCCTTGTTGAATAGTAAAGCAGATTCATTGGATAAAATACAGGGTGGCCCGTGATATGAGGTCTAAAGCATAATTCTAGAAGCCTCTCTCCAAGGGCGCACAGAAACAGAAAACCCAAAAAGTCTAAAGTCAAGTGAGAGTTGCCCTAAAAATATTAAAAACCGTCTACCTCCTAAACTATAAATAATCGTTGAACATACATGGGGGTATTTCGGGACGCCCTTGAAGAGTCTTCTAAAATTTTGCTTTGGACTACGTTTCACGGGCCACCCTGTATAGGCCAACCCAGGTCAGATGAGGAATCAACTAACCTTGTGTCGTTAGTTTCCAATAGGCATTTGATTATTTGGGTTGTTGCTGCTGTGCTGACATAAATACGGGGACCCACGCAGTCAAAATTTGGGTTGCAAATGCCGTTCAGCGCCACTCCTAAGATCATCTCTTGGTTGCCGACCCACGAGACGAGAGGACCTCCATGATCATTCTTAAAAATATTGAGTTATTGTTAATATTAGCTATCATGTGGGGTATCTTAGATAAAAAAACAAAAAAAAAAAAACTTGATTTGTCTCAATCAGATTGACTACATTGAACTGACGAACGCCCGAGGTCCTCCTTTGATTGAAAAGTTGGCACAGAAAACTACATAAATATTACGAAATATACGGATTGACTTTGAATTCATTGCAAAATCTCGGGCGGATTTATTGTGTAAACTACATAATTATTATGATGCGTATTGCTTATACGATGTGAAGATAACAATACGACAATAAAATGAAAACACTGGCAATACTAATGACTAAGAGTTTATTATTACTAAAATCACTTTTTAAATTTCCATGCTAGGATTAAAAAAAAACCGGCCAAGTGCGAGTCGTACTCGCGCACCGAGGGTTCCGTACAAACCTGTAGGTAATATAAGTAATAGTTCACCCATCACGACAATCGAGTCATAGTCATGGTATTTTTATTGCAAAATCAAATCCATAACATTACAATATGGAAAGCTGGAGGAGCATAAATTAAAGACAAAGGTGTCTTTATCGTTTCAGTAATCCTTTATTTTATAATAACACATATCATTTATTTTATAATATAACTGAAATACCAACACTAGCCTTGCAGCAGCCTTGCAAAAGTCTGCTGATGAATGATGGCAAGTTTTTTTATCAAAATTATTTATTTACAAAGTTTTTTAGTCACTATTTAGAAATCTGGTACAAAATACTGATTAAGTATTAAATTTGAACTAGATCTGTAAATGGTGACTGACTTGATCCATCTGTCACTGCATCCTTAAGATTGCGACGTACATACGCGATAGATCCCCAACCTGGATTTGCATTAGATATAGCTGGACCATCTACTCTGTACACCTCATAAAACCCATCAAGTTCAAAAGTGTCTCTACGACACCCCCAGGTTTCATCAAACAATGCTGCATGGGTGGAATGAATAATAGGATCTATGTTGACGTCTGAAAAATGTTTAGGCAATGATTGCACGTTAGAAATACGATTTGAACTGCATTATCTTCAGGTGTTTGCAAAAATTTAAAATATGATACCAATTTGTTTTGCTCTAGTCTTTTCATTTCTATACTTACAGCACTCGATTCTAATATTTCAGAGGGAGGTTTAAATATACCAGAATTCACGACTAAAAACAGTCCAGACGATGACGTTGCTCTAGAACAAGCTACATATAACATCGATCTTTTTACATTTTTAGAAATATGAACCACAACTTTTCTAAGGTAATTGGTAAGGTAATAACTTGCGACTTGTGAATTGTAATATCTTCTGCTGGTACTATTGGAAACTGAGTACGCTGCACTACAAGATTTGAAGATTTCCACCTTTTTTACAGTATAAGTGACAGCATCTAATGGCGTCCAATACGAATTGAGATATTGACGATGTTTCCGAGAAGTTACTTGACATTTACTTCTTGTAGCTATTACCGTACTTTTATCGAACAGAACCCAAATACGTAAATGCCGCTTTTCACTTGTCTCCTTGTGTCGACCATAATCTATAGCCTTCAATATTCCGGTAGCACCATTCACAAGGTCATCCGTAGTGTCAATATTCACAGTTACCATATAACGTGCACCTACTCGTAAAAACAAGTTCTTAGGAAGACCCCGTCCCACTTCGCCAGGTAGGAACAATACAAGCAAGCTGTCTTATATATTTTTTTTTTTTTTTATAATTAGTAACAGAAAGGTATGCAGACATTAGAATTTTACAGAGGTTGGATACAAAAGGATGGTAGTGGTGTCAAAAGTCCTGTAAGAATTAAGAACCCTGCCCCCCAAACTAGGAAAATCCTGTATGTAATATGACAAACTGTTTGAATTTTTTTTTGTCCCCACCGCGGTAACTACAATTATGTTTATAATCACAATTTAGATGTAGGTTTTGATTCCCTTTCGAGTAGATGCGAGTTTTAAAATATGCGGTATAAATATTTGTACCTTTGCGTTTTTGCGTTGACTTAGAAATTTGTTTTATTTTAGACCTAAGTATTTGATATTATTTTCAACTTGATATCTCTACGCGTTCATGAGGAAAAGGGTAATAAGTTTATAATTATTAAAAAAATATATAAAGGATGTAACTAAAAATTTAAGGTTTTCGGAATTTTTCCTTTATTATGTGCTATAAAACATTGCTTCATGCCAAATTTCAAGATTCTGGGTCGACTGGAAGTACCCTTTAGGTTTTAATTCCCTTGCGAGTAGTTGCGAGTTTGAAAATATGCGGCTTAAATTGCTGTTTCTTTTGATTGCGTTGACATAGAAGTTTGACTTTGTTACAGCTTAAAGGTATTATAGACCTGAGTATTTGATATGAATTTCAATTTAATACTTCTACGCGTTCATGGTGAAAGGGGTAGTAAGTTTAAAATTATTATAACATTTTTATTATATGATGTAACTAAAAAATTACGGTTTTCGCAATTTTTCCTTTATCTGTGCTATAAGACTTTTAAGATTCTGAGTATACGGGAAGTACCCTGTAGGTTTTGATTCCCTTGCGAGTGTCGAAAATTTGCGGAAATTTGCGGCATAAACGGTTGTATCTTTTGATTGCGTTGGCTTAGAAGTTTGATTATTTCACAGCTATAAGGGACAATAGACCTGAGTATTTGATATAAATTCCAGCTTGATACCTCCACGCGTTCCTGAGAAAAAGGGTCGTGACAGACAGACGGACGGACAACCAAGTGATCCTATAAGGGTTCCTTCCTTTCGTAGGGTTTTTTCCTTTCGAGGTACGGAACCCTAAAAAGTGATTTTTCCAAACTAAATAGTAGTGATGCGCCGACTATGGGTTTTACCAATCTTTGACTAGCTATAGTTACTATACTATTGGATATATTTGATTGAATTTTCATATGCAGCCTGAGAACGGCATTAGATATACGCAGTTTAATTTAATGTCGTGTTATCGTCTTCACCTTGTATATCCTCTTTTACTTTTAATTACCTGACATGTTTCTAAAAGTGCTGACTTTCTTGAACTCATCTCGTTATTTTGGTTTTTTGTATTCGTTGACTGCTTTTTCAAGATGGGGTCCAATGTAGTTTCTTCAACGTCTTCCCCCAAAAAACCATTCCCAGATGCACACAGTAGATATTTATTTACGATTTCTTTCGATCCGTTTTTTGGCATGAGATTGGCACAAAATGTTTTTTCGATTATAGTCGTTGTAGCTTCTTGAAGTAATTTCGGGCTTAGTGTCTCTTCTGGTAACTCCTTGGGCTGAGTGATTTACATAATATGTGAAATAAAAAAAGTAATTATAAAAATTGCATCTACCTCGCATGATAACAATAAAACAGTAATTGTTGATAAGTACTAATAATTTCCCATTACATGCTGCTACATACAGGGTGGCAAGGACATTGTCGAACAAACTGTAACCAGGGGGCCTAAAAAGGTTCTCCAAACTGGCCTTTTTAGGCCCCCAGGAATTCAGCACCTGATTCCAGATCCCTTAGCGTAGAAAAAAAAGCTTGTCCATACATTTTGAACGCTTACGTACTTATTGCACTTTTCTATGAAACAGCTGATCTTGTTTTGATACGGGCGAAAATTATCAACGAAGCGGAGGTTGAGAATGATGTACTGAACCGACCGCTTGCGGTCTGTTAGGATGAGGACCGATTCTTATATTGCCACTCTGTATACTCAAACTATAGAGACCGGATATATTGATCATAAATATGAAGTTAATGTATCCAGGTGGATTCATTAGGAGCAGATAATGGGTTTTTAAAACATAGTACGTGCACCTTAATAGCCTAACACATTTACTCTCTCAATTTGAATAATTTTTAAGCATATTTCTAATCCATTACTCCATACGTTCGAAAAATGTGTCTGCTCAGCAACGCAAATAACGCAATTAATGTTGTTGAAGTGTCAAAATGAAACCCATTGCTACTGATAGTGTGTTACGTAATTACAGTGCTGGTCTCTAAATTGGATTGAGGGACTCATACTTATCGGTATAGGATAGTCCAAATTCGTGTAAACCTTCGTTAAAAAACAAAAGATAAAGTTTCCTTACGCCTTTGACTTTCTTTCCTCCCCATCCTAATGCTATAGTACGAGTATTCTCCACTTCATTATTTTTGTCGTAATTTATCATAATGGTCTCCGGTACATAAGAACAATGGGTGAGATATGATTGGTCATTGAAATCGTATGGTTCCTGAACAGTCGCTACACCAATATCTACATTCATCCATTCTAGCTCCTTGTTGGTAGATGTTGTGTATTCTGCAACAAATACACTTAATATTATACATTTATCTTCACTTCAGAAATATGTTATGGATGCAGCTAAGTACCAGTATTTTACATGGAGTGACTGCCTATCTGATATCCACAACTCAGTTACTGGGTAATACGATACCCCCTAGTAAAACTGGTTGTCAGACTTTCGGGCTTCTGACGAACCGTAACAACTGTCAAAGATCCACGAATGACTGCCGGGACCAACAGCTGAGGCACGAAGGTCTTGGTATGTAAAGATGATCACCCATCTACGGACCACCCGCGGCAAGCGTAGCTTAACTTGATCGATCGACTCGTGGGGCTATTATTAGGTACTTAGCCACATTCCTCTCTTCACTAACCTAATTGTCATTATTTCCGAATTTGTACCAGTTAATGGGACATCGAGTTTGAGTCCTCTCAGGTATTAACCTACAGTGGTCTCCAAAAGTTAGTTGAGATTTTTCCACTTCAGCTGTGACTGACACACCATATTATGATTTAAAATTCTGGTGATCCATATGTTTGAACTGCTATAAAGTTGTTATTGACTAATTCAACTACCTTTGACTTATGATAAAGAACAAACAAGTATTCCAGATACCCCTAAGGGTATCTGGTTATTTTTTTATATTAAATCATATCATATCATCACAGCTAAAGTGGGACCTAACTGTAACTTTTGCAGGCCACTGTATATACCTGTGTGACAGTCTCCTTCTGAAAGTTGATGTGCCTTTTCAACGCCCGCGTATAATCGTGTATAATCCTATTGCCAAATAGTTACCTTTCGGGACAGAAATCATGACAACTTTTTTCTTCCACGTATTGGCACAGTTATCCTTCTCTATATCTCTGGCGTGGACATACTTTTTATAGCCAGCTATTGCATAGATTCTATTCATCTCGACAAGACAGGCAGCCGCCGTCAGTATCTGTGTCGGCGTTACAATGGCGCCCGCGCATAGCCATGAGTTGTCATCGGAATTTGAATATGGAGATTTGACAAAGTATACCTGAAAACATTACATAACATCAAGCCGTATGTCGAAGTAGGTAGGCAGAGGTTTATATCATCATCATTGAGCCTTAAGAAGACAACTGCTGGACATAGGTCTCCCCCAAGTATCGCCAAAGCTTCTGGTTCTGTGTGTCTTCTAGCGAATTCCTATGACCTTCACTAGTTGAATGATCCGGTTTGCTAAATGTTGTATGTTTGGTAAATTTCGCTAATACTTATCAGTTGCAATTCATCTCAGATGGCAGGATACTTACCAAGTATTTTTTTCCCAACACACTTTCATTCCCGAGTAGCATCCTTAGTTGACACAAACGCACTGAAGTGAACAATTTAATTTATTATCAGCTTATAAATTATATGAAAGATTTGAGATCCTATTAATGTGGGTTGCAATATTATATAAGGGTAGGAAGACCAATGAAATGACGGATGGATTGCGTGAAAGATGATATGGCTAGAGAAGGGGTGAATACAAAGATGACGATTCATAGAGATAATAAAATAAATAATAACTTTATTGTACATGCTGAAAATTAGTCATACACTAAAAATGATTGTCCAGGTGGTGGTCAAAAGCAATTTGAACAACTGACTCCTGAACTAAGTAAAAAATACTTGTATCCCAGGATTCAAGGCTCCTGATAAACATTGATTATTATAACTTAAATGTAATCAGGTTAAAGTGACACACTAACTTACTTACATGTATCACAGTATCAGTAACGAGAAAGGTATTAATGAGGTGATTGTTACAATATTTTCTGTATCCTGAGATGTGCAGGAGAAGGAGACATGTTGTGCTGACCGGTAATAAAATGGGATAAAGCTGGATCAATGATAATGTATGGATCGAAAGTTTACATAATTATCCGTCCTTTTAGGCCAGGAAGGGTCGAATGAACATGATGTAATCTTTCGTCGCAAAACTGATAAAACAAAAGAAGGAATTATTTTTAAAAATAATAACAAACACGGCACAGTCATTAATCATTTTAAAATAAAGACTACTAACACTTGAAAACAGTTATCCAAATCAATATGTAAAAACACTTCAGCATCGTAGCGACATTGAATCATTTTACCATTAAATAAAATTTCAGGCACAATTTCGGGCGAGCCGTCAACCGTTGAATTGATTGATCGATAAATAAAGACTTGATTGCACAAACTGAAAGGATATAGCTAGTTTTGTTATTTGCTTAGATAGCAAATCACAGCTACGCATAGCTACGGCGTAGCTCGGACACAGCTACGGTGCTACGGCGTAGGTCGCTTCGCGCGTGGTCTCGGCGCATATTTACGTTAGAATATTTTTTGATCGTTGTACTGTCCTAAACTTGACAAATGACCATCATATTTATTTGAAAAGTGATTTTAAGACACCATTTAATATATTTTGCTATTTGGAACCTTCGAATAGACCACAGTTTTAAAACACAATAAAAAAAAAATACACAGTGTGAAAAAAAATCGTCATCAAGACAAACATTTTCATCTGACTATCGACATTAACATATGCTAGACTGTATGAATTTGATAATTGGCGCTTGCTTTCTTTTTTGTCGTTGTCGATTCGATCGATAACAACGCTAAAGCCTAACCACTCCAAATTACATTATATTTTGGACGATTTTTAGACATGAGAAATAACATGTAAGTGTTCAGCCTACAGGTTTGTCGGGTTTGTTAATAGGATTTTGAAAAGTGGCGCCAGAGCGTAAAATAGCGCTATGAGTTCTTAGCCTTCTAAAAGCACTAGATACGTTTAAAAAAGCCATTTAACCATCCAAATAAATATACATAAAAAACAGCCAACCTAGAAAACACATTCAAGATTTGTTCTGAGAAAACACTACAAAATAATGAAAATATACAATAAAAAATAATCGTCCAACTGTAATTCAATTATTCAGAAACATACCGTCAAATTGTTAGCTATACTCTCCTTCAATCATGACTAGGGTTTAAAATGTGTGCAATAAAGTCAGTAACAGTGTTATTTTTTATGATTATTTCTGGTAAGTGGAATAATTAAAATAATTGAATGAACTTAGTTAAAACTTAGTTAATCCTTTGGAGATAGTGACCACTTTATTCCAGACAAAGCGAGCATTTATAATTTCTGTTGATGAATATAAACTTCATTGGATTGTGGAAGACATTTGCGAGGCGAACGCTAATGCTGTCGAAGCTTATATAAAATACTAAAAGGGAATCATAGATACGACGAAGAAGATTGAATTGTTATACGTAATGCCATCGATTAAAAAAAAAATATATAGAATAGAATACTCTTTATTATGTACGGTCTCTCCGTCTCCCTCTCTTTCTTTCGGTATCTTTA
This sequence comes from Oligia fasciuncula, assembly GCA_963082905.1. Taxonomy (NCBI): domain Eukaryota; kingdom Metazoa; phylum Arthropoda; class Insecta; order Lepidoptera; family Noctuidae; genus Oligia; species Oligia fasciuncula. The sequence continues at coordinate 9,098,412 of OY720409.1, forward strand.
GTCGTGTCTTTTCGGCTTGTGACTAAAACCATTCTATGCAAGCATTGTGTACTGTGTTATTACTGTGACGATATTGTGTCATCGCGGGTAGAACCAGCGGGGTTATTGCGTAACACACTATCAGTAGCAATGGCTTTCATGACAATTCAACAACATTCATTGCGTTATTTACGTTGTTGAGCAGACAAATTTTTCGAACATACAAAACAATGGATTAGCAATATCCTTCAAAAATTTAAAATTTATAGTGTGCTACGCAATTAGGGTACTGGTCGAGGCTGGAACAGGACCATGGAGGTTGACACAAGAAAAGGGAACCCTATGCTAATATGTGGGTGATGTTGGGCTGTGGATGATGATGACCGTGACATTGAAAGTAAAAGGATTTTATTTGGAACAACAAGAAATGGCCATAATTAAAATAGAAACGACGACAACTACAAAGGTTAATAGCTGTGTCGCAGCTATCAAAGCTCGTCTATACACATTGCTGATTTATTCGTACACGAATCTTGATAATTTAGGGCTGATGTTTCAATCGACCGATAATTTTTATTCGTGGAATAAAATTGACGTCTGACAGTTTTTGTATGGAAGAACTGTCAAAAATTCAAAATTATTCCTCGGATAAAGTTATCTGGCGTTGGAAAAATCTACCCCTAATACAATTGCTATTAAAACATTTTGTTATTTTAGTGTCTCATTGCCAAAGAAGAATAAAAGATGGTGAAGTAGTAACAAAAGACAGAAGATATGTGGTAAGATACTAAATTTTAATAATATGAACAAATAGTGATATCAATATTCCACAAGAAGAGAACCATTGAAAATTATTCTTTAGGGAGGAACATGGCCGCCTATACTGCATCGTGCTTGCAAAACATTACCTAACAATCATCATCTGCGTATCCTTTTCTCAACTATTTTGGGGTCGACTTCCAGTCCAACCAGATGCCGCTGAATACCAGTATTTTACATGGTGCGACTGCCTATCTCACCTCCACCACCCAGTTACTGGGTAATATACCTACCCCTTAGTAAGACTGGATGTCAGACTTTCGGGTTTTTGACGACCCGTAACGACTGTCAAATATTCACGAATGACGGCTGGGACCAACGGCTTTACGTGCTTTCCGGGACACGGAGGGGTCTTGTTATCTACTGATGGTCACCCATCCACGGACCAACCGTGATAAGCGTAGGTTAACCTGATCGATCGACCCGTGCGGCTGTTATTACTTAGCCACAAGTCCCACCTTAATTGACAATCCTACTTCTGTAAATAATATTTCCAGGTATATTTAGTCAAAGCACCCATCTCAGAAGCAGGTTATGTCAACTGGCTGTGTGGAGGTGCGATCGTCAGTAGCGAGTTTGTCGTGACATCGGCAGCATGCGTTAATGATGTAGATCACTTATACATCATAGCTGGGTACAGGAACTATGTTGCTGACAATGACATCGAATCAGATAAGTGTACCGCAGCAATGAAAAAGAGAGCCGTTTATACTTGTTCCCCTAAGGGTAAGTATCCGCCGGGTCAACGGGATTGTCCCGGGTCAGCGGGATTGTCCGAAAGGGTTACCGCTGGCCCGGAACTTAAAGGGCTAAGGAAGGAACACGGGTGGGATTTAGTCAGTAAGAGTCTGACACTCCCTTCCGCTCCATCCAGAGCAGGAGGGGTCATTTGATGATTAACCATCCACAAAAAAAAAGGGTAAGTATCCAAAAATCTATTTCAGAACTTATCTTAAGCAGGATGCACTAAGGTAGCCCGCGAAATTAAAATGTTCTTACGTTTTTGCAATTTGCAGGTCAGTGTCAGGTTGTATGGAGATTAAGATATGATTCGCGACCGTAACAAATATGACTTTACAGAATTATAATCATTAGAACTAACAATACAACTCCTTCAGTTAGAATTCGCCTCAAATGTCATGATTTCATGAAATAATCATTCAATAGAGTAATATAAACTTAGAGAGTTGTATTGATGATTCTTTTGATTATTATTTTATAAATAACTAGCTTCTGCCCGCGACTTCGTACGCGGATCCTGTTGCTTATGCCAGCGACAACGGGGTCGTCAAAATCGAAGATCTGAAACGTCTGATGTCGAATTCTAAGAGCCTGGGGACAGGAAAACAGCGTGATGCACGAGACGATTCGAGACGTTTCAGATCTTTCATTTTTGTAAGTCAACAGGAAATGCCCATCAGACTAAAAACTTTTGCTAAGACGTCATTCCTATATGTTATAGTGTCGCTGGGCTTGATGTTCCACAACAGGTGTTCCAGATCTTCAAATTTATTCTCAAAGCAGAAAATGCTCTTCACGTGGAATATTTTTTGCTATGGCACCATTTTTATATCTCTTATACTTTAGCTGATCTGTTGCGGTTCTGCATCAGGTGTTCCATTTACCAAAATAAATTAGTGATAGTTTGTTGATTTACAGAAACACTCAAAAGATGCGTCTCACACTGTACTATAGCTTAGATCCCTCAAAAACTATTTGGCTTAGTAAAATCAAAATTTGAAAGTTATGTAGTAAATTTACTGGTAAGACGTTAGGTTAAAGGAAATTTAGGAGACGTCGAATAACAGAAGTGTTATAATTTACTGTAACACTTCTGTGTAAACAACGTTCGTTGTTTTTCCCTCGGTCTCATTCAATATTGTAAAAACAGCGAGTCAGGACTGGTGACGCGGGAGCAAGCGACGTACAGTTGTCCGTGTGAGATGCAGCTCGTCCTGAGGTTGACACCCGTAGCCTTCAGTGTCTGCCCTGTGACTTATTTATTGTCATTGGGAAGCACACGCTCACAGGAAACTGCACGCGCTTGAATTGAAAGGGGTAATTGTGGCCGGGTGTCACCATTGCCAGGATCGCTCAGAAGACACGATGGAGCACACGGTGGAGGTCTGAGCACCGCCGTGTCCTCGTAGAGGCGATCGGCAGCGGCGGCGACCTCTCGCGTCCGGCCCTGGTGCAAGCCATGGTCCGGGGCGAGAGGGAGTGGGAGGCAGTCACCTCCTTCTGCGAAGCAGTCATGCTAGCGAAGGAGGTGGCGGGACGGCTCAGGGAGAGAGCCTCCCGTCCCAGCCGCCGCGGGAGACGCTCCGGGCGTCGGGAGCCACGGAACGACTCCCGGCCACCGTAGGCGCGGGCCTGCGGGCGGAGAGTAATGGGTAGCTCACCGTCCGATCAGGACCAGGCCCGTGCCGGACGGCGCGTACGTGTTCCACGCGCGCCTCAAAGAGATGTCAGCATCGAGGAGGGGCCCCATAGGGCCGAAGCCTGCCGGGTCAGCGGGATTGTCCGAAAGGGTTACCGCTGGCCCGGAACATAAAGGGCTAAGGAAGGAACACGGGTGGGTTTTATTCAGTAAGAGTCTGACACGAAAAAAGAAAGGGGTAATTTTGGGGAATCGGTGGTATACGTGGTATAAACACTGTCTCGCCGACACCACAACCCGTTAGAATTTCCGCCTCAATGATATTTCTCTGCGGCGAGACGACTTTGAGCCGGGTCCCATTGCACAGTTTCGGCGGAGTGAGATTCCGAAGAAGCATAATTGGGACACCGACCTTTAGCTTAATGGTGTGCGCTGGTAGTTCACTTGCACTGAGGAAATTGAGAAATTCTACGGGGTATTGTGTAGCGTCATCTTGGTCGACAACAGTGTTTATTGAAGTGTAGATCACTTTATTTCCCTCAATTTCAGCGAGAATGCATTCACTGATCGCTGAAGATTGGTCGTTTCTGGGTGCTAAAATGGCTTGTTCACACACCCAAGAATTATCTTGGTGCGGTATCCTATTGATGTCCCCGTACACCAGGCGTATCAAATCTTCTAAGGTGGACACCACTCTCACAAGTATGTCAGGTAGAACCACCTGGCCACCGACTACTGGTAGCGTTCCCTCACCCAATTTTAAGAGAACATCAGAAAATTCTTGGGCGTGTACATTCCCGCCAAGCTGTGCTCTCATATTCATCGTCAAGCGCAACCTATGAATATGTGGCCATAAGAAAGAGCATTTCAACAAAGCATTCACCTCATCAGCCCTAGTTCCTCGCGTCACCACAGGCAGCGTTTGTCGGAAATCGCCGCTTAACAGAACTGTAACGCCACCCATCATTTGCTGGTTCCTGCGGATGTCCTGCAAAGTCCTGTTTACCGCCTCTACTGCTTTTCTGTTCGCCATAGTGCATTCATCCCACATGATTAAAGAGCAATCTTTAAGCACGCGCCCTTTGTTGCTGTTGCTGTTGCGTTTGGATGTCAACTCCACAAACAACAAATGTGCTTGGTAAGATATAACTTAGAACCAAAAGTTTGACTTGACTTTATGATAGTGTAGCTTGTTGTACCACCAATCAATCTGTTTAGTAACATTGGTGTGAAACTCCCCATACAATTAGATAGGACATGTATAGTTCTCAGATTTCTTATCAGTATCGTTCCTAATGCACATAAAAAATGCAAAAACAAAAAAAAAAGAATTTTACGATTTAAAAAAAATAATAATACGGGATTTGAACTCGCACCATATAGTGCGGTAAACGGTCGCCTGACCATACCGATAAATTCCCTGTTGACATATTGTTGAAATAGCTGTTCCCTTGCAATTTATAATATTACTGCCCCGGTCCTTTATAAAAATAGCGTGATTGTTATGTTTCCAGGGTTAAATTTTTATTAACTAAATAAATAACATGTCATTTTGGGCATTCAATTATTTTGTGCATTCAATTACGAACCAAAACCTTTTAAAATCAATATTGCTTACCTCCCATAACATACGGCGTGATAATATGTAGCCTAAAGCCTTCCTTGGTTTACAAAGAACATTTTTGCTGAATTTCAATTCAATCTATCCAGTAGTTTTGGCGTGAAGCCTTACCATACACACAGACAAACAGACAAACAGACAAAAATTCTAAAAAGTCACTTTTTGTCATCAGTTACGTTTTTCTAACAAAAGCCACTTATTTTTTCTCGAAAATTCTCAATGTACAGTTTTTCTTTCGTTACTGTTTTATTATATGTATAGATAGATGTCAGTCATTCGTTTGTCTGATCGGGACGCGTGACACCAAGTACATCAAGCTACCCGAAACTGTCAAATTTTCCCAATCAACTTGGAACCATGTATTTTAGCGATAAAGTTGAAAATGTATTACCTAAATAAATTTGACAGATTGTAGTAGCTTGATGTGCTGACGTCGGTACCTCTCCATTTCGCCGGTAAGCTTAAGTACTATCTTATAACGGGTGACAGGCGAGCGTATTGCCATCAACCGGACACAATCCGACTACGGGCTGCTTGCTTCTAAGCAATTTTCAATGGAAAAACCTAATACCACGTTATCGATTTGGCGTTCAAACTCAGAACTCGCACAGCAGTTGCACTTGCGACCACTAAATAGCTAGATCCGCGAAGTAACTAAAGTGTTAACAAAAAAACCTGCTCTACCTAACATTGATTTGATTTCAGGTTACGAACTGAAGTATGCAGAATTAGATTACTGGTCATTCATAGACATTGCTCTGGTCAAGGTGGACTCTCCGTTTGACTTCGATGACCCGACGTACGAAACATTATGTTCGTACAGGCCTGCTACGATAGCTATCAACTATGAGGAGAAATACCAAGAGCCTGGTACTGATGCTTTGGTACTGGGATGGGGTCACAAGACAAGTTGGCGTACGGTGAGAATATTCTAGTGGGCGATAGACGAGCAAGAGAGCTAGTACGCGTACTTTTTTTTTTTATTTCTTTTTTTTGGGTGGGAAATCATCAAATGACCCCTCCCGCTCTGGGCGGAGCGGAAGGGAGTGTCAGACTCTTACTGACTAAAACCCACCCGTGTTCCTTCAGTTGTCTGTGCCAGGGGCCACGGTATCTCTTTCGAACAACCCGCAATCCTGGCAGGCATCGGCCCTAGCGGACCCTGGCAGTTAGTGCTGACATGTCTTTGAGGCGCGCGTGGAACACAACGCGTCACAGTATTTGTTTTGTAAACTCAACAGACGTGATGCGTATCGATACCTCAACACGTTTAAACAGATTTTATCAACTCGCACTTCAAGTAAAAAAATATCAACAAATCATTTTTACTTTGTCCTGTTTAAATATCGATATCCATCACGTCTACGGAGTTTCGCTAGCTAATTTAATTTGACCCTATATTGTTATTTTTATTATTTACTAATAACTTGAAATGTTCCATGTTCCCAGCCAGGAGACCATACCAATTACAATCAAGAGAGATTAAGATACGCTCCAACGCTGTTACTGAATAAAACTACTTGCATTGAGCATTATGAAGATTATAAGAACATGAGCAGGGTCATCAAAACTTACATGATCTGCTCGTTAGGGAAAGGCAACATAGATGATACTGGGAATACTATACAGCAGAGTCTACCCATACAAAATGGATGTACGTCGCAACAACAAAAGCTATTAGGTTTTGAAGGTGTTTCAGTAAGTGTTGCTTTTTTAGTCATTTTTTTACCGTTATCGGAAGCCATCACTAAAATATACTTGATCATGTGACACCATCTACAACGCCGCATGCGAACTACGCATCTCACCGCCGTCACGCGAAAATCCTGCATCGCGCAAGTGAAGTTTACCGCGCAACAGCATAAATACACCATCCCGAGATCACACCCGTCTGGTTGGAGGATCCTCCCTTTTCTATGGAGGATAAGTGAACTTGACCCCCTGTTCATCATTCTTCTATACTGGTGACCCTAAACATGAACGTCAGCGCAGCCATCCTGTAACTATGTCAGCGTGACGTCAGCCATCACTTCTTCTTCCTTCGTTCCTTATACGAACAGGCGTCTATTGCAAGTCAGGATTTACTTAGGGATTTTGCGCACTAAGAAAGAAAGAATAATATTTTTCGGCAACAGTCCGTGAAGAAGAAAATACAAATAAAAAAAAGTGAATAAAATGTGGTAAACCACTTGCGTAGTGGTTTACCACATTTTATTCACTTTTTTCACACACAGTCACGACCACATGTAGCTGCACGAACGGCCCGTGCTCCGTGGCCGTACGAGGGCCGTCCCACTAGTAGAGGCCAAATTGGCTTCTGCGGCCTATCTGTGGTCGCATTCTGTTACTATTTAACTACTTCTTCCTTCTGTGAATACAGAAACAAACATTAAAATAAAATTAGCCCCCTTTTAGTGTGAAGAACGGAGTTCAGAAGAAAGTTATGATGATGATGAAACACGGAGGCAAAACAGGGGGTCTAACAAAACGAATAATGTCTCTGTGAGTGACTTCAATGAGACACAGGCGAGAAGAAGTGGTATTTGCCAGGTAGGTATTGCGAAAAAACTACCTACTTACCATTTTTATGCTAAAATTGTTGGTCAATTTATTTTAGCGTCTGAAAATAGGTAGCAAAGGAAAAGACACAATTGTTAAAAAAACCTAAGATTCTTCTAAAGCCTCCTCTTATCTGTAGTTCTTTTGTTGCCTCATTTTCTTGGAGATAACCTATCTAAAATAATCCTACTAACATTATAAATGGTAAAATAGGCAAAGCAGTTTTTTTTTTTTAACTTTGAGTTATATAAAATAGTTAGATATTTTGTGACACTTTTTTACATCTTCAGAACGACCACGGTGGGCCGCTTGTCACATGGGCTGGTGCTCGTGAGATCCTCATCGGGATTGCATCCGTATTCAAAGTGTCAGATCAATATGAATGCATGGGGCCATACTTATATACAAGCACCTTATGTACGGGATTGTTTTTGGATTGTATATTGAACTCGGAATTTCCGAGTCGCAGGCGAGTTGATAATTTTTTTTCTTTTCCTTTCTGTTTAAAGGGTACTGTGTACATACGGCATGGTACGGTACGTATAGGTACGGTAGTCATGTTGTTGTAATTTTGAATTTTCAAAGTACATTATTTAAGTTCATGAATTTTGGTGGAGAAGGTACTTTGATGCCCGAGTACCTCTGGTTGTTTTTATTAAATTAATAGTTTTTTACTTATTTATTAAACTTTATGCACAAGTAAAAACTGTACAAAGGCAAACTTAGGTAATGCCTTGGGCATTTTCTACCGGTCTACCTTAGGGTGATGCAGAGACAATACGCAGTAGGTGCAATTACAGAAAGCAACGTAGAAAATAACTAGAATTAAAAAAGATAAATACTTAGATATCACGCCTTTTTTTTCACCGAAGAGTTAGACAGAGGTGTATTATTGACATCAACTGGGCACAAATTCAGACTCCGGGCTGCTGAGAAATTCCTAATGGAAAAACCCAATAACAGTGCCCGCTCTAAGAATCGAACCCAGGACGTCATACTCAGCAATAGCGTCTGCGATCGCTAGACTAACGAAGTAGTATTTTTTTTTAAGTTACTTGTAATAACAATAATAATGTATATAATATGTTATATTTATCGTTTTAATAGGTTTTTGCGTCAAAGTCAAAGTCAAAGTCAAATATTTATTTGCAGATAAATATGGTTACAAAAGTTCTTACAATGGTAATATAATAGTAGCTTAACATATTCAATCATAACATAATGACATGCAAATTTTTGGTATAGGTACAATCGGATCAATTAAATTTAAACTGAAGGAAATCTTTTAAAGTATAGAATGGATTCTCAATTAACCAGCTGTGTAATGCCCTTCTGAAGCGGACCATAGGAAGTTCTTTAATTTGGTTAGGAATCTTGTTATAAATCTGAGCACACATAGGGTAACAACTTCGCCTATATAGCTCCGTCTTCGTTCCAGGAATAATTAGTCTATTGGGGTATCTAGTGGCGTATCTCTATTATTTAAAAATTCCTCAATTTTCAAATTTGCACCAAGCACTGTTTATCTGTGCATCATCCAAAGGTTGACTGGTAGAAAATGCCTATGGCATTAGGTTCGCCTCTGTACATTCGTGTGCTTAAAGAATTAAATAAATAGGTAAATAAAACCTATGATTTTATTCAACAGACGGGATCTATGTGACAGCCCAGCCAGTGAAAGAGGCTATGATCTTATCGAACGAACGATATCGTGGGACGATTATCCTGGCAGGTAATAACAATATATAATAATAATATATAGCGGTGTTCATTATCTCAGATAATTTAATCCCATCGCCACTTAGTCAAAGTCAGATATCTTTTATCCGTGTTATAAAATAGACGTCTGACAGTTCTAGTGTAGAAAAACTTCAAAAAATTTCAAAATTTATTCTTAGCATAAATGTTTTGTGCAATTCGTCCGCACTCAGTTATCCACTTTAGGGCCGATTTTTCTAACGACAGTTAATTTTATCCGAGGAATACTTTTGAATTTTTGACAGTTCTTCTATAAAAAAGCTGCCAGACGTCAATTTTATTCCACGAATAAAAATTATCTGTCGATTGAAGGGTTGATCCCTTAGTGAAATATATTCTAATTTTTTAGTGACCATTTGTAACAAAAAGGTTCTAATACGTTTTTGGTTGCAATGGAATTTGAACTGTGTTATGTTAAGACATTCAGTTTGTTGTTCCATAACTTGAAAATTATCTCAAATTCTTAATTCAAATATAATCTCTATTTATCTACACTTTTATGGTACTACTAACTAATAAAACTGAATTTTACAGACCTGCAAAGAGTGAAAACATCGAAAGGATGCCTAAAGCAAAAATTTCAGCAGGTCTAAAGTATTTAACTAATAATAATCAACCACCGCAACAGACTTATGCGGAAAATATAATGAATGTAGAAAATGCAAGAAATCAAGAAGAAACGAAATATGGATCAAATAACATGTATTTAGCTAATAACAATCCAGCAATAAGTAACGCACCGAAAGAAAGGTTTAAAATAAAGGAAAATAAAAGTGTATCTCGTGTAGAAAATGACCCCGTAAGTAAGGGGCATCAAGAAGAATCAAATAAAATGTATCTAGCTAATAAAAATCCAGCAATTGTTAGTTATGCACATAAAGAAAGGTTTAAAATAAAGGGAAGGTATCCAGAAAATAAAAGTATTTCAGAAAAGGAAACTTTCCCAGTTAGTGACCGGTCCCCAGAAAAGCAAAGTTTCCCAATAAATGACCGGTCCCCAGAAAAGCAAAGTTTCCCAGTAAATAACCGGTCCCCAGGAATGCAAAGTTTCCCCGTTAATGACCGGTCCCCAGGAAAACAATTGTACCCAGCAAGTGACAGGTATCCAGTAATTCAAAGTCCTTCAGCAATTCAAAGCCCTTCAGCAAATCAAAGGCACCCAGTACCTGCATGGTACCCAGTATCTGGAGGGTACCCAGTAACTGGAGGGTACCCAGTAACTGTAAGGTATCCGGTTAGTGTGGGACCTCTTAAAAATCCAATGCAAGTTCCATTAAGAATATCATTGCGGCCTCAACATCACTTCCGAAATTGAACACTTTTATATTAAAAGTCTGTGTTATTGTTTATGTTAAATAGATAAGTTTTTACTGAATGCTTTAAAGTTATTATTTTATAAACAACTAACGACCCACCCCTGCTTCGTACAGATATTACAAAACTACGACTTTACATAACATCTGGATTTATGTGCTATAACTAATTTGAATATAAATCCTACTAATATTATAAAACCGCAAGTTTGTGAGGATGGATGGATGGATGTATGTTTGTTACTTTTTCACGCGAAAACTACTGCACGGATTTGAATGAAATTTGGCACACAGATAGTTTATAACCAGAATAAACATAAAGGATACTTTTTATCCCGATATTCCCACGGAATCGGTACTTTTGCGGGTGAAACCGTGTGGTGCTGCTAGTGTAATTTAAACATAAACCTCCCGGAACATATAAGCAGCGTATAATGTTCCCACTGCTGGCACAGGCCTCCTCTCTGTGAGAGGGAGTGGGCCGTAGTCCACCACGCGGGCCCAGTGCGGGTTGGTAGATGTCACATGTCTTCGAATTTTTGGTTCTAGGACATGCCAGTTTCCTCACGATGTTTTCCTTCACCGCGCGTTTTGAGAGCAGTGGTGATGAAATAATTTTCACAAAGTAGGTAAATCGCCCATCTGGGTTTGAACCTTCGACCTACAACTCGTAAGTTGCGGCCGTTACCACTTTACCACCACTACTCAACCTCCCGGAAAAAATGCTCTAAATAATGGTAAAAATCGCATCATAATATATTGTGTAGGTCTCAAGATCAAAGCGGTCACACAGACAGACACGAAAAGCACATACACATAATCAGCCTATAATGTTCCCACTGCTGGACCTCCACACAAGTCTCTGCTCTTTGAGAGGGAGTGGTCTATAATCCACCGTGCGGACCGAGTGCAGTTTGGTAGATGTCACATGTCTTCGACGTTGTCGAGGCCGATACCACTGGGCCAACACTACTCACACCGCCACGAAAAGTGACTTTGTTTTATATGCTATGCAAGGCAAGGACCTAAATTTTGAGACAACTTTGAAGGAGTCTACATTGGACCGACTACCTAGTCGCTCCATATAAAATACTGGTTCAGTTGCATCCGGTTAGACTGGACGCCGACCTCAACATAGTAAGTATAATAGGCAGGTTGTTTCGATCCTATTAGATTAATTATTTTCATCAAAAGTTGCATGAAATGGTACAAGTGAAATCAAAAAGCGGGTTGTACCTATTTAAATCTTCAAAAAATCTAGAAATAACATAACACGCAGCTAAACAGTTTTAAACTGAAAGCACCATTCTAGATGAGTTTATAGAGGTAGGAGGAACAGGGTGTTAAGTTCACTCATCCTCCATAGAAAAGGGAGGATCCTCCGACCAGACGGGTGTTGTGTCTGGCGGGCAACTGCCCGTTGATTCATGTCGGGCCGTTGTATCTATGCTAGTTGCGCGGTAAACTCTGCTTGCGCGATACACGATTTGCGTGACATCATTATGACGCGTTGTTCTCATGTGGCGTTGTAGATGCCAGACGGGTGTCGTGTCTGGTGGGCAACCGCCCGACGGTTGATGTTCGGACGTTGTACCTATATATAATTACGAGTTTGCTAGTTGCGTGGTAAACTCTGCATGCGCGGCGCAGGATTTTACGCGACGTTAGTGTGATGTCTAGTTCTCAAGTGGTAATATAGATGCCGCCATAAGTTCTCGATTATTCGGCATTCGATTTGGCATAGTAATGTTTGATTTAATAACCATTCGATATTATGAACGTTCGAGTATTTAGACGTTCGATTTATAGTAGTCGATCAATTGATAATCGATTATTTGGCATTCGATTTGGCATAGTACACCCTAGGTATTAATGAAAACAATAAAATAAACATAATTAAACTGAAATTCTATTACTCTGTTACACACCATCAAATCACAATTATTTTTAGTTTGTGGTTAAAAATCAAGGCTGGATTTAAAAATGTTTGCTGTAAAATTAAATCTCCTGTTGTTTTTAATGGTTTGTCATGGTAAGTAGGTAATTCAGTGTTAGTGCTCATAAATCGAAGGACAAACATCTGCGATCAGTTTTTTTTTGTTATTTTTATTACGGATGGGGATCTTGATACAAAGAAAGAGCAAATCACACTAATATTATAAAGGCGAAAGTTTGTGAGGGGGTGAGTGTGTGTGTGTGTGTTTATATGTTTGTTACTTCTTCACGCTCAAACGGCTGGACCAATTTAGACAAAATTTGGTATGGAGGTAGCTGACACCCTGGATTAACATATAGGCTACTTTTTATCCTGATATTCCCACTGGATCGACATTTACGCGGGTGAAACCGCGGGGCGCAGCTAGTTTTAAATAAAGTTTGTTGCAATCTTCTTCCTCTTAGCGTGTCGATGGCAATCTAAATCAGAATTCAGCTACGTATTTGGCACCATCACTAGCGTCCATCAGTTCCTGTACCGTGCAGCTGTCAGGACACGTAGGACATGATATTAAGTGTCCCAGCGTTTGTCAACAGAACAGCAATACATTTAGATTCCACGGCAGAATCATCTATGAATCTCCACCTAGTGCCGGATTAAGACTACTTGATGCCCTAAGCAATCCACGCCTGTAGCATGTTTTGGAAAAATACGAGGCGACTAGTGGATAGGAGGGCTATCCACCAGTCGCCTCGTATTTTTCCAAAACATCGACGAGCCATTTGTAAAGATTGGCGCACATCTCTAGAGTGACTTTTGGGTCTTGTAATATCTTGCTGATAAACAGCCTTGCCATTCATGGGCTAGCAAATACTGTTTCGGTGCTGTTTCTGCTTTAAGGTGCCCCCGAGACGTGATGCCCTAAGCAATTGCTTAATTTGCTTATGGGCTAATCCGGCACTGCCTCCACCTGAACAGGTTTTCCTTGCTTCGGCCAACCTGGGTCTAGAGTCTGTTCGTCAAATTAGTTGCAATCATTACTTAAAGTGATTTGAAGAATTTAACAACATCATCTGCCTTTTCCCAACTATGTTTGGGTCGGTTTCCAGTCTAACCTGATGCAGCTAAATACCAGTATTTTACATGGAGCGTTTGCCTATCTGACCTCCACAACCTAGTTACTGGGTAATACGATACCCTTTGGTAAGACTGGTTGACAGACCTTCGGGCTACTGAGGACTGTCAAAGATCCACGCATGACAGCCGGGACCAATGCCTTAACGTGCGTTCCGAGGCACGGAGGGGTCTTGGTATGTGAAGATAGTCACCCATCCACGGACCAACCGCGGCATGCTTAGCTTAACCTGATCGATCGACCAGTTCGGCTGTTATTACTAAGCCACACGCCCCAAAAAATTAAGAATTTAACATCAATTTTTAAATAAAAGTTTATAGTTTTTTTTTGTTATAGTGTCATATTGCCAAAGAAGAATCGAAGGTGGCTTTAAAGTGACAGCGAATAAACCATACGTCGTAAGTGGTTAAACTGTTTAAAAATAATTGGTAATTATGTCAAATTATTTATTCACGTGCCTAGTTTTATCAAGAGCAGTGGTGGCTAAGTTGTACCGACGCCGACTTACGAGTTGTTTTTTGTGTAAATAATTTATAACCATTGCTCTCAAAACGATGAAGGAAAACAAGGAAACCGGCATGTCCTAGAACCTTAAATTCGAAGACATATGACATCTGCCAACCCGTACTGGGCCCGCGTGGAAGATTATAGCCCACTCCCTCTCGAAATCCCAGGCTTGTGACCCAGCAGTAAGAACAGCTGATAATGCGAATATTGACTACAGTTATATTATAAATTCATACTTATTAGGTACAGAAAGCGTCACTATCTCCTAACCCCTCAAGTTTTAAAATGTTACACTGCTACAACATTGAATTCCTTACGAATAATCTAAAGAATACTTCAAAAAGAGTCCATTGTGTTGACTCGGATTCGAACCATCGCATCACCGAACGTCGTCATACTCATACCGGCAGTTTGACGAACTAGCCAGCGAGCCCATACGAATTGCGATGAAATTGTTATCTACTATCGGCTGAGTCATTATATCTTTAGGTCCCTGTCTAATCGAAAGATGTTATAATTTGAGGGTATCCATTAATTTTACTTACTTACGTTGTCTTTATAAAATTAATCCATACCTTCAAGTTATAACTTTGTATACGTTCACTTAAAACGGCGAAGAGTAAACGACTACTAATTTTATCAATAATTTTTTTAAATGATTTCTGATTTTATGAGAACTAAAATAGTTGTTCTGTTTGTTGTAAAATAAGATCATAGTTTTGTTAAATAATAGCAATAATAAATATTAATAAATGATTAATAAAGTATTTTATTTTTCTTGATTTTTTAATTCTTTATAAATAATTACTACTTAAAACAAAATAGAAAAATAAATCAAAATAATATAATGAACAAAAAGCACATTTCGTGCCTATATAGGATTTGAACTTCCAATCTTATGCACGGTAAGCGGTCTTGAAACCTCCAGTCTATTTAGACGATGAATAAGTTGTCGTAAATGTTAACCCTATTATTGTTGCTTGTCGTCGCAAAAGTATTGTTTTATTGAAAAAAACAATAATAAAAACAGAATTAAAAAAAAAAAAACTTACTTAAACTTATTTATTCACTAAAACAATACATTATTTAAAATAAAATGTTTTTGCAAAATACAAAAACCAACTTGGGCCTATCACGGATTTGAACGCACATGTCTTTTGGTGGGGTAACTAGTTAATGCAGCTGTGTGTACATAGCTAGCAAAATGGCAAAAACCTCATTTTCGGGGGATAATGGTATGATGTTATGCTTTATTTTTAGGTGTATTTAGTGAAAGCATCATTATCAGAAAGAAATTACGACTACTGGATGTGTGGCGGTGCTATAGTAACCAGTGACTTCATAATCACATCAGCAGCTTGCGTTGAAGATGTGGAGTACCTGTATGTGATAGCAGGGTACAATAAATACGTCACTGACAAGAACCTTGAAGAAGATCGATGTACTAGTAGAATGAAGAAGAAAGTTGTATTCACCTGTGTGCCCATATGTAAGTAACCTATCTACATGTTCTGATGTCGTGAGGAAAGTTTTGAATATGAATAGTGATGGTTATCTATAAGAGTAGGGGAAATCAAAGATATTTTGGATGGACTGTGTAAGAGATGAAAAAAGGGGTTTACTACTGAGATGACGACTAAAAGAAAGAAATAAAGAAAAATGCGTTTATTGGCATTACAGCAAAATAAATACACCTTACAACTATAAAAAAAGAAAACAAAGATTATAATGCCAAAAGGGCCTCAGCTCATCATACAGTCACACATCAGACTAACAGAGCACTGATGCGCTGCACTGATGTGTGACTAATAGAGCAGTATGGAAGAAGACATTCTGCGCCAACCCCCAAGGGCAAGAGAGGGTTAAATAAATACTTAAATAAATTCTTTATTTCACCAAAAGCCATCACATTACAATATCCAAAGACTAAGAGCATAATATAAGGCTTATAACTAGGTCACAATAATTTTAATACTCTGACTCCTAAACTGTATAACTGCCTGTGTCTTAGGAGTCAGTGGTTCTTCGTTACTTAGATAGTTGTGCATTAGAGAGAGCGGAGGAAAACAAGTTAGATATACGGGGTATATTGTAATTAATTAGGGAAACTTCATAGAAGGGTACCGGTAACTAGGTAATATCAAAAAATAATACGAATTTTTTGATGCCCTATGATTTTGCTTATTTTTCCATATAAATGTACACATTATTATTATTTTAAATGTTAGCATAGATTATGTAAATATTATCATGTTATGGATTTGGAATTAAATTAATATCTATCCCATAATAGATTTCCTAAAATAATAATTTGGACACACACATCTTCTGTTACTTTAACAGAAAATGTGTTTACTTCGATAAAAGTAGTATGTAGTAGTTTGTGTTTTTTAATAGTATTTTTTTCTTTTTTGACATTACATTTTATTATTTCCAGCCTACAACTTTGACTTCGATCAAGTAGAGAAATGGTCGCAGATAGACATAGCTTTGGCCAGGGTGGAATCGTCTTACAACTTCGAGGACACGGCTTACGAGAACATATGCTCATACATACCGACTAAAATACCTATTAACTACGATGCTAAATATCAGATACCTGACACTGATTGTATGGTGATGGGATGGGGACATGATAAAAAATGGCGGCAGGTAACATTTTAATAGACTTAGGGCTGATATTTCCAACGCCTCTTATCTTTATCGGAGGAATAATTTTGAATTTTTGACAGTTCCGTGCATACATAAACTGTCAGACGTCAATTTTATTCCACGAATACAAATTATCGGTCGATTGAAAAATCAGCCCTTCGAATTATTAGTCTAGCTGACCCCAGCGAACTTCGTACCGCCTCAGAATCAACTACAAAATGTGTGAGAAAATGAATTATCTTCATTATATATTTTAATGAATTTTTTTCATGTTTTAATACTGATTCTGCTATTCGAGGCGGAGACAAATCCAAGAAATCAAAGATTATAAAAATCGGTCCAGCCGTTCTTGTTATAAATAGTGTACCCAACCCGACTTTCTTTTATAGAAATAGATTACGTGGACACACATAATCGGTCGAAGTGCCGGTGCTTGGGGCCTATGCCCAGGAGTGGACGTATTTCGGCTGAAATGATGATGATGAATGACTTTTGTATTCCCTGAACTGGTAGGCAGAGGCATGACTATTTAATTAATCACAAATTGCTAATAAAAAAAAAACTTGAGCAGTGGTGGCCCAGAGGTAATGGCCGCGACATACAAGTTGGAGGTCGTAGGTTTTAAACCAGACAGGCGCTTTACTTTGTGTAAACAAAGTAAAGACAAACACTCCAGTAAGTGGGGCATGGTCTGATCAGAATATATCTACAGGAGTTATACTTATGATACTTTCAATGGGCAGCCTAACACCATGTAAAGCCGAAATGTTTCATGTTTTCAGAGAAGTGATAAAACTAATTACAATTCTGAAATATTAAAGTATACATCCACACTAGTCATAGACAAGAGTAAATGTATCAGGGAATATATGTACTATCCCAAAATGACACCGATCATAGAGCAATACATGATATGCACTTTAGGTGTGAGCGCCATAGATGATGCAGGACAGCCTAAAGAAGAGGTTTTAGATCCATCTAAGTATACATTGCTAGACGGATGTGTACCCGGAAGGAGAATGGATCAGCAAAATTCATCTGTAAGTATGTTCTAGGCTTTATAGTTGACCATCCACTGCTTCGTAGGATGTGCACGGAGAGGGTTGCCACGTTAGCTGCGCGGTTCATTAATTGTTTGTAGAGAATACGTGTGTGGTGTGGGCGTGGGTCACAGTGGACGATCACGGCTACATTTTTATATATGGCGGAGCTAAGTACACGTGCGTAGCTTAGCCTGGGGTCTATCTGACCACAGACCGACCGCAACAGACGACGTGCAGCCGTCCGTTACTGACGACGGCCGAATGCTGTGTTCGTAAATACACGGGT
Source organism: Oligia fasciuncula (assembly GCA_963082905.1). Lineage (NCBI taxonomy): Eukaryota > Metazoa > Arthropoda > Insecta > Lepidoptera > Noctuidae > Oligia > Oligia fasciuncula. Next base: position 9,116,400 of record OY720409.1, read on the forward strand.
CGCGGTCTCGCTCGCACGCCGACCGCGACCCCCAGGTGCGACGGCGGCAATGAACGTTTTGACAACAGGCAGCGCGGCGCGGCGGTTCGGTCATCCGTCGTGACGTCACGCTGTCGGTCGTGTGACAGTTCAATAAAGAGACCGTAGCCTTTACTGCCTTAACCGTGGGTGGCTTTGGAAGAAGTCCTTATGCAGCATGCTAACACGTTCCAAGTCACAAATACCAAGCATTATTCACCACGCTCCTGTGAACTATGCATTAATTATATCAGTCCTTTTCAGTGCTATGAACAAAGCAATGGTAACCAAAATACAGACTATATGAATGCACGAAGAGTGCTTCCAAAGACTAATAAAACATATTACAATTATACAACGCGTGAATATATAAAAAATGCTGCTCGTAAAAGAAGTGCTAACCGAACACGAAGGAACGGAATTTGCCAGGTAGGTGTTTTTAGTTCTCAGCCGTTAAGATTTCCTCGAAATGTGGTTTCGTCATATTAAGGCCCTGCCTTGAAAATAAATTGACGTTTGAAGGACGTGGCTTATTTCCCACGCACGTGGGGAGTGATGGATCCATCTTCTGTGGTCGGACGCCTCGTCGCTGCTTATAGCTGAACAAGTGGCCAAAAGTCATGGACGTAATATACATAGCCAAAAGTGGAACTAACGAAATCACTGACCGGAATCTATAAACATTACTTACTTAGCATTGGCTTTGACTAAGCATCATTCTTGTCACTGTCGCACAACTGTGAAAATAAAAGTGCAAGTTATAGACGGAAACATAATAATATCTAAGAAAAATGTGCACGCTAAGTAGGTACCTAACGTTAATTTATTTCAGTCCATGACATTTTTGCACAGCGACAATGGAGTCGACAAATGATACAAATAGAACTGTGCTCTATTTTAATTGTTAAGCTATTATACAAATAAACTATTTTTATTTGTTACAAACATATTCATTATATAATTTTAAATATTTTTATAAAAAAAAAAAACATTTATAAATATTAAAAAATAATAGTGACCCATCGGCATCAGAAATAGGGTCCGAGCCGCCACGGTCAGGGCTCTACAGAGAGGAAGCTCCTCACTATGCGTGCCGTTTCGAGGAGTACTGCTTTCTGAAAAAAAAAAAACAAATCAAATCAAATCATTTTATTTCTTTGCAAACATGGGTAAAAAAGACACATAGATGTTTCATATTTATAAGTTCTCCACATTTTACCGTCCAATGGGCATGCAAATAGTGTACATACAGTTTCAGTTTAACATACTTAATTGAAAACATAATACAATAAAATAAGATTGTCAATCATAAAAATTTAAATAAAAAATAATATAAAATGTCAAACGGAGTAAAAGTATGTCAAACCATAATAATAATATGTCAATCAGTAATAATACACATGTCAATCAGCAAGTGAATCATCATTAATAAAGCTGTCAACAGTGTAATAGCATTTAAAAAGTAAGATTTCAATGAGCGCCCTTTTAAATTGTAATATAGTCAATTTTTTTATAATATTCGGTAATTTATTATAAATGCGAGGGGCAATACCAAAAAAACTTTTTTGCATAAGTGCAGTTTTACATTTCACATGACATAATTTATTAACGTATTGTGTCCGTATTGGATTTTTCCTGACCTCTGATAATTTTTGGAATAGTTGTGGGTTACATTTAACAAACAAGGCGAGCTGAGAGAGCTTCCTGTGTTGGTTGAGGCTCTCCGCTATTAGGCAATATGCAACTGCTATGCTCTCTCGACCACCCTTGATTGACTGGTGGCGAATGCCTCAGGCTTTGAGTTCACCTTTGTACACTTAAATTTGCATAAACTTTAATTTACTTTATACTTGAATAAAATGTTATTATTACTATTATAATTAAATATTATTTTGAGCTTGTTTTCAGAATGATCACGGCGGGCCACTAGTCACTTGGGTCGGGACCAGCGAGGTCCTTATCGGTGTTGCTTCGGTATTCCAAATAGATGAGGACTATAACTGCATTGGACCTTTCTTACATACCAGTACTCAGAGTAATGCAGCCTTCATAGATTGTGTTTTACATGATTCGGGCAAAAATAAAGGAAGGTAAGAAGTTCTTAAAATAATAGTAGATACAAGGATCTTTTGGCGCTCGAATGACGTTAAAAGAGGGCGCTGTTGGCAAATATTTTGTGCAATTGTTTTGTGAAATGTCACTTGAAAATCAAGATGGCGACGTTAGTTTAGAATCTGGCCGCACGCCCTTAAAATTTTGTTGCGCTATAGGTGTGTGATGACCTTGACCTGGAGAATAAAGGAAGAAGAAATTGCCAACCAGAAGGCGTTTTACAAGCACAAGAAATCTTGTAGTAGGTAGTGGTACGATGGCGAGAGTCAGTTATACTCCCCGCAGTTGTGATATTTTTTGTACTATATGATCCATACATGTGAACTTTTTGGTTACTTTTTCACGAAAACCAGTTTTCAATGTTATAACTTAAATTTAAATATACATATGGTCAAAAGTCGTTTCCCAGCAATAAGTTTTGCTCATTACCTACTTAGTTTGATGTGATAACGGCTATGAGATAGGACTTTTTACACCGGCATAAATTATATTTTTTCTAGGCGAAGTGCGCTATGCGACAGTCCACCAAACGTGAGGGGTTTTGATATGGTTGAGAATCACATATCCTGGAAAAACCACCCAGCGGGGTAAGTAATATTTGCTATAAAGAGTTACTGGATCAGGCGGAATTTTTAAGGTAATTTTGTCAAACCATGTGAACAGAAAAAACTATACCTCACACGGTAACCAATCGAAACACTTGATAGTAATCTATATCTATTTATAGTTTACCTACCATGTTTTTGTGCGGGCGCCGTCAGCTGTAGGTACTGCCCATCTGTTAGCTGCCACACTGAATTGTATTTATTTTATTACGGATGCTTCTAACGTGTTTCTATCTCGTTTTCACATGTATAATTTCAACATGAATGATGTAACCACCATTATAAAAGAAAATAAAAAAAAAGTGGTGTTACTTACCTGCGGTGCTATTCTGTAAAAATCTCACAGTGAAAACTTAGGTGAAGTGAGCGTGGAGTGAGCTGTCAAAAGTGTCCAAACTCACTTCACCTAAGTTTTCACAGTGAGATTTTTACAGAATCGACCGGTTGTTCTTCTCTATAGGTTTGGAATGGACAACTAGCTTCATATTTCTGACTGACCGAGACCTTGACCATTCAAAAGTGCATGTAATTGGTTTATCATACTAATATTATAAATTCGAAAGTAACTCTGTCTGTCTGTATGTTACCTTTTCACGCCTAAACCACTGAACGGATTTAGATAAAATTTGGCAGGGAGATAGATTGCATTCCGGGGAAGGTCATAGGTTTTATTACGATTTTCCCACGAGATCGACACTTATACGGGTGAAACCGCGGGGCGCTGCTAGTTTGAAATAAATGCTTTGAGTTTGAATAATAATTAAGTTTTATTTTCAGTCCTGCAGAAAATGAACTGCTTGAAGCAAGGTTTGGACCATATTAACGAAACTCAAGGGTGATAGTGTTAGCACCAAGCCCTCTGTACCTACACGTATCGATTATAAAGGAAAATACAGGGTTATTTGTAAAACACCAGCAACCTCTTAAGAGGTCATTGTACTCATCATTATAAACAACTTTTACTATGGGACCAAACCTGAAATCGCGAAAAAAAAATCAGCTGTTCCCTACATTTATGTTCGTATAACTCGTCAAAATGTAGGGAACAGCTGATTTTTTTTTCGCGATTTCAGGTTTGGTCCCATAGTAAAAGTTGTTCATAATGATGAGTACAATGACCTCTTAAGAGGTTGCTGGTGTTTTACAAATAACCCTGTATAAGCGCAGCAGATCTGTATAACTACGTTTATTGTTAAAATACATTTTATAATTGCTATTTATAAGTTCTGCCTCTGTGCGGCGTAAAATATAATTATTAAACCCTTAATTTTTCTGTTACTTTCGTTCAGACTTTTTGTATCTGCGGAATAAATAATTTTCTTCACTGCCCTTGGTTGTCTTTTTTAGTCGCGTAATGATAAATAAATAAAATCATAATGAATTATTAGACAAAGTTTTGTTTGCAGTTTCAAAAGAGAATGATATATTGCCAGCAGTTAGCAAACGCTAAAAACATCTAAAAATATGTCTTTTTTAATTCAGCGCAACGACTGTGTGGCGGCGTCTACATCGCCACACGCAAACTACGCATCATACATTTGTACATTTGTTTTATTTTTTTTGACGTCACGCAAAATCCTGTATCGCGCAAGCATAGTTTACCGCGCAACTAGTATAACGTCCCGACATCAATCTTTGGGCATTTGCCCACCAGACACACCCATCTGTCTGGTCGGAGGATCCTCCCTTTTCAATGAAGGATGGGTGAACTTTACACCCTGTTCCTCATACTTTTACGCCTTTTTTCCAGAAAAAAAATCACATTATACAGGGTGGCACCAACTCATACATATCGACTCGCAAACTGTTACAATGAATGATTTAACCCCAGGAGGGTTAAATCATTCATTGTAACAGTTTGCGAGTCGTCCTGTCTCTGTTCTGTTTCGGAGTCTGTCCTGCACATGATTTAACCCTCCTGCGTAGAATTTTTTTTTTACTCTTTCGAACTTTGGTTCGAAAGTTCAATCCAATCGAATCATGTCTGAATCCAAGATAACAGGTTGCGCGTCGTGTCCCTGATGTATTTTGTTGTGTGTTATTCAAAATAGTTTTCAACATCAAGAAAAACCGTTGTAGGTATAATTGTCTAGTTAGTATTAAAAAACAGCATTCACCACAATCACGAAACCCAAATACAATAAAAATATTATTCATTTGCCATTTCAATACGCAGTTACAGACCGTCAAATTAAAAATTCTAGTGTTGACAATGTTTTATGATCAAGGGTAGATTTAAAAATGGTTATAACAAAGTTTGATCTTTTGTTATTAATAACAATTTTTCATGGTAAGTTAGTGACATAATAATAACAAGTTGTAGTAAAATGAAGGATAAAACAAATAATTAATAGTTCAAATTAGTTGTGACAAAGGCCTCTTTATTTTTGGATTTGAAGTGCCATACTTACAGTTTTTTTGTAGGATTCGTTAGTGCTGTAAGTAAATTTACTATCACACTCACAGACGTCACTTAAAAACAATCAATCATTAGCATTAATTGATAAGTTGGAACGCAGGCAGTCAAAATTATGGAGCATTACATTTTGTTGACATGGGCTAAGATATACTGGCCAATTAAAGATAATGATAGATTATTTTTAAGTGACATGTCTAAGTGCAGTAGATATTATGATATCAATAAAGTGAGTTAATATAATTTTAGTGTCTCATTGCGAAAGAAGAATAGTAGACGGCGAACAAGTAACTTCAGAAAAATCGTACGTGGTAAGTGTCAGTCTTCTTTTGTAACATCTAGCAAAATAGCGTTTTGTTTTATTATTAGCCTTGACAGAGATCATACTGTAGGTAACACGTAGGTATTCTGTTAATTGAATACGATTAAAAATGGGGGGCGCTGTTGGTAAATGATAAATGATGGTAAATTTTATTTATTTCTGTAACTTAGTTGAAGAAAACACTAATACATTAAATTGTGTTTATAAAACTAGATGATTTCTCTGAGAAGAAAGAACGAAAGCCCGAAATATACTCAGAGGTCACAGTTTCTTTTGTAGTCCAGACATAATCTTTGTCAGGCCATATGAGGATGAGGTCCTCATATGCATATGGGGAATCATTTGCAATAATTCCTCCTGGACTCCTTAACAAAAAAGTAGCATTATAAATAAGTTATTTTTTATGACTGCAGGTGTACTTAGTAAAAGCAACAATATCAGACAGAACGTACGACTCTTGGCTGTGTGGTGGTGCCTTAGTCTCCAGAGAGTTTATCATCACATCTGCGGCTTGTGTTGAAGACGTGCACTATATGTACGCGATCGCAGGGTACAGGAAATACGTGAATGATAAAAACCTAGAAAATGATGATTGTACCAAACAAATGAAAAAGAAAATTGTGTACACATGTGTTCCGGTCTGTAAGTATATAGCAACTAATAGTACTATAGAGGAATAAGTAACAGGGTGTAACGTTCACTCATCCTCCATATAAAAGGGAGGATCCTCCGACCATATGGGTGTCATGTTTGGTGGGCAACTGCCCAACGATTACTAGTGGCGCGGTAAAACCTGCTTGCGCGATGCAGGATTTTGCGTGACGTCAGTATGATGCGTAGTTTGCATGTGGCGGTGTAGACATCGTAAAAACATATGTTTTTACTATGGTGTAGATGCCACTGCAGTACCTGTGCATTTAAGCGGCCGTTAAAGTCAGTATAGCACATCAAGTTTAAAAAATTGGCATTTTAAAGCGTCTTTGCTAGTCATACCTGTTTTTATTGGATGACAAATAAACTGACGGCCCACAAACCGGGCTATTCTGTAAAAATCTCACCGTGAAAGCTTAGGTGGAGTGAGCAGCCGCTGTCAATAACGTCAATCTCAAGCATGAGGCAGAATGATAGCTCAGTAATTCACCTAAGTTTTTGGTTCTAGGACATGCTGGTTTCCTCACGATGTTTTCGTCCACCGTTTTGAGAGTAGTGGTGATGAAATAATTTACACAAAGAAAAACCAGTCACTCGCCAGTCTGGGTACGAACCTACGACCTACAACGCGTAAGTCGTGGCCGTTACCACTTGGCCACCACTGCTCTCAGTATTTAAATATTACCACACATTTCTAACACACGCTGTATATTAGGGTACTAGAGCCGGTCGATTCTGTAAAAGTCTCACCGTGAAAACTTAGGTGAAGTGAGTTGTCAATAGTGTCAATCCCTAGCATCATGTGGAATGACAGCTCACTTCACCTAAGTTATCACGCTGATGTTTTTACAGAATTGCACCGCAGTAATTCTATTTTACAGCCTACGAATTCGACTTCAACAAAATAGAGAAGTGGGCGTACATAGATATAGCGTTAGTCAAAGTGGAATCACCGTACGATTTTGATGACGCTAGATTTCAATTAATGTGCTCGTACGTACCAAGTATAATACCTATAAACTATGATCTTAAACGTCAGGCAACCAATGTGGATGCTATGGTATTAGGGTGGGGACATACGGAATACTGGCGACAGGTAATTTTTTTTTCTCTAATTTACAATTATTGGGTTGTAATATATGTATAGTCCTTCAGACGGTATTTGGGCCGTGGCCTAGCTTTCGGCGTGGGAGATATTATAGTGCATAAGCTAGAGTGTGCGCAGACACAGGTGATAGGACGGCAATCCGATACGACCGGATCAGGCGTAGGACCAACGGCTTAACGTGCTTTCCAAGGCACGGGGGTATCACACTGTTAATAAGAAATTCCTAATGGAAAGACCCAATAAACTTCTCCGACCGGGGAAACGAACCTAGGACCCGACGGGGCAGTTGGTAACGGGGGTGTTGGTAATAAATCAGAGTATGAATGTTGTTAGAAGTGTACGGAAAGACCAAAGAAACTGTCGGTGGACTGTGTGAAAGATGATAAGATGATTTCAAAGGTTAAAAAGGGGATGACTATTGACATGATAGCTAGAGAATTCATCATTTGCCTAGCCTTTTCCTAACTATGTTGGGGTCGGCTTCTAGTCTAACCTGAGCCAGCTGAATACTGGTATTTTACGTGGAGCGACTGCTTATCTGACCTCCACAACCCAGTTAATGGGTAATACGATACCCCTTGGTAAGACTGGTTGTCAGACTTTCGGGCTTCTGACTACCTGTAACGACTGTAAAAGATCCAAGAATGATAGCCGGGATCAACGGCTTAACGTGCTTTTTGAGGCACGGAGGGGTCTCGGTATGTAAAGATGGTCACCCGTCTACAGACCAACCGCGGCAAGCGTAGCTTAACCTGTTCGTTTTTATTGTCTTATTTTTTTTACCTTACATCATTTTACCACAATCTATTCACCGTATATATTTTTAGCAAGGGGATCTCGCAAATTACAACCAGGATTACTTACGCTTTGGTGCCACAACGATATTCGATAAAAATAAGTGTCAACAAGAATATAGAGATTATGCGGACTTGACAAAAGTTATAGAGAAATACATGATATGTTCTATGGAACCTGGTCACTTAAATGACCACGGGGTGCCATATTCGATGAATCAAAATCCCGGGAGGACTAGATGTATCACTGAGAAACAGAAGTCAATGGGTCATCAAGGTGTACTCGTAAGTAATCTGTATCTAAAGAAAGCAATGTCGCTTTTCGTGTCTGTCTTTGTGATCGCGATGATCTTATAGAGGTATGAGGAACAGGGTGTAAAGCTCACTCATACTCTATAGAAAAGGGAGGATCCTCCGACCAGACGAGTGTAATGTCTGGCGGGCAAATGCCCGATGATTCATGTCGGGCCGTTGTATCTATGCTAGTTGCGCGGTAAACTCTGTTTGCGCGATGCAGGATTTTGCGTGACGTGTCAGTATGACGCCTTGTTCGCATGTGCCGTTGTAGATACCGCTACAGTCTTCTAAAAATGTTTTGTAATGAAATCAATTCTCTGTTTAGTGTAAAGTTAAAATTACATCAGACAAACCAGAACAAGCACTAATGAGCCACCTGGTGCACGATGGAGATGAAACACGTAAACGTATGAGCTTAAACGAAAAAAGCAATAAAATAACAAATATCAATGTAAATAGAACAGGTTTTGTGAAAGGAACAGATAATGATAACGGAACTGTTATTGTAAACGGAACTGATATTGTGAACGGAAGTGTTTTTGCGAGCGGAACTGATATTGCAAACGGTACTGATAATGATAACGGAACTGATATTGTGAACGGAACTGATACTGCTAAAGAAGCTGCTATCGTAAACGGAACTGATATTGCTAACGGAACTGATATTGTTAATGAAACTGATTATTTTGGCGGAGCTGATTTCATTTATAAACCTGGTTTTGGAAACATTAGTGGTTACTTTAACAGAACTTTCACTCGAAGAAACGGTATTTGTCAAGTAAGATCTTCATAAGATGTTGTTTAAATTAGGTTAAGACACACTAAGCCGGTTTCTGTAAGTCCATTGAATTTAATCAGTGCAGTTCTCGTAATTTTAAGAGCGGATCTCAGTCTCAATCTGTCAAAAAACCCTCGAATTTACCTACATTTTGACATTTCTTTGTCGCCGAGATGAGACTGCGACTAGATTTTGAAAGTTTTAAATTACGGGAATTGGCCTTCTGTTGTACCTACTCGTAAAAACCATGCCAAGTAATTTAATTGCCTGTAGATATTTGGAAAATCGATCACAGCACTTGACAATAGATTTGGCAGCGTGTTCTGTGTTTTTTTGTTGATCAGCCTGTCAGGAAAAGTAAAATTACCTATAATAGAATCAATAAAGCTTATTCGCTATTTGACATAATTATGTACTTATCATTTACACTGCTATAAAATCTTTTAGTCCCAATCAATCTTTTCATTCTCAGAACGACCATGGAGGCCCACTTGTCACTTGGGTGGGAAAAAGAGAGGTTCTCATTGGTGTAGCTTCAGTTTTCAAAATTACAGAGGAAAATAAATGCATTGGACCTTTTTTGTATACCAGTACAGTGTGTAACGGAGCCTTTATAGCTTGTTTATTAGGCGATAGAAAAGCAAATGTTTTAAGAGGGAAAGATACGAGTGTAAGTACTAGGTGAGTCACATAATATTGTATGTGGTGTGGATACACGAACGGTATGTTGTCGACGGGTGTACGGATCAATGTATCAAACAATATTTGATACATTGATCCGTACACCGTCGACAACATACCGTTCGTGTATTTGAGCACCGTACTCAATACACGAGCGACACGTTGTCGACGGCGGGCGTCGACTGGTGTCGTTCGTGTATATGATCAGTTACTCTTTATTAGCAGTACCTAATTACTACTACTAGACATAAAGCTAATTTGTAAAACTTTTGTTTCACAGACAGGCACTGTTTTGCGACAGTCCTCCTAGCGTAAAGGGCTTTGATACAATTGAAAGTTATGTATCGTGGATGGACCACCCTGCTGGGTAAGTTCTTTTAAATAAAAAAATTGATGCGGTCAAAGACGATGAATCTGATATATTTTTCCGAGTTGAAATATTGTCATTTGAGTGATTATAGCAAAATATAATTGGGAAATATTTAATTGATGCTGTAAAAACGTCATCATCATCATCATCATCATTTCAGCCGAAAGACGTCCACTGCTGGACATAGGCGTCCCCCAAGCACTTCCACTTCGACCGGTTCTGTGCTTCTCGCATCCAACGGGTTCCTGCGGCCTTCACAAGGTCGTCGGTCCATAAATTAATGAAACTCTAAAAACTTTTTTGGTTTTAAAAACTGTTTTGTACCTCTTTTCAACTTTCTGTCCTTTTCTCGCAGTTGGTAACTAAGCTAGGGTACCCTGACCAAAAGGGCCTAACCCTCTTGGTCAGGGTACCCTAGCTTAGGTCAAAACTGTGACCATCTACAATCAAGTTGCAGTTAGGCTATTCAGGATTCATAAAAAGAGTTTTTAAAGAAAATAATTAATCATATTAGAGTTTTCTTTCATATTTAAAATCAGCCTAGTCAAATGTTTCCTACATTTGACTAGGCTGATTTTTCAATCTTATGATAACTTTATTGGAGGAATATTTTTAAAATTTTGACAGTTTATTCATAGAAAAACTGTCAAACGTCAAATTTATTCCTCGAATAAAAGTTATCTGGCGATGGAAAAAACAGCCCTAAATAAAATGCCAAACTTAAAGATAAATATTTTATTACATTATTTACAGAATTAATTAATATTTAAATCAAAAAATTAAATCCTAACTTAACTTTATAAAACTATACAGAAACTAAAAAAATTAAACCGACTTCAAAATGAAACTAACTCAAAATTATGAAATAACTTTAATTTCGGAAGTCGGTGTCTTTGGGATCTGTATTTTATAGTTTTAGATTTTTGCCACCCGCACTTCAGTTACAAGACAGGCCGTGGTGTCCGAGGCTATTGACATCTTCGCTATAGTGATAGCGATGGGGAGTGCCTACTCGTAGGGAAGCAGCGAGGCGAAAAGTAGTGTCGTCGAACAAATTGCCCATGTTCGACGAAGGTAGTGCATGAAGCCAAAGACCCGACTCCCACCTACCCACAGCCAGCAGACGCGCACGTTTCGCAGTAGTAGCAGACGATTTAAGGAAATTGCAGAGTAGTAACTTTGCAGAGCGGCTCATCCCACTGGCTCTGGGAAGATGGATTGTTGGGTGGATCTGTATTCGGGCAAACGAGTGTCCAGGCATCCATAGCATCGGTGAACCACGGTAGATCAGAATTAATCAGTGTGGAGGCTAGGATTTTCCTGATTAATTTATCAGTGCCGTGAACCGAGGATATGAAAGCTGGTAAACTAATACTAGAAATTTTGCGGATGCCAAACTAATTTAACTTCAGTTTGTTAATATTCCTATCGGTGTTCACGCTGCAAAAATAAAAACATTAGGTAAATTAAGTCATATGACAAGACGAATTTAATTATTATGTCCTGTTTTAATGATAAAAATTAATGAAAGATTGTAAAATACAATTAATAATTCTACCTATCTAATTAGCCCGTTCGAACTTACGACCTTCTATTCGTATGTATGGGCCGTTCCCACTGGGCTACCACTGCTCTCCAGCAGCACTCTGCTCCAGGCAGGCATTTTTCTTTGTGTAAATAATTTCATCACCACTGCTCTCAAAACGGTGAAGGAAACAATAGTGAGGAAACCGGCATGTCCTAGAACCAAAAATCTGAAGACATGTGACATCTACTAACCCAGCACTGGGACCGCGTGGTAGATTATAGCCTACTTCCTCTCGAAGAGAGGAGCCCTATGTCCCAGCATTGGGAACATTATAGGCTGATTATGCATGATTATGCAATTAGCCCGTAATGTCCCATTGCTGGGCAAGGGCCTCATTTATAATTGTAAATGTTTACATATTACAGACCTGCAGATAATGAAAATCATTTGCGTGGTAGACTAGTACCGAATGTGAAGAGAGACCGGTACGCAACAAATGTAAAAGAAGATTCAGAAGAAGATGTCAATCCATTAAGTGATATAAATACGCAACATAAAATCTTTCGCAACTTTCGACCAAAAAAAGACGAGCAGGAAACAAACGATAGATTTTCATTAAACATAGGCCTTCCACCAGGAATAACGCCTCCACCAAGAAAGAGGCACCCTCTAAGAAAAAGACCTTTACCAAGAATTAGATCTCCACCAAAACAGGAGCAACTACCAATCTTTGGGTCTCCACAAGAAATGCAGTCTCCACCAATATACAGTCCGCCACCAGAACTGGCTGCACCAGCAATCACAATCACCACACAGCCTTCACCTAAAATGGAACCGCCACCAATAAGAAGACCTCCACCAATAAGGCCTCCACTGAAAATAGGGCCTTCACCAATAATGAAGCGTCCGCCAGAAATGGGGCGTTCACTAATAATGAGGCCTCAACCGATAATGGGGCCCCCACCGAAAATAAGGCTGCCACCCCAAATGGAACCTCCAGCATTTGATGAAATTCAAAGTTTTAAGAGTGATGAATTATTTGTGAAGAAAAAATTCGAAAGTAAACCAATCCCTAAAGCCAACCAATCAAGCTCTGTTATTCAGCCAAAGAGAGAGAGCCAGATACAAAGACGACCTCAAAGGCCTCTTTACGGTTAATCAGGCTGCGCAACGTTACCTGACGTTTTTATTTGTATAAATTAAATAATTATTTTGTAATAAAACATAGATACAATTATTTATAAATGATTATTATTTTTTATCTCGAGATCACGGGGTTTCAGTCCTTTGGAAGGTGTACGAGGGCCCGAAGCCAACCCGCACCGGCCACTTGACGGCGGCGGCCACTTACATATTTTTTATTGGAATCAGGCACTAATCGACGACTATCCCTGTATGCACTATGTAAGTGCACCGAGAACCCTCGGTTGGTGCAAGACTATACGACAGGACGAAACAAAATATTTTATAATTATTTTAAATTTCATTTATTTATTTACCTAATAAATACATTTCAAAATATTTATATAAAAAAATAATACTACGCCGGGTATCGGGAGCAGGGTCCAAGCTACCTATAGTTAGGGCTCCAGAGACAGGAACCTCACAACACCAGCTGTATCAAGGAGTACTGCCTTCTGAATCAAGCCCGTGATCCAACCGCCTAACGAGAGCCTCGAGAGATATTGACCGAGGCTTTTGGTCATCAGGCCATTGCCCGATACGTCAGTCGGCAAAGACAGCCGAGCCCACATTCCACATGTCAACAACCTCGTGTACTAAGTCAAGATATTAAAGTTCCTCTTTCTCAGCTTTCACGAGTTTCTCGTCATGTGGAATGTCATCCACAATCATTGTTCGGCACGCTAATCGATCTATCACCACTTTATCAGATCTATTGGCGACAATAGTCCGGTCAGTAATGATGGACCGATCCTAGTACGACGTGATAATTATGGTTATTTTCAAGAAGTGGTTTTTAGCATGCTGTTTTTATTTTAATTATTGACACCTACCATTCTTTCTCAAGCATATTAAATGGCTGTAACACGCAAAACGTATTATGTCAATCTGCTAAACAAGACAGCAAATAACAGCAAAATGGAAGCAAATAGTACAATTAGTTTTACGTAACATAGAAATCTCGTTTATCAGTAAGTCAAGCAATCGTCAAAACTCAATAAAATTACAAAATTTACGCGGTCCGCTAAATTAAAATTACATTTTATAATCTCGTGACAATAATTCAAGGACAATTTTTAAAATGTTCGCGATAAAGTCAGATATTGTGTGGTTTTTCATTTTTATACATGGTATGTACAACTTTTGAAAGCAAACATCGTTTTTAGAACTTATTTATGTTGATCTCACAAACAAAGCGAGATTTCTGAGTGTCAAGCATCATAAACAAGACGGAGCTAAGTAATATTACTGTTTATCTTCAAAACCTAAAAACAAAGAGAGCGAAGACTATAAACTACGCCTGCGGGTTTTTTTTACCTATTGTGGTATAGTAATTTTATTCTAGGTGAAGACGATGCTCACATATTAAATTTAATAAATACAAAATATTGTAAATCATTTTTAAAAGCATTACTCTTTTAAAAATGTTTTTGTGAAGTTTCTTGCCCGTTCTTCTCCATACGAAACTACCATTTTGAAAAAAAATTATTTGGTTCTAGCCCCCCCCCTGGGACTAGAATCAAATCAATTTGTTTTGTATTTTTTTACGTCCAACAGTGACTTTTATGTGCATATTTGAAATAAATGATTTGACTTTGACTTAGGTGCAGTCGTAGTTTGTTGAAGCTTTTCTAAGGATTATTTTTATGATTTTAGTGTCTAAGTGCGAAAGAAGAATTCAAGACGGTATAAAAGCGAAAGCTGAGAAACCCTACGTGGTAAGTTCATGAGAAACACAACATGCCGCTTATTTAACACACGTACCTATACGGTTTCAGTTTACGGAGGGGCCCGTGGCTACACCCGCACAGGCCGATGGATCAGATAAGCTACGCTTGCCGCGGTTGGTCTGTGGATGGGTGACCATCTTTACATACCGTGACCCCTCCGTGCCTCGGAAAGCACGTTAAGCCGTTGGTCCCGGCTGTTATTCGTGATCTTTGACAGTCGTTACGGGTAGTCAGAAGCCCGAAAGTCTGACAGCCAGTCTTACCAAGAGGTATCGTATTACCCAGTAACTGGGTTGTGGAGGTCAAATATGCAGTCGCTCTATGTAAAATACTGATATTCAGCTGCATCCGGTTAGACTGGAAGCCGACCCCAATATAGTTGGGAAAAGGCTAAGCAGATGATGACCTATACGGTGTCACGTTTTCGTTTTATGAAAATATTTTAATTTCATTAAACGTTATAATTTATTTATTTAATTAAAATTTTCTAAAATATCATCTTGGAACAACCTTTACTTAAAGAACTGTAGCGCAGGGGTCATTTTCCGGGGTTACGGATCATAAGATCGCATCAATGAAATTAAAACGAATAACGTGCAAAGAGTAGGCGAATTGAAGGAAAGAGAGAGGGCTGGCGAGAGGCGCAGGCGGTAGTTTGCAAATTACGAAATATTTTATGTTGTTATAATTTTTATGATTACTGGCCATAGCCCTACCCATGTGTTTAATGTTGTTTAATGTTGTATAGTGCATAGATGATTAGTTATCTTAAATTCATTCAATCACTCGCAGACAACGCACAGGCTCAACCATTGCTTCTCAGTCGAGATGCATGTAATCTTGCACAAGAGTTCCTGTAACTATAGTGAGCACTAAGGAAAGCTTTTTGATATTTCATCCCCTAAATGGATCAAATAGTTTTGGAAATTCCATCAGTCGTATGGCTTGTTTAAGGAATAAATTATATAACTCTAGCTGTTGTCCGCGACTTCGTCTGCGATCCAGGACAGGACAGGCTCTAGACAGACGGACCGCATTTCAACTGCAATCCTACCGCAAATTTGCAGTTCGGATGCAGTTTGAATGCAGTTGACACGACTGCAATAGAACTGCAAACCAAACGTGCAATCCGATTGCAGTTCAATTGCAGTTCGGATGCGGTTGCAGTTGAAATGCGGTCCGTCTGTCTAGAGCCTTAGCCCTCCTCCAGTCTACCCATGTGCTAAATTTCACCCAAATCCGTTTAGCTGTTTTAGCGTAACAAACAAACACAATAAATCTAACATTTTATCTTTATAATATTAGTATGATTAAATATAACTTTGCAGGTGTACTTAGTGAAAGCACCAGTATCCAAAGTTGGTTACGATTACTGGTTATGTGGCGGCGCGTTAGTCACAAGTGAGTTTGTGGTGACTTCGGCCGCCTGCATCAAAGATGTTGATTACCTATATGTCATAGCAGGATATAATAAATACGTTACTGACGCTGATATCGAGCTTGATCAGTGCACCAGTAAGAAGAAAAAAAAAGTGATATACACTTGTTATCCTCAAGGTGAGTACAAAAAGTTATGTGAAAATAATTTCTGGCCAAAATCACCCACTGCTGAGTGACATTTCGTTCTTTTCTGCCATTCTCCACGAATCCTTCGCTTCCCTAATGTTATCCCAACTTTGACTTGATTAACCGATTGCGCGTTTGCGCCACATGCGACCTACGTCTGACACTGACGTCACACAAAATCCTGCATCGCGCAAGCAGAGTTTACCGTGCGCCTAGCATAATTACCTACAGCGCAGACATCAATAGCCCGACTATTGATGTGTTGCCCACCAGACACGACACCCGACTGGTCGGAGGATCTTCCCTTTTCTATGGAGGATGAGTGAACTTTACACTCTGTTCCTCATACCTCTATAAAATTACCATCCCAGAAAACAGTTGTTTTCCCTGAAAAAACCGTACCACACCCGTACCCTACAAATTGGAACGCAGCTACGCTGCTTAGTGACAAGATTCCTTCGTTCTACTAATAAACCAGCGTGCATCTGGACGCGTTATTCTAATATCTGTATCTATGACCGCAAGCGCCACTGCTGAGCGCGGGATCCTGGGTTCAATTCCTGGGTCGGGTAAATTTATATTTGGTTATTGCATTAGGAATTTCTCAGTAACAGCAGTTCGGAAGTTGGCGGTGTGACTCGGAAAGCACAAGCAAGGGAAGAGGGAGTGCACCTGTGTCTGCGCGCACGCTTGTGCAGTGTAATATCTCTCGCGCCGAAGGCTAGTCTCCTTTGAAATTGGCCGTCATGGCCCAAATACGGTCTGGAGGACTATATCTATAAATGTCTTACCTATTTTCAGGATACGAACTGAGGTATGAACAACTAGATGTTTGGTCACTAATAGATATAGGTGTAGCCAAAGTGGAATCACCGTACGATTTTAATGACCAATCGTATAGGACGTTATGTTCTTACATACCTGGTATGATACCAATTAGTTACGATGCTAAATATCAAGAGCCTGGGATCGATGCTGTTGTATTTGGATGGGGACATCAATTTGAATGGCGAAAGGTAGGATTATAATAAACTTATTTATAATAATTTATCTCTGTTATGTTAGTTAGTGATTTTGGAGAATCTTCACCTGGTTATACTTTATTTTAGAAGTTATACATACTTTTCATTATGATCTCATTTCTATTTATATTGTTTATGTCTTAGTCACAGAGTACTTTGATAAGACTAGTAATGTCTTAGTTTTAAGTAAGTGGAAAAAATTGCAATATTGTTTGTCTTGTAATTTAATTTTTCTTTTTGTTAATAATCTTAAGTTTAAAGCCTTTACTTTTATTATTATTGTGTTATCACCTCTTTCTACGATTGATGGTAAACCTGTAATTGGCGACTGTGTAAGTCCTCGGACTTACACAGTCCTATTATTACCTACAGTACTTAAATTATATTATACACAGAAACTGTTGGTGTACCTTAATAAATAAATAAAATAAAACGGAAAAGCGGTTTCATCTGAAACACTTTTCCAGTGTGAGGTTGGCAAATTTCTTACAATGTTATACTTCATTAGCTGTCAGTAAAGTCTAAGATTATCTAAAAAACTAATATTGAATGGAGAAAAGCACTCTGATTGTTGCTAGAATCCTACAAAATATTACAATAACTTAACTAGCTATTCAAATAAAACGATATTTCTTAACAATATGATAAGCATATTTCACGTTTTCAGCAAGAAGATAGAGCAAATTACAATCAAGAAAAATTAAATTATGCCCCCGTGATGATAACAGATAAAAAGGAGTGCAAAAGCCATTATGCAGATTATGGACAAATGCGTGATGTGATAGACACTTACATGATATGTACGTTAGAAGGTGGCAGCTTGGATGACTTTGGGGAGCAACTGGAGGTATCGGGAGAACAAGAAAAGTTACCGTTGGTTAATGGTTGTGCTAAAAGAATTTCATTGGCATTGAATCCAGATGAAGGTATAGAGGTAAGTGATTTGTGGTTGGAGTGACAGCAATTGACTAATTATAATGTTGTTTTGCACTGCATTGTCTAGACATAGACTGTGCCGAGTCACGAGTAGTCACGAGCTTGCCCACATATATATGTCATATTCAATGGCACCCGACGATAAAAAATCTGAAAAAAATCTGTCTGTGAAATAATTTTTGTAATCGGATCCGTACTTCCACAGATTACCTTTTATACACATATACAGATTTTTATTTTGTGTATTTACCTAAATCATAAACTGATTAGTTTAAGATGTAAGATTACAGTAGTAGGTATAATCTATATTTATAGCTAGGAGTGTATGTGTTCTGTGATTATACTACTGTCCCGACAACATTTGTAAAGTTCATTTTAAAAGTATATAATTATCATAATATTGTTTTTAAAGTCGCTAGATCCTTCCCGAAATGAAACGTCACAAAAGCGAAAAATAACATTCTGCCGGTCGATTCTGTGAAAATCTCACCGTGAAAACTTAAGGTGAAGTGAGTTTGTTTTTGCTAGGAATTGACAATATTGATAGCTCACTCCACGCTCACTTCACTTAAGTTTTCACGGTGAGATTTTTACAGAATAGCACCGCTGTATTTGTTTTAGGACTGTGATGAAGATGTTCAATATGATGATACGCGTAGACAAAGAAAGAAATCCAACTATTCTAGTAATAACTCAATGATTGAAATAAGAAATAAAAATAATGGAAACAAAACAAGAGCTGATAATAACACTACTGTGTCTAATATAGCTGGTTTGACTAATAGATCAGCATTGACAGATAAAACTGCTTCAATCAATAGAATTGCATCGATCAATAGAACTGTTTCATTTGAGAAACCTTTTATATCAAATAAAACTGTTGTTTTTAACGAAACCGTCAGAGATATACGAAGGTATGGAATTTGCCAGGTATGTACTCTAATAGAGTTACTCGTATATTTGGAATTTATGTATTATATTATATATAGTATTTCATAACTGTTTTCTGTTTAAATTGCTCATGGGTAAAGTGTTGGGCAGTTTTAACTGATAAATTGAGACTATTATACTTCGTTAATGTCTTCAATTTATGTTCTTTCATTTGTACTAAAACCCCATTCCCCATTTCTTATTCGAAACGTGGCTTGACAATAGCGTTGGTATTACCCACGAGCTAAATCACGTTTTAAATCAAGGCGACTATGATTGAAACCGAGTCCTATCTAATGATATATATTCAGCTTTTTTATGTTAACGTCTACAGAACGACCACGGAGGACCATTAGTCACTTGGGTTGGCGGCAATGAGATTCTCATTGGAGTGGCTTCTGTGTTTAAAGTGTCGGAGACTTATAAATGCACGGGACCCTATTTATATACCAGCACGCAGTGTAACGGTGCGTTTCTGGATTGTATATTGACGAAAGCAGAATTTAACTTTCGAAGGTCATCAGACGCTGAGATTGTTTTTAATAACAGTAGGTTAGGTAGGTAGAGTTATTTGTTTTTTAGATTTTCTCTCATGTGTGGTTTTATAATTCACGACAAGTTATCGTGGAAGTTGACGTCTGCGATTTTACCGTTGGTATTAACATCCACTATTGATCACTTTTTTAGGGTTTAGTACCAAAATGGTAAAAACGGAACCCTTATGGTGAGACTCAGAAGAAAAATTCGAAGTGGGGCTACTAGGGCATGTGGGGTATCACATGAAAGACGCAGTTTGCAAATTCTCAAACATTTTTTCTTTTTTTTTAGGCCGCTTAGTTTTGGACTTTTGATGAAAAATGTAAAAAAAAAAACCGTTGCCCCCCCTTATCTCCGAAGTTTGCAAAGAGAAAAATCTGAAATAATTGTATGTGATAGAAGTTTATATAAAAAATACAGGAAAAATAAAACGAAGTCTCTAAATAGCACACTTTTTCAGAAATCATCAACAAAAGACACATTAGTTCCACTATCGGTCAAGAGATGGTGCTGACATAAAACTGCAATATACCACGGTGCACCGTGTTAAAATTCTCTGACGAATATAGGCCTCGCCGATGAAAATTTAAAAACATATGATATTACGCTCCGACTCGCTCTTGCCCGGTTTTAAGATAACTGATTAGTAATATTTCAAAAAAAATTGCGATGCATGATATAACCGATAGAGGGCGGTAGGTAGTTATTGACATCGTTCCGGTCCCCCCCCCCCTTATGCACAGGCGTAACCATAGATCGCTTAAAAGCAGCTGGAAATATCCCGGTTCTAAAGCACAGGTTAACCGGTTGTTTTTCATTTACATTAGGTGCCAATTGAACAGGGTTTCAAAAAGTTTGGTGTGCTACGATACCGTCACGTTATGACGTGGACGTGCATGTTATCATGGACGAAACTTTAAAATCGTCTTTAGATATTTCCATATATTTTAGTTCACTTAGTTATCGTGATACCGTGGACGTCCACGATAACGTGACGTGTAGAATTATAAAAGCGTACAATAAATGTAAAACACGTAGGTAAACGCCGAACAATGAAACAGTAGGTATACGTTATATAACTTTTGTCAGCACTTGTTCTTGCGATCAGTAGATTAACGAGGTACTAACGATATTGAACAATAATACTTTAATTTTCTTCTAAACAGACGGTCGTTCTGCAGAAAATCTATGGATGATGAACGCCATTCTACGGTTGAGAGACATATATCGTGGTTATATCATCCGGCTGGGTAAGTTTTTTTTCGAATTTATTACTTACTAGCTGCGCTCCGTGGTTTCACCCGCGTAAGTGTTGATCCCGTGAGAATATCGGGATAAAAACCACCTATGTCCTTCCCCGAGATGCAATCTATCTCTATGCCAAATTTTATCGAAATCCGTTCAGTGGTTTAGGCGTGAAAAGACAGAGACATACAGAGTTACTTTCAAATTTATAATATTAGTATGGATACCTTTTATCAGAGGATGTGCGTAAATTATTAAATTCAATATCATTACAATTTAAACATAGCATGTAATCAATAGTAAAAATAATAAATTGTTTACATGCAATTACTTGCAGGGCTGCAGACCATGAAAGGCATTTAAACCCCGGAAGAAATAGTCCGGACGTAAATGAACGAATGCCTGCATTGAATGAAGAAGTTAATGAAAATGAGAACAGTGTAAATCGAGCAAATAAGATGAATCCACCAAACAATAGGTATCCATTAAATGAGAAATTTTCAGTAAATGTTAACAATGCACCAAATGAGAGATATACTGCAAATAACAAGCGTCCACCAAATAAGAATAATGCTCCAAATATCAATGAGAATGGTGCTCCAAATATGAATGAGAATGGTGCTCCAAATATCAATGAGAACGTTGCTCTAAACATCAATGGAAATGGTGCCCTAAATAGCAATAAGAATGTCGCTCCAAATATTAATGAGAATGGAGCTCCAATGAAAAAGTATGTGGCGAATTACCAGTTTGCACCACCTATGGTAGCAAATAATAAATAAAGACCATACAACATACCTGTATCAAACAGCGGACCTGCGTCATACAACGGGCCTGCACCAAACAACAAACCTGCACAGAACAAAAAAAGTGCACCAAACAAGAAACCTGCACAAAACAACTGGCCTGCATTAAACTACAAATCCGACCAAATCAACTATAATGCACCGAACAAAAAACCTGCATTGGACTACGGCCCTGTACAGAAATACGGACCTGCACAAAAAAATGGGCCCGCACATAACAGCGGGCCTGCACAAAACAACGGGTCTGCACAAAACAACGGGTCTGCACAAAACAACGAGCCAGCACAAAACAACGGGCTTGCACAAAACAACAGGCCTGCACCAAATTACAGGCCCGAACCAAACAACAAGTACGCAACTAGAGAAATAAAGATTACTCAAAATAAAGAAGGAAAGCTTCGAATGCGACCGCAATTTCCTATCCATATTTGAAAGCTATCTCTAAACTTTTCTATTATTTTAAAGTCAGTTATTTTCAGTTTTATTTTCACATTTATAAAGAGTTAATGTAATTAAATGTCATTTTTGTACCAGAACTGTACGTGTATATATATATTTTTTCAAAACCTTATAACCTATCCGTGCTACTTTTGTCAAGGTGATGTCCATTTATTACAATGTATTACATTTGGTTAAAACGATAGGCCCACTGCCTGAAAAGCTCTTTTTTTTTTCCTTTTTTTTTTTTTTTTTTGCGCCGTAGAAATAGTTTGTTCATTTAGTTCAGTTCGTCTTTCGTTTCTACATTTCACATTTCTCTAGATACATGGAAGTGTGTCAAGCCAAATTCGACGACGCGCCCGGGTGTGTTATCTGGCTACTATTATAGAAAGTAGCCCGAAATCATCAATAAAAATATTAATAGTTTTTCAGGAAATCAAATATTTTTTTTTTTTACATTACATTAAAAGTCACATTTAAAGTTTACATTTAAAGTCAGTGAGTCACAATTCCAGTTTAAAGGCAAAATATAACAAACCATTATTACAGCTGACGAAGTATTCAAATTCTTGATTAGTTTATCAGAAAATGAAGGAAAATAATTGAATCAATAAAAGTTTTTCACCCAAGTGCAACTTCATTATTCCGTTTCAGTATTTCAAGGATACAATTAAGATTAGATATAATTTACTCGGTTGTATACTTCGTTAAAGTTATATTTTTCAATGGGTACTATAACCTTAGATCTTGTGTTATTTTTAAATATTTTATATGGTGAGTAGCATTATTAATCAATCAATAAACTCTGCTAACAAGTAGTATTTGCCATTACCATCATAATTTAGAAGAAAGTAGTCTACTGTTGGACATAGGCCTTCCTCAAGCATCGCGATAACGACTGATTCTGTAACTCCTGCATTCAGCCAATTCCCGCAACCTTCATCAAGTCGACGGTCCAGCTTGTGATATACCCACTCAGTCATTTGCTGGGAAATAGGAGTCATAACACAATGTATGTTACTATTTCAATACATTGCAATGCCTATTTATTAATTATCAATTGATACAATTCAAATAATATTATGTATGACTATGCTACTTTTATTAATTTCAGGGTCTTATTGCGCAAGGAGAGAGAGAATAAAAGATGGCTCCGAAGTGTCTACGGATAAAAGATATATAGTAACAAACCATAAATTTATTATTTTCACTAACAATATTCACAAAAGCAAATAATATTTAGAATAAGTCCTGTAATTTAGCCCAATAACTTAATATTATAAACTAAAGACAGCATCGATATAGTATTCTTCCGCATTCTACTGTGAAATCTCATTATGTGTCCAATTCTTAAGCCTGTTTTCGTATACCTTCTACCAAATTTTCAGAGTAATAATAATGCCGATGATTTTTTTAAGTGTATTTAGTTAAAGCACCAAAGTCAGATAAATTGTATGATGCCTGGGTTTGTGGTGGCGCCATAGTAAATTCTTATTTTATTATCACATCAGCAGCCTGCGTAGATGATGTTGAATATATGTACGCTATAGCAGGATACAATTACTACGTTAAGGATAATGAGCTTGAAAGAAATAAATGTACGAAAGCAAAGAAAAAGAAAATTATATACATTTGTGTTCCTCGGTGTAAGTAAGAAATTAGAGTAATTAAGCATACGAACTAAAATGCCAATAATTGAAGTTAATAAAAAATGTTTACAGGGGTTTCCCTTAAATTCTCAGTAGCAGCCTGGAGTCTGGTTTGTGCACGGTTGATAGCAGTAGGCTCACCCTCTATTTAACTATTACAAGGGCCTCAAACATAGCTGGCGAAATGTGGGTGTTTGAACTATTAAAAATAAAAGCACACAACAAAATATATACATATTTGCTTACAGCATATGAATTAGAATATGACAAACTGGCCAAATGGTCGCTCATAGACATCGCTTTGGCGAAGGTAGAATCGCCATATGATTTCGCAGACCATTCGTATAAAACGTTGTGTTCGTACATACCAACTTGGATACCTATTAACTACGAAGACAGATTTCAAGAGCCGGGTACGGATGGCTTGGTACTAGGTTGGGGTCATACCAATAAGTGGAGAGAGGTAAATATAAGTTACCTTATTTTGAATATGCAGAAAACCTACCTATAATATTTTATCTTAAGATACAATATCGCTCGCCATACAATTCAATGGACTATCACAAACGACGTTGATAATAAATAATAATCTATCTATCTATACTAATAATAATCTATATACCTATTATATTAAATACTAATAATAAAGCTGAAGAGTTTGTTTATGTGAACGCGATAATCTCTGGAACTACGGGTCAGATTTAAAAAAATCTGTTTGCATTTGATAGAGCAAAAAGAAAAAAAAAGTCAGAATTAAATTTAAAAAAAGAAAAAAAAAAAGAACGCTAAGCGAATACGAAGTGTTGCAACGGGGTGGGGGTACAAGAAATTTCACGCGGACGAAGTCGCGGGCAAAAGCTAGTTTTAGAATGAAAATGCAGAAAATAAGCACGTTAAGTTGTGCTCCACAAGATTATACGTTAAATATTATTATAAACGGTAGTTTTACGTTGTTTAATTTTATTATACTCACTAAAACGGAAAAAAGTGGCCACTATTATCTACTAAAGTGGCTATTATTACTAAAATGATATTTTGGTGAGACGTTTAAAAAACTTTTTTTGCAGAACAGATCGTGTCAGCGCGGTTCGCGGTCCCGCGGTCTTGTAGATTACAAACCCATAATTCTTGATTAATCATCAAAAATAATAATTAAAACAATAAAAATATCCATTCAACGAAAACTCTAAGAAACTGTACAGTCAGCAACAAAAGTCGACTAACACTTCAGGTTTTTTATTACTTATTGAGCAATATATTAACACTCAGTTTTTGTAATCACAGTTAATGAGCAAAATATTTGTTCAAATTGCATTGTACTTCTGCTGCAATTTTCAACAAATATTTTGCTCAATAACTGAGATTAAAAAAACTGAAGTGTTAATCGACTTTTATTGCTGACCGTACCTAACCAAATAATTATTATGCTTCGATGGACTGTAACGTACGATTACGTTACATTCCATCAAAGTAAAATGATTTGGATTTACAACGATTTACCAATGAATGCCATAAAGCTTTTTTTGTTATTTAATATTTTTTATGGTGAGTAACAAGTTCAAGTTCTGGATTACCAGTAGGTACAATCTTTAAATATTCATTTCTCAATTTTATTGACACTTGATAAAATGACTAACATTTTATTTAAGTGTCTGATTGCGGAAGAAGAATTCATCGTGGCGAGCAGGTTTATTCTAAGAAAAGTTATATGGTAAGACCCCTATAAATGATTCAGTATACCGTAGGCGGCAAGGTGGGACATTTTTTTTTTTTTTTTTTAAACTTTGCCCCACACTAGGAATTTTTCCTGTATTGTGGGTGCGTTTACAAACATTTAAACTCACATACACAAACAGCCAGACCCGGAACAACTACTTGTAGGTCATACAAATATTTGTTCCGTGCGGGAATCGAACCCGCGACACGCAGCGCAGCAGTCCATCGCTTAACCACTGCGCCAACTATGCCGTCTTGAACGATGAGAAAGGCCTAATTCACTGCATCCTACTTACCGCACCTTTTCTCGCTTCGGAGAGCGATAGTAGACTAATGGTAATGGCCCTGACTTACAGGTTCTATGCACCGAACCCAGGGGGTCTACTCCGAAGCGGTTAACCACTGTATCGGCCGAATGTTCGGTCATTTTCTGATTCGAATATTGTTGTCCTACTACGAATTATAAAAAAAAGGTAAAAAAAGGGTTAACGGTTCTAAAAAGGTTCGGATTGGCACAATTTGGTCGGGACCAATAGTCAATATAGGAAATTAATGGTAGTAGAAAATGACCGAACATTCGGCCGATACAGTGGTTAACCGCTTCGGAGTAGAACCCCTGGCCCTTTACTTTGTGTGATTAATTTCATAACGTTGAAAGAACAAAACGTGAGGATAGCGGCATGTGGATTACCGCCTTTCGCTGAGAGGAGACCAGCTGGTCTCAGCAGATGGACCGTTATAGGCCGATTTATTCGTATGCTTATGCTGTTACAAACGGGAAACTCGAGAACGCCATAAGTTGCTCGCGATACTGTCAACTGTGTGTAAGCTCTCTTTATTTGTAGGTGTACCTGGTTAAAGCACCAATGTCACGCAAACCTGTCAAGGATTGGTTGTGTGGTGGAGCCTTAGTAACTCCTTGGTTCATCATCACGGCACAACACTGTGTGCTTAATATTGAGCACACGTACGCTATAGCAGGATACAATACATACGTTCCGGATACAGACATTGAAAAAATCAATGTACAAAAGAAAAAAAGAAAAAAGTGGTTTACGTTTGTGTTCCAGAAGGTAAGTAAAGAATCACATAACCCTGCAATTTTTTTTTGCATTTTATGGAATGGAAAGGAAAGGATTTTATGGAATGTGCCTACTTCAAGTTTGTTCAACCTCAAGACCCTAAACAAATCATTTTCTACCAGACTCGTACCGAACACAGTCAAAAAAAAAAAAAATTGCGGCAAGTAGTTTTGACAGTCCTCTCTTGATATTAACCTAACATTACCTAAAGAATTCTGAAGAGACCGAAACAGGTGGTAGTCTGAAGGTGCAAGGTCAGGACTATACGGTGGATGCATTCATTAACACTTCTCAACCAAGCTCTCTTAATTTTTGATGAGTGGCTAAAGATGTGTGTGGTCTGGCGTTATCATGATGAAAGACCTCACCGTTTCTGTTGATCAATTCCGGCCGTTTTTCTCAATTTCTTGCTTAAGTCTCATCAGCTGTTTGCTATCAATCTCTAAAACTACAAGTCGTATTTCAAAAAATATTTTTCATTTGATTCTAGAGGAAGGCTATGTAACATCACGCTAGGACCCTTAGGAGCCCAGCAAACAGAAAAAAAAGTCAAAAAAAACGCTATGCAAAAACGAAGTAATAGTGCGGGCAGGCTAAAAGCATTGAATAAAAAAAATGATTACTTCTGTTCGCTGATTTGTGCGCGGTTGATAGCAGTACGCTCACCCTCTATTTACCTTATTACAAGGACTCAAACATAGCTGGTGAAACGTGGGTGTTTGAATTTAAAAAATATAACCACACACTAAAATGTATACGTATTTGCTTACAGAACACGAAGAAGATATTAACAAGTGGTCAGTGATAGACATGGCTTTGGTGAAGGTAGAATCGCCGTATGATTTCGAAGACCAATCGTATAAAACGTTGTGTTCGTACATACCATCTACGATACCTATTAACTACGAACCGAGATTTCAAGAGTCAGGTACGGACGGCTTTGTACTAGGTTGGGGGCATACTGATCTGTGGCAACAGGTACCTAATCATTTAAATATAAGTAGTTACCTTTTTTGACCCTTCGCCGGCTATGTTAAGAATGTATTTATCCTTGTGTTTGGATATTATAAGCCAGTTGTGCCCAATGTAGGAAACTTCGAAACAACTAGCACAGTAGTAACATAATTTAAGTACTAAAGTAAGCCAGGAGAAGCTACAAAATAAAACAAACAATACGTAGACTACTACAATACCAGGGTACAATATGCAAGTTGACAGTAAGGAAAATACCTAATGAATGTTGTTTTGGGGAACGGGTCCGTTATGTCGACGAAGAGGCAAATATTAAATGATGTCTCGGTGATGAACCGCTAGTGATCACCGCAAGGTAAGGCTTATTCCCCCATCAGGGCAGGCTCCCATCTCACAGAGAGGAGGCCTGTGTCCCAGCAGTGGGAACATTATAGGCTGATTATGTATGTATGTTATGTAAGAGGCTTATTAAATCTAAATATCAAGCTGGAACGATCTCGGTGTACGATCTTCGGTTTACCGACGATGTAGTAGTCGAAAGCGAGTGTAGTAGCTCGGTGACTCGGCCGGGGAACATGATGTCAATATAGTGTCGTATTGCCCTTTCTTGATTTTGTATATTGTTTATTGAAATAATTATGATTTACATAAATATTTACAAATTAGGGCCTTAAACTAGTGCTAGGTAAGAAATAATTGGATTCTACCTGAACTAGGAATAAACCTGTATCTCAGTATCTCACTCAAGTGCTTTCGAATTTGTTGAGATAGTTTCTCAGATTGCCTTCAGCATTGTTTCCTAGGAAGCTAAAATTCCTACAAATAGTAAATCATTTGTCTATTTTAATTATGGTTATATATTCAAATTGAGCAAAATAGTATCCTACTTTTTGCATCATCGTATGACATTTTTACAACCATATTCTATTATAGTTTTGTGCAATGTTACATTTTTGTTATGGTCGCGTTCGTCATACAGTAAAATTTGGGTGTCAACAAAAATGTTATAAATGCATGTTTACTTACCTATAATATAAATTGTTAAAACTAATATTAATTTTACGTATTATAACTAGTAGATAAAATAAGAATAATTATATAACACTAGCAGCGCCCCGCAGTTTCACCCACATAAGTGGCGATCCCGTGGGAATATCGGGATATGAACTATCCTATGTCCTTCCCTGGGATGCAATCTATCTCTCTGCCAAATTTTATCAAAATCCGTTCAGTGGTTTAGGCGTGATACAGACAGCGTTACTTTCGAATTTATAATATTTTTATGGATAAAGTACCTAAATGTAAAAAAGGGCTTCTAGATAAATATTGGCGGTCTTTGCGCTTTGGTATTGTTGTTTTAAGTATATTTTTTTTGAAGAAATTGCTCTAAGCTCTTTGTTTTGTTAACTTAGTTTGTAGTGTAATAGCAATATAGTTTTTAAGACCTTTGTTAGTAACAATTATTATGGATGTACAGTAAATAAAAGAGATAAGTATGCAGGATCGTCGGATATAGTTGAAATTTAGTAAGAAACCGATGGATGTTGTCGACTGAAATTTAATTTGATAAATGAGCTGTTTGTTTTCTATTAATAAAATTAAATTTTATTCTAGAACATCCATCGGTTTCTTACTAAACTTCAACTATATCCGACGATCCTGCATACTTATCTCGTTTGTTGACTAACACTAGTCTACTAACAAGTTGGATTTTATGATCCGAAAAATAAATGAATTGAATTGATTACAATGCTCGATGACCTTAGTAGAGCTTCCGAAAGAGTGGGTCTTAAAATGAACATGGACGAAACGAAGGTTATGTCAAATGCCCATGTAACACCCACCCTCATGAAGATCGGAAACTCTACATTACATTATGTTTACTTAAAAAGCTGTCCAGTTAGGTAGGTCCAACTTCGAGAAAGATGGTAATAGTCGAATCCGACTCGACTGGGCAGCGTTCGGGAAGCTGCGTAATATCTTTTTGTCTCAACATCGACTCGACATCGTCTCAACGTTGTAACCAAGGTAACCGACATAGCTCGAAGAATTGCCAAACATAAGTGGCAGTGATGAAACGGATGGCCAATGGGACCGAAAGGTTCTGGAGTGTCGCCCTGGATGATGTTGCGTTGGAAGGCCTTCCACAAGATGGACTTATGATCTAGTGAAGGCCGCAGGAATCTGCTGGATGCGAAAGCACAAAACTGATCGAAGTGGCGATGCTTGAAGGATGTCTATGTCCAGCAGTGGACATCTTTCGGCAGTAATGATGATTCTGTCAAACTGTTGGACAAAGGTCTCTCCCAAACCTTTCCGTATGAGCTTAGGCTAAAGGAAAAACCTTCTTGTGTGAATGGCCTGAACCAGTTTGGAATATGTTTCCAGGAAGATGATAAAGTCCATTATAATCAAAAACTGTTGAGATATGCATCCATTAAAATAATGGACAAAGAGGCCTGCATAAAATACTATAAACAATATTTGGGTAATATGGAAATCAACATTATCAGGAAGTATATGATATGTTCTTTCGAGAAAGGTGAGCTTGATGAAAATGGGAAAACTGTCTTGGTTGACAAACCACCCCCGAAACTAAATGGATGTGGAGGAGGACTCAGATTGCTAAGCAACGAAAATGTGCCTGTAAGTAATTTTTATACATGGAATACTTATCCGCTTAAATGGATGAAATTTTTGTTTTTAATTATCGGCAGTCCCTGACTAGTCCCTAGTTCAACTGAAAAGGACAAAGAGATATAAAATCTCATTAGAAGATGTCAATTTGCTGAGTCACTTTGATCAAGTTATATTAAATAGACGATAGTTTAAAACAAAAACTGTCCAAGTGCGAGTCGCACTCGCACACGAAGGGTTCCGTATCACAAGGCAGAAACGCCGAAAAAAACACGTTTGTTGTATGGAAATTAAATATTTATTTTATTCTGTTTTTAGTATTTGTTGTTATAGCGGCAACAGAAATACATCATCTGTGAAAATTTTAACTGTCTAGCTATCACGGTTCATGAGATACAGTCTGGTGACAGACGGACAGTGGAGTCTTAGTAATAGGGTCCCGTTTTTACAGTTTGGGTACGGAACCCTAAAAATGGTTAGACTTGCTGTCTTTTATGTATCAGAATGTTGGGCCACAAAAGGGATGAATAATGAAAGGCAATTGCAAACAGCTGAGATGAGAATGCTAACAACCCCCACATCCCATGTGGAGTGTTACACGAATGGATAGAATAAAAAAATAGTACGAGGAAATCTGAAAGTGGATCCGGTAACTGAAAAGTTGTGTAGAAATCGGTTGTCATGGTATGTGTATCTGGTGCGGAGGAATGAGGAAAATGTCGTGAAGAAAGTTTTGAAATAGGAATTACGATGATATTATACTGTTAGATGCTACTACCCGGCCCAGGAGCACGGTGGACGCGATCACTGAAAGGAGGCTGCCGCAGGCGGCAGGCCAGGCTCTCTGGTCTTTGTTTGACGGTCTATGGTTTCTGACAGCGTTGCGTGCAGAAGCGCTATCCGTCATCCGTCAGTCGTTCGGTGTGATCTGGTTTTCCAATAATCTCTTGTTGATTTCTTTAACTTGATTTGTGATGATTTTGTTCCTCTGATTGTAATTTTGCTATGGTTGATAATTGTTTTTATAAAGGATATCAAATAATTCTTCTATTTAATTGTGATTTCACTTCTGTCCTAACATCAGAAGTGGGATAACAATCCAACCCCAATTTAGGCCCCTTGACTTGACCAGTTTGAATTTCATAACAGAGGAACTTTGTCGTTACCTACGTGTGTGATTTTTTCTATTTGTTTGTTGTTTTGTGTGTGTGGAACTTGTTTTCACGGGTGAACATGCCTAACACGCATAGTTCACGTAGCAGATCGCACCGACGGCAATGTAGGCGCGATCGGTCGCGAGATAGCACACGTAAACCTCGGAATAAGTCACGTAGTCGTCGCGAACGGACTCCCTCTAGAGTACGATCAAACGGGACGCCGTGCGTCATATATTGGTCAGACGCCGCGGTCTATCCCTGCAGAATCGCGAACGCTAGACAATAATCTTATCCCGTCTGGAAATTATCGAGAACAAATTCCGCAACCAAACCCAACGGCGCCGTCCGTGGCTCAAGCTGTAGTAGATGCGATCCAGTCCATAAATCCGGGATGTTCCCATTATTTTGTATCAAACAGATGCATACGACGTCTAACAGGTTCACATTGTACGCCGAGTACGCGAGACGTATAACCCTACTCCGCTTCCGCATTGTCAAAGGCCTTAGTGAGGAATTAATGACGCAAATAGTGGTCCGCGGAATAGACGATGCACAAGTGCTAAAATATCTAAACCGTCCGAACCAGTGTTCAAAGTACGACCCAACGTTCCAACCTGCACGTTCTGTAAAAAGATAGCCCGCATACGGAGGACGTTTGTTTCTCCACAGAAAGATCGTCAGGACCACAGGGTCAGCAGAACAAACGCAAAGTAAATTGTTGTCAGGACCCTGCGACCCTTTAGACAGCGGCGCGCTTAATGTTTCCCTCATATCGTACGACGTAGTAAAACATTTGGTTTGCGCAGTAATACCTACTGTGTGTTGAAGGGTATTAGTAACCATGAAATTGTGTCCACGTCTTAAGCACCCCTTACGGTTGAGTTTGCTAATGTTGCACTAGAGGCTGATTTCGTTGTAGTACCAGCCGCGTTTATGAGTACTTAAAAATGCCATACGTTCTGACGAATTCGCCCATTGTGTATCAACGCATCATCAACAAAACGCTGCGCAAATTCATTGACGCGGGACAAGTTCTGGTTTACATAGACGACGTACTGTTGATGAGCGCCACAATGGACGAAGGTGACGACCTGTTCCGACAGGTAGTACTTACGACCTAGATCAAGGCAGGGTTTTCGATAAACGTACGCAAGTGTGTCTTTCTCACCGCCGAGGTTGAATATCTTAGTCGAATAATAAGTAAAGGTCAGGTTAGGCCGAGCCTTCACAATTTCCAGGTCGAGAGGTACGACCGCACCGTTCTGCACGTTCTTCACATCGAGACCAATCACAAAGGAGCAGCCTGGTCCAAGACGCTGTGGAGACTCTAGCTGACCCTCAACGTGACCAAACAGAAGACGACTCAAGCGTCGCCGTTAATTCT
Source organism: Oligia fasciuncula (assembly GCA_963082905.1). Taxonomy (NCBI): domain Eukaryota; kingdom Metazoa; phylum Arthropoda; class Insecta; order Lepidoptera; family Noctuidae; genus Oligia; species Oligia fasciuncula. The sequence goes on from OY720409.1 coordinate 9,149,072, forward strand.
GTTGGTGGGCACCGACGCGGTGATCCCCGTCATCAGGTCACTGGTCCATGATGTCGCCTTTGGAAGGTGTACAGTCGAATTGTGAAGCACAAAGAGAGTTACGCCGAGTCCGCGCAACTGATCTACTAAAACAAAAGCAGTCACGACAGGACGATTATGTAAATCGAAACCGACGCATACCAAAAGTTTTTAATGTGAATGATTTGGTTTTCGCAGGCAACTGGAAAGATGGACCACGGGATGCGAGGGCCTTACAGGGTCACACGCGCGCTGCCGAGTGAGCGGTGTGAGCTGCGCTTGTTGGCCGGCTCCTGTGGCAAGACGACGCAAGCTGCTGCTCAGTACATGGTACTCTGGAAAGACGAGTAGTTTCTGAGACTTGCGCTGCATTCTTTGAGCGCGAGTGTGCTTGCGTGTCATGAGAGGTCTGCATTGCCATATAGGGTTCTGCAGATCTTGGGGTGAGACAGTAGACGGACTGCGAGACGTCTACGTCAGGTAAACTGCGAGGTACCTGACCGGTTTCACCCTACACGATGAGTTGTGTAGAGGACGGACTGCGAGACGTTCCTTTCGGTGATTTGGTAATCACCCTACACAACGGGTCATGTAAAGGACGGACTGCGAGACGATCCTTTTGCCGCTAAACGCCCTACATGACCATGAATGAACATCATTATCATCTTCATCATAATTGTTATCTGTCGTGTAGGGGACGGACTGCGAGACGTTCCTTACGGTGATTTGGTAATCACCCTACACGATAGGCCGTGTAGAGAACGGACTGCAAGACGTTCCTTTCGGTGATTTGGTAATCACCCTACACGATGAGTTGTGTAGAGGACGGACTGCGAGACGTTCCTTTCGGTGATTTGATAATCAACGGGTCATGTAGAGGACGGACTACGAGACGATCCGTTTGGCGCTAAACGCCCTACATGACCATGAATGAACATCATCACCATCTTCATCATCATTGTCATCTGTCTTGCATGATGTATGAATGTCGATGACATGCTTTATGATGTTTCTATGTGATGAATGAAACTTTAAGGAGTACTAAGATGACGTCTTGGTATCCCATAGACTGTTTAGCTAGTCAATTTATGTGTCTGATGAATGAAAGAAAAAGGCCACGTAAGACGAATTGACTGCAAGCAAAAGAATAGGCAGATGTGTGTGCTGTCCGAGGGACGGTAGTCTTTCTTATTGGTTTCACAGAAGACACCACTTCTGCTCATCATGGTGCAGAGCCAGTCGCTGCGCCTTCCCGTCCAGCCGACGAAGCCATGCAAACCTTGCCGGACCTTTCTGATGCTGTCGAGGACGACGCATGATCAGGATGGCCGTGTTAGATGCTACTACCCGGCCCAGGAGCACGGTGGACGCGATCACTGAAAGGAGGCTGCCGCAGGCGGCAGGCCAGGCTCTCTGGTCTTTGTTTGACGGTCTATGGTTTCTGACAGCGTTGCGTGCAGAAGCGCTATCCGTCATCCGTCAGTCGTTCGGTGTGATCTGGTTTTCCAATAATCTCTTGTTGATTTCTTTAACTTGATTTGTGATGATTTTGTTCCTCTGATTGTAATTTTGCTATGGTTGATAATTGTTTTTATAAAGGATATCAAATAATTCTTCTATTTAATTGTGATTTCACTTCTGTCCTAACAATACATTTCATTCATTTTCAAGTTATTTTTTTTTTTAAAGTGCGACGAGGACCTGACAAGTAAAGAGGTTTTGGTTTCAAACTCAACTAATGATTCCAGTATTAACATAAATTATTCCAATATTGAAACGAATAACAAAACTCTTCTCTTCAACCAGAAAAATGAATCACGCAAGTTTGGAATATGTCAGGTAGGTAGAACATTTTGGCCTATACCAAACACTGTGTGCGGTCGAGTAGATCAACATCATACAATAATCTCGGAACTGAACCAAAAGTTTGAAGACATGTGATTTCCATCAACCCGCACTGGCCGCATGTGGTGAATTACGCCCACCTCCTCTCACAGAGGCCTGTGTCCTAGCAGTGAGAACATTACGTGCTGATTATGCTTAAGCTATTGGATTAACTGTGCAGTTTGTCGAAATTCTACTGATAAACTAAGCCTTCCTTACCCTCCTAAACCACGGCCGATTTTTAACCTCGGCGATTTTTTTTGTCGCGCACCAGATTTTCAACGCACTACTTAGCGCCGAGAGTTGACAATCCAACAAGGTATTTTTTGACGCGCTTCTTTGATTCTCACCGACAGTAAATAATGCAGTACGGAAAAAAATCGCCTATGGGTACGAGAGCTAAGAGGGAAGAGATCATTTAATTTAAAATTGCACGCCCCTATACAGCTGCTTGCACAGATCTTTCAAATGTTTCTATTAAATGTTAGCAGTTTTAAACGACCTTACGAGATTTTTATCCACTCGACTACGCACCACACCACCGCAGCAAGAAACGCTGGGCCAGTCAGTTTGCTTATAAAATAAACTTTTAGAACGGACCTGCAGGTACATTTTGTATGCAAACCATGTAAAATGTGTTGTGTGTATGTTTTGGGTTAAAAAAAAACACTTTGGAATTCTTAGGAAAACTTTACAGTATGTTGGAATAATAAGTGCATTTTAACGTCTTCAGAATGACCAAGGAGGACCACTTGTCACTTGGGCCGGTGGTCACGAGGTTCTCATCGGAGTTGCTTCACAATTCGATGAGACGTATGATTCAAAATGCACGGGACCCTATTTATATACGAGCACGCTGTGTAATGGTGTCTTTCTATATTGTATGTTAAATGATTCAGATTTGCCAAATCAGACAAGAAGGTGAGACGAATTTATATTTATTATTATATAAAGATATTCTTGATTTAGAGAGGGGCTTGTGGCTAAGTAATAACAGCTGCACGGGTCGATCGATCAGGTTAAGCTACGCTTGCCGCGGTTGGTCCATGGATGGGTAATCATCTTTACATACCAATACCCCTCTGTGCCTCCGAAAACGCGTTAAGCCGTTGGTCCTGGCTGTCATTCGTGAATCTTTGACAGTCGTTACGGGTCGTCAGAAGCCCGAAAGTCTGACAACCAGTCTTACCAAGGGGTTTCGTATTACCCAGTAACTGGGTTTTGTGTGGAGGTCAGATAGGCAGTCTCTCCATATAAAATACTGGTACTCAGCTGCATCCGGTTAGACTGGAAACTGACCCCAACATAGTTGGGAAAAGGCTAGGCAGATGATGATGAATAATATTATTGATTTGTGTTATTCTAAGGCCGGCTTGCACTACTAATACGAATTTAAAACGCCGTTCTGTTTCTGTCACCCTTTCGAAAATGACGGAGATGGAATGATGTTTTAAAGACTGGACAGGTCCTCTCAATCTGTGTGGTTCTTTCCTCAAAAGACCACCCCAGACATCGATCTACATGGTCTTCATATAACCTGACCAAGATTATGTCTGGACTTTAAAAGAGACTGTGACCTCTGAGTTTGTTTCGGCCTTTCTTCTCAGAGTAGTCAGATAGGAAACGCCGACTTCACCTAGTTTTAAAAAAACATGATTGACGTGTAAAAGTGTTTGTACAAACCTACTTACAAAATAAAATCATTTCAAAGTGTTAAACGCATTTAGTTATTGGTGGTGTAAGTGGGTCTAAGCGAAGAACTATCAAGTTGAGAAAGGCTTTTGTCGAGGGGGCGTGAAGGAATTGAAAATGTTGCGGACCTACTAGTTGTGCAGGTAACGCCGTCTGCGTGGTTGTCCAAAAATATCACAAAATGAATATCATAATGTAAAATTATGTGTTTGTAACATACCTACTAACGCCTTCTGAGCGCTGGATTTGATGGGACGGATGTTCTGAGACAGTATTTCAATAGAGTCATACAATTTTCGAGTTGTAAGATTATGCACTACGAGTTCATTAAAGGAGCTAATTTATGAACAGACTGGATACATACTAATAATTCAATGCAACAGCCGATCCATATGCGACGGTCCTCCGGCCCAACGGGGCTACGATACAATTGAGACACACATATCTTGGAAAGATCATCCCGCTGGGTAAGTTGATAGCTAGTGGACTATTACAAGCACATAAGATACACACATCAAAAGTGTCTAGGGATCAACATATATTTTTGCAATAACTTTTCTCCTGATTGATATTAATTAAAATTTTCTTTAAGGATTCATCAAATAAAGTGTTTCCGTTTGTCACAGTAACGATAAACCAAGTCACCTTTGCATTAATAAAGAAATTTGCCATTTTCCTAATAAAGGGATTTTTGACATTTGAACCACTAACACAAAAGTTCGAAAAAAAGACTGAAATAACAGTTTTCTTTAAAATTTTATTGGGTAACTTAAACAATTAATAATCCGTGTTTCTGCCGCGAACACTAAAAACACAAGAACATCGGTTTGGCATACTCAAAATGAGTTCATCCAAATCACGCTGTGGAATGGCCGCCCATGTTCGTTGCAACAACAAAAAAAGGTCTTCTTGCGACTGGATACCCTCCATATTCGGCAGAGCTCTTCTCTGTAGCATATCCCATGCATGCTCAATCGGGTTCAAGTCTGGCGACTGAGCAGGCCAGGGCAGGACATTGATGTTAGCTGCGGCGAGAGTCTGTCTTACAACTCTTGCGGTGTGCGGTCGTGCATTATCATGCATTAACTGAAATAAGGGACCGATTTGCACTTGTAGAGGAACGATGACGTCTGATACAATCGTCTCAGCATAAATTTGAGCGTTGAGGTTGCCTCTGATCCAAATCAACTCAGTTCTTCCGCCGATCCAAATACCCGCCCATACCATGATGGTTCCACCACTATAAGGATGGACTTCCTGGCAGGATTTTAATCGCTGTTGGCGTCCAGGGGTTCTCCAGTGTCGTATACGTCTTGTATCCGGTCTCATACCAAAACGAGACTCATCAGAAAAGCAATTCTCTTCTGCCCAATTTCTGTGTTCAAGAGCCCATTGATATCGAATCCTACGATTGTGCATTGCTATAGGTGGTACCCGTAGCGGTCTTCGGGAATGAAGGTTCACTTCATGCAAGCAGTTTCTGACTGTTTGGTCGCTAATTAAGTTCCCTGAAGAGTGATGAAGCCTCACGGCTAACATCATGGCGGTTATTGTTGGAGCTCTTCGAGTTAAGATTTGAATGTATCGGTCTTGTCTCCGTGTGGTGCAGCGATACCGTCCTCCATGGCGCTCAGTCACGGTACCAGTGCTTCGGTAACGTGTCCAAAGTCGACTGATAACACTCTGACTTGTATTCAGAGCTAAAGCCACAGTACGTTGCCGGGAACCAGCTTCTATCATTCCCACGGCTCTGAGCATTTCTTCCCTGCTTAAATGACGTCGCCGCTCCATAATAACGTTGGTTTTAATCAGTAGTAGGGAAACAGTAGCACTAATAATGTCTTCAATGCGTTGTATGTTTTTATAGGGAAAATATTGACAGCTGATTTTCATCTTTTACTCGAATTTGATTCACAGTTCCTGATTCAAATTATGAAATGCACCAAAAAGGATCCATATAAATTTATAAAATCATAAATTTATTACAAAGCCACATCTCAATCTCAAGAAATCCGCATAAAAATGCTTGATCCCTAGACACTTTTGATGTGTGTATCTCAGATTTGTTTCTAGGATGGCAGCAAAACCTGCGATGCCTCTGGTATTATAATACATCAAAAAATTTAATCGTTAAATTCACCCTACCGTGTCAAAAGATGGTAAAGTTTGTTTCGTTGAAATAGTATTGTCTCACTCGCTCATACTAAAAATCGTATCTATCGTTCCCTAAGGGTTGTGAGCCACCCTCCTTGCCGGACTGCCGCCATGGGATCTGGAGGCCAAAGTCCTCGCCCACATATGGGAGTGGCGAGAGGAGGTGAAACGCCGGGGCGTAACTCCGCTGCCGCGAGAAATCGCGGTGCAGCGGACAGAGCTCCGGCGGGATCTCATGGCGACATGGAAAGTGCGACTGTCGCAACCCAGTGCTGGGCACGCCACAATCGCGGCGATAAGTCCCCTCTTTGAGGAGTGGCTAGAGAGGCGCCACGGCGTCCTCACCTTCCGCCTAACGCAGGTCCTCACCGGACACGGCTGCTTCGGGAGGTTCCTGTTCCGAATAAGGCGGGAGGAAACGCCCGGGTGTCACCATTGTGTGGATCGCCCGGAGGACACGGTGGAGCATACGGTGGAGATCTGCCCAGCTTGGGCAGAGCACCGCCGTGTCCTCACGGCGGCGATCGGCGGCGGCGATCTCTCGCGTCCGGCCCTAGTCCGGGCCATGGTTCGGAGCGAGAGTGCATGGGAGGCTATCGCCTCCTTCTGCGAAGCAGTGATGCTCGCGAAGGAGGAGGCGGAGCGCGTGAGGGAGAGGCAATCCTTGCGCCCTCACGCCCCCAGCCGCCGCAGGAGACGCCCCGGGCGTCGGGAGTCGATAGCCGATTCCCGGCCACCGTAGGCGCGGGCTTGCGGGCGGCGAGCAATGGGCAGCTCGCCGCCCGGTAAGGACCAGGCCCGGGTCGACGGCGCGTTGTGTTCCACGCGCGCCTCAAGGAGATGTCAGCACCAACTGACGGGGTCCGCTAGGGCCGATGCCCGCCAGGGTCGCGGGTTGTTCGAAAGAGATACCGTGGCCCCTGGCACAGGCAACTGAAGGAACACGGGTGGGTTTTAGTCAGTAAGAGTCTGACACTCCCTTCCGCTCCGCCCAGAGCGGGAGGGGTCATTTGATGATTTCCCACCCAAAAAAAAAAAAAAAAAAAAAGGGTTGTGAGCCACCTATTACAGTAATAAATAAACAAGCTTAATTTTGCCCTCTTGTTAGTTGATAATCCTATGTTGCACTCAAACTCAAACTCAAACTCAAATCATTTATTTCAATTAAACCTTGTACAGGCACTTTTGAATTGTCAAAATTAAATAGTCTGTCAGTTAGTCAGAAAGTTGAAGCTAGTTGCCCCATGGACGTAATATATAGAAGTAACTCTATATATTACGTCCATGAGTTGCCCATTCCAAAGCGTAGATCTCTATGGAGAAGAACGGGCAAGAAACTCCATGGACACTCTTTTAAATCAAAATATTACAAAATCCTGGGTACATTATTCTTGTTGCTTCTATATGTGAGAACAATGTAAAAAAGACAGAAATGAAGAAACAATTCAAGACATAAGATTAAAAATAAGCCTTGGCAGTTAAGAGATGACCAGTCTCAACCGACGGCGCCCGTTCACGAACATGACGCGTGGATCAGCACCATCCAGCTCAACCATTTTGTAGGGAACCGAATGATCCAACACACGCGCCACCATCGGTGAGACATTTAAGTGAGCATGACACGTTCTCAACTGCCATGCTATTTCAAGTCAACATCAAAAAATCATAATAAACGGAAACATGGTTCTTACATTTACAAAATTAAAAAAAAAAAATGCTTCTAAATTATACAAAACTACAGTTTGCAATTTAAGAGGTAAATAGAATTTTATTACCTACCAAACAGGAAGAGATATTTAATATTGAAGTATTCAACAATTACTTACGTCAAGTTAAGCAATGTCTAGTTAGATGATGCTTAATGTAAGGAGACATCTAAAGCAACAAAAGCTTATCTCACAGCAACTTAAAACATGATTTCTCAAGTATCTTTTGTCCCTTTTCACATGATTTTTTTCCTGCCTTGAATATGTATTTTATTCTATATTTAGAAACGTTGTGTGTGTATAAGACTACTGACACATTGTAATATTCCGACAGAAGTAATAAATTAATTTTATGTGCGGGCAACACTGAATCAAATGCCGATTTGATTAAGTTTGACATGGGGCCACTACAGTCCTTTCAGTTATTTTACCTCTGATTTTGCATCTCTGTCAAAATCACAGTGATCTTTATTCTCGTTACAATAAGGGTGCTGTTCAGTTGCTGGCATTGACAAGTCTGTCAAAATCACAGTGATCTTTATACTCGTTACACTTTATGTGCTGTTGGGTCGCTGCTGTCAGAAGTTAAATAACTGTGAAAGGACTTTTATAGAAGAGGCGACTCATCGACAGTGAGACTTTTTTTTAATTTTAGGGCTGCTGAAAATGAAGTCTTGGTCAGTAAAGAAAAGTTTGTAGTTAATAGACACGGCACAAAGGCAGGACTATCCAAAGTATTAGAAGGGGTCATAAAACTTGAAAATGAAACGATTGCAGTTCGACCGCAGCGGCCTCTCAAACAATAAAAGAAAAGAAAAATTAAGTTGCCAATGTTATCACTTGTTAATTTTTTTTTTTTTTTAATAATATTTTTTTTAAATTAAATAAGCTTATTATTATCAGTTGCCATTTGTTTTTCTAATTGGTACTGATGGTGGTGATTTAGTCACCTGCATCTTTCAAGGGGGTAATTCTACTCGTTGTACTAAATGGTTTTTTTTGTAGTTTACTCTGATTCGTAAAAAAAAGAATCTTGTACAGCAGTAGACAAACTATTTAGAAGCATGTATGAAAAGGCTTTCACTCATCACTCCCTGGACGGATGCAGGTGGGTAAATTGCCTCAAAACTTAAACTTAAAGCATGTACCTACAATTTTTTTTCTGTACGAGTCGTATATAAGTGGCGATGGCGCCCCGCAGCCCGTCGAAAAAAATGTACTGGGACAAAAATTTACATTTTAGATGACGTAACCTTGGGACACGGGACGTGTGAGTGGTTACGAAGAAGAACGGGCAAGAAAGTCACTCAAGATAAATCTAGATATTCCAAAATCTTATGATTTGCGTATGGGTGGGAATGTCGATTACTCGGTCCACCCCTGCTCTACAAGGAAGGCCAGCCACGCCTTGATGTTACTGACCGTCTCACGTACTTTGCCCTGTACGTGGCGACCACCGGGCAGTTTAGAAGCACACGAGCTGCTGTCTCGTCGTTCTCCATGCAGGCTCTGTACAGCGCATTGTCTGTGACTCCTTTGACAAAGATGTATTTATTAAATGACCCGTGGATAGTTACAGCTGCCGTCACTCTACGCAGTTGTTGCTTAGTTAGTCGGAGATCCTATTTCGTGAGGCGGCCATCAATTGTAGGGAGTGCTTCCTTAGCCTGCCTGCACTCACCTTGGTCCCCCCATAGTTTGTGAGGTTGGTCCTTGGTTTGTTTCCTTACGAGAGGACGTAGGTACCCGAAGGGGAGTGACGCGATGGTCTCAGATCCTACTAGTGCCATGCTCGATTCCCTTCTGGCAAGTTAGTCGGCTGCATCGTTACCTAGCGAACCGCTGAGTCCTTTGATCCATTGAATGGTTATGTTAATGAGGTTACCCACCTGGATGAGGCGCTGGTGGCACTCGTATATTAGCCCAGAATCAACTTGCGAAACGGCCATGCTGTGTGAAGAGTATGAGGACCCAGTGGTCCTTAACTTTCCTGGCCATGATGACCGAAGCGGCAAGAGAAATAACCATGTATTCGGCTTATCAAGTCAGCAACTACGAAGAAAAGTGCATAGCAAGTGTTTTGATTTTGATAAGATCATTTTGTTAAAGAAGTAGATTAGTATGGTGGAGGTCTGCCCCGCTTGGGCGGAGCACCGCCGTGTCCTCGTAGAGGCGATCGGCAGCGGCGGCGACCTCTCGCGTCCGGCGTCTGGTGCGGCCACTTTGGCAGAATCATAAAAGGATAACAAATGGACAGTTAATAGTATCAAATCCCATTGGTGAAGCATTTTTCAGTTATTTATTTTTGTCTGTGCTAAAATACCAATCAATCCGATCCAAATCCAATTCCTCTTTGATTATACCTACGTAGTGCAGCGAAAAAAAAAAAACACGGACTGTCTCCGCCATATTACGATTCATAATGTTATCCTTTTATTATTCTCCAAAGTGGCCTTTTTAGGCCCCCTGATCGTTCGTCAAGTAGGTACCTATTTGATCTTTCATCTTCTTTCATAGCGATTTTCAATAAAACCAATGAGTAGTTTTTAATATTTATTTTTACTTTTACAGGGCTGCAAATAATGCCGTAGCTAAGATAAAATACGTACGCGATACACTAAAGAGTGAAACAAACGCGACCACAAACAGTTCCAAGGCATTTAACGAGTTAATACGACTTGAAACGTTTTGGGAACAACAATTAAGGGGGATGCGCTCGAGTACCCCACGAAATCCAAATTTTCCTTAACTTTTTGCCATTTACAGGTCTAGTAAAGTTTTTTGGTAATAAAAAAAATATTATCTGGAAAATGATATCGCACCTCCGATAAAATAGGGTTGCAACTCGAAATAGGAGTTTTAGGTTGTTTTTTAGGAAAATTTAAAAACAGCTTATGCCCAAAACGTATTAAAACATATTTTTTTGTAAGCTTTTCAAGTATGTATAATTTTGATCACATAATAATAATACTTAGTGTAAGAATAAAGACTGATTAAGAAATCCGTGAGTTTATTTTCGCTTTTCTAAAAATCCAGGATTTTTTCGAGTTGTAACCCTATTTTTTCGGAGGTGCGTTATGGTGTGTTGTGTAAGCAAATAGATTGCTGTTACCGATTATACAACACTCCTTATTATTTTCCGGTCGGTAATATAGTCATCCAGTATAGATACATATTCGTTACTATCACATATATTATTTTCAGTAATCAAACAACCTTACACTGAGTTGCAAAAAAACATAACTGAAGGAGAAGGTCCATTATGTATACGTACCAAAAAACCAGTAATGATTATGGTTAAGTGGATCGCGCATTTAAATTTTTCATACAAACTTTGTCCCTATCTCCCATCCCCCATGGATTTGGGGGTTGCAACCTAGGTAGCGTATTTACGAGTACTATACCATAACCATAATCAGCCTATAATGTTCCCACTGCTGGGACACTGGCCTCCTCTCAGTGAGAGGGAGTGGGCCGTAATCCACCACGCGGGCCCAATGCGGGTCGGCAGATGTCACATGTCTTCGAATTTTTGGTTCTAGGACATGCCGGTTTCCTCACGATGTTTTCCTTCACTGTTATGAGAGCAGTGGTGATGAAATAATTTACACAAAGTAAAGCGCCTGTCTGGGTTCGAACCTACGACCTACAACTCGTAAGTCGCGGCCGTTACCACTTGGCCACCACTGCTATATATATATAGATTCCTTATAATTTAAATTATGTTTTAAATTATAAGGAATCCATAGTAAATACGTTGCATTGTTTGTTCGAATCGATGACTGGGATAAAAATGACACCATTTCCTTTGAATTTCGCGAGTGAACCCAGCGCTTTCGCCTAAATAAAATATAATATATACCTAAATAATTAACAAATTACTGCGATTCATGTGCAGCAGCGTCTCAAAGAATGAAAACTCCATTTTTGTCATGTTTCTATTGTCGGATGGAGTAACCTGATTAAATAAAATAAGTTAATCATTCTCTCTCAGTTGGCATTTAAATTTTAATTGGTTTATTATAACTATACTGGGAGCTCATTTGCAACAAGGACCTGTAAAATTAATAATTGTAATAATTGTACTCGACGATAAATTTTCGTAGAGAAATAAAGCTTTCTTCAGGAATAACAATGCATAGCCCAGTCGCTGGACCATGGGATCAAAAAATGTAGGAACGATTTTAAGATAAGTCAGTATAGACTTGTAAAAAATAATGTAATGATAGTTTTTAGGATGATTCCAATAAATAAAAAAGTATGCACTATAAACAATATCGAGTCGGCGTCAACCTTTTTAAATGGCCTGGCCATATTACGACATATAAATATATGTATATTTTTTCCATAATTGGGATAGTGTAGAGGTTTTCCTCACCTTAAGAGTCCATTTGAGAAAACTTGGTTTCGCAAATTCATTTTTGGTCTATGTCATTACTTGGTACCTCCTGAAATTATTAAGAACATTGCAAAATTATAGCTCTGCACGTATATGTAAGGTTTGTATAAAATGAATTGTGGGAAAAACACCAGAATGGGTAACGTAACTATTTCATTTCGTTGTATATAGATTACAAACTCTGAACATCTTTCCACAGCAACGTACACACCACCACCCCTTAGGTACTTCTTTCTTTCTCATACACCCACTCTCGCATTTGCTAACACAGTACTACCATACAAGACTTACAAACAGACTTAGCAAAGCTAATTCACAAAGCAACTGAATGCTTTGAAACAAATCGTCTTGAAGACCTAGACAATAAGCGCCAAATACGCAAAAGCCGCTCAAAGCCTACCTATACACATATAACGATGCTGATCAACTCTTCTGTATACGGTGTGACCGGGTTTTCATGACCAAATTTGGCTTTGCAAGTCATCAGAGTGCTCACGAGAGGAAAGAGAAATAGTCGGGGTGGCTGTCGCCGGATACGGTGAAGAGGACTATATATATATAATGGTGCGTACAGACTGGTGAAACGTAACATGAAATGTATGCATTCTGCCTTTCATTGCATGTTCGCTGCATTTGTTCGCCGCATTCATTACGAACCTCCCGCGCGAGTCTGTTTCGGCACATTTTGATTTTTATGCATTGAAATTAAGAAAAAAGTACACGTTTTATAATATTTAACTCTTAACACTTCTGTGCGCTTGTTTTTTTTGCTATACATAATATTTCTGGAATTATCGACTCACCCACAAATAAATGAACTTCGTGCGAGTCTCGACTAATAAGCCTTCGCCTCAGAGTAGTCGGATAGGAAACACCAAACTCCAGTTTTAAAATATAATTTAAGTTTTGACGTGTAAAAGTGTTATTTTGAACCAATCCACATTTCAATCAATCGGTAGGACCTAGCTATGACAGAGCATACTTGAATAGTTGATCAGAAAATGGAGAAAAATAATGAAAACAATAAAAGTAATCATTAATCTAAAATTCCATTATAACCATGTCACAGTCCATCGAAGTACAATTGTTTCGTTTTACAATGTTTTTACAATGGGTGCGATAAAGTTAGAGCTTTTGTTATTTTTAAATATTTTGTATGGTGAGTACCCACTCTAGACATAAATATGCCTAGTTTACAATTAACGAGTACAGTGGTGAGACAGAGCCAGGACGGAGCCACTCGGCCAGAATTTGAATTGTGCCACGAACATTTTATTTCAGTAACTGATGGCGTGAGACGAATTACGGATGGCAAAAAGGTGGAAGCGGACAAAAAATACGTGGTAAGAGCACGTAAGAAACTAAGAAATTAATAAAGTGAAAAAACAATTAAAACACAGGCAATAGAGTTGCCTGTGTTTTAATTGTTTTTCCCCGCCGTCCCGCCGTCTGACCGATAACCTAGGCTTGATTTGATGTTTCTCATATAAACACTCCCGATAGCCGCTTGTGGCGCTTTTCCTACTTTCAATACATTTAGCGGTAGTGACTATATATGATAAGACCCATTCAAAATATTTAAAAAAAACCGTAAAATTATCTCTGTGCGGGATTTTGTGACTAGGTGATAAAAAATATGTTGTACAGTCAGCGTCAGAGAAATGGAACCCCCCCAAGACTTAAAGACTATCGCCCGAGCACGCTCGGGCCCGCCATCGCTCGTCGCTCGAGCGACGCGGCGGGTGGCGGGCGGGGCGGCGGCGCTGGCGCGTCACGTGAGCCTTGAGCAGCTCCCTCCCCCGCCGCCGCCGCACCCATCTCTGCCCGAGCGCATCCAACGGTCTGCCTCAGATATTATTTGCAAGTTTCATTCAAGTTTTTAATAATTCTTTCGGCTTCCTTCTGGCCGAACCGTATACCAAGAATAACTTACAAAAAGACACTTTGCGTGCGATTAAGATACGAACCCGCATCACCAGGCGCCAGCCGATCATCGAGACCGTGTCTTATACTACTAGGCTATTGGCTCAGTTGTCAACCTCAACGAAAATTGGAATAGTATTACTCCATAAAACGAACAAGGTTATTAACGGTCTAATCTTCTAGATAATAAGGTTTAAATTTCAACTTTCGTTTTATATTTAATACCTTAGTTTTACAAAATGCAATACGCATTAACTCCTCAATTAACTAAAAGATAAGGTTGAAATTAGCTTGTTTGGTTGAATATAATGTGTTGATTCCGATTGTTGCACTACCGTCATTTTACTTCAGAAACTTAACTGCTGTATGAACTGCGAGTTAAGGTTGAATTTAGAATACTTCTTCGCTTTATTTAGTAAACTGTGATTGAGGGTATAATTATTTTTTAAATGGTTTCGTTTTCGTGCCGATTCGCTTGTGTGTAATTATCTTCGTCGTAATATTATCAAATTTATTAAGTTTTTGACCAGTTGATTCTATTAACCGATGGTATGGTTTGATTAACAACTTTTTTGAAGGCTAAAATTGTTGTTATCTGGGAACAGGAACAAAGCATAAAGAAAATAGCACGAGTTATGGGCATAACGGTAAGATTTATGTTATACTTCCACATATTACCTATTTATTGTTGCAATAATGTTGCATTATTACTTACTAGTTGGATGTTTTTATGTATTTCTAATATTATTATTTTCATTGCAGAGAAAAACAGTTCGTAGATGGATACAAAGGTATCAAGCGACGGGTGATGTGAAATGTGATCGCCAAGGCCAGAGAAAATACAAATGGAGCGACAACGTAATATTGTGAAAGTTCATTTAGTGGCACCCTTCAAAACTTCAAGAAGTGATAGACTGTGACATCCTCTCCGTTATTATAAGGCAATTTACTCGGCAGATTGATTGTGTAATGTATCTGATAAAATTGCGTTGGAACATATATGAGCAAGTGTTAATAATTCCCAATATTTGTGGGATCCTTATCTCGTAGTTAATCAAAAACAAACAACCTTTATAATTATTATCAATCCAGATAATCTGGTTTACAAGTAGTCTTGTAATGTATTAACGATGCACCATCTGACCTCACACATTTTTCTAATGTTGTGTTAAATAAGGGTTATTAGAAAATGTGATAAAAGAGAAAGATGTATATTGCTATACTATTATAGTTTAGCATGTTGATTCTTCCTCTGTAATTCACAGACACAAAAGACAAAATTTCTTTTTTTTTAAAGGTCTTTTCCGATAAGTAAGTATAAAAAAAATCTGTTTTTTAATAATAAAATGTTTCTATAAATATATATATATAAACGAACCTTTATCTAGTGTTAAACGTTCTAAACCTCATCCAGGGTATCTCTTTTGTGTTTAGTTAATATTCTAAGTAAATAACCCCAATTTAACACAGATAGAAAACTGTATACTCAACCTGGAAGTGGATTCCATGAAGTCCTAGAAATGTAATTAGAAAAATAAATGAATATTGTTTATCAAAATGCCTAGCTTTTATTACAAACCTCCATTTGATTTTTTAAATAATAATTAACGAAAATCACCTAATAAAGAAACTAAAAACAAGGGTAAATAAATAAATAAATAAAATAAAGGAAAAAGAAATCTTCTCATCCGCGGATTTGAACTCGTGACCACCGCATTGCCAAGCCGCAGTGTTAACCATTAGACCAACACGCCACTTACGTTACATTACGAAAAACTTAAATAGGTTTGATGTCAATACCAAGGGGGGTACCTTATTTGTGAAGCGAACTGTACCTACTTACCGTCTGAAAGTAATCTTGACACATGGTACTGCAACAGTAACTGTCAACTGTCTAAGCCATCACCGTCGCAGTCAGCTACTTTGTTTCCTAAATTACCATATATTTGCAGGTGTACTTGGTTAAAGCACCAAAATCAATTAGAATTTACGACGAATGGTTGTGCGGCGGTGCCTTAGTATCCAAGTGGTTCATAATCACATCCGCAGCCTGTGTCGCTGATGTTGAATACATGTACGCTATAGCAGGATACAGTCACTACGTCCGGGACGACGAAATAGAAGTCAATCGATGTACAAAAGAAATGAAAAAGAAAGTGATATATACGTGTGTTCCTAGAAGTAAGTAGGTGATAGACTAATAACGAGTGACTACATTGTTGCGGCCTACTGAAGAGTGTGTTTTGGTCGAATAAGTAAATTATTAAAAATACTTGGTCACCCCCAGTAGTAAGTACTTACGAGAAGTTACTTAGGCTACATTTTGAGCAAGTCGTTCCACACCAGCTGATGTTATATTATCAAGAGAATGAGATTTTATGAATATATCGCAGGTAGTCGTAGAATTAAGGGTGAAGAAAGACTGACATTATAATATTTTGGCTTATTGTTTTGTAGAATATGAATTGGATTATCATAAAGTGGAAAAGTGGTCATTTATAGATATAGCCTTGGCCAAGGTAGAATCGGAGTATGACTTCGGCGATGTTAAGTTCAACTATTTCTGTTCGTACACACCAGCTGTGATTAATATTAACTTCGACCAAAAATTTCAAAAACCTGGTACTGATACTTTGGTATATGGTTGGGGACATGCTACACATTGGCGGCAGGTAAGAAGTTCTTGTATTTATAAGTTTTCGGTTAAGAGTTATACAGGGTTATAGGAAAAACACCAACAACCTCTTAAGAGGTCATTGTACAGTCACGAGCATAAGTATGTATACACATGGCTTTATTCAAAGGCGATTTTCTCCTTTATTTTTGAATCAAATTTTATATTATTACGAACATAGTATAACCCATAGGTTTATGTAAAGTGTCGTATTTCAACGTTGCATTCGTTATTTCGTGAAAAAATCGCAATTTAAAGTTGCTAAGTGTTGACATATTAGTGCTCGTGACTGTACCTACTCATCATTATGAACAACTTTTACTATGAGACCAAACCTGACATCGCAAAAAAAAATCAGCTGTTCCCTACATTATGACGAGTTATCTATATCTATCTTCTATATCTATATACCTATATAAAAATGATGCCTATTTCCCTTGGTCACGCCATAACTTGAGAACGACTTTACCGATTTCATCCATCTTTTTTTTTAAGTTTTCTAATACTTTGTAGAAGGTACTTACGAAAAAAAAAAGTTGCGCAGAAAATTTAAGAAAACTTAACGACTACCTGTATAAACTTTTCTGATGTAACCTTAGCGCGGCGCGTTTGACATAAAGTATCAGTCGTTTTCAGTTCGCGCGATTCAAAGTCAAAGTCAAAGTCAAAGCATTTATTTCAAATAGGCACATTAAAGGCACTTTTGAACGTCAAAAATTACGATAAATAAAATAGAATTGATTCTAGTCAGATTGACAGATCATGCGCTGCAAACTGCATCGATCGGAATCTGTACAAGGTGTTAATGAATTAACCCAAAACCTCTTAAGAGGTCATAATTATGAACAACTTTTATTAAGGAAACAAACCTGAAATCGCAAAAAAAAAATCAACTGTTCCCTACATTATTTATGTTCGCATAACTCGTCAAAATGTTGGGAACAGCTGATTTTTTTTTCGCGATTTCAGGTTTGGCCCCATAGTAAAAGTTGTTCATAATGATGAGTACAATGACCTCTTAAGAGGTTTTGGGTTAATTCATTAACACCCTGTAAAAATAATAAAGAAATTAAATAAAATTCCGTAAAATCTTATAAATACATAATTGCAAGTACGTGAACAAAGGTAGTGATATGGCTATGTTCGGAGTTCCTGCCGAAAATTCAAACGATGAAGTCACTCAATTTCAAGTGGGCAGCAATTTCAATTTCAAAAAGCAGGAACGAAGCGCTGTGGCGTATTTTTTTCATTTGCTATACAAATGACAGACACCCACTGTTGTTCACTTGGCCGTACATTTGTAAAATGGTCAAAGAGTGTATTTTACAGCGGAGAATGTATTACAGCAAGTTGACAGGCCGCCATCGAAACATTGACCTTGAAATTGACTTTGAAATGTGCCAGAATGATGACTTCGCTAGAGCACTGCTTTTATTGACAATAATTATGTTGTATAAAATTTAATTTTAACACGGAACACCAAACATATTGTATACGCATAATTTTACTCGATTCATTAATTTTTTATTTCAATAAAACTTTTGGTGATGAATAACATTCTTACAGGGTTTGGGAATTTCAAATTTGTAGTTACCCGGGAATTTTCCGGACAGAATCCCATCTCTAACTGACACAGCCACTCAAAGGTTCTCGTGAACGCCGGAACAAGAAGGGGGCACGTTGTCGTGCGGCCATTTTACATATTTCGTGTTGCCAGTAGGTACAATGAAACCGTTTTGCACTAAGTTGTAAAATAGTAAAGGGAAAGCGATTCAAATATGATTCGCGGTCGTAACAAATATGTATTTATAGAAATATAATCATTACAATCAGTAATACAACTTGTTACGTTAGTAGAATCCCCAAATGTCAAGATTTCATGCAATAGTAATTCTTGGGGATTACTTGGTCTTAGAGAGTTGTGTTGATGACTTTAATAATTATAATTCTGTAAATACATATTTGTTACGGCCGCGAATCATATTTTAATCAACGTACAACTTAATACTGACCAGCAAATTTCAAAAAACGTAAAAAAAAAAATGAATTTCGCAGGCTACCCTGGCGCTTTCGCCTTAAATACTTATTTAAGGCGAAAGCGCTGCTTTAATGTTGCCAATAATGCATAGGTAAATAAATTGTAACCTAACTTACTACTAATGAAACCATGGCAACAGCTAGTTAAAAAGTGAAACATACCGAACACTGACACCGCAACATCAGGTAATGATCCTTACCATAAAGGTAGTTCAGAAATAAATATGTAGCACCAATATTCAAATGCTTTCATGATTCCAGCAAGATAAAACGGACAATCTCAACCAAAAGGAAATGCAATATGCTGCCGCCAAAATAATTGACAAAACGGAGTGCAAAAGACACTATGAAAAGTATGCCAATATGAATGAATTAATAGATAATTACATGATTTGTACTTTAAATCATGGCGAATTTAATGATAAAGGAGATTTTTTAATGAGCGGCGATGAACCACCAAAATTACAGGGATGTAGTAAAAAACGATTACTAAATAATAACTCTGTGATTTTAAACGGTGAAATAGTACGGTCACCGAATACCTCCGTGACCAATGATGGTTTAGTTGTAAGTATTTTTTTTCAAAACGAGTGGCGCACACAAAGCGGAAGCGGCAACATTAGAATTAGAGTTTTAGACACTTGTTCTCGACAAGTGTCATGATTTTGAACCCTGTGCGATCACTGTTCTAAATATCAGCCTCATTGCCCTTTGGGCACCAATTAGAATCCAATTGTTGACGTAGCACATACACTACCTAATGTTTTAAAATATTATGTCCTTTTTAAGTGTGAAGATGACAACACTACTTATAAAGAAATCCTGTCAGACATCACACGCAGAGGGGATGGGAAGACAAATCAAACTTCTAGTGATTGGTTACAAAACAAGAACACAACTGTTTTTAACAGAACCACCGCAAGGAAACATGGAATTTGTCAGGTTGGTAGTGAGTCAAGTCATGCACCCGTCCGACCAAACTTTCTTCTTGGTCGGAGCTTCTGCGGCCAAGATCGCGACCGGTCTTGAAACCAGTCGTGGTGGTGGCCACGTAGCCCTTTTTGTAAAGAGATTTTGAAAAGTTGTAAAAACTAATATACCTACTTATTTTTCACTGTCCACCATAAGGCAGGAAACCAGAGTTGTGCGACTTGATACAAGCGTAGAAGTTTATATACATCAGTCAGCTGCAAATTGTGCAATTACCTAATTGTTTTTTTTGGCCTCCTTAAAATGCCACTATCAGGTCACAAAATTTCAACAGTGTCGGGCCTTGGTTATTAACAATAACTGAGAGCGATAGCAATATAGTGAAACCGTTGAAATTGTTCATGTAGTATTAAAAACACCAACAATTCCGTACAAAAATTCGATTATAATACATTACAATCGAACTTTTGTATGGAATTGTTGTTTTTTTAACATTTTTTTTCAATTCACGATAGAAAAAAATCTGAAAAAGATTATTTTTACCGTGAATTTTAAGGTGGTCAAAGTAAAAAATAAGGTAAATAGTATGAATGTTGGTAGGACTTTACCGGATGAAACCCTTTATAGGTATTCTATTTCACGAAGTCCGTTTGACTATGTTTGTAGTCGTGCATGCACATCACTGACCTGTATTATGTATGATAGAGGTCAGTGATGCACATGCACATAGTGCTGTCATATGGGCTCCGCATGAGGCCAAGTACTCAGTAATGCTGGAACGCGTACAGAACAAGTTCACGCGCCACTTGTACAAAAAACTATATGGGGTATATCCGTTTTACCCGCTGATGTACCCCACTCTGTTTGTGCTCGGTATGGTCGGGTGTGGAGGCGGCGCCGCCCGCCACTGTTGGCCGTGCCGGTTGCCAGGACAAACCTTCTCGCCAAAACACCATTGACTCGCGCTATTCGGGTTATTAACGATCTTCACGTGAAGATCGATGTATTTACATGCCATTTGAGTGAACTCGCAAAAATACTGCTGTTCCTTTTATGTTATAATGTAGATTAGAGTAGGCTGTATAATATGTTGTTGTTTTTATTTTATTTTATTTAGGTAATTTGGTGCATACTTGTGCTAATAGTAATGCTAATGTTTTCCTTATTCATAGTTTTAAATTGTAAGTTAAATTAATTTTAAGACCACACTATCGCATTGGGTTACCTGTAATGATAGTGGTAGGGAGATTTTAATAAAAAAAAAAAAAAAAAAAAAAAAAAAAAAATTTAGTGTGTGTAAGCTCAGGAGCTCTCAGTCGTGACCGGGACGCGGTCGGTCACTACTGCTTATTGTTTTCACCGAGTACCGACAACATAGAAAATAAGCGAAAACTTTCATAGTGAGATAAGATGACATACATCAACAGACATTTAAATTTTAGTTTTTTTTATTAGGTAGTTTTTAGAATACTGGCATTTTTTCTATTATTATTTTATTAACAATAAAAAATTAGATTTGTTACAGGGTCGAAGCATGGTAGCTAGCATTCATAATTTTTAAGAACGAATATGAATTTACCGTATCACATGCAGAGCCTAACTGTGATTTGAATCATTTAAGAAATATTTCGCAGCGCCCAGCGCAGCAACACAACAACAAAAACTGTGCAACGGGTATTGTAATATATTGCAATATTTTTAACACTGAAAAGCTAATAAGTGAAAGCTTGAACCTATTATCATTTGGCAGCAAAACATGGCACAAACCATGTGAAAATGCCGAAAATATTGAAAAAGAATATTTAAAATATATGAACCTAGATTTTGAATTAACAATTATTTTGCAAGATGATTCCGTCCTAACCTACGGTGCTCAGACCGGAAGAGCAATTCTCTTCATTTTAAGGCCGTTCACAGTCTAATTTCAGTCTCAATATGTCAAAAATATCTCTAATTACCGATGAGACTGCGACTAGATTTTGAACGTTTTAAATTATGAGAATAGGCCTTCTGGTCCTCACCGGGTCGCAAAAGTTTTGCCTTGGAGTTTGCAAAAGAGCAATGGACCGCAACATTCTGTTCTGGGTGTAAAAAGACAGCACAGGATTCGGAACACCACGCTGCGTTCCAAAACGGGCATACATCCGATATAGTTATATACCTATGTAGGAAAGAAAGCTGCCAGGCTCAATTGGGATTGGGCGGGTCACTTCAGCCGCATGCAGGATGACTGCTGGGAAGTGGTGGGAGTGGTGGTGGTGTTGTGGGGTGAGTGTGGAGGTCTCCACACAATAGCGTGAAGATGGACGGCGCCGCCGAGGCCGGCCCAGAAAGAGATGGCGAGATGACCTAGGCGAGTACCGCGAGGGCTGGTTCGAGGTTACCCGAGAAAAGAGTTCCTGGAAGGATTTGTCCTTTGCCCAGCAGTGGGACAGTATCGGTTAATAAAAGATGATTCCGACGACAGCAACAGCGACTCTGTATTTATTTTATTTGGTTTTTTTCATTGCCTTTCTTTCATATTTTTCTCTTTGTGATAATAATTATATTTTAAACAATTATTTTCGTTCTTCAAATCAATATAAATTAAATCCACGTTACGTTTTTATTGCTAACGCTACCTAGGTTCACATACACATATCGGGACACGTCACTACTACAACCAAGGCTGAGCGGACTCCGTGAGATAGATTATTATCTGTGCTAAAAATGTATTTGCCTGATCTATTTAAACGTCTTCAGAACGACCACGGAGGACCACTTGTCACTTGGGTTGGAGGCAATGAGATTCTCATCGGTGTTGCTTCTGTATTCAGAGTAGAGGACGATTTAAGATGCAATGGGCCCTATTTATATACGAGCACACAATGTAATGGAGCGTTTATACATTGCATATTAAACAATTCATCCACCAAAAGCAGGTGAGTCGTAAATTTTACTGTTACGTATAGGTCATACCGAGAGCCACCTGTGCCTCAGAAAGCATGTTTGAACCGTTGGTCCCAGCTGTCATTGGTACATCATTGACCAGTCAGAAACCCTTAAGTCTGACAAACAGTCTTACCAAGTGGTATCGTAATACCCAATAAACGGGTTGCGGAGGTCAGATATGCACGTCACGTAAAATACTGGAATTCAGTTGCATCCGGTTAGTCTGAAAGCCGACCCTAACATATATATTAGGGTAAAGGCTAGCTAGATGATGATTTTTGGTCAAGAGCTGCGTAACTTGAGAGGGGCATTTGTCCAGCAGTGATTTATGAAACCAACGCCAATTGTTGGTCCCTACATCATCTGCATCATCATCATCATTTCATCTGAAAGACGTCCACTGCTGGACATATGCCTCCCCCAAGCACCTCCACTTCGACCGGTTCTGCGCTTCTCGCATCCAACGGGTTCCTGTGGCCTTCACAAGGTCGTCGGACCACCTTGTGGGAGGCCTTCCAACGCTATGTCTTCCGGTACGCGGTCGCCGCTCCAGAACCTTTCGGCCCCTTCGGCCCACTGCCACTTAAGTTTGGAAATTCTTCGGGCTATGTCAGTTACCTTGGTTCTCCTGCGGATCTCCTCATTCCTAATTCGATCACGCGGGAAACTCCAAGCATAGCCCTCTCCATTTCCCTTTGGGTGACTTTTAGCCTTCTTATCTCAATGGGCCTTCCATTGTGAGCAACCAAGTTTCAGTGCCATAAGTCATCATTGGCAACACGCACTGGTCCAAGACTTTCATCTTGAGACACTGCGGTATGTGAGACGAGAAGATATTGCGTAGCTTTCCGAACGCTGCCCAGCCGAGTCGGATTCGACGATTCACCTCGTTCTCGAAGTTAGACCTATCTAACTGGACAGTTTGTCCCAGGTAAACATACTCGTCCACGACTTCGAGTGTAGCGTCTCCGATCTTTATGAGAGTGGGTGTTACATGGGCATGTGACATGACCTTTGACTTTGGTCCCTACATACTGCCTCATATTATCAATTCGTTTTTAACAGGTACTCTACATAGTTTAAGTGTAGCGTATCTAGAGGTTTAAAAGTATTGTTGGCAAAGTTTACTACTGCGAACTCGAAGTATAGTTACTCCAGGGTATATTGGGGTTATACGCCTTTAAGCCTTATTATATAAAGTGCCTCTTTTTATAACAATGATGAGTACCAGTACCTATCTTTTCTTTTTTTCACTATCACTTAGTCATTAAATAGTTTATTTTGCTTTTACCCTCTTAGAATTATAACAAATATGCAGTTACCTACTATACGAATTCGGTTTGCAATTTTGAATACACTGGATACTTACTAATCATTTAATACAACAGACGGGACTTATGCGACAGTCCACCGATCCAACGGGGCTACGATACAGTTGAGAGATACATATCTTGGGAAGACTATCCTTCTGGGTAAGTTAGTTTGAAAGAAATTAAATACGTTTCTTTGCGGTGAGTATGACGTAGACAAAGAACACAAATACAAAAAAAACAAGCTTGAGGAAAATATGCGTCACATACACGCAAAAAAATGTGAATATAAAGTCAAGAGAATAGTGGAAGTCTGGTAATAATCAAAATGCAATTGGGTCAGAAAAAAAAACGTGCTTCTTACAAGAACCATAACAAACCTTTTCCACAACACAATTTTTTTTAAGCTGAAATAATCAGCCAGAGAAAGTTTGATACGCCTTACATTTAGCATTCGATTTTTTTTTAAATACTGCATTCTTTGGGAGGCCTATGTTGAGCATTGGACGTCGTCCGGTTAAAATGATGATGATGAGGCAGCTAGGCTGTTTCTCGTTCTAAACATTAATGTAATGCCGAAATATTTTATGGCCCAATATGGGGTTAATTGTACACCCTCGTTGTAATAGTAAAAAATGTTGAGGGTGTTTTTCCCATATGAAAACCGTATTTTTTTGTCTTCGAAACCTTAATGATGTCCTGTTCAACACTTTTTAGGCAGCTAACTACCAAAAATAATTGGACCCTGTTGAGTGAACACTTTTTCTCAAATCTATGTGGTTCTTTCCTAAAAAGTCCATTTCTGGCATTAATCTACATTGTTGTGATTTAAATAAAATTATGTTTGAACTTTAAAAGAGTCTTTTGACCCCTGAGTTTGTTAGCCATTTTTTTTAGGATTAATAGTTATTTTTTATAAGATGACGTATGAAAGTGATTCCGATATCCTATTTATGGAATACACAATTTCCTTTCATATTAGGGTCAGTTAGATGATTTTAAAACTTGTAATTTTGGCAGGCCTGCAGATAATGAAAGGAATTCAAACTCAGAACATGAAAAAGAAACAAGAGACGTGAAAAGTATCGGGGAATTGCAAAGATTATTGCGATTTAATATGTTGGTAAAAATGGGAAAATTTATCGACGGCAATTTTACGACAGGCGCAGGCGCGCCAACGCGTTTAGTGAAAGTTTTATAAATTTTTAACTTTCGGTTGTCGATGTTACCTACTTGTGCAAATTAAATAAGTAATGTTTTTATTAATTAAATTGTTTTGTTCTATTATCTCATCCTTAATCCCAGGTATTTCATTTAAAACTAAAATTACCTTACTTCGAAGAAAAACACACTTACTACAAATGTGTGTGGACGTGCATTATAAAATTATCATGCGTATGAAGAAATTAATCACTAAATTGGGTCCGCAAAAAAATGACAACATCTGATACAATCGTTTCAGCGTAAATCTGTGCATTGAGATTACCTCTAATGCAAATCAGTTCGGTTGTTCCGCCCGATTCAAATACCCGCCCATACCATGATTGTTCCACCACTGTATGCATAGACTTCCTGTCATGATTTTAGCGTTCTTGGCGTCCATGTACGTCTAGTATCTGGTCTCATACCAAAGCAAGATTCGTCAGAAAAACATACAATGTGGAGTTGTGGAGGACATGCATCACTTGTTGATGGAATGTGTTCGCTTTGAGGCTGATAGGAGTAAGTTGTTCGGGGCTTTGAAGTTGAACAAGAACGACATAGGTACAGTCACGGCCAGAAGTCCACTTACACCGCAATGACCATTATCGCCTGCGCTATACGGGCAGCGGCGCCTATACACACATACGCATTTTTATCCGTGTGAGTGATGTTCCAACGCTTACAAACTAACATGTCGTGTAGCATCGCGCTGCGAGTAGTCATAGATGTGGTCAATGCTAGACAAGGATGACAATATCAGTAACTTGTTTCTTTATCGCAGTCTGATTATTTTTTTCATAGTAATGCAAAATTTCAACAAGTGAATATAAGTTAACATTAGCTAGATCGGTAACGAGGCTGCACTCGCTAATGTGAACGGGATAGGTGTAGGTTCGAGTCCTAGTTAGTTCAGTTTTTTTTATGTTTTTTATAATTATTATTATTTGTATGTTTTAGTACTTTATTTTAGTAAATTACTTTGAACAAATAGATATTACAATAAAGGTAATTTATTATTATAATATGATAATAAATGAAACAAATTTTGATATATGGTAACATTGTAATATTTTTTATACAAAATAAATCCTTTACACTTATTTATCTTATTATAGGGCCACAATATTTGCCTTGGCTTCAATACTAATATTAGCCTGCATATTGAATTCAGAAGAATACTAAAATAGCAACAACAAGATAACACAAACGTTCGTAACTATGTTCACCAACCAACAATAGCGAATAGTGGAATAATTTAGGTAAACTAGTAAAGTAGTTAAAATATGAGGGTAGATTTACAAAGTGAACTTATCACTTTGTTTCAAATCTACCCTCATATTTTAATAACGACGCTAAGATTATAATTGTAAAACCAAAGAATATTCGTTTAGTTGTGGAATATTTAAAATATTTGTTAGAAACTCGGTATTCTTATTTCATATGATTGTAATACTTAAAAAATATTTTTCATGTTTGATGTGAGACTCGAACCCGAACGTTCGCCATGCGAGGCACAATGCTAACTACTTTGGCCACCGTAACGCTCACTTAACTTATTGAAATTTGTAATAACAATCATAAGCGGGCAACAAGTTGCCAATGTGTAGTGTTGTCAAACGTTCTTATAGAAGAAGGTCATAAGTACAACTAATATTCTTATGCCATAGTTTTGTGAGATTGCTAGTCGACTTCTGACTGTTATAGTACATTCCACCAAATACTGTCTAAGCGGAGCTCAGAAGATGCGAGAAAGTTGTTCGACTTTATGGCCCTGATACATTAATCTCATTAGTTTGATGTGTATCTTGTATTAGGTTACGATGGGACTGACACGCTGTGCGTTATAAAGGTCCCTAAAATTTAAAAAAAAAAAAAAAAAAAAAAACATACAAAACGCCACTTCTCTTATGCCTAATTTCTGTGTTCACGAGCCCATTGTAAACGGGCTCTGCGATTGCGGGGCTCAATAGGTGGTACACGTAGCGACTTCATGCAAGCGATTTCTTATGGTTTGAGCTATGAAGTCTCGTAACCAACATCATCGCGGTCATTTTACGATTTCGTCGAGCAGTAATTTCTATGTTACGATATTGTCTGAGTGTGGTGATGCGAACTCGTCCTCCATGTCACTCTGCCACGCTGCCAGTAATGCGGTAACGTGTCCAAAGTCAACTTATAACATTCTGCGTAGTACCCAGGGCAATTGCCATTGCACGATGCCGAGAACCAGCTTCCAACATTCCTACGACTTAGATAATTTTTTGACGGCTCAAATGACGTATTCTCTCCATAATAACGTTCTTTTGTATTGATTCCACTCAGAAGTATGGCCGAAATTTGACAGATTTGGCCTCAAACCCGTTGCAGGATTATATAGGACAACTACGACTTGGCAGAATATCCTTTGACCGAAATTCAAAAACTATTCTCTTTTCCAAAAAGATTTTTAGTAACTAGCAAAAACATGCTTCATCGCTTGATGTCTGTACTAATTTTTTTAAGCCTATGCTCGATGTTTGAATACTTTGAATAATGTCAATCTTGGTACCTATCTAGATGGACATAAAAATCAACTGTTATTTTCCAGGTAATCGAAAACAATAAAAAAAAACTATTTTGCAATCAATAAATTACGGTGTTATCCATCGCAAAATTGTTATTTCTACTTTCCTATAAATCCAGGCGATGGAAGGAATTGAAAATGTTTTCATTTAAACTGAATCAAGTTATATTTTTACTAATTTTTCACGGTAAGCAGTAGATTTTGTAAAGAATAATTAAGTGATTTCAATGTAAAAATTGTGCAAGGCTATGCGTAAATCTAGATAAAACATACGTAAGCCTGGTTGTCACCCTATGAATATAATGATGGTGGTTTATGGAACAGAACAGTAGACAGATTTAAATAAAACACTGGTTATCAACTATATCAGGTTAGACCGGTAGCCCACCCCAACATAGCTCTATAGAAATTTCACGCAAATGAAGTCGCGGACAGAAGCTAGTGTAAAGATAAAGTTGAAATTAATTTCATATAATATTTTAGGATATGATTGTCAAAGAAGAATTAAAGATGGCACTCCCGTTACCGAAGACAAAAGATACGTGGTAAGAACTTGGAATAATTCGTTTCATCTAACTAACCGGTCGGCCACTTAAGTGGTAGTGCACAAAGATCTTTGGCGCCTGCATGAAATGAGGATCTTTACTGCTATTTTTTCATGATATTTTTAGTCCTTTTGATTTTAAACTTTTACATCTCAAACTCATTTCCAATCGGATAACTCTGTTACAATTTCAAAACCACTTTCACGAACTTTTAACGTACTTTTACTTGAATCGGATATGTTTTAAAATTTTAAATGATTATGTATAAATTCTATTTTTAAAAGTAAATATTGCTTTACATAAAATAAGTCTGTTTATGAAATATCAATTAAAGATATTGCAAATGACATAATATATGTATTTTACTTTTATGGGGGATGAGCTAGGTAGCCCGCGAAATTCAAATTTTCTTGCGTTTTTTGCAATTTGAAGGTCAGTGTCAGTCATGTTGAATGTTGATTAAAATATGATTCGCGAGAGTGACCTGCAAATTGCAATAAACTTGAATTTCGTGGGCAACCCTGGCGCTTCCCCTTTTATAAGATACTAGCAGCGCCCCACGGTTTCACCCGCATAAGTGTCGATCCCGTGGGAATATCGGGATAAAACTATCCTATGTCCTTTCCTGGGACTCAAACTGTCTCTATACCAAGACAGACAGACAGACACAATTTGGCATTTATAATAATAGTATGGCTTGTTGAAATTGAACTTTACCATACGTCAAAATCATTACCATCTGACAGCTGACGTTCTTATTGTGATTTATTGTTGTACAAGGGTGGATCATCGTGGGGTGGATCAATAATTATCAGAATAAGATCCTTATTTTCCTAATAAGTATATGAATAACCTCCATACATGCATTAGGGGATGAATTCGTAAGCCTTGCTATGCTTGCCGGGTCAGCAGGATCTGCCGGGTCAGCGGGATTGTCCGAAAGGGTTACCGCTGACCCGGAACATAAAGGGCTAAGGAAGGAACATGGGTGGGTTTAAGTCAGTAAGAGTCTGACACTCCCTTCCGCTCCACCCAGAGCGGGAGGGGTCATTTGATGATTCCCCATCCGCAAAAAAAAAAATCCGCAGTGTTATGCGATTATCGCCTTAAAGGTTAGCATGCAGAAGTTTTAGGCCCATAGTACCTACCTAAGGTCGAATCACTGAATATTTGTTTTTTCTATGACTGAATGGCCGCGTCTCCTAACCAAAAGCGATCGTCACGTTTGCGTGGAGAGGGGCGCCTTCCGGTTTTTCAAACAAAAAGTGACATTAAATTCTGAACCGCGTCATTAGGTACTATTTATGGTAGCACGTAACGCCATCTGTCCTTTTGTGAGGAAACTAGATACCACTGTACCCCGACTGGGGACTAGTACAAATAGTGAATAATATGTCTGTGGAGTAAAGGCACTGAAACAAGAGTTCTTTAATATCTTATATTATTATCTAATAGGTACCAGTAAGCACAATAGATGGCGCTATCTCAAGATTATATATTTGATAGTTAACATTACACCTGAGGGCAATTCCCGGTCAAAAATACCACTAATTTCCCTACATTTTTGATAAGTTTTTGACACTGATTATTGCTGAGATGACATTGAGACTATAAGATTTTGATCGTTTTTAATTGCGAGACAATATTGGGCTTCTGGTCTCCGAAGAAAATCAAAAATCAAAATATTTTATTTCACATAAACCTACATGGGCACTTATGAAACGTCAGAAGCTAGGTGCACGGTTCCAATTGGTCGTTTCCTATGGAGAAGAACCGGCAAGAAACTCCACGGTTACTCTTTTTAAAAATAATTGGCTTTTACAATGTTTCCAAATTACAGGAGGTATGGGACAGCGTAGGCCTGTCAACAAGTACCAGGTACTTGATATAATAAATGGTCTACTGATCTAAAGTTTACAAGGCCTACAAAGTCCTCACACTTACAAAATAAGAATCCATCAAAAGGATAATTAAAAACTAAAAACCTACTAAAACCAAGTGATATGATTCCCATTGCAACCACTAATAAAGAGATGAAAAATTTGAATTGTCTGTATATAATGTCAAATAAAGAGATTATGTCAAAAAAGTATGTAAAAAAAAATAGATAAAAAATAAACATCGTTTTGAGAGTGCAGTTATTAGACATTTAGGCTCAACTCACACCAAAAGAGCGGCGAAGGGCAGCGAAGCGCCGCGACCCGCTCGGTAGAGAAGGCGCGCGGATTCCAGCGACTGCCCGAGAAGTCGCTGGAATGCTGGAGAAGTCGCGGGACTCCGCGCGCCTTCTCTTCTTCTTTCATGTGTTTATCGCTGTAATGCCTTGATTTGATATTGTATAGGCAGTCGTACATTTGCACCAAATAAATAAGCTTTTCTTCATCCATTTCCATCACATCTGTATTCGTTGCACTGCTAGGAATGAATGCGAATGCTCGCGCGCAACAGACGCGCGCGGGGAGCGGGCGCGAGGGGCGGGATATTGCCAGCGGCCGCTCGCGACTGCTCGAGCATTCTCGGGACTTCCCGCGCATTCTCGCGCAGTCGCACGGCTATTCGCTGGAATTCCAGCGGCGGCGCTGGCATCCGCGCGACTCGTTCGAGTTTCTCATGCGATAATAAGTATTATAGTAATGAAAATAAAGTTAATATTCATATGACACTGAAACTGCGTTCCGCTTCGCCGCGCTTCGACGCTCTTTTGGTGTGTGTTGAGCCTTACATACCTAGTTATGCCGTTAATGAGGAGCCAGGGAAGCCACATGTGCAGAAGGAATGATTGCCAAAGTACCTTGTCTTCAACGTAGTATTTAATCTTATAATATTATGCTTTTTTGATAAGGACACGTTTGATGAGGGTTTTGAATTTTCCATCGCTAAGTTCTGTAACCGGCTTTGGCAACTTGTTATAAAAACGGATGTTGTTGCTGTTTACAAGAAATGATTTGCTAGTTTTAGTATATCTAAATTTAGGTAACACAATTTCATTTTTACTACGTGTATTTATATTATGGAAATCGCTTCTTATTTTGAAGAGTCCTAAGTTTTTGCGAACATACAAAATACTTTCTAAAATATAAAGAGAAGGCAGAGTTAGTATATCAATTTCTTTGAATTTGTTTCTAAGAGACTCACGAGGACCCATTTCATAGATTGCGTGTTTTGCCCTCTTTTGTAAAATGGAAATTGAATCTACGTCAGCTGCCGATCCCCACAGCAGAACACCATAAGACATAATACTGTGGAAATAAGCAAAGTATACTAATGAAGTGTATGTATGCTATTCTGCTGAAATAAACACGTTTGTTGTATGGGAGCCCCTCTTAAATATTTATTTTATTTTGTTTTCAGTATTTGTTGTTATAGCGGCAACAGAAATACATAATTTGTGAAAATATCAACTGTCTAGCTATAGCAGTTCATGAGATACAGCCTGGTGACAGACAGACGGACAGACAGCGAAGTCTTAGTAATAGGATCCCGTTTTTACCCTTTGGGTACAGAACCCTAAAAACCGAATTAATTTTCAGAATATACACACATCAAAAGTGTCTTGGGATCAAGTACATTTTTAACTGTAAAAAAATATCCAATTAATATTTACCAAACTTCCAGACTGACTTCTTACTTTACTTCCTATGTTTAAGTTAACAACATAATAAATTGCAATTTTTGCAAATTGTGGGAAATTAACTGAAATTAATGTCGTCTATTAAATGGCAAAAATGAGGAGTTTTAAAATTTTTATTGTAAATTATATATGTTTTGTACCCTAAACTATTATTTGTATTGAAACAAGTATTTTCCAAGCGAGTCATATTTTATAAACAGCTATGTTACCGACATAGCATTATATCTGAAAACTGTTGGACATGATGAAAAAAGTTACAGGAAAAAAAAAATATCAGACTTTAGTGTACCTATATAATTGTTACAAATCTGCCAACTTTTCTATAGTCAGAATATATTAAAAAATTGCGGTGTATTTACGTACGATTAATAAATCGAATTGATACTAAAGGACTTTTTTAATAAAGTGGACAATAGGATACTGAATTATCAAGGCTGTGCTCAGACCTGAGTCAAGAATATCTTTATGCCTTATAGAAAAATAAATTTAAAATTTAAAAAACGCCGACACAAAAAAAAAATGAAGGTATCCCTACAAAAAGCATGAAATAAAATTTTATTTAAATAGAAATTCATATGGAAGTCGGGGCACCGTTCTGTGGAACACCTTCTATTCTAAGAGGTCCCTCGATTTCTTTTATGAATTTCTATTTAAATAAAATTTTATTTCATGCTTTTTGTAGGGATACCTTCATTTTTTTTTTTTTTGTGTCGGCGGTTTTAAAATTTAAAATTTATTTTTTCCATCTTGGATTTGAAATTTATCATAGTGTATAGCATTCTACTAGTCAAGCCCTTTCATTTGATACCCATATTGAGGGTGTTGTGAAAAAATTTGTAATCCGCCATTTTGTGGCGGCGGCCATCTTGGACCGATTTTCATCAAACATAGCTAAGAACACTCCCGACTAATTCACCTTTCAAACAAAAAAAAGAAAATCAAAATCGGTTCATCCGTTCGGGAGCTACGATGCCACAGACACACACACACACCCCCACACACACACACCCCCACACACACACACAGACACGTCAAACTTATAACACCCCGTCGTTTTTGCGTCGGGGGTTAAAAATTGAAGGCAAGCCCCCTTGCTACAAACCAGATTTGGCTTTTGATTCAAGCTACATTGTTTTGATATTATTATGCCCACTGACTAATACAGTCAACAGTCCTTGAGTACACAGTGTATACACCACGATATTTTCTAGGTATACCTGCTCAAAGCCCAAATATCGGTAAAAGACTACGAAGGCTGGGTTTGTGGGGGAGCGTTAGTCTCAACAGATTACATCGTAACGTCAGCAGCGTGCGTAACAGACGTCAGACATCTATATGCCATAGCAGGATACAATAGATACATAGCCGAAACTGATATTTACACCGATCCATGTACCAAAGACAAGAAAAAGAAAATTGTCTTTATATGCACACCTAAGGGTAAGTTATAACTTTTATTTTTGGCAGACCTAGAGTTAACACTTTTGGTTGTGAGGCATGTTATGTTATGACCAAGTTTGTTTGTTAACCACCTACAAAAACAATAAACAATATCCTATTCTATGTTTGTTTTCCGATTTCTTCAAACGGGTGTGAAAGAAAGAAGAAAGAAAGGAAATACGTTTAATTGCGGCAAACATGACGCATAAAAATAAAAAAAAACACAAAAAAAAAAAAAAAACAAAATAACAATTTGGGAGAAAATATGTGTCACATCTACGCAAAACAGCCATCGTTCAGCATAATGCTAAGACCCTATACGAGACAGAGCCCCAGCGCTGGTTTTCAGCGACAGCCGGGCGGCGTTGATGTGATGACGTCAACCAGTGCAGCATACGATTAGATATAAATAAAAACAACAACCAAAATAAGAAATAAATAAAATACACATTACAAAAAGATGGTGTGTATCATATTTTATTTAAATCATTACAGATTATGAGCTGGTGTACGAACGTCCAGATAAATGGTCAAATATAGACATAGCTATGGTAAAAGTGGAATCGCCTTACGATTTCACGGACACTTCTTACTCGCAATTTTGTTCTTACACGCCTACTCCAATAGAAATTAATTTCGATCCGAAATACCAGGAGTCTGGAACCGATGCTATAGTGTTAGGGTGGGGTCACCGTACTAGTTATCGACAGGTATGTTTTTTTTGTTATGTTGTTGCGCCCGATAGTTCATCCCATCGGCAAGTGACGAATTTCCATAAAACTTTCATCCACAAAAAAAATTTAAAGCTCCTTTGTAACTGCTCACTACTAAAAAGGAACTCTTAAACATTTAACTACCTTAACAAAGTACTTGGAAGAACAACATCGACACAGAGTACTTGCAGTCTGAACTTGACCATTTACGAGAGAAACTTAGTTCAATGACTAACAAATATAATACCTCTGAAGATCTTATGAAGGAGTATGTGTTGGCAGTGAATGAGCTGGTAAACTCACAAACAAACAACCGTGACCATTATCAAACACCATCCAATGTAGGTACTTACCTATTTAACCGAGACCATCATTGAGACCATGCAATACCACGTTACCGCAGCCTTGACTTGGGTCACTTGTTCACAAATGAATATCCGGGACACGCCATAGTAAATTACTGTATGCCTGGTCATTATGAAAGAAATGATTAAAATAATATACTTATCTTTAATCAGGACACAATGACTTTTTTTTTTGGGTTATAGTGGAAATGTTTATGTTGGTAATCATTTATATTTGTTAATATATTGTATATATATCGGAGCAGGTAGGTTTAGTGCGTCTCGATATCAGGTATATTACAATTACTACTGTGGGCGTAGTGTGGGTAGTGTTGGTTATTGCGCGATAGAAAAACGGTTTACAGTTCAAAACAGATTATAATTTCATTAACAATTAATCACACTAGCAAACCACACACTGTAGGTACATGACACAACTAGATACACAGTAAAATAATTATGTACAGTAACAAAGTAATTGCGAACAAATCGTAGGATCGATTACTGTTCGTATAGTGACAGAGTCACCCAAATATAGCGCATTTACAATACAGTTAAAAGTCTGAACTTTAGCAAACCGACAGGTTTATCGGGAGCTAGTACTCTGTAAGGAGTCGAGTCCGAAGACCGTCTCTGTTAGCACAAACGAATGCGTTCAGTTATAAAGGGTTTGTCCCCACCACGCATTCGCCCCACAACAACTCTGTCCGATGACGCACGGAATTACGTCAAACTTGAGTTGATACAAAACACTAAAATGTGATAAATCTAATAAGACTTACATTATAAGTAATCAAATAATACAAGAATAATTGTCGTAAACAAACAATAGTGATTTCACAAAGTAAATCATTTTAAAGTCAAAATAACATGTCATCAATTGTTTTGAACAAAACCATCGGTTACAATTACACCGAATACTCAATAAATTATGTTCTAATTTGTTAGACAATAATGGATAGTAAAATCACTTAAATTCATAATAAGAACAACAAATCATAACAAATTATGTGGACTACCTACAATTGTAATAATTAAGATCCAACTCCGACATACGAGTATATAATATTGTTATATATACTATCTTTCGAACTATCACAAAAGACAGATAGCTGTATCGCTATCGTATATTTTTTCTCAGCAGTTTTACATAATTGTGTACCTACGTAAAATAAATGAAACACTTCGATAAAAAAAATCCTTTCTATTTAATCTTTACCAGCTATGCCTCGTCTCTTAAAATGTATACACCATATATAAATTGGCGCTTAATTTTTTCATCATGTAGTGTAGGTACAGTCAAGTCAACAAAGGAGATAAGGATCGTCGGATATAGTTGAAGTTTAGTAAAAAACCGATGGATATTCTGGAATAAAATTTAATTTAATTAATAGAAAACAAACAGCTCATGAATCAAATTAAATTTCAGTCGATAACATAGAAAGATAAAAAGAAAGAAAGAAAAATTGTTTATTGTGCACAAACAGAACGCACATTGTAAATAAAAAACGACATAAAATATACACACACAAAGTAGTCAAAAGCCTCGTACTCAAGCTTAAAAAATGTTGACAATTTAATAATAATTGATGTGTTATCTAATGTAATAAAGGAAATAATAATAATGATTTATTCACAAAAACATAAACTTTGACAATAATGAGTAACAGAAAGGTATGCAGACATAAGTAGAATTTTAGAGAGGTTGAATACAAAAGGATGGTAGTGGGGTCAAAAGTCCTGTAAGAATTAAGAACCCTGCCCCCCAAACTAGGAAAATCCTGTATTTTGGGAGGCCCTGACATCAAGCAATTTTGTCCATTGCTTGATGTCAGGGCCAGAGACCAAAGACAACACACATTAATAATTGTTAACATCCATCGGTTTCTTACTACACTTCAACTATATCCGACGATTCTGCATACTTATCTCTTTTGTTGACTGTACTTTCTTATCTCTAGGAAATGGATCCTGTCGACCTCAATGAGGTAATGTTAAACTATGCTCCGACATTGATAGAAGACAAGGAGGAGTGTAAAAGAGAATATGAAGTTTATACTGGCATGGACAAAGTAATAGATCAATTTATGATTTGTACTTTAGACAAAGGTAACTTGAACGATGAAGGAGCGACGATACTTTTATCTGCACCCACAGCGCAAGGGTGTTTGTCTCAGCCAGCAAGACTTCGTGGAGAGATTTCGGTAAGTAAAGGACATATTTTTACCCATTTTAAAATATCAATAAGTACCTATAGTAAAATAAACTGTGGGCGCAAATAACACAAAACCAGAAACTGGTAGATATACTTGGTGCAAATCACGAGCGCGCGTCAATACTTGCAATGAATGTGTACCTAACGACAAGGTTATTAAAATAATTGTAATAAATCGCATGCTTAATGGAATACTGACTTAACTCAAAAAAGAAAATTCTTGGGAAATGGTAAAAGAAGATCTTGCTATGAGGACTTATCCTGCTTGTTGACACGAATGCTTGTATTTCGAACGTAATTTTATTTTTTTTTACAAAAAAAAAAAAAAACTAACCTAATAGATAGGTCAGAATTTTAATAAAAAAAAAAAATTGGTTAATGTTCCATTAAGCATGCGAAATATGAAATTTACGGACATTACTCGCCTTAAGGCCACGAAGACAGCGATTGCGGGACGGCGGCGGCGCGGCGGCGGCGCGGGAAGCGGCGCGGCGACGCAGACTGGGTCTCGAAGTCAGCGGCCAGATCGCGCGGCGCTAGAACGGTGTAGTGTTGTATTATGAGAAATTAGTTTCTTTTTTCGCGAACGAAACGACGACAACATCTTTTTGATACAACATTTTGAAACGTCGCCGCGTCGGTCATTAAAAAGCAAAAAATAAAATGCACAACACTACGTCAATGCAGACGCGCGGGCACCGCTAGACAGACTGGTGCGCACCGCTCGTATGCCGCTCCCCGCGCCGCTGCCTTCGAGGCCAGTTCCATATAAATCTGTGCATTGAAACGCGCCGCTCGCGCTCCCCACGCCCCCGGTACCGCCACCGCGCCACGCCCGCTAAATTCGTGTCCGCAGCCTTAGAACATTACGCGCGGCCATGTGACATAAAGTCTCTTATGACGCGCACTTGTGGTTTGCACCGGCTGTATTCATAAAAAATAAAAAACTCTTTTACAGTGTGAAAATGCGGGCGTTCCAGAAGACCAGGAGGTAGTTTTAATAGAAAATGCAAGGAAATTTATAACACCTACCAACGTTTCAAGGAATAATGCTGACCAAAAATCTAAACTAAATCGTGAAATAAACAGCAACGTAGTCTCTTACAACACACATAATTCCTCCCTAATTAATAAAATTAAGAAAACTGTTTTACATTCAAGAAGATCTAATACTAGAAGAAATGGAATTTGTCAGGTAAAGTTTACTTGGTTAAATATTTCGGTAAATAAACTAAGGTGTCTTTAACACCTGCACACGCAATGCTTTCTATATAATGTGTAAAATCAACTCTAGGGAATTATTGATACTTAACCTCACTGGCACCACAAATCCCTACTAAATACGTTGATCGCTAAAAGAATTTGAAATATCGTTCTATTTCTGACAGTCGTTTCAAGATGACAGACTGAATGATGATTTTAATGTTTAGCGTTAAACGTAATTAGTGGTTTGTGGTGCAAGTAGGCCTTAGTGTCAATTTATAATACACGGTGAAATAACAGTCAAGCCCCATTTACACGGTGCAAGTTTAAAGTACGTACAATTTTGTCGTTTAAGAATTGCATGCAAGCGTTTATAAGCATGCTTCATCATCTGTCTAGCCTTTTCCTATGTTGGAGTCGGCTACCCGTCTAACAGGATGCAGCTCAATACCAGTATTTTACATGGAGCGACTGCCTATCTGACCTCCACAACCCAGTTACTGGGTAATACGAAACCCCTTGATAAGACTGGTTGTCAGACTTTCGGGCTTCTGACTACCCGTAATGACTGTCAAAGATCCACGAATGACAGCTGGGACCAACTGCTTAAAGTGCTTTCCGCGGCACGGAGGGGTCACGGTATGTAAAGATCACCCATCCACAGACCAACCGCGGCAAGCGTAGCTTAACCTGATCGATCGATCTGTGCGGCTGTTATTATTTAGCCACGGGCCCCTTAAGTGTTTATAAGCATGCGATTTCCATAAAATTGCATACAATAATTGAATGCAAGTTTTACCATTAAATAATTACATGCGACTTCTGTTCACACCAAGTCAATTATTGCCTTATTAGTCGATTCGCAAGAATTTACTCTCCCGAATCGGGAGAATCGTCAATTTTAAATAATATTATTTTTTCTCTATACAATGAAGTTCAGAAAAAAAGTATAGGTACGTTTTATAATATTTAACTATTCTCACTTCTCTGTTCAGTTAGTGTCTAGTGTTTTTTCTTTAATTAGTGCATACAATTTGCCAATTTTAATAGTGTCTAATAGTAAATTCGCGCGAATCGACTAATAAGCCCAATTATTGTATGCAAGTTTTGCCTCGTCTAAACCCAGAGTTTGACGTTAGTTTTTTTTATTTGGGTTGGAAATCATCAAATGACCGCTGTGGGCGGAGCGGAAGGGAGTGTCAGACTCTTACTGACTAAAACCCACCCATGTCCCTTCAGTTGCCTGTGCCAGGGGCCACGGTATCTCTTTCGAACAACCCGCGACCCTGGCGGGCATCGGCCCTAGCGGACCCCGTCAGTTAGTGCTGACATCTCCTTGAGGCGCGCGTGGAGCACAACGCGCCATCGACCCGGGCCTGGTCCTTACCGGAAGGCGAGCTGCCCATTGCTCGCCGTCTGCAAGCCTGCGCCTACGGTGGCCGGTAATCAGCTATTGATTCCCGACGCCCAGGGCGTCTCCTGCGGCGGTTAGGGGCGTGAGGGCGCAAGGATTGCCTCTCCCTCACGCGCTCCGCCTCCTCCTTCGCGAGCATTACTGCTTCGCAGAAGGAGGCGACAGCCTCCCATGCACTCTCGCTCCGTACCATGGCCTGGACTAGGGCCGGACGCGAGAGATCGCCGCCGCCGATCGCCGACGTGAGGACACGGCGGTTCTCTGCCCAAGCTGGGCAGATCTCTACCGTATGCTCCACCGTGTCCTCCGGGCGATCCACACAATGGTGACACCCGGGCGTTTCCTCCCGCCTTATTCTGAACAGGAACCTCCCGAAAAAGCCGGGCCCGGTGAGGTACTGCGTTAAGCGGAAGGTGAGGACGCCGTGGCGCCGGTCTAGCCACTCCTCAAAGAGGGGACTTATCGCCGCAATTGTGGCGCTATTTCCGCCGCCGCCTGGTGCCAGCCTCCCCTGCCCCAGGACCAGCGTGTCGTCAGCGTAGCAAACTACACTGACGCCGCTAGGGAGGTCGGCGCGCAGCACCCAGTCGTACCCGATGTCCCACAGATGCGGCCCCAGGACCAATCCCTGTGGGACAAGAGTTTGACGTCCTTGTACAATTGATTCAAATATTGCCTGTATTTGCGCTGCAAAATATTTCATTCAATTTTATTGAACATCTTCTCAAGATTATTACCGACTTCACAAAAAGGAGGAGGTACTATGTTCGGGTGTTTGTATGTTTTTTTTTTTTTTTGTATGTTTGTTCATCGAATACTCCGCCAATTGTCGACGGATTTTCAAAATTCTTTTTTTGTTCGAAAGTAGATAGTTCTGAGGTGGTCCCATTGTCACCAAGTTAGGATCTGATGATGGGATCATAGAGAAATCGAGGGCAACCCTCAAATTTTATAGGCTCACTTATTGTTTTTCGCATATTTTATGAAGTATCTTGTGTATTTGTGTATGGTTGTCACCATCTCAGGTAGCTGGGCTGATGATGGAAGGTACAACTCCTTAACAGTAAGAAGTTACTCGAACAGGCAAGGACTGTTTTAGTAAATTGTTTTGATGTTTGATAGGGCATTTGCCACATTTGGTCTCATGATCATCAAGTCATGACCTGATGCTACCTAACTCCTCGACAACTAACAGCAGATATATCGTGTTTAGGCTCATTGAAAAGGGCTCGATGTGTGGATAAACATACTGTAACTGAGGAACACCGAAGACCTGATGCTGAAGCCAGGAGCATCAGAAAAAGTACAAACCTTGAAATTACAGCACCGTAGTCGTGTATGGGCTCATTTTAAACAGGACTAATTTTAAGTTCAATGCAATGTTGACATAAGTCTGGCCTGATGCTGCAGCCAGGATTATCAGCATCTAATCTAAAAACTAATAAAAGGAGAACTCTTCAACTATTAACGTCCCTGCATCGAGAAAAGGAATATTTTATAAAAAGGCGATGGACAAGTTGACATTAGGCTATTGTAACTTAGATAAATTATAAACAGACCCACTAAAAAAGCGAGAAATAAAAACTTTTTAACAAAAAAAAAAAACCGACTTTCAAAAAAAAACACTACAAACTGAAAAATAACTTTAATTTCGGAGGTCGGTGTCTTAGGGATCAGTATTTTAGTTTTTGCCACCGACTTCCGAAATTAAAGTTATTTTTCAGTTTGTAGTGTTTTTTTTTGAAAGTCGGTTTTTTTTTGTTAAAAAGTTTTTTTTTTAAACTTGTTTCGTTCGCTCATGTTTGAATGATAGAAAATTTTCACACAGAAAAACACTCTACGATAGACTGTAATTGAGTGTGTAAGTTCTATAATGGTAAAAGATAATTGTAATGTATCTCGTTGGTAATCCTTAGATAAATAAATTAAATAAAATAAACAAACATTATTGAAAAAACACTCGAAAAAAAGCAAGTCTGCGCCACCGTATTCATAAATGTCACGCAACCTTTTGATAAAGTTTGGCATGAGGGTCCTGGTATATAAACTCAGGCGCATGGTACGTGTGGCGATTAATTAATTGAAACCACGTATTATACATTACGAGTACGTATTTCAAACATACACAATTAAAATATGGTCACAGTTTATATGTGATATAGCCTTGTATTTATTTTGTACATACGGTCTCCCTGTAAATTAATCAATATAATATAATTTAGTTTATTTCAGAATGATCACGGCGGACCGCTCGTCACTTGGGTTGGAGCTCACGAAAAGCTCATAGGAGTTGCTTCTGCATATAAAATCACAGAAAATCGAGAGTGCATTGGACCATATTTGTACACAAGCACACAGTGTAACGGAGCCTTTCTAGATTGTATATTAAAAGGTGATCCGGCATCTGATCCTATGAGGCAAGTGTTGATTACAAAATATGTACTCATTGGGTACCTGTCGCACCGCCGGTGATTATCGAGAAGCTATTAGTGCTTAGCAACTAAAAACGAGTTCGCGAGCAACGACCAGGGAGTGCGCGGCAGCAACGAGCAATTACTCGCTGGTATGCGAATGTTCCATGCGTGAGTCTCTCAGCAAGGGTTCTGGTATGCGAATCTTCCATGCGTGAGTCTCTCAGCAAGGGTTCTGGTATGCGAATGTTCCATGCGTGAGTCTCTCAGCAAGGGTTCTGGTATGCGAATGTTCCATGCGTGAGTCTCTCAGCAAGGGTTCTGGTATGCGAATGTTCCATGCGTGAGTCTCTCAGCAAGGGTTCTGGTATGCGAATGTTCCATGCGTGAGTCTCTCAGCAAGGGTTCTGGTATGCGAATGTTCCATGCGTGAGTCTCTCAGCAAGGGTTCTGGTATGCGAATGTTCCATGCGTGAGTCTCTCAGCAAAGGTTCTGCCCGCCAAGCGCGTGTCGCTGAGTTAGTACTCTCTTTTTTAGCTCTGATTGCTGCGACAAACGAATACTCGCCGGTGGTGTGAACAGTCAGCATCAATTATTTATATATGTATCTCTTTTACTTACACGGGAACTACCTACAGTCTTTTGTACGTTTCTTTCGCTTCCTCATCGGTATATAACAGTTGCCTTAAGCGTGGAAAGGGTTTCCGATACACGAAACCCTATGCACGATAACACCCTCGTGTCAAAAAGGCTGAAAAGCCTCAACAGTTTTTTAAAGTGTGGCCTCCCACTTACTGGCGAATGGTCTAAGGAAAGGCTAAAACTGGCGAGATAGTGCTTCCCTACCCAACCCATTCATTCCACCTGCTGAAAATCTCCCACCTAGACATGAGTTGCCTTGGCTTACCTAGAAATTTTTAA
This sequence comes from Oligia fasciuncula, assembly GCA_963082905.1. NCBI lineage: Eukaryota > Metazoa > Arthropoda > Insecta > Lepidoptera > Noctuidae > Oligia > Oligia fasciuncula. Next base: position 9,191,334 of record OY720409.1, read on the forward strand.
ATACTCCGAACTCAGGTAGGCCGACGCAAAGAAAAACTGCTCAAGTGGAGATCTACACATGACTCCGCCTTTTTTTTTTTTTTTTTTTTTTTTTTTTTTGGGTCATCAAATGACCCCTCCCGTTCTGGGCGGAGCGGAAGGGAGTGTCAGACTCTTACTGACTAAAACCCACCCGTGTTCCTTCACTTGCCTGTGCCAGGGGCCACGGTATCTCTTTCGAACAACCCGCGACCCCGGCGGGCATCGGCCCTAGCGGACCCCGTCAGTTGGTGCTGACATCTCCTTGAGGCGCGCGTGGAACACAACGCGCCGTCGACCCGGGCCTGGTCCTTACCGGACGGCGAGCTGCCCATTGCTCGCCGCCCGCAAGCCCGCGCCTACGGTGGCCGGGAATCGGCTATCGACTCCCGACGCCCGGTGCGTCTTCTGCGGCGGCTGGGGGCGTAAGGGCGCAGGGATTGCCGCTCCCTCACGCGCTCCGCCTCCTCCTTCGCGAGCATCACTGCTTCGCAGAAGGAGGCGATAGCCTCCCATGCACTCTCGCTCCGTACCATGGCCCGGACTAGGGCCGGACGCGAGAGATCGCCGCCGCCGATCGCCGCCGTGAGGACACGGCGGTGCTCTGCCCAAGCTGGGCAGATCTCCACCGTATGCTCCACCGTGTCCTCCGGGCGATCCACACAATGGTGACACCCGGGCGTTTCCTCCCGCCTTATTCGGAACAGGAACCTCCCGAAGCAGCCGTGTCCGGTGAGGACCTGCGTTAGGCGGAAGGTGAGGACGCCGTGGCGTCTCTCTAGCCACTCCTCAAAGAGGGGACTTATCGCCGCAATTGTGGCGTGCCCCGCACTGGGTTGCGACAGTCGCACTCTCCATGTCGCCATGAGATCCCGCCGGAGGTCTGTCCGCTGCACCGCGATTTCTCGCGGCAGCGGAGTTACGCCCCGGCGTTTCACCTCCTCTCGCCACTCCCATATGTGGGCGAGGACTTTGGCCTCCAGATCCCATGGCGGCAATCCGGCAAGGAGGCTCGCTGCCTCCCCGGAGACCGTGCGGTATCCCCGGACTAACCGGATGGCCATGACCCTCTGGGACGCGTTCAACCGCCTGGCTGGTCGCCGCCTCAGTGAACGCGCCCACACCGGTGCCCCACATGACTCCGCCTTGGAGTGTAAATGTGGTGCTGTCCCACAAACAACTAACAAGCAGTTGGTGAGCCATCTGTTTGTCGGGTTGAGGGGACTCGCTGGTCAGCTTTCGTTTTTTGTTTTTTGTACTTCAAGCCTTATAACTGTTATTAGTCATATCTACTTTCGATATCAGCATTTCTCCGGCTAGCGTGGTTTAGAAAGGGTCATTGTGATACAGTGATTCATATGTCCTCAGTAGTTCACTGGACTCTGTCGATGACCCTGGGATGTAGGAAGTCCTGCAGACCCTTGGTATGTGTGTTCAGGAAGTAACTTAACTTCTAACTTCTCATACGTAATGGGTGTCGTTCACGCGATATAGCGGATGTGGGCCTCCCAAAAAAAACATCAAATCTTTTTATTTTATCGTGTTTAGATATCGATACCCATCGCATCTGCGGAGTTTAGCTAGTCAATTTAATTTAACTCTGTTTATCTGTGATTAATTATTATTAATTTTCTTCCAACAGGCGTAATTTTTGCAGCGGTCTTCTTAAGGAACAGGGATTTAAATTAGTTGAGCAACACATTTCATGGAAAGATCACCCTGATGGGTATGTTCATTCACAAACTTTGCCTTTATAGACGCATAATCTAAAAAAGCGGCATTACAGTTGAGACCGTTTTTATTACAGACCTGCAGAAAATGAAAAAAATGGAACTGCACCCGTTTTTGCTGTAAACACAGACACCAATAATGTAACAGTAAAACTAATGACCTCCAAGGAAGAAATACACAAAACATATCAAGAACACAACGCTACAAAATTTGTTAATATTACTAACACAAATTACACTGCAACTACACATTCCATTATAGATACAAACTTAACAAAAATTACTAAAGCTGTAAATGAAGGTGATAGTACACCTATGAATTTAATAAATATTAATTCTACAAATTTAAAAAAATCTGCATCTGTAAATTTAACTAGTGGCAATTCAACAAATCTAATTAACAATACATTTACGACTTTAACTATTGAAAACTCAATAAATACAATTTTAATAAAAAATGCAACTACAAATGACAGGAATACTACTAACACAAATTTCAGAAGTACTACAACAACAAACTTAAATTTAGAAACTACAAATACGAATCTCATTAAAAACGCAACCCAAACACCTATTAATCTAGTTGACACTACGACAAAGAATTAAACAAAATAGTAATAGTGAAGCAAGAAATCAAGCCTATACTACAACAGTGAATTAAACGAATACTCAGCATTTCCTTTACGTGCCGTGGGTATTTGCAACTAGCGCTGCTTTTCAAAGGTAGAAGAAAACTGCATATAAAGAATAACATTTATTTGGTAACTATTCAAACACAAAATATAAAAAAAAAATGTTTTAAAAACAACAGTCTGTGTCTCCCGCCTGCAGCAAAAAGCTCCATTCCAGACAGATGCAGATAGCATCTGTCTGAATTAATGCTGGTAACGCTGATTATACGTCCAGCAAGCGATAAATCAAGAATTAATCACAACAAAACAGATTCCTCAACGACTCCATCAATCGAAAGACGTCCACTACTGGACATTATATAGGCTTCCCGCAAGTGTCGCCACATCAACCGGTCCTGTGCTTCTCGTATCCAGTGGATTCCTGCAACCTTCAACAGGCCATCGGTGCTTACCTTTTGGGCTAATCGGCCATCGGCTTTCCGAGCAATGTGCCATTGTGCCCCGGTTACTGCCACTGACGTTGTAAACGACTTGTCGCTACCATCTTTAAATACATAAAGTATTATTATAAGTAGGAAAAAACTTGTATTTTATTTCTTACTGTTTTATTCTTAACTAGCTTCTGCCCGCGACTTCGTACGCGAATCCTGTTGCTTATGCCAGCGACAACGGGGTTGTCAAAATCGAAGATCTGAAACGTCTGATGTCGAATTCTAAGAGCCCGGGGACGGGAAAACAGCGTGATGCGCGAGACGATTCGAAACTTTTCAGATCTTTCATTTAAGTAAGTCAACACGAAATGCCCATCAAACTAAACAACTTTTGCTAAGACGTCATTCCTATATGTTATAGTGTCGCTGGGCTTTGGAGTTCCACAACAGGTGTTCCAGATCTTCAAATTTATTCTCACAGCAGAAAATGCTCTTCACGTGGAATATTTTTTGCTATGGCACCATTTTTATATCTCTTATACTTTAGCTGATCTGTTGCGGTTCTGCATCAGGTGTTCCATTTTCCAAAATAAATTAGTGACAGTTTGTTGATTTACAGAAACACTTAAAAGATGCGTCTCATACTGTACTATAGCTTAGATCCCTCAAAAACTGGCTTAGTAAACTCAAAATTTGAAAGTTATGTAGTTAATTTACTGGTAAGAGACGTCAGGTTAATAAGGAAATTTAGGAGACGTCGAATAACAGAAGTGTTATAATTTACTGTAACACTTCTGTGTAAACAACGTTCGTTGTTTTTCCCTCGGTCTCATTCAATATGTAAATACAGCGAGTATGGACTGGTGACGCGGGAGCAAGCGACGTACAGTTGTCCGTGTGAGATGCAGCTCGTCCTGAGGTCGACACCCGTAGCCTTCAGTGTCTGCCCCTGTGGCTTATTTATTGTCATTGCGAAGCACACGCTCACAGGAAACTGCACGCGCTTGAATTGAAAGGGGTAATTGTGGCCGGGTGTCACCATTGCCAGGATCGCCCAGAAGACACCATGGAGCATACGGTGGAGGTCTGCCCCGCTTGGGCGGAGCACCGCCCTGTCCTCGTAGAGGCCATCGGCAGCGGCGGCGACCTCTCGCGTCCGGCCCTGGTGCAAGCCATGGTCCGAGGCAAGAGGGAGTGGGAGGCAGTCACCTCCTTCTGCGAAGCAGTCATGCTAGCGAAGGAGGTGGCGGGACGGATGAGGGAAAGAGCCTCCCGTCCCAGCCGCCGCGGGAGACGCTCCGGGCGTCGGGAGCCACGGGACGTCTCCCGGCCACCGTAGGCGCGGGCCTGCGGGCGGAGAGTAATGGGTAGCTCACCGTCCGATCAGGACCAGGCCCGTGCCGGACGGCGCGTACGTGTTCCACGCGCGCCTCAAAGAGATGTCAGCATCGAGGAGGGGCCCCATAGGGCCGAAGCCTGCCGGGTCAGCGGGATTGTCCGAAAGGGTTACCGCTGCCCCGGAACATAAAGGGCTAAGGAAGGAACACGGGTGGGTTTTAGTCAGTAAGAGTCTGACACTCCCTTCCGCTCCACCCAGAGCGGGAGGGGTCATTTGATGACTTCCCATCCGAAAAAAAAAGGGTAATTGTGGGGAATCGGTGGTATACGTGGTACAAACACTGTCTCGCCGACACCACAACCCGTTAGAATTACCGCCTCATTGATATTTCTCAGCAGCGAGACGACTTTGAGCTGGGTCCCATTGCACAGTTTTGGTGGAGTTAGATTCCGAGGAAGCATAATTGGGACACCGACCTTTAGCTTAATGGTGTGCGCTGGTAGTTCACTTGCACTGAGGAAATTGAGAAATTCTACGGGGTAATGTGTGGCGTCATCTTGGTCGACAACAGTGTTTATTGAAGTGTAGATCACTTATTTCCCTCAATTTCCGCGAGAATGCATTCATTGATCGCTGAAGCTTGGTCGTTTCTGGGTATTAAAATGGCTCGTTCAAACACCCAAGAATTATCTTGGTGCGGTATCCTATTGATGTCCCCGTACACCAGGCGTATCAAATCTTCTAAGGTGGACACCACTCTCCCAAGTATCTCAGGTAGAACCACCTGGCCACCGTCTACTGGTAGCGTTCCCTCACCCAATTTTAAGAGAACATCAGAAAATTCTTGGGCGTGTACATTCCCGCCAAGCTGTGCTCTCATATTCATCGTTAAGCGCAACCTATGAATATGTGGCCATAAGAAAGAGCATTTCAACAAAGCATTCACCTCATCAGCCCTAGTTCCTCGCGTCACCACAGGCAGCGTTTGTCGGAAATCGCCGCTTAACAGAACTGTAACGCCACCCATCATTTGCTGGTTCATGCGGATGTCCTGCAAAGTCCTGTTTACCGCCTCTACTGGTTTTCTGTTCGCCATAGTGTATTCATCCCACACGATTAAAGAGCAATCTTTAAGCACGCGCCCTTTGTCGCTGTTGCTGTTGCATTTGGAGTGTCAACTCCATAAACAACAAATGTGCTTGGTAAGATATAACTTAGAACCAAAAGTTGGACATGACTTTATGATAGTGTAGCTTGTTGTACCACCAATCAATCTGTTTAGTAACATTGGTGTGAAACTCCCCATACTATTAGATAGGACATGTATAGTTCTCAGATTTCATAACAGTATCGTTCCTAATGCACATAAAAAATGCAAAAACTAAAAAAAAAAGAATTTTACGATTAAAAAAAAGTAATTTAAAAAAATTAAACCGACTTCAAAAAGAAATTAACTCAAAATTATGAAATAACTTTAATTTCGGAAGTCGGTGTCTTGGGATCTGTATTTTAGTTTTATGCCACCGACTTCCGAAATTAAAGTTATTTCATAATTTTGAGTTAATTTCTTTTTGAAGTCGGTTTAATTTTTTTAAATTACTTTTTATTTCGTAATTTTTAGTTTTTGAGAGTTTTTTCCCTTTGACACTACACCCGTAGCTCTTATCAATAAGCCAGGCCGTCACACTTACACGTATTAGTCCATATCTTGAAAATTACTGAATCGATCTTGATGAAACTTGCACTGTTCCCTAAGTTGAAGAAAGTGTAAGCCAATAAAAAAAAAATGGTCACGATCCGATTAATAGTTCCGGAGATATGCGTGGACAAACATACATACATACATACTGTTACATTGTTTTTTTTGTACCTACACAGCTGCGTTACTAATAAGTAAAGTAGCATTTACCTGAAAACATCAGTAGTACATTTTGAGGTTTCCGAGTATTATATTTCATTGTAGTTTGTACAATTGACTTTGGCCTGCACTTGATAGAAGGACTCATTCCTTCAACTGTATCTTGTCACTAAACCCTTTAGGTATCACTTTCTCACAATTAATTACTTTCCTAAAACCTATTAAATAAGTTTGCACAATAAATTAGATTAAATATTGAAAGGTTAAGTTGCAATGTTTACATACAAAATTTCATATGTCACTCAGTCGAACGTCAGTTTGACAGTTTAGAGGCGACCTCTGGCGGTCGCCGATTCACAGTTGTAGTTTAATCGATATTCTAACATATTGATTGCTGACCATCGAAATAATATCGTATGGAGCAATCCTTCATAATTTTCAGCTTTCAGTAAAAATTCATAATAAACTAAATAACCGAAAGCGGAAATAAAAGTAGTTTTTTCATTAAGCATAGACATATTTCTAGAAATTTTTAATCTGTGGATTGTCTTTGACATAGGGTGGCGAGAGGAGAGAAACGAATCTGGCCAATTAATGTAATTAATTAATTAGACAGGTTTTTAGGATTGGGAATTGAAAATAATTTGTTTGTTGGTCTGGATCAGGAAGATTCTTAGTGTTTCAGCGTTTAAACGTCACGTTGTGTAGTTGTTAGTGATTTTCAAGAATTAAGTATCTTGGTGTAATGTTTATCTGCAGTGAACGTCTTCCTCATTTGTGTATCATTTTACCTGCAATATGGGAAATTTTAGAAATGCTCCGTCTATTTCCGGCTGATCTCCATGACAGGATGAGGAGAATAACTTAGCGTCCTTTTTACATTGAGACGTGCTCGATACAGGAGCAAATTCTGTTCCCTGTTTTATAAGGTAAGGATTTGTTGTAATAATGTTTAGAAGTGGTCTGTGAGCCCTCCGCTGGCTGTTAAAAGGATATTGTCGTGATCCATGAATATTACTTACAGGATTATAATTGCGCACACGCAGACAACTGTCCAGCCAGTCGACGATCACAGTCAAGTGCTTTCTTCATCAATCAACCGTGAGTATTTCACCCGCTGACTATTTATCATGGATTCCTCAGTGTTAACCACGGGATTAAAATATTGTTCAAGGGAATGAGCCCAGCCACGTGGGTAACCCTCGTAGCTCCTATAGTTACTGGCTAACGTTCTAGCCTTCTAGATTTCCAAGCCCGGTCACCTCAAGGAATGTTAATTAGTTTCAAACTATATTATTAGGTCTCCGTATTGTCGTTTCCAGAAGAGGCACCTCGAGAGGTTCGTCTCGCCGCCAGGATCGAGAGTAGCGTCTGGGGCCTGGACGCGAGACCCGTCCCTCGAGTCAGCTGGAAGCCTCTTGCTGTGACGTCTGTGCGGCAGGCGGAGTCCGTCAAGCGAGAGCGCAGGCGGGACGGTTTTTTTAAATTAGAAAATTACCTACTTACATTTAGTACGGTTGGTATAAGAACCGGTTATGTACTATAGTCCGGTTTTCATTGGTGGAAGCCGGTCTTTTACTTAAGGATCTTGGGTTCGACATTCGGTGTGGATCAGGAAGTATATGGTTGGACACCGTCATCGGCTCCGGGATCCGGGACCTTTATTGTCCCTGGCGCCCATTTATTAAATAGTAACGTTTTATTAATAACTGGAAGGTTAGGTATCTAGAACTTTCAATTTATAATATTTAATTTTAATAACTATATATAAATACTGGGTTTATCTCCACTCCCCACGCCCATAGCTCTTTCTACCGAAATTTAAACTGGCTGGCAATAAATAAATTAATAATACTTAAATTAACCTACCTAACTTAGAGTTTAGCCAATTAGTTGTTTATTTTTATTTTATTTATTTATGAAAACATATTTCTAAATTGAACCTTATCAATATACAGTGTTTGACATAGTGTGTTGTTTACTTTTATTTTGTTACCTAACCACCTACCTAGACTGTCGTAAGAGGTCACAAATATTAATTTGTAACAGTGGCGACCAACGTGTGTATTAGTTGGAGATAGAGGTTACGTCTATTGCTGTACCTTGTAACCCAGAGTGCTATTTATAGAACCTTCCAGTTATTCTAATTTTAAGAAAAAAAACCGTCGCGCGGAATCCTTTGTTATCGTGTTCTTGTTTTTATGTTTGTACCGTTATATACACTTTTATATACTTTTACACTTCTTGCTGCTATTTACATTTTACAATTTTATTTTACTTGTGTCTCATACATAACATAACTCCAAGACGATTGTCCTTGGAAATAAAAGCCTATTATTAAAATACAAACTTACATAATCAATAAGACTGCTAATTTTGTAACGGCGTTTATAATAGATAATATTTACACATTGCTTGTGATTGTAAATTGTTACAGCCAGTTTTTAATTCAGTTCAGTTTCAATTATTTTTTTTTAAACTTTTCAATATGGAACGACCCATCTCATTTAATTTGCTTCGCAAAGACGAGCTCGTATATGAAGTACTGGTCCGAGACGCGAAACCAGCTTCAACCGTAGAGGAACTACGTGTTCAAATTAGGGATCTGAGTAAATTAGTATGTTCCGACGATATTGTGGAGACCAATATAGACCCAAATACCGAGTTACAAGCCATTAAGGCCAAACTGCCAGAAATTGGTGAAGTACTGGATAGGTACCCCTCCAGTTTCAAAAAATTTAATCGTGTTAAGGCTTTAGGTTTCCACCTGTATCATCGATTGAGTAGGATTACTCCCCCAACTGATCTTAGTACCGACTATGCAGCCGTTGACAAGCAGCTTAGCGGTTATTTAGCAAAAATTGATTCGCTTAACGCCAGCTTCCATCAGTCGTTTACTTCCGCCGAGGAATCACCGAATGTACTGTCGAATTCGCAGACGAAGGACGTCATCGTTTCCTGCAGGAAAGAGACAGTTAAAACCCTGGGTCATAAATTCGACGGTTCAGGTTGCGTGAAAGCGTTTATTGAGCGTCTGGAGGAGCTTTGCGAGGCCAGAGGAATTAGCGAAGCCTCCCTACATGAATCTGCTCTAGACCTTTTCTCGGACGGAGCCTTATTATGGTACCGGGGAATAAAAGCGTCGGTTGGTGATTGGGCGGAGCTGAAGAAGGAGTTACTCACAGATTTCGCTCCGCCAGATTACGATATGCGTCTAGTTTCAGAAATAACGAACAGAACACAGGGGTCGACTGAGCTGTCTTGTATACAGGGTGTCCAGTAAATAGCACGACATACTGCAGGGGGTGATAGCTAGGATCACTACCTATCAATACAACACAATATATGTTCAGCAAAATCTTACGGATTTACAGTTTTACAAAATTTTCCGAAATACCGAAAAATCTCTACCTTGAAACAGATTTTTAAGCATCTCGTAATGAAAAAATGATTTTCTAGTACTTTTTTTTACATCAAATTATTCGTGAATAGTTACTTTACTCATTATAAGTTTTTTTTTTATCAAAAACAAGAAAGTTTTGAAGAAATAGTTTTTTTTGTTAAAATTTTCACAGAACAATTTTCTTTTCGCATAACTTTAACCTACAGTGCTGAAAAAAAAATGTATGTGGCAGTTTTGTACAACAAACTTAAAAGATAGCCTGTTTAATGGTGATTTAGGAAAGATACAATACTAGTGCATTTTCATTAAAAAAAATACAAAAAAATGCTATTTTAGTTCCAGAGAAGCTGATTTTGTTGAAAATGTAATTAACGTAATTTTGACAAAAACCACTATGAGAATAAGTAATAGCTGCTCATTTACGCGAATTATTATAAAACTAGTTGTGACACGTAAAATGCGACATGCACGCGTAATGACTAAAGGTTTTTACCTGCTCGCCGACCGACCCGACCCGACCGGTTACTGCCTAACAAAAGAAGCGCATGTGCTATCCCGCTCTTTCTTGCATTGTGATTTTGTGTCTCACTCTCAACCTTATTTGCGACACTTGTCAGTACGCTACCTTAAACCGTGCGCAACGCATCTCTGTGTTCACAAATTATTGTTTCGTACTAACGACTGTTTTGTGCCTTGGACCGCGGACTTTGTTTGCCTTACGATTTGGATTTTTTATTGTGATCACTACGACGACTTGGCGACCACCTGGACTTTTGTGTTTTATAACATGGCCAACCGCCGCGTTTTTCCTGGTTATACGCAGCGAGAGTATGCTCAATAATTTGTGAACACAGAGATGCGTTGCGCACGGTTTAAGGTAGCGTACTGATAAGTGTCGCAAATAAGGTTGAGAGTGAGACACAAAATCACAATGCAAGAAAGAGCGGGATAGCACATGCGCTTCTTTTGTTAGACAGTAACCGGTCGGGTCGGGTCGGTCGGCGAGCAGGTAAAAACCTTTAGTCATTACGCGTGCATGTAGCATTTTACGTGTCACAACTAGTTTTATAATAATTCGCGTAAATAAGCAGCTATTACTTATTCTCAAAGTGGTTTTTGTCAAAATTACGTTAATTACATTTTCAACAAAATCAGCGTCTCTGGAACTAAAATAGCATTTTTTTGTATTTTTTTAATGAAAATGCACTAGTATTGTATCTTTCCTAAATCACCATTAAACAGGCAATCTTTTAAGTTTGTTGTACAAAACTGCCACATACATTTTTTTTTCACCACTGTAGGTTAAAGTTATGCGAAAAGAAAATTGTTCTGTGAAAATTTTAACAAAAAAAACTATTTCTTCAAAACTTTCTTGTTTTTGATCAAAAAAAACTTATAATGAGTAAAGTAACTATTCACGAATAATTTGATGTAAAAAAAAGTACTAGAAAAGGATTTTTTCATTACGATATGCTTAAAAATCTGTTTCAAGGTAGAGATTTTTCGGTATTTCGGAAAATTTTGTAAAACTGTAAATCCGTAAGATTTTGCTGAACATATATTGTGTTGTATTGATAGGTAGTGACCCTAGCTATCACCCCCTGCAGTATGTCGTGCTATTTACTGGACACCCTGTATATATAGCAGTAATGGAGAATCTTTATAATAGGCTATCCTACAGGGTTCCAGAACGCGATCGTTTAGCACGGATCAAGTACAACATGAGACCGGAATACACGTCGGGGTTGTCGATAATGACTGTCAACACGCTGGTCGAGTTAAAGGCGAAGTGTAGACAACTGGAGCTAGGTTTCCATAGCAGGGCTCAGTTCCATGAGCCGCCCAAACCAACGTCTTCTTTTGTTGCAGCAGACTTGGCATACCATGCCCCGAAGGGTTCACAAAGGGTTGAAGCCGTGCAAACTGATTCTGGATCGTTGTTCTGTGTTCGTTGTAGGGTTAAGGGACACTCGTTATCACAATGCAAATCCAAGGAAATTGTGTGTTACCGTTGCGGCAAGAAGGGCGTACGTGCACCATCGTGCCCTACGTGCAGTAAAAAGAAGAAGGTTGATCAGTCCTGTCCAACCTGCATATCAAAAAACTAAATTTCCGGAACTACAGCCAAAATTTTGATAAGTCCGATTGGGACAATTATTTAAAAAATTTAAAAGTATTTTTAAAATCACTAAGGGTTGATACAATACATTATAAGACTTCGGACGATAGTCGTCCACATTTAACAGTCTCTATATACGATGAGCAGTATTACGGTTTACTCGACTCGGGTTCTTGCGTTTCAGTGTTGGGTTCCGATGTTGGCCAACAATTCATAAGGGCTGGTGCTACTCTACACGCCGATAGACAGTTGGGCAGCATCGTAACTGCCAATGATTCGCGGGCATCCGTGGAGGGTTATTTATTTTTACCAGTGACTCTCATGGGAGTGACTAAGGTTATTAAATTCTATATTATTCCCGACATTACTACACCGATGATTTTTGGTGTTGATTTTTGGAAGGCCTTTAATTTGGCACCAAAAATCTTTAATAAATTACCTTTACAATATTTAAAAAACAATAGAGGTCATACATGCGTCTCGGAGGTTAGGCACCTACAGCCGTTTGACGAATTAACACCAGATCAAAAGAATGAAGCGGAGTTATTAATTAAAGATTTTGAAAAGGTTTCCTTTGAGGCTAAAGGATTAGGACGTACCCATCTGTTGCGTCATAAAATAGACACAGGAGATGTTCCTCCTATTAAACAGCGTTATTATCCTCTATCACCTGAACGCCTCAAGGAACTAAACCGTCAGCTGGATGAGATGTTGGAGATGGGAGTGGTGGAACCTAGCAATAGCGCGTGGAATAACCCGGTTCTACTGACTCCGAAACCGAATGGGGAATGGAGATTTTGTTTGGACAGCCGAAAGCTGAATGCGGTCAGCAAGCAAGATGCATATCCACTACCCTACGTCTCTCACATCTTAGACCAGTTGCGGGACGCGCGATACCTTTCATCCATTGATTTAAAATCTGCATTTTGGCAAATCGAATTGGACTCCGTTTCATCCAAAGAAAAAACCGCTTTCACGGTTCCCGGTCGAGGTTTGTTCCAGTTTAAAGTTATGTGCTTTGGGTTGACAGGAGCCCCAGCCACCCAACAACGATTAATGGACAGACTTTTCGGCCCGGAGTTTGGTAATAAGGTGTTCGTATATTTAGACGACATCATTATTTGTTCATCAACCTTCGAGGAGCACATTTCACTTCTTAAACGGGTTTTAGACAAATTAAGACAGGCAAATTTAACAATTAATTTACCAAAGTCCTGTTTCTTTCGACGTGAACTGAAATATCTGGGTTACAGAGTGGATGAGCATGGCTTACACACTGATCCGTCGAAAGTTCAGTCAATTGTTGACTTTCCAACCCCTAAAACTCGTAAGGAAGTGAAAATGTTTCTTGGAACGGCCTCATATTATAGACGTTTTATTAAAAACTTTATTTCGATAGCGGCCCCTTTAAACGCACTCACGAGTACTAGCAAAAAAGCGCCGCCTTTTGAGTGGACGGCTGAGACAGAAACCGCGTTCTCAACCTTGAAAGAGGCATTGGTGTCTGCTCCAGTATTGGCTTGTCCAGATTTCTCTCAACCTTTTGAGATTCATTGTGACGCATCCAGTTTTGGGATAGCGGGCACTCTGACTCAGGTTATCAATGGGGAGGAGCACCCAATAGCCTACTGCAGTCGTTCGCTTAACCAGGCGGAACGCAATTATTCAGCAACGGAGCGTGAGGCCCTCGCTGTAGTCTTCGCCGTGGAACACTATCGTCCTTACGTAGAAGGCGGTCCTGCATTTAAAGTGATAACCGACCACTCGAGTTTGAAATGGTTCTTTAATTTAACCAATCCATCTGGTCGATTAGCCCGTTGGGGTTGTCGGTTATCACCTTATAACTTTACTATTGAACACCGCAAAGGCAGGGACAATGTGGTTCCAGATGCTTTATCTCGTGGCGTTCCGGTGCTCGAAATTAAAGTGTCCGACTCTGACACTTGGTTTAAGGGGTTGTGGGATAAATGTGTCAGTAAGCCCAGATCGTGCCCTAACTTTATTATTAAAGAGGATAAACTTTACCGTTATTCTAAAAATAAATTCGGGGTGGCTAGTGACTATGATTGGAAGCAAGTAGTACCGGAGGGCAATCGTCAAGAATTATTAAGGAGCCACCATAGTGGCGAATTATCGCCACATTTCGGAGTTTTTAAAACTTATAAAAGACTTGCACTCCGATACTACTGGCCCAACATGTATGAAGAAGTTATTAGCTACGTTAGTAAATGTGATACGTGCGCCGCATATAAACACTCACAATTGCCTCCTCCCGGTCTCTTAGGTGATGCGAAGGACTGTTCCAAGCCATTTGAAACCATAAGCATGGACTTGGTAGGTCCGTTACCACGGTCTAGGGCGGGATTCACATTCCTTTTAGTTGTCGTGTGCTGTTTTACAAAGTACTGTTTACTGTTTCCTTTACGTAGAGCTGTCGGTAAGGCTATAGCGCAGAAATTAGAAGACGGCGTTTTCCTGGTACACGGTATACCTCGTACGGTGATAGCAGACAACGGGACGCAATTCACGGGTAATGAGATTCGTTCACTACTAGAGAGGTACGAAATACCTCAAGTTCACTTCACACCTCGTTATTGCCCAAGCGTGAACACCGTGGAACGCTATAACCGTACCATAATGACCGCGGTATCAATTCTTGTGGAGGATGATCATCGATCTTGGGATGTCAACATCTCAAAGATCCAATTCGCTATGAACACATCCACAAATGAAGTTACTCGTTTTACCCCATTCTTCCTAGTACATGGCAGAGAAGCAATTAGTAGTGGTGATGTCTTCGGCAAGGATACCGTTGAACAGCCCACTCTAGCTTGCGCTTCCCGCAGTTCATATGCCAATCAGCTAGGGGCTTTGGATAGTATCTTCAATAAAGTAAAGGACGCGCTCATCAAGTCACATAAACGTAGTGCTCGTTATTATAATAGTGGTAGGAGGCACGCGGAGTTTGAGGTAGGCGACACTGTGTGGAAGAAAACATATCCCCAGAGTGACGCCTCCAAATTCTTTATGGCCAAATTAGCTCCTAAATACGAGAGATGTATAATTAGGAAAAAACTTTCACCCTTAGTGTATGAATTGGAAGGCTGTAGTTCCGGTAAAAACCTTGGCTCATGGCATATCAAGGATTTTAAATCGCCAGGTGGCGAGGATTAATTTTTTTTAAAATATTTAACATGAATTTAAACAAAAATTTAAATTCACTAGTATATAGTAGTTGGTCGCAGTGACCATTGAGGGCTGTATATGCCTTGTGGTTGCTGGTTTTTATTTTAGCATTGGGTGCTGTATATGCACGGTGCTAGAATACAGTGGTTAAATATATTTACACTGTTTTTGCGGTTCGTTGTGGTACACAGGTTTTAACTGTGTTCACATTTGTGAACTATATTTAGAAGGGAAGGCGATTGGTTAAAAGTTGTTGGTAGTCTGTGGTTGTTGCTGGATTGACACCCCTGGTGGGTGTATAACCTCCGGATTGCTGGTAAGGCAGCATAATGAAAGTCCTGAGATTGGAGGCCATAATGGCGGGCGTGTAGGCTGCATTGATGGAATTTGTTTAAGATGGTTTTTTTTAGGGGCCGAATAACCGTCATATTATTATTCCTTTTAGGGAAGACGGTTAGCCATTTTTTTTACTACGTTGTAGCATTTAGTTTCTTTTAATGTATTTTTGTGGTTCCAGCTTAGCATTATTATAAGTAGTCAACTCATTTATGATGTGAAAGGTGGTGTACGATGGAGTAGGGTGGTCTTTCCTATATAAATATAGTAGGTCAGACTAGGAGTTATTTACACATTTTTACTCTCTTTGGAGCTTGTCTTTTACATGTTTGTAAATGGATTAGACTCGTTCCAAGAGAAATAGTATATGTATATTACACAGGTCATATGGATAACTAAAAATAAGCCATAAAACACGGGCGGAATTGTAGACTCGTTAACCAAAGCCTATACTACAATGTCGCCAGATAGAGCGGGTTGTTACTCTATACTTGAAGTATGTCCAGAACCCTTTTAGGTCATAGGTTTATGTAATATATAATGAAAACCTAAATTAGTATATTTCGTACAGGTTACATGGAAAATTAAAAATAAGCCATATAACACGGGCGGAATTGTAGACCCGACAACAAAAGCCTACTGCAATGGCGCCTAAATAGAGCGGTCTGTTACTCTATATTTGAAGTGTAACAACAATTCTTTATTGTTTATGTATATACCTTAACTACCATTATAGTATCACTTATCTATAAAAATAGAAATCGTACACCGGCTTCCATATTTTTATTTCTTCTCTTTCTTTGTTCCTGTTTTCAGGCATGAACGTTGTAGATTTTTGAAAGCGTACTTAGTCCTTTGGAGTCTGCTTTGACGCTGGAGGGCCAGCTTCGAGATTTGCCCTAGTGGGTCAAATCTCTGGTGGTTGGGGAGGTACTGTTACATTGTTTTTTTTGTACCTACACAGCTGCGTCACTAATAAGTAAAGTAGCATTTACCTGAAAACATCAGTAGTACATTTTGAGGTTTCCGAGTATTATATTTCATTGTAGTTTGTACAATTGACTTTGGCCTGCACTTGATAGAAGGACTCATTCCTTCAACTGTATCTTGTCACTAAACCCTTTAGGTATCACTTTCTCACAATTAATTACTTTCCTAAAACCTATTAAATAAGTTTGCACAATAAATTAGATTAAATATTGAAAGGTTAAGTTGCAATGTTTACATACAAAATTTCATATGTCACTCAGTCGAACGTCAGTTTGACAGTTTAGAGGCGACCTCTGGCGGTCGCCGATTCACAGTTGTAGTTTAATCGATATTCTAACATATTGATTGCTGACCATCGAAATAATATCGTATGGAGCAATCCTTCATAATTTTCAGCTTTCAGTAAAAATTCATAATAAACTAAATAACCGAAAGCGGAAATAAAAGTAGTTTTTTCATTAAGCATAGACATATTTCTAGAAATTTTTAATCTGTGGATTGTCTTTGACATAGGGTGGCGAGAGGAGAGAAACGAATCTGGCCAATTAATGTAATTAATTAATTAGACAGGTTTTTAGGATTGGGAATTGAAAATAATTTGTTTGTTGGTCTGGATCAGGAAGATTCTTAGTGTTTCAGCGTTTAAACGTCACGTTGTGTAGTTGTTAGTGATTTTCAAGAATTAAGTATCTTGGTGTAATGTTTATCTGCAGTGAACGTCTTCCTCATTTGTGTATCATTTTACCTGCAATATGGGAAATTTTAGAAATGCTCCGTCTATTTCCGGCTGATCTCCATGACAGGATGAGGAGAATAACTTAGCGTCCTTTTTACATTGAGACGTGCTCGATACAGGAGCAAATTCTGTTCCCTGTTTTATAAGGTAAGGATTTGTTGTAATAATGTTTAGAAGTGGTCTGTGAGCCCTCCGCTGGCTGTTAAAAGGATATTGTCGTGATCCATGAATATTACTTACAGGATTATAATTGCGCACACGCAGACAACTGTCCAGCCAGTCGACGATCACAGTCAAGTGCTTTCTTCATCAATCAACCGTGAGTATTTCACCCGCTGACTATTTATCATGGATTCCTCAGTGTTAACCACGGGATTAAAATATTGTTCAAGGGAATGAGCCCAGCCACGTGGGTAACCCTCGTAGCTCCTATAGTTACTGGCTAACGTTCTAGCCTTCTAGATTTCCAAGCCCGGTCACCTCAAGGAATGTTAATTAGTTTCAAACTATATTATTAGGTCTCCGTATTGTCGTTTCCAGAAGAGGCACCTCGAGAGGTTCGTCTCGCCGCCAGGATCGAGAGTAGCGTCTGGGGCCTGGACGCGAGACCCGTCCCTCGAGTCAGCTGGAAGCCTCTTGCTGTGACGTCTGTGCGGCAGGCGGAGTCCGTCAAGCGAGAGCGCAGGCGGGACGGTTTTTTTAAATTAGAAAATTACCTACTTACATTTAGTACGGTTGGTATAAGAACCGGTTATGTACTATAGTCCGGTTTTCATTGGTGGAAGCCGGTCTTTTACTTAAGGATCTTGGGTTCGACATTCGGTGTGCATCAGGAAGTATATGGTTGGACACCGTCATCGGCTCCGGGATCCGGGACCTTTATTGTCCCTGGCGCCCATTTATTAAATAGTAACGTTTTATTAATAACTGGAAGGTTAGGTATCTAGAACTTTCAATTTATAATATTTAATTTTAATAACTATATATAAATACTGGGTTTATCTCCACTCCCCACGCCCATAGCTCTTTCTACCGAAATTTAAACTGGCTGGCAATAAATAAATTAATAATACTTAAATTAACCTACCTAACTTAGAGTTTAGCCAATTAGTTGTTTATTTTTATTTTATTTATTTATGAAAACATATTTCTAAATTGAACCTTATCAATATACAGTGTTTGACATAGTGTGTTGTTTACTTTTATTTTGTTACCTAACCACCTACCTAGACTGTCGTAAGAGGTCACAAATATTAATTTGTAACAATACGTACATACATACATACATACATACATACATACGTCTATGAAATTTTGTATATTTGTTTGGAAGCCCTAATAGATCATCATATGTGAATATAATGCAATTCCAATAATATTACATACATACGTATCGAATTGATAACCTCCTTTTTTTTGAAGTCGGTAAAAATAATAATAATACGGGATTTGAACTCGCACCATTTAGTGCGGTAAACGGTCGCCTGACCATACCGCTAAATTCCCTGTTGACATATTGTTGAAATAGCTGTTCCCTTGCAATTTATAATATTACTGCCTCGCTCCTTTATAAAAATAGCGTGATTGTTATGTTTCCAGGGTTAAATTTGTATTAACTAAATAAATAACATGTCATTTTGGGCATTCAATTATTTTGTGCATTCAATTACGAACCAAAACCTTTTAAAATCAATATTGCTTACCTCCCATAACATACGGCGTGATAATATGTAGCCTAAAGCCTTCCTTGGTTTACAAAGAACATTTTTGCTGAATTTCAATTCAATCTATCCAGTAGTTTTGGCGTGAAGCCGTACCATACACACAGACAAACAGACAAAAATTCTAAAAAGTCACTTTTTGTCATCAGTTACGTTTTTCTAACAAAAGCCACTTATTTTTTCTCGAAAATTCTCAATGTACAGTTTTTCTTTCGTTACTGTTTTATTATATGTATGTATAGATGTCTCCTGTAGTGTCACGTCTTGTATCATCGCCTATGGAAGGATTCTTTCATCGACCATCACATATTTTTTAAATGTCTCGCTAGTGTAATAAAACCCGTTATACCTTTGAGGAGCTATGCAGGAAATCATGACAGACCGCTTTTAAGGCAACTTTCAAAAAAACAAATAGCTTAGCTTCTGACGAATGCTTTGCAAACCTATGTTCGATTCCCAACAATTGATATTTTTGTGTTTTTTTTTTTTTTTTTTTATACTCTGTTTTATATAATTACTAGTTGATCCGGTGCACTTCGTATCGCCTCAGAATCAATAAATTGGAAAATGTATGAGAAAAGGAATGATCGTTAGTGGGTCGTTTTAGAAGCGGAGTTTTAGCAGTTGGAGTATACGCTTTTTTTGTTGCTCATAGTGCCCACTATGAGCAACAACAATAAAAAATGTTTTGTGAATTTTTCCCATGTTGTATTAGTTATTCTGCTATTCGGGGTGGAGACAAATCCAACAAATCAAAGATCATAAAAATCTGTCTAGCCGTTCTTAAGTTATAAATGGTGTAACTAACCCGACTTTGTTTTATTTATATACATATTTGTTTTATTTATATATAAAATAATATAATAGATAGATAATATAGATAATGATAGTTCCTAAAACGTAGGGGAGCGTGGGTCACAGTGGATCCATTTTCTTTCAATGACTTGTAACTTTACTTTTTTTACCTCAAATTTTCTATCATGTTGACTGAGTCCTAGAAAATATATTTAAATTTGAACCTGTATTACAAAAACAGACCTAAAAGCACTCAGTATTTTTTTTTTATTTTTTTTTTTTTAAGTGGTAAATTATCCACTGTGCCCCATAACAGGGGCACAGTGGATACTGATTTGGGTTACACTGGATCCTGTGGGTCACACTGGATAATGATTAATTTATATTAATTAAAAAACGTGTATTTAAATTAAGTGGTTTATTTTTAATCATTAAACATGCGTTTAATTGTAAACATAACATAAATCTTTATTTGAGGTAATTTAGACGTGGACTTTGTATTTGGAAAGTACCTATAATACTTTAAACTTAGGTACTAGTTTCACAATATATAAAAAAAATCAAACGATCAATAAATAGAACACATCTGCTGTCCTTCAACTTATAAGGTTGACATAACTAAACCTCTTACAAACAATAAAAAACAATTACAATCCTATTATTCTTAATCCTCCGATCCTATAGATATAGACTAATTGCAATAAAGTCAACAAGCAAAACGAAACAGTTTTTAAACCTCTTAATATTTATAGTTTTCAGTCTCAATTTTAATCAGTTAAGTAAATCTAAATAAATAGCGTATGGCCACTTCACATAAGAGATCAAATTATTACTTAAAAGTAAACATTAATATTTAACGCAGATCTATTTTGGTGGATTCTATATCAAAACAATATAATCCTTGGGCTCTTTTAGTGCTCCCAGTAAATCTTGGTTGAGGTAGAAGCATTTTAATGTCTTGCAGTGTGATTGTTGCAATGTCAGGAATATTAGGCATATGAAACTTGTTGTTACTTTTGACAGATTTTCGGAGAAAACTAACCTCTATATCTCCAACTTTATTCCCAATAACTTTCGCAATATAATAAAATTTCTTTTCTTTTACCTTAAATTCTACTAGTATAAAGTTTCCTTCTTTTGGACTAGTTTGTAGCGGAGAGAACTTCGTAGGGTCTATGTGGATAACCTTGTCTTCTTCCTCATCAAAGGTCGGCTCCTCTTCCGAGTATAAACTTATTGTATCAGTTTCTTCACTGTCACTTTCAAAAATTTTCTTTTTGGCAGCCTTTGCCGACTCTTTCCTTTTTTTTCCTTTATTTTTTTCATTGGTCCTTTGCTCGATTTCATTTTTATTTGGAGTATCAGTTGCTATCATGCTTTTACCTTTCCTTCTTTCTGCTCTCCCGTGCTTTCTTGCTCCAGCTTTTGGTATTCCACGGAACTCAAACGGACTTGTAAAAGGTTTTGACGGTTCAGCTCTTGATGTTGATGGTGTACTTTCTATAGGCTTAATCAATGATGTGGTTGTTGTTTGAGAAGTAGTTTCGATGGCCTGAGAAGCAAGCTGGCATATCCGGGGTAATTCAGTCAAAGTCGAAGGTAGCGGTTCGTTTTGGGTATCTTCCACCGATAACAACATAAGATCTTCATTAGAACGACGGGGCGGTGTTGATGAATCGATGTTATACATTTCCTGTAAAAGTGAAGGTGATGGAGTGCGCGTCCTATCTCTGTCTTCATTGTTGTGGGTTTGACGATCTTCTTCAGTTCTGTTTTCCGGGATCTCATTTTCATTGTTTGGGAGCCGGTCGGTGACATCGCTAGGAGCGAAGTCCACCTCGGTGAAAACATCTCTGTCATAGGGGAAAATGCCCGTCGCCTTGAAGGCATTGCATATATTGTTTGGGGTCATACTTTTCAGATGTGCTACATTGACACAGCTAGCCACATCGTAAATGGAAAATGTTTTACCAGGGTTGCGCATCATCCAATTATCGACTGCCCTATTGTATGCCACTTTAAATGGGCCGAAAACTCCAACATCTAACGGCTGCATTTTCCCCGTCGAATGAGGTGGAACTGTCAAAACAGTTACACCATTGTCCTTAGCCAAATTTAATGCTTGAATACACATATGAGACTCGTGATTATCTAAGATCAACAAACTAGGATTTTCTTTGCTACTATTTGTGTGTTTTATAAAATGTTTCATCGTCTCAATGAATAACTCACCATTCATCCATCCGCTTGGTGTTGCTAGGCCCAAAGTTCCAGTTGGAGCCTCATTAATCATATGACTTTTGAAGTGAACCCTAGGAAAAATCATAACAGGCGGTAACGTGTTTCCCAAAGCATTCACAAAATAACACGTAGTAACGAGTGTCCCTCTTTCCGCACTGGTAACTTTAGACACCTGCTTTTGACCTCTGACTGCCAAAACTTTAGCAGATTTCTGAACGGTCATGGTGTTCGTCTCATCTAGATTCCACACTCTAGTTCCGTTCCCAAACGACTCATGTCTAGCCATAACCCTCTCTAAATTGTCATAGAACATCGTTACATTGTGGCGATTAAAGGACGTTGCACGGCTTAGGCTACACCCTTCAGGTGTTCGCAAGCTGAGAGCTGGATTTCTTTTTCTAAAACTGTACAGCCACTCAACGCCTGCCAGTTTCGTATCATGCCATTTTTGTGGCACTGTGATATTATTTATAACTGCCATTTCACAGGCAAGTTTGCGCGTATCTATTAAGGTAAGACCATAAAACATATTGCTACATCTTGTTAAATAATCGACTAAATCCTTCTCTTGAGCATCCGTGAAAATTTTACGCACTGTGTAATTTGGTGTAACTCTGTTGGTATCAATAGGATTGGCATTCAATGATTTTTTAATTTTTTCATTATACCTGTATAGAGTTGTATATGGAATGTTCATTAGTTTAGCTACAGTTTTTATTTTTTGGCCCTCCGATATTTTATGCAAAGCTGCCCGCATCTCCTCTTCAGCGTGCTGACCAATATTGGTCTTTCTTTTCCTGTTTCGTGGCATTATCCCTGAAAACAAAATAATTTTACGATAAATATTTTGACTTGGGGTACAGTGGATACAAGATCCACTGTACCCCAATTCAAAACGATCCACTGTGCCCCAGTTGGAGAAGTCTTAATTAAAAAATCCTACCAAATTATTTATTTGCCAAATAAACATATTAGAGTAACAAAAATTCTCTACAGTAACTTTAGATCATATCACATTATCAACACTTGTAAAATTCTAATATACGGAAAGGCAAAACGTTTTACAAAAACACGTAAAATAAAAGTTTGTGGCTTACTTGTCGACGGATGCTCCGTACCGCGTGCGTCCACTCCGATACTAAGATGGCGACTAGCTCGGTTGCGGGGGGAGTGTAAGAACGGCAACGTCGCGAACGCGTACGCGTCTGTTTGCTTTAAATACACACCTACAATGATTTATCCACTGTGACCCAGGATCCACTGTGACCCACGCTCCCCTACACAGAAAAACATAAAGTTTAGGCCTCTTCTTTCGTCTAGATATCTTTGGTCAGGTGACGGTTAAAGAGAAATCCAGTATGTTTACAATCTACTGTTATAATATTTTAGTGATAGCCGTTCGTTGGGAATAATCAGTAAGAAAGCATCAGTCAATGTATCAGTGTTGTGCCATTATGAAGTATATACAGGAACACATCCGTTCATTAATTCACTAAAAACTTTGCAACCATTGGGAAATTACTACTGAAGAATGCGGGTGGCGACCTGAGGACGAGATACTTCTCACATGGAAGACTTTACGTCACTTGCTCCCATGTCACCAGTCCTGACTCTCTTCATAATTATTTTGGCCGCTGAGACCAAAACTACCAACGTAGTAATACCGGAAAATTTAATAGAAATGTGGCTATTTAAATTGAATTAAATTTTAAAATTAAATTGCGGTGTCTTACGACTTCCACGCCAAGGAAGTCGCAGGCAGAAGCTAGTTTTAAATGAGAGGACTTGTCTAAAAGGTATTTTTCGTGATTTACGTAAAATGCATACAAATTTTCGTCCGTTGCCACTGCTATAAAAATAATCAGCCATTCCATACTCGACTATGTAGGTGTTGAAGTTACTTATGTAAGGGACAGTTGATATTTTTTTCGCTATTACGATACTGGTCCCATAGAGGTTCAGTTTCATGGTCAGTACCTTAAATAAAATATTACACCTTTCTGATACACGTTGTACAACATCCCGACAACAACTATCGGGCGATAGCTCACCAGACACATCACCCTGGATGGAACCTGTCTGTACCTGACTGGTCGGAGAACCCCGAATTTTAAAGGAGGATGAGGATCCCTTTCCCGTTCTTCATACCTCTGAAGCATCTTTTCCTTAGAGCAGATCGTGGTCAAACGTGAGAATTTCTTAAATGACAAGTGATGTGTAAAAAGGTACCAAAATTTCCGTCAATTTCCGTCTGCCAATATCAATCATCAAGTTCTCGATTACGTGCATAGAATACCGATCCTAAATCGAGATCCAGGCGGTGTAAAATTGGTCTATCTTAATCGTTTAGGAACATGATTAGAATACTCTAAGCTTTCAAATTAATCTTTATAGATTCTATTGTTGAAAAAGCAATTCTGAAATTGAATAAGTGTGCATACACATCAGCAACACAAGCAACGCAACCGTCGACGCGTGTCACTCGTGTATTTGAGCACCGTACTCATATATCAATAAACAAGCGATACGTTGTCGACGGCAGCCGCCGACACGCGTTGAAGGCTGTCGACGACACGCGTCGACTGTTGCAGTTGCCTCTGTCGTCGACGGGTGTCCCTCGTTTATATTATACGCTTGCTATCGGCTCACGCCTTTCATTTGCCTAAAGTACCAACTTCGCAGTACTCACCTTTATAGTCACATTCACACTAAAAGAATTACGTAGCGCTATACTATAGGATGATCGCTGACGTTGCAATACCTACGCCAATAGTTTTTGACAACATTAAATCGCCAATACAGCATTGACGTCAATCGATGGTGCAATTTAATTTTAATCATACAACGTGGCAATGCTGCCAGCCTTTTGGGCACTGTTCCTGTTGACAGCGATGCGGACGAATTTTTGATACCCTGTGATTATTTTAATCATTATTTTTGTAAGAATAGGCATTCTATATTCTTACGTCGATGTGGAATGAAATATTCGTTAGATAATTATTTTTATTCATTATGCACAAGTTACCTATACCTAAAAATAATTTCGGTATTTTTTCGACCCTCCTGCTGTCGTAAACGTAAATTATAATGTTTTGATACTATTTTGTCTATTTTTTCTGTTATCGGGAAAGACCCGTCTTCAAAAGTGTATTTTACTTCTTAAATTTTGCTCGTTTTCACAATGTGACTTAAAGAACAAAGTTCGAAACAACTTAGGAAGCGAAAGCATTATGTTCAAACTGCTTAAATACCAAGTAAAACACGTGGATTTCGTCCCAAACTAACATGAAGTCCCAAAACATTCTAATGTCGGTTGTCCCTTTAGGACGGAATTAGTCGGTTGTGATTTGTGTCGTGTTGACTGCTTCGTTGGTGTATGTGGTGCGACTGTTGAGCGTCTTAATTCCAAATCTCCAGTGTTAAAATGAATTACGGAAAGGTATGTATTTAATGACACCCTAAATAATTCTTATGCTGTTGTAAAAATTACTGAACAGCCAATTAACAGCGACCAACTTGTATGTAGCGCTCGCCGGCCACTGCCGCTGCTAGCGCGCGGTGATTACAGTTCTAACCTAACTCATTTGGTTGGGGTTCCTAGCTTACTTGCTGCGACCAACTTCGAAAAAAGACCAGTATCTACTTAAGTTAAAAATATTTATAAATATAGATATTTATTAATGATACAATATATTTTGACCATCATATTTTAACTTGAAAAGGAAACAAAAAAATCGCAATCAAAACATACCTACGCTGGTTGAAATTTTGATTGATATTCGAGAGATCAAAGGAGCGTCCTCATAAGTTTCGGATTGTTTTCTGTCAACAATTAATGGTCCTGTCAAAAACTTATAATTCTGCCGTCATCGTCAGTACTAAGTTAATAACAGATAAGCTATTTAAGATGCTTGCCGAAGTTATTACAGGCCTTCAGAAATTTCATAGTAAAATTGATTGAAGATCTACGCCACGTTTTATCTGGAAAATTGGGTTAGAAAGATGATAGGACACGATTCTTTTGTATATTTTTGAAGCCTAGTAATAAATGAAATAACTTTTTAATATTATTAAGGTTTTTATAGGCTGACTTAGAACCTTGTCATGATTTTATTATAGTCTCGATCCTGTGGGAATATCGGGATAAAAATAAAAATGTCTTACCTATATGTTAATCCTGGTTATAAACTATCTGTGTACCAAATTTCGTCCAAATCCGTTCCGTAGTTTTTGCGTGAATGAGTAACAAACATCATCATTACAAACTTTCGTAGGAAGTAGAATGAAAATGACTTCAAAATGACGCCTAAACGACGTAATACACAATTAGCATCGATCACAAATTTTGAAAGTGGTCAACAGTTTCCTACGATTATTGTGCCTTAATTAATTTGGATGAAGCATCACAAATAAACCAAAGACATGTACCCCTTTATTCATAAACGTTCCAGTTAAGTAGTGATTAGTGACTTTTTAACCATACATTTTTGACGTTTGAACGTCGCTTAACTTTAATCATAGTTTATAAATAAACTTTTTATTTGCTAATTGAATTCACAAAGTTGGGTACCAAGTGAGTTGTATGTTAAAACAAACCGTTTCACAAAATTTCGGGACCCCCGGGGTGTCCACTAATTGGACTGGAACCACCTACGTAACTTTTAACGACATTGCCACCAAAAAACGCAAAAATATTTTCTCGTTAACCTGTATTTTTTCTTGCGATAAATGAATTACCCTGTATATTTCGTTTGATCTAGCAAAGTTGTTTGTACTTTTAAATTGTTCGGTTTAGTTTTTCACAAACGAAGGGTTATGATTGGTAACTTACTCTAGAGAAGTTGAGTTCACTTGGCCTTAAGGTTTTACTCGCCATTAGTACACTTTTTTTTGTAGTAAGAGATTGCTGATTTACAATACTTAAAGAAAAGCACCTAGGACAAACCCAAACTTGTTCTGAAATTGCCAACCCACTA
This sequence comes from Oligia fasciuncula, assembly GCA_963082905.1. Lineage (NCBI taxonomy): Eukaryota > Metazoa > Arthropoda > Insecta > Lepidoptera > Noctuidae > Oligia > Oligia fasciuncula. The sequence goes on from OY720409.1 coordinate 9,217,845, forward strand.
TGAGCAAGCGAGGAGATCGGAGCTCCTTCAGCATTCCTTCTCTGTATGAGAACATACCTTAACTCAGTAGAAGAAGAAATATTTATTACAAGCCTTGAGCCTGATGAGATTTCCCACCAGAAAAAATTACGAATTCCATAAGCACAAACTTTTATCGCCTATTTAGCGGTTAAATAAATAACCTTAGGAACCCTTATGCAAAACATGTTTCTAGACCCAGTGAGTTAGGCTGTGCATTGTCTGTCAGTGTATTTTAGATTTTATTAAGTAGGTGCGTAGTAAAATTCCGTAAAGTGTGCCTGTTTTTGTGCCAGGACACCACAACCCATTTTTCTACTTCAACATCAGCGCAGAATCGGCGCGCCGTTCTAGAGACGGCAGTAGATACCTACTATTCAAATTCGTGGCGATAAAAGCGCGTTGAGCGCACTACTTTTGTCACGGACCGCCGTCAAAGCCGTTAGTTTCTAAACGATGACACGCTTGGTTTGTATGGAAAGTCTTCATAGTGCTGCCTCTAGCAGAGGCTGCCGAGGCTTCTCGGTGCTCTGTGTTGAACATTTTAAAATCAAAATAAAATCCATCAAACTTTGTGTCGCTATTGGAACTGAGTTTACCGTCGAGCCTATCGGTAACGATGCCTCGATAAAAATATACATAATCTGATAAAGTTGAGATTGAATACAAATTCAATAAAAAACATGATAACCCGGATGCGTAGATACTGAACAAGGCTTGTCAATCTGACTTTGATAAAATCAGCCCTAAGTAATGAATGGTATACAGTTTTTTTTGGCTAGCCTAGTTTGTCCTGCTCCTGAACAATTTCTATCACGTGGCCGCGATATATCGTTCATGAAGTAAGTATATTTATTTCATCCCGCTAACTCCTTTGTGAAGTTTTGCGACCTTGCCAGACTACAAACTATGTGCTATTTTGTTTTAAAACTAAAGTATAGTCGACCTTGTTGTTTGCTTTGCCACTTTATTATGGTTCTTACATTGATCTTGAAACAAAATATTCCTTGACGTTTTATCACGTGTAAATGACATTCAATCTTAAGGTGAAAACCAATACATCATCATCGTTCTCTTGATCTTATCCCAATTTATTTGGGGTCGGCGCAACATGTCGTTTTCTTCCATACTTCTTCTATTAATCGTCATCTCGGTATTCATCCCCTTTTTAGCCATATCATCACAGACATCATATTTGGATCGATCCTTTAGTGTCAAATTTATTTTATATTAGTTTAAGTTTAAACCAGACAATATTATTTTCACGAAATGCTAGGACAATTTAAATTGGATTTGTGTCCAGACACAAACAAAGCAGCCCCAGTCGGTCTCGGTGTTTGTGTATCGGTGTGTAGTTTACTCAGCACTGATTGGACGAGAAAGCCTGATGTGATTGTTGCAAATGTTCAATACGTAACGTAAGTAGTTTTATTAATTAAAGCAGGTACCTATAGCCGGAACATCTTTTTTAGGAAAACATGTTGTACAAACCACTATATAATTTCTGAAATAGATCCACGATAATACACCAGTAGTATAATATAACTTAGGTAGGTATGTATGGTCAGCAAAAAAAGTCGATCACTTCAGTCTTTTTAATCTCAGTTAATGAGCAAAATATTTGTTCAAAATTGCAGCAGAAGTACAATGCAATTTTGAACAAATATTTTGCTCAATAACTGTATATTGTACAGTACATTAGTATTGTACAGTGTTCGTATTGTAGTGTTGTTGTATTGTGTTGTATTGTTGTTGTATTGTGTATTGTTCTGTGTATTGTGTGTGTATTGTATTGTGTAACTGTGTATTGCAGTTTTATGTCAGCGCCATCTCTTGACCGATAGTGGAACTAATGTAACCTTTGTTGATGATTTCTGAAAAAGTGTGCTATTTAGAGACTTCGTTTTATTTTTCCTGTAATCTTTACATAAAACTTCTATCACATAGAATAATTTCAGATTTTTCTCTTTGCAAACTTCGGAGATAAGGGAACGGTATTTTTTCACATTTTTCATCAAAAGTCGACAACTATGCAGCCTACAAAAAAAAAGAAAAAATGTTTGAGAATTTGCAAAGTGCGCTCTTTCATATGATACCCCACATGTCCTATTAGCCTCACTTCGAATTTTTCAGACCCCCCTTAAGTCCCTGTTGCAAAAAATTTACATATATTTTTATTTGTTTCTTATTTGCAAAATAGTTGGGCAAACGTCATCTAAAACTATTCCAAATTTCAAGTTGATAGCATTAGTAGTTCTTGAGATATCCAGCTGTGACCGACAGACAGACAGACCGACTTAGTCTCACCAAAGGGTTCCGTACCATTTTGGTGCGGAACCCTAAAACCAATGCAAACCGCACAAAGCCTTGAATTTATCTCTCGAGCATAAAAGTTCTCATATTTTAAATGTCGTGTCAGCATGTCTACGTAATTTGCATTCATTCATAAATCTGCCGGTTCATCCCCAATTAGAGAAAAATCCTTTTTAATAGTTCCCTGCGCACCTGCGGCGTTTAATTTGGATTTGCGGAGTTTTTAAAGAGGAAGAAGCTTTCAGGTAAATGTTTGACGAGCTTAATGGCACATTACACATTTTGAATACTTAGACCCGAAATTCTAATTTTAATGTTTTTCATTTGACAATAATTGAGGTTAATAAAATTTTATTACGTCAATTTTCGTCGATGATTTAATGTTATTCAAACAATTGTTGGAAAAAGTGGGAAGAAAAACTTTCTTAACACAGATGAATATGTTAGTTATTCTCATGTGGGTGATTGGGTAAGAATTTAACCAGAACAGGGTTTGTTTAGACTTTCATATAGGTACTTTTGGGACAGAAAATTTTATTTTTGGGGGTGGGATGAACTTTTACTACTACGCTTTGGAATGGGCAAATAGCTTCATCTATAGGTATGACTGAACGGTTCATTGATGATTGAAAAGTGCCTGTAATTTAGTTTAGAAGAAATAAATGCTTAGAGTTTGTGTTAAGTATGATTTTGAATTGGAATTCCGTTGAGTTACGGGGTTTCCTGTCATAGTCACGGTTTTGTTAACTTTTTTGACAAATTGAGCCTTTAAAAGGACTTGTAGATTCATTTATAACGTATGGGAACCTGCAAAGTAATGTTTAGTTAACTAGGTGGAATTAAATTGCTTTTGGAATACCATAAGGGCTCCTACAAAGAGTCGCGACACGCGACGCGAATCGCGCGCGACACAAAGGTACCGCATGTCGCGCAACGAGCGGTGCATTTGCGTCGCGTCGCGTGTCGCGCCTGCTTGTAGGAGCCTTTATTTGGGAAAACGACAAAAGTTGCACTGTCTGAACATTCAAGCAACAAATGAATTTAATCATTTGTGCACAGACGATGCAAGGCCTATATTGCTTCAGTTACATTGTATGCAACATGCAAACGTTGCTGCCTGCACATCATACAAAAAAGTTTTGGATACCTCGTTCTTTCAGCGACAAATCAAGTGTGGACTCGCAATGCGAATTCGCTAAAAATAAATACGTTCATATTGCATAGAATACGGTACAGCAAAGTTTAAAACCACTAAAAACAACAGTGATTTACACCACTACCCACAATTTTGTTTAAAACCAACAAGTTATTACGCAACGCACGTAAATCTCAATAAAGCTACCACATAAAACAAGCGGAGCGAGTCTGAAATAAAACGGACAAAACGCAATCGAAAACGTTAGCGCAACGGTCATTCGCAAAAGGAAATAGAAACGTAACCGGATTGACTTCACTCACCCGGTTGCGTGTTTGTCAGGGGACCTACTTACGGCCAATGTTTGACCTAGCCATAGAATACTCAGCTAATGTGATTGTTTCTTTACATTGAATAATCGTTTTCTTTTTTCAGACCACAAATTCAAACTCGAAGCATATATTTAAATTAAACCATTTACAGTCACTTTTGGACTGTGAAAGTCAATCATTCAGAAAGATAAAACTACTTAGTTTCCTATTCCATAGGGTAGTAGGTTCTGGGGACTCTGTCCGCCCACCAAGTGACCCCAGGGAAGACGGTGGCACAGTGATCGCGTGCTGCCGTGCTTAGCGAGGCTCAGGGGGGGGCCCTTTACAGTCTCCCCAGGGATGTGCCTTTCAGGCGTTGCACGCTTTGTGCTGATGGTGATCACCGGGGTGGTTTAGTGAGGTAGAAATCCCACACTCCCCGACCTCCCATCCCGGAGGTCGGGTGCCTTTTGAAGGTGCCCCCCGACAAAAAAAAAAAGCGTAGTAGGTTCTATGGAGAAGAACGGTTAAGAAACTCCACGGACACTCTTTTAAATTTAATTGTTATTAGTTACATCATTACTGTGTTACGTACTGTCGCATAATAGTACATTATGATACATGTGTGCTAAGTTGATCATTATGCACGAGGCGATATTATCGCGCGAGCCGCAGGCGAGAGCGCTAAGAAAGCCGAGTGTATATTGATTAATGCACACGCGTTTCATACGACGTTTTTCAACACACTTGCGAGGAAAAAAAACAGACTTGTATTGTTAAATATTAACTTGTATGGAAAATGGCGCGCTGGTTTTGTTTTCCCGCGCGCCGTGCTAGCCAGCACTAGCGATGCGCGCGCAACATTGACTCATTTTAAATATATTAATCTATGGCACAGACAAAACCGCTAAACAGCCTATAGAAAAAATATAATAAAACCTGAAAATTGCAAAAAACCTAAGAATTTCGCGGTCTACCACTGCGCATTCACCTTAAATTGTCTGTGGTCCCCTGCGAGTTCATTTTGCGACCAAGGACAATACAGACTATTTAAAAAAAAAATATAATATAGCCCGCGGATTTTTTCTTTCGGCATGAAGTCTCTTTGGGCGCTTTCCGAATTAGCTATAATCGCTCACATCATCTCCATGGACGTAATATTACGTCCATGCATCATCTCACATGCATTCCGATTTAGATATTACTATTATGACTGCTGAGAGCTGGCAACAATTCGGAACACTCGTGAACGCGCTCACATGACAGTGCTTACACAATGTAAAAAAGATATTATTACAGTATTTCTTTGTATAAACACCACATTTCTTCTTCAGTTCTTCTTCTTTGGTTAGGTGGCGACTGTCAGCCAGAAGCACAATTTCAAAAATGCCACGTTAGTTTAATTTAAAGATGATGCAACTCAAAACAAAACACACACTGACACAACCTCATACACACACTGTCATTTTTGACAGCGCTCACGGTGATATTATTCTAGGGCATGGTCGGCATTATCGCAATATGGCGAATGTCATGACGTCATCTATGACGATTCACGGGACATCGTTATCGTTATCGCGCTCACGCTAATTCGGCTATTTCCCAATTCGGAACACATCGATTATTTCCCAATTCGGAACGCAGGGTTTGATGAGATTAAAAAAGCGCGCGTCTCCGACTCCGACTAGTAAATAGTTATCTGTGGTATTACAGAACATGTGGATTAAAGTAAAGAAAAAGCACGCGTTCGTAATACACTCCATTATGGACCTAAAAGCGGTTCAATAAGAACCACTTTACGAGCAAGTGTGTTGAAAAAAATATTGTTGGTCTAGTCATAGTGACTAGCGAATACGGCTGTGGATCATGAGGTTATGGGGCTTACATGACCTAAAGCGCGGTCACTGTCGGACTGCATAGAAAAGAAAGAGAAGCGCGATGACACAACGCTGGTAATTTATTGTGAAATATGAAGCAATTATTTAATTACAAAAAATCTATTGTTTGGACTAAAAACTTAAAAGAGTAGTGTTTTAGTATATTGCTTGAAGAATAATCGGACAAAAATCAGAATGATTGTAGTATGGTTTTTATTGTAAAAATAAAGTTTTTAGAGGTATCTTCATGATTTTCTTTCTATCGTATCAAAATAATTGTATTATGTTTTCATCACACTACCTACCTAGCATATATCTTGAAAAATATAATATATTTTTTTAGGTTTAGGTCCTGTAAGCCCCACAAGGATTTATTGAAAATCCGCTGCGCGATAAAAAATCGCCCGAGGGTGAGAGGGCTTTTTTTTTTTGTTTTGGATGGGAAATCATCAAATGATGAGGGTGCGAGGGCTTATTCTGTTTTGCTGACAAAAACTGTGTAGCAGCCTGGGGTTAGGAAGTTCGCTGTGTGACACTCTCTTGTGTCGGAGAGCACATAACTAGGTAGGTACAGTCAACAAAGGAGTTAAGTATACAGGAGCGTCGGATATAGTTGAAGTTTACTAAGAAACCGATGGATGTTCTGGACTGAAATTTAATTTAATAAATGAGCTGTTTGTTTTCTAATAATAAACTAAAATTTTATTCGAGAATATCCATCGGTTTCTTAGTAAACTTCAACAATATCCGACGCTCCTGTATACTTAACTCCTTTGTTGACTGTACATACCTACAGCCGTTGGTCCTGCGCCAGATTTCTCTGGTCGTATCGGATTGCCACCCCATCGGATTATACCCAAGAATGAGGGAAAAGGGAGGGCATTATTTTGTTTCTTTATTTGTAGATAGGTATAGTCCACCTCGTAACAGCTATACCACTTTTGACAACAATTCTCAGTAAATTGAAACTTCAGTACATAAGCTTGAAATGATTCAAAGTCAAAGTCAAAGCATTTATTTCAAATAGGCACATTAAAGGCACTTTTGAACGTCAAAAATTACGAAAAATAAAATAGAATTGATTCTAGTCGCCCATTCGAAAGGGTAGTTTTCGTATGGAGAAGAACGGGCAAGAAACTCCACCGTTACTCTTTTAAAAAGTTTTACAATATTTTGCATACATTCATTATATAATAATAATATGTGAAGACGATGCACCTACAATAAAATTACTATACCACAATAGGTAAAAGAATTAAAAATGAAACCATGATATATAAATTAATTAATTATCTGATAGATACATGGTGCTCACATATTTACAAACATGGTAAAAGTAAATGATTTTCATTTAAAATAATAAACAAAAAAAAAAAAAAAAAATATTCAAGTTGTCAGGGTCAATGTCAGGGTGTGAGTTAAAGAAAAATAATTACAGAATGTAATGAATGTCAAAAAATAAATAAATTATGCAGTTAAATTAGCAACCAGTTTGATTTGTCTAGACTCTAGATTGTCCTATGGAGCAGGACCAAGCATTCTTATCTTGGATATAATCTTCTAATTTATAGTATGCTTGTTTACAAAGTGTACGTTTAATGTGAGTTTTTTTTTTTTTTTCATTTAATTGCAATATATCAGAAGGTATTTTATTGTAACATTTAACACAGTACCCCATAAAAGATGTATGTACTTTGGCTAATCTGAAAAATGGTTGATATATTTTATCTTTATTTCTAGTGTTAAAATTATGTCTATCGCTTATTTTATTAAAAAGATGTAGATTTTTTCTTATATACATAATATTTTCATAGATGAATTGACAAATTACCGTCATAATATTAATCCTTTTAAAAAGTTCCCTGAGAGATTCGCGGCGACGTAGATTATAAATGGCTCTGACAGCTCTCTTTTGCAAAATAAAGATGGATTCAATGTCAGCAGCTCGACCCCATAGTAAAATGCCGTACGACATAATGCTGTGAAAGTAGCTAAAATAGACTAAACGCGCGGTTTCTACATCAGTTAACTGTCTTATCTTTCGAACAGCATAAGCGGCCGAGCTAAGCCGCCCCGCAAGAGATGTTATGTGAGGTCCCCATTGCAATTTCTCGTCTAGCGTGATTCCCAGAAAAACCGTCTGATCAACAAATTCCAGTTTTTCTCCATTCAGTATGATGTCACATTCGCTACTTCTAACATTAGGTAATTTGAATCTAATGCATTTGGTTTTCTTTTCATTTAGTACCAAATTATTTACCGAAAACCAATCTTGGACCTGAAGAATAGCGTTATTCACGTCGTCAAGTTTTTGTGCCCGTCTGTCTATCTTAAAGATCAATGAGGTGTCATCTGCAAATAACACCATCTTCGGTTGATTTTGAAGTAATTGGGGTAAATCATTAATGTAAACTAAAAAGAGGAATGGACCCAATATTGAACCTTGAAGAACGCCCATTGCTATTTCAGACCCCAATGAGTTTACGCCGTTTACTTGAACTTTGAGCTTTCTATCTTTTAGGTATGACCTTAGTAAATCAAGAGCTAAGTTCCTAATCCCATAGTGATCAAGTTTCAGCAGAAGTGTCTCATGGTTTACGCAATCGAACGCCTTGGAGAGGTCGCAAAAAAATCGTACTGTCACATAGACCAATATACATTGTCGTTTTATGACGTGCAAGCGACATTAAACCTTAGGGTGATATAGCAAGTACGATGTCGACTATCTATGCCTGCTACATTTTAAACCCGCAGCCTCGTACTTTTAATACCAGGCCATACGCTAATAGTATATTACGAAACGAGTGACTTAAGTAGTTCATTATTGCATGGCTGAACGCCGTGCATTACAAGACACCGTATTGAATAAGTGCTATTTTAGAGCTCGTGTGACATAAATTCGCACTTAAGTCGCGCTTATCTATAAAATCTTAAATATCTAAAATTAACTATTTACCTAAGTCATAGAAAAGCAGGTTTAGGTCACACAGTACTATAAATATTATTTTAATAGGAATGTGAATCGAGGTTGCATTAATCGGAAAAGACTGTAACATACCTAAATTCATGACTTTGACTAGGTACTAATGCGATTATAAGCTATTCATATAAGGAATTAGTGTCAAATAAATTGCATCGCGCATTTCTGGGCAGCGCCGCTAGCTTTTCAGTGTCACAAAACAATCGACTTTGTACCTTGTGACTAAGAACAGAGACCTCAAATTCTTTTGTGAAAGTAATGGTGTGAAACAGGTGATTATCGCCGACCCTTGGCTTATATTGATGCATGTCGGAAATGAAGTTTGTTCTGTGGATAGAATTATGGAAAATGTCGGGAAATTATAGGTTGACCTGTATGAACGTGGGCTATTTTACTTTTGTCTGCCCTAAGATAATGTGTGTAAGTGTTTCACAACCTTTTAAGTGTTTTTGACTGGTGAATAGTGCACCTGAAAAAAGTTTTGTGTTGTGCGTGAGTTGTATTTTTGTGTTGATGTTTGTTGTATACTTTCAAAATGTTGTTAAAGTGATTTTACCGTAGGATGCACCTTTTAGAAGTTATAAAACGAAAACAGAAAGAAGTCCGCTATGTCAAGAGCGAAGCGAAGAAGAAGAAGAAACCATGGAGTTTCTTGCTGGCTCTTCTCCATAGGAAACGACTAATACGAAGCGTGCACCTAGCTTCTGGCGTTTCATAAGTGCCCATGTAGGTTTATATAAAATTAAATAGGTACCTAATAATTTGCATTTTATCCCCAATCAGATCTCGCTTCGGAAGCAAAGGACACAGTCCAACAAAGGGGCATGACGAATAAAAAACATTTTCTATCACGGAGTTACCCTCGTCAAATGAAGTACGGAACTAGACAGGTGTTGGACCGTCAGGTCAATCCGTCTTGTGACTCCAGATTTTTTAACATTCCTTTGGGAAAGGTCACTGTATACTTAATACGTATAAAGGACGGGAAGGGACCTTGAAAATAAATTGTTTGACTGATTTTTCCGTCACTTTATTTTTATTTTACATTCATTCCTTTGCCCTGCAGTGGAACAACACAGGCTTATAATCACAGATATAGATAGACGTAGATAACGCAAATATTACGATCTGTATGAAAACCGAGCGTGCCATATTTTGACTACCTACTATGACGTCACAAGCACTATTTATTAGTGATGGGAAAATCAAATCGATTCAAAGACTCCACCGCGAGCGGCATCCGTCTTGCCCCACCCCTGGGGCCTAGCGCCAGTGCTCACGTTCACCCAGCAGTACACAGGACTGAGCGCGAAAGTGGCGGCTTACGATTTTTGTACGTAAGCTGGTGAGATTTTTGGCACGCGAAGTAGTTGCTCTTGCGTTATTTATTTATTTATTAAAATCTCCCTACCACTATCATTACAGGTGTATAACTAATGCGATAGCGTGGTCGTTATCTAGGTGTATCCATACTATATCTGTGGTCACAGTCGTACGTATAGCACTGTGGCGGCATTTACACCGCTACATACGAACTAAGCATCACACTGACGTCGATATCCGTGCTGACGTCAAACAAAATCAAGTATCGCGCAAGCAGAGTTTCCCGCGCAACCAGTATATGGGTAGTTCTTCGAAATTTGATTCTTTGACTGATCCATATGGCCAAAATTTAATTTCACTTTCAGCTCTGTAACACATGTTCATATGAAAATAGGTATACCAAATAACATATATTTGAATGAGGGACTCGTTTTTATAAAGTAGTTTTCAAGATATTAATTTTGTGCCCAGATGAAACAGAAATAAAAAGTAATAAATACCCCGTTAGTTAGGAATGTAAATTCTAAACAATAATTATTAATTCTTAAATAGGACTAAGACATATCAAAAGTATCATATTTAGAACAAGATTATACTCCTGTAATTTTTTTATTATTCAAAAGGTTATAGCTAAGTAAATAATAATAAATAAGATTAAAACTACTGACTTGTACACGGTCAAAAATTGAACAAGGAGAATTACGCAACAAAAGCGCTCCTATCGTGCTGGAGAGGGGAAAAACTAATTTATTTTATTATTCATATGGGGTTTTGACCATACGAATCAGGCACAGATGAATCAGGATTTTGCCTACAATCATGCATAACTCATCGTACATACAGACTTCATTATTTTCATTTTTCTACACGAATCTATAACCCAAAAGCATCACACGAAACACAGATTGAAGTTTTAAAACAATAAAATAAATTTTATAAAGTAGGCATTGTAATCAGGATGCCACCTGAACCAAACACAGATGAATCAGGTATTTTCCTTCGTAACACCGGATCTAAGCCAACCAGCCGCACGTCCACCTTCTAGGTCGTCCGTTGCACGACTGGCTTCCCCCCGCGCTGGAAGCCAGACTCTCATTATTATTACCCGACCAAGTACGGTCAAGCGCAGCTTACGCCACATTAATCAGTATTATACGCCGGACACTTCTTTTTTACTTATTTATAAACAGACTAACGTAGTTATAACTAATACACATTTTTTTTGTAAGAGGACAATTCATTTCCTTTCGATATAATTATAATTTATATTGATGTATCAAAGGGAAAATGCGACATCGACCATTTTGTTCCGGAAAATGGCAAACGGACGCGCTATATGAATCAGAAGAACGACCTTCAAATATTTTTATTTTGTACCTAGACAGCAATTATTAAAAAAAAATCATTTGTCCCAGTAAGGGATAAAGCTAAAATGTACAAAAAAAAATATTACATGCCGTTTTTTTAGTTGGTTACAGAAATATACCCACAGACATCGAAAATTTTGTCCCTGAAGAATTACCCATATACAAATACAACGTCTCGACATTGTAAATCGTCGGGCAGTCGACCACCAGACGCGACACCAGTCTGGTTATAGAATCCTACGTTTTCTTTCGAGGTTGATTGAACTTTACATCCTGTTTCTTATATTTCTATAGCACCATTCAATTTTTACCGTATTCACTCTCCTTTCCACATTTTCGTCAATCATCCTATGTCTTGTAAACAGACTTCCCAAATATAGAAACTCATTCACTTGATCCACACTCTTAATATTATGTTACAATAGATGTGATAAAAAAATACCTATATTTTCAACTTTATCGCTAAAGCATAAGGTTCAAAGTTGATGGGAAGATAGAAGTGGATGTCGCGGGCAGAAGTTTCTACGAAAAGACATCTACGTTTTGTCTAACATCATGCTACGAGTAATATCGAGATGTAAGTTCACGGAAATATTTTTCATAACTTTATGATTTCCTCTGCATCATAAATATCACTAACATTGACATCGCGTCTTATATTGATACATGCGACAAAGTTACACATTTTACTGTAAAAATAAAGAAAGAAAAATTGGTTTATAAGTCACAGAAACAAATGCATATTCGTACGAAAAGATAATTAACTCGAGTAGTCGGAAGTGATGAAAATACTCCAGGTTTCTGTAAAAAATACTAATTCATCATTATTATAATTAGGTACTAAGTAGTTTTGGTGTGATAAATGGATATTGTATGATTTATTGGGAAAATTCATATTAAAATCTACATTCGCGATGTATTTGCCAAAAATGTAAACAAATATAAGTTTGTGGAAAAATAACTTTAAATCCTACACAATAAAGTTTACGCTACAACTTCAAACATTTTTATAACTTTTTCAATAGTCCCTCTAAAATCAACATAATTACCATTACAATAAAGTTGATATTTGGTTTAACTTGAAATAATATTAATTTGAGACTTAGGTTTGAATAGAGTTTACATACCTACATACATAAACTCACGCCTTCTTCAGAGGGAGACATAAACTACAGAACGTCACCGGCTTTGATACTTTTTTTTGCGGTTGGGAAATCATCAAATGACCCCTCCCGCTCTGGGTGGAACGGAAGGGAGTGTCAGACTCTTACTGATTAAAACCCACCCGTGTTCCTTCCTTAGCCCTTTATGTTCCGGGGCAGCGGTAACCCTTTCATGTAGTCGCCTTAATTGACTATTCCATGAAATTATGACAGTAGAGGCTTTCTTTGATCCTTACATACTCCTTTTGCTTCATTTGCGTTCATATATTTAGTCATACACGCACGCCGGTTACGAGTACGATGAACCTGACCTTTCTGAAGAACATCACACTAATATTATAAAGGCGAAAGTTTGTGAGTGTGTGTGTGGGGGTGTGTTTATATGTTTGTTACGTCTTCACGCTCAAATGGCTGGACCAATTTTAATAAGATTTTGTATGGATGTAGCTGACACCCTGGTTTAATATATAGGCTACTTTATATACAGATATCCCCACGAAATCGACATTTACGCGGGTGGAACCGCGGGGCGCAGCTAGTCACTAATAATATCATTAGGTATGTCCTTCTAGGGTTCCACTTCCTGGTGTTACCACAAACATCTGCAAAACGACATCAGTATTTTAAAATAAGTAATAATAATAAAAAAAAACCTTTCAATCTAGGTTAGACCAGAGTCAACCCTGTTTTTCACTAGACTAGGACGACGAAAATCTTCCCGTGGTCTAAAAAAACAAGGTCGCGCATTACGGGAGTGCTTGCATGCTTACATCCTCACTTCACTATACAGTTGTGACTTTATTGCAACAAAACTAAATTACGGAAACATTTTCAGTCACCATTCTGTTAAAAAATTGTAAAGCATTTTAAATTGTCGTTTCGTTCTTTTAATCATATATTTATTTGTCACTATTATGATTTGGACATTATTAAGTATTATAGTAGTAGTATAGTGCCCGTGGTTAAATAATAACAGCCGCACAGGTCGATCGATCAGGTTAAGCTACGCTTGCCGTGGTTGGTCTGTGGATGGGTGACCATCTTTATATACCGAAACCCCTGCGTGCCTCGGAAAGTACGTGGAGCCGTTGGTCCCGGCTGTCATTCGTGGATCTTTGACAGTCGTTACGGGTAGTCAGAAGCCCGAAAGTCTGACAACCAGTCTTACCAAGGGTATCGTATTACCCAGTAACTGGGTTGTGGAGGTCAGTTATGCAGTAGCTCCATGTAAAATATCCATGTATTCAGCTGCATCCGGTTAGACTGGAAGCCGACCCCAACATAATTGAGAAAAGGCTAGGCAGATGATGGAGGTTATTATAGTAATCCAACGAAACATTTAAAAAACAAAAATCACACACCAAACAATATGTGTATGTGTTATTTAAACATCATCATCATCATCATTTCAGCCGAAAGACGTCCACTGCTGGACATAGCATAGGTCTCCTTTATTTAAACATATACCAAAGTACCTAATTGTTAATTCAAACCTCATTGTTTTATCGGATTCGCACAGTTAATATAGGTGGTTGGCGAGTTATTATCACACACTATTTGGCACTTCCGATAAAATAGAAACAACTGGAAAAACCTCGATTTTTAGAAATGCGAAAATAAACTCACGGATTTGTTCATCAGTCTTAATTCTTAAACTATTTTATTATGTGATCAAAATTATACATAGGTACTTACTTGAAAGCTTACAAAAAATATGTCTCATTGGCATACGCTGTTTTTCAATTTTCCTGAAAAAGAACCTGAAAATTCCTTTTTCGAGTTGTAACCCTATTTTATCGGAGGCGGTAACAGCGGTGATAACGTCGACTTGTATCTCCTACCTACTTATATTATTATACCGTGCATCTTCCCAAGTCCTTAAACACTTGACTGAAGCGTAAATCATCGTTTTCCTCACACATGATTGATGAGAGGGCCGACAATAAAATCGACGAGTGTCGATAACGTGACGAGGGTGAGCAAAAAACCTTTTGTAGGCCAACATCTTTTGTACGAACACACGACAGATAACTAAAAATAAAGGTTAATAATAAGAAAATGGCCGTCGACTTCTCGCATGATTACTAACTAAATCGTATTGAAATAATCCTTTGTATTCTATTCTATTTTTATTTATGGCAAGTAAAGCCGATGTCGACTATTCTGTCAATGTCAAAAGTGAATTGGAAAAGCAAGTGTGCATTATTATACATAGTTAAATTAAAAGTTAAAACGATAAGAATCTACGATGCTACAGTTGACCTTAATCACAAAATACGGATAGTACAGAAGTCCTTCAGACAGAAGACAGACAGAACTCCCTTTTGGGTACGGATCCTTAAAAATAACATTGATTTGATGTTCCGTTTAACGTTTTATTTCTCAACATAAATGAACAACTGTTATTTCTTTAAAATACAGGCGCCTTATCAAACACGATCATGTGGGTATGACTACACATAAATCCCTAGCCATTCAATTCCCGTCATCTTTTTTTTTTTTTTTTAAACGTTGCCCCACACTAGGAATTTTTCCTGTATTGTGGGTGCGTTTACAAACATTTAATCTCGCATACACAAACAGCCAGACCCGAAACAACTACCTGTAGGTCATACAAATATTTGTTCCGTGCGGGAATCGAACCCGCGACACGCAGCGCAGCAGTCAATCGCTTAACCACTGCGCCAACCGTGCCGTCTATCGATAGCCTTTTGAGATTCTGTTTGTTTGTGAACCACAGACAAGTGTGTAGGCAACAAAAGCTGTGCGGTCTAGACTAACAGTTGTCTATGACCAATGCTAGCACAAACAAGCTAGGATCTAGATTTATACAGGAGATTGAAGATCTGACCGAACGAGATCGCTCCATAACTAG
Source organism: Oligia fasciuncula (assembly GCA_963082905.1). Lineage (NCBI taxonomy): Eukaryota > Metazoa > Arthropoda > Insecta > Lepidoptera > Noctuidae > Oligia > Oligia fasciuncula. The sequence goes on from OY720409.1 coordinate 9,233,207, forward strand.
GTTAGGGGCTGCTTCTTGCGTAGTGATGTGCGTATCGACCGAAGTAAAGTCGAGTCTTTCATTTCTTCGTCAGTTTTCAAACTATTTCTTCTATCCAGTTAGGACACATAATACCTTTTGAAGCTATGGCATTAAGCAGACAATACAGTATCAATCAGCTGTTCCCTACATTTATGTTCGTACTTATAACTCGTCAAAATGTAGGGAACAGCTGTTTTTTTTTCGCGATTTTAAGTTTGGTTCCATAGTAAAAGTTGTTCATAATGATGAGTACAATGACCTCTTAAGAGGTTGTTAATGTTTTACCAATAACCCTGTAGGTATATGTGAGTTGGTACAGCAGATTCCATCGTGCAATGAGCAGACGAAAATAGTTCATAATGGGGAAGCATCAATCATCATCATCATCCGCGAAATTAAAATTTTCTTACGTTTTTGTAATTTGCAGGTCGGTGTCAAGTTGAACAAAATATGATTCGCGACCGTAACGTATGTATTTACAGAATTACAATCAATGTCAATATGACACATTTGCACACCATATGTTCCTAATGGTAGAATGTAGGTAATTGGGCCACTTCAATAAGGTTAACTATTAAGAACTTATAGGGTCACGGTCGCAATAAACACACACTCCATAACATAGTTTAAACTAAAAGATTTCCACTAATTACAACCATAATAGAATTTAAAAAAAATAAACACCAGAATAATTATCATCGATAGACTTTATATCGATACAAGTCACATCACTATTCAACGTCGCAGGTAACGATTTTCCCTTGCCAATCCTTCCGATATTCAACGAGCCACTCACACTCGCCAAACGACAGTCACTCAAGAAATAAAAATGGTATATTCTATTGAATAAGACTGGTTCACCTGCATTTTATAAGTTAACTTTGGGCTTTAACGTATGGCTGGATTAAATTCGCAAATACGCATGACTTTAACTTGCAGAAAAGCATGCAAGTAGCTTTGCATGTCATTGTGGCTTAACAACATCTGATATTGGTTGGTTGGACGGAATTCCTACCTAATATCGATACATCACAGTATGGTAATTTAGCATATGTTGTGTTGCCGATATGGACGCATGACATCCAAATGTGGGGCTGTACCAACACCGATATCAAAATAATAAAAATATTCTAAAATAAGGTAAAAGAAAAAAAGAAAAGAACAAGAAGAAGTAGAGAAGAAAAATATAAGAATAAGGTCCAATGCTCCTGAGTATTGATAACGCGCTATGGTATATAAGACATTAAGACCTCTACCGTGACCTCAAAATGGAACCCATCACCAACAAAATTGAAAAATTTGCTGAGGCCCACCAACATTTGAATGTCGAGGCAATCACAAACATAATGACAGGACCAAAACGTATAAATTCTTTGAGTTAGTGTAGTGTAGAAATAATAGTGACAATGACACACTTATTATAACACATGAACAAAGTATTTAGGTAGGTACATCATTTTATCAGACTCAGAAAGTGACGGACGGACTTGTGTTAAGTACAATCAACACTATTCCAAAGTTTTTAAATAAGTATCACGTAAAAATTTACTTCCTTACTAATAAACGTATTATATCAGGTGAATAGTTACAAACCGATTTCTTTTTTCAGTCGTCAGTAACCTGACTTTTGAAAGAAGAAGACAAAGCGTTGTGTAACTAAACAGACGCTGTACAACGTTTATTAGTAAGGAGGTTATGTTAGATTAAAATGCATATTAATCTCATGGGCTAGATTGTAATTAATTATTAAGACCTGTAGTGTATCTATTTATTAGATACTAGCAGCGCCCCACGGTTTCACACGCACAAGTGTCGATCTCATGGGAATATCGGGATAAAAACTACCCTATGTCTTTTACCGGGACTCAAACTATCTCTATACCAAATTTTATCTAAATCGGTTCAGCGGTTTAAGTGTGAAGAGGTATCAGACAGATACACTTTCGCATTTATAATATAAGTATCTCAATTAGTATGGATATGTAAACAATATCTCATGCACAACAGTGGAGAAATTCTTGTAATTTTTTGAACATTCACACTCTGATCACAGCCTCAATCTGTCAAAAATACCTCTATAATTCCTTAAATTTTTGACAAGTTTTTGACATTAATTGTCGCTGAACGATTTTAATTACGGGAAGTGGCCTTCAGAGCGAGGTCACTAATGTCAACTGTCAGTTCTCCACGAATGGCGGGACAGAGTGAAAAGTGAAGCGTGTCTGACGACTGGCTTTGGTGTGGTGATGGGCCAGTGTAGTAATATATTCAACTCGGAATATGTGCAACAGAACCAACGGGATTCTACACAACCCTGTATTTTTTGGGTTCCGTAGCTTAAGGGTGCTAACGGAACCCTATTACTAAGCCTCCTCTGTCCGTCTCTGGCACTATTTCAACAAATAAAAAAACAAAACAGATTAAAAAATGGTTGCCTGTAAAGTCGGTTTTACGGGCGAAGATTTTACGTGACAACGACCGATCATCCGATCATAGTTGAGTGGGAGAGAGACGCAAGGCATTCGGCGGGCCTCTCTCTCGTTCGGTGACTCATCGTAACGTTACCGAGCGTTACACTTTTTCATAAGTGACTCCCAGTCGCAACCTAATTTAAGACGTTGTCACGTCAAAAATTAAAACGGGTTACCGATACAAAAAATTTTTTTTTTTTTATTTGTAGTATTAAATATTATACTGTGGTACGACCCTTCGTGTGAGAGTCCGACTCGCACTTGGCCGTGTTTTTCTTAATAAAGCATAAAAAAAAAAACTTCTGATTGAAGACTGTCACACACTCACAATGGCATGGAAACCTACCTGCATACTTTCGAGCGAGTTACAGGCATCAGTGGGGTAGTTGCGTTACACACTAACAGTAGCAATGGATTTGATTTTGACAGTTCAACAAAATTAATTGCGTTTACGTTGCTGAGCAGACCAATTTTTCGAACATATGAAGCAATGGATTAGCAATAGGTATCCTTTTTTTTTTTGGGGGTTGGGAAATCATCAATTGACTCCTCCCGCTCTGGGTGGAGCGGAAGGAAGTGACATACTCTTACTGACTAAAACCCATCCATGTTCCTTCCTTAGCCCTTTATGTTCCGGGGTAGCGGTAACCCTTTTGGACAATCCCGCTGACCCAGCAGGCTTCGGCCCTAACGGGCCCCTTCACTAGTGCTGACATCTCTTTGAGGCGCGCGTGGAACACGTACGCTCCGTCCGGCACGGGCCTGGTCCTGATCGGACGGTGAGCTACCCATTACTCTCCGTCCGCAGGCCCGCGCCTACGGTGGCCGGAAGTCGTCATGCGGCTCACGACGTGACGCCCGGAGCGTCTCCCGCGGCGGCTGGGAGGTAGGTATCCTTCAAAATGATTCTGATCGAGATTGAAAGTGTGTTACGCAACTAAGGCCCAGGCATGTGTACAGTCACGAGCACTAATATGTCAATACTTGGCAACTTTCAATTAGGATTTTTTCACGAAATAACGAATGCAACGTTGACATACGACACTTTACATAAACCTATTGGTTCGAAAATACTATGTTCCTAATAATATAAAATTTCATTCGAAAATAAAGGATAAAATCGCCTTTAAATAAAGTCAAGTGAATACATACTTTTGCTCGTGACTGTACGTCGTGTTCTTACTTATTTGCAATATTAAGTTGCATTCGATTTTACTTAGAAACTGCGTTTTACAATAATACATAATTATTTGTTTTTCTTTTCTTAACAAATACTTTAATTGAAGTGAAAATAAAACGAAATGCTTTATTAATGAGTTAGGTTCTTCTTTAAAAAGTTTCAATTATTTATGAGTCAAGAGCGCCTTCAACAAGACACAACAAAACAAATTGTTTGGGGACCGCCGAAATAAAATTTAATTACTAGTTATTATAATGAGAAAACTAATTTGTTTGTTGGAAAATTTAAAATGGTTTTGTTGTAGAAAATATTAATAAGATTAAATATTTGAGAACCAAATTTTTAACAATACCTTATTTTTTATGTCTGACTTGAGAAAAAAAAAAAACAAAAGCTCAACACAGTCAAGTTCATAGACTGAGTAGACAGTGGTTGTTCATTCGAACCTACACAACATACTAAAACGCATATGCATTTACATTATAGTCGATGCATAAGCATCCTCCCTCCTCCTCAAGTTGTAGCTCCTCATTACTGAGGGTTGTGATCCTCCCTTGAAAACATCTTTTCCCTGACGATGTTTCGCCACCTCTGTCTATCTTTGGCCAAGAGAAGCGCATCATGAAATTTCGTGTCAAGAGAAGAGCTTATCTGGTCGGACCATCGCAAAAGGCTGCGACTTCTTGGTCGTTTACCATCCAACTTGCCGGTAACCATCAGTTGCTCGAGGTTATCGCCATTGCATGAGCATACTCAGTCTATAATGTTCCTACTGCTGGGACACAGGCCTCCTCTATGAGAGGAAGTGGGCCATATGGGCGTTAGTGGATGTCATATGTCTTCGAAGTTTTGGTTCTAAGACATGCCGGTTTCCTCACGATGTTTTCCTTCGCCGTTTTGAGAGCAGTGGTGATGAAATTAAATACACAAAGTAAAGTGCCTGGGTTCGAACTCACGACCTATAACTCGGTAAGTCGGGGCTGATTCCACTGGGCCACCACTGCGCACTGCTGCTATAGTCGTTAAAGTGATTTATTATTATTTTTTTAACAATCATTCGGATCTCTCTGTGGATCTAAATTATGCATAACATTTAGGTGAGGCGTAGTGCGTGTTAGTGAAAATAAGCATCAGACCAGAACGACGACGTAGGGACGTAGGTGTCCCATTGAGTATTGAAAAACAAAAAGAATGGGTATTTCCATTAACATACAAATACATCACGCTTGTACTCGTAATCCGGTAACGGTATTCTGTTGTGGGGAAATGCCGCCGATATTCAGACAATTTTTATTTTACAAAAAAGGGCAATTCGTTCCATTTATAAATTAAGTCCCAGACACTCCCTCAGAGACAAATTTAAAGAGATTAATATAATGACTGTGCCTTCTCAGTACATTTATGATAATCTTTTGTATGCACATAAAAATATTAATCTGTTTAAAAAATACAGTGATATCCATAACATAAATACTAGGAACAAACACAAATTTGTTGTTCCTACAACAAGGCTCAAAAAAATAGGTGGCTCGTTTAGATGCCAGTGTATACGTTTTTATAATAAACTTCCTAGCCACATTCAAGAACTAAGCCTTAATAAATTCAAATCTTTTATAAAGCGAAAACTATGTCAGAAAGCCTATTATACTGTAAAAGACTATATTGAGGACAAAAAGGCTTGGGATTGAGCTGCTCCAATAGGTTTAGACAATGAATGTTGTTTTTATTTTGCTATTTTACACTTTAATTCTTTTTCTTTTTTTTTAAGTATCTATTTACTTAAATAATGACATGTACATTTACTGTATAAAGTATTGTATTATTTTAATTATTGTGAATGTGAGGACTATGTGGGTCATTTTTTCCGTTTTAATCATGGTCTGGCAGTTTGAGTAGTTTATGCGGCCTACCCAAATGTCCTGTCTTTGGTATTGTTCGTCGAATCATTGAGCTCCTTAAGTTCTGAGTTGAGCTGCACGGTTACTGACAAATGCGTGCACTGACTGGACAGGTCCACTCAATCTGTGTGGTTCTTTCCTCAAAAGACCATTTCAGACACTAATCTACATGGTCCTCAAAGATTATGTCCGGATTTTTTTTTATATACACATTGACATTGATGAATTCTATTTAGACAATGACATGAATATTTACTTTGTAAGTAATTTATTTTTTATTTAATTATTGTGAATGTGAGGACTATGTGGGTCATTTCTTTTTTTCCTTCTTAGTTTTAATCATGATCTGGCAGTTTGAGTAGTTTATGCGGCCTACCCAAATGTCCTTTCTTTGGTATTGTTCGTCGAATCGTTGAGCTCCTTAAGTCTTGAGTTGAGCTGCACGATTTTTGACAAATGCGTGCACTGACTGGACAGGTCCTCTCAATCTGTGTGGTTCTTTCCTCAAAAGACCACCTCAGACATCGATCTACATGGTCTTCATATAACCTGACCAAGATTATGTCTGGACTTTAAAAGAGCACAGTCTCTTTGTTTGTTTCGGCCTTTCTTCTCAGAGTAGTCAGATAAGAAACGCCGACTTCATCTAGTTTTAAAAAAACATGATTGACGTGTAAAAGTGTTTGTACAAACCTACTTACAAAAAATAAAATCATTTCATTTCATTTCATCATCCCCGAAGGCAGATATGCCTTCCTAACCCACGTTTAGTTTAGTTTTCTTATTATAAAATTTGTTACGTCGTGCCTGTTATGTTAGCCTATTGCCATTAACCGGGCACAAATCCAGTCTCCGGGCTGCTACTGAGAAATTCCAGATAAAAAAACCCAATAACATTTTGCCCGACCCGAGAATCGAACCCGAGACCTAATGCTCAGCAGCGCTTGCGGCCACTAGACCAACAAGACAGACACTAATTGAATTACTAAACCAAATTACTCTAAAACATTAATTCAATTAGCAATTACCGTTACCACACTCGTGTACACTTCTAACTTTGTCACTCGTATGTACCAACTTGCAATTGGTAAATTGGAGAGCACATCGTACTTGACTTTATAAGTTTAATGGATCGCATTATACGAAACTCCACAGGGAAGTCTCCTTTACATGAGGCGACCAATTTACATAGACCCGTCTGCTTACCAGTCTCCCTTTTTCTAACAGAACGCTGAAGATATGCCGGAGGTCTCTCTAATTTGGTCGGGTAACGATCCTGTTTGAATAAGTACCATTATTTGTACCTGTTAGCAGTGGTACTTATTTTGAAACATTCATTTTGATTTTTATGCAACATTTTAGTTGGGATTTTATTACAGAACTAGCCGTGCCCGAAAGTCTGACAAGCCGTCTTACCAAGGACTAAGGAATATCGTATTATGCAGTAACTGGAGCGACTGCCTATCTGACCACCACAAGGTCAGATAGGCAGTCGCTCCATGTAAAATACTGGTATACAGCTGCATCCGATTAGACTGGAAGCCGACCCCAACATAGTTAGGAAAAGGCTACGCAGATGATTAAGTAGAACATATAAAGAAATGTATTTTTGTGGAATACGATGAAACCGAATGAAATATTTTTCGTTTTACCTATTTATAAAGGAGTGTTATACTTCCATTTCAATTAGTAACACTCGCACTCACGAACGTGCAGTTAAGTTAAGATTACTTAAGGCGAAAAACTCAGATTAAGATACAGTTAATTATGAATTGGCAGTTACCCCCATATAGTGGAGGTGCTTGGGGGAGGCCTATGTCCAGCAGTGGACGTCTTTCGGCTGAAATGATGAGTTACCCCCATTAGTACATTACGATACGTGTGACTTAATAGCGGGGGTGCTAAGCGCCGTGCATTAATAGACTACTAAATCATACGTATAGTATACAATTTTATAGCTCGTGTGACCTAAACGAGTACTTAATTCACGCTTTTCTGTTTAAAAATGAACTACTTACGTCACAGAAAAGCAAGCGTGACTTCATGGGTTTACGTCACAAAGTGCTATAAAATCAATAAATTAAAACAGCTCATTTAATACTACCCGAAAGACTGCAAAAATAAACTAAATAATAACAAGATTTATTCATTTAAATTAACCTTTTTAAAAGTTCCTAGTATAATCCCGATTCCCGTTAATTGCGATAATAATTGTTGTTTTCTTCCAGCGGCTGGTATTGGCAGTTGATAATTAATATCCTCTTCTTTAATAATTTCAAAGTATTTTTATAAATCATTTTGATCCAAACAGCTTCGATACTCAGTAAGACTAAAGCCGTACAGAAATATACTTTTTCAACACACTTGCTCGTAAAGTGGCTCTTATTGAACCGCTTTTAGGTCCATAATGGAGTGTATTACGAACGCGTGCTTTTTCTTTACTTTAATCCACATGTTCTGTAATACCACAGATAACTATTTACTAGTCGGAGACGCGCGCTTTTTTAATCTCATCAAACCCTGCGTTCCGAATTGGGAAATAATCGATGTGTTCCGAATTGGGAAATAACCGAATTAGCGTGAGCGCGATAACGATAACGATGTCCCGTGAATCGTCATAGATGACGTCAAGACATTCGCCATCTTGCGATAATGCCGACCATGCCCTAGAATAATATCACCGTGAGCGCTGTCAAAAATGACAGTGTGCAGTGTATGAGGTTGTGTCAGTGTGTGTTTTGTTTTGAGTTGCATCATCTTTAAATTAAACTAACGTGGCATTTTTGAAATTGTGCTTCTGGCTGACAGTCGCCACCTAACCAAAGAAGAAGAACTGAAGAAGAAATGTGGTGTTTATACAAAGAAATACTGTAATAATATCTTTTTTACATTGTGTAAGCACTGTCATGTGAGCGCGTTCACGAGTGTTCCGAATTGTTGCCAGCTCTCAGCAGTCATAATAGTAATATCTAAATCGGAACGCATGTGAGATGATGCATGGACGTAATATTACGTCCATGGAGATGATGTGAGCGCTGTGATGTGAGCGATTATAGCTAATTCGGAAAGCGCCCAAAGAGACTTCATGCCGAAAGAAAAAATCCGCGGGCTATATTTCAATTTTTTTTAAATAGTCTGTATTGTCCTTGGTCGCAAAATGAACTCACAGGGGACCACAGACAATTTAAGGTGAATGCGCAGTGGTAGACCGCGAAATTCTTAGGTTTTTTGCAATTTTCAGGTTTGTGTTTATTATATTTTTTCTATAGGCTGTATCGGTTTTGTCTGTGCCATAGATTAATATATTTAAAATGAGTCAATGTTGCGCGCGCATCGCTAGTGCTGGCTAGCACGGCGCGCGGGAAAACAAAACCAGCGCGCCATTTTCCATACAAGTTAATATTTAACAATACAAGTCTGTTTTTTTTCCTCGCAAGTGTGTTGAAAAACGTCGTATGAAACGCGTGTGCATTAATCAATATACACTCGGCTTTCTTATCGCTCTCGCCTGCGGCTCGCGCGATAATATCGCCTCGTGCATAATGATCAACATAGCACACATGTATCATAATGTACTATTAATAAGTGTCGGACACACCGTAGATTTCTAAGCAAAATTATTTGCTACGACCGCGTAGCATGCGTAGCCGATGGCTACGCCGTAGCAACGGTGTTTCGCTTTTCTGACAATATGGTAGAAAGGTACGAAATTTATTTTAAGCTCAAAGAATCAGCATCAGCATTGCCATTTAACGTGATAATGCTGCCAGCCTTTTGGGCACTTATCCCATTGACAGCGAGACGGACTAATTATTTGATGACCAATGAGCTTCTACCTTTTTCCTTTACTAGGATTTACTAGCTGCGCCCCGCGGTTTCACCCACGTAAATGTCAATCTAGTGGGAATATCTGGATAAAAAGTAGCCTATGTTAATCCAGGGTGTCAGCTACCTCTATACAAAATTTTATCTAAATTGGTCCAGGAGCGTGAAGAAGTAACAAACATATAAACACACACACATACACTCACAAACTTTCGCCTTTATAATATTAGTGTGATTGTATACTTGTATAATAATATAATATATGTTAGTGTTAGCTTGTCAAAGTTGTATTATAAAGCTATGGTACAAAAGGTGCTCGGGGGGAGGCCCTGCACCTTTTATACCATCCTTCCAGTAACTGTTTTCTCGCGCCCCCTGGAACCAGACTCATAGTCTGCCAAAGATCAATGCAAAGCATCATTTTGGTCGTAAAAAGACAGGATTCAGAACACCATACCACGCTGCGTTCTAAAACGAGTATTATGGATGTAGGCAAGAAGGTTGTTAGGCTCAAATGAGATTAGGCAGGTCACATCAGCTGCATGCACGATAACCGCTGTGCAAAAGTCTCCACACAATGGGTGCCTGAGACCCTGTATTCCCGTTGTCCCCGTAATCTTTGTCACCGTAACGGGGACAACAGGACGTCATAAAATTTCCTTACCGTTGTCCCCCTTATGACATATGGGGCAACGGACAAGTATGGTTTCACGTTCCCTGTATTCCCGTTATCCCCGTAATCTGTGTCCCCGTCACGGAGACAACGGGACGTCATAAAATTTCATTACCGTTGTCCCCCACGTACGGCGAGGCCGAGGCCTGTCCAGAAAGAGGTAGAAAACGATTTGCATGTGAGATCTTCTTATGGTAAGTCTACTTGAGGGTGCGTTTTCAAACCCCAATCTGACGTACAGAAATAACTACATTTAGAAAGACTATCTGTACCTAGTCAAATTTTTACATCTTATAGATTATTACGGAAACAGCTGCTGAAACATCCACCGTTATTACAGAAAACCAAAGAATAATAACTTATGTATATTCCGGAGTCGTGAAACTCAAACTACAATTAAATCGTATTGGACGGCGCGAGCTGTTAGGATTTCAATTTCAGATAAAATTGCTAACGTAAACGTATTAGAAATCGCTGGTTGAAAACCAATACTTCTATTTAAAGGTCAGGCTCAGAACTCAATCGGATTTTATTTTAACTGGAAAAATTTATTTACAAATTTTCTGGCAAGGTCTAGGGGTAGGTTCCTATTTTAGTACGATTCAATATTAATTTATTATTATTGTTGTAATTATGTAGGTATTATAATTGTTAGTTACAAATATCTTAAAAACTGTGTAAAACTATTACACTACAAACTAAATTAACAAAACAATGAGCAAAGAGCATTTTCTTTTAAAAATATGTATTTGTAATAAAATAATATTTATTACAAGTACATATTTTTAATTATATATTTTTTTTATTGGGGAATAATTTTACTCTGCTTATTAAAGTGAAGTTAAATCATTCGTCAATTAAATGTAAGAAAATATTTCAGTCTTCGTAAAGTAAGCTAAAAATACAATTCTAATAATATCTAAAATATACATTCTTTGTGAGGACTGAGCTATACTGTTGATGCATAATTAAGAATTATACTGATAAAATACCATAGTCTGGTGTCTCTGCGCGACAGACTAACAAGTATGTGTTTGTTACAAATGAATAGAAGTGAGTTTAACCGTGCATGGGATAGTCTTACTGTCTAGCTGCCCAAAAATCAAATAAAGGGATCCTTTTCAAATCTGCTTGAAGAGTTTCATCTGTGGGCATTTCTAATAATGCCTCCTATTGCTTGCCAGCCATCCAGCCGCCATTACGTAAATCTTGTCCCACTTTGAGAAACCCTGCCATACCCTGTTCCCTCTTCTGTCCATCGCGACTTCATTTGACTTACCTACCTACACTGCTACAAGGATCTAATGGCGCTCAAATGACGTTGACAAGGAGGCGCTGTTAGTGTTTTGTGAGATGTATCAGAAAAACAATATGGCGACGATAGTTCCGATTTTGGCCACGCGCCAAAAGAACCTTGTAGCGCTATATACGCCTTCATAACACGTACTCCGTTACGTGTAAACAAGGCAACAAGGCTTTTTGTCCAGGCACAACTATTTTAACCGATAAATATTTCAATTCCAGGGCTAATTTATCTATCCACAACGAAGTAGGAAGGAACGGAAGGCTACCTACATGCAAAAACTGTCTCTTTCAGTGAAGAGAAACACATAATGAATTAAACTTTTTGGAATGTGGTGGTAAGCATTCACTTCTAGAATGTTACCTCTATGCAACTATTCGCTGTCTTGATTGGAACGGAGACTACCAATAATGGATTCCGCCGTCGCTCGTAATTGCGTAGGTAGACGTGTCGGCTAGATTTGCACTAACTACGTTATACTGGCACCTCTGAAGTCTATGATGATTATAATTGAGTGTCGAAATAAACCCTTAAAATAAACGGAATAATGGTATTATTTTTTCGACTACATCGCACGATTTGGTAAATTTTTTGTAACTTATCATACATTTTTAAATTCTCAGAGTACCTGGTCTGACAGCCTTACTAATAGAAAACGTAGGTATAATAATAACATAGTTAAAGCAACTGATATACTAACATCTATGCCCTTTCAGTCCCTAGACTTGACGTGAGCGACAAGTTAGTTGCTGAGACAAAAGTTGCAACTAAAACTTACGGATCTCCCTAAGATCGACACTAAAGAGTTTAATAAAACGTCAAACTATTAAGAACGAAACAAATTACTACTAAAAACTAGCAACTAAAACGACCATATAAAAGTAGCAACTAAAGCTTTCATAAAATATTATTGTATCCAAGATATTCAATTTTATAAATATTTTATTCTGTTCAGACCTTTTACTACATAAAAAAGTACTATTGTATAAAAAAAAAATATTAAACCACACAAACCTAACTCATTTTCGTTTTCTTTTGTCCTTTAAAATGTTTTTTTAATAGTCAAAGGATTCTTCAAGTTATTCATTTTATAGTTCACTAGCTGCGCCCCGCGGTTTCACCCGCATAAGTTTCGATTCCGTGGGAATTCGGGGATAAAAAGTATTCTATGTATTAATCCAGGGTGTCAGCTACCTCCGTACCAAATTTTATCAAAATTGGTTCAGCCGTTTGTGCACGAAGAAGTAACAAACATACAAACAAACTCACAAACATTCTCCTTTATAATATTAGTGTGATTACACTACAGTTGTCGACTCATTAATTTGCAAATATTCCCTGATACGGGTTATTGAATTTTTTTCTCTCGTTTTACTTTTAAAAAGATATCAAAATTTAATTTTAAGATATTATAGTTATATTCTTCGCAGAATATGGCCTCAGTAGAGGTTCCAAACGAGTGAGTCTTAAAATGAACATGGACAAGACAGAGGTCATGTCAAATGCCTTATGAAGATCGGAAACGCTATACTCGAAATAGTGAACGAGTATGTTTACCTAAGACAAACAGTCCAGTTAGTCTATCCAACTTTGAGAATGAGGTCAATCGTCGAATTTGACTCGGCTGGGCAGTGTTCAGGAAGCTACGCAATATATTCTCGTCCCACATACCGCAGTTTCACAAGGCGAAAGTTTTGGAGCAGTGCGTGTTGCCAGTGATGACCTATGACACTGAAACGTAGTCGCTCACTATGGGTCTTATTAGAAGATTAAAAGTCACCCAAAGGGCAATGGAGAGGCCTATGCTTGGATTTTCTCTACGTGATCGAATCAGAAATGAAGAGATCCGCAGGAGAACCAAGGTAACCCACATAGTCCGAAGAAATGCGAAACTTGCTCACAGAATAGTTGGCCGATGGGGCTGAAAGGTTCTGGAATGGTGATCACGTATCGGAAGACGTAGCGTTGGAAGGCCCCAGAAGGTGGACCGACGACCTTATCAAGGCCGCAGGAATCCGCTTTATGCGGAATCACAGAACCGGTCGAAGTGGCGGTGCTTGGGGGAGGCCTATGTCCAGCGTGTATGAATGAATAGTTATCTACATCTGCCACATCGTCACGATGTGGATAAATGTAGAAAGAATAAAGTTTGACGTTCAGCACGGCTGAATGCAATCTTATTATAGGAACGACTATTTTATTTTTGAGCGTTGAGGGCACTCCCATTACCACCAACATTAATCCTTTACCCCGCAATAAAATAATTGCATCGACTATATTCATTGCTAGATGATGAACTAGGTATAATATGGCGTATGGAATATTCTTAATTCTTTGGGAAAATTCCCTAATCATAATGTGTGAACAAGTGTGTTGCTCGAATAGTTTCGAAGAAATCGTCAGAGTACTCTGAGTAACCAAGAACTCCGTTCGAGTTTGAAACTATGTAGTCAGGTTAACCTGATAAAATATTTCCCTCCTTTTGAGCACCACCGCAGACAGGTAAAAACACAGTTTTTGAGCTCCACCGCAGACAGATAAAAACACAGTTTTTGAGCTCCACCGCAGACAGGTAAAAACACAGTTTTTGAGCTCCACCGCAGACAGCTAAAAACACAGTTAAGCTAAAACATTAATTAAAATGAATGTTTCTATCAAAACAAACTTACATAAAAATAAACACCTTTAACAATAACATAACACTTTTATTCAAAAAAATAGTCTAACAAGATAATCTAAAAGCTGCAATTTAAAAGTGTTCGAGATGTCTTTGACAGCAGCAACTCGTGAGTGCTTGTTATTCTGTTAAACCGGAGTGGTGGCAATCACTGCGTTTGACATTGTTACGACAGTACAGACAGCATAACCAGACTCAAAAAGTTATATTATATAATTCACTTAATTTTCTCTAAGGGATACCAACTTACTGGCCTTGCCATGATTTTGGAAATAAATTCTTCAATATTATTTAAAAAATGTATTTGACACATATCGGGACCCTAGTATCCCGAAACATTTAAAGGCCTTTAGAGGCCCTGTATATAGACATTTTTTTTTTTTTTTTTTATGATTAGGAGGCACCTACCGACGATTATCCCTGTATTCACTTTGCAAGTGCAACCAAGGACAACATTGCAGAACGTGGAAACAAAACATATTGGGCTATGGGTTTCGGCGGCTATAGTGGATTGGGTACCTTGAACTATGGAAGAACTGTCCCCTGCCTGACCAATATTATATAGTATAACAAGTCAAGTCACCCCCTGCCATTTTAACCGTGTTTATTATAATAAATACGGTTAAGATAGCAGGGGGTGACTTGCACACTTAATAATGGGCCTCCGGAAACTGTCGCTGGAACATAATGACTTAGCGACAAGGGGGCAACATGGCTTAAGGTGCTTATTAGGAGTGGAGAGGTATTCCACGGCTATCAGTAAAATCCCGGAAGTACGGACAAGATCCCTATCAGCATCTTACTGGAATACTTCCTTCCTCCGAGCACGTTTCATCTTACGAATCCACTCAAGCTGGACAATAAAGGCAAGAAAAAGGCGGAAGCTCTGTTCCTCGTTAGTTTTCACTTCGGCCGGCCAATAAATTTTGGGGTGGTGCCACCCAAAATGTATTTATCCGCCTTGAGAGAGCCCAGAGAGCTGTCCTTATGGTAATGCTCTCTCGTCCACGTAGATACCCCACTGTGCAGCTCTATTCCGATTACAAGGTACTCACAGTAAGGCAACTTTATGTGCTCCTGACGACCCTACGCAAACACTCTGTCCGCCCTCCAAAGGAACCGACGGGCAGACTTAAGCATAACATTTTCCCTCACGAACGCCACAGAACTGCCTTTGCCAAACGCCAATTCTACGTTATTAGCATTAAAATGAACAACTTCCTAAATAAAAAGTTAAAAATTGATTCGTGCCCTAAATACTAATGCAAAAACTTACTTAGAGATTATCTCCAAACACTAAGTTATGAAAACTCTGAGGATCTTCTACTGGGTAATTTACAATGAAAATGAACTACATATATCTAATTCTAACCATAAACGGATGTGCACTGACTACACCCCACTCTTCTCACTACACCCACCCTACACATACTCACTACATTCACACACACATCCTATTTTTATTCGTGGAATAAAATTGACGTCTGACCGTTTTTGTATGGAAGAACTGTAAAAAATTCAAAAGTATTTCACCGATAAAATTATTTGGCGGTTTTGAAAATCACTCCATATAGAGTGGTAATGGATTTTGTTAGCCTGCTATTCTTCATAGAGATCTACGTTTTGGAACGGGCAACTACAACTTTTTGACTGACTGACCAACTCCTTGACAATTCAAAATTGCCTATAGGTTTTTAAATACCATTCACCACATCGCATTTTCATAATGGCGCAGTGGTTAAGGTCTCGTCTCTCATGCACAAGGTTCAAATCCGGGCAAGTAACAATGTCGCTTTTTCAATTCATATGAACTTTATGAGTTTATCTTGGACATTTCTGATATCGGTGAAGGGAAAATATTTTGAAGAAACCTGAACTTATAGCTGAAGAGTTTGTTTGAACGCGCTGAAATTTAAAATCTAAAACTACCAGTCGGATTTGAAAAAATAATTTGTTAGCCCAGTTTTTGAGGCGGGTTATTTAACATCACGTTAACCCCTCTCAGGAACCGAACAAAACGAAAAAAAGTCAGAAAGATTGCTAAGCAAAATCGAAGTAATAGCGCGGGCAGGCGATGCAATGCGATGGGGTGGGTCGGGGGAACAAGAAATTTCACGCGGACGGAGTCCTGGGCAGAAGCTAATATTTAACTCGTCTTGAGCAAGCCTGGCGATCAGCACGTGCCTTCTTTGTATGAGAAGAGCCCTTTGCCCTGCAGTGGGACAGAAATAGGCTGGGATTTTATCATTGCATTTTATTTTTGTCTGAATTATTTTTCTAGCCCTACACTCGTAGACGCGCACTCATCCTCGTAGGAAATCGTTCAAGATCGACAGAAGAAACTTAACAGAACGTTAAGCAAGACTTGAATTATAACAACCCCTTGGAATAACTTGTTCAGCCAGCAATTGTTATTATATGAGGAGGCTGGGGAAAATTGGTCTAGTACACACTAAAGGAGTGATTTTATTTGAAGAGAAATCTGAATTCATTTTTCAGACAAGTGCCTCTGCTATTTAAAAAAATCAAAGTCAAAGTGACCTCTGCCAGCGACAAGGCCTTGGATTTGGCAAAGAATTGGGAAAACAAGATTTAAAATACAGTCGTGCTAGCGGCACGTAGAACATAAGATCTGATAACTTTTTGACAGTGCGAGTCATATGGTCTCGTCTTGGCAACATTTGACATGAAAATGTTTTTGATGGGATTACACTTCTTTTTGTAAGTTGCTTATGGCATTTTTTTTCCTAGTTTTAGAACGTTTGTGTTATTTGTGTACTAATATTTGC
The DNA here is from genome assembly GCA_963082905.1 of Oligia fasciuncula. Classification (NCBI taxonomy): domain Eukaryota; kingdom Metazoa; phylum Arthropoda; class Insecta; order Lepidoptera; family Noctuidae; genus Oligia; species Oligia fasciuncula. The sequence goes on from OY720409.1 coordinate 9,250,044, forward strand.
TTACATACCAAATTTCAGCTTTCTAGGACTTGAGGAAGTACCCTAAGAATTTTGATGATCATCAGTGAGTCAGTGATGAAATCGGGGTTTTTTAGATATCAATATTAACTAAAGTTTATGAGTTATGCAATTGAAACTTTATATGTTTAATAAGTCTACTATAAATTGACATCATATCACGAGAATTTTGTTTATCTGGTATAACTCAAACCCAAGTTATGAGGGTTCAAAAAAACGACGAAGCGCTTCGAGAAAAGATAGGTAGTGCCCTTGCGCTTCGCTTGGCTCGTCTTGGCAGGGGCACTACCGTGCTCCCAGATGTAATATTCAGAAAAAGCGCGGGCCGACTTTGTTTTATTTGCTTTAAATAAACAAAATAAATATCAATAAACTTTGTTACGAATTTCTACATGCCCCATGACTCATCCTTCATTCCCCATTCGCCTCTATTCAAGAAGTTCCTCATTGAGTTGCACAACTCCAAGCTAGGTTCAGCTTTAAGTTAAAACTTCTGCTCCAGCGGCTAGTTTGTATAGAAAATCAATAACGCAAAATGCGATTCATATTTGGTCTAACTAACAAGCTATATTGTTGATGCTGCATTCTAATGTGAAGCAAGCTTCAGCGATGTAAAGCACTTGATTTTACAGAAATAGCTTTAACGCGCGGCTTCGCCTGTGTGGAGGTCTGAAATTATACCACGGGAACTTACTACCGGTATAAAAAATATCATAAGTCCTATACCCACGGATATCTATGCCTATACCAGTAATGCTATTCTGTAAAAATCTCACCGTGAAAACTTAGTTTAAGTGAGCTTAAAGTGAGCTGTCAATAGTGTCAATCCCTAGCATGTGGAATGACCTCACTTTAAGCTCACTTCACCTAAGTTATCACGGTGATCTTTTTACAGAATAACACCGCTGGTTATGGCCTATTCGTGTGCCAAATGTGGTACATCCACATCCGCTCAGCCGTTAAGGCATGAAAGGGTAACAGACACATAAAACATTTTTTATTATTATTATTATTATCAGCCATTTCTGTCCCACTGCAGGGCAAAGGCCGGGTCCCTCCTTCCACTTATCCCTATCCAGTGCTGTTAAACGCCAATCCTTCTGAAAAGAGTCGAGCTCGTCCCGCCACCTCATTCTGGGCCTGCCGCGCCGTCGTTTACTGCTGTTTGGGACCCATTGTGTGATTACTTTAGCCCATAGTTCCTCCGGCATGCGACAGATGTGACCAGCCCAGTTCCATTTTAGCTTGGCAGCCGTGTGACCTACATCAGCAATTTGAGTTTTAGAACGCAGTATCGAGTTCCTTATACGATCAGAAAGTTTAACTCCAAGGATACTGCGCTCCATTGCTTAGTTACATAAAATATTAGTATGGATTTAAGTTTATGACTTAACCTGATCGATCAGCCGCACAGGTCGATCGATCAGGTTAAGCTACGCTTGTCGCGGTTGGTCTGTGGATGGGTGACCTTTACATACTGTGAACCCTCCGTGCCTCTGAAAGCACGTTAAGCCATTGATCCCGGCTGTCATTCGTGGATCTTTAACAGTCGTTACGGGTAGTCAGAAGCCCGAAAGTCTGACAACCAGTCTTACCAAGGGGTATCGTATTACCCAGTAACTGGGTTGTGGAGGTCAGATTGGCAGTCGCTACATGTAAAATACTGGTATTTAGCTGTATCCGGTTAGACTGGAAGCCGACCCCAACATAGTTGGGAAAAGGCTAGGCAGATGATCATCATCTTCATAATCCAACACACGCTTACTACAAAAATAAAACCTTAAGAAGACGATTGAGCAGACTTCAAATAATACCTACTCCATTTTTCGTAAAGTTTAACATCATCTCATCTCACAAGAGTATTTATCAATATTGCAATTCACAATTTAATGGACCTATAATACTAAAAGTCTATAAACCAGATTCGTCAATCAATCAGTGGAATTGAATGCGAATGGCCGCCATTTTAATGCGGACCATCAAATGGACGCCGCTTAAGCCTCAAAGTGAATTGCTGTGCGATTTAGTAAACGATAATCGAGGATGTTAATGACTACTGCATAAAGTAGTAATAAACTTTGGAAATCTTGTAAATACATACCTACATGAACTCAAGCCTTCTTGTTATGGGGGCAGGCAGAAACTACAGAGCTCCATCTGCTACGATTCTTACATACTCATTTTGCTTTGTTTACGTTCCTACATCATCATCATCATCTGCCTAGCCTTTTCCCAACTATGTTGGGGTCGGCTTCCAGTCTAACCGCATGCAGCTGAATACCAGTATTATACTTGGAGCGACTGCCTATCTGACCTCCACAACCCAGTTACTGGGTAATACGATACCCCTTGGTAAGACTGGTTGTCATACTTTCGGGCTTCCGACTACCCGTACGACTGTTAAAGAGCCACGAATGACAGCCAGGACCAACGGCTTAACGTGCTTTCCGAGGCACGGAGGGGTCACGGTATGTAAAGATGGTCACCCATCCACAGACCAACCGCGGCAAGCGTAGCTTAACCTGATCGATCGACCTGTGCGGCTGTTATTAATTAGCCACGGGCCCCTCTTTGTTTACGTTCCTACATCGGCGGTAATTGAGTAACACAATAACAGTAGCAATGGCTTTCATTTTGACAGTTCAACATCATTCATTGCGTTATTTACGTTGTTGAGCAGACAATTTTTCGAAAATATGAAGCAATGGATTAGCAATATCCTTCAAAATGATTCAGACCGTGATTGAAAGTGTATTACGCAATTAGGGTACCTACTGGTCTTACATGCACACCGGCTGCAAGTAGGTACAACGTACCTGAAAATTCTGAACCTTCTTTTTCTGAATTCTTGTACCTAAACCTATAGTTGCGATTGCTGGTTTTCAGAGACAGCTGGCGTTGACGTGATGACGTCGTTAACACTTGCCTGGTGAATATTTAAACTACTACTAATTAATAGTTTTTATCTATATAAGAATAGATCATATTAATAAGCACCAGATAAGTAGTAGCCTGTTTACAACATAAAAGAAAACTCGCGCACCGAGGGTTCGGTACAAAGTAGGTATGTAAATAGTTTATCATGGGATTTTTTTTTTGTAATTCATCTACAAATTTACCGTCTTCAGATGTTTTCCATTACTTGTGCTACATGACATTGCTTTCTGCCAAATTTCATGATTCTAGGTCAACGGGAAGTTCCCTATAATTTTTGATTCTGGAACATAAACGCCTGTATCTTTTGATTGCGTTGACTTTGAAGTTTGGTTGTGTCACTGCTTCAAGGGATTGAGTATTTGATATTAATTTCAACGTAATAACTCCACGCGTTCCTGAGAAAAAGGGTCGTGATAGACGGATAGACTGACGGACAACGGAATTTTGAGGTACAGAACCCTAAAAACAAGACGTAGATATACGATTTTCGCCTCTCTCTCGGGTAATTCAATGAACAGATTACAGTGGCACCCAGGCCTAAGGTCAGGCAGGTTATGGGGCGATGGACTGACATAAAATGATTGCATACCAACCTTACAGAGGGAGAAATCCACTCATCTCCCTGACCTAATTTCCCACACTGACCTTTCATCTTGTCCAGGAAGATTAACACTGGTAACATTTTTAAGTTATGTTTGTTGATGTTATTGGTGCATATTTTGGGATTTGTAGACTTGTCAATCACGTGGCGAAGAAGTATATACTTATTAAAAAATAACTGAATGTGAGGTTTTAGATAAGGGTAGGTACCTACTATCTGCGGAAATATGCTCTAGATATTATGTGCCTACTTTAACTTATGTTTAAAAAAATAAAAATTAAATATTTTTTAAATATATGTAGTAGGTATAAAAGAACTTTGAAGGTCCATGGAATCCTGTACTAACCTGTCCGCCATTTTGTTTTTTTTTCCACAAAATGGCGGTCACGCATGACACTTATGTAAATCTATCATCATCATCATCATTTCAGCCGAAAGACATCCACTGCTGGACATAGGCACCTCAACTCGACCGGTTCTGCGCTTCTTGCATCCAACGGGTTCCTACGGCTTTCACGAGGTCGTCGGACCACCTTGTGTAAATCTATAGCTGATATTACGCAAACAGAAAACATAGGTACTCAGACCAAACCCAGTAAAGTGCCACGTTTCCGAAATATTAACGTTCCAAGTTGATCACGTGACATCCATATATTAATTTATAACTTGCTTACGTGTTGTTGCATAAATGTTTGATTACTTTAAATTTTCAGTGATTAAAAACATCTAAGCAACAAGATGTACGCAAGACGTACGCGGATCCAGGAGGATTTCCACACAGAAACAGGTTTCAATTATGGGTCTTAAATCCTGTGGGAGGCAATTAATGAATGAGAAATTATAATGATGACACTAACGCCTAGTTCATCATCATCATCTCAGCCAAAAGATGTCCACTGCTGGACATAGGCCTCCCCCAAGCACTTCCACTTCGACCGGTTCTGTGCTTCTCGCATCCAACGGGTTCCTGCGGCCTTCACAAGGTCGTCGGTCCACCTTGTGGGAGGCCTTCCAACGCTACGTCTTCCGGTACGTGGTCGCCACTCCAGAACCTTTCGCCTAGTTACTGGAACGAAAATAAACAAATATTAGCTAACAAATTGTCAAGCGCGCGTAACCTGCTGTGATTTGCTGACTGAATTAGCAACAGCCAATAGCATCACTTAGGTACTTGACTTGCGCGTTTTGACGCTTCAATAAATTTTCGTTCCTGAATCCGGGCGTTAGTTTCATCAAAGTAATTTCAAAAACCAAATGACATGATTGCCATTACAAACTGTAACAATTAGAAACTTTCAGTCTCATTAGAAGGCTGAAAGTCACCCAAAAGGCAATGGAGATATCCTACGCGATCGAATTACAAATGAAGATATCCGTAGGAGAACCAAGGTAACCTACATATCCCGAAGAATTGCTAAACTTACCTAAGTGGCACTAGCCAGGGCACATTGCTCGCAGAACAGATGGCTGCTGGGGCCGAAAGGTTCTGGAGTGGCGACCGCGTACCGGAAGTCATATCGTTTGAAGGCCTCCCACAAGGTGAACCGTTGACCTGGTGAAGGCCGCAGGAATCGGTTGGATGGGAAAAGCACAGAACCGGTCGAAATGGCGGTGCTTGGGAAGGAATATGTCCAGCAGTGGACGTCTTCCAGCCATTTTGCGAGACCTAAACCGACTACGTAGAATAATCCGTTATCTATAAATGACAAAAACAGCAGGACTACAAATTAATTGTACAGCGTTATAAGAATAAACAATTATAATTAGCCGTCATGTTGGTTCTGTTTCCGCACCTGTCACCTCGCTTTGGAGATTTGTTTCCACAAACTTCGCGCTTTACGATGTTATTTGAATTTTCTTTATTAAAGTTTTAGAATATCTTCAGAATCAGAATTTATTTGTTTGTAAGAAGAACTACTTATGGTGTACAAATATTTATTACAAGTGATTACAAGACTTACGAGTTTTAGATCGTGGGTTCAAACCCCCGGCAGGCACTTTACTTTGTGTGATTTATTTCATCACCATTTTTCTCAAAAACGGTGAAGTAAAACATCGTGATAGATACATAGGACCAAAAATTCGAAGGCATGTGACATCTACCAACCCGCACTGGGCCCTCCACTCTCACAGAGAGGAGGCCTGTGTCCCAGCAGAACAGGCTATGTAGAAGAGATTTAATTGTTAACCTAATGTAACATAATGATCCAGGTACAAATTTAAATAATGTGAAGCGATATGTTCATACCTCATACTTGCATCTTAGCTCAAGTTTCTAAATCAAAAATATGTAAAGACAGTGTACCTACTATTCTGTTTTGTTTTCACAGTCATAACTCTAACGAGAAGCAATTAAACTTAATTACTATGATGTTGCTACATCATAGTAATTAAGTTAGTAACTAAGTACTATGATGTTGCTACGAAGAGATAAAAAGTTCAGTCATAAAGAGTTTCAGAAAGAGGAATAACTCGACAAATCACTCTAACTTTGTTGTCTTGATCTGTGTTGTGTTGAGATTTTAGTCGACAACCCAAAAACAAAACTTAGCACACGGAATTCTCAAATAAACCAGGTTCACCCACTCTGGGATATTCATATTTTGGTAGCCATCAATAATAATTACGTATTTTTAAAAAGAACGCATTATTTTTTACTAAGGCGTTAAAGTCGAGAACAATTAGGTAGGTAGGTAAATAAATGTTTCTAATACTGCCAACATTAAAACAAAATATTAATTTCTGGCCGCCTACTATAATACACGCTATAATTATATACATTGTGAATAAATTTGTTGCTAATCTAAATTATTATATTCTTATCTGACGCAATTAGTCTAAACTTCTAAAGTGATACAAACAAAAACATTCACAGTTTCAAAGCATCATCCTCTTTCCAACCACAGTCGGATAAAATGGCACAGCGTTTTACAGTATGAGCACTTTCCGTTAGTTATGGTACTAAGTCGCCGCCACTGGAATTTAAAAGTTCATTAAGTGCGCTCCAAACTTCTCATGTGGAAGTGTACAGTGTTGCTGTTTGGTTTTTGGTTCGGAAATGTCCGGGAATATAGAATGTACCTTTGTTTATTCATGTCAGTTTTGATTGGATGTTGTATTACATGTCATTGTTTATTGGCCATCCACATTACTGAGAATGATGATTAATTATTTAAATTAAGTTTTTCCCCCCTTAAAAAGTGTCACGGCCGGCGAGTGATGCTTTCTTTACAATACAATCTAACGTTATTTGCTGATTAATAATTTAAACTGCTAATTTAAATAAAGTGATTTGCAAATCACAATAACCATATTCGTTGCACACATCATGTACGGATACAGTTAATTTTTAGGGTTCCGTACCTTATAAGGAAAAAATGAAAAGCATTACTTCGTTGTTCGTTCGTTTATTCGTCTTTCTGTCTGTCACGAGGTTTTCTCTCAGGATCGAGTGAAGGTATCAAGTTGAAATTAATATCGAATACGTAACACTGTGTAGTACCTTGGAGCAATAAAAAATCAAGCTTCTATGTCGCAAATAATTCAGAACCTATAGGGTACCTCCAGTTGACCTAGACTTATGGACAAGAAGTAAGGTCTCACAGCACAAGTCCGAAAATCGTTAATTTGTAGTTTCATCTTAATTTTTTTTTTTTTTGCGATTACAAACTTACATTCCAGGAGAATTTACTGTGATATATTATATCGATGTATGGAAGAACATTTGTTCAACTTAGTACAAAGTTAAGTTTGTTCTTGAGACAAATTCTTCCCAATTACGGAACCCTTCATTGTGCGTGGTACGACACGCACTTGGCCGGTTTTTTTCTTCTTCCCTCGCACTATCGTTTCCTGAAGTGGTATCATTTTAAATGATAGGTCTTCAGTTTTCAGTAGGTAGGTACTAACCTACTTATAATTTTAATCGCGTCTGGTATTTCACTTGTAGCTTTAGATTTCAAATTAAACTTTTTTTAATAATCATATCACCTACCGGCGCGGTATTTTAAAAGTGCATGGAATGACAGTACGGCAACAGCAGTATAATTTGGTACTTTCTTTACGTCAAACACGGCTACCGCAGTGTAAAATTTAATTGCTTTTTGTATGGTTGAGATCACGTTAATTTACTGTAAAAAACAAGTGGTGTACGAGCTCTCAATGTGTGCCATACCCACACGTAAACAGATTTCGCTCTATACGTATAAGTATATGGTAATAGCTGTCTACCGCCCTAGGTAAACGATTTAATTTTCCGTGATATTATTGGAACGGTTGCGGTTGTGACAGTAGGTATTGTGAATTTGTATGAAAAATTCTACTGTCTTTCCCTAATAAAGGTCCGCGCCGGAAAGTGATATTGTACAAGAATATATTGGACAGTGACCCTCAAACTAGGCATTTGCTAGTATGTTATGTACCTTGGGGATCGGAATTGTGGCATTTTAATAATCCAATTATTTTTACCTACGTCTAGTATAAGGCCCTATTTTGTAAATATTTATGTAAATCAATTATTTCAATAAACAATTTCAATTTCAACTATATTTTTAGAGTGAGGTACATACATAGTGATTATTGCATGGAACAGGAAAATACAAACTAAAATTAAACTAAACTAAAATGAATTAAAATAAAACACAAACTATACATTGCCATCAGCGTGAGATCAAACAAAGCAAAATGAAATCATCAGTGTGAGATTTAGGTACAGAAAGCGTCACTATCTCCTAACCCCTCAAGTTTTAAAATGTTACACTGCTACAACATTGAATTCCTTACGAATAATCTAAAGAATACTTCAAAAAGAGTCCATTGTGTTGACTCGGATTCGAACCATCGCATCACCGAACGTCGTCATACTCATACCGGCAGTTTGACGAACTAGCCAGCGAGCCCATACGAATTGCGATGAAATTGTTATCTACTATCGGCTGAGTCATTATATCTTTAGGTCCCTGTCTAATCGAAAGATGTTATAATTTGAGGGTATCCATTAATTTTACTTACTTACGTTGTCTTTATAAAATTAATCCATACCTTCAAGTTATAACTTTGTATACGTTCACTTAAAACGGCGAAGAGTAAACGACTACTAATTTTATCAATAATTTTTTTAAATGATTTCTGATTTTATGAGAACTAAAATAGTTGTTCTGTTTGTTGTAAAATAAGATCATAGTTTTGTTAAATAATAGCAATAATAAATATTAATAAATGATTAATAAAGTATTTTATTTTTCTTGATTTTTTAATTCTTTATAAATAATTACTACTTAAAACAAAATAGAAAAATAAATCAAAATAATATAATGAACAAAAAGCACATTTCGTGCCTATATAGGATTTGAACTTCCAATCTTATGCACGGTAAGCGGTCTTGAAACCTCCAGTCTATTTAGACGATGAATAAGTTGTCGTAAATGTTAACCCTATTATTGTTGCTTGTCGTCGCAAAAGTATTGTTTTATTGAAAAAAACAATAATAAAAACAGAATAAAAAAAAAAAACTTACTTAAACTTATTTATTCACTAAAACAATACATTATTTAAAATAAAATGTTTTTGCAAAATACAAAAACCAACTTGGGCCTATCACGGATTTGAACGCACATGTCTTTTGGTGGGGTAACTACTTAATGCAGCTGTGTGTACCTATTATAAGTAGACTGTACTCAAAAATACTCAGACAATCTACCTATTTACGAGTATATTGCTTGCATAGTTTACTTATATCACCAAATACCCAATATTCTTACGTCCCATGTCAACCCAACTGCAAAATGTTTTGATAACCTTTATAACGTCCCAACTAACACCGTTTGACCCAAGGGATCGGATTTGGATGTAATTTTCAAACCGGGACGAGACGTTTCACCCAACAAGGTTTGACCTTGATTTACTATATAACTATCAAAATTGTCTGGTAGATATTGAAGCGACGTTCTTGCGAAAACTTTTAAGCATATGTCTGGAGTAATGCAGAAAATGAATGTTTGATTTGTGGAAAGATTTAGTTATTTTGAACAAATGCTGAAGTTTTATAAAATATTTTTTTTTTGTTTTTATAGTAATAGTACATTACGATACGTGTGACTTACGTAGTCGTGTGACCTAAACCCGCACTTAAGTCAGGCTTTTCTGTGTAAAAATGGACTCCTTAAGTCACACTTTTCAGTGACTGTGCGGGTTTATGTCACACAGTGCTATAAATAACATTTTTAAGCACACTAGTTGCTACATAAAATTTAAAGCAAAAAATGTGACGGAAACGAGTAAGTACGTTCCGTGCTCCATAAAAATGATAGCCTTGGCTTAATTCGGTAGGAGTCCGTTCCGCACAGAACTTTATTTAAAAATAACATTCCATTTACTGCAGGTTGTCTATTCAAGCTCTTAAAGATCGATATTTAAATTCGTGGTTATAATAATATATCAATCTATGTTTGTTCAAAATTTCAATTTTAGTGAACCAATCTTCGATCGGGTCTTCCTCACTGTGCAAAGTTTAGTTGGGTATACCACTTTATAACTGCATTAGCAATTCTCAGTGTACTGAAAAATTTCTGCCTTCTCACACCACTCGTCTTTTTGGTTTTCTTAGTTTTAACGCAAGTTAAATAAAGACAGAAAATAAAGTACTGTTTTGGGGTGTGGTCCGAATTGGGGCAAGGATTATTTTGAGTATTCGGTTTCGATAAATATTTGCAGTTTGACGTTACGGATTAGAATATTAGAGTAGGTAAATTGGGTTAGCAAAGCCCTCATTGAATATATATTTGATTCTATATTGACTTTCAAACAAAATTTTGAAATTAACTGTCCTCTGCTTACAAAAAATTACTATCTAAACTTCAAAAGCAACAGATTGAGCAGCTTAGAACAAAATAAATGCAAAAAAATCAACCAATGATTTTTTTGCATTTATTGTACCTAGGTCAATGTAACTTCATATTACATGCCTCCTGCCTCAGATCAAGAACCCCATATAAAAAATGTTACATGAAATTGAAATCAATATACGAAAAAGGGTTTTCCAAAAACTGCCATACGAGAGAGCACTCGGTTATGATTGAGTGTAAGCGGTATTTGATATTGGCCTTCGTTTACCTTGACTTCAAATGTGTTCTTAAGTAACAAGCCACGTGTTCGATGACATTTCTCGTCGGCAAAAATGAAGAACTTACATACTTCATCCCCTATTATATTTAGGGGTAGAATTGTTAAAAAGGGATTCTTATGCTAAATTTCGTGCAAACTCGTTCTAAACCCAGCGGTTTTTTGTCGGTTTTTGTTTTCTGTTTTTCGGGTACCAGCTTCCATACATTTTTGCCCATCCTCCTTTAAGATTTTTATTTATTAGTTAAGTAGATTCCTCAACCCAATATCTCAGATTGTCGCAATCCACTGCTGCACATGGCACACATTTCAGGGTTTTTTTATTTCAGTCGTCAGTCCTTCTAAATGGGTTGATGCCACACTACAAAACAGAAATACCCATACCTACTCTTTATACCGGTCAAATACTACTGTGGGGGTACCTGGACAAGTACCACTGTGTCTTTTCAATTCATAAGCACTTTCTAAGTTTATCTTGGACAACACTGACATCAGCGAAGAAAAATATAACCTGGACTTATAATTAACTAGCTTCTGCCCGCGGTTTCGCCCGCGTGGATGTCGGGAACGTGCTACCGGGACAGACAGTAGTTTTGTCGCGTGGAACCCTAATTAAATGTAGCCTATGTTACCCCTCATATCATCAGCTTTCTGCCAGTGCAAGTCCCATCAAAATCGGTCAGCCGTTTCAGAGATTAACCGGAACAGACAATTACTATTATGAGCCCGTGTTGTCCCACTGCAGAGCTAAGGCCTGCCCTTCCTTCTTTCCACTTTTCCCGATCTACTGCGATTGTGGGCCGATCCTTTAAGAAGGACTCCAGCTCATCCCGCCACAGGGAGAGAGCCTCCCGTCCCAGCCGCCGCGGGAGACGCTCCGGGCGTCGGGAGCCGCGCGACGGCTCCCGGCCACCGTAGGCGCGGGCCTGCGGGCGGAGAGTAATGGGTAGCTCACCGTCCGATCAGGACCAGGCCCGTGCCGGACGGCGCGTACGTGTTCCACGCGCGCCTCAAAGAGATGTCAGCATCGAGGAGGGGCCCTATAGGGCCGAAGCCTGCCGGGTCAGCGGGATTGTCCGAAAGGGTTACCGCTGGCCTGGAACATAAAGGGCTAAGGAAGGAACACGGGTGGGTTTTAGTCAGTAAGAGTCTGACACTCCCTTCCGCTCCACCCAGAGCGGGAGGGGTCATTTGATGATTTCCAATCCGCAAAAAAAAAAAAAAAGCTCATCCCGCCATCTCTTTCTGGGCCTTCTGCGCGATCGTTTTCGTTGTTGGAACAGACAATAAAAAAAATATATAAGTACCAAAATCTGGTCAGAGGATCCTCTGACCAGACGGGTGTTGTGTCTTGCGGGCAACTGCCCGATGATTCATGTCGGACCGTTTTATCTATGCCAGTTGCGCTGCAAACTCTGCTTGCGAGATGCAGGATTTTGCGTGACGTCAGTATGACGCGTTGTCCGCATGTGGCGTTGTAGATATCGCTACAAGGCCTGCAATGAGACAATAATAGGCTAGCATTATTGATATTGGTAGATATTAATATCCCGCTGTCAGTGTAACCCAACACCGATGCACGGCGGTTGCAAACGGCGCCGTTCGCCAGAATTATTAATACTCCTCCAGCGGTGGCGCGGTGACGTACAACTTAGTCTTCAGACACTTTCCTGTGAAGCTGATAGTGAGATGTTACAGATGGACTTTCCCTTCGATATTGAGTTATAAAAAGGTAAAACAGCTGGAGTGTTTTTGACAAAAGAGTTTGTTTTGTTTGGCTAGGTTGACAAAAAAAATTTGGTTATGTGGACGTTATCGTTGATAAAGGTGCCTACAAAAATCTCAATGGCATGTATTTTAACCGTAAGTAGAACTAGCTCTTGCCCGCGATTGCCTCTGTGCACATTTTGAATTTCACCGTTTTAATGCTAAAATCCAGGATGAACAACAGCTATGACCTGGTAGATATGATAGAGATAGGCTACCTATCTGTCTAATTTCATAATTATCGATCAGTTCAGTTCAGTGGTTTAGGCGTGAAAAGGTACCAGACATACAGAGTTACTTTGGCATTTAAAATATTAGTATGAAAGTATGGATACAATACAATATCTTCAAAGTCGCAGGAAACATCTGGATGCACGCACGGAACCGGGAAGTAGGGCAGAAGAAAGGGGAGGCCTGTACCCAGCTGTGGGTGCTTCCGGGCTGGAATGATGGTGGTGATGGATACAATACTATATTAAAAGGAACGCAACACAATTGGTTCATAATTCTTCCGCTATATATTATGCTAAGCTGATTTCAGCAACTTAAGAACAAATAAATCGTACGCCAAGTTGCGTTAAGCCAACAAAACCACGCCTCACTTTTTTCACAATTTTATCTCAGTGTAAATCCATTGACAGTCCCGCAAAACACAAAGAAGCAGCTAAACTAAATTAACTTTCGCAGAAGTCAAATCCCCAGTTTTGTTATTCCTTCTCCCCTTATCTACTTAATCTTAAGTGATAATAAACACCGGTCCAAACTGGATTTAGACGGATTTTCATAAATTCAACAACGATTTCAGGTCGCTCAACAAAATGCACTTATCTCTTTAAATTACAGTTGAATTTCTTCAGTCTAGATAATTTAAATGAGTTTGGAGAAACGCTTTTCATTTTCTTTGATAGTTTTTGAAGGGTATGTGAAGAAACTTTTAAAAGTGTAAGCTTGTGTTCATGCAGCTGGATAATTCGGCGACTGATAACGTGGGACATTTTAAGTGCAGTCATTCTCAAAAAGATGTATATGTCGTGGCCAGTTCTTACAATTAATCCGTTCATGATGTGTTCGACCATTTAATAAAATAGTTGTGTTTCATGAAATAGAACATCATTAAATACTCAACATTTGACGATATGAACAGTTAAATGCACGACTACTTCATAATTTGGCCAAACTTTAGTGATCATATCGAAAATCCACCGGAAGTTATCCACCGGTAGAGGCGCTGATTTCGCTTTTTAAAGTATTTAAAATAATACTTTTCTAAGATTTTTATTAAATGTTTAAGCTATTGTTTGTACTTACAAGAGCAATACAGAAGTTCCATCTTTATTTAGAACTAGCAGCGCTCCACGGTTTTACCCGCATAAGTGTCGATCCCGCGGGAATATCGGGATAAAAACTATACTATGTCCTTTCTCGGGACTCAAAATATCTTTCTACCAAATTTTTTCTAAATCGGTTCAGCGGTTTAAGCGTGAAGAGGTAACAGACAGACACACTTTCGCATTTATAATATTTTAAGTATGGATTTTTACAACATCTTAAACCATGCCTACGTTAATGATATGGCCAAATGACGAGTGAAATACCATTAAACGTTGAGGTTTAAAAGATTATGGTCATTTTTTATCTGGCCGTTTCATGCTCAATCCAGAGCGCGAAAGAAAATCGCCGCGAGATAAACACACCCGTGCAAACATGGGCTAAGCCTCTGGGTTGCGATAAAATAATGATTGACTTATGACCAGTACATATTTAAGTCTACAACATTGTAAAAACAACACCTTCAGGTATGAGATACTTCCTAGAATAGGTAAAAGCCAAGAATATAAAAGAAAACTAAGCAAACTCCGTGAGAAATTTTTGCTATTCACAATGTGCTTTAAAAGAAATTTCTATGTTAGAAATATTGGTCTTTGTTTGAACGAGAAAAGTGGAGTTTAAAAATTTTATGCACACGTTCCCAAACTGCTATTTGATAGCAAAATTGAAAATAATGCAAGACGTAATAGAAAAGTGAATTCCTAATACTAGCCAACAAGCTAGATGACCTGACAGACTATGAAATGAAATGAAATTATTTATTCTTTAAATAGATTATCGGAATAACTTTTACACGTCTTATTATTAAAAAAAATAAGCTAAATAAGATCGGCGTTTGCTATCCGACTACTATGAGAAGAAAGGCCAAAACAAACTCAGAGGTCACAGTCCAGACATAATCTTGGTCAGATCATGTGTATCGTCTGTCAGGTCAGTTAGCTCGTTGGCTTATTACAGGATATCAGGACTTTAGTTTTCAGATTTTCCTGGCAACTTTAAAAAAAAAGTTCTTTCCTTAAAAACCTGATGCGGACTGTTACGAACATTTCGGTTTCAAGAATTTATTTCTCTAAAAGAATTTACAATATTCACTTACAAGAGAAACAAAACAGAGAATCTTATTAGTAAATAAAGGTACAACATCGGGAAGAATGGCTATTTAAATTAGTTATATCCAAAGGTTACAGGTTTTACAAAACTGTTTCTGCTAAATATTATTTTAGTTTAACTTTAAAGACGTTTATAGATTTTGACTTTAATATCATTTGGTAAACTATTATGTAATTTTGCTCCCTCAAATCTTATATTATATCTGCCATAATTTGTTCTTGGAATAGAGACTTCTAGAGTGTTTAATTTACTGCTTCTTGTGTTATACTTGAACTTTTTCCTGCTGAATGATATTTGAGACCGTGTACTGTTTGTTATTATTTTTTGTATGAATATGCATGTGTGATATATATATAGACGTTTGAAACACAATTTTGCCAAATCTGTCCAGCCGTTCTAGAGTGATGCGCTTACCAACGATTCGCATTTCACTCATAATAAATAGATTATCTTAAAAATATTTTAGCGAAAAGTCGAAACGAAACAAATGAAAAATAGTTTTCATGATTTTTTAGAACCGCTACTTACAGCTGTTGGTTTAAATAATGGAACACTTTGTTTTAGATAGGCGGATTCTATTTTTTCTTGAATATTGTATACCTACCTACATACATTATCTACCTAAATGGATAATATTAGTCGAGTTGATGATTTTCGGTTTATTTCTTCACAATAAGGTAGGTTTGTTGGTAAGCGATACGAAATACTAGTTTCTGCGCGCGGCTTCGCTCGCGTGGAGGTCGGAAATAAAACCAAGGGAATCTACTACTTACCAGGATAAAAGTATCCTACTTATGTCCTAACTCAGGTCATAATTATCTGTGTGCCAAAATTTTCAATCCAATTGTGTTTCAAAAATCCGTTCAGCCATTACGGCTTGGAAAGGTAATCAACAGACCGATAAACAGAGTTACTTTAGCATTTATTAATATTATAATATAATAGATACCTATGGAGTATGGAAGGAAGGATTAGTACCTATGGATGTAGTATTTATCAGAGTTAACAAAAAAAATCTATAACAAGACAACAATTTTAGTTAGACAATAAAAAGGTGTTCGTGGCTACGTAAAAACAGTCACACGGGTCAATCGATCAGGTTAAGCTACGACTTCCGCGGTCTGTGGATGGGTGACCATCTTTACACACCGAAACCCGTCCGTGCCTCGGAAAGCATGTTAAGCCCGGTTGTCATCCGTGGATCTTTGGCAGTCGTTACGAGCCGTCAAAAGCCCGAAAGTCTGACAACCAGCCCTACCAAAGGGTGTGTTACCCAGTAACATGGGTTGTGGAGACCAACTCTACGTAAAATACTAGTATTCAGCTGCATCTGGTTAGACTGGAAGCCGACCCAAAAATAGTTGAGAAAGGCTAGTCAGATGATGAGTTAGACAATAAAACTTCTTTTTAACTCGTGTCGCAAGTTCACAACAACTTATGCTAGTAAAGAAGCCAGTTGGCAAGGATTCACCGGACGTAGTAAAGTATCGTCACTCATGCAACCTCTAAAGGCACCATGAAATCTATAGACCCAGGTCTATTGCAGGTAACGTTTCAGACTTTCCTAGTAAGTCTAAGATTAACCCGTCAAGCACTGCGCGTATCTTAAGTCATACGATACAATAGAAAATCAATTGTGTCTCATTAGCGGAGCTAAGTACACTAAAGGTGTAAGATTCTCTAACTGATAGTGTAAGTTGCAAAAAGCTCGAGCTGTGACGTCAAAGCGTCGAAGTGCATTGTTATAGTTGGAAATAATAGCCGGAATCCGAACGTATAGCTACGCTCAAAGTGAGTGCGCGATGCAGAGAATTGTGTGTTTTCAGAATATTTTGTACTGGTTGAGTATAATGACGAGTTATTTTTCAATGTTGTATTTATTCGTTTGTATTTATTGATTTATGTGTTTTTGTATTGAAAAATGTAATGTAATTGAATTGAATTTAAAGATGTTTTCTGATATGGGTTATGTCGTACCTGAAATAAATGAAATTATTATTATTATTATGTACTTATAGTAGTTATTATTTGGAGTTATACTTACACACATCGTGCCTGGAATTCCCGAAAGGGATAATAAAAAAGTTTGTAATAGAGGAATTCAGTAGCAAGATTGGACCCGAACACACATACAAACATACATACAAACATTGCAAGTTTAATAAGAGCTTGTAATAATCCTTAGCCAAAGGGTTTATCCCTACCCTATTCCTAACGTTTCAGTTTTGGTGAGTGCAAAATTGGAATCACTGAAATCGAAATTTCCAATAATCGAGTCTAATTAGTGTTTGATTGTGGTTAAGACGTATTCTCAGAATAGGTCATATCAAATTTGGCTAATTACGTTTGTTACGTTTTTGTAAAAGATAATACTTTTTTTGAGACGAAAATTTCAAGTAACACAAAGAAAATATACAGAAAATCTTAACAAACATACTTGTTAAAAAGGCCTACAGACATATACATCAAAATCAAAACCTGTACATTCAATCAAAGCAAAGAATTATCCCAGAAAACCGTATACAATATTACGATTATTGACAAAATCGACGTGAAATCGGACAATCCCGAAACGTTTGATGGTTCGAACGTAAATTACCGGGAATTGTTCACGGCTTGCTAATTTCGGGGGTGAGTAGTGAAGCATGAAAAGATTGCTTATTCCATATACGTGCTCATTTGAAACCACCCCTATAAATACAGTGAACATATTATATTTTAGGGATGCATGAAGAAGCCTCCTCGTGCAGCGCCGTTTGTTCCGCCAGTTATTCACCTGAACAGAGCGCTCGGCAAATCCTGGACAGTCATATCCGACACCTATTTGACTGGCCAATTCTTCCCTTGCGGTAGTAAGGCTAACGCCCGTCTGGTTTGCGACCTCCCATCCTACCGGAGTCCGCCGTCAAGCAGCCTGCTGTGTTTCGTTGATGCGTGGGAGTTCCAGTGCCTTAGGCGTCTTCTGGGCACGCTCGTTTCATCATAGACCTCATCCATCGCCATCCATCAGGCGTGATCGAGGTCAAGTGCGGGCCCATACAAGAATAAACATAATAGCAATAAAAAAAGAAAAAAAAACATATGTCAGAAATTGTGCTGTGAACATTTCATGATTTTGATGTATTTTGGTGGAGTTGACCGATATATACATAAATCATTAACATTTAGTACCTACTTTTGAATTCCGAATGAGAACTAGGTCAAACGATTATTATCATGGAATTTAGGGCCTTAGTACACCTCCGCCGCGAAAATAATTATGGGAAAACGCTTAACTACTTCCGCTAATACCTATACATGACTCCATTATGTCGGGATTAGAGTAGCGGTACATCATGAGAGTCAGTAAAATTTTAGCAATCGGAGCAAAATGTCATCGCTTTCGATATAGTAAATACATTATATGTCTCCTTCAGACCTCTTAGATTAGTTTTTCCCTAAAATCAACATCCATTTCACCAAAAAAAAAAGTTTCGCTTTATAAACTTGTCGTCTGCCACAGATAAGTGCGAAACAAACGCGATACCGCAACAGGATAGTGGGCTGAGCGCAAAAGTGTAACTGGCTTCCGAGCATATCGGTAAAGTCACGCGGGAAAGAGATAGAATCATAATAAAATCTGTGCGTTAGAACAGGCAGTTTCGATTCTGTTTCGTTTGTCGTACAACGGTCAAGTTATGGTGGAACTACTGCGGTTTCACTGCTATTGTTTGCGGCGGAGATGTGATACCCGCTTTACTATACATTCTTTGTCATGGCAGGATGACTGAATACAACTGACTTCATATCGGTAAGAACTCTGTATTGCAGTAGATAAAGATAATAAATTAAATATTTCTTAGAGTGCCTGAATAAGCTACGCGGAGACAACGTGGCGTCTACGACGAACATAATTGCACAAAAGGAGACGCTGTCTAAAAAAAATTAAGCAAACATAGAATAAATTCGTAGATAGTCTAGAAGACTTTTTGAAAACTACAACAAATACTTATAGAATTTCAAATAAAATACAAGTATTTTATCTATAGGTCGCTGTAGGTACTTCAAACTTAACCCTTTAATTAATAAAATATTAAATATCTGTAATTTATTTTAAAATACAAAGTTACATGTTCAAAGGAATGTTATAACACTAAATTGGGTCAGATAGGGGGGGTATCTGGCCCAATTTCAGTATTATAACTCCACAAACGTTTTTCAAACTTAGAGGCGGTATGTCGAAAACATATTTTTGTTGAACCCGTTCTGCGGTGAAATCGAAACTCGTGTAATTAGATGAATATTGGGTCTTTCAGTTGAAACATACGTATAAGTATTTGCGTATTGAAATTAATAGATTTCTTTGGAATCCTTGATCGATCCGAGTAAGTAGGTAGGTACTTGGAATTTAAAAGGTACTAATAATATTATTTTTGGGTATTTTTCTTAATTTTAGGAATGAGTATGAGAGTAACTTTGTAATAACTGCGAGAGTGTATTCTGAAAGTTGCAGCGACGCAGACAGCTGCAAATATTTTGCCGATTTATTTGTTAAATATTACTTTGCACTGTACTAAAATTCCACCTAATTCAGTGTTTTCACTGATTATGAATTTAAATCAAAACACAAAATTAGGTGTAGGTAGTCACTCCTGAAACGAAATATTCAGAGTTAAGTATGATATTAATTGTAATGTCGGCGACTCATTTTTTATATATTTTCGCCACACGTAAATATTATGCTTGTCAATTATTATGGAAGATTAAATTATATTAGGTACCTAAGAAGTGAGGTAATTTTTATATTCATGGGAAAAATACAGCTTTCACGTTGAAACAATTTTACGGTCTGAACGTAAAATTACCTGTATTTCAATATCAGCAGTAACTGAACGGGCTATAATTTCAAGCTCCGATAACTTTGTTTGGGGCGCTACCGACGCCATTTTGCTTAATTTATTAATCGCTCGGAAGTAGGTCGAACGGTCATAAACATAGTGTCGAGAGGTTGTATTTATTTAGAGTTTGGGCTTAACAGCTTTTCAGTGTATTTTATTTATTACGTCATTTAGAATAATTATTATTAGTATAGGTAATCTATTTATTCAAATAAATATGATTGAAGTATCTGTTTGTTAAGTCAAAATAACAGCTTTTTACTAAATGTATATGAAAGTAGGTATGTACGAGTATAGTAAAGTTCCAAGACATGGCATTCATGTGGGTGAAGCCGCGGGCAGAAGGTGGTTAATAATAATATTATGGAGACTAAACTTCTCTCTCCTCTGCCCTAACCGTTCGGGGAAACTAGCGTGATGTTATGTGTAATATGGAGTCCACAAAAACACTAAAATAACAATAGAAAGAATAATAGGTTTATTTGTCACAGAAACACAACACAATCAATACAATTACAAGTGAAATTACTTGTATGTACGTGTACGGTCACCAAAGAAGATAAGTACCTATAATGAACAAATTTTGGTGTTCTTTTTAAATTTGATTAACTTTGCTTGGGTAGTTTTTGAGTTAGCTTCAATAATACGATTTTTTCCACTTAGGCGCGTCGCTCACTGGTAAGTCGAGGCGGGGTTGCGGCGGGGCGTCGAGGCGTAGTCTATATGTAGAGTCGAGGCGCGGGTGACTACGCTTCCTTCATACATTCCAATTCATTCAACATGTCGCGTCGCGTGGCGGTCGGCCACAGCGCCTGGGCCGCGCCTGCGCCTCGACGCCGCCGCCTCGACCGTGCCGCAACGCTTGTATATGAGCGCACCTGCCATTCATTTGTAAAGAAAACCTTGTTGCGGCGTGCCACTTATGCGCCCGCGCCTCAACTCCACCTCGACTGTTGATCGTGTGGGCGACGCGCCTTGGTTCATATTGATGAAGTTATAATAACTTCCTGACACTAAACTAAAAAGTGAAAAATAAAAACATTAAAAAAATAAATGAAAAATAACCGACTTCCAAAAAAAACACTACAAAGTGAAAAATAACTTTGATTTCGGAAGTCGTTGTCAAAAAACGAAAACCGCGGAACGAACGACACCGACTTCTGAAATTAAAGTTATTTTTCACTTTGTAGTGACTTTTTTTTAAAATCGGTTGTTTTTTTTTGTAAAACCGTTTTAAAAACTTTCGATGGGAAAAATACTTTGGCCTTTAATTCCCAAACTCTTAAAATTTGCTTCAATGGAATCGAAAAGGAAATAAAAGAATTTTGAGGCATAAAAATATTGCAAGGAATTTATACGATTTAAAAGTAAATAACGAACGAATCGAGGGAAATCAGAATCGCACCATGAAAGCGTATTTATTTCTTTATTGAAGTCTCTTAAGTATTGGATTAATATGGCGAGTCCCAGTTTCTGTATAAGCGTTTATCGCCCGATTTATTTCGAGGAACATTTTTAATTTTAAGTAAGCGTTTAGAGTATGAATGTTGGCTATTAGAGTAGAGGATTTAAATACCATATACTCGTAAATGATGGATATTTTGTGTAAAAGTTGATTTATAGAAGTAAAGAGGTGAATACTGAGAAGATGACTAATTGAGATGTTGGGGGCTTGGTGTGTGAAAACATTACCTGTTTGGTAGTAAAATTCTATTAATCTCTTAAATAAATTGCAAACTATAGTTTTGTATAATTTAGATGTATTTTTTTTAAATTTTGTAAATGTAAGAACCATGTTTCCGTTTATTATGATTTTTTGATGTTGACTTGAGAGCATGGTAGTTGAGAACGTGTCATGCTCACTTAAATGTCTCACCGATGGTGGCGCGTGTGTTGGATCATTCGGCTCCCTACAAAATGGTCGAGCTGGATGGTGCTGATCCACGCGTCATGTTCGTGAACGGGCGCCGTCGGTTGAGACTGGTCATCTCTTAACTGCCAAGACCTATTTTTAATCTTATATTTTAAATTGTTTCTTCATTTGTGTCTTTTTTTACTCTGTTCTCACATATATAGAATAATGTACCCAGGATTTTGTAAAATCTTGATTTAAAAGAGTGTCCATGGAGTTTCTTCTCCATAAATATCTTCGTTTTGGAATGGGCAACTAGCTTCAACTTTCTGACTAACTGACAGACTATTTAATTTTGACAATTCAAAAGCCTGTACAAGGTTTAATTGAAATAAATGCTTTGAGTTTGAGTTTGAATTCGTCAGATAATTTAACATGAACTTATAAACAAGTGGTGAAACAGGTCCTTATTCGATTAGCATTAATTTTGAAACGTTTCATCGTATTTCTCTTTATATAACTCCACATAATCTAAACGCCACTGACAGACCAAAATCAAATTGCTGTATCAATGTCGACGTTTCATCTGAATACAGGTTGACTGGGTAAACAATGGACATTTATAATTTTAAGACATTTATTTAGAGCGCCAATTGTTTATTGTAGTTTTGGTAAATTAAAAAGTTTGGCCGTAAAAACCGTGCAGTAAACTAAATAAATATGAGTCATAACAAAATATTTAAATGGGTAATTAAATAAATGATAAAGTCGTAACATGACTGAACGGGTAGTTACGTGAGGGCAGATAACAAAATACATTTATTTAGCTTAGACTTAAAGAACTGAAGGCCAAATCTCGTAATTCAAAACGTTCACAATCTAGTCGCAGTCTCATCTCAGCGACAAAAAATGACAAAATGTAGAGAAAATACAAGTATTTTTGACAGATTGAGACTGAGATCAGACTGTGAACGTGCTTAAAATTACGAGAATTGCCTCTCTGACGTCAGGCAAAATCCTGCATCACGCAAGCAGATTTAACCGCGCAACTAGCATATACAGGGTTATTGGTAAAACATTAAGAACCTCTTAAGGGGTCATTGCACTCATCATTATGAAAAACTTTTACCAAACGTGAAATCGCGAAAAAAAATCAGCTGTTCGATACATTTTGACGAGTTATACGAACATAAATGTAGGGAACAGCTGACTTTTTTTTTCGCGATTTCTGGTTTGGTCTCGTAATAAATGGTGTTCATAATGATGAGTACAATGACCTCTTAAGAGATTGTTAATATTTTACCAATAACCCTGTACACAAAGTCCCGGTATCCATCGTCAGGCAGTAGCCCACCAGACGGGTGTTCCGTCCGGTCAGAGGATCCTCCCTTTTCTATAGAGGCTAAGTGAATTTTATTCCCTTCCTCATACCTTTAAATACCTACTACAAGTAAAAAAAAAAACTATAGAGTAGTATTTATACGAGTATATTCGTATACTCGTTGTGAGAAATTAGCAGGAAAGTGCTTGTAATTAAACCGGCACTCAACCTCTCAAGATGGAATACAACACTGCATGTCTGCTGATATCGGTGTTAGATTACGGGGACAACGGGAATACAGGGTGGTTAGTCGCACTACTCTGGACGAATTCTTTTATTTATAAAGAAAAGAATTCGAAGATTCGAGAAGTTTTTTTTTTCTTGCAGTCTTTCCGCTTAAGGCGCTGAGCAGACAATGGACAAAAGAATTGTCTGCGACGAAAGAATGTTTGAAAATCAATGCAATAAAGCTATGGTTTCCTAGAAAACATAACAGCTGCAGTGACGGCTGTCATGAGAATGATGGCACAGCGGTTTGAAGAACGGGGTTTAATAAACACTCCCTAGGATAATCTATCAGTCTTTTAGGAATGACGTTTCAGTGACGTCATTCGACGGTAAATTGAGGACGCTATGTGGTGACTACCACAGTCTTACAAAACCGTAGTTTAACGCACACAGAGGGTAAAACGACCGCACCGCCGATGCTTGCCAGATTGTCTGTCGCGGTCATTCACAGACAAAATTACCGCCGCCTGTGGAGCGCTTAGCAACAGACGGAGGCTGAGGTATCTGCGCGGTGCGGGGGAGGTGTGGTGACGTGACGCAAATGCGCAATCCTTCTCCTGTCAGGCGTAGCTATTATCCCGTCCGGCATCACCATCTCGGTTAAACGATAGACCTGTAACACAGATTACTAAATAGTTACTACGTAACAGATACTTCACTCAGTAGAAAATTTCCAATACCTACAGCTATAATAGCCTACTCCGTCGCGTCAGCAACCGCTGCATGCTAAAATGTGCCTAAATGCTCAAGCGTACAGTTGTGATTGCTTCGCACCGCGCGATCCCACAGCAATCGCAGGGCTGCCTCTTCATTAAAATTAAATTAACATAACTATTTGTATCTATTTTATTGAGAACTGTGAATATGTTGTGACTATAGGTGGTAGTTTAAAATGGTATCGTTTATAAAATATGTTTTTTATAAATTGGTGCTGACTGTGCAATACATCTAAAACATGACATGACATCTTCATTGACATGTAAATGGAAAAATGTTAGATGTTTATCCCTTCTTTTGCTTGATTTACACCCATCTACAGCACATAAGGCACCACACGGCATCGTAATACGCGTACGAACGAACAGCACTATTAAAATTGAACGGCGTGCGCGCGCTTCGCTTGCGAAAACCGCACTGAATTTGATCCGCCGGCGGACCGAGACCGCTCGGCTGGGCGGTAGGCACTTATAGCGCGCAAGTACATGGAGTGACGGAGGTCTGCCTGTAAGTACTATCATGTCCTTTAGCACACTGCCACAAAGAATTTTGATTTTTACGCTCGAATGACATTGACAGGCATTTGGGCAAATAGTGAAATGTCACTTGAAATGTGTTGAAAAAACAAGATGACGGCGTTCTCCCGCCAAAAAAATATTCTAGAGCTATATGTCATTCGTTTAACAAGTCACCCTGAATGATATGTAAACAGATCGTAACATTTTATCTGACTACCCGCAATGCCAGTCACAGACAAAGTACCTCTTTTGTTTACACACTCGATTTAACATGAAACGAAAACCCGATTTAATTACATCATGTTATGGAAACCTTTTCATCGCGTGTTTGCATAAAATCGGTATGTAAATAGGGACTGAAATTAACATATTTTTTTGTTATATTCAAAGAGGTTCTGTCGTATGGTTAAGCTATGATTTCCAAAGGCGGTGACCGCCTCATAGCGTACGCAATTTAGGTATAACGTTATTTATAAAAGTAAGTTGGTGTGTTTTCCTAGAGATCGTTATTTGACACAGTAAAGTCAAACCCCGCTGCCATTAAGATTTTTTTTTTCTTTTCTTTTCGGATGGGAAATCATCAAATGACCTCTCCCGCTCTGGGTGGAGCGGAAGGGAGTGTCAGACTCTTACTGACTAAAATCCACCCGTGTTCCTTCCTTAATAGCCCTTTATGTTCTGGGGCAGTTCGGACTATCCCGCTGACTTCTAGGAAGCTCTTACTTTACTATTAAGTCATCAATCATTATTAACATTGGATAGGTCCTTTATACGCCAGCGTGCGGCATTGTAGATGCGATAGCGGTGAAATACGACCGTATAAGCATAATCAGCCTATAACATAACAGCTAAGACACATGCCTCTTCCTTGGGAAAGGAAGTGAGTCATAATCTACCACGCGGTCCCAGTGTGGGTTGGCGGATGTCACATGTCTTCGATTTTTTGGTTCTAGGACATACCGGTTTCCTCACGACGTTTTTCCTACACCGATTTGAGAGCAGTGGTTATGAAACAAATACACAAAAAATAACACAAAGTAAAGTGCCCACCTGAGTCCGAACTACCGACTAACAACTCGTAAGTCGGGGTCACCACTGCTCTTCATATATTACTTAATAATTCTACCAATCTGTCTATCCCACTGCAGCTCAAAGGCATACAGAAAAGAATCGTCCAATTACAAAGCGAGTTCAGACGATTATCTATACTAGTATGTTTAGAATACGTAAACAAATTGTAAGAGATTGGGCACATTGCTCGCAGAACGGCTATCTTTTCGGCGATGAGGCCGAAAGGTTCTGGAGTGGCGACCGCGTACCGGAAGACGTAGCGTTGGAAGGCGTCCCGCCTTCCAACGCTACGTCTTCCGGTACAAGGTGGACCCACGACCTTGTGTAGACCGCAGGAACCTATTGGATGCGAGAAGCACAGAACCGGTCGGAGTGGAAGTGCTTGGAGGAGGCCTATGTCCAGCAGTGGACGTCTTTCGGCTGAAATGATGATGATGATAATGTTTAGAATATTTAATTGGTTGAAACTTGCCAAATTAGAACAGTTACTATCGACTTACATATTTAATTAATTATAACTACTTTTGCATGTTTATGCAATTATGCACTGTTTATGTGTGAAAACATGAAGAAACTGACAAAAATATCCTCACTAGAACTTTTATTTCACAGAATGCACAAGGTTCTTATACCTAACCACTTATAAAGAAAAGAGAGCCTCTTAAAACGACCTCTTACGTGGCCGATTCCTCTCTCAAACAAAATTGAAGTATCTTTTAAAACCATTATTGAATCAGGAAAGCCGAACATCGTACATAATGAGGTGACAAAGTGGGAACACACTTTTAATGGCTACCCTCGTTACCTTAATGTTTTACATTTTATCGGCCGCGATCAATATTGGGCCAAATTAATTGGTATTCGTTAATATGTATTTATTGTCTTCTTCAGGTTTTTACCGCCTGGAAGGAAAAAAAGGTATATAAAATATATAGTCGAATGGTCAGTCGAATCATCATTGTTTGAAGATTTAAATAAGCGGCTCGCCATCACTCAGAGAAACCCTGAGAAGTTTATGTTATGTGGCTTTTAACTATATTATAAATATATATTTCTGAGTTCTGAGGTTCTGCCTACCCCCATGAGAAAGAATGGCATTGGCTTATATTTTTAATTCTGAAAACTCTTTTAGCCCACGACCTAGTCGAAGTACTACGTAATTTATGAATAATATATTCATATTCATTTATTGCTTTCCATACTGTAAAAAATATGTCACAAAGGACATGACCTTTATTGACCTCTCAAGCTCAGCTATTGAGACACAATTGATTTTCTATTGTATCGTACTACATAGGGTACGCGCGGAGCTTGACCGATTAAAGCTATGTTTAAAAATATGGATAAAATTAAGATTACAAAAAAAAAATAGAACTAAACACAAAAAGAATATAGACCAAAGTAAGTAGTAGGTACCTACTCCTACTTACTACACAGAAACCTTAGATTTTCTAGAAATCAATTTTAACTAGAAAATATTCGCAAATAAAACCGACCCAATTTAGTCTTCTAAAGGCTACAAACTCGGCAATGGTAAAGTCATTTGAGAAAACAGTCATTTCGACTACATATAAGGATGTAATGTTAGAGCCTGTTACATACTTTGAACCGTGTAAACGATTTCAGCTTTATATAACAGCCATTTGTGAAAGCCGATTACTGGAATGATGTGGGTAGAGACACCAATTATGTTCCATGCTACGTTAATGCGTAATTTTGGAACACGTCGTGGATTTATCCTACCTTGGTACCTTCTCAATAGCTCCGATATTTTTTTGGGCAACGTAAAAATAATCTTATTGCAATTTCCTTTAAACAATACTGCCACTTTATTATTCCAATACAAAAGTACGGTATTCACAAAGTAAATTAGGTTAATTGTCTAAATACATTTTCCCTAAATACGTCACCCATTTTGTCTTATCCCTAATGAAAATCTCGTGGTAACAACAATAAACACGGACGACAATAGTCACCCTTACCCCATTTTTGGTACAAGAAATATTCATGAAAAAAACGCTTACGCGGACTCCAGCTACTTATTCTGATACGCGTAATTTTCAAATAAAAAGTGTTTACGCACGAATCGAGATCGAATAGAGATAAAAGTTTATTTACCCGACTACAACGGAGGGTATATGATTTTTTGTTGTCGGATTTGAAAGCCGTTTAATATGAAATAAGCCATTTTCCTGTTACCTGGTAATATTGTATGTTATTGGTATCTTTTTGTAAAAGGGTTGTTCCATTCTGCGAAAGTTAGTTAGTTTTGATATTATTCGCTTTTACGATTTTATGTGCGTGAGTGAGCGTACTAATTTATAAGTAGAGGGATATTGTTTCGTGATAGATCGTGACAAAACTAATTATTTAGGTAAGTTTTACTTTTCATTCTTGTCTGGGTCGTGCCACTGCGTGCTACCATTATATTAGTTCATGTTATTCTATAATTTTAGTTTGAACTAATAGGTAGATAATACGGGCTGGTTTCCGCAACTCCACGTCAATGCGCGTATTTTGCGTAGTTTGAACTATTTTAAATAATAACTGAATTCAAGTTTTATGGCCGGTCAATCAATTAAATAAAGGTACCTTGGTACAAACATACAAAACACATAAACAGTCTTATAATCACTTAAAATGATCTAGTTGATCATTTTACTGATCATAAGACTGTTTCTGTGCTTTGTGCTCATACATCATTTTTATCGCAATCTATTCATATTATTCTTGCAGAAGCAATATGTTTCGTATTATTGACGGGTTTGTACGGAAGCCGTCCAGTGCCTGCTCCGTTTATTCGTGTTGGTCTTGAGGAATCTTTATTTTAAGTCTTCTAGCGTAGTAGTGTAGTGTTTGGGTGTGATATTTTTTTTTAATATTTTTCTCGTACTGATTAAAAATCACCTAGTTTTAACAAAACACACGAAATGTTATTCAGAAACCCGAACAATAATAATAGCTTCCCGACCGATTTCGGTCACGGTGGCCAATCTCAACGGAGATTAGCCAGTGAGGTACGCAAGAGATATTATAGTGCACAAGTGTGTGCGCAAACACAGGTACACTCTCTGTTCCTTTACTCTCATAGTCCGATGGGACGGCAATCCGACACGACCGGGGAGAGATCAGGCGCAGGACCAACGGCTTTACGTGCTTTCCGAGGCACGGGGGTTTTAAACCGCCAACTTCCAAACTCCGGACTAAGAAAAACCCAATAAAACTTTGTCCGACCCGGGAATTGAACCCGGGACCCCACGCTCAGCAGTCGCGCTTGCAACCACGAGACCAACAGGGCAGTAACCCGGCAACCCATATAATACCAAGATCTCAGCATAAACGGTAGCAATAATTACTGATAAACTAGGTGCCTATACATGATGTATAGGCATCCTAGTTTTACAATGTGAACCCACGGTATGCACCGACGTCAAAGCATAGTTTACCGATTACAAATCAAGTGCTATACATTAATCGAATGAATCACATCGGTTAACCGCATAAGCACAAGGGCATTAGCATGATTGGTTGAATTAGCGTGATTGTATAACGCATCATAATATTATTGGTAGTAAATTGGTTTATGTTTGCCCATTGCAGCAAATGTATCATCAGAGGTGGGTAAGGTAAGCTATTTTGAAAAAAAATTACCCGTAGTATTAGGTATCGAAGGAAATTATCTGATAAAGAACTGCGTACTTATATTCTTATCACATTACATTCGTGGCTAAGTAACAGCCGCACGGGTCGAGCGATCAGGTTAAACTACGCTTGCCGCGGTTGGTCTGTAGATGGGTGACCATCTTTACATAGCGAAACCCCTTGGTACCTCGGAAAGCACGTTAAGCCGTAGGTCCCGGCTGTCATTTGTGGATCTTTGACAGTCGTTACGGGTAGTCACAAGCCCGAAAGTCTGACAACCAGTCTTACCAAGGGGTATCGTATTACCCAGTAACTGGGTTGTTGAGGTCAGATGGGCAGTCGCTCCACGTAAAATACTGGTATTCAGCTGCACCCGGTTAGACTGGAAGCCGACCCCAAAATAGTTGGGAAAAGGCTAGGCAGATGATGACTTACATTCATAACTTGCCGAAAACTGAAGTAACAGTAGGATTGCCATATCTACCCATAGAAGGAACGATGGTCTTGTCCTGACTAGTGGACCATGGCCACTCAGTTGAATTGACAACCTTATAAGACGAGGGGCTGGGTGCAGGGCACGGAGAACCGGTGTTGTGAGTTGTGAGAGAGAGAGGAGAGAGAGGCTCTAATCTACCACGCGGGCCCAGAGCAGGTTGACAGATGTCACAATCATGTCTCCAAAGTTTTGGTTCTATAGGTTCTAGGACATTTTTCACGATATTTTCCTTCGTGATTAAATTATTTACACAAAGTAAAGCGCCTGCCAGGGTTCGAATCCACGACCTCGTAAAGTCAGGCCCGTAACAACTGGTCCTCCACTGCTCCAAGTCTGAATTGATCCACGAGTCATTTTCGTATAGCTCATACCGACAGAAGTTAAAAGACCAACACGCATACGCAAAATACGCGCATTGACGTGGAGTTGCGGACATCAGCCCGTATTACCTATTATCACCAACACGGCAAAGAAGCTTGTTTCCTCATTTTTAAGGTACGACAACGATGCTACAAATGATCAACAAAACGAGCCAAAGTAAAGCACATAAATGATACAATAATTTACAATAGGAACTTCTACATTACTCAACGCGACGTGACAGCGGACCGTCGTTTGTTTGACAAACGATTGATGCATCGCTGTCATACGAATTCAGGAAATGGTAAAAAGGTTCAGTAGAGTAAACATTTAAATAAAGTATTGTTTGGAGAATGGTGTTGAGTCCGTAATCTTATTGAACTGTACCCGAGCAGGCGTAAGTCACGACCTTGATACACCTTTACGAGATCGTATGAGCTCGATTTTCGAGAAAGCTAAAACGGAATTTTATAGTTTTTGAAAAATATCCCAGGTCCCATATTAGTCAGAATTTCACTTTTACAACAAAAAAAAAACACTGTTTTATTACACTATAAATGACTAACTGATTATATCGAAGCTGTAGTTTTGACCCTGAAATCCCAAACAATCATCTTGTGTACTTAATTAAGTAATGTATATTATAACACAGCTGAAACATATCCGAATTTTTTTTTATTGAAGTCGGATTCAATTAAAAAAAGTGTAACCTGTTTCGAACACCCGTAATGAAAATAGTATTTACATTTTGCACCGCTTTTCCGCCCATTAAAAAATTGTTACTTGATAGCGACCCAAATAGCCTTTCTACGCATTTTAAAACCTCCCATATAACATCGAGGGAATTAAATTAAAAAACGAGGGTTATTTTTCAATTTTAGCAGTGTATTCCAGTAAAAGATTATGTAAGATCTAATCTTAATCCATTCATTAGACTCAACGGATATTACTTTTATCATTTGATATCTTTCTGAAAAAAGATATCATGACTAAAATTCTTTTTATTTCCTTTAACCAAGGCTTAGTAATTCCCTCGCGTAGGTATTATTTTCACGTTCCTTTTTTCTTTCTTATTTTTAGTTGACCTACTGGTGACCTTTTTACTTTTAGGGGTTTTATTATAGACTTGTTGACATGCCACCCGGAGGGTGTTCTATGAATAGCAGGAATATTAAGTATAACGACGCGGCATAGCCTTTAACAGAAGTGGTCATCGTATAAGTGGCTCAGCAGCTTCAATATCATCAGGACTGTGCCGGATATACCAGTTCATCGTGGACGTGGTTAGACTGCGGCTCCCCGGACATCATGTCATCAGAAGACAGCCGCCACGCAACCATCGGGGTGCGATGCTCCGCTAGAGTTACTGTGGCCAGCCAGTGACTTTTCGGTGATTTCAGTATTTTCATAACAAACCCAGTCGGCGCCACTTGCTGCACTGGAAAATATTTTCTGGAATGCAATTATAGCACAAGTATGAGGTATACAGACCTTCTTACTCTTTAGTGTGTTTATAAATGTTTATTTTGAGTATTTGCGACCTCGGTATGTTGAAAATGATTAGGAGCTTCGTTTTGAGTCCAGATTCAGTTGGAAAATCTCAAAATGACATGACTCAAACCGTGAAATTTCATAGTCATAATACTTAGGCTTTTTTTTTTGCGGATGGGAAATCATCAAATGACCCCTCCCGCTCTGGGTGGAGCGGAAGGGAGTGTCAGACTCTTACTGACTAAAACCCACCCGTGTTCCTTCCTTAGCCCTTTATGTTCCGGGCCAGCGGTAACCCTTTCGGACAATCCCGCTGACCCGGCCGGCTTCGGCCCTATGGGGCCCCTCCTCGATGCTGACATCTCTTTGAGGCGCGCGTGGAACACGTACGCGCCGTCTGGCACGGGCCTGGTCCTGATCGGACGGTGAGCTACCCATTACTCTCCGCCCGCAGGCCCGCGCCTACGGTGGCCGGGAGTCGTCGCGCGGCTCCCGACGCCCGGAGCGTCTCCCGCGGCGGCTGGGACGGGAGGCTCACTCCCTGTGCCGTCCCACCACCTCCTTCGCTAGCATGACTGCTTCGCAGAAGGAAGTGACTGCCTCCCACTCCCTCTCGCCCCGGACCATGGCTTGCACCAGGGCTGGACGCGAGAGGTCGCCGCCGCTGCCGATCGCCTATACGAGGACACGGCGGTGCTCCGCCCAAGCGGGGCAGACCTCCACCGTGTGCTCCACCGTGTCCTCTGGGCGATCCTGGCAATGGTGACACCCGGGCGTTTCCTCCCGCCTGATGATGTGCAGGAACCTCCCGAAACTTCCGTGTCCGGTGAGGACCTGCGTCAGGCGGTAGGTGAGGGCGCCGTGGCGCCTCCCTAGCCACTCCTCAAAGAGGGGTCTTATCGCCGCTATCGCGGCGTGCCCTGCGCTGGTTTGCGACAGTCGTTCCTTCCATGTCGCCATGAGATCGCGCCGGAGCTCAGTCCGCTTCGCAGCGATTTGCCGCGGAAGCGGGACTTCTCCCCGGCGTAGTGCCTCCGCGCGCCACTCATATACGCGTGCGAGGACTATCGCCTCCAGATCCCAAGGCGGCAGTCCGGCAATGAGGCTTGCCGCCTCGCCAGAGATCGTGCGGTAGCCCCGGATAAGCCTTATGGCTACCATCTTCTGGGGCGCGTTCAGGTAATGGGCGGCTCGCCGCCGCAGTGAACGCGCCCACACCGGGGACCCGTATAGGGCCATGGACCGCACGACCCCCGCGTAAAGCCTCCGGCAGGAGGCGTTTGGCCCACTCAGGTTGGGCAAGGGCCGCTTGAAGGCGGCCCCGGCCCGTTCCATTTTGGGGGCCAAACGTGGGAAATGCTCGACGAAGTTCCACCGGCTGTCGAGGACAAGACCCAGGTACCTCATCGTTGTCTCGACGCCGATGTGAACCCCTCCTACCGTTAGTTGGGATCCCGATGGTGGCGCGTTCCGGGGCCCATGAAACGACATGGCCTCGGATTTGTGCAATGCCACCGCGAGACCCAACTGCCGGATCCTCTCCACGACTATCGCAACCCCGCGTGTCATCGCGTCGGCCGCCGCCTGATGCGACCTCCCCTGCGCCAGGACCAGCGTGTCGTCAGCGCAGCAAACCACGCTGACGTCATCAGGGAGGTCGGCCTGCAGCACCCAGTCGTAGCCGATGTCCCACAGGAACGGCCCCACGACCGATCCCTGCGGGACACCGCACGACATCTCTCGCCGGTTCCACTCCCCATCGCGACCAGGGTAGCTGACGGCTCTGTCCGTCAGATACGCCTCGACTATTCGACGGAGGTAGGGCGGCACCCGGTGATACCGGAGTGCCTCCACAATGCAGCTCCAGGGCAGGGTGTTGAACGCGTTGGCGATGTCGAGTGACACCGCCACGACGACCCACCCTGGGACACCGCGTCCCTCGTCGTGAGGGCTCTCACGCGCATGATGGCGTCCACCGTCGAGCGCCCCTTGCGGAAACCAAACTGGTTGTCCGCAAGATCCGGCCCCGTCCTCACCAGGTGCCCGACGAGGCGGCCCACAATCATTCTTTCAAAGAGCTTGCCGACCTCGTCGAGCAGCACGATGGGCCGGTATGCGGACGGAGAGTCCGCAGGGCGCCCTGGCATCCGAATGAGAACCAACTTCCCCGTCTTCCAACGGAGTGGAAACTGGCCTCTCTCCAAACATGCGCTTAAGAGCGCCTCCAGTCGAGGCCCGAGAGCCCTCGAAGCCAGGACCCAGGCTTTACCCGGCAAGCCGTCGGGTCCTGATAATCCTTAGGCTGCACTGAGGTTCCTCAAAATATTAAACAGCAAAGAGTTTTTAATCATTATAATAAGACTGGTAGTAAACTTATTTTTTTGCTATCATTAACACAAAATAGACTGTTGAACTAATTTTCTTTTTGTTGCTACGCCGGGGAGGACGAGTAAAATAGACGCAATACTACAACGCTTAGCGTAGCTGGCGCTCCAGAACATTTAAGTTCGATTCCCTTCCGACGCACATAATACCTAATAGTAATAGGCCTCCTCCAGTAATTTCAGGCTTTATCTGCATTTTGCTTCGCGTTGCACTACTACGAGTATAACAAATTTACGTTCACCAACTAAGCTGAACATTCAGCTTACAGGAATACTCGGAATGCCAGACCCATACCCACATAAATCATTTAAAAAAATAACTCTAATTAATTAAATAAATTCTCTGTATTATTTTAAAGGGGAAACGCTCATTTAATCCGTCGCCAGACAATTAGCATAGATGCGGCGCAGATATTATTAATCTGATGAATATTTATAGCGTGGGTACAGGTAGACGGGTGAATTTTCACATTGAGGGATTATACGCCTTCACGTTCGTTTAATTTACGTCATCTTTTAATTCATTGGATCAACGGATGAATAATATGCGCCGTGATATAATAAATCACCATGGAAATTTATTCACCATCACAGTAAATACATACCTACATACACAAACTAGAATACTGTTAGTACTGTAGAGGCTGGCTCTGTAATCCGACCTTAAAGTAATATAGGCTGGTAATATTTGTTGATGGATACATTGGAAAGTTGAGACGAACGTCAAATATATGAAGATGGGGTTTTTCGTTGAATACAATAAGATTGATATGTTTACGGTGAAGCTGTAATGTTCCTTTTAACAATATATTAGTTCAACGTTGAATGTGTTTTAGTTAAAACTGTGGAGTCCCGTCTGGATCTTCACAGTACCTTATCGCTTTTATGTAAATATACATAATCCAATGTGTTGGTTTTTATCGTTAGATAGACGGACACAAAAATACTAAGTACCTACTTAATGTAGGTATGTATGTGTATCTATGATAAGTCACTGTTATGAGGTAAAGTAAACTACGAAAAGATATTTAAAAATCATCAGTCTTAACTCTTAAGCCGCTAGGATGAATGCGAAAGAATCAAGGTTAATATAATTAAAAAGTTAGGTAATAAAAAGATTAATCATTTTAACCAGGCTAATGAATAAATATTTGAGCTCATTTCAAAACTTTGTCATTTTTACAGATTAGAGAGACTGCAATCTCAACCGATTTGCCGATAATGTGGAAAAGTTGTGTAAATATAAAATGCGTTGTCAAATTGAATCTATCGGCTAGGTGGCAAACGAATGTGATTCCCGGCGGCCGGAGCAGAGTGAGCGGACGGAGCATACGAAGCGGGGCGAGCACAAATGTAATTTGCGTCGTTTCGGCGATCGGGACGACTTTTAAAATTTCCCTTTGAGCTGGTACAGGGTTATGTGCACGTTTGTTAGTGGTTGCAGCTCAAGGTTTATGATGTTATTTTGAGGTTAAAATATTTTGAAATGTGATATACTTTTAAGACTCTAACCGATCACAGCGGGTGTAATTTTCGGAAACATGTCGAGAAATAAAAGATTTATCATAATCTTATTATTTGTAGTGAAATCATTAGGTAATGGGTTTTATCAGGTTTCAAGATGGTGTGTGTTAGAAACATTCAATTGTACAACTGGTTTTATGTAATATATTTTATTTTGTACTAGCAGCGCCCCGCAGTTTCACCCGCTGAAGTTTTGATCCCGTGGGAATTTGTGTGATGTGATATATAGATAGATATCCCTAGACATCCCTCCGCCTACCCCTGAATGTTATGTTAAAAAAACCTTCAAACTGCTTTATTTCAGTACCTTAATACTTAACAGCCGCACATTGTAAAACATTCAGTTTACGATCTCGAATGTTTATTTAAAGAGCTGAAGCTCGTCTTCAGCTCTTTAAAATTTTATTTCAGCGAAATTAACTTTTTATGTGCTATTAAAGCATTGTCTTTGAAATACTTCAGTATTTTTTTTCCTTATAATTTATTACTTAATACATGTAACCATTCATTCGACGCCCAGGTTCGAAAGGAGGAAATTCGGGTGCTGCGTCACAATTTTACATTAAAAAGGTCTACGTCCAGCTGTGGGCAAAGTTGAATAAAGGGTCTACAAAATCAAGCAAGAACAAAGTGAAAGTTTTTGATCACACTATATTCTACTTAATAATATTATAAATGTGAAAGTTTGTGAAGATGTTTGTTGCTCAATTACTTACGCATCTACGGCTGATTGTATTTGGATATTTGTAACAGAGATACGGGTTGTCCTGAGTGAACACATAAGTAAATTATACATTTAATAGGGGTAGCGCAAGAAGGGTAGTTTTATCGATATTTGGGGAAGTCATGAACATACGTTTTCACTAATTGGAAGGTAGTTAAGTACCAGTTTCCCTAGGATGCGAGTGAAACTGCA
Source organism: Oligia fasciuncula (assembly GCA_963082905.1). Classification (NCBI taxonomy): domain Eukaryota; kingdom Metazoa; phylum Arthropoda; class Insecta; order Lepidoptera; family Noctuidae; genus Oligia; species Oligia fasciuncula. The sequence goes on from OY720409.1 coordinate 9,286,382, forward strand.
AGCAACTGATAGTTTTGTTTAACTAACCACCAATCTCTTATGGAAAAGTGTTAATAGTAGAAACCTAACTTAGAAAGATGTATTAATGATTCTAACGATTATAATTCTCTAAATATGTACCTGTTATTATCGCGAATCATATTTTGATCAAGATACAACCTGACACTGACCTGCAAATTGCAAAAAACGTAAGAAAAATTGAATTTCGCGGTCTACCACTATCCATTCACCTTAACATAAAATATAACATAACATCACACTCGGGTTAGGCAGAGGTGTACGTTTAGCTATAGTGTTTTGTTTAATTGATAAAAAATGCAAGGGCAAGAAGATTAGTTTCTAATCTTGAGTCGAGGTTAAGTTTAAAGCTTTGAAGTTTCAATGTAAAGCTTCGTATCTTAAATGCTTAACTTAAAGGGGCCATGAAAGACATTTACGAAAAGCCAACTTTCTAACCTCAACAATACTACTACACTGTCTGTGCCAGTCCCTACACATTGTGAACCAAAAATATGCAAATATCCAGTCCCGAACACTAGCTGCCCCACTGAAACATGAGAACACAGGAATTTACATACGTTTTCTATCCGAAACGAATAAACCTCGACGGTATTCCAAGAATTTCGTCTACGTGGTACTACTGAACGAAGCTATTTCTAACTGACTTACATAGGAGGAGGTTATTTTTACAGTAAGCATTAAAAATACGTTATGATCATTGTACAAAGATCCAAACTAATAAAATACTAACTAGGTATTAACATAAAATATATCCTAAACTAACTTAAACTATTAACAAACTAAAATATGCCCTCGAAATATTCCTCCACATCGCTGTCGACTGGTAATGTACAAATACATTGTTACAAAAAAAAATTGAGAAGGAAAGTTTAGGAGGCAAAATAAGAGTGCCTTTATAAATTAAGCTCTTGCAAATAATTTCAGACTCCTGCAATGATAAATTATATATTTATTTCCTACTAGCAGCGGCCCGCGGTTTCACCTGCATAAGTTTCAATCCCATGGGAATATCGGGGTTAAATTATCCTATGTGTTAATCCCGGTTATAAACTATGTTGCTGTGTGCAAATTTCATTCAAATCCGTTCAGTAGTTTTTGCGTGAAAGAGTAACGCACATCCATCCATCTTCTCGCATTTATAATATTAGTAGGATTAAAATAAGCATCAAATCATAGGTAGGTATCGACCATTTCGCCATATTGTGGTGCTTTAGAAACTTCAGTGAGTCGCGTTTGGCAAAATTTGCATAAAACATGCTGACTCATTAACTTGAAGCTTGTACAAAGCCTGTTTGCCCGTTTCCAGTTCTATTATTAAGCTCTATAGAAATATACTAATTATAAATACCATATTGTAGGTATTTGTTAGATTATCCTTCTTTCACTAAGCGATAGAGACAACCCCTAAAGGAGTGTAATGGGGTGTTGAGGTTAGTACAGGGAAAACTGAAATCCACGCGGACAGTCATGAGCAAAAGCCATAAGCTGTAACCTGTAAGCCGTAAGCTATATAAGCTGTAAGATATAAGCTATAAGCTTATAGCCTATTAGCTATAAAATATACGTTACCAGGCAGATGTGAGTGGAAACGCCGAGGGGGGACGCCCTAGAAGGATACATACCATAATGGTAAAGATCTTCGGAAAGTTCAGGTACGTAGTACTCGCTACCGACTGGGTGCGTACCGTCCACCACATTTGTTTTAAGGGTGGGGTGGACGACCTGTTTGGTCACTGATGTGAACTCACACTATCTATCTAAATCTGTAGTATCATTTTGAAGGATATTGCTAATCCATTGCTTTATAATGTTCGAAAAATGTGTCTGCTCAACAACGTAGATAACGCAATGAATCTTGTTGAATTGTCAAAATGAAACCCATTGCTACTGATAGTGTGTTACGCACTTACTCCACTGGTTAGTATTAGATAATATTTCGCTATAATACTCCTTGTAATTTTATTTACGCGCACAGGATTTTTGTTACTTTTTACCTAAATGACAACTTATGTGTTACCACTTTTTAACGAAATTTAAATAGTGATGTCACAAAATAATCGATTCATTCAAGTAGCATTCAGTTCAAAATCGATCCATGTTAAATTGATTTTATGAAGGAGGATAATATCATCATGATAATTAGCCTATAATGTTCCCACTGCTGGGACACAGGCCTCCTCTCGGTGAGAGGGAGTGGGCCGCAATCCACCACGCGGGCCCAGTGCGGATTGGCAGATGTCACAGTCATGTTTTCGAATTTTTGGTTCTAGGACATGCCGGTTTCCTCACGATGTTTTCCTTCACCGTTTTGAGAGCATTTGTGATGAAATAATTTACATAAAGTAAAGCGCCTGTCTGGGTTCGAACCTACGACCTACAACTCGTAAGTCGCGGCCTTTACCACTTGGCCACCACTGCTCCTATAGAAAGATACTATTATTAGATGACATTTATAATGACATTCAGGATTATAAGTTTACAACAAAAACATTGAGCAATGTCTAATTACTGTTTTGTCATCACATCAGTGATCGGATTAGATTTATAAAAAGCATTAAATCTAATTACAAACATATCATTTTTTAATTTTTTTGAGGTTTTTGGTGTGTAATTGCGTAACAAGCTATCAGTAGCAATGGGTTTCACTATGACAGTTCAACAACATTCTTTGCGTTATTTACTTTGTTGAGTGAGGCTAATTATTAACAGCCGCACAGGTCGATCGATCAGGTTAAGCTACGCTTGCCGCGGTTGGTCTGTGGATGGGTCTTTACATACCGAGACCCCTCCGTGCCTCGGAAAGCACGTTAAGCCGTTGGTCCCGGCTGTCATTCGTGGATCTTTGACAGTCGTTACGGGTAGTCAGAAGCCCGAAAGTCTGACAACCAGTTTTACCAAGGGGTATCGTATTACCCAGTAACTGGGTTGTGGAGGTCAGATAGGCAGTCGCTCCATGTAAAATACTGGTATTCAGCTGCATCCGGTTAGACTGGAAGCCGACCCCAACATAGTTGGGAAAAGGCTAGGCAGATGATTTACTTTGTTGAGCAAACACATTTATCGAACATAATATTATGAAGCAATGGATTAGCAATATCCTTCAAAATTATTCAGACTGTAATTGAGAGTGTGTTAAGCAATTAGGGTGCAGAAATTCATTTCCCGTGCCACCTTGAACCAGCCCTAAAGGTTCAGATTGCCTTACGACCTCTTTCTAGGCCGACTGCTTTCACAAAGCATCTACATCTTTCAAATTACTTTCCTAAATCCGAATTGAACATTTTAATTAAAATAAATTAGAATATATACAGCGTGTTACGGAAAGGGTATATCCATAAAAACGGGTTGAAGAGTGTATCTGGTCCAGAATCTCTGTACAAAGTTTCAGCTCAAAAGAAATAACTTTGAAAATGCTTAATATTTTTTTTATTTCGATAGTTTATTAAATTAAAATCATAACAAACGTGTCACCGCACTACGAGGGTCATTAACATTATCCATTACGTGTCTGTGCGCCTACCACACACGCACATCACGGCGTTGCAACGGCGGCGGGAAACAAATCTTTTACCGAGTTGTTCTTTTGTGTATAGTTTTTGACACCGATCATCTGACTTGGTCTAGTGATGTGTAGAATTCAATTGGAAGCATAATTGATTTTTAGTTAAATGTTTCTTAACTTTATAATTATGTAGGTATAGGTATTAAAAAATGTTGCTATGTAGTTCATTATCACCAAAAGAATCAGTGTGTTTGATATGTCCATACCCTTTACGTAACACGCTGTATATAGCATATTATGTTCCTACTGATACTGATGAGAGCAGTGGTGGCCAAGTGGTAACGGCCGCGACTTACGAGTTGTAGGTCGTAGGTTCGAACCCAGACAGGCGCTTTACTTTGTGTAAATTATTTCATCACCACTGCTCTCAAAACGGTGAAGGAAAACATCGTGAGGAAACCGGCATGTCCTAGAACCAAAAATTCGAAGACATGTGACATCTACCAATCCGCACTGGGCCCGCGTGGTGGATTACGGCCCACTCCCTCTCACCGAGAGGCCTGTGTCCCAGCAGTGGGAACATTATAGGCTGATTATGGTATGTTCCTACAGCTGGAACCCAGGTCTCCTATCTTTGAGAGGGACTAGGCTGTAATCGATCACGCGGGCCCAGAGCGGCTTGGTAGATGTCACATGTCTTGTTATTTTTGGTTCTAGGACATGTCGGTTTCCTCACGAAGTTTTGCCTTCACCGTTTTGAGAGCAGTGGTGAATATATTATTTACACAAAGTAAAGCGCCTGACTGAGTTCGAACCTACACACATCAAAAGTGTCTAGGGATCAAGCATTTTTATGCGGATTTCTTGAGATTGAGATGTGGCTTTGTAATAAATTTATGATTTTATAAATTTATATGGATCCTTTTTGGTGCATTTCATAATTTGAATCAGGAACTGTGAATCAAATTCGAGTAAAAGATGAAAATCAGCTGTCAATATTTTCCCTATAAAAACATACAACGCATTGAAGACATTATTAGTGCTACTGTTTCCCTACTACTGATTAAAACCAACGTTATTATGGAGCGGCGACGTCATTTAAGCAGGGAAGAAATGCTCAGAGCCGTGGGAATGATAGAAGCTGGTTCCCGGCAACGTACTGTGGCTTTAGCTCTGAATACAAGTCAGAGTGTTATCAGTCGACTTTGGACACGTTACCGAAGCACTGGTACCGTGGCTGAGCGCCATGGAGGACGGTATCGCTGCACCACACGGAGACAAGACCGATACATTCAAATCTTAACTCGAAGAGCTCCAACAATAACCGCCATGATGTTAGCCGTGAGGCTTCATCACTCTTCAGGGAACTTAATTAGCGACCAAACAGTCAGAAACCGCTTGCATGAAGTGAACCTTCATTCCCGAAGACCGCTACGGGTAGGTACCACCTATAGCAATGCACAATCGTAGGATTCGATATCAATGGGCTCTTGAACACAGAAATTGGGCAGAAGAACAATGGCGTTTCGTGTGCTTTTCTGATGAGTCTCGTTTTGGTATGAGACCGGATACAAGACGTATACGACACTGGAGAACCCCTGGACGCCAACAGCGATTAAAATCCTGCCAGGAAGTCCATCCTTATAGTGGTGGAACCATCATGGTATGGGCGGGTATTTGGATCGGCGGAAGAACTGAGTTGATTTGGATCAGAGGCAACCTCAACGCTCAAATTTATGCTGAGACGATTGTATCAGACGTCATCGTTCCTCTACAAGTGCAAATCGGTCCCTTATTTCAGTTAATGCATGATAATGCACGACCGCACACCGCAAGAGTTGTAAGACAGACTCTCGCCGCAGCTAACATCAATGTCCTGCCCTGGCCTGCTCAGTCGCCAGACTTGAACCCGATTGAGCATGCATGGGATATGCTACAGAGAAGAGCTCTGCCGAATATGGAGGGTATCCAGTCGCAAGAAGACCTTTTTTTGTTGTTGCAACGAACATGGGCGGCCATTCCACAGCGTGATTTGGATGAACTCATTTTGAGTATGCCAAACCGATGTTCTTGTGTTGTTAGTGTTCGCGGTAGAAACACGGATTATTAATTGTTTAAGTTACCCAATAAAATTTTAAAGAAAACTGTTATTTCAGTCTTTTTTTCGAACTTTTGTGTTAGTGGTTCAAATGTCAAAAATCCCTTTATTAGGAAAATGGCAAATTTCTTTATTAATGCAAAGGTGACTTGGTTTATCGTTACTGTGACAAACGGAAACACTTTATTTGATGAATCCTTAAAGAAAATTTTAATTAATATCAATCAGGAGAAAAGTTATTGCAAAAATATATGTTGATCCATAGACACTTTTGATGTGTGTATTACGACCGACAACTCGTAAGTGTGGGTCCATAACACTGGGCCACCACAATATGAAAGCGGAAAATGCTTACCATATAGGTACAGACGCCAAGCACATCAAGCTACCCTGTCAAATTTTCGGCTCCTAGGGTCTTCGGGTCTTCTTCAAGAATTAGGCTATCAAATGTAAAAATAATTTTTCAAATCTGACTGGAACTACCTAGAGATAAGCGCAGGTTTATTATTTATTATCCGCGCCCCGCGGTTTCACCCGCATAAGTGTCGATACCGTGGGAATATCGGGATAAAATAGCCTATATGTTAATTCAGGGTGTCAGCTACCTCCATAACAAATTTTATCAAAATTGGTCCAGCTGTTTGAGCGTGAAGAAGTAACAAATATATAAACACACACACACACATACACTCACAAACTTTCGACAGCATACAGTAGCCTATATAGTATAGACAGATGAGCATAATATGCTCTTCATACAAGTCCATAATCGCTTTAAAAGCATTATTAATGACAAAAGCAAATAGAATATTTTGCATTTCATCTCAATGCAATGCATTTGAAGCTCGTTCATCTGTGTTGGAACAATGGCTGGCTATTATCAATGGATGCTGAACGACAATGGATACGATTGTGTGCCTCTCCTAGTGGAAATCTTGCTTTTGAAGGCTATATCCGATCTTTGCTTGTAGGCTGCTGGAGAGCATTTTAATTGGGTGTAAGTAACTTATTCTTAAAAGTAGGTTGCAATAAAAAGTTTGCATTTTTGTTTCATAGATCTATCTCTATTATTTATACAAATAAATAAAATGAAAAAAAAAAGATGTAAAATCTAAATACTTCCACGGCTGAAATGCCGAATATAGTGAAACCCAGAGATCTTAAGAACTTATGTTAGCTACCTATATTCTTGCAAATAAATATCATTCATTCATTCATTCATAAAATTGAAGTGTCCGTTTGTAATGTCAAAATAACAGCTTTTTACTGAATGCATTTATGTATACATAATTATACGGAAACTTACAACAAAAAAACTTTTAAAATTTTTGTTCGTTTTTCCGGAAAAGGCTAGGCAGATAATGTTGATGTTCGTTCTTCCGGAAAAGGCTAGGCAGATAATGTTGATGTTCGTTTTTCCGGCTAATCTCCGATACGGCTGGACCGATTTTGACGGGACTTTCACTGGCTGGTGTTATAATGAGTAACTTAAGCTATTAGAGTTCCGCGCAAAAAAATAAAGCCCATGAAATCCAATTTCTTTTTCGACATGCATGCGAACGAAGTCACGGGCACTAGTATTAAAATGAAAACAAGATTTTAGTAGAATGTATTGCACTGTGTATGAATATGAGAAGGTTTTATATGAGAGCCCAATGTTCCATTATATGTATGTACAGACTCCAGCATAACAAGCTACCCGAAACTGTCAAATTTTCCCAATCAACTTTGAACCTAATAAATAAGCGATAAAGTTGAAAATCTATTAAAGGAATTTGACAGATTGTAGTAGCTTGATGTGGTGGCGTCCGTACATTGGGTTTGAAACTTAACGCTTTTAATTTTTTGGCTTATATTTGCTTTTTTTTTGGGGTGTATTCAAATAGCATCTGTAAGGGCAAGCCCCTACATATAATGTTGAATGTTAATAAAATAAATGTTTAATGTTCTAGAAGTATTTAATGAGAAACTGCACTAAATTAATGTAATAAGACTTAATAAAAATGTTATAAAAAAATGTTATAAAAATGTTATAAATTGTAAGATGTTGCGCGAGCTCGATATAAAAACGAAGACTGACGTACTTGCGTACGTGACTATACTACATTTATTATTTAACAATATTTGCAGTATTTCTAACTAGGCCAAAGTACAATGTGCGGTTGCTGACCGTACATCTTGGCGGGTCTAAAATGTAGTTAAGATAACTTATTAACAAATATTTTACTAATGTAAATAAGAATCATAAAACCAATGTGAATGAAATTAATTATAAGTTAGTTAATTAAAGTTAAAAGAATGAGGCGTCGCGTAGGTAGCATTTCTGATCGTAGTCAGTTCGATGTTTTCAGTGGGTGCAGCTCTTGGTGGCTTCTGTGGCGGTAATCTGGTGGACGCGCCGGCGACGCTGACGGCGACTTTGCCGCAGCGTTTGCAGTACACGTAGGCTCCTCCCGCGACGACTACTGACAAGATCAGAAGTCCCATCGTAGTGTATGAAACGACGTATTGGTGCACATCGTGTTGCGACATTTCTGTCTGATTCGTTTGATCTTCCAATTCTTTCAACGAATTATGAATTTTTTCGTAATCATTTCTTACAAATTGGGTATTTTGTTGTCTAACTGATAAATCAATCGGCTGGACAGATGTTAAATTGTTGATGTCTTCCATATCTATCAGAGGTATTTCCGGGTTGATATAGATGTTGTTTGTGTAGTAAACTTGTGTGTAATATGTTTCTTCGTTGTTTCTAATTATGCATCCTTCTTTGGCTTCTAAAATTCTCGTCGAATGTATTGCCTTGGTAATCATACGACCTTCACAGATGATTTGCAGTTGGCAATCCGTGCAGCAGACATAGAGCCAGGTGTTAGGTTTTTGTAATGGTGTCCATTTATTGTTGCAGGTTTCGGATGTGTAGATACATTTTGATAATGTAATGTTTGTTATTACGCCAATTTCACATGGAATTTGATGGTTTCTCATGTTACGTGTTGGTTTGTTTAATGAACAGACATATGTAGTTGGTTAAATTTTTATACAATGGTCCAAGTCACTGTCTGTGAGCTGCATATATGTCTCTTTTCTTATATTGACTGCGACATATTCTGAATTTGTTTTCATTGTAAGTGAATGTTTGTTATTTGTTATCATTGGTATAGGAACTGTTTTATAGACAGTGAATGGAGTGTCCCCTGTTAATGGTAATGTAATTTCGATTATAAAGTATTTCTCATACAATCAAGACTTTACCTCTAGTAGTTTGTATATGTCAGCTAATTGGGTTTGAATATTGTCAACGGGTATCGATAATTGTTGTGGCAATTGTCCTGAAATAACGTTGAGCTCTTGAAAGAGCTGGCTCTGCGGTAAAAGTCTTGTGTCCACATGACCATGATGGATGTTAATTGCTGTATCTAGAAGCGTATGTTGGATGTGGCGCAGTTTAGATAGAATTGTTGAACTGGTCAGAGCCATGATGTTAAAGTAATTCAAAGCTTCCTCTTGCTCAGCAGCCTTACCCAATTTTTGTAAATAGTTTTCTGTCGCGTTAAGATGTTGTTCTATGAGGTTGAACTGGGTGTTCATCGCCTCTTCATTTCTTTTTAAAATGTTATTATGCGCCTCAATGATTGATGTTTGCCCTTTTATCAGTGTCAGTAAATGGTCTCTGTTGCTTTGCAATGTTTCTATGTCTTTTTTATATTGTATTGCGAACCTTTCATCTAGCACGCCGAACAGGCTGTTTGCAAGGTAACCTATTCCGTTGACCAGACCTCGAGTAACGCGCCCTCTTGTCTGTCCATGATGTGTTTCCAACATGTAATTGTTATGATCAAGTTCGTTGAGTTCCTGTTCGAATTCAGTCATAATAGTTTTACACATCGTTTGATATGCAAATTGCTCACACCTTTCTCCCAGGTGTTTTACAACTCTATGTATGTTTTCCATGCCTTGCCAGTAAGAGGTCATATTGTAGTAGGTAACAATCTTCCAGTCATCATGTACGCTTTGCAAATTGCCGATTTTGTCAAAATATACTGCTCTATTTGGATCAAACGGTGTGACACTTATGGCGTCACTACTTTGCTTTGTGGGCTGAAATAATGTTAATAATGTTATGAGTGTACACAGCAGGCTGGAACTTATTTTCTTTGATTTGTATCGTTGTTTTCGGTTAGTGTTATTTATTGTTGAGTTTTGTTTTTCCTTGCAGGTTGTTAAATTTGAGGTGGTGATGTCAGGTTCATCTATATGAGATTGTGGGATTGGGAGTTTAACTAATTTTGTTATTGGTCTTGTTAGTAGCCCTGTCTTTGTTTTCATCGTCACTACTCTGACCAGATTATCCCTCCCCGGATGAACTTCCTGTATTCTGCCAAGTGCCCATTTCGCAGGAGGAAGGTTGTCTTCTTTGATTAAGACAATATCCCCAATTGATAAATTATCTGTTTTGTTTAGCCATTTACTACGAGCTTGAAGTTGTTGCAGGTATTCTGACGACCACTTGGTCCAAAACCCTTGCTTCATTTTGTTTAATAACTGCCATCTATGTCGAATGTTAATGTTTTTCTCTTCGAGATTTTCAGTTGGTAAGAATGTTACTGGTCGGCCAATTAAAAAATGTGCTGGAGTAAGGTAGTCAATGTCTTCCACGTCCTCAGTTAAAGGGCAAAGTGGTCTAGAGTTCATGCAGGCTTCGATTTGAGTGAGCAATGTTAGAAACTCTTCGTATGTCAACCTTTGCTCTCCTAGAACACGCTTTAGGTGGTATTTCATAGACTTGACTGCAGCTTCCCAAAGTCCTCCCGCAGTCGGCCAGCTCGGGGCGTTGAAATGCCACTCTATTCCCATTTCGGTACTCCTTTTCGACAAGGTGTCGTTGTTGAATGTTTTTGATATATGCAGTTGTTTAGCTAACTCCCTTTCGGCCCCAACAAAGTTTGTTCCGTTGTCGGAGTAAATATGTTTCGGACAGCCTCGTCTCCCAATCATGCGGTTGAGAGCCAGTATAAATGTTTGTGTTGATAAATCTGATGCAAGTTCTAAATGCACCGCCTTTGTTGCCATGCATACAAATACCACGACATAACCTTTACTTGTTCTGACGCCTCGGCCCTTGTTCAGTTTAACACTAACGAACCCTGTGAAGTCCACCCCCGTGTGATAGAAAGGTGGTGCTTGTGTGATCCTTTCACTGGGTAAGTCAGCCATCAATTGGTATTGTTTTGATGGTTTGAAGCGACAGCATTTTACACAGCTTTGCAGGTATTTTTTAACAGTGTGATTTCCTCCTGTTATCCAATATTTTTGTCTCAATGTAGCCATAGTTAATCTCGCTCCACCGTGTAGTGTTGTAACATGCGCACGGGCAATGAGAAGACCTGCCAGCTTGCTGTTTTTTGGTATGATAACAGGGTGTTTTGTTTCTTTAGGTAAGTTTGAATTCTGTAGTCTCCCTCCGACGCGTAATATGTTATTCTCATCTAGATAAGGGCAAAGTTTCAGAAGTGCTCTATTGTTGCTAACCTTCCCTTTTGTTTTTAAATCTTGGATTTCTTGTCCATAATGTTCATTTTGTACATGTTTTATAATTATGTTAGTAGCGCGTCGAATATCAGCGAGTGTTAAATTACATTGTTTTGACGCAGGTGGGTCATTCATCTTTGTATGATTCATGGCCAAGGCTTCCCTGTGACGATTATTTTGTGACGTGTTTGTTATGAAACGCGACACCCAAGCTACGATGCGTATTATCGTCGTAATACAGCTGTTCTCATTAAGGAGTTCTGTTACAATGTTCATGTTTTTGTTTTCGGTAGTCCTTGACGTAACTGCATGCACCTTTTTGACTTCTACTTCTGGTGTCTTAAACGTGTCACATGTTTCAGGGATGTTTTCACTGCTAAGCCATTCGGGTCCATCAAACCACGGAGGGAAGTTGTGTAACTGAGATGGTAGTAATCCACGTGACGCGCAGTCGGCCGGGTTTTGCTCCGATCTTACGTGCCTCCAACTCTCGGCGGGCACTACAGATGTTATCTCCTGAACTCTGTGTCCGACGTAGGCCTTCCATCTCGAGACATCGCCTTTTAGCCAGCCAAGCACGATCATTGAGTCCGTCCATGCTGTTACCTTAATGTTAGGTTTATTGAGGCAATGTTTTATTTTCTTCACCAGTTGAGCTAATATCTGAGCGCCGCATAACTCAAGTCTGGGGAGTGTTTGTTGTTTTTGGATTGGAGCTACCTTTGTTTTTGCCGCAACCAATTGTATTCGTTTCTGTTTTCCTTGTCTAACTCTGCTGTACACCACGCACGAGAACGCCTTTTCCGATGCGTCACAGAATGCGTGTAATTCGCAATCCTTGCTTGTTTCTAACCCAAGCCATCTGTTGATTTTGAAAGGTTGCATGTTTGTTAACTCGGTTTTTAGTGTTCTCCATTCCTTTTCTATTTGATCCGGAACGGCATCATCCCATTCGATCTTGTACTTCCAGATCTGTTGAAATAAAATTTTGGCCTTGATTGTTATTGGGGATAGCAACCCCAACGGATCAAAAATTGTTGATATGTCGCTTAATATTTGTCGTTTTGACGAATTTTTATTAATGCAACTGTTGTTTTTGTTCTTTAATGTTGGTGAAAATATGAATTTATCTTGTTTCGGATCCCATATCAAACCTAATGCTTTTGACGCTGACGCCTCTGTAAAGCTTAAACTGACTGGGCTAACCATATGTTCTGGCAGATCTTCTAGCAGTTTTCGTTCATTACTCGACCACTTTCTGAGATTGAAACCTCCCTCTTTCAGTAGCTGTATAAGTTGGTCTCTTGTATCACGGGCCTCGTCAATTGTATCTTTTCCGAACAAGGCATCATCTACAAAAAATTGGTTGAGTAAGATGTTTTTAGCTTCCGGGTACTTATCACCTTCGTCAATCGCTAGCTGTTGAAGTGTTCGGAGCGCTAAGAACGGAGCGGCCTTAGTACCATACGTAACTGTACACAGTTGATATTCTCTTAGCATTTTCCCTGGAAAGTTTCTCCACACGATTTTCTGTAAGGGTTGATGTTCTGGATGTACCATAATAAAACGGTACATTTTCTCAATGTCTGATGTTAACACATATTTGTACTGTCTCCATTTCAGCAAAATGCTAAGTATGTCTTTCTGTAGATTCGGTCCCGCCTCCATTAAGTCGTTTAAACTGTGTTTCGAGCTTGTTTTCGCCGACGCGTTGAATACAACTCTCAGCTTCGTTGTGATAGCACCTGGTCGCACTACCCCGTGGTGTGGGAGAAAATATTCGATGTTTTTGTTCCTAGTGTTGCTTTCGACTTCCTCCATGTGACCCATTTCTTCATATTCTTTTATAAATGCTTTATAATCTTCTGCGAACGCATGATTTTTAGCCATCCTTCGTTCTAGTTGTTGAAATTGGGCTATGGCCTGTGGTTTCGATGTTCCTAAATGTTCAATAAAATTGTCCTTAAGAGGGAGGCGTACTTGGTATCGCCCATCAGGAAGTCGTTTTGTTGTCTCCTTGTAGAAGTGTTCGCACTTGTTGTCAGGATCCTTATCTTCATTGTCTTCTTGCAAAGACTCCTGTTCCCAGAATTGGGCAAGCTCCTGAATGTTGTTGACAATTACATGGCAATTGAATGTTTTGTAATTACCGCATACCACCCAGCCTAAATGTGTTCGCTGTGCTATGATGGATGACGTGTTTGTTTTGATTAACCCCTCTAATAATATCTCGGGATATACATCGGCTCCCAATAATAAATCTATGCCCTGAGATATGTTGAAATCTGGATCGGCGAGTTGTAAATGTTGTATATGTTTAAAACTGCCTTTATCCACCGTTTTACTTGGCAGTTTGTTTGTTATTACCGGCATAATCAGTGCCTTAATGTTAATGTTAAATTCATCGTATAACGCTTGGCAATTAAGATGAATCACTCCTTTACACTTGGTGGTGGCTGACGCACCAACACCTGACACCACGGCGCTCATCCTGCTCCGTTTCAACTGCAATCTTTGTGCAGCATTTTCTGTAATAAGGCTGACCTGGGAGCCCTGATCTAATAAAGCGCGTAAAATGATCGTAGTTCCATCATTGGCTATCGTCTTGACCTGAGCCGTGGCTAGCAACACCTCATTCGAGTTGTCATGTGCTAAGTGCGTGTTCAATTGTTGACCTACATTAGCCCTGCCGCTACTCGATTTTGCAACGCCAATCGCTTCATGCAAAATGCTGTTATGCGGCTCATCGCAGTGCTTGCACTTTTTTTCTGACGTACATTTTTCGCCGTTATGACTAAACAGGCAATTTAGACATACATGTAGGTTGTTAGCGGTTTTTAACCTTTCCTCTGGTGACATACTTAAAAATTCTCTGCAATTATAGAGACCATGTTGCTTATTACATTTAGGGCAACTATGAAATGTTTGCCTGTTATGGAATGTTCTCGGCTTAGCTCCATCTTGAACGTTATGTTGTTGCACTTTAGGCTTGCTGTATGTAGCATTATGAACTGTTTTCGTTTGAGTGTTTTGCTGTTGATTGTTGAAGTTACGTGGGCGGTTCGGGTTTGTCCCCGGTTCCATTGACATGAACTTGGTTTCAATGAATTTCAGGAACTCGTTTAATGATGGCATTTCCCTTGGATTTTCCATGGTTTCCTTGAAGGACTGGCGTGTGTCTGAATCCAGTTTTTGCATTAGAATGTGGACTACTAAAGGATCCCAGTTAGATGTATCGTATTGCAGATTCTTAATAGCCTCAAGGCACTCGATAGTCGTATCGTGCATCCTTTTCAGTAGAGATGCGGTTGGGGCTTGTATGTTGGGTAGGTTTAATAGTGTGTTTGCTTGGTAGGTAAACAGTAGCCTCTTATTATCGTACCTCTGTTGAAGGATCTGCCAGCTGGCTTCGTAATTATCAGCACTAATGTTCATGTGCTGTATTAATCGTTCAGGCTCTCCCTTCAATTTCGCTTTCAAATGTTGCATTTTTTGAGCATTAGGGATAAAAGTGTTACGATGCACGATTTCTACGAATAAGTCCTTGAATGTTATCCATTGGGCATAGCTACCACTGAAAACCGGCAGGTCAATTTTGGGCGTGGATTTCTCCTGGTGTTTGCTTTCCCAAATCCTCTTGTTAATTTGTTCCTTGCTGATTTCAGACAGCCTTTCTAATCTGTTATAATCACTTTCAAATGCTTGCGTGTTGCCCAACATATTATCTAGCTTCCAATAAGCACTATCGACTTTTTCCCAGCGTTGTGTGATTGCCTTCAATTTATCTTCAAGTTGCCACTTTTCTTTTAAATTCTCGATGTCCATGTTTCGTATTGTTCTTTCAAAGGCTTTGATGTTTGACCGCTGCTCATTCATCATATCTTTCGTTTGTTGACTCACGACTAACTCCTCACTTGAAGTGTTCTTCATACCATCCGCGATGTCATCGGTCTCCTGTAGCTCTGAAATATTCTCTTGAGCACCTGACCATCCTTCTTGTTTTTGGGACTGACTGAACGAAGTAAATTTCTCGTCTTCTATTTTCGCCAGTAGCCTTTGCTTAGACTTATTTATCATACCCTTCGTTTCTTCATATATTTGTTCCAAACGCTCGTAAGCCCGATTCTCGTAGTAGGGTCCAGACTTCTCGCCTTCCAACAAGGCTAACTGAATGTCGTTCCTCTTAAACTCACTCCAACACTCCTCCAGCCTTGCAAGTCTGTTATCATGATACTCGAGAGTGGTTTTACGTGTAAGACTATCTTTCTTAAAGTTTTCACCTATCCGTTTGATAGCCTCAATATTTGTAGACTGAGACTGAAGTAAGGCATCGTAAGCAGACATTGTAGTTTATCGGTGTTTAGTGAACACAAAAAAACCAAAATTGCAGTAACGTAGGTAATATGGAACGTGCTCACCGGATTCGCTGCTTACGCCTGCTGCTAATACTCCACCCCGACCTGTGCTCTCACTTATTATCACTGTTCACACTGTTTTTAATGTTCTGTACAAATGTTCCCGCGAGTGAAACCGTACCACGGCACTGATTTTACTACAACGGCTCGAAGGACCAAAATGTAAGGGCAAGCCCCTACATATAATGTTGAATGTTAATAAAATAAATGTTTAATGTTCTAGAAGTATTTAATGAGAAACTGCACTAAATTAATGTAATCAGACTTAATAAAAATGTTATAAAAAAATGTTATAAAAATGTTATAAATTGTAAGATGTTGCGCGAGCTCGATATAAAAACGAAGACTGACGTACTTGCGTACGTGACTATACTACATTTATTATTTAACAATATTTGCAGTATTTCTAACTAGGCCAAAGTACAATGTGCGGTTGCTGACCGTACAGCATCGTTCTAGAATTATGAACTTTTGAGACTATTTAGTATCATTTGAGATGCGTTTTATTTCCACCTTTATGTTTCTTAAGCTGTTTCGGCTTGAAACCGGGGGAGGGGTCCGAGTGCTTATAGTATCTTTAAAGAAATCTCGAAACGGCTGGTTGATACTTTTTTTTTTCGGATGGGTAATCATCAAATGACCCCTCCCGCTTTGGGTGGAGCGGAAGGGAGTATCAGACTCTTACTGACTAAAACCCACCCATGTTCCTTCCTTAGCCCTTTATGTTCCGGGCCAGCGGTAACCCTTTCAGATAATCCCGCTGACCCGGCAGGCTTCGGCCCTATGGGGCCCCTCCTCGATGCTGACATCTCTTTGAGGCGCGCGTGGAACACGTACGCGCCGTCCGGCACGGGCCTGGTCTTGATCGGACGGTGAGCTACCCATTACTCTCCGCCCGCAGGCCCGCGCCTATACGGTGGCCGGGAGTCGTCACGCGGCTCCCCACGCCCGGAGCGTCTCCCGCGGCTGCTGGGACGGGAGGCTCTCTCCCTGAGCCGTCCCGCGACCTCCTTTGCTAGCATGACTGCTTCGCAGAAGGAGGTGACTGCCTCCCACTCCCTCTCGCCCCGGACCGCTGGTTGATACTTCAGTTGACCTTCCCGTGGCTAAGCATTGCCATACAGCGTGGTAATGCCGCCAGTCTGGGTACATTATCAGTCGACAGCGATGCGGATGAATTTTTCGACGCTGTAGTTTAGTTTGTTTAGAGTGTTTGGCCTTATAAGAAGGCTAAAAGTCACCCAAAGGGCAATGGAGAGGGCTATGCTTGGAGTTTCCCTGCGTGATCGAATCAGGAATGAGGAGATCCGCAGGAGAACCAAGGTAACCGACATAGCCCGCAGAATTGCCAAACTTAAGTGGCAGTGGGCAGGGCACATTGCTCGCAGAACAGATGGCCGATGGGGCCGAAAAGTTCTGGAGTGGCGACCACGTACCGGAAGACGTAGCGTTGGAAGGCCTCCCACAAGGTGGACCGACGACCTTGTGAAGGCCGCAGGAACCCGTTGGATGCGAGAAGCACAGAACCGGTCGAAGTGGAAGTGCTTGGGGGAGGCCTATGTCCAGCAGTGGACGTCTTTTGGCTGAAATGATGATGAATGATGAGTTTAGTTTGCGAATAGTTTTAGTTAAGTTATGATATAATTTTGATAATTTTAGGCTGAGTTTCTTAATTAATAAAGCATCTTAAAATCAACTTTTAAAAAAGTACTTACATTTTTCAATAAGTAATGTTTTTACATGATAATTGCGGATTTCCAGATTAATATTTTAACCCTCACAACGTACGAGTTTACTCACAAAAGTGACGGAAAATACATTTCCTGAAACAAATGACTGAAGCTGATATTTTAAAAAGTATTTTGAGAGCAATCCCGGGTCTTATAAAGACTTAAAGCACAAGCGGAAATCCGTGCACACAGCGGGAGGGATTACGGAAAAGCTCACCAATTTTAACACTGGATATGGCAGGTTCTGCATTTATGGATTGTTACAAAATATACTTTGAAAAATTTTAATTGTAAAATGAATTTCATTTCAGAATAAAGCGAGTTCTCGGTGTTAATAGGATCGTTGCAAATTGGTATGTCGGTGCTGCCTCTCTGCTGTTTTTTTGGTAGGTCTCGTGTCGATGGCTCATATTTTGTCTGAACACTACATATTTTAAGATCTGATAACATTGAGGCGAATCCCGCGCGATATGCGGGACGCGATTGCTCGCGTCTGTTAGTCAGTGCAGTCGCTCCTTTTAAAATACTGGTATTAAGCTGCATGTGCTTTGTTATTAATGATAACAAATAAAATCATTCTCGAATCTGTCTCTGTAATCAAAGATATTTCACACCGCATATTGTTTGCAGAACGGTGTGTGTGTACATTTCAATTATTCCATCTGGTAGTACTTATTCGTGCAATTAGCCGTTCCAATGAAAACTTCTCTTTGAAACATCTCCAGCCTTGCAACACGATTCTAATATAAAATGTTTGTTCCAAGTTTGTTCCTTAGTGAATATTCAAGTCTCGGCGACTGCAAATAATTTATTGCCACAAAAAGCTCAGGTTTATTGGAATGGCTTCCGAAACGCTACGGAACCCTAATAATGAGTTTTGGACGAACAGATGCAAGACGTTTGAGCGGTTTTCATTTATATACAGTTTCTGCGTAGTTTTGGTTTAAAGTTTGTTGATTAGCTTGTTTTTGTTAGTTTGTAGAGTTTTATAGTTAGATAAACAAGCTAATACTGAAATATACATATTATGTACAAGTATGTATAATTAAAAAAAAATAAAAAGAGAAGAGGTCATTGGGCGTCAAAAAATCCGTCCGCATCGCTGTCCATGGGAAACGTGCCCAAAAGGCTGCAAATCTCATCTCGTCTCAATTTTGAACACACCTTTCTAAGCTAAGGATTAAAAAACAATGAAATACAAATAATACACGTAGTCGAAGTCACGCAACAGCTAGCAATAAATATTGAAAAGGTTTTAATACAGTTTAAAACCAGTCAATCAACAATAATAATCCCACCGCCGTATCTCTACGTTGACCGCGTCGTGGTCATCATCATCATCATAATCAGCCTATAACGCCGTCGTCGTGGTCATGCGCGCTCCGAACTCTAGGCCTGTGCTGGAAGAGTGTACTTTGCCGGAACAGGTCTAAGGTGAGGAGCCAGACCAAGAGAGATACAGAAATCCGCAGGGCAGCATGTGGCGAGCTGTTTGGCAGTAGCGATCCCACGGATTCTATCTCCCGGGAGACGTATTGTTCTTCACCTCTGGCTTGCCTTTATTGGCCGGCTGCCTAGAGTGAACAATGACGAGGAACAGAGCTCCTCATTCTTGCCTTCATTGGCCGGCTCGAGTGGAAATCCGCAAGAGGAAACGTCCTCGAAGGAAGGAAGTATTCCAGTAAGATGCTGATAGGGATCTTGACCGTACTTCCGGGATTATCTTGATAGCCGTGGAATACCTCTCCACTCCTCATAAGCACCTCAAGACATGTTGTCCCCTTGTCGCTACGACACTATGTGCTAGCGACCGTTTTTGGGGTCCCATTATTGAATGTGCAAGTCACCCCCTGCCTTTTATCTGTGTAATTTATTGGTATATACATTGGTCACGCAGGGGCTATAGACTTTCCATAGTCCTTGGGTGTACTTGCATAGTGCGAACAGGTAGGTATAAGTAATCGTCGTCGGTTGGCGCCTCACTTCAGTAAAAACGTCTAACGGGCCTCTGCGAGTTGGCTTTGGTCCATCGTACGCCTATCAAAGGTCCGGGACCCCAGGGTCCCGATAAATATCATAAGACGAAAAAGTAATAATAATACACCCGTGAGATTTTAATAAATACCAGGTTCTAGAAACCTGTGAAAATAAATTTACCACAACAAAATAATAATAATACACCCTCATCTTAAATACACACCACACGCTGCAGTTACTTGGCTTTAGCCCGTAAATGTAGCTAAAACCAGCCTAAGAGCTGAAAAAAGGACACTCCAGAAAATAATAATAGGTAGTAATATACTCGATGATAAGCATTTTTTTTTATAAGACTTTACACGCCCCCACGAGACGATGTCATAATTACTTCCGGTGCAAAGGGAACTCACTCCGCTAACAGCCTTGCTGACTCGCTATTTTCTTTCACCACATTGTAAGCTTTTCTTGTAAAACTCATGACGTCACACAAGAAGAAAATCACATAACATTACACTTGTATTCTCAAAGGGCTAGTAAACCTACATTTCGCCAGTTACGTTTAAGTCTAATGTAAAAGGGGGTGAGCTAACCACAAATCCAGACCCCGGGGGCTGTGACTAAGAAATTCCTTCGAAAAATTCAATGAAGTTTCGCCCGTGTTACTTTGGATTTAAACATAAGTTTAGAAATATTTCTGTACAATACTCGTACACTCCTGTCCAACCCATAGGGGAATATAGGCGTGATGTTCTGTCACTTCGACCAACCTGTGTAACGAACCCAGAACCTCATGGTTACCAATAGCGCTTTCACCCACTAGACCAATGAGGCAGTCAGACAGTAGAAACAAGTTTCATCATTATCATAACCTATCTCAGCCGAAAGATGTCCATTGCTGGACAGAGGCCTCCCACAAGCGTCGCCACATCAACCGATCCTCCACTGAAATAAATAATCAGTAAATAAAAATGAAAAATCATTGATCTGAGCTGCTTTAAACAGTTTCAAACTCAAACTCAAACTCAAACTCAAATCATTTATTTCAATTAAACCTTGTACAGGCACTTTTGAATTGTCAAAATTAAATAGTCTGTCAGTTAGTCAGAAAGTTGAAGCTAGTTGCCCCATGGACGTAATATATATAAGTAACTCTATATATTACGTCCATGAGTTGCCCATTCCAAAGCGTAGATCTCTATGGAGAAGAACGGGCAAGAAACTCCATGGACACTCTTTTAAATCAAGATATTACAAAATCCTGGGTACATTATTCTTGTTGCTTCTATATGTGAGAACAATGTAAAAAAGACAGAAATGAAGAAACAATTCAAGACATAAGATTAAAAATAAGCCTTGGCAGTTAAGAGATGACCAGTCTCAACCGACGGCGTCCGTTCACGAACATGACGCGTGGATCAGCACCATCCAGCTCAACCATTTTGTAGGGAACCGAATGATCCAACACACGCGCCACCATCGGTGAGACATTTAAGTGAGCATGACACGTTCTCAACTGCCATGCTATTTCAAGTCAACATCAAAAAATCATAATAAACGGAAACATGGTTCTTACATTTACAAAATTAAAAAAAAATGCTTCTAAATTATACAAAACTACAGTTTGCAATTTAAGAGGTAAATAGAATTTTATTACCTACCAAACAGGAACAGATATTTAATATTGAAGTATTCAACAATTAAAACTTGATTGAATAAATTAAAAAAAGTTATGTTCGTAATGTCAGAAACACAAAAAAAAAAGAAAAAGGGAAGCACCTCTTCCAAATATTGAAATTAACTACAAAGATAGTCTTACAATCTTCAGCAGCTCCAACAATACTTTTAAGTGTCAATCAATTAGTTGTGGTTGTGGAGCAGGACCAGCATTGAGCCAGGCATTTTTATCAGCGATTTAATTTCATAAGAGCCTAACGTTCAAAACAATATTTTTTACTCATCCGAAAACAGTTAAAGCTTGAGGCAAAATGTTACCGTCATGACAGTAAACTTTAACGTTTGAAGTAGCTAAAAGGTCACAAAATTAACTGTTTTATTGATAGTGATATCGTTCAAACCATTGAAATTTACTTACATTACAGTAATGGTGGTTTTCCTTTTTTTTTGTGGTTTTTTTCAGCAAATAGTAAAAGTTACTGTTTTGTCTTTTACTGTTTTACAAACATTTCTTCCTACAGAAACACAACAACAACAAAAACAAACATTTCTTCTTAAAGGCAGTAGTCTTAATTAAATCGCTTTAATGTGGTGTATCAGACGGTGGCGACCCCGTCAAAGGCGCGGAAGGTAGGGAGAGCGGCGCACCGCAATACCGGCACTTCTCTCCTACTGCGGCCTCCAACCCTCAGCCGCGATGCCTCCCATACGACATCGCGCCTCAGTTGCGATGTCGTATTGGAGCCATGCAAGCGGCACCGCAACCTACTTGTTGGCCGCTACGTCGTCGGCTTACCGGCAAAAGCCCTGACGAGCGGCCCCTCCTCGGGTTCCTCTTCGCTTTACCTTGGGTGACCAAGCCACGGCTACTGAGCCCCCTCGCCTCTACAATGCGGGAACCCACTAAAGTGGATCCCCACATTAGCCCTGGATCGAAAGAGCGAAGTTATGGGGCCTTTGCCCAGTAGTAGGATCCTAAAAGCTAACAGTACCTAAAATATCGAGTAAATTCATCACAGTTACAATAATTTAAGTCCCACTTCTGTCAAACTGCATCAATTCTGCGACGCCGGAGTAACTTGCGGTTAATTCACGCTCAGTTAAACTAAAGTAACTTTCATAGCGAATGGAAATGCTGGCAAGTTGTCGGATGTTGCTGTATGTTGTCAGTTTTATACGGTTTTACGTCGAAACTTGTTGTTGCGGTTGATTTTCTGTCCCTTTGCGACAACATTCTAATAAATACAAATACTAGGTTGGTTGGGTAATATTCAAACAGAAATGGAAGTACGATAAATACCTTAACGATAAATTACAATTTTAAATAATATTGATTCTTTCTTACAACTTAGGTACCTGTCAAATTAAACATCTACAGAGTAACTAGTAGTAATAATTAACAGTTTGGAGAAAATTAAAATTATGTAATGGAATGGGAATGATAATTTAATTACAAATATACCTATGTAATGATTAATATAACAACCCATCATCACAAATTCTGAAATAATTGAAAGGAGATTCCCGCTGGAAGTTCAGAGCCTTCCAAGTGGGCTACGGAAGGTTGGATCCTGTGGGAAGAACCTACTTATTAAAAGTTATTCAAGGTGAGTATGGCCCACCCTCCATCCTGTATCGCATATCACTGTGTACTTGATGATTTTTTGACTGCGTCAGTGAGCGGAATTCGCGCAGCTGACTTTTGGGCCAAAGATTTTTAAACTTTTGAACCGCCAAGCGGAAAAATTCAACTACAACCACGCAAAGTGGGGGATGCCTTGAAGGTACGGCAGCAGTGTGGATGTGGATCTGTGGCGCAAAATATGTCCCACCTCCTATCCTGCCCTCTGTGCCCCAAAAAATGCAGCCATAGCAACCTCTTTGCTGCCGCCGACGATGCCCTGGAAGCTGGAAGTGGCAAAGTTTTGGCCCGAATTGGAATTTAATGCACTGTCGTGCCATCAACAGACGAAAAAGATTAAGTAGGTAACAATAAAAACAAAATAATCTGAATTAAACACTAACAAAAACAGGTCACACAGCAGCGAATTCCGTTATAAAACACAATAAACTCACCGTGAGACATTAAGTCGTAACAAAGTTTCATTGCAAATGGAAACTTTCTGTTATTGGACATCTTCCTGACAGTTTTATTCATTCGCCTGGCTCCAATAAGGTGTTACAATTTATTTACTTCTTTTGAATTATATGTAAAAATAAATTAAAATTGTTTATTGCACATTCAATGTACAGACGCCACGCGCCAGCTCATCAAGCTACTACAATCTGTCAAATTTCTTTAATAGATTTTCATCTTTATCGCTAAATCATAAGGCTCAAGGTTGATTGGGAAAATTTGACAGTTTCGGTTAGCTTGATGTGCTGGCGTCTGTACATGTTTGTGATGAAACTGCTGACTTTGAAACTACGTTGAACTAGTAGGTACTATGGAAGTCAAGGCGCTCTCTTGCATTCAAGGACCAACATCACGTCTGTATTCCCCGAAGGATCAGGCAGAGGTGTACCTATAGTACACACACATTTTGCCAGTTATGTTTAAATCCCATGTGATAGGGGGCGAGCCTATTGCCATCAAGAGGGCACAAAACAGACTCTGGCTTAAGTAATCCCAGATGGAAAAACCCAATATCACTAGTAGTCACACTAATATTATAAAGGCGTAAGTTTGTGAGTGTGTGTGTGGGGGTGTGTTTATATGTTTGTTACTTCTTCACGCTCAAACGGCTGGACCAATTTTGATAAAATGTTGTATGGAGGCAGCTGTCACCCTGGATTAACATATAGGCTACTTTTTATCCCGATATTCCCACGGGATCGACATTTACGCGGGTGAAACAGCGGGGCGCAGCTAGTATACAATAAAATGGCAAAGGGTACATGCAAAACCATAATAAAGACAAAAAACTTAAATAAGGACTTCTTAAGGCCAGGGCCAGGCCAGGCCAGGCCAGGCCAAGCCAGGGCCAGGACTTTATCTTTGATTCGAGGTTTCTTCATATCATCATCATCATTAGCAGCCTTGTTCTATCCACTGATGAGTATTATAGTGTCTCCCCTCTATTGTTCCATGTTTCCCTGGTCTGTGTGCGTCTTGCGGTACATAAAAACAGATTGTATAAACTCCGGCGGTGTGGGACATTTTTTTAATTGAGCAGTACAAATGCGGATCTATGGAAAATTGCCTACGTCTCTGTTCTCTGACAGACGGATTAGAGGTTTCCTTTCTGATTTTTTTCACATACATAGTCTGATGTTAATTTCTTGATTGTTTACCTACGTATCTCTTTTGTTGCCTTTATTTAAATCGGCTGAAGTAAAACAAATCCCCGAGAGGAAAGACAGCACCCGCGAAAGTTCTTATTCAGTCCGTTCTTATTCAGTGTTTATCGTATTTAAAACAAACTTCCATTCCAAGTAGGAAGTTGACATGAAAACTGTGTGAAGTCAGTTTTACAGAAGAACTTGTCACTTGCCGAGCTCCTGCGAGTTAAAGTTCTCGATAAAACTCTGAGAGATGTGGTGTTTCAAACGTCTGATTACGTACAACTTGGAATTGAATTTAGAATGGATTATAAAGATCGTTGAGAGCAGTGGTGGCCCAGTGGTATTGGCCCCGACTTTCGAGTCCTAGGTCGTGAGTTCGAACCCAGGCAGGCACTTTACTTTGCGTATTTAATTTCATCACCACTGCTCTCAAAACGGTGAAGGAAAATATCGTAAGGAAACCGGCATGTCTTAGAACCAAAAATTCGAAGACATGTGACATCCACCAACCTGTACAATTGCATTCAAAAACAAGTCATAATCACGTTAAACTTTTATTTTAGAAATATAAATAAATGTTTCCGTAAAACATTTCAAGCTGAAAACGTTAATTTTGAACGAATCAGAGTAATAATTAATCAATTGCACAAACTAAAGGCTTTTTAATCAAACTCAGTCAATTAATTGAATATTCAATGGTCAATCTAAAAACAAACAAACATCATTTCGTCTGCTGATGGGCCAACATTGGCTCGCATATTTGGGTGGTGATAGCACCAAGTTTGCGTTTAATCAACAGTTTATTTTATACTCCTCTAAAATGATAAAAGCAGGTGTAACTAGTTATTGCTTCATTGAAAATATCTAATAAACACTTACTTACCCCCTTACTAATAAACGTAATAACATATCAGATGAATAGTTACACACCGATTTCTCTCTTTCAGTAGTCAGTAATTTGACTATCGTAAGAAGAAGTCAAAACGTTGTGTAACTTTACAGACGCTATACAAAGTTTATTAGTAAGGGGGTTACATTAAAAGTTCTCTAGAAAAGAGCTGTGACTTACGAATTGTAGGTCGTAGGTTCGAACCCAGACAGGCGCTTTCTTTGTGTAAATTATTTCGTCACCACTGCTCTCAAAACGATGAAGGAAAACATCTTAAGCAGAAATATATATGCGTTGTCCTCAGAACGTTAAGAAACTATCATTTCTTTCGACTCTTATTTGTGTAATGGTATGTCATATGTCGTTTCCCTCATGCATTCGACTCAAAGCTAACCAATACCAACTTCAGTGCCTATAGTCTACACAACGTTAATATAGCTATATCTTTGTCAACCTCTTGTCAACAGCCAACAGCTTTCTCTAACAACATAGGTACCCTGCTATCTTCCGGCTCCAATCACGTTAGCAAGCTTTAACCCACAAGTACTGTTGGCATATCTGTGTGTTACATCTTGCACAAAGGGGCTCTGATTGGAACCTTCAATACACATGCAAATATTTACCTCTGACCAGTAGTACAGTCAACAGCAAAAGTAGATGATCAAAATCAGAAATTCAATACTAATGAACGGAGTTCGCGTCAGAACTGTGTGGCGTCGAAGTGATTCAAAAGTATGTGATTGTAAATTATACCAAACATTTACTACTAGTACAGCTGCTATATATTCGTGATCGGTTTTGACCCCTATTGAGTTTCTGATTTTGATCATCTACTTTTGCTGTTGACTGTACAGTTAACAACACGTCTGTACACTTGTAGTACGAAAACCTCGATTTCCTAAAAGAGTGGGGGCGGATAGCGTCTAAAATTTTCCGGCGATTGACGTCACTGAAACGTTATTTATGAAAATAAGTTGGTGTGTTTTCCTATGGAACGTTTTTCAACACTGTGAAGTCCAACTCCTGCTATCATTTTCATAACAGCCGTCACGGCAGACACTGGTGCCGAATCCCTTGTTCACAAACTAAACTAAATTTAAGTTCAATGTATATTTTTCTTTCTATTTCATTATGAAAAGGACTTTAGAAATTTTAGTTTAGTCCTGTCAAATTAATCAGCGCCTGACACTACTCCATACAAGTTTAGATGTGATTAAAAACATGGTGATTAATTTGACAGGACTAAGCTAAAATTTATCTTCTGTCCTTTTGTTAATTAAATAGATAGAAAAAGATGCACTTTAGTTTGTGAACAAGGGATTCGGCACCATTATGTAGTGGCCACCGCTCTTCTAGGTAACGTAGCTTTAATGGTAAGAAGCTGGTGGTTGTGTCAAATGCAAACTATTGCAATGAATGCGTGGTTGACAGTACATACGTGACCAAAATAGCAATGTTGTGGGGTCAATGAATGTGCAATTGAAGCTCGTTTGTGGTTGCAACACAAAAAAAAGATCGTCTCAAATCGAGAACTCTTTGATTTTTGTTCTTTTATCTTCACTTCTGTAGGCCGGAGGTAAAACTACCATAAAGCCATACAATATATTATGTCGCCGCCAACTGGTTTAATTAGCCGTTTAGTTAACCGCCTAGCCTTTTAACTAAACGGCGGCCGTTCAACTAACGGCCTGAATGATATTCAATTATAATTTAAGTTGGAAGTCTGTAACCAATCACGCGCGAGCCGAATTGGTCTCAGTAACTAAGCCAGGGCACCCCGACCAAATGGGTTAGGTTAGAACTGTGATCAACCGCGTGCGAGCCGAGAGAGCGAAGCGAGGCGAGCACTACTTCCAATGGCCAGGTGCTTAACTAAACGGCTAATTTAACCAGTTGGCTGCGACATATATAACCGCTGCCCAGCCCAGCTAAATTCTTCTGCTAGGAGTTTTACAAGTTCTCAACTTCAAGTTCTAAAATCAGAAACCGGGTGTTAGTGCCACGTCCGGGGAGTTTCTTGCCCGGTCTTCTCCATAGGAATCTACTACGCTTTGGAATGGACAACTATCTCCATCTTTCTGACTGACCGACCCATTGACAGTTCAAAAGTGCCTGTAATTGGTTTAATTGAAATAAATGCTGTAAGTTTGACTTTGAATGATTAGTCAATCAGTAAGTATGGTAGCAGGTCTCTTTTCTCGCGGTCCGATGGATTAGCCGCTAACTACCTATCGCCACTCAAAGAGCCTCAAAGCAGTACTTAACACCTAACGATTTAATTAAATATATTAAGTTTTGAATTTACTTTGTTTTTTTCAGTGTAAAGTCTAGTTCATTTCAAATTTTAGATTTAGTTGCTAGATATTAATATACTGTTATTAAACATAGCGATTGTCTATTTACCTGTTCTCCTGTAATTAATGTAGAATGAAGCAAATACATTGTGTCAATTTGTACAGCAGTCATAGCATAATTACTATTATTGAAATTTATCAACAGCCAGCCGGCTGTTGATAAATTTCAATAATAGTAATTGCCATATACCCTAATTTGTATGATCAGCAAAACTAGGGTTTGCTTATCATACAAATTAGGGTTAACATAATTAAGGTAAACATATTTCTGTCTCTGTCAACTTGCAGGCCTAACAACAATAACGTTATAACTAAAAAATATAAACATATTACAAATTAAAATCGCTTTTCATGTCTACCTGTGAGACCGCATTGTTCTTTTAAACTACGCAACGAATTTTAATGCGATTTGCACCATCATTTTGAGAATTTATTTCGAAATGTGTTTAAAACATGAACTTACCTACATACAGTAAAGAAATCGCAATGTTTTGTCAATTCATAAAATCCGTGCGAAGCAGGTTCGGATCGCTAACAGATAATAATATCTTCGTTCGAAAGTAATAATCGGACAAATTTTCAGTTCCCTTCAATATTACCAAATCGTACCGCTGCATTTCACTGGCAGCCAACGTTTTAATATCTTCAGAACGAAATTAAAAGGTTCATAACAATTTTTAAAAGCTATTTCTTTCCCTCAACTGAGCTAAGTGCATCGAAATAACTGCCAGACGGCAATCGCTCAATAATCTTTAGGGCTAGCACACACTAGAAACTTTTGTCGACCAATTTTTAATGTTGTATCGGCAAAGTTAATATCCATCCTCAAAGATTTCGTATACGAAAGATTCTCGCTAATTGCCCGACCGATCTAACTATCGGTTGACTAAAAAGACGCAAGTGTGCCTAAGGTCTTATATTTCTAACGTACACGAGATACTTTTCATTGGAGAATTTCTCTGCTTTCCTTATTCAATACATAAAACGAAATTATATTTCCGTTTTTCTGCCATTTTGCTTTCAATACGATTCATAAATGAACCTAATCTATGATTTTAGTACATTCAGTATAAAATCCACGCGAACGGAGCTATTAAACAGCTCCGCGTCTACAAGCAGACATATACCACCAGTTTAAACGTATCCACACAATTTGTATGTGCTAAATATCGAAGTGTTACCTTTAGTTATATCAACGTAAACAAAGTTCGAGAAAAAGCCTAGTTTCATAATAAATAGGCCAACCAAAAGCTCACAGCCTGGCATCTTATGTTTTTCAGAGCTAATTAGGCGATGACATAACAATATTACTTTGTGAACATTTTAACCTCGCGTTAATGAAACGAGCGTCAAACCCTTGTCATCGTTTAAGAAAAGTGGAACAACATTATCGAGAAAACAGAAAAGGAGGCAGAATGTAACGTAATTACTCTCTTTAGCGCCCGGTATAATAAGCTAATAGGTTCTGTAACTTGTGAAGCTATATAAGATATCGTTTGGACATGTTTCTTCATTTATTTCATCACCACCGCTCTAAAAACGGCGAAGGAAAACATCGTAAGGAAACCGGTACCTATGTCCTAGAATCAAAAGTTCGAAGACATGTGACATCTACCAACCTATCTACCAACCCGCACTGGGCCCGCGTGGTGGATTACAGCCCACTCTCTCTCACAGTGAAAGGCCTGTGTCCCAACAGTGGGAACAAGCAATAAAAACGCTGATTATGGTTGGACTTGTTTGCAAAAAAACACTGCATTTTTGTTGAGATTCTGTTTGATACGAAATGATACAATTGAATATAAATAATTATGTACCTAAGTGAGAGCTGAAGGCCTATTCCCGTAGTTAACCTTTTGACTGCCACAGGTCAAAAAATCAAAAACGTGCCCTCAGCGTCAAAGTCTGTCATGTAGTCGAACCGTGGCGTGCTGGGCACATTTTGGTTTGTCATCTATACATGACTGTGGCGGCTAAGGTTAAAAACGTTCAAAATCTAGTCGCAATCTCATCTCAACGACAATCAAAGTCAAAAACTTGTCAAAAATGTATGGAAATTAGAGGTATTTTTGACAGATTGAGACTAAGATAAGACTGTGAACGTTCTTAAAATTACGAGAATTGCCCTTCAGGTGTAAAAATCTTATTATTTTACTAAAGCTTGTTGCTCCTAAAATTTCAAATTACGGTGAACCAAATTGGCTTCGCCAAAAGCATTACGGCACACATATTCCAGTAACTTTTATTATGATAGTTTATTTATGTTTTTTTATAGTAGGTATTATGTTTTATCCGTTTTTAAAACAAATCATTTTAAACACCCTTTAAAATAATAGGAGCAATTTTAAAACGTAAATCCTTACGACAAATAAACGCCGCGCGCCGTCTCGTGCACTCTTCAATCAACCCAGTCGATGGTGGGCCTCGTTCCGACTTATTACTTTTAATAACCAGCTACTCGGTGACGGCATCCAGCAATTAAAATGGCAGCATTCTAGCACTAGCTTCGTATAATTTCCTGCTACAGAATTACTAGCCAGTATTGCACGGAATAAACAGTAAACATGGAACTTTATGCGAGTTTGTGTTTGCATGTAACGTTTTATGACGCAATGACATGGTTTTATGAGTGTTCCTCTGGTTGGAGCTTCATTTAAAAGTAATAATGGAATTTTTAAAGCGGATATTATTATGTTGAAAGTTTTTTATGTAGAGTAACTTTGTAGTACAATACGGTTGTTAATAAGTAACGAGAGGTAAGTAAACAACTACACGCTTTTCAAATACATAAAAATTTTCAACTTTATCGCTTAACCATAAGGTTCATAGTTGATTGGGAAGATTTGACAGTTTCGGGTAGCTTGATGTGCTGGCGTCTGTACATTTATAAAATTATTAGTTTTGTTGTCCTTAATTGTCCTTAATTTGATAACATAACACACCCTTGTTTCTCCGATTAGTTAAGCAAAGGTGAACCTTTGGTACCTACACCCAGATTTTTTTTCTTTTTTAGGATTCCGTACCACAAAAGGAAAAAAACGGAACCCTTATAGGATCACTTTTTTGTCCGTCCGTCCGTCTGTCTGTCAAGACCCTTTATCTCGGGACAATCGAGTTGAAATTAAAACTATATACTCAGGTCTACAATCCCTTGAAGCTGTGAAAAAATGTTAACTTCTAAAAAAAAGATACTGCCGTTTATGCTACAAAAAACGAATACTTCGACACTCTCAAGGGAATCAAAATTTAAAGGGTACTTCCCGTTGACCTAGAATCATGAAATTTGGCAAGAAGCAAGATCACGTAGCACAAGTAAAGGAAAAAATCTGAAAACCGTAAATTTGTAGGTACATTTAAAAAAAACACGTGATAAACTATTTACATACCTACAAAGTACGGAACCCTCGGTGCGCGAGTCCGACTCGCACTTGACCGGTTTTTTAATAATAATTTGCATACAATAAAGTGTATAATTAAATAATTTCTTCACCAACTGCTTATGATTTCGGGAAATACCTACTTACAGAATGGTATTACGAATAAGTAAAGCACAAAATGTTCGTCATTACCTACCTATGATAATAAAGTTAGCATAATAATATTAGTTTATCTCATCTATACTTAATATTATAAAGCTGCAGAGTTTGTCTGTTTGTTTGTTTGAACGCGCTAATCTCTGGAACTACTGGTCCGATTTGAATGATTATTTTAGTGTTGGGTAGTCCATTTATCGAGGAAGGCTATAGGCTATATTTTTTTTCTTCAAAATTAGGGATCTGTAATAAAATTGCTATTTTATAACACAAGGTGTAAAATCGAAAACCTATTTTTGCGTGCGCTGCAAAAACTATTGACAATAGAACAAAATAATGTACAACGGGTTTGTAGAGCCCATTAAGACCTACAAAAAAGTCCGCGAGAACATATGTCTAGCTATCATGGTTTAATCACAATAACCGATTTTGTGTTCAAAATAATTATTAAATCGTCTGAAGAAAAAAAAACCACGTTAAATATGTATCGTAATATTAATCTTTATCGAAATTAAGCATTATGTTATCAAGAGTATTTATGAAGAAGTAAAATACTTTTTGTTTCCTCTCAATCGGATATTTCGTTTAAAAGTTATCACGTGTGTAAGATGTTAAGAGTTGGTACCTATTAAGGAGTTATGGGCCATAGAGTTTTTGATCTATACTAATAATAAGGCTGAAGAGTTTGTTTGTTTGAACGCAATAATCGCTTTAACTACCGGTCAGATTTGAATTCTTTTTGCATTTGATAGCCCAATTCTTGAGGAAGGCTATAGGCTATTTAACATCACGCTATGACATGATGAAAAGAAAAAAACTCAGAGTGAACGGTAAGCGAATACGAAGTGTTGCGACGCGACGGGGTGGGGGTACAAGAAATTTCACGCGGACGAAGTCGCGGGCAGAAGCTAGTTGGAGATATTAGAGATGAAAGCATACGCGACACAAAAGGTATAACTAGAGCTGTGGTTCTGTGTATTAGGCTGTATCATTCTGAGCAAGACGGTTGACTAGCTCGGTGGACATTCACAATAATATATACTGAACATTACATGAATGAGGTTTAACTGAAAGGTATTGGTTTTATTTCTGCTTTGTTAATACATTTTGGGACCACAATTTAAAATACATGATAACGAACAGTGGGATACCTTATAATTATAGCACAAGATTATTAAAATGTTTCAAATTAAATTATGAATGTCCTATTGTGATAATTATAGTTATAAATCTACGGGAATACCCGATTAGACACAGCCAAAAAAAGCCAGAAGAAGCTGGCTTGAGCTGGGGTAATCAAAAGCCCTTCACAAACCTTATGGATGTCGCTGGGACAGACAGGATTCGGAAGGCAGAGGACAGGGTGTTGTGGCGCAGCCTGGGGGAGGCCTATGTCCAGCAGTCGACTGCGATAGGCTAAAATATTGGTTTATTGAGTCAGAAAATCCGAAAGACAGACTTACCAAGGGATATCGTGTTCCCCAGTAACTGGAATGATGAATACATGAATTTGTGCGATTCTAGACAATAGATTTTTCGTCGGTTATCAATTATTTTTAAATAATCGACGAGTAATTTCAATGTAGGGGGGTTCAGAATCATGTACTGAATCCATAGTAACAGGTTGCGCGTAGATGTCCCTGCTAACCTATAAGATATATATTGTTTATAAGCATTTTAATGTCCTATGTTCATAATTACATACCGAAAGACAAACACAAAGCCTGCAAGGTCACAATACTCACATAATTACGATCTGACGTGTTCAAACAGCAATCTATTCATGCAAATCCAATACATACATGTATTAGCAGATGCTGACCAAACATACCATACGTGTACCTAAGCTTAGAACCCATTGTATTCTAGATTGCATCGTCTGAACGCCGGATTACAATGCTAACTCGACTAATCTAGGAAGCCCACACTACTAACTCTATTCGGTAGAAGCTAAATGTTTGTGGTGGACCTCTTTTTGTACTTTGTCAGCTGCAAATAGGTTCTAAGACAGTTTTCAGTAACTTCACTGGCAAACTGTCTAGGAATCTTCTACCTAATAAAATTCGAATTTTACTCATTGACAGACAATGCATAGCCAAAATCGCTGGGTTAAGAAGCATGTTTTGCGCAAGAGTGAGAGAGACGGGAGAAGGAAGGATTTTTGAACATTTACCACCCTTTACTTTCCAAAGTATTATTTTACTATCATTGTGAATTTATTTTCCTTTCTCTGTTAGTTTTAATGTTGCTGCTTCCCTTAAAATACCATTTCAGACATCAATCTACATGGTCTTCACATGATCTGACCAAAATTATGTGAAGAGTGAGTTTGTTTCGGCCTTTCTTCTCAGAGTAGTCAGGATAGGAAAGACCGACCTCATCTCATTTTTTTTTAAGTGAATCCGATATCCTATTTACAGAATAAACAATTTCATTTCATTTCCTAAAGCCTTTAGACAGGCGATGAAAGTGAAAATTATAGAAAATCCTATCTGGCGCACGATTTGTGAATTAATTTGAACTAAAGAATTATGACAAAATACGATCGTGTTTTATTTTGGTTCAAGAAACGCTGTCTGAAAACAAAAGACAAAATGATTTTCTTAATTCAAAACATTGTTGTTAAAACAAAAGAAAAACTAAAATGAACCAAAATTTGAGTCATGACAAAAAAAACTAATTTCCATTTCAAGACAGTTCGGACACGGAACGATCAGATGTCACTGACAAAAATAAGGAGAATTTGGGGAACTTACGGCGGCCATTATGGGGATCCAGGAGCAAAAGGGTGGGTCGAGGGGGAAATAATTGTTTCGGTAAATAAACTGGCTCCGTAGATAGTGATGGTAAACCGATACGCTGGAAATGTGAGAAGGAAAGGAATTGGACAAAGGAAAAATATCTTTTGCTCATCCAAACACAAACCGAAATTGAGTATTTTTATTTTTTTTAACTTGTTAAGTATAGTTTTATTAAATAAAATAGGTACTCGATTTAGGTAAATAAACTGAACCGAACCGGTCGAAGTGGAGGTGCTCGGGGGAGGCCTATGTCCAGCAGTGGACGTCTTTCGGCTGATGATGAGGTAAATAAACGGCCTGTTCGTTTATTCGTTATAGCGATGTATCTCTACCAAAACGTATTTACATGAAAATTACATATAGCCATCCCCATCGACCATCTGTTCTGCGAGCAATGTGCCCACTGCCACTTAAGTTTGGCAATTCTTCGGGTTATGCCGGTTACCTTGGTTCTCCTGCGGATCTCTTCATTTCTGATTCGATCACTTAGGGAAACTCCAAGCATAGCCCTCTCCATTGCCCTTTGGGTGACTTTTAGCCTTCTTATAAGGCCCTAAGAATTTATTTAAATTTTCACTGACTTGTTTATCAAACGGGCTAGATTCCAATTAAAAGTATAAAGCATATTAGTATAGTGCCTATTCCTGGGTTGCCAGGGTATAAACCGGTGAGTTAGGTAAGGACCAGAAAAAGGTAGTGACAACCTGTTTGTTATGAACTTTTCTTTAATTTTAACACCGTTATGGGCAGTGTTATTTTCTAACAAGCACTTGTAATTGAATCTAAACGGGTACCGAGGTGTTACCTAAATCAGTAATTAATAACTTTTAAAAATAGACAAGCGAATTTGACAGTCACTTAGGTCGGTATCGATCTAAAAAAAATATTCCTATGAAAGACATAAATAAATCATATAAAATATGAGATAATAATACAAATAAATCATGTAGTTATAAGGTAACATAATTACTCCGTAAGTCGAAAAGTAAGTAGGTAAGGTTCAAAACAAACTTTACCAGAATACCAATCGCTTTTTGTTTAATAAATCAGATGAAAGAAAACATATAGAAATAACTCGGAAAGCTAATGGTGGTCCTATGTAAAGGGCTGCCATAACATAAAGTACCTTTCCATGGGCTTATGGTGGGTAAGAACCAACCGTACCTCCGTTACCGTAAATGGTTCTCATTTATACAATGCACCTGAAGTATTTTACTCAGTGACCTTATAAATATGTATTTATGTATATTATGTATTTATAGTATTTTTAAGTTATATTATTATTGTATTGTATGTGTTTATATGGACCTATAAACCTGAAATAAATGGATAAATAAATAAGTAACATAATTACTTAATGGTAACTAACAAATCGTTGACTGAATTCGGTATATACTGGGATAAGTCTACATTTTGGCAGTTTGAGTTAGTCATAAATTCTCGTCCTAAATCCAGTGTTTGTTTACTTTTCGTCTACTAAAGTACTACTGCAGTTGGTGAAAACTAATTTTCTGAAAATCGTATTATTTGTTTAATATATAAAGAGCTTAGTTTAGAGAGTTTTGATACTTACATATTTTTGGTGGTGGAAAACTATGCCAGAAATTGTCACCATGTAACTAGGTATCAAAATATCGTACTGATCATAAAAAAAAACATACCTATGTTTTTTATGATCAGTATCTACGATATTTTAAAAAGCAAGTGTTATTAATTGATTGATTTTATTATTTTCGCATGCAAATATATTCGATTTCTCACGCGGGAAAGTAACTTTAGTAGTAATGTTCGTAAAGATTCCTACGGATTTGTTTGATTTTTCACGATCGACACCAGTTTTCAATGGGTTGTTCCTAGAGGTCCACGAGTCTGTTGTTCTCGAAAAATTAAAATTCATACTTTACTTCCCAACCGGTCCACGACTTTTTAAAATACTTATCGAATATTTTCTTTCCCTACGGGTCCATGAAAATGTTTGATAAAGTCAGCAATAAAAGCTTGGCTAAAGGATAAATGTTTATTATTTCTATGAAATAAAAGACAATGAATATAGATAACTAAGAACTCTTTACTGTATCACATGAATGGTCGTAACCATTAAAAAATCACAGTTTTATAACAATCACAGTAAATAAATTTAATCTTAGACTAAAATAGTCACAATAAATCATCTTAATCTTACAATAAAATGAACTTAAACATTATAAATCACAGTTTCAGAATAATCACATTATATCATCTCAATCGTAGACTAAAATAGACTTATGAAATTTTAAAATATTGCAGTTTCAGAAGAATTACAGTTAATCGTCTCAATCTTAAAATAAAACAGACAACATTTAAAAAATCACAGTTAGACTAATAAAAATCACATTTTCAAAATAATCGTAGTTAATAACTATCTAAACCATCCTGTAAGTTGATTGCTATAGATTATGGTATGTACCTAATAGATACCGCTAATATTAAGTGGCCATTTTCTATCAAGAGCCTAAAACTAGTCAACAAGTCGGCTCTATATTCTTCTTTCTTACAAGAAATTGTTTTTACTTACTGTACTTTAGATATACTGACTCTTGGGAGTTCATTTAAAAACATTTAATACATTATTATATTTTTTTCATGGACCCGGTGGGTAAATAAGAACAATAGACTCGTGGAACTCTGGGAACAACCCCTTTCAATAGCACTATTTTGGTATCACATGTCAGTTTCATACTCCATTAATTATTTTTAAGCATAAACATTAGGATGTTGGCGTCTGCTCCCAACTTTCTACCGTTAAATATCGTAGCTAACATCAGGTGATCATCGTCTTGTGAACTGGGCAGTAATTGTTACATATTGATGACTATGGGAGGCTTGACAATGGGTATTCATCCAATGAAGCGTCATTGGATGTATACCCATTGTCAAGTCTCGAAAAATACAACTATTGAAAACAGATTTTTTACCATGTTTGTTGCAAATAAAAACATATCGCAAAAGAAGATAAATAACCTGTATCTAATCGATCTCGATAATCATTTCGTTATGATGGCCTAGTGGTTAAGGCCGCGCCACGCATGCTCGCGGTTCATCATCTGCCCAACCTTTTCTCAACTATGTTGGGGTTGGCTTTCAGTCTAACCGGATGTAGCTAAATACCAGTATTTTACATGGAGCGACTGACTATCTGACCTCAACAACCCAGTTATTGGGTAATACGATACCCCTTGGTAAGACTGGTTGTGAGACTTTCGGGCTTCTGACTACCCGTAACGATTGTCAAAGATCCCCGAATAACAGCCGGGACGCATGCACGAGATTGTAGGTTCAAATGCGGGGAAGTAGGTTCCAATGTGACTTCTTAAATTGATATGTTATTAAATTTCTGAGTTTATCTTAGATTTCTGACATCGGTGAAGGAAAAAATCGTAAATAAATGTGGACTAATCCATACTAATATTATAAGTTTTAAGTAGCTATTGTATTGTAACCTATAATTGCCCAATATACCACTAACGTTTACCAAATACGTTTAACACCTACCAAATGATTATTGTCACGCCAAACACTTGATTAGTAATAATTGCTTCAGTAGGTATTTGTATTGTCTATTAGTGCCTGCGACACTAATTTTATCTAAGACGCTAGAATATTAACGACGATATAGTAATTAACTGCTGAAACGTTACCTACCATAGATTATGTTGTTTTAATATAAAGTGAACTGTGTCTCAAATCTTTTTTATTAATGTAAACACAATCTAAGGCGATAATTGTGAAATCAAAATTGAAAATTTTGACAGGATTAATTTTACGTCTGAATTCATTTTGAATAATTATTATTTTTTGCGATTGATCTTGGCAAGTTAATTAAAAAAAATGCTACCACGCACGGCCTCAATTATAAATTCTCTTAAAAATCTGTAGAATAATTTACCTTTTCCACTTTATATTAATAAACAGTCCTCCAGACCGTATTTCGGTCATGGCCGCCAATCTCAACGGAAACCAGCCCTCGGCGCAGGAGATAATATTATAGTGCACTAGCTTTTGCGCAGACTCAAGTGCACTCTCTCTTCCCTCACTTTCATAGTTCGATGGGACGGCACGTAATTCGACCCACCGAACTTCATACAAAGACCGCAGGAATCCGCTGGATGCGAGAAGCACAAAACTGGTCGAAGTGGCGACGCTTGTGGGAGGGAGGCTTTGTCCAGCAGTCTTTCGTCTGAAAATATGATGATGATGAGGAAGTGGATAATAATTATAGAAAGTTAACAGATCCGATTAAGGTGAATGGATAGTGGTAGACCGTGAAATTCAAATTTTCTTACGTTTTTTGCAATTTGCAGGTCAGTGTCAGATTGTATCTTGATCAAAATATGATTCGCGACAACAGGTACATATTTAGAGAATTAGAACCATCAATACTGCTCTCCCCTGGCGACCACTGCTCTCGGTGATGATGGCTAATAACTAATAGCAATGTAATTAAGTATTCAAAATTACCTTAACTTCTCGCCTAAACGCTTAGAACTTAATAGTTCCCAACAATATCGAACAGTAAAAACCATTCACTAGTTTACAGCAAAATGCGATCACTTTTTCAATATCTAGGGAAAGTCTATTTACTAACATACCGAATATATTATTTGCCAATCGAATTGAATAAAAATACCCCATATCCCTTTCTGAAAGTACTTGCAGTTTTCGTGGAATTACGTTGTTGTGGACCTTTTCTCGAAATATGATGCGCAAATATCTAGCTTGCTTATTTATTCTGACAAATATTTTCACACCAAAAAGTATACATGAGTTGGGAATTTAGTGGCTTTGGGTGACAGGTCTCGGTGACAAGTGACATTCCAGGAATGTGAGACCTGCTTGGAGGTTGAAGAGCCGAAAAGGTTTTCTTGGGTGCGTAGTCTAGCTAGTCCAGCCAATAGTAACGCCTCTATAGCAAGATATAATCTATGGCGAGAGTTGTATAAGCCCCCTAACAATTTTATCAAATCATCTGAGAGCCTTCCTGCACGTGTCTTGCACGTTGCAGTTGCCTGGGCACACGTTACCGTGGCAATCTCTAAGAAGAATTTCGAAAACCTCCACAGATGGCGGTTCACGGACGCTCAGATCTCAAATGCGTATGCGGCACTTCTCCACAGACAATGAGCCACCGTCCATCCAGCGCCGCATGCCCTGTCACCTGTGCACTTGATGATCTTATGACTGCGTCAGTCAGCGGAGTTCACGCGGTTCAATTTTGGGCCAGAGTTGTTTGAACTTTTTGCCATCGTTATGCTAAGAAAAAGATTACCTCACTCCAGGGCAAAAGCCTCTTCTTGTACAGAGAAGGCATGTCCATTGATCACCACGCTTACGGTGATTTCAGGCTTCTATGTTATGGGTTTGGTTTCCGCACTTAGTCCTTCAATGGACCATTGATTTCAGGCTTATATGAATTATAAGTCCAGGTTTCCTCACGACGTTTCCCTTCACCGACGTCAGTAATGTCCAAGATAAACTTAGAAAGTACATATGAATTGAAATATTTACATTGGTACTTGCCCGGAATTGAACCCACAACTTCGTGCATGAGAGGCGTGGTCTTAAACACTGAGCCATCACGACATTTATTACATTCGACATTCCCGGGGTAAAATATTATTGAAGAAAGGTAAGTCAATATTTAAAGCTACATAAAAAATGAACCAGAATAAAATGTGCAAAGTGACTTTATACTCAGAGCTCTTCTCGAGATCTTTAGACATACAAGGTGTTGTTGAAATAACTGAAAACATGAAAATATGACATTTCACTCATCATTATGAAGAACTTTTACTATCGGATCAGCTGCTCCATACATACCTTTAAGTAAGTATGTCCGCGGTAACTCGACAAAATGTTGGGAACAGCAGATTTTTTTTCGCGATTCTCTATTTAGATATTGGTATCTCAGTAAAAGCCCTTTTCAGGTCTAGGGTTTAGTAAACAAAACTAAGGCTGTATAAACCAGAATATGTGTAAATTTACCTAGATAAATAAACTAATATTTATCTAAAAAGCGCCTGCTATTGCTGATTTGCTATTTAAATACCAACAAAGCGCTAACCCGCGCATAGACGCGCATGTTCAATGTTCACGCCTAAAGAGCAATTTCCATTCGCCACCCAAAATGCAAATGTAGTTTCTGTAATTCTAAATTGATATTAAAATGAAGCATGACTTTATGCAGCTGGCCTGCAGCTTCGAATAATATTGTTAGTTGCGTTCAATTGTTTTAATAATTTGCTGGAGACAGATGGAGGAATTTTAAGTTGAAGCAATTGCTTTCGTTTATGAATAATTCAAATCTCTCTTCAGCATAGCATAACCAGCCTATTACTATTCCCACTGCTGGGACACGGGCCTCCTCTCTGAGAGAGGGAGTGGGCCATAATCCACGACGCAGGTCCAGGGCGGGTTGGTGGATGTCACATGTCTTCGGTTGTTTGGTACTAGGACATGCCGGTTTCCTTACGATGTTTTCCTTCACAGTTTTAGCGCAGTGGCAGCGCAGTTTTAGAGCAGTGATGATGAAATTAAATACAAAAAGTAAAGTACCTGCTTGGGTTTGAATTCACGACCGGAGTCGGGGTCGATACCACTGGGCCATTACTGCTCCAAATCTCTCTTATTTTAAGCAAAATAAAAAATATGCCAGCCTATTGAGCAAAAAAAAATTAAAGTAAATATTTATGTAATAGCGACATTGCCCGTCGTGGTAAGCTCACGCGAAGATTGTAAGATGAAATAGACGTTTCGTGAACATTTTATATTAAACCACAACAGTAAATAGCAGTGGAAAGTAGAAAGAATACTAAGTATAAAGCCTTTGTCTGTTTTTTTTGGTTTAGTCCCATCTCTCCCCCTTCTCATCTCATCCCCTATGCGTTTATACTACAAACATTTCCTTTTTTTGGTATAAACGCATAGGGGAAGAGATGGGAAGGGGATGAGAGGGAGATGGAACTAAACCGTTTTTTTAATTGAAAATTATTACAAGTCAACTACCTATCTACCTACCTACAGAGCAGTGGTGGCCGTGTGGTAATGGCCGCGACTTACGAGTTGTAGGTCGTAGGTTCGAACCCAGACAGGCACTTTACTTTGTGTAAAATTTCATCACCACTGTTCTCAAACATTTCCATATGCAGGGTGTCCGGTAATTAATGGATATAACCTCATAAGGGGTCATTGTACTTATCATTATGAACAACTATTACTCTAAGGGACCAAACCTGAAATCGCGAAAAAAGAATCAGCTGTTTCCTACATTTTGACGAGTTACCATAATCAGCCTATAATGTTCCCACTGCTGGGACACAGGCCTCCTCTCGGTGAGAGGGAGTGGGCCGTAATCCACCACGCGGGCCCAGTGCGGATTGGCAGATGTCACATGTCTTCGAATTTTTGGTTCTAGGACATGCCGGTTTCCTCACGATGTTTTCCTTCACCGTTTTGAGAGCAGTGGTGATGAAATAATTTACACAAAGTAAAGCGCCTGTCTGGGTTCGAACCTACGACCTACAACTCGTAAGTCGCGGCCGTTACCACTTAGCCACCACTGCTCTCTATTTTGACGAGTTATGCGAACATAAATGTAGGACCAGATTTTTTGTTCGTCCAATGACCCCTTAAGAGGTTATTCATTAATTACCGGACGCCCTGCATAAAGAGCTGATTGCGTGTTGTTTTGAGTCATCAAAATATTACTCGTTTTATGTTTTTGCCAGGTTGATAGCACTAGGCTCGCTCCACATAACTGCTTGTAGTACACACACCGCATACAGGCGTGATATTATGTTATGTGTCTATTTTTCAAACAATTAGTATTTTTTTACCAATTTACCAACAGATCAAGAATTTTTGTAACAAGAAAATATAATTGCCTCATTCTATGTACAGTCACGAGCAAAAGTATGTATACACTTGGCTTTATTGAAAGGTGATTTTCTCCTTTATTTTTGAATGAAATTTTATATTACTAGGAACATAGTATTTTGGAACCCATAGGTATTTATGTAAAATGTCGTATTTCAACGTTGCATTCGTTATTTCGTGAAAAAATCGCAATTTAAAGTTGCCAAGTGTTGACATATTGGTGCTCGTGACTGTACAGGTCGCCAGCACACCAAGCGAAACGTCAAATTTTCCCAATCAACTTTGAACCATAGCTTCATCACAGCATCTTTACTTTAGCGATAAAAATGTAGTAAAGAAATTTTACAGTTT
Organism: Oligia fasciuncula; assembly: GCA_963082905.1. Lineage (NCBI taxonomy): Eukaryota > Metazoa > Arthropoda > Insecta > Lepidoptera > Noctuidae > Oligia > Oligia fasciuncula. The sequence continues at coordinate 9,328,455 of OY720409.1, forward strand.
GTAGTAGATTGATGTGCTGGCGTCTGTACGTAACTGTTACCAGAGTAGGAACATTTTCTTCCCCTTTGTTAATTCACGACTGTTTGAAAAGTTGAATGATAAGTATTTTTTCACTGAAAACTTTTCAACCAAGCCTATTATTACTTTGCTGAACTTGATTTCCCTGTAGATTCTTTTACTTTCTTTTTTTCTTGTCTCTTCTTAAAACTGATTGCTTCAGACATTTTGAAAGGTCTAAAGAAATTATTTGCAAGGATAATTGAATTTCAAGTTTAAAATGAATGGGTAGGTATCTGTGTAACAAAGTAACAATAGTTCTAAGAAAATGTTGGTACCTAGTCAAATTAGATAACCACGTTGTGGTTTAATTCAATTTTGCTTGCCTCACCGCTGGATTTAATTTGCATATTATTATTATTACTTTTAGAATATTTTGACGCGATGAGCCAATGAAGGATGAATATTGATATCTATGAAATTAATTGTTTACGGACACAGATAAAGACAATTTGTTTATTTATTTCATTAACAATTTTTACATTGTCTCGAAATGTATTACCTACATTTAGATCTAAAATAACATGAAATACCTACAACTTAAAGATAAAAAAAAATACTTATAATGAATGAATTTTAATGGTGCCCAAGACATAGGCCGTGATTAGTTTGGGACAAACGATACCTCCATATTGTAATTTTGAATTAAGAAATAAACGATTTATTTATTTTTATTTATAAATAAAAAATATTATGAATAAATCTTAAGGTGCATTCAGACAGAGCGAGGCATGCACTGCAAATGGTTTTTTTTATAATATATGTACGGTTGCCTCAGGCTGAGAAATCTAACATATAAAAGAAACACTTCAACAACATGTCTCGCTCTGTCTGGATGCACCTCTACATGAGTTAGAGAGAGAGGTAGAGTAGGCTGTATAATATGTTGTTGTTTTTATTTTATTTTGTTTTATTTTATTTAGGTAATTTGGTGCATACTTGTGCTAATAGTATTTTTCCTTATTCATAGTTTTAATTGTAAGTTAAATTAATTTTAAGACCACACTATCGCATTGGGTTACCTGTAATGATAGTGGTAGGGAGATTTTAATAAATAAATAAATGAGTGACAAGTTTTAAAACAATCTGCGTAGTAAAAAGATCAAATACAAAAAACAGAAAGATCAAGTTTAAGACAAGTTTAAGATCAAAGAAATGATTGATTGAATGGATTCCAATAGTTCGGACTTAATGATTTGTTTTCTTTTATCTTCGAAAAGTACCAATCTACCTTTTTTTTAAATAAAATGTTTGGCTATTTTATTGGTTACCTATTATAGTCCACCATTGAAATTGTGGGCCTTTGCACCATTTTCAAAGCAATAAAAATTTCAATGGCAAACCATACATACAATCATGTCTTATGTACACATACGTAATGAAATCATGAACACTAACCTCCTTACTAATAAACGTTTTATAGCGGCTGTATAGTTACACAACGCTTTGTCTTTTTCTCTCGGAAGTCAAATTACTGACTACTGAAGGAGAGAAATCGGTGTGTAACTCATCCACTAAAATACGTTTATAGGGCGACATAACATAAATTATGGATAAACAAAAACAAATGTCTCTCGCGTTCCAAAAAATCAAATAAACCGCCATTCATCGTATAGCGCGCCCAAAATCTCGAACATTAAAACTAATCAAACTAACTATAAACCTTGTTTAAATCACAGCTCCTGCCTCTGACGTCAAGTATCAAAACTATTTGAATAGACCCAACTCTGCGACGACTGTTGGTATTAGATTGTCGCTCGCAATCGCTCGAGTGTTCTTAGCTCGAGTTCTCGATTCTGGAGTTTACTCTGACTTGGTCGAGTCCCCACTTGACATTTAATCTTCGACGCATATCGATTTAATGTTTCGAATAAAATCAGATTACTTAGTTGAATTCGGTACTTAAGTAAAATCATACTGTCCGATTTCTGGTTTATTTAATTTGGTAGGATTCCGGGTTTATCTTAACTTTAATTCTTTTTTAGGGTTCCGTATCTCAAAACGAAAAACGGGACCCTTTTAAGATCACTTCGTTGACCGTCCATCATCAAGTTGAAATTAATATCAAAGAATAATTATGCTTTCTAATTCATACTACTTTTCATATTGATGAACAATTAAAAAGTTTTGGTCTATAATGGTTCGGAAAGCTTTTGTAATACTCGGAAGTAACTTTGCACTGTACCTACTTAGTAACTTGTACTCCTATCGGGGTTAATATTAATTTTAAACAAACATGTTTGTTGTTTCAATGTTTATTAATTGGGTGCCGGCTTCATTAGTTTACGGTTACGGCTATGAAATTTTAATGACGAAATAATTTCAAGTTAAAATTTGATTTTTTTTAGCCTTAGCTTAATCCAGCAGTGAACTGCTATAAAATGATGAAATACAAAAAAAAAACAGAAAGCGAAGAAAAATGAAGAAAGAATCAGGTTGAAGGGCGACCCAATAATTTACATAGATTTGTCTGTTAGATAGGTAAGAAGCAGTGAAAAAAATGAGCAAGAAATAATTTAAGGGCGGGCAGCTTTAAATTCACAAAACCATCAACGTAAATGGAAAACCACTTTGTCGTACATATAAACTTATAGAGGTATGAGGAACAGAATGTAAAGTTCACTTATACTCTATAGAAAAGGGAGGATCCTCCGACCAGACGGATGTTGTGTCTGGCGGGCAACTGCCCGATGATTCATGTCGGGCCGTTATATCTATGCTAGTTGCGCGGTAAACTCTGTTTGCGAGATGCTAGATTTTGAGTGACGTCAGTATGACGCGTTGTTCTCATGTGGCGTTGTAGATACCGCTACAAACTTACGCCTTCTTTCCATGGGTAGGCAAGAACTACAGAACACCACCTGTAACGAGTCTTTTTTTTTCCGGATGGGAAATCATCAAATGACCCCTCCTGCTCTGGGTGGAGCGGAAGGGAGTGTCAGACTCTTACTGAGTAAAACCCAACCATGTTCCTTCCTTAGCCCTTTATGTTCCGGGCGAGCGGTAACCCTTTCGGACAATCCCGCTGACCAACCTGTAACGAGTCTTACATATTCCTTTTGCCATCTGGGCATACACGCACGCCGGTTGCGAGTACTACTCACCTGATATTTCTGAAGTACATCACCAATAAAGTCTGTACATATATTTTTTTTTGTAAGGTAAGCAGTAGTATTTAAAAAAAAAAAACAAAAATAACTTAACAATAAATTTAACAAATATATTATCCACTATATTTTCCACAGATTAAAACGAGATGTTTACAAACTGATGGCAAACGTACCTAACTGTAGTCAGGGCAAAATTAATGATACTCGTATGAACAAAATAAACTAAATTAGCAAAACAAAACCCTTGTTTGTGTAAATTATTGTATCCTACGGGTCCTATAATTATAATATAATGATAATGTAAATGTCCTCCTAGGGCGTCCCCTACCGGTGTTTCCTCGCATCCGCATTGTACCTTATGCAGAGTTGGGCGTAATCAACTACTTTTGTAATCGGATTAATAATCTGATTGAAAGTAATCATGAATACATCAATCATGATTACTTTTAATCTTGATTACTTTCAATCATGACTACATTTGTAATCATTAGTTTTGATTACAATAGTCAGTAATCTTAATTACATGGGTAGATTTGATTAATTTTTTAAGCATATTTTTAATAAATGCGGTTCTATATTCAATCAGTATGTATCTTGTATGTCTGCGTTTTTCTAAAAACTTCTGATCCAATTTGGATGTCATGGACGTTTTGTACTCTTTCGTTATTTAAATCTTTAAGTAAATTCGAAAAAGAATTTCTGCGTGCTCAATTGCATTTCGAAGATACGGCACGCGGGGTGCGGGAGTGGGGTGGGGTACGGGGTACGGCCGGTAAGCCAATCGTCCGCCGCCTGCGCCCCGCTTCTTGCCATAGCGCAAGCAGTCAGTCAGGGGGGAGACAGTTAGAACAAGCACCACTTCAGTAAAGAAAGAGTCGCCATCTACTTTACTTAACCGAGAAACTATTAGTTTCATAATTAATGCTAAATCGATACCCTGAAATTAAACGTGTTTTTAAAAAATATAACACACCTCTTCCGTCATCGGGTCCTGTCGAAAGACTTTTCTCATATGCGACCATGACCAATTTACCTAAATCACACAGACTTTCAGATGAGATGTTTGAAAAGAGGGTGCTTTTAAAATCTAATTTAAGCCACACATAAAAACAATTCTTGATTGTTTTCTTAAGTATAATAATTATTAAAAAAAATTAATTCATGAGACTGATCAAAAAATAAAGATGATTTACAATGTTAATGATTTTATTTTTCGAATTCCTAAATGTAGTTAGTATGCATCAATCAAAAAAGTAATCAAAAAAAGTAATCAAAATAACGATTACAAACTAATAATCATTAATCACCGATATGATTACTTTCTTGATTAATTTCCGTAATCTGTAATCTTGATTGATGATTACAAAATGTAATCGTAATCCTTAATCATTAATCTGATTACATTTTGCCCAACTCTGACCTTATGACCTCTCCTCATGACCAAAGCATCTAAGGCAAATTCAAAGCATTTATTTCAAAACAGGCACATAAAAGGCACTTATGAACGTCAAAAATTACAATAAAAATAAAAAATAAAAAAAATCAATAAAATAGAATTGATGGTAGTCGCCCCTTGCAAAAGGTAGTTTTCGTATGGAGAAGAGTTACTCATTTTAAAAGGTTTTACAATATTTTACATACAATAATTATATAATAATAATACGTGAAGACGATGCACCTAAAATAAAAATAAATAAACGGCCGAGCTAAGCCGCCCCCGCAAGAGATGTTATGTGAGGTCGCCATTGTAATTTCTCGTCTAGCGTGATTCTCAGAAAAACCGTTTGATCAACAAATTCCAGGTTTTCTCCATTCAGTATGATGTAACATTAAGCAATCTATAAAAAAATTGTCGCTACATCTTCTTTTAAACCGCACCGTTGCCTTATTACATTATTCCTCAGCTTACTATTCATAGTTACACCACACATACTTCGCAAGGAACGCATTTCCACAGCAGTTATTCTACTTTATCGAATTGTCGCAAAATAGGCCCAAAAGATTGATTTAACTTACGACCTAAACAATCAACATTTAAACAACTATTTCTTAAACTAGAGTTACTTTTGCTTGTGGGTGAAGTATACGTAGAGGGCTTACGACGTCCTACACGTTCAGTATGATAATGGATTTAGGATGTTCATGGTTGGATGATCATGGGGCTTCCGCGCTTCTGCAGCGCTTCGCAGATGTTCGCGAAAGCCTGTGTTGACGATTTCCATGCCATAATCAAAAAGAGGACGGTGTCAATAATGGGTACGTTGCGCCCCAAGAGAATCCTTAAAACATTGTTTGAAAAGGTTGACAGCCCTTTTATTGGGCACTGGGTTCGGGACGTGCCGACATGTTGAGCCACGTATTTATTAGTTGATGTTAAGTCAGCTCGTAAGTCTTACTAACATAGTTTTTAAGCCGTTGTTACTAATAAAATATGGATTGTGTCTACTTTATATATGTCACGGCTAATAGCCGAAGTGCGGCTACACCTAGTTTTAGCCGGCCGAAGTGCGGCTACACCTAGTTTTAGCCGGCCGAAGTGCGGCTACAACTAGTTTTAGCCGGCCGAAGAGCGGCTACACCTAGTTTTAGCCGGCCACATGCGGTTCGTGTGTATTTCGGGAGGCGAAATAGGATGCAAGAGCGAGCGAAGGGCACCTCGAGGTTCGGTTTAGTTAGGTTGCTTTAAACCCGTTACACAAAAATAGGAGCCCCGCCAAGCGGGGCTCCGTCGACGTAGGATGCACCCCGAGGTTAGGTTTGGTTAAAACTAGGTGTAGCAGCACTTCGGTTATTAGCCGTAACATATATATATATGTAGTTAACTTTAGTTTAAGAAATAGTTCTTATTTAAATGTTGTTAGTTTTATACTAGATTTTTGATACGGTCGACTGTTATTCGGATTGTGGGATAAGATTTAAAAGTCAGGTCGAGATACGTAACAAAGGCTCCGATACCAAAGGGAAGTCATCGTTATAAATGCCGTGACCACTGACAAATAGTTCTCTTTGCATTCCAATAGGTTTTACTTGGAAGCTAGTTCATTTATGCATGCATGGATTTAAACTAGATGGAAGATGGCATATCATACAAAGATTTGAGGAAGATGCTTTCATAATATCAACAAGGATCCGTGACAAAGCGTACCCTGTAGTAACTTTTTGCAATAACTAGGTACATGTACAGACATCAAGCTACTATAATCTGTCAAATTTCTTTAATAGATTTTCAATTTTATCGCTAAAGCATAAGGCTCAAAGTTGATTGGGAAAATTTGACAGTTTCGGGTAGCTTGATGTGCTGGCGTCTGTACATAATACATTTAAGAGACTACCTTGTTGGTTTAGTGGTCGCAAGTGTTAGTGCTGAGCATGAGGTCCTTGGTTCAATGCCCAGGTCGAGGAAAGTGTTATTGGGTTTTGCCATCTAGAATTTCTCAGTAGCAGCCTGGAGTCAGGATTTGTGCCCGGTTGATGGCAATAGGCTCGCCCCCTATTACATGGGACTTAAACATAACTGAGAGCAGTGGTGGCCAAGTGGTAACGGCCGCACGAGTTGGAGGTCGTAGGTTCGAACCCAGACAGGCGCTTTACTTTGTGTAAATTATTTCATCACCACTGCTCTCAAAACGGTGAAGGAAAACATCGTGAGGAAACCGGCATGTCCTAGAACCAAAAATTCGAAGACATGTGATATCTGCCAATCCGCACTGGGCCCACGTGGTGGATTACGGCCCACTCCCTCTCATTGAGAGGAGGCCTGTGTCCCAGCAGTGGGAACGTTATAGGCTGATTAAGGATTAAGGAAACATAACTGGTGAAATGTGTGTGTTGTGTACTATATAGGTACACCACTGCCTTACCCTTTGCGGATCACGTTATCCGGTTGCTTAATTCACAAAACCCCCTACGACTCCCGGGCGTCACGTTACAAGAAATTATTATTGCGTGTATTTTGGCGACGGACGCTTGTTATGTTAATATACATATAACCCACCAAAAACAAATGTGAAAAAACGGGCCAAATTCGCGTCGGACTCGCGCTCGGAGGGTTCCGTACCACAGGGCAAAAACGAACACGTTTGTTGTATGTGAGCCCCACTTAAATATTTATTTTATGCTGTTTTTATTATAGCGGCAACAGAAATACATCATCTGTGAAAATTTTAACTGTCTAGCTATCACGGTTCATGAGATACAGCCTGGTGACAGACAGACGGACGGTGCAGTCTTAGTAATAGCGTCCCGTTTTTACCCTTTGGGTACGGAACCCTAAAAAGGGACCAAGTTCAGTGCGAAGAAAGTATAGGATTGTCAGCTTCGCAGTTAAATAATCTCAATGGGTACCAAATTCAGAAAGGCAGGAGGAATGAAGTTTGCTCCTTGGTACTAAATAATATGTAACTTGGCAAGTTTACAAAGTTAAACTTTATTGACACTTATTATGGGCTCATTTGTTTGTGACTCAACCGTGCTCAATAGGCTTTTTGTAACTACGTATTATTGGTACTAATAATAGACGTGTTCGAAGCAGTCAATCTAAGTCTAGATTTTTCTGCGAGACGATAAGAAACTGCCGTAGTCGAACTCTGAAGGTACCAAGAAATTTAAGATTCCTTATCGCCGCCCCGGGGAATATTGTTCCAGCATTTAGATGCAGCATACCTAAAACTTCCCCTAGAATCAGAATCAGAATGCTTTATTTGTAAACATAGGTCAAATTACAATAGTGTGCGAGATGTTACAGGTAGGTAGATCCTCTATGTTTTGCCCAGAGGCGTACAAATATATTAAATTGACATTGTCGAATTTTTTATATATAATCATGAAGTGGTAGACTTGTGTAAAATTATGTAAACTTTCACATTAGTAATAAAATCAATATTAATAGCATGCATAACAATACAAATTGAAAATAGAATTAATTTCAATAAATGTCAAATATATTAAGTTAAATGTCATAATAATGCTAATGTCAAATAAAATTCAAAATCGTCAAGCAAATATACATTTTAAGATTGACCCAATGTTAATTATCTGGAGGAGAAAGTATAGATCTGTCATCGAAATAGTCCTTTATTGAGTAGTAGCATTTATCTATTAGGATTTTCATAAGTACTCTCTTGAATTTGTCGAGATTTAGTGACTTCATCGTTTCAGGCAGCTTGTTATATATTTTTGTGGCCATACAGAACGTACTTTTATTCATTAGGGCTGTTCTGCCATGTGTTATTTCGAGCTCTAACTTATTTTTGTCCCCTAAAAGCAGCTGTCTTGTGTGATTGAGTAGAGAGTTGCTGCGAGCACTGTCTACTTGCGCATTCTTTTCTACTAGCGATCCAGCTCAGTTTATTGTACAGGTAAGACGGCTGTTTGTACTTTATTACTCCAAAAAGTAGGCATGCCAAGTGCAACTTACGACGTGATTTCATCTTGAGGATTGAGTGGTTATTTGAAATTGGCGTTACGTGACTTCTAGGTGAGATTGAGAAGCAAAATCGAGCGCAGGCGTTTTGCACTCTCTGGATCAGTCGATCAGTTCTTGCCAGTAGTCGAGGGCCAATTACTACGTCCGCAAAGTTCAGATTAGACAACACGAGAGACTCAGCCAGCTGGATCCGCAGTTCCTCTGACAGATAAAGCCTTATTTTATACAAATGCGCACATAACGCTTTGCCTGACTTGGGTATTGACCCCAGGACCTCATGCTTCGCAGTAGCGTTTGCGACCACTAGACCAACGAGGCTAACAATATGATTTTCTTTGGAAACAGGTCAAGTTAGCAACGAACGAACTTTCTTTCAACTGCATAAAACTTGGCACCCATTTAGATCTTAATTCTTTTTGAGTTAGTTACGTTGGCCGTTGATGCGTTACTATGACGTGGTAGATATAGCAGGATTAAACCGTCTAAAGGTGAAAAATGCCCTAAAAACTGCAGCGAAGAAAATGGTTCAGCGGGATTGTCCGAAAGGGTTACCGCTGGCCCGGCACATAAAGGGCTAAGGAAGGAACACGGGTGGGTTTTAGTCAGTAAGAGTCTGACATTCCCTTTCGCTCCACCCAGAGTGGGAGGGGGTCATTTGATGATGACCCATCCGAAAAAAAAGGTGAAAACTGCCCTAAAATCGTTCTCTCCTTCAAAATATAACAAAACAGATAGAATGATAGATGACAACAATACATGGAATTTGATCATAAATTACAATTTATCTTGTCTATCCGAATGAACGTGTTGCCATTACCTTTTGTGTTTACGTTAACAAGATTTGTGACTGACATGACAATAGATAAATGGGTCCCTTTAGGAGTTAATCAGTTTTTTAATCTCAATGTTTTAGAATGAAGCTACTGCTAACGCTACACAAAAAATCATTCACAAGAATTCATTCTAATTTTGTGAAAGGGTTTGTCCGAAATGACTCAATATTACAAATACAGTCTTTTTTTTCTAACCTAACAGCAACTTTATTAGGAATACCGAGAATAAAGATCATTGTGATTTGGACAGAGTTACCAGTGCCAGTAGCTGCAACCAAAAACCAACCTTATAATAACATGAATAAAGAGGACTGTGATTTCGTAAGAACTGTGCTTTTGTTTTCAGACCAATACTACGATTGACCCAATAAAACTTACGAGTATGGGCATCGAATGAAATTGAATAGGTTGTAAGGCTGCCAGTCTATTGGGCTTGAACATGAAAAACATTTACCTAAAAAAAATCACTAAGTAAAATCGCGTATCTACTAGACCCTGGTTCATTCAACATGGTTACAGGAGCGGCGATTAGTTTCATTAATAACTTTTAATCGAAGGCGTTTGCCCTGTAGTGGGACACCACAGGCCTTTAACAGTAAAAATACCTTTCAATCGCAAAATGCATATTATGACGAGCATACTGAATCCGCTTACATTCTTCGGTTCGACCACATTGCCGTTCGCTTTGCTCTGCTTCAGCGGACAGGGACACTACTCTGCACCCTCGCTATTCTCTGCTTACTCGCTCCACCCCAAAAGACATGTAGTCTAACAGAGAGCAAAGTCTCAAATATAGCAAACGCATCAATATTTTATTGAATACACAAGTTACCACTCAAACGTAGGTAGTTTAAATTGCTGGACGTAAATCCTAAACTTGTTCCGACTAAACTGGATAGTGTTGAAATCTTGATGACGTCACAATTTATTGGGGTGAAGCAGCACTACCTTTTTATGAGTTCATCGTTGTCTAGGGTTGGCAGTTTCTTTGCATTTTGTATTGGTCTATTTCGATTATCTACCCTTTGTTGTTGGCAACACAATCGAACACTGCCATAATGTAAAAGGTTCATTTTCTTAGTCTCGGCACCCCTACCCTATCGTTTATAAAAATTTGAATAAAAAGAAATAACCTTTGTTGAAGAAAAGTGGGACCAAACTCATGAATATTTTTTATTTTATTAATATAAAAATGTGGGTAGAAAGGATGACCGCAGCCCTAATCATTAAAATTGAGAACGCCAGGGCAGTGGTCTCATTATAGTTGTCAGGCTATATCTCGTCGTGGAAAGCTAGCCTGTTAATTTGAAGCTGAACTGAATTGAGCTAAAACATCAGTCTGTCTGATGCATTTGGCTTAGTTTTGAGTCTAAACTTGCATTATGTCACCAGTTTCAATTCTATATTGAAACTGGTGACTGCAAGTTTAGCGTACTCAGGGCACAGTGTAATTACTTACAGTGGTTCAACGAAAGCTGCGGGGATGCGAAGGGTTCGGGCTTATGGGTAGAGTATAATTACCCGAACTGAAGAATTGCTTTTCGAGACATAAGTGCTCAGGTTGAATTTTTTTAGTTCCTGTGAAATGTATTCAAGGATCTTTTGGAAGGTACTTGAATGACACTGACATTTATTTTAGGAAAACTTACAGCTAAACAAATACAGTAAGTAATAATTGATACAAAATAAGGCCAATTACAAGTTTCCACGTGTAGTATTAAAATCATTATGAAACAGAAAAAAAAAATATAATAGACTTTAAGCAAAACAGAAAAAAACTACATGGAAGCGTTTAGTCGTGAAATTGTTTTATGGCATTGTATTTGATAAAAAGATGGTGGTGTTGCGATTTTGGCCACGTGCCAAAACCAGTCTGTAGTAGCTCTGTAAGTTTCACTATGGTAGGTACAGGTGCGGTAGGAAGTTAACAACTACTAAAGGGTCGCACGTGAGAGTTTTGGGGTATGCAAATCACCTGTTCATGAATTCTAACCGCATTTAGTAGGTGGGAATTCTCGAGGTGAGCAAGCGTTTAGAGTGGAATCTGAGGTTTGAAAAAAATTCAATTATACCTTTTGCGTGTAAAGTATTTTTCGTGTAGAGTATTTAGAATTTATTACAATAAGTCATATGTAATCAATCTGCCTAGCCTTTTCCCAACTATGTTCGGGTTAGCTTCCAGTCTAACCGGATGCAGGTGAATACTAGTATTTTTCAAGGAGCGACTTCCTACCTGACTTCCACAATCCAGTTACTGGGTAACACGAAATCCCATGGTAAGACTTGTTATCAGACTTTTTTTGGGATTCTGCTTGCACTTAACGACTGTCAAAGATCTACGAATGACAGCCGGGACCAAGAGCTTTTTGAGACACGAAGGGGTTTCGATATGTAATGGATGGTCACCCAGCCATGAACCAACCGCGGCAAGCGTAGCTGAACCTTCAATCGATCAGTGCGGCTGTCATTATGTAGCCACGGCCCACGAGCGCCTCGTTGTACGTCAGTAGTTTACAAATGAACTAAGATTATTGACCTTTGACAAAGAAGCCTTTGAATAATACTAACATGTTTCGGAATTTCCAAGTGTAGCGATATCTACAACGCGACATGCGAACAGCGCGTCATACTGACGTCACGCAATCCTGCATCGCGCAAGCAGAGTTTACCGCGTTGTAACGGCCCGACATGAATCATCGGGCAGTTGCCCGCCAGACACAACACCCGTCTGGTCGAAGGATCCTCCCTTTTCTATAGAGTATGAGTGAGCTTTACACCCTGTTCCTCATACCTCTATACAAGTTTAGATTTGTTTGATAATTATAAACGTCAAAGAAACTAAGTAAATATTAGCTAGCATATTACATGAACGTGAATGAAGCTTTGTGTGTTTTTTACTCTCATGCCGATACAAATCTAAAAGAAAAAACTGGCCAAGTGCGAGTCGGAGTCGCACACTAAGGGTTCCGTACCACAAGGCAAAAACGCCGAAAAATCAGGTTTGTTGTATGGGAGCCCCATACAACAAACCTGATTTTTCGGCGTTTAAATATTTATTTTATTATGTTTTTAGTATTTGTTGTTATAGCGGCAACAGAAATACATCATCTGTGAAAATTTCAACTGTCTAGCCATCACGGTTCATGAGATATAGCCTGGTGATAGACGGACAGTGGAGTCTTAGTAATAGGGTCCCGTTTTTAACCCTAAAAAGAGGTAAAATTTGTTAGTTTGTATGTAGAGTGTAACCTTAAAACTGCTGATCCAATTCCGAAAATTCTTTTACTAATGGGAAGCTACCGTACTGCCTTGTGTGATAGAATATAATTGTCATATTTAATATTAAACAAGAAATTACACGCGTCGAAGTCGCGGGCAGAAGCTAGTAAAGAGATAAAATTGTTTCTTTAGAATTAGGTTTGTAAAGAAAGAACTCTCCTCTCTCTGAAGTAGATACTGATCCCACTAAAAAAAAAACACTTTCAGTGATAGAAAGCTACAATTCTGCCAAGTTCCATGGGACGTGTTTTATAAATAATCTGGTGAAAATATAAACAAATGGATCAGAAAACGTACCAATGGCTGACAATTTATAGTAAGCACCACTTACAAATTGAGTGTTTTGATTTAATTAAACCCGATAATCTAATTTTAAATCGCCTTAGAGATGTTTTTGTTTGACAATTAGGTTAAATTTATAATTTGTTTTCGTCGACGCTTTTACAATTACAATTTAATCATGTACTTATTATAAACTAGAGCATACCACACTCAACAAACACACTTACATACACTTGTACACACAAGCAAACACAGCCTCAGGCACTCACTCACACTCACACATACACACACCCCCCCCCCCCCCACACACATAAAAATATACGCAAAGAAATGTACGCAAAATCCGCGCATTGACGTGGAGTTGCGGACACCAGCCCGTATTACCTGTTACCTATTTTAAACTATATTTTCTGGAAAAACTGGTGAGATATAAAGTTAAAATCTTATAAATACCTACAGATGCATACATTACTCCTTAGTGAGTGATTGCTTATGAACCTGATTAGGGTTTATTTTGACTTTCATCAGATACTTTTAGAGCAGTCTATAGACATGTTAAAACACGCGGACGAAATCATGAGCAGGAGCTAGTACATAATAGAATAAAAGAATAGTGATTATTATTTATTTTATCTCTATGAATATTATTTTACACACTATGATAAATATAATATTATAAATGCGAAAGTAACTCTGTCTGTCTGTTACTTTACCACGCCTTAGCGGCTGAATGGATTTGAATGAGACTCACAGATAGATCAGGGTTTGAGTTAGGACATATAAGTTACATTCACGTGGGATATTTTCGGACCTCCACGCGAGCGAAGCCGCGGGTATAAGCTAGTTTCTACACTGAAAGAAATAAGCAGTAAATAAAAATGAAAAAACATTGATCTGAACTGCTTTATACAGTTCCATATGAGCGTTCAAAACAGTATTTTTTACCAAAATGTTACCGTCATCGTCATGACAGTAAACTTTAACGTTTTAAGTAGCTAAAAGGTCAGAAAATTAACTGTTTTATTTATTTGGTGATATCGTTCAAACCATTCAAATTTACGTACATTACAGTAATGGTGGTTTTCTTTTTTTTTTTCTTTTTTACAGATAGTCTGTTCAATCATTAAAAGTTACTGTTTGTCTTTTACTGTTTTACAAACATTTCTTCTTATTGAATAAAGTCAGTAAGCTTTAGTAAAATCGTTTTAATGTAGTGTAGTAAGAAATTATTATTTTCAGTGCAATAGACAACTAGACTTCGTTATGAATTTTATTCATGTGCAGCAACTAACAATACCTTCAGCACACCTAACTTACAAATGTCAAGTGTTCAAATGAAGCCGCAACTCAAAGGCTACACTAGATAACTAAAAACTTCTACAGAACAGAACTACCTTTGTCACACAGTCCCCGCTATCGATGCAAATTAGTCTGAAACTGTTCCTGGATCTAGCGAATTATATTTTAGAAGTTATAGCTGTGTTAGTTTGAAAATTATCTAGTTGAAAACAAGAAATGGGGTTTGTATTATGAGGTATGCACTTAATGCTTTAATTTAGTCATGGACAACCCGCATAATCTAACTTTGCAAACCTTTACAGATTCTGGGATTCAGCTGTACTGCACAAACTGTAAGTAAAACACATTAGCCAAACGTAGATAGCTACGTTCGTGAAAGTCAGATAGGCAGTCGCACCATGTGAAATACTGATATTCAGCTGTATCCGTTTAGACTGGAAGCCGACAAAACATACAGTTGTGAAAAGTTTAGGCAAATAGATAGATGGGCTACCAAAATGAAAGGAGGTTTAAGTGGTGTCTTTTGATCCTTGTAAGTGAACGTTAAAGGCTAGAATATTTATAATTAAGGAGGTCCTATGATGAAAAGCCGATTAGTAGTTTTGAATATTTAACTCTTTCAAAACATCTAATCGGCTTTTGATCTTAATAATTATAATAATTAGAACTAAAACCTTTTTCATATTTGCTGTAGTATTTATTACATTCATGGCGATTTTCATGCCATCAAACTTTTATACCCACAAAAAGTCTTAAACTTGAGAATATTTTTTTGAATTTTTGACAGTTTTTGCATACTAGAACTGTCAGACGTCAATTTTATTCAACGGATAAAATATATCCGACTTTGGTAAAATCAGCCCTCAATTAACTTAAATTTATTTACATTATAATTATATACTAAAGCATACTGACTCGACATGGATTAAAGTAAAAATTATTCAATCGTGAGTGAAATACAATTTTCACACATCGCAACGACATGCTGCAAGCATATAGGCTTCTTGCACTCAAAGCAACAGTATTTTGTCTTCCTGTCTTTGGACGAAGGACAGTCTCTGCACCGCTTGTATGGTTTGGGATCAAATGGATTGGGTGGTGGATCGATCAGCGACTCTCCCATTTGTTCAAAGATTCGTTTGCGCAGTTCACGAGGCAAGTTATTTTTATCCTTCCTCATTCTAAGGTGAGGTTCAAGTAACGCTAAGCCTAGCTTTCTATTAAACTCGCATCTTCGTTCTTTTCTACTACAGTTGTTATTTTCACGATAAATTATAAAGCCGTTTATAGCAGCGACATTCATCATAGTGTAAAGTATTATATGGGGCCAGCTCCTACAATAATTCCGGACATCGTACATTTTGCTGAGTTTATCAACAAACTGCACACCTGTTTTTGTGGAATCATAAAATGATACCATTTCTGGCTTTGGCTTTTCATTGCATTTAAGGTCCATAGTCGCGTCATGATGAAAAGAGGATACCAAAAGGACAACATTGGATTTTTTCGGCATGTACGATACAAGTGTCATGTCTTTCTGGAATCCAAATCGTGAGCTATGCACCGTCCTTCCACGAGTAGTCAAGAAACTGTGCGGGATCCCACTTTTGTTTTTTGTAAGGGCTCCTGTAGACGTCAACCCGTGTTCCTTCAGTAAATGTTGGACTAGTGGGAAACTTGTGAACCGGTTATCAAAGGTCACATTTCTATTTGTTTTGCTGACCGGCTTCACCAATCTTTCAACTATGTCAGCTGGTTGGTAGCTGGTAGCATACGGTCCATCAGGTTGATCACCTGCATGTATTTCGAAGTTAACTGTGTAAAATACTTTAGTATCTACTAACGCATACATTTTTATTCCATACGCAGCAGATGTGTTTGGCATAAATTGTCGGAAAGGACAGTCACCACGGAATGGTACATATTTTTGATCGAGTGAAAGAAATTGGCTGGGTGTATAAGCTTCCTGACAATTTTTAACGAATGTATTAAATATCGGTCTGACTGGAGCAATATTATCTAATTTATTTCTTTCTTGTCGAGTAGAAGCGTCATCAAAACGCATGCAACTATGTATGAAATTAAACCGTTGTATTGACATGGTCATCCTAAAAATGTCAACGCCAGTTCCATCGGATCTCCACAAGTCAGTCAAATTGTATCCAGTAGGATTATTTATTCCAGCTATATACATTAACCCGAATAAAGCCATCAGTTCTTCTTTAGTTGTCTCTTTGACAATATGAGTTCTTGTTGTTCTTGTATTAATAGGTTTACTAGTAGGATTAATATCAGGAGACATTTTTGATTGTATTTCAACGTTAGTATGATGTAGTATTTCTTCAATCATGTCATCATTGAAGAACAAATTCCAACATTCCAGTTCTGTTTTAGCTTTCTGAGCACAAGGTTTTGCACCGGGTTGGATTAGTTCGTCAGGCTTTTTTGTAGCTTGAATTGGATTAGCATGCCATATACTTGTCTCATCTTTACCCATGTAAGTGGTATCTTCTTTCTCGCTTTCTGGAACTGCGTGTCCTTCTTCATCACTTATTTCCTGTTCTGTGTCACTGCCTGCGGTTATTATGGTAAGATTATCATTTTCTTCGTCGCTGCCAAATTCGTCTCCTAACAACGCATCACAGAAATCGAACATCATCGTCTGGTCCGTATTTGCCATGTTGATGAGATCTGTAAAGAATGGATAGATATGGGTAATAATTTGAATCTAAAAAAATAAACAGTAAGGATAACAGTAAATTACATTTTGGATAATTCAACACTATTCCATCATATACGCGGCGCATTGTCATATTGATTTATTCCTATTCCAAAGCGTTAGCTTTCATTCAAATTGGCATTGTTAGTGTGGTAAAATCATAGTGCAATTTATTAAACTAGCTTCTGTCCGCGACTTCGTCCGCGCGAAATTTCACCCTCCCCACATTCACCCTCCTAGGGTTGGAATTTCGGAAAACCCTTTCTTGGTGGATACCTAATCTTCACAAAGAACACACCCTCCAAATGTCATGTTTCTAGGACCAGCGGTTAAGGCTGTGCGTTGATATATCAGTCAGTCTGGACTTTGAAATATATAGATTAACCATTTGGAACATTTTAATGAAATACGCTAGAACGCTTTATAACTAGCTAAACCGAGCATCATCAAAATATCATAAATTGGTGTACATCCAACCACATACGTCAATGGTAACACCTGTACTACCAAAACCGCACTTAGTGCTAAATTATAAAGGCGTTGTTATTGTCAAATTGTTAAGTACAGTTGACTGTACAATGTTAATATTGTTATAAAATAAAGTTGTTGACACCTGATATAATCTTAGAATATTCATATTCAATCGTAAAACAAAAGATTACGTCTCAGGGCGTAATCTTTAACCTTACGCTGGAGTTCGAATCCCAGTTAAAGGGCGATTTTACCAAAGTTGGATATCTTTTATCCGTGGAATAAAATTGACGTCTGACAGTTCTAGAATGAAAAAACTGTCAAAAATTCAAAATTTATTCTCAGGATAAGACTTAAGTATTCTAGATATAAAAGTTTGGTGTAATTCGCTCTAAATGAGGTAAACTTCTTGCATTTTTCTGTAAGGACCGTTAATAACAGCAGTTTAGAGTTTGTTATGATGCCCGAGCGATACCAGTAAAGAAATCAATACCAAAGAAAGGACATTTGGGTACGCCACGTACCTACCTACTCAAACTGCCAGACCATGACAAAAACTAACAGAACAGATAGAAAAAGAAGTCGGTTAAAAAATCACATTAATTCACAATAATAGGTATAATACTTTACAAAGTAAGCAAATGTCATTGTTTCAATAAAATTAATTAACATCAATGTGCATATTAAAAAAAAATCACAACAAAAAAAAAAAACATTAATTATGTAAAAATTGGAACCAGCTCAATCCTAAGCCTTTTTGTCCCCAATATAATCTTTAACGGTATAAAAGGCTTTCTGGCATAAGTTACGTTTAATGAATGATTTGAACTTGAACGTGTGGCTTGGAAGTTTATTATAAAAGCGTATACATACATTGGCATCATATAATCACTAGAATCAGCAATACAACTCCTTAAGTTAGAACTGACCTCAAATGACATTATTTTGAGAGCAGTAGTGGCCCAGTGGTAACGGCCGCGACTTACAAGTTGTAAGTCGTAGGTTCGAACCCAGACAGACACTTTACTTTGTGTAAATTATTTCATCACCACTGCTCTCAAAACGGTGAAGGAAAACATCGTGAGGAAACCGACATATCCTAGAACCAAAAATTCGAAGGCATGGGCATCTACCAACCCGCACCGGGCCCGCGTGGTGGATTACGGCCCACTCCCTCTTATAGAGAGGAGGTCTGTGTCCCAGCAGTGGGAACATTATAGGCTGATTAAGATTAAGACATGATTTCACGAAATTGTCATTCGATATGAACTTGAGAGTTGTATTGAAGATTTTTTTATACCCTGAATTATATTCAGATCAACATACAATCTTGTACTGACCTGCAAATTGCAAAAAAACGCAAGAAAATTGGAATATCGCGGGCTATCCTGACACTTTCACCTAAAAACGACAACCATATATCTACCCATAGCCATCTCTAGCTACATTATTATGTCATAAATTTCACCAGCTGACATTCACTATACCTAATATCTATTCATGCTACCAATGTAACTCAGCATCTGCCTAGCCTTTTCCCAACTATGTCGGGGTCGGCTTCCAGTCTAACCGAATGCAGCTGAATACTAGTATTTTACATGGCGCGACTGCCTATCTGACCTCCACAACCCAGTTACTGGGTAATACGACACCCCTTGGTAAGACTGGTTGTCAGATTTTCGGACTTCTGACAACCCCTAACGACTGTCAAAGATTCACGAATGATAGCCGGGACCAACGGCTTAACGTGCTTTCCGAGGCACGAAGGGGTCTTGGTATGTAAAGATGATCTCCCATCCATGACCAACCGCGGCAAGCGTAGCTTAACATGATCGATCGACCCGTGCGGCTGTTATTACTTAGCCACAAGCCCCTCCACCAATGTAACTGGCCGCTTATAAACAAAACAAAACAAACACGTGTAGATAGGTACGTACCCATGCAAACTCACACAATGAAACACTCCGCGCCTGCGTAATGATATACCTACACTCGTCTATGCCTACACTACACTAAACGCATTGAATTGGAAAACCTTTTCAAAGGTAAACTTGAACCTTAAGTACTTATAGTCGTATAGAAGACGAACCTAAGAGATTACGTCACCAATTATAGGTATACGTTTTAGACGAAACTGTAACATAAGTCACTCGGGTATAAATTACCCACCACACTGCGCTCGTCCTACTTTTGCTGCGTGCGCAGTAACACTGAGGGGATTGGGAGCAAGCGAGGGGGACTTGAGCTGCGCGTCACTCCAAGGTCACCGACACCGGCATAATGAACGATCGTTGCATCTTGAGGCTGGGTATCTAATACCCAACCTTAACTTCACTGCATTTGGAATGCTTATTGCATGATAGAAGACAAGTATACTGGCACGTTGCTATTGTTATTGTTGGGTACGAGATACCCAACCGTAATTCTGAGGACATAAGAGTTGTTATTACATGACGCAGGATGTGTGTGGGTCACTGAGATGTGGTATGCCTCGTATTTATAATATGTAGAACATGGGCTGGGTGTGAAAAACCCGACCTTAATGTCACCGGTAAGAATGCTTATCATTTTTTCAGAACTGAACTGGCAACTTTTAAATAAGTGCGTACTTCTAGTAGGGTGGTCGGTAAATCCCAGGCAGGCGCTTTACTTTGTGTAAATTATTTCGTCACTGATGATTTTCTTCACCGTTTTGAGAGCAGTGGTGACTACTGCTCTCAAAACGGTGAAGGAAAACATCGTGATAAACCATGAATGTCCTAGAACTAAAAATTCGAAGACATCTACCAACTCGCACTGGACCTGCGTGGTAGACTACAGCCCACTCCCTTACCCTCTCGAAGAGAGGAGGCCTGTGTCCCAGCAGTCGGAACATTATCGACTTAGGTACTATGCAATAGGTAGGTATAGGTTCTCACCTCCGTTTTTTGGTGAGCTCGGATATCAGGATTCAGGTTATCACTGGATAGGATTTAAATTATAGGAATTGGCCATTAGTGAAGGATGTCTGAGATTACCACCATGCCAAGAAGCTTAGCTGTGTTCCGGTTTAAAGGATTGGTTGTTGGTGTAATTACAGGTAGATACATGAGACATTTCAGGTTTGCCGCTGGGACGGCAACGCACCTGCCATGCCACTGGTATTTAAATGTGCATAGGCGGAAATAAATCAAAAGTCATTTTATTGAAACTAGAGTGAGAATCAGCGCTTTTTGAATGTCAAATTACACAAGGCATTTCCCCAAAACACCCACCCTTCACCACTTCCTGGTGCTTTAGCTGTGAAGAAGAAGTGACGCAACAAACTCCCCAGCAGCATTAACAGCTGTCATGTACCTACAGTTAGAAGAACTTACATAATCAGCCTATAATGTTCCCACTGCTGGGACACAGGCCTCCTCTCTGTGAGAGGGAATGGGCCGTAATCCACCACGCGGGCCCAGTGCGGGTTGGTAGATGTCACATGTCTTCGAATTTTTTGGTTCTAGTACATGCCGGTTTCCTCACGATGTTTTCCTTCACCGTTTTGAGAGCAGTGGTGATATACTCGTAATTTACACAAAGTAAAGCGCCTGTCTGGGTTCGAACCTACGACCTACAACTCGTAAGTCGCGGCCGTCACCACTTGGCCACCATTGCTCTAGAAGAACTTGATTCTATACAATACTAACTACTTGACATTCAATCAATCTGGCGAGCCTTTTCCCAGCTGGTTCGGTTTCCAGTATTTAACATTACGAAACACAAAACATTAAATTAAATTATTTGCCACATTTCAGCTAGCACAAGCCAATATAGCAATAAAAGCTTAACATCAGGTGGGTCGTCGTCAGTAAGAGTCTGACACTCCCTTCCGCTCCACCCAGAGCGGGAGGAGTCATTTTATGATTACCCATCCGAAAAAAAAAAAAGGTGGGCCGTCGTCTTGTTTGCCATGCAATAACAAAAACAGCTATCCTATATACATATTTCATGGAATATAAATAACCATTTACAACCATGGTTATAAGCTACATCCAGAAGTAATAATAAAACTTTAATAACTTGAAGCCAATGCAGGGATGAGATTTAAAACGGTTCAACGCGATTTCACTTCATAACGACAATATAAAATGTATTAAAATTTTAAGTGTTCTATAAAGATTTACTTTTAGTTGTTTATTTTATAGATCTTTATTTGTTATAATTGTCTTGATTTACCTTGTCATTTGTTTATAGAAAACTTTGTCATAAAACATTTGGATAAGCTTTTGTTCAAATAAAAGACTTACAAGAAATTTTCGCGAAACTTTTGCTTCTATTTTTCGGAGAAGATTGCAAAATATCTAATTCATGTGTATTTTCTTTTCTGAAAATCTATAGCTTAAGAACTAAGTTCTCCTTAAAATACCGACGAGCTTAATTTTTTGGAAATCTCATTACATCTCAATCTTATTTATTTATTTTATTTATCTTAGCAGTAACTACTTAATATTTAAAACAAACATCTGTTACAAGAATAAACAATAATTATATCGTCGTCAATTCCATCTTATCTATAATCAAAATCCAATATTTTCACAAAAGAAAATGTAACAACTTTAATAATCGCATCAATGTTTCATTTATTTCTAAATCAAAACGAAAATTGTTTTTGTAATTTTCTTCAATCGATTCAGATAAAATACAAAATCGTGTTGGAAAGAAAACTCGATCTTTCAACAAAGAATATGGAAAAGAAATCAAAGGTTTTTACTTTGAAAGTGAAATAAATTGAGGAGCAGTGGGAGGCCAGGGAAATAGGTTTCTAACTTATATTGAATACGTCGTCAAAGGCTTGCAGGTATTTAATTTGAGTACACATACGTTTATGTACTTAGCTGAGTGGGTACTACCAACTTGGGTCCACAGAGTTTAGGTATGTATTACTTGAGCTAAGTCTGTAATAGAGCAAAATTTTCTCTTCATATTATCTTTTAATGGTTGGAGGAATGAGGAAAATGTCATGAGGAAAGTTTTGAGTATCCATGTGGATTGTGGATGGCTTTAAGAGTACTGAAAGACCAAAGTAACGCTCGATGGACTGAGTGCAAGCTGGTATAGCCATACTAGCGTTTACCTCCTTTCTAGCCAGAAAGGAGGTGACTACTGAGGTGATGACTAATAGAGAAGTATAGAAGAAGAAAACATGCTGTGAGACCCCAAAAACATTGTAACAAGGCCAAGAAAATTATGATTTATAGTGTAATGTTTCTGGTATAGAATAGGCTGATATTCTAGACTAGAGGGTAACATCTAGTCTCAAATACTCTAGTATTTTATGAACATCTGCTAAGATTTGAGATTTTATTTACTTATTTTAGGATCGCCAACAAAAGATATACACTAAACATTACATATATATAGTTAACTATGTATGTATGTAGTTATGTATGTATTATGTAATAGGTACACCACAGACTACCTACAGTATTTGTCTGTCCTTCCCCTTTTTAATCCATCCAAAGGTTGTCTTTAAAAGATCGCTTTTAGCGATAAGACCGCCCATTGTGTCACCCTATGTACAGTTTCTATTTTTATGTCTGTAATTTATTTGGTGTACATAATAAAGAGTATTTCTATTCTATTTCTATTCTATTCTAACTAGCAGCACCCCGCAGTTTCACCCGCATAAGTGCCGATCGCGTGGGAATATTGGGATAAAAAAACACTTTACCAAAATTTCATCTAAATCGGTTCAGCGCAGCGGTTTAAGCGTCAAGAGGTAACAGACAGACAGACACACTTTCGCATTTATAATATTAGTATGGATGGACGAGAAGTATTTGGTAGGTATACTCCTTCAATTACAGGGGACCAGAGCATGCACAATAAATGGGAAAACACCTGTTGTCCGTTCTTTTGTATCCTTCGTTTAATAAGAGAACTTTAATGGCTTATATATGTGTATTCAAAGAGTTTATTCAACGAATTATGAAAAATGCATCTTTGGCAGTCATACCAGCTACCAGAGGCGTCTCTAGCCCATGTAGCGCCCGTGTGCAAACATTACCCTAGCGCCCCCTAGTAAAAAAAAAAAGCGTCCCCTAGTAAGCGCGCGGTCAAAATGGAATGGGTACAAAGTTCAAGTTACCACAAATTGTCAAATTTCCCCAATGGATAATAAACTATTGTTTGGAGATGAAGAAGAAATTCGTCGGTTTTGGATACCATGGTGTGCTGTTGCCTATATATTTAGAATTATACAGGGTGTTCTGGTGTTTACCCTAACAAGCCAAAACGTACCCATGTTAACATGTCTATAAAGATGTTATTTGGTAACTATAATATTTACATAATTTATGCTAATCCTATTTAAAATAAAAATAATATGTACATTTATATGAAAAAAATAAGCAAAATGATCATAGGGCATCAAAAAATTCGTCCGCATCGCTGTCAACAGGAACAGTGCCCAAAAGGCTGGCAGCATTGCCACGTTGTATGGCAATGCTATGCTAATTCTTTGGCCAAGAAATAGGCCAGCCCTCTGGTCACGTGAAGAGTCGACTAACCGCTTGGCGATATCTCGAAAAACCAAGTGGGCACTCGGACCCCATGGCCCTAGTGTTTCAACCCCAAACGGCTCGACCATATAACTCCCAATGGCAATCAGGTTGGAATATTTTCGCCGTTTGAGGTTTTCTGCACCTGCAGCAGCCGCCCCAGCACAGCCCACCGTGCTAGGAAGATGGGATGGCGCAAGGGTGTCGACACATGTTGCATCCCACACCAAAGGTCTGCCTAACTTCCAGGGCATTATGGTCATTCCGTCTGGTCTCTTCCCATTGTCGCGTGCCAGGCCGTTGGGTTCTAAAACAGCTGGCACCCCGGCGGTAAAAAGACCACGATGGATGATGTCATTAATGCTGGCGTGCCGTGCTATCCGGCCTGCGCTCCTACTACAAGATAGGCCATGATGCCCGAGGCAGTCGACAGCGATGCGGAGCCCCGCAAGGAGCGCCCAAACGCAGACAGGTAGCGAGCCGGAAGGTGGTGTCACCCAGCATAGTGCCTATGTTGGGTGACGGGAGTGCTTGAAGCCAGAGCCCCGACTCCCACTCACCCACAGCCAGCAGGCGGGCACGCTCAGCAGAAAGATGTTATGTTACATCATATCAATGTCCAAATTTTGAAATTTCTTCATTCTAATTACGACCAAACAAAGTTCAATATCAATTGGGAACATTTGACTTTGGGAAGCTCACTGCGAGCGAAGGCCACTGTACACCCGGGTAAAAAGTATTTTTAGGAAGGAAAGAGTGACAAGAAAAAACAAAGCACAAGTTTATGGTTTTTTTTTTTTTTCAAAAAATGATTTGTTTTTCAGTTTTCAGACTGAAATTTGGTAGCGTAGGTAGCTAAATAATTTTTGACGAGTGCTCCGACCCCGTCGAAATTCGCAACAGTTGTGCTTGTGGCAGACTAATTCAGCTAGAATTAAATCTTACTTATTAGGTAAATTTCAATCAAAAGAAAAGCCGCAAATATGAAGTAAATTTCATATTTACATGTTTACTCAAATATAAAACTTAATCCATGGCGCCAAGGCTTATTTCGCAAAATTACGTGTAGCGAGCGGTAGAACAGTGCGGCACGCGCCATGCGTACTCACGCTTTTCAGAAATGCCGCGCGCTTGACGTTCGTCCATGGCATAGCAATTTGAACTTTATTGTCTATTCCAAACAGTTGAATTCGCATTATTCGCAATATGATTGTCGGCGTGTTGTCAAACGAATCATTGAAACAGGTGCCGCCAAGCGATGCGACACTCACTACTACTACTACACTCAAAATATAATATTTAATAATATACAGAAATCTGTATTATGGTTTATTTCATGTTGAAAAAAAAGTTAATATTGTAAAAGCCGCTCGCGCGCTCGTGTCGCGACTTGCTTTTGTGTAATTCGACACATTTTATATAAGAAGAGCTCCAGATGCTATACAAAATGTACGGAAAGCGGAGCTTTTTTTACGTTGGTCATTGAAAGTTCCGCGGCCGGCCATCTCGCGCGCCGAGTGGGGCTCCGAAGCGAGCGGCGCTCGGCGCCCCCAAGGACCGCTGCGCCCGTGTGCTACGCACACCCTGCACAATAGGTAAAGACGGCCCTGCCAGCTACTTACTTACCGACCGATTGGGTAATATATTCATCGCAGTTTTTTTGTATAGGTACCAACTACAGATGAAAGAAGTGTTCTTTTAAAAAACGATACATTCGCGCCTTGCTTACGGGGTGTCCTGCGTGAGCGACGAATACGACGCGACGCGACGCTGCGAACGCGAAGAACGCGATCAACTCAACGACATATCGTGCTTGCAGTCTGCGGCGAAACGCGACGTAACGCGTACTTGTTTTGAGTGCGACCAGACGCGACACCACGAACTACGAAATGGTTGATTCAAAAGCGTTGATCGCCGCAGTGCGTGAGCAAAGATTGTAGTGGGACAAAAAAGATTCAATATTATAGGAATCTTTTTTATACTTTAAATGTGAACTTCCAAGCAAAATTGTACTGTAATTCTCCATTATTCGAGAAGTAATGACCAAAATCACGTACGACATTTGTCACGTGTAGTATCGCGTCGTATTGCGTCGTGTCGTGTCGTGTCGCGTCGCGTCGCGTCGTATTCGTCGCTCACGCAGGACACCCCGTTAGATTTCGGCAAAGGCGTACAGTCACGAGCACCAATATGTCAACACTTCGCAACTTTAAATTGCGATTTTTCGCGAAATAACGAATGCAACGTTGAAATACGTCACTTTACATATACCTATGGGTTCGAAAATACTATGTTCCTACTAATATAAAATTTCATTCAAAAATAAAGGAGAAAATCGACTTTGAATAAAGCCAAGTGTATACATACTTTTGCTCGTGACTGTACCTATAGTAACATCCACACTTCGCCAGTAATGTTTTAGTCCCATGTAATAGAGGACAAGCCTATTGCCATCAACCGGACACAAATCCAGACTCCGGGCTGCTACTAAGAAATTCCGGATGGAAATACTCAATAACACTTTGCCCGACCCGGGCATTAAACCCAGGACCATTCAGCAGTAGCGCTTGCGACCACTAAACCAATGAGGCAGTCTCTTAACTGGATAAGTACCTAGTTATTGCAAAAAGTTACTACAGAGTACCCTACCCTTTGACTTTTATTTTTATGTTATTTTAAATTCAGCTAGACACGTTTTCTTTTATTAGGTATATTGAGAGCAGTGGTGGCCCAGTGGTAACGGCCGCGACTTACGAGTAGGTGTAGGTCGTAGGTTTGAACCCAGACAGGCGCTTTACTTTGTGTAAATTATATCATCACTACTGCTCTCAAAACGGTGAAGGAAAACATCGTGAGGAAACCGGCATGTCCTAGAACCAAAAATTCGAAGACATGTGTCATCTACCAACCCGCGGGTAGATTATAGCCCACTCCCTCTCGAAGAGAAGAGGCCTGTGTCGCAGCAGTGAGAATTATATAGGTAAACTAGCTTCTCCCCGCGACTTCGCCCGCGTGAGATTTCTTCTTCCCCCGACCCACACCGTCGCGACGCATCGCCTGCCCGCGCTATTACTTCGTTTTCGCTTAGCGTTATTTTTTTCATTTTGCTTGGCTCCTAAGGGTCCTAGCGTGATGTTAAATAGCCTATACCCTTCCTCAATAATTGGGCTATGAAATACAAACGGAATTTTTCAAATCCGACCGGCAGTTCCAGAGATTAGCGCGTGCAAACAAACAAACTCTTCAGCATTATTATTAGTATTGTGCCACAATTAATGCCTGGTACATGGTGACATTAGTTACCACTAGCGCCATCTAGTATCGAGTAGCAGAACTAGTCTATAGAAAATTCGATACTAGAACTTTGTAGAACTTTCTCGAACTATCGACACCTAATCGGTCGGGGCCGGTATGTACTCGAACATTCTAGATGTGTCTACAATGGAAGGTTCTCGAACTATCTGCGGCACTATATAAGGCCGGGATGCGCGACGACCGATACAGTTTGGATACAGCGAGACTAGCGAAAACATCTAAGCGATCTTCAAGTGCGAATTAAGAGTGATCAGTAGTGTGATTGTGTTCTTTTAATTAGTGTGTTTGAGTTGTAATTAGTGTTGTTGATTAAATTGTTATTTTTGGTTATTAAATCGGCAGTTTTTATTGTCACGAACCCGAAGCTCGTTACAGTATAGATATAGATTTTATCGTTGCTTGCGTTTGTTAAACCTCGTTAAGGTACACGTTTTGTTTCAGTAACAAGTTTGCTGAAGTTTTGGTTTAAATTCGTCATAACGTTACTGTATCACGTCTCAGTGTCGCGGCTCGGCGCCAAATTGAACGGTTATGTGGACGTGTGACGTTTGTTGTGTGGTGCAAGTTATAAGAGGCAACGATCCTTAAACAAAAAGTAATTTATTTATCTTTATAATTAAGTTACTTTTACTTCTTAGAGTAATAAAGAAAATCTTTTAAGTACCTATTATGAGCAGCTTTTTATTCCTTTTGGAACATTGCTCCAGTGTTATTGGTTTTTCTACCAGATGGTTTTGATTTTGTTTTTTGGAACGAAGTTCTTTATCGCGGCTTGCGGTATGAGTCAACAGGTAGAAATCGTCACGTAACGAAAAAGCGTTATGCACTCTTCAGCAACCTTGACAATAAGAGAGTGTGTGCTTGCCAGTATCGCATAAGAAACTTCGTTCCTGACGGTTCCCTGGGGGTTCCCCGACCGCACACTTTTTTTTTCTTTACTGGAGAAATATGTGTTTACTTATGAAATCCCAAAGACGTGATGGGTATCGATAAAACTATACGATAAAATAAAATACTGAACTCATAATTTTAAGTCAAAAATTATGAGTTTAGTTTTTTTTTTGTTAATTTATATATTATGACAATTTAGTCCCCTGACGATGCACGTAATACCGATGTAATATGAAGTATCTATATAAAGTAATTACTGATTTTCAATTTGATGATGCCTAAAATGTAGCATAATCCGCCTATAACGTTCCCACTGCTGGGACACAAGCCTCCTCTCTGTGAGAGCGGTACGATGATTTTGCTAAACTACAGCTGATAGATAATATCTCTCAACACACACACTACACACTCACTCTACTACACACTCTCGCTGTCTCTACTACTCACTCTTTACTATACCTGTTATTAATCGCCTCAAGTATCTGCCTTGCACTACCCAAGGTGCGGCACCCCAGTGTACCCAAAATGGGCCATGTCACAGAACACTTGGCTTGACAGCGTGCGCCATGAAAAGTGTACGCGTTTATTTGGGCACACCATTTGAAAATGTCGGATTCGAGTGTACCTACCCACTTTATTCCAAAGTTATAATACAAAACGTTTTAATATAAAGTAAATGTGGAGGAGTTATGTGCAATTTATGAGTTTGAGTAAAGTTAAGTTCATTTAAAATTAAAGTCTAAAGCATATTCTTGACATAAATAAAACTGAGGTTACACTGAGCTTAATTTTAAAGGCATTTTAATTTTCTGGTTTTGAGTAGCATCTACGTTCGTGTGGAAATATTCATAGATAACGTGATGTGTTTTATTTTTTGAAATGCTGACACAAAATTCTTTAAAAATGGTACAGAACACCTACAGTGGCATCCAAATGTTAGTTGATATTTTTTCACTTTAGCTATGACACACCACATTATGATCTACAATATTCTAGTGATCCAAATGTTTGAACTGCTATAACGTTTTTATTGACTATTTCAACTACCTTTGACTAATCATAAAACATAATCAAGTAATCCCTGTGGAGTACCTGATTATTTTTAATCATAATGTGGCATCATAGCATAAAGCTGGATTCATACACTGTGTCGTGTCGTGTCGTCACGCCTCCTGACGCAGTGTTAGCCAATCAAAACTCGTTGTAATTTGGCGTAGTACTGAACAGATTCGTTTGATTGGTGTATCCCGAGTCACGACAAAACACGACACAGTAATGTGTCTGTGGCATAACTTTTGGAGGCCACTGTATGTACACCAGCAATTCAAATGTTCAGCAGTTCAGGTAATTCTGTGTAAGGAATGATATGAAAGAAAAGAGAGAGAGCGTAGGAATGATAGCGTGACGGTTGACAGGGGAGAATGGATGATGATGATGATTTATATGGTGTACATAATAAAGAGTATTCTATTCTATTATAATGGAAGAGGAAATCGTGTTGCGTGTCCAAGTAACATGAGACAAGGACAGGAAGATGATGATTCAGGTAATTTTACTCGTACCTACGTATACGTTATCTTCATCTGCCTATAGTCCGCGCGGAACTAGTTGGCCGCGCCTTAGGTATGTGAGCGGTGGGACGGAGGGGCGGGGGCACTTTGTCATTACACAGTACGTGCGTTGCGAACACTAGGCAACCCCACCGCCCTCACCCCCGTCTCAACTTAAGGAACGGCCAACTAGTTCCACGCGGACTATAAGCCTATCCCCAACCATGTTGGGGTCGGCTTCTAGTCTACCCAGATGCATCTGAATACCAGTATTATACAGGGAGTGGCTGCCTTTCCGACCTCTACAATCCAGTTACTGGGTAATACGATACCCCTTGGTAAATCTGGTTGTAAGACTTTCGGGCTTCTGAGGACCCGTAACTACTGTCAAAGATTTACGAATAACAGCGGGACCAACGCCTTAACGTGCATTCCGAGACACGGAGCGGTTTTAGTATATCAATATGGTCGGTCACCCATCTACAGACTAACCGCGGCATAGCTTAACCTGATCGATTGAACCGTGCGGCTGTTATACTTAGCCACAAGCCCCCCACCTAACCTACGTATACC
Organism: Oligia fasciuncula; assembly: GCA_963082905.1. Classification (NCBI taxonomy): domain Eukaryota; kingdom Metazoa; phylum Arthropoda; class Insecta; order Lepidoptera; family Noctuidae; genus Oligia; species Oligia fasciuncula. Next base: position 9,358,783 of record OY720409.1, read on the forward strand.
TACGTATTGCCAGCTATTTGGATGAAAATAACACCAAAAAGTTGACAAGCGTCCATCACTTTTGTGAAAAGGAATGTGATGAAAATAGATTAAATTTTCAGACCTTGACCGTACCGGTAACCGCTTTGAACCCACACACAATGGTCCACTGAAGGACTAAGTGCGGAAACCAAACCCATAACATAGATAGAACCGCTTTGAACCTTTCAAACCTCGTAAATTTAAATTATTGCAATACAGAGGAACTCGTTTTGTTCTACGAATTAACAACTAAAATATTTAACTTTACATTTCTTTAACAGATATTTACTAAGTATATCCACACACGGACCATAAAGAACCAGCTTAACTCCACAGCAACACACACACAAACACTTATCAACCAACTTTTAAGCCCATTCATTATATATGTAAGTACCTATGTTAACATATTACGCAATTATGAATATTTTGTAAAACGTGTCAATCCCACTAAAGTAAAGTAAAATGTCTTTCAAGATACAGGATTCTCCTAGTTTGAAGGGTAGGGGTCTTACTCATCTATAATAGCCATACCCATCCCTTATTGAAACTAATGTAACACTAAGACATTGAGTAAATAAATTATAACTTACTTACTAATTTAATAAGATCGAAGTTTCTCAGTTCAAGCTAGTTACACCAAACGAAAGTCTCTTGAACATAGTGTAGCGGTATCAACAACGCCACATTTGAACGACGTCACGCGAAATCCTGCATCTCGCAAGCAGAGTTTACCGTGCAACTAGCATATATACAACGGCCCGACATGAATCATCGGGCAGTTGCCCACCAGACACAACACCCGTCTGGTCGGAGGATCCTCCCTTTTCTATGGAGGATGAGTGAAATTTACACCCTGTTCCTTATACCTCTATAATAGCATAGTACTTTACACACTGAAACTACACACGAAACAGCAGTTTGAAGAGTTTGCTAGATATCGTTCAGCTTGACAGTTTGGGTCCTGTTTGAGTGTGGCAAATGTACGGACGCTCGAACGGTCGGTACGGACGGTCCGAAACTCGTTAGAGTGTAGTTAACAATTTATTAAACATAGCCTCATGGCTGTATTCCCCAAAGGGATCGTCAGAGGTGTATAGTTTAATCACATTTGGCTTGTTATGATTAGTCTTTTTGTGAATGGGGTCGAGCCTTTTGATTGTGTGAGTGAATTACATTGATTTGGTAAGTCAAATGAATACAAAGTTATTTGAACGAAGGCGCAAGCATAGCTTATCTATAATAACAAAGCGAAAGAGTTTGTTTGAATGCACTAATCTCTGGAACTAACTAGTCGATTTTAAAAACTCTTTTGCATTTGAAAGCCCAATTCGAAGCACTAGCGCGGGAAGGCCATGCGATGCGACGGGTGGGTCAGGGGATAGAATAGAATATAATAGAAATACTCTTTATTATGTTGTACACCAAATAAATTAAACAACAACAAACATCACGCAGACGAAGTTGCGGACAGAAGTTAGTTATAAATAGGTAAACAAATAATACCGGCGTAGTATTATCCTACTGGCTTCTTCTCGTACTTACAGAGAGGCAATAACAAACCACCAATTTTGGGATAGAAAAACCTATAGCTATCTCTGGTTATATATAACGTCTCAATAATCTATCAGAGATAATTGAATCTTACTGGCCCACTATCTATCGATTGGAGGGTCTACCGCTCACTACGGATAGCCATTTCTATGATACAACTAAAGTTTGTGTGTCAATAACCTTTTGACAGTTACTTGTTTTAGGGCAGTTAATTTCATACAAACTTTCAAGCCCTTGTTTTTCGAAATGAATGCACCGATTTTAATGAAACTTCATACGCGTTAGCAGGATACAAAGTTCTAAAAAGTTACTTAATAACGTAACGTAAAATCTTATTTAAAAAAACATAACTGGAAATCTCTGTTTCTACGGAAAATTTAAAATCGGTCTAATTTGGCTGTAACACTATTTTTCGAAAATGTTCTTGGCAACATAGACCTCCCCCAAGCACCTCCACTTCGGCCGGTTCTGTGCTTCTCGCATCCAACGGGTTCCTGCGGCCTTCACAAGGTCGTCGGACCTCCTTGTGGGAGGCCTTCCAACGCTACGTCTTCGCGGTCGCCAGTCCAGAACCTTTCGGCCCCATCGGCCATCTACGAACTAATAAATGGATTTAATTAAATAATTTATTTATGCACTCCATTGTCTGGATTTATGTCAGGCCAATGTCTAAACAGGATAGTCAGAAATCACCAGTCCAGCTAATAAAAAGTAACCTACTTGGCCACAAAATCCCGACTTAAAGGATTTTATGGCAAAGCAGGTTTTTTTTTCTGAATAAAATTGTCTTCTTTTTTTTTTGATACTAAGAGTGATTTTACGCCACAAGCTTATTTTGGCGCATGGCTAACGCTGCATCTTGTTTTTTTTTAATACATATATAAGACATATCAAAACAAGTGCACAAATAATGTGCGCCAACGGGCACTGTTGACAAACATTTGTTTATGTTTGTATTTCTGTCAACGTCCTTCAAGCGCCAATAGATTCTTGTAACAGTTTAAACAATTTTGTTTTTCAAATATTTTGTCACCTTAAAGTTAGTGACAAAATATTTGAAAAACAAGATTGTTTTGAAATAGGCCAGTATTTTCATTCATTTTCCTAAAAGCAATAGTTATTATACTTTTACTTGCTTCATTTTAGAATGTAACTTAGAAACAACCATAAATGTAGGTTCCTCAATAAATCTATATTTGATTTATTTTAAAATAGATATTCGAAGTTGAGTAATAAAAAATGTTCGAATCAAAATATCTCATGTTACGCATGAAACATTATTTTACTTTTTACAAGGTTTTATACTGAAAATATTTTAGTTTGTAAAAAAATTTTTGCAAAAGGTTTTACGAACACATTATTTTTTGGCAAGTTTCGGGTTTATTACAAAATTATTATTAACATTGCATTGCTTATGTCATATTTTTACTATTTTTAATAATGCGTGCTAAAAATGCGGTACACGTTTTACTAGGTTTTACAGTACCTAACCCTGCGAGGCAATTCTCGTAATTTTAAGAATGTTCACAGTCTGATATCAGTCTCAACCGTCAAAAATACCTCTAATATCATGAAAAGTTTTTGATATTGATTGTCGCTGAGATGAAATTGCGACCAAATTGTGAACGTTTTTAATTAAGGGAACTGGCATTTTCATTGTTTGTGGTTTCATGCCAATAGTGCAAATGGGTGACCGCTAAAAACTCAAAGACAAAGTTTAAACTGTATGCAAAAGTATTATATAAAAAATGGTTGCCTGTAAAGTCGGTTTTACGGGCGAAGATTTTACGTGACAACGACCGATCATCCGATCATAGTTGAGTGGGAGAGAGACGCAAGGCATTCGGCGGGCCTCTCTCTCGTTCGGTGACTCATCGTAACGTTACCGAGCGTTACACTTTTTCATAAGTGACTCCCAGTCGCAACCTAATTTAAGACGTTGTCACGTCAAAAACAAACATAGATTGTTTGTTTTTTACATGCTTTTAATAATAGAAATAAGACCGAGTTTCAAATGCGTCTTAAATTGCGCTGTTACTTTACTTAGATTTGAGTCATACTTGCGACAACTCTAGAATGTACCTACGAGAAGCATTTGGCTCAAAATTATGCTATTTGCCTATTCTAACCGTGTTTAGTCGATTTACATTTAGGCCCGTTTGCACCACAAATCACTAACTGCGTTTAAACTTAAACATTTCTTTCTTGACAGATACAGAACGTTGTAGCACAGTCTATACATCATACAGTCGTTCGACGAAGCCGTCTAGACAGGGCAATCGTGCGGGGTGTGAGGGGTGAGACGCGGGAGGTGCGAGACCGAACTGCATACTGCCACCATGTTAGTAGTTCGGGACATAACTTTCAGGGTTGATGATTTCGACTTTTCGGTATTGATTTTATTATTGGGATACTATTTTCAAAAATGTAATGGTACACATTTTATTTAATTTTTAATTTATGAAGACAAATACAGAGATACGATAATGTAACATTTGAGTGCTTGCTTATTTGTTAAGTTATTTTTTTCTAATTATTTTACTTATTATTTTTCTTTTCAGTTTATTTTTTTTTACTTGACATTTCCATGGCTTTCGAGGACGCTAAAGCCGATAGTGCAGTCAAAACGAAAATCCAAAATGGCGGCTGCAAAAATTTTCAAATTTTTGTTCATGGGTGTCGTTTCCAAGAATTTCAAGGGTGCTGACAACGAATATGAGGTCATAATCAAAATTCAAGATGGCGGCTGCGAAAATTTTCAAATTTTTCATCATGGGTGTCGTATCCAAGGATTTCGAGGGTGCTGACAACGAATATGAGGTCATAATCAAAATTCAAGATGGCGGCTGCGAAAATTTTAAATTTTTTCATCATGGGTGTCGTTTCCAAGGATTTCGAGGGTGCTGACATCGAATAAGAGGTCATAATCAAAATTCAAGATGGCGGCTGCGAAAATTTTCAAATTTCGTCATGGGTGTCGTTTCCAAAGATTTCGAGGGTGCTGCTGCTGACAGCGAATATGAGGTCAAAATTCAAGATGGCGGCTGCAAAACAATGTAATTTTTCATCATAGATGTCGTTTGGCCTGTTGTTTGAAAATGGGACTGCGACACTATCTGATGTAGAAAAACGTATGTTAAGTAGAATAATTCCATTCGTAAAAATGGTCAAACTCAGCGGTCGTAGGTACCAGTCATCACTCCAGTTTCCTCATCAATCTAGGAAAAAAATAATTTTCAAGTTTTACTTAATATTCCTCATTCCTTTTCAATATAGTGTACATTATTCTACTTGTCAAGCGGCTTGACTCAAGCCCTTGCATTTAATACTTACCTATATTGAAGGAGTTGTGAAAAAAAAAAATTAATTCGCCATTTTGTGGTGGCAGCCATCTTGGATTTGAAATTTATCATAGTGTATAGTATTCCACTAGTCAAGCCCTTTCATTTGATACCCATATTGAGGGAGTTGTGAAAAATTATGTAATCCGCCATTTTGTGGTGTTGATGGGGCCATCTTGAACCGATTTTCATCAAACATAGCTAAGAACACTTCCGACTAATTCACCATCGGTTCAAAATCGGTTCATCCGTTCGGGAGCTACGATGCCACAGACAGACACACAACACACAGACACGTCAAACTTGTAACACCCCGTCGTTTTTGCGTGGGGGGTTAAAAAGACGATATTTTGATAATTGTTAATTATTGTTTATGATAATAGTAATGTTGATGACGATGTTGATCTCAAATAAATACATTAATAAATTAATATTGTTTACTTTGGACAAATGACAACCCTAGCTGTCGCGATAATGTCTAGACGTTGTCGGCATTTACCACGAGATCAAAGGCGTCGACCTACTGTATGGTTTTTATACTGTGGTTGTAGTATTAGGTTTAATTACGTGATTTTGTGATGCAAACGGGCCTTAGCCTTCTCATCAAATTATAAAAAGCAAGTTTATCTCAACTAAAAAAATCCATCTCTAAAGGCAACGACGACACAAATACATAAGCTAAATAAAAAACTCGACACTTTTTAAATGTTTATAAGACATCTTACGACTGAGGCGGGGTACACTGTACAAACACTTGTATCAAGGCAGCTCAACAAATATTGAAACACAGAATGAATTTTTGCTATTTACTCCACACTTTGCTACGAGTATAATTACTCTTTATTTTTGTTGAGAACATTCTGTTTGTTTACAAAATACGTTTCGGTTTATTAAGTTTCGGCATATAATAAATAAACTAGGTTTGAACCTATGTTAGCTAACGTAACTAAATACATAGTGTAGCATAAGAATAATCAGCCTATACTGTTCCCACTGCTGGGACACAGGCCTCCTCTCTTCGAGAGGGAGTGGGATTTAATCTACCACGCGGGCCCAGTGCGGGTTGGTAGATGTCACATGTCTTCGAATGTTTGGTTATAGGACATGCCGGTTTTCTCACAATGTTTTCTTTCACCATTTTGAGAGCAGTGGTGGTGAAATTATTTACACAAAGTAAAGCGCCTGCCTCGGTTTCAACCCACAACCTACGACTCGTAAGTTCCCGTTACATAATTTAGCAGTAGATTTTTTTATTTATCTATAATATTAATGACATCTATATAAAACATTTGAACTCGAAAATGTGATTCACGAGTTGTGAAAGATTTCAGTTAGGTACTCGTATTTTCGATATTTTTTAGAGTTGATTATATCTGGAACTTCTGGAAGAAAGAAGGGAAGTAGCTCTCGCCACATTCTCGTGGTAAAATACACAACGCAGGTGTTCTACACACACTTGGGTTGTGTGTGTACCCGATGGGCACGTGGGGCGGCGGAGGCGGCCGCCGCTGTTGTGGGTGCCGCCCGCTCGCACCAACCTGCTGCAGCACGCGCCGCTGACGCGCGCACTGCGTAGGTACACTTAATACGGTGTCACAACAGATTGACTGCTTCAACTGTAGGTACTCTGAGTGAATTCATACAGGCCGCATTTTGTGAAAAAACACCCAGAGTTGGTTGATAATAATACCTACATAATTGTAAGCTATTATATCTAAACTATTGTATTAGGTAAGCCTGAGATGATAGTTGAATGTGTTTAAAAAAAAACTATTATTTTATTAAACTTCTGAAGGCCGTTTCCTGTAATTAAAAATCTAATCGCAATCTCATCTCAGTGACAATCAATGCCAAAAACTTATCAAAAATGTAGGAAAATTAAAGGTATTTTTGGCAGATTGAAACAGATCAGACTGTGAAAGTTCTTAAAATTACGAGAATTCCTTTCTGGTCTATATCTCATTTCCTAAATATTGTTCCAAGTAACGAACTTGGTGGTCCTATAGATTACTATTTGATAGGCAGATCTATTGTTGCATTATTGACATGAACCCAATTATTTCTGACGTGGGGAAGTCTTAATTAATACCCTGCGTCGGGGGACGACAAAAGGGATAAAGTAAAACCTCATTGTGTTACCCGAACACGCTTAGAACCTAGTAGGTTCTAAATGTCTTCTTCTCCCTTCGAGATTTCTAGTAGGTTTGGTATAACACACACAGATATCAATATCAAATATTCGCTTTCCGTGTCTGATTGTGTGACTGCTTAATTTTTCTTAACTACACATTGAATTTAGATGCGGCTTCCTCCATAATTTTGAGAATTTGTTCCGCAAGATTAATATACCTATAGCATACATTGATAATAATCATAGCATAATCAACCTATAATGTTCCCACTGCTGGGACACGTGCCTCCTCTCTGCGAGAGGGAGTGAGTCGTAATCAACAACGCGGGCCCAGTGCGGGTTGGTAATTAATGAATAATTAATTAATCATATTAAACTTAAATTTAATAAAAAAAAATCGATGTTTTGTCAAGTCGTGACAAATCGTGCGAAGTACACTCCAAGTCCTTTAACGAAGACGTCCAAAAGTACTGTAGGTACGGTGTTTGTTCGGGCGGGCATTAACACATCGTGTGTAGGAACAACTGCCAAATCGTGTTGTCGTTCATTATTAGGTTGGGCCCCGAATGTCCGTAGGGGTGTAGGAAACGCCCGTAACTTTGGCTAAGTAGGCCCCAGAGACGGGTCGCTACTTCAGAATAAAGCATAAATAGATATATAACGTACATTATCTAAACAAATGTACGTACATTATAGTTATACGATGACTAAAGTTGAAAATAGCGTGAGCGTAACGTAGATTTACAATTTATTACTTTAATCACCAAAAATCTCTTCTTTAGTTGTTTTAATTTACATATTATAGCATATACTACAACTGCCCCGTTGGTCTCGTGGTTGTAAGTGCGACTGCTGAGCGTGGGGTCCTGGGTTCGATTCCCGGGTCGGACAAAGTGTTACTTATTGGGTTTTCCATTAGGAATTTTTTAGTAACAGTCCGAAGTTTGGAAGTTTAATACCCCCGTGCCTCGGAAAGCACGTAAAGCCGTTGGTCCTGCGCCTGAACTCTCCTCGGTCGTGTCGGATTGCCGTCCCATCGGACTATGAGAGTAAAGGAACAGAGAGTGCACCTGTGTTTGCGCACACACTTGTGCACTATAATATCTCCTGCGTACCTTTTTTTTTTTTTTTTTTTTTTGTTGTCGGGGGGAAACCTTCAAAAGGCACCCAGACCTCCGGGGAGGGAGGTCGGGAGTGTGGGATTTTTACCTCACTAAAACCACCCCGGTGATCACCATCAGCACATAGGGGTGGTCCCGGTTCCTCTTAAAAGACCAATTCCGGAACCCCCCCGTGCAACGCCTGAAAGGCACATCCCTGAGGAGACTGTAAAGGGGCCTCCCCTGAGCCTCGCTATGCACGGCAGCACGCGATCACTGTGCCACCGTCTTCCCTGGGGTCACTTGGTGGGCGGACAGAGTCACCACTCTTTGCGCCCGCGACCCCAAAGGTCCACCTACCTTGCTTGGTAAGCGGGTTTCGGCGTATTAGGCTCCAAGGCGGTTGCCACCCCGACGCCTCCTTCTCCGAGCAGGATCAGCCCTCTCCCGATCCCGCTCGGCGGCCTCCTTCTTGGCCATCACGGTCTCACAGAAGGAGGCTCAATCAATCAATCAACTCAGCCTATCGCAGTCCACTGCTGGACATAGGCCTCTCCCAGACTGCGCCACAGCACCCTGTCCTCCGCCTTCCGCATCCAGTCTACCCCTGCCACCTTCTTTAGGTCGTCCGTCCATCTAGCTGGGGGGCGTCCCACACTACGCTTGCCGATACGCGGTCTCCACTCCAGGACTCGTCTGCTCCACCGGCCATCGGTCCTTCGACAGACATGGCCAGCCCACTGCCACTTCAGTTTGCTTACTCTGCAAGCTATGTCGGTAACTCCGGTTCTTTTCCGGATAATTTCATTCCTGATTTTATCCTTCAAAGAGACTCCGAGCATAGCTCGCTCCATAGCGCGCTGAGCGACCTTGAATTTGTGGACCAGCCCGACTGTCAGTGTCCACGTTTCAGCACCGTATGTCATGACGGGCAGGACGCACTGGTTGAAGACTTTAGTCTTCAAACACTGCGGGATAGGCGACGAGAGGACTTGACGAAGGCTACTACCTTCCAATTCTCTGTCTCTGCCAGCATAGCCGTCACTACTGCCGGCAGAGACAGGTCTCGCCCGATCCTGGCAACCATGACCCGCCGCTCGGAGGCCCACGCAGGGCATTCCTCGAGCGTGTGTTGTGCGGAATCTAGGCTGCCTCCGCAATGGTGGCAATTTGCCGTGGCTTCTCGCCCAATTCTGTTCAGGTACTCACCGAAGCAACCATGTCCGGTGAGCACCTGGGTGAGCCTGAAGGAGATGCGCTCCCCTCTTTTCAGCCAGGCTTCGAAGTGCGGCAGAACGGCTTCGACAACGCGCTTGCGCGAATATTGCGGCTGCTGTAGCCGCTCGCGCCACCGCTCGAGCGCGTGTCGCCGTTCCCGCCGCCTCAGCCTTACAAATACGCTTCCTGGCACACTATTCCCGCTTTGGCGGATATTGCGAATCTGGTCGTAGACCTTCGCGTCCATATCCGCCAGGATGTCCAGCGGCGGAAAGCGCGCCAGGAGAGTTGCCGCCTCATAGGATATCGTTCGGTATCCTCGTGCGATACGAATGGCCATTTTCCGCTGCAGTCTATTGACTTTAGTCCTGCAGCGTCGGACGCCTGACAGTCTACCTGACCAAACAGGCGCCCCGTAAAGGACCATCGATCGCACGACACCCGCATAGAGGCGGCGAACTTCTTCCCGAGGTCCCCCGAGATTGGGCAGCAGTCTATGCAAAGCACCCACTGCCTTCTCGATCCGGGGAACTAGGCGCTCGAAGTGCTCTTCGAAGCCCCACCGACCGTCCAGGGTGAGGCCAAGATACTTTATGTATCGCCCCACCCGGACTTGCGCATCTCCGACATGGACCAACGAGCTGGGTGGCTCTCTGCTCCTCGGCAGTTTATGGAACCATAACGCCTCAGTTTTCTGAGGCGCTATCTCCAGACCCAGCCCGTGGATTGCCGCCACGACTTTTGCCACCCCAAGCTCGGCAAGCTGGATGGTCTCCTCGAAGGTGTCCCCGCCGGCCAGCACCAGAGTATCGTCTGCGTAGCAAACAATATTAACGCCGACGGGGAGATCGACACGCAGGACCGCGTCGTAGGCTAGGTTCCACAAGGGAGGACCTAGAACCGACCCCTGCGGAACCCCACACGTAATCTCCCTCCGCTGAACGCTACCGTCCCGGCCCACATAGCGAATGTGCCGATCGTGTAGGTATGCCCCGACAATGCCTTGCAGGTAGGGAGGCACTTCATGATATACCAGCGCCTCCCTAATTGCACCCCAGGGCAAAGAATTGAAGGCGTTGACGATATCCAAACTTATCGCCAACGCTACCCCACCCCGGGACACTACTTGGTCCGACAGCGCGCGGACGCGAAGAATCGCGTCTATGGTAGAACGCCGCTGCCGGAAGCCATACTGGCTATCAGCAAGGTCAGGACCAACCCGCGACAGGTGCTCGACGAGCCTTTCAGCAACCACTCTTTCAAAGAGCTTGGAAGACTCGTCAAGCAGGCATATGGGACGGTATGCAGAGGGAGACTCTGCGGCTCTGCCTTCCTTCTTCAATAAAACCAATCCAGCCTCCTTCCATCCGGAGGGGAACACGCCTGCACGGAGACAGCTATTAAATAACCGTCTTAGGCGGTCACCCAGAGCAGCCAGAGTTAGAACCCACGCCCGGCCAGGTATACCATCTGGACCTGGCGCGGTGTTGCGAGCCCCCAAGCGCTTCACGGCTCGGTCGAGCTCCCCTTCCGTCACCCCTAACTCATCAGTCCAGTCTGACAATGACAGGGGCGGCGAGGGACTGTCCCTGGCTACTGGAAAGAGTGTGTTAACGACTCTCTCCAGCAGACCCGGATCCATGGTCTCCGTGATGGGGGGGACCCATGGGCGTAATTTGCCCATGACCATCCTATATGGTTTCCCCCACGGATCCCTGTCCAGCCCGTCGAGAAGCTCGCTCCAGGACCGAGACCTGGCATCCGCGATAGCGTGTTGAAGCGCCATAGTCGCTACTCGGTAAGCTCTGTAAACTCTGGCTATCTCCTCCTCCGTAGCTCTCTGCTGCCTTCTGCGCCGGGTGCGCTGAAACGTGCGCCGGGTTCTAAGACAGACAGTCCGCAACTGCGCGATGTCTTCCGACCACCAGTAAACCGCACCAGGGCCCCGGGCGCACCTGACCCGGGGCATGGCAGCGTCGCAAATTGACGTCATTGTGTCCCGGAACCAAGTCGCCTCCTCTTCTGGATCGGGCGAGATCCCCTGGGAGCCACCATCATCTGGCCACGCCGCGACGTTGGCAGCTGCGACGAGCAAATCTCGATTGAGCTTTTTGAGGGCCCAACGACGCGCCGGTGGACTTGAGCCTGGACGGCTCGGGCCACTGGAAGGACGGAGTGCCACATCAAAAACGATGTGGCGATGGTCAGACAGAGTGACCATCTCCTCCGCTACTCTCCACTCCGACACCATGCGGGCTACAGAAGGAGTCGCCCATGAGAGATCCACGATTGACTCCCCCTGCCATCGAACGCATGTGGCAACGGACCCTCGATTCAATAGTCGAAGGTCAAGCGAGGCCGCCCAGTCCTGCACTACGTGTCCCCTCGGCCTATCCCGGGTGTTACCCCATGCTCTGGAGTGAGCATTGAAGTCACCCAGGACAAGCACTGGACGGGGTGAGCATTTGCTTCGAATGCAGTTCGCAACCCCATCCAGGTATCCCTCAAATTGGGCCAGGGAAATGTTGGGAGACACGTAGCAGCCCACTACGGCCAGATGTCCCCATTCGACTGCGATATATCCCTGCCCCCTATCGAGCAGGGAACAGTGAGGCCCACTGCCTCCACCAGCCCAGTAAACAGCAACAGAGTCCATGGTGTCCCGGAACCAGCGAGGATGATCCCGCAGACCGTAGGGCTCTGCTACCACTGCCAAGGCAACCGACCACTCCGCAATAGTCTGCAGAAAAAGATTTTGCGCATTGCGGCAGTGGTTCAGGTTGCACTGGAGTACTTTCAGGGCTGGGAAGATGAGGTATCCATCTCCTCCAGTAGGCCCGCACCCAGTGGTGCCGGCGCCGATCTCTGCAATGTGGCCGGGACAAGCGAGGCCCTCTTCTTGCGCGGAGCGCATTTCTTGCCTCCCAGCCTGTGGTCAGCTGGACGACCTTGGTCCGCACACAGCGGACACCGCACAGTTGGCGACGTGCACTCTCTTGTTTTGTGGGGTCCTCCGCAAGAGTAGCACTGAGTGTCAACCAAACTAGTACACCGGCGACGGACGTGCCCGGGTTCGAGACAACGGAAGCACATCATACGACGTGCCTCCAACACCTCGACCCTTACCGACGTCCATCCTATCCGCATGCGTTTATTGGACGCCAGTTTCTTTACCGCCGCCAATGGACCACGAACCCAGGCGTGCCCCAGAGAAGTAGGCGGGCGTCGGATTTCACCAACCTTTACGTCCCCGGCAGAACAACCACCCGCCTCGGCAATTGCTTTAGCTACGTCTGCTGGTGTGACAGCGTCGTCGAGGTCCATGATCCTCGCCTCAGCCATTTTCATCGGACGTGCAATATGCACGTCATACTCGGCAAGGACCTCCTTCATACGACTTGCGAGGCTGTCAGCCTTTGTGGAACAGTCTGCACCAAAGATGGAGAGAACCATTCCGCCATCCGCAGCCCTCTTCTGGCCAACAGTATCGATGCTGAGATCGGCCAACCGAATCTTCTGCCTCGCCACCAACAGAACCTCTGCGAGAGTGGCGGATGATCCTTCGCTTACCGTGATGGTAATCGCTGCCGAAGCGGGAACACGAGGCAGTTTGACTAGCTGCTTTTTCCCCTTTGCAGGGGTAGACGACGCAGATAGAGCGGCTGGGGCACCAGCTGTGGCATTGGACTGGGGAGTCTTTGTCTTTTTTGCCACAGTCGACCAAGCCTCCGCCTCAACCGTTGACGCGGGCTGTAAGACCTGTGCGATTGCTGCAGGTACAGCTGGCAGCTCCACTACCGGAGTCACCGACTTCTCCTTCACATTTTTGCCCCTTCTCTTTCCCTTTCCTTTTTTCCCGTTGGAATTAGAGATCACGCTGGGATCCTGCGCAACTGGCAATAGAGCCACAGCCCTCTTTGCGTCGGATGCAAGTGGCGGTCGTAGTGGCTTTTCAGGAGGCAGCCTGCTCACAATGGCAGCCAACTTAGCGTCCATCATACCCCCAATTTCTATGGCTATAGAACGCCGAAGCTGGGCCTCTGCTTCCGGTGCTAGTCCTGTCCCCGCTATAGATCTATTAACGCTGGGGCCTACCTGCCCCTTACAGATGAGACTGAGTTGCTCCGCCATTTGTGCCACTGTTGCTGTGAGGCTGGCGAGTTGCGAACGCAGGTCCGCGTTCTCTCTCTCCAGCCTCTCAACTATGGCCCCATCAGAAACCAGCAGACCACTCTCCCCTGATGCCACTTGCTTCGTTTCTGCCGCCTTCCGCGTTCGCTTGCTTCTTGATGACGCCTTGGAGGCGAGCGACATTTGCGAGCAGTCAGAATCACCGCTGTCGCTCACCATCCCATGCACTGGTGTAGCCGGCCGCTTGAAGCGAGACCGGGTCACCCTCCCCTCTGACATTGGAAGTGCCTCTGCGACGCCCTGCGTTCGCTGTTTTGGTCCCTGAGATGCGGACGTGTTGGATACGTCCAACGACTCCACACCTCGGGGACGTGAGCCACCCTGGCTCTCTGCGTCGACTGACGGTTGATGGCGGTTGTTGCCCCCCCCAGAATACGAGGGGCTGACCGAACTAGGTCCGGTGAGGGATTCTCCGGTTGCGGAGCAACCGGTACCCTCCTGGGGTAGTCTATTTTTACAATGCGCCTTCATAATTTTATTTTTTATTTTTTTAAAGAGGTGGAGTCCTCTATCTTAACCTATTTTTTTTTTCCTTTTTTTTATATACTATACCAAAATTTTTTTTTTTTTTTTTTTTTTTTTCCCTCCCAGGCCTCTCTGACCTTTCTTGGCCTAAGCCTGTACCGCCCTTGCTTTTCCACTGTGTCTTCTGCCCATCATAATGGTCAGACGACACAGTGCAAAAGTCCCCGTCCAGAAGTTAGTAACAGGCGATAATCTCGCCTGTCTCCAGGGTGCACCACGTGGAGGTCTTCTGGCACCGCACCCCATCTCCTGCGTACCTGGCTAATCTCCATTGAAATTGGCCACCGTGACCGAAAACGGTCGGGGAGGCTATTATTATAGCATATAGCTACACCCTTTTCTCGGGCTTTGAAAGTTGATATTTATGCAATTACTTTTCCTCAATGAAATCCGTTGTAGAAACTCAACCCAGTTAATGTCTAAATATATAACAATAATTATCCTTTCGGGCTCAATAGGAAGAATGATGCTGTGTTTGTGTAAGGAAAGCGAATAAACTTTAGTATTAAAATTATTGATTTAAATTAAAAAGTTAGGCACCCGTTTTGTTGATACCAGCATCCGCATCCGTAGCGTGTCCACTGCACTAGAGATCGTTTTTACGTTAAGCTAAGCTTGCTTTCTGTAATTTGAAGAAAAGATTAAGGGCCAATTTCACGAACTGATCGCGATTAGTACATCATAACTATATGTTCAAGAGCTGTCAGTGCTAATATTCCAATAATTATGATACTTACAGTAGCTTTTAAACCCGGTTTAAATTTACTGGTTGCGTTCAGTTTTATTGGTGACATCTGCCCACAGTTGAAAAATGGCAGCTTGCAGAAATATAAATACGTCGGCGTGATGTTAAAACTGAAGAGAACAAATGTTACCTGTAAAGTTTTTTCTTTTTAGAGTTAGAAGTCATGCTACACGTAAGTACATAAATGGTTAAAAAACCCTATAAAAGAAACTAAAAACATTCAGTCCTGTTCATCAATTCAGCTAAGACCCTCGTAGCTTTGTAATCCCTAAAGATAAAAGTTGTACCTATTAATCAACATTAACAATTTGACTACAAGAAGATACCTCTTTGGAGAGAGTTTCATGTGTTTATCTTATCCAAAAACTTGACATTTTGATCACACACTCCTGACTTCACGCACTTCTGAGTAAAATGAAGACTTTGTAGACTAAGTGATACTAAACTCACATGAGTTTAATATCACTCATTCTACAAACTAATAAGACATACTTTTAAGTATCTGATGAAAATTGGCATCTTAATTTTTGCTTAAAATAATAAAGATTTAGGCTGCGTCCTAACCAAAAGCGATTATCGCGCAAGTACGCGATCGTCGCGCTCTTATATATGAATATCACATAGTCGCGCGATCAATCAAGTCGCGTTTGTACTTTATAATTTATACAGTTGATCACGTCGATCGCGTACTCGTGGAACGGTCGCTTTCGGTAAGGGTTCCACCAAACAGACACGACGCGACTTCACGCTTCAATTCCTAGTAGGTTTCCTCAGACCGAATTACGGCCATGGCAGTCAATCTCAACAGAGACTAGCCATCTACGCGGGAGATATTATTGCGCACAAGTGTGTGCACAGACACAGGTGCACTCACTCTTCCCTTAGGTAGAAGGGAGTGTCAAACGATCATCACAGCGGCGGGCTTTATCTTTATACATTGTCAAGTCGTACAGTCTCTACACGATATTATGTAGTGAAACTGTGTGTAGTAGCCCTTAAAGTAAACAGTGTCTACCAAACAAATATATTTAATATGATTTCATTGTTAACCAAGCAAAATAAAAAAATAAATTGCTTTGTAAACACAACTTATTTTAAGGAAAAACACTATTCTCTTCATACATAGTTAACGAAGCCTATGTTGTAACTAAAACAAACTGTTTGTGTTTACTCTCGGATACCAGTGATTTCGCACGAATAGAATTTGTACACTAAAACAGAAAAATCTAGCTAGAATATTATTCGGTTTGGGTTTAATAAATTCAGCCAATCGCAGTGCACTGCTGGACATCAGCCTCTCCCAGGCAAGCTGTTCTTTTCTCCGGTTATACCCGAAATATCCAGCAAAATAGCCTAGCTAGATTTTTCACTTTCGAAATGTTTGTAGTGTACAAATTCTATTCGGGGGATTATCATCGCTAGCGTAAAATTGGGGGGTTAACCCCCCGAATAGAATTTGTACACTACATCTACACACTACATCGCTAGCGTAACAAGTGCTGTGGGTAAAAAAAATACATTACCTATCTGTTGAAATGTATTTTTTTTACAGATGGTTAAAAAGTGGGCACGAAAATCCCGACTTTAAATGTGCTGTGGCCAGCCATAGTGTCAGGGCCAGCTAATGTATTTTACCCATGCACGAAAAAAAGCAACACTGGTGAGACGCGGCAAGTAAAGTAGGAACTATCTTGTTGCCGCGTAAAATCAACAAAAAAACAGTCGTACTCCGCGTCCTAACCTAAAAGATAATGCGCGTGAATATGCGATCGTCGCGTTCACATTATTATGTTACTCACAAAAACAGAAGGCGCCCTTTGTGGACGTGACCACTTGTACGGGTTCGCCGAACAAAATTAACGCGACAATTAAATACTCTCGCGACGACCGCGTTGATTAGCATCCTAATCGGCGGCCCTTAGGGTTCAGAGATGTCGGTATGAGAAAGGCGGAAAACTGCTGTAGAAGACACGGGATATGCGAAGTTCTGATTTAAAAGAGTGTCCATGGAGTTTCTTGCCCGTTCTTCACCATAGAGATCTACGTTTTGGAATGAGCAACTAGCTTCAACTTTCTGACTAACTGACAGAGTATTTAGGTAATTTTGACAATTCTTAAGAGCCTGTACAAGGTTTAATTAAAATAAATGCTTTTAGTTTGAGTTTCTGTATGCTTTGTTCGGCAGAAGCAATTAGCCTGGCTTAGTCATATAAAAAAAGAGAATCAGACTAACATGGCTGAGAACTGTATTATTTTACCTATTCACGTCAAGAAAGAGGTTACTCTTTAAAGAAATCGTAAGAAAATTGAAAACTACATAATACCCTCTGCAGGGCAAAGGCGTCTCATACGGAGAAGGCATGAGCACTTAGAAGCATCACTCAAGGCGGATTGGCTGATTCAGAATTATATTATTTTTTTAAGTTCAGGTCTCCTCACGAAGTTTTCCTTCACAGATGTCAGTGATATCCAAGACAAATTAACAAGATACGATTAAAACTTAACAAAAATGTTTAAAGTCAAGAAAAACTTTTAAGCATCTTCAAAATGTTCCATCTGCAACTAATATAAAGCAATATTGTGTCTTGAGCTGCCATCTGGTGGCCCATGGCCAGCTCACAAGTTTACAACCACTAGTTGGAAGCCATCCAAATTAAATTAGATACTCTTGGATGCAGTAACAAGTTCTTATAGAAAGCAAGAAGTTTATGGAATAGAAACATGGTGTTTTCGTCAAAGCGGAAGTAAATGACAAACCTTTTTTTTCATCTATTTTAAAACTATCGACTGCGGACGTAAAATTCTATCCCGACGTAAAATAAAATTGTTGATCCTTATTTTTTTTATGTTGTCTAGATATCAGTTCACCAAACGCGTTTTGTGACTGTAATCACGCTCGACTCGTCCCGTCATCCGTCATCCGCCGTTCCACCAGGCGTCATCGAGGTAACGATCAGGCCAAGTTAGCAAAAAAAAAAGTAAAAAAAAAATCTCAACAATGATTGGCTTATTGGCAATAATATATTAATATAAAAACTTTCAGTAAGGGATTGTCCGAAAGGGTTACCGCTGCCCCGGAATATAAAGGGCTAAGGAAGGAACACTGGTGGGTTTTAGTCAGCAAGAGTCTGACACTCCCTTCCGCTTACCCAGAGCGGGAGGGGGTCTATCTATTTAACTAGCCTGAACTGTCCCACTGCAGGACAAAGGCCTCCCTCTCCCTTTTCCACACAATTCTGTCTCTTGCTAGTGCCGGCCAGTCCTTACTGTAGGAGTCAAGCTCGTCCCGCCATCTTCGTCTTGGCCTGCCGCGATGGCGTCGTGCGTTTAGTGGAGGTCATTTGATGATTACACATCCTCAAAAAAAAAAGTAAATAAAAGGCTAAGATGCTATTTTTTTAAATCTCACGGTCATGCGAAGTAAAATTGCGAAAGCTAATATAATTTTTCAAGCGATTATTCAGCGCATTGTGCGGACTCTAGAATATTGGTTCACAGATTGGCGATTATTTTCCGCAACGATTAAATTTCGTGGTGCGTGCTTAGTCTAAATCTATAATTTTTTGTAGTAATGGTACAACTTTGCCTAACCAATTGGAATACAGTAGTTATTGTATAACTATTATGTTTTCCACCATTTATACCTGCTTGAGATCTTTATCCCAATTTATTTGCGCTCAGTGTAGTGTTTTTTTGATTGGTTTGGTGGATTGGTGGAATTATTCTCTTTTACCTCTCATTTAGCATCCCGCTCTAAAACCAAATTGTTCAAAAGTTCAGGAGCTACTCTAAAATTAATCTGTATAAAAAGGCAACAGAGCGATTCAAAACTGCCTTGATTCGAATTCAAAATGGCGGCCTCAAAGGAACGATTCGCATTTTTTTCTTACTCCTCACTAATTGTCAACGAACAAAAGAACTAATTGTTCTCGGGGGAGGACAAATAAAAACTGTTTTGAACTCAGTTCAGATCTTTGTGTCAATGAGAAAAATGCATCATTGGAAAATGCTAGGACAGAATTGCAGTGCATTGTTTTACTTTATAGACATAATTATTTTATGAATAGAGGACACGACATATAAATCACACTAATATTATAAAGGCGACAGTTTGTGAGTGTGTGGGGGTGTGTTTGTTTTAAGTACCATCCGAGGACGTGCGTATGAATACACAAGGCACGACCGAGGACCTTTTCAAAGCGAGGACCTTTTCGAGGGTCCTCGGTTTGACTTGACCAAAGATTCGTATTCTGCAAGCGATTTTGAGTCTTTCTATATACTTAATACGAAAAAGTGGTCTGAACCTCGGTTTGATCAAGATTATTCATAATCTTACACAGACATTGTGTATCCACCAGATGGTGCCACTGTCGCCTCATACACAGACTCTTTACACTCATTTCACGTTTGTTGTATTATCCGAGGACCTATGTGTTAACTTTAACACAAAAGACCTCGGTTAGGTAGCTTTTCCAGACAATGTGTATTTAAGACCTCGGTTTGCTAGATTTTCCGAACAGTGTGTATTCTAGTCCTCGTTTAGACAGTTTTCCTTGTGTGTAGAAGACAAATTATATGCTATAATTTAAATAAAATTATGAAGGAGAAAATCGAAGGTAGACTGAATCCTTAAACAAATCGTTGGTAGCTACTAGGTGGACGAGGAATAATCAGGCTTTTTCTGCAGCATGTGCTTAGTACCTAGGCCCGCTTATATTATACAACATTATGATTTGCACCATAAAATATTGTATTGTCATAGGAGCTAAATACGTGTGCTTTTCATAAAGAAAATAAATGCCTTCCTAGGTGAAATGTCTGCAGCAAGATTTGAAACAAATATAAAGTACAAAGAAATACAGAACATGAACATACTAAAGGAAACCACGTCATAAACTTTACTGAAATAAAAGTAAGTAGGTTTATTTTAAAATGGAACAAATTATTTAACGTATAAAAATCGTCTGGGATGTTTCTATAGCTTGACTTAAATATTATGACCAATTATCATATCAAGCCACGTAATAAAATACTCCCCTAAGAAATTGACTATCCCTCTTCACCCCGTTAGGGGTAGATTTTCTAAGAAACCTGATATACTTACTTTATTATTTATTTTGGTCTTACATACTGAGTTTCGAATTAATTGGACCACGCGTTAAAATTCTTCCATACAAAATTTACACCCCCAATCTCCCTTTAGTTTCAAGTTTATTAACCATATGAATAAGATTTTTCATATAAACTGTATTCTTGGTCTTCACCCCCACAGGGGTGGAATTCCGAAAAATCGTTTGTTATATAATTATTATGTTCATTACTTCACTCGAAGATTTATTTATACCAATTTTCGAGTTATTCAAGGCACGCAGTAAAATCCTCGCTTGTATAATTAACTACCCCTTTTCACCCCGTTAGGGCTAGATTTTCGAAAAACCCTGATACACGGTATTCTTTATTTTTGGTCTTAAGTATAAATACTGAGTTTCGAGCTAATCGGACCGCGAGTTAAAAATCTTCCATACAAATTCTGACACCCCACAATCCCCCTTTAGGGGGTAGTTTAGAAAAACAAAAAATGCCAAACTTCATAATTTACTTATTATCTAAGTAAATTATGAAGTTTGGCATTTTTTGTATTTGTGCCAAGTTTTTTAACTCAAGGAATAAGATTTTTCATACTAACAAAAAACAAGGGGGTAAAAAGGGGGATCCCTTTTCACCCCCTTAAAGGTTGAATTTCCAAAAACCCCTTCTTAGTGCTCCCCTACATTATAAAAGGAAGCCGTGTGCAAAATTTCACAATCTCAAACTCAACTCAAACTCAACAGGCACTTTTGAATTGTCAAGGGGTCGGTCAGCTCAGGGAGAGAGCCTCCCGTCCCAGCTGCCGCGGGAGACGCTCCGGACGTCGGGAGCCGCGCGACGACTCCCGGCCACCGTAAGCGCGGGCCTGCGGGCGGAGATTAATGGGTAGCTCACCGTCCGATCCGATCAGGACCAGGCCCGTGCCGGACGGCGCGTACGTGTTCCACGCGCACCTCAAAGAGATGTCAGCATCGAGGACCCCATGGGGCCGAAGCCTGCCGGGTCAGCGGGATTGTCCGAAAGGGTTACCGCTGGCCCGGAACATAAAGGGCTAAGGAAGAAACACGGGTGGGTTTTAGTCAGTAAGAGTCTGACACTCCCTTCCGCTCCACCCAGAGCGGGAGGGGTCATTTGATGATTTCCCATCCGCAAAAAAAAAAAGGGGTCGGTCAGTCAGAAAGATGAAGCTAGTTGCCCATTCCAAAGCGCAGGTACCTATGGAGAAGAACGGGCAAGAAACTCCATTGTCTATGGATTGTTATGAATGATCTAAACAAGATTTTGTAACCATATTATTTTGATTTAGAAGTGTCTCTTCTAAATCAAAATAATATGGTTACAAAATCTTGTTTAGATCATTCATGTTAAAAATTATGCATGTGAGAACAATGTAGAACGTTAAAAGCGTCCGTAACGTCTAAAATCACATTCCTAGACCCAGTAGTTGCGGCTGTGCGTTGATATGTCAGTCTGTTTCTCCTTTTATATATACAGGATGAATTTTCGAAGTGAGCGTGGATGGCCAAATCCGAAACGATGAGGAATAGCGAAAAGTACTCAAAAGAGTCGCGGCCTCGATTTTGGTGAAAACTGAAACTGCATCATTGGATTATTGAAAAATCAATATTTCTAGCCAGGAATCGTACCCTTTGATTTTGAAAAAAAAAACACTGTATTTATTACACCATTCGATAGTGTCGCTGATAAGGATCGATTTCTGGGTTTTTGTTTACGTTATAAGCAACAATCACGAGTGTTTAACAAAATAAAGCCGTTACTGTCGGCTCTCTTTGATAAATAATCCTTTGAGAAGCGCTGACAAACGTAAAGACATTGACTTGTCCTCGCTTGGTACTTCATTTTAGAAAAAGTGTGTAAGAAATAAATCGGAACATTGATTATTATCTTATACGTAAAATGTTTTAGGTAGGTAGGTAGGTATTTTCCAGGTCCTCGGTTTGTACAAGTTCTACGCGAAAAACTGTCCTCGGTTTAGTGATATAAAGTCTAACACAACGTCCGCACTTTGTACAAGCTATAAGAAATATTGTGTAAAAATACGTCCTCGGAAGGACGTCGCAGGGCTTACGTAAGAGGTCCTCGGTTGGCTTACACAAAGTCCTCGTATGTGCATCGTTGGTCACATTTAGCTGTGTATTTCAGGTCCTCAGTATGATAGCCGAAATTCATACAGAAAAATGTTGAGATAGCATTATCCCAATAAGCTCATCACTATAGATTTACTCACCTGTCTCTTTCTATCTTATTCTAAAAGGCCAACGAGGTATTTAAACCAGTTTTTTGGAGGGTCCTCGGTTCGTTCTAGGACTAACAAGGTCCTCGTAAGGGTGTCTGTACAAACAGGGGTGTGTGTGTGTGTTTATATGTTTGTTACTTCTTCACGCTCAAACGGCTGGACCAATTTTGATAAAATTTAGTATGGAGGTAGCTAGAGGAGGTAGGAAGACACCCTGGATTAACATAAAGGCTACTTTTTATCCCGATATTCCCACGGGATCAAAACTTATGCGGGTGAAACCGCGGGGCGCAGCTAGTAGACAATACAATTGTCATACTAAAGACATACATGTTTTTATGCAAGCATTATCCACCGTCTCGGAGGTCGGCACCAATGGCTGGAACACAGTTTTTTTTTATACTAATGTAGCTGCTAACGAACTATAAAATTTGAGTAAGTACCTGTTTTTTCTTCCAATAAAATAATTAATTTGATTTTTGAATAGTTTTGACATAGTTGGTAAAGACAAAAAAATAAAAATTTTGATCAACTACCGTACCGTACGTAAATCTCAAAAAGTTTTTTTTTGTTTACAAAAAACCAAAAAAGTTTAATAAGTACCTAACCGAAGTTTTAATATCTTCAAGGCAATGACGTTTTTCATTGTTTTTTATAATATTTAATTTTGTATTTTTTCAGAATTGGGCTAAACGTTGTCTATCAGTTAATTGCATATGATTTTTTTTTATCATTTAATCTTTTTTACCAATTTATTTTCCGGTACGGAATTTTAAATCCGCTTTCAAGCACTTGCTGAATCTAAGTAAGACTTTTAATTAGCTTATCTTTTTGTAGTCCATTAGACAGCGAATAAAAATGCGAAACACAAATTGAAGGTGTTGAATTCAGCAGTTTTTGTAGAACCCGCATTTTGGGTCAAAGGAATATTTCAGTGACAAAACGAAAGACGCATGACACAGATTTAAAAACTAAAATCTGTGCAACGAGCACCAAATTTTAAGTGAAATAAGGAGTGTCAAAATTACACAGTTTTAGAGTTAGCTCAGTTGTATGGTAGTAAATACTAATACCAGGTATAGTTTTTTTTAAATTTCCTATTTGATAGGTGTGTAGTAATTTTAGCTTAAAAAACTACTTTGAGCACCCGTAACAGTTTTTGTTTTAAGGAAACGACCATTTTGTCTATCCATAAAAAACGCAAAATGTTAAAACCATCACGAAATTCTCCACAGTTTCGACGCACTGAAAAGGTGAAAACGTCAATACGGTTATCTGCTACACAAACGTAGCTGGCATAGCGGTGATATCGTTGCCGTAGCATTGAAGTAATCCTACCTGACAAGGCTGACAATATAATAATTGGTCTATGTCGAACAATATTCAAAAAGCCCATATAGAACATTGCCCCTTACTGGGCAGTTTTGTAAAAAAAAACTCGAAATTCGCTGCATAAACCGATTTGTGAGTTTAAATAAGTTTTACAGTACGTACCTTCAGGAAGAAAATAATAAGGTTCGTGGTTTATTCTACATAGTACTTTACCGTCTCGTTATTCAGCTTTAAATTCAGAAATCCAGACTTGAATATTTTATAATATGACATTACTGCAGGAACCTTGATGAATAATGCGATCCGGAATTCAAACAAAATTAACATAAAAATCAAAGAAAGTAGAAACTAAAAATAAATCACAAGCACATTTGAAGTACTTTTGGAATAGGTACATAGTGAATACCTGAATTTATTAAATAATCTGTTTATATTTGTTGTACAGGATTTTAGCGAGGTCTGTTTCCTAAGAATGGTCCAAGTTAGGACGGGAGAACGATTGTGGAATAAATAGTTTAAAAGTATAATTATTTTTTATTCAGGTGTCTGAAAATTGGCTATCGAAGGATTCGCCGATGTCCTTTGAGAATTATGTGAGAAAGACAAAAGGAAAAGATAAAATTCGAGTCACAATCTCTTCTCGACGACAATCAACGTCAAAAACTTGTCAAAAATGTAGGGAAAGTAGAGGTTTTTTGACAGTTTGAGAGTTTTTTTTAATAGTTTTCTTTTCTTAAATGGGTAAGACATTTCGAAAATGTTCTTAAGTAACTTTTTAGACCTTCATTACCTGCTTATGCGTATGAAGTTTCATTAAAATCGGTTCATTCATTTCGAAAAACAAGGTCTTGAATGTTTGTATGAAATGCCGTACAGCGTAAACGCTCTTGATAGTAGGTACTTTTCTTTTATGCCCATAATCCATCCATGTCAACTTATAGCAAAAGGAATATGATAGTATTACAGGTGGCGTTCTGTAGTTTCTGCCTCCTGCCATGCGAAGAAGGTGTATGGTGTGTACAACCATTAATCCCAAGCTTTACACCTCGCTTAGAACCCAATTAAAACGTCATTTCCCGTTCAAACACCGCGCTATTGACATAATAATACAATCAACGTGATAGGCCGCCGGGCGAGCCAATACGTGCAATAACGTCACGTAACACGATGCTCCGTAATGAGGTGCATGGCACTTAATGAATCTCATTAGCAATATTGGGATACTGACAGACTGATTGAATTATGCTGATAGGGACTTTAAATTGTGGGGCTGTGAGATCATTATTAATAGCGTTGACAGAGTAGAATGATCGACAGGATCGTAGCATGTGGCGTTCTTTGGTTTCTGCCTACCATCATTGGTTAAGAGCAAGAGTTTCTGCATGTATTATGAGTGGATACTTTGGTGTGAGTATCTAATTCCCATAACATAACATCACGCCTGCAGTCCTCTAAGGGTTAGGCAGAGGTAATAGGGGTCGAGCCTATTGCCATCCGGGCACAAATTCAGACTCGGGGCGCTCAGCAGTAGCGCTTGTGACCACAAGACCAACGAGACAGCCATAATAGTAAGGCCTGAATTCCTCTTACGCTGACCTCGGTCGCGTACCAAGACGCTG
Organism: Oligia fasciuncula; assembly: GCA_963082905.1. Taxonomy (NCBI): domain Eukaryota; kingdom Metazoa; phylum Arthropoda; class Insecta; order Lepidoptera; family Noctuidae; genus Oligia; species Oligia fasciuncula. The sequence goes on from OY720409.1 coordinate 9,383,905, forward strand.
ACGATAAATGGACATGTTTACTGTAGCACCGCGCGACGGTCAGCGAGCGCAAGTCCTTATAAATCGGTACGCGACCGATGTCAGCGACCGACGTCGGCGTAACAGTATTTCCAGCCTTAGTATTAATTCGTGACATGAAAAAACAATTGAAAAATACATTAATACACTGCTACAAGGAAGTTTTAGCGCTCGAATGACAATAGTTTTGTGAAATATCACTTAAAATGTTTGAAACAAGATGGCGGCGTTAGTTTCTATTTTGTCCACGCGCGGAAATAACCTAGTATCGCATAATCCTAGCCTGTAATTGTCATTTCACGAGGCATATTTGACGTCCTATTAAACAGTCAAAGACCTAGAATCATTGCATCATTGAGCTTCTTAAGTTCTGAGTTGAGCTGCATGATTACTGACAAATGCGTGCACTGACTGGGCAGGTCCACTCAATCTGTGTGGCTTTCCTCAAAAGACCAGATACCAATCTACATGGTCTTCACATGATCTGACCAAGATTATGTCTGGACTAAAGAGACTATGACCTCTAAGTTTATTTTGACCTTTCTTCTCAGAATAGTCACATAGCAAACGCCGACCTGATCTAGTTTTAAAAATCTGATCTCCATAACCCAGTTACTGGGTAATACGATACCCGTTGGTAAGACTAGTTGTCAGACTTTCGGGCTTCTGACTACCCGTAACCACTGTTAAAGATCCACGAATGAAAGTCGGGACCAACGGCTTAACGTATTTTCCGAGACACGGATTGTAAAAACCTACATACAGAAATAAAATCATTTATAGAATAGATCATCTTCGTGTCTGTAGCATTAGATAATTAGATTTAATGTATGTACCTACTATTCGCTAATTAGCAAATTCCACTGGGCGTGTAAATTTGGCGTAGCATGAAGCCCAATATTTGGCAATCACGCAATCAGCCGAATTACGACATGTTCTAATCAATGCGGCGTGGCACATCGGGATTGAGAAAGAGACAATTTAATCACATCACGTTATTAATTATTTTCTACTATAACATCTTGGAGCACACCTGTACCTAAAGAACTGTAGTACCTACAGATGTCATTTACCGGAGTCACGCATCGCATCAATGAAATTAAAACGATTAACGTGCAAAAAATAGGCGAATTGAAGTAAAGAGAAGCGTATTTTATGTTGTTATAATTTTTATGTTTACTGGCCACTAGCCCTGCCTATGTGTATTGTTCCAAATTCAAATGCAAAAACTTTAATTCGAGCGGTGACTCGTAAAGGTTCCACTTCAGCTGCTGCTTTAAGCAGAGAATAAAGAGTACTGATTATAATGTTCGCTCATTATCTTGACGATTTCAAACTATATTAGGCTAAATTAAATGACGATCTATTTTCCTCTTATTTGAAAATAATATTAAATACACAAAAAAAAACAGTGTCTATCTGGTACAGCTGGGCATAGTAGTATAGTCCTCTATACTACTATATCTAGCTGTACCAGAATAGACACTCCGACCAGACGGGTGTCGTGTCTGGCGGGCAACTGCCCAATGATTAATTTCGGGCCGTTCTATATTTATGTTAGTTGCGCGGTAAACTCTGCTTGCGAGATGCAGGATTTTGCGTGATGTCAGTATGATGCGTAGTTCGTATGTGGCGTTGTAGATACCTCTAAAGTAGAGTACTCGTTACTGGTAACATTTTGACCTTGCTAAGTTAAGTACGGAGTTAAGAGGCTAACTTATAGTGGTTTTTTTTACAACTCACGTGCAGCGTACTGTAGACCGTACATAATGCCAAACTTAAGAATTTCTAACGATGTTTAATTAATATTATTTTTAATCTATGTTGTATGACTAATATAGACTGAGTGGGGCAACATAGAAAGGTGTGCAAAGAAGAAAGGGAATCCTTTGGGCCTCCCTACCTTCTTTCCACTCTTCTCTGTCTTGAGCTAGTGTGGACCAATCTTGTCTGTAGGCATCAAGCTCATGTTTAATTAAATTCGAAAAAAAAAAACTTGTCATTTGTACCACACCAAATGTAGACTTAAAATAGTGAAATTACGGGAGAAAATGCAATGTAGAAGAGCCGGAGTCTTCGCGTTCTACAAACTGAGTTCACTGATGAAGTATTAAATGAATTCCGTCGGATCTGGGCTGCATCAACTTCTTTTGAAACATTATTTAATTTAATGTGAAACATCGTTAGGATGTGTTCACACTATCGGTCTGGTTCTTTATTTGGAACTGCTCCGTTGGTCTAGTAGTCCTAAATGCTACAGCTGAACATGAGGTCCTGGGTTCGAGTCCTGGGTTGGCCAAGGTGTTATTGGTTTTTACTATCTGCAATTTCAGCCGGGTCAGCGGGATTGTCCGAAAGGGTTACCGCTGGCCCGGAACATAAAGGGCTAAGGAAGGAACACGGGTGGGTTTTAGTCAGTAAGAGTCTGACACTCCCTTCCGCTCCACCCAGAGCGGGCGGGGTCATTTGATGATATCCCATCCACAAAAAAAAAAAAGGTCCTGGGTTCGCGTCCTGGGTTGGCCAAGGTGTTATTGGTTTTTACTATCTGCAATTTCTCAGTAGCAGTCCTGATTCTGAATTTCAAATAAATATAGGCTCGCTCCCTGTTACATAGGACTTAAACATACCAGGTGAAATGTGGGTGTACTATACGTACACCTCTACCTAACCTTTCAGGGAATACAGGCTTGACATAATGTTATATTATATTTTAAAACACGAAAGTTGAGCAGAACATCCCTCTAACCACTTCCCAACTGCATTATGTTATGTTCACCATCAAATCTAGCTTCTATATATATTCTAGCTTAGTTAGTCGTTTCGCCTGTCACATCACGTGTGGGTCATTTACCATGTTGGTCATTTAGCGATTGGTCATTTGGCGTATTTATGACGGTAACAATCATTGGTTATAATGCGTATTAGTCAATATGCTTCGTAATGGGCCCAGTGGTAAGAACCCAGGCAGGCGCTTTACTTTGTGTAAATAATTTCATCACAACTGCTCTCAAAACGGTGAAGGAAACCATCGTGAGAAAACCAAAAATTCAAAGACATGTGACATCTAGCAAACTGCACTGGTCCCGCGTGGTAGATTATAGCACACTCCCTCGTAGAGAGGAGGTCTGACTCCATAGACTGCTGTGCTATCTGCTTATGCTATCAGTGAAAGAATTTTTGTAATCAAATCAGTACCAACTTCTACAACTTACCTTACCTTTTACTAACAAACAAACAATGTTACCTCTTTGAAATATTACTGTAGATGGAGCAACTGTAATTTGAAGTCCTAACATAATTTAGTGGGCACCAATGAGATAAAATTATACAAATAAATCAAACTTTTGGGCTTTAAAATTGCCAGTAACAATTTATGATAGAAGGTATTCTTATGACTTCGGACTTCGGCTTGACTTTCGGGATCGTCGATATGTTGAGGCACAGATAGTCGAGTCAACCACGGAATACGAGTTCAAAATTTTCTTATTCGATAGTGCATCCACGGCTTTACAGTTCTGAGTCTACAAAGGATTAAGGATCGAAAACTTGAAAATTCTCGCGTTTTCAACCACTGTTTAATGTTTATCTTTATACCTACCAGTGTTTATGTTTGAAATTATGGGGACAGTTTGAATTTGTTAGTTTCATTTTAAGCCCCTGTTGACTGAGTTTTGCACGTACAATCGAATTACTGTGATTCAAATCGTCTGTTTTGTTTTTTCATTGCGTTTTCAATTATTTTTTTCGGATTGCAATTTAAAATGTAAACATTGCGTGTTTTTTTCAAATTTAAAGTACGTGCTTGGCCAGACTGGCTGTGCGGGGCGGAGAGCGGTGCGGGTGCGGAAACGCGCACGATCTGCCTGTTCGCAGTGGAGTGCGGCTTCGTTCCGAGTGTTGTCGTGTCCAACGTTTGTCAAAATATAATATTTTTTATTTGTTTTAAAAACGTTGCCCCACACTAGGAATTTCTCCTGTATTGTGGGTGCGTTTACAAACATTTAAATTCACATACACAAACAAAAAAAAAACTAGAAAAATGCTCGAACTAGTTTTGAGAACCTCGGTCCCCGCGCGGGCCACCTGCGCCCTCCCTGCGGCCACTTGTATGAACGAGCCATAGCTCGCACAATCCACGCCATAGCGTGGATTGTCCGCGTGCTCCCCGCGCTGAGCAGCCGGCGCCACTCACCACGCCCGCGTGCCCACTATAGACACTCAAATGAAGTTCTAATATTTGAGTACGCCGCACCGCGCCCGTGTTTGCAGTCTGGTCAAGCACTAAGGTTCACAAGTTAATTAAATCTCAAGTTCAAGTGTGGCAAGTTCATTGGATAAAAATAAAACTTCTTTGAATATTATGAACAAGAAATCAGGGGCCCGTGGCTTTTTTGAATATTATGAAGAAGAGATGAGGTCGATCGATCAGGATAAGCTACGCTTGCCACGGTTGGTCTGTAGATGGGTGACCATCTTTACATACCGTGACCCCTCCGTGCCTCGGAAAGCACGTTAAGCCGTTGGTCCCGGCTGTCATTCGTGGATCTTTGACGGTCGTTACGGGGTAGTCAGAAGCCCGAAAGTCTGACAACCAGTCTCACAAAGGGGTACCTATCGTATTACCCAGTAACTGGGTTGTGGAGGTCAGATAAGCAGTCGCTCCATGTAAAATACTGGTATTCAGTTGCATCCGATTAGACTGGAAGCTGACCCCAACATAGTTGGGAAAAGGCTAGGCAGATAATGAGATGGCAATTGTTTAAATTAATTATCATCTTCTTAGCACAACAAAAGTCTGTAAATCATATTAGCTTAGAACTTAGCTAAGTACTAACTTATCATTATCAGCATCTTTTATTGTTCACTGCCAAATTAGTTAAATTATTCACATTCTTAGATTCGTGAGATTAAAATACAGATTCATAATAATAATAATAGCCTCCCCGACCGTTTTCGGTCACGGTGGCCAATCTCAATGGAGAACTGCCAGGTACGCAGGAGACAGTATAGTGCACAAGTCTCTCTCTGTTCCTTTACTCTCAGTCCGATGGGACGGCAATCCGACACGATCGGGGAGAGTTCAGGCGCAGGACCAACGGCTTTACGTGCTTTCCGAGGCACGGGGGTATTAAACCAACTTCCAAACTCCGGACTGTTATTCAGACAGAGAGACTCGACAGATTCATATTAACTGATCAAGCCCCGCGCGTACTACATGTGGCACACTCAGTGGCACGATACAATAGAAAACCAATTGTGTCTCATTATATAGCCTGATAATAAATGGTTTATTATTATTATTAGCGGAACTTGAGAGGACATAACGATTTTACGAATTTTTCACTTTTTTGTTGTACCTTTCTCACACAAGTTCATATAACACTACTTGCTATGTAAATATCAGTGACAGGAAGTTATTCAAACATCATCATTATAAACTAACTGGAAAAAATCCATTTAAAAAAATAATTTTGCAATTCCGTCAAAAACCCAAACCCCAAGGTAACCCAAAAATTATCCAAGTAAAGATAATAAAATTTATATAGGACCACCCCTGAGGCGCAATACCTTATCCATTAAAAAAATAATTTTGCAATTCCGTCTATATAATTATGACGGCGTTATGCCCGAACATACATAAAATATATAGGTATATATCAAAGAGGTATATAATTATATATAGGATGACTGGTAATTAGTGACCGATACTTAAACACGTGATTTTACTCATCATTATGAACAACTTTTACTATGGGACCAAACCTGAAATCGCGAAAAAAAAATCAGCTGTTCCCTACATTTATGTTCGCTTAACCTGTCAAAATGTAGGGAGCAGCTGATTTTTTTTTTCGCGATTTCAGGATTGGTCCCATAGTAAAAGTTGCTCACAATGATAAGTAAAATCACGTGTTTAAGTATCGGTCACTAATTACCAGTCACCCTATATATATATCTATACATATATAAGCTAAGCATTCAACTCCTCATTTTTTGAAGTCGGTTAAAAATACACTCAGCCTCAAAAATATGTATTCCTCGACAAGAATTCGTTTGATGTCTGCAATCTGTGTTCCGTTATATTTTATCAATGTTGATTAGTACCCCATCAAAACAAAAAAAGAAGTGTTCACAATACTTTAATAGTAAGTATAAAGAATAATTCCTCTCGTTGAATTTATCTAAACTAATACAAATTATATATACATACTAAAACAAAAAGTACACTAAAAAAAATAAAAAAAAATTTTTTAGTCTCTCTGTTTAATATTCTTTTATTTTAGATAAACATTAAAGGTTCCGCGCAAAAATAACATAAAACCCTTCCAAAGTTTCCCGACATGCACGGAACGAACTCGTGGACACAGCGAGTGTGTAATATATTTTGTGGTTACACATTGATACCTAGCCAAAATCAATCTGCCTAGCTTTTCCCAACTATGTCGGTCGGAACGCTGCTGAATTTTACGTGACCAGAATTTTTTACATGGAGCGACTGCCTATCTGACCTTCCTAACCCAGTTACTGATACCATAATAAAACATAGACAGTGAAAATTAAATAAATTTCTGTCGACGTATACATATTTTCGAGGTTATACAGTATACATACAACTGTATAAATCAATTCCTCTCCTTACTGAAAAAAACACATTAATCCATTTCCTGGACGAACCATATTACAATAACATTTTCTTATCTCCGTCTTGCAATATAAATTGATTTCAGCCAAGCGTATGTTTTCTCCAAAACTTTCCGGATTGCTTTTCTTTCAAACTACCCTCTACATGTTTGGGAACTGCAGATTCTATAAATTAAATTAATGTTTCAGCTTTACTAGAAATAGTTTGATTTTGTGAATAACGCGTTCACTATGTTATATTCATTTGTAAGTCATCTTTGTTTGGATAAATTATATTTATTTCTGCAAATTGGTTCAAAAAAACACTTTTTCTCATCAAAATTATATTATGTTTTAAAACTAGATGAGTTTGGTGTTTCCAATCTGACTACTCTAAAAAGAAAGACCGCAACAAACTTAAAGGTCAGTCTCTTTTAATGTCCAGACATAATCTTGGTCAGGCCGTATAAGGACCATGCAGGTTAACGGCTGAGATGGTTTTTTAAGGAAAGAACCATACAGATTGTAGTGGATCTGTCCAGTCAATGCACGCATTTGTCAGTACCTAATGGTGTAGCTCAACAGAACATAAAGAGCTCAACACCGAGACCGGAATAACTCGCGGCGAACAATACCAAAGAAATTAAATTTGGGTAGGCGGTATAAAGTACTGCCAGATTATCATTACAACTAACTGAGAAAAAGAAATACGATTTTACTGTTCCCTATGATTTGCCTGGCCCTTTTTTTTTTTTTTTTTTTCGGATGGGAAATCATCAAATGACCCCTCCCGCTCTGGGTGGAGCGGAAGGGAGTGTCAGACTCTTACTGACTAAAACCTGCCTCGGGGTTTACAAGCTTGATGTTTTGCAACAATGTGTCAACATTTGAGACCACATTTTTACCTTAAAACCCAGCTACTGACAGGCCTTCACTGTCCTCCCACACCTATTAACAGTGTCATTTGAAAACATTGTAAAAACCTATTATTAAAAAAAAAGTAACCATGGAGTTTTTGTTCCGGCTCTTCTCCAAAGAAAACGACCAATTGAAACCCTGCACCTAGCTTCTGACGTTCCATAAGTGCCCTTATAGGTTTATGCAATGATTATTATAAGTGTAAAATTGGGCTTACGTAAAATAAAATATTTTGAATTTCAATTTAACTTTACATAAAAGTTTTACTTTTTTACTTTTTTTTAGTTTATTAGCATTAAATATGCGTTTATTAACGGTATACAGAAAATGATGATGATGATGATGAAACCGCAGGAAGGCTAACTATCAACTATGAGTAGTTTTGTAAATAAACCAGTCATAGTAGTAAAGTTAAACAAAGTAAGCTCATTGAATAAACACGAGGCCACCTCATTAAACTGAGCCCGATATGGTGGTTCAAGCGCCTCTAATTAATTTATTCTTCAGTTTAAAGCGCTCCTACTTTGTCCAGTTTATTTATGATTAAGCTGCTTTAAGCGCTGTTTTTATGTCGTGTCGTGCAGTATCGCTGTTTTGTTTAATGGTATAAAAATAAATGTGTTTTTTTTAATGTTACTTTTAATTCTGTTACAATTTCATTGCAGATGCAGACATGCTTGATGGTTGCTGATGATTCAAGGTTGGATGACAATGTGCGCTTTTATAATGTCTATCGTGACGATACTATCGTCACGACGTCCACGGCATCACGATAACATAATATACATAATATAATCAGCCTATAATGTTCCCACTGCTGGGACACAGGCATCCTCACGCTGAGAGGGAGTGGACCGTAAACCACCACGCGGGCCCAGTGCGGGTTGGTAGATGTCACATGTCTTCGAATCATTGGTAATCGATGACTATAACACAGGGAAGTAAATTAATTATCTGGAAATAATTTGCACACAGAAATTATAAAAGTTATTCACGTTATTCAAAATATAAGAACAAGTTCTGGATTATACGAGTGTATAATAATCTACTGCAAAAGTTAGGAAAATTATTTTAAAATAAAGCCAAGTTAAAAAATTAAATGAAGAAAATGCTTCCATTCTTTTAATTTCCTTGAGAGTTATTTCGCATATTATTAAGTAGGTACTAGCAGCGCTCCGCAGTTTCACCCGCATAAGTATCGATTCCGTGGGAATATCGGGATAAAAACTTTCTATGTCCTTTGCCGGGACTCAAATCATCTCTATACCAAATTTCATCCAAATCGGTTCAGCGGTTTAAGCGTGAAGAGGTAACAGACAGACAAACACTTTCGCATTTATAATATTAGTATGGTTGTAAACACGGTTATACAGTACGTGACAATGTGTAACACTTAGGCATTAAGTGTAAGCACTGCTGATAGAGGTGCTTTACTCTGGATGCTAAAATTAAACGAGGTGACGGAATACGCGAAGGAACGGAGTGAAGATAGGTAGGTATTATTATATAACAAAGCATTGGTGGCCCGGTGAGTAATGGTGAAACGAGTATGTGAGGCTGATACTCTAAGTGTTTGGTCAGATTGGCAGCGCGGACGCGGGGCGGGCGCGGCGCGGCGACCTCAAACATATAAACTTCCTTTGAGTATCCATAGTGGGCACGCGGGCGCGGTGAGTAGCGCGGGCTGCTCGGCGCGGGGAGCGCGAGGGCAACTCACGAAATAGCTCGTTCATACAAGTGGCTGCAGTGGGTGTGCGGCGCGGGCGCGGGTGGCCCGCGCGGGGACCGGGGTTCTCAAACTACTTTGAGCTTTTTTCTAGTAAAAACAAGTTTTCTTCATCCATATTATATTTTGACAAACACTGGACACGACAACACGCAGAACCGCAGAACGCAGACGCACTCAAGTGCGGACAGGCAGCCCGCGCCCGCCCCGCGCCCGCACCCGCGCCCGTGCCCCAGTCTGGCCAAATACTAAGCCGTACGTACAAGGAGTACGTGTCTCTGTCCAGGGACACGTACCCCAGGGGCCCCAGTTCTAAGTAAGTACTTCCTGCGTACTAGAAGCCGTATAATGAAGTATGTCAACATTGTTCTGTTGCGGAAAGGAAAGGAAGTTATTGTTTGAGTTTTCTCTCACGTTGATGTATCCTTTTGTTAGATATTAATTATGTAGGTAAGACCCCGTATTTATACGGAGGTTGCTCAGGTAGAAAACATGATTTCTTGTCTGATTGTTCTCTGCATGGAGTGTGCATTGCATTCCACTATCAAACATACGCCTCTACTAAATTTTCAATTAATTTGTATACGAAAACAATAGAGTTGGAAGTACTTTGCGTCATAAACGCAACAAAATCAATCTGCTTTTTCCCAATTATGTTGGGATCGGCTTCCAGTCTAACCGGATGCACCTAAATACCAGTATTTTACATGAAGCTACTGCCTTTCTGACCTCCACAACCCAGTAACTGGGTAACACGATACCCCTAGGGACCTAAGACTGCTGGACAGACTTAGGCTACTGTCTACCCGTAGCGACTGTCAAAGATCTCTGAATGACAGCCGGGACCAACGGCTTAGGTGCTTGCCGTAAAAGCATAAAAATTAGATATAGGTTATTAAATCACTTTGTTCGTTTTTAGGCAATTCAGCGAATCATGTGTGTTGCCCATTACGTATTTAACAGCACATTATGTCATTAAACGGTATATAAAGATAAATTATTTAATGGATGCACGAGTACTTTGTAAATATTAACTGTGCGAGCGTGAATATATACAGGGAGGGCAAAAAATCGTGGATCAAACGAAACAGGGCGATAGTTGGGGTTATTTGCAGCGAAAAATATCTTTGTGGCAGAGCCCTAACTTGATCTCCTTAAAAGTTACGACAACTTGAGTGTTTAGAGTAAGGTTCTAAGTTACAAATAATTTTTCGTGAGACTTAAAAGATATTGAAAAAAGTGCCAATACTGATAAATCATGCTACCCACTGTCATGAAAGCACTGGTTGTAGTGATGATACTTTTTTTTTTTGTTAAAAAAATATAAAAACATTTAAAAATATTTTTTTTTACTGTAAATAAGCCCAACTATCGCCCTGTTTCGTTTGATCCACGATTTTTTACCCACCCTGTATATAATAATGGAAGTTTTGAATTATAACTGTGACGTGTTTTGATAAATATTGCAAACTTTTGCAGTTGTGAGGCATCGCCTTTACGTGATAATGTAACTAACTGATGATGAAGATAATAGACAGGTACATACAGAGGAAGATTCAAGATGAAGCAGGTTAACGGATAGATATTTAGATATGATGACTCACACAGCAAGAAGAACCATTTTAAACGAAAACCTGAGCATGTCCAAAAATATTCATATCCAGGCATATTAAAACTAGACAGCCATATTATACTATAAAATAACACTTAAAACTAGATACTGTAGTGTTGATACTGGATAAACATAATTTTAACGACAGCTGTCAAAATTATTATATTAAGTTAATTAGTTAGTTTTATTATTGTCCAAAGGTGAAAACAAAAATGTTGCACGGTTTGTATGTAAATCAAAGATTAGTTTAATTAACGAGCACGGGAATGCACTATTTATTATTTGTCACAGAATACAACTAAGACAAAAGATTATTAAAAGTAAAAATAATTAAAATACTTTATATCGTGTAATCTTTGTTAGTCATTGTGTTATACAAATAAATACAAATATAGCACACAACTAAATGGCAACACCAGCTCGGGCAACACTGCTCGAGCTGTCATGGTTTACCCGCCATGGCGACTGGACGTGCCCGTTGGGTTGTTGTGTACTTTACTGATAATCTGGTAGTTTTACTTTAAACTCTAAGCCCCTAATAAGAGATTATAGTGAACACCACAGTCATAAAACCTACACCCAGTCGAGACGAAAAGCTCTAAAGAATTCCCGCGCGAACAAAAATTAAACACGCAAATACCATTCTTATTAATATAATAAATCCTATTAATTATACGAGCTCATTCAAAGTAAATCAAACCAAAATGAAAGTTAATTAGAAGAGAAAACATAAAATTTTCATTACTAATTGAAATAACAACGGTCGGGACAATATAAATCCCTTTGCGACGGTTCTTACTGGAACTTGGAATGTGAAATTTTAATAAACAAAGAGGTGTACTTACTGCTGTGAACAGAGGTATTTATTCCTTATCTTATGACCTTGTTAATGTCCACTGTTAAACATAAATTTCTCTATTTTCGCTACAGAGAACATTTTATATCACTATAAAAATACACTTTTCTTTATAGTGATATAAAATGTTAAACGCTATAGAGAAAAGCGAAAGCTTGTCGCGAGATTTAAGTGGTATTTAAATTATATTTTCAATGAAACCTACTCGTATTTACTTAGTTTGAAAATTTAAAATATTATAATCAATCAGATCATGTTATTTAATTTACTTTTTATCTACCTCGGTAAATCTCGCGACAAGCTTTTATATCATATAAATTGTGTAAGTAATGACGTTAGAAGTTTAAAGTAAAAGTTTTAAAGGAAAATAAATGATAAATGATTTATTTCTGTAAGTAGGTTTGTACAAACACTTTTACACGTCAATCATATTTTTTTTAAACTAGATGAGGTCGGCGTTTCCTGACTATTCTGAGAAGAAAGGCCGAAACAAACTCAGAAGTCACAGTCTCTTTTAAAGTCCAGACAAAATCTTGGTCAGATCGTGTGAAGACTATGTAGATTGGTGTCTGAAATGGTCTTTTGAGGAAAGGCCCACACAGATTGAGCGGAACTGTCCAATCAGTGCACGCATTTGTCAAAAATCGTGCAGCTCAACTCAGAACTTGAGGAGCTCAACGATTCGACGAACAATACCAAAGACAGGACATTTGGGTAGGCCGCATAAACTACTCAAACTGCCAGATCATGATTAAAACTAAGAAGGAAAAAAAGAAATGACCCACATAGTCCTCACATTCACAATAATTAAATTAAAAAAAAAAATAGTTTAGTTTATTTTATTATTTTTAGCGCATTTAAATAAAAGCTTGTTTTTAAAAAGGTTTTATTCTCAGCAAGCCCTCTCATTTTATACCCATATTGTAGGAGTGCATTAAAAAATAACTAGTCCCCTATCTTAGGTGTTCCACCATGTTGGATTTAGAATGACGTCACACAGCGAATCATGCATTGTCATCCAAACTAACCGTGTATGCAAAATTTTAGCTCAATTGGTTGAAGATATCTGCTTCAAAATTGAGTTGCAAGAGTCGACCCGAACAAACATAATTACATTGCAAGTTAAACAAAAGCTTGTAAAATACATTTTTCTTAGGAGAGAAATTTAAAGAATTAGAATAGAGTAGTAATAACGTTTATTGTCTCCAGTATTACAGCTAATAGTAGTACCTAAGTATAATATACAAGTCTATAATTCCGGAAGTAAAAGGTTTAAGCGTCATCATTAAGCTTAGGTCTAGCGTTGCTAAGCGCTAAACCCTTAATTCTTCATTAAAAAAAACTAAACTTTGACGTCATCGTAATCCATACTATTATTATACATGCAAAAGAAAATCTGCCAGTCTGTCTGTTACCTTTTCAAGCCTAAACCACTGAACCGATCGTTATGAAATTTGAATACACATAGGCGAAGTCGCGGGCATCGCTAGTTTCCCTTAATTTCATGCATTTAATAAATTTAAGGTATAATATGAGTATCTACGAGTATATTCCTTTTTTTAAATCCGATTTTTTGGGAGAAAAGGTCTTCAGCTAGGTACACAAAAGGGGTCCCAATATAGCGATTAATTTAAACCTGTTTAAATGACAACGCTTATTGCATGATTATTTAATTCCTCCTAAATAAGCAAACAAATACTTAGATTTCTGGGGTTATTTAAAACTTATCAGCAGTGAGCAGATACTTATTGGCACTTACAAAAAGGTTCCCGAACCTCCAGATAACCACTCCACTCCACTGCTGGGCATAGGCCTCTCCAATGCTGCGCCACAACACCCTGTCCTCCGCCTTCCGCATCCAGTCGGTCCCAGCCACCTTCTTTAGGTCGTCGGTCTATCAGATAAAAAAATGGAAAAAAGACTTCTTGAAAGTGATTGCAATGGCCAAATACTTACAGCAATAGTCTAAAGAAGTGCAGTAAAGACAAAAAAGTGGAGCGTATCTAAATGCAATAGAAATAATTATACAATCATTGAAGAACAAGATCAGCGCTCTTATTATACATCGTATAAGTATATTTCCTTGTGTAAGTACCACTTGCACTTGCTTGTGCCACTTATGAGAATAGGCCTTGTGGGCTATTCTCATAAGTGGCCAAGTTTTACGTATCCTCTCCCACATAAAGACATACAACATTTTATCTATCAAAAAGTAATATGAAACTCCTTAAGAGCCCGAAGGGAGATAAACAAAAAGTTTGGTCAAATGATGTACCTACTTATTTTGAAGAAAACTTACAGAATAAAGTTTGTCTTTAGGGACTAATGAAAGTCGGGAAACTGTCGTACTTTGGTTATAACCGATAACAAAACTTATTTTAACTTCTGGTTTGGATATTTAATTGATAGTGTATTAATTGATTTATGTTTCATTTAATAGCTTTGATGAAGTTCAAAATTTGAAGGGCGAAAGGCTCGGCTAAATTATATCAGCCCCAAGGCCCCATCTCTAAGTTTAAGCAATGCTTGCCGAGGTCAGTCCGTGAAGTCATTACATACCAAGACCCCTCCGTGCATCGGAAAGCACATTAAACAGTAGCTGTCGTTCCTAGATCTTTGATAGCCGTAACGGCTTACGGTAGCTCGAAAGTCTTGCCAAGGGGTATCGTGTTACCCTGCAACTGGGTTGTGGAGATCAGATGTGCAGTCACTTCATGTCAAATACTGGTGTTCAGCTGCATTCGGTTAGACTGAAAGATGACCCTAAGGGAAGAAGAAGAAGAAGAGCAGAAGAGTTATTAATTAGTTGGGAAGAGTCTAGATAGTTGATGATGATGGAGAAAATAATAAAGTCCTCAGTTTTAATTAATGTAAAAGAAATAACCTCCCACGACCTAAATATATTTTCGTGACTTCTTAAGTGGTACTTATGTTGAGAAAGTTCGCAGAAGATTGATGTACCTAAGTCAAATGTAAGTCACATTAAATAAAATGTTTTATTATTCGAGCTTTTATCAAATCCATTTTCACCAAAAATAAATCCTTAGTAGTAAATGTGGTTCTCTATTGTTACCTAACTTTTTTATCCATAATCTAAAGTGCTATTTTTTTTTGTCCTAATCATCATTTGTCTGAATGATAACTTTCCCGAACTTAATGTCACATAATATCACATGCGATAAAATTGAAATCCCAAAATACAATATGCCCTATGTCATAAATATTACAATCAATAATACACAAAAGATTTAAAACTGCTATTAGTAAAAAAAAAAATTGTTAAAAGTCCTAAATTCAAATTATTTAATGTTTATTTATCCTTAATGTTTTTAAAACCTATTTGTAATACATGCATGCAGCATGCAAGCAAACATGCAGCAAGCATGCGACATGCAAACGAGCATGCAACATGCAGCAGGCATGGTTTCTGTCACGACTCCGTCGTTGCAGGTGTCCGGCGGTCCCACGCGCTCACCACCGCTGCTTCGGCTTGTTGGCCGGTCACAACGCCTCACTCCTCCTGCTCCTCACCCCGCGGGCCGCCTCGTCCCTACGCGCCTACGCGATTCTAAATTACACTCTAGGGGCAGGGCAGACATGACTGCGTGGAGTTGGATTTACAGCCATTCGTTTCTGTCACTAAAACAGCAAATGTTTTGGGAATAACCATTTTATTATAAATGAACATTCGGAACAATACACATTATTTATTATTCAATACTTAGGACTTAAGACTTTATTTCATGCAAAATTAGGAGATTCAATTATTATAGTACTCGATATTATGACAGAATAGTTTTAGAGGTAAAGTTAATTATGTGAACCAAATTTCGAATTTTTGAACATTATGGTTACTGCAGTTTATATAGCAAACGTGTTATGGATAATGATTTTCGGACAAACAATGTGTAGAAGAAAGGGAGCACCAGTAAATGTATAAAACAGCATTACAAAAGCACCAATTTCTAATACAAAACTTGTGTGGTTTAAACCCTTAATACTTCTAATGATCCTTAAAACTTTAAAAGAGAAAGTGAATCTCTTTAAGTAAGGTACAAAAGACAAATTACTACAACGGATACCACTTTTTAATTTGTCTTCGAGAAACCGTACAAGAACGTTGGAAGAAAAACCAAAAGGTTCAGTTCTCTTAGTAGATGATTTACATTTGCATTAGTTATTGTAGTAACTAACTGACATAGCTTGCAGAGGAAGCAAACTGAAGTGACAGTGGGCTGGTCAGCGGAATTGTCCGAAAGGGTTACCGCTGGCCCGGAACATAAAGGGCTAAGGAAGGAACACGGGTGGGTTTTAGTCAGTAAGAGTCTGACACTCCCTTCCGCTCCACCCAAAGCGGGAGGGGTCATTTGATGATATCCCACCCGAAAAAAAAAAAAAGTGACCGTGGGCTGGCCATGTTTATCAAAGGATCGATGGCCGGTGGTGCAGCTGAGTCCTAGAGTATAGTCCGCGTATCGGTTTTGTGGGGCATAGTTAATAAGTTAAGATTATTTTAAAAACTTGTAAAAAATAAATAAATAAATAATAAATAAGCGTAGTGTGGGACATTTCCCAGCTAGGCGTAGGACAAGGTGTTGTGGCGTAGCCCGGGAGAGGCCTAAACAGAAGCTTGGGTAGGCTGGGAATTGGTAATTTATAAGCGGGGGTATGAAATAAACCACGCATTGCGGTTCGTATTCAATCCTATTAAACGGTAAATTACAGAAACAATCAAGAAGTCATTGTGTATCGCGTGGATTCGCATTCAATATGAAGGGATAAAACCCCTTTATTTCAACAAACTACAAAGCCCTGTCGTCGCCCCAAATACGAATTAGAGGTCGTGGGTTCGAATTTGTGTAATTTATTTCATCACTACTGCTCGTATAACGGTGAAGGAAGACATAAAACGGCATGTTCTAGCAACCAATATTTCGAAGACATGTGACATCTACTAATCCGGTGCGCTCCGTAAGCTTCTCGATATCTGCGAGTTGTACGCTGCTTCTCATGGCCTTTTATACAACGAAGGCAAGTCAAAATACATGGTGTTCAAGTCCGATACCAAGTGCCCCTCTACCGTCCCTCCTGTGTTACTGAACGGTGTGGAGTTGCACAGGGTGTACTCTTTGAAATACCTGGACCACTTGGTGACGGATGATCTAAAGGATGACGCAGCTAAGGAGAGGGAGCGCAGAGCATTGTCGGTTCGGGCTAATATGCTGGCCCGCCGGTTCTTCCGATGTACAGCGGCGGTCAAAATAACGCTGTTTAAAGCATATTGCATGTCGCTGTACTCGGGGAGCCTGTGGTTCAGCTACACCCAAAAGGCCTACAATGCTCTGCGCATCCAGTGTAACAACGCATTTAGAGTGCTGCTGCGTCTGCCTCGGTTCTGTAGTGCGTCATCTATGTTCGCTGAGGCACGTACAGACTGCTTCAATGCTGTACGGCGTAAAAGAGCGGCCTCGCTGCTAAACAGACTCCGTGGCAGCCCCAACAGCATTCTACGCGCTATAGCCGGGAGACACGATAGCCCGTTGGTGAGGTCACTTGTCACCTGTACATTGTCAGTGTTATTAGTTAAGTACTAACATAGGTTAAGACTATTGTTACTAACCCAATGGATCGCTGTTATCTGATATAATAAATAAATAATAATAATAATCCGCAATGTGCCCCCGTGGTGATTAAAGTCTATTTAGGTATTTATCTATGGGCCAAAGTAGCCTGAAAATAAAGGTCTTATTATTATTTCCTCGAACAGAAAGGAAGCCTGAGTCTCAGCAGTGAGAACATTATAGGCTTGACTGATTATACTATGATATAAGAAAGAACATGGCACCTTTAAAAAAAATACGTTAGCAGCCCGCGTAAGTTTCGATCCCGTGGGAATATCGGGATAAAAAGTATCCTGTGTTAATCTAGGAAATGGTCTATCTATGTGCCAATTTTCATCCAAATCTGTTTAACGGTTTACGCGTGATTGAGTAACAAACATCCAAACATCTTCACAAACTTCCACATTTATAATATTAGTAGGATGCCGTGAACCTTGTACACTTTTCTGGCTAGTGAAACAAGTCCCCTGGCAACTGACCAGTCATGCCCAGTAATTACTTGTTACAGATGTGCACAGCAGCCTCTACTTACTAGCTGTTCCCATTTGGTTCTTTAAAGTGAAGCAAAATTAAGTTACGAGAAGCATTTGTGCCAGTCAGTAATGTATCGACGAAGGTCGATTCTTGAGGCTGATCAGTAGGTACAACATTATTCTGTAAATTGGTTGTAACAAATACATTTACCCGTAATTTATATTTTAACTTTATGAGGTAGGTGTTTCCTATTCGAACACTCTGACAAGAACCACCGAAACAAACTGAGATGTCATCTCTTTAAAAGTCCAGACGTTATCTTGGTCAGATTATTTCAAGACCGCATGGTTCTAACTATATATTACGTATCTTTTACATTCTTCTACATAGGTAATAAAAACCAATAATTCATTTATTAACAGACTACGCACATCCTGTACCGCTGGGTCTAAAAGCATGTAATTCAGTATAAGAGTTCCTTAAAATATAACGAAACTGAGCGCCAAGAAAGGATTTTTGAAAATTCATCACTAGGGGTTTAATGGAGGATGAAAATTTAAATATGAGTTTGAGTTTTTTACGGATAGGAAATACCATCAGGCGCATGGATTGTCAAGTTATAAAAAACTTTTCGAACGATGCACCATAATATTTACAACTATATGTAGGTACTACACACTCTCAAATCTGAACCAAATCTTCCTAAACTACATAATACGATACAACAATCAAACATTTCACGCTATACCCGTTATATCCAGTGCCCTCGAAGGCTAGCTCTCAATTGATAAATTCCTCCCCTGGGCGTCATCGTGGGCTCCCTAGAAACTATATTTTACTTCACAGGTTACGTTATTTTGTCCTAAGTTAGACCATTTGGGCTTAACGTTCGTGATCGCCAATTAGTTTTGGAATATTGTTAGACTATTTATCAATATCAGCCTCCACGAGTTAGTCTAGAATAAAATGTTTTATGCCCATTTACATTAACAATAAGAGACACCTAAATAAAAGCGCGCTGTTGTAATTTTAACTTTCGGTGCTAAGCTGAACGTTGAATTTCCAATAGAGGGCTTTTGTTTGACAACAAGGAGCATTTTAGAATTCCGAAGTTAATGATTTGGGGTCCAGAGGGTTTTTAAGCAAGCATATCAAGGCGATAAGTTGATAGCTGAGTAGGTGCTTCATGATGAGAGAACACCGAAAATATGTTTAAAAAGTTTTACATAGGATGGAGCTCCCCTACTTACCCCCTAGTCCACTTTCAGATTTAGAAAATGGACGAAAAATAAAGTGATCTTCAGAACCGTTGATTTTTGTATGATCGTGTGCGGCCAAAGCCATAATTTGATGAAGAAATTGTGAGCTTTCCCTAAATCTGACGACTGTAATAGGGGGAGCCCAGAGGGTTAACAAAAACCCTCTGGGCTCCCCTTTGGTGCGTTCACTGGAAACAAAACAGTTTTCTCTATAACAGACAGAATAGTTTTGTGTCAAAACATGTTCTTGAGAACAATTTGGCAACTTATCAGATATTGTTTAGTTGCGAGTGTGCGTGCCATCATCGTTTTCATTTATCTGTCTAAATATAGCTATTATAGAACGTGTCTGTCTGTGTGATCACTTAGTTCTTCTTTGCCTCATTCTGTAGTTAAGAAGAACTAATTGGTTACACATTTTGATACGGCCTCACCATCATTTAGATTTATTCCGGAAGATTTATGAGTATAATACATTAATAATTAACTGGTTCTGTAACCAAGCGCGAACTGAATTATTGCGAACAATTCGGCTCGCGCGTTGTTACAGAATAACTGAACTCGGGCACCCCAACTAAATGAGCTAATGCGCGAGCGCTACTTCCAAGTTGGTCGGAGTTAAAAACAGGAGGGGAGGAGAGGGCAGGGGCTATTTCATCATAATCAATCATTACATTAGAGTATTCAATAACACTTTTAGGAGCGCGAAATGGAACTTATTAGAGATTCGATTAAATACAAGCCATATTTACACGTTAGCACGTTTGCCGCATGTCGGAAGCATTGTGGGCTAATACCACGACAGCATGGGTTCCTGAAATCGTTCAATGGCATCGCGGAAGACCCTGGCGGAGTAGCGGGACGAACTTGATACCAGGGATTCGTCCATATTGGCTCCGGATCGATTTGAGTGGAAAAAAAGGAAAGGGAGGCCTTTGCCTCGCAGTGGGACCATACAGGCTGATTATTATTATATTTAACTTAAATATAACACAGAAATCTCAATGTTTTGACATCTCGCCACATTACTTGTATAGCAGACAACTTATTAAAATAACGTATTAATAATTATAGGTAAAGGTAACTATAGTTACACAAAAAATCTAGTTTAACTCTCTCTTCAAAAATTCATTCATAATAATGTCTCAAGTTAGCCCAGAAACATTTGCCTCCCACTCATGATCTGTAGTGGCCTATATGAAAGGTTTCAATCGATTGCGTACCCAAGTAGGCTGCTACAAACACAATTTGCCCAAGTGGGGGATTACTGTCCCATCCAACACCCAATGCGAGTGCGGTGCTTCAGATCAGATCATGCCCCACTTGTTGGAGTGTCCTAAGTGCCCATTCTCCTGCACCTCGGATAACCTAAAGGATGCCACTGATGCCGCATTCACCGCGCCATACTGGGCGCAAACTATATAAAAAAGTGGCACTCCAGGAGTGTCGACAGAAGAGAAAACAAAACACAAACAGTACCTATACTTTGCCATCACTCACTGACATATCGGATATACATACATTAAAACAGCCGAAAACATCCGAAGCGGTGCCGGTTACGGTAACAGCGGCGCGAGTTCAATAGTTTTTTCCCATTTCAAAAAATGCCCAACCAACGAGCCTAAAGAAGTTTTGACTTAAAAAAAAAATAACGAGAAAGAGTAGGTACACGAAAAGAGGAATAAGACCTTTTACAAGTATGAAGAAATTCTTGAACTTAAATAATTTCCATACGTTTCGAACCTGCGAGCTATACCGGCTACGGTCGTTAGGTTTCTGTGTGACGTATATCATCATCATCTGCCTAGCCTTTTCCCAACTATATTGGGGTCGGCTTCCAGTCTAACCGGATGCAGCTGAATACCAGTATTTTACATGGAGCGACTGCCTATCTGACCTTCACAACCCAGTTACTGGGTAATACGATACCTCTTGGTAAGACTGGTTGTCAGACTTTCGGGCTTCTGACTATCCTTAACGACTGTGAAAGATCCACGAATGACAGCCGGAACCAACGGCTTAACGTGATTTCCGAGGCATGGAGGGGTCACGGTATGTAAAGATGGTCACCCATCCACAGACCAACCGCGGCAAGCGTAGCTTAACCTGTTCGATCGACCTGTGCGGCTGTTATTATTTTGCCACGGGTCCCTGACGACCCCCTGACGGGCCCCTTTCTGTGTGACGTATATATGGAACTATATAAAACACATCGCTACCGCCACCAGATTGCCTCTTTTCTACGTGACTGACTCTGTCAGTTGGTTTAAATTGAACATTATGGTACATTGGATAATCTTTTTTTATGTATCTTGTTTTCTTTAGGGATTTAATAATAAATTTTAGCAACAACTTTGTCTTACAGCTGATTTTTCAACAGTCAGACATATTTTATCTAAATAATAAAAATGACAGTTTGACATATTTTCCACACAAAAGCTAAATAATTGATTCCTCAAATAAAAGTTATCTGACTATTGAAAAATTACATTACACTATTACTGTACAGAAATATTTTATTTATTAGGTATGTTTATAATGGTACTATTTTACAATTTAACACTAAAATAAGTATACATATTATAATAGTATATACAAGTATATATAAAAAAAAAAAAAAAAAAAAATATTTCATGCTTTTTGTAGGGACTCCTTAATTTTTGTATTTCATTTCTTTTATTTTCTTCCGTTTTAAGATTCTGGTAATTTGGTGTTTAATCAGGTTTTTTATACGTCAAAAAATATTGATTAATTTATAGTTGAAGAATAATTTTTAATACTAAACAGATTTTTTGTTTTATTATATTTTTCAAGTTTTTAGTTTTCATTTCGTTAGGTAGTTAATATTCCTCATTCCCTTTCAATATAGTGTACATTATTCTACTTGTCAAGCCCTTGCATTTGATACCTATATTGAAGGAGTTGTTAAAAAAAAATGTAATTCGCCATTTTGTAGTGGCGGCCATCTTGGATTTGAAATTTTTAATAGTGTATAGTATTCTACTAGTCAAGCCCTTTCATTTGATATCCAGATTGAGGGAGTTGAGAAAAAAAAATGTAATTCGCCCCTTTGCTGTGGCGGCCATCTTGGATTTGAAATTTGTTATAGTGTACAGTATTCTACTATTGAAGCCCTTTCATTTGATACCCATATTGAGGAAATTGTGAAAAAATATGTTATCCGCCATTTTGTAGCGGCGGCCATCTTGGACCGATTTTCATCAAACATAGCTAAGAACACTCCCGACTAATACACCTTTCAAACAAAGAAAACTAAATCAAAATCGGTTCATCCGTTCGGGAGCTACGATGCCACAGACAGACACACACACACCCCCACACACCACCCCACACACACACACACACCCCGACACGTCAAACTTATAACACCCCGTCGTTTTTGCGTCGGGGGTTAAAAAAGGTAAAGAACAGGAGTTCATTGGGCATCAAAAAATTCGTCCGCATCGCTGTCAATGGCATAGGTGCCCAATAGGCTGGCAGCAATAAATACCACGTTGGATATGGCAATGCTTATTCTTTGAGCTAAAAATAGGCCAGCCCCCAGGGGGCCTAAAAAGGCCACTTTGGAGAATCATAAAAGGATAATATTATGAATCGTAATATGGCGAAGACAGTCCGTGTTTTTATTTTTTCGCTGCACTACGTAGGTATTATCAAAGAGATTGGGATTTGATTTGGATCGGATTGATTGGTATTTTAGCACAGATAAAAAAAAATAACTGAAAAATGCTTCACCAATGGGATTTGATACGATTAACTTAACGGTGAACTGTCCATTATGCTATCCTTTTATGATTCTGCCAAAGTGGCCTTTTTAGGCCCCCTGGTCACGTGAAGAGTCAAATTAATTAATTAACTTGGTAGGTATTGAGCAAAAAATTAACATCCTTGCTATCCTGTAAAATGTAATCAATATGGGGATTATGTTGGCGGTACAGTTATTCGGATAGCTAATTACTGAAAATATTACTGTTTTAAATATTTGTACGGTATCAGTTAGGAAAAGTTTATGATATAATTAAGCTGAAAGGAATCATGTTACTTAACCTTTTGCCACTAGTACAAAGTTGAGAGTAGTAAGTGATGGCCTATAGGTAACGGCCCCGACTTACAAGATGTGGGTCGTGGGTTCGAGCCCAAGCAGGCGCTATTATTTTATCACAGCTGCTCTTAAAACGGTGAAGGAAAACATCATGAGGTAAGCGGTATGTCCTAGAAACAAAAATTCAAAGACATGTGACAACTACCAACCCGCACTTGGCTCGTGATTACGGCCCACTCTCTCTCGAAAAGGGAAGGCCTGTTTCCAGCAGTGGGAAAATTATAGGCTGATAATGCTACACAGTGAAAGAAACTATGTACATACATATGCAAGGAACACATTTAAATAAAATTAAAAACTAACATAATATCATAAACAGAATTATCTGTGCCTCACGGTGACGCCAAATACATTTCAGAAATAATGCCAAAGGCAAATGTTGTCAGACACTGATTTTCAAATGAACATTTACGGATGATACATTCCTATATAAGTTTACCTTATTATTTTACTAGCTTCTGCCCGCGACTTCGTACGCGGATCCTGTTGCTTATGCCCGCGACAACGGGGTCGTCAAAATCGAAGATCTGAAACGTCTGATGTCTGAATTCTAAGAGCCCGGGGACGGGAAAACAGCGTGATGCGCGAGACGATTCGAGACGTTTCAGATCTTTCATTTTTGTAAGTCAACAGGAAATGCCCATCAGACTAAACAACTTTTGCTAAGACGTCATTCCTATATGTTATAGTGTCGCTGGGCTTTGGAGTTCCACAACAGGTGTTCCAGATCTTCAAATTTATTCTCACAGCAGAAAATGCTCTTCACGTGGAATATTTTTGCTATGGCACCATTTTTATATCTCTTAGGTATACTTTAGCTGATTTGTTGAGGTTCTGCATCAGGTGTTCCATTTTCCAAAATAATTTAGTGATAGTTTGTTGATTTACATAAACACTCAAAAGATGCGTCTCATACTGTACTATAGCTTAGATCCCTCAAAAACTATTTGGCTTAGTAAACTCAAAATTTGAAAGTTATGTAGTTAATTTACTGGTAAGAGACGTCAGGTTAATAAGGAAATTTAGGAGACGTCGAATAACAGAAGTGTTATAATTTACTGTAACACTTCTGTGTAAAACGTTCGTTGTTTTTCCCTCGGTCTCATTCAATATGTAAGTACAGCGAGTCAGGACTGGTGACGCGGGAGCAAGCGACGTACAGTTGTCCGTGTGAGATGCAGCTCATCCTGAGGTCGACACCCGTAGCCTTCAGTGTCTGCCCCTGTGACTTATTTCTTGTCATTGCGAAGCACACGCTCACAGGAAACTGCACGCGCTTGAATTGAAAGGGGTAATTGTGGCCGGGTGTCACCATTGCCAGGATCGTCCAGAAGACACGATGGAGCACACGGTGGAGGTCTGCCCCGCTTGGGCGGAGCACCGCCGTGTCCCCGTAGAGGCGATCGGCAGCGGCGGCGACCTCTCGCGTCCGGCCCTGGTGCAAGCCATGGTCTGGGGCGAGAGGAAGTGGGAGTCACCTCCTTCTGCGAAGCAGTCATGCTAGCAAAGGAGGTGGCGGGACGGATGAGGGAGAGAGCCTCCCGTCCCAGCCGCCGTCGGGAGCCACGGAAGTACTCCCGGCCACCGTAGGCGCGGGCCTGCGGGCGTAGAGTAATGGGTAGCTCACCGTCGGATCAGGACCAGGCCCGTGCCGGACGGCGCGTACGTGTTCCACGCGCGCCTCATAGAGATGTCAGCATCGAGGAGGGGCCCCATAGGGCCGAAGCCTGCCGGGTCAGCGGGATTGTCCGAAAGGGTTACCGCTGGCCCGGAACATAAAGGGCTAAGGAAGGAACACGGGTGGGTTTTAGTCAGTAAGAGTCTGACACTCCCTTCCGCTCCACCCAGAGCGAGAGGGGTCATTTGATGATTTCCCATCTGAAAAAAAAAGGGGGTAATTATGGGGAATCAGTGGTATACGTGATATAAACACTGTCTCACCGACACCACAACCTGTTAGAATTTCCGCCTCAATGATATTTCTCTGCAGCGAGACGACTTTGAGCCGGGTCCCATTGCACAGTTTCGGCGGAGTGAGATTCCGAAGAAGCATAATTGGGACACCGACCTTTAGCTTAATGGTGTGCGCTGGTAGTCCACTTGCACTGAGGGAATTGAGAAATTCTACGGGGTAATGTGTGGCGTCATCTTGGTCGACAACAGTGTTTATTGAAGTGTAGATCACTTCATTTCCCTCAATTTCCGCGAGAATGCATTCATTGATCGCTAAAAGTTGGTCGTTTCTGGGTGTTAAAATGGCTCGTTCACACACCCAAGAATTATCTTGGTGCGGTATCCTATTGATGTCGCCGTACACCAGGCGTATCAAATCTTCTAAGGTGGACACCACTCTCCCAAGTATCTCAGGTAGAACCACCTGGCCACCGTCTACTGGTAGCGTTCCCTCACCCAATTTTAAGAGAACATCAGAAAATTCTTGGGCGTGTACATTCCCTCCATGCTGTGCTCTCATATTCATCGTTAAGCGCAACCTATGAATATGTGGCCATAAGAAAGAGCATTTCAACAAAGCATTCACCTCATCAGCCCTAGTTCCTCGCGTCACCACAGGCAGCGTTTGTCGGAAATCGCCACTTAACAGAACTGTAACGCCACCCATCATTTGCTGGTTCCTGCGGATGTCCTGCAAAGTCCTGTTTACCGCCTCTACTGCTTTTCTGTTCGCCATAGTGCATTCATCCCACACGATTAAAGAGCAATTTTTAAGCACGCGCCCTTCGTCGCTGTTGCTGTTGCGTTTGGAGTGTCAACTCCACAAACAACAAATGTGCTTGGTAAGATATAACTTAGAACTAAAAGTTTGACTTGACTTTATGATAGTGTAGCTTGTTGTACCACCAATCAATCTGTTTAGTAACATTGGTGTGAAACTTCCCATACAATTAGATAGGACATGTATAGTTCTCAGATTTCATAACAGTATCGTTCCTAATGCACATAAAAAATGCAAAAACTAAAAAAAAAAGAATTTTACGATTTAAAAAAAATTATAATACGGGATTTGAACTCGCACCATTTAGTGCGGTAAACGGTCGCCTGACCATACCGCTATATTCCCTGTTGACATATTGTTGAAATAGCTGTTCCCTTGCAATTTATAATATTACTGCCCCGCTCCTTTATAAAAATAGCGTGATTGTTATGTTTCCAGGGTTAAATTTTTATTAACTAAATAAATAACATGTCATTTTGGGCATTCAATTATTTTGTGCATTCAATTACGAACCAAAACCTTTTAAAATCAATATTGCTTACCTCCCATAACATACGGCGTGATAATATGTAGCCTAAAGCCTTCCTTGGTTTACAAAGAACATTTTTGCTGAATTTCAATTCAATCTATCCAGTAGTTTTGGCGTGAAGCCGTACCATACACACAGACAAACAGACAAAAATTCTAAAAAGTCACTTTTTGTCATCAGTTACGTTTTTCTAACAAAAGCCACTTATTTTTTCTCGAAAATTCTCAATGTACAGTTTTTCTCTCGTTACTGTTTTATTATATGTACTTATAGATAATTATAGACTTCAAGGAGTATTTTTAGTCACTGAAAATTCTGTCCGTGGTTAATTAAAACTGTGGTGATAATTAAAATAATTATTTAATTAACTGGTTGTAGAGGTCAGATAGGCAGTCGCTCCATGTAAAATACTGGTATTCAACTGCATCCGGTTAGACTGGAACCCGACCCCAACATAGTTGAGAAAAGGCTAGGCGGGTGATGGTTAATTAAAACTCTGCAAAACTCTGCTTATCAAGTTAACTGCCAAAAATTTGCTCTAAAATTATTAATTGGTCCGTTATAGCCGGCATGTCGTTTAAAACTGTGAACGAAATACCAGTTTAAAATTAAAACGGAATGACAGCCGGGCATTAAGTCTCTGTTTCATATTACATAGAGTTTGGTGTTATTTTCGCGTTGCTTTAAAGTAGGGTTGCCTATTTTACAAAGTATAATTATGTTACTTTAGATTATGCTGCCTCGAAAGGTTTTAACAAAAGAAAGACTTTGCATTAAAATATCACTTTTAAGACCGCCGACTGTGTCACCCTATGTATTTTTTTACATAGGTATTTATGTCTGAAACTTAATCGTGTATCTAGTAAAGGGTTTTATATTCTATCTCAGGCTAAAGTCGAAGTCGAAAATAACAGCTATCTCCTTTTTATAAATAGCTATACTTAATTCGTGTGGTTTCCTCGCTTTATCGAGCAATTGTTTAAAATAGACTGTAATTTATATACACAGAGTAAAGTGCAGAAATTCAATAATAGCGTTAACGCTAGCATTTGTCCCGAAACCACAACATAGATAGCCCGATGCATCACTATATAGACGAGCATGCTCTTGTAACGTAAATTTATTGAATACCAACTAGGGACCCTGGTATCTATGATTTATAATATGATAGTGATGAAGCTATATGTCATTTATTACTAAACTTTGCTTCTAACTTGATTATTTTCTTTTTTACTGCTTTCATATATACAGGGTTCTTGGCAAAACATTAACAACCTCTTATGAGGTCATTATAGTCATCATTATGAACAACTTTTACTATGGGACCAAACCTGAAATCGCGAAAAATAAATCAGTTGTTCCCTACATTTTGACGAGTTATACGAACATAAATGTAGGGAACAGCTGATTCTTTTTTCGCGATTTACACACGTCACACAAAAACACCTCTCTGTGTTTATTTACTCTACGCCTAAGATTTTGTTGTACACCTACAAAAAATATTTTTAACACCATTAAATAAAAAAGAAACAGCTAAAAGATTGCTGACCATAGTAATCAGCAATATTTTATCTTGCTTCGAACCGAAAGATTTTTCCGCCAACTTATAGAATTTTTTACCGACTTCAAAAAAAAGGAGGTTATCAATTCGATACGTATGTATGTAATATTATTGGAATTGCATTATATTCACATATGACAATCTATTAGGGCTTCCAAACAAATATACAAAATTTTATAGACGTATGTATGTATGTATGTATGTATGTTTGTCCACGCATATCTCCGTAACTATTAATCGGATCGTGACCATTCTTTTTTTATTGGCTTACATTTACTTCAACTTAGGGAACAGTGCAAGTTTCATCAAAATCGATTCAGTAATTTTCAAGATATGGACTAAGACGTGAAAGTGTGACGGCCTGGCTTATTGATACGAGCTACGGGTGTAGTGTCAAAGCGAAAACATCTCAAAACCTTGGTCAAATTCTAGTGCAACAACTAAAAATTACCAAATAAAAAGTAATTTAAAAAAATTAAACCGACTTCAAAAAGAAATGAACTCAAAATTATGAAATAACTTTAATTTCGGAAGTCGGTGGCAAAAAACTAATTCTAAAATACAGATCCCAAGACACCGACTTCCGAAATTAAAGTTATTTCATAATTTTCAGTTCATTTCTTTTTGAAGTCGGTTTAATTTTTTTAAATTACTTTTTATTTTAAATTTTACTTTTTTTAATTGAATTGAAAACTCTTGACCTCGATCTTGCCTGATGAAAAGCCTACGACGATGGAACGATCGTGCCCAGAATATGCCTGTTCACTTTCGATTCTAAACACGAACAGCATGTATAGACCGCGTTTTTCTGTTGTTTCCGTAGCAGCCTGGAGTCTAAATTATGTTGCTGGTTGATGGCAATAAGCTCGCCACCTATTACATGGGACTTAAACAAATCTAATGCAATTGGGTGTACTATAGATAAGCCTCTGCCTAACCCTTCAGGGACTACAGGCGTGATGTGATGTAATGTGATGATTCTTTAATAATAAAAAAAATACAAAAAAAAACAACCGACTTCCAAAAAAGACACTGTAAAGTAAAAAATTACTTTAATTTCGGAAGTCAGTGTCGTTGGGTTCGCATTTCCGTTGTTTGCCACCGACTTAAAGTTATTTTTACCGACTTCAAAAAAAGGAGGTTATCAATTCGATACGTATGTATGTAATATTATTGGAATTGCATTATATTCACATATGACAATCTATTTGGGCTTCCAAACAAATATACAAAATTTTATAGACGTATGTATGTATGTATGTATGTATGTATGTATGTATGTATGTATGTATGTTTGTCCACGCATATCTCCGTAACTATTAATCGGATCGTGACCATTCTTTTTTTATTGGCTTACATTTACTTCAACTTAGGGAACAGTGCAAGTTTCATCAAAATCGATTCAGTAATTTTCAAGATATGGACTAAGACGTGAAAGTGTGACGGCCTGGCTTATTGATACGAGCTACGGGTGTAGTGACAAAGCGAAAACATCTCAAAACCTTGGTCAAATTCTAGTGCAACAACTAAAAATTACCAAATAAAAAGTAATTTAAAAAAATTAAACCGACTTCAAAAAGAAATGAACTCAAAATTATGAAATAACTTTAATTTCGGAAGTCGGTGGTAAAAAACTAAAATACAGATCCCAAGACACCGACTTCCGAAATTAAAGTTATTTCATAATTTTGAGTTCATTTCTTTTTGAAGTCGGTTTAATTTTTTTAAATTACTTTTTATTCAATTTACAGTGTATTTTTTAGAAGTCGGTTGTTTTTTTTTTTTTTTTGTAAAAAAGTTTTTATTTTTCTCTTTTAAGTTGTACTTTTCCCACACAAATTCGTATAACACTACTTGCTATGTAAATATCAGGGATAGGCAGTTATTATAACATCATCAATATACATACCATTTTGTGGCAAAAATACCTATTATTGAAGCTAACTCCAAAAATCTACCCAAGCAAAATTAACAAAAATGTAGGGACCACCCCTGAGGCATACCCTCTATCCATTAAAAATTAAAAAAATATTTTTTGAAATCGATTTACAATTGCCGGAGATATCGAGTAACAGACAAAAACAATTTCGTTTAATCTATTTTTTATTACCAGTAATTTTGAACCGGTTTTGATGTTTCTATTGGACCAATCTGAAAGTACCTATTATCCTTTCAAATAATTTTGCATTTTGCAAATCGACTTTTAAATAACGGAGTTATGAGGTAACAAACATAAAAATAAAAATAAAAAATTCAACCGAATTGATAACCTCCTCCTTATTTTTAAGTTGGTTAAAAAATAGCATGATTTCTTTACTAAAGTATGGAAGCACCAGCCCTATATTTTGAACGAAACTGTCGTTTGTATAAAGCGAAACGTTTTCGGCACAAGTAAACAGCCCTGCTTCGAAACTGTAAGTTCCTTTCCGACGATTATTAACGAGTCTGTTTGCGATGCGATTGCATAACGATTACCCACTTAATTGAAGCAGATAATCAAATAATTATCTGGCTATTGTCGCTCATTATTGTGGATAAGTAAATAAAGTAGGTGGAATTGATTTATTATGTGTCGGCTTTGTGCTGTGGGCGTTTTATTAATGCGTTCGTTGTTGAATTATAAGTATTATAACGACGCCTGCACATCCAGCTACCCGAAACTGTCAAATTTTCCCTATCAACATTGAACCTTATGCTTTAGGGATAAAGTTGAAAATTTGTTAATGTTTTACAGATTGTTGTAGCTTGATGTGATGCGTCTGTACCTATTTTAAAGTGCAAGAAAATTTATGTTCGTGTCTATGTAGGTATGTCGTATAATTGTATTTTTTTAAATTAATTTATTATCTTTTTTTTTGTTATAAGGGATCATGTGGTTTGCAATAAACATTTTTATTTTAAATTATTTGAAATCAGCAACGTTAAGGTATGTATTTCAGAGACAAAAGACCATCTTCTGTAGTTTAAAACTATACTACTAGGTAATACATTTTGGCTGCAATTCTTATGATAATTCTCCTGACAAGTGACAAGTTTCACTTAGTTTGAATCTTTGTCCGTTCATAATAGACAAAATAAAAATCACTGGAACTTAAGACAGTGTTCCTACACCAACTTTTATACTGTTAAAGTGAAATCTGTCAAGAAAAGGCTCAAAGAACGTCCGAGGAGTAAGCTCGAGTCCAATAATCCAGTTTTTAAAACTTTCTGAAAGAAGCTTGGAAGTACTGGAAACTTAATAAAAATGTTCAGTTTGGTTCGAATTTCTAACGTTCCCGTGATTAAATGAAGTTTATACGTCCCGTCCGATATTTGAATCGAAAAATAAGTATAAAGAAAAGTTAAAATTCCCAAAGGAGAAGTAATATTAAAATAAAATATTTTATTAAAATTGCACGTGAATTTAATTTCTTCGTTATTTTGAAGCAGATCAGAATCGAATCTAATAAAGTTAAGTGGTTAATATCAAGTTTGAAAAGTGAAATAAACCGATAAACTATTTATATGTAGTTTGTATGGGACGAACCCCAGCTAGATTGACAGACGACCTCAAAAAGGTACTGGGACAGACTGGATGCGGAAGGCGGAGGACAAGGTGTTGTAGTGCATCGTGGGAGAGGCCTATGTCCAGCAGTGGGCTGCGATAGGCTGAGTTGACGTAGTTAGAGAAAGGCCTCATTAAAAATAAGAATAATTTATTTGTTAAAAAATGTACAGATATTTATACAAGGTTGCAGGGGACACCGACCTTTTACCTTTTACCATGGATTCAAAACATGATTCTGAACCCCAGGGGGGTTCAGAATCATAAGAAAAGAAATCAACGATGAAATGAATGCATACAAGAAACAGCAGTTTTTTTTTATAACCTACGGGACTTTTCTGCCCTAAACTTCTGAATTCATGGTTAGGGTTTGCGCGTTGAAGTCATGCCACCCTATATAGTATGGTGATACTCTACAATAGACTGCTCATTTGTGTCTGAACTAGACATAAATTATACATAGAAGCTGTTGGCGTAAAGACGCAGCACATCAAGTTACTACAGTCTGTCAAATTTCTTTAGTAGATTTTCAACTTTATCGCTAAAGCATAAGGTTCAAAGTTGATTGGGAAAATTTGACAGTTTCATGCAGATTGATGTGCTGGCGTCTGTACCATAATAAATATCTGTATAACAGAAAACAGCGTTCTTCCCCAATTGTTGGCGACAATTAGAAATTAACTTTGCCACTAGCTAGAAAAGATAAAAGGAATTTGGTCCTTTGACCAGTGACAATAAATAAAGATAAGAATAGATAAATTAAAATTACAGCTCGGAAACCCAAACAAGCAATAAGTAATTTCAGCAAGTCAGTCACGCGAACTAATTACCTGAATTTGTTGTCACGAGTTTCATTCGATTGCTCCAAATTGGATTTTCTGTTATCAGTCAGAACATGATCCCATTATATTAATATCGTAAGTTCTGCAATCTTACTCTTCGTGTCACTGGCACGACTGTATTTTAAATCTTGTTTTCCCAAAACTTTGCCACTTCCACGGCGTTGTCGGTGGCAGCGCAGAGGTCACTTTGACTGCATGTTTTGGGACATAGAGGGCAGGATAGGAGGTGGAGCATGGTTTGTGGCATAGCTCCGCAATCATACCCTTCTGCCGTTGCGTCAAGGTAGCTCCATTTTACCAGGTTGGACTTACATCTTCCCACTTGGGTCCGGAGACGGTTCAGAGATTTCCAAGTGGGCCACGGAAGGTTACACCCTGCAGGGAGATGTAAGAGTTATGCAATTAATAAAGTACATAACACAAATAATATTTATTTGCATAAAATATAGCAGAAACTATAGAACACCACCTGCTACAATCTTTACATACACCTTTTGCTTCGTTTACGGTCGTACAGTCACGAGCTTAAAAGTGTGTAACACTTGGCTTTATTCAAAGACGACTTTCTCCTTCAGTTGTGAATGAAATTTTATGTTATTACGAACAAAGTATTTCGAACCCATAGGTTTGTGTAAATTATCGTATTTCAACGTTGCATTCGTTATTTCGTGAAAAAATCGTAATTTAAAGTTGCCAAGTGTTGACATATTGGTGATCGTGACTGTACATCTGGACATACACGCACGCCGGTTGCGAGTACTACGCACCTGATCTCTCTGAAAAACATCACCAATAAGGTCACTTGGTCGTTCTAGGGCGTCCGTCCCCTCCTGGTTTTTCCACTCACATCTGCCTCAATCAAGCAATCGTGTTTTTTTTCTGCTCATTCAAAACCAGAATACATAATTTAAAAAAAAGAACTAAGCTCATAAAAGCTCCATTCTGTAATTAACCCATTCCATATTTAAAAAAACCCTAGCTTAGTATGGAAATAAGGCAAAAATGCTAGCAAGCGTTTTTCCGTCTAAGCGTTTGAGAATACCGTTCACCTAAAAACGGTTCGCCGAATAGAAAATTTGAACCTTAGCTACATACTTTGTCGTATATATTACATTGTAGGCTGTAAACAGACCAAGCTACACAAAAATCTTAAGTTTATTACGACTTTGGACAAAAGGACCAACGTAAGGAACCGTTGTTACGGTGTTAGTAAAGTTTTGTTTGGTTTATATTTCTGTGGTATTTCGGAAATTATTAACGTGTATTTCGGCGGAAGGTGACAGATTGAAGTATTGTTGAAGGATACCTACATTACAAGGCCCACGTAGTCTTGAGGGTTTCCATTCGCCATTTTTATAAGAAAATCAATATTTAACGCAAAAAAAAAATTACAACAAAATGATTAAATTGATTAATTAACAATAAAACGTTTTGATAACTATAATTAGAGTTGCGGACTAGAATTGGACTGTCCCCAACATGACATAAAAGCCTGTGCCTTCCACAACTCGCCGATTCACTGAATGGGGCGATAATGTCACTAAACGTTGCGGTCCGTTTTATGTGTTATAATTTTCACACACCGACATTATGAAAAATAATTACACCCACATAATACGGTGTTTTAAATAAATGCGGTATTTGACCAGAAAACTATAACAATTTGTTTTTCATAATTCAATCAGAAAGCACCAGATTGTAGATAATAATGACCCAAGTTAGTTTTAAAACAAGGATTCAAAAGAATCTTGTCAAGTCGTGTTCTTTACCCAAAGCCTCTAAAAATAAAATATTGTCCCGAAAAGTCGGTCCATTCAGCCAACGCCTTACCCTAAGTGCCCATATCGCAGTACATTCCACACATAATGCCTTTGCATAACCATTTTCCACCACTTTGGCTCGTAAATTATTCCATTGCGCTGGTCTAGGCAAAATTAATCGCTTTTATTACGTCCTGTTTAAGTTCTTGCAATAGGCAAGAACTTAAGTTGTTATTTCTAAAGAAATATTACGGTGAAGTAAGTGAAGGTGGGATATTTATTAAAGTGCCCGCGGAAGAAAGCTTGGTGCAAGGTAAGAATATAATAATGTTTTGTGACATTCGCGTTGCTAACTTTTGTATGAAAGTATTTTTACATTGCTATAAACTGTGTTGTGGAGCTCAGATAGTCACTTCATGTAAGCTACAGCAGTGCGATTCTGTAACCATCTCACCGTGAAAACTTAGGTGGAGTGAGCTGTCAATAGTATCAATTGCTAGCAAAAACAAACTCAATTCACCTAAGTTTTCACGGTGAGATTTTTACACAATCGACAGGCTGGTATTAAGCTGCATCCAATTTGACTGGACCCCAAGAAAGTTGGAAAAATGCTAGAGGATGATCATGATGCTTAAACGTTCTTAAATTAGTGATTTAATTTAAAAATATTATTAGACGAACTGCTAAAAGAGAAAAAGGCTTGTTTAATAGTGACCAGACAGGTAGCTAATATCAACCAGAAAAAAATTAAATAAATAGACTATGACTCGTCAATTTACTTTAAATACTTACTATACGTTTTCCTTGATAGTAATTGCTCTGAGACGCATATTATGCCTCGTCCGAGAGAAACTTATTTCAAATAAAGCGTCTTAAGAGCCATTTACTCCGTAGTCGATGTAACGAGATCCCTCTAACTAAGGCTTCATTGCAGTCTTTTGAAATCTTTCCAAGATTAAGAGCGTATACAACCTCAAATGGCTTAGCATGATCCTCCGTTATGTCGAAAATACTGCATCATTAATTTTGAAATAAATATATGCTAAAGTTGAGGATTAATGTAAGGCGAAATGTTAGACGAAAACACGATTCCATAAAATTTTCTCGATAGAAAAAAAATCTAAAGTTACCTCCAAACCGAACAATAAACCGCTGGTATTCAAAAAATACTTCAAATTAGATCATGAAACTTTGCATACTAACTGAACTAACTATAAAGCAGGTCTTATGTTAGTTAGTTTTTTGGAATTACCTTTATTTTCACCGTAAAAAGCAAATACCTAAACTATTGGCGCTGCCTCACGCCCAGCACCGCACTCTGTCTCGCTTTCACACAGTCCGCGAGCAGTATCGTGCGAGCGAGATAAAGAGTGAATTTTAGCTGAGGTAGTATAGGCTCTTAAGCTCCTACAACTAAAGTCTAAAGTCTATTATATTCTACCGTGGACACTAGGCACTCTAGTTACATTACCTTGGTCATATCATGTAGCTCACCAGAGGGGAAAAGAGGTTTGAACCCAGACAGACGCTTTACTTTGTGTAAATAATTTCACCACGATTGCTCTCAAAACGGTGAAGGAAAACATCGTGAGGAAACCGGTATGTTCTAAAACCAAAATGTGACATGTACGGACCCGCGTGGTGGATTACGATCCACTCCCTCTCACGGAGAAGAGGCCTGTGTCTCCGCATAATAGGTAAGCCTATAACGTTCCCACTGCACGGACACAGGCCTCCTCTTGTCAGTCTCAACAGTTAACATGGCTGATTATGGTAATGGTAAAATAGTCTCTACGAGTGGTGATACTTGGCAAAAATACAAAAAAAAGATAACGTGATGAAGAAACTGTAAGCTTACATATAAGAGAACGTCAGCCCTACTGCAACCTTGCTGATTGGCCAAGATTTGAACCATGGAATGAGTTATTCTTATGCATAACAATGTATGTATGAGCAGTTCGTGACATCGAGTAATATAGCTAGTATGTCGCTTAGTAGGTACAGTCACGAGCATAATTAATTATATTATCTGACAATAATAGTATCTGACTTCAAGAGTCAACCATTAGTCGTCGTCAAGATGACAGTAAATATATGTGATCATTGGTGTAAGACATGTAAAAGTGGCATCACAAATAAGTGACATCGAAGAAATACCAAAACTATCTGTCGAGACAAGCGACGCGACGACGTCAAAAAGCCGATGTTGCCTCCTATATTCAAATAGTTTTGGTATTTCTTTTATTGTCGTAACTATACATTAATTAATCTAATTATAGCACAATATTCACCATTTTCTTATAGAAACAAATGATAAAGTACCTACAGCTTTTAGTTTTGCGACGGTAACTCAAACTCAAAGCATTTATTTCAATTAAACCATTAACAGGCACTTGAATTGTCAAGAAGTCGGTCAGTCAGAAAATATGAAGCTAGTTGCCCATTCCAAAGCGTAGGTAGTACCTATGGAGAAGAATGGGCAAGAAACTCCATGGACACTCTTTTTAAATTACATTTTACAAAAATATTAGTTACATCATTACTTTTGAATTTATAATTATCTAATGTGAGAACGATGTAAAAAATAAAAATGACGTACGCGTTAAAAGCGTCCAGAGTACAACAAATAGTAACAATCCAAAAATAAAATAATTAAAAATAAGCCGAGGCAGCTAAGTGATGACCAGCCCCAACTGACGGCGCCCGTTCACGAACATGACGCATAGATCAGCACCATTTAGCTCAACCATTTTGAAGGGAGCTAAATGATCCAACACACGCGCCACCGTCAACGAGACATTTTGTAATTTGCCTTATTTAATTAAAACATAAGTAACCTAGAACCTAGGCTTCGATTTACATCGCATACGTCAAAGACTGTATTAATGGGAAAAAGCGTTTTCTGTATGGCTCCTAAAATTTATAATAAAATACCACAGTCATTTAAAGAACTGCCAGTAAATTTGTTTAAAAAAAAGATTCGAGATTTATTAACAGACAAGTGTTATTTTATTATAAACTAGCTTCTGCCCGCGACTTCGTACGCGGATCCTGTTGCTAATGCCAGCGACAACGGGGTCGTCAAAATCGAAGATCTGAAACGTCTGATGTCGAATTCTAAGAGCCCGGGGACGGGAAAACGGCGTGATGCGCGAGACGAAAATGCCCATCAGACTAAACAACTTTTGCTATTGCTATAGTGTCGCTGGGCTTTGGAGTTCCACAACAGGTGTTCCAGATCTTCAAATTTATTCTCACAGCAGAAAATGCTCTTCACGTGGAATATTTTTTGCTATGGCACCATTTTTATATCTCTTATACTTTAGCTGGTCTTGCGGTTCTGCATCAGGTGTTCCATTTTCCAAAATAAATTATAGCCTGTATGTTGCCCAGACTTAGTACCTATACAACAAAAAAACTTTTCTTCCCGTAATTCCGCAGTGGATCCCAACGGTACACTGAATTAACAATAATATTGCAAATAACTTTAAGAAAAATTATTTATAAACTACAGCTGTACCCGTGGCTTTGCCCACGTATCGCATAAGTATTATTTTAATTTTAATAATAGTTAGTGATCGTTTTTTGATGTACAGAAACACTCGAAAGATGCGTCTCATACTGTACTATAGCTTAGATCCTCAAAAACTATTTGGCTTAGTAAACTCAAAATTAGAAAGTTATTTAGTTAATTTACTGTACTAAGAGACGTCAGGTTAATAAGGAAATTTAGGAGACGTCGATTAACAGAAGTGTTATAATTTACTGCAACACTTCTGCGTAAACAACGTTCGTTGTTTTTCTCTCGGTCTTATTCAAGTAAGTACAGCGAGTCAGGACTGGTGACGCGGGAGCAAGCGACGTACAGTTGTCCGTGTGAGATGCAGCTCGTCCTGAGGTCGACACCCGCAGCCTTCAGTGTCTGCCCCTGCGACTTATTTATTGTCATGGCGAAGCACACGCTCACAGGAAACTGCACGCGCAAGAATTGAAAGGGGTAATTGTGGCCGGGTGTCACCATTGCCAGGATCGCCCAGAGGACACGGTGGAGCACACGGTGGAGGTCTGCCCCGCTTGGGCGGAGTACCGCCGTGTCCTCGTAGAGGCGCGTCCGGCCCTGGTGCAAGCTA
Organism: Oligia fasciuncula; assembly: GCA_963082905.1. Classification (NCBI taxonomy): domain Eukaryota; kingdom Metazoa; phylum Arthropoda; class Insecta; order Lepidoptera; family Noctuidae; genus Oligia; species Oligia fasciuncula. Next base: position 9,422,233 of record OY720409.1, read on the forward strand.
TCCGGGGTGCAAGTATATCGTCCGGGGCGAGAGGGAGTGGGAGGCAGTCACCTCCTTCTGCGAAGCAGTCATGCTAGCGAAGGAGGTGGCGGGACGGATGAGAAATCCCGTCCCAGCCGCCGCGGGAGACGCTCCGGGCGTCGGGAGCCAGTACGGGACGACTCCCGGCCACCGTAGGCGCAGGCCTGCGGGCGGAGAGTAATGGGTAGCTCACCGTCCGATCTGGTCCTGATCGGACGGTGAGCTACCCATTGCTCCCGTGCCGGACGGCGCGTACGTGTTCCACGCGTGCCTCAAAGAGATGTCAGCATCGAGGACCGAAGCCTGCTGGGTCAGCGGGATTGTCCAAAAGGGTTACCGCTGGCCCCGAACATAAAGGGCTAAGGAAGGAAAACGGGTGGGTTTTAGTCAGTAAGAGTCTGACAGTCCCTTCCGCTCCACCCAGAGCGGGAACCCCTCCCGCTCTGGGCGTCGGGAGCCAGTACGGGACGACTCCCGGCCACCGTAGGCGCAGGCCTGCGGGCGGAGAGTAATGGGTAGCTCACCGTCCGATCAGGACCAAGCCCGTGCCGGACGGCGCGTACGTGTTCCACGCGTGCCTCAAAGAGATGTCAGCATCGAGGACCGAAGCCTGCTGGGTCAGCGGGATTGTCCAAAAGGGTTACCGCTGGCCCCGAACATAAAGGGCTAAGGAAGGAACACGGGTGGGTTTTAGTCAGTAAGAGTCTGACAGTCCCTTCCGCTCCACCCAGAGCGGGAGGGGTCATTTGATGATTTCCCATCCGAAAAAAAAAGAAAAAAAAAAGGGTAATTGTGGGGAATCAGTGGTATACGTGGTATAATCACTGTCTCGCCGACACCAGACGCTCCGGGCGTCGGGAGCCAGTACGGGACGACTCCCGGCCACCGTAGGCGCAGGCCTGCGGGCGGAGAGTAATGGGTAGCTCACCGTCCGATCAGGACCAAGCCCGTGCCGGACGGCGCGTACGTGTTCCACGCGTGCCTCAAAGAGATGTCAGCATCGAGGACCGAAGCCTGCTGGGTCAGCGGGATTGTCCAAAAGGGTTACCGCTGGCCCCGAACATAAAGGGCTAAGGAAGGAACACGGGTGGGTTTTAGTCAGTAAGAGTCTGACAGTCCCTTCCGCTCCACCCAGAGCGGGAGGGGTCATTTGATGATTTCCCATCCGAAAAAAAAAGAAAAAAAAAAGGGTAATTGTGGGGAATCAGTGGTATACGTGGTATAATCACTGTCTCGCCGACACCACAACCTGTTAGAATTTCCGCCTCAATGATTTTTCTCTGCAGCGAGACGACTTTGAGCCGGGTCCCATTGCACAGTTTCGGCGGAGTGAGATTCCGAAGAAGCATAATTGGGACACCGACCTTTAGCTTAATGGTGTGCGCTGGTAGTCCACTTGCACTGAGGGAATTGAGAAATTCTACGGGGTAATGTGTGGCGTCATCTTGGTCAACAACAGTGTTTATTGAAGTGTGGATCACTTCATTTCCCTCAATTTCTGCGAGAATGCATTCATTGATCGCTGAAGGTTGGTCGTTTCTGGGTGTTAAAATGACTCGTTCACACACCCAAGAATTATCTTGGTGCGGTATCCTATTGATGTCCCCGCACCAGGCGAATCAAATCTTCTAAGGTGGACACCACTCTCCCAAGTATCTCAGGTAGAACCACCTGGCCACCGTCTACTGGTAGCGGAGAGAGGATGTCCTACAAAGTCCTGTTTACCGCCTCTACTGCTTTTCTGTTCGCCATAGTGCATTCATCCCACACGATTAAAGAGCAATCTTTAAGCACGCGCCCTTTGTCACTGTTGCGTGACACTCCACAAACAACAAATGCGCTTGGTAAGATATAACTGAGAACCAAAAGTTTGACTTGACTTTATGATAGTGTAGCTTGTTGTACCACCAATCAATCTGTTTATTAATATTGGTGTGAAACTCCCCATACAATTAGATAGGACATGTAAAGTTCTCAGATTTCATAACAGTATCGTTCCTAATGCACATAAAAAATGCAAAAACTAAACAAAAAAATTGTACGATTTTTTAAAACAATAACAGTTTTTTTTAATACGGGATTTGAACTCGCACCGTTTAGTGTGGTAAACGGTCGCCCGACCTTACCGCTGAATTCCCTGTTGACATATTGTTGAAATAGCTGTTCCCTTGCAATTTATAATATTACTGCTCCGCTCCTTTATAAAAATAGCGTGGTTGTTATGTTTCCAGGGTTAAATTTTTATTAACTAAATAAATAACATGTCATTTTGGGCATTCAATTATTTTGTGCATTCAATTACGAACCAAAACCTTTTCAAATCAATATTGCTTACCTCCCATAACATACGGCGTGATAATATGTAGCCTAAAGCCTTCCTTGGTTTACAAAGAACATTTTTGCTGAATTTCAATTCAATCTATCCAGTAGTTTTGGCGTGAAGCCTTACCATACACACAGACAAACAGACAAACAGACAAACAGACAAAAATTGTAAAAAGTCACTTTTTGTCATCAGTTACGTTTTTCTAACAAAAGCCACTTATTTTTTCTCGAAAATTCTCAATGTACAGTTTTTCTTTCGTTACTGTTTTATTATATGTATAGATGATTTTTTGAATGACACTATTTGACATTTTTTATTTTATTTTATTAGTACTCTTTTTATTGTGACATTTTACGATTAATTTATTTTACGGACTAATCAATGTTTATTATTTTTATGTACTTGGATTGAAGAGCCTTCAGTAATTTAGTTTTTATTTTGTAATTTACGTTTTTTATTTTTTTGTAATTTATATAAATTTGTATGCCTTACGGTGAAACATGTACGTACGAAATATTAATATTGTGACATCCTGCATGCTTATTTTGCATGTATACCTACGCATGTTTTGACAAATAAAAATTATCTTATCTTATCGCTAATAGTCACTGTTTCACACCTGTGACTGGTTTCAGTGTCAGATATTGAGAAGGGTCTAAAGTTTAGACCTATGAGTCTTCAACCTAAGTCAAATTCAAAGTCAGACAAAGTCAGGGAAATTAATTTTTAAGCAAATCGATTATCAACTTAAATTGTCCGTATACTCAAATCACACCCGTCATTCTTTGGCAGTTGTATAAAAGGGTTATAACATGGCAAATTGAGGTAGGGTGTCAATTCGCTTAACAATTAATTTCCCTGACCGTATATAAAACTTATGCTTATATTTCTTTTGGCATTATTTCTTCTCTAATGCCAATATAATAAGTTTATTTCGAAGCTTACTGCAAGATAAATCTCATATAACACGTCCAAAGCTTTACGTGGACTTTTTCTTTAAAGAACTGATTTGCAGTTGTAAAAAAAGTTATTATACTTATTCGCTTTTCAAAGGGATTAGTGATCGCAGTATGTTGTTAGCACATGTATATGGACTTTCTCTAAATAAACAAAAAAACACACAATAAACACATAAACCTATTTTTATAGTTGGCTTTTTAGGGTTCCGTAGCCAAATGGCAAAAAACGGAACCCTTATGGATTCGTCATGTCTGTCTGTCTGTCTGTCAGTCTGTCCGTCCGTATGTCACAGCCACTTTTTTCCGAAACTATCAGAACTACTTATACTGTTGAAACTTGGTAAGTAAATGTATTTTGTGAACCGCGTTAAGATATTTACACAAAAATAGAAAAAAACGATAAATTTTGGGGGTTCTCCCCATACTTAGAACTGAAACTCAATTTTTTTTTTTCATCATACCCATACATGTCCGTATCTATGGATAGGTCTTCAAAAATGATATTGAGGTTTCTATATCTAGTAAGTAGCTCGCCGGTGAAAATTTAAAAACATATGATGGTACGGAACCCTCGGTGCGCGAGTCCAACTCGCTCTTGTCCGGTTTGTTTTTAATTGTTGGCTGTAAGAAATAACATTTTTCTGTTTTATTTATTTATTTATATCAACTTTATTTTACACCACAAAAATACATACCTAACAAAAATGCCTTATCGCTTATTACGCCCTTCATTATGACATAATTATTTTCTAAATTAAATAGTAATCAAACTCAAAACTTTTGACTTGTCAAAGTGTTAACTAATCAGAATTTTGAAATCAGAAAGTTGCCCATTCCGAAACGTATATTGCGAGCACGAAACTCCATAGTTTTACATTCTTTATAGATCAAGTGTTTCAAACAAAATTATGCTAAAGATCAGGGGTGGCCAACTTGTTTAGACCCAAGATCTATTGTTCACTGACGATACCCTGTGCGATCTACCAATTACATACTTCTTGAAATCTTAAATGAAACAGCATAGTTCAGTACACAATTATGAAGTATTTTTTATTTTATTATGAGGGAAAATATAACTCGTAACTCCGCTAGTCTGTCGACAACTGACTGACGGATTGACAACCGCCCGCGCCCCACACTCCCGCGTCCCACACGCTTCCCTTTTATCGCGCACCGAAAACAAAAGAGAGCTATTACTGCATAGAAGTGAGGATAAATAACGTGACGGAACGGCGATTGAAAAATGATACAAGATGATGCGTGCAGCAGTTAGTGATTAATTACGTTGTATATTTTTCTATAATACGTATTTATATTTTTATCCTTGCCACGATCGACTGGACTAATAGTCGCGCATTGGTCACCCCTGCTATAGATCTTCAATTAACTCATCATTCTCCTGCCTTTATCCCGATTTGTTTGAGGTCGACGCAACATGTATTTTTCTTCCATATTTCTCTATTAGTCGTCATCTCGGTAGTCGTCCCTTTCTTTCACACAGTCCATTCATTGATTCTTTGGTTTTCCCCTATTATTATAGCCATTCATACTCAAAACATTTCCTTCCACGACATTTTCCTCATTCCCCGTAAATATTCAATTAACTATTATCTATCCAAAAACGTTATATGCAAACATAAACTACAACCAAAACTGTTTAAAACAGTGCCTATCATCGCTTTATTCCCTTTTGTTTACCTTTCAAGGGACCGGACGTAATTAATATATCTTTAAAATCAATGAATGCTCACCCGACCGCTATTATTGCTTACACGGCCCGCGACTCGTGACGTCACTCCCTTAATTATTGATTAACCTTTCAAAATACTACGCTTTACTTTGGTGGAAATGTGGGCAACGCTGTTTAAAATATTTAGAGCTAATTTGAATGTTTGAATTGGCGAAATATTACGTGCTAAGGATTGGAATGCAAACACAATTGCTATTCTTACTACTCTAATTCTGTGTGCTGGATAAGGGCTTCAAAAATGCCATATTTACGAATGGTATGTACAGTCAGTTAGCAATGAGCTGACCCACCTTTGCATAAATGGTTAAGATTTTTTAGAATACGACTCGATACAATTTTATTATTCTTTTATGCTTTATTTATTTGAGCAAAGTAAATAAAATAATGTAACCCTATGTGGTAATCCAAGTTATAAACTCCATTCAGCTGTTTTTGCACCATTCCAGAACATAAATCCAAACAAGCAGATAAACGGACAAAAATTTTAAAAACAATTTTTTCTGTATCACACTCATTCCCACAACTCGTAGCAAATTTTTTTTTTTTTTCAAAAATCCTTCGTACATGAAAATTAACTAACATCGTTACCATTTTATTATAATTACTAGCTTCTGCCCGCGACTTCGTACGCGAATCCTGTTGCTAATGCCAGCGACAACGGGGTCGTCAAAATCGAAGATCTGAAACGTCTGATGTCGAATTCTAAGAGCCCGGGGACGGGAAAACGGCGTGATGCGCGAGACGATTCGAGACGTTCTAGATCTTTCATTTTTGTAAGTCAACAGGAAATGCCCATCAGACTAAACAAGTTTTGCTAAGACGTCATTCCTATAATTATGTTATAGTGTCGCTGGGCTTTGGAGTTCCACAACAGGTGTTCCAGATCTTCAAATTTATTCTCACAGCAGAAAATTCTCTTCACGTGGAATATTTTTTGCTATGGCACCATTTTTATATCTCTTATACTTAAGTTGGTCTGTTGCGGTTCTGCATCAGGTGTTCCATTTTCCAAAATAAATTATAGCCTATATGTTGCCCAGACTTAGTACCTATACAACTAAAACTTTTCTTCCCGTAATTCCGCAGTGGATCCCAAGGGTACACTGAATTAACAATAATATTGCAAATAACTTTTAAAAAAATCTTTATAAACTAAAGCTGTACCCGTGGCTTTGCCCACGTATCGCATAAGTATTATTTTAATTTTAATAATAGTTAGTGATAGTTTGCTGATTTACAGAAACACTCAAAAGATGCGTCTCATACTGTACTATAGCTTAGATCCCTCAAAAACTATTTGGCTTAGTAAACTCAAAATTAGAAAGTTATGTAGTTAATTTACTGGTAAGAGACGTCAGGTTAATACGAAAATTTAGGAGACGTCGAATAACAGAGTGTTATAATTTACTGTAACACTTCTGTGTAAACAACGTTCGTTGTTTTTCCCTCGGTCTTATTCAATATGTAAGTACAGCGAGTCAGGACTGGTGACGCGGGAGCAAACGACGAACAGTTGTCCGTGTGAGATGCAGCTCGTCCTGAGGTCGACACCCGCAGCCTTCAGTGAGACCCCTGCGAATTATTTATTGTCATGGCGAAGCACACGCTCACAGGAAACTGCACGCGCTTGAATTGAAAGGGGTAATTGTGGCCGGGTGTCACCATTGCCAGGATCGCCCAGAGGACACGGTGGAGCACACGGTGGAGGTTTGCCCCGCTTGGGCGGAGTACCGCCGTGTCCTCGTAGAGGCGATCGGCAGCGGCGGCGACATCTCGCGTCCGGCCCTGGTGCAAGCTATGGTCCGGGGCAAGAGGGAGTGGGAGGCAGTCACCTCCTTCTGCGAAGCAATCATGCTAGCGAAGGAGGTGGCGGGACGGATGAGGGAGAGAGCCTCCCGTCCCAGCCGCCGCGGGAGACGTTCCGGGTGTCGGGAGCCACGGGACGACTCCCGGCCACCGTAGGCGCGGGCCTGCGGGCGGAGAGTAATGGGTAGCTCACCGTCCGATCAGGACCAACCCCGTGCCGGACGGCGCGTACGAGTTCTACGCGCGCCTCAAAGAGATGTCAGCATCGAGGGCCGAAGCCTGCCGGGTCAGCGGGATTGTCCGAAAGGGTTACCGCTGGCCCCGAACATAAAGGGCTAAGGAAGGAACACGGGTGGGTTTTAGTCAGTAAGAGTCTGACATTCCCTTCCGCTCCACCCAAAGCGGGAGGGGTCATTTGATTATTTCCCATCCGAAAAAAAAAGGGGTAATTGTGGGGAATCAGTGGTATACGTGGTATAAAGACTGTCTCGCCGACACCACAACCCGTTAGAATTTCCGCCTCAATGATATTTCTCTGCAGCGAGACGACTTTGAGCCGGGTCCCATTGCACAGTTTCGGCGGAGTAAGATTCCGAAGAATCATAATTGGGACACCGACCTTTAGCTTGATGGTGTGCGCTGGTAGTCCACTTGCACTGAGGGAATTGAGAAATTATACGGGGTAATGTGTGGCGTCATCTTGGTCAACAACAGTGTTTATTGAAGTGTAGATCACTTAATTTCCCCCAATTTCCGCGAGAATGCATTCATTGATCGCTGAAGGTTGGTCGATTCTGGGTGTTAAAATGACTCGTTCACACACCCAAGAATTATCTTGGTGCGGTATCCTATTGATGTCCCCGTACCAGGCGAATCAAATCTTCTAAGGTGGACACCACTCTCCCAAGTATCTCAGGTACAACCACCTGGCCACCGTCTACTGGTAGCGTTCCCTCACCCAATTTTAAGAAAAGATCAGAAAATTCTTGGGCGTGTACATTCCCGCCAAGCTGTGCTCTCATCATCATCGTTAAACGCAACCTATGAATATGTGGCCATAAGAAAGAGCATTTCAACGAAGCATTCACCTCATCAGCCCTAGTTCCTTGCGTCACCACAGGCAGCGTTTGTCGGAAATCGCCGCTTAACAGAACTGTAACGCCACCCATCATTTGCTGGTTCCTGCGGATGTCCTACAAAGTCCTGTTTACCGCCTCTACTGCTTTTCTGTTCGCCATAGTGCATTCATCCCACACGATTAAAGAGCAATCTTTAAGCACGCGCCCTTTGTCACTGTTGCGTGACACTCCACAAACAACTAATGCGCTTGGTAAGATATAACTTAGAACCAAAAGTTTGACTTGACTTTATGATAGTGTAGCTTGTTGTACCACCAATCAATCTGTTTATTAATATTGGTGTGAAACTCCCCATACAATAAGATAGGACATGTAAAGTTCTCAGATTTCATAACAGTATCGTTCCTAATGCACATAAAAAATGCAAAAAGTAAAAAAAAAGAATTTTACGATTTTTTAAAACAATAACAGTTTTTTTTTAATACGGGATTTGAACTCGCACCATTTAGTGCGGTAAACGGTCGCCTTAACTTTACCGCTAAATTCCCAGTTGACATATTGTTGAAATAGCCGTTCCCTTGCAATTTATAATATTACTGCTCCGCTCCTTTATAAAAATAGCGTGATTGTTATGTTTCCAGGGTTAAATTTTTATTAACTAAATAAATAACATGTCATTTTGGGCATTCAATTATTTTGTGCATTGAATCACGAACCAAAACCTTTTAAAATCAATATTGCTTACCTCCCATAACATACGGCGTGATAATATGTAGCCTAAAGCCTTCCTTGGTTTACAAAGAACATTTTTGCTGAATTTCAATTCAATCTATCCAGTAGTTTTGGCGTGAAGCCTTACCATACACACAGACAAACAGACAAACAGACAAAAATTCTAAAAAGTCACTTTTTGTCATCAGTTACGTTTTTCTAACAAAAGCCACTTATTTTTTCTCGAAAATTCTCAATGTACAGTTTTTCTTTCGTTACTGTTTTATTATATATGTATAGATGTATAGATAAATCTAAGTATAAACACTTATATAGAAGAGATCTTTTAATGCAAATAAAAACGTTCTATTCTAAAATAAAGTACATACTTATAGACATGAATTTTATTTTAAAAGCGGATTTCATAACACCCACGAAATGCTTTCAGATTCTCAGCTATGAAACCAAACTTGAAAGTTTAATCTACAAATTCCTTTTCATTCCGCGCTCTTACATTTTTCAGTAGTAAATTGTGGGATGCACCAGCACGAGTCGGATAGTTGGAGACGTACAGTTACGAGCAAAAATATGTATGCACTTATCAACATTCATACATACGTCTTTTTGTCTCACCTGATAGGAATCGAGGATGTGGTCGACGATGGTGAAGAGTAACCTATTCACTCTCGAATTGAACATTCCCGCGTTATAGCTATCGGGAAAACAATTACCTATTCTCCAATTTAAAAAGAAATTACAAACATTCTTAATAAATAAATGTTATTATGATGTCAAAGATTAGTTGGGGGACCAAAATATGTTATTTTAATCACAGCAAAAGTCTGGATAGTTTATAATGTAATATATATATATATATATTGGACATACATTGTAAATTTAATATAATATTGGACATAAATAATTTTGATATAATTTTTGGATTGTATTTCATTTGCATGACATTATTATTTTTAATTCCTTATTTTATTGACTGATATGTATTAACGATAGTTTTTATTTTCAATAGCATTGTACTTTAATTGTGAAATTAACTGTAAAATTCTTGTATATATTTGCACACCTCATATGGTTATTAACAGTGTACCGTTCGACCTTTTGAAACATCCTCTGAACCTGTTTTATGCAAATAAATTATTTGATTTGATTTGATTTGGAAACACAGACAGAGAATAGATTTTCCCTAAGATCATTGACAGAAATAATAACTAATTCATAAACGGGTCTTTGATAAAATTATAACCCCAGCACTAGACAATAATGTACTAAGTATAAAATGCGCAAATATCCACAAAGTCTTCATGTATAGCGCGGGTATTTGAGCAAGTTTGACCACAAACTGTTATTTTTACGTTATATAATGCTGCTGTTAGGGGCTTCTGGATAGTAATAACAGCCGCACGGGTCGATCGATCAGGTTAAGCTACGCTTGCCACGGCTGGTCCGTAGATGGGTAACCATCTTTACATACCAAGACCCCTCCATGTCTCGAAAAGCAGGTCCCGGCTGTCATTCGTGGATCTTTTACATTCGTTACGGGTCGTCAGAAGCCCGAAAGTCTGACAACCAGTTTTACCAAGGGGTTTCGTATTACCCAGTAACTGAGTTGTGGAGGACAGATAGGCAGTCGTTCCATGTAAAATACTGGTATTCAGCTGCATCCGGTTAGACTGGAAGCCGACCCCAAACCTATGTTTTGAAAAATCATTGTCGAAATTCACCGAGTGTGTCCGTCTTTTTGCTCGTGACTGCACAAGTGTTTGAAATGATAGGTTAAAACTTATAAATGAGGAACATTTAGACGAGTAATATCTTTTTGAAGAATGTTTTAGATCCTTTTGAGGTACCTATTATACTGAAAGAGTTTTCCTCGTAGCTTTTTTGATACAATGTTTGAATATGAGCTCCAAGTCGATGTTTATGAGTTCGTCGACATTGTGCAAAGAGGTGTTTACTGATGTTCGAAATTAACTTTTTTTCGGAAGAATTAATAAAAGATTTGAGAAACTCGATATTAAATCCAAAGTTTAATGAAATACTCCGTTCCTTATTACGACTCATTTTGAAATATCAAACATGGTCCTATCTTACAATTACAAACTATTAAAAACCAATGGTGTTAAGACACCATTTACCACCACCAATTTAGTAAATTAACTAAGGTTAAATTGAGAGAAGTGGAAAGAGAAAAGAGACCATTCTCTTTTTAAACTTGTTATGGACCAGTTCTTATTAAAGGAGTCCAAGACTTATCAGAAAGAAAACACATTTATTTTCAGCGATTAACAGGCAGTTATGTACCCATTTAAGTTATCGTATTACAAAAAAACACCAACCCGCACTGAGCCCACTCTCACAGAGAGGAGGCCTGTGTCCCAGCAGTGGGAACGTTATAGGCTGCTTATGTATTACAAAAAAGCTTTACTTTCAGAAGTTGACCTCACTCATAAACTCACAAGTGATAAATTTCAACAATGAACTCTGACACTGTAACCCACTCTTATCTCCTATGACGCAAAGCTGCCATGACTGGCAATGACTTACACACGTCAACACAAAATACTCTCCCGTGACATAAGTGTCAGTAAGACAAATAGTTGATACGCGCGGCCACAGATCACGGAATCGCCGCACCGGCCGCGATCGGAGACGTCAATAAAGCGCTACAAGGTTCTTTTGGTGCGTGACCAAAATCGGGACTAACGGCGCCATCTTGTTTTTTCAATACATTGCACAAAACAATATTGCACTAAGGTTTACCATCAGCGCCCCTCTCTTAACGTCATTCGGGCGTCAAAAGATCCTTGTGGCAGTATGTTACTAATAATTAGCACTGAGCGCAAGTTTCGGCTGACACACGCATCGTCAGAATTGTTACGGGCCGTCAGTTCCTATCAGTAAACGGTACCGCTTACTGACACGCTTGTTTTGTATGGAAAATGTTGACAATACCGCCTCTAGCACCGGCTGCCGAGATTCCGTGCTCTGTGCGCGCGGCATTCCAGATGGATAGGCAACACGTGTTTCCGAAGGCACCTCATCTGTTACTACTGATGCGGTTAACACCTTATGAATGTGGCCAAAATAACAAAAGACTGTCAACAGGATAACAAATTACATTTTGCTCCCACACCTTTGTGTAGATACTCTTATTCTATATTTTAGTGTTTGATTTGCCTCTCTTAGTATGAGGAACGGAAAAAATAAAGTATTTTTACGAAGTTAAGCACTATATTTTTAACCGACTTCAAAAAAGGAGGAGGTTTCTCAATTCGACCGTATATTTTTTTTTTAGCTTCTCGATCCAACTACAGCTGAATTGCAGTAATGTGCTTCTTCTCTTAAGTAATCGAATTTGTAACTTTTGCAACTGACAATCAAATGACTGTTCATTTCATTGAAATCATGAGTAAGAATAAGTGGGTAGGTATCCCGAATTACTGTTTTTTAAAAGTGAACGGTAAACTACATAAATATGACTTGATTGAAATGCTTGTTGATAATATTAGCTTCATTACAACTCTATTCGACAAGCTTGACGTTTATCAACATTACCCTTGAAAGAAGCATTGTTATATTTTAACTTAAAATCTGTTTCTTAGAGTCTAAACATGCAATTCCTTTACCACATTTCCGATACTAAGCTAATGGAGTAAATAAGAAAATTTTAAAAATTACGTCAAGTTTATACGTCTTTGGTTGGATACGAGTGAAATTATTCGGTCCTAATATCCGCGTCTCGCCTAATGGAATGTAAATTGGACAAATATTTGAAAAAGGAACACGGGTTTTTTTCCCTGCATGCGGTTGCTTACTTCGTATCTCGTCTGTGCGATGTGATTAGTATAAAGTCTGCATAAAATATTTCCTGGCTGTCGAGAATTTTTGCAGTGACTTTTACATTTAATGAAATGCGCCTTGCCGCCCAAGTCTCGTTTTGTTAAGACTAAATTATTAATTAAATAATTGTTTTATACACTGTAATTTTGACAGGACTACATTTATAATTGTGGGATTGGAAGAAATTCAGTTAATCAGTTTGTTGCTATAGTAAATCTACGCAAGTAATTTCTGAAGTGAAAACTTGTTTAGGCGCGTTGGGGTTTTTTGAGATGGGAAAAAACCATTGAACTCGGGACACTGTTACCGTAACCGACACTGCGCTACTATTCGGATGTGTTCGGCTATCCTCGGGATGTACTCGGTTTTAATGTATATTCGATAAGTCAGTGAGTGATGGCAAAGTATTCTGTTTGTGTTTTGTTTATAAGACGATAAAAAAATACACAGATATTTGTTCAAGTTTTCACTTCTTTCGGCACTCCCGGAGTGCCAGTGTTTTTTTTAAATATAAAATTACGTTCCTGTTAGGAGCTCTACAACAAGCAATAGATATAAATCAACCATTGGTATTAATTATTATTATATATTAATTTACGCACAAATATAAAAATACTCAGTATAAAAAACAGAAAAAATATTCGTCAGGACCAAACAAAGCAAATAATACACAATGGAAAGTGTTATTGGTTTAGGCAATCTCCTGCAGACAGCTTCATAAAGATACAGCCAAAACATGCCATTTTATACTTGTGAAACTTGCCAGACAAAACAATAGCACTAATTGGCAATGTCTGGTCCTAATCCGTACATTTCTGTGCCAAGTAAACACAAAGGGTGCTAATACTTTTACACCCAACCAACTTACTGTTGGTCTAAATTACAACACTTTCCACGAATTACATAACAACTGTGCCCTCGGGATTTGGACATACCATACAATAGATACAGAATTGTGTGTATAAAGAATACAAGTTTAAAGTTTTGTAACAGTTTGAATAAATCGGTTAAATAGTTATGGGCACAGATTTTCGCACAGTGGCCTGTGAAATTGTGTTTAGCTCAGGTTATAAGAAAGAAAATACTGACTAGTATATTGTTAATACGACACATATATTAGGACACACCACTGACCTCTATTAAACTACAGGTCAGTGGGAGGCACCCACTTACTACATCATCGTTTTGTTTCAAGTTTACAGGGTTTTGAATTATTTTGTTCTCAGACGTGAAAATGAATTAAAAATTCCCTGTTTAGAAATTTTGAATAAGTGTAAAATATGTAGATAGCCACCTCACTGAGAGGAGGCCTGTGTCCCAGCAGTGGGAACACTATAGGCTGATTATGTGTGTTGTGTATGTAGATAGCATCAAGATGAACACTGTAGGGAGCTATAAAACTTTATTTTTATGCAGTGCACCTAGTTTTAATGAAAAATCGTAACGTAACTTATTACCTAATGAATAGAATAGACTATTTAATCTGCATTTTCAAATTTACATACATATTACAGACAGAAATTACAATTTTATTGATATATAACACTTCCAGTTATAAAATGACTAAACGTAACCAAAACACCTCTCAAAGCGAAGACAGTGTTTACCAAAACCAGTCTATAAACTGACAAGGTCTCAGCTCAGCAATTGCAGCCAACATTTGTCATAGCGAGCTCACAAAACAGTACCGCGTGCCATCTCGACTGGGAATTGTAAGGCAGTGTGAATCACTGCTGCGATGAAATAGCTCCCAAACTTGAGGCTAGCAGGCAATTTATTGGCCATCCCTTTTGTCTTGTGAAAATATACGGTATAGTAGGTAATTTTATAGTGTGCACTATAATAAGTTGCTTGGCTCATGATATCGCGTGAGATTCTAACGCCTTTATAATAAGCTTATAAATTAGAGGTTGGGTAAGTAATCTAGCGACCCACTTAGTTGTAGGTCGTAGGTTCGAACCCAGTCAGGCGCTTTACTTGGTGTAAATTATTTCATTACAACCGCTCTCAAAACGGTGAAGGAAAAATATATCGTGAGGTATGCTGCAGATGTTTAACCTGTTCCAATTGTTTTTTCGGCCTGCATATGTTCACGTCTATAAAGATTTATTTCATTTAACAGTAAACCTCGAACACAACTTATTAAATACTAGCTGCGCCCCGCGGTTTCACCCGCGTAATTATCGATCCCGTGGGAATATCGGGATAGAAAGTAGCCTATATGTTAATCCAGGGTGTCAGCTACCTCCATACAAAATTTTATCAAAATAGGTCCAGCCGTTTGAGCGTGAAGAAGTAACAAACATATAAACACACACATCCCCTCACAAACTTTCGCCTTTTTAATATTAGTGTGATACTTATTCCGAATAAAATATTCATATGTGTGTCAACAATAACATAATTTTAATAATACATAATCAACCTATAATGTTCCCACTGCTGGGACACAGGCCTCCTCTCTAAGAGAGGGGGAGTGGGCCGTAATCCACCACGCGGGCGCAGTGCGGGTTAATGGATGTTACACGTCTTCGAATTTTTGGTTCTAGGACATGCCGGTTTCCTCACGACGTTTTCCTTTACCGTCTTTAGAGCAGTGGTGATGAAATAATTTACACAAAGTAAAGCGCCTGTCAGAGTTCGAACCGTATAAAATTAACTAAATATCTAATTAACCAATATACTCGTTCACTTAACATAGCTTACAAACAACAAAGTTGCCAACAATCGTTCCCTTCTAAGTGTTATCTCGAAAACTTAACTCTTTGCGATCGAATCGATCCCCTAACTTGAACCGCTGAATTAAAACTCACTCGTAGATAAGAAAATTCGCTTTATATACTTAACCAAGTTCTGTAGTTCTTAGTATTTTACATTTCTAGTTCTAGTTTTCGAAACTGAACGCATGGTAGTAGTTTGGTCATGAATTATATTCATACTGAATAATTTGGTTCTAACATCCGCTGCTTCTATGCACATTAATTGTTGGAGAAATACTATTTAATTAAAGGAATGAGCATTTAAATTCCATTACTAGGAGTCGTAAATGCAGCTGCATTTTGTTGGGCAGGAGTGCTGTTTTAATTCAAGGAAAGTCAGAATAGTTGGATTATGTTAAAGCTTACTTCTGACTATTTTGAATATTTATTCAACTGTTTTTAGGTATCCTCTAAAACTAAAAACAGTTGAATAAATATTCAAAATAGTCAGAAGTAAGCTTATTATTAATACATATTCGGAACCGGATCCGGTTCACTCATCCTCCTTAGAAAAGTAATGATCCACCTCCCAGATAGGTGTTGTGTCGGGTATTTTACTTTCCGACGGTTGATGTCAGGATGTTGTATATATTCTCGTCGGTAAACTCTGCTTGCGCGATGCAGGATTTGAATGTGGTGCGTAGTGCGCATGTGGCGATGTAGATACCGCCAATCGAGAGATAGGAAGATTGGGTTACTTGTAACACATTTTCAAAGTTTCCCATTGCCGATCTACAACTTATTACACATTTTTTTTCCTTACAAAATATTTACTCTGTATTTATCTCTATTCACAATGAATTACGTTAGCTGCAATCGGAGGATTAAAAAAAAAACAAAAATTATTTTACTTAATTTATTTAAAATAAAAGTTTTTAAATTACATTAATTATATCTTAAATTCGAAGTATGAATATAGAATGGAATTTTACAATAATTGCGTAAACTAGGTCCGTGCATCACAAAGTGCTATCTCAGCTCGCCATTTCCGTCGTTCTTTAAATTTGCAGCGTGTTTCTATAATAACAGTATTGACTGCTGAGTGGGCGATCCCCTTATGCAGCTGCTTGCAACAAATGTTTAAATTCATAGTAAGCAACCAAAAACTTCTTATAAATATTCACCACAAAATCTGACTAAATTGATTCACAAACATCACCGCACAAATATTATTTCTCTACAAAGATATGCAGTTTCATTTTGAGAATATTACGACTGCAAACTAAACAATTTTACTTGCATAACTAAATTATATAAACGCTCGGGACAAATATAAACTCCCTCTACGTGATTTGAAGTCCGAAGCTGGCTCACACAGAGCACGGAGACACCTTGGGGACCGCTGATAGAGGCGGCATCGGCATTGTCAACACTATCCATAGGGTGCTTGCTTAAAAAGAAACGGGCTTTCGGGCCCGATTCCCGGTACAGCATAGCTATCCACAACTATCCGACAGGCTATCGTATCGAAAATTACAGATTTTGATAACCCTATATGCTGTCGGGGGCAAGGCAAAGAATATCTATTTGATTGAAACTGACAAAATTATCGATTTAAAGGTCGACAAAAGGTAAAGTTCTCCTACAAAAACATTGATTGATGTTCGATACGGTTCGGAAGCGTATCGAGTGGTTGTGAATAGTTGATCGATCTTCAGAAAGAAACAGTTAAATACTTTAGCTGTTTCTTTATGTGTGAGCGCATAACCGGGACAAATATAAACTCCTCTACCTGATTTAGTCCAAAGCTTGGTCCCACGGAGCACAGAGACGTCTAGGTGACCACTGCTAGTGCGGCATTGGCAACACCACATAATATAAATTCTATTCCGTGGGCAACACTATCCATAGGGTGCTAGAAGTTTTATTTGATTAATGATTACTATTAGATTTTAACAAACTTAAAAAAAAAACTAAAAAAATTAAAATTAAAATACCTATAGGTAATATCCTAACCTAACTAAAACTATTAACGAACTAAAATATGGCATGAAATATTCCTCCGCATCGCTGTCGACTGGTAATGTACCCAAGAGACTGGCGGTATTGCCACTTTGTATGGCAATACCTTGCCTCCGGCTAAGGTAAAAGCCAGCCCTTGGAATAAAATTCGTGACGTCGTAAGTGTAGTTTCTATACGTCATTCGCTCGCTCAACACACTTTCGGCGCCACGAATTTTATAGACCCTAGACGCTGCCGTCGCGGAGATTCCGTGCTCTGTGCGTGGTCCTATTTCTCTTTGCTTTACGAAAAACGGCCTTAAATAAATTCAGGGATGTACTCGTTAAATAAGAATAATATTTGTGTGTAGTTGGGGCTTTTTTATTTTGATAACACTGCTTGTTGTTAAAGGGCTGGAATATTCAGAAAAACTGGCCAAGTGCGAGTCGGACTCGCACATGAAGGGTTCCGTACCACAAGGCAAAAACGCCGAAAAAAACACGTTTGTTGTATGGGAGCCCCCCCCTAAATAATTATTTTATTTTAATTTTATTATTTATTATTAAAGTAAAAATACAACTGAGTATTTTGTGAATATTTCAAGTGCCTACCTGTTGCCATTATTGATATCGAGCAAAAAAGGGCAAACAAATCGCGTTTGTTGTATGGGAGCCCCCCTTAAATATTTATTTTATTTTGTCTTTAGTATTTGTTGTTATAGCGGCAACAGACATACATAATTTGTGAAAATTTCAACTGTCTAGCTACCGCGGTTCTTGAGATACAGCCTGGTGACAGACAGACGGACGGACGGACGGACGGACGGACAGCGAAGTCTTAGTAATAGGGTTCCGTTTTTACCCTTTGGGTACGGAACCCTAAAAAGACTTATCTCTTGTATATTCTAGTCCTATTATTCCTTTGAATTACATGATCCATTGATCTTTGTAATCTGACCAAGATTATGTCTGGACTTTAGAAGAGACTGTGACCTCTGAGTTTGTTTCTACCTTTGTTCTCAGAGTAGGCAGATGGGAAACGACGACCTCATCTAAATTTTTTAAATATAGTTGACGTGTAAAAGTGTTTGTACAAACCTAATTACAGAAATACAATCATTTATCATAATAAAAGTATGCACTTGATAAGAAAAAATCAAATATTGGTCCTTGTGTTCTATAATATTGGTAATTAAAAATAACGCTTATGTATAAGTTTAATATCTTGTTGATCTAAGTATGTATCCAATTTTCAATAATCTATAGAAATGCAACAACATTTTCAGTTTCTATTAAACTAAAAATTAAAAACAATAAGCAAACCGATGAATCCTACTGTAAATACACAATTTACATTTGCGCCGGTGCGAATAAACGCATATTAAGTTCCACTGTAAACTCAAATTAAAATCTTATCTCAGAACACGATCGCTAAAATGCTGCAACCGCATTCGAAATGTACATACAAAAGAGCGCTAAAATGTAGTATTTCACGCTTTGTAAAGCGCTTCGGGGATGGCGGGCAACAAAATAATCGCTTTAGAACTGCGCTTCGGTACAAACTAGCGGTATCTGACTAAAAGGACACAATTTGTTGCGAGTTCTTTATTGTTTTATGTAAAGTTTGTTTATGAAGTGTCTTTTATTTATTGTGTGGTCGTGGTCGCGGACACACTTGCCTTGACTGTTCTTTGCAAGTATTCCTGTTAATTTCATCTGTCTGGCTATTGTTTACATGTTCACAATATTTTATAATACTTAATGTTGCTGGCTTACGAAAAAATAAGTAGGAGAATATTTTCATTGGAATTTTGGTCCTATACCTAACTTACTTCAATTTGTTTAGAATCGTTCAACTCACAGATAATTTCTATTCACAAATAATGATAACATCGCGTTGTTGTAAAAATTGGTCCTCACCCCGGAAATGTAAAAAAAAATCTCTTTAGATCCAAACGTTCACAGGATTACACATTTAATCGTCAGTCGACTTACAAACATTGGAATAATAAGTCATTATATTATATTTTTGCACGTCATTGATCTGCTGTTTGAAATTAATATGTTTAATAATGAAAAAATACTTTAACCTATTGGACAAGTAAGTACTCACTTGTTTATTATTCCAATCTTTGTATGTCGATATTATATCAATAATTTGCCTAATAGGAGCAAACTCATTTACTCAAATGAGTTTGCTCCTATTAGGCAAATTATTGATAAAATGCGTGTGCCAAATCATATCACATTTGCGGACCCTTTTTTGAAGACAGAAGTATAGCATTTATGCTGTGTTGTATGTAATGTTTTTTATCGGACACTTGCTTTTTGGATAGATAATGTAGATTAGTAGGACCAAAAAAACTCTGGTTGTCTTTTCCCAACTATGTTACGGTCGGCTTCCAGTTCGGATGCAGCTGTATACCAGTATTTTACATGGAGCGACTGCCCATCTGACCTCCACAACCCAGTCACTGGGTAATACGATAACCACAGGTTGTCAGACTTTCGGGATTACCCGTAACGACTGTCAAAGAACCACGAATGACAGCCGAGACCAACGGCTTAACGTGCTTTCCGAGGCACGGAGGAGTCACGGTATGTAAAGACGGTCACCCATCCACAGACCAACCGTGGCAGGCGTAGCTTCACCTGATCGATCAACCCGTGCGGCTGTTATTACTTAGCCACAAGCCCGTTTCGGTAAGTGGGACCATACACTAAAATAATAAACAACCGGGCAAGAGCGAGTCGGACGTCGATTTTAATGAAATTTCATACGCGTAAGCAGGATACAAAGGTCTAAAAAGTTACAAGAACATTTTTGAAAAACAGTTATTCAGCCAAATTAGACCGATTTTAAATTTTCCATAGAAACAGAGACTCTAGTTATCTTTTTTTTAAATAAGATATTTCGAAAATGTTTTTAAGTAAATTTTAAGACCTTTTTTTTTTTTTTCTTTGTATCCTGCTTATGCGTATGTTTCTCAGTTTCTTTGAAATGGGTTCATTCATTTCGAAAAACAAGGGCTTGAAAGTTTGTATGAAATGCCGTACGTCGTGAACGCCCTTAAATTGTCCGTATATTCAAATCACAATTATCATTCCTTAATAGTTGTACAAATTAGCTATAACACGGTTAATTGATGTAAGGATAATAAATAATAGTTATTCATTTAATTTAGGTATATTTAATTTCCCTAACGGTACCCGGTATGCCTTGATGACTGTCATTAATTCCTGCCGGGTTCGATCACATGACATTATAAACGAACAACCAGTAATAAAGACCACCACAACAGAACAGAACATAATCCATTACCTTCTCCCCAAAACATCGTTAACTATCCATCAAATTATGACCTCCAAATTATGACAAGAGTTCCCGCTGCCGTAATGAACTTTGACTCAATGATTTGTCGACGTCAAATCAATGAAACGAAACATTTTTCATAAGACTTATTAGGGAAAGAGGTAACAGGTGTAGCCTAGTATTGATTGGTTCACGTGAAAAGGTTCTAAATGGAATTAATATCATAGGGATCAATCAGGTATTAGATTGTTCAGAAATTGTTCTCGTTTCAAATGAAATGTTCCACGTTAGTGAATAGTAGAAAGAGGCAGGAAAGGATCTCTTTAGGCTGATTTACATTTGCTTTAGTTAAGTAGCGGTAATTTTGCAGTTTTAATTAAATTTAAAAAAAGCACGGCTCACTGGAATATTTTTTAGTTATTTCTTTAGATGGTTGTATTCCCTTTATTATCATTAAGAACATAAAATATGATAGTTTTCGCTCAAAATTATACGACGAAAAATTTGTTTTTATCTCTGTTTTACGATTATTTCATCATGTTACTATTTTATTTTTATGAAATATTTTATAATCAATCTTTTCTTTATACATTTTCTGGCTTGTACAAGCCAGAAAATGTATAAAGAAAAGATTTATAGATGAAATAATCAAATAATCAAGCAATATTACAATATTGCTATTATTATTTGACGTCTGTCAAGGGAATTAAGGAGCTGCCCAAACGTAGGACAGTATAAAATGCTTCGTTTTTTGTCGCATAGTTAGTCAGGCATATTACAAGCCAGAAAATGTTCAAAGAAAAGATTTTTCCTTGTGAAGTGTCATGTGTAAACACACGTGACTCTTCATAATGAAAAATTGTCACTGTTGGACTGACGTGACGTTTGAACACGTAACTTGCTACTAGAACTAAACTGGCTTCTTATCGAAAGTAAATGGAAATCAGCCATTAGAAGTAGTCAAATTGTCGGAAAACAGTGCAGTTCCACGTGAAGTGCCAAGCGATTTTATACCTACTATGTGTTGCAGCTATTAACTTTTACCTTGACTTGCCCTGCACTTAAATCGCCCTACAAATAATTTTGGCGGTTCCCCAAGTCCATCATCAATTTTGACGTTACCTTCATAATTTTTTTTTACCAAAAATTACATCAGTGTAACTTGATCCTGCCTCTCAAACAACTTGACGAGAAAAAGACGAGCTATCACTGAAAAGTGACTGACAGGCAATTTACTTTCGGCCTAGTTTCACGGATCGTACAAAAACACAGTTAGCCTGAAAAAGACTTAAACCTCTACAGATTTAAGCTGGATTCGTGTTCATCCCTGTGACTCGCTAGATAAGCCACGCTTTCCCAATTTGTGAATGTCATCAATGACGGTGTAGGAGAAGCACTATAAGTCTAGCTCCGTTTGCTATTAGATATAAGTATAGGTTAAGAAAAGTACTGATTTATTATGTAATAGCTGTAGGTAAAGCATCACATGTAACTTAGTTTAGTAATTGTTCATGTACTGATTATATAGTAAATCAAACATAGGCTGTGTCTTAGGAAATAAATGTAAACATACAAACAAGACTGTGCTTGTCCATAGAGAGTCAGTACAAGACACAAACAGGTTGCGACCTGCATGTAGGAAATCGGTACAAAGCATAAACCGGTCGTGACTTGCTCGCAGGCAAACAATAGAAAACTGCGAACAGGTTTGTGCCTGTCTGTTAGAAGTCGACAGGTCGCGACCTGTACGACCAGTGTAGCTAGAAAATGGGGGCGTGGCCACTGTTTTAGCCACGCCGATTGGTGTAAGATAATAGAGTAGGGTGAGGTGTACCCACTACGTCAGCTATAGGGACAAAAGTATAAATATGCCTCGCCGTAGAAATTGTGAGTTAGTCCGGAAAATCTACTGATCGAGCAACACGTAGCGGTCCTAATGCTCGACGGAGCCCTATATATAGTCGCGAGTCTGTCTTTTAATTGTGTTAATTAGTGCTAAGTAAGTTATATTGTTTCTGTGATTATTGTGACTTACGTATTATGTGTCTTTTGTGTATTTTGTGTTTCTGAGATTATAAATGTGTGAATCGAGTGCACTGGTTTAATTTGCTAGCAGACGGTTATAACCCCCGCCTATCAGAGTCTAACCCACCAAAGCACAGCACGCAGGTTGTTCAGGTATAAGTTTCGTGTGCTGTGCTCAACAGACGGCGTATGTATTGCAAGCGATCTATTCTGTAGAACTCTCACCGTGAAAACGTAGGTGAAGTGAGCTGTCATTCCACCTGATGCACTATTGACAGTTCACTTTAAGTTCACTTCACCTAAGTTTTCACGGTGGGATTTTTGCAGAATAGCACTACAGGAAAGACAAAAGAAGAGAGATTTTCCTGTACTTGCTTGTTAGTAGTGACCGTTGTTAAAAAATATGGTCAGAAAGACTGTCTTAAAAGAGGTATGTGTGACGTACCAACAAACTACGGTGAACCAATAATATCTGCCGGCCGAGGGCTCTGTGAAGTATCGGTAATACATGAGGCGTTTGTCCTATGGGTGGACCTCTTTCGACTGAAGTAAATAAGATGAAAAATAATTAATCCAATTTAACCAATTCGCCTACGAAGCGTGGGATGCCGTTTAGAAGCGTGGGATGTAGTTTATCGTGATATGATAAAAATAAATTCTAATCCTGTCACGTGTAGGTAGAGGGAATACTTCGTTACCATCTGAAAAATATTCCAAAAATATCGCAGGTTATTAATATCGGGCCTGTCCTTAACGATGTCCTTTATATATTCTTTGTCCTTTGAAATTTTAATTACACAGGCGGCCCGTCCCTTCTTTATATTAATTTTGATTGAAAACAAAGTAATAATTAAAAATAAGACATATTTTTAAACAATTCTTTCTACGAACATTTCTGTAGTTTGGGTTCATGAGTTATTTCTCTTTCAAAACGTAACTTTTTTTTAATGTTACTATGCCGTGAAAGCAGCGAAGTTTGCCAAGCCAACCAGATTGGAATTACTGTCGTGCCAGACACACAAAGAAGAAGAAAGTTGCTGTGTTGGCAAACAAACACGTGACCTCCTGGTAATAACCATCGTCTATGGAGTATGTGCATCTGCAATACCAGATGCCTCTAGTACGATGGCAAAAATGGCAACACACTTGCGATGCCTCACAGATGTCTTGCCATTTTTTCCATGCGAGTTAACATAACAGTACAGTCAACAGCAAAAGTAGATGATCAAAATCAGAAATTCAATACCAATGAACGGAGTTCGCGTCAGAACTGTGTGGCGTCGAAGTACTACTACTTAGAATACATACTACGTAGAATACTTTTGAATCACTTCGACGCCACACAGTTCTAACGCGAACTCCGTTCATTAGTATTGAATTTCTGATTTTGATCATCTATTTTTGCTGTTGACTGTACATCATCGTTACTATATTTACACCTCTGCGTAACCCCGCGGAGATTACAGGCGTGATGTGATACAAAGTAGCAATGTCCGTTATGCCTGTTATTACACCTATACCTAAAATCCTTCAAACTGGAATAAAGCAACGCTTCTCGGCGACAGAAATTGACGGCACGATTGGCGCTGCTGCGCTGCGTGTCGCGAGTTCGATTCCCGAACAAATATTTGTATGACCTACAAGTAGTTGTTCTGGGTCTGGCTGTAGGTGTATGTGAGTTTAAATGTTTGTAAACGCACCCACAATACAGGAGAAATTCCTAGTGGGGCAAACGTATAAAAAAAAATAGGTGTGGCGGTAGTACTTCCCCGACAAGCTCCAAATGAGAAAGTTGTAACAAAAAAAACTATTTTGTAACAGCAGTCTTAAAACAAATGTAAATACGAATGGTACAATATTCTTTATTAGGTTTCTACAGTTCAAACCACAAAAATTAATCCACATCTCCACAAAAATAAATAACTATTATGATCAAAACGGTGAAGGAAAACATCGTGAGGAAACCGGCATGTCCTAGAACCAAAAATTCGAAGACATGTGACATCCACCAACCCGCACTGGGCCCGCGTGGTGGATTACGGCCCACTCCCTCTCATTGAGAGGAGGCCTGTGTCCCAGCAGTGGGAACGTTATAGGCTGATTAAAAAAAAAAAAAAAAAATATGATCAAAAGAAAAACAAAAAACAACAGGTCGGAGTGAAAGGAAAATGTTTTAAATTGTTTCGTCCGTCATTAACGGAACAGAATTAGGGCTAATTAACTCTTCAGTCGAAGCCATCCTGTCCTGGAATGTTAATTATATTATGTGAATGTGTAGATACAAGGGCTCATGTATTGGCTTTTGTTCGTATGAGGAGCAGACACTGAAGTTAATAGCTAATTTGTGTGCGTGATTACTACATATTTCCGCGTTCCTAACGAAAATTCTTTTATTTTGTTATTTTCTTTTCTTACGAGATTTTCTGTGCAGGCTTTTCCACTTCTTTCAACACAACGCACTGAGTTTTCTGTTTGCTATTTAGCATGAAGTGGCGATCTTTGTCAAAGCGAATCTACATCTTTAT
Organism: Oligia fasciuncula; assembly: GCA_963082905.1. Classification (NCBI taxonomy): domain Eukaryota; kingdom Metazoa; phylum Arthropoda; class Insecta; order Lepidoptera; family Noctuidae; genus Oligia; species Oligia fasciuncula. The sequence goes on from OY720409.1 coordinate 9,447,306, forward strand.
GCCCATCCAAGAAGCATACGACACAAAAATAAAATATAATAATATAAAAACTGTTTTTATTAAATACTGCTTTTTTATGACGTCTTACGCATATGCGTAAGACGTCATAAAAAAGCAGTATTTAATAAAAACAGTTTTTGGGCATGGCACCCAAAGTATACAATAAGTTGCCAAAAAGTATCACAGACCTACACAAAATGAACCAATTCAAATTACGTTTGCACGAATTCTTCGTTACAAAAGGTTACTATTCAATTAATTATTTAAATGAAAGATGAGTCATGGCACCACAAACATAATGATTATTGAAATTTTGATCTGACTTGTGTATAATAATTTGAATTTTTTTAAATTTTTATTTAATTTAACATTTCTATTTTTTAATGTAACTCAATTTAAAATTTATTCTGTATATTTAATGTTGCTATTAGTACCTAATATATTAATTTGCACACCTCAGTAGGTTATAATACAATGTACCTTTTATATACCTGTAACACCTTTTTCATATGTAATATGCAAATAAATTATTTGATTTGATTTGAGCAGAAGACATTTATTAACATGTTTTTACCCAATGTAACTCTTGGTGTCCTCATTTCAGAAGGCAGAAGACGTCCACCGACATAGCCCTGCACCAAGCATTGCCACTTCGACCGGTTTTGTGCTTCTTGCCACCAACGCATTCTTGCTGTTTTCACAAGGTCGGAGTCTTTGGTCACCGGAACTGGACCCGCGTTTCCGGCCCCCTCTGGTGTGAATTGTTGATATAATTTCTGAGTAGGTAGTGAGAATAGCAATTCTGATCCATCATAATACGAAAAATAATTAATCCTTTGCATAAACAAACAAATTAGTCGTTGGAAGTTTAAATTAAAATTAATTGGCACAAGCACCATTAATATTATAATACTGCATGAATTTTTAAACATCACACTAATATAGGCGAAAGTTTGTGAGTGTGTGTGTGTTTATATGTTTGTTACTTCTTCACGCTCAAACCGCTGGACCAATTTTGATAAAATTTGGTATGGAGGTAGCTGACACCTTGGATTAACATATAGGCTTTTTATCCCGATATTACCACGGGATCGAAACTTATGCGGGTGGAACCGCGGGGCGCAGCTAGTTCTGTAATAAATTAAAGTCTGCCGCTGTTATTTGAATAAACATGCACTTTATTTCACTTTGATTTATCATGAACATTTTAATAAAATGGAAATGCCAACAGGATAAAGGAATTTCCAGTGAAACTCGAAATGAAAGGCATTTTTTTTCTGTTGACGAGTTTTATGGAAATTATTTGTAAAACATTTGGTAGTAATTGATAGCGTAGTTCGGGTTCAGAGTGCACCCCTTCCTGCTTGGCTTCTTTTTGGTTATATTATTAAATATTACAAAGGAGTTCTAATGAAAAAATTAATCATCCTTATCATATCTAGATAGGCTGAGCAACCACAGGCAATAACAGCGCAAGAAATTCGTTTTTTTTTTACTTTGTCTTGCTGAGCTGTTGCACCTTGCAAGGGAAATGTTTGGAGTTGAAGTAAAACCTTAAGTAATAAGATAATAACCAGGAAAAGATGAAAAAGTATTAATATACGATGGAGTCAAGACATTACGATGATACGATGGCTCTACAAAAGGATTCTACTGTCCCTTGATTATCATAGTAGGTATGACTTCTTATACCTATACCTAAATCATCTTATCTGCCTAGGCCTTTTCCCAGCTATTTCAGACTTCCAGTCTAACTGGATGCAGCTGAATACCAGTATTTTTCTTATACCTATACATATAGGAAAGAATTATGTTTGCCTTCTACAAAAATAATTCATAACGACAATCTTGCGACGTGAAAAAAGTTTATTACAAAAGACTTTTCACAACAGTGTAAAAATTTAGGTTACTTAACAATAAAGGAACAGGAATTTGTGTCAAGGTTTGTTCTGGTCATCGGAAAAATGAATTTATTTTGGTTAAATCACATTATTCGCACACAATTAACACACAGTTAGACTGGAAGTCTGAAATAGCTGGGCTATTTCAGACTTCCAGTCTAACTGGATGCAGCTGAATACCAGTATTTTTCTTATACATATAAATTATCGGAAAGAATTATGTTTGCCTTCCACAAAAATAACGACAATCTTGCGACGTGAAAAAAGTTTATTACAAAAGACTTTTCACAACAGTGTAAAAATTTAGGTTACTTAACAATAAAGGAACAGGAATTTGTGTCAAGGTTTGTTCTGGTCATCGGAAAAGCTAATTTATTTTGGTTAAATCACATTATTCGCACACAATTAATAACTGTGAGCATGGTAACACGAAAGCGTTGTTTGTTTTGACATAAATGTAGCGAAGCATCGCTTTCTAACAGGCGTAATCGAGGTCAAGAGCAGGTCCATTTAGCAATAAAAAAAGACGGCGGAATTTGTGAGGTTACTCAATCAATCTTCCTAGCCTCTACTCTTTCAAACGTCTATGTATGCAGCAAGATGACATCATCATCATTTTGAACTTACTATATAATCAGCCTATAATGTTCCCACTGCTGGGACACAGACCTCCGATCTGTGAGAGGGAGTGGGCCGTAATCACGCGGGCCCAGTGCGGGTTGGTGGATGTCACATGTCTTCGAATTCTTCGTCTAGGACATGCCGGTTTCCTCACGATGTTTTCCTTCATAGTTTTGAGAGCAGTGGTGATGAAATAATTTACACAAAGTAAAGCGCCTGTCTGGGTTCGAACCTACGACCTACAACTCGTAAGTCATGTCCGTGACCACTGGGCCACCACTGCTCTCTTTCATTTTGAACTTAAGTTCAAGAAATATATGGATGTCGCGTGATCAACTTCGAACGGTAATATTTCGGAAACGTGACACTATACGGGGCTAAAGGTGCTATTATGTTTTCTGTTTGCGTTTATCGATTTATACTGGTTTCATGCGTGGTCACTATTTTGAAAAAAATCAAAATGACGATAAGGTAGGTATGCCACGGAGCATCAAAGCCCTTTTTAAATTGGTGCCCACTTTTCTAGATACTCACTTTGTCCATTTTGGTTTGGTAATTAAGTCCATTAGTGTATGTCTTAAAACTTTTATATTGTAATAGTATAGAATAGCTTATTTACAATTAGTTTACTATCAATAACAATCTCTCAACCAACACCTCAGAAGGCTCTCATTGTGCGGCGGGTAATAAAAACTTTCTGAATAACCCTGCAGAGCTCGATGCAGAAAGCAGTACTCCTGAACATGGCACGCATAGTGAGGAGCTATCTCTCTTTACAGCCTTGACCACTGGCAGCTTAAATCCTGTTCCTGATGCCGGGGGGCTAATATTTTTTAATGTTTTTTTATAAAAAAATACGTAAAAACGTTATTAATGAAATAAAGGAGATAATATAAGTCTCCTTTATTTTCTCCTCACAAATTCTACCACGCTAAAATGGAACTGGGCTGGATTCAACTGCCGCATGTCATGTCAGATGAACAATGGGCCAAACTTACGACTCAATGGGTCCCACTTAATGGCAAGCGACATCGTGGCAGGCCCAGACGGAGATGGCGGGATGAGCTGGACTCCTTCAACAAGAACTGGTCCTTAGCAGCTTTGAACAGAGAGAAATGGAAAGAGAGTAGGGAGGCCTTTGCCCTGCAGTGGGACATCACAGGCTAATAATAATAATAATCTCCTAAACATAATAATAACAATAGTCTCCTAGACATAATGATAATAATACGAGTCTATTATTGTCCCACTCTATCGCAAAGGCCTATCCTCATACAGAGAAGGAATCTGACATATTGATCACCGCTCGCTTGCTCAAGACGGGTTGGCGATTTCAGACTTATTTTGTTTGTTTGTTTTTTTTTATATTAATTGTAAGTCCAGGTTTCTTTCATCTTAGGTGGACCTTTGGAATTGTGGGCGCACAGAATGGGGAGTAGGTCTGCCCACCAAGTGACCCCAGGGAAGACGGTGGCACAGTGGTCACGTGCTGCCGTGCATAGCGAGGCTCAGGGGAGGCCCCTTTACAGCCTCCCCAGGGCGTGCCTTACAGGCGTTGCACAGGGGCGGTTCCGGAATTGGTCTTTTAAGAGGAACCGGGACCACCCCTATGTGCTGATGGTGATCACCAGGGTGGTTTTAGTGAGGTAAAAATCCCACACTCCTCGAACTCCCTCCCCGGAGGTCGGGTGCCTTTTGAAGGATTCACCCCGAAAAGAAACAAAAAAAAGTTTTCTTTCATCGACTTCACTAATCTCCAAGATAAATCAAATGAAATAAAAAAAATCACATTGGTACTTGTCTGGAATTGAACCCACAACCACGTGTACATACAACATAGTCCATTTAAAAATATTTGTCGTACACCAGCATCAAACCCAGTCTTAGCACAGAAAATCAAAGCTAACCAATTGCGTTTGATCTGGATTCGATAACTTCACCCATAACAATATTACTTAAGAATCCAAGAACCGTACCTATCGATAAAATGTTGCACTGAATGGATTCTATTTATATCTCCGATTACAGTTGGGGAGATAACTGGATCACTTAACCTCGCGGTTCTGGGTACAATCGTTTTTATATTGCGCAGTTTGTTTTAGTGGTAGTTGTTTATAAAATAGTGTTTTCTGGGTCGTAATCCCACTACCATCTACAGCAATAACATGCTTGTGCAGCTCTATAACTGATTATGAATACTATTTTGTAAAACTTGTCAATCCCTCTAAAGTACCTACTGTTCTGTCCTTCAAGATGCAGGATTTTTCTAGTTTGAGGGTCTTACACTCATTTGTAATAGTCAGTCATACCCCTCCCTTATTGAAACAACACTGACGTAACCTAAGCTATGTCTTTTAATAAATAATGAACACTTCTTCTCCTGAACGAAACTGAACCGTCACGCTCGGGTCAGTCGATGACGCTGAATTGCGTATGCGGCTCCAGTCGTAACTTTTCACTTCTACCGTGTGGTCATAACAAACACCCTCTTTTTTAAGGTGACCGCCTAGTGGAATGTTTTGAAACACAAATAAACCTAACGGTGTTTTCAAACGTGCCAGTTTCGTCACATAGTTTATTTAGAAAAATTAACTTTGCATCAGATATACTCATGGGTGTTCTTTGTTTAAATAGGCCTGTATAATGTGCAAAACCTTGGCTTGTTATTTCAGAAAAACTATGGTTTAACAAAAGTAGACTCATAGTTAAAATTCTATGTTGTTCCAGGTTATATTCAGGTAGGTAATACATAAATAACCCCACTGTTATTCACGAAAGGTTAGGAAGATAGAACTCCCACACTTTGCCAGTTATGTATAAGTCAAGCCTATTATCATCAATCGGGCACAAATCCAGATTCGAATCTGCTACTAAGAAATTCTTTTGCTCGACCTAGGAATCGAACCCTCGAGGACCTCATGCTCAGCAGTAGTGCTTGCGACCACTAAACCAACGAGGCAGTTAGTTTATGCCAGATGGAAAATAAAACTTTAATCGAGTTGTCGATCGTCTAAACAGCTCTACTAGTTAAATGTTGAGTGTATGTGTGTGGCATACACTCCGTACCGTCCGCTTGAACTTTTTAATTGAAAAGCAATTTTAAAGTTTTTTTACTTAGTCTCCACGTCCACATCGAGATTAGCAGAAAACTCAATCGTAAATAGCGTATTTAGAGTTGATAATCCTTTGGACTCGTGTGTTTAGAATATTAATATTCAAAAACAACGGTTCAGTAACAAAAAACGCAATGAGGTTTGATGTAAACAAAATGTTGACTATTTATTTCTGTAAATTAAAATAGTAAGTAAGCAAATAACAACTAATACCTAATTAATTAATTAATAAAAATAACAAAATTAAATCCTAGCTTAACTAAAACTATAAATAAATTAAAAGTATAGCGTCGAAAAAATCATCCGCATCGCTGTCGAGTGGTAATGTACCCAAGAGACCCCCTTCCTTGATGCTGACATCTCTTTGTGGCGCGCGTGGAACTCGTACGCGCCCCGTCCGGCACGGGCGGTCTTAATCGGACGGTAAAATAGACCTAAATAGACCATGACGTTTTTTAAAATTTGACAAACAAGTGACATTCAACCTTATGGTCGTAAAGTAATTACGAGGCCGCATAATTACAAAAAACATGTTTTATAAACTACTGGCCTGCGACTTCGTCCGCGTAAAGTTCTTGTTCCCCGATCCACAACGTCCCATCTCATCGCCTGCGCGCGCTATTACTTTGTTTCAGCTTAGATCTTGAGGGTAGTAGGCCTAGCGTGATGGTAAATGGCTTATAGCCGTAGACAGAGTAATCTATAGACTCATGGTAACCGTGTCACCGAAAGGGACAAAAAATTCCGGCAATCTTCATCATACTATCATTTTTATAGCTTATTACACTGCGCCTTACCATTTTCACAGTTGCGCAAATGTACTATTATTGAATTATGCACGAAAAAGATCTTATTTTCCGTTTAATCGCGGTGTAGTTTTTATTATTTCATTCATAAACGTCAAACTTGTTGTGCACGTTGATGTGCTTAGCCGACACGCAGTAAGGGACAGAAATATTCTTACTCGGTCTCTTTTCTTTGCTAGTGACGTTAATATATTTCTCTTTTTCTTGTGCGAATGAAAAAGAAGACATGCAGCAGTCTATAGTTTACTCTGTCTACGCTTATAGCCTTCCTCAAGAAATTGGGCTAGCAAATGCGAAAGAATTTTTCAAATCCGACTGGTAGTTCCAGAGATCCGCGTTAAAACAAACAAATGAACTCTTCAGCTTTATTATTAGTATTAATTAATTAATAATAGATGTATTAAAAATGGTTGTGTTATATTTTTCATAAGACGAAGAAAGATTTGTATACCATCAAATCGTAGAATGTGAGGTAGTTAGTTACCTATGTATATTCTAACAAATGAAGTGAGCTTTCTTTCTTTCGTATATCGGTAGTGTAATGATAGCCCCTGAGACCAGAATTTAGAACTAAAAGCATTTTTTGTTAGGTAGGTACAGGCAAAAAGTCTGCCGTCAGGGCTTTTTGCGTGTACGTAAATAAATAGATAATCAAAGCTTAGTTTTTACCACCCTACAGAGAGATACACAGGTAAGATAAGCATTCAAAATGTTTTCCCTAACATTTGGAAAGATTACGGTTTGTAAGCACACCGATCCGTTTTGAGACCTTAGGAACGGGATATAAGGCGGCCGGAATATGAACCATTTTTTGCAGGATTACGTACTTATGTGCGGTATAAGTAGTATGGAATGTTTCACGGCATTTTTCTGTATAAGAAAATAATACACGTAGTTAATGTAAGTGTAGTAAGTTTGGAATGCCGTGTGGCTCTGTGGTTAAGAGACTCGCTTCTGAAGTAAGAATTTACCCTAAATTCATTATGCAGGAGCTTTTAAGTTGACCCCATTCATCAATCATTTGCCGAGCCTTTTCCTATGTTGGGTTCGGCTCCTAGTCTAAGGCTGCGACCTATTTAAAAGCGATCATCGCGCGAATGCCAGATCGTTGCGTGCATATGTCACTAGTTGCTTAGTGAACCTAAACGCGTGGTCGCGCCGACGGAGGGCGTTTTCCGGTTTTCCGAACAAAAAGTGACATGTATATGTACATGACACGTATTCGTGTATTCGTGATTGCTTTTGAATAGGTCGCGGGGTAAGCGGTTGCATCACTGACAAGCTGTGAAGAAAATGTCATTAGGAAACCTAACTTTTTTTTGTTGGGAAATTATCAAATAACTTCTCCCGCTCTGGGCGGAGCAGGAGGGCGTGTCAGACTTTTACTGACCAAAACCCACCCGTGTTCCTTCAGTTGCCTGTGCCAGGGCCACGGTAACTCTTTCGAAGAACCCGCGACCCTGGCAAGGAAACCTGGCCTTAGAATAGTCTAAACTCACCAGTTCATTTTAAGCTTGCCTCCATGTTCCTTGCTTGTATGAGATGAGGGCTTTTGTCCTGCAAGAATACAATTGCAGGCCTATAGAATTTACGTAAAGTACGGACAACATTGTAATTTTTTTAACTATTATTGAATACGAGGCTTTTGGCTGATTTGTATTAGTGTGTGTAGGTATTTCATGTCATATTTTTTTATAATGTGTCTTGTTTGTGCAGAATAAACAACTTTTTTTTTCTTTTATGGGCTAGGACAAGGGTTTGCAAGACCTTTGACCATATTTACGGACGTGGAATCAGCTTAAGCTGGCCAGAAAGAGCTTTATTTCTATGGAATAAAAACGAAAAAGAAGCCCTGGACCTCGTTTTGGTTCGGGTGACGCGACTCGACACCGATCGGAAACGAATTTGCATAGTGCCGAATTTCCGAAGTGACTGAAGTGTGGTTTTATGTGATCGGCTTAGACCGATTCCGAGTCAATAAGTGTGGTGAATCACTTAAGGTACAATTGCGACTCCCAGACAGTACATATTATGAAATCGAAATCTCGGGGGACCCGTAGTATTGGTCTTTAACCAAGCTCACCACTTCATACACTCTCATTGAAATTCACCATCGTTCACTTTACATGCACTTTGTTAGACAGCGGTTTTGATGTAGCAAGTAAAACAAACTGAACTTGGACCAAAACTATGAACTTTGTCTCAGACGTGAATTCGCTGGGATTAGAAAGTTAGGTAGCAGGATACAATCTATATAGGGTGAAACGGGTAATGGTCTGACCAACTTTGTTTTGTAAAGGAATAGACACGAGTCTGTACTTAAATGTTTTGGATAATTGCTAAGCTTTCCTTTTGATAAAAAAAATTAAAGTTTTTTTTTTATTTTAAAAGTAAAACATCTTAATTCTAATATTTCCCATAATTGACTATGGTGATGTATGTTACTATGACCTGAATGCAGATCTCCTCAATAAACTTGACCGTCTTCTGAATAACTGCATTCGATTCGTTTTCAATCTTCGTAAATATGACCATGTATCCGAGCATCGGCTGCTTTTAAAATGGTTACCCATTCGCCAGCGCAGAGAGATAAGGGCTCTGAATACGTTGTTCTCTATTCTTGACAATCCCACTGCTCCTTCTTACTTGACTTCCCAAATTCAATATTTATGCTCTGCCCATGCTAAGAATCTTCGATCCACTAACAATCGTCTTCTACGATGTCCTTCTCACCGTTCTGGCTTCATTCGGTCTTCTTTCTTTGTCCAAGCGGTCTTTCTTTGGAATGCGCTCCCTCTGAACATCAGGATGGCAACCAGTCGGTTATCTTTTAAAGTGAAGGCACGTGAACATATCCGTCAAAAGTTGGCCGTTACATCTCAGCGCTGATTTGCTGGATTCGTTTTCTCCTCTACCGATAATTTGTTTCTCCTCAAAGTTTTTGTTTATATGTACAGTGTCGACCAAAAGTCCTTATGCAAAGTCGCAAAGTTATAGCTTGAAGTTTAGTTAGTGACTTACGACCTTCTTTTAATGAGTAATTTGACACACACACCCGCATATTACTTGAATAATCACGCTATTGAATATAGTTCCGTATCATGTTCGTCTTGTTCACATAGTTCGTAAAACTTTATGATTATACCCACAGAAATCTTAATAAATAAATTATAAGGTGGACAGATGCACCATTCACCGCGAAAGAATGTTGTGGTTCTTTGTTGGTTGATAATAATTTGATATTGTGGGTTAGTGAAGTGTGTTTAATCTATTAGCGGTGTTGTTCATTTTGAAACGCAAGCAAATTTAAATATTGAGATGAAAGCGGATATTATCGCGCTGCGTAAAAGTGGACTTTACTCTACCACAAATATTTTATGAAACCGGACTGACTGTGAGTATTATGATTTAATTCTTTTATCGAACATTTATTTAATTAATGTTTATCTGCTGATCCTTGTAGTTATTTTATTAAACGTTTTATATTTACCATAGGGTCTAAATAGAAGAAAAAAATATATTTCCAAGAGTTTAATTTATTTACTTTTGGAATGATGAATATAGCATTAAGTATAAATTATAATCTAATCATTTTGTAACATTTGAACTATTTTCAAAATAATTTTGTTTCAAAATAGTAGGTAATAATATTTTATCATTTTGTTAGTAGCCTTACAATATTCCTTTTTTGTTTTAGAGAAATTACCTACCTACTGTGAGTAGGAAGGTCAAAAGGTCGGAGGGTCCTTGTCAGTCGAACGCGACAGTGGAAGGCCCCAGCTGGTCAGTGAATAAGAAACAAGTGGTTTTAACCAACCAGTTACCAGATGAAGTTGCATTGCAAGGAAATATGCAAATATATGTTTAAATATTATAGGATCCATACGCCAGCGTTTACTTGATAGCATGGATAATAATGGGGGTTATACAACGTATTAAGTTATAAATTACAAATTGATTTTAGTAATATTAAAATAATATTGTGTCTTAACCGTATTAAGGATTATTTTGAGGTTTATAGTTTCAATCTTCTTTTCATAATGAAAATGAATACTTAAGCTATAACCGCAATTATAGAACAATATTATTTTATTAAAGATACTTACAATATTTTAAGTCTAATGGTCGTAGTTCAGTTGCTTTACTTCAATAAATTGTTCTTTATGAGAAAATAAACTGTTTTAAAAGTTTATTTATAAAATTATAACGAATAAAAATTTTGAAATCACTTAAAAATCTTTTTTTATTTTTAATCCCATATTTCAATAACAATATAATAATACAAATAAAATAAATATTACATTATTATTCTCGTGTATTAATTAATCGAATAATGATAAAAAAGATAAGATTATTGTTGAAAAGATAAATTAAAGTTTCAACCTCGAGATTCGAACCTAGGCCAACTTGTTTAATAATCCAATACGCAACGCTATCCGCTAGCGGTACTTGTTATGAAGAGGTGAATTTTAGCAATCGTATGAACCAACCAAGGTCATACGTAATTACACCGCGCGTGTGAAAAAGCGACGGTATAATTATTTTTGTTTCGTTCGACGTTAGCCAGTGTACACACACAGATGTAGGTACGGGCCTGCGCGGCGCGGGCGCGGGGATGGCGCACAGAATGTTCACAGAAATTTCAACTTTGTTGTGCTTAAGCAAATTTGTTGCAGACCGTATGTATGTATGTATGTATCTATCTATGTATTAGTATTTATTCTTGTATTTTATAGTAATTTCCTAGCTATTTATCCCTTTTGTTGCACCTGCCATGTTTTGTCTCTGCATCACCCTAAGGTTGACTGGTAGAAAATGCCTCAGGCATTAAGTCCGCCTTTGTACAGTATTTCTTTTACTTGTGCATAAAGTGTTAATAAATAATAAATAAATAAACATCTTCTCTACATGAGAAGAATCCTTAGCCTCGGGAGCAAAGGCCTCTTCACGATAACAATAACAGTAACCAGCTTATAACATTCCCACTGCTGGGACACATGCCTCCTTTCATCAAGAGACAGTCAGTCAGGGCCGTTACCACTGTTCACCACTGCTAAAATCAAAGGCCTCTTATTAATAGGCAATTAATAATATCTATAACGGCCAATTAATTTTAATTATTAATTAAATGCTATTCAGAATAACCTAGTATCTATACAGATTCAAATATTATTGTAATAATTACATAGCTATCATTGAAATCCATCTATACGGACACAATGGCGAACTAGAAACTCTGTGTGCCAGCTGTGAAATATAAATTGGTATAAAATGTTGAAGCCATTACCACCAAATTACATCATTATCTCTACTACAAAGTTTATTTAAACATTGAAATTACTCGCCAATACCCTACGACAGGGCTGCTCACCCTGGTCAATAACTCAGCTATCCAGTTCTTTAGTCCCTCACCTAACTCATAAAATTAAAGTCTGAACTTCAAAGTCGTCGAATTAGATGGATTTACGAGATAACAACCAATGTTTGGGTAAGATTTATGTGTGGGGGGGGACCAGACTAGAAATAACACCCGAGGATTTGTTTTATCAACAAATCTAAGAGACATTTGGGGTAGAAACTTAATATCTTACATATACTTTTTTAGTTTCTGTATAGTTTTAGTTAAGTTAGGAATTATTTTTGTTATTTTTAGATTCGGTTAAAGTAAAGTTGTATTTATCTTGAAAAAGATAAACTTAGGAAGATATCTTACATTATGTAGGTACTACTAAGAACTTGCCCCGTCTTCGTCTGTGTCCTAACCGAAAGCTACCGTCGAGCGAATACGCGGTTATTCGATCGTTTTCATTCATTATGACGTACAAACACGACTTGATTGATCACGCAAGTATATTCATATTCTGAACCGAAGTAGACCAGGCACAGGTGTGCGTAAAGTAGGTACAGTGCGTGAAGTACGTAGTTTTTATCCATTTGTTAAGGTTAACAAATGGATAAAAACTACGTACTTGAATACTACTCCTGATAATAATCTAATTACTTTCTTCAAGTAGACACGGTCAACAAGAAAAGTCCATTAACACGATCGCTTTGACATAACTATCATAAAAATAGACACAACATGATCACACGACCACCGACGGCCGCCATGGGCCACGTTCAATGGTCTACCTGAAGGTCTAAGTGCGGAAACCAAACCCTCTAACATAGAACATGGGCTACGGCATAATATTTCTTAAATTTTACTTCTGTTCCGATTTTAACTAAACATTTTACTCAATAAACTAAACACGTGAAGTGAAGTGTTGACTTTACTAAACTTTTAGCTTTGCCTTGAATCGGATTTGTTAATCCTACCGAACGAAATCGAAGCGCCGTTCCCAGAAATATCGGAAACAATCGCGATTTTACTTGGAAAACTACTAGTTAGCGAAATTCTCTATACTTTATCTGAATTTTCTGTAAATGGCTAGTTCTACAAATTGAGGAATTATGGTTGGCTCAGGTCGTAGAATAATATATATTATATATTTGTGTTAATTGACACTATGAAATAAAAGTTTATATTGGTTTCTAATTGGGCACTAAAAATCATTTCTCTCAAGCAAATATTTATACGATAAATTTACATAAAAAGGGGCAAAATTGTCACTTCCCTGTGGGGCGACATTCCAAAATGCAAAATATAAGACCATGTAATAAGGTTTAAAAAGCAGTTTAGTGGAATAATTTTATTATAAGATAATAATCATATACATAAGGTTTCCATAAAACGCTAAAACAGTTTTATGGTCTCTTATTTTCTCCGAATATTGTCGACTTTACAAAGGCGACGCGTATTGAGTATCACTTCCCTGTCACCTAAAAGTTTGTTAAAATCACCTTGAAATTGAATAGTAAGTAACGTTGCCGCTCGGGCAATAGAAAGAAAGGGGTGACGACAGCATGTAACGGCTGTGTTTTGTTTCATTCGAGCAGCGATCGGGTCGTGTCCGTGCGTTTAGTAGTGACATTTGCGTTCGGGGTCAGTCAAATTCTCACTCACATGGTACGTATTTACAGTTAAATTATAAAATATTATTTAATTTTAATACATTGTAAGTATGTATTTTAGTTGCACTAAAGATTTATGGAGATTTTAATTGTAATAAAATAAAGCAATCTTCTAGATTTAGGGAAAAAACATTCAAAATATCACTTCCGTGTGTATCACTTCCCTGGAAATACATAGACAGGGAAATGAGAACACTCCAGAGAAGTGATAAAAGGCTTGTTCTGTGGCTGTTGGCACTAAATAAAATGTGCACTGCGTTATTACAAGCTTTTATATAACTTGCCGTGTGCGTTAGTTTGTTAGTTATTATGTATGGGTCAAATCTTGCAAGTAAAATTTGACCAACTTCCCAGGGTCCAATCGAATTGAAATTTTGTACACCTGTCTAGGTCAGGTGATAATGCAATATTACGTTACGATTGAGCTGGTCTAATGAAGGAGACGAATGTTGGCCATAAGAACTCCTAAATTTTACTGTTTTTTCGTTATTTTAATGTATGTGATTCTATTTTTACTTATATTTGCCAATAATTTAAGAGCCGAAAATAATTTCGAAGTTCTTTATAGAACCGATATGAGTAAACCAAAAGGGAAATCGCAGACTACAGAAAAAATATTGAGAAAAAAAGGAGAAAATGAGAGAAAACACAAGTATAAGAAAGACTATCTCTGAAATGTCGGATCGAGAAAAACGACTATTGTAGAAAAAGCATGGCTAGAGAGATCCAGTAAACACTATAAAAAAGAAATGTGCTGTAAAAAAAGCTTCTGTAGATTTTATGAGAGCTAATACATCATCTCCTCGTCCCACATACCGTAGTCTCAAGACGAAAGTCTTTGAACAGTGTGGGTTGTTGCCAGTCATGACATAAGGCACTGAAATGTGGTCGCTCACAATGGGCCTTATTAGAAGGCTAAAAGTCACCCAAAGGGCAATGGAAAAGGCTATGCTTGGAGATTCCCTGCGTGATCGAATCAAAAATGAAGAGATCCGCATTAGAACCAAGGTAACCGACATAGCCCGAAGAATTGTCAAACTTAAGTGGCAGTGGGCAGGGCACATTACTCGTAGAACAAATAACCGATGGGGCCGAAAGGTTCTGGAGTGGCGGAGATGTAGTGTTGGAAGGCGTCTCACAAGGTGGACCCGACGACCTTGTGAAGGCCGCAAGAAGTCGTTGGATGCGAGAAGCACAAAACCGGTCGAAGTGGAGGTGCTTGGGGGAGGCCTATGTCCAGCAGTGGACCTCTTTCGGCTGAAATGATGATGATAAATGATGAATACACCATCAAGCCTCATTTCGTTTAATAAAGAAAACTTAATATTCTTCATAATTCATATTTCTCTATAACGACAGCATTATCTTGTCTGAATTATCACTTCCCTGGTTGGTATTATAGTACACGTTTAGATTTATTTTTGCATATAAACTGTTCTATTTATATAATAAATATCATATTTACTAGTATTTACTACAACGTTTACTGTCAAGTCGATTTTAAGATCAAACAATCTTCTAGAGTCACTTCCCTGTATCTACTCTCATTTCCCTGTCTTCTGCAAATTGAAAAATGCCTATAACTTCTAAATTAATCAATATTTTGACTGACCCTTTCAATTCTAGATTACTCCATCATGTTTTAATAAAATAGTTAACTTTAAAATGATTTACATTAAAAAAAACGATGGGCCGAAAATAATTCAATTTTATTCCCTTGTTTGTAGAACTAGCCAAATGTCTCATGATTTAAAGAGACATTTGCCTTTGCATTTATAATATTATTAGTTAGAAACCATTCGCATCGGTTAGAACTTCTTAACAAAGAAAGAGTTTTAAGCAAAGTTGCTCAAAGGCATAAGTTGTCTTAACTTGCAGTGTAACTTGTTACTTTATAGTTACTAAGTAACGTTAATAATGATTGGGATTTGATAATAATGATTTTTTTTTTATTCTTTTCTTACATTCATGTTCTCAGTCTGTCTTCTATTAGTGCTTTTTATAACTCGAGTAAAAATTCTAAATTAGTTTTTTGGATTCCGTACCCAAAGGGAGCCAACGGAACCCTATTACTAAGCCTTCGCTGTCCATCCGTCTATCTGTCAGCGGGCTGTATCTCATGAACTGTAATAGGTAGACAGTTGACATTTTCCGAGTGTTTTTTTTTTTGCCGCCATAACAACATTTTACGGCGTGTTCTGCCTCGTGGAATCCTTTGTGTGCGAGTCAGATTCGCACTTGGCCAGTTTTTTTTAATTCATAGTCCCTGGTTTGGTTAAATTAAACCTTTGATTGGTTTAACATAAGGCAGATATCAATACTAATATTATAGAATGTTGGAATGTTTTTTGTAACCTTTTCACCCCTGAATGGCTAAATGTATTTTGATGAAACACAGAAAGGCCTGACCTGTTGACCTGGGTTAGGATATAGGAGTCTTATATCCCGATGCGGTACGTTCCCGAGGCATAATTTCCGCGCAGGCAAAGTCGCGGGGAAACCTAGTTTTAAATTTTAAAAATACTAATCATATAAACCTAATCCAATTTGATCAAAGCATGATCGATCGTCGAAGAATGACATCAACTCAAATCATATATCTTTACATGATTGAACCAGCCACGTACCCATTAATTAAAATCATGACAATATAGAACCCAAGGTCAGATCCGTCCCAATAATGAAAAATAGTGATAAATTACTCACGCGGCCTTTCAATTGGAAGGTTGATCATGGAATTTGGGTCTACCATTGTTATATTCACTTCCGAAGTATACAAAATTAATGAGTCGAGCGATCCCTTCAAAATACAGCTACAAATCCATGTGTACTCCTTTCACAGTTATGTTACCACTGACAGCAGCCAACTAATAGCAACCTTAATTAAACGAGAATAAAGATCATAAAGATCACGCTGATATTGACAGTGAAGCATTAACATAGGAAAAATAATATTCTACACAGTCAGCTACGAATGTCGTAGCTGCTACGTCGTAGCGCCTACGCCGTAGCTCGTAGCCGTTTTGCACAATGAACGTATTCAAGTTGTATTTACCCAAAATAAACAATTAATGAATGGAAGCGCATTATCTTATCTATTGTTAAAATAATTTATACCCCGAACACCCACGTTTCATTGAATGACCGACTATTATCATACAAAATGGTCTCAAATCCACTTTTATTGGGAGGTACATATAACTAGTACAATATATTTATCTCAAGTGGTGATAGCGCAATATTTAACACAGGATAAAATTGGACTGACCTTGATACGACGATGCAGGCCGATCGAGCGTGCACCTTTATCGGCTGTCTACGATGTAAATGGACAAGTCATTATAATCCTTTGAATGTCTGACTTTTGCGTTTTGAAGTCATTTACCATTAAAATCAAAATAAAGTAGCATAACTAAGGCCGTTAGTCCACCACCACATCAACGGGACGTCAACGAGAACGAGATGATGGCGCCGAAGTAGGGATACATTTATTTACTATGCCGCGTGTCGCACGCCGTCACCGGGACGTCACGCTTGGTTCGAATAATCTCGTTTCTCGTTGACGTCCCGTTGATGGTGGTGGGTGGACAAACGGTATCAAAGTACATACCAACCTATACAATATACATTTCCAGTATAAACTGCTAATGGAATGGAAAGCAATGCCAGGTCAGCTTACACTGGAAAATCATAGCTTTATATTCGTCGTGGGTACTGAGGAGGAGCAAGTTATTTGAGCATAAAAACTGGTGTAGATAATATATGACGTACACGCGCGTTTTATAAATATATGGCGTACACGCGCGTTTTATAAACGCTCCCAATGTTTCTGCTTTTTATGTAAATAAAGTAACACGTAACCAGTTAATTCATACCATTTTTGTTATGAGTTTTTTTCTGAATGTATGGGCTAAGGCGTCTTTTATATTGAATATGTTTGAGGCTTTACTTTAGTGTTATTTCAACAGTACTGTAAAGGTTGTCTGCAAAAGTCGACCTTATGTAGTGCAGACTGGCAGTAAAATAACTCTGGTTACATTAGAACAGTCAAGCGAATATAGAATGAGCTTTCAAATTTTGTATTTTTGTTTGAAAGAACCAGTGAGGGTTTAAGCGCATTCTCATGTTAACACTTTCGCTTGAAATAAACGCACTAAATACAATATATACGTATGATTTTAACGCCCCCACACAATATAACAACATACATGTAGTGGTATATACAAAAGCCACATGTGAACTACGCTTCATACTGACGTCACACAAAATCCTGCATCTCGCAAGCAGAGTTTACCGCGCACTAGCATAAATATACAACGGCCCGACATGAATCATCGGGCATTTGACCGCCAGACACGACACCCGTCTGGTCAGAGGTAGGCACCTCATTCTCCATAGAAAATAGAGGACTCTTTTCTATGGAGAATGAATGAACTTTACACCCTGTTCCTCATACCTCTATACACATCACAGTACCAACCAATAAATTATCTTCTAAATCTTTTAATATTCATATCGGAATTAGTGACCCTCCCTTGCTTCGCACGGGTGCCATCTAATAATGTGGCGACAAGTCTACGTAGAGATTTATGTCTTATATCTAGGTTAACTTTACATAACATCACGCCTGTATTCTTCGAAGGGCTAGGCAGAGGTGTATTCATAGTATACACACATTTCACCATATAATTTTTAATTCACATGTAACAGAGGACGAGCCTATTGCCATCAACCGGGCACAAATTCAGATTCCGAGCTGCTATCGAGAAATTTCTGTTGAAAAGACCTCGTGCTCAGGAGTAGCGATTGCGACCACTTGACCAACAGGGCAGTAAGTACGTCTAGGTCAATTATTAATTTATTTTACACCGCATCAAAGTCCATTGTATAGAATAAAGACAGGTGCGAAAAGCGACTTTATTTTATACATACTAGATAGCAGTGGGATTCGAACCCAAGCCTCCTAAGAGACTGGCTGGCTTTGGCGTTAGACAGTAGAGGAATGAAACAACAGATTCAGATGTAATGATTATTATTTATTCAACAATAAGCCTACCTATGTACAAAATTGGATGGGGTGAAGTAGTTATCATATTCACACATCAATGCAATAATTTTCTACCAATAGAGACGATGTACGAAATACTCAAAATATATTGGTATAGTTAGTTAGACGAACCGACGTTATGAATATGGTGTGGTGATGTGATTGATATGTATTATATAAATAGAGTAGCTTCTGCCCGCAATTTCGTCCGCGTGAAATTTCACCCTCCCCCCATTCACCCTCTTAGAGGTGGAATTTCGAAAAACCCTTTCTTATTGGATATCTACTCTTCACAAAGAACACACCCTCCAAATTGCATGTCTCTAGGACCAGTGGTTTAGGCTGTGCGTTGATATATCAGTCATTCAGGACTTTGAATTTCATATAATAATATACGAGTAGATTATGTGTCTACAAATAAGTGCTATATTTTATAAAGAACAACGTTACTCTATGTCACGTATAAGAACGATTTTGTATGGTAGTCTAAACAGTAAGTAATGTTTTCTCCAGCAAGTCCTGGAAGACAAGGCACGTTATTGCACGTACCTACCACAAGACGGATGAGAGCAGAAGATCAATTGTCAAATAATTATAATGAAACTAGCTGCGCCCCGTGGTTTCACACGCGTAAATGGCGATCCCGTGAGAATATCGGGATAAAAAGTAGCCTATATGTTAATGCAGGGTGTCAGCTACCTCCATACAAAATTTTATCAAAATTGGTCGAGCCGTTTGAGCGTGAAGAAGTAACAAACATATAAACACACACACACTCACAAACTTTCGCCTTTATAATATTAGTGTGATAATAATTATACATTATCAATACCAGTATAAATGCACTTTTGTTCAGATATACCTAATGCGACTACTGTCTGATAAAGAATTAACAATTTATTTCACGAATCGGATATGGACGTACATACAAATAAAATTTAAGTGTCTGTTTGTAATGTCAAACTAACAGCTGTTTACTAAATGCTTAAGAAAGTATATATGGTAGGTACTTGTAACAAAAAAACATTTTTTTAAATGTTTGTCTTTGTCTGTCTGTTTGTTCCGGCTAATCTCCGAAACGGCTGTATTGATTTTGGCAGGTTATTCACTGGCAGATAGCTAATGATACAAGGAGTAACAATACGAATAGGCTACTTTTATTAAAAAAAAGAATGAATATAGAGAAACATTATTGTTTTCCGACATCCACGCGAACAAAGTCGCGGGTACAGTTAGTACTACGACACGCGGAGTACAAAATATGTAGGTACGTTAAGTAGAATTAATTAATCTAAGTAACTATATTGCGCATTTTTGCGAGGAACAAAGTAAATGACTTCTTTTCTGTATTGCGTGTAGCGGGGGCCTCATTTATGAGCCGGCTACATGCTCCGACAATAGAATATTGTAAGACATTCATAAGCAGCATAATAAGCCTTTAACGTTCCCACTGCTGGGACACAGGCGTCCTCTCTGTGAAAGGGAAAGCCATTATATGAAGCTAATTATTTATTTGTTTAAGGCTGTCAATATTCCTGATGTTAATGTTATTACAAGTTAATTTGATTTTTTTTTCTTTTACCAGTATATTCAGCCAGTATTGTTACGAGTGAAGCTTCTGAATGAACTTTCTTAAAACAGTTTGACGCCTATGCTTTAAACGCAGTATTGTCTTGAATTCCAATTAGAAACACAAAAACATTTGTTCGTCTTCATTTTGGTACGTTGAGTTTGTTTCCGTAATGGTGATAGAATTATTTATAGTTATATTACTAGCGCTTCAATCATTAGGTATCGCTCGCAGCATAATGCTTCCCCATCACATCATCTGTGTAAGACCGAGACTTTTGTGCACTTAAGATAAATCATACATAGAAGCTGTTGGTGTACCTTAATAAATAAATAAATCACATTTTAGCCGAAAGACGTCCACTGCTGGGCGTACGCCTTCCCCAAGCGTACATAAGACATAGGTAGTTAGTTTTTGACGTGAACCTAGTTCTAGTACAAAAAAAGTTTAGATTAGACATGGAGAGTACCTACTAGGTACCGCAAGTAACATTTGCTGCGCGAGCTCAGCGTTTGCAACGAGCATTTATTCGCAAATCGAACATTCGTTTGCGAGAACAGCTATTAGCATTTGTTTTTTGTTTTTTTGTGTTTAGATTCACGTTCTCACCAAACTATTCGTTATAAGGCGCTCCCTCATCGGGAGGATAAGTCTATCTATATTTAATATATAAAATTCAAAGTCCTGACTGACTGATATATCAACGCACAGCCTAAACCGCTGGTCCTAGAGACATGAAATTCGGAGGGTGTGTTCTTTGTGAAGAGTAGGTATCCACAAAATCGAAAAACCCTTTCTTACAAGGGTTTTACGAAATTCCACCCCTAAGAGGGTGAATGGGGGGAAGGTGAAATTTCAGAAGCTAGTTATACATAATAATGTAGCCTTTTACCTGCGACCTAGAATTATGCTGGTTTTAATTATCTCTCTCCACTACCAACCAGTTATCAGCCTGCGCAGTCTACTTACAAAGCCCTAGCCGTTACAGTGGAATGCTCCCGGTAGTGAAGCGCCTATACGAATGACTTTTCGTCGCGCAGTAACTTTTAGCAAAACAAATTCGAATGCTTACGGGAGTACCACCCTTTAAAAGAATAAACAGAAATAACAAGCTTTAGAAATAAATGGTTCTTCTGCTAAACGGAATGATATTTTAAGCGGACCTTAAACATAGTTTATCATAAGTTCACAATATAAAGTTCAGACTAGTTCTGAGTATTGTCAGGTTACGTCTAAACATGTCTGAGAATTTACACGAACTTTTTAAGTTAGCTCTAATTAACATAAATATACACAAAAGATCTATTTTGTATTCTTTGTGTTGTATTTTTTGTTTTACTTTGAGATATTGATCAAAGTTTGTATAATGATAAGTTTGCTATTTCAAAACTGTTACAACATTTTTTCGCACTTAATGTACCTTAAAGCTATTTTTTAAGTTCTCCCTAGACAGTATTTCATTTTATATTAATAAGAATTCATTTCATGCTAAAATATTAGCCCGCCAGCAAGATGATAGATGTTTGCCTGCTGTCTGTCAGTCTGTCTGGGTGCCCCATGCATTGTAAGTATTTTACCTCGTGAAGCCTCGTGAAGAATTCACCCGTATTTTTTTTTTTATGTTTTACTAACAAATTATGGATTTATTATTCTGAAATAAAATGATTATTATTATTATTATAAAACATCGTGAAGAATTATGAACTATATAACTAGTTTGAATTACTTATTGTAGTGATTCATACTCATTTTCTCTGTATAAGAAGGGACATCTGGTTCCTGCCTTGCAAGTAATTAATAAAGACTATTATTGAATAAAAAAATAAAACCCACAAAACATACCATGTCCCTCCTAATATGATCGATGGGGACAAAATTATCCTGTTTTATATTTTCAGAAACTAAAAGAAAACCGAGTCACTTTAGATTATTATCTCGGCAATAAATCATTAATTTGACAGCTGTCAACCCACACAAAGATGAGTGATACCTATCGATATAATTTCCTGTAGGTAGGTGTTACAGGGTTTAATTTATTAGGATTCAGGTGGTGAGAAAAACAAATTATTTTGTAGGTAGTTTATGTTACAGTAGGTACGTATTAAAACTGCGAATATAAAATAGATTTTGGTTACGTGGTTTTTTATGTTATGAGCTGGGTCTACACCGGATGATCCAGTGCGCTCCGATCGGTCGTTGCAGGATCGAGATCCAAATGCATGATCAGTATCTGTAGAATATGTACCAGAATAAAAATCATATCCAGAATCTTGATTCAAGTTGTAGTGACGTTGACAGGGGGGCGCTGGTAAGCATTTGAACCATGGACGTATATATTACGTCCATGATTTGAACCATGGATATATTACGTCCATGATTTGAACAAATATTTTGTGAAATGTCACTTGAAATGTATACGAGTATGTCACCGTATAATTATGAACATTGTAAGTTTATAATCTATCTCGCGAGATTATAAACCATCGAAAACTTGTGAACTGCAACAAACCATTTACCATTTAACGCATTATCTTTCCATGGCAAACCGACAAATTGAGAATTGGTATCAAACTTGTATGCAACGGATCGTACCTTGCGTTAATACTAAATAGCCAAGTAACTGCTACCAACTCGGAAGTAGCACTCGCCGGCCGCTGCCGCGGCACCGCTCGCTTGGCTCGCGCGGGGTTGGTCACAGTTCTAACCTAACTTAACCCATATGGTCGTCAATGTAGTGATATAATCAACTGCTAGATCAACAGGATGCGTCTATATGTGATGTGCCTAACATGGAATCATTCAGTCATTAAAGCGTGATTGTCGCTACGTAGGAGGCCTAATATGCGATATTATAACTCTTTTTGCCACAGTAAAACGGTCCACGTGAACGGCATCTTGCCAAAGTCCTGCACTCCATGTTTCCGAACATACAAAAGCTTGTTACAAAGCAAAACTTCTGTAATCCGATAGTTCGTTAGGCTGCCTTATTAGTTCCCCTGAAACAGCGAACCACGGAGCGACTGCAACCGTTGCACGTCAGGAACTTTTTGATTTGTTTAAAAACGAGAGAATGAGTGTGACATATGAACTGACCGACTGACGGACAGGCCGAAATTACAGAAACTGTTTATTTACGTACAAAACATCTTTAGGTTAGTTTGGCTGCGTATGGCGGGTGGATTGACTGTTGCAATATTGTAAAACTGGCTGATTTGGATAAATCTGTGTTTTCAATCCAGTTAAATACCTCCTCTAAAAGCTGGCTGGGACTGGATGCGGAAGGCGAAAGGCGGTGGCACAGCATAGGAGAGGCCTAGTGCCGGTGGTGGTGGCTAGCTCCAGCAGTGAACTGCGATAGGCTGAAATGATTGAAAAAGCCTACAATAAAATAAAAATAATCCTGCCTAATTTTTACAAAATTGTTTAGTCCGACATTTTATATTTGAAATCAACATTGTGTCTGTTGAAATAAGTAAATAAGTTTACCATGTAGATGATAATAAATGAAAAAAAAAAAACAAAAACAGCTCACGCTTTATAAAATAACATTCAGATTCAACACAGAATTCCCTAGGAGTGTCATTATACAGACAATCATTGGAATCTAGACTCCGAACAAATACGTATCGGCTATGCTAATATTTATTGAACACGGAGATCGGACTTGGGATCAAAGTGGACAGAAGCGAGTGCAGCATAAGTAAGATGAATAATACCTACTTGATTTAATCAACTTAGAGGGAGCAAGCATCTTTTGAAGGAAATGGCGGTCTCTTTTAGGAGGTAATTTTGTTTTTTGTTGTTTTATCACCAACGCGCAACGGTCGAAATACACACTAAAAGGTGTTTATTTATAAACCATGATTAAAGTTAAGGGACGTTTAAAGTTAACTACTTAAACTTAACTTACTTGGGATAGATTAATTCCAACTGCGGAACCCTTCATTCCTCGGGTTCATCTTCGCTTTACTGTAGGTGACCAAGCCACGGCTACTGAGCCCTCCCGTCTCGACAATGCGAGAATCCACAGAGGCTCACGAGACCTTACTCCAAGTAATTTCCATTTTTATTCGGAATTTGGATAACTTTTTACAGAGCAAAAATAGTAGACTGTTTGCCAAGGGAGCAAAACTAATCCAACATGGTGGTGAAAAACACCTCTAAAGAGTTCATCGATTCCCATCCCCAGGATTTTTATAGCAGAGCCATCAACAAACTTCCACTAAAATGGCAAAAGTACATCTTCACTAATGAAATATATAATTTTCTTAAAAAAAAAACATTATTTTTTCCATAAAAAACGGCAATTTCATGCATCAGGCATCATAGCCCAGACCTTGATAGTTTTACAAAATAATAACTTAAAAAATATGTTTCAATTTTAATAAGACACCACAAACACAATGCTTAACAAAACTAAACTGACAATAAACTTAACTTTCAAGGAAACCATAAATATTTTCTTCAAACTTTCTTCCTGGAACTGAAAACTTCCTTTTAATTACCAAAATTTTGATCATAAAATCGTTTTAAAGATAGAAAACAATTAATCTTAGGAAATAATGGGTTTTTAAGAAAGCCTAAATCTCTTCTGATTTATTAGGTCTCACAAGATCTCGGATACAATTAGAGTAAGTGTGTTTGAATGCCAAGTTAGTACCTAAGGGGATAGTTGACCGAAACAAGGGTCTTCTTTAGGGAATACACCGTTTTTATACCTTTTAGGGTTCCTTTTGGGCATGGAAATCTACCTTACACATTATAAAAAGCAAAATGTCTTGTGGCTAAGAAATAACAGCCACACGGGTCGATCGATTTGCCGCGGTTGGTCCGTGGATGGGTGACCATCTTTACATACCAAGACCCCTCCGTGTCTCGGAAACCACTTTAAGCTGTTGGTCCCGGCTGTCATTCGTGGATCTTTGACAGTCATTACGGGTCGTCAGAAGCCCGAAAGTTTGACAACCGGTCTTACTAAGGGGTATCGTAATATCCAGTAACTGGGTTGTGGACGTCAAATAGGCAGTCGCTCTATAGGTATAAAAAACTGGTATGAGGTAAATATTTAAAAAATAGTTGGATTTTAGGGTAACTTAGTGTTTATGTGTTTAAGGTTCACTTTCTTGTATTATGGAACGGTGTTTAGAAAAATAACATACGTCTTTACTCACAGATGATTTATTTGCGACTAACTTCTACCTTCTACTGCATGCATTAATAAAGGAACTGGACATACCGCCCACCAAAACATTAGTTTTTATTTTTTATTTTACAATGGACTGTAAACATTTTAACTTCAATCAATTATTATGCCATAGATTTTAATTATATTATTTCACTTCAACAACACTTCTAACTAATCTGAATTAAACCGCCCACCATAGCTCACTGACTTATTGGTTCTTTGGGAAGCGGTATCAATTTGTACAGAGGCCTTTTTAACTCCTTGTTCCCCGCAGTCTGGACTGTTACCACTCTTACCAGATTGTCCTTTCCAGGGTGTATTTGTTTCACCCGTCCCAATAACCATTTCGTAGGGGGCAGATTATCTTCCTTAATAATAACAACATCTCCAATAGCAGGCTCTGGAACCTTCACTTGCCATTTGTATCTTTGTTGGAGAGTGTTAAGATACTCTGTTCGCCATCTTTGCCAGAAGTCTTGAGTCATTTTCTGAATAATTTGCCACCTAGTTAAAAGACTGACAGACTGGTACTCGTAGCATGTATCAGGAACCGAAATCAAGGGCTCGCCAACTAAAAAATGCCCTGGAGTAAGCGGCGTCATAGTATTGTCCATTTGATAAAGGGGGCGAGAGTTGAGGCACGCCTCGATTTGTGCTAAGAGCGTAGACATCTCCTCGTAAGTCAGTTTTGTATCTTTATTTATCCTGTAGAGGTGTCTTTTAGCTGACTGAACTCCAGCCTCCCATAGGCCTCCACATGTGGGCATCCTTGGTGGTATGAAGTGCCATGTTGTGTTATCATTAGCTAGAAGTTCAGCCGCTTCCTTCGCGATATTATTCTTTCCCTTCTGGAACATGTCCTTCAATTCTTTGGCAGCGCCAACAAAATTTGTGCCATTGTCGCTCCATAAGTTAGAACAGTGGCCTCGGCGCGCTACAAACCTCCGAAATGCGGCTATAAAAGCTTGTGTTGTTAGGTCTGTAACCGCTTCTAGATGGATGGCGCGAGTGGCCATACATATAAATAAACAGATATATCCTTTTGTTGCATGGTGTCCGCGACCTTTCGATGTTCTTATGAATACCGGTCCAGCGTAATCAACCCCACTATTCATAAATGGGCGATGTTGATTGACTCTAACGGCAGGTAACTGACCCATGAACTGGGTTTTTACCTTCGCTTTATCCAAAATACAGGTCTTACAGTTGTGAATACATTTTCTTACGGCAGACTTCAAACCTATGACCCAGTATCTAGTTCTCACAAAAGCCATCATCGCTTGTATCCCACCATGTAGTGTTCTAAGATGAGCTTCTTGAACCAATAACTTAGTTATGTGCTGATTACATGGTATTACAATCGGGTGTTTTGTAATATCAGCTATGGAGGCATTTTCTAATCTTCCTCCCACTCTTATTATCCCGTTTTTATCTAAAAAAGGGGCGAGTGTGATAAGAGAACTTCTTTTCTTCACGCTTCCATCCTTCTGTAAATCTTCAATATCCTTCTGATAAACTAAGTCTTGATAATACTTTATGCATAATTCTAATACTTTGTCTAGCTCATTAACTGTTAAATATATTTCCTTTTTTTCCTTTTCTCTCTTTGTAAATCTTCTGCAGTAAGCTAATATTCTTTTCATTCTCGAAATTGAGGAAAAATGTTCCCAGATTGGTTTGACTTCTAAATTTGTATGAAATGATGAACTCTTCAATTCTAATTTAGTTTGAGGAATTTCATATGTTTGTATATCGATATTTTTATGTTTTAACCACACAGGCCCAGTCCACCATAAATCTAAACAAGCCAGGTCGCATGCTTTTACGCCTCTTGTAGCGATATCGGCTGGGTTATCGGTAGACTGAACGTGTCTCCATCGGTCATTGTCTAGTACCCGTGTTATGTCTGCCACTCGGTTCGCAACAAATGTACGCCAACGACTTGGTTGAGATTGCAGCCATGACATCACGACCATTGAATCAGTCCACGCAAAGATTTTGTTTTTAGGTATTTTCAACAGGTCTACCAGATCATTAATTAAGTCTGTTAGTAATGCTGCGGCGCATAATTCCAATTTAGGTATTGAAATTTGCTTCAACGGTGCAACCTTGGTTCGAGATGCGATGATTGTGATATGTACTGTGTCCTCTTCAATAATTTTAAGGTAAGTAACAGCAGCATATGCGTGCGTAGATGCGTCTGCAAAACCATGTAATTCTATGTTTGTACAATTAATCGGTGTAGTCTTCAACCAGCGTGGTATTGTGATGTTTTGCAGGTGTATTAATTCTTCTCTATATCTCATCCATTCATCTATCAACTCTGACGTCAGCTCGTCATCCCATCCCATGTTGCATAGCCACAATTTTTGTATCAAAACTTTAGCGTTGATGATCACCGGTGACAACCATCCAAATGGATCAAACAGCCTTGCTACATCAGACAGAATAGATCTCTTCGTTACGGGACATCGAACTTCAGGTAAGTTAATTGTGAATTTAAATGTATCATCTTTCCTATCCCATGTCAATCCCAGAATTTTTATAACTTTATCTATTTTTATCTCTATTCCATCCTTCATACTGTTTGTACTATCTCCCTCTTGTAAATACTTTAATACTTCTTCCGAATTACTAGACCACTTTTGCATTTTAAAATTTCCTTTACCTAATATCAGTTTTATTTCCTCACACATTTTCTTTGTTTTTTCTTCAGTTTCATTTCCACACATCAAATCGTCAACGTAAAATGAATGTTTAATTACAGGTGCTGTATTAGGATACTCAAGTGCTTCATCATCGGCGAGTTGTTGTAACGTCCGTACAGCTAAATAGGGTGCTGCAGCTGTACCAAATGTTACAGTCATCAAGTTGAAGCTTTCTAGTTTTTCTTCAGGGTTATCTCGCCAGACAATGCGTTGTAAATTTGTATGCTCTGGTGTCATATTAATCATTCTATACATCTTAACTATGTCTCCTACTACACATATTCTATGTGTTCGCCATGTGATAATTAAGCTTCGTAGATCAGGTTGCAATACAGGTCCAATCATCATGGTGTCGTTCAAAGAATGACCGTTAGAACCCTTCGCAGACGCATCGTAAACTACTCGAACCCTCGTTGTATCCTTGTCTTCACGTATTACAGCGTGGTGAGGAAGATATACTGCTCTATCGTCATCGATTGGGTCAGATTTTTTCAAATGACCCATTTCCATATACTCATGAACTACTTTACAATAATCTGACTTTAAACTCTGAGAATTTTGTAATTTCTTCTCCAATTGTTTGAATCTATAAACAGCTTGTTGTTTTGTATCTCCGCATAAATTCAGTGTCTCTTCTATTCCTTGTCGCAAAGGTAAGTGCACTGTGTATTTTCCATTCAATCTTTTAGTTGTATTTTTGTAAATCTCTTCACACATCTCTTCTTCTTTTGTTAGCAGTACTCTTTTCTTGTATAAAGCTGTTTCGATTTCCCAGAATTTTCTTAATAAATCATTGTCTTCTGATACCATACTTGTCACATGTAGTGTTGTTATTTTGTGTTCGTCGTTAATTGATTTGTCTTCCCTTTGACCTGAAAGTATCCATCCCAAACGTGTTTTCTGAGCCACTATGCCATCAGAACATCTTACTAAACCAACTTCTATAATTTTGCAAAAGATGTCTGCACCGAGTAATATATCAATTTTACCCGGTGTGTTATAAGTAGGGTCAGCCAATAGTAGTTTTTGGATTTCTGACCAGTTCATCGTAATGTGTTTTGAAGGTAATCTCGCAGACAGTGATTTCAAAACATAAGCCTTCACTGGAATAGCTTCCTTTCTATTATATTGCGATGCAACTGATAGGTCAACTACATGTTTTATAGGAACCAGGTTTCCTTCTCCAACCCCTGAGACTACACCTTTGATGCTTGTCTTCTTCAATCTCAAGAGTTCGACTACTCTTGAAGATACAAATGAAGCCTCTGAGCCTTGGTCAATCAGTGCCCGGAGTACATGTGTTTCGCCGTCGCTTGATGTGACATGTACTTGAGCTGTTGCCAATAACACTTGACGACCAGGTTGTTCTTTGGAGAAATGTGCGCTTGTGACTTTCTGTTCTGTTTGTTCCTCTTGTTTGTTACTCTCTTGTGTGTCACTCTCTTGTGTTGTTTCTTTTGCTTCATGTAAAAGAGAATGATGTTTTCTTCCGCAGACTCGGCATTTCCTCTTTTGTTTACATTTGTAGACTATGTGATTCGGTACTAGGCAGTTGAAGCAGAGGTTTTTGTTTTTCACAAATTCACGTCGTTGTTGCACAGTTTGTTTTGCAAATTCTTTACAACTGAAGATGTAATGGTCACCCTTGCAATATACACAAGAAGGTGATGAACTGCTATTGGTGCGCGTAGAGTCACCTTTATCGTTCTCAGTATCCTTTGTTACGACATGATACGTTTTGTGACCTTGTGTCTTCTCTTTCGTTGCTGAAGTAGTGATGGGAGCTATTAACTCGAGCGTACGAAACTTAGACTCGAGGAACTTTTTCAAATCCTCCCACGTAGACAACTCATCGCTATTCTTCTTGTAAGCTTCCTCTTCCCAACACTTTAACGTCTCTGAATCCAATTTCTGCGTCACTAGAAATACTAGGATAGGATCCCAAGTGGCGGTGTTTATGTTCATGTTATTCAGACTGTTGATACATTCCACAGTATTATCGAGCAAAGCTTTAATTTGTGTAGCTGATGGGTTGCTTATCTTTTTCTGACAGCAAAATTTCTTTAAAACTGACGACACAATCATCTTTTTGCTACCGAAACGTCCTTGAAGTAGTTCCCATGCTGTTGCATAATTACTTTCCGTAATTTGAATATATCGTAATAACATCTCTGCCTCTCCGGCAACACTAGTCTTTAAATAATGCAACTTACGTACATCGCTAATAGAAGTGTTATGGACGAGTGCTGTAAATATATCCTTATAGGTAGGCCATTCTTCATATTTGCCCGAAAAGGTAGGTAACTGTATTCTCGGTAGCTTAGCAAATGGTAGCTGGCCATCGTGTACTGAAGTAGACATGTTGGACGCTTCTAATGATTTCTGTTGTGACTCCAAGTCTGTTAGAAGATCGGTTAAATCCGCTTGTAAACAGAGATACATTTCTTCATACACGTAATATTCTTCATTAAGAAAGTAAGGCATCACGCCCCGCTGTTCTCGTGGTGTACACTTCATAAGGCTGCTATGCGTTTGTTTGAACG
Source organism: Oligia fasciuncula (assembly GCA_963082905.1). Taxonomy (NCBI): domain Eukaryota; kingdom Metazoa; phylum Arthropoda; class Insecta; order Lepidoptera; family Noctuidae; genus Oligia; species Oligia fasciuncula. The sequence continues at coordinate 9,477,814 of OY720409.1, forward strand.
AATCCCAATATTCCTCAATAGCTTTTATTCTCGCTTTAACATAACCTGCTGTTAATCGCTGTTTCGGACACTTTTTTATGTTAATTTGCGCTTTCTTAATCATACTAGCCACATCTTCTAACGTAGATAAATACTTAGACTGTTCTGGCGTTGGCGCCGTCATTTTGCAAAATTAAAATAAATAGTCCACGTAGGTTCACTAGGTATATGTACACCTCTGCCTATCCGTCGCGGAAAACAGGCGCAATGATACGTTATGTTAGTCCACTTAGTTTATTCGCACAAACACGCTTTATACAGCTGCAATGTCTCATAACCACTCTTTTGTAAAAGTTTTTATAATAGTCTTCACATTCACTAATTACTTGTAAACAACTTCAATCCTTATCTAAGGAATGCGGTCCTCTATTGTATTCGCGCGCCGAGTTCGCAAGCCGTTCCATTCACTAATTAATCCGGCTCGATTTCGACCATATGTTTATGTGTTTAAGGTTCACTTTCTTGTATTATGGAACGGTGTTTAGAAAAATAACATACGTCTTTACTCACAGATGATTTATTTGCGACTAACTTCTACCTTCTACTGCATGCATTAATAAAGGAACTGGACACTTAGTAACAACTAATTTATATCCTTATAATAATAAAGCTAAGACTGATATTCTGACTGAATAACTAAAGTTAAGATGGAAGATTTAGGGTGGAATAATATGGGTGTACTTCGTATAAAAGGGGATTGGAAACGTTTGAAGTCGGAGACAACAATGAAATAACACAACAAAACGCACTTTTCCTACTTCTAAAGGAAAACAAAATTCAACATGTCCCTTTGAATTTAAAAATAACTCGAACTCAATGCGTTTCCAATTGATTGGTTGAAGTGCTTTTGAAAATAAACTTCTATGGCTGCAACAGAACAGAACGTAGGAACATACTCTAGTTGACGAGTTGCTAATTAGGTTAAACTCACAACAAATCATTATTATAGCGGGTAGACTGAGAATAAATAAATAAAAGTATAACTCTATTAATAAAACGTGTTCCTTGAGATTGAACAATGTTGCTTTATACCTAGTAGGTGCAATCAGCTTATAATGTTCCCACTGTGCACTGCTAGGAAACAGGCCTCCTCTCTTCGAGAAGGAGTGGCCTGTAATCTACCACGCAGGCCCAGTGCGGGTTGGTAGATGTCACAATGTCTTTGAATTTTTGGTTCTAGGACATGCCGGTTTCCTCATGATCTTTTCCTTCACCGTTTTGCCTTAAGCCTTTTCCCAACTATGTTGGGGTCGGCTTCCAGTCTAACCGGATGCAGCTGAATACCAGTATTTTACATGGAGCGACTGCCTATGTGACCTCCACAACCCGATGGGTAACACGATACCCTCTGGTAAGACTGGTTGTCAGACTTTCGGGCTTCTGACTACCCGAAACGACTGTCAAAGATCCACAGATCACTAAAATACATTCTGTCACTACCTTCTTCCAACGATTGACAGACACAGAACGGGAGATTTTGCCAAAATTTCCCTACCCAAACCAATTTTAGAAACCTTTTTTTATACTAATGCAATGTTTGGAATGATTTTAGTATGCACATTTTCATTTGGTCAAATTTTCACTTGGCAGGATATTATCAAACCATCTTTAGACAATAAACATTTAGTCGAATGATTTGTTATCTATCTATATAAATAAAAACCGACGTCCAAAAAAAACACTACAAACTGAAAAATAACTTTAATTTCGGAAGTCGGTGTCTTAGGGATCAGTATTTTAGTTTTCGCCACCGACTTCCGAAATTAAAGTTATTTTTCAGTTTGTAGTGTTTTTTTTTGGAAGTCGGTTTTTTTATTGTTAAAAAGTTTTTATTTCTCGCTTTTTAGTGGGTCTATTTATAATTAATCTAAGTTACAATAGCCTAATGTCAACTTGCCCATCGCCTTTTTATAAAGTATTCCTTTTCTCGATGCAGGGACGTTAATTGTTGAGGAGTTCTCCTTTTATTAGTTTTTAGATTAGATGCTGATAATCCTGGCTGCAGCATCAGGCCAGACTTATGTCAACATTGCATTGAACTTAAAATTAGTCCTGTTTAAAATGAGCCCAAACACGACTACGGTGTTGTAATTTCAAGGTTTGTATTTTTTCTGATGCTCCTGGCTTCAGCATCAGGTCTTCGGTGTTCCTCAGTAACAGTACGTTTATCCACACATCGAGCCCTTTTCAATGAGCCTAAACACGATATATCTGCTGTTAGTTGTCGAGGAGTTAGGTAGCATCAGGTCATGACTTGATGATCATGAGACCAAATGTGGCAAATGCCCTATCAAACATCAAAACAATTTACTAAAACAGTCCTTGCCTGTTCGAGTAACTTCTTACTGTTAAGGAGTTGTACCTTCCATCATCAGCCCAGCTACCTGAGATGGTGACAACCATACACAAATACACAAGATACTTCATAAAATATGCGAAAAACAATAAGTGAGCCTATAAAATTTGAGGGTTGCCCTCGATTTCTCTAAGATCCCGTCATCAGATCCTAACTTCGTGACAATGGGACTACCTCAGAACTATCTACTTTCGAACAAAAAAAGAATTTTGAAAATCCGTCGACAATTGGTGGAGTATTCGATGAACAAACATACAAAAAAAAAAAAAAAAACATACAAACACCCGAACATAGTACCTCCTCCTTTTTGTGAAGTCGGTAAAAAACATACAAAAACCCGAACATAGTACCTCCTCCTTTTTGTGAAGTCGGTAAAAATCTATTTATATCCTACAGAACCCGAACTCTAAAACCAATATTCCAGTTTTGTTTTCGTTAGTTTCGGAGTAACAAGATATTTTAAGTTACGTTTAGACTAGAGCTGCTCAACCCCTAAGGGCGAATCGAATGAGAGTCTATGGTTAGTTGTAAAGAAGTGAATTGGGATTGAATTTCATTTCTCAATACGTGGGGTTTTTTTGCACAATATTTTGGTTGGATCATATTTGGATGGTTATGTGATTCGTGTCGTGACCTACATTCGGCTGTAATTTTATCTTCTCGAATTTGTAGAATTTTGTACAGGAAGGTTTAACTATGTGAGCAGCGACTGAGAGAGATCTCAGTACAAGAAGAATTAATTTGAGAACTTATGTCGACAAGAACAGTATTCCATTCTTATTGACAACAAAAAGGTGGTCTATTCTAGGTATTATAAATACCTATACATAATACCACCGGGAAAACCTACATCTTCTTAGAGATGCCTTTACTTTACCGTAGTAATTATTAAATGTAGTATGGTTGGCAAAATATTGCTAGAAAAATACCATTAAGCACACTGGGGAATAAGAATACCTATATTAATGTACAGTTAGTAGATATTTGAGAGGCTTGTAGCTAAGTAATAACAGCCGCACGTGTCGATCGATCAGGGTAAGCTACGCTTGCCGCGGTTGGTCCGTGGATGGGTGATCATCTTTACGTAACAAAACCCCTCCGAACCTCGGAAAGTACGGTAAGCTGTTGGTCCCGACTGTCATTCGTGGATCTTTGACATTCATTACGGGTCGTCAGAAGCCCGAAAGTCGACAACCAGTCTTACTAAGGGGTTTCGTATTACCCAGTAACTGGGTTGTGGACGTCAGATAGGCATAGGAGTACCAGTATTTTACTTGGAGTAAATACTGGTACTCAGCTGCATCTGGTTAGACTGGAAGCGGATCAACATAGTTGGGAAAAGTCTCCGTAGATATTATGTAGTAGTGTAATATAGATCTTTCTTACATCTCAAACGTGTCTTGGGGTACTTTACTAATAGATTATGTGCTCAAATGAGCATAATTCTATGTATATTATACAAGAGACGTGGAGGAACCTACATATATTACCCATTTAGTAAACAAATGGGTAATCTCCAGTTACAATAGTCTATTGCAATTAGGTAATGACTTAACGGAAGGAACCCACTCAGAAAAAATATGGGAAAGTTTAAATTACAATAGTCTATTGCAATTAATGACTTGACAGCTATTACAATACCTACAAGAAGCATCTCAGACGCTTCAATATCAGAAAAAACACTGAATTGTCTCATGTGCCTTACATTGGCACCATTAGTATATCCAATATCCATACTAATATTCATCTGCCTAGGCTTTTTCCGACTATATTGGGGTCGGCTTCCAGTCTAACCGGATGCAGCTGAATACCAGTATTTTACATGGAGCGACTGCCTATCTGACATCCACAACCCAATTACTAGGTAATACGACACCCGTTGGTATAACTGGTTGTCAGACTTTCGGGCTTCTGACGACCCGTAACGACTGTCAAAGATCCATGAATGACAGCCGGGACCAACGGCTTAATGTGCTTTCCGAGGCACGGAGGGATCTCGGTACATAAAAATGGCCACCCATCCACAGTCCAACCGCAGCAAGCGTAGCGTAGCATAGCATCTCAACGATCGACCTGTGAGGCTGTTATTATTTAGCCACGGGCCCCTCATCATCTCCTTATCAAATATATAGGTACTTAAGTACAGTATTAATGTACTTAATTAGTAATACGAAACCCAAATATTAATGCTTCTCACATTATTCCATAAGCACTAAGCGCTAATGTCTGTCGCGTGTAAAGTGCAGCGGTGCATAAATGATAAGACGCTCGTAGTTCGGGTAATGGAGTATTAAGTCGTCTACATTGCGTCAATGTTTCAAGGGTGCTTAGAACTGTTTTCATACAACAGCCTTTTCTCTCTGTTTATTACATGAAACATGACAAACAACATTAATTAAAAACGTTCAAAATCCAGTCGTAATCTCATCTCAGCGACAATCAAAGTCATAAACTTGTCAAAATTGTAGGGAAATTAGAGGTATTTTTGACAGATTGAGACTGAGATCAGACTGTGAACGTTCTTAAAATTACGAGTCCCTCTGGTGCCGTATTATGACGTTGTAATGCCATCATGATTCCAGTGCGAGAGAGAGATGGAGCAATACATAACCGATAGCACCATCCCTTATTCTGACTGGAAGCATGATGACATTAATACTTTATAATACGGCCCCTGGAAATAGCTATATGGTCTGTTCAAAAAGTATCTGATGAAAGTATAAACAAACCCGGTTCAGGTTAAATTCATATGCAAACACTAAAGAGAATTAGTAAAACATTAGAAAAACACACATCAGAAGGTTTTTACTACTTTTTCTACAATTATTGTTTGAATAACATTAATCAATTGTAATTGAAACATCATGTACGAAAATTGAGGTTAACAAATTAACCTTAATTTTATTGTAAAATAGTACATTATGATACATGTGTGCTATGTTGATCATTATGCACGAGGCGATATTATCGCGCGAGCCGCAGGCGAGAGCGATAAGAAAGCCGAGTGTATATTGATTAATGCACACGCGTTTCACACGACGTTTTTCAACACACTTGCGAGGAAAAAAAACAGACTTGTATTGTTAAATATTAACTTGTATGGAAAATGGCGCGCTGGTTTTGTTTTCCCGCGCGCCGTGCTAGCCAGCACTAGCTATGCGCGCGCAACATTGACTCATTTTAAATATATTAATCTATGGCACAGACAAAACCGATACAGCCTATAGAAAAAATATAATAAACACAAACCTGAAAATTGCAAAAAACCTAAGAATTTCGCGGTCTACCACTGCGCATTCACCTTAAATTGTCTGTGGTCCCCTGCGAGTTCATTTTGCGACCAAGGACAATACAGACTATTTAAAAAAAAAAAAAATATAGCCCGCGGATTTTTTCTTTCGGCATGAAGTCTCTTTGGGCGCTTTCCGAATTAGCTATAATCGCTCACATCACAGCGCTCACATCATCTCCATGGACGTAATATTACGTCCATGCATCATCTCACATGCGTTCCGATTTAGATATTACTATTATGACTGCTGAGAGCTGGCAACAATTCGGAACACTCGTGAACGCGCTCACATGACAGTGCTTACACAATGTAAAAAAGATATTATTACAGTATTTCTTTGTATAAACACCACATTTCTTCTTCAGTTCTTCTTCTTTGGTTAGGTGGCGACTGTCAGCCAGAAGCACAATTTCAAAAATGCCACGTTAGTTTAATTTAAAGATGATGCAACTCAAAACAAAACACACACTGACACAACCTCATACACACACTGTAATTTTTGACAGCGCTCACGGTGATATTATTCTAGGGCATGGTCGGCATTATCGCAAGATGGCGAATGTCATGACGTCATCTATGACGATTCACGGGACATCGTTATCGTTATCGCGCTCACGCTAATTCGGTTATTTCCCAATTCGGAACACATCGATTATTTCCCAATTCGGAACGCAGGGTTTGATGAGATTAAAAAAGCGCGCGTCTCCGACTAGTAAATAGTTATCTGTGGTATTACAGAACATGTGGATTGTGGATTAAAGTAAAGAAAAAGCACGCGTTCGTAATACACTCCATTATGGACCTTAACCCACTTTTTACTGAATAGAGTTTTTGTATCCGATTGCAATGAAATTCAGATATATGTATCCTTGTATAATCAGATGAGTAGGAAAAATGCAAAAAAAAATTAAAACCTGTTGGGAAACCGGGAAATTGGTGTCCTTTTAAAAGGACATTAGTAATATGTACTACTTGTTCAAGTAAATCAAAAGAAAATACGAAGTGTCTTTATTGTCGTTAATTTATTACATAAAATCATGAAAAAAGTAAAGATAATGAAAAAAAAAAAAAAAATTTAGACTTGGAAAAAAAAACATTATTTCGTATGGTACGTTTCAAAACATTCTTTTGGATGTAATGTAACTTCACACGTTTTACACGAGAAATTGGCTTTTTTGTGGCAAATCACGCACCTCAACTGCGTTTCGTTGTATTTTACAAGGTGCTTATTATTATCATACCGAGAATTTTGGTGATAGTTTTGTGAAGTGCGACCTGATTTTCTGTTATCCTTTCTACGATATGTTTCTAGAAGGGAAGTTGCAATATTTCTACGAAATTGCAAATGATCACAATCTCCGCCATCGATGTGGTATAGTTGCCAAGCATTTTGAACTGCCATGTCTAGTGCGTGACATATCAGTGGGAAATACCATTTTTTTCCTCGTATCGTTGTTCGGTATAAACCAATATTTTGGTCTGACCTGTCTACACCTCCCATGTTTTCATTATACACCTTTATCAAGGCTGGCTGGTCGACTTGTACATATCTTTTCTCATGTTGTGAAAAGCGTTTTACTTTGCTCAGTGGCAAAACTTTAGCAGCATTTGAAGCCACTGTTACAACACTATTATCATTCCACTTACACACAATAATTTCTTCAGCTCTTGTTGCTTTGTATTTCAGAGAACCACGATCAGTTTTCTTGAATTCTTTGTTTGTTGGAAGCGGACATTTCGATACGCGATTTTCTCTGATTGTTCCGGTGGCCTTCAACCCCCTTTCACGTAGTTCATCTAGTAATGGAATCGATGTGAAGAAATTATCAAAAAATAGGTGGAAAGGTGCCTTTGCATCGATTGTACGAAGAACATCTGCGAAACGTAAAATAACACTTGCTCCAAGTCCCAATTTTTTATAATCATTGAAGTCGTCTCCCGTTTGCCCTTGATACGGATCAAACCATAATATGTACCCAAGACGTGTCGATCCTACCCAAAATTTGTAACCCCATCTGATAGGTTTACCTCTTATAAATTGTTTACAAGGGTGACCACCATAATACGGAATCATCGCTTCATCAATGCTGTAGTTTTCTTCGAATGGGGCATAGTTTAGGAAGTTCTCATTCAACGCGTCAAAGAGTGGTCTCAACTTCGCATATTTATCATTAGATGGCAAATCTGTATTATCACAGCAGTGAATATGAGACATTATAAAAGTAAATCTATCTCTCGACAATGCATTATAAACTATTGGGTTCCCACAGTCTGCAGCATTTTCCCAATACATATATCTTCTGGGTACTACCACATACCCACTGAAGAGAAGTATTCCGATAAAGCATTTCATCTCTTCACACGTTATATTTCCAATTTTATTTTTTTGATTTATATAATAATTGGTGTAATTTGTCAGCAAAACTGTAATTCTGTCGCTAAAAAGTTGCTCAAAATAATAAAAGGCATTTTGCTGCCTTGCAACTTGCTGCATTCCGGCCCATGGTCTAAATATTGGACGTATATCTCTTGAAATCCAGTTATACTGTTTAGTTTTTGGAATTGTATGCTTGTGGAAGTTGAGGGTGTTGGTTCGTCGTCAGGTAACAACTGATTTTCAATCGGAGGATTGGAAATTCTGATGCGCATTCTTTTCGATACTTGAGCTAGACTTATTTCGTCTTCACTGTCACTATCGTCTGTCAAATTCATATAATGAACTTGCGCTGGAGTCCTTAGTTGAGTGCCAGGTAAATTTTGAATGCGGACTTGATTTTCGTCACCAGAATCTTCGTCGGTGACATCAGCATTACAATTTTCTGGTGGAAAAAATGTGATGCTGTCAGGAATAGGAGCCTCCTCATCAAATTCCAATTCTTCCATGATTTCATGAAGTTGCGACTCCCATCCTCTTCCAAAAACTCTCCTGACAAAACAAAACATTTTTTTGTATCAAGTAGTAGTAGATATTACTATTGGGCTTTATAAAGAACACCAAATGTTGCACCAAAAAAAAGTATAAAAAATGACAGTTGGTACTTATATTTAATTTAATTCACTTAGAAGAGATATGAAAGTTTTATTATTCATTGTCAAAAAAAACGATTTTTTAATAATAATAAAATAACTCACCTCATATCAGTCATGATAAATTTACCGTAAAACAAAAGCTCCAAAACTGATTAATAATAATGCGTTATACCACTCACAATACTTATATTGTACTGCCACACAATTCAACTTTCAAATGTCACCAACAATATTTGTTTACTTTACCCTCATTAATCACAAGATTTTTGTTTATGCGCCGTCCTTTTAAGAGGACGATAGTAATAAGTGGGTTAAAGCGGTTCAATAAGAGCCACTTTACGAGCAAGTGTGTTGAAAAAAACTTTATGGTGATTTATAATTAGAATTTCGGGTTAAAGTATTGAAATCATCAAATCAAAGCACTCCATTTGTAAGTAACACTACAAATTAGAATCCCCGATGGATGTCACCCTGTATTATTAGAAGGATAGGTATACAATTACTTTAGTCGCTACCAAGAAAAATGAAAATGTTTTTACCGTAAAACTCAAACTCAAAGCATTTATTTCAATTAAACTATTTACAGGCACTTTTAATTGTCAAGAAGTCGGTCAGTCAGAAAATATGAAGCTAGTTGCCCATTCTATGGAGAAGAACGGGCAAGAAACTGCATGGACACTTTTAAATTATATTTTTTTTACCAGCATTAACTACCACAAATTTCAAAACAGAAGCTTCCTCAGTTTCCTCTTAAGATAAGTTTCAGAAATTATTCACGTTAACTCGAACGGTCCGAGTTTGAGGTAGGAACAACAATAATAGTTATTTAGTAGCGGCAGGTATCCGGTTACATAAAGCAATGTGCAGCTGATGTTCAAGGGTGCGTCTTACTGAAGGAAATATGAGACGTGCAGGAATCTACCAATCACACAGCTTAAAACCCACATCGCGTCATTGATTGATCAATTTCTAAATGTCTTCGCTCCGCTCGTCTCCGCTTCAGTGGAAATGCACACTAAAGCTGTATGAACGGAGTCAAGATTGTCATGAGGCATACTATAATTATCACTCTATTCACTCTACAGTACAAACATAATCCTGCTGCGCTGCGTGTCGCGGGTTCGATTCCCGCACGGAACAAATATTTGTATGACCTACAAGTAGTTGTTCCGGGTCTGGCTGTTTGTGTATGTGAGTTTAAATGTTTGTAAATGCACCCACAATACAGGAGAAATTCCTAGTGTGGGGCAACGTTTTTTTTAACAAAAATAATAATAATAATACCTATTCCCCATTCTTGCCAGAATGCTACTGAGAAAAGCCAACGGCAACATTGTCAAAATGAGAGAATAAAATTTATTTATTTAATTGTTAACAGTTTTTTTGTACATAATAGAGAAAATATAAAATCATAAAGTTCAGGTAAAAAGTTAACAACACTTTCATAAATCCCTCTCACAGTACTTCTAACATGCCGACAAAATCTTCGTCCATTCGTCCGCAAACAGTTTGTTGGATTAGAGTCCAAGAGATCATTAAATGCGGCCAGGGTACGTGGTACTGGGAACTTAGCACGCGCAACGATGCCACATGGAGGCACATCAAATAGCCTGTGCTTTCTGCCGCGGCAGTAATTGTGTAAATGTACAGACGCCAGCACATCAAGCTACCCGAAACTGTCAAATTTTACCAATAAACTTTGAACCTTATGCTTCAGCGATAAAGTTGAAAATCTAATAAAGAAATTTGACAGACTGTAGTAGCTTGGTGTGCTGGCGTCTATAAAAACTAGTCAAAACATGAAGGAGTACGAACGATATTGCGTGCATGGAAAATTACCTTGCATATATTTATAACCTCTTAGTACTTAATTAGCATACGAATTACGAATTTTAAATGAACTTTCACACGTATAATTTTGGAGCGCATTAAAGTACTACACAATTCATTTATTAACAAAAAGCGACAAACGTAACACGCAATCGACATCACCCACTAAAGTTACCAAGTGGCAAGTATTAACTAAATAGAAATGGAATGAAAGGTTCACACGCACCATACAATGTACCTACTTCCCTTATGTACAGTCAACAAAGGAGTTAAGTATACAGGAGCGTCGGATATAGTTGAAGTTTACTAAGAAACCGATGGATGTTCTGGACTGAAATTTAATTTAATAAATGAGCTGTTTGTTTTCTATTAATAAACCAAAATTTTATTCGAGAATATCCATCGGTTTCTTAGTAAACTTCAACAATATCCGATGCTCCTGTATACTTATCTCCTTTGTTGACTGTACATACACAATCAATGTAGAACAGGGACGGTGAACCTGTGACACGCGATACAAAATTCTCTTCACGGTATTGATTTTCGTACGAAATTGTACGATTTATTTACTTACTTTTCCTTGTCATTGAAGCAGTGCTACAGTGTATTTTTTCGCGATAAGAGCTAATGTCACTTTCTAGCCCATAAGCTATCTTTAGGCTGAAATACGTCGATCCATTGCTCTGTTGCTGCGAGATAGAAGGAAAAATCAACAAACAAACATAGGAGTTGGATTATATTATATTGATAATTTATTATATTGATAAAAGCTACCCTGCGAGTACCTTATTTTACCTTTTCCTATATTGGGGTCGGCTTCCAGTCTAACCGGATGCAGCTGAATACTAGTGAATATTACATGGAGCGAGTGCCTATCTGACCTCCTCCACCCAGTTAAGTAACACGCTTCTCCTTGGTAAGACTAGTTGTACCCAAAACGACAAAGATCTACGAATGACAGCCGGGACCAATATCTTAACGTGCTTTCTGAGGCACGTTAAGACGTTCGGGGGTCTCGATATGTTAAAAATGGTCACCCATCCACGAACTGACCGCATCAAGCGTAGCTTAACCTTCAATCGACCCATGAGGCTGTTATTATTTGGGCACGCCACAATTTCGGCGATAATTCTCCTCTTTGAGGAGTGGCTGGAGAGGCGCCACGGCGTCCTCACCTTCCGCCTAACGGAAGTCCTCACCAGACACGGCTGCTTCGGGAGGTTCCTGTTCCGGATAAGGCGGGAGGAAACGCCCAGGTGTCACAATTGTGTGGATCACCCGGAGGACATGGTGGAGCATACGGTGGAAGTCTACCCAGCTTGGGCAGAGCACCGCCCGCCGCCGCGTCGTCAGGGCGGAGATCGGCTGCGGTAATCTCTCGCGTGCGGCCCTAGTCCAGGCCATGGTACGGCTCGAGAGTGCAGTGCAGGAGACGCCCTGGGCGTCGGGAATCGACAGCCGATTCCCGGTCACCGTAGGCGCGGGCTTGCGGACGGCGAGCAATGGGCAGCTCACCGTCCGGTAAGGACCAGGCCCGGGTCGATGGCGCGTTATGTTCCACGCGTGCCTCAAAGAGATGTCAGCCCTAACTGACGGGGTCCGCTAGGGCCGATGCCTGCCAGGGTCGCGGGTTGTTCGAAAGACATACCGTCAGGCAACTGAAGGAACACAGGGTGGGGTCAGTGAAAGACTGACACGCCCTCCCGTTCCGGGGCGGGAGAAGTTATTTGATAATTTCTCACCCAGAAAAAAAGGCTGTTATTATATATGTTTTAAATTCACCTGAGTCTCACAGTAGACGGCGGTAGACTAATATGACATATAGTTCTGAAAAGATTTCACCATCCCACACCAAGAAACATCTTAAACAGGCCATGATTGCGTACAATTTATAAAGTTGTCCGTCCATTAATTCTGACCATACGCTCGAATGGTGCTAACTTACGCGTACGACATTACTTATGCGCATAATATTAGCATCCGATTGAATAATTAGCCGAAACCGACAGTTTATTCGTACTACACGGAATTAATAAAGCTTACGCAATGTAATTTTCCCTATGAAAGGTTCTGAGTGGCGACCGCGTACCGGAAGACGTAGCATTGGAAGGCTGACCGAGGACCGATGACCTTTTGAAAGCCGCAGGAACCCGTTGGATGCGAGAAGCACAAAACCGGTCGAAGTGGAGGTGCTTGGGGGAGGCCTATGTCCAGCAGTGGACGTCTTTCGGCTGAAATGATGATGATGATTAATGTAACTTTGAAGTTTTACATGATAATCTAGAAATATGTTAAAAAGACCAACAACACAACAACACACAAAAGACAACAACAAGACAAGTTTAAAAATAAGTTCGCTTTGTAGGTAGAGTATCGTATGTATTTATCACTCACAGATAAATCTCTCCGTGTAAAAGTGTTTGTACAAACTGACTTACAGAAATACAACCATTTAAAATTTAACGCCGAGGTACTGTACCTAGCTGATCCATTTTTGCAAATCATCATCATCATAATCAGCCTACAGCCTGCAGTCCACTGCTGGACATAGAACTCTCCAATTGCACGCCATTCAGATCAATTCTCGGCAATAAGATAAAAGAAACTTCAACAACTTTACTTTTATTTCGTGTAGTTTTCCGCGTTTCCATGAAAAGCAAGAAAAATTAACTGTTTGGTAATAGCGGTATATTAAAACAATTACTACAGAAATCTGTCATCGACCCTTTACAAAAGGGTGTGAACTTCAAGTGCCATGCTTAAAGTATTTTTACCCCACGAAACGACACGCGCTTTCACCAAGTATACAAACACGCTGTGAATGTGTACGTGAATACAACTAGCGTCAGCATGTAACTTAACTTCCAACTTTGCTCGCTTGCTTTTTTTTTCTTTTTTTTTTTACCACAAGGTAGGCTTGTCATCATGAGATAAAAATACAGTAATACAAACAGCATTATCTGCCTATCCTTTTACTAACTATGCTGGGGTTGGCTTCCAGTCGAACCGGATGCAGCTGAATACCAGTATTTTACATGGAACGACTATCTATCTGAAATCCATAACACAGTTACTGGGTAATACGATATGCCATGGTAAGACTGGCTGTCACACTGTCGGACTTCTAACGACCTGTAACGGCTGTCAAAGATCCACGAATGACAGCCTGTGGAATGTAAAGATGGTCATACACGAACCACATAAAATCGGCACCATTTTGGAAACGCCGATAGCCAACAGTGGAATGCTACAGGGTAAAGATCTACGCCATCGGGCATCTGTTCTCTGTTCTGAATCTAGGAAACTACTGTCATGCTCTGTCCTATAAACTGAAGACTAATTCCCGTAATTAAAAACGTTCAAAATCTACGAGTAGGTAGTTGCAATTTCATCTCAGCGACAATCAATGTCAAAAACCTGTCAAAAATGCAGGGAAATTAGAGGTATTTTTGACAGATTGAGACTGAGGTCAGACTGTGAACGTTCTCAAAATTACAAGAATTGCCCCTCAGAGGCTCAGATTTACCACCAAACGTGCTGCAATATCCATTCAAAACAAGAAACTAAAGGAAAAAGTCAATGAAATCTATTCTCTAATCTAGATCGAACCACTTTACAAGCATTAAATGCCTTCCCCACATACATACAAATGAACTGCTTACGTAGGTTTTTTTTGTGTGAACCTTCCCTTACAAAGATCGACACTAGATAAGAAGACCTACTTTCTACAAATGTAATCCGTAAATCCTGGGAAATTTAACTTAAATTACGAATAAAATTGACTTGACTTCAAAAATTATTATATAGGAATCTAATCTTTACTTTTACCTACATCCATACTAAATTACTAATATTATAAATGTGAAAGTGTGTCTGTCTGTCTGTCTGTTACCTCTTCACGCTGAAACCGCTGAACCGATTTAGATAAAATTTGGTATTGAGATAGTTTGAGTCCCGGGAAAGGACATAGGATAGTTTTTATCCCGATATTCCCATTGGATCGACACTTATGCCGGTGAAATCGTGGGACGCCGCTAGTACATATTATAAACTTGCCTTATCACGCGGCTACGCACAGATGAAGTTCGGAAATTATCCCACGGGAACGTACTACCGGGACAAAAAGTACTATGTCCTAACCCAGGTCATGGTCTACCTATGTGCCAAATCTCATCCAAATCTGTTCAGCCGTTTTAGCGTGAAAGCGTAACAAACAAACTCACTTTCGCATTTATAATATAAAAGATAGGATTAAAGTCGCTTTTGGTGTCTGTCTGTGTCCGTGTTGTTTTTAGGGTTCCGTACCCAAAGGGTAAAAACGGGACCCTATTACTGAGACTTCGCTGTCTATCCGTCCGTCCGTCTGTCTGTCACCAGGCTGTATCTCAACAACCGCGATAGCTAAGACTGTTGAAATTTTCACAGATGATGTATTTCTGTTGCCGCTATAACAACAAATACTAAAAACAGAATAAAATAAATATTTATACAACAAACGTGTTTTTTTCGGTGTTTTTGCCTTGTGGTACGGAACCCTTACTTAACTTATTTAATATTTCTACACATGGATGAAACGTTTTGTTAATTATTTTCATATCCCTTAAACTCCTATTTATTATCGTATTTACATGCACGAATCGTACAATTAGGTTTTAAAATAAATGTGTACACATTTTATTTGGGGTATCAATTTTAACGTGTAGGTATTTTTCATTAACAAAATATTTTATAGAATCGTCATTTATGTCTGAACAAATTGTAAGGGTGTCGAAACAAATATTTCGTCGAATCGTTTCATAAAAAATATCTTTTGGCACGATACCATACATTCGATTTCGGTGATCGTTTTGTTTAAAATTTTAGGTAAAAAATGATTTTCCGACGCCAGTTATTACTTTTCAATAAACGCGCGGCTTGACGTGCTTTCCGAGATGCGAAGAAGTCACAATTTGAGATGGTCACCCATCCACTGATCAACCGCAGTAAGCATATTTTTTAAAATTATTATTTAGCCTTTATATATACTGTCCAAAACAAAACTTGAGGAGGCTTTTGTCTTTTGTAGACAAAAGCCTCCTCAAGTTCTTCTAGGATCTCTTTTTCCGCGCCACCTAAAACCACGGTAAGCATAAAATTATAACTAGGTACTTAAAATTTGTTAATACTGCGCGATAAAAAGAAAACAAGATTAAAATAGTAATCCGATCCTATGATATGAATAATTTATTGCTATGCATGTAGACAAATAAACCTAAATTTCATTAGGTATGCGAAAACAACATACCTACAATAATCACACTAATATTATAAAGGCGAAAGTTTGTGAGTGTGTGTGTGTGGGGGGGTGTGGGGGTGTGTTTATATGTTTGTTCACGTTCAAACGGCTGAACCAATTTTGCTAAAATTTTGTATGGAGGTAGCTGACACCCTGGATTAACATAAAGGCTTTTTATCCCGATATTACCCCGGGATCGACATTTACGCGGGTAAAACCGCGGGGCGCAGCTAGTTTTACTATAAAAGTAAATATTCATAACCTTTTCATCACGCAGACCTTTGTTGAAACCATCTGAAAATATTTTCCTTTGTTGACCTGTCCAAGTGTCCACCTGAGCCTCTAATTAGATTAGGTAGCCTCGATAAAACCCACGTTCCTCTGAATCAAAAATAATATCTATCATATTTTGTAAGGAGAGGAACCTCAGTTATAATAGGCAATATCCGATTTACGAAATAACTAAATACTCAAAAATCGAAATATTTTATTTCACATAAGCCTACATGGGCACTTATGAAACGTCAGAAGCTAGGTGCACGGTTCCAATTGGTCGTTTCCTATGGAGAAGAACCGGCAACTGAAGGTACTGAAGTCGTAAAATGCAAATAGATATAATAAACTAATTTACTCTCAGTTAAACTCTAACCCGATCTAATTCCTTACACAACACATGGAATTCACTTTCAACGTCACAACTTTCACTGGAAGAACAAAACGACCGACGGTAAAATTAAGCCGCTTTACCGCATTAACCGCTGAAATACGACCTAAAATCGACGCGCACCTCAATACAAGGCTACTGAAATTGCTCACCACAATCAGTAGACCCGCAATAATAGTTAGGGACTACAATGCAAGTAGCACACGGGTGTTGCAGCTGAAACTTTTGCGGCGCGTTGTTCGACGCGCGCCCTCCTGACCGTCAGTAGACAGAAAGGCGCCGAACAGAACGCCCACCAGTTGAGTGCGAACGCAAGTTCAAGTTCGAATAAACATTATTCGAAATTCAATTTTAAATTCGAACTTTTAATCGTAGAATCGCATCTTCATTTGTTTTGTTGACGCGAAATTCGTGAGTGTGTTTTAGTGACGGTTACGAAAAAGTGTTAGAAAACTTTTGTTTTTCAGTTCACCGCGAAGTTTTGTAAGCTTGGACGAATTTGGCAGTTTGCAGGTAAATCTAATCTTGTTTAAGGAATTAAATTAAGGGCAACTTTTCAATTTATGAGATCCGTGTTTTCGGAATTGCCTAAAGGGCCAAATTAAGTAGCATTTCAATAAGATACATTTACGTGTTTTCTTAGATTTTAGTCAGCGTGGCTTAAAAAAATTAAAATTACGACGAAAATATTTTCTTTTTAACAAACCATTGCTGCTAATTTTAAAACCAACCAGTCGAACAAACATGTATATTGCATTAACCACCAAACAATTAAATTACGCTATTCAATTATTTCGGCCAAACACGTATAGCTTTAACACGATTTCCCGGAAGCCAAACTGGCTGAATTCTAATTACTGATAGAATGATTAATATAATAAATTTATCACAACACAGAACTACGTGTAATCCATGCTATTAATGAAATTAAAAATGGAATGCGACTCCGATTTAATTGCGGAATTGACGATTATTTCGGCATTTGTTTTATCATACACACAGACCTCCTTTCTGTAAAAGGGGTGTGGGCTATATATTATATTCGGCCTGTAACTACTATGGATTTGTAATTATAAGCGGACCCTTTCTTTCTGCATAATGCAAGGCATTAGTTTCTATTTTATTCTTTATTTCTATATAAAAATTACTAATGTATAATCTAACTATTATCTAATAATTATAATTTAGCGACTACTGCGATTTTTTTTTATCTAATCAGGATTATCCGATACTTGAAAGTTCTCATAAAACCATTTAAGTTTGTTTGTCTCAACACTCTCAACAGCTTTCAAACAGACTTTAAATAATTACGACAACAACCATAATACTCAAGTATTATTTTCTCTTACATCTTGCCGTGGCTAGTTTCCTTCTCATTTTCATTTGCAATGAGAAAATATAAGAAAGGTCTGAATATATCCATTGTTGAACATAGGCCTTGCCTTAAAGACGGTAACAATAATTGTACAAGAAGGAATATGGAGCACTCAGCACGATTGGCAGACGGATTAGTGTGTCCAGTATGTTGGCTAAGCATAATGCTGTTAACTACCTTTCATCTTATTACCAGCCTGTACTACTGTTACTACCTATGTAAGGTACCTTTTCATACAGAGAAAGAACGACGTTTGAAACGTTCAGTCGCAGAATGTACCTTTCGCAAAATGCACCCCATACACAAAACGTACAATTCTCAAAATGCACCTTTCTCAAAACGTACCTTTCTCAAAAAGTAGGTTCGGTTGTTCACTACGAATTTGAAACAAAACATCACATTTCAAAATTGAAACGATGTTGAAACCGTGACGATTAACTTTAAAACCAAATGAGTTAGTATGTGAATTATGTGAGGTCGCTTGAGTGAAGGGAAATTGACAGAAGACGTTTGTTTACATTTTTTTCTTTTAACACAAATAACACACAAAAAGGTAGGTATCTCACGGAGAAACCCTAAGCTACGCCTAATTTTACTCAGCTTTGTTCTAAATGGATTCTCAATTTTCTTCAGAAATATAATATCAAATCGATTACAATACCTAAGGGTCATTGAATTGTTAACTATTTTATCGAGAAATATTAAAAGAAAAAATTCGGGAAAACGTTTACCATTACCGCGATACGCCATGAATAATAATATACCTACCGTCTAGAGTTCGTAGAAAATGGCGTCGCATTTGTCGTTTTATGGCGATTTAATTTGACATTAATTATGCTTTATAGTTATTTTTCTATGCAATTAAAGAGATTAATCAATTAAAACATTAATCTGTGTTTCTGTAAAATATACAATATTCATTTTCAGTAAGGATCGCTATGAATAAGTTTTAAAATAAAATTTTGTGAATGCTCTAGAACCTAATTGATTTGATATTAAATGTGTAAATTAATCATGTTTTTAATAAAATAGATACCCAGCCAATAACTAACGCGTGACTAAAACCCAGATTGTTGAAAGCTTATTAAAGGCGGTGACCAGTATCGAAATCTGTGGTAGGTAATGTTTTATGTTACGTCCATCAATATTATTATTACTTGCTATTTTGGTCAACAAGCCATAACAATGAAGAAATAGATAGCTTATTACGATTCTGTGATCTTTTCCCTCCTAACATTTGTTTGTAAATACTGAATGAGCCAATCTTTTATCTATTCCTTGGTTGTCCAAAAAAGATTATGTTTTGATGAATATTGATCACAGATAGCTTTTTTATCTGTAGTAATAGTAGCTAAATTGTGATATTATTGGTTTCTCATAGTTATAGATGGACTTAATTTGTCTTAAAAAACATTCTGGAAATAATTTTCCCTTCTGAACGCTTTTAAAAGCTGAAGTAATCTCGTAAGAAGACGCGAGTATTAACAACCAATAGTTTGTCTTCAAAGAATCGAAGAACTGTCAATTGAATTTTCGTTTTCAATAATTAATAATTGGGTTATTATTTAAGTCCCATCTCCGCCTTTGTGTTTAAGTGAAGTAGTCTCACGACATTTTTTTGTTTTACGATTGGAAAAAATTGGGGGTAGCTACGTCTCCGAACGAGCTCCTTCACAACTGATTGTTTGACAGACAACGCTTAGATTAAACTACTAAAACATAAAAATATATACCTACAGATTGTAAAAAGACACATCTCATAGCCGTCAACTACGCATTCTGTACATCAAACTAAATAATATTGCACAAAAATAATTGCTGGGAAACCACTTTTATTTTTGGTGTGAAAAATTTATCTTTGTGGTAGTGCGCAATGTAACACACGCAAAACATTGTGCTTATGGGTGCATGCAACGGAACAGGGGTCGTCGGGGTATTTAAAGTTGTGTTATAACATTAAACACTTGTTTCCGTAAAAAAAGTCGGTAAAAGTTGGAATTTCAACAGTCAATATTATTTCCGTAACCAGAAGACTCCCAGGTATGGTCCAGTACAAAAAAATATTACAATGACGGTGAGTACAGTCAACAGCAAAAGAAGATGACCAAAATCAGAAATTCAATAGGTAGGTACTAATGAACGGAGTACGCGTCAGAACTCTGCCACACAGCCACACAGTCTCTGCACACAGCTCAACAACAACAACAGCAACAGCTCTGCCACACAGTTCTAACGCGAACTCCGTTAATTAGTATAGAATTTCTGATTTTGATCATCTACTTTTGCTGTTGACTGTACAAGTGACTTTTACACCCGTTGTATAGAAGTGCATTTTTAAGACAGAATTTTGGAGCGAAGTTCCTCATCGTAATTTTGTTACGTAATAAAAATGTCACAATGTTACACTTGTTTCGGTTCAGCTCTCATTCGCCAGGTGTACAAAAGCGAAAGGAATGGCGTTCTAATCTGATTTACCACGACACCTCTCGACTGTTTATTTCCATCTCTTTCTGGAGAATATCAAAATAATATAGTTAATTATAGAAATGTGTTTTGAGACAACGAGTAGGCACTATTACTATTTTCCTAATACTAAACTAAAGTAGCCTACCGAGGTACAGTCAACAAAAGAGATAGATATGCAGGATCGTCGGATATTGTTGAAGTTTAGTAAGAAACCGATGGATGTTGTCGCCTGAAATTCAATTTGATAAATCAGCTGTTTTTTTTTTCTATTAAAAAAATTAAATTTTATTCGAGAACATCCATCGATTTCTTACTAAACTTCAACTATATCTGACAATCCTGCATACTTATCTCTTTTGTTATCTGTACCTATCGACTTGACGATGGCTATGCATGAGTAATAAGTTAGAACTTCAGCGCAACACACTAACCTATTTCTCTTCGTGTCCCGATGCAGCTCGAGTGTTGCGATAAGAGGCTCAACGTTACTGTGTACTTCTTGCAGAAATAAGTTGACATAGAAATGCTTTGAAATTTTTATGTATTACTGAGCCCTTTGAGTACCTTATTACCTGAAAGTTTCTGTACCTGCAACAGGACACCGTTAACTTATTTTTTTTTGCTTTTCGCATATCTCGATATCATAGGGTCCTGGACCTTTACTGGGCATACGAGGAGCCGAAGCCAACTAGCAGAGGCCCGCACCAACTGACGATTATCACTATATGCATTTTGCCAGTTTACCCGGTTGGTGTAAGACTATTGCAAAATATGGCAACACACCTAAATAATTATTGGACTAAAGGTTTGGGTGGCTAAGATGGACTGGTTACCTAAAACTATGGAAGGGCTATGTCTCCTGCCTGACCAACGTTTTATTATATACAAAACACAGATTATTACACTTCAAAATCCTTACTAATATTATTTAAATGCGAAAGTAAGTTGTTACGCTTTCACGCTAAAACATCCGAACGGATTTGGATGGAATTTGGCACACAGATAGACCATGACCTGAGTAAGGACATAGGCTACTTTTAATCCTGGATCACAGACAAAGTCGCGGGCAACAGCTAATATCTACAAAGACCTTACCTATTCTTCCTATACTTTACCTAATACCTACAAAGAGTTTACCTATTCCAATATTTAGGGCATAAAAAAGACTGGAGCGAAAGAAGGTACTTAAAAAATGTTTGTAGGTAGTCACAGAAAATGGTCCTGTTTTTAACGTTTTGTGAAACACCACTTGCTCATCTCTTAACATCCATCTTTCTATCTACTTATCCCGTAATGTCTCACTGCCGAGCAAAGGCCTCTCCTTCCCTTTTCTAAACACGTCTGTCCATTGCCATTACGGCCCTACCGAAAGAACTTACCCGCAATATCTTAACTTACCAAAGCAACGACATAAAAAGGAAAACATATATGTAATACTAAAGAGGTTAAGAACCTACTCTCCATTTGGTTCTTTTTGTTCTCTTATACCATTTACAAGTAAGAATAATAATAAATTCCACGTGAATCATTATAATAATTTTCTTTCTTCTTCTGGCTTTTTACTTTGGAGTACGGTTACCTAATATGTATGTAAAAAAATTTGGGTAAATTAAGAAAAACGGGATAAGGGTTTTTTTAACCTATGTTTACAACGATTTCAGTTTCAATAAAATATGAGAAAAATTAGCAGGTAGTGAGTGTATGTAAGGGAAATGGTTTCAGTAAAATGACCCACTGACTTTTCAATTTCCGGATAGGCACTACCTACACTTAACGGGAGGTTGAGTGGAAGAACTCCTTGTAATCTGGTTGTCGCATTTAGACGTACAAATAAGGGTGAATTTCATATATACATACATATAAACTGCGTGTCAACTGCTATTAGTTGGGGAATATTGACACTGGCAGCTCTTGAACGCAGTTTAGATGTGCGTATCGCGTTCAGTTTCATTGGTGAAATCATCCCTTACTTAGACGCGTACCTGCATTCGTAAAAAATACTCTCAAAAGATGGATTTCGGTCACATTAAGATAACAGATAATCATAGCATATTTTTTTAACATTTTCACCAAAAAACCGTTGTGTATGAAACTGGATAATAATTTGTGTTTGTAACTGTACAAATAATGTGCCATATATGTTTATTAAGAGTTTTTTCGGGATGTCATGAAAAAGGTTTGAAAAAAATTATAATCGGGAATTCTTGAATTTTTCCAAGTTTCGTGTAGATCGGAATACAATTTCATACGTCGCTGAATGACATTATCTTTTCAATCAATTCGAAAATCCAATTAAAATAAAATTCTCTACAAATCGAGGAAAAGCTTGCAAATCCTTAATTACTTTTAAATCACATTCTGATGGGCACAGCCCTCGCAGATTTTTATAAACGAGTCTTTCCCTGTCGTGAAACCAGTTTTGCACGAATATAAACTAGTACAAAAGAAAATAGGGCCCACCCAGTTTTTAGGCTGTTATTTAATAAAAATATGAATGATTAGGTAATTTTTATGAATATATATTATGTTTGGAGTAGAGATTTAAACATTCGTTAAAACATAGTCAATGGTGAAATTTGTTTATTTTGATCGATTTACACAAAAGAAGCACTTCTAAGGGAAATAACCTCGAATTAACTTGAAAAATAAACTTAGTCTATCCCCCATTTCCTGTAACCGTTTGATGATCACCTTGTTTTCTTTACACGCGGACTCGTTTATCATCACTGAAAAACTTGACCCTACAGTCGTCTGTAAAGAATACAGCACTCCAGTTTTCCATTGCCCAGTTGAAATACTCGTTACCATACCTGCTCGGTCGGTTTGAGCCAAACAACACGCACTCGGGAACGTTGACCAACAGTTGAGGAGACGATTACGAATGGTTTGATCACAGACTCTGGTACCAGTAGATTGCCGCCGTCGGTTTTGTAAGGCGTGCCGGCAGAGAGTAGTTGGTAATGGGTAGCTCGCCATCCGATCAGGACCAGGCCCGTGCCGGACGGCGCGTACGTGTTCCACGCGCGCCTCCAAGAAATGTCAGCATCGAGGAGGGGCCCCATAGGGCCGAAGTCTACCGGGTCAGCGGGATTGTCCGAAAGGGTTACCGCTGGCCCGGAACATAAAGGGCTAAGGAAGGAACACGGGTGGATTTTAGTCACTAAGAGTCTGACACTCCCTTCCGCTCCACCCAGAGCGGGAGGGGTCATTTGATGATTTCCCATCCGAAAAAAAAAAAGGCCGGGCGGTTACGGTACGCCTAATTCTTCCCGATTCAGGCCTCCAAGCCACACTCTCGGTCTCCTGAAAACGTTCCCACATGATTCGGATAGCTCGTCGCGACACACCAAGTCGTATTGCTGATACATACAGATCTCCGAGAGCCTCCCTCCTGAAGCATAACCACAGCTCTTGCTGCGCTTTCCATGTCCATATGACGACGAAAACCAGGCCATAGTAATCACGATTAACACTGAAATAAAAAAGCTGTGACCGAAAGTGACAGATGACGTCACCGCTTTGAACCGGACTGAGAATACAAGTGACAGAATTCTTACAACAAGTGTTTTTTCAAGCACTTCACATTTTGTGTCTACCCACTTAAATTCGACGCTAAAATTGACGCTCA
The DNA here is from genome assembly GCA_963082905.1 of Oligia fasciuncula. NCBI lineage: Eukaryota > Metazoa > Arthropoda > Insecta > Lepidoptera > Noctuidae > Oligia > Oligia fasciuncula. The sequence continues at coordinate 9,501,769 of OY720409.1, forward strand.
GAACATTGATAAGGAGCCATAAACATGTCAAGAACAAAGTTTAATGCTTTATTTCATAAATGCTTACCTATTTTTTTATTTTTAGACAAAATTCTAAATTAACTTAGGGTGGGCCCTATTTTGTTTTGTTTGAGTAAGTAGTTTAGTTTACGCTCTGGCAAAAAGGTTAGGGTCAGTGAGGTTGGTTGCGTGGATGACAGGAAATGCAATGTAATATTTACTAAATGCGATATCATATTTTTTTCAACAAATGGTAGTACTTGTAATACGGTGAAGAAATAACATTGTGATGAAACATGAAGTGAAAAGAATAAATCAGAAATCACCAATCTGTACTGAGCAAGTGTGGTGATTAATGTCCATGTCTTTTCAATTTGACCTCTTCTCATTTGCCTTGCAGTAGGACAATGATAGGCCAAAATGATATGTCACGCATAATAATTTCGGCCTATCTCGGGACCATCGGGTCCCCTCGGCCTATCTCGGGATCATCAGGTCCCGAATCTTTGAGAGGCGTGCAAGGGGCCGAAGCCAACTCGAACCGGCCAATATACCACTCTAAGTACCTTAATGAAATGAGATATACCTATCGACGATTACCTCTGTGTGCACTATGCAATATTTTTATAATATTACAGTGACGCTTTCTTAGGAATCCTAGCAATATGGATTTTTTTTTAAGTAGGTATAGCACACAATATTCAACATAAATGTATGTCAGCTGTCTACACCACGCCTGCTACGCGGCCGTAGCATGACTGTCATTAAATACGACTTTGACTGCGAGATCGTTTTTATTCGTGTAGGCGTTGCCCGTTGTTTTCACAGAGCAATATACGAGTATATTACGATAGTAATGTATCAGAGGGCCTAGACCAAGGAATATTCAATCAGTGATGACGATGACGGAAAACTCATAAATGTTTGGGACCGACATTTGCTACCGAAATGCTTATGTCAATCAAAAGTGCTGTAGGAATAGAAATGTTTTGAAAGCGATTGTCATTTGTCAAAATCCGTAGCCTGTTCTTATGTAAAAGATGCCTAAATATAATTCTGTCATCTTCGTATTTTTTTCTTTAACTAAGAAAAGTTCAAGGCTTCTCCTCTATTGTGGTGTTAACAATAGAATACATTAATACAAAGAAATTATTGCACAAAGGTTGGTTTTGTTCTATTTTTGGGTTAAACTTAATGTTCACGCTGACTCGCCGACTCGGTAATCGCGGCTCAATCGTTACATTGACATATTGTGTCGGATATGGTGCCTGTCATCATAAATAATGGGTTTTATTCTCCTTGCAATATATATTTAAAGGTCACCATATCGACCACTATCTACGGAGAGATAAAAACGAACGGTCCGATCATTCTGACCGTATGCGTGCAGTACATATACACAAACATATACGAAGTGATCAGACTGATTTGTTCAAACGATTTGTTCCTCCGTTCCGGTAGTAGGTGATCGATCTCGAGGCCGTATCAGCTACGGTACGCATTCCGAATCAGACCAGACTTCTTCGCATGGGGGTAGGCAGAAACTACAAAACACCACCTTGTACGATCCTTTCCTTTTGCCTTGTTTACGGTCTTACATCTGGTCATACACGCACGCCTGTTGCAAATCCCTGGCATTTCTGCAAACCTCACCAATAAAGTCACTATGTGTCCTCCTAGGTCGGCGGCGTTTCCTTTGACGCCTCTTCATAATATTAGTTTAGTTTTCTTAAAAGTGTCGTTGTGGCCAGTGGTTGTAGGGCCCACTTCTCAAACTAGATTATGAGTTTTAAGGCCTAGAGTTAGAACTAAATAAATTCAATTTATACAATGCAAGTTCTATATTTATAGTTCGTAGTTGCACTTGTATGGTAAAGCTACTTTGTTTCAATGTTTTTACAGTTAAAAGCGTCTACGCAACAGGGTTAAAAAATACACCGCTTTTTTTTCAACTAAAATCATTGATCACTGAACTAGAAAATAGTTTTAGGCACACTTTTCTGGAGCATACAGTGGAGTTAACCCTTTTTAGGGTTCCGTAGCCAAATGGCAAAAAACGGAACCCTTATGGATTCGTCATGTTTGTCTGTTCTGCCGTATGTCACAGCCACTTTTTTCCGAAACTATAAGAACTATACTGTTGAAACTTGGTAAGTAGATGTATTCTGTGAACCGCATTAAGATTTTCACACAAAAATAGATAAAAAAACAATAAATTTTGGGGGTTCCTCATACTTAGAACTGAAACTCATTTTTTTTTTTCATCAATCCCATACGTGTGGGGTGTCTATGGATAGGATAGGTCTTCAAAAATGATATAGAGGTTTCTTATATAGTAAAATAAAATTGTATCGTAAACGTTTTGTGTTATAGGATCGTAATAAAATATACCTATTCTCGTCGCTGTAGTTGACACATGTCGCAACAAATTAATACTAAACGAATATGTTTACAATCTGGATTTCAGATATTCAATGACAATTCATTTAAAACAGTTATTTTACTCGTGTGATTTTATTATATACTAGCAACCCGCCCTTGCTTCGCACGGTGTTTACGACTTGACAAAACATGGAGATTCCTTTTCATATGACAGTCTAACATTACGCTAGGAATACACATGGCCTGTAACTTGCAAAAAAGTATGCAAGTAGCTGACATACCAGTATTGTATTCACCAATATGAAGTTGTTATGACACACGGCATGCAAGTTCCAGGCATATGTATACCGGGCTTTAATGTATTATGCACATAAAACTTCCAGTAGTAATACCAACTTGTTTTTTTTTTGAGTTACCTTCATATACCTCTTCCTAGCTTGGTCAGCTTTCAGTCTAACCAGATACAGCTGAATCTGTACTTTATATGGAGCAACTTCCTATCTGACCTTCACAACCCAGTTACTGGGTAACACGATATCCAATTTTTTTGCGTGAATAGTGTAAAACCTTGAATGCCAAGGTTGCTTGGTGTTTTTAGCGATATGTCAAAGCTCTTTAACGACGCCACACATGTCGTGGAAGCTGACACTTATCTTGGAGATTAGCTCCGCTTAGATGCTAGATATAACCTTAAAAGATAGAAGAAAAAATGTAGGTTAAAATACACTTGAGGACACGTTTTTTAATCTACTTCTAAAATTGAGCGTGCATATGTGAAATTCATTTTATTATTTTGATATTTCGTACAAAAAACATAACGGTAGAAATATGATCATATTTTTTGTTTGTGTTGGGAGTTTGTGACGTGGTACTCGTACTATAAAAATTATTCTTGTATTTTATAGAGTTTTCCTAACAATTTATCCCGTATGTTGCACCTGCCACGTTTTGTCTCTGCATCACCCTAAGGTTGACTGGTGCAAAATGCCTCAGGCATTAAGCCCGCCTTTGTACAGTATCTGGAGGCATGGTAGTGCCTCCGCCAAGTCGAGCACAAAGCGGCTTTGTGCATAAAGTTTTAATAAATAAAAAAATACTCGTACACTGAACTATCACTCTTTCATATCTTTCTAACATCTGTACCTAGTATCTACCTAAAATCATCATTATCATCATCATTTCAACCGAAAGATGTCCACTGCTGGACATAGGCCTCCCCCAAGCCCGCCATTTCGACCGGTTCTGTGCTTCCCGCATCCTACCCAAAATATTCAATTTAAATTAACCTTCAATCTTGTGAAAATTAATGTAAAATATGAATGTAAATAACACTTAAATACAAACAGAAAATTTGCTGCGAACATTCAAAGTTCCAAGTTAATTAATCTTTTCATAAATCAGTGATTAAAATGTTTAATTCTTCATAATCCTTGTTTGAAACTGTTAGGGCTGATTTTTCAATCGACAGATAATTTTAATTCGTAGAATAAAACTGACCCTGTATTCCCGTTGTCCCCGTTTAACAGAGGAACTGTCGAAAATTCAAAAGTATTCCTCGGATAAAATGATCTGACATTGGAAAAATCAGCCCTTAATCAAAGAAAACTAGTTTAATAATAATAATCGTTTATTTCTTAATAAAAAATTACAATACGGAGGTATCGTTGGTCTCAAACTAGGCACGGCCTGTGTCTTGGGCACCATTACATAGGTACAATATTTTGATAATTTTGGACAAAATAAGTATAGTAAAGTTGAGATTGGCTACAGTTAAGCTAGTTAGCCTCATCGGGACTACAAGACTACAAGTTACAAAAAATGTTTCAATCAATTAATTATAAGTTACAGGTATTTATTCAGAGCCTGGATACCCTTACTCATTCAGATTCTAGAATATAATTAAATTAGCTTTATTATCTTGCAAATCAGTCTGATCCATAAAATACAAGCGACGACGCTTAGTTTGAACATTGTATTAATACTTTAATGAATAAAATTTATTATTATCACTATCTTTTGCCCGCGCCTTCGCCTGCATGGAGGTCAGAAATAATGTGTGAGAACAAGTAGAGTAGAATTTGATTTGTGACGTCTTAAACTAAAATATTAAATATACCTATATTATATATATGTCGCAGCCAACTGGTTTAATTAGGCGTTTTTAGTTAACCGCCCAGCCTTTTAACTGAACGGCGGCCGTTCAACTAACGGCTTAAATGATATTCAATTATAGTTTAGGTTAGAACTGTAACCAATCACGCGCGAGCCGAATTGGTCGCAGTAGCCAGGGCACCCCGGGGGCACCCCGCGGGCAAATGGGTTAAGTTAGAACTGTGATCAACCGCGTGCGAACCGAGAGAGCGAAGCGAGGCGAGCACTAGTTCCAAAGGCCAGGCGGTTAACTAAATAAACATAATTATATGAATTCTCATATTTAAGAGAAAAGGTAATGCTTTTTAAATATCGTTTTTTTTTTCTTAAATTTGTTTGGCCCCGCAATACGGATAGCATTCGCTGATATTATATTGTTGTTACCTGTATAATTGCCAAGAAGTTATTCACTGTTCATGTTTATGGATACCTAATCATAATCACAAGTGCTATCTAAAAAGTTTAATATTATAAAGTGAAAAGATTTCATCTCTTGTATCTTTGTTACGCTTTCACGCTAAAACGGATAAACAGATTTGGATGAAATTTGACACATGGGTAGACCATGATCTGGATTAGGACAGGGGATACTTTTTACTCGATATTTCGACGGGGTCATGACTTATGCAGGTGAAACCGCGAGGCGCAGCTAGTCTACAAGTAAAACGGTCGTAGCTTACTATCGATTTGCTAAACGATCTATAATTAACAAATTCACTTCTGTATCTCCTACGGAAACAAAGTTTTTCTGTCAATCAAACTGACATTGACATGTGACAAATGTTCGTGCTTTCTTTATTTTTATATCTACCATAAACGACAGACTAATTTAAGAACTCCTTTGTATACCAAAATACAAGCTATAAAAGCTAGATCTAGTTGCTACGAAGACTTGTCAGCATTCCTCTGAGCATTCAATTCTATCGCTTAATAGATTGAAGACAGTTAATTAGTGCTGAAAGACTTAATTAAAGTTAGCAATATTATTATAAGAACTTAACTGAATTGAAGGTTGTCAACGAAAAGATGATTGATATTATGATACCTATTATAATATTATAGTAATTTATATAAATTGAACAAAATCGGGTTATTTAGTGCATTTATAAGTCAAGAACGGCTGGACCGTCTCCACCCTGAATAGCAAAATAACTAATAAAACATCGAAAAAAATCATAGATTTTCGTCTACATTTTGTATGGAACGGCTTTTTTGAAGATATCTCGAGAACGGATTTACTAACTTCGATGGCGGTACGAAGTTTTCCAGGTCAGTTAGTATTATACAATGTGTCCGGTCATGGACTAGCTATACTTATACCTATAGCAACTATTCTAGTACACAAATTCATTACATACTAGGATCCAATCCACTTCCCCGCTATTTGGCAGCCATTTTGTTTTTTTTGTTGAGATATTCTCTACGTGTGTACAAAAAAGTCATATCTCTCAATGTTTCGGTCCTACTGAGGTAAAAGTAGGCTTATTCGAAGGGCAACAATATTGTCTATCGTTTACATTTCGACCCAATGGGTTCACATTATCGTAACTATAAAAAAAAAATCCAAAAAAAAGATCAAAAAATTATGCCAATCAACAAATAGATTAAGAAAAGTAAATTACTGCAAAAACCACCCCTAGGACACTTTTTTTCTTTTTCCTAGATCGACAGATTTTGAGCTAAGCTACAATAGGTACAACATTAAATGAAAATTAATATTCTAGTGAATTGGACCCTCGTATATATAATATATATAGTGTATTTGTGTTAGTTGTTATACGGCTAGTCCATGACCGGACACATTGTGTAATATACTACACACACACTACTACTTTACTATTATATTATTTAATTAGTTTTTGCTTTTGTTCTCTGAGGACGAAGGCAGAGCTGTAGGTATAGCAACTATACTCACAATATTTCACCCATATGTTATACGACCCACGGCCACGTAATCGCCGATATTCCCCGATGAGGATAGGCAGATGTATCTATGCATATAAAACACTGTTCAACTGTTAAGTTATAGTTCCAAGAAATAGGGGATGAGACCAGTGCTGTTAAATGTCAGAAATTCTGATTTTCGGTTGCTAAGTACTGAGAATTGCATAATGAAAAAACATCAATTTATCTTGAACATTAGGTACTGACATTTGTGAAGGAAAACACCGTCAGGACACCTGGACTTATAGTTGTTAGCTATCGGCAACCTGTCCTGATCAAGCGTGGTGACAATGCTCATACCTTCTCTGTATGAGGGTCTTCTCATACAGAGAAGGTATGAGCATTGTCACCACGATTGACTGCCACTGCACAGCAAAGGTGTCTGTCTACCTTTGCTGTGCAGTGGCAGTCAATCAACTCAGCCTATCGCAGTCATTCCTCTCCCTTGCTGCGCCACAACACCCTATTTTCCGTCTTCCGCATCCAGTCTGTCCCAGCCACCTTTTTGAGGTTCCCGGTACATCTAGCTGGAGGGCGTCCCAGACTACGCTTGCCGTTACGCGGTCTCCACTCAAGGACTGGTAATCTCCACCGGCCATCGGTCCTTTGACAAACATGGCCGGCCCACTGTCACTTCCGTAACAAGCTGGTAGTATTACTATAAAAACAATTAGCTCAACCTGGGTGTGATCTACAGGACCACACGCTCAACAGTTGCGCTTGCGACCACTAGTCCAACAAAATGGTGAAATAAAAATATAATTTTATTTAAATTAGACAAAGACGCGCTCGCTTATCTGGTTTTATTTATTCCTGAACCAAAGGATAGTGTGATTACCTGACAAATTGTTAGAATGACTTTAGAATTTTTCATAAAAATTAAGAATTTTTACTCTATTTCATAGTTCGAAGAATAGCAGGAAAGACAACATCGCGAAGTATTTCTTCATTTTCTAAAGGAACTTGATATTTTGTTTTTATTTGAACTCTCCTTACTTGCCTTCTTTTAAAGAATATTTTGTACAACTTTTACGTTAATATTTTCAAAACTTTTACTGCATCTGTGTACTTTAAAATATTCAAAAGCAAGGGTTAAGTGTTTAAATTTGATTGCTTCATTTCCCCCGCGTTTCCTTTAAATTTTGATCACGAATTGACTATTTCACCCTTTTTATTTATCAGGCTTGTACCCGCATAAATAAACAACAAAAACGCAAGTTCTCGTGGAGTTAGTATAATCTCCGTAATCACCTTAGAGCCGCCTGAAATAATGTTATCAAACTTTTGAAAGCCCTGTCCTTTAATGTTTTATTAGTAGGTTCAACTCCAATTTTTTGCTTCCTTCCAAAGTTGTAAAATAAAACTGTCGCATTTAGTGTAGTCTTAAAAGAAAATATTAATCTTTTATTATTTCGAACTTTCCGAAGGTTTTAACGACACTCCAACCAACACTTTATTTTGATAAATGAAATTATTTTTACTTCTATCTATAAAGACACAAGTAAATATTTTGGAGGAAGTTTCATATGTAAAATCTGATCTAACAAAGCATTAAGGCCAGTTTTCCACGAGGCTACTTACAAGTAACATGTTACAAACTCAACTCACTAATGAGTAGCCAGAATGTCCACAGCTCTAGTATTTCAATGGCCGTCCACGACGCGACTTATTATAGCGTTATTAAAGGTGCGGGTTTTTTCCCAGAAGAGCGGTGACCGCCACATGTGGCCGTAAATGAAAAAGAACATTTTCGAAATGACTTATTTAAAAAAAGATAACTGGAAATCTCTGTTTCTATGGAAAATTTAAAATCGATCTAATTTGGCTGAAACACTATTTTTCGAAAATGTTCTTAAATAACTTTTTAGACCTTTGTATCCTGCTTATGCGTATGAAATTTCATTAAAATCAGTTCATTCTATCGAAAAACAAGGGCTTGAAAGTTTGTATGAAATGCCGTACGGCGTAAACGCTCCTAACTAGTATGTGAGTTGCGTCATGTACGGACCACCATTGAAATACTAATGCCGAGTCATTAAGGCTGATCAGTGATTTGAGTTTGTAACACGTTACTTTTGAGTAGCATCGTGGACGATAGGCCAAAATTCTTATTAAGCAATAAAAAAAATCATGTATATTTTCTTACTTCGCAGAATTCCAATTTATCATAATCAAAACGAGCTTCGAATCGTTCAGCACGACATCGACAGTACGGTTCAAATATTAAAATCATTCAGTTCGGATGTAACAAGTGGCCCAATTTACTTGGAAATCTATCTTAGACACGAAACGATATCATTACGGGGTGCAGTTGGACACTTCGTCTCCTTGGGGCTTGAAGAGCGTCTAGACACGCACATTTATCATTATAATATCTTATTCCAAGGTTTTTTCGTGACACTTTTATGGTTGCAAAAGTAAGTTGTTGCGACATTTCTGGGCACTGTTAACTATTGAAGATGTGAACAATGTTTTACGTAATTTGTTTTATTGAATAAACCCAAGTGTACGCAAAAAGCGCATATTTTGCGTACGGGAGTACCTATGGCAGTGGGCAGGGCAATTTGCTAGCAGAACAGATGGCCGATAGTGCCAAAACGTTCTGGAGTGGCGACCGCGCACGGGAAGACCACAAGGTGGACCGATGACCTCGTGAATGCCGTAGGAATCCGCTGGATGCGAGAAGCGGCGGTGCACGATAAGTACCTACAAAACACGCCTGCTTACTCCCAATATTGTTAAAGTAAGCGGGCGTTACTATGGCACATCGGGTTTTTAAAAAGTTTGACTTTGTCAAGCATCGTCTCTGTCATCACTCATACCTGTTTTTTATCTAAAGCTCGAAAACCAATAATTATGACAGATTTTCCACCGAACCGCACGTTACGAAATTTTGTTTCTGTGTGGTTAGTGGAAGTGCTCAGGAGCCGTTCGTCCAAGTGCGGTTCAAATCAGTGCTCTGAGTGGAATACCTCTGAAGAAAACAACTGGATACATTTGTTTTTTTTTTTTGCGGATGGGAAATCATCAAATGACCCCACCCGCTCTGGGTGCTCCGGAAGGGAGTGTCAGACTCTTACTGACTAAAACCCACCCGTGTTCCTTCCTTAGCCCTTTATGTTCCGGGCCAGCGGTAACCCTTTTGAACAATCCCGCTGAGATCCATTTGTCTTGAAAGGAGATTTATGTACTACTTGAAGATCTCTAAAATCCAGCATTGTTTTGGCAGATTTTTATTTTTTTTATTGCTATATGTTTATTTATATTACATGTCGATCCCGTGGGGACATCGGGATTAAAAGTAGGCTATATGTTAATCCAAGGTGTCAGCTACCTCCATACAAAATTTTATCAAAATTGGTCTTGCCGTTTGAGCGTAAAGAAGTAACAAACATATAAACACACACACACTCACAAACCTTCGCCTTTATAATATTAGTGTGATTTTTTTTTCTTTTTATTGCTGAATAGGTCTATGATGGACCGAGCGTGCGTAGATGATGCCTAAGGCACTGGAACTCCCACGCATCGACGAAACACAGCAGGCTGTTTGACTCCGGTGGGAGGGTGGTCGCAAACCAGGCGGGCGTTAGTCCTACCACCGCATGGGAAGAATTGGCTGAGTAACTGTTGGCACAAATTGCGCTACTCGAAGAGGTTTCTTCATGCATCCCAACTTTAAATTAATTTCATTTGTCCTTCTTCCAGATAAATAAAATTAAAAAAAAAACTTTTACTTTCAACTTAAAGACATAAAAAGGCACCTACATAAATCCATGGATTAAGTCAGATTTGGTATCCTACATTTTAGTAACAAAATCCCTGAGCAGTATAATTCGAAACCCTGTTTGACTCACATACATATTTATAAAATACGAGCTTCAATCCGTTTCCCTACAAATCCTGTGTATCACAATGGTCAGAACAACAAAAGACATAAAGTGCCAATATGTTCGTATGACCACGGAACAGATAGTTACAGAAGGTTGACTCCATACAAGGTGCAAGAACACATAGAAACGCCCCACGTAAAGCAAGTGCAGGTGCACTCGCGACTGGCATTCCTTGAGATCGCCGTACGTACGCGTCTATGTGTGCGTGCGACTATTTGCGCTCGTTGTATAACGTTGACTTTCTGTACTATTCTGTGGTATAACTGACTACGAACCGTTGCGGAAAACATTGATTTTCAATTTACCGTTTTCGTATATGTAGGTACTAGCTTCCGAATTTGATAAAAAGCCGCCAGAATCCTCATATGACACAAATCGGTGAAAATCTGCTACTTTATACATAATATTAACTAGCTTCTGCCCGCAACTTCGTCCGCGTGAAATTTCACCCTCCTCCTATTCACTCTATTGGGGGTGGAATTTCGAAAAACTCTTTCTTATTGGATAAAGAACACACCCTCTAAATTTCGGGTCTCTAGGACCAGCGGTTTAGGCTGTGCGTTGATATATCAGTCAGGACTTTGAATTTTATATTTATAGATAGAAAATGGACTGGCGTAAAATCTATCGGGGATATGAAAATACCGATCAGAAATGCCTTTCATGTTTATTATTTTCTTGAAGAGCGAAGACAGAGACACTGTTATTGGCATTTTCTGGTGTTAATATCAGAATAGCTTCGTTGTATTTGCTATCGTAACAGATACTGTAGATATGCTTTTATTTTATTAGAAGTACTTAATGCTCGCCTCTATACTTGCTTTTATCCTTGTAACAATTTGTAATACTTACTACATACATTATGGAATAAGAAAGAATAAACCTAGTTTGCTGAACTTCAAAGGAAAATGCCGTCAAATCGAATGAATGATGACGATGAATGGTGGAGGAATCGCGAAGTTATCACACAAAGACTACCTCAAGAAAAAGCACCTGAATGTTTTCGTTAATAAGGATTTTAATTATATTTAAATAGTTCAGATGAAACCAATATTTAAAGTAACGTCATCCGTCACGGCGCAACAGAACAAATGCAATAAGTCACAATAAAAATGTTTTTTTTTTATCGGCTCTGATCTCTTTATTAAATACTAAAAATGTATTCCAAAATAATAATTCAAATGAATACGACGCTACGATAATTATGACCTAAAGATTTTTTGACACGAATAAAAATATACCTAATATTATATTTAGTAAATACTTAAATAGTAAATCGATGTCGGTAGGTACTTACAAATTATTGTAACTTTCTATTTTCATCTGCTCAAACAATTTATAAAGTAAAGTAACAATAAAAAAGATATCATGTACGGAAAATATTTCTCTCTCAGAATACAGATGTGTATACTTTATTAAACAATATAATAAATTGATGTAATTCGTATCTTTTGAGGTTTATAATACTCGGAAAAATATTTTCTTGGATTTCAGATAATAGCCGAAATAAATGGCGTAGTTCCGACCGTAATGTGTGGTTTACTTTTCTTTATTTGTTGTTGTTGTTACTTTTCTTAGTGTTTCAACCTGAAATTAAGTGTGGTTTAATAATGAGGTAAAACTTTTTAATAGGCAATATTCATTCATTCATTCCTATAATTGTTTTGAGATCATAAAATCCAATTTGTTATTTTTAATTAGGTACATAAACAACTTAAACACTAGTGTTAGTACATCCATAATATTTTTTAGTTAGAATTCTAACAAAAAATATTAGACCTAATAACAAACCTAATAAAAAATAATAGACCTTTAACCGGTTGAATGCCGTAATTACAGAAACAATTAAAAAGCCATTGTGTCTCGCGTGGATCTACGTTCCGGCATACTAAGGGTTAGGGTAAACTTGCCTAATTCGTACCCCTTAAGAGAAAACCATCATATTTAGAAAATTAGGAAAGATAAATTAGTTTTAATTAAAAGTAATTATTGTTTGCTAAATGTTTTATTGCTTCTATAATCAAATTTAACATAAACTTTATAAACTTCTCAAAAATAAACAATTTAAAAAAAAACTAAAAAAGTACGATTTAAGACCATTCATCCCAAATCGTACTTACTATAACCTTAATTCGTACTTTGAGATCTATTCATTGGTATACAGTATTGAGAATCAGCATCGTAATTAACAATGTGTTATTAAAATAAGTAGTAATTCTTAACAAATTCGACGGATGGTCTTCGCCAATTCTCGGCAATCATAAATACTTTTCCTAAATCGTACCAGTACGTTTTAAGAACTTAACTAAGTACGAAATAGGAGCAAGAGCCAAACAAATTTTAAATTTACCGCCAAAAAAATTGACAACAGTCACGAGTATGATAACACGTCAGATGAAATCCCAAAGGTACACATTAATACGTATCAAATCGTAAAATAGGTTATACACGACCCTATTTGAATAAAATTCTTACGAAATGTGTAAAAATATTACAACAATAGTTGAAAAAATCTTATTTTTTCAATATTTCTTTTCGAGAGCAGCTTCACGAGTGTTATCTGTCAGGTGGTGAAATGGCCGACTGTTATTTCTATGTTTTGACACTAGAGGCGCTGATAGCTGTTACCAAAGCCGAGTTTTAAGTGGAGTACGAATTTGGCGTAAGTACGAATTAGGCAAGTTTACCCTAAAGGTCTTAAAACTATGTTAGTATTACACTACAGACTAAGGGCAGGTGGTTTCAAGTCCACTTGACGCACGCGTATACATCAAAAATGGCGCTGACTATAGTCAAATAAAAAAACTGGCCAAGTGCGAGTCGGACTCGCACACGAAGCGTTCCGTACCACAAAAACGCCGAAAAAAACACGTTTGTTGTATGGGAGCCCCCCTCAAATATTTATTTTATTTTATTTATATTATATATTATTAAAGTAAAAATACAACTGAGTATGTTGTGAATATTTCAAGTGCCTACCTGTTGCCATTATTGATATCGAGCAAAAAAGGGCAAAAAAAATCGCGTTTCTTGTATGGGAGCCCCCTTCAATATTTATTTTATTTTGTTTTTAGTATTTGTTGTTATAGCGGCAACAGAAATACATAATTTGTGAAAACTTCAACTTTCTAGCTACCGCGTTTCTTGAGATACAGCCTGGTGACAGACAGACGGATGGACGGACGGACGGACGGACGGACGGCAACGAAACGTCACGACATCACGTCGACGTCGTCGTCCGAAAACGGAACCCTATTACTAGGGTTCCATTTTTACCCTTTGGGTACGGAACCCTAAAAAGCATTGTTTCACAAAATTATGGCCTTACCTTACGTCAAATAATAACGATTACGTAATCGTTATTAAACAACCGGCCCTAAGGTTAACAAAACAATGAGATCAGTTACTTAAAAATACCAAACATTGAGACTAAGCGTAGGGCACTTCTTTGAAAATACCTATAACAACAATACATAAAAATCAGGAAAGGGCAATACGACACTAAATTATATGTTATATATGGTTAAAACTAAATTAGGTACTAACCAAGTTATTAATTTTAGTTAATCGAAGTAAATTTACAACTTTTTGCCTTCTACAACTTTATTTATTTATTTATTTAATACTTCAAGCACGTATGTAGAGAGGCGGACTTAATGCCATAGACATTTTCTACCAGTCAACCTTTGTTGCACACATACAATTTATTATTTCGCTTATGTTTTTCTTTATTTTGTTTGACACAAATAAAATTAGAAATCGTAAATCGAAGACAAATAGGAAGGAAACGAAATATTTGAGATACGTGTGCCCAACGAAACGAAGTCCCAACACGAGTCACGAAACATATTTCTGTCATCACTCATGTCTTATACTTTTTCACAGATATCTGTTTATTTTTACTCCATGCGAAGAACTTTTCCAGGAGTTGAAATACTTCTCTTAGCGCAAGTATTTCAATATACCTGAAACTTGAAAATATTTATGAAATATTTGAAATTTTAACTCAGCGTATATAAGGATTCCTAAAAGAAGTTTCGGACCTTTGTTAATGTTTTTATTTTTGTTGAAGTTCAAAGGAATTGCGATGGAGTCGATATCTTGTGTAATAAAAAGCAGAGGTATTTGACCTGCTATTGTGAGCTTAGGAACATGGCTGTATTTAATTAAGTCTTTTACTTTCCTGAGTAACATGGCTTGTTTTATAACAAAAGTTTTTTGTTCTGTAAATACCTACCTTGTTTTTCTTATGTCAAAAAAGAATCATTATTTTAAGAACTAACAAGTTTTCTTGTATGTACGTAGGTATACAAAGTTCAAAGGGCCCCCTCCCTCTCACAATGAGGAGGCCTGTGTCCCAGCAGTGGAAACGTTATTGGCTCATTATGCTATGCTATACAAAGGTCTCATAGTTTTGCCGCTTTTTTGTCAAATCGGTTTAAAGAAATTTATTTCTGACATAGTTCACTTAAATATGAGAAACTGGACAAAATATCTTAGTTAATTTATTTTATACTAGCTGCACCCTTCGGTTTTACCCTCGTAAATGTCGATCCCTTGGGAATACCTAGACTACTAGACTGGCCTGTTGGTCTAGTGGTCAGTGACTATGACTGCTATGCCGGAGGTCGTGGGTTCGATTCCCACCCAGGACAAATGTTTGTGTGATGAGCATGATCATTTGTTCTGTGTCTGGGTGTCATTTATCTATATATGTATGTATTTAGAAATATATAAGTATGTTTATCAGTTGTCTAGTACTCATAACACAAGCTCTGCTTAGCTTGAGACTAGACGGCGTTGTGTGATAGTTGTGGAATATTATTATTATTATTAATACCGTGATAAAAAGTAACCTATATGTTAATCCAAGGTGTCAGCTACCTCTACACAAAATTTCATCAAAATTGGTCTAGCCGTTTGAGCGTGAAGAAGTAACAAACATATAAGCACACACACACTCACAAACTTTCGCCTTTATAATATTAGTGTGATTTTTTTTTTATTGCTGAACGACGTGAAGTCAAAAGGGGCTCTTGACTTCGATAACGCCTGATGGAAAGCGATGGATGAGGTCTATGATGGACCGGGCGTGCCTAGAAGATGCCTAAAGCACTGGTATTCCCACGCATCGACGAAACAGAGCAGGCTGTTGGATGGTTGCAAACCAAGCGGGCGTTAGCCCTACCACCGCACTGGAAGAATTGGCCAGTCAAATAAAGCGTCGGTCGGGTGTAACTGTCCTATTTACATAGTCGTTCGATCTATCGAGTACATACAGTGAGTAATGGTTTATTATTGTTGGTTAGCCAAATATATTTTTCTAAATGTTCAGTGATGAAGAATCTCTTGTGTTTCGGTAACTTATTTTTACTAAATCTGAGGAGTTTCCGACATGGACAAAGTGAATTACACACCTTCTTTATTCCCATACCTATATTAGTTGCATTAATCCTCAAGAAAAATACAAGTACAGGCTAAACAAACTTGCAAAGACATTAAAAATTCACAACCACTTTCAACTTTCAAGAAACAACCAAGTTGTACACCAACTAAGATGACACTAGAAACAGATGCCAAAACGCTCTACTTCAGCTGAACCGAGCAATAACACAATAAACACAATACCTGCCAACTTTCATACGTGTTCAATAACATTATTGGCAAAGTTTGCCGGAAGCGACCCACATGGCGAAATGTTTGCTGCAAATGACCGCGGTTGTGTGGCGGTCACATGTGGCGGTCGCGTTGCTGTTGCCCGGACAGATACCAGGTTTTCATGCTGAAGATAGCTTGTTTAGGAATTGTTTTAAATGTTTGTGGTCGAAATTAGGAGAGAGTTTTTAGGGTTCCGTAGCCAAATGGCAAAAACGGAACCCTTATGGATTCGTCATGTCTGTCTGTCAGCCTGTCTGTCCGTCCGTATGTCACAGCCACTTTTTTCCGAAACTATAAGAACTACACTGTTGAAACTTGGTAAGTAGATGTATTCTGTGGACCGCATTAAGATTTTCACAAAAAAATTGAAAAAAAACAATAAATTATGGGGGTTTCCCATACTTAGAACTGAAACAATTTTTTTTTTTCATCATACCCATACCTATGGGGTATCTATGGATAGGTCTTCAAAAATGATATTGAGGTATCTAATATCATTTTTTTCTAAACTGAATAGTTTGCGCGAGAGACACTTCCAAAGTGGTAAAATGTGTCCCCCCCCCCTGTAACTTCTAAAATAAGAGAATGATAAAACTAAAAAAAAATATGTGTCGTACATTATCATGTAAACTTCCACCGAAAATTTATTTGAACGAGATCTAGTAAGTAGCTCGTCGGTGAAAATTTAAAAACATGATGGTACGGAACCCTCGGTGCGCGAGTCCGACTCGCTCTTGCCCGGTTTTTTTATCATTACATTTTGAATGAAATTATATATTTTTTGTCTTTCCTTCCTCATACAGGATAACGTTTTCCGCAAGATGAAAGTTTAAAAGAAAAATAAAATGTTTTAATGTCACCATCTGAATAACAATGTGAAAACTTTCCAACGAAGTCGTTTTACTAATTTCAGAGCAGATTCAAAGCCACAGTTGGTTGTTTTATTTTTGTTTCTAATTATTTCGGTAACATTACTTTTAACAGTAAAAACGACGTTATATCCAAGTAAATAATAACACAATGTTGTCTTGTAATATTATTTGTTAAAATAGAGCCACGACAGAGTCTTCATCATGCCTTCTAGCTTCGACTTTATTATTTTCCAAGTGTAAAGCTCCTTGACACGTCCAGGTATCCAACACCGTACCGTACTATATGAAGATCTTACGTAATGGCACTAGGCTACGTCACCAGGTAATTTAAAAGGACTTGCTTGCAACTTACATTTATATTTTACTAGCTGCGCCCCGCGGTTTCACCCGCGTAAATGTCGATCCCGTGGGAATATCGGAATAAAAAGTAACCTATATGTTAATCCAGAGTGTCAGCTACACCCACATACAATTTTATCAAAATTGGTCCAGCCGTTTGAGCGTGAAGAAGTAACAAACATATAAACACACACACACACATACTCACAAACTTTTGCCTTTATAATAACTACTACTATTAGTATGGATTAGTGTGACTACTAGTGTGATGAAAGAAAAACCTAAAAGTTGTTGTAAGAATGTTACAATGTTATTCGGTGGTAAACAAAGCGATGGCCACCAGATAAAGTGACATTCTATAAGCGATAAGGATAATGGAAATGTCAAAAAAAAATTGGATTAACACATAAGCTACCGAATGGCTGAAAGTCACTACCTACTGCCTGGGCCCTTGTTGTTATGTGGTCCCCAACGACTATAGATATCTGCAATAAGTACCAGAGCATTATCTGCCTATAAGTTTTAACAACAGGGACACAGGCCTCCTCTCTGTGACAGGCAGTGGGCCATAATCCACCACGTGGACTAAGTGCGGGGTGGTCACATGTGTTCGATTTTTTGTTTTTTTGGTGTAAGACATGGCCGGATTCCTCACGATGTTTTCCTTCACAGTTTCACTGAGAATAGTGGTGAATACATAGAGTAAAGTGCCTGCCTTAGTTCGAACCAGAGCTAAACCAGATACAAAGCTAAAATATCAAAAAGAATATAACATATTTTTTGTTAAAGATTTAAAAACAACTGACACGAGCGTGGCTTAAACCTGTCACTACTAAGCTACAATATCCCATTATGACATTAATCGAAATTTTAATCTCTTTTTATACATACGAGTATATAAGCCTCGTTGGCATGAAGTTAATTGTTTTTAGATCTACCAAAAAGATATATTTCATAAAGGCAATTCTGAAGTTTTGTTTTCATTTCGATGACTTTGTTCTGTTTGTATACGAGTAGGTAACCTTTCAAGCTCGAGTTTGTACGCAAATAAATATTTCAGATTTTCTGAAACAGATAGAATGGCAGAATTTGGTTGCCATACCAATTTCGCGTTTAATATGTTTCCTCATTACTAAAAAATACATGACGTGTATACGAACAAAGAAAAGAACAAAACAAAAATATATTAGTGGGGTTTAAAGTAAACACATATTAGGTTCATTTATCTGTACCTAGGTACCTATTTTTAAAATCAACTAATATGTGGCAACACCAAGCGGTGACGGCTGACTGAACTGGAGTTGTTTAGAATTTTAAATAATTATTGTAGCTGATTGATTGTAGGCAGTTGTAAAAATAATTAATTAGAGATAAAATCATTATCTACCCAAGGAGCTTTCTGACACGGAAAGTACCTACTTACCTAATATTGTGTGCTCGTATTAATGTGTCTAGCGTGTGCCATAATGAATGATTACCAAAAACGAAGAAAGAAATAATGTCGATAATATAATTATTGACTAATGGCCGAACCCAATAACCTACTTTCAGTTACCTAAAGACAGATCGCTACTGATGGTAGCCTGTATAATCATAATTGCCAGTATCATATAATTATACTGATCGCTACTGATATAGATTATTGGGACGTTAAAACCAGAGATAGATAGGCTAAACAAATTTAAACATCATTGTAAAGCACAAATCTTCTAGTTTATTTTGATACACTTGTAAGATAAATAAAACGAAAATAAAGTACTTATGACATATTTCCTGACACTCGGAAAAACACTTCACATCACTCGCGTCACTCGAGTCAACTAAAGATAAAAAAAACTCATTCAGTTGTTAAGACATCTTACATGCCATTTCGTGTTTTTTTATCTATCTATCTATGCTAGGCTATCCATATAATCCATCAAACTCACCAAATAGTTCCGTATTTTAAAACTAGATGGAACTAATGACGACCCCTCGCTATAAATGGTGTAGTATCCAAAGACGTACGAAGCAACGAGGCAATCGCAATATACGGTTACTTTACCTACTAAATCTTCATTGTACACAAGATGGTTCCTGTTTAGCCAGGGGTCTACTCTCTAAGTCCGTCAACACAGATACGGGCCGGTCTGAAGTAGATGATTCGTCATACTTAGTGTCAAATAATTTTCTCGTCTGTTAGGCAAGCGTATTAAGTGCGCTAACAATGGAAAAAGCAAATGTGTCTCATTAGTAACCGTTGAGCTCATGTCGGGCGTAGGGACAACTGTCAAATCGTGTTGTCATTCATTCTTGCTTTGGGCCCTGAACGGATCATGTGTCCGTAAGTGATACGGAGCAGGAACGACCCCCAGGAAATTACCTGCTAGACCCCCTGAAGGCCCCCGTGATTAAAAACGTTCTAAATCTAGTCGCAATCTCACCTCAGGGACAATCAGAGTAAAAAACTTGTTAAAAATGTTGGGATGTAGAATAGAATAGAAAACTTTTATTTCAGAGAGAAGTTCAAAAAATAATTAAAGGTATTTTTTAATAGATTGAGGCTGAGATCAGGGCCTAAAAAGGTCACTTTGGAGAATCATAAAAGGATAACATTATGAATCGTAATAGCCATATTACGATTCATAATGTTGTCAGTCCGTGTTATTCTTTTTTTCGCTTCACTACGTAGGTATAATCAAAGAGATTGGGATCGGATTGATTGGTATTTTAGCACAGACAAAAAAAAAAAAACTGAAAAATGCTTCACCAATGGGATTTCATACGATTAACTGTCTATTATGTCATCCTTCTATGATTCTGCCAAAGTGGCCTTTTTAGGCCCCCAGATTGTGAACGCTCTTAAAATTACGAGAAGTGCCCCTCTGATCTCACGCTCAGACACACACACACACACACTTCTGGTGGACCACACACACACACTATAACATTCCAAGATTCACACAGACAATAAATTCCGTTCTTATACTAGGTACATAACATATCACCCACGAATTTGTTTCAATACCTTTTCTCGTTCCCTAGTCTCAGATTTATGTGGCCCATTCGTTTCGCTCTGTCACTGGTCACTGTTAATAATGTCCACGTTTATATACTTAGTGATATAGTGGAGAAGTGCTCTTATTGAACTCGCGTCTTTTGTTTTCCGTTTATTTTGGGTAGTCATTGAAAGTCGGTAGTTATTTATATTACTAGTACTTACCTACCTAATGTTTCTATTAGGATGTCGTTTGTTGCTGGTCTTATGAATGGATACCGAAATTATTGAAGACTGCCAACCTTTTTAAGAGTTTTTGTTTCAACAATGTACTCGTAAAATACTAACAGTTTTTTACATCGGTGTGTTATCGCACGAGTACGCGATTGTCGCAATCTTTTGTATAAATTACTAGATGTCAGAAAATATCCCACACATATTCGCTGACACACGGAAAAACACTTCACAATACTCACGTCACACGAGTCAAGTAAGCTAAAGATAAAAATTCCAATTGTTTTTCGGTAAATCTGTTTAACCGTTTTTGGGACAATCCTGTCTGGATTAAAATTATAAAAACTATATTCTCCACATTTATTATATTACTGTATTAGTTAATAAGATTCACATTCCTAACTGCATCAAACCAGCAATACACTAATGTGTAGATATAACTACTATTGTATCAAGTCCACAAACACACAAAATTTGGTTAAATTATCTAATTAGTAGGTAACTCAAAATTCAAAACCAGATTTCAGCAACAATTTGGCATAATTTTAATGTGATATGAAACTATTTACATTATCTAGTCACAGTTAGTATTCAAATAAAACTAGATATTATATGAACTTCTGGTGTTCCACAGGGTTCAATCCTGGGGCCACTGCTTTTTAATATATATATAAATGACATTGGGAAATGCTTTTTAAGTACAAAATTTCTTATGTATGCTGATGATTTGAAAGCATTTAAAACCATTACTACTATAGAAGACTGCTTAAATTTTCAAGAAGACTTAGATAGGTTCTCAGCATATTGTCTTGACAACAAACTACACTTAAGCATCTCCAAATGTCATTATATAAATTTCACAAAAAACAAATCTTTCACAAATTTTAAGTACAGGCTAAATAATGCCTTGCTAAGTAATACCTCTATTGTAAGAGATCTTGGTGTTCTACTGGTCAATAAGTTATCGCTTAACCAACATGTAGAAAGAATTGTTAATAATTCATTTAAGATGTATGGTTTTGTCATGAGATCATCCACTGAGTTCAAACGGCCCTCCACCTATCTCTACTTATACAAGACGCTTGTACGCTCACAGCTCGAATATGCGGTTCCTGTCTGGAACCCGTTTTACAAAAAATATATAGATATGATCGAGAAAGTCCAGCGTAAATTTCTTCGAGCCATGTACTATAGGTGCTGTAAAAGGTGTTTGTCATATTCACAATTGCTAAGCAAATATAACATGTTAACATTAGAATCTAGACGTAAGTACCTAGAAGCCAACATACTACATGGTATTGTTCATAATCACTTTGATTCCATCGATCTCACGAGTAAGCTATGTTATGTGGTCCCCCGCACTGTAAATAAGCGTAGTGTCCGTGCGGGTACATTGTTCGCTGTTAATACCTGTCGGACTAATTCAGGTTTGCGTTGCCCTGTTCGTCGTATAGTGGAGTCTTATAATCGTAACTTCATTGATATTGATATTTTTGTATGTTCCAAATCGAAATTTAAGTCTAATGTTTTTAAAATTTTATCTAATGATGATAAGAAATAGTGTGAGTCCTTTATTCTAAATTTAATTTACTTCAAACATTTTAATTATTTTTACTAATGAATTGTATTGTACTGTCAAATCCTTTTTTTTTTTTTCCTGTCTTCATTCTTATTTGTGATAATAAGGAACAATCCCTTAACCTTATCCAAATATTAATTTATATATATATTTTGTTTTTAATAATTAATTTATTATATTGTTTTAATCATCAATTTGTTTATATAACTGAGTAATGCTAATCTAGTGGCACTTTTAACTTATTCTAATTGTGTTAATATGCGGATAATGTAGTGGGCTGCAATATTGTTAATACTACTTATGTGTCTAATTGTTATTTGTAAACATTTTATATTGTAGCTGTTTATTGTCCCATAATAAAATAAAATAAAGTCGTTTAAGTGTATTGATCTGAGATTTGTCTGCTTTGATACCGGACTGTGTTTGTGGAAGACTTTGAGGTTATGTTTCAAAGCGACCAGTATCAGCCTGAGATATACGAGTATTGCTGTAAGGATCTTTTGGCTCTCGAATGACGCTGACAAGGGGGCGCTGTTGGTAAATATTTATGCAATGGGATTAAAAACTGAAAGCTCATCATAGGTGGCAGCACTGTTGCCCGTCCATAAACCGCCTTTGTTTTGTCTATGTTTACTTTTGTGTCACAAATTAAACAAAAACTAAAAAAAAATGTATACGACTTGGAGTGTAGCAATATTAAAAGACGAGTTAAGGAAAATGGAAGCGTCTACCACTTGGTAAAAAAGTAGATTTATTTGGCAGAAAAGTAAATAAGTTATGAACATTTTACTATAATACAAGATATTTAGTTATCTTAGCTTAGGTATTAGTGGCAACTCTAACATGTAAAATAATGTAACTGCCTTTCGGTCTATATTATTGTAAACCTGTTTCTATATGCTAATTTTAAAGGTGCAAATAAACATTTTTATTTTTTATTTTATAATTTATAGGTTATTTTAGTTGGTTGACTTTAAGTCCTTTTTTTGTTAAAGACTGGAAGTGTACAAAAGGCAGTACCTAATAACCTGATCGGAGTTGAAAACCAATTAGAGGTTGATCTTCCTAACTGAAAAACTTCAGAGATGATAATTCTAGCACTCAGCTAATAATATAATAATAAAAACATACACGCTCCTATAATACAATAAATTTACATAGTATCACACCACAGGTGCCTGTAGGTAATGAAAACAGACTTAGTTCTCTTGGGAGCATCACCTATAGGTAAGTATACGAATTTCTCCTTTAAAAGTGTTCAGGTTTAAAAAGGTTAGCACGTAGTCTCGACGAAATATTGAATTTCCAAATTTTTTCTCCCATAGTTTTCGTCTTCTAACGTCTTTGGCAAACACATGGGTCCCCGTATTTTTGCAGTCAACAGCTGCGTAAAAGGGGCATATTTATTAAGTACCTACATATGCGTAAAAGAAGACGCTTCTTTAAAAAAAAAATATGGATAGTGACAGCTAGCTGTCAAATTCTTAAACACGCAGTAGTAGTGACATAAGTCAGTAGCAGTTTTTATCCTCATTGTTTTGTGAAATGTATTAAGAAAAAAAAGTAATTTAAAAAAATTAAACCGACTTCAAAAAGAAATGAACTCAAAATTATGAAATAACTTTAATTTCGGAAGTCGGTGTCTTGGGATCTGTATTTTAGTTTTAGTTTTTTGCCACCGACTTCCGAAATTAAAGTTATTTCATAATTTTGAGTTCATTTCTTTTTGAAGTCGGTTTAATTTTTTTAAATTACTTTTTATTTGGTAATTTTTAGTTGTTGCACTAGAATTTGACCAAGGTTTTGAGATGTTTTCGCTTTGACACTACACCCGTAGCTCGTATCAATAAGCCAGGCCGTCACACTTTCACGTCTTAGTCCATATCTTGAAAATTACTGAATCGATTTTGATGAAACTTGCACTGTTCCCTAAGTTGAAGTAAATGTAAGCCAATAAAAAAAGAATGGTCACGATCCGATTAATAGTTACGGAGATATGCGTGGACAAACATACATACATACATACATGCATACATACATACATACATACATACATACGTCTATAAAATTTTGTATATTTGTTTGGAAGCCCTAATAGATTGTCATATGTGAATATAATGCAATTCCAATAATATTACATACATACGTATCGAATTGATAACCTCCTTTTTTTTGAAGTCGGTAACAAGATGGCGGCGCTCTTTCCGATTTCGGCCAAGCAACAAAAGTTCCTTGATACTTACTACTTGATACTTATATGGTTTAAATGCTGTATTTTATACTGGTAATAGTTGTCAAGACAAGTATTTTCTTCATATAAAAACAGAAAGTTAAATAAAAATCTTAAAATTTATCAGAATATGAGCAGACTCGCAACTCCCGTTTAAAAATCGACCTGACTTTTCCAAACACACAGGTTTTTTTTTTATTCCTTTCCAAATCGAATCGGATCCAATGCCAAAGTGATGCCTAACCACTTTTTTAAGCCGTGCATTGGCTTTTATGGCTAAAAAATTGAGGGCACTCCTATATTGCGTACCTACTAAATAAAAAAAAAAACCTAAAAACTTACCATTCAACCCGATTAATTACTTTAGTAGTCCATAGGTGTAGCTAGCTAGTAGGTACCGCGGTATTTTACGCGACTACTTTTGTTCGAGGTACTTTATTGCTTTACTTAGCAAAAAGTCCTCTCGGATACAAAGGTATTAGTTATGAATGGGCGGCCAGACATTGTTCTTCTATCGTATCTTCATTGTTCTTTTGTCGGATTTTTTTTTTGCGGATGGGAATTCATCAAATGACCCCCTCCTGCTCTGGGTGGAGCGGAAGGGAGTGTCAGACTCTTACTGACTAAAACCCACCCGTGTTCCTTCCTTAGCCCTTTATGTTCCGGGCCAGCGGTAACCCTTTCGGACAATCCCGCTGACCCGGCAGGCTTCGGCCCTATGGGGCCCCTCCTCGATGCTGACATCTCTTTGAGGCGCGCGTGGAACACGTACGCGCCGTCCGGCACGGTCCTGGTCCTGATCGGACGGTGAGCTACCCTTTACTCTCCGCTCGCAGGCCCGCGCCTACGGTGGCCGGGAGTCGTCGCGCGGCTCCCGACGCCCGGAGCGTCTCCCGCGGCGGCTGGGACGGGAGGCTCTCTCCCTGAGCCGTCCCGCCACCTCTTTCGCTAGCATGACTGCTTCGCAGAAGGAGGTGACTGCCTCCCACTCCCTCTCGCCCCGGACCATGGCTTGCACCAGGGCCGGGCGCGAGAGGTCGCCGCCGCTGCCGATCGCCTCTACGAGGACACGGCGGTGCTCCGCCCAAGCGGGGCAGACCTCCACCATGTGCTCCATCGTGTCCTCTGGACGTTCTTTTGTCGGATTGAGCTTAGATAATAATTTTATCAACATAAGATTATTTTTAATTTGAAAATTACCGCCTACTCCGCTCGCCGACATAAGGCTCTCTCTTTTCTTCAATTCGCCTACTCTTTGCACGTTATTCGTGTTAATTTCATTGATGCGAATGTTATAGATATTCTTAGCTGCCTCGGCTTATTTTTATTTTTGGATTGTTGTTTTCTTGCTATTTGCTGTACCTACTTTGGACGCTTTTAACGTGTACGTCTTTTTTACATCGTTCTCACATATAATTTTAAATTCAACATTAATGACGTAACTAATATTTTTGTAAAAATATAATTTAAAAGAGTGTCCATGGAGTTTCTTGTCCGTTCTTCTCCATAGGTACCTAAGCTTTGGAATGGGCAACTAGCTTCATATTTTCTGACTGACCGACTTCTTGACAATTTAAAAGTGCCTGTAAATGGTTTAATTGAAATATATGCTTTGAGTTTGAGTTTATGATCCGTGACCTCAGCAAATGACCCCTGCGCTAACAGTTCTTTAAGTAAAGGTTGCTCCAAGATGCTATTATAGAAAATCTATATATATAAAAGAAAGTCTGTTAGTTACACCACTTATAACTCAAGAACGGCTGAACCGATTTGGCTGAAAATTTGTAGGGAGGTAGCTTAGAGCCAGGAGACGGACATATGATACTTTTTTTTTTATTATATTTTTTTTTTTTATAGTAGGTGTAGGGTAGGGGTAGGGTAGGAGTAGGGTAGAAGTAGGGTAGGAGTAGTGTAGGAGTAGTGTAGGAGTAGGGTAGGAGTAGTGTAGGAGTAGGGTAGGAGTAGTGTAGGAGTAGGGTAGGAGTAGGGTAGGGTAGGGGTAGGGTAGAAGTAGGGTAGGAGTAGTGTAGGAATAGTGTAGGAGTAGGGTAGGAGTAGTGTAGGAGTAGGGTAGGAGTAGTGTAGGAGTAGGGTAGAAGTAGGGTAGGAGTAGTGTAGGAGTAGGGTAGGAGTAGTGTGGGAGTAGGGTAGGAGTTGGGTAGGAGTAGTGTAGGAGCAAAACAACGTTTGCCGGGTCAGCTAGTTGTAAATAAATAAATAAAAAGGTTTAATGAAATTGAAATAATTATGTTCATGAAATGAAAACGCGAAACCGTAGACGTGTATTAAATTAATGTCGCCATTAAATCGGTACGCTGTATAATGAGTGCTTAGACATACAATATTTTCTATACATAAGCTATTAAACCGCGATAAAAGATATGTAAAAATTTGTTCAAATTTTTTTCTCAGAAATAATTAATTGATCGAACATTTATTCTGGCTGTAAATTGTGAACTGCAAATTGCTAAGTATGATATATCTGAAAATGTTAATGGTGTAAGTACTTACCTAGTAAATAATGAATCTATAAATAATTTCAGCAGAACGTTGGCTTAATTGATTGATTATATAGTCCATACTTAATAATATAAATAGAAAGGGTGTCTCTCTGTTACCTCTTCACGCTTAAACCGATGAACCGATTTGGATGTGGTATAGAGATAGTTTGAGTCCTGGGAAAGGATTTAAGAAACTTTTTATCCCGATATTCCCACGGGATCGACACTTATGCGGGTGAAACCGCGGGGCGCTTCTAGTAACTTATAAGCCCGTAAAATTGTATTGCCTGCCTTGTTGGTCTAGTGTGCGCAAGCGCTACTGCTAAGCATGAGGTCCTGGGTTTGATTCCAACGTCGGACAAAGTGTTATTGGGTTTTTCCATTAGGAATTTCTCAATAAGAGCTCCGAGCTCCTACTGAGAAATCCTTGTCCTCCCTCCTATTCCTGTCATTTCTGTCTGGATTTATGCCCGGTTAATGGCAATGGGCTCGCCCCCTATTACATGGGCCTTAAACATAACTGGCGAAATGAGGGTGTACCTCTGCCTATACCTTTTTTTTTTATTTAGGTGTGAAATTATCAAATAACTTCTCCCGCTCTACGTGTCAGACTTTTACGCACTAAAACGCAGCCGTGTTCCTTCAGTTGCCTCTGCTTAACCCTAAGGGGATTACAGGCGTGATGTTATGTCGTTTAACATTGTATTAGTTGAAAGTTATTAGTTTATATTTGGGGCAGCTGCAATTCTACTTAATAAAGATTAACATCTCTAACTTTAATCCTTTACTAGTTACTGAAACAATTGAGTATCTAAAGCAAAGTTTTGGTGACATTTCAAAGTCCATGGCATTAATTGAAGCTTAGTTAATATAAATAACACTGTAATTCCAGTGTTGTTTATTAAGTCAATAAAGCCGATTCAAAGTCTTAATTCTGAGGAATTCGTATTGAGTATTAAGCTGAAGCTGTGTTGTTTATTGGATAAGTTTTAATTAGAACTGATGAATACATTTTGTAATCGTCGATCCATCTGTGGGCTAGAACGAGGAACGACGTAAATACGCTAACGATTTTAAAATTGAAAATACTCATTACGCACTTCTTATTTTACTTTTACCAGTATTCATGGGTGATGATATAATATCGTCCGAAGTAATGTTACGTTTATTTCGCGCGTTCGGGGCAGGGCCTCTGAGATGAAAATAGTTTTGTCGAAAATACATCTTATAATAGGACATTCGCGTTCGTGGCAGGACCTCTGAAATCAAAATAGTGTTGTCGAAAATACATATGTATTAAGTTTGTCAAGACCTTCGGCTACTACTATGCGACTTTTCTGTCACCGGAGTTGCTTTGTGACATTTCTTAACTTATACATTCTCGTCACACACATTATACTTATACTCAAGCTTGTTTCAGTTTGGTAAGTAAATACCTACCATTAAAACAATTATACAGTCGCGCGTGCCCTAGAATCGCAATTAGAAGCCACTCAACCGAATTATGTAATAACAATACCAGAGACAAAATATAAACGCTTAGCAGCATGATATACATTGTAACCACGTAATTCATTTTATACAATATTAATCATTATTTGCTGAAGGTTGAGAATTATTAGCATACTAATGAATGGGTATGAAAAATAAACGTTATGAATCTGGTTGAATAATTAATAGGTAATATAAGCTTAAAGTTTTTAAGCTCACTAATAGAGGACTTATATAGAGAATTTTGGAAGAAAAAGACATTTAAGGCCGACCTCAAATAAATAAAATTGAGATAACGCCACATACGCATGGGAGAAAGCGCGGTCAAAAATCATCGCGATAATAATATTGTTTAAAAAACGAAAATGTCTATGATTAGACATAGTTTAAGCCATTATCAATTATAAATGTTTTGTCATTCTCAAAAATGTATTTATATTTATTTTAAATACAAATTAAACTTACCTATAGTAAAACGCTTACATGCTAAATGAAATGCCACAAATCGAATAACGAATTTTTGTGACATGCTAGCTCAACTGTGGCTAATGAGACACAATTGAATTTCTATTGTTATAAATCAAATTTTGATTTTTCAACAGCTGAGCGCTAGGAATTAGGAAATAGGCGGTAGAGTCAAAGGGTGGACCCCTTTGACTCTTTTGTTGACCAGAGGTGTTATTTATAACCATCAATCTCTGGTAAACTTGACACCTTTGTCTACCTCGTTGGTCTAGTGGTCGCAAGCACTACTGCCGAGCATGAGGTCCTAGGATATACTCCCAGGTTGGGCAAAGTGATATTCGGTTTTTATTTTAGGAATTTCTCAGTAACAGCCCGTAGTCTGGATGTGTGCCCAGTTGATATCAATATGCTCGCCCAGACATGCTGCGTTGCTTACATGGGACTTGAACACACTTAACTAGCGAAATGAGGGTGTAATACAGGTACACCTCTGTCTAACGCTTCGGGCATTACAGGTTGTTGTCAAGTTATGTTATAATAGAGATCACAATTAATCACTTAGTACTGAATACAGACGTACATACATTGATATCTCACACATAAAAAAATTGTCCGGAAAAAAGTTACAGCATGCCTTTACAAAATATTTGAACACGTATTCCAACAAAAATACAGCTCACGAAACAATTACACTTAAAAGCTTGCAGTCGTCTATTTCACGGAACAACTAACATTTTTCATGAAACAACCGACGTTATTCCCAGTGCCAGTAACCCGTTATTGGCGAGACTGACTTTAACCGCAGCATGCAACAAGATTATCGAACTTTACCGAAGCGCTCCGATGTGCAATCACGCTATTAGTACTTATGAAACTGTGGCTAGAGAAGTGGTAGGATGCACTCGCCGAAAATACGGTCGCAAAAATATTTGTCTCTACGAATTCAGTTGCTAGGACACACCATGTTAATACTCATTATCTGACTATTCCCAACTAAGTTGGAGTCGGCTTTCAGTATTCCGAACGCAACTGAATACCGGTATTTTACATGAAGCGACTGCCTATCTGACCTCCACAAAGTCCACAACCCATTACTTAACACGATACCCCTTTCGCTTGTTTAGAGCGGTGACCGCCACATGCGCCCGTAATGTCCAAATACAGAGCGTTTTTTGACGCCTTAATGTCAAATACTGGTGAAAATGACAGATTTTCATGACGCCCGTTAAAAATATGACGGACACGCTCTTTTAGGAAACAGGAGCTTAACCCCATGTCAACAATGATGCGTCCTATATCTATATTTGAATTAAGAATTTGAGATAAAATTTCAAGTTATGAAACAACAAGCTGAATATCATACATAACAAAGTTTAAATTCCATTGCAACTAAAATAAACCTTTTTGTTACAAGTAGTCAATTATCAATCAACTTAGAATACATTTCACTAAAGGAGATAACTGATTAAGTGGCGATGGAATGCAAACTATCTGAGATTATTAACACGGCTATAGAAGGCGTTTTTGCTACCCTTCAGATTATCACGCTAACGTGAAAATGAGTCGTAATTTCAACCTTATATAATGAGGATGGGAATTTAAAACGCATTGGTACATCAAATCCTCTAGAAACAAGCCGGCATAAAAATATAAAACTTTAGAAAATATATAATTTCTAATAAAACTAAACCCGGCTTTCAGAGGAAACTTTCTCTCCAAAATAAATCTGGGATATACAATATGTTCCAGATTTCATTCCGGAAATAAGAAAGCTGTTTTGATTGTGAAAAATATTGTTTGCACAATTTCAAATTTTAAAGAAAGTCTATGTTTGCTAGGTTATGCTTTTGCAATTTTGCGCATGCAATTTCCAGTAATAATATCTACTACCAGTAAGTAAGTAATAAACAAAATGGACACGAACTGCAAATCCTTGAATTCGATACTGGCATAAGCACATCCCCACTGCTGGGAGACAGGTCTCTTCTCAGTGAGAGGGAATGGGCCGTAATCCACCACGCGTATCCAGTGCGTGTTGGTAGATCTCACAACTCGATGACTCTAGGACATGCCGGTTACTTCACGATGTTTTCCTTCACCGTTGAGAGGAATGATAATAAAATAATTAACGCAAAGTATAGGCGCCTGTCTGGGTTGGAACCTACGATCGTAAGTCACAGCCACCACTGCTCAATTCGATACAAGCAAAATGGTAATTTTAAAGGATATTGTCTGTAAAACAAGCAATCGGTTAGTGGTTACCGCAGCCAATCTGTGATAAGTGGCACTATAGATATCCCATCTGCAATACCACTCATCACAGGTTTCCATTGTTCACCGGTAAAAGTTGAAATGTTTATTTATTTATTTGGGAAAAACATGCAGAACATCGTAGACATAAATCCAAGTTATTGCGGTTGTTGTTAATGTTTCATGTGCCTGTAATTACACCGGCGCGGCGGCGGTACGCTGCTTGGCGGCAGAAATAGGTGACATTGTGACATAGGCCATTCATTCTTCTTTTCATGTCGACGGTACTTTTTTTTTTGTTGATAGGAAATCATCAAATGAAGAGGTCATTTCAAACTTTATCGCTAAAGCATAAGGTCCAAAGTTGATTGGAAAAATTTGTCATTTTGCGGGTATTTAGCTTGATGTGCTGTCTGTACATGATTCGGAACCCCTCAGCGTTGAAATTCTATGACGGTTATTTTAAAAAAAATGCTGTTCCGTATATTTAAACGTACCAGTACGTAGTCGTCGTACGTCGTACGTAGGTATTTCTATGAAACGGCAGATTTTTTTTTGATAACCGAAGAAAGGTTTCTAATTTAGAGGGTCTAGAATCATGTGCTGAATTACTGGTCACAGTTTTTTTTTTTTTTTCGCCTCCAGCTCTGGGTGGAGCGGACGGGAGTATCAGACTCTTACTGACTAAAACCCACCCGTGTTCCTTCTTTAGCCCTTTATGTTCCGGGCCAGCGGTAACCCTTTCGGACAATCCCGCTGACCTGACAGGCTTCGGCCCTAAGGGGCATCCTTGTTTTGGTTACAGCTTGCGCGTCGATTTCCCTGCCACCTTGTATTGCTTGACCCCAGTCGAAAGCTAAGTTTACGCTTACGTTTAAGCTGTCACACGATTTTGTCTTAAAGGTACTGTATATTCTAGATTTATTTATTTTTTATGGTATTAACGCACATAGGTTAATTTGTTTTAGTTTTTCATTAATCTCAATACAACACACACACATACACACATGTTTGTCACAACATTTTATTTGATTTTGTATGAGCTTTTCTATATTATCACATATAATTAATTCTCATTATTTATTATAAGTAATGGGGACACACTTCTATATGTGTTGGTTATTCCAGCGTATGGCACTCGTCGGTTGCAGCTAAAAATCAGCGTCAGGTGGTAGATACACCTTGTGTTGTCATGATGACATTATGCTGAGGCCCTTTTGGCATTATAATCTTTGTTTTCTGTTTTATAAGGTGTATTTATTTTGACGTAATGCCAATAAACGCATTTTTCTGTCTTTCTTTCCAAGAGGTTGCAGCAACAACTTGGAAAGAATTTTGAAATTATTTGTATTACAGCACCTAAAGAACCCTAAAGAATGGATTGCGGCATCAGGGGAATTCTTTAAGTCATCAAACGATAGGCAGCCGTGATTTTATTACT
Organism: Oligia fasciuncula; assembly: GCA_963082905.1. Lineage (NCBI taxonomy): Eukaryota > Metazoa > Arthropoda > Insecta > Lepidoptera > Noctuidae > Oligia > Oligia fasciuncula. The sequence continues at coordinate 9,534,176 of OY720409.1, forward strand.
TAAGTACTATCTTCTGCCCGCGACTTCATCCGCGTGAAATTTCACCCTCCCCCATTCACCCTCTTAGGGGTGGAATTTCGAAAAACCCTTTCTTAATGGATACCTTCTCTTCACAAGGAACACACCCTCCAAATTTTATGTCTCTAGGACTAGTGGTTCAGTCTGTGCGTTGATATATCAGTCAGTCAGGACTTTGAATTTTATATACTTATTAATAAAGACTAGCTGTTGCCCGCAACTCTGCCTGCTATCTAGGATGAAAAGAAGCCTGTCTCCAGGTCATAGTCTACCCATTAATGTTTTAGCGTGAAAGCGTAAAAAACAAACACACAAAAAATCAAATATTTTCTCTTTATAATATTAGTTTAGACATAAAAAATATTGAATAAATAATTTTGTCGTCATGCAAAACCACATACAGCAAGCTACCAACCACAGTTCAATTAACAACAGGAAATGTTTTGAAACATTCGATTCGAGTTCTCCTGAAAAATAAAACAAAACAATAACATTGACAAACGGGTTCAGAGTGACAGAAGTGGTTTAGGCTGGGCGCATACGCTCGGTTTCCTGATTCGGTTTCCGGATCAGGAATTCAGATTCGGAAACCTGAATGCTTCATTTACATACAAAATGTTCAACAAGGCGCACACGTCCTTACTATTTCCGAACGGAAAAATACCCCACGTTCGTTTCGGAATTCATTCTAATACAAAAAAAACGGATGTTTGCGCTAGGCACACGGAATTCCGAATCTGAATTCCTGATCCGGAAACCGAATCAGGAAACCGAGCGTATGCGCCCAGCCTTAATCTCTTTTCCGCGGTTTTGTCGCGCGACAATTGTTGGGAATATTTTCGACAAGAGTTCGCTTTAAAGTTTTTCACAATCGACACTGATTACCTACTGTTTTTTTCCTTTATTGTTTTGTAATTTATTTTAATGATTTGCAGAATAGATTAAATGCTCCAACAAACCGCGCGCGACACAAAGGCACCGCTCGTAGCGCGACTTACGGTGCCTTTGGTGCGCGCGATTTTATCGCGTGTCGCGCCTGTTTGAAGGAGCCTTAAAAGAGACTTGCGGTTTTTAAGGTTGAATGTGTCAAACACACATAATCGGCAGACCGCTAAAAATTAGTGGAATCAGCGGGTAATTGCGTAACACACGAACAATAGCAAGGCTTTCATTTCGCAGTTCGAGAACATTCATCAGTTATAATCATTTTTTTCGAGTAGACTTCTTCTTTTTTGCGTGTCGATGGCAAAAGTTCAAAAAGCCCAAAATTCAGCTGCGCGAACTCCGCTCAAGTTCGAGTAGCCACAAGCCCGATAATTGAAAAGCCTGATAATTCAAAGGCTAGCTTTACTTCTTTCATCAACGAATTCATTCAGCTTCGTTTTTTGTGACTCTCTTTCACAAAATCGATGTGCTCTATTTACAGCCACATACTGTACTTTGACGCTTAAAAACATACTTTTGATTTAGTCATTTACCTATAGTTTAGTACCGGTATCAAAAGTATCCTATATCCTAACCCAGGCCGTGGTATATGTGTGCCTTTCATCGAAATCCGTTTAGCCCTTAAGGCGTGAAAAGGTATCGTGAAACTGACAGGGAGAGTACCTATTGATTAAAAGAAGTTTTTATACCATTTCACACTTACGTTTCAAAACTTAACACGCTACAAACTAGGGACTAGGGTAAAGATAATAACTCTATCGGTCACTAAAGTAGCATAAATACACGTCCCTCCTACGTCCCATGTTCCCCACACACGTTCACGATAGTGCCAATTAGATCGAGTTTACAGTATCTTAGCAGTAATTATTCACACCATATCGCGCACTTCAGGACGGCATGTTAGGTACTACGAGTAGGTTGTAGTTACATAAATCAGCACGTTGTTGTGACAACTTGACGTAGGGACGCTTCAAGTAGTCGTGATGTTGGTGTTTGCACCATGTTGAGATTTAATTTATTAATTCGATGGTGGTCGGCGTTGGTAACATAACACACTAGCAGCGCCATGCGGTTTCACCCGCAGAAGTGTCGATCCCGTGGGAATATCGAGATGGAAACTATCATATGTCCTTTGCCGTGAGTCAAACTATCTCTATACCAAATTTCATCTAAATCGGTTCAGCGGTCTAAGCGTGAAGAGGTAACAGACAGACACAATTTCACATCCATATTATTAATATTATAAATTCGAAAGTGTGTCTGTCTGTTACCTCTTCACGCTTAAACCGCTGAACCGATTTAGATTAAATTTGTTATAGAGATACTTTGAGTCCCGAGAAAGGACATAGGATAGTTTTTATTCCGATATTCCCCGGTGATCGACACTTATGCGGGTGAAACCGCGGGGCGCTGCTAGTTTATAATATTAGTATGGATTATACGAGACACAATAGAATTTTTATTGTTATTATTTCGAGGGGCGTTAAGTGTGCCGCAAAGTATTAATAATACTGTACGAGTCAATAATGCTCATACAGCAAAAGTACGTTTACACGTACCTTAATGACAAGTCAGTCGAGTCAGTCGTCACTAAAACTCGGTCACGCGCTAATGTGCGTGTAACTACCTTAATAACCGTAATATATTAAGTGCGGCTCAGATAACTAAGCGAACGCCTTAAACTGTTTCCACAAATAAACTATTAAAGTTATCTGGGGTTTGGTAAATGATAAATGATTTATTTTCTGTAAATAGAAAAAACACTTTTACACGTCAATCATATTTTTTTAAACTAGATGAGGTCGGCGTTTCCCATCTGACTATTCTGAGAAGAAAGGCCGAAACAAACTCAGAGGTCACAGTCTCTTTTAAAGTCCAGACAAAATCTTGGTCAGATCGTGTAAAGACCATGTAGATTGGTGTCTGAAATGGTCTTATGAGGAAAGAACCACACAGATTGAGCGGACCTGTCCAATCAGTGCACGCATTTGTCAAAAATCGTGCAGCTCAACTCAGAACTTGAGGAGCTCAACTTAACTTGCTACCTACAACTACTACCGGGGTCTCCGTCAACGACGAGAAAACCCCAATCCCAACAAATACCTCTTTACTATACCGTTCAAAAGGTATCGATAATAATTTTATCTGAGGGACATTATTCTCGTAATTAAAATACTTTCACCTTTGACAAGTTTTTGACATTGATTGTCGCCGAGATGAAATTGCGACTAGATTTTGAACCTTTTTTAATTACGGGAATTGCCGTTCTGAAAATAAAAGCAATAAAATAGAAGATAAATGCGCCTTCGATAAATGTTGCAACTCAGCTCTAAAATACGCATTTGTCAATTTGGCAGGACTTGTTGTGCGACCTGTGGTTCCGTGAGAATAGAGTAAACACATAATGTGCTAAAACAACCAAATTATTGTTTACGTGACAGCCCAAAAGTAATCTAGATATTTGTCCGAGGTTCGCCTCCTCTGACCAAGATAAAGCTAATTAAAACAAGCCATATTGACACAAAGAAAAATAATACCGGTCAAGTGCGAGTCGGGCTCGCGCACCGAGGGTTCCGTACTTTATAGGTGTGTAACTACAAATGTACGGTTTTCAGATGACTTCCTTTACTTGTGCTACATGACATTTGCTTCTTGCCAAATTTCATGATTCTAGGTCGGGATGGAAGTACCCTATAGGTTTTGTTTCTCTTAAGAGTGTCAAAATATATGCGGCATAAAAGGAACAAAAACGCCCATATCTTTTGATTGCGTTGACTTAGTGCTTGGCTAGACTGGCAGCGCGGGGCGGCGAGCGGCGCGCGAACGGGAACGCGCGCGATCTGCCTTTCCGCAGTCGAGCGCGGCTTCGTTCTGAGTGTTGTCGTGACCAGTGTTTGTCAAAATATAACATGGATAAAGAAGAATTATTTTGACTAGACTTAGCTCGAACTAGTTTGAGAACCCCGGTCCACGCCCGGGCCGCCCGCGCACTTACTGTGGCCAATTAGTGAGTTGCCCGCGCCCTCCCCACGCCGCTCACCGCGCCCGCGTGCCCACTATGGACGCTCAAATGAAGTTCTTATGTTTGAGTACGCCACGCCGCGCCCGCCCCGCGCCCGCGTTTGCAATCTGGTCAAGCACTTAGAAGTTTGATTTTTTCACTGCTTCAAGGGATTACCTACAGCCCTGAGTATTTGATAATAATTTCAACTTGATAAATCCACGCGTTCCTTAGAAAAAGGGTCTTGACAGACGGACATACAGACGGACAACGAAGTGATCTTATAAGGTTTCCGTTTTTCCTTTTGAGGTACGGAACCCTAAAAACATATCCCGTTATTATATTTATCATCCTCAATGTGGGTGAAAGATACAATTCCGAGTAAAAACACTTGACAAAAATATTTACTTCCTAAAAATAATAAGCCGACATTAATATTAGGAAACAGAAGAATCATAAATATGGACTTCACTTACGAAATACGATACCGTTTAGAATGAATAATTCGTCGTTTTCTCTCAGGCACCGTTTTCACTGTGTGCTGACAATAATCTGCATGAGTTATTTTGCGTAAAAATAACGTTGGTTTACCTTTTAATACTATTGCATATCCGACATGGGTAGACTATTGAGTCTAACAACGTTGTGCGTTTAAAAAAAAAATTAAAAAAAAATCTTTATTCACAGAAAAACATTGTTTACCTCTGCCAAACTGCAAAGCATGGAACAGAAGCATAAGGAGTATGTAAGGATCATTCCAGGTGGCGTTCTTGCCTACCCCCTTGGGAAAGGCGTGAGTTCATGTCATCATCTGCCTAGCCTTTTCCCAACTATGTTGGGGTCGGCTTCCAGTTTAACCGGATGCAGCTGAATACCAGTATTTTACCTGGAGCGACTGCCTATCTGACCTCCACAACCCAGTTACTGGGTAATACGATACCCGTAGTGATGTACACAGAAATGCAATATGTATATTTTTATCTTATGATCAAACTGCCCCAGTGACGATTGACGGCAGTAACTAAATACGTAACATAACATCACGCGTCTCTTCCGAAGAGAGTTTCGCAGAGGTGACAGCTAAACCCATATTTTACCATTTATGTTTACTTGTCTTATAAAACAGGGTAAACCTACTGCCCAAGGCCCAACTCAGACTCCAGGCTGCTACTGACAAATTTCTGATAGATTAACCCATTAAACTGTACACGACCCTAGGGAAGTGCCACGATTCTGGTGGATGACTTGTAATCGTACAATATTTATTGTGGACAGGCCCATTTGAATGTACAAGCCACTACACATTTAAAAGAACAACATAATGACGTCACAACTAAGTGAAAAGTCGCTAACAGTCAATAAAGAACATTATTACCGGTCGAAAGCTTCCTAAGAGCCGATAACACACAATGGGTGACTATTTAGATGTCAGTTTGATATATTAGTCGCTTTGAACATTAGTTTGGTGACCATTGGTGACGCTTGTTGTACAGGAATTGAATTCAGGGCATAACTAGGAGGCAACGGATCCGATTAACGATAGTTTACACCTACTCAACTATTCTAAAACATGAGCTCTTAGTTACTCGTAGACACTTAGTTAAAAAGGTAACACAAATAATATGAGGAATAAATTCGGTAAAAAGCAGAACCAAGCGTCAATCATATAAGACTACTAAAGGTAGTCAACTTATTTCTGTTGCTACTGAAAAATTCAACGTGTGAATGTGTTCATATGGAAAGATTTCAGAGGAGAACCATGCAGAACTCCAGTTCATTGAATATAAACAGTTCACATATGTAAACATATTCATTCAAATGGTTACATAAAGTTTTGCATGTCTGAATGTTTCATTTAATATTCTGAGTGAAAAGATCCGATGAAGCTATTTTACCCTTTGTTACAGTGCAGCAGTGTTAGGAAAAAGTTTGGTAGGCCGATTAAATAATTTCTGTTTCGCGCGGGAATCGATATTGCGATACAATCGTCCAACCAGACAATTAATCATATCCATTGGTAAAATTCGTTCGTATAACTGTATTTGTATGTACATAGTTTCTATGATACCTAGTATAGTAGTATGGTATAGTGTCTATGACAGTTATCTAACCTAAGCGATCGTCGCCGTTATTTTGTTCGACGAATTCGAACGCGGCCGACGACGTTCGCGTATTTGCACGACCGTTCGCATTGGTACGCGAGGTAAATATCGTAATAAAATTAATTCATTCTTTCACTAGCATGTAATTTTGCACAGAATTCCTTATACAGCGTGTCCATAGAACTGTTGTTATATCTATGAGCGTGCCGCTATAATGGCGACATTAATTTAAGATACGTATACGGTTTCGCGTCTTCGTTTTATGAACGAATGTTAATTTCAATAAACGTTGTTATTTACAATATTTTAAAATAGCAGCTTAAAGCAACCTGCAATTAAAGAAGCAGCGCAATCATAACATCGCATCAATGAAATTAAAACGAATAACGTGCAAAGGGGAGGCGAATTGACGGAAAGAGGGAGAGCCCTCCAAAGGCCCATACAAAGGTTGTCTTTAAAAGATCGCTTTTAGCGATAAGACCGCCCACTGTGTCACCCTTTGTATAGTTTCTATAATATTTATGTCTCTAATTTGTATGGTGTACATAATAAAGAGTATTCTATTCTGTTCTATTCCCTATATCGGCGAGCGGCGGCGGCGAAAGCGCGCGGTAATTTTAAATTTACGAATTATTTTATGTTGTTACTAGCTGCGTCCAGGGGTTTCACCCGCGTAAATGTCGATCCCGTGGGAATATCGGGATAAAAAGTAGCCTATATGTAATCCAAAGTGTCAGCTACCTCCATACCACATTTATCAAAATGGGTCCAGCCGTTTGAGCGTGAAGAAGTAACAAATATATAAACACACCCCCACACACTCACAAACTTTCGCCTTTATAATATTAGTGTGATAATTTTTATGATTACTAGCCACTAGCTCTACTAATGTGTTAAATTAAAGTCGCCATTGTAGCGATACGTTGTATAACGAAAGTGAGCATTAAGGAAAGATTTTTAACAATTCATCCCCTAAAGGTAACGAAAGTTTGTATGGAAGTTCGTCATTTTCACGGATGGGAAATCCCATTGGGACAAGGGTTGTCGCATAAGAAAATATAAACCTACTAAACGACATTGCTAACAAGAAAACAAACTTGTTGAGTTGCTCGATAAAGCTTTTGTTTGAAAGTTTGTGAAACAAAGAAGAATGGAACAAATGTTTATCTGTGTTATAGCTACTTACCTATATAATGTCCACCATTATGCTGAGAAAAGATAGCAGCGAAAACAATTGTTAGAACGTAGGTACATAATTATTCTCTCGTCGTATAGACTTTAGAGGAATAATTAGCTATTATACCTTCGTCAAAATATAAACCAGAGATTTTTTTAGCACGAATCGATGAAATAGAGATCGCAGAAAGCGATAAAGTCGCCCATTGTATGTTATGTAGTGATAATCGTATTTTTTTGGTACCTGTGTATTTTCTGGTGTACAGACGATTTTCAACTTTATCGCTAAAGCTTAAGGTTAAAGTTCAAAGTTGATTAGGAAAATTTAACAGTTTCGGGTAGCTTGATGTGCTGGCTTCCATACAATAAAGTATATTTATAAATAAACGAAACTTTAATTCGAACGATTTTTTTTATCGAAAATACAACCATTCTATAGCATTTTTGTTGATTTTAAATAGTATCTCACCAGATACGAATAAATTCCTAAAACTAAGTTAACATTATAGTACCGAAACCAGTATTTTCCATTTTAAAATTGTTCTTATTTAAGTTACTCGTGTATGTGGTAGGCCCACTCATCTTACTAAATTGCAACTCGGAAAGTTCCCAGAAAATCACTTGTACATTCAAGAACATTGATCTCTCACTTTGCAAGATATAAATGTGAAAGCATGTTGCGAACATTCATAAATAATTCTTCGACAGCGCGATAAATCTTATTTACACAAATATAATGTGCATTTTTCTTACACCAAGAGGGGAGGAAATCTTTCACATCTGTGTTGAAAGATGTAAGACGATTATGGTAGTAAGTACCTGTTTCATGGTTTCCGGATAGGCACTATCTACCAGATAAGGTTAATGTAACTACCGTATAATTTACATTATTGCGATTTAGAAGAAGACTCGATTGATATTCTGTCGGGAGTCCATGTTGCTAAAGTGATGTTAGTAATTTTTTTTTATCTCAATGAATAAATGAAGGTATCACATTCTTCTCAATTAAACTGAGTAGGTAGATATTTATAATGCAAGACATGCCCGATATTACTGCATTTTAAGAGGTTACACATATTTTTGAATCCGATTATTTTGATCAGATAGTTTTGGTGTTTCTTCGATGTCACATATTATTTGTGGTGCTACTGTAAATGCCTTCTTCAAATGATCACACATATTAGTAGTCATCTTGACGACAGATATATATGGATGAATCATGAAATCGGATATTATATTGCCGAGCTGTCCATAGCATTCTCAGTACTTGAGCTGGGCTGGGCTTGTAATTTGAATACCTTCAAACTCAGAATTTCGTGGTCACCGCCGTTACGGCTCGATTATTTCGCCGTCCAGCTACAAACCGTCTCAATTAATCAAAACCAAATACTAACAAACTGAAGCTTGTCCATGGTCCGATCATTTAAATAGAGGGCTAATTTATTCACGATATAATCCCAACTCGGGGCCATCGATCGATCCCTCGGTTTATATAAATAGATGGTCATAATACCTTCTTCTAACACCTATAAATATATGCAGTAACTACATAGGTACGTTGCTAAAGGCATTATGGTAAAATACTAGTTATTGTCCGAGACTTTTAAGTTTTAGCCCTGTTTGAACTGCACAAAGCTGGTCACAAAAAAGGGTTTTTTAGTCTACCTCTGTTCTATGTTATGGGGTTTGGTTTCCGCACTTAAGTCCGTCCTTCAAGTAGACCATTGTGCTTGGGCCATGGCGTGGTTATTCCAACCAGCCCACCTCCCTCCAAAAGCAGATTAAGTCTCCTGGTCTGTTGAGAACACCTGTGTAAGATCTGGGTGTTCCGAGTGATCCTGACCTAATCTGGGTGTCGCCTGTGCACTCAAAGAGCACATGCGCAACGGTTTCATCAGCCTCCATGCAAGCCCTGCACAAGGGACTGTCCTATATGCCTATTGTGTGGAAGTGTTTTAGTCCACCTCTTTATCACCTCCTTTCATAATAAACTGCATTGGACTCGCGTGGTGAAGTTCGGCCCACTCACTCTCCAGGGGGTTCCAGCGTACAATAAAGGTTGTAAAAATTATGTTACATTTCTTTCTATGACATGAATATAAGAGGTTCTTGGTAAAAATGTTGTTTAGTAACGATCGCTTGAAGATAATCTTTGCAGACACATACATAGTAGTCTTGCTTTGATTATGTATGCAGATCTGGAGCGGTCCTTTGTATTAGGTAGGCACACGCAAGCAGAAAACTGAAAAAAATTGGTCTTCAAAATCGTTTCACATAAAACTACCATGCGTAATAATTTACAGGTACAGCAGATTCGTAAATATTTATAACATTTTTACAAAAGGACAAGAAAATGTGTTTTTTATATACTATCAACCGATCATAATTTATTACCCGTTTATATTACCCGTGGGAAACACCTGAACGAGGGACGCACGGAACCGGGAAGTATGGCAGAAAAAAGGTGAATCACCCAGCAGTGGGTGATTCCGAGATGAAACGAATGAATGAATGACCCGCATATATCATTCACATTTCTTCGACCTGTCTAGATACAAAATTGCCGAATTCAAACGAGTGAATACGAATTCTGACAGCTTTATGACATTTGTTTTTCGCCGAGATGGAACTGCGACTAGATTTTGAACGTTTTTAATTACGGGAATTGGCCTTCAGGTATCTGCTACATTAACCTCACCTTTCCCTCATTCATTATTGAGGGACAGCTATGGCGTTAGCGTTTGGCCATAGCTGTCCCTCTTTTTTGGGTGGGAAATATCAAGTAACTTCTCCCACTCTGGGCACAGGGGAGGGCGTGTCAGACTTTTACTGACTAAAACCCACCCGTGTTCCTTCAGTTGCCTGTGCCAGGGGCCACGGTATCTCTTTCGAACAACCCGCGACCCTGGCAGGCATCGGCCCTAGCGAACCTCGTCTGATATTGCTGACATCTCTTTGAGGCGCGCGTGGAACACAATGCGCCGTCGACCCGGGCCTGGTCCTTACCGGACGGCGAGCTGCCCATTGTTCGCCGCAAGCCCGCGCCTACAGTGGCCGGGAATCGGCTGTCGATTCCCGACGGCCAGCGTGACTCTTGCGGCGACTAGGCGCGTAAGGGCGCAAAGATTGCCTCTAACTCGCGCGCTCCGCCTCCTCCTTCGCGAGTATTACTGCTTCGCAGAAGGAGGCAACGGCTTCCCATGCACTATCGCTCCGTACCATGACCTGGACTAGGGCCGGACGCGAGAGATCGCCGCCACCGATCGCCGCCGTAAGGACGCGGCGCGCGGCGGTGCTCTGCCCAAGCTGGGCAGACATCCACCATATGCTCCACCGTGTCCTCCGGGCGATCTACACAATGGTGACACCCGGGCGTTTCCTCCCGCCTTATCCGGAACAGGAACCTCCCGAAGCAGCCGTGCCCGGTGAGGACCTGCGTTAGGCGGAAGGTGAGGACACCGTGGCGTCGCTCCAGCCACTCCTCAAAGAGGGGACTTATCGCCGCAATTGTGGCGTGCCCATTCATGTTAATGCTTGAATAGCATTTTAAGAAAGTAATATGGTTCTGTCCAGTCATCGCAATGTTTTCGTAATGGCTGGTAAGAAATAGACCAGGGGGGCCTATTTAATAAAACCAACGGTCAGCCGAGGCTAGGTAATACAGGGCACAATCCGATAATTTTACCTTTCATAATTTTTTTATGAAAATGTATCAATTTTGTTATGTTTTGTCAATTATATCGCATTAACAGTTAAGTACATTAAATAGGACCTTGACATTTCACAATTTTCAAAGCGGAATTTCATTTATCTGAAAACCAATAGAGGAACATTTCACTGTTATTTTGTCAGGCCCAGAAATGGAAACCTAAACTCGTGAACACAAACAACACGTCACGTGGTATCACAATATATTTAGGTACGCATTTAGTATATTTACGATAGGTACTTTCGGGCTTTACGTGAGTACAAAAAAGGTTTCTAACACTTTTATGTTCTTTTCTATAAGTAACATTACGGTGCTTACAAACGCAAACAACAGCAACAACCCAAATTAAAAAAAAAAACATGTTTTCAGGCAAACCCTCATTCCTTACTTCATACGTAAAAAAATCCTTTGAAAAATAATTCAGTATTCGATTTATACAGAATCAATTACCTGATTCATACGACCTCATTTTGTACTTCACAGTAAACAGTTCACAATTCTTAATGGAATTTCACTCTTCGTGAGTAATTACTGTGTTTATTAAAGTCGTAAACCCTTTGCTGAACATACAATTTTCTAGAAACCTTTAAACAAACAATTAATTCAAATAGGAAATATCGACACAGTCAAAGCAAGTGCAATTAAAAGTTAGTAGTAAGTACATAGGAGAGTTTGTCATTCTGAAAGTTGCCGGCGCATATATACACCGACAGGACCTACGTGCTACGAGCCCTAGCCATCCGAGCGGCCATCAATCAGCTGACTGCTCGAGGCAGGATTCATTCCGAGTTGTTGCAGATCTCGGAGCTGTGTATATCAAACATCACTTGATTTGATTAATTTATCAATTAATCAAATCAAGTAATATTATCATGATCATTATCGTTATTACTATTTTTTTTTTTATGAACGTTGCTCCACACTAGGAATTTCTCCTGTATTGTGTATGACACGCTCTGTTGCAATAAAATCTTCTTCTTCGTAGCACTCTTGTCAGAGCGGTCGTGGTCTTCATGTAGCTTCTTGTCTAGGGGCTGATGTGTTTCGCCTCACGATTTCTCGGCGTCTACGGGTTCTTGGTATTTTTAGTGCTCTCATACAAGGGATCGCACACTGTAGATTGAATTTGGTCAGTCAATCTCATGGGTGAACGTCCGCGTGGTCTAGTACCTTCCACTCTACCCTGCACGACAAGGCGCTCTATAGTCACCCTCACGCCTTGATACGACATGCATAATGATTATGAATTGAAATAATTAATATCGTATCACTGAATATTTTGTTTAAAATACTGTTACAACACCTTATTCAGTGTTACCACAGAGCGATATTTCGTAACTTCAGTAATTGCACGACTCATAATGAATTATTTTTTTGCCTCCTTTCTGCATCTGTTCAAACTCAAACTCAAACTCAAAGCATTTATTTCAATTAAACCATTTTACAGGCACTTTTGAATTGTCAAGAAGTAGGTCAGTCAGAAAAATGTGAAGCTAGTTGCCCATTCCAAAGCGTAGGTACCTATGGAGAAGAACGGACAAGAAACTCCATGGACACTCTTTTTAAATTATATTTTACAAAAATATTAGTTACATCATTACTTTTCCGAGTCCGCCAGGTGGCGCTGTTAAGTAAACATTGGTTTTATTGTGCTCCCGTAAAAAAATCATTTAAATAATAGAAAAACTAACGCTTACACAGTGGAACCCGTTTCAAAGTGAACCTGACGCAACAAACTAATTGTGACAGTGTTATAAACAATCTGTGTAGCATAATTAACATAAAAACAGTGATATTCGACCAGCATAAACAAAGACTGGTATTACTATAATTAATGACCAAAAGGCAAAGTGAAAGACGTGTGTGCGTGTAATCCGGCTAAATAAAACATCTACCAACAATAACATAAACATCTGTGGATATATTTTCTGGATAAATCAACGCTATTGGAAATTACGGCGACGGGATTCCGTTTTTTATTTGAATTGAGTGTTACTACAGCACCATCTATTAAAACACACAGGAACTAACACGTACTGAGTGATACCATACGTCAATGATATAAATACTAATTGACTATTGTGAATAGCGACATCTCTTGGTAGAAATAGTAATCTTCATCGTAGTACTTAAACGACCGCTAATTTCACACTGGAAATCGTCCGCCGATTGACCAAGCGGCTTACCAGTTGGCTTCTCAAGTAAGGAGGTGCGAGTTCGAATCCCAGAAAACGAAGATTTTAGGAATATTGTTTTTGAGTTTTAGTATCAATTTATCATCATGAATTTCCTTGAAAATATTACTTTCCGTCGTACACGCAGACAATCAGAACCAAGTAACGACGACAGTGATATTATATCACAAACATTGAATTGTACCTCAAATAGCATGCCGGATATATCAGAAGATGATGATTACAACCAAATAAAAATATTGAAAGACGAGATTGATACTTTAAAGGCACAATTAAATAGTGCACATCATGAGGTTGAGTTATTGACATTGGAAAATAATAATTTAAAGTTATGCAATGAAGAACTATTGAAGAAAAATAATCTTTTCCAAAGAATCGTCAGTAGTCCAGTGAACCAGAAACAAACAACACCAATAAAAACATCATCTAATATTAAAATAAAATTCAAACAAACGCAAACTATAAATTTATCGAAGAAGATCATTGGGGAAGATATTACTTCTTTGGATGTCTGTAAAAAAATTAATATCGCTGATAATGCATGCACTTCAAGCGAAAGAGATCTTGTATTGCAGACAACAAATACCGGCAGGAAAACATCACCGCCCTTACAGACGCCGCCCACATCGGAGCCATCGACTAAACATAAAATAGTTTTATTGAGTGGTGAAACATCTAATAGACTGTATAGTATGGCTGAAAAAACTTATCTAAATAATTTTGAATTGTGTCATTATCGTAAACCCAAATGTGGAATAGAACTTATCTTCGATAATATTGATGCAAAAGTCCGTGACCTTACAGAGTGTGACTACTGTATTATTTATATTGGTGAGGAAGATTTTCGAACAACTCATAATTATATTGAACTCGTCACTTTTATTCGTGGCATATATTTTATTATTACCACTAAATCACACCAATTTCATTATTTGTTTACCTACTTTTAAATACATGGAAAAACATAATATTATGTATAACAGTCGTATAGAAACCTTTAATAACCTGCTTTATATGGATGCACAGACATGTAATTATGCGTATGTATTAGATTCTAATTTAAACCTGCCATATACGTATAACACCTATAACAAACGACATAACACACTGAATAATAAGGGATTAAATATTATTGTATCAGACTTGGAACAATTAGTTATAAAAATATGTAGCCTGGATAAAGTGTTTTCCTATGTTGATTGTGACCAAAATAATGAATCTGACTCACTTAATCAACCAGAACTGCTATCAAAAAATTTACAAATCGACCTCAGTGACGACAGTGACACGAATTTGACCAAGAATATGAATTTATTTCGTTCACAATAGTGTTGTAATACTACATCAAAACATAGCTGGACTTTTAAACAAAGCAGATCTACTAACTGTCCACCTTCAAGAAATGACTGAAAAACAAGTAAACATAGATGCTATTTGCATTACCGAACATTTTATAATGCGTGGGCAAGAAAAACTACTCAATATTCCAAATTATAAACTGGCCGCATGTTATTCAAGACGTGGGACGAAGCGGGGAGGCGCTTGTATTCTAGTTAATAAGTCTCTTCAATGCACAGAATTTAGAGACGCAACAAAGTATTCAATATCAGGTGTGATCGAATGTTGTGCTATTGAACTAATACAACAGAAACTAATAATTATATGTGTATATAGACCACCAAAGTCGAGTAATTTAAACACCTTTTATGATAATCTTGAGACTATTTTAAAAAAACTTTGTACCAACCCTAATAAAAAAGTAGTTATTTGCGGGGATTTTAATATAGATAGGTTAAAAAGAAATAATACTAGTTTAGATTTCGAATATTTTCTTCTGGGCTTTGGCTTGCGATTAGTGCTTGACCAACCAACTCGGCTATCTAGTAACAGCTGTTTGGATAATTTTGCACATAATTCAAATAATAAATGTAAATGTACTGTAATAGACTTCGCCTTATCTGATCACTCCGCACAAATGTTTGAGATAAAAGTAAACAAAACTTATAGATTGAACTCATGGTATGTTAAAAAGCGGGACCTATCATTGGAAAATTTGTTGAAATTCCAAAGCTATCTACAATGCCTTTCTTTTTCCGAAATGTATAAGACAGAAAATGTAAATGAAGCGTATAACATATTTATGCAGCAGTTTGGTTTGTTATATAATCTTTGTTTCCCTTACAAGCGAATTACAATAACGCCATTAAAAAAACCTAAATGGATTTCTAAGGGAATACGATTATGTAGTAGGAAACAGCGTCAACTTCTATGGGAACACAGACTTAATCCATCGCATGAAAGCAAATATAAATTTAAAAATTACTCCCAGCGATTTAAAAAAATAGTGAAATTAACTCAAAAAGCACAAAATAACTTTTTTATCAACACTTCACTTAATAAATCGAAGGCATCCTGGCAAGTAATCAACAATAAAATATGTACTAAAGAACCCATTTCTCAGATAAAAATTAACAATACAATTATTAGTAACCCAAAGGACATTGCAGACGCATTCAATAATTATTTCATTAATCTAGTTAAAAACTCATCCAAAGCCTCAGTCGACACAAGTAGTTTACGCGAAAACCCTAATACAATGTTTATGACTCCAGTTATACCGCAAGACGTAGTCAGGGTAATAAGGACGTTGAAAAATAAAAATAGCGTCGGATATGACGAAATAGCAACTAAAGTTATAAAGTTTGTATCAAATAATATAAGCATACATATTTGTCATGTTATTAACTTAGCCATCAGCACCGGTGTATTTCCGGACGCTTTAAAAACTGTCATAGTTAAACCGCTACATAAAAAGAATTGCAAAGAGGATATAGCTAACTATAGGCCGATAGCATTGATTCCTGTGTTTTCCAAAGTTATAGAAAGGGTTATCTATGAATTAATTAACAAATTTTTGACAAAATATGACATCCTATGTAGTGAACAAGCAGGTTTCAGAAAGAATAAAAGTATTAATACAGCACTTTATGACTTATTACACGAAGTTATGATAAACGTTGATAAAAAGAACCCTGTCTGTGCTATTTTTACAGACATGACTAGGGCATTTGACTGTGTCAATCATGATATTTTAATAAGCAAACTTAATAAATACGGTATAAGGGGTAATGTGTTAAATCTCCTAAAATCTTACCTTAGTAACCGCACGCAGTATACCGAGATATCCAGAATTTGTCTTAAGTCAAAATGTGAACAGAAATATCAATCTGAGGGTAAAATAGTCAAATTTGGTGTACCACAGGGTAGTGTATTAGGTCCTCCAATATTTTTGCTGTATATAAATGATTTGCCTCAACAAATTCGACATCCTATGGTTCTATTTGCCGATGACAGCACAGCGCTTATAAAATGTAATGATATTATTGATTATGAAGAGGACATCAACAATAGTCTTAGAAATATAATTGATTGGCTTGATAAAAATAATTTGGTAATAAATTTGATAAAGACGAATATAATGCATTTTCACCAACGTACAATTCCACCAAACGTTAACGTAAACTATAACGGACAGACGATTCAAAAAACGAAGGTCGCGAAATTTCTAGGAATCCTTATAGACGACCAATTAACATGGAAACCACAAGCAGAAGAGGTCTGTAAAAAATTGAGTACTGCGGCGTATGTCCTATTTAATTTGAAAAAAAAAGTTGACATTAGGACAGCTTTAGTTGCATACCATGGCTTAGTCGCATCGGTCTTGAGGTTTGGCATAATTTTCTGGGGTAATAGTACTTTAAGAGATACCATATTTAAAGCCCAAAAACGCTGTATAAGAGCCATGTGCGGTATAAAACCAAGAGATAGCTGTGAACCCTACTTCAAGTCGTTAAAAATTCTTACGTTTCCGTCATTATATATTTTAGAAATGGCAATTTTTGTTAAAAGCAACATAAAGCTATTTGCTAAGGTCTCAGACACCAAGAAAGGTCCCGTTAGAAGTCAATACAAAAATCTTTTAACTGTCAGCAGCTATAAAACTGCACTACTTAGAAAAAGTGTTCTTTGCATGGGTCCAATTATATTTAATAAACTACCGGACAACATAAAAAAATTAACCCTTCAACAATTTAAAAACAAACTCAAGGCATATTTGACTCAAAAATGTTACTATACAATAAGTGATTTTTTGAATGACCCTTGAACCATGACCATGAACATAGTATTATTGACATGAAGTATTATTGACATTAATTATAATTGACATTAAGTAGCTATTATTGACATTTTAATTTGAAATTATTATATTAATTATTTTATTAGTTTTCCTTATTAATGTATTGAAGTTTAAAATGTAATTTTGAAATTATTAATTATTTTATTAGTGTTCCAACTGTATTTAAATTTGAAACTTATCTTTGAAATTATTAAATCTATTTGGTGTTCCTAAGTATTTAAATTTGAAACTTAATTTGTTAAATTTTGCATGCCAATACTCAGGCAGAATGTGCACGGGCCAATATATGTTTTTTCTTTTACCAACTTTTGTTAAATACCCACATTCTATGCGAATAAATGATTTGATTTGATTTGATTTGATTTGATTTGAATTTATAATTAAATAATGTGAGAACGATGTAAAAATAAACAAGACGTATGCGTTAAAAGCGTCCAGAGTACAACAAATAGTACTAAAACAACAATCCAAAAATAAAAATAAAATAATTAAAAATAAGCCGAGGCAGCTAAGTGATGACCAGCCCCAACTGACGGCGCCCGTTCACGAACATGACGCATAGATCAGCACCATTCAGCTCAACCATTTTGAAGGGAGCTAATGTGTTCCTATTGTTATACTCCTGCCTGTACACAGAACCTACTTAATAAAACCTACATAATAAAATATTAATTCTGTACTTTTCAAAAATTGATTTAATGTAGTAAAAACGAAAAAACATCAAAATATTTCTAAAAAAAATCCCGTCAATCAAGTGTGAAACCTGAAAACATTGTAGATTGCGAAAAAATCAAAAAGAGTAAAAAAAAATTTTTACTCAATTAATTTATTAATTGATTAGGAGGAACCCTATTGAAAATGGCTCTTTTATTCAAAGTATTTAATAATAATTAATTAAAAAAAACATGCAGAATGTATTCTAAAATCTACTCTTTTTAGGGTTCCGTAGTACCTACAAGGAATCCTTATAGTTTCGTCATGTCTATCCGTCAGTCTGTCTGTCGGAGGTTTTGCTACGAGACCGTTAGTACTAGAAAGCTGTAATTTTGTAGGAGTGTGTATATTAATTACGCCGACAAAGTGGAAAATAAAATTTTGGAATTTTTTTTTTTAGGGTAGCTCCCCTACATGTGAAGTGGGGATGAATATTTTTTCGTCGTCTACCCTATCGTGTGGGGTATCGTTCAATAGGTCTTCTAAAATGACTTGGCGGTTGCTACAATTATTTTTCGATTTAATGCTCCATTTACGCAATATTAAACTTTAAAGTGCAAATTTTTGCTCCAGTAGGGCGTCCCCCCCTCTAAAACCTAAACTGCTAGCTCAAAAAATCTGGAAAAATTCACGATGACAGTGCATTGCATGAACTTTAAAGGAAAATTATAGCGGTTAAGATAACTTTATAAGTTTAGCAGTAATAGTCGTTGAACTTGGGTGTTGGATAATTTTGTACCAAATACAAAATCCTTAGCATTAATCCTGTAAAGTGACTAAGATGCGTGTGATGAGATGTGTGTGGTGAGTTGCTTATTTATAACGGGTAAAGACTTGCATTGAAAAACAAAATATGAACATTTTTTTTTTTTATATAATTATCAGAATAAAGAACAACAGAATCGTACTACATTGTGATAGCGGGCTACTACGGAACCCTACACTATGCGTGGCCCGACTCGCACTTGACCAGTTTTTATTATATATTTTTTATACGATCAAATGAGCATTATGAGTCGTGCATTTGTGGATTTTCCAAATTTTATGGACAAATTAATCAAAACAACCACATATTTGGGAGCTATTTGCGACGTAGCCAACTTACCGAATGTACCCTCATAAATTATAATCTCCACGAGTAGACAAAACGCGTACTTGTGTCTGGCGGTGAACTGTCAGTCCCGCTACCATTTTGTAACCTGGGGCTAGTATTATTTTTACAATTCCATAATTATTATGATGCGTTGTGTTACATATCAACAGAATGATAAATTATATATAATAATATCTAATACCCTTTAAGTTGCATAAAGTTATATGATTAGCTACTGTTTAATCATATTTTTTTGACGTTTGAACGTCACCTAACTTTGACCATTGTAATAGACCCCTTAAATTACAGATATAAAGGTAGACATTTTACAATGGGTGACAAAATGGGCAGTCTTCGCCTTTAGCTATTATCGAATTTGAACCATATATTTCTATAGAGACCATGGAAGTGCCCCAAATACTTCCAATATTGCTAATGTTGATAACAGCTGTGTCAAAGAACGAATGACTACAAAATTACATTCAGTCGCTCTCGATCATACGCCGTTTGATCAGGCTATTTCGAGCGTGGTCGACCGACAATTTCATACTGTCATCGTTGTTTGAGACGAAAATTGTTTTGTATTCCAATTTAGAATTGCAACCTCTACCTGTTACCTTTTGTTGTGCAAGCACAAGGCAGAGGTGAAGAGAACGAGGAACGAGGTGGGTGGTGAGAGGGTGTCTTCACCTTTTGTTGTATCTATGAATATCAGTATCGTATTCGAGTTTAACTACAGGCACATTGTACTATTATAGATTAGCAACCGACCCCTGCTTCGCACGGGTTTAGCAACTTGTCAAAAGATCAATTTCTTTCGTTATAAGTAAGTTTAACCCACCAAAAACATTTTCATGTAAAATGTTGCCTAGACGAGACCACATAAGGCTCGCACTGCCAAAAAGTTATCAGATCTCATGTAGAGCCAAGCTTCTAACTCTACACGCCCTAACTTCACAAACTTTACACCTTAGTCAAAATATGAGGCTTGGCCGTTTCGTTACTACAAAAACTATTGTTTAACAGAAAAGTAATATACAGTGAATAAATTTTTCACCTTACGCCCATGTGATGGTAGCAAAACGGCCAAGCCACATATTTTGACTAAGGTGTAGAGTTTGTGAAGTTAGGGCGTGTAGAGTTAGAAGCTTGGCTCTACATGAGATCTGATAACTTTTTGGAAGTGCGAGCCATATGTGGTCTCGTCTTGGCAATATTTTACATGAAAATGTTTTTGGTGGGATTTCACATCTTTTTGAAAGTTGCTTAAGAAATAATTTTTTTTTTTGGGGGGTTCTTTACTAAAAATCCTGAAATATGTATTTTATTATTTATTACCCTTTATCAATTTTCAGAACTCTAGCATCAAAATTTGCGGAAGTCTCGTACAAACTTCCATCCCCTAGTATAAGGATTTGGAGGGTAAAAGTTCCAAGTTTTAGAATTGTTTTGTTGTTTGTGTACTATTACTAGCTTACATACCAAATTTCAGCTTTCTAGGACTTCAGGAAGAACCTTAGAATATTGATGCTTATGAAATAAAAAAAAATTTTTTTGGGGGGTTGGGGGGTTATTTACTGAAAATCCTGAAATACGTATTTTATTATTTATAACAAGGAGTCCCTATATCAATTTTCAGAACTCTAGCAGCAAATCTGCGGAAGTCTCGTACAATCTTCCATCCCCTAGTTTAAGGGGTTGGAGGGTAAAAGTTCCAAGTTTTAGAATTGTTTTGTTGTTTGTGTACTATTACTAGCTTACATACCAAATTACAGCTTTCTAGGACTTCAGGAAGACGCTTAGAATATTGATGATCATCAGTGAGTCAGTGAATCAGTGAGTCAGCGAATCAGTGAGTCAGTGACGAAATCGGGGTATTTTATAATTTTAGATATCAATAAAATCTAAAGTATAAGAGCTATGCAATTGAAACTTTATAGGTTTAATAAGTCAACCACTGACATCGTATCCCGAAAATTTTGTTTATCTGGTATAATCCAAACCCAAGTTATGAAGGTTCAAAAATACGACGAAGTGCTTCGAGAAAAGGTAGGTAGTGCCCTTGCGCTTTGCTTGGATCGTCTTGGCCGGGGCACTCCCGTGCCCCCAGATACTGATGTCATCATCTGCCATCATCTGCCTAGCCTTTTTCCAACTATAAAATTCCATTATTACCAAATTTCATGTTTCTAAATCTACGGGAAAAACGTACGCGTGTTATATCTTAAAAGTGTTTGATTTCCTCGATTAAGTATGAAATAATATGTGACGAAAAATCTTTTTTTTGTAAATTTATTTCAATTAATAACCTATGTAATAACTAAAACTCATTCGAAAGAGCAGTCCATCGATTAATAAATATTCGATGAATCGTTCAGTCGAAGTAGCGTTTGGCAATAAAAGGTTGTTTCACAATAAATTCCATTCGAACAATCTTTCAATCGACTTTTTGTACTTTTTCTTGGTTCGACTGTATTTTTTTTTTTAAGTATAAGCTGTATTATGGCCGCAACTTACAGCTGCACTTAGTTCGCCTGCGATACTTTGTTTCAGCCTTTATAAATTCATTTTACGTCAAGCACGCAATCACTTAGTAGAAGTCCATTTGCCGTTACCTAGAAGCTACAAGGTAGTATGATAAGGTTGTACACCTTAATATTAATACACCGCTAGAATTAACATTTTGGTCTCAGAATTAACTTGGCCTGGGTACTACCGGTTTCACCTACACTAGGCGACACTTAAACAAAAGCGCGGTATTGGATTTTCAACTTTTAGCGCTAAGCCGAAAGTCGAAAATCTAACAGCGCGCTTTTACTTGTGTCATCTAGTGTTAGTGAATACGGACAAAGTCTCACGTTGTTTCAAAGTCTTTCTGTGTGTCGTCGCCGACGTCAACTTAACCAAGAAGTTCGTGTAACGTCTTAACAACTTTAATGTGAGAAGGGATAAACTTCAGGCATTACAGCTATGTGCCTTAGCCGTAGTATGAGTAACTACCTATAGCGGCTTTGAATACTGTAAGATAAGTAAAGAAATAAATCACACTAATAATACAAAGGCGAAAGTTGGTGAAAGTGTGTGTTTATATGTTCGTTACTTCTTCACGCTCAAACGGCTGGACCAATTTTGATTAAAATTTGTATGGAGGTAGCTGACACCCTGGATTAACATATAGGCTGCTTTTTATCCCGATATTCCCCCGGGATCGACATTTACGCAGGTGAAACCGCGGGGCGCAGCCAGTAAAAAATATGTTTATTTATCTCCACAAATTACATTCATACTAAGTTGACAAGTCGACCAAATTTTGTAATATGTGGGAGATCTGGAGTCTAAACTAAGTCTAGGCTTGTATTTTAGAACTCCAGGTCCCATTGTATCGCATAGTAAAGGTTGCCAATGTGGTACAATTACAAATGCTTGTTGGTGTGTGTGAGTGGGGGGGTGTGTACGTGTGTGTAAGGGTGACTGAGGGTTTGTGTATGTATATGCCTACATTTATTGTACAACATACAATATACGGTTTAAGATATTTATTTCTCAAAAAGAATACAATTCACTTATCATGAGAAATACAAGTTAATCTTACATAATACTCGATACACAAACTTATGAAGAACGGTAGGTAAGTACTCATAAATAAACTAGTAAATTTAGTAGATGCGCAGATATTTTTCTTACAAAACTGTGGGTAGCAAGAAAAAGTTAGTGTACCATTACAATAATCGTTTCTTGACAGCAAGTCAATAGCAATTACACATTGTTAATAGTAGCAAGTTGATAATATTTTTAATTTGTTAATGTTTCAAAATTATAATATAGTTTAGTGCCTAAGAGTTTTTATGTATATAAATAAGTAATAATTTAATGTAGTAGAAGCAAATAAACAAAACAAAGAAATAATACTGACTTTTTATATAGGTGATTGATTCAAAATCGAGAGGAATCTTTCAAGATGTGGTGCTTTAGGTTTATACAGGGTTATTGGTAAAACACCAGCAACCTCATATGAGGTCATTTTACTCATCATTATGAACAACTTTTACTATGGGACCAAACCTGAAATCGCGAAAAAAAAATCAGCTGTCCCCTACATTTTGACGAGTTATACGAACATAAATGCTACTAAAATATAATTACACAATTATTACGCTTAAATGCTATGTTAAATAAATGCAAAGGTAAACAATATTTTTGTGCATAAATGTGTACGAGCTACGATGTACATATTGCCCAGTCATAAAAAAATCAGGTAAGTCAGGTAAGAATAAATAACCTTATATATTATCAGGTTCATTCTGTCCCTTTTGTTGTATGATAGGCCATACTTACACTCCGACAAATACAGCTGAATAATATTATTGAACATGGGACTGCTACAAACGGATTCTCCATAACCGAATTACTGAAGGAAACTGCTATTGTAAGGGAAATTCTGAGAATTGATCTACGTTTCATAGAACATTGGGTTTAACTCCGATATGTTATTCTAACCAGGGTTGCAGGCTAACGTGCTTTCTGAAGCACTTGTGCGCACTTGTTTTAGGTAATACCTTGGTCTAAACATGGGGATAGTCGTGTCGGCATATCATTCGCCGGTGAAAATTTATATCGATGAAATTCTAAAAGGTGATTCGTTCTTTCGGCGAACCATTCATCGGAAAAACGAATGTGGGAGAACTGTGTCAGACAGAGCAGACTAAAAAAAAAATACGCGTAAATCCTTTTCGTCTCTTATTTTTAAGATTTTCTAAAGTATAAACGCATTCCTCTACAACACAAGTTTTACAAATTGAAACACATCCTACTTTTAAATCAGTACGTCATACATTCTTATGCCCAAATAAAACTTTATAACCTTCAAAACAAAAGAGCAGGACTTCAAGTAATATTTCAAAGTAGCACAGATTTTTGCGAGTCATATAAAGACCACGTATATGCCACTTTATGGCTGTGGTTGCTCTAAAAGCCACCTCGCGCGTATCCCGACAGATATGTGTGATAAAAATTGCACATTTTATGTTGCTACGTACTGTGTTATGGTTTTATATGATAGTCCGTTGTTTTATGACTTATGTGCTATATTGTTTTACGGTTTTATTGGAACATTTTATTGATACGATATTACATTGTTCAGCGTTTCGTTACCTATAAATAGCACTCTGAATACATTATTTGCAGATTCTATAGCGATTGCCAAGTTTTTTATCCGAATGTATATCCCAATTTATGAGAAAATCACCTATACCTAGAAATTAAAGTAGGTACATATGTACAAACAGCTAGATTCAAATTAGACGTCACGATCTTTATGGTTATAATGATTGTAACGTGAAGGTTCACGTTATAATCATAATAATCACAAAGATTTCTTTTTTAAAGAATATAAGAATTCTTTATGATTATTATGCTTGAAAAGAATAAAACAACAGGATCCATTACTTATAGTTATTTCGATCTCAAACAGTTTTCAATCTTAAGGTGTCGTGAACAACAGATTTCTCAATTTTATGTGGTCGGGTATGAAACTTGTGAAGACGTTAGAGCTCGTCCAGAGTAATAAACTGAAGCGCGTGGCGTTTATATCATACATTATTCATTATTAATCCACCGTATTATCAAGTATCAAGAGCAGTGGTGGCCAAGTGGTAATGGCCGCGACTTACGAGTTGTAGGTCGTAGGTTCGAACCCAGACAGGCGCTTTACTTTGTGTAAATTATTTCATCACCACTGCTCTCAAAACGGTGAAGGAAAACATCGTGAGGAAACCGGCATGTCCTAGAACCAAAAATTCGAAGACATGTGACATCTGCCAATCCGCACTGGGCCCGCGTGGTGGATTACGGCCCACTCCCTCTCACCGAGAGGAGGCCTGTGTCCCAGCAGTGGGAACATTATAGGCTGATTATGGATTATGGTTATGCCTTTATCAACAGTTAATATTATAAAGGGGAAAAGTTTGTATGTCTGTAAGATTGGATGTAGGAGGTAAACTCTGAAAACATTCTTCCGATTTTAATCATTCTTTCACTAATAGAAAATAAAGAAGAAGAGGAGAAGAGTTTTTTTTATATATAATTTAGTTTCTTATTTTTGTTTATGACTGTGTTTAGTTTCGTTTTTGATGTTCCTGTACGAGTCGCAAAAAATACTTTTTCTTTCTTTCTTTCTTTGATAGAAAGCTACACTATTGCTAAATGCTATTGGATATATTTTATGGTATAGGTAGTTGGCTTCCACGGGGAGGGGCTCGCGGGCAGAACCTAGTCTACAATAAAGTGACCAACGTCCGAAATTAATCATTAAACCTGGCGTCTACGCTCTATGTCTGTCGCCGATGATATGGGCCTGTTCACGGATATCGAAAAGTAGTTGATCCGTCAAAACAGTGTCAGGTATATTCAATTTCTCGGAAACGCATCGGGAGATGGGACAGCTGTCAAATCATATTGTCATTCATTCTTAGTTCGTACCTCATACTAATCATATGTCCGTAAGTGATACGGCGTAGTAATACGATCGTACCTTCTACCGAAACTACGGACTTCGTGCTTAGGGATTGACCTATTTTTTGACATCAAAGATTGACGTTTTAATCCAATTTTTTGAGTGAAATTTGCTAATCTTATCCGTGGATTGAGTATACCAGTTTTAATCATTGAGAGACTGCGGATTACGGATTAGGGATCGCCCTCTGTTCGCAAAAGACGTTTTGCGAATATTAAAACCCTATAATTTCCTATGTTAACTTCGACGACATTCCGACATGCTTAGTTGAGTTATTATTTATATTTTTCGAAAGATATGCAGCAATCAAAGATCGGAATCATGGGATTAAAACACGTTAATTATTCATTTTGGGATGCTTCTAGAGCCCGCTGCCTCGCCCGCAAACACCCATTCACTTTAGACCAGCCCATAGATCTCGGAGCTTCTGCGCGTGCTTAAGCCGGATTCAATATTGTGTCGTGTCATGTCGTGACGCCTTCTGACGCAGTGTTAGCCAATCAAAACTCGTTGTAATTTGACAGAGTCCTGAACAGATTCGTTTGATTGGTGTATCCCGAGTCACGACACAACACGACACAGTAATCTGTCTGTGGCTATAGGAAAACGTTTGAAACCACCATATGGGTCCATAGTGTAGTGACCATAGCGGGCGCCCGACGGGACTGAACGAGTCGGCTTGCGAGCGACCGTCTATTATTTTACCGTGTGGAAATACCTACCCAGCTCCGCACACTAAACGGATGCACTAAAGCTACGGTTTCCTAGAAGACCGATGACCGCCACATGCGGCCGTAATGTCCAAATACAGAGAGTTTTTTGATACCTTAATGTCAAATACTGGTAGAAATTACAGGTTTTCATGACGTCCGTTATAAATACGACGTTCTTCTAGGAATACCTACCGTAGCTTTAAACCACAAATCGCGCCCGCTACCGCCCTGGTTGCGACTTGACGGTGATCGTGGTTACTATGGCACAGTGTAGTTTATTGTAAGCAATTTTATGTGTTCATGGTAGATAATGTCCTCATTCACTGCATTTTAAGTTGTTAAACATTATATCTTCTCTAGCTCAGTACATATTTCTCTTCATAAGACAATCCATAAAAAATAATATGTGTATTTTTATGCATTTTTTTTAAAGGCATTTTAATGTCAAAGGACTGTGACTCTTATTCTAGAACAATGTGCACGAATGACACTAGATCACAATTGACCATATATTAGCGTGAATTCTATCTACGGTAATACGGTCTTAAGAAGAAGGGCTTCTAACACAAGATTGGCGGTTACTTGGTTGCTCTTCGGATTTATAGTCCAATTAACGCGTTCCCTGATTAATCACTATGACAACAATACGACAGGCGCTAGGGCCAATATTAAGCACATATTTGTGCGGGGATTCCCGATTTAGTAATTAAAATCAGAATGTCTATCTCGCGCTCCTAAAAATATATTTAACATTAATACAATAATTGCGAACCTCTAATAATTCCTATTTTAGGGACCTGCTGCCAACTTGAATGTAGCTCGCGTCGGCCGCTGCCGTGGTACAGTCAACAGCAAAATTAGACGATCAAAGTCAGAAATTCAATACTATTGAACGGAGTTCACGTCAGAACTGTGTGGCGTCGAAGTGATTCTAAAGTATTCTACGTAGTAAGTATTCTAAGTAGTAGTACTTCGACGCCACACAGTTCTGACGCGAACTCCGTTCATTAGTATTGAATTTCTGATTTTGATCACCTACTTTTGCTGTTGACTGTACCGCTAGCGTCACAGTTCTAACCTAATACATTTGGTCGGGGTGCCCTAGCCTAGTTACTGCGACCAATCGAATCGCGCGTGCTTGGTCACAGTTCCAAGCTAACCTAACCCGTTTGGTCGGGGTGCCCTAGCCTAGTTACTGCGACCATTCGGCTCGCGCGTGCTTGGTTACAGTTCCAAGCTAACCTAACCCGTTTGGTCGGGGTGCCCTAGCCTAGTTACTGCGACCAATTCGGCTCGCGCGTGGTTGGTTACAGTTCCAAGCTAACCTAACCGTTTGGTCGGGGTGCCCTAGCCTAGTTACTGCGGCCAATTCGACTCGCGCGTGCCAAGGGTAGAAAGTTAAAAATAGGCTCTGTAATTTAAAAAGTCGGGGTCGAGCAAAACGATTTTAGAGGTTCATTAATTTAAATAAGTGTCTATCATAAGAAGGGCAATAAGTTTTAAAAGGATCAGTTGAATTTTTGGCATTATGTTATTTTTCACGTTATTTTAGGTAACACAATTTCAATCAAGTACAAATAGTATATAAGTGTTCTTAATTGATATTTATACATTACTAGCTAATGCGTAGCAATACCTTTTTTTTGTTAAGAACCTTCTCCGGCGCACACACAAGAACTTGCCAAAGTTTCATCACAATCGCAGTAGCCATTTCCGAGTTTTTGCGAGACTAACGCACGACAATTGATTACAGGGTGAAATGTGGGTGTACTTACTATGAGTACACCTCTGCCTAACCCTTCGGGGAAACAAGGCGTGATATTAAAATTTTACAGCGCTATTTGGGCACCGGCACGGCACCGGCAAGGCACCTCCAATTCACCTTAAATATTGATAAAACGCCACGTTAACTTGAAACATGTCCGTTTAATAAATTCTAAACGTGGTTACGTGGCTGATGTTTTGAAACGTGGCTAATGTTTGAACATGTGGAGACGTGTTGGACTTGTTTGTGCAACAGCTGCATGCGGGGTGAAACTTTTCACTTATGACGTCATAAAATGGTAAAAGTTTGAGCTGTCTGCAATGGCCGTGTTAGTTTATTGTTATGAACAAAGGAAGTTTTGGTGTAAGGAAAGTTACTCGGACTTAAAGATAGTGCAGACACCGCGCTTGCAGTTTCCATAATTTTATGGATTCTTGAAAATTTGGAATGACGTAGGTATATGGCCCATGGCGGGTGTATGGCCCATGTATGAAGGTCTACATTTAGTAGTAAATGCATTAATTCTACGTAAACAAATAATAGCGCACTAAGCGTTTTACCACCAAAATGATTTATAGAAAACCGACTTCCAAAAAAAACACTACAAACTGAAAAATAACTTTAATTTCGGAAGTCGGTGTCTTAGGGATCAGGGTCATATTCAAAATAATTGTATATTTACTACTGTCTTAATGTCCAACCCAATTATTTTCATAACGAGATGCAACTGACTAGAATTTCATAAACAAACAGATAAAATATTTATTTGAGCTTAATAAAAAACAACGAAACATTTGGTAAATCTAAACAATTGATTTCAAAAAATTAAACCAGACATTGCGTAGGATCCGTTTCATACAAGTATTCTATGTCCACATCTTTAACGGTAAACTAAAAAAAATAATTTAATTATGAACCATTCCACAAAAGTAAAAAAAAAAAATATATTCAGAGAATATTGTTTAAACTTTCAACACTTTACTAAACAAAATATAAAATACTATTTAGTGTACTCCAAATTTAATTTATTAATGAGTGTCCTGATTTTGCACATATCTGTTATTCTTCTCTGTTATGCTATTTTAACATTATTTCCATGGCAATAAAGAAATTTGAAATACTGGCAAAATTAGTTCACTAGCTGTTACTACACGACGCGTAAGAATAAACGCTTTGCCATTTTGTTCAATATAGTTTTTCAGCTCGTTTCGTTGTTGAAGAAAATTAGACTTTTAAAAGTAAATATTCAATGTGAGTCGTTTACAGTAGCGGTAAGTACTTACTGTTTTATTACTCATACTAGGAAAGGGCTGTATTGTGATATTTGTTATAACTATAAAATATTCGTATAATCATGTGAATTGGTGTGGAAATAAATAGATTTGTAGGATAGACACGTGCAATTAATTCATATACGTTATTTTATCTGTCACTTTTTTCCGTTACGTAACAGATATGAATGATTAGGCGTTATTCACATTGTCTCATGTATGAATGAATGAAAATAAAATATTAATAGGTACTTAGTGCACCGCAGGTTAGCCAAAACATTTTTTTTTACTTACTTAAATTTATTTGAAGTATGTAAAGTTTGCGTATATTGTGCCATGTATTGCATTGCTGTGCCATGTATTGTCTGTGTGTGCATGTTTTACTGCGTATCCTCAGTCCTCACTGCTTGAGCCTTTTATACTAACTGCGCAGCCTCGCCGAGGCGTACCCAGCCTCTCGTCGGCCGTCTCAGTATCAGTTAAGGGGGATGCGCCAAGGTAGCCCGCAAAATTCAAATTGACTCAGGTTTTTTGCAATTTACAGGTCAGTGTAAAGTTGTATGTTGATTAAAATATGATTCACGACCGTTGCAAATATGGCTTTACATAATTCTAATCATTAGAATCCTTTTGCCTTAATATTAATATCAAAATTTTAGGCTCGGTAGTTTCGGAGATAAGGCATTATGGCAATGATGATGATGAATTTATGGCAATTATACCAACTAAAATACGATCACCAAAATGTTATTTCATTATGTACCCACCTAGCGACCCACACCGACTTCGCACTCGTAGCCTGTTATAAACGTGTGCTATTTAAACTTGCCCTAATAATTCCTTTCTGTTATTTTTCTGTTACAATCAAATAATATTCATATCTGTTTCCTATCCGTAACTTACAATTATTTTGAATATGACCCATCAGTATTTTAGTTTTTGCCACCGACTTCCGAAATTAAAGTTATTTTTCAGTTTGCAGTGTTTTTTTTGGAAGTCGGTTTTTTTTTTGTTAAAAAGTTTTTATTTCTCGCTTTTTAGTGGGTCTATTTATAATTTATCTAAGTTACAATAGCCTAATGTCAACTGGCCCATCGCCTTTTTATAAAATATTCCTTTTCTCGATGCAGGGACGTTAATTGTTGAGGAGTTCTCCTTTTATTAGTTTTTAGATTAGATGCTGATAATCCTGGCTGCAGCATCAGGCCAGACTTATGTCAACATTGCATTGAACTTAAAATTTGTCCTGTTTAAAATGAGCCCAAACACGACTACGGTGCTGTAATTTCAAGGTTTGTACTTTTTCTGATGCTCCTGGCTTCAGCATCAGGTCTTCGGTGTTCCTCAGTAACAGTACGTTTATCCACACATCGAGCCCTTTTCAATGAGCCTAAACACGATATATCTGCTGTTAGTTGTCGAGGAGTTAGGTAGCATCAGGTCATGACTTGATGATCATGAGACCAAATGTGGCAAATCAAACATCAAAACAATTTACTAAAACAGTCCTTGCCTGTTCGAGTAACTTCTTACTGTTAAGGAGTTGTACCTTCCATCATCAGCCCAGCTACCTGAGATGGTGACAATCATACACAAATACACAAGATACTTCATAAAATATGCGAAAAACAATAAGTGAGCCTATAAAATTTGAGGGTTGCCCTAGATTTCTCTAAGATCCCATCATCAGATCCTAACTTGGTGACAATGGGACCACCTCAGAACTATCTACTTTCGAACAAAAAAAGAATTTTGAAAATCCGTCGACAATTGGCGGAGTATTAGATGAACAAACATACAAAAAAAAACATACAAACACCCGAACATAGTACCTCCTCCTTTTTGTGAAGTCGGTAAAAACTACGTTTAGATTATTTTGAATTATATGATGATGCAATAGTAACAAGTAGGTACCTATCTGAAAATTCCAACTGGCTATGTATTATGGTTAAAATAATACAGTCCTGTGACAGACAGACCGACACACAGACGGTGTGGAGTTTGCTGAATAACAGGGTCGCATATTCCCTAAAAAAAGGACTTATGTAAACTTTACTACTTGTTCGTGTTTAAAAAAAAAAACGAAAAACATTTTACGAAAACTATATGAAAGCATGCACACTCCTAGAATACCAAATGCCAAGTAGCGTTATACAAACAGAGAATTATAATTCCAAACCACGCACTGATGTTAGTTGGAACACCACAACTTTGAATAATTGATAACATGGAGCCAAATTCTAACTCGCTTACTCGTAAAGTAGCAACTGAAGTTAACTAGTTGCTTCAATTAGTACCTACCTACCTATAATACTGAAATTAACTGTATGTGAATTTAATCATAATTGTTTTGGAGATTCTATTAATAGTCGTTGGAAAAATACCTAACGAGTTAGGTTTGAAAGTATAGAAAAACCTAACTGGGTTTAGGTTTTTTAATAATCTTTTACGATTTTTACTAAAGCAATCTATGCCATACAACGTGGTAATGCCGCCAGTCTCTTGGGTACATTACCAGTCGACACCGATACGGATGAATTTTTCGACGCTATTTTTTAGTTTCTGTAAGTATAGTTTTAGTTAAATTAGGATTTAATTTTGGTATATTTTTATTAATTAATTAGGCAATCTGGGTTGTTAAAATAGAACACATACATACATAAACTCACGCCTTTGTCTCAAGTCGGTAGGCAGAAAGTACAGAACGCCATGCTACGATCCTTACAAAAACGTTTAAGATCACCAAAAAACCTCTATTCTCTAAAATACCAAACCAATAAGTTATACCTATTTTATATCTATGCTTTAAAAAAATTACAAGAGCCGACGTTTACTAGCGTACTTTCCCTCACAAAAAATATATCAAAAAACTAAATAATTTAATAAACAAAAAGTGAATTAAAAAATTTACTTAAAAAATTCAAAATTAGCTAAATGATTTTAAAACTCTTAATTACCATCCAATATAGGATGTTCATTATTAAATTTCACATTTTCCTATTCGCTCCTGCTTCCTTCATAATTTAATTCTTAACTCTCCGATCAAAATATCTCCATTTATAAAGCCGGTTAATACAAACAAGTTGAGTTAATAATTTAAAGCGTTCGTTAAGGAATAGGAATATTAAATATTTGATCAGAGCTCGCCTTGCTACCAAACAGCACTTTTAACTTAATAAAAGCCTAGTGTTTCGCTTTTGCTTTGAAAATTTTCCGTGTGTCTATCGTAACGATGAGCGCAGATTGAGTCTAAACTATGTTTTAGGCTTCTTCATCGTGTTGATGGCAAAAATAACACTAACAAATTAGCAGAGTAAAATAAATAAATAGTTTTATCCACTTCTGATGCTCTAAAAGTTCGTCTTTATGTTATGCGTAGGCGACATAAAGTCGCTTTTTATGCTCTAGTGCATAAGTTTTTTTTTTCCAAGACTAAGATAATTAGGCTCAACAGCCACACGCACAATAAAACGTCGCAGATTAAAGTCCTTATTTTATTTCATTTGCTTTAATTTATGTCACTTCTGTGTTTTCTATCGTTAATTTAATAAAACCACATAAAATATTGTCATTTATTATTTAAAAACGGAAAGAAACGTTTTTATGACTTGGCAGTATGAAGTAGGTACCCGAGTCGACTGACACATGTTGAAAATTTAAAAAAAAACTTTTAAAAAGTTTCGTGGCGGGATAAGCTATTCTCATCTTCAATTTTGCAACACTTTTGAACAGTGAAAATACTGTTATATACTTTATGCCTGTTTCATTTTCTCGAAATCAAAGTGAAAAGCCGAGTGAGAATTCGGGCATAAACGAGCCATTTTACCCCTAGACTTAACTATCCACACTCGACTTCTTTTATGCACTAGTTGTACAATCTACTATTTTAAATTAGTTTGGCCCAAAAATTCAGGAACGCGAATGTTTTAGGCTGAGCGCAGGTAAGACTGTCTCTATACTTGGTTTCATTCATGGTGAGTTTTTTACAGAATTGACCGGCTGAACAGTGTTTGGTCAACAATGGACGACACTTGCGGAAATGTTTTGAGTGGGCCTGCGCAGAGCAATAGCTTTAGATTTAGATCTTTATTTATAAACAATGACTCGCAAAAAGCAGTTCAAATTCATCAAAGTTGTCGAAACCGGTTGAAATACCTATTTTGACAGAAGACAAGATAGTCAAACTGTTCTGTTCCTATGACTGGTCTTAGTGAGCTCGTTTGCTTTAAAAATGATCGGTGTGTCTCTCTTAAAGATTTTTCCCTTGACCTTATTTTCTGTTGTATTAGTTGTAAGTTTAGTTTGTCACGTAGGAATAGTTAATGGTTTGTCTTTGCCTTTTACTTTCTTTTCTTCTTCTTTTAAGTTTTTAAATCACGTTAGGTTTTTTTTTTCAAAATAAATAGAAAATAAGTAAATCTTATATGGTACGTGATATTTTTTTTATTTTATTTATTTATTAAACATACACACACTATCATTGCAGGATGACCCCAATACGATAGTGGTTTGCAGACACACACTAAATAAAATGAAAATTTACTTACGGCTAATACTCAAAAATCTAAACTTTAAAATACAAAACTATTTTTTTAATGCTATAAAAACTTAACCTAAAAAAATATAAAAAATTAGACAACACAGAATATTAATATTTAAATGTAACTAACAAAATTCAACAAAACTCTTGCGAATGCACTCAAATTACACGAAAATATGTCAATTCTCTCATGGACTTCATTTAATACACATATTGTGCGGATGTGTGCGGTGTTTTTGACAGCAGGTTGGTTTTGGCAGCAGGCACGGCCAGTAGTGGCGGTCGCCGCCGCCTCCACACGTACCGATCTGGCACGCACAGCTTCAGGTGACGCAGCACACCCGGGTTATGAGCTACTCCACACAGGAGCTTATAACTTTAATTATAACTTTAGGTAACGGTACTCTTTGATAACAATGAACAGAGGGGCAATTCTCGTAATTTTAAGAACGTTCACAGTCTGAAATCAGTCTCAACCTATGAAAAATACGTTTACTAGGTATTTACATTTTTGACAAGTTTTTCACATTTGTTTGTCGCCGAGATGAGACTGCGACTAGATTTTGAACGTTTTAAATTAGGAGAATTGGCCTTCAGATTAAAAATAGTGAATAGTGGACTTTGGATTGCCATCGTGGTGAAAGGATTAGCCAATCAGCGTGGATAACTCGCTGATTGCCCAGGGTGCGCCGGACGTATTGTGGTTCTGTAGATACGTCGCTCGGGGAGGCTCCTTTCATGCACCCCAACATCCTTGTGCCACAAAGGTTGAAAAGCCGAAACAGTTTTTTAAAGTGTGTCGGTCCACTCACTGGTGAACCATCACAAGAGAGACTGAGGCTGTGGCGAGACAGTGCTTCCTTACCCGGACCGTTCGTCCCACCCGCTGAAGACCTCCCACCTGGACATGAGCTACCTTGGGTAACATGGAAGTCTTTAAACAGACTCCGGACCCAGGTTGGCCGAAGCAAGGAAAACCTGTTCAGGTGGAGATTCATAGACGACTCCGCCTTGGAGTGTAAATGTGGTGCTGTTCCACAAACGATGGGACACTTAATGTCATGTGCTGCGTGTCCTGTCAGCTGCACGTTGCAGGAGCTGATGGACGCTGGTGGAGGCGCCAAACAAGTGGTCGAATTCTGTGCCGAGTATATTTAGATTGCTATCGACACGCTAAGAAGAAGAAGAATAGTGAATAGTGAATTTACCGAATTCATTATTTGCTTTCAGATTCTGAATATCCTCTTTAACTATTTCATTTCATAGATAACAAATTCTGTACGTGCTTATCAGGTTAAAAAAAAACTAACTACTAGATTAGGAAGAAATTTATATACACAAACATTAATCACGAATCCTCTACAGAAAAGAGACGATCATTAATAGCTGACACACATACTCGTATGTTTGCAATGTCCAAAAGAAATAGGTAAAGGAAAACAGTATCTAACGAGAAGGAAATAAGAAACACAACAGTTACTACTAATGAAGTAATCCTCGAGCCTAATTCTATTACTCTTACGGTAGCCGGCAGTGTCTTAAGTGGCGCCTACATTATCCGTGTTAATACGGTTTTTCCTATTGTTTGCTTACTTCTAAGAGGGCAATCTGCTTTTATTCGTATTGTTGATACTAGGTTCTAAGGGTCAGTTTTGTTTGAATAGGTGAAGACTGAAATGATGACCGGATTCATAGGAAAAGAGTTTATAATTATGAGATAACATTTGATACTCATAATTGTGTTTTTGACATAAATCCCGGGACCCTGGGTTCGGTACCCCGTTGGAAAGTGTACGAGAGGCCGAAGCCAACTCGCAGAGGCCTTTTAGACGCTTTCAATGAAATGAGTGAGAACTGAGAGATTTTTTTAAACAAAACATTAATGTATTTATGGATTTAACTACTAAACTTGTTAAAAGCAGCTTAAAGAGAGAGAGTGCAGGTTCACGTAAATAGTCTTACAATGGATGAGGTTTGAAGGCGCGTCGTCGGTTCACCTTATATTTAGTTAGGTATTTTCACTGTCAAAATAAATAATTTCTTTTCTTCTGTCAAAATAAGTAATTAATTGATCAAGAAGAAATTTAAAAAAATGTACCAAAATGTTCTCGCAAAATCGAATTCTGTTACAAAATTATAAAGCGAAAGTTTATTAAAAGGTTTTGCTGGGTCTCCGTTGTTTCATCAAAAAAAAAATTGACAAATTATCACTTCCCAAACAATTTTCCGCATAATTTCATTTGCAAAATCATTACTTAGCAAATAAACTCTTCACAAATAATTGTAACGCAAACATATTGTTTGCCAAGTGAACGTTTAAACAATAACTTGCTTACCAACTAGTAGGTACTTTTACGAATTTTAATGTAGTCAAATACTTCAGTTGGTATAACATATTTTACAAATGTTTCGGGTAATATTTAATCATTTATACATTTAATATTTAGATTCTTTTGGAAAAATCACGTAAGAATAAATCATTTTAAAATACATTTTCTTAACCAGTCACAAAGTGATCATGACGGTATTTTCCATTTAGGTCAAATGATTTACAGGCAAGTACTAGGTATAGTTCTTTAATAATAATAGTATTTTTTTCTTTATAATCTACTCGTTTCTGGCACTCGCCGGCCGCTGCCGCGGCACCGCTCGCTTCGTTCGCTCGGTTTGTGCGTATAGGGGTCACAGCACAGTATTAACCTAACCTAACCATTTTTTTTAATAATTAAACTAATCTAACTAGTTCAGTTTCGGGTAGCCTATTAAAAATAATCACTTTTTTTCTATTAGCGCAAGTAGTTTCTGACATATAAATTTGTGTAAAAGTAATTTTTTTTTATATACCTAATCTCGTATTTTCTGCCACTCGCCGGCCGCTACCGCGGCACCGCTCGCTTAGCTCGCTCGGCTCGTGCGTAGGGGTCACAGTTTCAACCTAATCTAAACTAACCATTTTTTATTAAATAATTAACATAATCTAACTAGTTCAGTTCCGGGTAGCCTACTAAAAATATATTTTTCTATTAGAGCAAGTCGATGTTAGAATGAGTTTCATTTTATATATTTTTTCCTAACAAATCATTTGACTAAATGTTTATTGTCTAAAGATTGTTTGCTGTAATTAATCATTTGATTAAAGACTAAATGCCTTAATGACATTATCCTTAGCAATATTAGAAAATGAAAATGTGCGTACTAAAATCATTCTAAATATTGCATTGAGTATAAAAAAGGTTGCTAAAAGTTTGGATAAGTAATGAAATTTTGTCAATATAGTTTTGGCAAAACGGCAGGATCCCGTTTTTCACATGAGAATTGTGGTTTTAAATAAATTAAAATAGAGATTTTAAAACTATTCACGTAGCACCTATTAAGTAATTTAAATGAAAATTCAGTCTGTTGAAAAGTCAACAGTGGAGGTATATTTTCAGTGGTCAGACCTTGTAATAATTCAAGCTCAGCTTCAGCCGCTGGATCATTATTGATTTTCTCCAAAATAGATTTGGCTGAAGCTCTGCTCAGAAGATTGGCATTGCCCACCTTTAGGAAGGCACCTGTAAATAAGGCTCTTTTTCTAACACAAAGGGGCTAGCCGTTTTAGTCGTAGAAAGGTAGAACGTAAGGTAGAACGCCCTCAGACTAGGTGGATCGACGATCTTCAGCTGATAGCAGCTGGATAAGAGTAGCCGAGACTCGAGTTAAATTTCGTGCGATTAGAAAAGCCTATGTCCAGCAGTGGACTGGTATTAGACTGATAATGTCTGTCACTTTTTATCCGTGCTTACGTCAAGTCTCACCACACATTCAAACACAGCTCATATCTTATGCCAAAGCTCCTTACGCCCTTAATTCTCAAATAACCCTACACTTACAAACAACAAATATCAAACAGTAATCATATAAAGCCCTGTTCCCACGTTCTATTAAAGGAGATCTCGATTTCAACGCGGCGTGATGTCTTACGCGCGCGCCTTACCCGAGTCACGTGTCATTTAACTAAACTGACGGCTTAACGTGCTTCCAACCTGTAGCTATCATGTTATTTGAAACAATCCATCTTTGTGTAACACTTTGTTTTGTTGTGCAGATATTGCGCTAGATAAGTTATTTTTAAGTTTATCTTGGACATCACTAGGGAAAATATTAAGGGAAAACCTGGACTTATCTTCTATAATCATTAAATCGTACAAAACAAGTCATTTTTCGTGTCTGTCTTTGTGACCGCTTCGATCTTCTGAACTACACAACCCCATCATTTAAAGCATTTATTCCGGAAAGTTTATATTTATGTAAAATACAGCAACTAACTAAGACAGCAAACCCGATGTTTTATAACTCACCAATTGCACCCGTGTGAAGCAGGCGCGGGCCGCTGGTAATTAACATAATTCAGTAATCGCAAACCCGTATTGAGCAAGCCTGGCGACCAATGAAAAAAAAGTTTTAAGAAGTACTTTCATGATTTTTTTTATCGTATCAAATTGGTTGTATTATGTTTTCAACACACTATCTACCTAGCACATATCCTGAAGAATATCATATATTTTTCTGATTTTGTTTACTGTAGTCGATCATGTACTTTTATTGTTTCTAAAACTTGCGTTTTTTACGTTTAGGTCCTGTAAGCAACTTAAAGCCTGTCTGCGTTCGAACCCACGACTTACAAGTCTTAAATGGCGGCCATTACGACTGGGCATTCACTGAGAGTATATATGAGGCAGTGAGGCTATTATTACTGTTCTATTTTGTTGTAAAAAGGATAATGTTAACCTCAAGCTCTGTTGGTATTTACTTTCTACTGAGAACAAAAAGTCACCAGTGATTTCCGAGACCTCTTTTCTTTGGCACCTTTGCAAATATTTGTGGTAGACGTAGAAGCAGTTGTTTCAAGTCTGTTTGTATCATTTCATATCTGCCGGCATCTGCGTTCCCGCCCACATTCAACCCGTCTGCCTTCAAAGCAAGAGTGAACAGGCATCTTCTGGGCACGCTCGTTCCATCATAGACCTCATCTATCGCTTACCATCAGGCGTGATCGGGGTCAAGAGCGGGCCCATTTAGTAATAAAAAAAAAAAAAAATGTAAACATTTGTGGTACTGACCCAATCTTAGTTCGAGAAAAATGTTTTTCTTTAAAAGAAAATAAAAGTGCTTCGGGAAGAATTTCTTGCGCTTTATTTGCACTTTTAGTTACAGGAGGATTACTAGATATTCGCTAATTCAAAACAATACCAACATCAGTCTTATTGCTAAATAAAATGTCTTTACTACCAGGAAATCATAGAGCTATAGGACATAATACATCCATCCAGTTTTATTCCTTCAAATCTTTAGAAAACTTTATACAACTTACCTAAGCTTTAGAAAGATTTCCGACGTTGTTGCTTATTCGTATTATTATACGTCTGTAACGGAGCGAAATGTGCTCTGTTAGGGCTGCCAAAAGTACTTACCTACATAAATATTGATGAAATTTTAGAAGATAAATTTTCATCTTTCATGTTTAGACCCTTTTTCGACGAGCACAGTATTATTTAAAGAATTTTTAAAAAGTTATTGACTACAGGGGCCTTCTCTCTTTGTTCGGCAACAAAGTTACGGGCCCTACCAAAAGCAGTTCAATATTTTGGAGTCCTACTAAGAACTAATTCTAACTAAGAAGACTAATTCATAAGTTCGTTACGGGTCGTCAGAAGCCCGATAGTCTGACAACCAGTCTTACCAAGTGGTATCGTATTACCCAGTAACTGGGTTGTGGAGGTCAGAAAGGCAGTCGCTTCATGTAAAATACTGGTATTCAGCGGCATCCGGTTAGACTGGAAGCCGACCCCAACATAGTTGGGAAACCGTTGGGTCGACTTAGCCACGAGACAATCAGGAAAATTGTTTAACAAATTGAAAATAGAAAACACTACGCCAAATTGTTGTGTTATAGCTATTTCATACAAACGTCAAAGAATGACAGTTGTGATCTGAGCCGGTAGTCAATTTGCTAAACAATGAAGTCCGCTGACTTTGGCTACTGCAACTACCATCATGAAACAGTAGTGAATTATTTGCTCACAAACTTTTTAAATTGACTTTTTAGAACTTTTAAAAATGTAAAACCTACACAGTTTCCCGTAAAGTACATAAACATAATTTACCCCTTAATTTTTCAATTAACAAAATATCGGCACATCCAGTGTCAAACCAAAAACACAACTCCGTGTTGCTTTATACCAACATTCATAGTTGCAAATGCAAAGCTTTACATTCACATCAATCCGTCGTAACTCAAACTTTTTACTGACACCCCTACAAACCGCGTTAATCGCAGCCCTACGTGACTCACGACCGCCTGTACCAGCCAATTAAATCCGGATTACCTGCGGGTTACCATGGCAACGGAGTAATAGATTTTCACTAAACCCAGCTGCAATTTTCAGAGCGTTGCTAGTTAAATTGCAATTAAAGTTTACAAGTTCTTGTTTGAGTCTGACAGGCTTCATACTAGCCGTGAATGTTAAGCGGAATTGCAGGTGCATGTTCAGGGAAATTGCAATAAAATGGTTGTGTTCACTTGGGCGCTTTTGCGGCTGGAGTGAGGCCGGTTTTGTTTATAACGGCTAATTTTACATATTTTGAAAACGTTGTTATTTTCTTTCTTTGACAGAGTAGTCGAATCGCCTGTGAAACTTTCATGGACTTATTGTTACTAAATTAATACTTAAAACAATATTAAATGTAAATAAAAGAAGGATTTATAGCAATAGGTAATAAGAGCAGTGGTGG
This sequence comes from Oligia fasciuncula, assembly GCA_963082905.1. NCBI lineage: Eukaryota > Metazoa > Arthropoda > Insecta > Lepidoptera > Noctuidae > Oligia > Oligia fasciuncula. Next base: position 9,574,901 of record OY720409.1, read on the forward strand.
CCCAGTGTAAGTCGTAGGTTTGAACCCAGACAGCAAAACTGTCAAAGAAAAACCGGCCATGTCCTAGGACCAAAAATTCGAAGACATGTGACATCTACCAACCCACACTGGGCCCGCGTGGTGGATTACGACCCACTCCCTTTTCATAGAGAGGAGGTCTGTGACCCAGCAGTGGGAGCATTATAGCTGATTATGCAATAGGTAATTTATACTAATCAGCACCGATAAAATAAGCTAGATAAGCAGACGCTCTATGTAAAATACCGGTATTCAGCAGCTATATCCGGTTAGACTGGAAGCCAACCCCAACAAAGTTGGCAGGTGAGACTAGGCAGATGATTTTATTTTTATTTATTTACTAGCTACGCCCCGCGGTTTCACCCGCGTAAGTGTCGATTCCGTGGGAATATCGAGATAAAAAGTAGCATATATGTTAATCCAGGGTGTCAGCTACCTCCATACAAAATGTTATCAAAATTGGTCCAGCCGTTTGAGCGTGAAGAAGTAACAAACAAATAAACACACACACACACTCACAAACTTTCGCCTTTATAATATTATATGATATGTGATATTAGTGTGATTATAGTGTGATTAAGGTACACCAACAGTTTCTATTTATAATTTATCATTATAAAATTTTCGATCTTACACAGTCGCCAATTAGGCAGGTTTACCAGCAATCTCAGAATAAGGCTCAACTCACACCAAAAGAGCGTTGAAGCACGGCGAAGCGGAGTGCAGTTTCAGTGTCATATGAATTTTAACTTTATTTTCATTACTATAATACTTATTATCGCTTGAGAACCTTGAACGAGTCGCGCGGATGTCAGCAGCGCCGCTGGAATTCCAGCGAATAGCCTTCTCTACCGAGCGGTTGCGATAATAAGTATTATAGTAATGAAAATAAAGTTAAAATTCATATGACACTGAAATCACGCTCCGCTTCGCTGTGCTTCGACGCTCTTTTGGTGTGAGTTGAGCCTAAGTGATCACACATAACAATAACAAAACTAAACTAAAGGCTAGAACTTAAAAAAAATATGGCAAGATACTTCTTAAACTTAAGATTAAAAACTAAAATAAAAAGACGAACAACATTGCAATTGGGCCCACTTACTTAAAACTAAGACTAAGTAAATAATATACGATGATGAAGCAAAGACTAAATATAAATCAATATGCCAGCGTTTCCACACCAAACCACATAAGAATGAAGCCCTCAACAGCACAAGCAACACATTACGTAATTAAATAAATCTAGACAGAAGTCATCAGAAATATTACACATGGGACATTATTGTGAAATTGTAGCGACTCTGAGCGGTGAGCCGGTAAATGACAAGGCAGCGAAAGAAATGAACATCAAAAAGCTTCTTTATAGGTACCCTGTATTTATTATTTTATTTAGGTATTTACCTTTCATCTGGCCCCTGGCACGGGCAACTGAAGGATCACGGGTGGGTTTTCGTCAGTAAAAGTCTGACACGCCCTCCCGCTCCGCCCAGAGCGGGATTCATTTGATGATTTCCCATCCGCAAAAAAAAAATAATAATAATACGACCATAAATGAAAATAGTGGCAATATGAATTGGTATCCGTTCGGAATAGAAAATAAATATGAGTTGAAACAAATACCAGTGGTAATATTTGTGGGTGAAAAAGAAATCAGCTGTTCTCTACACTGCGGGAAAACTTATTTGATAATTTCCCACCAAAAAAAAAAAGATATAGCATACAAATAATCAGCCTATAATGTTCCCACTGCTGGGACATAGGCCTCCTCTCTGTGAGAGGGAGTGGGCCGTAATCCACCACGCGGGCCCAGTGCGGGGTTGGTTCCCTGGATTTATACCTAAGTCTAAAACATTTGTGTTCTAAAAGTTGCGTCTACGGCAGTGCAATTGCGTAACACACTATCAGGAGCAATGGCTCTCACTTTGAAAGTTCAACAACATTCATTGCGTTCTTTACGTTACCGAGGAGATTTTTTTTCCTTTTTTAGGGTTCCGTACCCAAAGGGTAAAAACCCTATTAGGTACTAACACTTCGCTGTCTGTCCGTCCGTCTGTCTGTCACCAGGCTGTGCTGTATCTCAAGAACCGCGATAGCTAGACAGTTGAAATTTTCACAAATTATGTATTTCTGTTGCCGCTATAACAACAAATACTAAAAACAAATATTTGAGGGAGGCTCCCATTCAACAGACGTGTTTTTTTTCGGTTTTTGCCTTGTGGTATGGAACCCTTCGTGTGCGAGTCCGACTCGCACTTTGCCAGTTTTTTTTTATTAGCAATATCCTTCAAAATGATTCAAATTGAGATTGATAGTTTATTACGCAAATATGGGTGTTGTTTTCGGTTATCGTTTACACCTTAATCTGTTGTAAAGACTAGTAGTATAAAAAACTTATCAAAAATGTAAAAAAGTGGGCAAAATTGTTAACAATACATGTCTGAAACAACGTTAATACATGTTTTATACATGGCATGTTTTCGACACGTCTTTAACAAGGCTTGTCGAATACACGACGTTAGACAGTGCTCACACTAGAAACAGAATAGTTTCGCAACACCTTTTCAGTCTATTTTAAGTTAAGACTTTTGATGTTTAGGCTGAGGCCGAAATTTATTATTCTTTAGTTGAGTAGTGAATTAAGTTGAAGTAGGAAAAGTTGTCTCCAAAAGTAGTAAGTCTAAAAGTGTCAGTTTTCATTGTGAAGTGTTACTTACCTCGACGTCAAGAAACTTAACTTAAGTAATGTACATATATTATCTATGTCCCCATCTTTATCTTGCACTTGTAGATTGACAGTAGTGCGACAGTGACAAAATAATTCTAACCCAAAGTACATGTTAGGTAACGTTTACAGAACTCGGCCTGAAGCTGACTGAATATTGTAGCTACTCTGGGTGCCATCGTTGTTTTCATAGAACGACAGACTGCCTGGTAGACGGTCTGCACCTTTTTTTTGTTATCATGGAGAAATGTACATGCATTCTGCACTACCACGGGGAGATAGTGCAGTTATGTGGGACTCTAACCCACTAAAACTCCACGGTGTCCTCCTCTGCCGCTTACGGCGGGAACACGGGCACGAGTTAGCTCTCACCCGCTGCGGCTGTCCGTCACCGGACCCTCCCCTGGGGAGTACTCCCCATCACCGGCGCACCAGAACACATAGCACGCCGTGACTACCCCAGGGACCAAACCAGCACATGGGCGCCAGACAACAGACGGTCTGCACTCAGCCTCACTTACACTATGCGTATAAATGGACCCACATAATAACTTTATGAAACAGCTGAAAATATAATTTCTTTTTGTTACACTTTGTAAGCACAAAAAGGTAGAAATAATATTCGGTTAAAATGCCTAAAAGCATTCATGAATATGAACAACTTTTTGCGGGTTACGAAGAATTGAAAAAAAAAAGTCAACAGTTCCGTATATTTTGGCTGGATAGGCACTTCTTTTAATAAAATGTTGAATTTGTCGTTTTCTGAATGGTTTGTTCGAAAACTTGCTCATACCCATAGGTACTTTTACCTACTGAAGTAATATTGTTTTGGCTTGCTTCCCTACAATAGTAGTCTTTATCCTGATGGAAACAACAATAGATACTGTGTCTTTGATTGTCGATTGAAATTAAATCATACTCAACTTATCTTATTGTTGTTTCCATCAGGATAAAGACTTATATAAACTTTCTTAGGTAAACAAATGGAACATTCGGGAAAGAAAATTAAAATATAAAGATTAAAAAAACTGGCCAAGTGCGTGTCGGGCCACGCACAGTGTAGGGTTCCGTAGTAGCCCGCTATCACAATGTAGTACGATTCTGTTGTTCTATATTCTGATTAAAAAAAAAAGTTCATATTTTGTTTTTCAATGCAAGTCTTTATCCGTTATAAACAAGCAACTGCTTCATCTTAGTCACTTTACAGGATTAATGCTAAGAATTTTGTATTTGGTACAAAATTATCCAACACCCAAGTTCAACGACTATTACTGCTAAACTAATAAAGTTATCTTAACCGCTATAATTTTCCTTTAAATTTCATGAAATGCACTGTCATCGTGATTTTTTCCACATTTTTCAAGAACGCAGTTTAGGTTTTAGAGGGGGGGTACGCCCAACTGGAACAAAAATTTGCACTTTAAAGTTTAATATTGCGTAAATGGAGCATTAAATCGAAAAACATTTTAGCAACCCCCAAGTCATTTTAGAAGACCTATTCAACGATACTCCACACGATGGGGTAGACGACAAAAAAATATTCATCCGCACTTCACATGTAGAGGAACTACCCTAAAAAAAATATGTTCCAAAATTTTATTTTTCCACTTTGTCGGCGTAATTAATATACACACTCCTACAAAATTACAGCTTTCTAGTACTAATGGTCTCTTAGCAAAACCTCCGACAGACAGACGGACGGACATGACGAAACTATAAGGGTTCCTTGTAGGTACTACGGAACCCTAAAAAACGAAAAGAAATGGGTGGATTTAAAAAAAACAGTAAAAACTATAGTATAAAAAACTCATCGAACGGCAATAAAATCAGGAAATTGGAGCAGTTTTTGTGGAAAACCTATTACTTAGCAGCTACACGTAACTTTGTCCGTTAGGTACTTACGTTTTAAGTAAACTAAGTCTTCTTCGAATATTAGGGTGCTCACATAAAGAAGCGGGTTTTCGGTCCCGACTCCCGATCTCTGCAGGTCTTCGGAAGGAAACGGTTACATGTTTTAATTTTTTCTTTATGTGTGAGCGCATAAGTTAATGTGGGACTATTTCGGTACCGACCCGCACAGACTCGCCTGCACCGGAAACCTGTTTCTTTATGTAAGCACCCTTAGATTTTACTACCTAGATACCTTTTTTTTTTTTTGTTGTCGTGGGGAAACCTTCAAAAGGCACCCGACCTCCGGGGAGGGAGGTAGGGGTAGATTGTTAACAGGGTTCGAAAGGAAAGGAAAATCATCTGGATTCGGTACGAATGATTTTTTCACCGTCGTCGTCACAGGTGTGACGTTAGTATTTGATGGGAATAAGGTTATTCCCATGACATACTTATAAATCAAAGGCGTCGAATTCCAAAACTGACTGACGTTTATTAAAATTCTAGCTGCGCCCCGCGGTTTTACCCGCTTAAATGTCGATCCCGTGGGAATATCGGGATAAAAAGTAGCCTATATGTTAATCCAGGGTGTCAGCTACCTCCATACAAAATTTCATCAAAATTGGTTCAGCAGTTTGAGCGTGAAGAAGTAACAAACATATAAACACACCCCCACACACCCCACACACACACACACACACACACACACACACAAACTTTCGCCTTTATAATATTAGTGTGAAAATATTTTGAGAACGGTCTTTACTTTTTAAAGTGGTAGACCGCGAAATTCAAATTTATTACGTTTTTTGCAATTTGCATGTCAGTGTCAAATATGATTCGCGACTATAATAGATATGTATTTACAGAATTATACTAATTAAAATCATTAAAATATCTGTTTAAGTTATATTTGTACCATATGCACTTTTCCATAAGAGATTTGTTCTTAGGGTACAAATCTAACTTAGAAAGATGTATTATTGATTCTAATGATTATAATTCAGTAATTACGTTCCTGATAAAGTCGCGAATCATATTTTGATCAAGATACAACCTGACACTGACCTGCAGCAGTGGTGGCCAAGTGGTAACGGCCGCGACTTACGAGTTGTAGGTCGTAGGTTCGAATCCAGACAGGCGCTTTACTTTGTGTAAATTATTTCATCACCACTGCTCTCAAAACGGTGAAGGAAAACATCGTGAGGAAACCGGCATGTCCTAGAACCAAAAATTCGAAGACATGTGACATCTGCCAACCCGCATTGGGCCCGCGTGGTGGATTACGGCCCACTCCCTCTCACTGAGAGGAGGCCAGTGTCCCAGCAGTGGGAACATTATAGGCTGATTATGGTTATGGTATGGTCACTGACCTGCAAATGAAAATTGGAATTTTGCGGTATACCACGCGCATTCACCTTAAAGTTTAATTTCCACAATGGATAATTTAAAACCACATCATCCGATCATATTAACAGATTTGTCACAGGCCAATAATAATAATAATAATTTATTGAGAGGCAAAACGGCTACAGCTCTGTGGTTGAAGTTGTCAAATATGTGAATATGTGGTTATTGGTGACAAAATGGGCATAATTTTATTATTGAAATCGCTTCAAATGATACTGCGGTACCAATATGCTCGTATTGTACTTAATTTTTTTTTTTTTTTTGTATGCATAGACCTTTTTGTTTTTTTATGTTTTTATGCTTATTCTATTGTAAGTATTGATTTGTTCTGAACTGTATCTGTGTGTTATTATTTTGGATAAATAAACCAATTTATTATTATTATTCATTATTGAATGTACAGTCAGAGAAATTGATTGTTGGGCATATTGATATAATTATTTCGACTGACAATGCATGGCAGTTGTGATTTGAATTTACGGATAAATTAAGTTGGTATTCTATTCGCTTATCCTGTGTCTAGTTCTCCGACTGATCTACCTTTATACTTGCACGCCACACTTGGCAGAATTTGGCAATACCATTGACTAAACTTAAGACCGTATAATGTACCATATTCCCACATAAAAATGATTATGATCAAGTTTATCATCCTGACAGCACATACATGCACGGTTAAGGAAAACGTCGTGATAAAATTAACCTAAAATGGATCGTCAACACTTAGCAAGCAAGAGTTTAAAGCGTTTAATTAATAAGCTCGTTTTTTCTCTGAACGAGAATTCTGTGAAGAACAATAACACAGACTGATATTGAATAGTTTATTTTTCATCACCAACACCATCTACATAATAAATACTTTTTTTTTTATGGTCGGAAATCATCAAATGACCCCTCCCACTCTGGGTGGAGCGGAAGCGAGTGTCAGACTCTTACTGACTAAAACCCACCCATGTTCCACAACACAATAAGTACTTCATTAATTTTGAACATTGACGTAGAGAGTAACGTAGAGCAGTCGCTCTACGTGTCTATATCGGAGCCGCTACCACTGGGTATCGGCCCCGATTTCCGACTTACATATCGTGGGTTCAAACCCAACCAGACGCTTTACCATAATAAAACGCCCGACTGGGTAACGCATATTATGAGTTTAATCGGCATGTCCTAGAACCTGAAATTCGAAGACATGTGACATCTACCAACCCTCACTGGGCACACGCGGTGGATTATAGCTCCCTGCCTGCCGAAGAGTGAGAGAGCCTGTGTCCCAGCAGGGGAACGTAAAAAGGCTGATTAATTAATATTATTTTATTATTGACGAATGTCCAAAATGAATATATAAAAACTCAAGTCATCTGATACCTCAGTGTTAAAAAGTTATATAAAGCCTAATAGTTCTATTATAAGCAAATGACAGTCCATTTAGCAGCACGGTTATTGTCCCCGCGGATAATAGTACAGAAATAAAATCCATTAGGTTAAAATATGCAAGTCATTTGGAGGGTCGAAAAGGTTTAATGTGACCAATGTTATATTTCATAACTAACTTCTGCTCGCGACTTCTTCCGTGTGAAATGTCGGCCCGCGACCCACCGCGTCGCATTCTATTGCCTGCCCGCGCTATTAATTTGTTTTCAATTCGCTTTCTTTTTGCTCGGCACCCAAAGGTCGTAGCGAGATGTTGAATAGCCTAAAACCTTCCTCAAGTAAGGCTACCAAATGCAAAAAGATTTTTTTAAATCCGACGGGTAGTTTCAGAGATTAGCGCGTTAAAACGAACAAACAAACTCTTCAGCTTTATTATTAGTAAATATATAAATTGGTCATATTTTACTAATTGGACTGGTCTTGTGAATATTAGGAAGATTAATGAAAATATGCGTAATTTCAGGAAAGGTAAATTCAGGAATTATCAGGATAACGTTTTTACCCGACAGTGAGCCCGAATGGAGGGTAATTTAAACATTGACCTCTCATACGTTACTCAAGGTACATAATTATATTATTACCTATAGACATAATTGGCGGCACGGTTGGCGCAGTGGTTAAGCGATTGACTGCTGCACTGCGTGTCGCGGGTTCGATTCCCGCACGGAACAAATATTTGTATGACCTACAAGTAGTTGTTCCGGGTCTGGCTGTTTGTGTATGTGAGTTTACATGTTTGTAAACGCACCCACAATACAGGAGAAATTCCTAGTGTGGGGCAACGTTTTTTATAAAAAAAATAAATAATAATAATTATAATGAAGTCAAAATGTTAGAATTGTACTTAAGTATTAAAATTTATACGAAGGTATATCCTCAATACATCACCTAACGGCCAAATTCTCGAACACAAATCAATTTTAGGTCACTAATTTGCCTCTAACTCCCACTTTAGTGGCAACAGAAAAACTTTAAGTAAAATGTTTTAAAAGTTATGCCAGTCTTCTTATAAATTAACGTAATAACGAATCATTGTTAATATTAAACTAAAATATTCGAAACGCAGACATGTTCTCGGTACTCAGTATTGAAATCCAATCCTATATATCTTGGACACAAAGCTGCAAGTGTTGTCTTCAATTACACACGACCGACACTAGGCTCTGCCTGCTTCGCCGTTGGCTCCACTCCCGTCAATAATGCTTAGTAAGCCAAGCCTATGTCCGGCATGTCACAAGCTATTCGGATGCCAAATGTCACAAAGACCCCTTGAAGATTTGAGACGTCGGACCTGGCCAAACGACCTCATGTTTCTTTCACTTTTAAATCTCATATATATCTTATGTACCGTTAGTTGTTGTTTATGTACATATAATTTTAATCTACATAAAACTGAAGATTATGTTGTGTATCTAAACGCGCTAATTAATCTCTGAAACTACCAGTCGGATTAAAAAAAAAAATCTTTAGCATTTGATAGCCCAATTCTTGAGGAAGGATATAGGCTATTTTAATTCACGCTACGGCTCTTAAAAGCCAAGCAAAAAAAGTAAGAAAGAACGGTGAGCGAAAACAAAGTAATATCGCGGGCAGGGGATGCGATTCGACGGGGTGGGTCGGGAGAACAAGAAATTTCACGCGGACAAAGCTAGTTCCAAATAAACACTTTGCAATATTGTGTATTAACACAGTCGATCGGTTTTTTTCACAGGGCAAATCGAAAATTGTATGTTAGATATTTCGACATTTTTTCCAATCTTTAAACAAAATCAAGACGCTTTTCGTATCTGAGTGTGACCGCAAAGTTCTTTTAAACTACACAATAGATTGTCGGAGTTTTCACAATCAGTTATTAAAAATCTTTTGCTGCAACCCTTTTTTTTGCGGATGGGAAATCATCAAATGACCCCTCCCCACCCTTTTGGGCACTTTTCCCACTGACAGCGACGCGGAAAATTTGTTGATGCTTAATGAGGTCTTACCTTTTTCCTTTAAAAAAATAAAAAGCTTTTAGCTTTTAGTAGCTTTTGTAGTAGCATGGGGTTCGATACCTGCCGGTCGGAAAACTTAGGTGAAGTGAGTTTGTTTTTGCTAGGAATTGACACTATTGACAGCTCACTCCACGCTCACTTCACCTAAGTTTTCACGGTGAAGATGGTTACAGAATCGCACTGCTGTATCGAACCCCATGCACCTGACAATTTCTTTTACATGCACTAAGGAAAAACTATTTTTGGCATGATTTTCACCCGGTTTAGCATTACTTTTTCACCACCACCACCACCAGTAGGTACTAATATAGTACCAAAAACATAAAAACCACAATAGTTTCCGTGTGTACATACTATTTATAATGCTAAAAGGCGTCATAAATTCAAATCAAAGAGCTAAATCTGTGTGTACTGGCAATTAAGGCTACTAAATCCTGCTCACTTAAAACCGTGAACTTTTTCTAGCCCAACTATTGCAATTTATGGGAGAAGCTTCCCTTTAATGGCTGCTTTACGATTTGCTAAGTACGCAGCCGAGTGGAAGAATAAAGTATTTTATTACTCCCTGTACAAGTTCTATGCATTTTGAAAGACCGCATAGACCACTACACATTCTATGCACTTTGAAAGTACAAGACAAGTACAACTTCATGTACATGAAGCCTAAAGATTTGTAAAACGTCAATAATTATTATTTTATACTAGAATGTAAAAATATTATAAATTGATAGTAAAGGACAATGCACAAAAATGTATGGAAACCAATAGTAATAACGTTATACAGTATGGAACTCACTCAAATTAAAAGCCGTAAATGAAAAAAGCTAAATTTTCAAACAAAATAAATATCAAAATAAATTCAATTAAAATAAACACTCTGTTTAGACAACGTACCTTGATCCCATGAGCGAAGAGCGGTAATGATGCATGCATGGCGGCTGTTTTGTCGGCACTTTGATTTGTTTAACAATGTGCGACGAAAATAAAATTTTCTAAGTTAATTTTTACAAAGTTCAACTCCCAACTCTCAACTCCCAAAGATTGCATAAAGCAAAAATAAAAATCTATTACATACCTAACTAATAAAAATATGCTGTCAACATTGCTATGGCTTACTAGCTTCTGCTCTTTTGAAGGTCGGAAATTATCCCAAGGGAACGTACTACCGGAATAAAGTATGTCTTGACCTAGGTCATAGAATGCCTAATTAGTGGTACATGGTACGCCAAATTTAATTGAAATCGGTTCTGATGTTACAGTGTGAAAGCCTGACTAACTTCCGCACTTTATAACATTAAATTATGGATTTCTCCACTTCCGTATCCATTATGTAAACGCAACTGAATAAACTTTAAAATGGAAATTTATTTTGACATACAGACCCAGATTCCCGTATGCGACCGTACCGTAATGTTTCAACTCCCAAATGCATACCTACACTACAAAAGTTTTTGAAAAGCGTATTGTCACACACACCTTAATAAATCACGGCATAAAATTCAATACCTACTCAAAGTTTATTGCATTCCACAATGTGTACTGGGCCCTAATTCACTATTGACCACTTAACGATTCCTTACCGAAACCACGTAAATTTCTTAGCTAATCCCGACATTTCGCGCGGTATCGTTCATTCTGTCATAGAGAATTACGGCCCTGAGGTGGTAACTTAAAATTTTATGCCATCATTGTGGACCTTGTCGCGTACAACGATATAGTAGAGGAGAGGAAGCTTTGAAAACTTAAGATATCAGTATTCTGGGGGTCTACATCCTAAGAAGTAGTCCCTACTCGCGACGTGTTTTAACCCGTTCGATAAATTGAATTTGTCACTCGTTTTGACGGATCAACTACTTTCGGACGGGCTCGTATCTTCGTTGGGACTTGGAGAGAAGACCCCCAGAAACAATATTAGATATCTTCAATTATTCTGGAAAGTCTTTCCATCTAAAAACCTAGCCTAATAATCACTTTTGTTAAAAATTACCTACTCTTTATCAATTAAAAGAGATTGTTAATCTAACAAGATCTACCTAGTTTTTTTAAACTTGTTTGTATCCCGTCCACGCTTGCGAAGTGGAGCAACATGTTATTATTTTTACGATTTTGTTTGTGAACATTTTATGTGCCCTGGTTTCACGTTACAACTCACATAACTGTTATATTATAACTAACTTTTAAACCTTATATGGTTATATTAACCGTAGACAATGCAATGCATGAATGCTGTATAATAGATGCATAAATAAATACAATCATGCTAAATATACATAAAAACAAAGAAAATAAATGTCGACTACAGATTGGGTTACTATCTGGCAGAATCTGGATGCTCTGAAATGTATTTGGCATAATCTTCTTTAAACGAATATTTGGATTAAGTACTATAATAAGCATAAAAATTATTTAACATTTATTATTGTTATGTCCGAATTTACAATGGCATACTTTTAAAATGGCAGAATTTTATTTGGCATAATTACTTTTGGCAGAGTTAAAATTCCCCATAATTTAGTTTAGCATAACGTTTATTTAGAGCGACGGTTATTTGGTATAATTTCACTTGGCATACTATGAAGATGGCAGAATTATCTGCCCTACCCCTAGAGTGTAATTTAAGACCGCGTAGGCGCGGATGGGCGAGGCGACCCGTGAGCTAAGGAGCAGGTGGTGTTAACGCTCGCCGGCGCGGCTGAGGCTACCCGGAACCGAACTAGTTAGATTAGGTTAATTATTTTTTATAAATGGTTAAGTTAAAACTGTGACCCCTACGCACGAGCCGAGCGAGCGAAGCGAGCGGTGCCGCGGCAGCGGCTGGCAAGTGCAAGAAGGGACTATATTATATAGAAAAAATACTATTATTATTAAACTATGAATTTTCTGTAATTTAAATGAGTCTTTCAACTATTATGGATATGAAATGTATGTCAAAAGACGATTCTGACTGTGAACTTTCTGCGTTACGATTGTTCTACTTTTTAATTAAAATGGATATGAAATTTGTGCTTAAAGATGATTCTGACTTACAAAATTATGAGTTTTGAATGTATGATAAATGAGTGTATTGGCCACCGCATTTCCTCATCACCGCAGTATCCAAAGTGGTAGACACTTTCAAATTCAAGAGGTGCGAAAATCTATTGGGTAGGTAAATACTCTTTCTAACTCATAAGAAGTTTCGTAAGGAAGAAAGAGGTGTAAATATTTTAATGTTTATATTTTTACAAGCTTTTTATTACCTTGATTTGTTCGTATGTGTATCCGGTTAGATACTCGCTTTGTCATCTATTTTTCAAGCACATCCTGGCATCCGATTGAGCTGAAAGTTGGCATACTAAAATAAATTATATAAAGTTCTAGCTTGTTTATGCGTTGTCAACTTCGGTAACAACGCAAAAACAAGCTAGAACTTTATATAATTTTGTTTTTAAAAAGATTTTTACTTTATTTTATGACTCCATCTGTTAGATATTCCTCAATGCAACTTTAATCCACTAAAACAAACACTGTTGAATACGTACCTAGTATTTTATTGTGAGGCTCGTAAAAATGAGATTTATATCTGACTGTTGTTTTCTAGCAACATTGGAGATAATGATGTCAAGTATAATTGAATTGAAGTAGGTTCATGAGTCATTGGGACTTCAAATAGGCAGGTCAATGCTCGTTGTTAGACAATAGAACATTGGTATTTTTGCTTCATGATTTTCCAATAGTGGACAAAGGGAAGAAAGTCCAAATTTTTGAACCTACTATTCAGGTTGCATTTGCGCTAAAAACCTCAAGAGACTGAACAGAATTCTAAAACGAACTTATTTGTTTCATATTTAAATTAACATTTTAGTTAATCATCATGGATTCTCATTTCGACAAATTTGTTTATACAAAAACAAACTTGTTTATTTTTTTTTTGTTTTGTGTTTTTTTTGTTTATTTGTTTTTTTTTTTGTTTGCACTCTAGAAAAATATCCAAATAACTATAGGTATGAAAAATTTAGAATATTTTTCTTAATATATTTTGAAATAAAATCTCATTGCGGTACGTCAAATCCTCCAGGGACACAGTCGCGCAATTCGTCGCATCGAGTTATTTCACCAAAAACATACATTATTAGGGAACTGACACGTTTCATGTTCGTGGTTGGAATTAAATAAATAAAATACTTATATTTTTATTGGCGTAATTCAAATTGTATAAGATTGAAGTTAGTGCTGTTTGAGAAGTGTTTGAGAGACCTTCATTATGGAGATAGATTTGATCTCATTAAAATTATAGTAACTTACCTATGTTATACAAATCCGTATTTGTGTTAAACTGCTGTGCTTACGTTATACAACTGTAAACTTGGATTTAAGTTTGTCAAATTAAAACCATTTCAAAAATAAGCATTTTATTTTTATTTATTAAGGTAAACCAACAGCTTCTGTGTTTGTTTATACTAGCTGCGCCCCGCGGTTTCACCCGCATAAGTTTCGATCCCGTGGGAATATCGGGATAAAAACTAGCCTATGTCAGCTACCTCCACACTAAATTTTATTAAAATTCGTCCAGCCGTTTGAGCGTGAAGAAGTAACAAACATATAAACACACCCCCACACACAAACTTTCGCCTTTATAATATTAGTGTGATGTAAATTAGACTCGGACTTACACAGTCACCAAAACAACAACAGCATTCTAGACAATATTATTATAAAACCTTTATACATACTACAAAGCATAAATCTCAACCTTTATAAATTAAGGCAATGAAGTAGGTACCTCAGGACAGGAGCGATTAATGTAGGTTCCTTTACTACTGCCTACAGCTATAAGTCTGGCGGATTCCCATCGTTTATTAATACGGCAAACGTTGGAACTAGAGTGTCGATATCGCAGTTATCAGAAATATATGGAACAGAATATTGATACACCGTCGCACGAGAAACACTGCAAGATAATTCTATTATAACATAAGATAACGCCTATTCTCCCCAAAGGGTTAGACAGAGGTATACCTATTAACAGTACACCTCCATTTCCTAACTACTTAACTGGGAAAAAGCTTATGTAATGATTACCTATCTACACCTGTGATAGCATACGGATTCCTATTGATTAAAGCAACATAATTGAAGATTTGGATAAGGGTCATATTCAAAATAATTGTAAGTTACGGATAGGAAACAGATATGAATATTATTTGATTGTAACAGAAAAATAACAGAAAGGAATTATTAGGGCAAGTTTAAATAGCACACGTTTATAACAGGCTACGAGTGCGAAGTCGGTGTGGGTCGCTAGGTGGGTACATAATGAAATAACATTTTGGTGATCGTATTTTAGTTGGTATAATTGCCATAAATTCATCATCATCATTGCCATAATGCCTTATCTCCGAAACTACCGAGCCTAAAATTTTGATATTAATATTAAGGCAAAAGGATTCTAATGATTAGAATTATGTAAAGCCATATTTGTTACGGTCGTGAATCATATTTTAATCAACATACAACTTTACACTGACCTGTAAATTGCAAAAAACCTGAGTCAATTTGAATTTCGCGGGCTACCTTGGCGCATCCCCCTTAACTGATACTGAGACGGCCGACGAGAGGCTGGGTACGCCTCGGCGAGGCTGCGCGGTTAGTATAAAAGGCTCAAGCAGTGAGGACTGAGGATACGCAGTAAAACATGCACACACAGACAATACATGGCACAGCAATGCAATACATGGCACAATATACGCAAACTTTACATACTTCAAATAAATTTAAGTAAGTAAAAAAAAATGTTTTGGCTAACCTGCGGTGCACTAAGTACCTATTAATATTTTATTTTCATTAATTCATACATGAGACAATGTGAATAACGCCTAATCATTCATATCTGTTACGTAACGGAAAAAAGTGACAGATAAAATAACGTATATGAATTAATTGCACGTGTCTATCCTACAAATCTATTTATTTCCACACCAATTCACATGATTATACGAATATTTTATAGTTATAACAAATATCACAATACAGCCCTTTCCTAGTATGAGTAATAAAACAGTAAGTACTTACCGCTACTGTAAACGACTCACATTGAATATTTACTTTTAAAAGTCTAATTTTCTTCGACAACGAAACGAGCTAAAAAACTATATTGAACAAAATGGCAAAGCGTTTATTCTTACGCGTCGTGTAGTAACAGCTAGTGAACTAATTTTGCCAGTATTTCAAATTTCTTTATTGCCATGGAAATAATGTTAAAATAGCATAACAGAGAAGAATAACAGATATGTGCAAAATCAGGACACTCATTAATAAATTAAATTTGGAGTACACTAAATAGTATTTTATATTTTGTTTAGTAAAGTGTTGAAAGTTTAAACAATATTCTCTGAATATATTTTTTTTTTTAACTTTTGTGTAGGAATAATAATTAAATTATTTTTTTTAGTTTACCGTTAAAGACGTGGACATAGAATACTTGTATGAAACGGATCCTACGCAATGTCTGGTTTAATTTTTTTAAATGAATTGTTTAGGTTTACCAAATGTTTCGTTGTTTTTTATTAAGCTCAAATAAATATTTTATCTGTTTGTTTATGAAATTCTAGTCAGTTGCATCTCGTTATGAAAATAATTGGGTTGGACATTAAGACAGTAGTAAATATACAATTATTTTGAATATGACCCATAAGTTAGATTGATTTGGCATACACTTTTACAGGAGATCCCGTAACAGGTCATAAGAAATAATTTCGGCTTTGTACAACGTCATCTCTGTCCGTTGGTATCTGAGTGAAAGAAAAGAAAGAAAAAGTATTTCTTGCGACTCGACTCGAAGATGACAAAGTAAACTAAACACAGTAAAATAAAAATCCAAGTAATATTAAAAAAGAAGTAACAGAAGGAAAATGAAATAAAGTCCTATACGAGGCCAAAAGGCTCCTATCTCAGCATGATGAGTGACAGTATTTTACTAAAATTCGATTTGTTTACTATCACATACCGTAATTTGTTACGTAGTAACGTAACCTTTCATATCACAACGCAGCAAAAGTAAAAGCAGATAGTTATATTGGAAGTACTTCCTACACTCCAAAACCAGGTGGTACATTAGGTACACTTACTCATAAATCCCGTAAACATAACTGTCAAGTTAAAAACACTCTTACTAACAAGAGAAAGGCATAAGGACGCATACATAAGACATAAAAGAACCTCCTTAAATAAAAACATAACATGACATCACATCTGTTTTACGTAGGGTTAGGCAAATGGCGAAATGTGGGTGTGCTATGTAGGTATGAGTTATACTCACATTTCGCCAGTTATGTTTACCTAAGTCCCATGGAATAAGGGCTCGAGTCTATTGCCATCAACCGGGCACAAACCCTGGCTTCAGGCTGCTTCCGAGAATTTCTTTAAAATAAATATGCCAAACATTATGAACGATGATAGATTGCTTCACGTCGTACCGTCACTTATCTTTCCAACATGGCCGGTATAACTGACAGCGTTAAACACGTTCACTGTTTTATAAACGACGTTTTCTCCATATTTTGCGTGAATGGTAACATTATGAAATGTAGCACTTTTGAATAGTTAAAATACTGAAATACTGTAATCCATTCCCACACCATCATTTGCTTTTTCCCAACTTGTTGAGATCGGCTTTCTAGTCTAATCGGTTGCATCTGAGTATATTTTTTTTATACTAGCAGCTCCCCGCGGTCTCACCCGCATAAGTGGGAATATCGGGATAAAAACTATCTTATGTCCTTTCCCGGGACTCAAACTATCTCGATTTCATCTAAATCGGTTCAGCAGTTTAAGCGTGAAGATGCAACAGACAGACACACTTTCGCGTATGGATGAAGCAACTGCCTGTCTGACCTCCACAACCCAGTTACTGGGTAATACGATACCCCTTGGTAAGACTGGTTGTCAGACTTTCGGATTTCTAAGGACACGTAACGACTGTCAAAGATCCACGAATGACAGCCGAGACAAACGGCTTAACGTGCATTCCGAGGTACGGAGGGGTCTTGGTATGTAAAAGTGGTCACCTATCCAGGGACCAAGAGCAGCTTAACCTGATCGATAGATCCGTGCGGCTGTTATTAGGTACTTAGCCTTAGGACCCCTCAGTGCACAAAACACCATAGGGTATATAAAACAGTCGCTTAACTAGTAAGTGGCAACGCTTGGGGGTGGCTGTCCTGGCCTGGACGTCTTTCGGCTGAAATGATGATGATCATGACTCTGCTGCTGTTCTTTCCGATAGAAAACGCGTAAAATAATGCCATTTAAGTACAGTTTTACCACTACAGGCCCAACTTGACTACAAAGATACTCAGAAGCCCATAAACAAGAGTCCACGTTCGGTAGTGTAAAGCAATTACTCCATAGCAAGCTATAACACGTTTTATCGCACGCAGTTTTATAGCTCATCGCCCTGCTAATGGCCACTTTGCGCGGTGTAGAGTTTCTTGTCTTTATATACGCGTAGTTGTTTACTTTATACCTATAAATACTTGTATTTTTATATCTTTATTTATGAAAATGTCTAGTCTAAGTCCAGCAGTGGACTGCTATAGGCTGATGATGAAAATATCTAGTAGTCATCATCATCATCATCAGCCTAGCTTTTTCTCAACTATGTTGGGGTTGGCTTCCAGTCTAACCGGATATTTCCGTCTATATCTTGCTCTTTTAGTTTGACAGTTGTGCGACAGTGACAAGATTGGTTCACCCTTGTTTGGTATAACAACGTTTTGTCGAAAATCGCTTCGGCTAATTTTAGTTACAATAAAGTCATTTCGTATAATTATTCATTTGACCGAATAATTAATTGGTAGATTTTTATTTAGCATATTTATTTCTTTGAAATAATGTCATTTGACCGAATTTCCACATGCACTAATTTTATTTAAACTAATGTTTCACTAGACTAATAATGATTTAGTCGAAAGATCGTATCAAATATTCAGTTGACCCCAGGGCACCCCGAGGTTCGGTTTGGTTAGGTTACTTTAAACCCTTTACACAGAAATAGGAGCCCCGCGAAGCGGGGCTACGTCGACATAGGATGCATGAGCGAGCGAAGGGCACCCCGAGGTTTGGTTTGGTTAGGTTACTTTAAACCCTTTACACAGAAATAGGAGCCCCGCGAAGCGTGTGTGTGTCTGTGGAGTGTGTTCAAGTAACATAACCAAACCGAACCTCGGGGTGCCCTTCCCTTGCTCTTGCATGCTATGTCAACGTAGCCCCGCCTCGCGGGGCTCCTATTTCTGTGTAAAGGGTTTAAAGTAACCTAACCAAACCGAACCTCGGGGTGCCCTTCGCTCGCTCTTGCATCTTATGTCGACGTATTACCTATATTACACCAATTGAATATTCGATAAAATACATGTTATACCACCTGAACATTACATCAAATGAACATTATACCTTTTGATCAATAGCGCAAATGTTGTTATCGCAAATAAATATTCGATGAAATGAAAATTATGTTAATCGATATTATACAAACTGATTATTTTCTTAAACGTTGTTCGAATTAGTAACATTACATCAAACGTTGTTATACCAAACAAGGGTGAACCGACAAGATTAGCCAAAGCCATTGTTAAATATCTAGTAGTATTCCATACTAATGTCCACATTCCATACTAAAATATCATAAATGCAAAAGTAACTTTACTTGTTACCTTTTCACGCCTTAACGGCTAACCGGATTTATGAAAATCGGCGCACAGATAAACCATAATCTGGGGTCGGACTTTTTATCCCGGTAGCATGTTTCCGTGAGATAATCTCTAACCTCCACTCGGGAGAAAATTGCAAACAAAAACTAGTTATGTATGAGTAGTAGACTGTACCGAAAGGTGCAGCGTTGGTAAGCCTCCGACAAGGTGGACCTGGTGAATGTCGCAGAAATCCGCTGGATGCGAGAAGTATAGGACCAGTCGATGTGGCGACGCTTGGTGGCATGTGCAGCAGTTGACGTCTTTTAGTTGGTCTTCCAGCAGAAATGATGAAGATGACGAGTAGACTGTACAGTCTCGAGCATAAATTTAATACTATGGACAGCTCGGCAATAATATCTGACTCAATCTGTGTGTCTGTGTGTCTATGTCAGATATTATTGCCGAGACAGATATTAATATACCTATCTGTCGTCATAATGACGGCAAATGTATGTGATCATTTGTGGAAGGCGTAGGAGCATCATTATTTATTGATATTGGACAAATAAAGAGTAACTAAAAGGCATACATAAGATGGCCATAGAAATAACATTGCCTGTTTGACATGTAAATAACGGAGTTTGTGTTAAGCTTTATGTCAGTGATTAATATCAAGGTAGGTATTTACTTCTAAAGCTTCCTAATACATTGCTTTGAAAATTTAACGTTTTCTCTGAAGCAAAACGGAATTAACGTCATATCAGCCTTAAAATTAACATCAAGTTCGGATTACATATTCATAATGACTTAGTAAGGGCCTGTGCACACCACGTTTTTTAAACGCGCCGTTAACGAGCGTTTGTGGCGATAAGCACGCGAGTCAGACGCAGCCTGTAGACCTTCTGTAGGATAAAAGCGCGCCGTCGACGCGCGTCAACGGCGCGTTTAAAAAACGTGGTGTGCACAGGCCCTAAGACTTACAATATTAGAGGAGCACGATTATCTTATAACTTAAGTGAGATGCTTCATCTTAACTTCATCATCATCATCATCATTTTAACCGTAAGACGTCCACTGCTGGACGTAGGACTGGGAGTCCTATGTCCAGCAGTGGACGTCTTACGGCGGTACTCGGTTATGTATATCCGATATGTCAGTGAGTGATGGCAAAGTATTCTGTTTGTGTTTTGTTTTCACTTCTGTCGGAACAAGTTAGTTGACATTTTTCAACTTCAGCTTTGACAATAAAAATTCTAGTGATCCAAATGTTTGAACTGCTATAACGTTTTTACTGACTAATTCAACTACCTTTGAGTTATCATATACAATACCTAGTCAAGTAATACCTAAGCAGTACCTGTTTTTTTTAAATCATAATGTGGCATCACAGCTAAAATAGAAAAATGTCAACTGTAGGTATATAGATCGGTTCCAAGACTAAAAAGGAGGACCTATCTACAGTCACGAGCACCAATATGTCAACACTTTGCAACTTTAAATTGCGATTTTTCACGAAATAAAGAAAGCAACGTTGAAATACGACACTTTACATATTTACTTTCGAAAATACTATATTCCTACTAATATAAAATTTAATTCAAAAATAAAGGAGAAAATCGCCTTTGAGTAAAGCCAAGTGTATACATACTTTTGTTCGTGACTGTACAATCCATTCTGCAAAAACAAAAAGCCAAAAATTACTGCGCCTTTCAGTCTGTCTGTCACCTTTTCCCGCCTTACCGGCTGAAGGGATTCCGATGCACACAGATGAAACCAACAAAAGCTAGTTAGTTCCAATGTAAGTGCAAACATACCCGTCATTTATTTATTTAATTCCGGAAAACAAACAGTTACACGAACATTAAATAAACAAGTAGTGAACAAAGAAAGATACTACATATGTGTAGCTCAAGACGTTATCCATAACGTCATTGACCTAATACAATATGACAATAAGTATTTACTTTATTAACAAATTAACACACAACAATTCGTAACAGCGTGTTTGTTATTATGCCGGCGCTATCACTAAATCATTGTTACAGCAACATTCATCACAGCAAAGAAATACTGCCTGTTATCACGTACACCCAGTAATTATACCTTTAGTTGGAACACATAACACATAATAGTACAAAAGATTTACTCTGCAAAATCATTTAAATAAATAGCGACTCTTGCTAAGACACAATAAAGTGCAATTCAGGTCGCACAGCTCTCATTGCCTATAGTTATATTCACCTAGAAGTTGCCTCTCTTTCTACCGCGTAACTCTTATCTCTTCTGACTATGTTAGGGTTGTCTTCTGTTAAAGAGTAATTAATCTGAATATTTAATTACCAGTTAGCTATGTGCCTCTTACTCTACTTTTGTGAACAAAATGACGTTTCAAATAATCCTAGGCTAGGTACTTGAGTCTTAAGTACCTACGTACAGTCAACAAAGGAGTTAAGTATACAGGAGCGTCGGATATTGTTAAAGTTTACTAAGAAACCGATGGATATTCTCGAATAAAATTTTAGTTTATTAATAGAAAACAAACAGCTCATTTATTAAATTAAATTTCAGTCCAGAACATCCATCGGTTTCTTAGTAAACTTCAACTATATCCGACGCTCCTGTATACTTAACTCCTTTGTTGACTGTACCTAATTGGGCAAATAAAAAAATATGTCCGAGTACCCTCTTGTCTACAATCAAAATCTTACTACATATTAATATTTAGTTATAGTTATTCCATGGTAGGTATAGGTACCCACCAAACAAAAATACTAAAATAGAATTTAAATTGGTACTTTCCTACCTAAGGGAACCCAGTAAAGCTAAACCAAGCCTTATTTATTTATTTCCTTAATTAAAACGGGTTTAAACCAATTACAAAAGTAAAGACACAGTTTGTAAATACACGTACAATAATAATAAATTATAATAAATCTGTAGGAGTGAAAATTCTGTACATTGAAAATATAAAAAAAAAAATTACAGGGGGTGTTACTAGACCAACACCGAACCCAAAAATGTGATTAAAAAAAATTTCGTCTGTCTGTCTGTATGTCTGTTTGTTCAGGCATCACGCAAAAACTGCCGGTTCGATTACGATGAAACTTGGTATAATTATTCTTTAATATCCTGGGCACCACACTGGGTACTTTAATAATATAATTAAATATATAATTCAAAGTCCTGACTGACTGACTGATACATCAACGCACAGCCTAAACCGCGGGTCCTAGAGACATGAAATTTGGAGGGTGTGTTATTTGTGAAGAGTAGGTATCCACTAAGAAAGAGTTTTCGAAATTCCACCCCTAAGAGGGTGAATGAGGGGAGGGTGAAATTTCACGCGGACGAAGTCGCGGGCAGAAGCTAGTAATAATTAATATTGTAACTACGTAAACACAAGTGACATAAATAAAAATAACAAAAGTAAACAGTTGGTAGGTCTACCTAATTGCTAATTGGGTACTTGTATTGTAGGTAGACGTACATTTCTTTACCTTTCGATTTCCTTTGAAAATGTGAGCAATATACGTTTGCCTTCATTTTAGTAATAGCTACGAACGGCCGACGCCACGCGACACGTGAGTGAGTATTGAACTGACGTGCGACCGATCTGGCGCACCCGGTGCTCGGCAGCCGGCCAGCCCACTGAATTGGCCCGACAAGACGAGACCGCCGCGTACTTGTAGAAAGGTGAAAACAATCTTAGTACCTTAGCTACAGCAGCTTATTAATATAAGCAAAATAAGTATGGATAGTACCTAAGGATTTTGGCACTTTGCGAACTTCATTCGATCCGAATCCGACAAATGAAAATTCGGACGAATGGAATTCGGATCTATTGCGCAATCCGTCATATCGACACTTTGTGTATAAAGTCAAAGTTAAATAATTTATTTTTTTAATTAATTTAATACCTACCTATTTTATTTTTAGGTACATAAATTAATTTTATTTCTTTCTATCATTTAAATAGGCACATAAAAGGCACTTTGGAACGAGAAAATCTATCATCAATCTATTATCATTTTGTCGGATTCGATCCGATGCAGTGCGCTAATGCTCTTACAGCGGTGATATTCTGTAAAAATCTCACCGTGATAACTTAGGTGAAGGAAGCGTTGAGTGAGCTGTCAATATTGTCAACTCCTAGCAAAAACAAACCCACTTCACCTAAGTTTTCACGGTGAGATTTTTACAGAATCGAACGGCAGCTCGGATACACCTACTCCGTTCTAAACAATACATAATGTACCTAAAATAAATAAAGGGAGTGAGTTCACCTAATTATCGGTCGTCATCGGACGACGTCGGTTCAAGAGGTGTACTCACTCACTTTTACAGTTATTGTACCTCTGACAGAAGCAACCTAATAGCAAACTTTTTGCAACGATAATAAAGATTTCTATGGATTTGACAAACTTGTCAATGCAAGGAACCCTTCAGCAACCTTATTACAATGGCAATAAAGATCACAAAGATTCAAACTCTAAAAAAATAACCGTGAACGGACTGTTAAAGTATGTTTGGTGCGATCGCCCGAGGTCGGCCGACGAAGTACGAACCAGTAGAAGTACCGAAGTAGTTCGGCCGATGACGGATTAGGCCCGGCGCCCACTATCGGCATCAGCACGGCTGAGGATTTTATGTGACAAATAAAAACGTAACTTAATTGTATGACGATAAAATTGAAATTTCAATGATAATAATCATCGTAGGTGCAAAAATAAAGATAGGGTATTTGACATACCGTGTCATTGAAATTAAAATGTTATTGTCATACTATTAAGTTATAATTCTATTTGTCGCATAAAAATCCTCAGCCGTGCCGATGCCGATAGTGGGCGCCGGGCCTTAGGTGTACGCGTCTACCTAACTATGGACAGTATCAGATTACCAACTCGAGCATATAACATTGTCCTAACGTTCGCTAATTAGGATAATGCGGCCGTCTCTAACTAGCAAGTCAGGCATCCTGGCATAGGCAAGTGATACGGAAGCACTAATCACGTCATTACGAGGTCTTATTAAAATTCTAATTAGTGCCATCAAGGGAACTGGATAATTAAAACTCCGACGGCTAAGTCGTTTATGGCGACAGGATTAATTTATTATGAGATAAAATCTTTTTTATGTTATTAGTCTTTCATCTTGGCTTGTTGGGTCTTCTTAATTGTAATCGGATTTTTTTGTGCAGTTGTAGGATGATTTTTCAGACACTTACTACGAGTAAATTCTTATTTTAAAACTGCGCCATTTGTTACTTGTTTCTTTAAAATAGTCAATTATTAGGTGCCGTATCGCTTTTGTACGCTAGCTACTTGCCTTATGTACTTAGGATGTTAAAAAAGATGTAAAAGTTTGTTTATTTATTATCATAAAATGAACAGAGTACCTTGTTCTTTTTCTCTGCGTCATGTTTGCCGCAAAAAAAGGAATTTCTTTCTTTATCTTTCAATCAACACATCAGAAAAAAAAGAGAAAAAATTCATGTCTATGGCTAAACCATAAGCACTGGGCTCCATTTCCCAACAGCTTTTTCCAAATTACATAAAAATGGACACCAAACCAAATGTCCTCTGAATCCAACTGAAAGTCCTAATGAATATAAATAAACTCCACATTCAATTAATCAAATCAAACTAGTGGTTACACCATATACGGCAAAATACGGGCAAGTGTGATAAGCTTATCTGATTAGAGAGGTAGGACCTTGGGCGAGGCTTCTGAAATCTTGCCCAAATCCCGTTAGCGAACCTTCTATGAGTTAATTGGGCGTGCAATACTGGAAATCATTTGGATATGGTTGAGCTGTGGGCCTGTGGTACCTACTATGTGAATAGATGTGATTATTTGGGTAAAGGGTTCTGTAAGGTTAAAGTTAAATCTATCCTGGATCTACACCTATCGGTATACTATTTAGTTCCATCAATTACTATGCTTGGCAGTTAAGAATAGTTTAATACTATGTCAAAGACGTGACTATAATTTTTATGTTCCTTCACCGTATACCGTACCACGAGGGATGGTTCGAGGGGCACAGAAGAGTTCCTGGAAGGACTTGGACAAAGCCTTTGGCCAGCACTGGGACAGTATAGGGTAACAAAAAAAGGTTATAGTTTTCGAGGTCTTAATCTAGAAAGACATACTCCTGGACACAGCGCGTATTGTGAGGAAGTTTCTCGCTCTGGATCCCTTGCCGATGATAGCTTGGTCCTTGTTCCCGATACCGGTGGGCTACTGTTTTTTCATGTTAGTAAGATAAGATTTAAAGTCAAAATTTGTCTAGCTATGTTTCCTACCGTACTGGTGCACTTTTGGCCTCGCACAAGCCTTTTTTTTTTGTTTATTTTTTCGATTTGTTTTTAATGTAATTTTGTTAGTTTTAGATGTCAATTTTTTACTGTTTGTATTTCCTGTGCATGTCAAAAATAAAATATTGCATTTCTTTTACGGTTATTAAATCTCTCATTTTATTACAAAACCTAGCTAACTATATACTGTTGTTTCTTTTTAATTATTCTATGTACAGTCAACAAAGGAGATAAGTATACAGGAGCGTCGGATATAGTTGAAGTTTACTAAGAAACCGATGGATGTTCTCGAATAAAATTTTATTTTATTAATAGAAAACAAACAGCTCATATATTAAATTAAATTTCAGTCCAGAACATCCATCGGTTTCTTAGTAAACTTCATCTCCTTTGTTGACTGTACGTCGCTTTCATAATTTGACTCGTGAAATTCAGGAACATAGTCTAATGGCTTACAACTGGGTAATACTGCTGAATTCAACGTTCCTTGTTACGGCGGAAAAATACCTTGTTTTCAATTAAGAACCTTAAATCTGTAATAAATATTTTAATAAGTAAACGAGGTATAGTTTTTGGGGATTTTAAAAGCACACAACAAGAATCTTCGGTCCGAGAATAATCGTCTTCTTCGTTGCCCTTCTCATCGCTCTGGTTTTATAAAGTCTTCTTTCTTTGTCCAGGCGGTTTTCCTTTGGAATGCGCTCCCCCAGAATATCAGGACGGTAACCAATCAGTTCACATTTAAAGTGAAAGCTCGAGAACACATTCACAAGAAGTTGGCAGATTCGTCTCAAAATTAAGTTGTTGCAGGTTTTCTTGTTTATCTCTCATAACTTTTTATTTTTGTTTTATATTATGTTGTATGTATGTATCTAAGTATTTATTTTTATATTCTAGTTATTTTCTAAGTTGTTTTTTGTAATTGCACCTACTGTGTATTGTCTCTGCATCACCCTAAGGTAGACTGGTAGAAAATGCCCAAGGCAATAAGTCGGCCTTTGTACAGTTTTTACTTGTGCATAAAGTTTTAACTAAAAAATATAAGAAGTCATCTCTACTCCATGTTTTACGATACTAGTCGACTCTACGGACGAATTTCATAAAAAATTTATACCTAGAATAATCATTATCCTGAGATTTTTGACAGTTTTTTCATAAAGACGGACTTTTTTTTTAAATCAGCCCTTAGGCTATCTGCAAACTAGGTGGAATTTAAACTTGGAAGAAAAGAAAATTAAAAGAAAGAAAATACGTTTACTTCCGTTGAAACATGGCGCAAAAAACATCATCTGCCTAGGCTAGGCAGATGATTTCCCAACTATGTTCGGGTCGGCTTCCAGTCTAACCTGATGCAGCGGAATACCAGTATTTTCATAGATATCCGTGAGTATTTTACATGGAGCGACTGCCTATCTGACCTCCACAATCCAGTTATTGGGTAATATGATACCCCTTGGTAAGACTGGTTGTCAGACTTTCGGGCTTCTGACAACCCGTAACGACTGTCAAAGATCCATGAATGACAGCCGGGACCGAGTCACAGAGGGGTTTTGTTTTGTAGCTTAACCTGATCGATCGAACCATGCGGCTGTTATTTCTTTGCCACAAGCAAACAGCCACAGGTGCAAAAAAAACACAAACATCAAAAGAATTTGAAGAAAAAGAAGATTTTGTCCAATTTGCGATAAAATTATGCGATTTAACCAAATTCATGAAACATTTTAATGTCTGGGCAGAGTGCCACCTGGGTGTGTAGCCACCTAGGTGCTCTCATGTGAAACTAGGGTAATTCCATGTATTATGAATTAATCAATTGTGCTGGTACTGAACCGTATCTTCTAGAGAAAATGGAATCCATCCAATATGTTGGAGAAATGATGTAGAAGAATATTTAATTTATCCTTGCATATTATAAAATGAAATGTCTCTCCATATGTTTGATATTACGAGCAAATTCTTATTCAGAAACATCCTTCACATGTTTGTTTCGTCTAGACAAAACCTCTTTCATAAAACCACTACAAATTAAAAACAAAAGCTCTCTTACCTTTTTATGCTTCCAATTTCAAACACGTTTATGCTGTCATGAAAACAAAATTAAATCATACAGCAGAATCAGCAAAGATAGCGCTGTATACAGCATTCACGTTAACAATATACTCAACAAACTGGAAAACACTGAGTTGGGAAAACAGATTTTAATCTCACCAACTCGCCGAGTCGCTGAATACAGCGTTAATATATTCCGTACTGTAAACGGAGTTTCGCTTAAATTGTTTTTTGGTGTAACACACTCGTAGCTGGCACTAGTATTTGGAATTTGTAAACAAATCATATGCAGACTGCAATACAATCGGCTGTGCACGAGTTTTTGTTCCGGTTGTTTGCGCTGGATGTGCAAAAATCTTTGTAATGAAAATAATATGCCGTTTATTTATTTTTTGTTGTGCAGTAAGCAAAGGGTCGTAAGAGTTAGTGTCACATTTTATAAGTCACACATCATCATCATCATCTGCATAGCCTTTTCCCAACTATGTTGGGGTCGGCTTCCAGTCTAACCGGATGCAGCTGAATATCAGTATTTTACATGGAGCGACTGCCTATCTGACCTCCACAACCCAGTTACTGGGTAATACGATACCCCTTGGTAAGACTGGTTGTCAGACTTTCGGGCTTCTGACTACCCGTAACGACTGTCAAAGATCCACGAATGACAGCCGGGACCAACGGCTTAACGTGCGTGTGTGCATGTGTGGCTTGGCGTGTCGTGCGTGTTATTTTATAAGTCACACATAAGGCACAATAAAAATGGAAGTAGGTCCTAGATAGGTCCTATAGGAATCTCTTAGCAAAATTGCAGTGCCCTTGGATTATTATTATTTTAATACATTATTTTTTTATCACAGCAACTTTGATAACTTATAAGACAGGTAGGTACTATTACAGCTAGTACAATACCTACCCAGGCGCTATATGGCTTAACGAATTTCAGGAAGAAACTGCTACACAGTTATCTATATAAATAAAAAGAAAAGTCCTGACTGACTGATTGACTGACTCATCAACGCCCAGCCTAATCCCTTGGACCTAGAGAGCTGAAATTTTGCACAGCAGGTTCCCTTTATAATGTAGACAAGGAATAAGGAAGGATTTTTCGAAATTCAACCCCTAAGGGGTCTCCCCCTTAGGGGTTGAATTTCGAAAAATCCGAAATTTCACGCGGACGAAGTCGCGGGCAGACGCTAGTCAGTGATAAAGACGACGTTCTACAACGCCTAATTTTTTTAAACTACTACATGCACAGTACAGCAGCGCTATTATGTAATAATCTCACCGTGAAAACTTAGGTGAAGTGAGCGTGAGGTGAGCTGTCAATCCCTAGCATCCGCAGTGCTATTCTGTAAAAACTTAGGTCAAGTGAGCGTGAGGTGAGCTGTCAATAGTGTCAATCCCTCCCAGTGCTATTCTGTAAAAACTTAGGTGAAGTAAGCGTGAGGTGAGCTGTCAATAGTGTCAATCCCTAGCATCCGCAGTGCTATTCTGTAAAAACTTAGGTGAAGTGAGCGTGAGGTGAACTTTCAATAGTGTCAATGCCTAGCATCAGCAGAGCTATTCTGTAAAAATCTCACTGTGAAAACTTAGGTGAAGGATGTCAATCCCTAGATTCTCTAACGTCAGGTAAGATAACAGTCCACTTCAAGCTCACTTCACCTAAGTTTTTAGTGATATTTTTACAGAATATACCGGCAGATAGAATACAAACTCACTTCGCCTAAGTTTTCACGGTGAGATTTATACAGAATAAACCGCCAGTACTTTACAATATGTAGGTAGTACTTCTATTGCCAAAAGCAGATACCCGCTACCCGCGCTCGATTTTCTATCATGTAGGAATATTTTCCCCGCCAGTGCAGTAGGCTGAATACGAATTACTTTAGCATCGTTAGAACCCACACGTGTACCGTTAATGCTTTGGATTTTAGGATTTGAAATTCTCGTAATGTAGGTTTGAAAAACTGCTGCATTATAAATAAAAAAAATTAAAAACATGATGCTGTTAGTTTAACATAGCAAGCGTCGGCTAATGAGACAATTATAATTAATTATTTACCTATTGGTGTCAGGCTCCCGGTAGGAGTTTATTTACACTTTTGGCTTATAATGTAAACAAGAAGTTTAATTAATAGTGATGAAAGTACATGGGGATTAAACACAACTGGCGAATTGTGGGTATACTATAGTTACGTACAGTCGTGCACCTCTGCTCAACCCTTTGGGTAAACAGGCGTAATGTTATGTTATGTTAGCCATGACTACCAGCAGGGTAATTGCTTAAAACACTATCAATAGCAATGGGTTTCATTTTGACAGTTGAACAACATTCATTGCATTATTTACGTTGTCGAGCAAACACATTTTTCGAACATATGGAGCAATAGATCAGCAATATGCTTCAAAATTATTCAAATTGAGAGTTATAGTGTGTTACGCAATTAGGGTGCAGGTCAACAGATGAAAGTAGACCGGTGAGGAAACGGAGAGTAAAGTTATTAAATTATTCTTCTATATCTATAGATACATATAAAAGTAACACCAGGTTCCCAAAACGTAGTCAATAATAACATAAATAAGTAATACCATAGAATCCGTGAGTAATACCAATTCTATGTCTGCAAAAACAAATAAACGACGGTAATTCAATTAATATAATTTTACCTCAAAATAAACAATATACTAACATAATATTAGGTGTATTTTAGAATGTTTTTATAACAGTCTTTGAAAACTTCAACAAATTCAAACACTTGAAAAAAAACGAAATATTTAAATTTTTCACACTAAGTTAATAAACTGACGATCCATACATTTGAATATGAACGAAAAACGGGTGACAGAGAAAGAAAACAAATGCTTAAAGTGGAAAATAAGTTCAAAGCGAGTCCCGTATGCTTGGGCGAGAAAAGCCAGTGGAATGGAAACAGTTTCCACAAGAGCGGCTGGAGGGAGCCCGACAAGATACCAGGGGTTCTCATTCATAACACAGGCGAAGTTAAAGGAATATTTATTTTTATTTATAGGTTGAGGGTAAATGCGAACGGCCGTTCGTTGCTGGCTGTTAATAAAAATATGTTATACTTTTTAGGTGACTTTAAAAAGTTTGACACTCTTTGTAAGTTCAACGGTTTTTTGTGAATTTAATTCTTCAAGGCTCGTACAGATAGGCGCGACGCGACGGTGCGACGCGATTTTGGTAAAACAATTTCCACAAAGTTTTCATAGAAATTGTTCGCGTCACGCTGTCGTGTCGCGCCTCTCTGCATCCCAGAGCCTTTATTTGGGTTTATATTTTATATTGATTAAAATGTTCGATAGTATTTCTGTACGTAATAGTGCAATACTTTATGTATGTACGGCAGTCAATAGTGTCAATCCCAAGAATCAGGTGGAATGACAGCTCACTTCAAGCTCACATCTCCTAACTTTTCACGCTGACATTTTTACAGAATAGACCAGCTCGACCAATTTACAAGATTATTCTTTGAATAATAGAGGAAGCCGTAAGTTGATGTCACAAAATAATTATAATATTTTTTTCGCTCCAACATTAAAGTTGAGAATAAAGTGGTTTTAAGCAAATTTCGCTCATCAGTATACTTTAGATCAGTTGTTTTTTACCCATTTTCATGTTTTAAAAGTCGCCATTTTCATCTCTTACTTGAAAGGATCTTTAATATTTTATTTAACGTTGCAGTGCCGCTTTGGTGAAGTAACATATTACGTTTGTCTAGGGAACTCTGAACATTATTTATTTAGTTCCGTGGGAGTCTACGCTTTCCAGCT
This sequence comes from Oligia fasciuncula, assembly GCA_963082905.1. Classification (NCBI taxonomy): domain Eukaryota; kingdom Metazoa; phylum Arthropoda; class Insecta; order Lepidoptera; family Noctuidae; genus Oligia; species Oligia fasciuncula. The sequence continues at coordinate 9,606,183 of OY720409.1, forward strand.
CACACCCGCTGATAGCCGGTACTATCAGTGGGTGTGAGCTGGGAAGCTTAGACTCTGATGCAGTGAAAGATTAGCTTAATTGAAATTCGGTTTCTGTGCCCTGAAGTACCCACCTGGCTAAAACAAGTGACTGTTTCGAAGCTATATGAAAAACCACATTTCATCACGCCTGTTTTGTACGCCAACATTTTGCCAATTACTTTTTAGGGTTATTAGTTTATACAACAGTTATATGCGGTAACACTTTACATTTTTAAGTTCTGTGTAATGTAAGGCTGACTTATTGCTATTCTTCTTTTTCACGCTGGTACGACAGTTATTTAAATTTTGTTGACCCAAAACTTCGGTGGTAGCGCAGAGGTCACTTTGGCTGCATGTTTGGAGCACAAAAGGTAGGACAGGAAGTGAAGCATAATTTGTGACACAGCTCCACATCGACATCCTTTCCGTCCCTCCGAACTCTTCGTCTGGGAAGAACGGCGGGTTATGTCTGACTCCTACCGACTAAAACCCCACTCTTCCTTCTAGTACCATAAGTTGGGGACCGGGAGATACTTGTACATCCGCCGCACCTCCAACTGGCGATTATAAACCTGTCAAAAATCCAAGCTAAAAGCTGCTACAGAGAATTTCCCATCATCCCATCGCATCTACTGAGCCCAACGAGGTAGTTACAAACATTATTATTAATTTATGAATCGATGTACATAAAGGCTCATTGCAGGCCCTTCATCTGCAAACCTTTGATATTAGTAAGAAGTTTAATCAGTTATTGAGTCTGACCCTTTTCTATTGAGAAAAGGGTCAGACTTAACGACTTTTTTTATGATAGTGTTTAGTTTAGTTTATGATCTTCCTGTGCGAGTCACAATAAATATACTAATCATTAATGTTTTTATTACAAGATTACAATCATGAAAAACTCGAATTCAGCAGGATTTATTGAAATTCACTAAGTTTTAGAAATGAATAATGCATGCAAAATCTAAATCAACAATTTAGCTGGAATTGTCGATAAACTATCGAGATTCCACAGTAGCGTGAGGTTATAATTCACCAATAGTAGGCTTATAAATTGTGTTTGGCAAACGGACTGGCCTCGGATATCACTGGCATCTTGGGGTCGATATCGCCCCAAGCAACGTTTATAGGTGCGGTAGTAGAACTAAACTGCGTTCACAATTTAGTTTCCTCACCTGTAAACAAATATGAGTTTTTAGATAAAATAACTTCGCTACCTATTTCATACAGGTCAGTTTGCGCTACAACTTCAAATTTTTTATGACATTTTCAATATCACTGATCGTTGAGCTCCTTAAGTCTTGAGTTGAGCTGCACGATTTTTGACAAATGCGTGCACTGACTGGACAGGTCCTCTCAATCTGTGTGGTTCTTTCCTCAAAAGACCACCTCAGACATCGATCTACATGGTCTTCATATAACCTGACCAAGATTATGTCTGGACTTTAAAAGAGACTGTGACCTCTGAGTTTGTTTCGGCCTTTCTTCTCAGAGTAGTCAGATAGGAAACGCCGACTTCATCTAGTTTAAAAAAAAAACATGATTGACGTGTAAAAGTGTTTGTACAAACCTACTTACAAAAAATAAAATCATTTCATCATTTCATTTCACTAGTCATTCTACGATCAACTTTTATTACACTGAGTTAAAGTTGATAGGGGAAGGTGGGGCGTAACGGGGACGTGGGGTAAGACGGGGCCACCCACACTTACGCATACGCAGACATGCTAACGATGTCCTGTATTTAATAACAAACGGCCATTTAGTATCAATGTTCAGTGCGGAAGTGACCGAGCGCTAGAGTGCACGTGTCCATTTTGACGACCACAATAGTTTTTACGCGCAGTTCGATGTAATTTTCTGGTGTTACTTTAAACAAATTGAAAAGGTTAATATTGAGTGTATTTTATTTATATTTTTTTGTGCAAATCTCCAGTTATCGGTACTGGATCTAATCCGATTGAAACTTGTGTTTCAATTAGGGTTTTCGAAAAAAAAAAATACTTGTATTAAATCAGACCTTGGGGCGTGACGGGGACGTAGATATGGGGCAGCATGGGGCATAAAAATGAGCTGGAACAAATTAAACTATCTAGAAAGTGTTCTAATCCAAATTATACTCTACTCAAAACAACTAAAAAGCAAAAAACCAAACCCCATGAAGAAAATGAAGACGAGGATGCTTTATGCCTCTATTGTGAAGACACTAACAACACATTCCTCAAATCTGCAGAGGGTTGGGTAGGTTGCCAGCTTTGTGAACGTTGGTCACATAATGCCTGTGCCGGTGTCGATGACGACGATGCCGAAGAAATACACATCTGCCTACACTGCGAGTCTAAGTAGTTATTATAGACGTACCCCATATTGCCCCATTTTAGGTACCCCATATTGCCCCTACCCCGGGGCATAATGGAGTTTTTTGACAGTTATAAAAACAATACGATTTTTAAGTTGATTACTTGATTATATTGTGCCAAAAACATACCAAATAGTATTTTAGTAAAATAAAAGTGCTATAAAAAATAATAAATTATTAAAAGTATAATTTAACATAGTTTTATTGATAGATTTCCTTAGCGTCCCCGTTATGCCCCACCTTCCCCTATTAGTTAAGTGGAAATAACATCAATTGGGAAGAAGGAACTGTATAGACGGTACGTCATAAAAAAAGAACTATATTTTTGCCATCGACACGATACTTGTAAGAAGAAGGATTGGTTATGTTTTGTATTTATAAGACCTTTGCGATTTATCAATATTATTCTTCTTCTCTAGTCTTTTAGTCTTCGAACAAGATGCGATAGCCGTTTTATACTTAATCAGGGAGCTTGGTTGGTAGGCAAATTGACTATTATCAACTTAAATTGTCCGTATAGGTACTTAGTTCAAATCAGAACTGTCATTGGGTATATAACAATTTTATGAAATGGCCACAAATGGCCTAACGCGGCCATTTGACGAAATGTTTCAATCTACTAATCAATAAATTTCTCAAAGTAAGTGTCTGGTTGATACGAGTATTTTTAGAAAAGCCCAAATCTAATGGCTACGGTTGTACATTGTCTGCATTGCTTATACAGGGTTATTGGTAAAACCATTAACAACCTCTTAAGAGGTCATTATACTCATCATTACGAACAACTTTTATTAGGGGACAAAGCCTGAAATCACGAAAAAAAAATCTGCTGTTCCCTACATTTTGACGAGTTGGGTTGAATGCTAGAATAAGAAAATTTTCCGCTCATTATTTTAAAGTACTGGATCGTAGGTATTGTTGAAGAAAGTTTTCTTTCTAAGGAAAAGTAATGTTGTCCCAAGAAAATATTTTGTTCTCTTATTTTGTCAAGAAACAATAATTCTCAAACTCGATATAACTACCGATAAGTTTTGGCCTAACGTATAAGAGTCTACTTAGTCTACTAACTTTTCCGATACGTTTTACTTAGATAATATCGTACTGTTATTAGCAATGCTAACGCTGGTCCCGTATATTTGTTGAGGGGGATATATTTTCGGTTCCCATTACCGATTAAATTATTTATTACGGCACCGCTGTAATGGCGATATAATAAGGAAGGCTTTCGAAGAACCATGTAATCATCATCATATTTGTAAATAATAATAATAACTCGTAATAATAGCTTTCAAAACTCATTAGGTAGATAACAGTAGATAAAAAGCCACGATTGAAACTAGTATTTAACGAAAAAAATGAGCAAGAACATTTTGCTGGACCGATCACTAGTGTAGACATCCTGCATTTTCTTGCATTAATTACGAGGACCAGTCCGACTAATTTTAGAAATAATTTCCTAACTCCAGCCGAACTATTCTGTAAAAATATGACCGTAAAAACTTAGGTGAGGTGAGCTCAAATGACGTTCCGATGTATTTTGTAAAAATATGACCGTGAAAACTTAGATGAGGTGAGCTTAAATGACGTTCCGATGTATTCTGTAAAAATATTACCGTAAAAACTTAGGTGAGGTTAGCTTAAATAACGTTCCGATGTATTCTGTAAACATATTACTGGAAAAACTCAGGTGAGGTGAGCTTAAATGACGTTCCGATGTATTCTGTAAAAATATTACCTTAAAAACTTAGGTGAGGTTAGCTTAAATGACGTTCCGATGTATTTTGTAAAAATATGACCGAAAACTTAGGTGAGGTGAGCTTAAATGAAGTTCCGATGTATTTTGTAAAAATCTCACCATGAAAACTTAGTTAAAGTGACCTTGAAATGAGCTGTCAATAGAGTCAATCAAGATTAGGTAGAAATACAGCTCACTTCACTTCACGGTCACGGTTCACGGTGAGATTTTTACCGGGAGGTGACTAACTTATGCAAACAAGTCCAGAAATATCGATTCCATGCCGAAACGCGCGAGTAAATATGTTCAGTTCAAACTAAAAATAAATATGATATCAGCACCAAAGAATAACAGAATACAACTGAAGCCTCGTTAACATCTCGATATACTCGTAGGTACTATATTTTTAGTCTGTATTTTTGTTCGGCAATACACTCAAATCGGTCAAGCGTTTAGGTGCCACATGTACCTATAAAATGTAGCTTCAGGCTGTATTTGCTCGACCGTTCAACCTTTTGGATGTACATTATCTAGAGTATTAGAGCTCGGGTAACAGATTGGTATTTGGTTGAGATTGAATAAAGTTAAGACTATTTTTTCTTTGTTTGTTTATTTGTACCTTAAGCAGCTGTTGCCCGCGACTTCGTCCGCGTGTATGTCATCATGATATAAAGTAACCTGTCTTTTTCACGCTGATAAAGTCAAGATGTTAAAATGGACATGCGGTTGACAATGCCTACTGCTGTGTCTGCAGTCATTGTTTTCCTTTGGTGATTTGTGGGTACAACGGTGGAACTACAAGCTACAAGACACGACAGTGGATCAATTTTAGTTCGCTCTACCCATCCCGATCAATGCTCATAACACAGTCACCTGCGTAGTTGGCAAATGACAGTCTAAATATTAAGGTTCACATATAAGTCTCAAAAGACCTCGTTGGTCTAGAGGTCGAGATTCCTAAGTTGAGCATAGTGCTATTGGGTTTTTCCACCAGGAATTTCTTCTTGCTCGGTGTCTGGATAAAGGCCCGGGTATTACTTGGAACTTTAACATAACAGCAGCATCTTTCTGCTTTTATGTTATAATATGTCGTATTTCTATATATTTATCTGTGTGTACATAAATTAGACAGATAGATAAACCATTTATTTGACGGCATGGTTGGCGCAGTGGTTAAGCGATTGACTGCTGCGCTGCGTGTCGCGGGTTCGATTCCCAGACGGAACAAATATTTGTATGACCTACAAGTAGTTGTTCCGGGTCTGGCTTTTTGTGTATATGAGTTTAAATGTTTGTAAACGCACCCACAACACAGGAGAAATTCGTAGTGTGGGGCAATGTTTAATAAAAAAAATATATATATATTGGACACAAAAGACATACCTAGCACAACAAAAAAAGCACAATTTTAAGATAACAAATTACATGAACATTTATAAACAAGGTGCCAATATACAAAAAATAAAAATTAAAACATACTTAAAGAAAGTAAGCGACCGGTTAAGCAGACGACAACCTCATAGGTTGAACAGGAAGATGCCATTTCAAAAGAACTTTGACATACTTTAAATGGTGTTTTTAATGGCTGTAGAGACACCTACAGTCTGCCTAATACGTCGGGAAATACAGGCGTGATGATAAGTTATATTACTAAGGGCGCATTCCACCAACATTTGATACCTAGAATAGGTCTTATCCTGAGAATAAATTTTGAATTCTTGACAGTTTTCCCATACTAGAACTGTCAGACGTCAATTTTATTCCTTTACTCCCCTTTTTTCTTTAATATTTTTTTAAGGAAATACCTTGAAATCGATTCAGTAGTCAATTATGAACAAACTACTTTCAGGACTTGCGTTTTTTATTTTTTTGTGTCTTTATTTTTATTTTTTTATGTTACACCTTGTATAATAACGTAATGTTTAATAATGTACACACACAAATTTACTTTATATATATATATATTTTTCTTTCTTTTATTAATTTAAAAATCCAGATAAGTATGATGAGTTCTAGGACAATGACTGTTATATAAGTAATGTATCTGTGTTACTAGCTAGTTTTAAGTACTTTAAATTGTAATCTGTAGAGAACATAGTGGGTAGCATATTTGTTTTATATGTTATATTTATGATTTTATGACTGTTTCTTATTGTGCTACTGTTTGTTTTTCCTTAAATAAATAAATAAATTCCACTAATAAAAGATATCTAAACTTGATAAAATCAGCCCTTTATTACACACATCAAAAGTGTCTAGGGATCAACATATATTTTTGCAATAACTTTTCTCCTGATTGATATTAATTAAAATTTTCTTTAAGGATTCATCAAATAAAGTGTTTTCGTTTGTCACAGTAACGATAAACCAAGTCACCTTTGCATTAATAAAGAAATTTGCCATTTTCCTAATAAAGGGATTTTTGACATTTGAACCACTAACACAAAAGTTCGAAAAAAAGACTGAAATAACAGTTTTCTTTAAAATTTTATTGGGTAACTTAAACAATTAATAATCCGTGTTTCTACCGCGAACACTAACAACACAAGAACATCGGTTTGGCATACTCAAAATGAGTTCATCCAAATCACGCTGTGGAATGGCCGCCCATGTTCGTTGCAACAACAAAAAAAGGTCTTCTTGCGACTGGATACCCTCCATATTCGGCAGAGCTCTTCTCTGTAGCATATCCCATGCATGCTCAATCGGGTTCAAGTCTGGCGACTGCAGTCGCCAGACTTGAACCAAGACAACCCTAACATCAATGTCCTGCCCTGGCCTGCTCATGAGCAGGCCAGGGCAGGACATTGATGTTAGCTGCGGCGAGAGTCTGTCTTACAACTCTTGCGGTGTGCGGTCGTGCATTATCATGCATTAACTGAAATAAGGGACCGATTTGCACTTGTAGAGGAACGATGACGTCTGATACAATCGTCTCAGCATAAATTTGAGCGTTGAGGTTGCCTCTGATCCAAATCAACTCAGTTCTTCCGCCGATCCAAATACCCGCCCATACCATGATGGTTCCACCACTATAAGGATGGACTTCCTGGCAGGATTTTAATCGCTGTTGGCGTCCAGGGGTTCTCCAGTGTCGTATACGTCTCATACCAAAACGAGACTCATCAGAAAAGCACACGAAACGCCATTGTTCTTCTGCCCAATTTCTGTGTTCAAGAGCCCATTGATATCGAATCCTACGATTGTGCATTGCTATAGGTGGTACCCGTAGCGGTCTTCGGGAATGAAGGTTCACTTCATGCAAGCGGTTTCTGACTGTTTGGTCGCTAATTAAGTTCCCTGAAGAGTGATGAAGCCTCACGGCTAACATCATGGCGGTTATTGTTGGAGCTCTTCGAGTTAAGATTTGAATGTATCGGTCTTGTCTCCGTGTGGTGCAGCGATACCGTCCTCCATGGCGCTCAGCCACGGTACCAGTGCTTCGGTAACGTGTCCAAAGTCGACTGATAACACTCTGACTTGTATTCAGAGCTAAAGCCACAGTACGTTGCCGGGAACCAGCTTCTATCATTCCCACGGCTCTGAGCATTTCTTCCCTGCTTAAATGACGTCGCCGCTCCATAATAACGTTGGTTTTAATCAGTAGTAGGGAAACAGTAGCACTAATAATGTCTTCAATGCGTTGTATGTTTTTATAGGGAAAATATTGACAGCTGATTTTCATCTTTTACTCGAATTTGATTCACAGTTCCTGATTCAAATTATGAAATGCACCAAAAAGGATCCATATAAATTTATAAAATCATAAATTTATTACAAAGCCACATCTCAATCTCAAGAAATCCGCATAAAAATGCTTGATCCCTAGACACTTTTGATGTGTGTATAAGTAAACCTACCAGTAAGATGTTCTCAAAACAGTATACGTTAATCCTCTTGGCAGTAAAAATGGAACACTTACCCATGTAACCCAATAACATAACATTCCCAGATGTCATTTTTCACAAGGAGCTCGACTCTGCTATATTATATTAAAACCTTTATTTTTCGTGACCTACTTCAAAAACATGAGACATTTTCGTGATTTGAAACTAAAACAAAAAATTATAATATCCTTTCTTTACAAAGCGGGCACTATTTCTTTTATCAGCGATAGTTTGCTCGGCAAAACTTATCGTTGTACAATTGTTCGGGCCCATAAAGTGTAAAATTCGCATGGATGCTCGGAATATTTATTACACTGAGAGTATGAGCTAAACGAAGAGAAAACGTGGGGATTGGCACAAGAAAAGAAACCACATATGGGTTGCCCACTGCTGGGCAGCAGTGGGCAAAGTCGGGCTGTGGATGATCTGCTATGCTATGCATCATGCCTTTTGGCCTCGTACGGTACTTTCTGTTTTTATTTTTATTTTCATTTTACTTTTGTTTTTTTTTTCTATTTCATGTTTCTATGAATGTGTTTAGTTTAGTTTGTGATATTCCTGTGCGAACCTCAATTAATACTTTTAATTTCCTTTTTTTATTCTATTCTTTACAATGTTCAGTTTATAATTTTTAAAACTCAACATTGTGAGTTTTAAAAATTATATAAATACCAACTTTTAATCGAATTTAACATCCCGTACATGTTTTAACTATGTAGGTATAACAACATACCTAGATCTCCAATTAACCCACTGGCTGCTATTTGAGTTGAAAGTACCAAAAATCATATTTTTGCAACCAATATTTGAGACATTCGTTTAAAGACGCAAACAGTTATTAATTCGCTGGTTTTCAGTCCTAAGCCTGTTATTCCATGGTAAAAATGGACATGAGCGGTAGGTTTACATAATGTATAAAAAAAAATGGTTGCCTGTAAAGTCGGTTTTACGGGCGAAGATTTTACGTGACAACGACCGATCATCCGATCATAGTTGAGTGGGAGAGAGACGCAAGGCATTCGGCGGGCCTCTCTCTCGTTCGGTGACTCATCGTAACGTTACCGAGCGTTACACTTTTTCATAAGTGACTCCCAGTCGCAACCTAATTTAAGACGTTGTCACGTCAAAAATAACTACAAAAAGATTCATGGAAATGTTTTTATTATGGGATAATTGTAGACTTTCGTTGTAATAGTTAAAAATGCTCAAGATGTTAATTCCCATAAGAAAACAGTAACTTTTTTTCTTTTTTTCGGTACTTTATTTTTTTGCGTACGAAATGAATGATGTCCTTTCTCAATTACTTAATTATTATTTTGCTGGTTCAGTAAAAAAAATATACTCGAGCTTTCTACCAAACAATTACAGCCCAACGATATGTAGGACCGGCTGATTTTATAATTAAAGTAGTGTACAAGCAGTAAAATAGAGTACATAAAATACACATATTGTACCAAAGTAATGGAACGAAATAACAAGTGATGCAGAACTTTCGTCAAGCATAAAATGATTAACATACAGACGTTACCTGCCTTCTCAGATATTCAGTTCAGTAAGGAATTGCCTCTGTGGGCATTGCAAATAAGAATACAACCTTCCGTTTCCCGTGAACGTCAAAATTCAGATACATTTTTACCCTACCAAAAATTTTATGCAGATATTCGGCCAGCAACATTCATCAGAAGCTTTACTCCCTAAGGAGGTTGAAACGTCAGGTACTCCTTTAAAAAACATAAAAATATTTTGTGGATTACTGCGACTCGATTAGTGGAGAGACCGAGAAACTTTGTGAGCTTAGGGAAATCATATTTATGTCGCTTAGTGACAAAAAATCGTGAATTAACACGGATAACAATTATTTTGACGGCCGCAAAATTCGAGAAGACAACTGCAACTTTTGAATGGTTTTGTTCAGAATGCCTTATTAGTTTAAAGGTACTCCGAATTGATGTGTGCGTCGGGTTACTTTCGCAAAATTTAAAGCGTTTTATACCTAATTTGCAGACGCAGCCTATACATAATATGATGTAGTCTGTACCTTTTCAATGCATAAAGGAGATGTTAAGGAGTAACCCAACATTCCGACTTCATACAGATTTCCAAAACTCCTAACTGTACTCAAATTCTTTCCGATCTATATTTGACGTTCAAACTGTATGTAGTTGGTACGTACTCGTATCTATCCGTGCTTGGGATTCCGCGCATGTTTGGTACCGAAAGAATGTGCGAATGCTTTTCAAAGCCATTGCATTCGAGCACGGTCGGCTATCTCCGCCAGCGTTCGTGTCTGGCTTAATAAAGTTATTGCAGTTCGCATTGCAATGTGAACATTTCCGTTTTCTGTCAAGTGTTATCGATTCATTTGTTCTCCATTTCCTACGAAATAAATAAAGGGGTTTTCAATAGGGACTGGGTTATTTGAATTCAATAAAAACACATTGATTTTTACAATTAAATTATATATTTTTTTTTGAATGCTTAAATTTTGGCATTATGTATGGAATACCTTATCATTAATGACCACCTCGGCTTCGTATGGTAGCGTGAAAACGATAGGTCCAATTTCAATCACTTTTTGACATAATGACACCTCTATCTCATTGATGACGTGTTTGATGTTACTGTTTAGGTCTTCGACAGTTTTTGGCTCGCTTGGCGTAAGTCTGCTGTATTTTTTAATAATAAATTGGGCGTTAAATCACATGATCTTGGAGGCCATGTCTTGTATAAGTTATTGGCATACATTTCTGATATCGAACGAAATGGTTGACCAATTGAACTGCCACATACCGGTTTGATAATACGTTTTAATAATTTTAGCGCGCTGTTCAACTGTATAGCGACTCATCTTGATAAATGCCGAACGTTTAATGACTCATCTGTCAAAAATTCGCGCAATAGACAATCTAATACTGCCGCCATTGGCTGTCAAAGATACCTTGTCCCTATTGAAAAATCCTTTACCTGCCTGCCTGCCTGGCCTGTTCACACACAAGTCCGTCTTGATGATTTCTGATTGTACTTTGAATTGATTGAATGTGTTTGAATATATTGCGTGTGAATACGGTTGTAGGAATATATCGATCTATAAGATAAATTGTGATCATAACTGCCAAAATTTGCAAAAAAAACTACTATTCGTCCATGCTTGAACAGCTGTTAGTTTTTTTTTTTTTATATAAAAGTAGTAGTAGTAGTTGGTAAGTAGGCACCCGTGTCCTGCAGGCAAACGTTAAGGCGATTACGTTATCACATTAATTGAAACCTCGTATTCTAAACATACATAATTAAAATAATTAATAACAATTAACATTCCAGCCATGGTAACCTTTTTTTTTTTGTTTGAGTATTGAACTTAATTAATATTAAACTTAATTTGTGATTATTAGGTAACAATACCATAAAGTTTATCTTGAATTGTTGATACCACATCGCCCCGCACGTGTCTTAGTGCCTTATTTTCAAGGGTGATTTACGTCGTGCCAATTTTTAAACCATTTATTTTGCTTGAAAAATAAGTCTTCTATGTTTAGTAAAATTGTTTATTTTATTATTTTAACAGACTGATAACAACTTGTAATACCGCTGTATTGTTTTATGTGATATCAGTCAACAGAGATACTTACATTAAAAACACAACAACAAAGGAATCCCAAGCTAAGCATTAATGAAAAATATTCACTAACGAACATAGTCTTAACCTTAATGAACGTTTGAAGTAGGCGATTAAAGGTTAAAAGGTGATTTTCAGAACCCAAATTGCTTGTAGAAAACAACATCTCGAAAACATTTGGCTTAATTATGTACATTAGTAGAAAATGTTATCATTAGTGGCTATCTCTTACACTAAGATTTGAAGATGGGGGGGTAGTTGTGTTTCTAACTCTTAATCTATATTTTAGATGTATAGTACCTACCCGAGTGTTAGTATGACACTTTAGATAGGGATGTACAGTCACGAGCACTAATATGTCAACACTTGGCAACTTTCAACTGCGGTTTTTTCGTGAAATAATGAGTGCTACCTTGAAATATGACACTTTACATAAACCTGTGGGTTCGAAAATACTATGTTCCTAATAACATAAAATTTCATTCAAAATTAAAGGAGAAAATCGCCATTGAATAAAGCCAAGTGTATACATACTTATGCTCGTGGCTGTACAGGCCAGTGTTGTGGGATGTAGCCTCACCGATCATTGTGCCCGATACCTAGTCGTAAAAGCCAATGGCATACCGAAGAGCCTCGTCCTACACCTGAGGAAGCTCTCGTTAGGCAGTTGGATCCTTGGATCAAGGGCTTGGTTATGAAAGGGGTGCTCCTGGACACGGCTCGTATTGGAGCCAGTTCCCGATATAAATGTAAATTATTAGTTAAGGGGCTTACATGACCTAAAGCGCGGTCACTGTCGAATTGCATAGAAAAGAAGGAGAAGCGCGATGACACAACGCTGGTAATTTATTGCAAAATATGAAGCAATTATTTAATTACAACAAAATCTATTGTTTGGACTAAAATACTAGTGTTTTAAAAATCATAATGATTGTATGTATATTAGTATGATTTTTATTGTAAAAAGAAAGTTTATAGAGGTATCTTGATGATTTTTTTCTATCGTATCAAATTAGTTGTATTATGTTTTCAACACACTATCTACCTAGCATATATCCTGAAAAATATCATCATGCACTTTTATTGTTTCTAAAACTTGAGTTTTTTGTGTTTAGGTCCTATAAGCCCCTTAAGAAAACGAATAAACGTTTTTAAAGGACTTCTGCTCGCGACGTGAAATTTTTTGTTCCCCCGACCCACCCCGTCACATCGCATCCATGTCCGCGATATTACTTCTTTTTCGCTTAGCGTTCTTTCATACTTTTTTTCTTTTTGCTCCGCTCAAGAATTGGGCTATAAAACACAAAAGATTTTATTAATCTGACAGGCAGTTCCAGATATTAGCGCATTCAAACAAAGTCAAAGTCAAATCATTTATTTCAAATAGGCACATTTAAAAGGCACTTTTGATCAAAAATTACAATAAAATACTTAGAATTGATTGAAAAATGTTTTACAAGGTTTTGTATAAATTTATTATATAATTAGGTATACATAATGTGAAGACGATGCTCCTAAAATAAAATTAGTCTACCACAAAAGGTTACAAGAATTAAAAATAAAGCAATGACAGGTAAATCAATTATGAGATAGACACATGGTGCGCACATTTACAAATATTCAAAAAGTAGATGATTTTACTAGAATTTTAACAAGTGTGTGAGTCACAGAATGTAAAAATCATGTTACAAAAATTTAAACAAACTCTTTAAGAACAAACTCTACAGCTTTATCATTAGTATACATATAGATGATTTTCATATTAATTACTACGTTCAGCCATACATCATTTTCCGTGTTTTGACCTGATTCTTATAATTTGAATAATAGAACAGATAAACGACCCAGTTAATGTGTTCATGTAATGAATATGTAATGTTATGTCTTTATAAGTACTTTTGTTGTTTTTCATGGTTGGAAAAACTGTGAGGGTGTAGCGTGTTTACCTGTAATAAAATACACTATCATAAATCATTTTCGGCAACGGTGCGGTTTAAAAGAAGATGTCGTGACAAAAATTTAACAGAGTTTGCTTAGATATGTTGAGAGGATGAAGGAACGGCGACTAAAAAAGGTATTTATAAGACAGTTGTCCTATTGGTGATGATCTTCAGAAAGGTAAGAAGGTGTGCGTGTATGAAAAGGGGTCCTAAAAAGGCCACTTTGGAGAATCATAAAAGGATAACATTATGAATAGTAATATGAAGAAGACAGTCCGTGTTTTTCTTTTCGCTGCTTTACGTAGGTATAATCAAAGAGATTGGGATTGGATTCGGATTGGATTGATTGGTATTCTAGCACAGACAAAAAAAAATAACTGAAAAATGCTTCACCAATGGGATTTGATACGATTAACTTAACAGTTAACTGTCCATTATGTAATTATGTGTGTATTATGTAATTTTTTAGTCCAAACAATAGATTTTTGGTAAATAGATAATTGCTTCATATTTTGCAACAAATTACCAGCGTTGTGTCACCGCGCTTCTCTATCATTTCTATGCAGTCCGACAGTGACCGCGCTTTAGGTCATGTAGTCCCCATGACCTAAAGCGCGGTCACTGTCGGACTTTGTAAAGCATTTTAATTTAAATAATTTTCATTAGTTGATCAATCATAAATACAAGCGAAAACCACAAATAAATAACTTAATACCGTTCGGGACGTTATAATAATTAGTTGTAAAATGTCAACGTCGAAGAAACTTCTAGAATGAATCCACTATTTTTATTTTAAATAATTTAAAACATTAAGTACTTATAAATATAGGTACTAATAAAGACTTATGGAACACATCATATTTTGCACTAAATGATGATTTATTAAGTATTTTAGAGTGTTCTAAAACACCTTGTAGCCATCATAATTAACCTTGCATTGTATTTCAATGTCCAGTTTAAACTTAAATCTGTTTTAGGGTTATAAGACCGCAGTTAAATTTATTGGCAAGGTTCAAAGTGAAACACCTGGTGATGGATGATAGTTAACCGATAGTTTATTTAGTTTAAGTTGACCTTTGATAAGGGTCGAAATACAAATGAACCTTATAAATTTTATTGGTCGGCTGCCAGTCTTAACTAGATGCAGCTGAATACCACAAGTATTTTACATGGAGTGACTGCCTATCTTACCCCACAAAGTAAGACTGGTTGTTAGACTTATCGGGTTTCTGACGACCCGTAACGACTGTCAAAGATCCACGAATGACAGCCGGGACCAACGGCTTAACGTGCTTTCCGATTCAGAGGCACGGAGGGATTCTGATATGTAAAGATGATTACCTATCCACGGACCAACCGCGGCAAGCGTAGCTTAACCTGATCGATCGACCCGTGCGGCTGTTATTATAGCCACGAGCCCCATTAGATACTAATTCACTTTGCACATAAAACCTACTTAAAATCATTATGATACAGAACCAATCCCACAGAAAAGTTTTTATTTATTTTAAAACACTTCATAAAAAACATCACATTTATAAAGCCATAGATAGATCCCGGCAAATAGGAAATCAGTGAGGCAACAAAATCTATTGACTTACAAACTCATTTTACAGAGCCGATTTTCAAGACACTCGAGAGGTTAACGATTACTTCTCAAGACTTCGCGTAAATCATAAAGAGAGGAAGATATGCCAAAATTGTGCTATGTCGCTTTATCAAGTGCAAAATGTGCATAAAACGAAAACAACCGTGGGTGTACGGCGTGGGTAGCGGGATGGCTGAGGGACAGAGCCTCACGACCCAGCCGCCGCGGGAGACGCTCAGCGCGTCGGGAGCCGCGTGACGATTCAACAGAGAAGAGGCTAGGGCCGAAGCCTGCCGGGTCAGCGGGATTGTCCGAAAGGGTTACCGCTGGCCCGGAACATAAAGGGCTAAGGAAGGAACACGGGTGGGTTTTCGTCAGTAAGAGCGGGAGGGGTCATTTGATGAGTTCCAATCATCAAAAAAAAGCGTGGGTGTACTTATACAAGGAAGATGACAGGGACATCGACACGCAAACTGTAACCATGAATGCAGCACATGATTTTAGACATGTAAATAGAAACATTTCGTCGGTTATCTAACAAAATCTACTGTTTAATAGAAAAATGCAATCCCAAAAGCTACGCGGTCAAACAGTATGGAACAGCAATTATTTTTTAAATAACCTACGTAAATTTTCACCACAGAGGGATCCAGAATCATGTACTGAATCCAGGGTAACAGGATGCCAGTCGATGTCCCTGCTGCCCTGTATTCTTTACACTCTATCTAATTCTTCAGGGCAAACAGCGCGCAGCGTGATGTGTTAAAAAAAAGTAAAAACTAAGTTTATCATTCTTATTGGTACCTATTACTCGGGACGGATAAACATTTCAGTCATGCACCACAGAACGTTTTGCTCCAAATAAAAAGGTCTATCCACATACATGTATGTTACATACTTTTTGGCCATTTTCCTTTGTCTGCTAAACAA
Organism: Oligia fasciuncula; assembly: GCA_963082905.1. NCBI lineage: Eukaryota > Metazoa > Arthropoda > Insecta > Lepidoptera > Noctuidae > Oligia > Oligia fasciuncula. The sequence continues at coordinate 9,622,256 of OY720409.1, forward strand.
CGTAAAGAACACAATGAATATGGCAGAACTGTCAAAATGTAAGGCATTATGATCAATTGTCATTGTATGTGTGTTACGCATGTACCCCGCAGGAACACATACATTTCATAACACACACTAATACATTTTTGACTTTTTCGCCAAAATTATCGCTAATAAAATGTTACTATGTGACACTTAGAGTAAGAAAGCTATAGAGCATCGGGTAGCGTGGCCACACATGAGACAAAAAACTAACTTAAATAACATTGGCTACTTATGTAGCTGCCTTGAAAAAACGGGCACGCACTGAGAGACGGAAATAGTATAGATTTATCCTTTTCTGTTACTTATAATAACTCAATACTTTATACTTGTCTTGTGGAAATGAAATGGCGCTACCCGCCGTCTATACTTTTCTTTGTCTAAGATGTCACATCACATCCATCATGTTTCTACAATCAGTGTTCCCAAATTACTTATTTTTACACCCAACGAACAAAGGATGGAGTACCTAACCTGAAAATAATAATGGCCTGGGATCGTATGATATAGCACTTTGGATGATCAAACGTGTTATGTAAAGGGGGAAGAAAATTGGTGTTAAGTCAAGTATGAGGGGAAAAGACGGCGCCTTTAATGGAAGGAAAATTGGTATATGACCAAGTTTGACATTTAGGCTCTTTGGCTATATTTTAAAAAACGTTTATACAGGATTAAACTTAATTTATTAGTGAAGACGTGATAAACGTGAACGGTATCGATACCAAATCATAATAACACAAAAAATATATATATGGGAGATTAATTGTAAAGCAAATTGCCTATCAGCTTAAATTGTCCGTACCTATACTCAAATTACAACTGTCAAAGAATGACATGTGGCCCCACGTTGGGCACCACAAGTTGTAATTTAAGTATCCATATAGCAACTATTCCATACAACTTGTATGGAATGGCTAGAACACGGCAAATTGACGTAGTGTCAATTTGCTCAACATTTAATTCCCCTAATTCCGTTGAATAAAAACATATGCAATTTGTTATTTTATTTAAAGTAACGATACAACGTTACAACCTAATTACCTTAAATACTCATTAGCTTCTGTTAAAAGTCAACAGAATTTTTCAAGGTCTGTTATAGTGGAACCCTAACGAGTAGGTACAGTCAACAGCAAAAGTAGATGATCAAAATCAGAAATTCAATACTAATGAACGGAGTTCGCGTCCGAACTGTGCCACACAGCCACACAGTCTCTGCACACAGCTCAACAACAACAACAGCAACAGCTCTACCATACAGTTCTGACGCGAACTCCGTTAATTAGTATTGAATTTCTGATTTTGATCATCTACTTTTGCTGTTGACTGTACCTACACGAATATTACACAATGGTGAACATAAAATATACATGAATCAAATAATTATTATCTTTGTCGCAAAGTGTTGTGTCTTTGTTGCAAAGTTCTGGTCGGTATCAAGACCTGCATTTCCATTTCCGCAGAAGTAGTAGAAGTACAAAGCTTTTCTGTAACGAGCAAAATACACAAGTTATCATTTTGTATCTCTGGAAACGACAACATAGCAACAATAAGCAGCTTACGTTTCTAAAGAAAACGTACATTTCTAGCTGATGTAATTGCTTTTGAGCCAATACATAAAAATGGATACAATAATTTCGATGTGTTTTAAGAACTTGTAACAATTCATTCGCGTTATTATAGGTAGGTAGGTAATTGTTCCCAAATCTTGAGTATCTGCAAGGAATCTATAGAATAAAGGGTTTTATGAAGAACCTGATATCATCACAACCATGCTTTAACATACAACACACGATAAACCAACATAAAAACTAGCTTGCATATTTTCTCGTTGTTGGTTGAATACCTCTCCTGTCTCATTCCTAACCTCTCCTTATTTTGTAATTTCTAGCCAGGTCTGACCCGCACACTTAGGAGAGCATACCTAGTCCATATAAAATTCTGGAACATCAAGAATTCATCTTGCGGCTACAGTGTAACTTTCCAGCTGTCTCTTCAATCTTCAACATGTAGGAGCCATCCAATTTCCTTCCAGTTCACCTAAATTGCATAAAATCAACTCACCTTCGATGCAACGCAATTTTGAACATAAATAATGAAGGGAACGAAGTTAGCGCCAGTGACATGAACACGGTGAGAGGAGTAATCCTATTACCGGGGGTTCATAAAGTCGGACAAAATGGCGGAGATTTTGCGCGTAAAATGACAACTGACACCCGGGATCCTGTTAGATATTACAGAATTTGATTGGAAAAGGTTAGTTAGTAGTCAGGAAAATTTGTCTACCATTAAAGATTTTTTTCAACTTAGGGCTGATTTTTCAATAATCAGATAACTTTATATTTGAAGGATAAATATGACAGTTTGACATAATTTCTATACTATTGAAAAATCAGGCCTTCTAAAACAAATGGCGAAGCTTGGACATGTTTAGTATACCTATGTACACTCCTTAATTTATTGTTTTAGACATAAAGCAACAGCTAACATCGCCGTTTTTCTTAATCATACAGAAAAGCTAGTGGCACTCTTAAAATATTTCCATTTAATTTCCCAAAATACATGTGAGTTAATAAATTATCTAATGTAATGGGCCTCATTAGATGGCTGAAACTCACCCAAAGGGCGATGGAGAAGGCTAGGCTTGGAGTTTCCCTACGTGATCGAATCAGAAATGTAGAGATCCGTAGTAGAACTAAGAAAACAGACATATGATGGCCAATGGGACCGAAAAATTCTTGAGTGGCGTCCGCGTACTAAAAGCCGTAGCGTTGGAAGGCCTCCGATGGACCGATGATCTGGTGAATGCCGCAGGATTTCGCTGGATGCAAGAAGCAAAAAACCGATCGAAATGCTAGCGATGCTTGGAAAAAGCTTATGTCCAGCAGTGGAAGTCTTTCGGCTGAAATGATGATGATGAATAAATTATGAAACACGAGTTACATGAGTTACATCATGAGTTGTTCATGAGTTCATTTACTGTTATAAACGAGTAGTTGAGCTAGTGACAGTACCTACATGTAGCCTACAGCCGCTACCTCTCAACACCGAGACACACAGAGCAGTGGTGGCCCAATGGTAAAGCAGCGACTTACGAGTTGTTTGTGTTGGTTGTAGGTTCGAATCCAGACGCCGTTTTACTTTGTGTCAATTAATTAATAGAACCAAGAATTCGAAGACATGTGACATCTACAAAGCCACAATGGGCCCGCGTGGTGGATTAGGGCCAACTCCCTTTCACCAAGAAGAGGCCTGTGTCCCAGCAGTGGGAACATTATAGGCTGATTATGTTACCAAAACACAATTTCACATTTTCCTACAACAGAAAACCTGCCATTTAAGTTCTTTAAAAGTTAATTTCCAGGTTAATCAAGAACTGAAAGTTGCACATAGCCTTGCTAACTTACCCCGCTTAGTTATAAAGGTCAATCAAAGTAACTCCTTTATTACCTTACTTAGAACTTACCTTAAGCCGCGACGGTCGAGTAACTCTCCTTGTGTAAACGAAGCTTTGTCCTCATAATTTAATTGAAACGAAGTAACCAAAATTGTGTGCTTATTTTAATGCCATTATCATACTAGAGGCTGTCCAACAACGCGACTTGAGAATTCTGCTAACAATTGATTAAATAGTAGTAAGTAATCTTAGATAAATGATTGTATTATTCAATGTTAAAACACAGTTTAAAAACATTACATTATTAATATTGGGTCAAAAAAACAATAACCCTCAAAAACTTACTTAAGTTTTAAAAATAGATAACATGAACCTAAGTAACTTTGAATAAAAATCATTGCTGGGAAACAACTTTTATTTTTGGTGTAAAACATCGTTGTTTACGACAGCACGCACTGTAACGCAGGCAAAACATTGTGCTTATGGTGCATGCGATGGCACAGGAGTTGTGGGGGTAAAGTTACGTTATAACATTTAAAACTTGTTTTCGTGAGAAACAGTAAAAAAGCAGGAACATTTACCTTCAATATCTCCGTAACCAGAAGGTTCCCAGGTATCATCATCATCATAATCACTTCAGCCGAAAGACGTCCACTGCTGGACATAGGCCTCCCCCAAGCACCGCCACTTCGACCGGTTCTATGCTTCTCGCATCCAACGGGTTCCTGCGGCCTTCACAAGGTCGTCGGACCACCTTGTGGGAGGCCGTCAAACGCTACGTCTTCCGGTACGCGGTCACCACTCCAGAACCTTTCGGCCCCATCGGCCATCTGTTCTGCGAGCAATGTGCCCCAGGTATGGTCCAGTACAAAAAAAAATATCATGATGATGGGGAGTAATAAGAAACTCATAATTATTCGTTTCATCCGTCACAACTACGCTAGCAAATCGTACATGCAAACATGGGCGAAAACTATAACATCTAAATCATGGAGTATAATTAACTTCATGATTTACCTTTATTTTTCTTAATTTTTTTTGTATGACCTATCTATATATAATTTGATTGCACAATACTACCAATTTATTTTCCATTTTATTGAACCATCTGAGAGCATTCGATGATGATAACTGCGTCTGTGAACAGAGTTCCCGCAGCAAATTTCGGGCCAAAGATGTTTGAACTTTTTGCCATCGATACCAAGAAGAAGACTTATCTTTCTTTTGGTCCCACCACAATTTGTTGTCTTTAAATCCTCTGTCCCATAAACATAGTTGATCCAGTTCCATTTACACAGGCCTACATATTCATTAGTTCTTTTGCCAGAGTCGTAGGGAAAGGTCAGTCGACCGTAATGGTCGTAAATAGACATCGGTGAGTCTTTTATTTGCACTGTAGTGTACACCTCGCGCGGTGGATTTCGTTGAATGTATTGTATTTTTGCTGTAACTCAACTTATTATGTGGATATCTGTTGTCATGGTATGTTCATGTAATGTGGAGGAGTGAGGAAAATGTCATGAGGAAGGTTTTGAGTATGAATGTGGATGGTATAAGAGTTGAGGAAGACCAAAGAAACGATGATGAAGTCAACTGAACAATTGTAGGTAGGTAACTTAAAAATAAACTCTTTTCATTGTGTTTCCTCATCATAATCTGTGAGCAGCAAATTATCTAACAAAGCACAGCACATCAGCGCAGCATACGAGTCATCATCATCATTCATCATTCATCATCATTTCAGCCGAAAGACGTCCACTGCTGGACATAGGCCTCCCCCAAGCACTTCCACTTCGACCGGTTCTGTGCTTCTCGCATCCAACGGGTTCCTGCGGCCTTCACAAGGTCGTCGGTCCACCTTGTGGGAGGCCTTCCAACGCTACGTCTTCCGGTACGTGGTCGCCACTCCAGAACCTTTCGGCCCCATCGGCCATCTGTTCTGCGAGCAATGTGCCCTGCCCACTGCCACTTAAGTTTGGCAATTCTTCGGGCTATGTCGGTTACCTTGGTTCTCCTGCGGATCTCCTCATTCCTGATGCATACGAGTAGTTACATGTTAATTAGTATGTAGGATGTAGTCATTTTCGCACAACATACATTCATAATTATAATTGAGTTTTAGAAAAAGTTAGTATGGTATGTAAAACTTCATCTCTTTCACACACTGTGTCCACGTCTCTCATATAACTCTCCTGCCGCAGGTTCGCTGGAAAAGTTTTTAATGAAATGAGCAGTACCTTTGTGCTCTTCTATCTTTATGTTTTTTCTCTAATGTGTTTTTCTGTACATGAATAAATAATCATAGATAATATCTGTAGCACAGTAGAGACGAAATAGTATGTCGTCTCTCTCTAAAACTCGATGTGCCATTTTAACATTCGTGTACCATACAACTTTGCCTTTAGACTCCACCTAAGAATCAGGGCTGACCTTAAAAATGAAAGTGGCTTAACAAAAATCTTTTTTCACACCATTTCTTATAGACTTTGTGAGAAAATTAGCGTCCCTTGGGTCGACTCGACTCTAGCTCAAAGCAATTACAAAGACCGGCTAGATTAAAGAAATCTTCAGAGAGGAAGATGCAAAAACTTTAGCATTTCTTTTTTTTATTAGGTAAGGCTTATATATCTACGGAGGACCAGTTTATATTCTGCCTTTATGTAGGCTTACAATAATAACCATAAGCTAACTTGTTTGAAATTAAAAACGATAACCACTCTTACCCACGGGTGTCGTGTTACCAAGTACCTGGGTCGTGGATGTCAGATAGGCAGTCGCTCCATGTAAAATACTGGTATTTAGTAGCATACGGTTAGGCTGGAAGTCGGCCCCAACATAGTTGGGAAAGGGTAAGACATGATGATTAACTTGCTTGAAATAAACTAATAAATTTTTCGTGTGTAAATTCTTGTGGTTGCACTGAAAGAAATAAGCAGTAAATAAAAATTAAAAAATATTAATCTGAACTGCTTTACAGTTCCATATGAGCCTAACGTTCATAACAGTATTTTTTACTGATCCCAAAACAGTTAAAGATTGAGGCAAAATGTTACTGTCATGAAAGTAAACTTTAACGTTTTAAGTAGCTGTCACAAAATTAACTCTTATAATCAATGGTGATGTCGTTCAAACCATTAAAATTTACTTACATTACAGTAGGTGGTTTTCCTTTATTTTGTTTTTTTTTTCAGTAAATAGTATGTTCAATCATTAAAAGTTACTTTTTTACAAACATTTCTTCTTACTGTATATAAAGTCAGTAAGTCTTAATAAAATCGCTTTAATGTGCTATAGTTAAAAACTATTGTTTACAGTGTGAAACTGCGCATTTTTTGCATTCACCAATACCTACTTGAAGAAGGAAGTATACTGAATCAAAAAGTGAAGGAAGAGAGACTGCACCTGTATCTATGCAAGTACGCACACACATGTGCACTATAATTATTATCTCTCGCGCTGAAGGCTAGTCTCCGTTGAGATTGGCTGCCGTGGCCGAAATACGGTCTGTAGGACTATTATATATATACATAGTGCTCAATAACGTATGTCACTTACACTATGGGGTGACATTCAACATTAAAATGATACGCTTATTTAATTTTGAGTTCTTATAGGTAGTAAAAATACGTATTACGCAATATTCAGAATGTACGAAGTTTTACATACAACGTATCTAGTCTTAAACAGTAAAATCTAACTATCCCACAGACGAAAACTTCAGAGTGGCAATTAAAGAGTACTCCAAAGAGTTGGTTTTAAAAAATGGACGTACAAACACAAACGAGGTAACTTTTCGTATCAAGTTGTTGCCTTTTTCTTTAGTTTTAATTAAGCCTAGCTTTATTTCTGAAAGTTAACTGAAAAGTACTTTTTTTAATGAATAACAAACCGTCCGTCTCGCGGAATGACAAAAGTTGTTGTTGCCTTTAAATGAAATAGCATTTTTGTTATCAACTCGTTTCATTCAAAGGGAAATTGAAAAAAGTTTTGTTAGTTGCATTGGTTTTGTTTTGTATTCAATATTGCTGTAAAATTCTTACCTAACTGAAACGAGAGCGAAGGACGGGTGTGTTGGCGCAACATGGGAGAGGTATAATTAAGTATGTCCAGTAGTGGACTGCGATAGGGTGAGTTGATGTTTTGATTGAACTGAAATGAATCCCGCGCGGGATGCGGGACAAAATTCGGTCTCGCCAATTGTGTCAAGTAACTTGTATGGAAGTTTTTATACAGGCACGAATGATCGCGTGATTTTCTAATCTTTAAAACAATGAACGCGCGAGTTGCGTTCCGTGTTACGCACGAGAGACGCCAGAGTGTCGCCAAGCGCAAAAACAAACGAAAATTTTAATTAAATTAATCGACAAACGACGTCTAATACTTGAAGTCAACAGTTCTCAAGTGCCAACATAATTCAAAACTTACTCATAGCTACTATTAACTCTAATACCAGTTTATAATTCTAACACCCCAGCCTAACTAATGAACTCCATTCATTCAATATGAATTAAATTTAGTTTCACATTATTCTCCAACCACTGTTTGTAAACAATTCATTATTAATTACTAGTTGCTATAAACCTTCCATTCGTTTATTGCTCTGTGGTTACAAATAAAATGATAGATGTATTGTAAGTACATTTGTAGGTATAGGTACCTACAAATAGGACCTTTTGGCGCGTGACCAAAATCGGAACTAACGCTGCCATCTTGTATTTTCAATACAACTTCTCGAAACAATTTCAAAAATGTTTTCCAACCACCCTATGTCAATGTCATTCGTGAACGCCAAAAGATCCTTGGTAGCACTGTGTTCTGACATCACTTTACAAATTCGCATTTGAGTGTTTAAACACTCAAATACGAATTTGTCAAATGCAGGGTTGGCAGGAACATCGACGCGCCACCTGTTACGATAGATTCAGTACATGATTCTGATAAATATTCTACGTTAGAATCATGTGCTGAATTTATGTTTTCTTAATTTTTTTTTGCCACCCTGTATTTAAGACGATGGAAAATCGTAAACCTCGGTGAAATAACGTTGCCACGTCGTCTTAAAGACCAAGGTCAAAACTGATGGGAGCCGCAGGTGTCTTTCAAACAACAAAGGGATTATGCCAAAGGCTACGCAGGGACGTCCTGGACCCTGCTAAGTGATAATGATAAAACTACGATCACAAATATGTCTATAGAAATAATTACCGTATTGCAAAAATGGGTTCGTCAGTGCGTAAATATGAATAGCATAACTAATATAAGTATAGCATAAGTAGGCAAATACCTATAGGTTGTGGACGCAGCTGCATCTGGTTAGACTGGAAGCCGACCCCAGCATAGTTGGGAAAAGACAAGGCAGATTGATTGAAGGCGAATATTATCTCAATAGAATACGCTATGTATCTTCATAAATACTTTTTTATATTATTACTGATAATTACTAAAGTTAGTAAGTTTATTTCACTAAATTACAGTAAAAATTGCAAAGTACATTTCTGCTTCTTAATTGTTCAGCCAATTGAAAACCTGTTTCAATTTGCAGTAGGTATTATAGCCATTTCTCACAACTGACAAAGAATGATAGTTGTGATTTGAGTATTCGGACAATTTAAGTGGGTTACTCAAGCTCAAAGCATAACCATTTACAGGCACTTTTGAACTGCTAAGGAGTCGGTCAATCAAAAAGATGAAGTTGCCCATTCAAAAGCGTAATTATGTTCTTATGGAGAAGAAAGGGCAAGAAACTCCATAGACATTATTTTATATTACAAATATCGTTACACAGGCAGATGTGAGTGGAAACGCAGGCAGTGGAAACGCCACCCTAGGAGGACATTTAATGACCTTATTGGTGATGTTCATTAGAAAGGTCAGGTCGCGCATAAATGACCAGAGGGGCAATTCTCATAATTTCAAGAACGTTCACAGTCTGATCTCATTCTCAATCTGTCAAATAAACCTCGAATTTCTCTACACTTTGACAAGTTTTTGACATTTGTTTGTCGCCGAGATGAGACTGCAACTAGATTTTGAACGTTTTAAATTACGAGAATTATTGGCTTTCTGATGTATGAACGTACACGAGGCAAAAGAAGTATGTAAGGATTGTAGCAGGTAGCGTTCTGTGGTTTCTACCCCCATGGGAAGAAGGTAAGTGATTGACACGAGTTCATGTACATAATATATGTATGTATATTGGTTACATCTTCCATGTTCAAATTATAAGTACATATACTTAGGTATAGGTAGTAATTTTGCTTAATTATTAATTTCCCTGGCTTTACCCACGGTATTCCAAACTCATTTGTATTCAGCAACCATATTCATCGCAGAACGTTATCTTATAACAGCAATTACCAACTCCCTGATATCACCATTACAGTTATTTCCAAATGTTAAATTTAACAACCTATAAACGACCCCCGGGACAATAAAATGCGATATTACTCTGTAATCGTTTCAATTAAGTGGAGCCCTGAAAGTGCTTCAAATAAAATTTAAAAGTGCTCGAAATAAAACGCAAATGTGTTGTTTTAGTCAAGGGTTACTTTAAGATAAGTGATTTTATGTTTGAAAGGCTGTTTTAGGAGTTTCGCACTTAACGTAGCGTAATATTGTTTTAATTGGTACTTTTAGTGTTCCGTTCTTAATTATTATGCTTGAAGTTATTTCCATTTATTTCTAATATACATACTACCTTTTTGTTTTCCTTTTGCCTAACAAATTGAACACTGGAGTACACAAGTACCTACCTGACCTTTAGATAGTAAATGTTTTAGCGCATCTTTCTTTTACATTTTTTGACAATTTATAGTAGTTTATTCGGTGCTTGGGGGAGGCCTATGTCCAGCAGTGGACACCTTTCGGCTAAAATGATGATGATGATGATTCGTTCAAACCTGCTAAATGATCATGCAAAGTAAGTCGCATTCCTTTCGCATTCGTTATTATATAATTTATATAACTCAAACTCAAACTCAAACTCAAATCATTTATTTCAATTAAACCTTGTACAGGCACTTTTGAATTGTCAAAATTAAATAGTCTGTCAGTTAGTCAGAAAGTTGAAGCTAGTTACCCATTCCAAAGCGTAGATCTCTATGGAGAAGAACGGGCAAGAAACTCCATGGACACTCTTTTAAATCAAGATATTACAAAATCCTGGGTACATTATTCTTGTTGCTTCTATATGTGAGAACAATGTAAAAAAGACAGAAATGAAGAAACAATTCAAGACATAAGATTAAAAATAAGCCTTGGCAGTTAAGAGATGACCAGTCTCAACCGACGGCGCCCGTTCACGAACATGATAATAATCAAAATCATGTCCCCACAGCTGTGCGTTGGTCAGAATAACCCGAAGGATTAAAGAAAAGGTTTTCGGAAAAGTTAATCTTTGATCAATTATGATTAACCTCCAATATCCCAAGAGATGACATCAGAAGGCCAATTTCCGTAATTAAATACGTTCAAAGTCTACTCGCAATCTCATCTAAGCGCCAATCAATGTCAAAAACTTGTCAAAAATTTTGGGAAATTAGAGGTATTTTGACAGATTGAGACTGAGATCATGTCCGGATATCTATGTATCCCTATTCCGTTGACCTTTAAAATAATTTAAATAATATCCTATGGGAAATAAATATCGGGAAAAGGCCTGCTATCGATAAATCTTATATTTATGCATAATTTGCGCCCTGAATCTCATAATATGGAAATTTGGCTTCGCAATTTATTTTCCCCGTAGCCGAGGTATACGTAGTTGACACTGCGTAGGTATATATATTTTTTACTAGCTCTTCAGAATCTTGTATTCTGTAGTAAAAAAATATTGAATAAAGTTATACATTATACAGACTTGGATACAGCTCCTCCCGGACCATGAATATTTTTATTTAATAAGTAAGCAGATACACTCTTCCATTTTTCCGATAATAATAAAAGTCTTATGCAATAAGGATCGGAATATCTTTGCCATATTTCCAAATTACGGTTACTGAGATTTTCTTACACCAACACCCTTTACTATCATTTGTACAGTATGGAACAACGTGCTTTAATAATATAAATGATTTATATTAACTTGTAGTAGCACGGACATATGCTGTATGTATGTCTTAGACTATTTTAGAGCAACAATTCAAAAAAACCATTTTGTGCGCCCTTTTGTTTGTATCTCCATTCACGTTTTGATTGGTTGTACCGTGCAAATTATTGAAACTTAAACTCAAACTCTTTATTGCATTCATGTGTACATTTCGTTGTTACATTATGAGTAAGTTCCAACATGAAACCCGGTTAGGGCACGGCAACATAATAATAATTTTAACTTTTTCTATCTGTTTATTTATGTTTAAAAATGAATTGACGTTTGTTAGTATCACAAAAACTCGAGAACGCCTGAACCGATTCGCCTAATTTTGGTTTTGAAATATTTGTTGAAGTACAAAGAAGCATTAAAAGGTGAGAAAATATAAAGAAATAGAAATTGCAATGAAAGTAGTAAAGACAACTTTAATTGTCTAATCGTAAATTAGTTTATTGAGTTTTGTAGACTTTTCAAGTGGTATTTTAGTGTATTTCTTAGTGTTGATCATGGAGAAAGGAAAACGCTACGACGAGAAGTACCTACTATTTAGTCGCAAAATTAGAAAATTGGAGGAAAAGATGTCTCCTGTTCGTTGAAAACAACGGGGACGGAGTGGCCACAGTACCAGTTCGGAATTCGAACAGAATCAATATTCTGATAATGATAAAATTCTCTTTTCCAAACTACTGACGTCTGCAAAAACCTGTCAAAAAACGTGAATAAACAATAACCTGTTAATAAAATATTAAGTCGGAATCCTTCGAGGCTCATGCAAATTGTGATCGCTCAATAATACCACTGGATGGCATTATCACTCCCACTCAAGTCAAATTGCTTTGCCTCTTCACCGGGTAATGTAAAGAACTTCCGAAATCTGGTGTTGAAGCCGTGATGTTTCCGGAATTTGGATTTTATTTCACTGGTTTATTTCTTTATGTCTGAGGGTTTTTAATTGAGGTGTGTGTGTGTGTGCGTGTTTGAAATATAAGTGTGTTTGGCATGGTGTGTGTGTTGTGTATGTAGCGCAGTGGTGCGTATTGACAGTATTTAAGATTCAATTTCTAAATCCAATAAAAAAAAATTAAAACATACAATATAGAGACAACAATACGACCATAAATAAGTGGAGTGTTGGTCTCATGGTTAACACTGCGGCTTGGCAATGCGATGGTCACGAGTTCAAATCCGCGGATGAGAAGATTTTTTTGCCGGGTCAGCGGGATTGTCCGAAAGGGTTACCGCTGGCCCGGAACATAAAGGGCAAAGGAAGGAACACGGGTGGGTTTTAGTTAGTAAGAGTCTCACACTCCCTTCCGCTCCACCCAGAGCGGGATTAATTTGATGATTTCCCATCCGCAAAAAAAATAAAAAAATACGACCATAAATGAAAATAGTGGCAATATGAATTGGTATCCGTTCGGAATAGAAAATAAATATGGTATGTAATGGTGGTAATATTTGTGGGTATTAGAACGGAATAAATCAGTATTTTGGAAATTAAAGAAGTGGTTTTTTCAATCAAACTAAATAGTAGTGATGGGTTTTGCCTATATTTGACTACTGACTAGCTATAGTGACTCAACTATTGGATATATTTGATACAATTTTTGTATGCAGGCTGGCAACGTCAATGACGTTGCCAGCCTGCATACAAATTAAATTGCTTATCTAATGAGATAAACAATTTAATTTATAGATAATAATATTGTCTCATTGTCACCTCTCCTACCTTGTATAAACGGTTGGTTGTAGGTATGCATAGATATCCGTGGTTGTATGTAAGTATATTTTCTTAGTTAAATGATCATAAAAGATGACTCCTTTTTGACAGTTCAAGAATTGAATTCATTGCGTGATTTTGTTGTGGAGCAGACAAATTTTTTGAACATATGAAACAATGTATGTATCAGCAATATCCTTCAAAATTATTTAGATTACGACTAATAGTGTGATACACAATAAAATTAGGGCGATATATTTATACAGGGTTATTGGTAAAACATTAACAAACTTTTAAGAGGTCATTGTACTCATCATTATGAACAACTTTTACTATGGGACCAAACCTGAAATCGCGAAAAAGAAATCAGCTGTTCCCTAGATTTTGACGAGCTATACCTACGAACATAAATGTAGAGAACAGCTGATTTTTTTCGCAATTTCAGGTTTGGTCCCATAGTAAAAGTTGTTCATAATTTCTAGTACAATGACCTCTTAGAGGTTGTTAATGTTGTCCAATAATACTGTAATTATAATACAGTGTGAGTCTTCATAATGTGCACATATCGAAATGAGGGAAACTAAGCTTAATTTTATCGACGGAAAAAATATTTAAAAACCAAAAAAAAAAAAAATGTAGCATTTTTAAAATTCTTGTTGGCTGCTGTGACCCCTGTGTAAACAATCGCCCCTCAAAACTCAATCACAACATTTCCTATCAACTGTTAAAGAAAGGCCTTGCAATCACCATACTTTAGCAGATAAAGATCCTTTTCATTATTTTTTTATTTTTTCAAATATTTTTTCCGTCCATAAAATTAAGCTTAGTTTCCCTCATTTCGATATGTGCACATTATGAAGACTCACACTGTATAATAATATATTGAAATAACTACCAGGAAAGCAGAAATTTACGATGCAAATAACATTACGTAACAAGAATCCATCGCAATCGATCAGCGTGCTCTGCGGAGCATATAGACCAATTATGGGAAAATTACTGTCATGACGAACGGTGCACACCCACACTAATTAGGAATATATCTATAGTTAGTAATGTATCTGTTAATGATATAGGTGCACTATTACGAGTCCATTTTTTATTAATATTGACATTTATCACAGTCCCGCGTGTTGAGAATCTTGGAAATGAGATCTAAAACAGTACCCGGCCGATTTTGCCAGATAGGAAAGAAAGAAAGTTATAGAATTAACCCACTGACCTCTATAACACATTGTATACACATTGTATTATAGAGGTCAGTGAATTAACCTCAATCGTCAAATGAAAAACATCTTTAAGGTGGTTTAAAATTTGAATTACAAGTTTAAATATTGAAACAATCAAATCAAAGCACTCAAATTTTAAGTGATACTACTAATTGGCATCCACGGTAACGTTTTCGGATCCATTTATTACATTTTCATCAGATACTTTTGAAACAGATCATAGGTAGGTACGGTCAATTCAAATGCAGTCCACAAACACGAAATAGTCTAGTGGTGTAGTATATCTAATCATTGTAGTCAACATTCTATGCATCAGGTGCATCTTTCGAATGTGGCTTAAGAGGCTTTTAAGTATAGACAAATAGGATTCGAGTTTGTAAAGGTGGAATGTGTGAAAAAAGGTTTATTTGATAGCACCTGTAATAATAGTAGGTTATTTATATTAATAGTAACTCCTACTTGGGGAGCTTGTGGCTAAGCAATAACAGCCGCACGGGTCGATCGATCAAGTTAGGCTACGCTTGCCGCGGTTGGTCCGTGAATGTGTGGCCGTCTTTACATACCAAGACAAGACCCCTCCGTACCTCGGAAAGTGCGTTAAGCCGCTGGTCCCGGCCGTCATTCGTGAATCTTTGACAGACATTACAAGTCGTCAGAAGCCCGAAATTCTGACAACCAGTCTTACCAAGGGGTAAGACTCGTTGTCAGACTTTTTTTATTGTATTACTCAGTAACTGGGCTGTGGAGGTCAGATAGGCAGTCGCACCGTGTAATATACTGGTATTTAGATGCATCCGGTTAGATTGGAAGCCGACCCCAATATAGTTGGGAGAAGGCTAGTCAGATGATGATGAGTAACCACTACTTTATTTTATAAATAAAAAGAAAAGTCCTGACTGACTGATTGACTGACTCATCAACGCCCAGCCCAAACCCTTGGACCTAGAGAGCTGAAATTTTGCACAGAGGTCCCCTTTATAATGTAGACAAGGAATAAGGAAGGATTTTTCGAAATTCAACCCCTAAGGGAGTGAATGGGGAGAGGGTGAAATTTCACGCGGACGAAGTCGCGGGCAGAAGCTAGTTGATGTAATGTTTAGGGTTTAGTTTAAGAGTACTATTTTGTTTTCTCTTCAATTATCTCAAACAAAAAAAGATTATATTAATTTTGGGCGCCGTGAGTGCCTATACGTAATATTTTATGAAGAAAAAACACACAAAAAATTAATCAGTTTTCCTTTGAAGACTTTAGATCTGTAGACCATTTTTTTTTAAGTACCTGGTACTTGTTGACAGGTCTACGCTATCCTCCTATACCTACTGTAATCTGAAAACATTGTAAAAGTGAATTATTTTTGAAAGAGTAACCGTGGAGTTTCTTGCCGGCTCTTCTCCATAGGAAACGACCTAGCTTCTGACGTTTCATAAGTGCCCATGTAGGTTTATGTGAAATAAAATATTTAGATTTAGTTTTGTTCCTTTTAGAAGATATTAGTATTTTACACAAAAATAAATTGGCGAGATATTATCATTCGGATCATTTCTGCAGATGTCCCGCTAACTATCGACTCGTGACTGTCTAGATGGCGGCTAATATAGAAGTATGGAAGAAAAAGAAATGTTGCGCCGACCCCAAATTAATTGGGATAAGGGCAGGAGATTGATGAGAATGATGACCTCGCACGCTATCAAAATTAAACCGTTTTGTTGGTAGTTCATTTAATGGGCTTACAGGACCAGGATTAACACGAAGGATACTTTTTATCCAGATATCACCACGAAATCGAAACTTATGCGGGTGAAACCGCATAAGTTTCGATTTCGTGGTTTGACTTGGTATTAATTAATTAATAATTATTAATTATCTATTAATACCAAGTCTGAAGAATTGTTAAACTTAAGTGGCAGTGGGCAGGGCACATTGCTCGCAGAACAGATGGCCGATGGGGCCGAAAGGTTCTGGAGTGGCGACCGCGTACCGGAAGATGTAGCGTTGGAAGGCCTCCCCACAAGGTGGTCCGACGACCTTGAGAAGGCCGCAGGAACCCGTTGGCTGCGAGAACCGCAGAACCGGCCGAAGTGGAGGTGCTTGAGGGAAGTCTATGTCCAGCAGTGGACGTCTTTCGGCTGAAATGATGATGATGATGATGACCAAGCCCAGCATATTAGCAATACACCGAAAATTCAACATGAATTTCGACAATGCGTAGGTAAATTAATTGTAAACAACAACGAAATAGCAGCCAACCACCGCAACTGTAATTGAAATAATTGACACGGTAACTAATGCCAGCTGCACACGTACCGACATTTTAATAATTATCGTATCGATATCATCATTCTCTTCCCTTTCCCCAATTAATTTGAGGTCGGCGCAACTTATGTTTTTCTTCCATACTTCTCTGGTAGTCGTTATCTCGGTAGTTATCCCCTTTCTAGCCATATTATCTTTCACACAGTCCATCTATCGTTTCTTTGGCCTCCAGACCGTATTTCAGCTGTAGCGGTATCTACAAACGTCATACTGACGTCACGAAATCCTGCATCTCGCAAGCAGAGTTTACCGCGCAACTAGCATAGACACAACGGCCCGACATGAATCATTGGGTAGTTGCCCGCCAGACACAACACCCATCTGGCCGGAGGATCCTCCCTTTTCTGTAGAGTATGAGTGAACTTTACACCCTGTTCCTGGTACCTCTATACAGCCATGGCGGCCAATCTCAACGAAGACCTAACCTTCGGCGCGGGAGTTATTATGTATAGTGCACAAGTGTAGGCGCGCAGACACAGGTGCACTCTCTCTTCCCTCACTCTCATAGCCCGATGAAGCGGCAATCCAATGAGTAGAGTTATCGTAGCCGATCTGACGATTGTTTTTTTTTATCCGACGAAAAAACGGAGGAGGTTCTCAAGTCGACGCGTATATTTTTTTTTAATGTATGACCACGCATAACTTTTTACAGAGTAGTCAGATTTTTTCTTTACACACACACACAAGTCCAAAATCACAAGTGCATCATCAACCATGCAATCAGAACGGATTGGGACAAGAAAACGAGGAGCGTAACATTATAGCTCTTTATTCCACACGGAACTGACTTTAAAATGCATTAACTTGTGCTTTATACCTTTCTACATCCAAAAACGGCGAATACGTGGCGTGCTAAGGTACTTACGGAAATAAAATATTATTATCAGGAAATAAAATATTATTTTAAGGGGGAAGCTCTAAGGTGGCCCGCGAAATTCAAATTTTCTTACGTTTTTTGCAATTTGCTGGTCAGTATTAAGTTGTACGTTGATTAAAATATGATTCGCGGTCGTAACAAATATGTATTTACAGAATTATAATCATTAAAGTCATCAATACAACTCTCTAAGACCATGTAATCCCCAAATGTCAAGATTTCATGAAATAGTCATTCTTCCTCTCCTGGCGCTTTCACCTTAATCCAGTTTGCAATCAGCTTCGTTTACTGTCTCTAACCGGAGACAGTATATTTAGCACTGGAAGCCGGTTGCAGAAAGTCTGAAATAGTTAAATAAAACATAAACAAAATAATCTGCACCAAGTCAACAACAACATTAGTAGTTACATTAAAACCAAAAGCTAAAAAAACCGCGTTGCTACTGAGCACAGCACAGTGCGGTGTAGTCGCAACTATGTATATCCTGAAAGCTGTGGCGGAGAGCTATATACACTAAATAAAAGGCTTTTTATGCGGAGGTTGACCTGGTAGGAAACATGTTTTCTGGTCTGGTCTTCCTCTGCATGGAGTGTGCATTATTTTAACTTGTATCAGTACACTACTCCTCCTCCTACACTAGGTATATGTAAGTTGTTTTATAATACTAACATAATATGGATCACTGTTGTCTGAAACAAATGAATTTTAATTTAATTTAAAAAATAATCGTCTTCGACCATTTACACATGTACGAGTATAGTGTATAGGTAGACATGATTCTCGTGGAAGTTTTCAATGACGATCATGGTACATATTGATGGCGTGTGCATTCACTGGTATTAGCGTTCGATTAATTTGTCGAGTTCGAAATCGCTAAGTTTCATCGTTACGTGCGCAGCCACTCAGCCAGCCAGTGTCGGTTATACCTATGGTTATACTAATTACTAAAGCTGTTTATTTTACATTAACAGCGTAAACATAACTGATTGCTCAAACAGTTTCAGGCGTTTTCTTTGGTGCGTTAAATGGGAACGTGACGGCGCTAAATGTTGACTAATTAATAGAACGAATTGAGGTTCGGGTGTAGATGAGGTGTATTGAAGTTATCAGTTACTTGCTTTTGCTTTAGATTTTGTATTTTATTTTTATTTTATATCATGCCTTGTTTCCCCGAAGAGTTGGGCAGAGGTATAAGGTATACCTACAGTACACCCACATTTCGCTTGTTATGTTTACGTTCCATGTGATCCCATCTAATAGGAGCAGCCCGGTGTCTAGATTTGTGCCCGGTTGATAGCAATACGCTATCAACCGGGCACAAATCTAGACAAGAAAAACCTAAGAACATTATATATACACACTACACTATACACACACACACACACTACACAATTTTTTATTTCGTTTTTTTTTAATGTAATTTCTGGTGTACCTACAATAAAGTATATATAAGTAAATAAATAAATAAACATTTTGTCCGACCCGGGAATCGTACCCAAGACCTCATGATTAAAAGTAGCGCTTGCGACCACTAGACCAACGACGACTATCTGTATACTTTATAATAAAATAATAACAAAGTCAAAACTGGACATTAAATATTAAAAAAAAAGTAATTGCTACGGAGTATGGGAACGAGTCTGATGCCGAAAATATAGTTTTTAGAATTCTTGTGTTTGTCTGATGTATGTTCTGACGTAGCGTTGGAAGGCCTCCCACAAGGTGGACCGACGACCTTGTGAAGGCCGCAGGAACCCGTTGGATGCGAGAAGCACAGAACCGGTCGAAGAGGAAGTGCTTGGGGGAGGCCTATGTCCAGCAGTGGACGTCTTTTGGCTGAAATGATGATGATGATGATGTTCTGGATTGGCGCAAAAACGGCAGAATGGATTTGGATGAAGTTTGGCTCACAGATAGTTTATAACCTGGATTAAAACATAGGGTACTTTTAATCCCGGTAGAACTTAAGTATCGGCCTATAATGTTCCCACTGCTGGGACACAGGCCTTCTCTCTTCGAAAGGGAGTGGGCCTTAATCTACCACACGCGGGCCCAGTGCGGGTTGGTATATGTCACATGTCTTCGTATTTTTGGTTCTAAGCCGGTTTCCTCACGGTGTTTTCCTTCACCGTTTTGAGAGCAGTGGTGATAAAATTATTTACACAAAGTAAAATCTCGTAAGCCGGGGTCGTTGCCACTGGTCCACTACTGCTCTAAAAATGTAGTACGGTAGTAAGTTCCCTTGGGATATTTTCCAAAATCCTCGCGGGCTAAGCCGCGGGCAAAAGCTAGTGAAGAGCTCAACTGTCACTAATGAGACACAATTACTTTTTCTATTGTTACCGAAGTTAATGAGCTTGCTTAAGCAGGCGAGGGGAAAATTACTCACATACAATTATTAGAAGAACTAACAACTTTACTTGGTTCTAATTGTTGTTAGTTTGTTTCTACTGTTTTATTTTATATAATCACATTAATATTATAAAGGCGAAAGTTTGTGAGTGTGTGAGGGCGGCTGAGGGGGTGTGTGTATGTGTGTGTGTTTATATGTTTGTTACTTCTTCACGCTCAAACGGCTGGACCAATTTTGATAAAATTTTGTATGGAGGTAGCTGACACCCTGGATTAACTTATGGCTACTTTTATCCCGATATTCCCACGGGGTCGACATTTACGCGGGTAAAACCGCGGAGCGCAGTTAGTAATTTATAAAGTTCAACTTTCTGTAGTTTTGTTTTATAGGGTCGCTCTCTGTTACTTCGGAAGTTCGGACATACATAACTGGCGAAATGTGATATATGTATGTACTTACAACTCTATCTATACCTTTTTTTGACCGCCCATTATGTCATCCTTTGTTAAATTTCTACAATCATATCTGTAATATGTATGGTGTACATAATAAAAAAAACTAAGTATTTTATTAAATTATATTCATCTGCCTAGCCTTTTCCAACTATGTTGGGATCGGCTTCCAGTCTAACCGGTTGCAGCTGAATACCAGTATTATATATCACATGGAGCGACTGCCTATCTGACCTCCACAACCCAGGTACTGAATAATACGATACCCCTTGGTAAGACCGGTTGTCAGACTTTCGGGCTTCTGACTACCCGTAACGACTGTCAAAGATCCACGAATGACAGCCGGGACCTACGGCTTAACGTGCTTTCCGAAGCACGGCGAGGTCACGGTGTGTAAAGATGGTCACCCATCCACAGACCAACCCCGGCAAGCGTAGCTTAACCATCGATCAGGTTAAGCTACGCTTGGCGGGGGTTGGTGCCGACCTGTGCGGCTGTTATTATTTAGCCACGGGCCCCTCCAATTCTATTAAATTATATTAGTATTCAATACTATTAAAAGTTAACTTGAAAATTCTTAGAAATAAATATGCCATAGATATATGTTTCTTAATTATTTAACACTGAAGTACAGACAATTTTCGCAAAACTCAAATTTATTTTACCCGATTTAAGGTTTTTGACCAAAATCGTTTTATAAAGAATTAACGAACAAATCCATTCCAAATAATTTGGTACTTCCAAACAGACCAAGTTTGACAAATTAATAAAGTTGCAAAAAAATGGGACGTGTCTCGTCATCCATGTCCTGGGTATAATGAAGAAGAAAAGTTGAGAAAAAAAAAACTCTTAACAAACTTACTGACACAGTTGATTTTTATGACAAAGACTTTTAATATGCTGAGATATGAGATACATAATACGGAGGGGCCCGTGGCTAAATAACAACAGCCGCACAGGCCGATCGATCAGGTTAAGCTACGCTTGCCGCGGTTGGTCTGTGGATGGGTGACCATCTTTACATACCGTGACCCCTCCGTGCCTCGGAAATCACGTTAAGCCGTTGGTCCCGGCAGTCATTCGTGGATAGTTACGGGTAGTCAGAAGCCCGAAAGTCTGACAACCAGTCTTAGCAAGGGGTATCGTATTACCCAGTAACTGGGTTGTGGAGGTCAGATAGGCGGTCGCTCCATGTAAAGTACTGGTATTCAGCCGCATCAGGTTAGACTGGAAGCCGACCCCAATATAGTTGGGAAAAGGCTAGGCAGATGATGATATGAGATACATAATATTTCAGACAAAGGAACAGAAAATATATGTACATCGATACGAATGATTTGGGAAAAAGTAAGTTAAGTACCTATTGTATTGTCACATATTTTCTAATAATAAGTAAGTTGTAGTCATTTTATCACCTAGCTCTGCCGAATATAAGCGATGGAACCTTTAATAAAAACAATGTCAAACTATACCGTTTTTTTTTTACCATTTAACAATTAATTTCATTTGTTTCAGCAGAATAGCATTTTTAAACCACTAAGGTTTGTACTTAATGCAACATGTAATGCTACTAACTACCGTTTTGACGAAACTTAAATGATAATAGCCCAGGAGGGATACCTACGAATGCGTATTTTAATAAAACAGGTTTCTTTTTTCTGTCAGTTAATATTAAACGACTTCAAAAAAGGAGGACGTTGTATGTTCCTTATACATATTTTTTTTTATGTAATATTTTCGTCAATTGTGGACCGATTTTTCATTTTGTAGAGGATGTTTGTTCGGTGGTCGGCTATGATAATAGCCCAGGAGGGATACCTACGAATGCGTATTTTAATAAAACAGGTTTCTTTTTTTCTGTCAGTTATGTAATTATTAAACGACTTCAAAAAAGGAGGAGGTTGTATGTTCCTTATACATATATGTTTTTTTTATGTATGTTCATCGATATTTTCGTCAATTATGGACCGATTTTTTTAATTATTTTTTATTTTGTAGAGGATGTTTGTGCGGTGGTCGGGAAATTTTGAGTTAGCTTCGATAACACGTATTTCATCCACTTTGTGTATTTTGATGATGTTGTCAATTTTGTTTAAAAAAAATTACTATTAAGTATACGAATTGGAGTGAGGTAACTACCATAACTAAAAACTACAAAATAAAACACTCCGACGACTTCCGATAAATTACAGTTGTTTTTTTTTTACATAGCAGTGTTTTTTTTTTTAAGTCAGTTGTAAAAAGTTTTATTCTGTCAATTTTTGTATCGTCACAATACAGAAACACATTATTTTCACAAACATTACGTAAAACTTTCCCGATAGATAGATAGGTATCTTTTCAAGGTACAAAGTTATTTCCAAAAACGTAACCAGCAAACTATTTACAAACAGAGGCAATAGGTAATAATAACTAGAAAAACAATATGTCATGAAGTCATTCCCAAATGGGAGTTATTCCGGTCTGATCCCCTGAACCCCCCTCCACCCCCTCCTCCTCGATCCCCTGCTTGTTCGTCTTCTGTTTTACCAAAAGGAACTTCTGATATGTATGAAATAATATGAACTTTCAATCAAAGGAGTCGCCGAACCAATTGCAATACACGCACCTGTCGTCACTAGTATGGATTATTGATGTTTGGGCAAATATGAGGCATTCATTGGTGAAATGAAATCGTACGACAGGTCTACACTGATATGACTCTCGTACGATTTAATTTAAAACGGCATAGATTCTATGAAATATTTATACTTACAATTTTTTGTCAAAACATAGCTTTAAATACAGTGTCCTTCAAAAGTTAGTTGACATTTTTCTACTTCAACTGTGATGCCACATTATGATTTACAATAATCCTTCTCGATTACTTAGGAAATGTGAACTCGGCTGTCATTGTGCAGATTGTCATAACGGCCAATGGCGTAATGGCCGAAAGCTTCAATCAACATCTCTCGAGGCTCTCGCTAGGCGGTTGGCAGAAGACCCTGATTCAGAAGGCTGTATCCACAACACGGCCATGCATTCTGAGGAGGTTCCTGTATCCACATGGATACCAATTTTTATTAATGTTTTATAAATGTCTTCTAATATACAGGTGAAATTAAATAGGTACGACAAATCAAAATATCTATAGGCCGACCGCTTAACTGAGACGTTGCCTGAGGTAGCTGCGCGGTGCGGGAGGGGTGATAGTTGTCACAAGTTGACGAATCACTGAGCTCTCGCATCGCGTCACCACACCCCTCCCGCACCACGCTGCTACCTTTTTTTTTTTTTTGCGGATGGGAAATCATCAAATGACCCCTCCCGCTCTGGGTGGAGCGGAAGGGAGTGTCAGACTCTTACTGACTAAAACCCACCCGTGTTCCTTCCTTAGCCCTTTATGTTCCGGGCCAGCGGTAACCCTTTCGGACAATCCCGCTGACCCGGCAGGCTTCGGCGCTATGGGGCCCCTCCTCGATGCTGACATCTCTTTGAGGCGCGCGTGGAACACGAACGCGCCGTCCGGCACGGGCCTGGTCCTGATCGGACGGTGAGCTACCCATTACTCTCCGCCCGCAGGCCCGCGCCTACGGTGGCCGGGAGTCGTCGTGCGGCTCCCGACGCCCGGAGCGTCTCCCGCGGCGGCTAGGACGGCTCTCTCCCTGAGCCGTCCACGCTGCTACCTCAGGCCACGTCTCAGTGAAGCGGTTGTCCTATAATTCAACGTGTTATAAAATAAATTTAGAGCATGTCATTAAGGAAATCGTTCGCCCACAGGCACGTTGACGTGCCCGTGGGCGAACGGTTTTGCAACGTCGTCGCGCGCTGATTTTTTTCGTAGGAACAGTCAACATTAGGTAAATATTGCCAGTTCAACGCGTTGCCAACTTGCTTCATATTGTGAACTCAGCAATGAATGGATTGCATATCGGGCGCGCACTAAAATTGATAGTATAATTTTCTTCTAAGTTTTCATAATTTTGGAAAAAAATCTGGAACGACAATAATTCATGTCTACCTGAAGGCAATAACTTAGTTTACACTTTCTAAGACGATAATTACACGATTTTTTCAGGAATTTATATTTGGGAAATGACAATTTTTAAGTAATATTATGAAACAGTTACTGCACCTCCTTTTCGATTTGTCGCAAGTTTTCAAATTCATCCTGTATATTTTAAAAACAAGCCATATGTATATGTGCTCGATTGGATTTACCTATCGGCGAAAATTACGAACTTCCATACAAACTTTCATTCCATACTTAACCCCTTTAGTGCTCACCTTCGTTACCTATAGGCATACATCGTCGCGCAATCACATAGCTATTTTTTTAATATCATCATCTGCCTAGCCTTTTCTCAACTATGTCGGGGTCGGCTTCCAGTCTAACCCGATGCAGCTGAGTACCAGTATTTTACATGGAGCGACTGCCTGTCTGACCTCCACAACCCAGTTACTGGGTAATACGAAACCCCTTGGTAAGACTGGTTGTCAGACTTTCGGGCTTCTGACGACGTCGACCCGTAACGACTGTCAAATATCGACGAATGACAGCCGGGACCAACGGCATAACGTGCTTTTCGAGGCACGGAGGGGACTTGGTATGTAAAGATGGTCACCCATCCGCGGATCAACTGCGGCAAGCGTAGCTTAACCTGATTGATCGACCTGGTCGATGTCCCTGCCACCATGTATAAAAACTGGAACTCTTGTGCAAAATTGCATGCCCAGCGCCTTAGGCTGTGTGTTGTCTGTCAGTTAATTTAAGATTTTTTATTTATTCCGGTCTGATCCCCTGAACCCCCCCTCCACCCCCTCTTCCTCGATCCCCTGCTAGTTCGTCTTCTGTTTTAATCTCTGTCATAACCACTTTATCTAGTAGTAGAATGAATATACGAAGTGATAACAGCATTTTCTATTTATTCCAGATATGTGAGACAGACCACAATGGCATCTCTGCACGTGGCGCCGAGGGTTCACAGCCAGCTGGACAGCTTCCTGATGAAGGTCGACACCAAGACCTGAGGATGAACAAGCACCATTGGAGCCAACTTCTATAAAATGGAGTTCGCCTCTGTTTTACCTACCAATGTGAGTTTCCAACTCAAAGATCTATCACAATAATTTCATGTTCTCATTAACGTTTCTATGGTATCAAAGTAATTCTCTTCACACTATTTCAATGCATATCATGTATACAGGAAAAAAAAATAACCAGTGCTTAAACTGTAACTATGAATTCGGCATAATTATGATTGTAGACCCAAGAGCGTAAGATTCGTCAGTTATCAAAAAAAAGTAATTTAAAAAAATTAAATGAAATAACTTTGATTTCGGAAGTCGGTGTCTTGGGATCTGTATTTTAGTTTTACTTTTTTGCCACCGACTTCCGAGATTAAAGTTATTTCATAATTTTGTGATAATTTCTTTTTGAAGGCGGTTTAATTTTTTTAAATTACTTTTTTTTATCGTAATTTTTAGTTTTAAGTAAAAACTGGAATATTTGTTTGTTAATAATAGGTAATACTTTTTGTTGTAAATATTGCAATAGAATTTGACCAAGGTTTTGAAATGTTTTCCCTTTGACACTACACCCGTAGCTCGTATCAATAAGCCAGGCCGTCACACTTACACGTATTAGTCCATATCTTAAAAATTACTGAATCGATTTTGATTAAACTTGCACTGTTCCCTAAGTTGAAGTTAATGTAAGCTAATAAAAAAAATGGTCACGATCCGATTAACAGTTGCGGAGAAATGCGTGGATAAACATACATACATCTCCAAAAGTTTGTATATTCGTTTGACAGCCCTAATAGATTGTCATATGTGAATATAATGCAGTTCCAATAATATTTTGTACGTGTCGAATTGATAACCTCCTTTTTTTTTTGAAGTCGATAAAATCCTTCGTTTCATGGAAAAACCTGTACGGTTAAAATGTATGGAACAACAATTTTTTTTATTTTATAACCGACGAAACATTTCTGCACTAAGGAGTCTAGAACCATATGCTGAATTCATGGTTACAGTTTGTGTACTAGTTATTTTTTTTTTCTGTATGTGTGGAGCAAAATACCACAATTTTATTTCGTATGCCGCAGATACATATCCACACATCACGTTTAACAATATATATTGTGTAATTATTTATTAAATTCGTTCTCTCAAGTCATTTCTCAAATAAAACTATAAACTAGGCAATAGAAAACTAGATGTAGTTAAAGAAATAGACAACAATGACAAAAACATAGAAGTGCATGACACAACACATCTGACGATATTAAAGTTTGGTGTAGCGGAATGCGTAGTACCTACGCCGTAGCTGATTGCGTAGTAGCTACGCCGTAGCTGATTGCGTAGCAGCTATGCCGTAGCGTATCGCGTATAGCGCGCATATCGCGTCGCTGTCGTGTATCACGTATTGTCTGTCTATGTCGTAGGGGATTGGGTAGTTGATACGCCTATCGTGGCGGACTGCATAATAGCTATATCTATGTCGAGTTCTATCATGTGCACATCACTTCATTAATCTTCAAAGTTTTTTTTACCGACTTCAAAAAAAAGGAGGTTATCAATTCGATACGTATGTATGTAATATTATTGGAATTGCATTATATTCACATATGACAATCTACTAAGGCTTCCAAACAAATATACAAAATTTCATAGACGTATGTATGTATGTATGTTTGTCCACGCATTTCTCAGCAACTATTAATCGGATCGTGACCATTTTTTTTGTATAAGCTTACATTTACTTCAACTTAGGGAACAGTGCAAGTTTCACCAAAATCGGTTCAGTAAATTTCAAGATATGGACTAATACGTGTAAGTGTGACGGCCTGGCGTATTGATACGAGCTACGGGTGTAGTGTCAAAGGGAAAACATCTCAAAACCTTGGTCAAATTCTAGTGCAAAAACTAAAAATTTCGAAATAAAAAGTATTTTAAAAAAATTAAACCGACTTCAAAAAGAAATCAACTCAAAATTATGAAATAACTTTAATTTCGGAAGTCGGTGGCAATAAACTAAAATACAGATCCCAAGACACCGACTTCCGAAATTAAAGTTATTTCATAATTTTGAGTTGATTTCTTTTTGAAGTCGGTTTAATTTTTTTAAATAACTTTTTATTTTTTGTGTTGTTGAATTATTTGCCATATGTCAGTTAGACACTCCAATGAAAACTCAAGCTAAAAATAATAACTAAAAATGTAAACAAAACTTAATCCCTAATTAAAAGCGTCCAGACATAAAGGGCGTGACAGCTTACATATTTATGTAGAGCACCCAGCATTGCATAACATAAAATGCCTTATTTAAAAAAAAGATAACTGGAAATCTCTGTTTCTATGAAAAAATTAAAATCGGTCGAATTTGGCTGTAACACTATTGATTTTCTAAATTGTTCTCTACTATCTTTTTAGACCTTTTTATTCTGCTTAGGCGTATTAAGTTTCATTAAAATCGGTTCATTCATTTCGAAAAATAAGGGCTTGAAAGTTTGTATGAAATGCTGTACGGCGTAAACGCTTTTAAGGCGCATAACAGACACACTGGCACATTAAGTTCTGTACCGGTAAGGTATTAAGGCATCGCCCCTCTAACAAGTTACGAGTTCCCTGACTGAAATCATTGAACTAACTTAACTTATTTAAGTTTAATAACATTTGATGGGTAATACCATCGCAGCAATATGTGGTTAAATTGCTTCATCAGGAGTAAGTAGTTGTGGAACTATCTTTGGTAGAGTTCTGAGTAATTAAAAGACGTCGTTATCTGAAGTTTGATATCCTGGTGTAAATATTTTGGTTTCCTGTAATTCTCATACCTTATGTTTAAACATGGTGGTACTAATTAACATAATAAATAAACATCGCGTTAAGAAACGTTCGTGCGTACGCGGGTCGATTTTGTTGCATGATGACTGATTAAACGAGGCAAAAGGAGTATGTAAGGCGTTGTAAGTAAGGAGTAGTAATCTACGTAGGTTTCAATCTGTAGCGTCTGCCTACCCAAATGGGGAGACGGCACGAGTTATGTATGTAAGTCGCGACTCTTCATATTAATTTCATGATTAAAAGGAAGACGTTTACGAAAATAAAACGCGGACTTTTTTCCCTCACAAACACATCGATAAACCAAACATCTGTCAATTACATACTTGACATCACGCCACCCCACAAGAATGTTGCCAGCTCAATAACGAAACGAAAACAAATATTTTATTTTCGACGATTTCAATAAATATTGCAGCATTAATCTTCTGTAGAGATATATAACGGAAATTTTTTGCAATTTCAGAGATATCTTGATTTTTCATACCTATTCCATATTTCTTTTTTCGTAAAAAAAAATATAATTCCTCAGTTTTCAAGCCAAATTAGTTCATGTGCCATATTAGACCATAGTAATACTAAATAGAAACCATTTCAAGCCCAAAAAACGACACTTAAAACTTCCGAAACGCTCATTTTCGATCCAGTGTGCGTCGCGGCTATTTCTTGTTATGTATGTCCTACCGTCACCCAAGAATGTTGCCATATGAATAATTCATGTGTTGTCGTAGGTGGCGCTTCAGTTCAACGAGACGACGGTGGTGTATGACGAGGGAGATGACCCGGATGCTGTCACGTTGCTGTCCATACTACTTGTCGGTTAGTACTGAAATAATAGGTACAGTCAACCGCACGACACAGTAACAGCAAACAATATTTAACAATTAACAAACACATTTTTTTGAAGTGAAAACTTCTTTAGGCGCGTTGGGCATTTTTTGATATGGGAAAAAACCATTGAACTCGCGCCACTGCTACCGTAAGCGACCCCGCGTGTTTTGTTTAAAAAACGATTAAAAAAATACCCGCTTCAGATGTCCTCGAGATGTACTCGGTTTTAATGTATATCCGATATGTCAGTGAGTGATGGCAAAGTATTCTGTTTGTGTTTTGTTTTCACTTCTGTCGGCACTCCCGGAGTGCCACTGTTTTTTTTACAATTTGACATAACAGCGCCTTTATTTCGTAGCAGAAAGCGGTTTTTTGAGCAGCGGTGGCCCAGAGGTAACGGCCGCGACTTACGAGCTGTACCTAGTCTTCGGTTGGAACCGAGACAGGCGCTCTACTTTATGTAAATAATTTCGTCGCCACTGGTCTCAAAACGGTGAAGGAAAAGATTTTTAGGAAATGGCGTGATGTCGTAGAATCAAAAATTCGAAGACATTTGATATCTACAAAGCCGCACTGGGCCGTGTGGTAGATTACAGCCCATTCCCACTTGAAGAGAGGCCTGTGTCCCAGCAGTGGGAAAAATATAGGCTGATCATGCTTATGCTAAGCGGTTTTCGTAGTTCAATTGTTACCACTCAATACTCAATTCTTCATTGCATTCCATGTGTATTACATAGATGGTATTACAAAGTAAATGATCAATATGGACCCTGTCGGGCACAGCAAAAATTAGGAGAGAGGATAAGGGCTAAGTAGCAATTTAATAATACGAGTATTATTAATTGCTTAGTAATGTAAATATAATTTTCAAACAATGTATTGTATACAGTGCAAAGTGCAATGTTTTTGTGAAATAAATAATTTATTATTATTATTATTTATTATTAGATTAGATATGTGCTTAATTGGGTGTATAATTATGTATGTTTTTACATTATTGGTAACTAACTTGTACAGTCAAAACAATAGATTCGATATACTGGCGAAAAATAAAATCTGTCCGTTATGTTAACAAGTTTTTTTTTGCGTAATTGCTACATCACACTCAAGATCAGTGACAACAATTTGACTACTTGGATACTTACATGCCTGGATACTTATAATATATCTATTAAAATGATAAATAATCTTAGTAGGTTTGTACAAAAAGTTTTACACGTTAATCATATTTTATTTACTAGATGATGTCGCGTTTCCTATTTGACTAATCCGAGAAGAAAGGCCGAAACAAACTCAGAGGTCACACGGTCTCTTTTATTAGTCGATCGTGCATTTCCTAATTTACGTTATAGGTATTTTGAACTGACCTTTTTTTTCGTTTTTATTTGGAGTGTTTTTCAGTGGAAACTAGTAAATGGCCTTCAATTTTATATTGTTTAAGAACACTGTATAAGTAAATAAAATAACCTTACAAAGCTAATAATAAACAATAGACTTGTATTACAATTTTATTACAAAGCCTGTTTTTCCCTCGAGCAAGTACTCAGCGAGACGTGTTTCCAAATCAGTGAACGGTAAGTCTTGTCGAATTAACATGTTTATTATAAGTAAGTACCTTTTAAACATCTTACGTAGCGTAGGTCTGACTCATTGATTCTCAAAAAACTGGGTCAAATACGAGAAGGAGTCACGTACCGAGGTTTCCGTATGACAAACAAAACAAAGAAAGAAAACACTTTTATTTGTGGTAAACATAACGCAGAGAAACAACACAAACACAAAAAAGAACAAGTGGGGGGAAAATATGCGTCGCATCCACACAAAACGCCCATCGCACAACATAAAGACTCCTTCAAAAAGGCGCGACACGCGATAAAATCGCGCGCGACACAAAGGCACCGCAAGTTGCGTAACGAGCGGTGCCTTTGTGTCGCGCGCGATTATATCGCGTGTGGCGCCTGTTCGAAGGAGCCTTAATGCTTCAACCGTATGCGACAGCCGGCGTTGTCACCAAAACGGTGAAAGAATTATATACATAAAGTAAATCGCCTGCCTGAGTTCGAACCCGCGACCTACAATTCGTAAATCGAGGCCATAACCACTGGGCCACCACTTCCACATCCCCTTTAACACAACCAATGAAATGTAGGTGAATTTTACACCTTTGCCACCCTTTCGGAATAATTACGTGATGTTACGTCATGTTAAGAAACTGTTCCCCGTTTTGATACATTTCATTAATGACATAAGAAACAATATATCCTACCTACAAGTATAATTATAGGATCAGGAAATAAATCCGTGCTTCCTCGTGCAAAAACAATCCTACAATATATGATCGATCTCTAGAGAGTGATTTCCTCTGTTTCCAAAATATCCCTAAAATGATAAGCGACCGCTAAACTACATTAAACCCGGGTTCAATATGGAAATAAGATTCCAACATACTCCCGAGATATCCCAAATCCTTATTGGAGGTCGCTGTCCTCATTTAGCATTTGAATAATGGGTACAGCAGGTTTCGAGTTACCCAGTAATTGGGTTGTGGTGGTATCTGACCACCACAACCCAATTACTGGCAGTCGCTTCATGTAAAATACTAGTTTTCAGCTGCATCCTTAGACTGGAAGCCGACCCCAACTTAGTTGGGAAAAGGCGCGCTTCAGGTGATGGGTAGAGCCATGTTGACAAAAAACATGTTTTCACACTTTTTGGATTTCTAAACAGGACGGTTACCAATCGAACCTCATACAGTTAGTTCTATGTTTATCTTTAGAAACGTCACAGCTAGCTATTACAAAATACTTGTAACTGGGCGGTATTACACCAAATAATGCAAAAAACAGTTAACTATTATTACATGCGTATATAATTCGAAGACATGTGACATCTAGGCCCGCGTGGTGGAATACGGCCCACTCCCTCTCACCGAGAACGGAACCCAGTTATACGACCTGATGATGTCCAGCCACAGCCAGGGTCTGCTCAGGGCTTCGGATGGTTTTGTATAAAACGCAGCAACCTCGTTCCAACGGTATATTTGGCAAGACTAAGTTATTCTAAGTCCAAAGGGACCTTATATAGTGTCCACGGAAAATCTTAACACCGCGAGTTAAATAATCGTCCAACGCCATCTATCGAGGCATCGAAAACTAATTTTATAAAACAGTTTGCAACTTAGTTGACACATTGTGTGCAAGGCACCAATAACACTTCGCCGGATCGATGCCCGGCGATGAACCTTGGACCCCAAACTCTTACTTGTTACTTGCGACCACTACACTAACGAGGCAACATCTGTTAATTTCTTACTATTCAATTATTCTTGTTAATATTTTTTCTACATTTTGAATCCATGTCTGTACGTGTATGTGTGTGTCTGCGCTTGCCGCGGTTGGTTCCTGGATGGTTGACCATTTTTACAAACCAAGTCCTCTCCGTGCCTCGGAAAGCACGTTAAACCGTTGGTCCCAGTTGTCATTCGTGGATCTTTGACAGTCGTTACGGGTCGTCAGAAGCCCGAAAGTCGGACTACCAGTCTTACCAAGGGGTATCGTGTTACCCAGTAACTGGGTTGTGGAGGTCTGATAGGCAGTCGCTCCATGTAAAATACTGATATTCAGCTACATCCGGTTAGACTGGAAACCGACCCCAACATAGTTGGCAAAAAGCTAGGCAGATGATGATGATGATGATCTGTATAAAAAATCTAAAATATTCATTTGCTCAAATTAGGCTGAGAATTAGCACTTTTCGTACGTCACATATGATAGTCCCCCAAAACGCATTATTAGTATTAGTAATAATAAAGCTGAAGAATTTGTTTGGTTTCTGTATGTTTGTTGGAACGCACTAATCTCTGAAACTATCAGTAGGATTTAAAAAAAAATTATCAAATATTTTTTGTATTTGATAGCCCAAATAATTCTTGAGGAACGCTAGCAAGACGAGACAAAATAAAGTAAGAAAAGCGGAAACGAAGTAACAGCGCGGGCAGGCGATGCGATGCGACGGGGTGGGTCGGGGAACAAGAAATTTCACGCGGACGGAGTCGCGGGCAGAAGCTACTATACTTACAAGTAGGAAGAGTTTAATCCCCGTTTAGCTTCAACTAAAACAACATTTCATAGAATGTCAGTCAGTGCGTACAAACTAAGGTATTTTCACAATCTACACTATTATGTTTATTTTGAAGCAGTGTTTGAACTACCAAAAGGTGTTCAAAAGGTGTGGTAACACCTTTTGGTAGTACCGAAAATGAATCGCATTTCCCTAATGCGAGAATTAGTCATTTATAGAATTAGTCCATTAGAGACTCAGTTGCCATTTTGAGAAGTGGCATTCGGCGCCTAAATCAAAAGAAACACCTTTTTCCCCATAACCAGGCCCATTTTTCTCACCCACATCGAAAATGAAGGAAATTACATAACATTTATATACACCTCTATCTGGTGGAGTGAGCAAATAGGAAAGCCCGGTTTGTACTGCAAAAAGGTAAGGAGCGAGAACTAGCTGAGCGGAGCGGAGTCCAACTAGCTAAAATAGCTTTTACTTTCCACTAAGAAAAAGTTTTGCCCACTCAAGTACTTTCACTTGAATCGGACATTTTAAATAATAAATGATTTTATTTTTGTAAGTAGGTTTGTACAAACAGTTTTACACGTCAATCATGTTTTTTTAAAAGGTCCGGTCGTAAGAAAAGTTTCGCCATTTTTTTCATACTAGTCTAACGTTAAACGGAGTCTGTACGGATCCCGCTCCGTTTGCAGTGGGACCGGGCTCAGTCTATTTCGCGCCTCGTTCGGCGCTAAGCGGTTCAATTTCCTGATGGTAACAAACTGGTGGAGGCGCCGATGTTCGTATCGCGCTGATCTTCGTAAGTGTGGACGTGTCGATGATAGGTGCTCGGAGCTAAAAGTTGAATACAGGAAAAGTGGTATTTCGAAAGAAGTTTGGGAATCGGTAATGTAGAAAATACCTACTAGAAGGCTGACTATACATTATTAAACATAGTTATAAGTTTTTTATTGCAGTTATAAAGAGGGCTAAAGTTTCCGTTTTCACATTCTGCTGGCATGGCGAAACGTGGCTTTATTTTTGACTATTTCAACATGCTCGTGTAAATTAACAACTAGCGTAACAGAAATAAGCTTCGTTTCATAACTACTAATTGGCATTTCCAACAGTACCGAGTCGTAGTGTGGGTGCCAAACAAAATGCAAACACATTCAGAACAAATAAGTGACGATAATTATTATGGACTATCTATATATGCCCGAGACTTCGCCCGTGTAGAAGTCAACTATCTAAGACTACACCATAAATCATATCTTGTGGAACTCAACAATAGTGTAGCTTTCTATCAGGTAAAGGATTTTTATAATCAAATCAGTATTAGTTTTAGAGTTTACCTGTTACAAACAAACAAACAATTTTACCTCTTGAGTTATATTCCAGCCGTCGAAAGAATGCGTTCTTGACACCTGTCAGTTGCATACAAACGAATACATGTCTTGCGAATTTGATCTTTACTGGTTGCTAGAATTGTCGCACCGATAGGTTTCAGGAACAGATTTTCTCGAGCGCGACGTAGATGTATCGTTACATGTGTTCTTGTGGAAGAGGCTTAGTTACATCGGTATTGTTATCACACGAAAGTGTACTTGAGTGCCACTTAAACGTGTCAACGTGAGATTGCAATAAGATTAGCGAGATTCCCGGACTAGGTGTTATAATCCCAAGATTATTGTCTTAATAATTAGCGTTAGGCACCTGTCCCACCGCCAGCGATTAACGAGAAGCGAGTAGAGCTAGCAACTTGACGGCACGGTTGGCGCAGTGGTTAAGCGATTGACTGCTGCGCTGCGTGTCGCGGGTTCGATTCCCGCACGGAACAAATATTTGTATGACTCGCTGGTATGCGTATGTACAGTCACAAGCATAAGTAATAGGTACAGACACTATCAAATGTCACATCTAAAATCTTATTAACAAAAAAAAATCAACACAATCATGTTAGTTTCTCAATTCATCAACAGTGATAGCATGTAGACCCGTTATATATAGTCTACCCTTCAAGACAACCTCCATCTGACATCTATGACTCAAGACATCCTCAATCCGGAGTCTGATAGTCAATCTGTCCTTCAAGACAACCTCCATCTGGCGTCTGTCAGGCACACATAACACACACACAACTTAATCTCTACTCTATTTCATCAACAAGGCTATTACTTGACTTTCCTCAAATTCGTCAGTAATACTCTGATCCTTTGGCATGCGCCTTAGCCTCATGAGCGTGCTTGATTCAACCAGAGCCATGTAAACATACTTTGATTATCTAATCAAAACAAAGATCATCAACCAGAGCCATGGACATACCATCGTTATCCACATTACAACAACAATCTTTTTCACTAAGAGCCTTAGACACCTGGAAACTCACATACGATTAAACCACTCAACAGCACGGCTCTCCGGCCGATTAGCAATCGCATTGCTCTCACACATCCAGCGCATGGATCTATGTGTATCACCCTTTTACTACGGCCGATAGAGAACCCCTACTCGCGTGCTTCCAATAATGTAGGCTAGCTTATCACCACTGTGATCACCATCTACTTCGAATGGTACATGACCTACTGGCATCATTCATAATTGCATTGTAAACTAGATTGGGCTATACCTAACACTGTAGGACCGTTTTTTTTTTGTTGTTTATCAGGGAAGCACTCCGTACCCGAGTCAAAACAAAATGAAAACGACTCACCAGATTCCGTAGACAATAGATCTGTAGCTCGCTTAATGGTACAGACATGCACTCGTTTCTCAACTCGGCCGTTACCGCAGTTAGTTTCTTCAGCTTGTGGTGATATGACGTAGCTCGCCACCAAAAAAGGATACAGGTCACTGGAGTCGATGCTTTCTCTGAGACGATGTCTTTGGCCGGTTGCAATCCTCTATTTATTTGGCAGAAGTCGAGAAACTCCTTGCTTGAAAAGCACCATCTTTGATCAGCAATTATTCGTACAGGAGATCCAAAGAGTACAGCACTATCCGACACTGCCATCCTGCTTGCACAGGTCCTTGTGTGTTAACCTGTAACCAAAAAAAAACAACAGCAGTGTATGTTCCACTCGGCCAATTCTGACCACAATGTTATGGAAACATTACTTAACAAAAATTGAATAAAAACAATAACAATCATCGATAACAAAAGATTCCTTTAAGCCATGGTAATAATTGGTCAGGAACTATATCAACTTAGATCACATACAAGCTCATGGCCCTGCTGCCGCAGCAGCTAGTGACACACATGCCACCCATATCGTCATCACCTAAAGTGATACGACCAACATAACAATAGTCTCCTTTGAGATCCTGGTCCCCGCTGCACCACCAGCTGCCCATCGCGCCCTTAACAACTCACAAGTGAGTTGCAGTTACGACTACAGACAAGTGCGTACAGTGCGACCTAGCCATGGTATGTGCTCTAACTACTCGGTGGAGGAACCCTCGTCACCGTCTTCTACGTTTAACTCGTTAGGAACACTACTTAGAGGCATCTTTTGTATGCGATCGTGAGCATACTAAACTTGTAAGTACGGTTAGAATTTAAAGCTTTTAACTTATAGCGATCACTTGTCAAAACTTCCACTACCTTAAACAGACCTCTGAACTTCCGATCTAACTTAGTCTGATAATCTGACTTCGCTCTTCGTTTTATAATAACACGAAAACGCAAACCCAAAATTTTGTTACAGCTGCCTTTGTCGTATCTACTGGAACCTTGTTATTGTTAACAGTTTAATACTTAATTAATCACAAGAACTTTAATGTTACAAAACTCTATCGCAGTCATGTTAATTGCAAAGGCTAGGTTCAATATTTCACATATTATCATAATATTACTTTGCAAGTAAATTTTGGGTAGAAATTTAATGTAATGAAATTTCAAGTTGTTGCTCGCTAATCGAGAAAATGTTTGATAGCTACTCGCTTCCTCGTCGGCGGTTGAACAGGTGCCTTAGGCTGCCTGTCCACCGGAGCGGAACGAAGCTGCGGAGCGGAGAAACGGAGAAATATTAACCAATAGAAAAATTGGACAGAACAGCAGTGCGATTCTGTAACTATCTCACCGTGAAAACTTAGGTGAAGTGAGCGTGGAGTGAGCTGTCAATAGTGTCAATTCCTAGCAAAAACAAACTCACTTCACCTAAGTTTTCACGGTGAGATTTTTACAGAATCGGCCGGCAGGAGCGGAGATTTCGTGCAATCCTATTGCTTAATACTTCTCCGTTTCTCCGCTCAGCTGCCTCGCTCCGCTCCGGTGGACAGGCAGGTTCACGACCTCGAGTGATACGACTTGCAACAAACGACACACGCGTCCTTCTCCTGTTTCCGTCCGTCATCGCTTCGCAAGTCACTCATTTGTTGTCTTCGCAATCGCTGACGCGAGACCCGTGTCGCTTGAGCGTGTAGCTCGTGGCCGCGGGGTAACAACCTGCCAACGAGAGATATTCCAATAAAGATCAGCGTGTGTCG
Source organism: Oligia fasciuncula (assembly GCA_963082905.1). Classification (NCBI taxonomy): domain Eukaryota; kingdom Metazoa; phylum Arthropoda; class Insecta; order Lepidoptera; family Noctuidae; genus Oligia; species Oligia fasciuncula. The sequence continues at coordinate 9,659,910 of OY720409.1, forward strand.
TGTCGCGGAGAGGTGGTATAATCTCGAGATTATTGTCTCAAAAATGAGTGTTATAACTACATCATTTCCTGTCCAATGAGATAGGTATCGTAAATTACCTACCTATTGATCATGGCCCTCTTGAGTGTCCCAAAAGACAATAATATTATTTGTTAAAGAGCAGATAGACATAAGAAAACTCGATAAACAAAGTTTTAATCTCATTGTAATAGAAAAATCTGCTGTTCCAAATGTCGAGCTATCTAAACAGTATGAAACAGCTGATGAGTTTTGAGTTATATCGATTCCACCATGTTTTACTAATAATACAAAGTGAAATCGAATGCAAAAACGCCTACACAAAACAAAAACATATACCGAGGTAAGTAGGTACTTCAATAAACTTAATATTATCTATTATCTTCAAATACTTTATATCCCTTCGCCCGTGACCTTTGCCGAGAGTGGACGTGCTATCGGTTCTAATAAAAAGTTGTAAATAGTGCAATCGCGACTTTATACTGTTAGGGCCAAGTATTAGGGTATAGTTTACCGACAAATTAGTTATTTATTTTTATCAATTCTTACTTCCGTACCGTGCCGCGCCGTGCTTGCCTAGCTGACCACGCCCCCGTGCTGGACAGAGTTAGTGGTCATAATTGCTATCCCGCTCGCGCGCTAGTGACCGCACTGACCGTGATCTCGTGACGTACAAGCAGCTCCTTTACTCACGAAGAATCGTACCTATTACCGAGTAAAATATACGTTTCGGCGTCGGTCCGCGCTGCGTGATGCCCCGCTTGCCGAGGTCCCCACCGGCTACGCCCGCGGATAACAACAAGTTAGTGCAGGTATCCTCGGACTCGGATATACCGCAATCACTCTCCAGCAGCCCATTCGGAAATGTAAATACTTCTTCACGTCACAAACGTCCTCGAGGGGAGTTATCACCTACCAACGAGCTGCTAGACTTCAAACACGATATGCTCCAAATGCTTACGAAGTGGAAAAACGATCAGGAAGCTCATCTCAAGAAATTTCTGGATGACCAGAGCTTATCTATGACGAAGCTTGTATCCGAAATAGCAGAATTAAAATCCCAAAATAACGCTATCCAAAAAACAAATATGGAGATTGAGAAGACTGTCGGTTTTATCAGCTCACAATACGACGACATGATGAAACAAATTGAGACCTTACAAAGTGAAAAACAAGCTTGTAGACACAGTATTCAAATGTTAGAAATTAAACTACAAGATCTTCAGCTGTCTACGCGTTCATCCACTGTCGAGATTCGTAATGTGCCGTCGTTGAATGAAAAAGAATCTATGACGGAACTGGCCGTCATCGTTGCTAAAGTTGGAGCAGCAGTTAGTGTACCTATTGACTCCATGCAAATACGGGACATATACAGGCTCCCTGGAAAAAAGGGTTCAACTAGGCCGATTGTAACTGAATTTACCAGTGTCCAGACAAAAACTCAGATGCTCTCTGCAGTTCGTGATTTCAATAAGAAACTTAATAAGGAAGATCGTTTGAGTACCCATAACATAGGTATCGATGGGAACCGAAACCCAATATATGTTGCGGAGTATCTCCCCCCGAGCTCTAGAAAGCTGTTCTTTGACGCAAGGCAATTTGCTAAGCTGAAACAATATAAGTTTTGCTGGACCAATAACGAGAATGTATTTCTACGGAAAACTGAAGGCGATAAACAGATTCTCATAAAATCGGAGCAGACACTGCGTGAATTGGAAGTGCAACAATGACTCTTTATAATCATTACAATAATCATTTCATTATATTTCTTTAGTATATTCCTTAGTTTAAGTTCAGCATCTCACACTCACAGCTACACACGTAAGTTTTTCCTTTTCTTTGCACAGGAGCGCCATGTAGTACATACACTTTTAGTTCGTATTGATTGTCGGTCCTGCCCACGCCTGTTTCTTTGCCATATTTGTATAGTTCTATTATCATACTCATTTAGTTGCCTGACGTTCAATTTTTCATTGTCGCTTCTTTTTGTGTGCCACATTTTGGGCTGCTTTTTGATGCTTTATATAACAAATGGCTAACCAAAATAATAATATAGATCATGAATTAGACTCACTCAGTGTTGCCAAGTCGTATAAATGTATACCCGAAGTGTGCTCGCGGTATATCACAGATCCAAAAAAGGGACTGAAAATACTTCATCTTAATATTCGGAGCATTCAAAAAAACTTTGACGAAATACCCGTGTTAATGAAACTCCTAGGCTTTAATTGTGATGTCATTGTCCTGTCTGAATGTTGGTTATGCAAAATATCTCACCTACCTATTTTAGACGGTTATACCTCCTATTATACTAAAAACACTTACAATCAAAACGACGGATGCGCAATTTACATTAAATCTTTTATTAAGCATGAAGTAAAAGAACCCGTTTTTTCTGATGCCAACTGTCTTATATGTAGTATGGAGACCGTCTCAATAGTTGCTGTATATCGTTCTCCCTCTTACAGAAACATAAATAATTTCATCAATAGTCTAGACCAAGTGCTCACGCTTCCCACACAGTCTGTTGTCCTGATCGGTGATATTAATATCGACATCAGTGACAGTAACAATGATACTAACTCCGACGAGTATCTATCCTGTGCTGCTGCGCACGGACTTCTCGCCGCACATCTGTATCCCACGCGTGTTTCTAGTTGTTTGGATCATATCCTCTTAAAAACTAACCTTTCCGCCACGGCATTTGTCATTGAATCGTCTATTACCGACCATGAACCTCTTCTACTATTTCTGCAAACCAACAATAAGTATAGTCACTTGCCTCGTACCAAATATAAAATAAATCGGAATTCAGTTATAGAGGCTATTAATGGAAATGATTGGACTCCTATCCTACAGATCCAAGATGCAAACATAGCCGCTGTGGAGTTGGTATGTGGTCTCTCTACCATCATAAAGGAAAATACATACGAACTTAAAGTCCCCAGGAAAAAGAGAACTCTTAAGCCTTGGATTACACCTGGTTTACTACGGTGTATCCGACACCGCGACCGCATGCACAGAAAATTAAAAACATGTAGCGATAATGAAGTTTTGCGAATTACATATACACGTTATCGCAACTACTGCAACTCTTTGTTAAGAAAACTCAAACGCGCGTATGAAAAAGAAGAATTCTCCAAAGCGAAAAATAATATGAAGGCAACTTGGGATGTGGTTAAAAAAGTGGCCGATTTTAATTCATGCACTCCTCCCCCCGTCGAATTGTTAAATCTTTCCGTATCTCCACGGTCCTCACTAAATCTAGTTAATGAATATTTTGCTAGCATTGGTAAAAATCTCGCATCCAAAATAAGACCAATATCCTCCGCACGTAGTGAAACAGTGTCCAAGTCGGGTCGATCTATGGTTCTTCTAGAAACTACAGAAATTGATGTGGAAGGCATTATAATGAGCCTCAAGCCCGATTCCGCTACTGGTTGGGATGGCATCCCGATTAACGTAATTAAAGCTACCAGCAAAGTTTTGGTCCCCATCATTACACATGTATGCAATCTTGCCATTTCATCAGGCGTATTCCCAGTAGTCTTTAAAAAGGCCATAGTTCACCCGGTTCATAAAGCTGGTCGCAAGGACGAGGTTAATAATTACAGACCTATCTCGGTTCTTTCCTCAATGTCAAAGATTTTGGAACGAGTCTTAAACAAGAGTCTTGTCTCCTTCCTTAATGCCAATCATATTATAGCTCCCAATCAATTCGGTTTCCGCAAGGGAATGAGTACCGAAGATGCTATTATGGCACTGGCTGACCATGCTGTAAGGACTCTTGACAATAAGCAAAAATGCTTAGGTATTTTTATCGACTTATCTAAGGCCTTTGATACCGTTTCCGCGCCAGCGTTACTGAATAAAATGGAAGTCATTGGAATTCGGGGAGTGGTATTGGAAATATTCAGGGACTATCTGCGGGGTCGTACACAGGTGGTCAAAATTGGGCAAAATGTTGGTGATGAGCTCCCGATCGAATACGGTGTACCACAAGGTAGCATTTTGGGCCCTACCCTCTTCCTGATATACATCAATGAGCTGTGTCAGTTGCCGATCCATAGCTGTAAAATTATTTCATACGCTGATGATACTTCTCTGTTGGTTGATGGAAGAGACTGGGCTCAATGCTATCGTAATGCCGAAATGGCACTTGCTGGTGTAATGGAATGGTTGTGTAATAACTCACTAACATTGAACGTAAGTAAAACGCTCTGCATGCCATTCGCCATCAGATCAAATTTAAGTCCACCAACATCTTTATCTCTTAAAATGCACACATGTTCGTCTTCCACTTCTTGTGACTGCCCTGAAATCACCAAGACACCTACTGTTAAGTATTTAGGTGTACACATCGATCAACATCTGAATTGGCATACTCACCTGCACTCACTGGCGAGTAGAACTCGCAAACTCATATACGTCTTTAAAAAATTACGCAATTCTGCCGATACGGACACCCTTAAAGTCGTATATTACGCATTGTGCCAATCCATATTAGTGTACTGTATTCCAGCTTGGGGTGGTGCCAGTGAAAATCATTTTGTACGACTAGAACGAGCTCAGAGAGCCGTACTGAAAGTCCTACTCTCTCGGCCGTTGAGATACTCTACAGCACAGTTATATGCAGAATCCAAAGTGCTATCAGTCAGGCAACTGTATATCCTCCAGTCCATGCTCCGTAAGCACTCAACTCGTCCGTTAACAGAGCCAAAAGGTAGGGTTAAACACACAGTCTTTCCGTTAGAGTCGTATAAAACTTCCTTCGCTAAAAGGCATTACTACATCAACAGTACGAAACTTTACAACCAGTTAAATAAATTATTAAAAATATTCCCTAAAACTAAATACCAGTGTAAATCTGAGTTACAGCAATATCTGCAAAAACTTACCTACCGTATGACTGAGGATCTTTTAATTGGTAACTATTCCAACTTAAACAGATAGGCTTTTATAGCTCGAAATTAAATACATCCATAGTTGAATTTAATATACCTACATACATCTCGCTCACAACCTCTTTTACAAACACATACTCACACACACCATACACACACTTACTCACAAATACTCTCACTCACTCAATATCAAACACACACTTCACCAATTAGTTAATCAAAATCTCTTTTATTATGTTACTGCCTTTTTTTTTTTTTTTTATATTCCCCTATAAACCTAAACTATACACCAAATTTTGTATTGTATCTTTGTTTGTTTTATTTTACTATTTTACTTTGTATATCATTGTGTCCTATCTAGGTATAAGTTATAAGGCTTAGTATATCCATGCATAATTTTGAAGGAACACTGACTTCTAAGATACAGGTTTTTACCTAGTTTAGAGGTCAGGGTCTTTATTACTTTGTATCACTTAGCTTAAGCCATTTTTTTATTTGTTTCCTATTCAATGTAATGTTAGTGCATTTCTGGGAGTAATAAAAGATTATTATTATTATTATATTATTATTATTTCACAAGGTATTTATTAAATTTTGCAATACTTAGTGAACAAAACTTAGAAACTTTCGCAGATGTTTCTAGGGTTCTCGTAGTGAAGTTTATATAACTTTTAACAAGTACCTATTTTATCAAGCTGAAATAATAGTCTGCTTAAATAGCTCCTTTCTGACTTCTATCTAAAGTAAAATGAGTAGGTACCTATAGTAAAACTGCGCAGTGCTGCACACCCCCACTCTAATTCAAGTTAAAACAATATCAACTTTATTTCAATGACATTTAAGTTGATTTCAGCACTATTGAAAAAGTTATAAAAATGTTTGAAGTTGTAGCGTAAACTGAATTTTATTGTGTAGGAATTAAAGTTATTTTTCCATTAATTCATATTTTTTTACATTTTTGGACAACAAATCGGAAATAGTCTGTAAGAAATCTAACTTGGAATTGGCGCTCGCCGGCCGCTGCGGCGGCACCGCTCGCTCAGCTCGTCACAGTTTTAACCTAACGTAACCCATTTGGTCGCGGTGGCCTGGCTTACTTACTGCGACCAATAATTCGGCTCGCGCATGTTTGATCACAGTTCCAACTTAACCTATGAACTGCTGAACTATTTACCTAACTGCCCATTCCAAAAATTTTACCTACTAGTCGTTCATTTATTACACTATTTGAGTATGTGTTATACTGACATTGTAGAATTTTAATACAACCACCACCGAAAAATAAAATTACTTTCCCGTAATTTTTTTCAACTGATCATAATAACCTCCCAGCTCCCACGTGTTAAAATAACAGTTGTTAAAATGATTATTCACCCTGTTATGGCCAAAGATTTAGCCAGCCAATTCATTAAATGTTGTATTAGACGCGTTGGCTGAATATCATACAGGCCGCTAGTTGAACGGCGCCGTTTAGTTAAAAAGCTAAGCACTCAACTGAATGGCTAATTAAAGTTGGCAGTCACCTCCTTCTGCGAAGCAGTCATGCTAGCGAAGGAGGTGGCGGGATGGATCAGGGAGAGAGCCTCCCGTCCCAGCCGCCGCGGGAGACGCTCCGGGCGTCGGTAGCCACAGGACGACTCCCGGCCACCGTAGGCGCGGGCCTGCGGGCGGAGAGTAATGGGTAGCTCACCGTCCGATCAGGACCAGGCCCGTGCCAGACGGCGCGTACGTGTTCCACGCGCGCCTCAAAGAGATGTCAGCATCGAAGAGGGGCCCCATAGGGCCGAATCCTGCCGGGTCAGCGGGATTGACCGAAAGGGTTACCGCTGGCTCGGAACATAAAGGGCTAAGGAAGGAACACGGGTGGGTTTTAGTCAGTAAGAGTCTGACACTCCCTTCCGCTCCACCCAGAGCGGGACTCATTTGATGATTTCCCAACCGAAAAAAAAAAAAAATTGGCGGCGACTTATATACCGTGTTATACCTATCACCGTATGATTTTGAACACCGTTAGTTTATAATCTATCTCGCGAGATTGTAAACTGTCGATAAATTGTGAACTGTACCATACTGCTTACAATATAACGTATTCATTTTCGATCGTTTATAATCTATTCATGTCAAACCGCCAAATTGTGAACGAACCTGCCCTTACGGACAGGGTTCACAATCTGTCCTATTTTATTGCCCATAAAATTGTGAACCGTCCCAGTTACTTAGCTATTTAGTGTTAGCGCAAAGTGCGATCCGTCGCATGCAAGATTGATACCGGTGTACAATTTGTCGGATTGATAAGTACAAATTATAAATGGTTTGTTGCAGTTCACAATTTTTTGTCAATTCAATGAAATTGACAAATCAATTGAAATAATTAATAACAATTAACTTTCTAGCCGTGAGACCTTGTTTTTCGTTTTAACAATACCATAAAGTTTTTGTTGAATTGTTTATACCATTGCCCCGCGCGTGTCTAGTGCCTTATTATTAAGGGTAGTTTATGTTGACCCAATTTTTAAGCTACTATTTACTTTGTTTGAAAAATTCCGTTTTCTATTTTTAGTAAAATTGTTTATTTTATTATTTAAACCGACTGATGTAATAACTGTTGTACTATTTAATGTGATAATCTAATGGCCACTCTATATAAACATTCCAATCTGTTGTCACCAGGTATTTTCCTGTCACTGCTGATCTTCCTCAGCGTAGCAGGAAACATACTGGTCTGCATCGCAATATACACAGATCGAGGGCTGCGACGCATTGGCAACCTGTTTCTAGCATCGCTGGCGATCGCTGACATGCTGGTTGCTGCAGCAGTCATGACCTTTGCTGGAGTCAATGACTTGCTCGGGTAAGCTTACCACGCTGTCAACCTATAGGCCACTTGTGACTTGAAATCTCCATTCATTTGCCGGATGAACACATGACATTTGCTTGAATATCAAACCGCCGCTACCAGACCGTAAAACGGGTGGTGCAGAAATTGCCTCATAGAATACGCATATCTCCTAAACTTTGACCGCGAACGATCTTTCTCCCCGCATGTTCGAGGGCTGCTGTCAACTTAGGATAATACATGAAACACAGTCGAGGCATAAAACTAAGTGACCCCTGTAGCATTCCTTAAGGTTTAAAGGGCTAAGGTGTATCAGACTTTCATCGTGACATTTTTATCAGCGGATCTAAATAAGTTGATACTTTTTTTTTTTGTTCGGATGGGAAATCATCAAATGACCCCCCCTCCCGCTCTGGGTGGAGCGGAAGGGAGTGGAGGAAGTTGATACTTGACTTGAAATGATGTGACGATGTTAGTCAAATGATACAGGTTTTTTTATTTGTGATTGTACATTTTTTAAAGCGCGCCAATAGACGGACAGAAAGAAAGGCGCTTGATTCTCCGTTTCTTCTCATATTAACACTAGTTTCTGTTCCCAGATACTGGGTATTTGGCGAGCAGTTCTGCGACACCTGGGTGGCCTGTGACGTCATGTGCTCCACTGCCTCCATACTCAACTTGTGTGCCATCTCGCTCGACAGATACATACACATCAAAGACCCTTTGAGGTGAGAGCTATCACGTTAACGACTTAGTTCAGTGGTTTTGGGTGAAGATAACAGATGTTTATCTTATTGAAAGGCGTAATTAAAGCGAATACTATACAGGATGGCAGGGATGACGACTCGCTAACTGTAACCATGAATTCAGCACATGATTCTACATTCTGGCGTAGAAACGTTTCGTCGGTTATAAAAAAAAACTGCTGTTTTTATACAAAAGCGCAATACCGACGCGTTCAAATTGTATGGAACAGCAATTAAAAAAAAAAACACAAAACAACAAAGTTGTTCAGTTTGAAGGCCTATGCCACACCCCCAAGTTTGCTCACATGCACCCCTCTGAAACATATTGTATGTGTAGGTACAGTACCGAACAAGCTATTCAGTAGGTATACAGGCCGCTTAACTTGCACCTACTTTAAAACAATGTCGTGAGTGTGAGTAGACAAGTATTTTAGGTTAGTACAGTCAACAGCAAAAGTAGATGATCAAAATCAGAAATTCAATACTAATGAACGGAGTTCGCGTCAGAACTGTGTGGCGTCAAAGTACTACTACTTAGAATACTTACTACGTAGAATAATTTTGAATCACTTCGACGCCACACAGTTCTGACGCGAACTCCGTTCATTAGTATTGAATTTCTGACTTTTTTAGTATTGAATTTCTGACTTTTGCTGTTGACAGTACAACCACTCTTATAAATGTGTCTTAAGCGAGAAAAGTTATATCGCACAAACTTATAATGAATTTTAGCCATGTAGAGTAAAATATGAATACTTTGGCCTGTATACAAAAAAGCTTGTCCGACTTTTTTATAGTTAACAAAAATGTGTAGATTAAAATGAAATAGGTTATCTCATAGCCGTTCCATTCGGTTGATAGAGAATAACAGTTAATATGACATGAATATACGGTCAATTTAACTTGATAGTCAACTTGCTAAACAATATATCTTGACCTGTACATAATTAACTACTTAGATAGAATCACTGTGTAAAATTTATATGATGCTGATTTTGTAACAATAGTAATAAAACTTTTATTAGGGGCTCATACCTAAGTAATACCAGTCGCAGGGGTCGATCGATCAAGTTAAGTTACGCTTGCCGCGGTTGGTCCGCGAATGGGTGACCGTCTTTACATACCAAGACCCCTCCGTACCTCGGAAAGTAAGGTCCCGGCCGCCATTCGTGAATTTTTGACAGTCGATAGGGGTAGTCAGAAGCCCGAAAGTCTGACAACCAGTCTTACCAAGGGGTATTGTATTACCCAGTAACTCGGTTGTGGAGATTAGAGAGGCAGTCGCTCCACGTGAAATACTGGTATTCAACAGCATCCGGTTAGACTGGAAGCCGACCCTAATATACTTGGGAAAAGGCAGCACAAAGAATAATGCTCATGGATGTATGGAATCCCGTACCATGCACACTTATAATATTAACTCCTGCAAAAGTTATTTTTGTAAACAAAACCCGGGTTTCGGAGATTTTCAAAAAAATCTAAATAATCTAAAAACTAAGTTGATAAGTAAACTTTATTTGGTTTGACATGTCATCATGTCATACACGAACGGCCATTATTGCTATAAAAATATTATATTCTATTCTAGCTATTTTTAATTAATGTAATTTTAAATTATTTTATTGCGTATAAACGTTGTTTTTTTTTCTTAAAAATTAAAAAAAAAACGATTTAATACATGTATTTATGACATTGACGACCATATGTGGAATTAAATCAATTGAGTGCATTATCAAAATATTTTATTTTTATTACGATTTCGTGATCCCGGTTACACTTTGTTGAAAAAATCCACCATTTTATATGATAAATTGGTTACGTTTTTTAAGTATAATACGATTAAAAGACGTTACAATACAGTGGGCCCAAAAAACGTTTCTCCATTCAAGGTTATGAAAAGGAACGTCATTTAGGAATAAAACAGTAGCAACACTTTTTTACTTTAAATTAAATTCAATAATCAAATCAAATTCAATGTTCAATAATCAAATCCCTGACGCGTAATGTCGTAAAAAATTATGAAAATAATTACTATAATATTTAGATCTTGCATGAGACTTTTTGGTACGACTTTTGACTGACTTATTATATTCCTATTATATTTGTCTTTTTGGCTATTAGTGCTGATGTCGACAATTCTAATTACTGATAAACATTTGTGAATTTGCTTAAACCTACATTAACCTTAACCTACATTACGAAACTTCGGACCATTTGTCTAAAAAAAACGTAAAAAGATAATAAGTTTACAATACATAAAGTTGACCCAAGTCAAATGTTAAATGGTGCGTCAGTGACTGGACCTGGTACGGTTATAAATTGATAAGAGGTCAGGAAAACGTATTAAACCTATGCCAATAAGTGACGGTCATATAATTCTATTGACGACCCATCAGAACATGTTAGCTGGCTTGGGATATTTTTAGTGTCGTCTGTTCTTTATCTCCTCTTACACGGGAAATTGTTTCAGCAATTATTGCCGGTAATGGTGGCCGGAGGTAGTGTAGCAATGCAGGGTGAAAATACCATTGACGCGAAAACTGAAACCATGAATTCAACACATGAAATGATGATTTAATTTTTTGTAAGTAGGTTTGTACAAACACTTTTACACGTCAATCATGTTTTTTTTTTTTTTTTTTTTTTTTTTTTTTTTTTTTTTTTTTTTTTTTTTTTTTTTTTTTTTGATTGATTGATGATTCTACACTAAGAAAACTCGCAATCATAAAAGAGGTGAATTCAGCTTAAAGTATGATGAATTCACTCCAAGGACGGAGCATAGTGATTCACCAAAAAGAACAATGATAATACTGATGTTGATGATAACAGCATTTAAGATGACGTAGTAGCTTGATGTGCTGGTGTCTGTACATTGGGGGAGGTCATCGTATTTTTAGAGATACTTCTTCATAATAAACTATTAAATCTATTTATATTACGGTGACTGTCATCGTGTTTTATAATTAGAATCTTATTTATAATTATCATACTAATCTAAGGGACAGTGGACCATTTTCTATTACATAGTGTTATTATTTGAAGAAGACAATGATATTTTATACTTACAATTTTTTACGATGACAAGTTTCATAATATTGCATTATTTACCCAAACAATTCGATTCCACATTTCACTTCTAGCGTAATATTGACTTATTACCAACATTTTAGGACAGCGCATCTATTTTTAAACCTACGTCACGATATTTTAAGATTATGCCAAAATGACATTTTTCTCAGTGTATACCCCCCTAGCTTAGTCATTTTTCGTCGGTTATTTAAAAAAAAACCGGTCATGTGCGAGTCTGACTCTCGGATTTTTTCCTTTAATTGTGCTACATGACCTTGCTTTTTGCGAAATTTCATGATTCTAGGTCAACGGGAAGTACCCTAAAATTTTGGTTTCCTTGAGAGTGTCGAAATATACATTTTTTGCGGCATATACGGCCGTATCTTTTTTTTAACATTAACTTAGAAGTTTGATTTTTTCACAGCTTCAAGGGTGCGCAGACTTGAGTATGTGGTTTTAATTTCAACTCGATAGGTACCTCCACGCGTTCCCGAGATAAAGGGTCTTGACAGACAGACAGACGGACAACAAAGTGATGATAAGGGTTCTGTATTTTCCTTTTGAGGTACGGAACCCCTTAAAATCTGCTGTTTTATAGAAAAGTGCAATACCTATCTACGCGTTCAAATTGTATGGAATAGCTTTTTTTTATGGAATAGCTGTTCATCTACTGAATCCATGGTAATAGGTTGCTCGTCGATGTCCCGGCCACCCTGTATAGTTTATAAAAAATTTCCATCATCTGCATAACCCCACTATGTATCGCAGTATTAAGATGCTTCATGTCACTCAATAGGGTTAATACTGTTAACATTATATTTTGCTGTAAAGTCAAAATCATCATCATGATCATTTCAGCCGATAGACGTCCTCTGCTGGACATAATAATAATAATAATATAATAATAATAATATTCCACAACTATCACACAACGCCGTCTAGTCTCAAGCTAAGCAGAGCTTGTGTTATGAGTACTAGACAACTGATAAACATACTTATATATTTCTAAATACATACATATATAGATAAATTACACCCAGACACAGAACAAATGATCATGCTCATCACACAAACATTTGTCCTGGGTGGGAATCGAACCCACGACCTCCGGCATAGCAGTCATAGTCACTGACCACTAGACCAACAGGCCTCCCCTAAGCAAAAGTCCCATATAAGATTGGCCTATTAAATTCTACCTGGTATACGGTTATTTAAAGATAAGTAGCTACTATTGAATCTAAAGAGCCTTCACCCAAAGGTTGTGTGATAAGAACGCCTAAGAAATAAGTGGAAAAAGTTATTAAAATAAGTCTCACATTTATTATAAATAATTATTAAGTACGCATTTTCTTGGAAGCCTGAAATAATATTCCCAAGTTGATCATAATAATACGCGTATTCAATAACTTGGGACAACGCAAAAGTGATACTGAAGTGCTTTTGTCGTTTCTTATCTGTCAACTCCAGTTTTCTGGAGCTTACAACGACTCTGTCATAATTTACGTCAAATATTTTCACGCAACTTTGATCACTGTTACAATGGAGCTAGAGTGAATATTTCGGGCCACGTTATTTAATAAGAATTATTTTATTTAGAAGGTATACATACGTTCACGTTTTAATTGTTGTGTTTGGAATTGTATGACTTAGGGCTGATTTTACCAAAGTCTATTATAATAATATATATTATTCGTGGAATAAAATTGACGTCTGACAGTTCTAGTGTGGAAAAACTGTCAAAAATTCAAAATTTATTCTTAGGGTAAGACTTATCGAGGAGGTAAAACGCCGGGGCGTAACTCCGCAGCCGCGAGAAATCGCGGTGTAGCGGACAGAGCTCCGGCGGGATCTAATGGCGACATGGAGAGCCACAATTGCGGCGATAATTCAACTCGTTGAGGAGTGGCTAGAGAGGCGCCACGGCGTCCTCACCTTCCGCCTTACGCAGGTCCTCATCGGGCACGGCTGCTTCGGGAGGTTCCTGTTCAGAATAAGGCGGGAGGAAACGCCCGGGTGTCACCATTGTGTGGATCGCCCGGAGGGCACGGTGGAGCATACGGTGGAGATCTGCCCAGCTTGGGCAGAGCACCGCCGTGTCACAGCGGCGATCGACGGCGGCGATCTCTCGCGTCTGGCCCTAGTCAAGGCCATGGTACGAAGCGAGAGTGCATGGAAGGCTGCCGGCTCCTTCTGCGAAGCAGTAATTCTCGCGAAGGAGGAGGCGGAGCGCGTGAGGGAGAGGCAATTACTGCGCTCTCACTCACGCCCCTAGTTGCTGCAGGAGACGGCCCGGGCATTGGGAATCAATAGCTGATTCCCGGCCACTGTAGGTGCGGGCTTGCGAACGGCGAGCAATGGGCAGCTCGCCGTCCGGTAAAGACCAGGCCCGGGCCGACGGCGCGTTGTGTTCCACGCGCGCCTCAAGGAGATGCCAGCACTAACTGACGGACGGTGTCCGCTGGGGCCGATGCCCGCCAGGGTCGCGGGTTGTTCGAAAGAGATACCGTGGCCCCTGGCACAGGCAACTGAAGGAGCACGGGTGGGTTTTAGTCAGTAAGAGACTGAGACTCCCTTTCGCTCCGCCCAGAGCGGTAGGCGGCGGCTTTTTTTTTTGGGTGGGGAATTCATCAAATGACCCCCATTTGATGAATTCCCCACCCAAAAAAAAAAGGGTTAGACTTATTCTGGGTATAAAAGTTTCGTGAATCCCCTGAATGTTTAAAGTCGCTACTATACCAATTGTTTTAGTTTTATTAGTTTTTATATCATGTGTATAAAATATATGTCAAAAAATTACAAGGAGCTCAAAAAAAACTTGCTTGTCTTAGAAAAAATATAACATAACACAATGCAGTAACAGCCACTTTCTTCCCAGATACGGTCGCTGGGTGACTCGAAAGGTCGCCGTAGCTACCATCGCCATGATCTGGCTGCTAGCCGGCCTGGTCAGCTTCCTGCCCATCTCGCTAGGGCTCCACAGGCCTGATGAAGAAGCCCTGGCTACTCAGAAGCCGCCGAGATATCCCACGTGCGCGCTTGTCCTGACGCCGACGTATGCGGTCCTCTCCAGCTGTATATCCTTCATTCTACCGTGTATTGTTATGATAAGTATATACTGCAGGTGGGTTTCTTATTTATTATTTTGTTTCTGTCAATGATATTACAAGTAATATATAGGTTATGTACAGACGCCAGCACATTAAGCTACTACAATCTGTCAAATTTCTTTAATAGATTTTCAACATTATTGCTAAACCATAAGGTTCAAAATTGATTGGGAAAATTTGACAGTTTCGGGTAGCTTGATGTGCTGCTGGCGTCTGTACAATCCGTTCACTGTTATTTTACCTCTGACAGCAGCAACCCAACAGAAGAAACCTTAGGTAATAGAATGAGCCCCCCCGGTGGGTTCCCGCATCGTCGAGGCGGGGGGGCTCAGTAGCCGTGGCTTGGACACCCACGGTGAAGCGAAGAGGAACCCGAGGAGGGGCCGCTCGTCAGGGCTTTTGCCGACAAGCCGACGACGTAGCGGCCAACATGTAGGTTGCGGTGCCGCTTGGGTGACATCGCAACTGAGGCGGGCCGCGATGTCGTATCGGAGGCATCGCGGCTGAGGGTTGGAGGCCGCGGCGGGAGAGGAGTGCCGGTATTACGGTGCGCCGCTCTCCCTACCTTCCGCGGCCTTGACGGGGTCGCCACCGTCCGATGGCGGACGCGGTGGGGCCGCAGGGGAAGAGGAGTGTTGGTATGACGTTGGCCACTCTCCCTATCCTCTGCGGCCGAAAATTGGCAGGCGGCGGGGCCAATGACCTGACCCGTCGTAGGGGGACCAAGGGTGGCAGAGACGGGGTCGTCTGGCGCCCATGTGCTGGTTTGGTCCCTGGGGTGGTCACGGCGTGCTATGTGTTCTGGTGCGCCGGTGATGGGGAGTACTCCCCGGAGGAGGGTCCGGTGACGGACAGCCGCGGCGGGTTCACGGATGAGTGCTAACGCGTGCCCGTGTTCCCGCCATAAGCGGCAGAGGAGGACACCGTGGAGTTTTAGTGGGTTAGAGTCCCACATAACTGCACTATCTCCCCGTGGTAGTGCAGAATGCACGAGCATTTCTCCACGAAAAAAAAAAAAAGGTAATAGAATGAGAATAAAGAAGAGTGATGCAACATCAATGCTCAATACAAATAAACAAAATAAAAGCTTAAAAAAATACTTCTTTTTTTGTCTGTCTATCTATTTAAAACGTCTGGACAGATTTTGACGGGACTTTCACTGGCAGACAGCTGTAACACATGAGATACCTTTTGTCCTGGTAGCACGTTCCCGTGGGATAATTTCCGATATCCACGCGGACGAAGCCGCGGGCAGAAGCTAGTCAGAATTAAAATAACTGTGAAAGGATTGTCACCAACATTCGATCTTCAAAAACGGCACAAAGTCACACTATTAGAAGACACGTAGAAGTAGGACGGTATGTTGTAATTATCGGGAGCGAAAAAGAGACAAAACAAAGAAAACTTGGCTAACTAACTAAGTTTTGACGAGAAACCGATGTATGTTCTGGACTGAAATTTAATTTAATTAATGAGCTGTTTGTTTTCTATTAATAAACTAAAATTTTATTCGAGAATATTCATCGGTTTCTTAGTAAACTTCAACAATATCCGACGCTCCTGTATACTTAACTCCTTTGTTGACTGTACCTCTTTTTAATTTTAATATCATTTGTTTTTAATCGAATGGCACCTATTAAACGCTCAATCTTGATCGCAATCTGCGATCAAGCTCCATTTTACGATTCAGATCGGCAGCCATAAGTCCGTGATTTCTAAAATAATCTATCTATAGGCAATAGTGCGTAATAGGGGACGGGCCCCAGCTAAATGGACCGACGACCTTAAAAAGGTGGCTAGAACAGACTGGATGCGGAAGGCGGAGGACAGGATGTTGTGGCGCAGCGTGGGCTGTGTTATGGGTGCCTATTGTTTGAAATGGGACCCCAAAGCCTAGAGGCTCTATCGGCGTCACAGCCGTTGATAAAAATGTCTACAGGAAACGTAGTTACACAAAGTAATCACTATGAAAACTATTTTTTATACAGGTGCCCTTAAAAATGGTATCTAAACTCATTTAAGAAAGAGATATGCCTAGTCTTGGCAACACTTAGATTATACAATAATTTTCAAGGAAAACTGTGTGAAAACTGTGTTCTGTAAAATGAACTGATTTTTTTTTTTAATTATTTTGCAATGATTTTTAATTATTTTGCAATAACGAAGTCGAAGGAGCACCTCCTATGTTTAAGTAAAATAATAGACAGGAAATAGAACGTTTTTTGGAGTTGCTTCAATAAGAGTTTCGCAAATTTTCATCGAAATAAACGAGAATTTCATTACGTTTTCGCTTCTCTTTGATAATTCAAAGCTATTCAGGGTATAGGTATCCAATATACTTCCAAAGTTATTTAATTTTGTGTAGCTAATAAAATTTCTATTCGCAACGACGCGACGTCGATGACAGGCAAGGGACTACACAATTTAAGTTAATATAAAATCATGGTTTGATATTACATAGGTAAAGTCAGGGAAATAAATTGTTAATCAAATTCACTACTAACTCAAATTGTCGGTTGTAGGAAATGGCTATATATAACACGGAAAATTGACATAGGGTGTCAAATTATTTAACAATGAATTTCCCAGCACGCTAAGCAAGACCGCTTCTATCTCTACTCTACGAAGACAAAGTGACTTTTTCTTCATGTTTGACACCACGCCGTAGAAATCGTACTACAATCCGTTGTTTAATCTTTGTATAAACCCATGCGGCGGCGGCAGATTTTGATAAGACCTATCAAAACTCGCCGCCACCGCCGCGGCGCCATGTGTAAGGGTTTATACAAATGCAAAGGTAACTAATACAGGAGCCTATACTACCTCAGCTAAAATTCACTCTTTGTCTCGCTCGCACGATGCTGCTCGCGGACTGTGTGAAAGCGAGACAGAGTGCGGTGCTGGGCGGGAGGCAGCGCCAATAGTTTAGGTATTTGCTTTTTACGGTGAAAATAAAGGTAATTCAAAAAAACTAACTAACATAAGACCTGCTTTATAGTTAGTTCAGTTAGTATGCAAAGTTTAATGATCTAATTTGAAGTATTTTTTGAATACCAGCGGTTTATTGTTCGGTTTGGAGGTAACTTTGGAAATTTTTTCTATCGAGAAAATTTTATGGAGTCGTGTTTTCGTCTAACATAAGACCTTACATTAATCCTCAACTAAAGCATATATTTATTTCAAAATTAATGCTGCGGAATTTTCGACAAAACGGAGGATCATGCTAAGCCATTTGAGGTAGTATAGGCTCTTTGATCTTTTCCTTTGTGTTCCCCTACTCTTATAGTCATCCTCATTCAGACTCAAAACTTTCCTCACGACATCATTCCCTCAAACAAGGTACTACAAAGTAAAATCTAGGGCACATAAAGAAAACTAAAAAAAACAGCAACTAAAAACGAGCACATGACAAGGAACAATTTTGTATCCAAAGTTTTGTATAGCTACCGAAACTCATCAATCAATGTTTTATTCCCAAGGGTACGGGACCGACGGACTGACACAGTTTATTTATAATCTATCATCATTTACAATGTTATGTTTTGTCGCCTATTTGCACATTGGTGTTCATTCTATTGAGTTCTTAAGCTTTAGAAAAAGGAGTCTTGTAACCTTCTTTCTTATATCTATACTTGTAACCTTTTAAAATTATGAATGAAAACGCAAGAGCTTTTGTCAGGAGATCAATTATCGTAATTTTAGGAACGTTCACATTCTGATTTCAGTCGCAATCTGTCAAAAATACCTCTAATTTCCCTACATTTTTGACAAGTTTCTGGCATTGATTGTCACTGAGATGAGATTGCGACTAGATTTTGAACGTTTTTAATTACGGGAATGGACCTTCTGATGTAGTATTTTTTGTAAAGCGCGCGTACACGCGTACGAGTGGGTGCGTGCGCGCTTATGTTGTGAAACTTACCAAGACACACGCTGTCACTGCGGCCACCACTCTTCTTCTTCTTTTCGTGTCGATGGTACTCTTCTACGATATTTTAAATTCTTTGAGCCCAGTAGGTGGTCACGTTGATTACGGTATCAGTGGCACCACTCTTCTAGGAAACCGTAGCTTGACTGTAAGTCAAGCCGCTCGTGGCATTCAGTTTAATACATACAATCTTCTTCTTTTGTCGTACCGGAATGGGCACTGTACACATAGTTCATGCGTTGGTATTTAAAGCCGACTCAGTCTGGGCCAACACGACTCAGCAAGGTTATTTTAATATCTACACCTGAGACCATGAGAGATCCGTCGCGCTCGACGAAACTTTAAAATGAAACTCTGCTACAATTCAAAAGATCTAAATATCGTTTTTAGAAAACGATATACTTAACATTATTCTACCTTGTTATCTGTTTATAGTCTCTTAAATGTAATTGAAAACTATTTGTTAGGTAACCGCAGAAATGTTCATGGTCGTAATAAATAAAACATAATAGGCACTACACATTTCAACTAAAGATAAAACGATGGTATTATTTCTGGGAATTAAACTGAATCAGAAGCCCTTGGCTTTCGGCCTATTACTTTAACGGTCTCATCATAGTAGGATAAAGTGAACCTTGAACACCACCATCCCGTTGTGAGTGTGCCCTTTTTCTGCTTTCCACCAAAAAATTGATTGGCACCATTAAGATACGTCAATAAACCTCCTGTTCCTCATCCTTTCAAAGACGGTCTTCTCAAAGCAATCAGAACGTGTTGCCTCCAGGCTTTGGAGCGAAATTAGGCCCATGTAGAATGTCATCGAAACACAAACAGAGCACAGCCTACAGCCTAATTAAAGGCGGTTTCAGACACCACAACTATTTGCCGCACCGCTATAGAGCTACAAACAGAGCACGGAGATGTTTGGCTTCAGCTAGAGGCGGCACTGTCTTTATTATCCATACAAACCAAGCGTGCCACCTACAACACAAATGACGTATAGAAACTTACGGCTTTGAATGGCGACGATGATAGAAGTTGTGCGCTCAACACACCTTCTGCGCAACGAATTGTAATTGATATTTATTTCTGTAAGAAGGCTTGTCCACTCACTTTTACACGACAATTTTTTTTTCTAAACTTGATTAATTCAGTGTTTCCTGACTACTCTGAGAAGAAACACCGACACCAACTTGAAGGTCACAGGCTCTTTTAAGTCTTGCATCCTAATTGCGTAATCACAATCTAAATAATTTTTAAGGATATTGCTAATCCATTACTTCATATGTTCGAAAAATTTGTTTGCACAACAACCTAAATAACGCAATGAATGTTGATGAACTGTCAAAATGAAAGCCATTCCCACTGCTAGTGGTATACCCCTCAGACCTTGGGCCTAAAAAGGCCACTTTGGCAGAATCATAAAAGGATAACAAAATGAATCATAATGGACAGTTAACTGTATCAAATCCCATTGGTGAAGGATTTTTCAGTTATTTTTTTTTTTGTCTGTGCTAAAATACTAATCAATCCAACCCAAATCCAATCCCAATCTCTTTGATTATACCTACATAGTGCAGCGAAAAAAAGAAAAACACGGACTGTCTTCACCTTATTATGATTCATAATTTTATCCTTTTATGATTCTGCCAATGTAGCCTTTTTAGGCCCCCTTCTCTTGATTACATCATGTGAGGACCGTGCAGATTATTAGTACCGCCGCCGCCGTCGCTACTCGGCGCCGACAGGCACGGCGATTCCGAGCTCTGTGGAGCTATACATTCCACTACACGACGACGACGATACGAGTCCGATTCGAACGACGATTTGTCAAAAAACTAGACTGTCTGGTTTGAGCTAAATATATTACATTCATATACCTACCTACTTATTAGTTAAAGAGGATTACTCATGAGCAGGTTTTGACGAGATTTCATCAAACTTTTAGTTAATAATATTGTGAGAGGCAAATTATTTATAGCAGTAATTTTGTTTGGGTACTTGGTTAAATTTGTAGGTTGATAATAGACGAATGAATACATTACGCTTACTTAGAACTAAAATAATGTACATTGTTTTCGTTTACGGTAAAATAATAGACAGATTATTTTATATTGAAAGCGTTTCGCCACTGTTTCTTTACGGTACAGTGTGTTAACCGCGGCATACAAAAATCTTTTTAAGCCGGTTCTATGGTATAGCGACGGCGCGATGCCATAGTGCCGCCGTGTCTGTCAACAAGCTTCCATAGGAAGCTTCACACGGTGAAAATACCGTAGTTTTTAACGGCAAGAAAAACGTGTGTGTACTCAATGCCTCACATCGACGTAGCCTGGCCCTTTTTACACAGGACGGTTCTATCACGGTACGGCGTATAAACCACGCCGTAGAAAAAACGTGTCTCGTAACAAGCTTTCATAGTGATCCATACAATACTGACGACCGTGCGTACACTCGGCGAATAAACCGTTACTCGAAATAACCGTAACCATAGTTTTTCACGGCAAAAAAAGCGTGTGTACAACACACACGTTTTTGTCAAAGGGCCTAACATCTACGTAGTCTCAGCATAACTATATAGGTGTTATATACATATGTGCAGAGGTACATAAATAACATTTTTATCGTCGTCTAGGGAGATATAAATAAGTCACAGCGTAAGGGACAACGACGAAAATAACTTATTATTATACTTACATAGTTCTTTTGATAAATATTAACGAGACATTAATACAAAGTAAACTTTTTTACTTTGGCATTTCGCAGGCTTATTATCAAGATACAAGCTGAAGTTTTAAAGTTCGTTATAAGTTTTCTAATGAACAGGAACAGTGACGTCAGTCGACTCACTCGTAACGAGTAAATTACCATGAGATTATTAAAAAAGTCTTCTAGAAAAGATTTTCGCTTGAAAACGAATAATTTGCTTGGTATTTGTTTTGGTTGGTTTGGGTTCATTTGAGACAAAGACCAATGAACTACGAGAAATTCAGTCAAGCAGCGGCGGCGGCCCAGTGGTTACGAGTTGTAGGTCGTAGGTTCGAAGCCAAGGAGGCACTTTACTCTGTAAATTATTTCATCACCACTGCTCTCAAAATGGTGAAGGAAAACATCGTGAGGAAACCGGCATGTAGGTACTAGAACCAAAAATTTGAAGACATGTGACCAACCTGCACTGGGCCCACGTGCTGGATTACTGCCCGCTCCTTCCCAGGGAGGAGGCTTGTATCCCAGCAGTGGAAACATTATAGGGTGATTCCTGAAAAAAATATTTTTCGACGTTTCCTCCCAAAGTGAAAGTAAATGCTCGTAGTCTCACACTAGGCAAACGTACTTGCAGCAATGGCTGATTTAAGGAACATAGCAGACATGCTACTTTCTTCTTCTGAAGCTCGATGCAGCGACTGACAGGAAAGTGACAGATTGAAAACGTACAATTTTGATACCGCGTTCAATCGCAGCGAGTCGCCAAAAAGCGATGCAGCATCGAAGCGTGAGGTTTTGTATACGCGGCTGAACGCATTGCCTAATTTTATTTATGTATATTTTTTCCATTACATATGTTTTGCATGCCCTTGTACAGAACATAGAGGAATTGCGACAAGGATTGATGGAGTTGCAAAATTGATGATCGCCGGGTGCCAGAAGTAGCATTTCTGTTAAGAACCTAACGATTACGCCCCTGTTGAGGCAAAAAAAAAATCACGAAGACTCTGGACAGTTGTGTCCAGAGTCTTCGTGATTATTATAATACAATTTCGCCTAATATTTTGCCATACGATTAAATAAATATACTCTCACACTCCTCTACCTCTATTGGCAACGCTTACTAACAACAACCTTCTTCCACAGACTATACTGCTACGCCCAAAAACACGTGAAGTCGATCCGGGCCGTCACCCGGACGGTTCAGATGCCGGACAACCGGACAAAGTCCGTCCGAACCCGCGTGCACACCCACGTCCACTCGTCGCCGTACCACGTGTCCGATCACAAGGCGGCCATCACCGTCGGCATCATCATGGGAGTGTTCCTCTTGTGCTGGGTGCCATTCTTCTGTGTCAACATCGTCGCTGCGTTTTGTAAAACGTGTATACCGGGTAAGTAGTTTCTGTGTACCTAATCTTCCGTTTCTGTGTACCTAATCTTGCGTTTAAAACCGTATACAAGTTTTGATACGTGTGGGTATGGCATGTTTAAAACATGCATGATTTGATGCTGTGTCAGACATATCGTTAACTATTAAGTTCACCTTTTTCAAATTTTTGAGAAGTTTTCTACAATTTTATTAACAGGGTCAAATTAAATTAGGTACCGAAACTCCGCAGACGTGATGGGTATCGAAATCTAAACATATCACTAAAATTTAAAAAAAATATGATATTTATTTTTTGGGGTCTACAGTAAACGACAAACGGAAACAGTAACTGTAGTTACATGTAGAATGTATACATGTTTTATACCGTGGCGTGGTGTAAACGCAGGAAGTAATCCCCCGTTTACACCACGGCACTCAGAACAATAGCAATTAGAACAAAAGATAAACGTTTTCTAAAACTCATGATTAGTACGCGCGAGTCCGCGCGACAAGCCGTTGGTACCGTGAATTATGTTTATTCTTGTCATTGTTATTTGATATCTACCGATACACATAACCTCAATGAAGTTACGCCAATTAAAAAAAGCAGCAGCAATACAAAAGCAATCTTTATTTTAAACAAGAAAATAAAATAATAAACCTCACATACTATTAGAAGATAAAATTATTTACGTGAATAGGTGAATAGAGGTGAAGCTCATATTTTCTCCTGTATTTTTATTATAATTCCTTGAACGGGCAGTATGCCATTCTCGGTCCATAGTAAATATTAATCTCATAATACGCTTCCATTAAACGCTGTTCATTATTAAACGAAAGGGGGATTATAAACGTCAGAACCTATATTGCATTTTTCTTTTTGCTCTTCAATAGTTAATATTAAGCAGATTTAATATGGTGAAATTATATTTTATAGAGACCAATATGTACCAACCACACTCAACCATCTCAACGGATCACCCTTTATATTATTATTATTATAATAATAATAATACAGTTTATTTCTCTCATAAAGGTACATTGTTATAGCAGTGTGTATATACAATTTTGCCTTAGGTATGCTAGGACCTTTGTGAGAGCTGGAGTCTGAACTAGGTTCGGGACCTGTATGACAGATCTCCAGGCTCACACCCCTTTAAATATTTATCATAACGGCATCTATTATCAATTGGACATGCACAATTTGTACACACTATGAATAAAATTAATTTAAATAAATAATAATGTGCGAAACGAATGGTCTCAACTCAAAATTAACTTTGTCAACAAAAAGGTTACATTAGACATTAGGTAAAACTAGATATTCATTAAGTTTTCATATAGGTACGTACTCAGAATAACGTTATTATAATGATAATTTCAGCAAAGTTAGTGACATTTACAACAAGTTTTAAGTTAATATATTATTTGATTTAGTCATTTGTTTGCAAGAGGGATCGAGCTGAATAGCTAATGAAAAATAATTATAATTAAACTTGCAATTCTACGTATGTTAGGTTTAAATCCAAATTAATTCTGCGAATTATATACGTATGCTGTTTAATCAGCGCACATGGGTTGTAATTAATAGCTACACATTCATTGGTCATATTTTATTTGTAAATCAGGCTTAACACAAAACATACAATAATCGGAATCCTACTTATCGAAGTATTTGATTCAATTTAACGAAGTTCGATACCAAAATACCTACTTCGTCATAGATAGGTACTTTCTTTGTGACTCGTAGACTTTTTAGATGACAATATTACCAGACATCAAATAAAATTATGAAAATAAAACTTTCAGACCAACTTTAATAGACTTTCTGAAACATTTTAAAATCCTTATTGAAATAACGCCGCCGCCCGCCCGCCGTACTTCAAAGTACTTCGAGCTCTAACGTGTTTTATTAACAGAAGCAGACAGTATAATATTATCAATTTGTTACAGATTTGGCTTTCAAAATCCTGACGTGGCTTGGCTACTCTAACTCAGCGTTTAACCCTATCATATATTCAATATTCAATACGGAGTTTCGGGAAGCCTTTAAAAAGATCCTGACTTCGAGGTATCCTCCTTGCTGCGGGTACCAAAGCGTCAGGGCAAACACACCGACACGGAACGAAAACTTCGTCACTGACTACGGGACCAAAACCTTGGTGGTCCGTCGGAGTGGTTCTCTGGGCCTGTCAGGAGTGGACCCCACTCCAAGGTCTTCGGCTGAGTCAGTACGGCCGCTCCGAGAGTATCACATTTGACAAGAAGACGGCAACAGCAATAACGGGCTGCTTGACAAAAGTGACGTGGTTTGAACGCCCGAAGACTGGTATGGGATACAAACAGTATTGACACAATACATACAAAAGGCAGTCTCAGTATGAATGACGTACGCGACGCGCTGAATGATGAAGTTACTTTGCACGATTGAGGGAAAAGTAAGCGGACTTGTCAGTCTTGCATTGCTACTCATTGTGCAAAGACGTACCACAAGTTCTACGTGAAAAGCGTTTGCTCATTATAATTCTTAATTTTTTACAAGTCTTGTAAAAAATACTATGCGCCGTCTTTTGTGTGAATTGTGATATTAGAAATAGAAAATAAATATGATGAAAATGTAAATTAGCCTTACAAAGGCTTATTAGAGCCTGCGCTTCGTTGCCAAGGAATTAGATTATTAAGCCGGATTTACATTACGAAATCAGTTGCCCAAACTTAGTTATTAATGTATAGTATCGCGTGTAATTATCTATTTACACGTGAAACTATCAAAGAGTAACTAAGTTTGCGCAACTAGTTACGTGAAATTCTGTTTTACGTGTCATAGCAATTATCTATCATCAATACCTATCTATCAATATATATCTTTTAACTGCCGATCTATAAAACGGTCATGTAACCATGTCACAGACCTATGTAAAACACATGAAATAGTTGCCCTACAAGAACATTGGCTGCTACCTGATGACTTAGGTTACCTTAATAATATTCACCCTGACTTTTCATACCACGGAGTATCGGCAGTGGACACGAGCGCGGGTGTGTTAAAAGGAAGGCCGTATGGAGGCGTTGCAATACTTTGGAAGAAATCTTTGTTTGTCAATGTTACACCGATCGACACCGGCTCGACGCGCGTGGCGGCCGTGTGTATGAAGCTTGACGGCGGACGGAGTTTCGTCGTAATGTCGGTATACATGCCTACTGAGGACGCGGACAACCTGCCTCTGTTTACGGAATGCCTAGGTGTGATCAGTGCGGTTATGGAAGTGAACGATGTGGAGAGTGTTTTTGTGCTTGGTGATTTTAATGCTGACGTCTCACGCTCAAGCAGTCTATTCGGGTGTAAGCTGATGGACTTCTGCAATGATCTGGGCTGGGTTTGTGCGGATCTTGCTATGCTTGGTATGTCCTCAGATTCCTTTACATATTTAAGTGATGCGCATGGCACCACAAGCTGGCTCGATCATTGCATAGCTACCTCAGCGGGTTTGACTATTATTGATAATATCCAGATTTTAAACGATGTTTACTACTCAGATCATTTTCCATTAGTAATTAGTTGCAATATTGATGCTATTATGCCTAAAATTAATAAATCACATTGTCAGAAAAATAATAAGGTAATTTGGGGTTCTAGAACATTTGAACAGAAATGTAATTATGTTAAGTTATGTGTTAAGTATTTGAACTCTTGTGACTGGCCTAGTTTTCCTTGCCTAGGTACCTCATGCCAAAGTAATGATCACTTTCACTTGATTGATCAGTTTTATTCTCAAGTAGTTAAGTGTATATCTAAAGCTGCTAAATACTCCTATCAGGGCAAAACATATAACACCAAAAAAACAGTTGTTGGTTGGAACTACCATGTTAAAGATTGTCACATGATAGCTAGACAGTATTATCAATTATGGATATTTTATGAACGACCGACGCAGGGAAGGATTTATGATGACATGATTCACAGTAAAAAAGTTTTTAAAAATAAGTTAAAGTGGTGCCAGTTAAATGAAAATAAAATAAAAATGGATATCGTAGCTACACACCGATACAATAAAGACTTCGGAAATTTCTGGAAGGAAACCAATAAATTAAATTATAAATCTAGTCTCCCTTTATCCATAAATGGTGATCAGAATCCTGTTAATATTGCAAATATGTTTGTAAATAAATTTAATCCGCCTCCACCGCCATCTCCGACCACTACTGTCAGCTGTTCGAATGTGTCGCACTCGGCCCATAGTGGTGCGGGGACCCCGCCGACGGTGACGCACCCGCCGCGCGCTTCGCCGCAGATGGTGAGCGCTGCGGAGGTGACGTCGTCCGTTGAACTGGATGTCACAGCTGAGGATGTTTTTGAGTGTGTTAAAGGTATGAAACGCGGCAAGTCCCCGGGTCACGATGGGCTCAGTGTAGAACACGTTTTGTTTGCACCTGCTTTGCTATTTGATAAAATTGCGTTATTATTTAAGTCTTGTATTGACCACAGTTACTTACCTCAAGACTTCATGAAAACCACCGTTGTACCCATAGTAAAAAACAGAACCGGTGATGTGTCCAGTCTGTCTAATTACCGCCCAATATCACTAGCAACCATATTATCAAAAATTTTCGAAAATCTGATTATGACACACCTAAATGAAACGAACATTCCGCTTAATGACGCACAGTTTGGGTTTCGTCGGGGCCTGTCCACTGACCTAGCTATCTTTGCTCTAAAAAATACTATCCATAAATACACTAATAGAAATACAACAGTATACGCATGTTTTTTAGACCTCAGCCGTGCTTTTGATACAATTAATTACAATATACTCTGGAACAAGTTGAGACAAACGCATGTGCCGAATAAAATAGTAGACCTGTTTGAATATTGGTATAACAATCAAAATAACCAAGTCAGATGGGATAACGCCTTGTCGGAGACGTATAGGCTGACCAGTGGCGTGAGACAGGGTGGCTTGACGTCCCCGGTGCTGTTTAACCTATATGTCAACGACCTGATTGAGGAGCTGTGCAGCACCAGAGTCGGATGCCATATTGGCGGTGAATGTTTAAATAACCTCAGTTATGCAGATGACATGGTTCTTCTCAGCCCCTCGGTCAATGGCCTCAGAAAACTCATTTCCATTTGTGAGAATTATGCTGCTCGACACCAACTAACATATAATGTTAAAAAGACAGAAGTAATGATTTTTAAACATGGCAATGGCCCTGATAAGGTCTTGCCAATTACTTTGTGTGGCACAAAATTAAAAATAGTTAGGCAATTTAAGTATCTTGGACACATCATAACGGACAACTTAAAAGATGACGATGACATGGAAAGACAAAGACGTAGCATTGCATGTAGAAGTAACATGCTAAATAGACGGTTCTTCCATTGCTCGAAGCAAGTAAAGGTAACCCTGTTCCAGGCTTACTGTCAGTCGTTCTACACCAGTCAACTTTGGTACAAGTACACGAAGAGTGCATACAACACTCTTCGTGTACAATATAATAACGCGTTTCGGGTCATGCTCAACCTGCCCTGGCGGTGTAGTGCGACTGAGATGTTTGCTGAGAGCGGAGTTACCGACTTCTTTGCGCTCATGAGGAAGCTCAGGGCGTCGTTCTTTTCACGTGTGGTAGCAAGTAAAAATGCTATTGTAAAAGTTGTGTTTCATGCGGTGCATGTACTGAGGGAGACAAAATAATTGTACCTCTTTGTGTTTTGGCTTCTCCGGTGTTAGTATAAGTTTTATTTTATTTTATTTTTAGTGTAAGTTTTCAATTTTAATTTTATGGGTGCTAATGCCTGAAATAAACGATTATTATTATTATTATTATTATTATTAATACATTCATAAGTTCAATATACCGTCATATCATTGTCGTGGAATCAAATATTTACATTTGTAATAGAGAATAAATTTACGAAATTAATAACAAAAATTCAAATTGTCGTAAGAAATAATGAATATACATAGATGAATTTAAAAGTCCTTTGTAGATTTTCCCCTAATTCAAACTGGACATGTATATTTTATGGGTGGAGTAGTAACAAATATTAATATTTTCTAACAAAGAATTTCCTCATTACTTTCTTAATTCGTTTGTATTATAAAAGAGATGCTATCTACGCAGTGTACAATTTCATTAACTTCGTGGAAGAAAAATACATTTGAATAATTAAATCAGGGCACATTATTTTCTTTGTTTCTTTTTGTTCCATTGTAGGAGTGAAATGAAAGAAATTGCTACTTTTGGTTTCAAATATGTTTTATAAAGTCCGGTGCTACCAACGGGCCAGCATGACATAGCACATCAAAGTATTAATTGTCACACCAAGGGATCCTTCGGATTTCCAAAGCATTCCACGGAATGCTCAAGTCTTTCATAGAAATGTACTGCTAAGCGTATAAAAATAAAATTCAAAATCATTTCAACTTACGAAATGTGTTTGTCGTTCCATGTCTTGCCATCCTGTTGGTACCTTACGTAAAATATAAAAAAAAAGAACAGATTACAATTTGACACAAGAAAACAATATGTTTATTTCTTATTACTGTAATAATTATCATTTTGTTTATAACTAAGAGCAAATAGTGAGACTACTAAATAGTAGCCATCAACTTAATATATTTACTAGGTATCATGATGCCCTAAATAGAAATCTCGAAATCTGTCATATAATTGTTTTTGTAATTTTAGGACAGATTTTTCATTAGTCTTACGGGGATTGACAGATTTTGCGTATAAAAAAGTCAAACTTATTCGTCAAATAAAAAATAATTGGCTACTGAAAAACCAGCCCTTAGATTAATAATCAATACTCCACTTGTCTAGTCAAGCTTATCAAAACAAGATATAACCCACCGGTTACGTAATATATTTATTCGTTTACAAATTCCTGTGATACTTCTGTAAATAAATATTAGTGTAAAAATATTTTGTAAAATATATCGTTAGGAAACTATACAGAATAATAATATTAACTTAAATTATAATTAAAATATGACTTGTAGACAGGTAGACAGGACCTTGTTTTAAAAATCAAGTTGTCTCCGAATTATAAATTTAAAAAATCCTGAAGTTGATGAAGATTTTTTTACATTTTTTTTTTTTACTTTTTAGACAATTTATTTTATTTTAAGAACTTCAGTTGTATCTACACTTTTGAATTGTAGAGCAGTAGATGCTTTTATTTTTGCTAATCGCCTATGATCTTGTATTTACTATAATTATTAATTAGGTATAAAATATCATAGACATTTCTAGTCATCGTTCATTTTTAAATAAACAGAGAAAGATTATTTATTTATTAAAATGTACTAAATAGGTTTACAGATACAAAAACATATTGAAATATATGAAGTCGGTTAAAAACCACCTAAGGTAGAGCTTAGAAATTATAAATAGATCTCTTTAAAAAAAAAACTATAATTTTTCAAGCACTATAAATCATTTTTCATAGTCAACCTCTCACTGTGTAAATAAACTCACCGAACATTCTTCAGTTTTTTGTATGAAAATATTATAAAGAGGTCAAAAGAATCGTACTAATAGGACCTTAATCGTTAGGTATTTTACAAAAATACCAAAGAAATTGCCTGCCAATTAAAATCGCACTAAATTGCATCATCATCTTATTCTGCCCAGCCTTTTCCCAACTATGTTTGGGGTCAGCTTCCAGTCTAACCGGATGCAGCTGAATACCGGATATTTGATCAAATGCGACGTTATTGCTGTGTGTCGCTGAAATCTAATCGTACCTACGACAAATCGCAGAATTTAAACAATTTTAGTGAACTGGAATATATCGATTCTTATTTCAAATTGATTCGTCAAATTGGAATACTATTTTATGAATATAAAATGTTTGTATGGATACTAGTTCCAAAATGACGGTAGGTAATAAACATCAGAGTATTTAATAAAATATTTCATCTACAAAAAGTCTGAAAGTGGCACCGGTAACTGAAAAGTGGTGTGGAAAGCGGTATCATAGTACAGGCATGTAATACGGAGAAATGAGAAAATGTCATGAGGAAAGTTTTGAGTATGAATGTCGATGGCTATAACAGTAGAAGACCAAACAATCTTAAGAAATGTATGGTCTGTGTGAATGATGATAATATGTTGAGAAAAGGGGGTAACTAGTATAGAATAGAATACTCTTTATTATGTACACCATATAAATTACAGACATAAATATAGAAACTGTACAAAGAGTGACACAATGGGCGGTCTTATGGCGGACAACCTTTGAATGGATTGAAAAGGGGAAGGACAGATAAATACTGTAGGTGGTGTACCATTTACATAATACAATAAATACATACATAAATTCTATTATACTAATCTAAATAAATATATACATATAAGAATAAACATGAAACAGGAGCAAAGAAAATATAATGATGATGTTTAAGGAGAGAGGAAACCAACTACCGAGATGAGGACTAATAGAGAAGTATGGAAGAAATGGACATGTTGCGCCGACCCTAAATAAATTGGGATACCTAAGGGTAGGAGAATGATGATGATGGTTTCATTAATAAACAAAATAAAATAAAATTACAAAGAACGTTTTGTGTGACACTTCGCAATCATATTCGATGTAAAGATGGCGGCCTCGTTGTAATATTTTTATATTGGCCGGCTTTGAGGTAATACGTTTTTGGGGAAATCTCAAATAAAAAGGAAATAGGACACCTTATTGATATGCATTACATCAAGTGAGGCGGCTTAAGCTAATATCGCTGTGAATCCCGCCTAAGACTGAAAGGGAAATAGTAAGATATATGTTACATGATTTCCCATTAGGTACGTAATAATCAAAGAGATTGTAAATTGCACACAACATAAAAAACGGCAGAATATTACCCTTAAATATATCTAGAAATGTACTAATACTCTGGAGCTACATCCTTTAGTTTGTAAGTACTAATTATCCTTTGGGTTCTAACTCACTAAAACTCAATACAATTTATATTCAACTCAATACAGTTTCTATTCATGTTCATCTAAAGGTCTTTCAAAATTTAATAGCTTTTTCAAAATCGCCTATAGAAATGTTTAGTTCAAAAATATCCTAATACTCTCAGTCTGTTATTAACTACAGAATCGAAAAACCCAAAAACGTCTATCAAAGTCGACCTAATTTAGTACTTTCCCTTCCATTGAAATTATACATTTAAGCAGTATTACGATAAAGTAATACTAAATGGGGAAAAGCGCTAATGATCTTTATTAGTTAGGTACAAATGTATATAATAGTCATGAATGGCAGTATTATATCTTAGAACATATCACGTTAAATTAATTTATCATTATATATATAGTGTACATAATATTTTACTTATAAGGAACTCTTGCATCACAAATTACTAAACGCGTTTAGCGCTAAATATATTTAAAACATGTCTCCGTCTCTAGGGGGCCTACTCTCTAAGTCTGTCAACGAAGATTCGAAGCCGTCCGAAAGTAGAAACCTACTCCCAATTAATTAACGATTAGTTCGAAAGGGTAAAAACACATCAGGAGTAAGGACAACTGTCAAATTGGGTTGTCATTAATTCTTAGTTCATACCCCAAACTAATCTTATGTCCGTAGGTGATACGTATCTATTAGGAAACGTCCGTAACTACGACCTAAACTACGGTTTTCGTGCTTACATCGTAGACTCCCTGTAATCTTCAAACGCTTGACAGATGATTTAAATTCGTTTAGCGCTAAACGTATTAAGTGATTTGTGATGCGAGCAGGTCTAAATCGATGTCATACATAGCATTTAAGGCGGCATTCGCAAGAGGTGGCTGCTATTATTTTCATGTACCCGGCCATCGCGGCAACATTACTATTGCAGAGTACCTATGGCCGGTAGTCTTGTATACTTTGCTTTACTTTTCTGAAGAACTACAATCGAGTCAACATTGGGTTATGATACCGAATGAAATGAAAACAACATTGGATCTTATCGTCCGTCGGTCGGTGAAAGTCAAGTAACTCCAGAAAGAGATGTGCATCAATAAAGTGAAACAGCAATACTTAGTATGTTATGTTATCAATATCGGAGCGATTGTCTGTCGAAACATACAAAGTGTTGCATAAATATTAGGCCAGAGTGGCCAGGGCCATTCTATAATACTGCAGACTGGCATTGCAGTAAAAAATTGCCTATTTAGTAAACATTTCATGTACTGTTCGATGTTGTGCTACGATAGTTAGTTTTCTACAATGTAAATAGAAAGTTGACGGACCTTTTAAAGATTACAACATTTTATTTAAGTAGACATTTAAAGGACCATTTGCACCATTAAAACACTCAAGCCCCGCACCACAAATCATTGAATGTATTTAGCGCTAAACGTCATTAAAATATCGTTCCATTTCTGTCAATCGCTAGAAAGTGACAGAGAGAAAAAGTTGTTTTAAATACGAGCTCTAAATGTATTTAGTGATAGGTAGTGCAAGCGGGCTTGAATGTATTCACCGTTAACCGTATTTTAAGGAGACTACATGACCTAAAGCGCGGTCTTTGTCGGACTGCACAGAAAAGAAAGAGAAGCGCGATGACACAACGCTGGTAATTTATTGCAAAATATGAAGCAATTATCTACTATTGTTTAGACTGAAAAATTAAAACACTAGTGATTTAGTATGTTGCTTGTAGAATAATCTGACAAAAAATCAGAATGATGATATGTATATTAAGTATGGTTTTTATTGTAAAAAGAAAGTTTTTGGAGGTATCTTCATGATTTTTGTCTATCGTATCAAATTAGTTGTAATAAGTTTTCAACACACTATCTACCTGGCATATATCCTGAAGAATATCATATTATATTTTTCTGATTTTGTTTACTGTAGTCGATCATATACTTTTATTGTTTCTTAAACTTGCGTTTTTTGCGTTTAGGTCCTGTAAGCCCCTTAACTTAATTGCATCCCGGTCAAATAGCTTGATGTTGACAGAGTGATGTTTTAAATAAATACGTTTAGCGCTAAATGCACTTAGTGATGGTTAAG
Organism: Oligia fasciuncula; assembly: GCA_963082905.1. Lineage (NCBI taxonomy): Eukaryota > Metazoa > Arthropoda > Insecta > Lepidoptera > Noctuidae > Oligia > Oligia fasciuncula. Next base: position 9,693,607 of record OY720409.1, read on the forward strand.
GTAGGTATACAGAAACTCATATTAAAAAAAAAAAAACAAACACACTACGGTCATATTATTTTCACTTAAGTAGGTACCTATTTAAGTTAGTGTACCTACGAGTACTAGGAATATGGGGAGTGATATGAAGATTCGAATGACGTTATTGCGACGCACGCTGTTTCGAAAAAAATTAAGAGTGGTACGCCAGTTCGAAAACTCATAAAATCGAAAACCGCTATATCGAATGACGTTGTCGCGAACACGCTGATTCGAAAAACTGTTTGAATGGTACGCTAGTACGAAAGTCTTGGCATTGAAATCCACTGTTGCGAATAGCCTAATATTCCAATCTGAATTTATCTGAGGATCGAACTCGCGATCCCCGACTTACCTACTGGAAATTAAAAAGTGAACTTTTTAATTTCCAGTAGGTAAGTATAGTAATCAACACAGAAGTCAACAAATCAAAATTATAGGTGGTATATAATACTCATTACCAAAAGTTAACTTAAAATAATAGGTACTTCTTATTGCTCTTGTTTCCCAAACCCAATACAAAGCTAAGGCTTTATCGGGGTCGCGAGTTCGATCCTCAGACAAATTCAGATTGGAATATTAGGCTATTCGCAACAGTGGATTTCAATGCCAAGACTTTCGTACTAGCGTACCATTCAAACAGTTTCTCGAATCAGCGTGTTCGCGACAACGTCATTCGATATAGCGGTTTTCGATTTTATGAGTTTTCGAACTGGCGTACCACTCTTAATTTTTTTCGAAACAGCGTGCGTCGGAATAACGTCATTCGAATCTTCATATCACTCCCAGGAATAAGTTATGCGTTCTTTAAAAATAATCCGTCATTATTATCTATACAAGTTTTAGTAGTCGCTAAGCTATCAGGAATAATGTGCTAATAAATTATTAGATAAGTTAAGCTGGCAGCACGCTATGTATATCAGGTATTAGATATTAATTTTAGATAAATGTGTAAATTTCGAAGTCTGGATAAAATCTGGTTGCAAAATAGAACGTAGGTACTCACTCAATTTTATCGTTAATTAGGGAACTGTAATATAATAATTTGTAATTAGGCGTTAGTATTATTAACTCTGCAATAATTACTAACGTTCGATCGATTTGCCACAGATAATGTAGATAGCTTTCAACATAATGTCATAGCCGAAATACTATACATAATATTCCATTAGGTAGGTATTTAATTTTGTCTGAGACCGCAATTATTATAAATAGCCATTATAATAAGTCACTGTTACTTATAGTCTGACAAACATAAAAGTTTTAAGCGTTTAAAATGAATTTTCCTTTCACCCTGTAGATAGTCCCTATATCTTATTTCGTGGAAAAGCCAACGTTTGGGCCATCCACTAAATAAGATAAATGTCGGGGATGGATTATGATTAATTGTTTATTGGCACAATCATTGGCTCACACGAACCAATGTTTGTATAAGTATACGTGTATCAAAATGTTTACTTTCAAGGTTGATCTCTACGCAATATATAAGAGCTTATCAAGATAATCTTTGTAATGTAAATTCAAATACTTAGTTAATATTTAATGTAAGAGAAGCGATGTTAGTTTTCATTCATTATTGTAAATAATATTTTCTATGATCTTAATGTTTCTGACGGCTTGTCATAGGCACCCTTGAAGGGATGAGGCCAAAGCTGGTATTTGGTATGATTAAGGATTTCTAGTCAGAAAATAAATTATATTAAAATTATTTACCTGGTTTTATTGTGATCTTTTCATATCAAATCTTTTGTGTCCGTTATTACCTGCTTATTAAATTATTATTGTTATTTGTTTAGTTTAAGTTTCTACTTTACAACAGACCTTTTGTTTCATTATCTAAAGTGGAGTAGATTGTGAAAAAATACATTCCATAACATACAATATAATATCGAAATACATTTCGAAAGCAAAAAGGTCGTCATATTATTCGAAATGAAATAAATTAAACGATAATTTTTCAGAAAAAAATCAAGGGCTCTCCATTTTTCAACAGACAACATTTCAATTGAAATATGCATTTTCAAACGTGCACAGAGGCACTGAAAATAAATGGACATGGAATGTGAACAGACATCAGTGAAAAAATATATAAAAACGAAATTGATATTTGAGTTTGCAGATGGTGGTTAATAATTCGTCGCTAGGGAAATTTTCTAACATTTATGTTTGAATAGCGATTAAATAACAGCAAACATGCCTTTTGATATTTTTGTCTTGCATGTTTATCTCTAAAATACGTCGTATTTGATGAACATTACACGTTCAATCACGATCTCGATTCGTGGTCAAAATCACTGATGTAAACGGTCACACAATAAGAATTTTTTTACCTCTTAGAAGCGTTTACGCCGTACGGCATTTCATACAAACTTTCAAGCCCTTGTTTTTCGAAATGAATGAACCGATTTTAATGAAACTTCATACGCGTAAGCAGCATTGGCGTATCTAGGCCTTTTTCGGAGGGGGGGGGGGGGAGGGCTGGCCACCAACCTTTTTTTTTCGTACATACAGTGTAACATGTTACTAATATTGCTCTTTTTTAACCGACTTCCAAAAAGGAGGAGGTTATATGTTCGACTTTATTGTATGTTTTTTTTTTATGTATGTTCACCGATTTTTCCGTCAATTGTGGACCTATTTTAAAAAATATTTTATTATTTGAAAGGATATGCTCTCGAGGTGGTCCCATTGTCACTAAGTTGGAACCTGATGAGGGAATCCTATGGAAATCGAGGGAATCCCTCAAATTTTATAATCACACCTATAGCGATTTGGGTATTTTTTATAGTAACTCGTGCATTTGTTCTCTGAAAGCACCATTTGGTGAAGTGGAACTGATGGTGTAGACCACAGATGGTCATCGGAACTACTCAATAATAAGTATTTTACGGGTTGCGATTCGATTAGGTACTTTAATGTGGTTGCTAAGCAATTTATGCTCGTCACAATGCGTATGGTGAAGTTAAGCTGATAGTGACTTCTCAATCAGCTCCAGTTCTCCTGGTTCTTACTAAGAGAACTCCTCAACAATTAACGTCTCTGCATCGGGAAAAACGGTGATGAGCAGTTGACATTAGGTTATTGTAACTTAGATAAATTAGAAACTGACCCACCAAAAAGTGAGAAATACTGGAAGTCGATGGCAAAAAACTAAAATACAGATCCAAAGACACCAACTTCCGAAATTAAAGTTATTTTTCACTTTGTAGTGTGTTTTTGGAAGTCGGTTGTTTTTCTTTTTTGGAAAAAAGTTTTTTTTTTAATGAACGTTTCTAGAGAGCAAATAAAAAAATACAAACACACCCTAAAATCGATTTCGAGGAGTCCCAACGAAAATTCATAATAATTATAGCCAAATAAACAGCAAAGCAATAAACAAAACTAATAAGTCAAAGGTTTCCAAGTTATTTCAAGAACGAATCAATTAAAAAACTAAAATTCAATGAACCAACTTTTTAGTCTTTCATCTGATTTATTAAGTGCTACTTAGCAAATAACTCAACAACTGTGAATAAACTATCAAAGCGAGTCTGTTATGGTTATTTACGAAAAACGGTTGACATTTATGTAAATAGAAATAAGATATTTTCGACGAATAATTTTCCTGACAGCTTCTCAAACATGAGGAATTGGGTTCGAGATTTAGAAAGTGTAAAGTTGCAACTTCTATTAATACCTAAATTACATTAGCTAGCTAATTATTATTATTAGCTAATTTAACTGGCTATTGGTTATTTAATTGGCTGCGAGACGCGATGGGTATAGGCTGGCATGCAACACTGGCTGCGGCCTGTATTCCAGTAGTGGGAACATCATAACTTATGATATGATTATGCTGATGAATAACCTCGCAGTAAAGTTATACCAAACTTAAATGTCGAAAATCGATAAAAGACATTGAGCAAGCGGGGTAATAAATCTCCGAGAAGAAGAAGAGGCCTTTGCCCTGAAATGGGGGAATTACAGGTCAGCAGTAACTGACTGATGTCATGCAAAAACAATTGCCTTAATTAAAAACCAAGATAACACTAATTAGTAGGTCAATATTCTATTGTAAGGTTTACGACAGACCAATGACCCGCCTTACCCCGTGGCCACCGAGCTACACGCTGAAGCGCCACGCGTCTTACGACAGTGGCTGCGGAGAAAACAAATGACAGAATTTGTTTACTTTAATGTATAGAGGTATGAGGAACGGGGTGTAAAGTTCACTCATCCTCTATATAATAGAAAAGGGAGGATCCTCTGACCAGACGAGTGATGTGTCTGGCGGGCAGCTTCCCGATGATTCATATCGAGCCATTGTATATATGCTAGTTGCGCGGTAAACTCTGCTTGTGAGATGCAGGATTTTGCGTAACGTCAGTATGACGCGTAGGTCGTATGTGGCATTGTAGATACTGCTACATTACTCCCCTTCGGAGGCCGGAAGTCAATAGTGGGCTGAGTCTTGTATCTTGCGATGCTTGCTGGCCTAGCTGGGGTTCCAGTGAGTCGGAACGGGTTGCCGCATAGTTCACGGTGAGTCGGAACTGTCTGCGAAGATGCCTAGTGAGTCGGCGTGGCGCTGCGTTATGCTCCAGTGCGTCGGATGTGGTACAGCGCCGGGTGGAGGCTGACTGCTGGCGTCGACCAGGATTGGGTTTTTTAAGGGCTCTAATACGTTTTCTGTTATGCATAGTGTTTGTTATAATATGTTATCTACACCAATATTCCATTAGAAATTTCTCAGTAGGAACCCGGAGTCAGGATTAATTGAGTCCTGTGACTGTGTACCACGGAATAGATAAACCTTATTTATCTATTCCGTGCTGTGTACTGTGGCAATCGTCTCGCCCATAACTGGCGAAATGTCTCAAGTCCACCAATTGAAAACTGGGCAAGAACTCACACAGTTCCGCAAAAATAAATTACAAATTAAAAAATACAAAAATAATTTCGAAGATAAATTAATCTTTGGGTAAGAATTATATTGAAAATTAAAGATTAATCCTAACAATTACTTGCTTAGGTAGTTGCAACTTTCTAATTAACAAGATCCTTACTAAATACGCAGAAACCAATAAAATACCACTAGGCCAGATAAGCCTTATTACTTACAAGTTACAGTACGACCCAACTTAGAAGTGCCTTCGGCAAAATTTGTCAAACACGATTACACTTCAGGCAGGAATTTGGCAGTGTCAATAACGTTTCATTAGTCGTGACTTCGTGTGTGGAGCGAAAATAAACGATTGTTAATATTAGTTTTAGTCGTTAGATTAGGTATGTCAATGTAACCCTTTTTTTTTCGGATGGGAAATCATCAAATGACCCCTCCCGCTCTGAGTGGAGCGGAAGGGAGCGTCAGACTCTTACTGACTAAAACCCACCCGTGTTCCTTCCTTAGCCTTTTATGTTCCGGGCCAGCGGTAACCCTTTCGTCTTTCGGACAATCCCGCTGAGCTTCGTTATAAGAGACCGACACGCGCCCCGCACACCGACACACTAGGTGACTGAACGCATTGAATCCTCATTCCCGAGCGTTCGCGATCGCAAAGACGCAAACGCAAACGGGCGAGCTCAATGTAACCCTTGAGTTGTGTCCTACTACTCCTTTGACCTTTTAGTTCGCGTGTCGCCGGCGCCTGAAGTAAGTAAACAAGGAAAGTTTAAAGGTTTTATAAAGTTGCGTTCTCACAGTGTGCTGTTATTGCACGACACATAATGCGACGCGTTAGAGAGTGCTTTACGATCGAAAAATATTATTTGCCTCCTTTCTACTACTGTTTCTATTGTTACACTCCTGTTAGTACACAGAAACGACTAAATTGACATACCATTGTATAGATAATTTAATGGAGATTATTTCTGTAATTTTCAAAAATTTATTTAATGCAGTAGGGTAATTTGTAGAAAGAAAAAAAAACATTTCTAAAAAAAATCCCGTCAATCAAGTGTGAAACCTGAAAACATTGTAGCTTCAATGTAATTAAAAAAGTAATAATCCCAGTTCCCACATAATACCTATTATTGTCGCACACCCGAACAGAACCTCGCCTTAACAATAACTCTACATAGTTATCGTTTCGCAAATACTTGTGGAATACCAATAGAGGAATGCTATCGAATTTCGGTAACTGGGTCGTCGGTGAAATGAAGAAAATTATTTAGTATTTTTGGGTGTCAAATTGTGTGTGAAATAGCTTCTAAGTACTTATATGTATTTATTGAATTTCGCGAAAGATGGAAGGAGTGACAGGTAATCGTGAATCGTAATACAGATTTCCCAATTGCGTATCACACTTACTTAGTCACAATCCAAAGGATTTTTAAAGAAATTCATAATCTATTGTTTCATATGTAAAATAATACTAATAAGAATCCTATTAAATATAGAAGAAACCCGGCAGATGTAAGCCTCACTTTCAAGAACATAAAATTCTAAACCCCTGGCTATACGTTCTAAAAATATGCAAAAGAGAATGGGCACCGACCGATACCAATTCGACGATGAAGTGACAAGAACATTTATCTACCAGAACATAATTTTACAGGAAACGAAAAAAACGTTTTATTTATTTTAAACGCATAGTATGAAAAATATTATTATTGGTTATATATTATACAAGGAGCGGGTATAGTAGGATATAACCAATAATAATATTTTTCATACCTTGCGTTTAAAATAAATAAACGTTTTTTTCGTTTCCTGTAAAATTATGTTCTGGTAGATAAAGGTTCTTGTCACTTCATCGTCGAATTGTTAGTTCGGAGTTAATGACCTAACTAGGTGAAAACTTGGACAGGAATTCTTGGCGTCCAATAGCCATAAGTTATACACCAATGGAAAGAGCTTTTTCTTGCAACATCAAATGTTGCTGGCAACATTTTTAGGAAACATTGATCCAATTATAACGGGGCCGCAAACAATTCAAAATGTAAAAGCTATAAAACTCAATCGATGAGCGAAAGAACATTCCTGCATGAACAGTTTCCTAAAGAATGTTTACTACAAAGTTAAGTACGTAGTACCTAGGGTTGCCAACCATACTTTAAAATAACGTATTTTACTTTATTTTCGATAAATATTTTTTAAACTATAGTGGTATGAAGAACAGGTTGTAAAGTTCACTACTCTATAGAAAAGGGAGGATACTCCGACCAGACGGGTGTTATGTCTGGCGGGCAACTGCCCGATGATTCATGTCAGACCGTTGTATCTATGCTAATTTTTGCGTGGTAAACTCCGCATGCGAGATGCAGGATTTTGCGTGACGTCAGTATGACGCGTAGTTTGCATGTGGCGTTGTAGATACCGCTGCAATAGTTTTGCATAAAAATAAAGTATGCGAAAATACTTTATTTCTAATCTTTTGTGATGCGTAAAACGATAGACTTAACATGGGTAATTACGGAACTATGTATTATCGATAGGTACTTATAAGTCAAGAAAGAAAATCTATAAAGAATTTTCAGAGAAAAATATAATTATGCTTAAGACAAACCAGTTGTGAAGACTAATGGCAATATATGTATATTTAAAATTGCATCTGATAGCAGGTACCAAATGTAAATACAAAACATTTCTTATTTATTCTCTGTTCCCGCCATTTCAGCTTTTACTGAGTTTTTTCGGTAATGAATCTGCAGTGGCGAGAAGAGAGAAACAGTTTATCCATAGATTTAAACGAGTTATTTATTTATTTAAAAATCAAAATTTCGATTGTAAAACTAGCTTTGAAACTTTCAAAGACAACAAAAAATTGTTAGCGCTTGCTAAAAGCATCCAAAAATGTGTGTTTTATGGGAATAGTAATAGAATTTATTTTTAATTTTTGAAAAATAAATTTTTCTTCTAAATACTTAGGTGCTTTTTTTTCTTATTCAAAGAATTCGATACGTTATTTTTCTCAAAAAAAGTTGTCAACCCTACTAGTACCATTGTTCCGCATTCCTTGGCGTGGGAAACAAGGAAATACTTTGTACAACTGATTTACTTCAATTTTTTTACGAAGAATAAAAAAAGTCTAAGTAGAGAGTTTTCAAGCAGAGTTTTTTTTCTTTTACGTAGTTTTTCGGTTTTACCTCCAGTTTATTTCTGGTTTGACCGCCTCATTTCGAACTTAGACGGAGCTATTCTTCGTGATTGCATGACTGATTTTTGTCCTATCTGTGAAGTGAAATCAGGGAAATTAATTGTGAAGCAAATTGACTACCAACTTTAAATTGACCGTAACATTAATTCACAACATTCACAACATCCATTCCAATCAATCATTCCTCGACATTAATTCTTTGACAGTCTGTTGCATTGAAAAAATGAGTTATTGTGTCAATTTGCGTAAATTAAGCAAGTAAGTACTTACTACCTACATAACTAACTAGCTTCTGTTTGCGACTTTGTCCCCGTGAAATTTCTTGGTCCGCCGACCCACCCCATCGCATCGCATCGCCGCCCACGTTATTACTTCGGTCTCACTTAGCGTTCTTTCTGACTTTTTTTCTTTATGCTCGGCTCCTACCCTTAGGAGCTTAGCGATGTTAAATAGCTTAAAGCCTTCCTCAAGAGTTGGCCTACCAAATGCAAAAATATTTTTTCAGATCCGACTGGTAGTTCCAGAGATTACCGCGTTCAAACAAAAAAACAAAGTCTTTAGTTATTATTAATATAAATAGACAAATAAATGGGAGTTCCATTATTAATAACAAAGCTTGCTAACAGATAAGCTTTTAGGCCATTGAGGCTTTAGAACTGAAACTAATAACAGTTTGAATGAAATAACAAGATTAGAACTTACACCCCAACTATATTCATCTCGCTCTTTGCCAATGTGTAAGAGCAAGAGGCATGTTAGATAAAGAGAACAATAGTCTATGACATGTACGGGACAATCTGGATCGTAATCTATACTAATAATAAAGCCCAATCTTGAGGAAGGCTATATGCTATTTAATATCACGCTATGACCCTTAAGAGCCCAGCAAAAAGAAAAAAGTCAGAATGAAATTTAAAAAAGAAAAAAAAAAGAACGCTAAGCGAATACGAAGTGTCGCGATGGGGTGGGGGTACAAGAAATTTCACGCGGACGAAGTCGCGGGCAGAAGCTAGTTATTAATATTTTACACACACAATACATCGCCGTACTGTTGGGGAGTTCGTTGCGCTACTCCTTCTTCCCAGCTAAAGCAGTAAGAAGTGCTGAAGGGCAGGCGTTTTTAGGGAAATCTATCAAATAATAAAAATAAAAAAACTGGCCAAGTGCGAGTCGGACTCGCACATGAAGGGTTCTGTACCACAAGGCAAAAACGCCGAAAAAAAACACGTTTGTTGTATGGGAGCCCCTATTAAATATTTATTTTATTTTAATTTTATTATATTTTTATTTTGTATTTTGTGAATATTTCAAGTGCCTACCTGTTCCCATTATTATTAAGAAGAAGAAGAAGCCTTCTTGTCGGAACCAGTGCGGCACCGCGCTGGCAGGACCCAACATGCTGCTGCGTCCAGCAATCCCAACGACGCAGCTGTACGTGTCCAGACTGCACCACTCCACGAAGGTTGAGGAGATCGTGGAATACATGCGTGTGAAGACCAACTGGACTTTGACCACGTTTGTTGTATGGGAAAATAAAATAAATATTTAAGGGGGGCCCCTTAAATATTTATTTTATTTTGTTTTTAGTATTTGTTGTTTTAGCGGCAACCGAAATACATCATCTGTGAAAATTTCAACTGTCTAGCTATCACGGTTCATGATATACAGCCTGGTGACAGACAGACGGACGGACGGACAGCGAAGTCTTAGTAATAGGGTTCCGTTTTTACCCTTTGGGTACGGAATCCTAAAAACGATAAAGATTATTGTTGAAAAGATAAAAATAAAAGTCTCATCTCGAGATTAGAATCCAGACTACGAGTTACTATATATAGAGGATAGAGTACTATATATTATTTATTCAATAAATTTCTATGGAGATTAAGAAATCTTCACGTATAAACATAACTATACTCCGTTTCTTTATTATGATTTTTTCACATTTGGTTAAGTACCTAAATAAACGGAGTACCTATAATACAACTTCCCTATTTGAATCGGATATTATTCAATATTTCATTTAATTTATTGGTTTTAATTTTTTTTCGTGGGACCCTATGTTATGTTTCTAAAATAAAAGTAGCCTAAGTTACTCCTTATTACATCAGCTATCTAGTGAAAGTATCCCGTCAAAATCGGTCCAGCCATTTCAGAGATTAGCCGGAACAAACGGACCGACTGAGAGGCAAAAATTGTAAAAAATGTTACTTTGGTAATGTACAGTCAACAGCAAAAGTAGATGATCAAAATCATAAATTCAATACTAATTAACGGAGTTCGCGTCAGAACTGTGTGGCGTCGAAGTACTACTACTTAGAATACTTACTACGTAGAATACTTTGAATCACTTCGACGCCATACAGTTCTGACGCGAACTCCGTTAATTAGTATTGAATTTCTGACTTTGATCAGATGATCAAAGTCAGAAATCAAATTTTGCTGTTGACTGTACCGTGTATACATTTAGTAAAAAGCGGTTATTTTAATATTACAAACAGACACTCCAATTTTATTTATTTGTATGTATAGATAGAGAAGACAGTCATTCCTCACTTTTTGTGTCTTCCAAAAACTATTCTATGGAAAACAAATCCACAAACATTACTGTTTTTGTCCGCCCTCACTTATTCTCAGACAAAAATATCATAATAACACTGACCGACATCCGAAAATCAATAAGAAACCCGTCAGCAACTCAGGGGTCGAATCATCCCGACAGTGCACTCATAATACGCTTAGGAGCCCCGTTCACGACCACGGGCGATGCGACTTGCGTCACGCGCGCGTTAAGCCACCGGCACATTACTGTGTCGTGTTGTGTCGTGACTCGGGATACACCAATCATACTAATCTGTTCTGGACTACGTCAAATCACAACGAGTTTTGATTGGCTAACACTGCGTCAGAAGGCGTCACGACACGATACAACACAGTAATGTGAATCCGGCTTTAGTCACTCCCATCTGTCGCTCCACGTCCAAGTCGCGTCGCGTTGATTCGTGGCATGTTCTAAAGCCGATATCAGACCCTTCACTTTTATTAATTTTTGTTAGCCATTCGTCTGAACACAAAGTGAAAAATAAATTCATTAGTAAACCGATCCAACGATATTCGTTTCGGCAATCGGTATCTCTTACTCGCCTACCGAATGATCGAAAAATGAAATGAAAGGGGCAGATTAATGTTCATTCTTATATAATTTTGTCAGAAACGTGAAATGCAACCAAAACGAACCTTCGTTCGAGTGAAGCATTCTCTCGATTAAAGAGTCTGATATCGGCTTCAGCATCTTCTTTCATTGTGAGCAGTGGCGGCCCAGTTGAAATGCCCACGACTTACAAGTTGTAGGTCGTAGGTTCGAACCCAGACAGGCGCTTTACTTTGTGTAAAATATTACATCACCACGCACTGCTCTCAAAACGGTGAAGGTGAAACATCGTGAGAAAAATTCGAAGTCATGTGACATCTACCAACCCGCGCTAAGTTCGCGCGGTGCATTACGACACACTCCCTCACAGAGAGAAAGCCTGTGTCCTAGTAGTGGGACAATGGCTGACTTCTTTCATTTGTTTTCTCCGCACAGTCGCAGTCGCTGTCGCATGAGACGTGTGTCCCTTGAGCGTGCAGCTCGTGGCCACGGGGTAACACCGACGGCAATAAAATCTGCTTAAGTGTCACTTGAACGGAAGGTTTTATGACATCTGAGTTGTGACGCGTCATGTTGGACAAACTAAGCTCTCCAAACGGTATTACACCGCAGAGCTGCGAGGATGTTCGAGGGTTAAATAAACACATATCAGCATGTTATGTATGTTCAGGCTAAAAGGACCCTTATTAATACTGGGATTAGTAATTTATTTGATTTTCAAATACACATAAGCTCACGCATTTTCACCATAGGGAAACAAAAAAAACAACAGAATGCCACTTTACCCTCACGTACTCTCCTCGCTTCGTCCACGTTCACACATGGTCGTGCAGGAGTACCAGTTGCGCGTACAATGCTCCGAACCTCATTATCATCATCACTATGCGCCACCAATCATCACTATTCTGCCCTCTGTGTCCCAAAACATGCAGTTAAAGTGACCTGTGCACTGCCACAGACGATGCCGTGGAAGTAGCGAAGTTTTGGGCCAACAGAAGAAAAAGAACACCATCATTTCAACCAAAAGACTTCTCCTGCTGGACAACTCGCCCAAGAAACTTTCTATTTTCGGTGTGTTCCGAACATAAAATTACACCGTTATTCGCTAATAAGCAATACTAATTAAGGTTCAAGTCTCATTATGAACATAATATTCAAGCTGGATCAAAGCAGAGCAGATGTTTAGGAGGAAACATTTACAATAGACCTTACATAATGAACACTAATTGAGATAACCCGACTCCCGACTGCAATCTACAATTATGAGCTAAACATCTGTATTGCGGATGTAGAAATGCACTGAAATTGTATTAAGACTTAGGTTGCTCACATACTGAGCGCTTACTAAGAGATTAAAACGTATAACGAATATAGGTCCAAATGCGTACTAGGTATAGTCGACCTCGTAAGTGCTTTATCACTTTCGACAACAATAAACAGTCACATAGACAATATTGGTCTTGTCGTTTTATGACGTACAAGTGATGAATATCACTTCAGACCAATTTCACCAATGAAACTGAACACGATTAGCACGTCCACATTCCACAACAATTATGACAGTGACAGCTCTTGAATGCGGCTTAGAGATGTGCTAATGGCGTTCAGTTTCACTAGTGAAATTCGACCTAAAACTTACTTACACACACAGAGTGATAAAGCAACTACAAGGTCGACTATATAAGTTGTGTTTTCCACAATTTTATGGCAAACAGTACAATTTTATAAAACCTTATCACAGTATTTGCCGTTATATTCAAGCACATTCAACGTTGCTGACATCACCAAACATAAACTTACAATGTTGGTTCAAGACATTCATGAGAAGATGGCCTATAAAGTTCTCCTTGCCGCAAAATGGTCAATGTGCGGGAACCCTTATACTGCTTTATATGAGCTTCAGACATATAAAATGCACTTATGTTTCACCAAATTACATAATAATAATATGTAAGTCAAGAGTTGCTACGTTATACAAAAGAGCGGTCTTTCAATATTCTTGTTATAATAATTATGTTTTTCTCTGCATCACCCTGAGGTTGACTGGTAGAAAATGCCTCAGGCATTAAATCCGCCTTTGTACAAATTGTTTGTTTACTTGTGCATAAAGGTTTATTAAAAATAAATTCTTTACACTTTCTACATTATGGCATCATACTAGGCATCAAATAATTGATAATTCTAAATCATCATTTCAGCCAAAAGACGTCCACTGCTGGACATAGGCCTCCCCCAAGCACTTCCACTTCGACCGGTTCTGTGCTTCTCGCATCCAACGGGTTCCTGCGGCCTTCACAAGGTCGTCGGTCCACCTTGTGGGAGGCCTTCTATTCTAAATATAATTAAATAATTGAATAGCTTAATTTTAACGCTATAAAGTTATATCTAAGTTTAAATCCCATGCCATAAATATTTGAAACTTAACTGGCGAAATTTGGATGCACACATACACAGCTGCCTACCAAAAATCAAACGGGAGGTGTCACCTAAGCTCACATTATGCGGAAATTCTAGGAGCTGACAGACATACCAAAACTCAACTAACCTGGCCAGTTAAGTATGGCAAATTGGCCAGGGTTCAGTCAATACATTAACAACTGTTATTCTATTTCAATGTACATGACATGTAATCGTATAGTAACAAAACATTTCGAACAATAGAATTGCTGGAACATAAAAAGCACTATAGGTAACTAGCAACAACTTTTAATGACGGTATTCAGGTTAACTTAATGTTCTGAGTCTGACCTCATTACACAGAGTCGTTATCCAAAGTACATAAACCAATCACAAGTAGATATTAATTAGAACGCTGTCAGTCAAAAATATGCAATTAAAATTTGTTTTTTTTTTTAGCCTACGCTCTTCCACTCCTGGGTAAAAGCCTCCCATAATATCATAATTATTTGAAGTAGAGTGCAGCAGGAAGTCTCATATCTTTGGTAAAATACTGGTACTTTTACCATCATGGCAAGTCTTACATGATGTGTCACCTTTTACCTGAGTATTCGCCGTCACGGGAATTTTATGTTCGTCGTAAAATTTGGGGCACTTCGCTCTTACCGTGAGAAATTCGTGCACATATATTCGTTATTATTTACTGATGAGTTGAAGGTAAACCCTCGCGTGGGTAGAGGAAACAGTTGCTGAACATTTTCTTTCGCAACAGTAACTGTTGCTGGAAACACTGTTGTAAAACTTGTAAATATTTAAATACGAAGGATTAATTTATTATACCTTGTGAAGACTGCAAGAATCCGCTGGATGCGATGCAAGAAGTGACGAAGCGGTCGAAGTGGCGATGCTTCAGGAGGCCTATGTCCAGAATGAAATCCACTGACTTCATTCGTCTGAAATGAAGACAGGTTACCACAGGGCCTACAGAAGTAGCAATTGTTTTCAAAGCGTTTCGTCTTGAAAACAATTGCTACTTCTGTAGGCCCTGTGGTAACCAAGCGTTTCGTCTTAAGGTGGTAGCCATAAGGCTTATCCGGGGCTACCGCACGATCTCTGGCGAGGCGGCAAGCCTCATTGCCGGACTGCCGCCATGGGATCTGGAGGCGATAGTCCTCGCGCGCGTATGAGTGGCGCGCGGAGGCACTAAGCCGGGGGGAAGTTCCGCTTCCGCGGCAAATCGCTGCAGAGCGGACTGAGCTCCGGCGCGATCTCATGGCGACATGGAAGAAACGACTGTCGCAACCCAGCGCAGGGCACGCCGCGCCAGCGGCGATAAGACCCCTCTTTGAGGAGTGGCTAGAGAGGCGCCACGTAGCCCTCACCTACCGTCTGACGCAGGTCCTCACCGGACACGGAAGTTTCGGGAGGTTCCTGCACATCATTAGGCGGGAGGAAACGCCCGGGTGTCACCATTGCCAGGATCGCCCAGAGGACACGGTGGAGCACACGGTGGAGGTCTGCCCCGCTTGGGCGGAGCACCGCCGTGTCCTCGTAGAGGCGATCGGCAGCGGCGGCGACCTCTCGCGCCCGGCCCTGGTGCAAGCCATGGTCCGGGGCGAGAGGGAGTGGGAGGCAGTCACCTACTTCTGCGAAGCAGTCATGCTAGCGAAGGAGGTGGCGGGACGGCTCAGGGAGAGAGCCTCCCGTCCCAGCCGCCGCGGGAGACGCTTCGGGCGTCGGGAGCCGCGCGACGACTCCCGGCCATCGTAGGCCCGGGCCTGCGGGCGGAGAGTAATGGGTAGTTCACCGTCCGATCAGGACCAGGCCCGTGCCGGACGGCGCTTACGTGTTCCACGCGCGCCTCAAAGAGATGTCAGCATCGAGGAGGGGCCCCATAGGGCCGAAGCTTGCCGGGTCAGCGGGATTGTCCGAAAGGGTTACCGCTGGCCCGGAACATAAAGGGCTAAGGAAGGAACACGGGTGGGTTTTAGTCAGTAAGAGTCTGACACTCCCTTCCGCTCCACCCAGAGCGGGACCGTCATTTGATGATTTCGCATCCGCAAAAAAAAAAAAAAAAGCGTTTCGTCTTTCTACGCTGACTTCAACGAGATTGTCATAACTTCATAAGCTAATCGGTAGCTTACGTCAATCCAATATTATTTTTCAGTCTTCCATCACCGTTATCACTGATAGAATGTCACTTCTAGACACTCAACAACACTGCAATCTATTGCAATAGCTTGTGTTGTTGCTATTTTTGTGTTATGTGAATCTGGGGCTCTATTTAAAAAAATACATTACACAACATTAGTTTAAATACAATTAACACAAAG
Source organism: Oligia fasciuncula (assembly GCA_963082905.1). Lineage (NCBI taxonomy): Eukaryota > Metazoa > Arthropoda > Insecta > Lepidoptera > Noctuidae > Oligia > Oligia fasciuncula. The sequence goes on from OY720409.1 coordinate 9,709,581, forward strand.
TTAATCCTCGACTGCTTCGTAGGTGTAGTGGTCGCAAGCGCTAATGCTGAGCATGAGATCGTAGGTTCGATTCCCGGGTCGAGCAAAGGGTTATTGGGTTTTTCTGTACGGAATTTCTTAGTAACAGCCCGGATTCCGGATTTGTGTCCGATTGATGGCAATAGACTTCCCGGTATTGCATTAGGATGAAACATACCTGTTATATGTGTGTACTTTAGGTACACCTCTGCATATTCCTTTGGGGAATACAGTCGTGATGTTATGTTAAGTTAAATCATTAAATAAATAACAAAATAAAGTGAACAATAAAATTCACGCCAGACAACATCTCGACAAGCAATGATACGCACAGAATAACTCATACCTACACATTTATAAGTGAAGATCAACGACTTATATAAAGGAGAAGAAAATCTTCTAAACCAGACTGAAGGTACGATAATATATGCGTGAAGATGCCTTATATTGTTCATGTACGTACCGCAAACAAATTCAGGACATCAAGTCTTTGTTACGAGCTTGTCTGAAAAGGCTTTACATTATAAATGTTTCTCATATAAATTCATTGTGTTTTATACCCATAGCTATTTGAATTTTTGGGTCGTGTTTTTGCCTTAAAATTTGTTTGTTCGGCTTTTTCTGAAGCTTATTTGTTTGATTAAAATAATTGAGCTGCTCTGTTTTGAGATTGTTCACCTAGTAGGTAATAATAACAAAATGCTGTATTACCTATAATTATGTTACCTTTAGTTCTTTATTCTCTGTTGCTTCCTGTAATTTCTGTATTGTATGCGAACGTTGGTAAATCTAAATAAATAAATAAATGTGCCCACTGCTGGTACACCTTTCTGTGTGCGGGAGCGGGCCGTAATTCACCACGCGTGTCCAGTGCAGGTTGGTAGAGGTCACATGATTCGGAATCTTTAGTTCTAGGACATGCCGGTTCCCTTACGATGTTTTACTTCTCCGTCTGTGAGCAGTGGTGATGAAATTATTTACACAAAGTAAAGCGCCTGCCTGGGTTGGAACCCATGACCTGAACTCATAAGACGGAGTCGTTACCACTGGGCCACCACTTTTCAGGAGGGTTATCATCGTTCCTACGTATTTACCTTTAGGTACTGTTTATTCAATTAATTAATTGTCGCTTTCTAGAATTATAATTTCTTCTCTCTTATTGCCACAAAAACCAAGGTTGGTACCAGGGCTTATAGGAAGATTTTGAAGGAAATTTCTAATCCATTACTTCATAAGTTTGAAACGTTCGTCTGCTCAACAACGTACAAAAAGCAATGAATGTTGATGAATTGTCAAAATGAAAGGCAATGCTTTAGCTTTGTAAGTGTGTAATGAAATCCCCCGCCTGGTTATATTAGAAAACATGTGTACGACTTAGCTATTAAAATAAATAAAATCATTGTTATGTTTGACTTCGCTCACTATCGTTATAACTGAGTTTAAAAAAAGCCAAAACAATGATTTCTAATCTCTAAAATAAAGTTACATTTAACGCATTTTACTGAATTGCGGTCGTTTAAGGGAACGTCCCTTCCTAATGAATATTGGTTTCCAATATTTGCTGGCATCTGGAGAAGGCCCGTTAACATCAAATAAAAATCCAATTGCGTGATGGCCCGCCCCTAATTTATAAAAACGCTGATATAAAAAAAACGGCAATCATTTTGGCTCTTTGCCTCAAGATCAAATACTTAGGTATATAGGGCTATTAAAATTCGTAGAAAATATACTTACCTTAATGTTATTTTTGACTAAAAGGTTTTTATCTTGATATTATAATGGTACGTTTAGACTACGACACTATACACGGTACATTCAGTGTATACATCGAGTGTCTCTGTATGAACACGAGTGTCTCTAATTGCAAAATTTATTGTGACACGATAATTAGTGTCGCATTAGCCGCTGTGTGAACACGTTGTGTCCAAGTGTCTAGTGTAGTTGAAACGTTTTCGAACAGGTTTGACATTTTCAATACACCGCACCGCGTTGCGTCACAAATGAGTTTTACGTGGAGCAAGGAGCATATTTATAGAAGGGCTACCTGAGCTTTGGAATGTTTTATCCAGTGATTATAAAAATAGAGTACATAATACAATAAATTAATTTATTCACGTACCTGATGCTAAAAATCTCAATGTTAGTGCCAATCGTTCACCTGGAGTGATAGACGATTTCATTCTCATATCTTTTTTTTTATTGAAAGAGAAACTTTTTGTAATAAATCTTCATATATCATTCGACAGAAGTTTTCATAACCTTGATGATTTTCTGTGCGTAAATCAAAACCAAAATCTACAATGATACCAAAATACTTAAAATTAACCAACTTTATACACTTAAAACATGCATCCTAATAGGTACATAAAATCATAACACAAGACACACATTCCCAACTTAACTTTAAAAAGAAAACTTACACATATAACGCAAGACGACGAGACAAAATAGAATTAAGAAAACCTAGAACTAACTATGGTAGGAAAAATATACTATATGAGGGAGCAAAACTTTACAATGAAATACCTGATGATGTGTTTAACAGTAACAGATGTCATACATATAAGAAAGCCCTAGAAGAATACATAAGGACGAAGTACTAACACCTGAATGTCACCAATTTTTTTTTTTTTTATTGTTGTTGTTTTGTATAACTGTATGTGATCAGTGATCACAGAGACTGTATCTACTTTTTTATATATTTTCTATACATTTCTCATTATGTAAGTGAACCGTTATGTTCTTTTTTTGAGAAATAAATGTCTTTAAACCGAACTCATTCAGCAAATTGTAAGCTCCTAATTCTTGCCTTTTGTAGGTGGTGTAGGTACCCAAATACTTCTTTTGCGTAGACCTTTTTTATGATTTTTTATCAGTATCACAATAATAGCAATAGCGGCTGCACGACGTTCATCAATGCTGATCAAGCATCACTAACTAGTATTAGGTACCGACTGCTTAGGGCTGCAGAAGCGCTTCTGAAGTCATTATAATATTTCTATAATGAATGGCTGTGTTTTTCTGTTAAAATATAGAAATCCAACCGACTGCTTAGGGCTGCAGAAGCGCTTCTGAAGTCATTATAATATTTCTATAACAAATGGCTGTGTTTTTCTGTTAAAATATAGAAATCCAACTTGCAGCCTAAGCAGTCGGTAATAACTAGTTTTCGTGTGAACAGCTCGGACACAATTTCCGTACACTTACAAATAGACACTACTCAGACACAAAAGATCCGTACAAGTGTAAACAGTACAGACATTAATGTCTGACATTTATGTCGGAATTCTGTCGTAGTCTAAACGTACCTTTATGCAAGTCGTATACCTAACTGCTCGACCATGACAATTTAAGTTTCACAACGCCTTTATTTCGTTGCAGTAAGTGCGGTTTTCATACTTCAAGAGTTACTACTGATAGCGTAGAGATCGTAGCACTGAGCTACGCCGTAGCACAGAGCTACGTTAGTAGCACGACGCGTAGCACGATTTGCGCACCGATAAGTGGAGGTGGCTGTGCCTTTGAATTTCTATTTGGGTTCTGTATTCAAAGGGTGTCAATGATGCCCTATTACTACGTATACATTAAGTACACGATATGTAAATCGTTTCGTGCTGCATGAAACTTTTTTTCAAAATTGTAATGGAAACACGACGTGAAACTAGTGGCCCAACGTAAACGTTAGGATCTTTTCGATAAATCTTCGATGCTAACGAGGCCATAAAGTCTGCGATACTGTTAATTTTACGACACATAATTATACTTAATAACAATTATTATTATTTATTCATCACAAAAAAATAAATAAATTACATTAATAGAAAAATTAAATTAAATAAATAAAAATTAAATTAAATCACATTGCAAGGTCATAAAATAAAAATAAACAAAAAACAAAATGAATAGATAGAAATTAACAGACAGATTAATTATAATTTTCTGACCGGCATTGGAACAGCAACATGCCTGTCACAACCATGCCGGATATAAGGGCAGTCCAGCCTGTTGGCAATCATTGCCAGGATGGTATTGGGGCTGGCCCGCATCCGGCGCACCAGAGACGCCTACCGCTTGCGCATAGAAGCGTGGAAACAATCAGTGCGCGCAATCGCGAACATCCCTGATGCGCTACAGAAACGGGGCAGCCCCAACACCGCCCTGAACGCGTTGTTGTACTGGACACGAAGGGCACTGTATGCCCTTTCAGTATAGTCAACCCACAGGCTGCACGTGTACAAGGATGTGCAGTACGCTCTGAAAAGCGTAACCTTAACACTAGCAGTACAACGCAACATAACACCAAGCCAATATTCCTAGTCTATTCAAACTTATGTTTCAAATTAATATTAGTTCAAGTTAAAAAAATAACATCAACTTTATTTTTATAGTAATTAAGTTGATTTCAGAGTGACTAGCACTATTGAAAAAGTTATAAAAATGCTTCAAGTTGTAGCGTAAACTGTACTTTATTGTGTAGGATTTAAAGTTTTTTTGTCCATAAACTCATATTTGTTTACAATTTTGGCAAATATATCGCGAATGCAGATTAGAAGGATTAGGCAGAGGCGTAATACACATTTCGCCAGTTATGTTTACCTAGCTTTTGCCTGCGGCTTCACCCGCATGCAAGTCGGAAATTATCCTACGGGAACATACTACCGGAATAAAAACAATCATGTGATAAACAACTGTGTGCCAAGTTTCATCCAAATCCGTTCAGCCGTTTTTGTGTGATTGAGTAACAAACATCCAAATATACAAACTTTCACTTTATAATATTATAATAGAATATTTGGATTTCCATTCCTAAGAGCCATCACCCGGGCACAGTGAAAATTTGGTTTTACGGTTATAAAAATACAGCCCTATGACAGACAAGCAGACAGCGTAGGCTTAATAATTTGACACCTTTTGTGCACGGAACCCTAAAAAAACTGCTAAAACATTTCAAAGTTCGTACTTTCTATTCTCTGATGAAAATGAATGAGGCAGCGTTATCAGTAGGCAGCCATCATGTTGAAGGTGAAGGGCGATGCCTGATACCAGGCAGTGTTGATCATTTATCTAATGATTGATGGCTTGACGTACAATGCTAACTCACCTTTTGTGCGACGTCACGGGGTCAACGGGGAATCCATTTTTATTATCGCATGCGACAGAAAGAAACGATTTGTAACATTGTTTTATACTTTGCGAGCGCTTGTAAAATACGCGCAACCTGTAGCCTTCAGCACAATCGATGGTTGAAAGGCTAATTGGTCTAAGCGCCATTTTTTGCAATATTACTCAAAATTGCAAAAATGTCGCTTATATACATATATGATTCTAGACCCCTAGAGTAGAAAATTCATGTCAGTCATTAAAAACAAAAATTTGCAGTTTCATATAAAAGTAATTAAAATAAGACATTTATTTGAATACTTGCTGCGCCCCGCGGTTTCACCCGCGTAAATGTCGATCCCGTGGGAATATCGGGATAAAAAGTAGGCAATATCTTAATTCAGGGTGTCAGCTACCTCCATACAAATTTTTATCAAAATTGGTCCAGCCGTTTCAGCGTGAAGAAGTAACAAACATATAAACACACACACACACACACACTCGCAAACTTTCGCCTTTATAATATTAGTGTGATAATTTTTGTTTCATGACGTAGGAACTGTGTACAAGTGCTTATTTTAACTTAGATAGCACACGTGCAATTTTTCTTTATAAACTGATTTGTTTCTGCCTGCGACTTAGTCCGCCTGTATAAAACACCCTTTCATCCTATGGCACTTGAGCAGTGGTGGCCCAGTGGTAATGGTCGCGACTTACGAGTTGTAGATCTTAGGTTCGAACCCAGACAGGCGCTTTACTTTGTATAAATTATTTCATCACCACTGCTCTCAAAACGGTGAGGGAAAACATCGTGAGGAAACCGGCATGTCCTAGAACCAAAAATTCGAAGACATGTGACATCTACCAACCCGCACTGGGCATCGTTTTGAGATCAGTGGTGATGAAATAATTCACACAAAGTAAAGATCCTGTTTGGGTTCAGCTCCCTCTACTGATCCCTTAACAAACAAACATAGAGGTATGGTAAAATACCTCTACAATATCAGTTTAGAATCATTTCTCCAATTATAAGCTAGCGCAAACAAACAGAGAGAAACTGTGCATTATAATGTTGTAATCCTTAGCGTATCCATTTCCGTACTATCCATCATTATAGGAATATTTCGGGGAAGAGCCGTAATATGCCTACGGTTCAGTAAATACGATTACAGTCAGGTACAACCGACCGTGCCTGTGCCTCGGTGTGCATAGGGTTGCCAGTTGAAAGCAACATAATTGTTATTTAAATTGTTTTTACTATTTTAACACTTGTTTTTATTTTGATGCTTTTTTTTATTCCTAGCTCTGAAATCAAGGAATTCATACGTATTTATACTATTTCTATGTGAATAGATGATTTAGATGTATATTTATTTATAAACGTTTTAATAACAACAGCAATAGTTATTTCATATTATATTTTTTCTAACAGTTATTCTCGCTGTTTTTATTTTATTCATCCTATACATTTACATCCATGTATTTTAATACAGATAAATATTTAAGTTGTGTTAAAAAACAAAACTAGAATATATTCATTTGATTCATTATAACTTTGCTGTATGTCAATGAGTCATACTGAAGAGTATTATTCTATTCTATTATTGGTTGTATTGTCGAGGAAAATAATTGCTGTAGTGTCCCGATTGTAGGTACAGTCAACAAAAAAGATAAGTATGCAGGATCGTCGGATATAGTTGAAGTTTGTAAGAAACTGATGGATGTTCTTGAATAAAATTTTATTTTATTAATACAAAACAAACAGCTCATTTATCAAATTAAATTTCAGTCAACACCATCCATCGGTTTCTTACTAAACTTCATCTATAGCCGAAGATCCTGCATACTTATCTCTTTTGTTGACTGTACATCAGTACATGGCAACCCTATCGTAAATTAACACCATCATAATGCTACAAAAGCGGTGGCACATCCGAGGTGCAAACAGTACCGGGTTCTAATTTAAATTCATACACTCTGTATTTTCCTCGCCCGCGCCTGAACTGCCTTTACTCGAAGATAATTTAATTTTCTTCAGACATACTTACACTTTTTTTCGAAAGTTCGAAGACATGTGGCATCTACCAACCCACACTGGGCCCGCATAGTAGATTACGGCCCACTCCCTCTCACAGAGACGAGGCCTGAGTCCCAGCAGTGGGAACAATATAGGCTGGTTCTGCTTATACACTTTTTGAACAGTGAGTTAAGAAAATGAATAGAAAATTGAATCTGACAGAGACTGGATTATAATTAAAAGGCCGAGCCTGCCTGTGTCCAGTTATTTATACTAGTGCATAACGTTTTAATTAATAACAAATTAAATGTAGGTATTCTCTTTGATCGGTTTTCAGAAAATGTTAGCTAAAGTCATTAGCAAGTTAGCGTATTTACTTGAGTAATGAGAAACAATACGTTGCGATTGTTAACCTATTATAATTTGCGTAAATTAAATACTCTAATTATTAACTTAAAAAATATACAAATTAATATATTTACATAAAATATACTATCCAGTTTCCGTTGAAAAATGTTTTATTAGTTTTCAATTAGAATAGTAGGTACGTTACGATACGTGTGACTTAAATGTGTGAGTAGTCCATTATTGCACGGCGAGAAATACTGCCCTGCATTAATAGACTACTTAAGTGACATGTATCGTATACTAATGTATAGTTCGTATAACCTACACCCGTACTTAAGTCACGCTTTTCTGTGTAAAAAATGGAACACTTAAGTCAATGCTATAAAATAAGTAATCACGTGCCTCGCAAAACTATAATAACATTTCGTTCTTTAGTAAAGTAGTAGCTTCGAATGTCGTCACGTTTTTCATTCTTTATTTTACCTTTAACCTCAAAAAAATCCCTTAAGTGATAAAAATAGCCTAGCTCATCGCTATGCCGCATCCGAGCACGCCCATTCATTATTGCCACATTTTTGAATCACCCATCCGCGGCAAACGAGATGGCGTCAAATCAATATTAATGGAATTTGGCTCAAAACGATGATAAGAAAAACGAGTTTGCCTAACGATACTGCAGGCTCGTTCAAACATTATTTCATTATGAAGGATGGCTGTTGTAACAATTTATATCCTTTGTAGGTAGGTAGGCACCTATAGCAAATATTTACCGGCTGAAGGTGAACTGTCACCATAATATGTACGGTGGACTTCCGAACACCATTATTATCTATACAAATAATAAAGCCGTATTCTTGAGGAAGGCTATAGGCTATTTAATATCACGCTAGGACCCTTAGGAGTTGAGCAAGAGTCTGAAAGAACACTAAGCGATAACGAAGTAATAACGCGGGTAGGCGATGCGATGCGACAGGGTGGGTCGGGGCAACATGAATTTCACGCAGACGAAGTCGCGGGCAGAAGCTAGTAAATAATAAATTACATTTATTTCTGTCAAATATTTTACACGTACCATACCTCCCTCCCTCCTCCTTCTCCTCTTTTACACCTCTACCAAATCCTTCGGGGAAACAAAGCGTGATGTTATGTTTTGTTTTAAACGTCAAATTACCCGGAGAAGAAACACCGATACACACTCAGAGGTCTCTTTTAAAGTCCAGACATTATCTAAGTGATGATTGTTGTAAAGAAATATACGCAATAGAATTAAAAGTAGTTTTATTTCTTACGGAGCAACCTAGTTGTCCATCTTGACAAGTACAGAGTATAGACCACAAGTGAGAGAGATAGCAAACTGCTACGTCACAATCTTTCTGTCTCTTTTTATTACATTGCAAGTACTACGTTCCGTTCAACACCCCCCCTCAATGTAATAAATAGGACTCACACAATATCATTGTTACCTTAGGCACTTACTTTAAATAACAAACTTTCTCAAAGAAATAATTAACAACTCAAATACTTTTTAAACACAAATCTTCTACTGAAACTAGTTAACTAATCATCTAGGTATTATACACAATGTAAATAGACATTTCATAAACCAATACCAAATCATATCAAAACTACCATACCACACATCTTAACAAACTTTAGTAAAAGATCTTTCTTTAAAGATTTCGTGAACATATCAGCTACTTGTTCTGTAGTACTTACATACTTTACATTTATCTTTTCTTTTAATATTAATTCTCTTACAAAATGAGTTTTAAGTTTTGCTTTACATTTATCCCCAGAAAATCAGAAATCAGACCTAAATCTTTCATTTCAAACTCCTTATTTAAAACTGACTTAAGCTCACATATTTGGCTTTCATTTGTCCCAAAAAGCAACAAATCATCAACATACACTATCAAATACATTTGTTGTTTACCATTACATTTTGAATAAAGACATGAGTCACACTGAGATCTTTTAAAACCTTCTTTAATCATTACAGAGTTAAACTTATCATTCCAATATTTTGGCGACTTCTTAAGTCCATACAAAGCCTTATTTAATTTTACAATATTTTTACCATCATTATAAGCTCCTTCAGGTAAGCTTATGTAAACATCTTCCCCAATTTCACCATACAAAAAAGCCCCAGTAACGTCCATCTGGTACACAGGTAGTTTTAGTTTTGTTGCTACTGCTAAAAACAATCTAAATGTTGCTAACTTCGCTACAGGCGCATAGATTTCACTTAGACTTAAAACATCATTCTGCTCGAATCCCCTAGCTACTAATCTAGCCTTATATTGTATAACACCATTATTTTTCTTTACTTTAAATACCCATTTGCTACTCACCACCTTTGTATTATCTGGCAATTCACACACATTCCACGTGTTATTATCTTTAAGAGTCTGTAGTTCCTTCTTTATTGCCTCTTTCCATTTACATGAATCTGGACTTTTCATAGCCTCTTCATACGTCTTAGGCTCATTATCCTCTAATGAAACATTGTTACATTCATAAAATAGGGTCTGCTTCCTCACACGAGTACCTCGCCTTGAACGTTCTCCATTATTACTTAATCCATTGGATTCATTATCACTTGGCACATACAAGCTATCATCGGAATCAGTCTGTAATATACTACTGTCTTCTTGATCACTAGCTTCTTGAGAGTTAGGGCTGCTTTCTCTGCTTTGCTCCTGTTCTTCGATACCCTCACTAGTAGATAGCTCCACAGGGAGTATAGTACCAGATCCACATACAGTCTTCGTGGTCTCACACTGATTTTCTTGCAGGAATACAATATCTCTTCTTAACTCAACATTATTTTTGTGTTCAAAATATATTCTATATCCCTTTGTTGTTTCTCCATACCCTACCATTATCCCTTTTTCTTCTTTTGGGTCCCACTTCCTTCTCTTTTCCTTAGGTATGTGAGTGAAAACAACAGTACCAAATACCTTCAATTGATGAATATCAAAGTTCCTGTTTGTCCATACTTCAAAAGGAGATTTTCCATCTACTTTACTCTTTCCAGTCCTATTGAGCACAAAAGCCGCCGTATTTATGGCCTCTGCCCATAGTTTTCTCGGTAAATTCTTTGCATGTAACATCGTCCTAGCAGCTTCAACTAGCGTTCTAATTTCTCTTTCCGCTTTACCGTTCTGCTCTGGAGTATATGGCACGGTGGTTTGATGAGTTATCCCGCGCCTTGAGAACATATCCTTCACCTCTCTGTTTACAAACTCTGTCCCATTGTCACTTCTGAAAATTTTAACCCTATTTCCAGTAACATTCTCAGCCTTGTTCAAGAAATCATCTATGCAGCTCTTGATTTCGTATTTATTTTTGACAAAATAAATATTCCTAAAGTTTGAGTAGTCATCTTTCAACAACACAAAATATTTCGACCCACCTAAGGACACTTCTTCCATCGGGCCACACGTATCAGCGTGTATTAATTCACATGCCTTTGTGCTAGTGTAATCACTTTTTGCGAATGGTAACCGATGAATTTTTCCTAATAAACAACTTTCACACTTTGGAATTGAAGTTTGTTTGGCGTCGATGTTGTTTTTCTGCAACACTTTCCTGACATAATCAAAGTTTTGATGAGCCAATTTTTCATGCCACACATTTAAGTCATTCAGCTCTGTTTGAGCAACATTTGCAGCTTTGCTTTTAAATCGCAAATCCATATAATAACCATTTCCGACTCGATTTGCAATCGCACAAATGTCATCATCTTTGTAAAATTTACAAGAGTTGTCATCTGTCATCATAACATAACCTTTTTCAATGGCACGATTGACCGAGAACAAATTCATTTTCAAATCAGGAACGAACAATACATTACTTATGGTAGTCTCAACCCATTCTTTTCCGTTTCGAACCTGTACCGCCATCTGTCCGCAGCCTAACACATTAATTGCCGCACCATTACCGACTATGACTGATTTTTGTGAAATTTCTGTAAAATGTGTAAACAATGCGCGATCACAACACATGTGCTCATCTGCACCAGAGTCCACCAGCCACTTAGATTCTTGATACAAATCATATGCTGTATTTGATATTACAAACGCATTACTTTTCTTACGGTTACTATTTTCCTTATTCTTCCTGAACCAACAGTGTGATTTATTATGTCCCGACTTCCCACAGTAAAAACATTTATTATTTACGTTTTCTTCACTGTTCTTTATATCATTTCTACACTCGCTCTGGAAATGTCCTATTTTACCGCATTTGAAACACTTTCCAATCTTTCTATTTTTCATCACAAAAGCAGACGATGAAGTTTGCTGTGATTCTTCATTCTTCTCCATTAACCTTTCTTCTTCCATTAGCAACCTGGCCACTAAATTATCCAAGGTTTGCTTGTCGTCAGGCGCTGATTCCCATGCAGAAATAAAATGTTTGAATTCTTCTGGCAGCGACATAAGTACTTTAGTTATAACAAACTTGTCAGAGATTTCTTCGCCCATTTGTTTCAGATTGTTCTGCAATTCTTGAATCTTTGACAGGAATACAGACATTGCAATACCTTTTTCATATCTATACTGGAAGAATCTTTGTTGAACAATGTGAATGCTGGTCTCAGTCTTTTGTTCATACACACTCTGTAACTTTCTCCACATTTCGGCTGAAGTCGAACAGGATATAATGTGTAACATGACATCTTCAGTCATTCTCGTGACTATTAAAGTCTGAGCTTTGGCGTCGTGGTTCTCCCAAGCAATTTCCTCCCCAGCTACTTCTGGTTTTATACGCCGGCCTTCCACTATATCCAGCCAACCTTGTCCACGCAACAGCACTTTGGTTTGGAATTTCCAAATATTCCAGTTCCTTGAACCTTCCAGCTTCAAAACATTTTGACTGCTGTCCATCTTGATCAAATTGATCAATACACCTCCCAAGATGCTCTTCCTTTTTCTTCCTTTACGTTATTTTCTTTACTTTGCCTTCCTGCACAACGTAGCGTAATGGCGTCGTTGCAGTTTTACCTCACCTCAATTTGCCGTTAATCAGAGTGCAGTTTTATATAATCATTCGAGGTATGTGTGTCTGGGCCCATAACCTGATGATTGTTGTAAAGAAATATACGCAATAGAATTAAAAGTAGTTTTATTTCTTACGGAGCAACCTAGTTGTCCATCTTGACAAGTACAGAGTATAGACCACAAGTGAGAGAGATAGCAAACTGCTACGTCACAATCTTTCTGTCTCTTTTTATTACATTGCATGTACTACGTTCCGTTCAACACTAAGTCAGATCTTATTATCAGGACCATGCAGATTATTGTCCGAAATAGTCTTTTGAGGAAAGTACCACACTGATTTAAGAAAGGAAGAACCGCATCATATCATATTAGACTTACGATGCAAATAACGAATGATGAACGAGTTAAATATTATGATAAAGTACAAAAGTACAACAGTGATCAACGTTTATATTTGTGCAGCGGGATAATTGCGCAACACACATAAAATGACAATTGATCGCAATTTCTTTCATTTTGACAGTTCACTCACGTTCGTTGCGTTGTTGACGTTGTTGAGGACATGGATTTATGATACCTATGAAGCAATAAATTAGAAATATCCTCGAATTGTGATTGAAAGTGTGTTACCCAATTTAGGTCCGGCCCGCTAATGGCGTAACAAAGTCAAAGCATTTATTTCAAATAGACACTTAGAAAGCACTTTTGAAGGTCAAAAATTACAATAAAATAGAATTTATTCTAGTCGTCCCTTCCAAAAGGTAGTTTTAATTTGCAGAAGAATGGGCAAGAATTTCCACCGTCACTCTTTTAAAATATATTGCAATATTTTGCATACTAATTATGCAAAATATTTATATTATTAATATATTATTATTACATGCATACATACATAATCAGCCTATAACGTTCCCACTTCTGGGACACAGGCTTCCTCTCTGTGAGAGGGAGTGGGCCGTAATCCACCACGCGGGCCCAGTGCGGGTAGTTAGGTGTCACATGTCTTCGAATTTTTGGTTCTAGGACATGCCGGTTTCCTCACGATGTTTTTCTTCACCGTTTTGAGAGCAGTGGTGATGAAATAATTTACACCAAGTAAAGAGCCTGCCAGGGTTCGAACCTACGACCTATTATCTCGTAAGTCGCGGTCGTTACCACTGGGCCACCACTACTCACATATTATTAATTAAGATTTTATGTGAAGACGATGCACCTAAAATAAAATAACTACCTATACCACAATAGGTAAAAGAATTAAAAATTAAACCATGACATATAAATTAGTTATCTGAAAGATACATGGTGCTCACATATTTACAAAGATGGTAAAAGTAGACGATTTTCATTAAAAAAATTAACAAGTAGGTAATTAGTCAAAATGAAATTTGAAAGTTTTTTTTTCACTTTCAATCACAATCAAAAAATCTCATGTGCGTGTGAACTGAGGGACCATACTGCTATTTCGCAAAATAAAAATAGTAGGATTTAGTAGTAGACTAAAAACAATTGTAGAACAAATCTGGGAATTTGTAAACAAATATATTAAAAACTACAGCCCTTAAAGTGCGGTCCCTCAGTCCTCCCAGACCATCAGCCAGATCTCGGAAAGTATCTGAAAAATTAAGTTATTATGACTACATACATTTAGTAAAGAATTTGTAAAGATATTTACTGAATACCAGACCACAAAGCATCAAAGATAAAAAAAGATATAACGACTAAACTGAGGTCCCTCAATCCACACAAGAAAGATAAATATTTTAGTGAATATTACCGAATCAAATAAAGAAAATCTTTCTTTTCTTACAAAAAGTTTTAGTAAGAGACTTAAAACATTTTGTAAAAAAAAAATGGAACAAAAATATCGACGCAATTTGAAGATAGTGAATATTAAAACTGGTCCCTCAATCCTCACCTCTACTGACACATGTGCTTGTCTAACTGCTAGACGAGAGGAATATCAGAGAGTCTAGTGTACTTAAGTTTTAGTAAAAAGTGTCTACTAAATAATAGGTATCTAAAATTTTGTATTTCTTACCTCTTAACTGAGATAATATTATTTTTTTAATCCTATGAAAACAGATAGAATAGTGTGACCACACAATGAAATAAAATGTAGACAGTACTATTATACTTCACATTTAATATAGCATTAGACGAAACGAAAACAAGGTTGTACGGTTACTTTAATGTTAGATTACATGGCATATGTGTATTTAATGAAAAAAGTAGATTACAATATGAACTAATCACATATACTAATACTTTTAATTAAGTAATTTGGATGTAGCTTATTAGAATGTAAGAATATTGGTTGGTCAGTACTTCCAATAATTTTGAGATTTTGATCATCATAACAAAAATAAATCCTCTATAAAAGCTTCTGTAACAGCATAATGCCAACAACACTCGGCTTCGCCTCGTATGATAAACCCACATTCCTGTTTTAATACCCTTTATTATACAACAGTTGAGCGTTTCTTTTATGATGATCAATATTTCAAAATTATTATAAGTACCTAATGACAAAAGTATTATAAAGTAAGTGATTAGTTAATTTTGTAATCTACTTTTTTATTAAATATGTATACGCCATGTAATCTAACATTAAATTAACCATACAACCTTGTTTTCGTATCGTCTAATGCTATATTAAAAGAAGTATAATAGTACTGTCTACGTTTTGTTTCATTGTGTGGTCACACTATTCTATCTATTTTCATAGGATTAAAAAAATAATATTATCTCAGATAAGAGGTAAGAAATACAAAATTTTAGATACCTATTATTTAGTAGACACTTTTTACTAAAACTTAAGTACACTAGACTCTCTGATATTCCTCTCGTCTAGCAGTTAGACAAGCACATGTGTCAGTAGAGGTGAGGATTGAGGGACCAGTTTTAATATTCACTATCTTCAAATTGCGTCGATATTTTTGTTCCATTTCTTTTTTACGAAATGTTTTAAGTCTCTTACTAAAACTTTATGTAGAAAAAGAAAGATTTTCTTTATTTGATTCGGTAATATTCACTGAAATATTTATCTTTCTTGTGTGGATTGAGGGACCACAGTTTAGTCGTTATATCTTCTTTTATCTTTGATGCTTTGTGGTCTGGTATTCAGTAAATATCTTTACAAATTCTTTACTAAATGTCTGTAGTCATAATAACTTAATTTTTCAGATACTTTCCGAGATCTGGCTGATGGTCTGGGAGGACTGAGGGACCGCACTTTAAGGGCTGTAGTTTTTAATATATTTGTTTACAAATTCCCAGATTTGTTCTACAATTGTTTTTAGTCTACTACTAAATCCTACTATTTTTTTTTGCGAAATAGCAGTTTGGTCCCTCAGTTCACACGCACATAAAATCTCGACATGAAAACTTACGTTTACTTTACCTAAGTTTTCACGGAGAGATTTTTACAGAAGAGATCGGCAGTTACGTGCTCCAAATATTATAGATATGTTTTGTTTTCATTCGAGATAAATGAACCAATGAATAAACCAATAAATAAACAAATTTTTCTTTCTATCTTTTTCTTTCTTGTCGTAAGGTTATCGTACACAAATTTGAAACAAGAAAATATCAAGCCATCGCACTTGACGCAAGTTATAGAGGTCAGAGGTAATTGCAAAGGCCCGTCACTTCCGATCGAACTGTCGTCGAGGTGTATCAGAGTCAATTAAGCCGTTTAATGAACACAAGTCGCCTGCAGTAACGTGACTTACGAGCAATTAATAATTGCCGGTGATGCCAATCTATAGATTGACTTGGTTTATTGGAGAAAAATGTATGTAGTTATTTATTTCAATTTATGTATTTATACAAGGTGTATAAAAGCGTACCTATGTATATAGTGTTTTTGGCAATAGCTCCATGTAAAATACAGGGGGCCTAAAAAGGCCACTTTGGCAGAATCATAAAAGGATAACATAATGGAGAGTTAACTGTTAAGTTAATCGTATCAAATCCAATCGTATCAAATTGGTGAAGCATTTTTCAGTAATTTTTTTTTGTCTGTGCTAAAATACCAATCATTCTAATCCAAATCCAATAACAAACTCTTTGATTGTACCTACGTAGTGCAGCGAAAAAAAGAAAAACACGGACTGTCTTCGCCATATTATAATTCATAATGTTATCCTTTTATGATTCTCCAAAGTGGCCTTTTTAGGCCCCCTGGTATTTAACCATAATAGATAATTATACACTTGAAATTTTCACAAAGTGTGTAGGTACTACTATGGCCAAAAAAGTTAAAAAATTAAGAGTTTTCTTGTATGTAGAATAGATTCTTTGTAGAATTTTTCGTCGTTATTTTTTTACTAAATAAAGTTTTTTTTTTAAATAGTGTTAAATATTGTACGGTGTACCGACGGAACGACGAATCAAACCGACGATCTGAGCCACTCATTCATCATTAGTAGATCTAGCCATCAATTTTTTTTTTTAAACCACTGCCATAGTAATTAACAAGTTAACACATTACTTATTAAGCGCACATCCCCAAACGCCGCGTCAACCTGTCAACGCCGCCGCCGCCGCCGTAA
This sequence comes from Oligia fasciuncula, assembly GCA_963082905.1. NCBI lineage: Eukaryota > Metazoa > Arthropoda > Insecta > Lepidoptera > Noctuidae > Oligia > Oligia fasciuncula. The sequence continues at coordinate 9,726,620 of OY720409.1, forward strand.
CAAAACCGCAACACGCCACATATACAATAATGTTATTGTACTTTATTCCACAAAACGTGATTCGTTATAAAATAAATACTATTTACAGAAACCTTCAAATAGTAAACTAATATTGAAAATGTATTTCAAATTCAAGCATCAAAATTTGTTTTTTTTTTTACTTTCCATGTTGATGTTTCAGATTGATTCCTGCAATAATTGGCAACGTTATACAAAAAAAACTTTGTAAAGTATTTTTTCGTATAACTTGATTTTCAAAACTTTTATTTTGGACTGTCAGTTTTCTAGATATTTGATCTAGATTATGTACAGTCACGAGCACCAATATGTCAACACTTGGCAACTTTAAATTACGATTTTTCCACGAAATAACGAATGCAACGTTGAAATACGACACTTTACATACTCACATCTATGGGTTCGAAAATACTATGGTCCTACTAATATAAAATTTCATTCAAAAATAAAGGAGAAAATCGCCTTTGAATAAAGCCAAATGTAGGTATACATACTTTTGCTCGTGACTGTACATACAACGTGCCGCTACAATGGCGACATTCACGGGTAGGGCTAGTGGCCAGTAATCATAAAACAACAACATAAAATAATTTGGAATTTGAAAACTACTGCCTGCGCCGCTCGCCGACATAGGACTGACAGAGTACTTTTTGATAGAATGAAAGTCTCTCTTTCCTTCAATACTCCTACCACAGACTAAGAAGAGAATTTGCACGTTATTCATTTAAATTTCATTGATGCGAGGTTATGATCCGTGACCTCGGCAAATGACCTCTGCGCTAAATTTCTTTAAGTACAGGTTGCTCCAAAATGCTACTCGTGTTTTAGAAAATTGTAAATAAATAATAACGTTTAATGAAATTAAAATAAATGGTCATAAAACGAAAACGCGGGAACCGTATACGTGTTTTAAATTAATGTCGACATTAAAACGGCGCGCTGTATAATCCTTTAGTCTATTATAATACTGAACATTATCTCCTAGTTTTAGATACTCGTATGTTGTACTAGCAGCGCCCCGTGGTTTCACCCGCGTAAGTTTCGATCCCGTTGGAATTTTGGGATAAAATGTATTCTATGTGTTAATCCAGGAAATGGTCTATCTATGTGCCAATTTTCATCCAAATCTGTTCAACGGTTTACACGTGATTGAGTTACAAACATCCAAACATCTTCACAAACTTTCACATTTATAATATTTATAGTAGGATTTCAGCCAAATAAATACCTGTGTATTGATAACCGTCGATTGATAATAAATTAATCAGCCTGTGTTGTCCCACTGCAGGGCAAAAGGCTTTTCTTTTTTCTACTCAACACGATCCTACGCCAATCTGGACCAATCCCGCCTACAAGCTAAGCCTCAAGCTCATCCCGCCATCTACGACTGGGTCTGCCGCGATGCCGTTAGACGTTCTCAGGAACCCATGTTGTGAGCCCACAATGCAATGCATCAGACAGACATGTCCGGCCCAGTCCCACTTGAGCTTTGCTGCTTTTTAGCTGACGTGGACGTTTTGTGTTTTGGAGCGCAGTATCGTTATCCATATCAGCACCCTAATTGCGTAACACACTATTACTCTCAATTTGAATCATTTTCAAGCATATTACTAATCCATTGCTCCATAAGTTCGAAAAATGTGTCTGCTCAACAACGTAAATCACGCAATGAATATTGTTGAACTGTCAAAATGAAACCCATTGCTACTGATAGTGTGTTACGCAATTACCCTGCCAGTCGATATGGCGAACTCCAAGGATACTGCGCTCCAACGTAAGTTTCATTGCACTCTCGTCTCCATTTTGGCCTCGCCTTCAGCTCGGGGGCCGTAATCCCACCTCGGGTGTAATGACATACTTTACTCACTAGCATCAAAATATTATATATATATCTATTCTGTCTTTCTTTCATAGTGTCAGCTATACGCTCATTGTACGTTACCATAATGCGACGTACGACAAACGGCGTGGCCTCTTAGGACACGCCAGTGTGTTTGCAACCTAAATCACAAATACCGACATAAGGCTGCAACCACACCCCGGCGACATGAGCCGTCAGGGAGCGACCGCAGACCACAACACAAGCCACACGACGCCACGCCAATGTGTTACAGTCAGGAAAATTAAAGTAAATTCATACGAACAACCACTTATCGCATACGTTACATATTGTTATGTATAGTCATTTTATTCCTGGTCTATTGCATCATCATCATCTTCCTGCCCTTGTCCCATTTTACTTTTATCCCAGGTTCATAGTATTCACATTAAATTATATCAAGCATGCATATGTACAGACGCCAGCACATCAAGCTACCCGAAACTGTCAAATTTTCCCAATCAACTTTGAACCTTATGCTTTAGCGATGAAGTTGAAAATCTGTTAAAGAAATTTGACAGATTGTAGTAGCTTGATGTGCTGGCGCCTGTACAAAATATTGTTAAACATTTTAAAAGTGTAAATATAACTATGAACTTTTCTTCCCATTCTCATCCATACGAAACTACATTTTTGAAGAGGTCACTAGAAACAGTTCTATTTTCTAGAAAATTTTGACGTTCAGAAGTGCCTTTTATGTGTCTTGAAATACATAAAATTATGATTTGAATATTAGTTATGTAGTGCAAAAGTAATGTTTCTGAGATAGTCTCATTATAGAATAGTTTGATATTACTAAGGTATCCGAATACTTAAGCATTATCGAGGGTTATTTAAGACTTAGTCAATAAATCTTCTGATTACAATACCGTAATATCACGATTTTAACAACAAAAAATATTTCAGCAGAAAAAAGTCCAAAGTTTTGCGACACGGCATACGTGCTACGATTAATCGCGTGCGATATATCTCTAAACGCAACTGAAACCCGAACATGCTCGAGCTATTTTTTACGGATATCGTCGTGCTGTTTCGCTCATTTTTCATTTTTGCAGGTGCGCATTTTATTTCAGTTAAATTTAGACGTTTCAAAATGTAAAGGGCAAAGGAAAAAAACGATTTTCCTGCAAGTAAAACAGCGTTTTGCCACCATCTGCTTCAAACAATTTTTATTTTTAGATAATAATATAGGTCCTTCAATTGCCCAAAAATCTCTTTTATCCTTTTCTTTCTCTCCATAATTATGGTCATTAACTCATAATCAGTAATGCATTTGTTAGCAAAACTCCATTTTTTTCAAAAAACATCAAATTCTTCCAATTCCTTTCTTTCCATTCCTTTCTCACTGTAGAACTGAACTACAGTTCTGTCTACCATACTTCGAAGAATAATGTCCGAAAGATAATGCCGTAGAAAGCCTTGTATCTTATTTAGAGTAACTAGGTATAGTCAACCTTGTAATAGCTTTACCATCCTAAGTTTGAATGTAACTTGCACGTCATAAAACAACAAGTTCTGTTTGACTACACTACTGTTGACAGAGTTGCGCTGTTGGTAAACATTTTTGTATTTTTTTTGTGAAATGTATTGAAAGAAGTTAGTCGATTTTGACCTCGCGGCAAAAAGTCCTATTACAGCCGACCTATTCTGTACAAATCACACCGAGAAAACTTAGGTGAAGTGAGCTGTTATTCCAACATATTATGCTAGGGATTGACACTATTGGCAGCTCACTTCAATTAAGGGTTCAAAGTAATTTTTTACAAAATAGCACGGCAGGTGGAATGACAGCTCACTTCAAAATGTCTTCACCTTAGTTTTCACGGTAAGATTCTTACAGGATAGACCGGTTGGTATATGTGATAGTTAGTACATATACAGTTAGATAGTTACAAACTCATTTTTTTATTATTTTAGTGTTAATTGTTGTCATAAGTGGTAAAGTAATTACAAGGTCGACTATACTACGATACAGTGAACTGATCCCTGCACCGGATGAAGGAAACCTTAACACTGTTGTCTCCGTACATTTAATCATGTGGCCACGGATGCACAAAAGATATACGAGGGTTGAATGAAATGCATTTTAGTTACGTATGAAACTGTAGTGATGCGGAAAAATATTATACTTTTAGGGTTTCATTTTTCCTGTTGAGGCACGGAACCCTAAGAATCTCATTAAAGAATCTCTTCGCCATCAAGATCTTTTTCTCAGAAACGGGTTAAGGCGAGTTTAGAAAAACTTTTTTGTCATGATTAGGTATATAACCCAAGGGTACCTATGCATCCGTCCGGGTTTTCCCCGGATTTGTCCTAATTTGGACGGCGCGGCGGCTAGGGCATTAAGGCGGATTTTTTATAAAATGTTCGGGATTTTTAAAGTTTTTGCCCGTCAACAATTTAGGTGATGGCAGCTTTATCTAAACCAAGTTTGTGAAGTTTCGCCAGCTAATCACTCAAACAATTAAGAAGAAAAAATCTCACTAGTTCGACGATTGAACTAAAGAATCGAACTAGTGAGAACAAACGAATATTTGTAGGACGGAATGAGCTATTCTTATATAATTCGTTCCGATGCTACGTCTACACTTTTTAATCTTCACTAAAGCTTTGGTTTACTTGAAAAGGGGTTCCATCATATTTCCACATTAAGTTGTCAACAAACGCTCTGTATTTGGACAGCCTTTATTGCGTGGGCGTTTACCACTGGCGGACGGACTAAGCGGTCCAGGCCGGACCCCTGGTCCCGGGGGGCCGAAATGTTTAGAATTACTTTTTAAGGCTTGTATTCATGCCAACGACCTTGTGCATTTGGGCGGAGCTAACTACCCCTCTCCGCGCCACTCCGCCACCCGCATGCACCCGCATTCCAACGCGTTGCCTAGCAACACGAGGCGCCCCGAACTGAATTCGTGGACGAGTGCGGGGATGATATAGACACGGACTTTAAACGATCGCATTTTTAATTTATTATATTAAAAAATATACATGTTTTTAAAAAGTAACAAAACCAAATCATTTTCGTTTGTATTGCAAAGCACTAGATATTTTTTTTATACTCTTTTGATAAAAAATGAAGGAGTAAAATGGTTTCATCTCAACGATTTGGAGGTGATTTGGTGGTTTTTTTTCTTAATAGGTGATATCGATAGAAAAATTATGGCTAAACCAAATTACGATTCATATCATGTAGATTACCAACTATTTTTTCAGATGTAATTTCTCTGTAATTTCCGGAGAAAAGCTGCTTCATCTGCACGCTGTTTTTAAGCTTTTTTGAAAGAGTAGCCTTAATCAAATCCCACAAATAAGTTCAGTAAGAAATGGTTGGAGGCCTAAGGGGCCATATGCAAAATACAATTGTAGGGTGCTACAATTTTAGAACTCTTTTTGCTCGCTCTTTTCAACAATGCTTTAATTGTAAGACTTTTCTGTGTATTTAAATCGACAAAGTAAGTCCTATTTCTATATGAATAGTCAAAAGAAAACCTAACCCACACAACCTGGTGTGCAAATTTTTTTGACTTCGCTTCGTTCTTGCAGCCTTAATTCTGTTCGTTAATTATGGTTTCTGCATAAGTCAATAAAGTAACCCCTATTTATGTATAAATGTGGAAATTTTTTGGAGCTTACATGTTCTTTTGAACATGTAAGCTCCATAAATCCTGATTCGACTGGAGACATATATCTTAGAAATAACTATATTAGCTCCAAACGTACATTTGCTAAACACACAATTGTAGAGGTACGGAAGGTATGGGCTGATATTCCAAAAATCGTAATCCGAGACATTGGATGTAACTGTAACGTTAATCAACATAGGTAATGGAAATTGGAATGCATCCCACGCAGGGTTACCATCCATCCGGATTTGTCAGACATGTCCCGCTTCTTGTCCCCATCCGAACTTTTTCCGGACTTTTGGACCTAGAGGAGTTTAGGAGATATATAAAAAATGATTAAAAAGTAAAATCCACACACATACACAACACACAGACCCAAGTTCTTTGAATCTAATTTACGTAGGTAGGTAATACGAACAAGGGAAGTATTTTCTTACGGGAACTTTCTAATCGCCATTTGATTTGTGAAACAATTTTCGGGCGCCCGTTCCGAATCATTTACCAACGTTTTTGTCGCGAACTCGCAAAGTGTGATGAGTTTTGGGTATTTGAATTGAATTTAATGGTTCATTTACCTACCTTGCAAAATGATTGAGAATTTACTACAAGTAAAATATGTTTTGATATGTTACACTGTCAAATTGAAATAGGAACGGCAGGACATTCACATACATAATATGTTGGTACTCGCAGGTGTACATACTACATACCCACGCCCAATTAAAACTACGATCATAAGCGTGTACTTAAATCATACTTATTTTAAACTAGCTTCTGCCCGCGACTTCGTCCGCGTGAAATTTCACCCTCCCCTCATTCACCCTCTTAGGGGTGGAATTTCGAAAAACCCTTTCTTAGTGGATACCTACTCTTCACAAATAACACACCCTCCAAATTTTATGTCTCTAGGACCCGCGGTTTAGGTTGTGCGTTGATATATCAGTCAGTCAGTCAGGACTTTGAATTATATATATATATAGATACTTTTCCGGGATAAAAAGTACCCAGTGTGGTGCCCAGGATATTAAAGAATAATTATACCAAGTTTCATCGTATTCGAACCGGTAGTTTTTGCGTGATGCCTGAACAAACAGACAGACAAAATTTTTTTAAATCACGTTTTTGGGTTCGGTGTCGGTCTAGTAACACCCTGCCATTTATTTTTTTAATATTTTCAATGTACAGAATTTTCACTTCTACAGATTTATTATAAGTATAGATATAGATTGTGTTTAAGTTAGATTATTAAAGTTTAGAGTTTGTTTTAGTAAAAAAATACTTTGATTAGTTTAAGCGAGTTATGTGACAGTATCATTAAATTAAGTAGGCATCTGAAAACACTGAATGTTTTCAGATGCCTACTTAATTGCTATTTGCTTGAACGTTACGCTACACTGAACCCATCGTTTCGAAGTTTGACAAAAAGGTAGTTTGATCAGACGAAAGATATAGGGAGGCTAATTTTCTACCCGGATAGTTGTATTAAACAAATCTGTAGGTAGGTAATACGCGCGGTAGGTTCACAGATCGGTGGGATTCCCCGGTGTTGCAGAGGTGGGTGCAGCTCCACTATGAATTTTAATTGTATTTAAGTATGGTAATTTGTGTCTTTATCCTACTAACACTAGAAGTTAAGTATAATTGTTACTAACCCTATGGACTCCTGTCTGAAATAAAAGTGGACTATTCTTTTCTAATCTAATACAAAATACACGCAGACGAAATGGCGGGCAACAGCTAGGTTACAATAAATAATTAGGTAGCTACCTATACCAAGTAAACATTAAATTACTTGATGTCGTTACAATGGTCCTTTCCAGATCAATTTAGGAAGGACTTCGGTGAAAAAGACCAAAAGGAGTCCAAATCAAAATTTTCCGAAACTCGTAATTCGAAATAACGAGTGCTTGGAAATCACATCAGGCTCTCAATTTAACTTTTAGCCGACCCTACTCACTTTTATTGTGGTAATTTATAACAAATTGGTGAACTAAATTTTGTTTGGTTTGAGAGGTTTTTTTATCGAGTTGTGAAATTAATGTAATTTTAATGATACCTATGTACGTAGGTATATAGATGGTGTAAAGGACATCGTTACACAAAGCTACATTTGTTGTAGACAAGTTCCTCAATATGCTGAAAAAAAACAGTGGCACTCCGGGAGTGCCGGACAGAAGTAAAAACAAAACACAAACAGAATACTTTGCCATCACTCACTGACATATCGGATATCATTAAAACCAAGTACATCCCGAGGACAACCGAACACATCCGAAGCGGGTATTTTTTTAATCGTCTTATAAACAAAACACGCGCGGTGTCGCTTACGGTAACAGTAGTGGCGCGAGTTCAATGGTTTTTTCCCATCTCAAAAAATACCCAACGTGCAATAAGAAGTTTTTACTTCAAAAATGTGTTGGAAAGTAATAAAAAGAAAACCATCTTACACTAATTTATTAAATAACTTAAGCATAATCAGCCTTTATCGTACCCACTACTGGGACAAAGTGACACACCTCTCTGTGAGAGGGAGTGGGCCATAATCCACCACCCAGGCCCAGAAAAGGTTGGTCGGCAGTGGTAAAGAAATTAAATACACAAAGTAAAGTGCCTGTCTGGGCTCGAAGTCGAACTCACGACCTATCACTCGTAAGTCGGAGCCGATACCACTGGGCCACCACTGCTCTTCAAGTAGTCGGTCAGCCAGAAAATATGAAGTTGTCCATTTAAAAGCGTAGTAGGTATAGAGAAGAACGGGGAAGAAACTCTTTGGACGTTTTAAGCCAACTATGTTCTTTAAGAGTAAACTGACCCCGGCGAACTTCGTACCGCATCAGAATCAATAAGAATTAATGTAAGTATGAGAAAATAAATTATTTTCATTGATTTTTTTTTTTCGCGAAATTTTCCCTTGTTTTAATAGTTATTCTGCTATTCTGAGACAAATCCAACAAATCATAAAAATCGGTTCAGCCGTTTTTGAGTTACTTATAAATGGTGATACTAACCCGACTATGTTTTATCTATATAGGTACCTAGATAGATAAATTATTTCAATGTAGATAATATTACGGTAACTTATCCTATTGCAGCAGCTAACAATGCTTTAGTATCTTTAAGGCTCCTTAAACAGGCGCGACACGCGATAAAATCGCGCGCGACAGAAAGCTACCGCAAGTCGCGCAACGAGCGGTGCCTTTGTGTCGCGCGCGATTATATCGCGTGTCGCGCCTGTTTGTAGGAGCCTTTATCTTACGAAGCGACGCGCGCTTTACCTATTTGTGGTTTCCAAGTGTGTACGTTCAGGAGCTCTCGGCACCGTCCGAGACAACAGCGAAGTCGGAAATGTGTGCTGTCGCTACTCGTCGTCACGTGTTGCTTGTACACTTGTTTTTTTTTTTATTTATTCAGCCTATACTGTCCCACTGCTGGGCAAAGGCCTCCCCCAAGTCCTTCCACTTCAGTACACTTGGTTACCACAAAAATACTGTAACATGTTAATATTATCATATTACACAACAGATTTACTAAAACTCCCATAAAACTGAAAATAATGAAGGAATACTAATTATTATAATCTCCGATGGAACAGCCAAATTCTCTTTTCTTTGTATCAACTAATGATCACTTTCATCAAAGAATAATAGCGCTCATTTTTATAACGTTACCAAAGAATAAAGCTAAAAATATCCTGTTACGGACACCGTACCAACAATGGTTACTCTTCCAAGGCTTTATCACAAGATCAGACCGGAATAAATCAAAGATAAAACCTCGTGTTCATGGTGAATAAAAGTTCAGCAACAGTAGCTCCCTAGGTGCCTAAACATTATTTTCACAACATCAAACGCTCCTGCAAGTAGTGTTTAGGTACAGCAACACTTCCTATCCGATGTATAAAGTCTGCGTTAAGAAAACTCAAACTCATACTCAAAGCATTTATTTCAAATAAACCAATTAGAGGCACTTTTGAATTGTCAAGGGGTCGGTCAGTCAGAGAGATGAAGCTAGTTGAAAGATATTTGACGAGGAAAATTGCAACTAACACACTACCAAGTAAGTACCAACATGTTTATCGACATCGTAAATCCCGTCCTTACCACACACGAAAACAAATTGTTACTAAACAGATGATTACGCTCGCCAACTGGCTACAAGAAAATATATTGCCTGCAATGCAAAAACAAGTACGGTCAACAAAACAAGTCACTTTTATATAATTGTCGTACAATATTAACACAAAATGTTATGTTGCTAGGCGCAAGTATTCTTTTAATTTGACTTCTGTTCCGATTTTAATAGAATAATAAATACATATTTAGTTCAATCATTAAGATTTAAAAACTGAAGCGTCAGTCGAATTTTGTTGCTAGCAGAACCTAGCTCGCAACAAAAACATGTTTGTTGAAACAATGCTACGCAACTTTTTTCTTGCCATGAATACGAGCCTTTAAGTTGAGCTGTGTTATACATACAGGAAGGTACTGAATAATATTTAAATACCTATACAAAATATTAATAACAGTTAACCATTACGGTTTTAACATCGGCCACAAGCTTTCCACTAAGCATTGTTTACGACTTTTATAGGCAATCTCTTGTATGCTGCTGGCTGAGGAATACATTTGACTGGTTTTGTTTAGAAACTCTTCAAAATCTGCAGAATTTATTGTGGCTGTGTCTTCAAATAACTTTCATCTGAAGTTCAGATAGGTAAGTATAAGATAACTGACGTTTTTGAATTCCTGTCAGTGATATCGTTAGTTCCACTTTTGGCCACTGGATCATATAAGTTTGTGGCGGCGACTTGGTGTTCGACCGCGGAAGACGGAACAGTCCCTACCACGTAAAAAACAAAATGGTGTTACAAATGACACTTCCTTGACTAGAATAAAAAATAAAGAATCTTCGTAAAGCTCTCCCTATTTTGTGAAGCAAATAAAAAGGACAAAAAATTAAAAATCATCAAAATTCTCGTTTAGCAGTTTAGAAACACACGACAAATCGTATCGACAGAATCGCGAACGCTCGCCCGTACCATACCGTTCGCACCTATTTTCGCGTCACACAATAGACACGACGCGAACAATGCGTCATTGTGCGTCTATCTCCGAGGACCAGGGCAGGCGTCGATACTCCACTGTTTGTAAAGCTATAGGATAGGGTCCCGACACAACACAGCATCACGGATAATTATATTCCCCGAAGAGTTAAGCAGCGCCAGCTATCTGAATATGGGCTTCTATTGAGATATGGAAAAACCAATTAACACAGCCCGATCTGCTTATTGACCCCAGGATCTCAGGGACCTGATTGGATCGCTGGGCCATATGTGTTTTCTCTGGACTGCGGGTTGGTGGATACAACATGACACATATGTCCTAGAATTAGGCTAAGTGCGCACCACGAAATTTAATCGTTGCGGAAAATAATCGATCTGTGATCTGTGAACAATACCAATATAGGTACTACAGTTTGCGCACTGCGGTAAATAATCACTTAAAAAAATATATTAGCGTTCGGGAATTTATTTCACATGAACATGCGATTAATAAAATCGCATCGCAGTGCGCGCTTAGCCTTATGTCCCACCCGATAGGTATGCCGATTTTCTTGCGATGTTTTCCTTCATCGTTTATAAAGTGAAATTAATTAATCTCCACTGCGTACCTAAACAATCTAAAACACCTGCCTACTGATAATTAGGGCCATACATTTACTACCTAATTATTTTCAAGCCAAAAATCTTTCGTAATAGGTATGCGTAGGTAGTACATATTGTTCAAATAATTAATGACCGACGTCACACGTCTACTTACAAAAGTCTTATGTTGAACTTTTTGATGTGTTCACAAAACGTTAAAAGCTATTTATCATGTTCCTAACACAAAATTATCTTAATATTGTGTGTGGGGTAAAGGACAATGGCGATTTTAGTACGGAAGGTGGCGTCTTTTTTTTTTGCGCGGCCATCAACCAAATCTTGTTTTTCTAGTACAGAATAGTGTAACAAACCAAACTTATTTGACATGCATATCTCTAAACTCAGTCCGAAACGAGATATAAGAGTTAGAAGTTTGTATGTATTTCTTAGCTTTGTAAGTAATTTTTGACTCCTAGCTGCAATTAAGTTACCACAAAATAGATAGCCGCTAAATGTTTTTAGACATTTGAATATTTGGTACACACTACAAACGACAAAAATGGCAGGTTTTGTGAAGTGAACTTGCTGGGAGTTTTGGTCCTTATCGACCCTAAAACTTCTTTTAAGCACGCTTGTTAGAAGTACATAATTATGGGTACTGGATTTCGCATCTCCGGCATGGAATTCTTCTTACCGCGTCCATGTCAATAGCATATAACGCATATATATTCGATATCCGTAATAGAACGTATACCTACAGAAGGCCTTCACCAGGTATCTGCGTTTCAGATGTTCTAGTTGCGATCGAGACACCAATGAAACAACAATGATATGGTTGAGTCTTTGAGGTTAACAGACTCAACCATTTCATTCGATGGAAATGTCCAACGGAATTTATAGGCTTAAGGAGGATCATACGATCTGCTCCGGGCCATTTTCCCGCTAGATGGCGCTGATGTCAAAATTTTTAGTTTATTTTGTTTTATGTGTAATTGGCACATTATTAAGTCGTAGGAGTAGTAGACGCGGTTATCGGACATTAGGTACTCTTTATTGTATTTGGTCATAACATTGCCTCAAAATCCACCCAATTCGACACATAATCCCCAAATAAAATCTGCCATTGAATACAGGTCGTTTACACACACAGACGTAAGAGTACTTCCAAACGCTTACAAGAATAGACTACTAGGTGGCGTGTATTTAAAAAATGCGCCACCTGCTACGATATTTATATGAAAAATGAAATGCGTTCCTTGCAAATATTATGAATACTGTGCCTGTGCGTAGTACTCACAACCGGCGTGCGTGTATGACCAGATTTTTTAGACTTAAGGTGGATTCTCGGACATGCGTTTCCGCGTATCCAGCTAAAGGTAGGCTTTCCTAGAAAAGCGGTGACCACCCACATAGCGTCCGCAATTTACGGGTCAATGACGTCACTGAAACGTTATGAAAGTAAGCTGGTGGGTTTTCCTAGAGAGCATTTTTGACACAGTAAAGTCAAACCCTGCTGCCCAAAGACTTAAATCGCTAGATTTTCCCTCACCGTACTTAGTCACGCGAAAAAGTGTCTATACTGATAAGCTCATTATTGTATAGCCTTTCCATGACAATCAAGTCAAGTCACTGCTTCATTGTGCGTCAGCAGAGGTGTCAAAACGAAACGAAACGCTAGTAATACTTACATTATAAGTCAATGGAAACGCGACTACCTTTTGACGCGGTAGGGCGTCACTACTCACTAGCGATTTATATCTTTGCCGCTGTCATAATTTTCATGATGCCGTTATGTGCGGTCTCCGCTTTTCTAGGAGACCCTAGCTTGATAATTATGGTATTGATAAAAACTTTTTTATCTGAATGGATCCAAAGGATCATTGGCACAAAGGGCTGAAATAAAAAAAAAACCGTAGTCTTGTCCGATGCAATAGTGCACATTGTAGTCTCGTCGCAGCCGTAGCTCCGAAGTGGATATGTAGACTTTATGACAAATTCATTCATTTCAGCCGAAATTAAGACATCAACTGCTGCATACCTACACTGAAAAAAAATTTTTTTCTTACTACAGCATATTAAAACTATTTCATTAAGACTTAGGTACTGACTTTATACAGTAAGAAGAAATGTTTGTAAAACAGTAAAAGACAAAACAGTAACTTTTAATGATTGAACATACTATTTACTGAAAAAACACCAAAAAAAAAAAGGAAAACCACCATTACTGTAATGTAATGGTTTGAACGTTATCACCAAATGAATAAAACAGTTAATTTTGTGACCTTTTAGCTACTTATAACGTTAAAGTTTACTGTCATGACGGTAACATTTTGCCTCAAGCTTTTAACTGTTTTCGGATCAGTAGATATAAAATACTGTTTTGAACATTAGCTTCTTAGGGAACTGTTTATAGCAGTTCAAATAAATGTTTTTCCATTTTTATTTACTGCTTATTTCTTTCAGTCAGTGTATATTTCTACCCCAAACGTGATCGTGAACGTCTTGAGACACTGCTGTATGAGGGACGAGAAGATATTGTGTAGCTTCCCGAACGCTGCCCAGCCGAGTCGGATTCAACAATTGACCTCTTTCTCGAAGTTGTACCTATCCTAACTGGACAGTTTGTCCTTGGTAAACATAATCTTCCACGACTTCGAGTGTAGCGTCTCCCATCTTTAAGAGAGTGGGTGTTACCTACATGGGCATTTGACATAATAATTATAATATAATCCACAATACCAGCAACATTGACATATTTGCAGACACTTTTTACCAATTCCGTAAAAAACTTATGATCCTCAACTGTTCATAACATTTGATCACGTTTATTGCAGTAGGTAGTCTTTGTATACCTAATAATCGGGTTCCTTCTATCTGGCAGAATATTGATGCTCCGAAATTTATTTGGCATATCACACTTGGCATAATCTTCTTTGAAGGAATATTTTTAAGGCATAAAAATTATTTAACATAATTATTGTTTGGCTGAATGTTTACAATTATGTCACTTTGAAATACTTAGGTAGGTAATTCTTTTAATTTGTATGTATTTTTTATTTAAGGCTAAGCTGTGTACTTCTATAAGTGACAAATATTAATAGATAATAAGTTATTTTATATAATGATTATGTTATTAGCGAACAAGTCGTTGGAGAACCTACCTACCTTTAAATAAATAAATAAATAAACAAACAATGAATACAACTAGATGTCAAAGGGAGTCCTTGTAAGGATCTCTTCGACATCTTACAACAGATAATCTCATCAGAATCCGCTTTGTTAGCCCTCACGATAATTAAATCGAAATCCCTTATTAGTCCAATTAATTATTTTACAAACAAGGGTCGCCTACGCAGACTGTTTACTAATGTATGGTTTTTGTTCACAGAGAATAAATTAATTCTAGATTTGTGCCTACTAGCTATTGACAACTAAGAAGAAAAAAAACTTGTAAAGAATAATCCCATTTAGTAGGTAGGTATCTACCTATATATAGGTTAGGTAAGGAACATTAAGGAAGGTCAACCACAGCGACTTTTTGCAGCTATTCAGTAGCGATACAGTCGCAAAAACACCGCAATATAGTTGCGATGCTGCAGCTGTCGCTGGTCGTATACCTACGTTCATCCATTACGATTTTTCATCGTGACTATCGCGATGCAGCATCTACGAAGTCCCGATTCAGCATCGATACAGTTGCGATGCAGCATCGATCCAGTCATACGCTGTAGTGACTTACCTGTGAATGGCTGTGGACGCTACAGTTGTAAGATGGACTCGATTGAGAAAACGTTTCTCGCCCGGTCTTTGTTGCTGTTTATAGGGAAGCAGCCACAGCGTAGGCGTGGGCAACGTAAATATTGGGCGCACCTCGATATCCGTTGGCGCACCCATATAATAAATAAAGAAAACGTACGTGGTGGACATTACGGTTCAAAAACTAGTAAAGTAGGTACCTGCTTACAAAGAAAAAAATGTAGAAAATGCTAGAGAACGCCATATTCAATATTTCGCGCTAATGTCGATCGAAACAGTCGTGCGTTTGCATCGATGCAAAAGCGATACTGTATCACTACTGAATCGCTTCTGTCGCGCGTTGCAAATGCGACAAATGGCCAATCTTAGAGATGCAGTCGCGCGTTGACCGAAACGCGCTACTGAATCACTGCAACCCCCCTCCCCCCCCCCAACTGGTTTTTTAGAGTTTTAGAAACCTTACTTTTTTCAAATTATTGAAGTGATTTAGTTACGTAGATCTCGTTATTAAAAGATAAAATCACTTCAAATTTCCGTTGCTTCCTAACCTTTTCCTTTAGGAAGTGAAAGGAAGTGAAAGAAAGTCATTAACTCTTCAATTCCCAGTGTCACTGAAGACAGAAGTTTTTTATTTTTTTTACTACCAGGGCAATTTTATTTTTTATTTATACCACAAGGCAACTTTATTTTTTATTTATACAACTATTGTAACAAAGCCAAATTAGTGACACTTTTTATTTTCTTTTTCCGGCAACGCTAGCCATACTTCATTTATCAAAAACATTCGGTTGTTTCGCGCGTAATTAGAGCAGTGTGAGTTTGTGTGATTTCTTGCGACAAAAAGAGGAATAAAAATGTCCAGAGTATTTTTTTTTCTTCTTACATGTAATAAATAAATGTACCTATATGCTAAAATAAAAACGTATTTTACGATCAAAATAACTTATAGCATCATTCTACAACGTTATAAATAAGCCGTGGCACCTGTGTGTGGGTGACACTGGGCAATATAATAAGTAACTCTATTCTTCTAAATTCATTCTAAGCAATAACTTACTGTTAGTTACATTTGATCTTATTTTTATGTAGTGACTGCTCTCAACGAAGATGCGGACTTTGTCAGCAACGCACTAGAAAAATATGTGCCAAATGCAATATCGGTTTGCATCTAAAGTGTTGGTACACCTTTCACAATAAATAAGTGTTCTATTTTTTAAGTGTTTTATTTTAATATTATTATAATAACTGACGTTTTATTCCTACCGAAAGAATAGGTAATAGAAATCGCATGTGTCTTAACTTTACACAATACCCAGTGTCACCTGTAGCTACCCCAAATAAATTTAAAAAAAAAACTACCCCCCGGTAGTTTTTTTTTTGGGACGTTGTAACATACTGTAGACGTAACCTTGGGACGCGGGACGCATGAGTGGCTAATACATATTTTTGTCGTTACCAAATGTATCTAAGCTAATTTAATAAAAATATATAGTAAATAAATTATTAATTTGGACATGGGAATTGAAAAGTTAACTTATTCTTATTCTTTGATTTCGAATTTAGTCATAATCGTTGGTTATTCCGTTTATCCCCAAAAAATCTACCTCAAGGTGGATACGCGGAGACGCATGTCCGAGAATCCACCTTATCCTATAAATTCCGTTTACTCAACTAGGCCTAGGGTGGATTCTCGGACATGCGTGTCCGCATATCCACCTTGAGGTAGATTTTTTTTTTTAGAAAAGCTGTGACCGCCCTCATAGCGTCCGCAATTTAAGGGCCAATGACGTCACTGAAACGTTATCATGAAAGTAAGCTGGTGGGTTTTCCCAGAGAGCGTTTTTGACACAGTAAAGTCAAACCCTGCTGTCAAGTCTTTACCTACTTAAATCGCTAGATTTGCCCTCACCGTAGATAGTCACGCCAATATTTTCCATACTGATAAGGGGGCCTAAAAAGGCCACTTTTGCAGAATCATAAAAGGAATTCATCAAATCATTATAAATCATAATAGACAGTTAACTGTTAAGTTAAACGTATCAAATCCCATTGGGAAGGATTTTTCAGTTATTTTTTTATTGTCTGTGCTTAAATACCAATCCAAATCCAATCCCAATCTCTTGCAACGAAAAAAAGCAAAATACGTTTTTTGCAGAATCATAAAAGGAATTCATCAAATCATTATAAATCATAATAGACAGTTAACTGTTAAGTTAATCGTATCAAATCCCATTGGGAAGGATTTTTCAGTTATTTTTTTATTGTCTGTGCTTAAATACCAATCCAAATCCAATCCCAATCTCTTGCAACGAAAAAAAGCAAAATACGTTTATGATTCTGCCAAAGTGGCCTTTTTAGGCCCCAAGTTCATTGTTTAGCGTTTTCATGAAAATTACCTAAATCAAGTAGCTTCATGACACACAGTCAGAGATGTCAAAACGAAACTGAAACGCGACTATCCTTTGGCGCAGTAGGGTGAATCTAACGATTTAAATATAAAATAAATAAAATATAAAGTACAGTTCGTCGTGGTGGCCCGTCATTATCTGATCCGCTTCTTACGCCTCAAGTTGCGAGTTCAAACCCAGCAAATACCAATATGACTTTTCAGAGTTATAAGTAGGTACTTTCCAAGTCGCTTATCCTTAGACACCACAGCCCTGGACTTCCAATTCCGGTCTGAAATTACCAAACCGCAGTGAGCAAGCGCGGTGAACCGTCCGTTCCCTCTCTATATGAGAAGTTGCCTGTCGCCAAATAAGTGTTATTCTTTCTTTTCTTTCCTTAGCCCGGCTTACCCGGGACATGACTTAGGCAAAAATACGTTTTAAAGAAGCTCGCGGTCTATTGATGTTAATAATATGTCACGATGGGCGGACCGCGGCGGCGCGCGGGTTGCGTAAAGCTAAATATAGTAGCTGTGGGCCGCCGCGGCTTAGCCAGTTGATTGGGCAACCGGGTCGGGGGTACTGTGCCCGTGCGATGTAGTTTAATATACCTACCTACGTCAAGTAATATAGGTTGTGAGTCGGAGAAAAACACCTTTAACCGGTTTAATGTCGTAAATACTGAAACAATTAAGAAGCCATTATTTCTCGCGTGAATCCACGTTTCCCGATACGAAGGGTTCAAGAGCTCATCGATTCCTGCCCCGTAGTACCTAAAACTTATATACATGTATAGGTATAGGTATCATTTTAAGCCTGTTAGCTTATAAGTATTATACAAATATTATCTTGAATGAAAATTAATTTATTCACTGACAGTGACAGACAACGCAGTGTCACTGACTCTGGCAGAGCCACCATCAGGGATTTTAATTTTGATAGCACAAAAAATTAGTCGCTAATTAGTCGAAATTTGTCACCAAATATCAGAATTTGTCGGTTACTGGTTCAAAAGTTATAAGAGTTTATAGGTGGCCGATCTGGAGAGAGTTTCCCCAGCAGGGCCACATTTATATCTCAAAAACTAGGGCACCTAGCGAAGATCTGTTTTCTCCCATATTTAGTCGCCAATTAGTCGGGATCAGTCGCCAAGTCACAGATTTAATCGGGTCTTAGTTTAGGACATATAATGAGTTCAATTAGTAAGGTATAGCCCAAGAGCTAGTCGAAGTTTTTTCGTGAACTATTCGATCTAGCTCTTGGACTATACCTATACATATAAACCTTAATATCTTTTGAACCAGTGACCGACAAATTCTGATATTTGGCGACTGATTCCGACTAATTGGCGACAGAATAACCAAATCTATCGATTTAATACGGTTTTGGTCGTAAACCGGTGAGGCAAAAATGTTGGTCATGCGCTCTCGTACTAGTCTCACTGCACTGGGTCCAGGGCCCCAATTCTGTATTATTCCCAGCGAAATCTTACACGTGCAAACCACGTCCATGTCTTGTCTTCTTAACGGCAAGGAATCGAAATGTCAACCGTAACGGACAACATGTATTTTGACAGTTCAAACCACGCCATCACTGACCTCCTTGTATAATACCGGTCAGGGGGCTTACCATCACTTCTTAAAGCAGGGCAGAAGTTGAACTGCACTACTTTTTTGTATGACGTCTTAGTATAAAAAAGTAGTGCAGTTCAACTTCTGCCCTGCTTTAAGAGGTGATGGTAAGCCCCCTGTGCACGCTATGCATTGTGTCATAGAGAATACAATAGCAGTTGTCAATTGACGTGATTTCGAAGCAAGGGCCAATATTATAAGTAACGTTATAGGTATCAATAAAATTTACCCTAATCCGCTGGTAATAACGTTACAGGTAAACGTTACAGATTCATTTGTAACGTTATTCTTAAGGGGCCGGCGGAGCATGCGTTCTTCATACAAACGTAATACCAAAATAATTTGTAAATCAAACATATTATTAAGGTAGTGTGTATTTATTCCGATTGGATTACAGAATATCTAGGTTAAAAAATACATATTTTGAATGGACACTGATTTAAAGACGAGTTATAAGAAAAATAAGTTTTCTATAGAAATTTAAAATTCCTCATATCTCGTCTTTATATCAGAGTCCTTTCAAAATATATATTTGGGAACCTAGATATTCTGTAATCCAATCGGAATAAATACACACTACCTTAAGAATATGTTTGATTTACAAATTATTTTGGTATTACGTTTGTTTGAAGTACGCATTTGCATGCGTAGTTCGCTGGCCCCTTAAGAACTTTCCCGCTGACCACCGCCTAAGTCGCGTCGTCGCCCGGTCGCCCCACGGGACAAGCCACCGCTGTATTCGTTTGAGTTTCGAAATGAATAACGTTATTATATCGTTATACTAGGTAATAGGTAATACGGGCTGGTTTACGCAACTCCACGACAATGCGCGTATTTTGCGTACGGTATCGTTATACTAATAACGATATATTAATAATATTGTTAGTGAACAGTTTAAGATTTCGTTCCGTTTGTCAGTATCGTTATAGCCAACGAATTAATTTTGTTACGATCCTGGTGGAACGGTACAAATTTATCGGTACCGGAACTACGCGTAACGTTATTTTGAGTAACGTTTCAAGTCCCTGTCTGGAACTACCAGTTGGATTTGAAAATTTATTTTTGCATTTGATAGCCTATTTCTTGAGGAAGGTTGTATGCTGTTTGACATCACGCTGCGACCCTTAGGAGACGAGCAAAAAGAAAAAAATAATCTGAAAGTACGCTAAGCGTAAACGACGTAATAGCGCGGGCGCGTGACTCGATGCGACTCGGTGGGTCAAAACACGCGACCGTAGTCGTGGGTAGAAGCTAGTATAGGATATAACGGAAGATTAATGCCAACAATTTCAAGAAAAAATATCAAAATTCCACGTGATATTTTAACGTTTAACACAGAAAAACTAAAACACAATAAAATACATAATATATCATTTATTTAAAAACAACCACGGGATTCAACAGGAAATTTAAAATATACTTTGTAGACACAACACAATCATTTACAATAGTTTTACATAGTTCTGAGAATTTAGATACAGAGGGCGCTTTTGACCTGACCGTACCTTGAGCCTCCTTGCATTCTAGGCAGTTTATTTCATATCCTTTAATGTTTAGGTCCTTAGTGCCAATATTATAAGGTACATTTTCGTTTGACAGCACGCCTTTGAATCGTATCTTGTCATCGGCGCGTAACATTCTGGTGAAGTTACTGAAGCAGTGGTCGAAGACTATCGATATTTCGGAATGGCGTTTTAGTAAACCACCGCTCGCTTCCATTACAACTTTAATTTCATATGTGTATCTGAAAAGAAGTAAGTAAATTATAAATATACCTAAGTAAATCTATACTATAATAAACTATAAATAAACAATTTCATCACGACATGCGACAGTATTCTAAATTCCTTTAATTTTACGTTATTTTAATATAATAGCATAAATTGTTAATGTTTCAAAAACAGGTGTGAAGACACTGACTCCTGTAACACAGGTACCACCTACCTCAGAAGTCAGGGCTTCAAATTAAAATGTAATACCATTTTTTTATGTCAATAAAACTTTTTTATTTTTATTATTATAGTATCCCCCGGAAGATTAGACAGAGCTTTACTATACTAATTTTTTGCCTTATAAACATTAAGTTCTGCAAGCAAAACTGGACACAAATGCAGACACCGGGACACTACCGGAATATTCGTATTGCTAAAACCCAATAACATTGTCCTACTTGGGATTCGAACCCAGGACCCCATGCTTTGATTACCAACGAAAAATGTCTACGTTAGGGGTCTAGGTCTATGTACTGAGTCTGCGCATTGCGTAGATATTTCCTATCTAAAACATTTATTTAGTCATCATTCTCTTGTACTTATCCCAATTTATTTGGGGTCGGCACAACATCTTTCTTCGATACTTCTCTATTAGTCCCACCTCCTTTCTAGCCAAATCATTTTTCACACAGTCCATCCATCGCTCCTTTGGTCTTCGTCTACTCATAAAGCCATCCATATTCATATTCAAAACCTTCCTCGTTCTTCTGCATCACATGCCCATATGCCACAGCAACCGACTTCCACACCACTTCTAAGTTACCGGTGCCACTTTCACACTTCCTCTTATTTAACATTGCCATCCCTAAAAATACACCTCTAAAAATATAAAAATAAACTTACTCATTCAAATTATTTAAATGGCAGCTCTTCCCACTTTGGCGCGCGACGCTCCTGACAAATTCGCATTCTTTAACGGACTGCAAGCTCTCACCCCCTTGACATAAAGTCGAATATTCTTCACCGTAGTAGCACCTGAAGTATTCTTGAAGGAAGCTTGGTAACCAAGCCACAATGTCCCTAAATCGATTCCTCACGTTTTTGAGTTGAACGTCTTTGACATAACCCTCCCAATTTACGTTAGCGCCATCGAGTATGGAACATTTAATTTGCGTGGCCGCCGTGTTATAATCCGACCAAGATGGAGTGTTACATTGGTTGTAGTAATCGTCCCAGTTGATATGATATGTGTTATCTTCATAGTCAGTTATGAATTCGTTTTTCAGAAGGTTCTTGATGCTAGATTTATCGTCACCTATTAATTCGATGAGTCCGGAGGGGAGGCCGTCGTCTTGAAGGTTCATTACGAACTGGTTGCCTAAGTAGGCCAGTGTTATTAGGCCGATTGTGAGCTGTAGACAACACAAATAATACAATATAATAAAAGAAAGAATAACATATTATATTGGCAACCGTTCATGAAACACGAAATATAACATTAAAGTGAAATGCTTTTATGAAGTGAAAGTTGCTGTGCTACACTTTTTTTTTTTAGTAGGGAGTGTCAGACTCTTACTGGCTTAAACCCACCCGTGTTCCTTTCTTAGCCCTTTATGTTCCGGGGCAGCGGTAATCCTTTCGGTCAATCCCGCTGACCCGGCTTAGGACCTGGACCTGCGTCAGGCGGTAGGTGAAGGTGGTAGCCGTAAGGCTTATCCGGGGCTACCGCACGATCTCGGGCGAGGCGGCAAGCCTCATTGCCGATCTGCCGCCATGGGATCTGGAGGCGATAGTCCTCGCGCGCCTGTGTATAGTGTGTGTGTATAGTGGCGATAAAACACAACAGAGCCAAACTGGCTGTCCGCAAGATCCGGCCCCGTCCTCACCAGGTGCCCGACGAGGCGGCCAATCACTCTCTCAAAGAGCTTGCCGACCTCGTCGAGCAACACGATGGGCCGGTATGCGGACGGAGTCCGCAAGGCCTGCCCTGGCTTCTGAATGAGGACCACCTTCCCCGTCTTCAAACGGAGTGGAAACTGGCCTCTCTCCATACATGCGCTTAAGAGCACCTCCAGTCGGGGCCCGAGAGCCCTCGAGGCCAGGAACCAGGCTTTAACTGGCAAACCGTCGTCGGGACCTGGGGCGGTATTTTTGGCCTTCAGCCTTCCTACCGCTACTCTCAGATCTACCCCGGTCACTTCAGGTCCGCTTCAAGCATGAAGAGCCATGGGCGGGGGAGTGTGCTCCCCCCGTGAAGGGAACAGAGCGTTCACCACCTCTTCCACCAGCTGGGGGCGGAGACTTTGCGTCAGCGGGGGGCCCAGGTGCGGAGTTTATTCCGCACTATTTTGTAAGGGCGCCCCCATGGATCTCTGTTCAGTCTCCACCATCTCCTCGCGGGCCATAACCTTGGGCCGCTGGACAGCCTCTTGGAGGGCGGTCTTCGCCGCTCTGTACCCCTCGTACAGCTCCGCCTCCGTAGCTTCCGCATCCGGGGGCGGATGCGGAGCCTGCGGTGCCTGGTGTACAGGTGTCGACACACGCCTTGCGTAGCGTCTCCACCTCCTGCGACTACCAGTACACCTGACGTCGGGCGCGTCCTGGCCGGACTCGAGGCATTGCCACGTCACATACCTCAGACATGGCCTCCCGGAACCACTCCGCCTCATCGTCAATATCGGCAGGTCCGGTGATGACACGTAGGCCTGCACGATCGAGGCTTCCAGGAGGAGGTCCAGCTGCTTCGCCCACCGCGGACCACTCGGGGCCTGTTGGACCAGCGCGCTAGAGGTCTCAACCTCCTCTATGACGCGCCAGTCAATGACACGCTGTGACAGCGGGGCTGGTGAACGAGATGTCCACCATGGACTCACCCCGCATCCGCACACACGTGGGAACAGAACCCCGATTTAGGACGACCAGGCCTGTTTCCAGAGCCCAATCCTCCACCTTCCTGCCCCGCACATCCGTGTAACGGGAACCCCAGGCCAAATTCTTGGCGTTGAAGTCCCCGAGCACTGCGAAGGAATGGTTTCCGGCGACGACGAAACTCAACTCTGTTAAAGAGTTGTGGAACTCAGCGAGAGTTCGGCTCGGAGAATCGGAATTCAGAATCTTGGATAAGTTACATGTATTGCCACATGATCAATTTATCTACTTAATCGGTATGTGGTCTAAGTTGATTTTTGATTGACCGTTTGTATTAGAATACAAAAGAAATTGGTTACAATGGAATTTGAACTTTATCATGTGACGTTCAAATTGTGGTTCCAAAACATGATAATTATCTAAGTTTATTATTTCATGTTTCGATTTGATGCAATATCTACGCACTTAACTACTGTTGAATAACAATTTGACATAACCCGTACGCAGAAACAGTGATTTTAATTAGGAAAATATTATAATAGAGGTTTATAATTTTGAAATGTTGTCCATTCATATTATTTCAAATAAAATTACACAAACCTGAAACGGGGTAACAAACTTCTTTGTGGTGTCTGACTTCGCCAGAACGCAGGTCGCACCAAAACTCAGTCCGAAGCCGACCAGAACAGACACAGTGTAGAAGACACGGGACATCGTGATGTATTGGAGGAATGCGAATATAGGCAACGTCACCGTCACCACGCCGACGAGAGGCAGGAAGAGGAATGAGCAAACAAGAGCCAACGTGCCTCTTATCAACCCGTATGTGGTACACCCGTGAGAACAAGTAATAAACATCTGTAGCCAACTCAACGTCACACAGTGAGGCAACGCGTACTTGAACACACCCTGCCAGCTACTACGTCTAGCCATACCCATCAATATAACAGGCACCATCAAGGAAAAGAACACCCGCGCGTTCAAGCAAAACTCAATGCTATTCCCCAGTATATAAGACGGATAATTCGACACTTGCAAATCGAGAAAACGCCAGCCTTGGTGCACGACTGTATCTTTTTCGTAAGGATATTTGGCTAAAACGTTGATTCCAAAAGATAAGAGGGCAAGCAGATCCGGATACGACTTCCCGCTACTTCCGAATGAAATCAACGTGAGGAACATTAAAAAGAATGATAACACACAGAACTCCGAGAAGGGAACCCATTGAATCGCTATGAACGGATACAAGAATAGATTTATAAACAGAGCGGAAAAGAATTGAACAAAAGGACCGAGATTGTTTCGAACAAACAGATTCTCAGACTCGTCTGGCTGTAAATTCCCATCGCTGTATCTAAGAAATAATCCCGACCACTTCCGGAAGTCAATGAACTGTCTTTTGGCATGCAACATTTTGAATGTACAAATAACCATGGCGACGAAACTCACATAGTATATGGCTAGGGGCACTAAGTGATACAGACTATCCGCACTGGCTGACAAATAAGCTATTAGGAGAAGAGATAGCTCAACATTCGACAGTCGGAAAGTAAAAGTACCGAAATTATATAGTAATTTTAGGTATAGCACTTGTAAGAAGACGATGGGATGTAGAAACGCTTGGTGTAATAAGGGTATATGGTCTAGGGCTTTAACACTAGGGTCTGTTAGGGTCAGTTCGTAGCTGACTAGGGGCAGTTCTCCTTGGCAGTAGTCTACGGCGGCAGATACTAAGTTATCGACGGTAAGGTTCCGTATTTCCTCGTTGGGCCCACATCTTTCTGGGTATTCTGAAAAAAGAATGAAGAGTTTGTTAAACTTAAACGTATTTATTTCGTAGCAGTTATCCCGGTCACCAAACTACTGCCACGCTTGGGGCATTTTATAGCTAGCATAATATAAAACCTATGCAATACCCTGGTTTAAATTAGCCCATATTCGAGCCATGTTCAAGTTTAATGTTGACTATTAAATATTTGGAAACAATATAAAATCTGGACAAGCGACTTCTCAGATCCGTTTACATGACGAAATCCGCATGAAGGCAAAAACGTTATTCAGGTTTAAAGCCCGATTTCCACCGCGAGCGGAACGGACCCATTAATGACTTCGTTAAACTCGCAAACGCTGGTGGTGGTGGTGGTGGCAACCGTTGTTGGAAATACTAATATGCAGTTGACTGTTAACTGTTAACAGTTAACTGCATGCTTGTATTTTCACCGTTGGCGGAAATACAAGTATGCAGTTTGCGTTTGCGAGTTTAAAGAAGTCATTAATGGGTCCGTTCCGCTCGCGGTGGAAACTGAGCTTAAGGATACATTTGTCCCGTCGAACGAGTCAAATTTTAGATTTCTTTATTAAGAAATTTCATGAAACCTCGCATACCAATACGCATCATATCGTACGAATCGCCAGAAGAATTTGGATGATACCCAAACCCCAGACGAACTCGGATGTCGTCATCAGTATTTATTAATATTGTATTGGGGTCATCCTGTAAAGATAGTGTGTGTATGTTTAATAAATAAATAAATCAGATTCGGAACGGATAATGTGAACGAAGCAACCGATGCACCCGCATTCCACAGGCAACGCACGACATATCTACAAAGACTCTTTCGGCGCGAGAAGTATGCGAGGCCTTCAGAAATGTAGCTCGTTCGGCGTGGACACATGATATAAATATTCAGTGGCATAATATGCCACTAAATACACATACATATTAAAACTCACACCTTCTTCCCATGGGGGCAGAAACTACAGAATGCCACCTGCTACGATCCTTACATATTCCTTTTGCCTCGTTTGTAGAACACAAACGAGGCAAAAGGAGTATGTAAGGATACCCGATGTACCTAAGGGTACATACCACTAAATACATTTATCGCTAAACACACACATAGATTTTATTTTTAGGGAGCACGTAGATTTTTGTTCTTGTCCTTTATAATATAGCAAGTAAGGTGTATTCTTTGTTGGAGATCCTAATAAAATAAAATGAACATCATTCTGTGACTGACAATCGTTTGAAGATGACAATAGATGTATTTAGTAATTTGTGGTGGAAACGGGCCTTGCCTTGTGTCCTAACTTCCTAAGACTCCTAACCGAAAGCGACTATCGGACGCATACGCGATATCGCGATCGTCAGTCTGAATTCTGACATTCACACTAATCATACTAATATTATAGAGACGAAAGTTTGTGAGTGTGTATTTATATGTTTGTTACTTCTTCACGCTCAAACGGCTGGACCAATTTTGATAAAATTTTGTATGGAGGTAGCTGACACCATGGATTAACATATAGGGTACTTTTTATCCCGATATCCTCACGGGATCGACACTTACGCGGGTGAGATCGGGGGGCGCTGCTAGTATTTATATAAAAGAACACGACGACCGCTTGCTCGCGCGACAATCGCTATCGGTTAGGACGCGGGCCTTGTACCCTTCGATCAATAATAGTACTAGATGCCCGATAAGCGCTTCAAAAACGGCCCGAAAAATACGAGCACGAATACTTTTGTGCTCTTATTTCAAATTAGTATAGTCCAATCATAGCCAATGTTAAGACGTCAAAATGCCTCAGTGCGCGTTCAAAAGTTGTGTAAATAACCACCGTAACACCAAGATTTTGGAAGGAATATCTTTTTTTCGGTAAGTTTTTATCATTAAATGTTTTTCATAAAATAGTACCACAATTAAATAGTAAATATAAATCAATTAGTAAATATTATGATTGTTTGGCCAATGTTTGCGACAAGTGCGACAACGCGCCAACTATTCTAACAAACATTTGAAGCATTGAAATGTAATTCCAAGAACTACGTCTAGTTCCAAATTCGAGTAAGTACGAAATTGTCAACAAAATGTTTTTAACCTTATTGCTTAGAAGTTAAGTTTCATTTTAGAATAAATATTTTTGTACTTATTATAAAAATGACTTTTTATTTTCAAGTGACATTTTAAACTTATTGCTTCGATGACAGAAGGACTTAAATATTAATCATTTGCAAACGTAATTAAACTTTATGTTAGTGTGTTAAGGTTTATAATAATCTGAAGTTGTTAATATTATTAAACTTTTTTCTATAGTTCGTAGTAAGAAAGTAAATGTTTATGTGTGTGCAAAACAAAAATACGTCGCTAAAGTGGCCACTTTAGCGACGTATTTTTGTTCCTAATCATTCATCTAGTACTATTATTGATCGAAGCTTGTACCAGTGCCGCGGTCATCGGTTAAAATGTAATTTAGAAATTACCTTCATCTGGCGTGTCGGCAGTGCGCATGGTACCATTGCTGTGTACCTGGTCGCCAGCGTGAAGCTGCGACGGCTGCAGAGCCTGGCCGTCGTCGAGGGCGCGCGCCTCTTCTGCAAATTGTATTAATACAGTATTTTATAAAAAATAAACGTAAATAACAGAAAAACAACACGTTTAAAAAATTTAAAAATAATAAAAATCGGTGGTCGATAGAAGTCGTTCATGAAATAAAGAGCTGTGACAGAGAGATAGGCGAAGTCACAGCCTAAGTTTTCCTTTTTTACCATTTTGGTAGGGAACCGTAAAAAGACCCTGCTGTACTGTATAGTTGGTGACTGCCTCGTAGGTCAAGTGGTAGCTACTGCTGAGCAAGAGGGCCTGTGATCAATAGGCTATTTGACAATGTAAAAAATAAGGTCATAATTATTGACAATCGTATAGATTATCGCTTTTAAAATCGATTTGCATTAATTTTACTACAAAACAATGTATTATTTATTAAAAAAATCCCGAAAAAACTTCATCTTTTTAAATCTGGCGCCACGTAATCGAAAACGGTCTGGATTGGCTGAACTTATGATGACGTCATGATATAGTCAATTTCTGTCTATCGTTGACAGAACAGATGACTTTTGTCTAGTATCTCGACCGTTTCAACGTTTGTTTACGTGTCAAGTGACGTCACGACGCCATATTGTTAAAGATAGCGTTTTGGCGGCTTATTTAAACAGTACATTTTTATTTACTATTTTCTAAAAGAAATACATTATGCAATTTGAAGTAATAGGTTTTTGTGGGCTAGTTAGACACCATTAAATAATCTGAGATGTTTATCAGAAACCAGTCAAATAGCCTATTCCCACATCAGGCAGTGTTATTGTTATCCAATTTTTGTCAGTAGCAGCCTGGATTTGTGCCTGGTTGATGGCAATAGCAAGTAAGGCCTAGGAGCGTTCATCCCGCGCGGGCTGACAACGTCGCATTTGCAGTGGGTGTTCGTGATTATTTTATTAAATTTAAACCAAAGTACAATTTTTTTATCAGCCAAATACCAGATCGTTGGTAGTTACAATTATTTTGCCTTCCAGTCGAATTGAAACGTCTGAACGCAGTATGAATCAAAAATGAATTCATTAGATCGTAGATCGGTTCAGATCCAACGATATAAGATTACGGCACTCGGCATCTTACACTGGCCATCTTTCACTCTCCTACCGAATGGTCGACAATGAAATTAAAAAACGAAAATGAGATGAACGTTCATATCTATCTTCGTATATAATCTTGTCGGTGTAGTGCGCACGTGGAATGTAACAAAAATGAAATTAATTTAATCGAGTGAAGCAACATCGAGTGTGCTTAAATAGATATATTTTATTTTTCTCTCTTACCTGAGGAGTCATCGTCCGGCGAGTCGCTATCGTTGGGCTGCTTCCGTAGCGTGGTGCTACATATCTCACGGATGCGTCGCTCCAACTGCGCCGTAGTGATGTACTGCTCGCCGTTCGACAGGCTGAGTGGACGAAACCGATATCAAAAACCGATAAAACCAAACCGATAAAAAAAGAAACTAAAAAAAAACTAGGTATATGATATGATAGGTATAATTATGATATTTTATTTCTGTAAATTAGTTGTACAACACTTTTACACTTTAAAAGAAATAATAATATTTTAAAACTAGACGGGGTCGGTGTTTCTTAGTTCGACTACTCTAATAAGACACACCGAAACAAACTCAGAGGTCACAGTCTCTTTTAAACTCAAGACATTATCTTGGTCAGATCATGTGAGGACCATTAGTGTTTGAAATGTTTTTTTAAAGAAATAATCACAGAGATTTGATTGGACCTGTAAAGTC
The DNA here is from genome assembly GCA_963082905.1 of Oligia fasciuncula. Taxonomy (NCBI): domain Eukaryota; kingdom Metazoa; phylum Arthropoda; class Insecta; order Lepidoptera; family Noctuidae; genus Oligia; species Oligia fasciuncula. Next base: position 9,756,264 of record OY720409.1, read on the forward strand.
AGTGTCAGTAGATACGAACAACCACAACCGTGTCCGTTCAGTTCATAGTTATCAAGTTAAGACAAGTTCTTACCTGGCGAACAGATCTCTAGCAGCTTTCCTGGCGACTGTCTCCTGTCGGCTGGCGGCGAGGCACGACTTCGCCCGAATGATGGCCGCGCTGTCTTCGTCGATCACTCCACTGCGGATGCACCTGACCAACACGGAAACAATTATGTCAAACGTCTACCAAAGAAAGACTTACAGATCGCACTTTATTTAGTAATGCAAGCGACTCATACGAATATGAACATTATTCTCATGTTTATAATGTTCTTAAACGTATAAGCAAATGTGAGTAAGCGTTTTGTACGAATATCAACATTATACTTATACAACAAAGTTCATATTTGTTTATGACGGTAACTTCACTTAAAATACATTCAAAGTGCTCTCTGTGAATTTTGCCATAAGGCATCTACTTTTATTTAAAAAAAATAAAAGGGAAAAATATGTTTGACCTTACGACAGGTACAGTGAATAGGGATACTAAGGCCCGTATTACAAAAACTCACTTAAGACTCAAGCATAACGCAAAACTATTCTTAAGCCATTTAATTACTTGAAACTAGTTTCACTTTCAAGTAATAAAAAAATCAAGAACCGAAAAATCGAAAAAAAAAACGAATCGATCGGAATCGAGAATCTTGAGTAAGGATTACGGATCTTAGCAAGATTCTCTACCCCATGCATTTTGAGAACTTATTGGACGGGGGAACACATTAGAATATATTGGAAGATTTATAGTTTTAGCGGGGATACGCGGTGTTGCCGTGTTGGCCGAAGAAAAAAGTCTCAGCTGAGAAACCTTCGCGAATGGTGCGGAGTCACGAGTGTTGCTGAGCTGTTCCACCTCGCAAATTCTGTTTATTCACCCCAAAAAATCCACCTTAAGGTGACACGGGAACGCATGTCCGAGAATCCACCCTAGGCTTAGTTGGATAAACGCAATTTTTTGGGGTGGATCAACGGAATAATCGTGCAAAGGTTAGGGAGAAATATTTAGCGTTAATGGCCAACCTTCAATAATTGCAGAAGCACCAGAAGAAAAGAAGAAGATAGTCACAAGAACTGCCGCCCTGTTTAAAAACTTTCTTACATAGAATGATTCAACTCATCGCGTACTCTATCCCATCTGATCTTCCATAGAGCAAAATCATTTAAATTACCATTCATTGAAACACGCTTACATTTAAAAATTCTAAAAAAATACAAGTCGGAAAAACTGTCGCTCTGCGCGTCCTCAGACATAATGCAGGTCAGATTGTACCTACTGGTGTTTATGTTTACGTGCACACGGTATGTCAGTAATTCGTGACAATAGCGTATTTACGGTATTACCTCATATCATTATCGGGAATCTGATGCTATTGCCTTTCGCGGAATATAGGATAATGGAACAATTGCTTAGAAGACGAGACGATTTACCTACACGTTTTGTTAAAATATTTTATGACATAATGTTAATGACGTTAGGAAAAACATTTTTCTGCATATTTTTGACGTTTCTCACTGTCTACTTTATTAAATCGGAATAGAGGTTTTATATCAATCAATGTGAAAAATATTTTTGCTCCGAATTTTAGGTCTCCAACCTTTTCAACGGTTGGGCGATGTTGGTTTTGATGTAGGTAAGTACTCTTTCGGTATGCTCAAATATACTCAAACGGAACTTTCGATTTTGCTCACTTCAGAGAAAAGAGGATGAAGAAAGGGGGATTTAATTATTATTACAGACGTATTCTTAAATCATAATGGTTTCCGCACTTAGTCCTTCAAGTACCTTTGTGCGTGGGCCATGGCGGCCGTCGTCGGTGGTTATTCCAACCAGCCTAACTAGTTGTTAACAAAGCTGATTACGTCTCCTGGCCTGTTGAGAAAATCTGTGTAAGATCTGGGTGCCCCGAGGGTTTCTGACCTAATCTGGATGACGCTTGTGCACCCAAAGAGCACACGCGCAACGGTTTCCTCAGCCTTCATGCAAGCCCTGCATAGGAGACTGTCCGTTATGCCTATTGTGTGGAAGTGTTTGTTTAAAAAGCAGTGTCCCGTGATGGTCCCCCGTCACCAGGCGCAGGCCGTTCCTGTCGAGGTGTAGTTGAGAAGAAGACGAAGAAGCAGCCCAGTGTCGAGGTCCACCAGCGGATGATTTGACTTAATATTGTATTATCTTAATCAGCTGGTTTCCTAGTGTGTAGAGAGATCTCTCTATACATTACCTAACAGTTAACAGTCTGCACAGCCTATAATTTTTAAATAGTCCTGTGAGTATCAAGGGTAACATTTAACAGGCCTTGATGGTAACATTTAACAGGCCTTGATGGTAACATTTAACAGGCCTTGATGGTAACATTTAAGGGGCTTACAAGAGCTAAATGCAAGTTTTACAAACAATAAAAGTATATGATCGACTACAGTAAACAAAATCAGAAAAATATATGATATTCTTCAGGATATATGCTAGATAGATAGTGTGCTGAAAACATGATTTAACTAATTTGATACGATAGAAAAAAATCATGAAGATACCTCTAAAAATTTTCTTTTTACAATAAAATCCATAGTAATATACATACAATCATTCTGATTTTTTGTCAGAATATTCTACAAGCAACATACTAAAATGATAGTGTTTTAATTTTTTAATCCAAACAATAGATTCTTTGTAAATCGCATATTCATATTTCCGAACATAATACGTGCGTATGTGTGCGTGAACGCCCGTGTAGCGACACTGCCGGCCGAGGCCTGATGCTAAACGGACGTGTCGCTCTTTTCGCCGCATTATTTCCACCAAGATTGTTATGTTTTTGTAAAGTTTTATTTGTAAATTCATTGTTTATTATTATTTGCATAATCTTCTTTCCGTAAATATTTTTTTTCGTGTAAATATAAAATACTTTTAAGTTAAAATAGCGTAATAATTTGTTATCAATTATCATTTGGAAATATGGGAAATAAAGTGAAAAATTCCGTTCAAAAAATTCCGAACGAAATTAAAAAGTGAGCATTTTATTATTTACTGAATATTTATTTTTTTAACAAAAAAACTATGAATTTGGAAACGTCTAAGTGAGTCGCATTTATGCATAAGGTCAATTTTTTCGACCTCACGTACAACTGTTACATTAGCGTATTTGATCGATGTGTAGATTTGTATTCAAAAGTCCGCGGGTTCAATTCCCAGGGATACAAAGTTAGATTTTCTTTTTTAAATTTTATTTAAAGGTATTTTGAATTTTTATATATTATTTATTATTTTTTTTTTTATAAAATTACCAAAAAAAAACGTCAACAATGTAATTATCTTTCACAGGAGAAAGAAAGTTGAAAATATCAACACGGAAGTTTTTTCTAACGCGTAAGTAATGTGAGCGTAATGTGACGGCGGCGGCCGGCGCGCGGCGCGGCGGCGAGTTTTGATAAGATCTATCAAAACTCGCCGCCGAAGCGCGCCGCTGCGGCCGCGGCGCGCGCCGTTTGCAAGGGTTCATGTCTACAAATCCAAGGGCAACCAAACCAATACAGCGCAGCGGCACCGCGGCCGCGGCACAGTATATTATCTATACATTATTGTGACTCGGCTCTGTTCTAGACACGGATATCTATGGTTCTAGAAATAATTACCTACAGCCGCGCGGTACGTAAACACGCGATAGCCCTTCCCGCCTACAGTATTTTAATTTCATCAACCTACCTACTTGACTTTCTTTAAAGTTTTGTGATTATATAGGTTTTTTTTTTTACCGACTTCTGAAAAGGAGGAGTTTCTTAATTGGGATGTTTCTATTTTTTTTATGTATGTTCGAGGGCATAACTCCGCCATATGTATGTATTGTTTACGCAATCACACAACATAACATCACGCCTGTACCCTTTAAAGGGGTAGGCAGATGTGTTCAATAGGTAGCTTCCTGTCACTGATATTAACATAGCAAGTATAGTGTTATATGAATTTGTGTGGGGTAGGTTCAAATAAAAAGTGAAAAATAAAAACTTTTTTACAAAAAGTTGGTGTTGGTTCTGCATTTTCGTTTTTTGACATCCACTTCCGAAATTAAAGTTATTTTTCACTTTGGTATGGTTTTTTTGGAAGTCGGTTGTTTTTTTTTGGAAAAAAGTTTTTTTATAAAAAAAATGAAACACGTTGTGAATGAAATAGGAAGAGTTCAATAAAAATACATGGTGTTTTTTGATCAGTATATTTAATAAAAATTAATCGTTTAAAAAACATTAGAAAGACACGCTTTTATAAATGCACGTAAAAACAAAAAGAAACCTCATCGTGTTCAAAGTCCATTACGTGGCATTTCTCACAAGTGCAAACACGACTATGATACGATATTCTATCATGGAATGCCAGTGCCTATCTTCCGGCTTCATCATTAGACCTTGAAAAGTAATCGTGGTCAAAGTTCATTACAAGACTTTTCTAAGAAATCCAAAACAGCTATTATACGATTTTCCATCATGAAGTTCCAGTTCGTATCTTCCGGCTCCATCATTAGATCAGTTCGACAGTACCATATTATTGTATTGTCATCAGAACTACATACAGCTGCCAATTTTCATTACGCTACGACCCTTGGAAGATGGTTAAATTAGTTACCTTAGAGTCCATTACATAGTTAGTTACATACAGGTCGACCTAATAAAAGCGTGTTAAAAATAACTTATTGACGAATTCAAACAACCAACAACAGCACAATATAGTCTCTTTTTGCCATATTAAGTAACTAAGTACTTGTACTTATTTCAATGAATATTTGTCACAAATCGGACGCTTATTGCTTACAAAACCATCACACCGTCCGTTCGTCACTGCGGAGCATTTGAGACTGTTTGTTAACCGAGTGTAAACCGAACTCGAAGCGCGTAGTTATGACTCGCGTTCCGACCGTTTGTATGAAGATAGAATACTGTATAGATAAATATATCGTGGCGGCGGTGCGCGACTTAAAGAATAGCACCATCCCACACTTACCGTGGGTGTCGTAAAAGGCGATTAAGGGTCGTACCGGGGTCAGCGGGATTGTCCGAAAGGGTTACCGCTGGCCCGGAACATAAAGGGCTAAGGAAGGAACACGGGTGGGTTTTAGTCAGTAAGAGTCTGACACTCCCTTCCGCTCCACCCAAAGCGGGAGGGGTCATTTGATGATTTAACATCCGCAAAAAAAAAAAAAAAGAGGGTCGTACCGGAGACTGGGCAGCAGCGTTCTCTATGCATTCCACCACCATACCATACTGCGATCTGGCAACCCGCCTGCGCCGCGTGGCGATTATGGCAAACCTCCCCCCCAAGAATGACAAGCACAAAAAACACTTGGCCCCTAGTACCCGGCGGCCCGCCTACCCTTTGCTACAGTAGCGGCCAAGGCCACGGTGAGGCAAGGGGTGCTAAGAATCCCCGGAAGATCCAGCTACCACAATCACCGAAAACTGGACCTGGCAACATACAACACGCGTACACTCCGGACCGACGAGAAGATCACCGAACTCGAGGAAAAATTGAGCAGGTTACGATGGAGTATTATAGTGGGGTTGTCTATCTATGGGTTATCTGAAGTCCGAAGACACGAGACTCGACAATCCTTAAAATCCGGAAACTTTCTCTATTTCCGGGAGGGCAGTCCCATGTGGTGTCGGGTTTATCGTCCATAAGTCTCTTGTGAACAACGTGGTAAAGCTGAAGATCGAGAGTGTATCGACCAGAGTGGCGTACCTTATACTCAGAATATCCGAAAGGTGTGGAGCAGTCCCATGGTGGTGTCGGGTTTATCGTCCATAAGTCCCTTATGAACAACGTGGTGAAGCAGAAGATCGAGAGTGTATCGACCAGGGTGGCGTACCTTATACTCAGAATATCCGAAAGGTAAACGCTGAAGGTCGTACAGATTTACGCCCCGACCTCGTCACGCCCTGAGGATGAGGTCAAGACCATGCATGAGAATATTTCCAGAGCCATGCATGGTTCTAAAACTCACTTTACCTTTGTCATGTGGGACTTTAACGCGAAACTGGGTAAACGAAACGATGATGAGCTGCGAGTGGGGCAATTTGGAGTTGGACGCCGGAACCACCGGAGCCACCTACTGGTCAGTTTTATGGAGAAAGAAGGCCTCTTTATGATGAATTCCTTATTCAGAAAACGTGAGCATAGAAAGTGGAACTGGCAGAGCCCGGATGGTGCAACTAAAAATGAGATTGACTTCATTATGTCGACGAAGAAGTATGTATTCAATGATGTCTTCTCTGTGATAAACGCGGTGAAAACCGGACGTGATCACCGCATGGTAAGAGGCACATTGAACTTACATTTCAAGCTGGAAAGATCTCGACTGATGAAGTCTACGCTCCGCCCAGCACCGATCCAGGTCTAAAACCCCGAGAGCTTTCAACTCGGAACTTCAGAAACGTTTCGAATGCCTAGGGAGCTCCGTGGACGATTATAACGATTCGTTCGTGGAAACTGTCCATACAGTCGGGTTTAAGATCTTCAAGACCTGTCGTACGAATTCAAAAAAAAGCTCAGAGGCGCGTGATTATCCTGCAGTCTTTAGATGATGCGATAAATTACCGGCAACTCAATAGACGGATCTCTAAGTCATTGAAAAGCGATCTTCGCCGCTTTAATACAGACCGTATTAAAGACGCGATAGAGCGAAATAAAGGCTCCAAAGTCTTTGCTAGAGATCTGCCTATTGGGCAGTGCTAGCTTACGAAACTGAAGACCGATGATGGAAGAATCGTATCCGTCAAACCTGAGCTGTTGAGAGAGATCGAGAGGTTCTATGGACAGTTATACACGTCAGCAAGTAACCCCGTTACGAATCCTGGCAAACGACCCAAGAGCTAGATTGACCCGACACTATACCGAATACATACCGGACGTCAGCCTGTACGAGATTAGGATTGTTCTGAAGCAGGTCAAAAACAACAAGGCGCCGGGTGATGACGGAATTACGGCCGAGCTCTTGAAGGCCGGCGGAAAACCCGTTCTTAAGGCCCTTCAAAAGCTTTTTGGTTCCGTCATACTCGAGGGTAAAACACCACAGGCATGGAACAGAGGTGTGGTGATACTTTTCTTCAAGAAGGGCGACAATGCCCTTCTTAAGAATTATAGGCCCATCTCACTTCTGAGCCATGTCTACAAGCTATTTTCGAGAGTCATCACGAACCGTCTCGCGCGCAGATTTGACGACTTCCAGCCTTCCGAACAAGCCGGATTCCGGAAAGGCTTTAGCACCGTAGACCACATACATACGCGGGACAGGTTATACAGAAGACCGAAGAGTATAACCTGCCTCTCTGCTTAGCGTTTGTGGACTACGAGAAAGCCTTTGATTCGATCGAGACATGGGCTGTACTGCAGTCTCTTCAACGGTGCCAGATCGACTATCGGTACAGCGAGGTGCTGAAGTGTCTGGACGAAAACGCCACTGTGTTAGTCCGACTCCAGGATCAGACCTCGAAACCTATCCTTCTGCAACGAGGTGTGAGACAGGGAGACGTTATCTCTCAGAAACTGTTCACCGCTGCACTGGAGGACGTCTTCAAGGTTCTGGACTGGAAAGGGGCTGGCATTGCCATCAATGGCGAGTACATAACTCACATTCGGTTTGCCGACGACATCGTAGTCATGGCTGAGACTATGAAGGACCTCAGTACAATGCTTTTTATTGGCTGTCAAAGGACACTTCACTTCAACCACAGTGTCTTTTCCAGTTAATCCATCAAGCGATGCACTGCACCCAAGAAATATAGTTCTTGGTCTATAAATAAACCACATGGTCTAATGGTTATGTGTTCTTGTACAGTCAATTGTGCGAGGGCGGTTTTTTCATTTTATTGGCCATGGCATAAGGATTCTACGTGATCAATTTTTTTTCGGTAAAGTACTTATATCTTTTACTAAATTAGCACATGGTGTATTAGTACGCCTTTTTATAACCCTACCGAAATTGGATGCAGTCAATATTTTCTCATCTCAAGCCATTCTCCATTAGCACCATTCCATCGTTGCTCTTCATCAGTCATTTTTATTTTTTTTATGAAATCATCTTTCATTTTATCCAGTACTTCTAGGTATATCAGGCTTTCCACATGACCAAAGATTGTATAAACCTTCTACTATAGTTTTCTTTCACTTTCTCCAATCTTGTAGACGGACCGGAATAGTTTTTTAAACGAAAATGAAGATAAAAGCGAAAACAAAGAGAAAAGCGAAAGCAAAAATGAAGATAACGACAAAGAACAACGTAAAAATTATGAAGAAAATTATTCACAACAAATGGTTGGCATTTGTTGTTACGTCTACACGTTTCTTTAGGAACAAAAATAATTTTATAACAATATGATCATGGGTGTAATATAAACGTGTAATTATAACATGAAGAAAAGTAATTAAAAAAAATTAAACCGAATTCAAAAAGAAATGAACTCAAAATTATGAAATAAAATTTCGGAAGTCGTGTCTTTGGATCTGTATTTTAGTTTTGGTTTTTTGCCATCAACTTCCGAAATTAAAGTTATTTCATAATATTTTGAGTTCATTTCTTTTTGAAGTAGGTTTAATTTTTTTAAATTAGGTACTTTTTTATTTCGTAATTTTTAGTTTTAACTAAACATTGGAATATTTGTTTGTAATAAGTAGGTAATAGTTTTGTTATAAATATTGCACTAGAATTTGACCAAGGTTTTGAGATGTTTTCCCTTTGACGTTACACCCGTAGCTCGTATCGTAAGCCAGGCCGTCACACTTACACGTATTAGTCTATATCTTGAAAATTACTGAATCGATTTTGATGAAATTTGCACTGTTCCATAAGTTGAAGTAAATGTAACCCAATAATAAAAATGGTCAGATTAATAGTTGCGGAGAAATGCGTGGACAAACATACATACATACGTCTATAAAATTTTGTATATTTGTTTGGAAGCCCTAATAGATTGTCATATGTGATTAAAATGCAATTCCAATAATAGTACATAAGTGTCGAATTGATAACCTCCTTTTTTTTGAAGTCGGTAAAAAAAGCTTAAACTAAATGTGGTAGGTATAATGTAAACCTGAAAAATAGCTTAAAACTAAATGTGGTATAGTGTAAATTAAAAAAAAAACTCGTAAGTAACTACCACTCCGAAATTTTTTGAATATTTTTTTTTTTAATTTCATTGAATCAGTTTTATTTCAAAATCATCCACATCCTTAACTTTTACAAGTCACACTCAAAACAAATAAAACAAAACCTTTTTTACAAAAAAAAAAAACAACCGACGTCCAAAAAAAAAAACAGTACAAAGCCAGAACCAACGACACCAACTTCCGAAATTAAAGTTATTTTTCACTTTGTAGTGTTTTTTTTTTTAAGTCGGTTTTTTTTTTTGGAAAAAAGTTTTTATTTTTCACTTTTTAGTCCCTACCTACCCCACACAAATTCATACAACACTACTTGCTATGTGAATATCAGTGACAGGAAGCTATTGAACACATGTGCCTACCCCTTTAAAGGGTACAGGCGTGATGTTATGTTGTGTGATTGTGTAAACATACAAAGGTGATAGCAGCGCGTGGTTGATTTTCTGGCATTTGTTGTCTGTCTCCGAAACTCATCAGCAGATCTTTACGAAATATAAATGCAACCATTTCGGAATAAGCCTCTTTCGAATAAAAAAGAATTTTGAAAATCCGTCTATACGGAAGTCGTCTTTAGAGGACCGGAGCATTCATAAAAAAAAAACATCCGAATTGAGAACCTCTTCCTTTTTAGAAGTCGGTTAGGTAATCATTTTGTTGTCATAACTACTTGTTTCCGCGCCATCTATTGGAATACACGGGCGTAATCTCGCAAAACCATTACTTCTAAATTTCATGTATGCTTTAAGTCATAATTGTTATGGGCGTTGTCGTTAGATGGCGTTCGCGTCGATTGTGTATATGTGTGCTTGCGTTTCTCAAGGACACTTAGCTCTTGTAGTCCTCTTAACAGGCCTTGATGGTAACATTTAAAAGGACTTGTTGGTAACATTTAACAGGACTTGTTGGTAACATTAAGCAGGACTTGTTAAATGTTAGCCTTGATACTCGCTATTAATCCTGTTAATAAAGACTGATCCGTAGCAGCCCTCGACAGAGAGAAGTAAAAGGAGAAAAGGGAGGTCTTTGCACAGCAGTAAACAATGTGACAATATGAGCTTGTATAAATATATATTTCAAATAGAATCAAGTTTTTAATGTCTGTGGACATCAAACTAAGAATAAAAACTGGCCAAGTGCGAGTCGGACACGCACACGAAGGGTTCCGTACCACAAGGCAAAAACACCGAATTTTGTTTTTAGTATTTGTTGTTATTGCGGCAACAGAAATACAAAATTTGTGAAAATTTCAACTGTCTAGCTATCGCGGTTCTTGAGATACAGCCTGGTGACAGACAGACGGACGGACGGACAGACACCAAGTCTTAGTAATAGGGTCCCGTTTTTACCCTTTAGGTACGGAACCCTAAAAACATAGAGCTCAAACTGAGAACCTCCTCCATTTTTTTAAAAGCTGATTTAGAACGAAAAAGCCGATAGTGATTTTATTTTTGTAAGGTACTTGGTCTTTAGGGTTCCGTAGTACGTACAAGGAACCCTTATAGTTTCGTCATGTCCGTCTGTCTGTCCGAGGTTTTGCTAAGAGACCGTTAGTACTAGAAAGCTGTAATTTTGCAGGAGTATGTCTATAAATTACGCCGACAAAGTGGTAAAATAAAATTTTGGAAAATATTTTTTTAGGGTAGCTCCCCTACATGTGAAGTGGGAATGAATATTTTTTTTGTCGTCTACCCCATCGTGTGGGGTACCGTTGAATAGGTCTTCTAAAATTACTTGAGGGTTGCAAAAGATATTTTTCGATTTAATGCTCCATTTACGAAATATTAAACTTTAAAGTGAAAATGTTTGTTCCAGTAGGGCGTCCCCCCCCCCCTCTAAAAGCTAATCTGCGGGCTTGAAAAATCTGGAAAAATTCAAGATAATAGTGCATTTCATGAACTTTAAAGGAAAACTATAGGAATCAAGATAACTTTATTAGTTTGGCAGTAATAGTCGTTGAACTTGGGTGATGGATAAATTTGAACCAAATACAAAATCCTTAGCATTAATCCTTTATAGTGACTAAGAAGAAGTAGTTACTTGTTTATGACGGGCAAAGACTTGCATTAAAAAACAAAATATGAAATAAAAAAACCATAATAGATTATCATAAGTTTCACAATACTGCCGCTAGATGAATGATGGAATTACAATTTTCTGAATTGAAATAATAACTTGGCAGCAATCGTACTCTTATTTTTTAGCTTTACAAGGAAGAAAGAGGTATGACCTCCGTGGTTACGTTATGTGTTAAAGTTTTGTTTTACTCTGAACACCCTTGCATATATTGTTATTATAACCATTAACTCCCTAATATCTTTACCATTACATAATTATATTCATTATATTCAGAATAAAGAACAACAGAATCGTACTATACAGTGATAACGGGGCTACTACGGAACCCTACATTGTGCGTGGCCCGACACGCACTTGGCCGGTTTTTTTTTTGTAAAAAGTTTCAAATATTAGAAATGCTTGAATAGGTACCTTCTCAACATTCTCCTGGCTTCTGGATGCGCTTGTTCAGTTGCACAGATCAACCATTCCAGGGCTTGTTTGAAATTACATATTTTGTCTGCTTCTAGCTCTGCAACAAATATGCATTAATTTAACATAAAGGAAATATTATGGTCCATATTATCTCAAGAGTTGATCTTTGTTTAAAACTGCTTTTAACTTGCTAAACTGTTTTTAAAAACATTAACTACCATCATTATTACAATCAATAACATCATTCACCATAGTACTGGAACTTGAAAAAAAATATTGTCTTTAATTTGTCTATAAAATATGAAGATTGTACGGGAACCCAGAGCATTTGAACAATGTCAAGGCAAAAAAATTATAAGTAAGTACATTTGGTTACAGAATGAGAATTTGGAGTTGTTTTTTTTTTTTCCATTTACTGACATTCAGCATCTTTTGTGATATGCTTTTGTTTAGTCATGCTTGGTATGCACCCAGTGGTGCATCCACATCAATCAATCCGTTTTATGGTGTGTCAGTTGAAGTTGTTAACATACCACATTTCTCTTCCAAAAGTTGTTTAGCAAGAACCACTTGTGATTCAGCACAGCCATCCTCAGCAAGTTGGTTGCGCAATCTTCTCAGAGATCCTTGTGGTCCATCTGGAGCAAGAGAAACCTCAGAAAGTATACTACATATACAAAGGCATCAATAGCTTATACTGTTGTGTGAATCTGTGGTTTTAAAACTAGATGAGGTTGGTGTTACCTATCGGACTACTCTCTTTTAATTCCAAACAATCTTGATCTGGCACTTGTGGCTAAGTAATAACAGCTGCACGGGTCGCTCGATTAGATTAAGCTACGCTTGCCGAAGTTGCTCAGTGTATGGGTGACCATTTTCACATACCAAGACCCCTCCTTGCCTCGGAAAGCATGTTAAGCCGTTGGTCCCGGCTGTCATTCCTGGATCTTTGACAGTTGTTACGAGTCATCAGTAGCCTGAAAGTCTGACAACCAGTCTTACCAAAGGGTATTGTATTACCCAGTAACTGGGTTGTGGAGGCCAGATAGGCAGTTGCTCCATGTAAAATACTGGTATTCATCTGCATCCGGTTACTGTTAGACTGAAAGCCGACCCCAAGATGGTTGGGAAAAGGCTAGGCAGATGATAATGAATTTTGGTCAGACCATATGTGGACCATGCAGATAGTGTTTTATGAGATGGTCTAGGTATACCCAAATTTAAAAAGAATATTAAGAAACAAAGTGGGACTGCATTTTATTATAGGACCATAATGTTTATCTTTCTCTGGTTGTTTTTTTTAATTAACAATTTGGTTACCTAGCCTCTGAACACCATCACCTACAAGGAGGGATTGATGATTCATCAAAAAAGATATAACAGTTGGTCAAACAATACAATGACACAGGCATGATGTTATGTTTGATATAGTTGGTACCAAATACGGTGTCAATAGCAACTATATTTGATACCTACTACCTACAACAGTACCCTAAGTAGGTAACTAGTTTACTACCTATATTCATCACTAATTTGGATAACTGAAAGTCTGGAATCAATTAGAGATGCATATCTAATTATCTGTTAGACAGTCAGACCGGCATTATCGCTATTAACTACCAACCGATCCAAATTAAAAAAAATGAGATGTTTAAAAGCCAAAGCACACCTTTATTCTACAAAACCTGGCAATTCCAGAAGAAACATAACCTGATGTATGTGTACATTAGAGATTTAAGGCAAAATACAGAAGCAGATCGAACAAAAGCCGTAATTATTAGACTTACCATGTAGATTCCAACGTTTCCGACCGACTGGCATCACTGGGCATCACTTATTCTAAACCTATAAAATCGATATCCGTACATAAATAATTATTTTCAAACACGGTAGGTATATTGTAAGAAAATAATTTGGAATTTGATAAAAACTATAGGTGCGTCTAACTAAATCGACTTCATGTTTTGATTATTTTACAGACATAATAAAAATTTCTAATGTTCTTCCTTTTGATTTGTCAATATGTCACTGTCAATGATGATTGCTTGACAGTGACAACAAAAAAGCAATATTGCAATTTTTTTAAGTATTAATTTAATGCAAACAAGTTCTGTCCTGTTAGTTTCGCACGGGTTCGAATGATGTAGCGAAATCTCAAAACATCGAGATTTCTTTCTGAACTATACCTAAGTTAAATATTATTGTAGATATTATACAGATCTCTTCCGGAATAAATTCTCTAAACAATGGTGAAAACTGTAGTTTAAAAGAACTAAGAGCACACACACACAGAAACAAATGTGACTTTTAAAAAATATTTAAAAAGAATAGATAAATTTAACTGCCACGCCATCCACGTTATGATTAAGAAAATATCAGCAAAGTAAAAATATAAACGTAAAAGAAAAGAAAGTCGGCACCAATCCGATCTGTGACAACTCACAACGTCCGCCTACATGTTCCACCCACACAAATACGGTCGGTTTCCTAAAATAGTTCGCTTTTTAAAAGGATTTCCTGTGGAGATCAAAATAAAAATTGAAAAAAGAGGGGTACATAGACAGTTATTTATAATGTTTCAGCAGTTTCAGTGAGTTTAAACATCAGATAATTCTGATTCGTATCTGTTTTCTCGTTGGAAAACTAATAATTAGGTATAACATAAGTTTTACTACTTAGGTTTTTTTTAATTTTATTTTGTTTTAAATAGTTTAAGTACATACATAATGTAATAAAGATCTTAGATTTATGATACACAGACCAATGATATTATATTAAAGAGGTAGTTATGGCACTACCGGGTGCAAATTGTTGCAGACAAATTCAGACAATTATTGTAGTTTCATAGCAGCGACCAACACACTACAGATCGCTACCTCCACAGAACATTACTCCTAGCGGAGGCTATCTCTTTCTGTGTCATACGTTCCGTATTTTATAGCGCAGTAAGTACTTTGTTGTAATAACAATTGTAATAACAACGCAACAATACAGAACGTCGCTCAGTATGAACGTAGCGTATCTTTCCTTTATAATATCATTGACACAGATACAATCTTCTAATCTCTTCACCTAATCAAATTATAATATCCTCGTAAGTCTCATTTCCTTGAGACTCTTTTCAGCTAGTTCTTTTAAATCAATAGTACAGGATTTTTTCTGATTAGTTCGATAGTTTAGAAAGTCGCAGAGGGAAAGTCGCATAACGCTTTTTCCTTACGTGACGATTTCTACCAGTCAACTCCTACCGCAAGCCGCGTTATGGAACTTCGTTCCAATAATATTAAAGTGCGCAGAGCTAGCATAACTGGCCCGGTGTTTTACTTGGAACTAACGAAATAAAATAATTAATCACTCTTATTAATTGTTCACCATCCGACAGTGACACCGCCGTCAACGGGCCAGCACAGCTATTCACCACCGTTCGCTTAGCTATCGGCAAAACGGTAATTTTTATGCTAGCGTCTATCACGTAAGGAACTTCGTTCCTGGTAGGGGTCCCCCGACCGCACACGTTTTTTTATTTATGTTTCTCAATCTACCTATTTTATCAGGTGTAACGTTTTTAGGTTATAATATAATACGAAGGGCTTATAATATGAAGGGCTTTTTTATGTTGGCAGCCCTATTTGGGACTAGAACTTATAAATGTAATGGTAAGTCAGTGTTGTCCCTGCGTTCCGAGTTGGAAAATAATCTATTTGAGCATGCTTAAACCCATACCGAATTAGCGTGAGCACGTTAGTAATCATAGATGACGTCATGACATGGGCCATCTTGCGATAACGCCGACCATGCCTTAAAATAATAATATCACCGTGAGCGCCATAGATATAAAAGTACTCTGTGGTGAGCGCAGTCAAAAATGACAGTGCGTGTGTGAGAATGTGTCAGTGTGTGTTTTGTTTTGAGTTGCATCATCTTTAAATTAAACTAACGTGGCATTGTCGATGTTGGAATTGTGCTTCTGGCTGACAGTCGCTACCACAGAGTACATTATAATATAGGGTAGTCGCTACCTAACCAAAGAAGAAGAAATGTGGTGTTTATACAAAGAAATAGTGTAATAATATCGTTCTCACAATGAGTAAGCACTGTGAGCGCGTTCACGAGTGCACAGAACACTATTACTATTAGAGTTCGGTGTTAGCCATGGACGTAATATATAGAAGTAACTCTATATATTACGTCCATGGTGTTAGCACGAGTGTTCCGAATTGTTGACAGCTCTCAGCTGTCATAATCGTAATATCTAACCCTGCGTTCCGAGTTGGGAAATAATCGATGTGAGCGTGCTTAAACCCGTACCGAATTAGCGTGAGCGCGATAACGACGTCCCGTGAATCGTCATAGATGACGTCATGACATGCGCCATCTTGCGATAACGCCGACTATGCCCTAAAATAATATCACCGTGAGCGCTGTCGAAAATTCAAGGACTGACATTCAATATATTGGTACAAATAAATAATAAAATAATTGTTCTGTCTGACCTAGCATGAATAAATTTTAACGTTAAGTATCGATAATGTATGTAAATTTTGAATCTAAAATACAGCAGTCCTTTAACACGTTGGTGAAATTGAATGCAATATGCGCACTTTGTACGACTATCATACAGAGATAATAATAGTCCTCAGTTTAATTAAATACTATATTTCAAAGTAATATTTTCGATTCATAATTCAATTACGTGAACGATGCGTACCTTCCCGTCTTCATCAGTGCTAGGGATAATGGTGTAGGATAAAATTAGTGATTTCGAGTTACGATATCGCTAGCTAGTGTCATATGAATAGCTCACGAGAGCCGCCGGTCGATTCTGTAAAAATCTCACCGTGAAAACTTAGGTGAAGTGAGTTTGTTTTTTGCTGGGAATTGACAGCTCACTCCACGCTCACTTCACCTAAGTTTTTAATTCGGAATAGAAATTTTTGAGATTTTTAAAGAATAGCGTCGCAGCACCCTAATTGCATTAAAACCTCTGAATGACAATCCTTTTCACTTTGGCAATACAACACAATCTGTGATGCTTCTTAGGATTGAAACAAAATTCGTAACAATGAGTATTGTTGAATAAGTTGTGGAGATTAGTGGTGCATCCAGGGTTTTCTCCTTCCAGCACACGCCCTTGGGAGCAGGTGAGGCATATAAATGAAGACAAAATGGAAATAAAACCAAGTCATATAATTATAATATATTTATCTTTACATAGTATAAAACAAAGTCGCTCCCGCTGTCCGTAACCTTAGATCTTTAAAACTACGCAACGGATTTTGATGCGGTAGATGAAGTGATTCAAGAGGAAGGTTTATATGTATAATACATGCATATTATAGTAGAGAATAACCGAGAAATTCAAAGATTTGTAATGTGATGTCGTAACAAACATATTACGTATATTTACGTCCTCCGAATATCTTACACCTCTATTACTTTTACTTTCGTGCGTTTCCAATATATAAGTGCCGGACCAATATATAAGTGAAGGCTGCAGACCGTTGAGTTTTTTGTATTTTTTTGTGACACGAGAATTTCATCCAACCATTTTTGGCTAATTTCTTCAATCTTCGGAAAGCTGATATAACAGAAAAATATTGCTCTTTTAATCATACGATACGAGGTACAAAATATAATTATTACATACATAATATTAGTAGATACTTTTATTCACAAATAAACGAAGCCAATAATAATGTCTTCTGTTTACAAAACGCCTGCGGCATGGTCCCTCTAGCCATGTTAGTAAACAAAATCTGTATTATTGCTTACCTGTGAAAGGATATGCCGCATCCACCATAAGATTCGCTTTTGCACGATTTTACGCAACACTTTTTGATCATTTTCACAAAAAAATACCGTCGATTTATCTGTTCATGCGCCCATGGTTCAAAACAACAATAAGAAAAAATCGCCATGACAATGACACACATGACATTGACACATTTCAGGGTTACCACAGTAGTTTTTACGAAAATTATTTAGAGCCGTCATTCTGAAGTTGGTTAGTTATTAAATAAATAAAATTAAGAGAGTTTGCTGGTCTTGTAACCAAGCATAAATATTTACAAAAGTAATTATTTTCTTAGTTGCTACCTTCATGACTTAGAAGTTAAATATTTGACTGTTCGGTCAATTAAATATTTTTTACCATATTTAACATTTTTATCTCCTGGCAATTGAGAAAAAGGGACAGACGGCTCTTTTGTGGCTCTCTCTTTCGGCACGTTTTACCTCGGTTACGACAATGTATCTAAAATAAACCCAAGGCCCAACTAATATGGTTCATTTTTGAATGACGCGATTTATCGAGTGCTCGGTCCTGTTACTTCTATATATTAAGTCCATGGATGTGAGCGCTGCTGTGAGCGATTATAGCTAATTCGGAAAGCGCCCTAAATCGGAACGCATGTGAGATGTGAGATGATGTGAATGTGAGTGCTGTGAGCGATTATTAGCTAATTCGGAAAGCGGCCTTGTTTTGTTTGTCATTCTTGTCAAATGTTAATGTCAAGTTTTCAACTTAACGTCATTCATATTCATAACTTGTCAAGGCATCGAGCTGTATAATATTGGCTGCAAAGAGTAATATATTGGCTGTAATAGTGTTCTGTGATGCCAAATTGCCAAAGCAAAGCAATATTGAGCATGCTTGTGATGCTCTTGCTATGACTGAGGAGTGAGGGGTCGTCTACTACTGTAACTGTAGTTTCTGCTGCGGTTGTTCTGTGCTGCGCTCGTCTGTCTGTATTACTATGTGCACGCCTGGACGGTATTACTTGCTTACAATTTACTGAATGTACCTAAGCTATATTTTGAAAACCATCGTAACCTTATGTGCATTATAAGTTTGATTAAAGTGAAACCAAAATGTTGACTCCACGTTTCAAGTTAACTCAGGACGATAATCATGTATATATAAACGTGCACGCACCCTATACAAACATAGGTGATACAGAAATTGACGTTGATGGAGAAAATTTTCTATTTGTGTCCAGTCCGTACTTCCTGCGACTACGCCTGCCAGGCAGAATCGTCGATAATGACAGCTCCAAAGGGTCGTACTTGTGTGATTCAGGGGACTTCAATTTAACCTTTGACAAGGAGACCACAGGTGAACATTTCGAAAATCTTGATATGATCACAAGTTTACTGGCTCCAGCAGATATCCCTGACATGAATCCAGATTTAGTTGAAATGTTAGAAGATGAAATCACTGTGGAAAATGGAAACAATGAAGACAATGATTATTCTAATAAGTATACCTATGGATTTGCAAACAAACTCACAACTGAATTCAGTAACATTGGTATTGAATTCCCACAGATATTTGAATTAAGAGTTCCTGAAACGGTGTCAATTGAAGAGCGTCAAACTAAGAGGATACAACATGAAGATGTTAAATTTTCCACAGACCATTACCTGGCCGACTTTTATGATGATGAACTACTTGAGCCATTCCTGACAGCTATAGCACCTTGGTGTAATCAAAATTTTAATAAAGAGATTGAATTTTCTGAAGAAGAAGTGGGTGTGCTGAAGGAGCTACCAAACAAACACTATTTACTGAGTAAGACTGAGTACAAGCAAGTTCTTTATGGATTGGTTGATATTCTCTATGGATATTGTTATGATAAACGTACTACTTTAAATGAAAGCACTGTGGAATCAGGATGGACTATAAATAAACTCTCTTCAACCTTAAGTTGGTTCTGCACATTTAATGATATGGCACAGGTTCTCATCGCCTCTTATAGACGTGCATTGATTTATCCAATATTCAGGAACTATAAACTATGCATTAAAGTAAAAAATGATCTGGTAGCTCTGTTTAGAAAAGGAAAGAAATTCGTAGTAAAATGTTTGATTGAAATATATCAAATGTTTAATGCAAGTAACGATGCAAGGTATATTCTGAATCAGTTATATATCAAGGATTATTTAGTTTTCCTGCAGAAATGTAGAAACGAGGAGCTAGACGAGCTGTACAATAATATTGCGAATATTGAAATCTCAAAAAATGATTTAGACTTAGACCTTGAAGAATTAGAGGCAGCTGCAGAACTAGTGAAGCAGGAAGAGGTTGATAGCATTATGGAGAATGAAGTGGCTGTTAAAATGGCCTCCATGTCATTATTAACTGGGTTACATAGAAGTAATCAAGTCTACATTAATGATGAAAGTGAAGATGAATCAGATTCATCTGATAGCAGTGATGATTCTTCAGATGAGCTGGACTCCGATGATGACCCATCCTGACAGCCACGTGGCTCCTAGGAGTTAATCAGCCAAGGCTTGTGAATGGTTTCATGAAACTGGATAATGTATAAGCATTGATGTATTTTATACATCAATGTGTATAAGCAATAAATTCAGTGATACTGTCTGGTAGTGGTGTGTTTTGCTGTACATTGAATTGTCTTAAAACTGAATGCAACTGTTTCAACTGTTTGTCAAGCCAAAACTTACTGTGCTTAGGAAAAGACAATTTATTTTATATAATTAAGTGGATCAGAATGAAGTAATTCCCCTTAGTTTCTGTAAGTATGTGAAATCATTAGTAGTAAATTATATAATTAATTAATAATGCCAGCCTATTATTGTCCTAGTACAGGGCAGACATTTTTTTTTGTCGAAATCCTCGTGGATTTCCTCCATCGTGACGGTGACAGAGGGGCATGCCGACTCTTACCAATTAAAACCACCGCAGTGTCCCATTAAAAAATCTAAAGTGGTGAGATCTGGAGATCTTGCAGGTCATCTGATTGTCCCGAGATTTGATCCTTCTGATTGACCTTATCGATTGGTGACATAAAAGTAAAGGATGCTATTTTTTCGGATTTTAGTTGGTGCGATTCCCGGGTGTAGCAAGCCTATTTTCAAAAATCTTCAAATGCAGTTTTGTTTCTATTTAAAAATAAAGGAATGTTTCCTGATTTGAGTAAAATTTGCCGTCTTCAATATTTAGAGTACTTTCCCTCCAGGTACGCTTCGAAAATTCCATCCTGTACATGATTTGAATGCAGGTTTTTCTTATATAGTTTAATTATTTACTTATAATAAGTTATAAGATAACATTATCAATATTATTAAGTTACTAGCTGTGCCCCGCGGTTTCACCCGCGTTAATAACAAACTATGATATATCCTAAGATATTCATTGAAATCAAATGATGCCATGGGCAATTTTGTTCAAAATTAAATAAGTACTGGGCGATGAATAACTCATTTATTTGGATAAGGATTGATATGGATAAGGTTATAGTGAGTCAACCATAAATGATAGACATACAGGGTGTCCCAGAAGTTGACGTAAAGCCGGAATCTGGTGATAGGACAAATCATAATAGTTACCGGAAAAATATTTAAAAAAATCTTAGTCTCGTATTTTTTTAAACTGCAATATTCTAGTTTTATGTCAGCGCCATCTCTTGACCGATAGTGGAACTAATGTAACTTTTGTTGATGATTTCTGAAAAAGTGTGCTATTTAGAGACTTAATTTTATTTTTCCTGTAATCTTTACATAAACTTCTATCACATAGAATTATTTCAGATTTTTCTCTTTGCAAACTTCGGAGATAAGGGGGGGAACGGTATTTTATTTTACATTTTTCATCAAGTCATTAACTATGCGGCCACAAAAAAATTTTTTTTGAGAATGTGCAAACTACGCTCTTTTCATATGATACCCCACATGCCCTAGTAGCCCAACTTCGAATATTTCAGACCCCCTATAGTCCCTGTTGGAAAAAATATACCTACATACCTACCTGAATTTTTATTTAACCATTTATGTACACACATGTATAAACAGACAAGAAAAAACAGAACAGAAAAATAGGTACAAAGTTAATGCTTATTTCATAAGAAATCTCTTCCAGCATACCTGCGATTGGACAATTAATAGAGAAATGAAATGAAATTATTTATTTTGTAAGTAGGTTTGTACAAACACTTTTACACGTCAATCATGTTTTTAAACTAGATGAAGTCGGCGTTTCCTATCTGACTACTCGACTCTGAGAAGAAAGAAGAGAGATGTAGACAGCTTTCTTATTTGGAAAATAGTTGGGCAAACGTCATCTAAAACCATTCCAAATTTTAAGTTGATAGCATTAGTAGTTCTTGAAATATCCAACTGTAACAGACAGACAGACAGACTGAGTCTCACCATAAGGGTTCCGTTTTACCATTTTGGTACGAAACCCTAAAAATCCAGCCTAGGTAGATACGCGGAAACGTATGTCCAAGAATCCATCCTAGGCCTAGTTGGATAAACGGAGTTTATAAGTTTGGGGTGGATTCTTGGACACGGAAACGGAATAAGCGACAATAATTTAACGCAGGTCCAATCAAACGTTTAATTTTTTTTTGTGGCCTGTAGGTAGGTAGGTACTTTTTCTAAAGAGTTTTCTTAGATAAATTGATACAGTTAGCTTGTTCCCTAAACTTTGTTGAGTAGTGTATCTATTAACTACTTATTAGCTATTACCATTGCCGACTCGTAGTCACACGATCATATCATACGAGCGCGTAACAATTGTAACAAAGTATGAATTTGAATAATTGAAGCGCGTTCGTGAAATAGCATCTGTAATAGTGTAGATTTTTTTTAATTAATTAAGCAGCTTAGGATTTTAATTGCACTGGGATTCGGCGGGTCACATCAGCCCGCATGCACCTTGACCGCCGCTAGGCAACACAATGAGTACCTGAAGATGAAAGGCGCAGCCGAGGCCGGCCCAGAAAGAGGTGGCGAGATGACCTGGACGCGTACCGTGAGAGCTGGTTTGTCCCTGTTTAATATTAACCGAAACGATACATCAAAGTCGTACCTACTTTAGAAAAATGTGGGGGGTAGGTATGGAGTGGGACAAAAAAAAAACATAATACTATTTACAATATTTTTTAATATAGGTACCAAAACAATTTAAAAGCTTAATATGGTAAAATATTCGCAAAATGACTTTAATTTTCTACTTGACTCATAACATCCACCACAACTCTTTAACAACTGAAAGAAGATGAAAAATATATTATTATGGTGTGTAGTTCTACTGTTTAGTGGATCTTGTAATAAAATTCGTTTACCACTTTTGACCAAACTCTCAGTAAAAGGCTGATTTACATTTGTTAAATAGCGAATACAGTTGTAAGAAAAAAAATTGCACACGTTTTTGCGGCCAGTCAAGTGCAGGTGCACCATACCTGCGCATCTCGCTCATCCCAACAGAAACTTGTCCCTTTATTCATAAACGTTGCATAAAGTTAAGTAGTGATTAGCGACTGTTTAACCATATATTTTTGACGTTTGAACGTCACTTAACTTTAATAACCCCCATAAAGTCTATATATGTATGACACTTTTCAAACCACTCACTACTTAACAAATGTAACTAGCCTTTAAACATTTGTCGACGATCGGACGGTCGTTAATTTGACGGATTAAAACTAGGTATCTAACTGTCACATTGGTAGCAAAAGCGAGCGGGGCTCGGAAGTTCGAATTTCGAGCCCCGCATCGCTGCTAAAGTTCGACAAGGTGGCGATTGGCGCATTCATTTAGGTACCTGATTCAGATATACCGCAATCCCATAGCGGCGGCATGTGCGAGTATTGCCTCTGCCGCCTGCCTCACCTCAAGGTGGGCGCGCGCCTCTTCGAACCATTTGGAGGCGGCTGCGCGTGACGCACCCTTCAATGAGTCCACATAGCGGACCGCTACCGCTAAGTTACCGCGGTCCATCCAAAAGCTGTCAAAATTAACAAAATATGACTCCTTTTCGCCAACCCGTCTTGAGCAAGCGTGGTGATCAATGCTTGTGCCTTCTCTGTATGAAAAGAGGCTTTTGTCCAGAAGTGGGATAATAATAGGCTGGTATTATTAAACTCCTTTTAGAATCCGCCGCAGCTGGACAAAAATAGGCTTGAAAACATTTTTAATCTGTTATCTGGCAAAAGGAGAATGTTTATCACAGCAGATGAATTTTTATTGAATAATTTGATTATGAAAATATTTTAGTTTCTATACCTGGAATCTACAAAGAAACCGACTGTTTCATACATCTATGTTCATATAACTCGACAAAATGTGTCTGTATGTAGGTACCTATAAACGTAACTGTTTTTTTTCGCAATTGGAACCATGTCTTCCGAATAAACCCTTTAAATGACCGACGTTAAAACCAGTCAGCCTGTATAAAACACTCACCCAGCTCTTTGCAGCAAATCAAAAGTATCTAAATTTGTAGGGGGCTGCAGGGGCGGTTTTTCAAACTCTCTCTGAGGAATTCCCGACATCTGGATAGAAAAAGAAAACGACTTTAGGTATACAGTTTTGCTACTTGCTTGTGGAGTAAATTGAGCATTGGCAGGGTTTTGAACGTGCGAACTTTTGTCAAAATTTGGCTAGGTACGGCCGGTGAGAGCTTCATCTTAGAACATCAGTTCTCTTATTATTAAATATAGAAGATTTTTTGTCACAGGTCTTAACACCCTTTTGAAGAAAACCATTTTCAATTTATGTTGCACCACAGCTCTAACAAAAGCATTTGACATTTGTCGTGTACAATAATTTATATGAGAACGCCCATTCTCCTTTCCATAAGGTGCCTACATTAGGCACCGTTCTCGGAGTTAAGAACTAAACAAAATGAAAATATTAAATTACGTTAGCGTAGTTGATAACTTTATAGTGCACGCTGTGGTCTCCTATAAGTGAAGGAAGAAGGTACATCTACAACTATATTTTATGTCAACTCAATAGTTATCAATTAATGAAAAACGTATTGATTTTAAATTAGAATTTCTGGCTTAAGTATTCAAATAATACAATCAAAGCGCTCAATTTGTAAGTGGCTCTACAAATTACCATTCACCAGTAAGTTTTCGGATTTACTTTTTATCAGATACTTTTGGAATAGGACATAATTATGATGTTGTGTTGGAGATCTTAAATAAATATAAACGCCTACCCTCATAAATAGCAGCAATCCCTGCAGCCAGGAGAGCATGTAGACTGGCATCGGGGCGCCGTCCTGCTCGACCAACGCAACGCTTCGCGCAGTCCTCTCCATCTAAATACACGTATAAAATAAAATAAGCCTAAAGCCTGTATAATTGCTTTGTTCCAGTGTCTTTGAAAGAATATATTATAAAGAAAAACGTAGGTATAGTCAAGCATAAATTTCTACGTGCATGTTTTTAAATCAAAAACAGAACATAAATAAATAATTAATTTTTTCTCAACGTATTTAAGTCAAGTCGACCTCTTAATTGCTTTACCACTTTTGCCAATTTAAACTATATAACTGTCACATTCATTACACCTATGATCTATAGATCGATCAATGCAACACTACGCGACGTCTTCTCCGTCATAAAACACACTTCGCACAGCCTTGGCTAACGAGCGAAGTAGGCTGTACGTACCAACTACCAACCGAAAGCTTTGGAGATTAATAATAACAAGCCTAAGTATACATAAGCATATATAAGGCAATTAGTAGGCATCGTCTGTTACATGACCGTTTGTACAAATAAATGTTTTCAATAATTCATTAGTCTTGTTCATGTATGTATCGCTTCAGTAAATATAATACTTACTATGCGGAAATTGTCTCGCAGCACGCTTTCCGGAACAATCCCATTTTCGCGGACAGATTTAGGGATTGACTTCAAGACAGTCAATACTAGCTTGTCGTCGTCGCCTATAAAATAAAAACATTCAATGAGAACCCAAAGTACTTACTTGAATTAAGTAAGACAATGGATATTACTTCTGTATGGGCCATACCCGAAAAAAAAATTGACTGTAGCTTCATGAACTATGTCTATCTTTTATGCCCTCAGGGAGTAGTTTAATTAATCCTAAGAAAGCATGTCAGAGAAAAAAGATAAAAAAAATACTTGGAGAAAAAAAGATACGTGAGGATTGATTGTCCATCATTAGCAGGTCAATAAGTTTTGAGAGGATAAGTTAAACATTTCTTATTATTAAGGGCTGATTTTTCCAACGCCAGATAATTTTATCCAAGGAATAATTTTGAATTTTTGACAGTTCTTCCATACAAGATCTGTCAGTCGTCAATTTCATTTCACGAATATAAATTATCTGTCGGTTGAAAAATCAGCCCTAAATCAATATAATTTCCTTACATATCTTTTTTTGTCCAGGTGAATTCAGACATGCTGTCTTAGGATTAATTAAACTACTCCAT
Source organism: Oligia fasciuncula (assembly GCA_963082905.1). Lineage (NCBI taxonomy): Eukaryota > Metazoa > Arthropoda > Insecta > Lepidoptera > Noctuidae > Oligia > Oligia fasciuncula. The sequence continues at coordinate 9,782,153 of OY720409.1, forward strand.
GAGGGCAACAAAGATCAACATAGTTCATATTGCTGAAGCCAATTTTTTTTTGTCTGGGTACAGTCAACAGCAAAAGTAGATGATAAAAATCAGAAATTTCATACTAATGAACGGAGTTCGCGTCAGAACTGTGTGTCGTCGAAGTACTACTACTTAGAATACTTACTACGTAGAATACTTTTGAATCACTTCGACGCCACACAGTTCTGACGCGAACTCCGTTCATTGGTATTGAATTTCTGACTTTGATCATCTACTTTTGCTGTTGACTGTACACTCTTATCCGTAGACAGAGTAAACTACTTAAAGACTGCTGCATGTCTTCTTTTTCATTCGCACAAGAAAAAGAGAAATATATTAACGTCACTAGCAAAGAAAAGAGACAGAGTAAGAATATTTCTGTCCCTTACTGCGTGTCGGGTAAGCACATCAATATGCACAACAAGTTTGACGTTTATGAAGGAATAATAAAATATTACACCGCGATTAAACGGAAAAAGATCTTTTTCGTGCATGATTCAATAATAGTACATTTGCGCAACTGTAAAAATGGTAAGGTGCAGTGTAATAAGCTGTAAAAATTATAGTATGATGAAGATTGCCGGATTTTTTTGTCCCTTTCGGTGACACGGATACCATGAGTCTATAGATTACTCTGTCTACGCTCTTATCCATTCTCCTTTAATTTGCCACTAACTCTGCTAAATACTCTAGGGTTATATTCAGAGATTAAATTGTCATTGGTAATAAAAAGAATCTAATCATGACACACTCACACCCTTTAAATGCACTAGAATTTGAGCATTGTAATGTACTAGTTTGTGGTTCCAAAACATGATAGTTACAGCAGATTCTTAATTCAAGTTTAGGTACATACTAGTACCTATAGAAATGCAGCATAGAAAAGCGAACCTACACCGTTGGATTTTGAGCGCCGAGTTTAAACTCCAACATTGCAATAATATTTAGGCGTTCATTTAAGTGTCCTGATGCTGGTGAAAACTGGCAAAAAACACTCTTATAACTTTGTTTTAGTGCGACCCGGATACGTAATTTAACTACTACGTCAAGGAGGCAAGGCTCATAGCGATATTCTGCAATCAGCAATACTAAAGCTTAATATGAGCTAAGAATAAAATCTAAACTAAATACCGGATGCCTTCTCAATAGCATTCAGTTCTTTGTCCACCCTGACAGCTGGGTCTCCTTTCTTGGTGGCTGCGAGGAGCGACGCCCCGGCCGCCCACAGTTCTTGCGAACGACGAGTCTCACGTTCCGCCTTGAGTCGAACTGGAACAGTTCAACATTCAACATTTTTATATCAAGGGGGACAGGTAACCCGCGAAATTTAAATTTTCTTACTTTCTTTGCAATGTCCAGGTCAAAGTCAGGTTGTATGTTAATCAAAGTGTGATTCGCAACCGTAACCAATAATAGGCACGTATTTAAAGAATTATAATCATTAAAATCAACAATACTACCCTTTAAGTCAGAATTGGCCTAAAATGTCATGATTTCATGAAATAGTCATTCAATAAGGAGAAAGTTGTATTGATGATTTTAATAGGTACTTAATAAAAATTCTGTAAATACATACTACAAATATATAATACATGCTCGGCTCATCACCGAAGATTGAAAATCCAGTGAGCGATAAAATCCCGCCGCGATATTTATACGTCCGGGCGTACGTGGGCGCTTATTCAAAGTAAGAGTGAACAGGCTTCTTCTGGGTAAGCTCACTCCATCGTCGACTTTGTCTCTGTCAACTCTGACCTAGACTAGAGTCAAGAGCAAACCCATTTCAAATAAAAAAAATAATAATAATAATAATTTCCGTGACTGTTTTTTTTTTTAAGTTAACAAAGCAGCAATATGACAAGAAATACCGTTGAGTTTAGCTTCGACTACTTTGAGCTTCAGAGACATTTCTTCAAGTGCTAAAGCAAATATCCTCTTTTCAGCTGCGACTTTCTCGGCAACCATTTTATTGAATTTTTCCATTACCTGAGTTAGAAGAATATTCAAAAATCTTATCACTATACAGTGTCATAGTTTAAGAGAGAACACTATTCCCGTACTCATGTAACAACTTTTAACAAGAGGGAAACCTGAAATATAAAACGTATGGACCAGATGTTTTTTTTTTTCGTTTTTCATTGTTGGTCTCATAATAAAAGCATAAGGCATACCAAGTTTTTAAACTACCTAACTCTTACGTTAAAGATGGTAAAATTAGCAACCACACCCTTTCAAACAAAATAGGTGGGTAGGTGCTCGTCTTCGCCGCCTTTTATAACAAATGGGGATAATAAGCAGCTTCAAAATCATTAAACACACTGGTACACTGAGTAAATGATTGTACATACATAGCCAGCGCTTACACGAATACCTACAAATCACGAACGTGCAAGCCAAATTTATCTTAAAAATAAACAAAATTAGGTATAAAATCCCCCGTAAGAAATTTGTAGTTTGTACCAACCTGTGACTCTATCTGTCCCAGTCTAGTATGCATGTCCTTCTCATACTTGGTTTTTAGTTTTTTCATACTATCCTTCAAGATTTTTTCATTATCTTTTTTTTGTTCTTCTAACTGCACAGATGATGAAATAAAGAACCTTGTATTTAGTTACAAATAGCTAATAAATACATAATTTAAAACTATTTACTTATTTAATTATAATCGACCTCGGATTTGCTTAACTACTTTTGACATATACAAGTACATTTATACTTCACTAAGGTTGAAACTATCTAACTGGTTACACATAGGTTTTAAAACACAAAAAAAAAACAATAACAGGTAAGTACAATGAAATAAATTAACAATGTTTGAGAATACCTAACTAACAGAAAAAACAACATACTATAAGTATAGCAGAAGTTTCCTGAAGGTCAAAATGTTACATATTTTTCGGTCTAGCTCGCATTCGCCAAGTATGTAGAGTACCTATAACGGGCGGTAAGGAACTTCGTTCCAAAACGTGCACGTGCACGACGTGCAAGTGACAATCAACCTTAGGGTGCTAAAGCAATTCTGAGACCGACTATACATAGTTTTAAAGTAAAATATAGGAAGTAGTTACGAAAATAATTTTTAAGTATTGAAAACAATATTTATCTTGCCTATTAAGAAATACATATGCAACTAACCCTTTTTTTGTAATTCTTTTCAGAATCAGCTCTCTTCTCTTTGATGGCATTTGCCAGCAATATTGGTCTATTTTTCGCAGATTCGGGAGTTTGCGGTAAATCTGGAAAATTAGTCATTGACTTATTGTTTAAAATCTGCACCTTTAGTTGTACAGTCACGAGCACCAATATGTCAACACTTGGCAACTTTAAATTGCGATTTTTTTACGAAATAACGAATGCAACGTTGAAATACGACACTTTACATATACCTATGGGTTCGAAAATACTATGTTCCTACTAATACAAAATTTCATTCAAAAATAAAGGAGAAAATCGCCTTTGAATAAAGCCAAGTGTATACATACTTTTGCTCGTGACTGTACACGTATCTTTGGGGGCGTGGCTTTAATTGTACCTCAAACCGCCATTTTTTTTTCGTACAATTTTTGCGACAGTAACATAAATGTTTACCAACAACGCCCCCTATAGCGTGCCACGGACACTATTGGAGAAATTGTTCGTATCTTGTAAAGAAGACGCCTGACGGAGGTCATCGCCGTCGAGGTAGACCACGGCGAATGTGGTGTGGGATAAAGTTTGCAGGGTCAAGAGATTGCACAAGACAGGGAAGGTTTGGAAGGAAAAATGGGGAGGGAGGCCTTTGCCCAGCAGTGGGACACAAAAAAAATGGAATCTAGAATTCTAGTACTTAATGATAAGTCGTAATCTGCGACTAGTTTGACCACCTGGCACGTCATTATGGATTCAGGAGTTTACGAACTATTGTGGTAACGGCTTGGTCTGTATTTGTAGTAGGTACCTCAAATATCATGATTTCATTAAAAAGTTATTCAATGGGTTAATAAAAAAAAACGTAAGAAAATTTGATTTTCGCTGGCTACTTTAGCGCATCGCCCTTAATATAGAGATTAATAACTAACTAGCTATTCCATATAAAAAGAATGCTCCAGATTGGTGACGGTTCAGTACTTACCCTCTACTGCACGGCTGACTCTCTCAGTCATTCCAGCGGAGGCATCGTTCAACTGTGCTTGTAAATATTCAATCTACAAAAATTTGAGCAATAATGAGTAATATAAAGAATGAAATTCATGTTTTAACATTAATTACATTTTAAAATTAAAATATAAAATAAACTAGGATGGATTAAGAATGTACACACATCACTTTTTTTAACTTAAGCCTATTAAAATCAAAATCACAAACAGTCATTTATTCAAATAAGGCTGACAATTAGCACTTTTTGAACGTCAAAAATACATAAGACCGTAGACAGACAGAGTAATCTATAGACTCATATTATCCGTGTCACCGAAAGGGACAAAAAATCCGGCAAACTTCATCATATTATCGTTTTTACAGCTTATTACACTGCACCTTACCATTTTCACAGTTGCGCAAATGCACTATTATTAAATTATGCACGAAAAAGATCTTATTTCCGTTTAATCGCGGTGCAGTTTTTATTATTTCATTCATAAACGTCAAACTTGTTGTGCACATTGATGTGCTTACCCGACACGCAGTAAGGGACAGAAATATTCATACTTTGTCTCTTTTCTTTGCTCGTGTCGTTAATATATTTCTCTTTTTCTTGTGCGAATGAAAAAGAAGATATGCAGCAGTCTATAGTTTACTCTGTCTACGCATAAGACAATCCCCAAAACGCCCGCTCGACACCACTTCCTTGCGCTTTAGCTGGGAAGAAGCATTGGCGCCACAAACTCCCCAGCAGCACAGCAGCTGTTCAGTTTAAAGGAGAAACCTTAAGGCTATGAAAATGCGATATCACAAGAAAGCTGAAAGATGGATGATTTTTTTTTGTGATGACTATATATAGTCCGCGCTGAACTAGTTGGCCGCGCCTTGACGGGGGTGAGGGCGGCGGGGTTGCCTAGTGTTCGCAACACACGTACTGAGTAATGACAAAGCGCCCCCGTCCCTCCGTCCCACCGCTCACATACCTAAGACGCGGCCAACTAGTCCCGCGCGGACTATAACAGAAAAGTATGAAAAAAAAAAATTGCGCCGACCCCAAATAAATTGGGATAAATAAAGGCAGGAGGACGATGACGATGATGATGTGCATGATAACATTCTATCCTATCCCATTTTCCGGGCAACCGTAAAGGACTGTTCCAACTGAGGCGAATCCCGCGCAGAATGCGGGATGCGACTGGACGCATCGATTGTTTGAAGATTAGGAAGTCACGAGACTATTCGCACCACCTTGAACCATACAAGTTAGTTGGCACAATTGGCGCGAGCCAATTGCGTCCCGCATCCCGCGCGGGATTCACCTCAATTTGACCCGAGCCTTATAATTGAAATATAGTGTGAAAACTTACGTAACGGAAGCTGTTCGTGAACAGTATATCCAAATCACCAAATGTATGTGGTCTCTTAGCAGTGTACTTCAGGCCAGTGAACACGTATTCATTCTCCGACGTGAACTTGTCTACAATTTCTTCTACCTGAGATTTTTTAATAAAAAAAAAGTAATTTAAAAAAATTAAACCGACTTCAAAAAGAAATTAACTCAAAATTATGAAATAACTTTAATTTCGGAAGTCGGTGTCTTGGGATCTGTATTTTAGTTCTAGTTTTTTGATAACCTCCTTTTTTACCGACTTCAAAAAAAAGGAGGTTATCAATTCGACACGTATGTATGTAATATTATTGGAATTGCATTATATTCACTTATGAAAATCTATTAGGGCTTTCAAAAAAATATACAAAATTTCATAGACGTATGTATGTATGTATGTTTGTCCACGCATATCTCCGTAACTATTAATCGGACCGTGACCATTCTTTTTTTATTAGCTTACATTTACTTCAACTTAGGGAACAGTGCAAGTTTCATCAAAATCGATTCAGTTATTTTCAAGATATGGACTAATACGTGTAAGTGTGACGGCCTAGCTTACTGATATGAGCTACGGGTGTAGTATCAAAGAGAAAACGTCTCAAAACCTTGGTCAAATTCTAGTGCAAAAACTAAAAATTACGAAATAAAAAGTAATTTATAAAAATTAAACCGACTTCAAAAAGAAATTAACTCAAAATTATGAAATAACTTTAATTCGGAAGTCTGTGGCAAAAAACTAAAACTATAAAATACAGATCCGACACAACAACAACAACATAAACATACACTCGAAAAACATAACCCTCCTTCTGACGCGGTCGGGTAAAAATGAAATGATGTTTGTTAGTCTCACTAAAACTCGAGAACGGGTGGACCGATTTGGCAAATTTTGGTTTTGAAATATTTGTAGAAGTCCAAGGAAGGTTTAGAAGGTGAGAAAATATTATGAAGAAGTTGTAAGGAAAATAGTAAAAGCAAAGAAAATATGAAGAAGTTGTAAGGAAAATAGTAAAAGCAACAATTTTATTATCCCATACAAACTGTTCGTACCTGTCAGAAATTAAATAATACGGAGGTAATAAGATTGTATAGTTTGATTTATTCAATTGTTTGGTCTGTCCTTTACTCTTTTTTTTAGTTTAATATCATTTTGTTTAATGTAGCTTGATATATCTTTCTAAGTTTAGGCACAAAATACGCTGAACGCACTATATATATTTGACATCAAACAAATATGTCATTTATTTCCTTTCAAGACTTTGTGAAAGTACTGCAATTTACCATTTTTTGTGGTTTATTGTATTAGTGAAATAGTTTAGTGTATTTACAATTGAACTTTGTCACATGATTTAATTCTGAGGCGGTACGAAATTTGCCGGGTCAGCTAGTATCTACGTAATAAAAAACACCCGATTGCAACTAAAAAGTTCAAAACAAGATCACTTGTGCAGTTGGAGGCATTAAATCTAAAATTGAACTGGGGCAATTGCGATAGTATGTATATTCCGTTGGATTATAATTTCTACCAAATGCAGCGGCATTTTTATACTACACTAGCTGACCCGGCAAACGTTGTTTTGCCATATAAATTATTTCTAGCTGCCCGGCGCTACTTCGTTCGCGTGGTGTATTACCCCTTACCATACCCTACCCCTACCTACCCTACTTCTACCCTACTCCTATCCTACTCCTACCCTACTCCTATAAGTAAATAAAAGTATTAAAAAAAAGTCCGTCTCCTGGTTCTAAGCTACTTCCCCACCAATTTTCAGCCAAATCGGTTCAGCCGTTCTTGAGTTATAAATAGTGAAACTAACACGACTTTCTTTTATATGTTCAAAGATATTGATTAGACGCTATTTTAGCGACTGCGTCCTTTTCGCTTTTGCTATTTGTAAATGGCACTGCGTTTGGTAGAAATTATCACCCAACGGAATATGCCCAATATCGTAATTGCTCCAGTAAACCTTAAACTTTTTTTCCTTACCATCTGCCACTGAGCGTCCATCACGATGGATCGGTCGTTCTCCCACTGGTACGCCATGAAGGAAGCTTTGAACTTCTCATGGACGTCTCCATGCATTAACTTTACGTTCCTGATCTGATCTTTCGTAGCTTGGACTCCACAGTCCAGGTAGCGTGCCATTTCATCTGTAAAAAATATGTAGGCTGGTATAAGTTTATTTGTATTTATATGCTTGTAGAAACGCGACGCATACCGAGATAATAATAATATAAATATGTCAAATGAATAAAGGGGACAAGGGGTGCTATTCTGTAAAAATCTCACCGTGAAAACTTAGGTGAAGTGAGCGTGGAGTGAGCTGTCAATAGTGTCAATTCCTAGGAAAAACAAACTCAGTTCACCTAAGTTTTCACGGTGAGATTTTTACAGAATCGACCGCCTGCTCTATTTCGATCGCGAGACAGTTTGATCACGAGTTCAGAAACAAAAAGTTTGCGCGAACTTGCAGCGGTCGCGTACCCCCCCCCCCCCCCCCCCCCGGCCTAACCAACCTAACCAAATAAACGCGCGGCCGTCGCGTTTGCGCAACGATCATTTTGTTCAGGACGCGACGTATTCGCTTTCAATGGGGAAGAAAACTGTCAAATTAGTTCTCCGAAGATGGCGCTTAGTTTCAGTTACTTTCATTCAGCAGCCAATGCGATAGGTATGACTCTATTTTTGATACAGTGTTTTGCGTAGTCGCCGATTTTCATTCAAGATCACTTTGAAGACAAGGGACAAACACTTAGAGCTACCTCGCGGCCAAGCTTCGAACCAACAAACCCAGAAGGACATCACATTAGACTGCTAACTAAAAAAATTACGACGTTCACTATAACATCGCCATGGAAACAGTGGGTCACAGCACAGTATAGGTACTTATAACAGTAAGTATCTATGGCACATTGAGTTCTCCTAGTGTCATCTCTGTCGTTCTACAACGTGCCGCTACAATAGCGACATGGAAACCAGTAAGTAATCATAAAATTTATGCATTATAAATTCGAAAGTAACTCTGTCTGTCTGTCTGCCTGTATGTTACCTTTTCACGCCTAAACCACTAAACGGATTTCGATAAAATTTGGCAGAGAGATAGATTGCATCCCGGGAAAGGACATGGGATAGTTTTTATCCCGATATTCCCACGGGATCGACACTAAGGCCCCTCGCCCACGGCGACTTTTTGTAGCGATGCTGTCGCGCGTTCGCGTCGATACAGTCGCGATGCGGTCGCTAGCTGTTTGCCCTCGCCCACACCACGTTTCTCAGTCGCGATGCGAACGCGATACTGTCGCGCTTCTGTCGCGATGCAAACGCGATTCCGTAGTACTCGGTTCACGCGCCACCCTCCCTCCGTTCTCTCCCCGATGTCGTCCGACATGGTCGCGCGTTTGCATCGATACAATCGCGATGCTGTAGCGCGCATCGATACAATCGCGATGCTGTAGCGCGTTAGGAGCGCGTTGCAAATGCGACTAATGCGCGTTAGTAGCGATGCTGTCGCATCGCTACAAAAAGTCGCCGTGGACGAGGGGCCTTAGGGTCAGTTCACACCGAGACGGTGTACAATACTAAAAGGTACACAATCCAGTGTGTACTACGTCGAGCTACTAGTAGCTCACTGAATCGTGTACATTTTTGTGTAGTAGATAAGGTCTGTAATTGTATTTCTATCTTGAAAACTGCGCGTCGCGTCGCGTGTCGGTGTGTACTGACCCTTATGCGGGTGAAACCGCGGGGCGCTGCTAGTAACAAAATAAATAAATTAGTAATTTAAAAACTATCGCCTGCACCGCTCTCCGACATAGGGCTTCCTTCAATTCGCCTACTCTTTGCATGTTATTCGTTTTAATTTCATTGGTGCGATGTTGGGATCCGTGAAAGGCAAAGGACCTGCGCTACAGTTCTTTAAGTACCTACAGGTTGCTCTAAGATGCTATTTTAGAAAATTGTAAATAAATAAATAATAACGTATAATTAAATTAAAATATGTTCATAAAACTAAAACGCGAAACCGTAGGTATACGTGTTAAATTACTGTCGCCAGTAAACTGCCCGCTCGGTGTACTTGTACGACAATCTCTTTCTAAAGCGCGATCTATCTAGATATTGCTCACCGAGTCTATCAATACAATGAGAAGCGTTGTTTAGAGATGTCTTGACAAGTTCAATTCGCTCCTCCATGGCGTGACGTAACGTTTTCATGGCTTTGAACGAAAACGTTTCCATTGTTTCTTCAACCAGCTGCAACATACAACCGATTGTTGAGTTAGGAATATATTACTGTTTATCAGATTGGCAAACTATAGTCTGTTCCAAAAGTATCTAAATAAAATAATGGATCTGAAAATGTCAATGCCTATTTGGAGTGCCACTTACAACATTGAGTGCCTCGATTTAATTATCTTATGCGGGCCACTTACGATCAAGTTCACTTGTCAAGTTTGCAGCGGACTTGAAGCCGCGTCCAGTAAACTTGACGGTGTATGGCTACTTATCATGCATACCCATAGCCATACACCGTCAAATTTACTGGACGCGGCTTCAAGTCCGCTGCAAACTTGACGGTGAACTTGATCGTGAGTGACACGCATAAGATGTTAAAGATGTTTTTCATTTGACAAATTGAGGACGATTTTTCAACGTCATTGAAACGATAAGTGGTGGGGTGTAACTGAAATAACCCGAAAAGGGGTCACTGAACTTTTTAACTTGAATTATTAGAATTTTTACTATATTTTGTGGAAATCGGTTGTCATGGTATGGGCATGTGTTACGAAGGAATGGGGAAAATGTCGTGAGGAATGTTTTGAGTATGAATGTCGTTGGCTGTAAGAGTAGGGGAAGACCAAAGAAACGATGGATGGAATGTGTGAATGATGATATGGTTAGAAAGGGGGTGACTACCGAGATGACGACTAATAGAGAAGTATGGAAGAAAAAGACATGTTGCGCCGACCTCAAATACATTGGGATAAGGGCAGGAGAATGATGATGATGATGATGATTAGAACATTTACTATGGGAAATAAACTGAAATCGCGAAAAAAAAATCGGCAGTTAATTAAAAATACACTTAATTTTCACATGACATGACTTAACGAAATGTATGAAACAGCAATTTTTTCGTTCGGCATCTTTCACTCGAAGTGAAACGCCTGATATCGGCTATAAGAAGAACCTCGTCCATGGCACATACCAAGTTGTAACAGGCGCAAGCGTCCTTCGCAGTGATATAGTTGTTGATCGCGCACTCGCTCAGCTCGAGCATGCACTTCTCTATGTCACAAATGCTTTGCGTGACGACTGGTGGCGACTCCTTCACGCATACTTCGTCTCCTTCTTCTAAAACAGTAGCCCGTGTTGTTAAATACGCACAGTCAACGTATACGCATTCCCGTTGTCCACACCGCCGTGACCGTGACTGGTGGGGATAACGCGAGTTGAATCACCATGACTTGATAATTAGAATTTTATTGTGTAAAGATATAATTATCTTTTTTTATCGATTATGATTTTTTTTTAATAGAATATTATTCACTAAGGGGATATAATAAAGCAGTGACTTACACAGGCCCTATTTTGAGTCCCGAACGCAACGAAGGATTCTAGGGCACTCGAGCGCAGCGAGGCCTTGAGTGAACTCCTGGGCGAAGCGGATTATTCCGAGTGCAGTGCGAGGGATTCAAGCTCGCCCAAGACGAATACACCTTTATCCCCGAGGTGTTAAATAACCGGCGAATACCTAGGTATGTGCGTATTCTCGCCCAACCGCTGTTTATACGTCATCTGTATCTGTAGCGGTATCTGATCTGATTGGTTGCTGTGGCGCGTACCCCCGCCATAGTATAACTACCATAGGACTCTCCGTTGCGTTCGGGATTCAAAATAGCGCCCGAATATTAAAACACTGCTTTATCTTTAGTGAATATACTATTATATCAATTTAACTTTTTCTGCGTGCAATAATAAAAATAAATGTAATATCCAAACGGAATTGTTTTTATGAATAAATGGCAACAGGAAAGAAAATAAACACGTTCTCGCTGTCCCCACTAATACCCGAATGTTTCAATGTGTTAACACACAAAGAACTAATACTTCATACAAAAGAGAAACTGGTCGTATGACACGCCGTTGTAACTTGGTTAATATCATAATTTCCAACTCTTGCGGATCAATCGGGTTGTACATTTTAAATCCTGGTTGAAAGTTTCGAAGCTGCAGACAATAACTCGAGGTTATGCTTCCAAAGAGATCAATAAACGCTTACCTTCATTTTCTTTAGGTGTTCCTTCATCTTTTGGTTCCTCAGGAACATCTGGATTAGAAAATTTAGAGTCAAATGTAGAAAATTATAGGAGGGACAAGCCGTGTGCCCGATGCGATTTTCCGTCGGAAACTTCTTAGGGGATAAGTTTCCATGGACGCCGCTGTGATGGGGTCTGCTTAGCGTCAGCGCAGATAGACCAGCAAAACGCTCGAGCAGAGTTTTTTTTACTAATAAATCTATTATGAATTAAATCGGGTCGTTGTCGGGGTCAAGTTGTCCTAGGGATAAATAATTGTCGCGGGGTCAAGTTATCCGGGTCGAATTGTCTCGGGGTCGAGTTGTCGTGATACCGAGAAAAAATTAACTTACCAATTACGGGTCCACCATCAATGGAGCACTTCTTAGGTTTGTTGGCCCCTTTTAGGTCGTCGATGAAACTCTTTGTGTAATCGATGCATGCAGAAACAAACTCTCCATACGACATGTTCTCCTGGTACACCACAGCTATGACCTCATCGAACCATGGTGCGTTTAGTGTTAACCAATCACGTACTTCTGGTGAACCCCTGAAAAGTAAATGGTACAGTTTAGTTACTTACGTAATCGATGTCCACAGCTGGACATGGCTCCTTCTGGAACTATTTGGTGCCCATATTTATTTATTTAAAGGATCTTCAACAAAAGGCACATGACATGGCGACTCATTATTTTCCATCAATCAAAGTTAATACGATCATCACCATTTCAAGGGTGATATTATCAAAATAACCCGGTTTTAAATTCGAACATCGCAGGTGCGTACCCATCCCAGAGATAAGCCTCATAACCCTGTCCCTGACCCTTCAATCAAAACTTGGCTGCAGAATGCAGAAATATGTAGGTATGGTTATTCACAATGAGTTCTACCACCTGGGGTACTTACTGCTTTACGAAGCTAACTTTATCTACCTATCTTTCGGAAACCGCGAAAAACATAAAGGGAGACCTAAGCTGGTATCGAAATCGATAAGAAGAACTATATAAACTTACTTTGCATATACTATAAAACCTCCAGTTAGGAACATCAAAGCAATGGTACTCCAGACCAGCTTGTCATCTTTGGGCGGTGGCGGTGGCGGTGGCGGGGGAAGCGGGCACGGGTCACGCTCCTTAGGATCCTGGTACTTGAAGTTTGGAGGGAAACGGGTGAATGTCACTATTTGAAAGTCTGTTGGATGGCGACGGTACTGAAAAGACATGCAAAATACATCGTTATTTCATCGTGATTATTGAAGCGAAAAGATGTTCTCTGCTGCACATGGATCTCCCCTAGTAGGTATTTACCTGTCACGACTGATATTGCCATAACACTTGAAATCAAGCAAACAGCTAGAACAGCCGTGCCATTCTGTAAAAATCTCACCGTGAAAACTTAGGTGGAGTGAGTTTGAAGTGACGAACTGTCAATAGTGTCGATCTCTAGCAATCAGCCGGTCGATTCTGTGATAATCTCACCGTGAAAAACTTAGGTGAAGTGAGTTTGGTTTTGCTAGGAATTGACACTATTGACAGCTCACTCCACGCTCACTTCACCTATGTTTTCACGGTGAGAGTTCCACAGAATAGATCGGCTGTGTACATTGAGTGAGAGACGACACTACAAAACCGAACTTTATCTTGATATTGTGTCGTTGTGTACCTACTCTTACAAATGTTATCATTCATAATTACATACTTGAGTTTAGTTGGTACGTACTTACGATGAATAGGCTAGGAATACATGATCGTCTTAGTCGTAAGTGCGAGGGCTGCGGTGCCTTTACCTGTTGGGTCAAACATCAGATGGGCAATTCTCGTAATTTAAAATAAAAATGAACATTTACTCAAGTGAAGCGTTTGGTATCGGCTTTAGATTTGTGTGAACTTGAAATTGCAACAGTTCGGAAGCACTACCTACCAATTTCTCCCAACGTTAAGCGACCAAGTCACGTTGCTTATTTTGATCACCTGTATGCTCCTGCTGATACTCATAATATGCCCTCCCTGCACTATCTACCTAGTCAAAAAGTGTGCAGGTACTTACGAAAAGTGTCCTTACTGATATTGCGTGAGACGATGATCTTAACATTATGTATCTTAGGTATTTGGATAGCTAAAGATTTTTTTTATTAATTTAGGTTATTTATTTGTTTGTTGTCGATGTTCAGTCTATCAAAACTACTCTGTGTTGTTGATTTTGCTGGGATATTGTATAATCCGACAATTCTCATCACAGTTCCCAATCCGATTCTGACTGTTAACTTTTTTCTTAGTTAGATTATTCTCTATGTTTGCTGCCAGTTGTGATGGGATATACATTGAAAACTCTTTATTATTTATACTATTGTAGCGTTGCAAGGTTACGCGCGCCGCCGCCGCAACAAGCTTGTGTCGATCCGATCGCGTCTACGCCGATGATGTAAAGTCACGCCTCGCGCTCCCCACTGCCGCGATCCGCCCGCGCAGACAGTCGGCCGCCTATGTAAAGTGTTCTGTGGTCGGCCGCCTACGACCGTTCGTTATGCGCGCGCGTTCTGCGAACGCCGCGACGATACCTAATTTCTAACAAGAACTCTGATTACTTAACGTGTATTCTACGATAGTTGTGCCCCATGTTTGTTTGTGTTTTACCCAAGGATTATAATCGTACCATAGTATCACAGTTGTTTCATTACGCAAATCCGTGAAAACTAACCGTCGCCTTTACAATTGCGCCCAACTCGTGGCACGCGCTCCGTACGGCTAATACCTACAGTACCGACGCGAGTGCGAACGAAACCCACGCGACTGTGTTATTCTAGTGGACTAACTGTGTACCTATCTTCGTGTCGTGATAATCTTTTGACGAGAAAATGCCGCCAAAAACACGCCAACACGCGTCTAAGGACAACGCTCACGATGTTTCCGACGCGAGCGACGACGAGGAGAACCACGCGGTGGCGAACTGCGCTAGTGCAAGCACCTCGGCGACGCCTACAGCGGAACGTGGGAGTAATATGATAGCGATATCCGAAGACCAACTGACACGATTGTTATCGAATGTTATGCGAAGCGTCGCGACGCCGACGCCGACGTCATCGAATGGCGAGTCTATGGGACCGACTCATCCTACCACCATACACACCGGAGCGCCAAACCAGCATAGCAACTTCACGCGATGCACGGCCCGTTTCGACGGAGCCGCACGCGGTGCCGAAGCCTTAGAAGCTTTCGTCGAGAACGTCCTCGTATATAAAGAGTGCGCAAACGTATCCGACGAACACGCTCTTCGAGGGTTATCCATGCTGCTGACGGAGGACGCCGCCGTGTGGTGGCAAGGCATCAAATCTACCGTGGAGTCGTGGGACGAAGCAATACGCCGTCTACGATTTATGTACGGCGCCCCGCGCCCCCCTCACCGGATTATAGATGCTGGCGGGAAACATTCCGAATCATTCCCGTCGAATACTTCGGAAGTATTCCGAAATATTCCGAAACTTTGGGAATATTTCAACTGTCAAAAAAAAACCAGGAAAGTCGACCTTGCTACCTATTTCGCGCTTGGAAGTTGTAAATTATATTATCTTTAGTTGTGTTGTGAGCGGTAGGTACTTATATTAAGTTTATAGTTGTGCTTGTGAGTGCACGTCGCATCAAGCACACACAACGTCGCGTCATGGGCAGCGCGAGAGCGACTGGGCGCGGGGGGCCGGGTGCCCGCCGCGCCCCGTGCCCTTTGCGAATGCGTGTCCTGCCGCCCGCGAGCCTTGCGTTGCATGCGAGCGAGTGACGTTGAAGACGGTTCTATCTTTTTACTTAAACATTTTTATTTCAAAATTTTTTTATGTCACGAATACCTACATATAGTGACTAATAATACTGTTCTGAAAACTGCATCAAAATCGGTTCAGCCAAACGCGAGATGATCGCGGACAAACATACATACATACGGTTCAAACTCATAACCTCCTTTTTTTTAAGTCGGTTAATATACCAAAACCTGCTCCTAAGTATAACAAATACTTTTCTGAAAACCGCATCAAAATGTGTTTGCTTGCAAGGTTTGCCTTTATTTGTTTTTATTGACTGGGCTATTATACGCGTTAAGTAGGTAGGTAATGATTATTTCCTAATGCGGCTCGCGAATACTCGCGATGCGTACAGAGCTACATACAAACTAACTAAAAACATAGGTAACCCTTTTTCAAAAAACAAATCAAATAGGTATGCTAGGCCTGGTTTTTTATTCCACAACTGACATTTATAAAAATAGCATTCGATTTCGAAATAAGTAGGCACCTATCTAAAAACAAAAGAATAAAAATCCTGTTATTCGCAGGCTAACATATCTACCTATAAAAATATCAACCTACACTTAATAAATCCCATTTATAATAAAATAAACATTTATATTTTACTTAAGTATGTGCCACTGAACAATATTAACTCGCCCACCAGCACCACACCACAAACAAACACGTTTATTCCCCATTGAATTATTCGGGCGAAACATTGAAACATTCGGAAACATTCGATTGCGGGGTATGAATCTTTCTCGCGCGGGCGAAAACTTCTTAGGGGAGCATCTCCCCTCTTGCCGCACCCCACACCGCCAGCGCCTGCACGCAAGCAAGACTCGGCGGAAACATTCGATTGCGGGGTATGAATCTTTCTCGCGCGGGCGAAAACTTCTTAGGGGAGCATCTCCCCTCTTGCCGCACCCCACACCGCCAGCGCCTGCACGCAAGCAAGACTCGGCGGAAACATTCGATTGCGGGGTATGAATCTTTCTCGCGCGGGCGAAAACTTCTCAGGGGAGCATCTCCCCTCTTGCCGCACCCCGCACCGCCATTGCCTGCACCTGCGCGCACGACTCGTGGCAGTCGGGCGCGCGCGGCGCGGCAATGTAGTCTTTGGGCGCGGCGCCAGCGCGGCGGCAGCGGCAGAGGGGCAGAGCCGGCGGCGATCGACGATCGATGCAAAATGTGATTTTTCAGCAAAAAAAAATAAAAATCTTAATTAAACTCATTTTGAATAATTCTGACTTAAAGAAACTTTCCCAGAAGTATTCCGGAATTATTCAGAATGTTTCAGAAGTTTTGCAACTATACACCGGATCCTTCGAGAGATCTTCGCGAAAGACCAGAGTGAAAGTGACAGTGTAGATTCGTTTATATCGCGAGTGCGCGCCAACTTATCGCGTATACCGTATAGTATTACTGAAAGAATGCAATTAGATATTATTTACGGCCTTTTAAATCGTAAAATCCGAAAAAGAGTGTCACGCGATAGTGTAAGTAGTGTCGACTGTCTGCTCGAGCGCGCGAGGTATGTAGAGGAGACGCTGAACGAAGTAAGTCCATCCAAATCATTATTAAATTCATCTCGTAATCATAATAATTCTAACAAAACACGAAATGATAATAATAACCCTCCGAATGCTACTGTTGTTCAAAATAACCCTTCGCATGCGACACCAGACTCTAGTTCGAACACAACAAGTACTGTCGCGAATTCGAAACGTGTCAGGCCACGCTGCGCTTTCTGTAAACGGTTTGGTCATTCAGTAGATGAGTGTAGAAATAAAGAAAAATCGAAGGAGCAGTTAGTTGAAAACGCACCGTTGTCGTGTTACGGTTGCGGTCGACAAGGTGTTATACGGTCGAAGTGTCCGACATGTAAGGGTACACCCCCCGCCACCGCCGACAAGGTCAGTTTTCAAAGTGCTGTTACCTATGTGACCGACCAGACACACTCCACCATAAAGATAGAGGTTGCATCTTTGGTAGGTGTCGCAGTGCTAGATACAGGTGCTACCGAGAGCCTTGCCAGCCCCGGACTATACAAAGTCTTGCTGGCCAGTGGCAACACTTTCACGAGAACGCACCGCAATATCGGCCTCGCGGACGGCACGCGGCAGGTACGTGAATTGTTTTCGTGTAATACGAACGTCACAGTTCAGGGACGTATTATCCCCACCACTTTCCTAGTGATACCAGAAGCTAATAATAGGACGCTTCTCGGGCAAGATTTCATCGCTAGAGCAGGTATATTATTGGATCTCCAACATAACTGTTGGCATTTTTGTGATTCCCCTGGGCAAAAGTTTACTTTCGTGCAAACATACAGCCTCACATCCGCCAGCGAGGCAGAACTGATGCAAGTGAATACCAACAGTCCGGCGCTGAGAGAAGATGAAGGAACGAAGCTGTCGCCGGCCCAGAGAATGCAGCTCAACCAGCTCATCACCAGTAGGGCTGAACGCTTCGCCACAGAAGGCCCCCCTACAACTTATGCTACCCATCGCATTCGGGTTGACGAGAAGCAAGAACCAACTGCTTCACCACCTTATAGAATGTCACAGGGTAAGAGACAGTTGTTAGAAGGTGAACTTGAAAAGCTGTTGGAAGCTGATGTCATAGAAGAGTGCGAGTCGCCTTGGGCCGCTAATGTCGTCCTGGTCACCAAGAAGGATGGTGGCGTCCGCCTGTGCGTGGACTACCGGAAGCTCAACGCGGTGACGGAGCCAGATAGATACCCGCTCCCGCGCATAGAAGACGTGCTTCACGCTGCAAAGACGACCGGCTACATGACCACCCTGGACCTCCACTCTGGCTATTTTCAAGTGTGTGTCTCAGAAGAGGATCGTGACAAAACCGCATTCGTGACACCGTTTGGCACCTATAGATTTAAAAGAATGCCGATGGGTCTCCGCAACTCAGGTGCCACATTTCAAAGATTAATCGACCGTTTCAAGTCGAACTTAAATGTACCTCATGTAGCCAACCAAGAACCGAACTCCAACCCGCAAGGTGGCAGACCTGTGACTTTTCTAGGATACCTAGACGATTTGATAATCTTATCACAGACTTTCGAGAGCCACATGGAGGACCTCGAAGCAGTTTTCGACAGACTCGAAAAGTTCAGCCTTCGAGTCAACCGGAAGAAGAGCTGTTTCGCCCGTGACTCAGTGAAGTTCCTCGGTCACATCATCGTTCCAGGTGGACTACAGACGGATCCGGAGAAGACCTCGGCCATTGCTGACATGCCTGCCCCAAAGAACGAAAGGCAGCTTAAAGGTTTCTTGGCAACATCCAGCTGGTTCCGGCGCTTCGTACCCAACTACGCCGCAGTTGCTAAACCCTTGACCGACCTTCTCAAGAAGAACAGCTCTTGGAGGTGGCATGAAGAGCAGCAATCAAGTTTCGAGCGCATCAAAGAGCTTCTGATCACTGCTCCCATTCTTCGCCAAGCCGACGAATCCCAGCCTTTCTCCCTCCGGACAGATAGCAGTGGCTACTGTCTCGGCGCTGTTTTGATGCAGGGGGAGGGCCCCGATGAGAGACCTATAGAGTACGCCAGCCGTCTCCTAGAGCCAGCTGAGCGCAACTATACCACCACAGAACGAGAGGCCCTAGCCGTCGTCTGGGCGGTGACGAAGTTCAGGGGCTACATCGAGGGATCGGAAGTTGTAGTAAAAACTGACCATCAACCGTTGCGTTGGTTGATGAGCTTAAAATCTCCCAGCGGTCGTCTTGCCAGGTGGGCACTAACCCTCCAGGCTTATAATTTGCAGATCCAGTACACTCCTGGGAAGGTGAACGTAATCGCTGATGCACTAAGCCGCCCAGCCTGTTGTGAGGAAAACCCAGGTGGTTGCGAGATGTGCTTAGCGACTGTAGATGTGCCACGCAGGATGCCTGAGGAAGTGCGCACCAACCAACTCCAAGACCCGGACCTGAAGAAGATCATCGAGGATCTGGAAGCGACCGACGATCCCTTCAGGGGGAGGGGTTGGTCAAAAAGAGGTTACGTGATATCAGATGGTGTGCTGTACAGGTGTGCACCTGACTCCGAAGATGAAGATTCTGCCTGTCTCGTAGTGCCCTCGCATGAGAGAGAAGCCGTGCTCGTAGAATTCCACGACGCCCCCACAGCAGGTCACTTCGGCGCCGAACGAACCCTGCAGCGCATCAGGGCGAGATACTTCTGGCCAGGGATGAGATCATTCGTCGCCGATTATATTAAACGCTGCACTGCTTGCCAGCGATACAAGATTGACAATAGAAAACCTACAGGATTGCTTCAAACTCCTGCAGCGAACCGACGTTTCGAAATTGTGGCTGTCGATCTGTTTGGACCCCTGCCAAGAACATCCAAAGGTAACCGTTGGATTTTAATTCTGGAGGATACTTGCTCCCATTGGGTCGAGCTATTCGCGTTAGAGAACGCCACCAGCGTCGAGTGCGCTGAGCTTTTAATATCTGAAGTTTTCATGAGGTTCGGAGTCCCACGTAGGATGATCAGCGACAATGGAGTCCAATTTGTTGCTGAAGTCATGCAGCAGGTCTGTCATGTGATGGGTATCAAACAGTCCTTGACGCCGCTATATCACCCTGAGGCGAACCCCGTGGAACGGAAAAACCGTGACCTAAAACCTCAGCTAGCTATACTAGTAGGAAAAGATCACGCGTCTTGGGATACTCACCTCGCAGCTATTAGGTTCGCGATGAATTCCGCTGTCACAGCAAGTACTGGATTCTCGCCCGCATACCTTACCTTTGGGAGGGAATTACGCGCTCCATCGGATGTCGTAGGGGATATGAAGACCATCGTTGAGAACGATAACTTCGTACACAACATTACACCTTACCTGCGTAAGTTGTCGACAGTACTCCTCGACGCCCGAGACGTTCACGAACATAAACAGGCTGTGCAGAAGAAGTACGCTGATGAAGGAAGACGTGTGCCCCCGGATTATAAGGTAGGTGACCTTGTTCTATTGAGGACGCAAGGTATGAATGACGTAGGCCCTGGACAGTCTGCGAAATTCATACCTCGAAGGGATGGCCCATACCGCATACGCGAAGTAGTGAGCCCTACTACTTACCTGATAGAAGGGATCTCTAAAGGTGAGCACGTTGGACGGTACCATGTTTCCCATCTGACCCCGTTCGTTGGCGATATTGAGCCCCCGGTTAGAGAGAAGCGCAAGCGTGGTAGACCTCGTCGTTATGATTGCTAGCCCGAACGCGAGGGCGCTATGTTCGAACTAGAGGGGAAGTGTGTAGCGTTGCAAGGTTACGCGCGCCGCCGCCGCAACAAGCTTGTGTCGATCCGATCGCGTCTACGCCGATGATGTAAAGTCACGCCTCGCGCTCCCCACTGCCGCGATCCGCCCGCGCAGACAGTCGGCCGCCTACGACCGTTCGTTATGCGCGCGCGTTCTGCGAACGCCGCGACGATACCTAATTTCTAACAAGAACTCTGATTACTTAACGTGTATTCTACGATAGTTGTGCCCCATGTTTGTTTGTGTTTTACCCAAGGATTATAATCGTACCATAGTATCACAGTTGTTTCATTACGCAAATCCGTGAAAACTAACCGTCGCCTTTACAATTGCGCCCAACTCGTGGCACGCGCTCCGTACGGCTAATACCTACAGTACCGACGCGAGTGCGAACGAAACCCACGCGACTGTGTTATTCTAGTGGACTAACTGTGTACCTATCTTCGTGTCGTGATAATCTTTTGACGAGAAAATGCCGCCAAAAACACGCCAACACGCGTCTAAGGACAACGCTCACGATGTTTCCGACGCGAGCGACGACGAGGAGAACCACGCGGTGGCGAACTGCGCTAGTGCAAGCACCTCGGCGACGCCTACAGCGGAACGTGGGAGTAATATGATAGCGATATCCGAAGACCAACTGACACGATTGTTATCGAATGTTATGCGAAGCGTCGCGACGCCGACGCCGACGTCATCGAATGGCGAGTCTATGGGACCGACTCATCCTACCACCATACACACCGGAGCGCCAAACCAGCATAGCAACTTCACGCGATGCACGGCCCGTTTCGACGGAGCCGCACGCGGTGCCGAAGCCTTAGAAGCTTTCGTCGAGAACGTCCTCGTATATAAAGAGTGCGCAAACGTATCCGACGAACACGCTCTTCGAGGGTTATCCATGCTGCTGACGGACGACGCCGCCGTGTGGTGGCAAGGCATCAAATCGGCTACCGTGGAGTCGTGGGACGAAGCAATACGCCGTCTACGATTTATGTACGGCGCCCCGCGCCCCCCTCACCGGATTATAGATGCTGGCGGGAAACATTCCGAATCATTCCCGTCGAATACTTCGGAAGTATTCCGAAATATTCCGAAACTTTGGGAATATTTCAACTGTCAAAAAAAAACCAGGAAAGTCGACCTTGCTACCTATTTCGCGCTTGGAAGTTGTAAATTATATTATCTTTAGTTGTGTTGTGAGCGGTAGGTACTTATATTAAGTTTATAGTTGTGCTTGTGAGTGCACGTCGCATCAAGCACACACAACGTCGCGTCATGGGCAGCGCGAGAGCGACTGGGCGCGGGGGGCCGGGTGCCCGCCGCGCCCCGTGCCCTTTGCGAATGCGTGTCCTGCCGCCCGCGAGCCTTGCGTTGCATGCGAGCGAGTGACGTTGAAGACGGTTCTATCTTTTTACTTAAACATTTTTATTTCAAAATTTTTTTATGTCACGAATACCTACATATAGTGACTAATAATACTGTTCTGAAAACTGCATCAAAATCGGTTCAGCCAAACGCGAGATGATCGCGGACAAACATACATACATACGGTTCAAACTCATAACCTCCTTTTTTTTAAGTCGGTTAATATACCAAAACCTGCTCCTAAGTATAACAAATACTTTTCTGAAAACCGCATCAAAATGTGTTTGCTTGCAAGGTTTGCCTTTATTTGTTTTTATTGACTGGGCTATTATACGCGTTAAGTAGGTAGGTAATGATTATTTCCTAATGCGGCTCGCGAATACTCGCGATGCGTACAGAGCTACATACAAACTAACTAAAAACATAGGTAACCCTTTTTCAAAAAACAAATCAAATAGGTATGCTAGGCCTGGTTTTTTATTCCACAACTGACATTTATAAAAATAGCATTCGATTTCGAAATAAGTAGGCACCTATCTAAAAACAAAAGAATAAAAATCCTGTTATTCGCAGGCTAACATATCTACCTATAAAAATATCAACCTACACTTAATAAATCCCATTTATAATAAAATAAACATTTATATTTTACTTAAGTATGTGCCACTGAACAATATTAACTCGCCCACCAGCACCACACCACAAACAAACACGTTTATTCCCCATTGAATTATTCGGGCGAAACATTGAAACATTCGGAAACATTCGATTGCGGGGTATGAATCTTTCTCGCGCGGGCGAAAACTTCTTAGGGGAGCATCTCCCCTCTTGCCGCACCCCACACCGCCAGCGCCTGCACGCAAGCAAGACTCGGCGGAAACATTCGATTGCGGGGTATGAATCTTTCTCGCGCGGGCGAAAACTTCTTAGGGGAGCATCTCCCCTCTTGCCGCACCCCACACCGCCAGCGCCTGCACGCAAGCAAGACTCGGCGGAAACATTCGATTGCGGGGTATGAATCTTTCTCGCGCGGGCGAAAACTTCTCAGGGGAGCATCTCCCCTCTTGCCGCACCCCGCACCGCCATTGCCTGCACCTGCGCGCACGACTCGTGGCAGTCGGGCGCGCGCGGCGCGGCAATGTAGTCTTTGGGCGCGGCGCCAGCGCGGCGGCAGCGGCAGAGGGGCAGAGCCGGCGGCGATCGACGATCGATGCAAAATGTGATTTTTCAGCAAAAAAAAATAAAAATCTTAATTAAACTCATTTTGAATAATTCTGACTTAAAGAAACTTTCCCAGAAGTATTCCGGAATTATTCAGAATGTTTCAGAAGTTTTGCAACTATACACCGGATCCTTCGAGAGATCTTCGCGAAAGACCAGAGTGAAAGTGACAGTGTAGATTCGTTTATATCGCGAGTGCGCGCCAACTTATCGCGTATACCGTATAGTATTACTGAAAGAATGCAATTAGATATTATTTACGGCCTTTTAAATCGTAAAATCCGAAAAAGAGTGTCACGCGATAGTGTAAGTAGTGTCGACTGTCTGCTCGAGCGCGCGAGGTATGTAGAGGAGACGCTGAACGAAGTAAGTCCATCCAAATCATTATTAAATTCATCTCGTAATCATAATAATTCTAACAAAACACGAAATGATAATAATAACCCTCCGAATGCTACTGTTGTTCAAAATAACCCTTCGCATGCGACACCAGACTCTAGTTCGAACACAACAAGTACTGTCGCGAATTCGAAACGTGTCAGGCCACGCTGCGCTTTCTGTAAACGGTTTGGTCATTCAGTAGATGAGTGTAGAAATAAAGAAAAATCGAAGGAGCAGTTAGTTGAAAACGCACCGTTGTCGTGTTACGGTTGCGGTCGACAAGGTGTTATACGGTCGAAGTGTCCGACATGTAAGGGTACACCCCCCGCCACCGCCGACAAGGTCAGTTTTCAAAGTGCTGTTACCTATGTGACCGACCAGACACACTCCACCATAAAGATAGAGGTTGCATCTTTGGTAGGTGTCGCAGTGCTAGATACAGGTGCTACCGAGAGCCTTGCCAGCCCCGGACTATACAAAGTCTTGCTGGCCAGTGGCAACACTTTCACGAGAACGCACCGCAATATCGGCCTCGCGGACGGCACGCGGCAGGTACGTGAATTGTTTTCGTGTAATACGAACGTCACAGTTCAGGGACGTATTATCCCCACCACTTTCCTAGTGATACCAGAAGCTAATAATAGGACGCTTCTCGGGCAAGATTTCATCGCTAGAGCAGGTATATTATTGGATCTCCAACATAACTGTTGGCATTTTTGTGATTCCCCTGGGCAAAAGTTTACTTTCGTGCAAACATACAGCCTCACATCCGCCAGCGAGGCAGAACTGATGCAAGTGAATACCAACAGTCCGGCGCTGAGAGAAGATGAAGGAACGAAGCTGTCGCCGGCCCAGAGAATGCAGCTCAACCAGCTCATCACCAGTAGGGCTGAACGCTTCGCCACAGAAGGCCCCCCTACAACTTATGCTACCCATCGCATTCGGGTTGACGAGAAGCAAGAACCAACTGCTTCACCACCTTATAGAATGTCACAGGGTAAGAGACAGTTGTTAGAAGGTGAACTTGAAAAGCTGTTGGAAGCTGATGTCATAGAAGAGTGCGAGTCGCCTTGGGCCGCTAATGTCGTCCTGGTCACCAAGAAGGATGGTGGCGTCCGCCTGTGCGTGGACTACCGGAAGCTCAACGCGGTGACGGAGCCAGATAGATACCCGCTCCCGCGCATAGAAGACGTGCTTCACGCTGCAAAGACGACCGGCTACATGACCACCCTGGACCTCCACTCTGGCTATTTTCAAGTGTGTGTCTCAGAAGAGGATCGTGACAAAACCGCATTCGTGACACCGTTTGGCACCTATAGATTTAAAAGAATGCCGATGGGTCTCCGCAACTCAGGTGCCACATTTCAAAGATTAATCGACCGTTTCAAGTCGAACTTAAATGTACCTCATGTAGCCAACCAAGAACCGAACTCCAACCCGCAAGGTGGCAGACCTGTGACTTTTCTAGGATACCTAGACGATTTGATAATCTTATCACAGACTTTCGAGAGCCACATGGAGGACCTCGAAGCAGTTTTCGACAGACTCGAAAAGTTCAGCCTTCGAGTCAACCGGAAGAAGAGCTGTTTCGCCCGTGACTCAGTGAAGTTCCTCGGTCACATCATCGTTCCAGGTGGACTACAGACGGATCCGGAGAAGACCTCGGCCATTGCTGACATGCCTGCCCCAAAGAACGAAAGGCAGCTTAAAGGTTTCTTGGCAACATCCAGCTGGTTCCGGCGCTTCGTACCCAACTACGCCGCAGTTGCTAAACCCTTGACCGACCTTCTCAAGAAGAACAGCTCTTGGAGGTGGCATGAAGAGCAGCAATCAAGTTTCGAGCGCATCAAAGAGCTTCTGATCACTGCTCCCATTCTTCGCCAAGCCGACGAATCCCAGCCTTTCTCCCTCCGGACAGATAGCAGTGGCTACTGTCTCGGCGCTGTTTTGATGCAGGGGGAGGGCCCCGATGAGAGACCTATAGAGTACGCCAGCCGTCTCCTAGAGCCAGCTGAGCGCAACTATACCACCACAGAACGAGAGGCCCTAGCCGTCGTCTGGGCGGTGACGAAGTTCAGGGGCTACATCGAGGGATCGGAAGTTGTAGTAAAAACTGACCATCAACCGTTGCGTTGGTTGATGAGCTTAAAATCTCCCAGCGGTCGTCTTGCCAGGTGGGCACTAACCCTCCAGGCTTATAATTTGCAGATCCAGTACACTCCTGGGAAGGTGAACGTAATCGCTGATGCACTAAGCCGCCCAGCCTGTTGTGAGGAAAACCCAGGTGGTTGCGAGATGTGCTTAGCGACTGTAGATGTGCCACGCAGGATGCCTGAGGAAGTGCGCACCAACCAACTCCAAGACCCGGACCTGAAGAAGATCATCGAGGATCTGGAAGCGACCGACGATCCCTTCAGGGGGAGGGGTTGGTCAAAAAGAGGTTACGTGATATCAGATGGTGTGCTGTACAGGTGTGCACCTGACTCCGAAGATGAAGATTCTGCCTGTCTCGTAGTGCCCTCGCATGAGAGAGAAGCCGTGCTCGTAGAATTCCACGACGCCCCCACAGCAGGTCACTTCGGCGCCGAACGAACCCTGCAGCGCATCAGGGCGAGATACTTCTGGCCAGGGATGAGATCATTCGTCGCCGATTATATTAAACGCTGCACTGCTTGCCAGCGATACAAGATTGACAATAGAAAACCTACAGGATTGCTTCAAACTCCTGCAGCGAACCGACGTTTCGAAATTGTGGCTGTCGATCTGTTTGGACCCCTGCCAAGAACATCCAAAGGTAACCGTTGGATTTTAATTCTGGAGGATACTTGCTCCCATTGGGTCGAGCTATTCGCGTTAGAGAACGCCACCAGCGTCGAGTGCGCTGAGCTTTTAATATCTGAAGTTTTCATGAGGTTCGGAGTCCCACGTAGGATGATCAGCGACAATGGAGTCCAATTTGTTGCTGAAGTCATGCAGCAGGTCTGTCATGTGATGGGTATCAAACAGTCCTTGACGCCGCTATATCACCCTGAGGCGAACCCCGTGGAACGGAAAAACCGTGACCTAAAACCTCAGCTAGCTATACTAGTAGGAAAAGATCACGCGTCTTGGGATACTCACCTCGCAGCTATTAGGTTCGCGATGAATTCCGCTGTCACAGCAAGTACTGGATTCTCGCCCGCATACCTTACCTTTGGGAGGGAATTACGCGCTCCATCGGATGTCGTAGGGGATATGAAGACCATCGTTGAGAACGATAACTTCGTACACAACATTACACCTTACCTGCGTAAGTTGTCGACAGTACTCCTCGACGCCCGAGACGTTCACGAACATAAACAGGCTGTGCAGAAGAAGTACGCTGATGAAGGAAGACGTGTGCCCCCGGATTATAAGGTAGGTGACCTTGTTCTATTGAGGACGCAAGGTATGAATGACGTAGGCCCTGGACAGTCTGCGAAATTCATACCTCGAAGGGATGGCCCATACCGCATACGCGAAGTAGTGAGCCCTACTACTTACCTGATAGAAGGGATCTCTAAAGGTGAGCACGTTGGACGGTACCATGTTTCCCATCTGACCCCGTTCGTTGGCGATATTGAGCCCCCGGTTAGAGAGAAGCGCAAGCGTGGTAGACCTCGTCGTTATGATTGCTAGCCCGAACGCGAGGGCGCTATGTTCGAACTAGAGGGGGAGTGTGTAGCGTTGCAAGGTTACGCGCGCCGCCGCCGCAACAAGCTTGTGTCGATCCGATCGCGTCTACGCCGATGATGTAAAGTCACGCCTCGCGCTCCCCACTGCCGCGATCCGCCCGCGCAGACAGTCGGCCGCCTACGACCGTTCGTTATGCGCGCGCGTTCTGCGAACGCCGCGACGATACCTAATTTCTAACAAGAACTCTGATTACTTAACGTGTATTCTACGATAGTTGTGCCCCATGTTTGTTTGTGTTTTACCCAAGGATTATAATCGTACCATAGTATCACAGTTGTTTCATTACGCAAATCCGAGAAAACTAACCGTCGCCTTTACACTATGGAATTAGTATGTACTTTATACTGCATTGGGTCGTAACCCGTCAAGCTCCGCGCGTATCCTGTGTAATACGATACAATAGAAAATCAATTGTGTCTCATTAGCGGAGCTTGAGAGGTCACGCTAGACGTCCACATGGGGTGGGCCGGGCTTAGCCGCAAACATCCGCCATTTTGGTAAAAGAAATCTGCTATTCCCTACATTAATAGCGCTCCCATCAATCTATCTGCTAGTCATTTACCAACTATGTTGGGCTCGGCTCCAGTCTAACCGGATGCAGCTGAATACCAGCCAACATTTTCACAGGAATCAACTGCTTATCTTAATACCAACGCTAACTTAGTTCAAGCTATAAAAATGAAGCGATGTTATTGGTTAGTTTCACACATCCCTCGTTACGCATCCTCGCTCATCTCTGGTGGAAAGGCAACCTTACCCTGAGGTCGAGTATTGTTTTCGTAGATTCCGTTAAAGCTTTTAAAATATGCCTGAGCAACATTTTTGATACTCCGGATCACAAGCTCTGTGTGCGTTTGGGAAATATGCAATAAAACAATAAATTGACATAAAATCATCTTTTAATTTATTAAAACAATATTTTTATATTTACATAAATTACTAAAATTAAAGGAAACCTCCACAAATTCACTTCGCTGGCACCATAATTTACCTGAATGTAATTGTTCTTATATTTTTGGAATAAATGCAGACACATTTTGTGCTAACAAAACAAACAAATTCGACGGTTTTGAAGAAACTTCATATTTTCGGGTAAATATTATTTTTTTATATAAATACAGTTCTCCATTTTTATGTACCTACATGATACTTCACTATCTACAAATATTCAATGGCATAAATAGATAATCGTCTAGTTTTATCATACAAAATAACGTATTCATTCTATGTTTTATGTGAGTTTATATGGTAAGTACGGCCGGCCAGGAAAGCGGTCTTACAGTTTTGATAGCAAAGAAAATATTGGTTTGAAATTAAAACTACGAACCCATAAAAATTGCCTTCCCTCATTTACGATGTGCAAACAAACTATCTCATTGGTGATAAACAATTTTTTTGGTCGACTATACTTATTGTATTGTCGGTAGTGTGCGTACGCGCAGCGGAATGTTGTTGAATTTAAAGATTTTAATTATGCAGATATTTAGTGTATGACGTCGTATAATTGTGTATGGTAAAAAAAAAATTGTGCACGCAACCATTGTGGAGAAATTCACCAAAAACTGATTCCGCTGGGCGAACGTTGTCCTGGCGGAACATTTTTTAATCCATAGACTTTAGAAGAAAAGAGATGTGTCCAAAAATTTGTGTGTATTTGTGTGTAATTGTGTATGTATGAATAAAACTAGTGCATGCATAAACTTCGGAGAAATTCAAGTTTCCGCTACGCGAACGTTTGGCCATTAGCTAGTTTTCATATAAAGCGCTTACATAGAGAGCTGTAGATTTTTACATGCGTTGTTTTGAATTTGTTTATATTTGTTTAAAAAACAGATTTAGAAAAAATCGTAGGGCTTAAAAGATAAAAATATAAACGTAAAATACGCTTATTAGGTCTTAGTTCTTAAAGTATGCACTTTGGGGTCTAGATTTTCACGTTTATACAAACCTTGTAAGTGTCTGCAACATGTTGCCAAGTATCAATGATGTTCCGTTAGTAACTAAAGAGTTATAGGACAAATTTACCATGAACAGATCACTGTTTACAAAGCAGTCAAATATCACGACGTTCTGAAGGAATTGCATGGTAATATGTATGTCAATAATTAGTGTATTCATTCAACTATTCTTATGCAAAATTTCATGTCATTAAATTCAGTAATTAAAGAAAAACAATTATAATACTGACGAAGCATCGAAAACCTACATAACCCGACCAAGTTCGGATGGCTACCAAAAAGCGGCCGTGCCATATATCTAAGAAACGTTCTTAACCTTCCAATATAGTATTTATTAAATTATGGTACAGTTGCATACACAAGCGTTAGGAAAAAATAAAACAATTGCATTTCTTGAATGAAAAATATTTTTTTAATAATAACGCCACTATCTATGATAAAAACAAATCTTCAATTAACAAGTACTTCTCTATTTAAATATCCGCGTACAAAAATATTTTTAATTACATATAATACTTAATTATGTAATTATAATAACGTTAACAAACGCTTGCAATGACAGCAATAGACTTAAATGTGTTTTAACTAAAATAGATTATGAACTTTCCGTGAAATCTTCAATAGAAATTAGCTGTATGAATTTTATTTGTCTTAAATAATATATTTAGATTATATCTCAAGTCTCAAGCGCATACTTAAATAAAGTACCTACGTAAATAGTACCTACTTTCTGTCATAGTCAAATACATTTAAAAAAGTAGGTGTACAAAAATAAATGACCTATAATTTATATCGAAACAACAATTTTGTTATCACCTATACCAATTCAATACCGGTATTATACTGTACATTTTGGGATGTTACCTAAATATATTGCACGGCCGCTTTTTTGTAGCCATCCGAACTTGGTCGGGTTATGTAGGTTTTCGATGCTTCGTCAGTATTATAATTGTTTTTCTTTAATTACTGAATTTAATGACATGAAATTTTGCATAAGAATAGTTGAATGAATACACTAATTATTGACATACATATTACCATGCAATTCCTTCAGAACGTCGTGATATTTGACTGCTTTGTAAACAGTGATCTGTTCATGGTAAATTTGTCCTATAACTCTTTAGTTACTAACGGAACATCATTGATACTTGGCAACATGTTGCAGACACTTACAAGGTTTGTATAAACGTGAAAATCTAGACCCCAAAGTGCATACTTTAAGAACTAAGACCTAATAAGCGTATTTTACGTTTATATTTTTATCTTTTAAGCCCTACGATTTTTTCTAAATCTGTTTTTTAAACAAATATTAACAAATTCAAAACATCGCATGTAAAAATCTACAGCTCTCTATGTAAGCGCTTTATATGAAAACTAGCTAATGGCCAAACGTTCGCGTAGCGGAAACTTGAATTTCTCCGAAGTTTATGCATGCACTAGTTTTATTCATACATACACAATTACACACAAATACACACTAATTTTTGGACACATCTCTTTTCTTCTAAAGTCTATGGATTAAAAAAAGTTCCGCCAGGACAACGTTCGCCCAGCGGAATCAGTTTTTGGTGAATTTCTCCACAATGGTTGCGTGCACAAATTTTTTTTTACCATACACAATTATACGACGTCATACACTAAATATCTGCATAATTAAAATCTTTAAATTCAACAACATTCCGCTGCGCGTACGCACACTTGTCGGTAAACATGCTATGCTATTACTACAATGCTAATCACAGAATGGTAATAGAACTTCATAAATTACTAGGTAGTATGTTCCAAAGATAGTACAGTCAACCGCGTGTTTGCTTTGACAGTGCCTTTATTTCGTAGTTGTAAAGGCGATTTTTGTAGTAAGTGCTTGTTGTACTTGCGGTTGCCCATACACAACTACTGAAATCTGTAATTTAGTAATTTTAAATCTTAGCACATTAGATTAAAGAGAAACGAATTTAAAATTGGGTTGTAGTAATTAGAAACCTATATTTTTCTTATCTGTGTATTCCGACTAAGGTATGATTTAAACCGAGTCACGTTTTTTTAAGTCGACGCGTCGAGGCGTTGCATGCGATTAAGAACTTAACACTTCAATTTCTTTTACAGTTCGCGTCAAATAACTTTGCCGCCCTGAAGCTAGGCTCTTTCCTAGCCGCGCCAATCCGCACCATGCGCGCTGCTGTTGTATTCATAGGATTAACTACTGCGCAGTGACTTGTTGCCTACTTCAGAGCGGCAAAGTTATTTGACGCGAACTGTCCCGCTCTTTACAATTCGTACCGTACAAACGCTTCAAGCGCGTCGAAACCTAGCAAAGTTTTTACTTCATAGACACACTCAACTTAAATTCAGAATCTCAGATAATTATCAAGTTTTGGAACAACAAACTCAAATGTCATGCAAGACAAAGGTCAAATTCCATTGCAATAAAAATGTATAAATGACCTTTTTACTAACATTTTGAAGACATGTAACATCCACAAACCTGCGTTCCTGCATCCACAAAGTTGAGTGAGGCAATGAATGTAAATTATCTAAGATTCAGAATAGGACATGACAATGGTGTTCGCAAAACTATGTGCATAGATGCCGCCACCAGCATAAGCAGTAAAAACAACGTCAAATGGTTTGTGGATTTAAAAAAATAACTTAGTATTTTGGATTTTTAGTTGATTTTATGCTGAAATCATGGGCATCGTACAAATTGCAGATTTAAAAAACATATTAAAAGAATGATAATTAGTTTTCTAATCACGAGGACATGAATTGAAATGCTTTATTTGTATATCCGAAAGCAGCACTGATGCTAAAGTTAAGGTTTACTCAAATCTTTATTAAAGTTGACATGCTGTGTGATAACATTGTCTAGGCGCACCTGTCCCACCGCCGACGCGGAAGCGATGACTATTTTCTCGCTCAAGAAACGTACTAAAGATTGTAGGTCCTACGTCAGTAATAGAGATACATATTAATAGTTGCTCGCTGACTGTTCACACCACCAGCGACAACTCTGTCAAATAAGCATCTTGCTAGCTAGCTGTACTCGCTAATCGCCGGCGGTGGGACAAGTGGGTCAGCGTGCTGCTAGCTCGGGCCGGCATGCGGCATGCGGCAGTCCCCGGGCCGCGCCTACAGGTACAGCAGGCCCGACACGGAGGCGTGCGCCATGACGGTCTCGGCGGCCTGGCGCACCTCCAGATGCCGGCGCGCGGCGGTGGCCCAGGCCTGCGCGGCGGCGCGCGGCGCTCCCTGCAGTAGGTTCACGTAGCGCAGCGCCGCCGGCAGGTTGCCGTGGTCCATGTGGTACCTGCCACGCACAGCCCGGTAATATTTATTTATTTCATAATGTACCCACAGTGATAGGTCCTAACCGTATTACCTGTTTATACCTGTCAACTCGGTAATAGGCACCAAAAAAATATAGGCAACCTAACTTTTACATGTTCTGTAGGCTTTATACTTTCAACTGTAATCGAATTCGAATGATAAACAAAAAAAAAAAAAAAACTAATTACTTACACTATTTTTAATTATTTATACATATTTGAGTAGGCCACTCATTTGTTTATAAGCAGCAATATATTAGTTAACATATAAAATTTTAAAAATAATCTTCATCCACACAGAGGTGAAGGTCGATCAAACTCCGGAACTTAGACTATCAGGTTTAATTGTTCAAATAATCGAAATTAAAGCACTCAATTTATAAGTGGCACTACAAAGATTTAAGTAATGCTGGAGTCTTCAGTGAGGTTTTGTAATAAAAGCCACAGGCGACACGCACATTCTATACCACAGACAAACTGAGCAGTGCTTTTGGTATTGGCATTTATGTCTTTATGCGGCGACCACTTGAGGCGAAATGGCTAAGGTAGCCGAGGGAAATTCAAACTTTCTGACGTTTATTTTCTTATAGTTTTCGAGCCTTAAAATTTGATGAACTTTTTTTGTTAGAATATAGAGGGTGTCCGGTAAGCGTATTGCCATAATGTATACTAGCACAGACAGGGGTTGCTCTGTAATCGCACGCAATATGCTCTTGTAGCTAGAGAGCATACTGCATATCAGTACAGAGACAGACTGAAATAAAATACACTTTGCTCTAATCCGTGAGAGCAAAACACATACGAGTACAGACAATTTGGCTGCCGTGGTGTGTACAATGGCATGCTTCAGTGTGTATGTACCATAGAAACCGTAGACCAAGCCAAAAATTTTGCCATTCAGAGAATAAAGATGTGTAGATCTAGGAAAATAGGCGTTCAACCAACATCTGTTTCGAGGAGAAAGGACAGAGGGATCTCTAAAAGAAAAGGGCGCATACAAAGTGGAAGAGATGTGAGAAAGAAAAAAACAACATAATCTCTCTGAAAATATTAATAAAAATCAGCCAAATGCAATAAAACATTAAATAAGGTTTCGTTTTAAATAGTTAATAATGTTGATTTATCCTTTCAAAAATAAATACTTTAATGTTTTTTAAATATTGTTTTATTTACATAGCTACTGAATTTTTTTTTCATCAGTCATTACGTGGGAATTATTTTGCGGAGCCCTCGATACAAAAGAAGGAAACGTTTTTCTACTTCTAAATATTTTCCCATTTCCATTATATTTAAGAATGTTATTTTCATAATAAATACCTAGGCTTATACGTTTTATATAGAGAATACGTTTAAACATAGTTTTTAATTATGTTGATAAACATACTTAAATAGCATAGAGATCGAAAAATCTTTAGAAGAAGAAAAATGTTGTATCCTTTTCTATGGAGGGGGTCGCACGAACCTTCCCTCAGAGAATATAAACACGTACAACATAGTTATGTTCAATATTGTTACGTAGTACACTGCAACATATAATTAAAGTCTTATGACCCCACATACCCTACAATACAAACAATAACACGGTCGCATTTTGCTTTAGACATATGCGAACAAACCGTATCCTTATACAGACTGGTCTGTAGTCATACGTAGTTTGCTTTAAAAATATGCAAGCAAACTGTATACTTATACAGACTGGTCTGTAGTCATACGTAGTTTGCTTTAGAGTATTTGTTATTTTTAAGAGCATAAAGTGATCGAGTACAGACTATGGGTGTCTGTACTGATATACACAATGGCAATACGCGTCCGGTAATTAATGGATAACCTTGAAATGGCTTAATAGCAGAACTTATCAAATCAAATCATTTATTTCAGATGAATATCCATATAAATCAAAATAAAATCGCAAAATTATAAAATCGCAAAATTATAAAATCAAAATTAAAATCAAAAAACGGAACGGAACGGTTACAAAATTACGGCCGTCCTGCGCATTATGCTGTACCTACCTGTTCGTCCATATTTAAATAGTGCATACACAAACAGATGGATCGCGCGTCTTGGGCCGATTTTGTGGCCTTCACGTTCACCGGACCTAAATCCACTGGATTTTTTTTTATTGGGGCTGCCTCAAAGAAGATTTGTACCGTAAGCCAATCGGGTCTTTAGAAGATTTACGTAGCCGTGTCAGGGCAGCCAGCCGCATCAAAAATAACGCTATACAAAACTGCTCAGAAGAGCATTTATCCGCAGATATAGAGCCAGCATAAGAGTGGATGGCAAACAATTTGAACATTTATTATGAACTAGCTGCGCCCCGCGGTTTTACCCGCGTAAATGTCGATCCCGTGGGAATATCGGGATAAAAAGTAACCTATATGTTAATCCAGGTTGTCAGCTACCTCCATACAAAATTTCATCAAAATTGGTCCAGCCGTTTGAGCGTGAAAAAGTAACAAACATATAAACACACTCACAAACTTTCGCCTTTATAATATTAGTATGATTAATCTCAAATAAAGTATTATTAATGTTAAATGTTGTTTTATATTAAACACCAATGGTCAGTTGCAATTGAATGTATTTTAAATTCCAATATTGCAAATTTTGTTATTTAGTCAAAATTTCTCCTTTTCTACATTAATAGCAATAATTCACTATTTACATTAGATACAATAATAAATTATACCATTATATAAAATGTACTTGA
This sequence comes from Oligia fasciuncula, assembly GCA_963082905.1. Classification (NCBI taxonomy): domain Eukaryota; kingdom Metazoa; phylum Arthropoda; class Insecta; order Lepidoptera; family Noctuidae; genus Oligia; species Oligia fasciuncula. The sequence continues at coordinate 9,817,715 of OY720409.1, forward strand.
AACCGACGATATTTTAAAATTTTTGGTTTTTTTATTTTTATACCAGACGTTTAAACTTTGTAAATTTTTTTTTTTAATCTTTTTCACTGTAAAATTAGTTTTTTTTTTTAAATTGCCGTGGCTAGTCATACTATTTACTGCTTGTCTATCGGCACAATTAGCGTACAATGATACAACAACAAAAAAACCGATGGCATTCATTCGTTTGTGGTCGTAGCGTACAATAATGTAAAATAAGGTAAAAATTTGTAGTCTTTAAAAAAAAAAAACATAACTTAGGTACCAATTAGGATATTTTTTTTTGTATTTTTTTCTGAACGGCCATAAGTTCTGCTATAAGCCAATTCAAGGTTATCCATTAATTACCCACCCTGTATAGTCTTTCGTAATAGTCGCTAAGCAATTTTATCATGATTTGAAGAAAAAACTTAGACAAGGGGTGAAAATAAACTTTAATTTTTTTTATCGTTTATGAATACATTTCTATAAGTACATAAATGGGTTCATTAACCTCTGAAAACCAATATGGCGCTACATACCTTGCCCTCTGCATGATGTCAAATGTGTCAAATTTGGTGAAGTCTGTTGGTAGGTTGGCCAATTCGTCCTCAGGAATTCCAGCGAACTAAAATTAACAAAAAAATACGATCAAATGAGATTTACTTACCTTGAAATAGAATACCTTTATCTGCTCTCAAATTACGATGTTTATTTTTTACATAGTTCTTTGACAAAATCTTTTATTATTTGATATTATACAGACAATTCTAATTTTTCAACTCTTTAATAGTGATTGTAATGGCAATGATATCACTTGGTTTTCATATTTTATTTATCCTTTTGATAGATTCTTATTTTGTTAATGTGAGGACTTTAGGTAGGCCTTGTAGTCTTTATATCTGTAGAACATTTTTTATTTTAACAAGTACCTGGTACTTGTTGACAGGACTACGCTGTCCTCCCCATACCTACTGTAATTTGAAAACATTGTAAAAGCCAATTATTTTTAAAAGAGTAACCATGGAGTTTCTTACCGGCTCTTCACCATAGGAAACGAGAACGACCAATTGGAACCTTGCACCTAGCTTCTGCCGTTTCATAAGTGCCCATGTTTATGTGAAATAAAATATTTTGAATTTGAATAACATGTGGACTCACCTTCTTGAACAGCAACAGTGACTGCAGCCACGACATAAAGTAGACCGGCAGCGTGGCTCCCTCACGCCCGATCAGCGCCACCCTCACCGCGGTCTTCTCCATCTGGAACGATTCCACAACTCAGTGCTATAGAGATCAGGATACTAAATATTACGGAAAATTAAACACGTACCATCTTATTACAAAACTAAATCTCCCTTTAGCCCGAGGACATAAAACCTTCCGAGGCAGTATTTGTATTCCGAACTTTATTTAGACTGCGGTTAAATTCTTAATACAAAACTTACGACGATAAGAGACGAAAATTTGAATGAAAATTCGTATTTTTTGTCGACGGGAAATACCATCAGACACACGGCCTGTGTCTAAAAAAAAACCTTGTTCTAAAGCCCGTAGATTGATATAATGAATAATATATCGGAACCAAATAAATAGCTTTTACATCAAGACGGACCGTCAGCCATTGGAGCTGGCTACTTATCGATTATATTATTGATTCGAATTTGAAATTCCTGATGTTACAGCCCTCCAAAACTTTGCTCGTCCTGGGCAGTATAACGAAGCAGTGGTTAAAATTAGTAAGGAAATAATGGAGGATACCTTTTCGAACCTGTCTCGCAGTGACTTCTCAGTGGCGATGCCCTTTTCCCGGACTTCAGGGGGAATGCCCTTTAGTACCGTCTCAACCAGCTTGTCGCCCGTGCCTGAAAATAGGGTAATCTCATCGATCACTAATAAAGAACCGAGATACACAATCAGCGGCAAAAATAGACGGCAAGAGAATAGTCAAAATTAGATCAAAATATCAAAATACGATTACAATGTCAAAATACGATTACAATGTCAAAATACGATTACAATGTCAAAATACGATTACAATGTCAAAATACAATTCAAATGTCAAAATACAATTACAATGTCAAAATACAATTACAATGTCAAACAAAATACAATAAAAAGTAGTTAGTCATTTAATTTAGTATTAAAAAATAAAAAAAGTAATTTTAGTCGCAACTTTCAAAATATTCTAAATTCAATTTATTTAATTAACAAAATTTCAAAGTCTATAATAATCGGTCATTTAGAAAATCATTAATGGAGTAATAACATTTTTCCACTAGAAAAGCCTAAGTTTGTGTTTGAAATGTGTCATTTTTTATATATTCCGGTAATTTATTAAATATGATTGGTCCCATACAAATAACACTTTTCCTTAATAGTGCAGTTTTATAGCCACCGACATTTAAAAGGTTTTTATATTGGCTTCTCACGGGGCCTTTTCTGGAGGAAAATTCGCGTAATTTTAGGAACGTTCACAGTCTGATCTGTCAATCTGTCAAAAATACCTCTAATTTCCCTACATTTTGACAAGTTTTTGACATTTGTTTGTCGCCGACATGAGACTGCGACTAGATTCTCAAAGTTTTATATTACGAGAATTGGCCTTCTGGTGTCCGAGACCTTAGTGAATAAGTTCGCATTTGTTTTAACAAATATTGCCATTTCCATAATAAAAAATGACGGAGAGGGAAGAATTTTTAGAGACTTAAACAAAGGGGCGACAGTTACCCCAGAAAATTATTCCAAACCTCAAGACCGAGGCGATCAAACTATGGTAAGCAATTAGTAATTGAATAACTCGTCATTCTCCTGCCCTCATAGCAATTTATTTGGGGTACGCGCAACAACAACGAATAAATAATTGAGTAACTATTTCAATTCCGGCACGAACACCTATGCTCAACATTTTCGAAGGAAATGACCCAGCCGCATGCGATTTTAGTCACCTGTGTAAATGGGCTAGCGATGCGGCTTGGTGAGGCTATTTGTAAAGCGACTAGCCGCACGGCGAAAATCGACCCGTGTAAACCTCTTAATAGTGAGGTACACTCACCAGCCTTCTCGAGCGCGCGCAGCTCGTTGTCGAGCTTGGTGGCGGGCGCGGCGCGGCGCTAGTAACTAATAGTGAGGTACACTCACCAGCCTTCTCGAGCGCGCGCAGCTCGTTGTCGAGCTTGGTGGCGGGCGCGGCGCGGCGCTAGTAACTAATAGTGAGGTACACTCACCAGCCTTCTCGAGCGCGCGCAGCTCGTTGTCGAGCTTGGTGGCGGGCGCGGCGCGGCGCTAGTAACTAATAGTGAGGTACACTCACCAGCCTTCTCGAGCGCGCGCAGCTCGTTGTCGAGCTTGGTGGCGGGCGCGGCGCGGCGCTAGTAACTAATAGTGAGGTACACTCACCAGCCTTCTCGAGCGCGCGCAGCTCGTTGTCGAGCTTGGTGGCGGGCGCGGCGCGGCGCTAGTAACTAATAGTGAGGTACACTCACCAGCCTTCTCGAGCGCGCGCAGCTCGTTGTCGAGCTTGGTGGCGGGCGCGGCGCGGCGCTAGTAACTAATAGTGAGGTACACTCACCAGCCTTCTCCAGCGCGCGCAGCTCGTTGTCGAGCTTGGTGGCGGGCGCGGCGCGGCGCTAGTAACTAATAGTGAGGTACACTCACCAGCCTTCTCCAGCGCGCGCAGCTCGTTGTCGAGCTTGGTGGCGGGCGCGGCGCGGCGCTAGTAACTAATAGTGAGGTACACTCACCAGCCTTCTCGAGCGCGCGCAGCTCGTTGTCGAGCTTGGTGGCGGGCGCGGCGCGGCGCTAGTAACTAATAGTGAGGTACACTCACCAGCCTTCTCGAGCGCGCGCAGCTCGTTGTCGAGCTTGGTGGCGGGCGCGGCGCGGCGCTAGTAACTAATAGTGAGGTACACTCACCAGCCTTCTCCAGCGCGCGCAGCTCGTTGTCGAGCTTGGTGGCGGGCGCGGCGCGGCGCTAGTAACTAATAGTGAGGTACACTCACCAGCCTTCTCGAGCGCGCGCAGCTCGTTGTCGAGCTTGGTGGCGGGCGCGGCGCGGCGCTAGTAACTAATAGTGAGGTACACTCACCAGCCTTCTCCAGCGCGCGCAGCTCGTTGTCGAGCTTGGTGGCGGGCGCGGCGCGGCGCTAGTAACTAATAGTGAGGTACACTCACCAGCCTTCTCGAGCGCGCGCAGCTCGTTGTCGAGCTTGGTGGCGGGCGCGGCGCGGCGCTAGTAACTAATAGTGAGGTACACTCACCAGCCTTCTCGAGCGCGCGCAGCTCGTTGTCGAGCTTGGTGGCGGGCGCGGCGCGGCGCTAGTAACTAATAGTGAGGTACACTCACCAGCCTTCTCGAGCGCGCGCAGCTCGTTGTCGAGCTTGGTGGCGGGCGCGGCGCGGCGCGTGGCGGCCAGCAGTGCCTCGGCCGCCGCCCACAGCGACTGCGAGCGACGCGCTTCCGCTTCCGCCCCCGCACGCTCTGCAACAATACAGACATACGTACACTGCTACAAGGATCTTTTGGCACTCGAATGACATTGACAGGGGAGGCGCTGTTGATAAACATTATTGTTCAATTGTTTTGTGAAACGTCACATGAAATGTATTCAAAAAACAAGATAGCGGCGTTAGTTCCGATTTTGGCATCACGCCAAAATAACCTAGTAGTAATACATAAACTCACGCCTTCTTCTCATGAAGTTAGGCAGAAATTACAGAACGCTACGACTCCACGTAAGGCTAAGAACTCACGGAGCGATTTTCGCCCGCAACCGCCGCGGTCGTGGATCTGCGGTTTTATTTCAAAACTCACGAGACCGGTTATTCGCGCGGCCGTGCAAAATGGCCGGATCTCTGTTTCTCCCGCCGCGCCGCCCGCCGGCCCCCGCGGTCGCCCGCCAACCGATCGCAAAGCGCGCGGGCGCCACCCGCCGAGGCTGCGGGTAACCGCGGCCCGCGCGATTCTACTAGTTGCCCGCCGGTACAGCGGGAGCCGCATACAACCGCGAACACCGCGGGCGTAAAACGCGTCGTGAAATGTGATTTAATTTTTTATATAAATATTTGCATTCTACAGAAGCTGCGGGCCCGCAACCGCAGCGGACGCGGGCGAAAATCGCTCCGTCAGTTCTTAGCCTAAACTGGGTGTCGCAATTAGGCTTCGCGTTAATTTTTAAAAATTCTGTCAAAAAATAACTCTCGGTGTAATTAAGATAAAAGGTAGTCGCGTTGGTTTTCGCCCGTTAAGAAAATCGTTATTGAGAGAACAAGGACGGCTCCTAACGCTGTACGTCGTGCATCGTGCACGGTCCGACAGGCTCGGGCGGATAAAGCTTCCCGCGGCACGTGACCCTAGAGATGTAGAACAACGTCGTACGAAATGCCTTTCAAGTTGCAAGATGACACTGTCCATTGTACTCATCATTATAAACAACTTTTACTATGGCACCAAACCTCAAATCGCGAAAAAAAAAATCTGCTGTTACCTAAATTTATGTTCGTATAACTCGTCAAAATGTAGGGAACAGTTGATTTTTTTTATACTTATATACAGTATATTTTACAATGGAAAGAAACAGACCATGAATATCCCATCATTCGATTTAACATAAGCTATATTAGCCATAATATAAACTGATTATTATTAAGTGAACTGATGATCATATTTCAATCAATTATATTTTGACAAACACTGGACACGACAAAACTCAGAACGAAGCCCCGCTCGACTGCAAACAGGCACGACCACGCGCGGCCGCGCCGCTCGCCGCGCCGCGCTGCCATTCTGGCACGTAAAAAGCGCTCTTATGACTTACTTTTCAAGGTCTGCTCGATAGCCTGCAACTTGCCGGCCATAGCTGCCAGCTCCTTCTTGAACACCACCCTCTCCGCCTGCACTTGTTCGGACACCGCGCGGTTGAAGTTCGACATTATCTGTTAAATAAATATGTCGGGAGTTGGTTCTTCAATTATTACAATTGTGGGTAGTCAACAAAATTTGTTATGATACGTTTTTATTATTAATAATTTATGTGATTTTACTGTCAATTATTGTCTAATAAATTGGAACATAATTGATTGGGTACTTGGTGTACGCACTAATTGATTTTGGCAACTTATTTTGATTATTGTTACCGATGGTTTTGTTCAAAACAATTGATGACATGTTACTTTGATTTAAAAATGATTTACTTACTTTTTGAAATCTCCATTGTTTATTTACGACAATAATAATTATTCTTGTATTATTTGATTACTTATAATGATAGTCTTATTAGATTTAGCACATTTTAGTGTTTTGTATCAACTCAAGTAAACGTTGACGTACTTCCGTGCGTCATCGGACAGAGTTGTTGTGGGGCGAATGCGTGGTGGGGACAAACCCTCTATAACTGAGCGCATTCGCTTGTGCCGGGAGTCCATAAACTAATATATATAAATGAGATAGACTTGCAACTTAACGTGTGACAGATTAGGAATATGATCAGCGCCACGCCAAAAACCCGTTCTTAAGGCCCTTCAGAAGCTGGGTGTCCAGTGGCAGATTTCAAAGTAAGAACAAACGTAATTTCAGAATGCAACACGTTAGAGTGGCGCGGGGGGCGTCGTTGAAAGCATAAGCTCTGCGGATTTTTTTGCTGCCATGGAGCGGTGGTGTGGAGTGCACCACGCTTTTGCCATCGAGGCGTACATTTCAAGTTCATTTTCGCTTACCAGAACACGTCCTCGACTTAGTAATCGTTACGATGTTCGTCGATTACGTGATGGACCATCGACCAACCTTATTTAGTCTTGGGAAGCAAAGTTCAGAGCTACAGGATCAACATTAAATAGCCCCAGACCAGGACATATACCAATACTCAATATATTTATTGCTTCCACATGTGAACTTAGGTGGTAGACCTATACCAGTGGTAGCCACGGACGAAAATGTTGAACGTGTTATGGTTTCTGTGACTGAAAATCCCCATTTATCACTGGGTGATAAATACTTGTGTATTTAAAAAAAAACTAGATAACTTAAGGATATTGAGAACTTTGCGCTGAAAAAAAAATCAGTTTTTTTTTGTTTTTAGTCCGCGAAATTGATAGGGACTCTTAAGCGTTCAAGATTTACACGATTCAGTCGCTCTGTAAACGCGTTTTTGGAAACATGCGTGCTAGACTTGACGAGTGTGCTAGGTTCGATGGTCAACATTTGGAGAACGTGATTTTCAAAAAATTAAATCCGCATTGATTGTTTTTAAATATCAATAAACATTATTTTTACAACTTTTCAAACTTTGGATTCTGTTACTGGATATACCCAGTTATATGCATACCGCCTTCTCTCTTCTGGCGAGCGTGTCCTGTAGAGCTTCTGATTGGATCTCACACTGCTTCTTCAGTTGCTCCCTCGTCTGCCTGTTCGCTTCCGCTTGGATTTGTAAAGTCTAGGAACAACGCAAAAATTAAGATCAACGCCCACTTATATTTTTTTTTATCTCTCATACGTATAATTTTTAACAGACACCTTTAGAAATTGATGGATAGTTGGATGCGCTACTATACAAGAAATGTAAGTGCCAATTTCACCAATGAAACTGAACACGATCTAAATCGCGTTCAAGAATTGACAGCGCTAGAATCCGACCTAAATCGTATCCAGTGAGTTGACGGTTGGAGCGCTACCAGTTTCTGTCAAAAAAGGAGGTGCGGAAAAAGAATGAGCGAAAATGAAAGAATTTTTAAATGTATTTATACCTTTTCTTGAATTTAATAAATTGAAACTTTGAAACACATTAGCAACAAGTAACTCATTTGAATGTTGTGCTATTAAATTAGCAATAAGTAACTCATTTGAATGTTGTGCTATCAAATTAGGAATAAGTAACTCATTTGAATGTTGTGCTATCAAATTAGCAATAAGTAACTCATTTGAATGTTGTGCTATCAAATTAGCAACAAGTAACTCATTTGAATGTTGTGCTATTAAATTAGCAATAAGTAACTCATTTGAATGTTGTGCTATCAAATTAGGAATAAGTAACTCATTTGAATGTTGTGCTATCAAATTAGCAATAAGTAACTCATTTGAATGTTGTGCTATCAAATTAGGAATAAATAACTCATTTGAATGTTGTGCTATCAAATTAGCAATAAGTAACTCATTTGAATGTTGTGCTATCAAATTAGCAAAAAGTAACTCATTTGAATGTTGTGCTATCAAATTAGCAATAAGTAACTCATTTGAATGTTGTGCTATCAAATTAGCAATAAGTAACTCATTTGAATGTTGTGCTATCAAATTAGCAATAAGTAACTCATTTGAATGTTGTGCTATCAAATTAGCAACGATGAAACACATTAAGTACATTTGTTTTTAAAAAAAGGGAATAACCAATCTTACGTTTTTAAAATTAACTGAAAGTAATTTTGCCATTGAAGACGTAAACCTAAAAATTTAAGCGATATGATATCGTATTGTAAGGTTAAAATAATATAATAACAATTCTTTACAATATTTCGTTAGAACATTTCTTGAGATTTATTTTTAAAATTCTTTCTTTTTTTGCAAATTCGTTCACTACCCCTGTTAAGGATGATTTCTATTCTACCAAACGGCTCGCATCGCATCGGACAGGAACGGATTTTACAATCTTTAAACGATATTAATTAAATGGTGTACACAGTATTTAAAGTCTATATTATTACCAAGCCGCACACAGCAGCTTGACCGCGGGCGTCTTCCGCGACACGCGATCGTAGCCAAAGTATGCTGCGACGCGCGTACGGCTCCGGTCGCCTGTCGTCGTATCCGATCGAATCCTTTCGGCAGTCGTCCAAATTTTACTTTTCCTCTTCTATGTTTTACGATTATTTTCTTCTTCTTCTAATGCAATAGCCTATACTACGTCAACTTCAACCATTTTCAAAAATTAGAACACGTCAACACGGTAGGAATGAAACTGTTTGACTAGGCGCAGAAACGGATACGTTCCCAAGCGACGTACGGAGCCGATCGCATGCGTCGACATGCTGCTGGACGCGATCGGCTGTCGCCGCATCCGCTCGTATACTTTCCGATCTGATGCGGTGCGAGCCGTTTGGTGGAAATCATCCTTTATAGTATAGGAGCATTATGGGATGAAACGATGGGACACTTAATGTCGTGTCCTGCGTGTCCTGTCAGCTGCACGTTGCAGGAGCTGATGGACGCTGGTGGAGGTGCCAAACAAGTGGCCGAATTCTGGGCCGAGTATATTTAGATTGCTATCGACACGCTAAGAAGAAGAAGCATTATTTTGTTTTAAACTGTCAAGTTACTGAATACGATTACAATACCAATTATAGAACATTATTTACTGTTGCCAGTGTGAAAAATAAAAGTTTTTTTTTAAGAATTTAAAAATAAATATTTTGGGATGGTGCCTTGTTGGGTATCAAATGAAAGGGCTTAATTAGCACATTTCAAAAATATAAATATTACTGAAATAAGCCCCAAAATAATTAAATAAAAAAAAAAGTTTATAAGTAACCCAAAACCCGACTGCTGAAAAGGATGAAACAAGAAAGTATCTTCCCGTGGTCGCGTCCGCTGTACTAACATAATTATAAAGTCAGGTAAAAACAAGATTATTTTGAGGGAAATCTAGATATGGTGTGAATAAAGTGGCGGTACAATACATCCCTACCTTCTTCATGAATTCCACTTCCGCTGCCATTCTCTCAGTCCTGACTATATCTTCCGCTTTAGCTTCAATAATTAATTTTTCATCGTGGCCTGGAATATAAAAATAGAAGGTCAATTCAAATCTTGGCAATAATAATCAGCTCTGCTATACATTTTGCCGAGTTATCTGCTCTTCTTCTTCAGCCTTTCGCCACCCAATACTGAGTGTAGGCATCCTATCCTGCAATGCACGCCACTCTTCTCTGCCAAGTTATGTGAATTTTTATTTCTCTTTTTATTTAACTATGTAAAGAAATACTTTGTCAAGTGGCTTGGGACACAGATTTCTAAGATACAGGATCAGGTTTGGAGATCAGGGTTTCAATGTATTGTGCTTAGCATAGCCACTCAGTTATATAACATTGCTTTAGAATGTACTTAGGCTTTTCTTCAATAAACATTTTTTTTTTTTTATTTAATATAAATTTTTGAAACAGCTGCCTTTTTTGCGATTTCAGGGACTGCCGCTTGGTAAATTTATTTATAACTAGCTGCGCCCCGCGATTTCACGCGCATAAGTTTCGATCCCGTGGGAATATCGGGATAAAAAGTAGCCTTTATGTTAATCCAGGGTGTCAGCTACCTCCATACAAAATTTTATCAAAATTGGTCCAGCCGTTTGAGCGTGAAGAAGTAACAAACATAAAAACACACACACACTCACAAACTTTCGCCTTTATAAAATTAGTGTGATGATGAGTTTAATGACCCCTTTTCGGTTTTTGAGTTACTTCATGTACACCTTGAAAAGAGGTTTCATAATTTAAATAGTACGTCAACAACATAAACACAGACAAGGACATGTACACTTCGGTGGACTAGAACTAATGTTTACAATACTAATGTGTCAATAACAGACGCACGGACACATTGCATATTACATCACAGATTCTGATAATAAAAATTACTATAAATTATAAGTAAAAGTTATAAAATGAATGCCTTATTGCATGCATTTTATATTTCGAGATATTACTACGATTAAATTAGGTCTCATATACTTTAGATACTCACACTCGATTGCCCTGTTGATTTTAAGATCTCGGACTGTCTGTAACTCTGCTATTTGGTTTATCAGGTATTGCACCTGAAACATGGTTGACAAAATTGCACACACAATCTATACAGGCTGTTTGGAAACTGAGTGCAAAGCTTAAAGGGAGTGATAGTTGACACCATTTACAGCATTTTGAGCCATACATGTCTTAAACGAAGTATGTTTTTTTAATTTTTAACTACAAACTTTTAGTCAAAAATAACATACCAACTTTAACTGGGAAAAAAATAAAAAAACATACTTCGTCTAAGACATGTATGGCTAAAAATGCTCTAAATGGTGTCAACTATCACCCCCTTAAGGCTTTACATCCAGCTTCCAAACACCCTATATGTCTAATAAAATGTAACGAAGTACAGTAAACCGCAAAAGTAGATGATCAAAATCAGAAATTCAATAGGAGTCAAAACTGATCACGAATATATGGCAGCTGTACTAGTAGTAAATGTTTGGTATACTTTACAATCACATACTTTTGCATCACTTCGACGCCACACAGTTCTGACGCGAACTCCGTTCATTAGTATTAAATTTCTGATTTAGATCATCTACTTTTGCTGTTGACTGTACATTTTTTAAAGTAATTGCTACGAGGTGTCGGAACGAGGCTAATGCCGAAAATATAGTTATAAGTACATTTTCAACATACGTCCAGACGTATGTTCCAGATTGACGCAAAAGCTACTGACTAGATTCTGAATATCACAGCCTACCTTAGCGCATCCCTTCATAACTTCCCTGTAAATGATAACGGCGCCATAGGCCCGGCGCCCACTATCGGCATTGGCACGGCTGAGGATTTTTATGCGACGAATAAAAATACAACTTAATATTACGACAATAAAATTTAAATTTCAATGACACGGTATGTCGGATACCCTATCTTTATTTTTGCACCTACGATGATTCATCATCATTTCAGCCGAAAGACGTCCACTGCTGGACATAGGCCTCCCCCAAGCACTTCCACTTCGACCGGTTCTGTGCTGTTCTCGCATACAACGGTTTCCTGCAGCCTTCACAAGGTCGTCGGTCCACCTTGTGGGAGGCCTTCCAACGCTACGTCTTCCGGTACGTGGTCGCCACTCCAGAACCTTTCGGCCCCATCGGCCATCTGTTCTGCGAGCAATGTGCCCTTCTGATTATTATCATTGAAATTTCAATTTTATCGTCATACAATTAAGTTACATTTTTATTCGTCGCATAAAAATCCTCAGCCGTGCCGATGCCGATAGCCTTAGGTCAATGACTTACCCGTTTGAGTGTGTACACCAACAGCAAGTCTACGTCTGATTTGATGTCTAGCTTGCGCGCGCTGAGGTCGATGCCGGGGTACAGCGCTTGAAGCTCGTCCTTGAACATGTTACGGGCTACCTCCACCTGAAATAGAAGAGATTATTATAACATGAGCCGTTTGCCCGATAGGATTTCCCATCGGCAATAATTAAGAATTTCCATACAAACTTACTTTCCTAAGTACAGTACAGTAAGTAAAGCTTACTTTCCTTATGAGGAACTCATCATCTGCCAAGCCTTCTCCCAACTATGTTGGGCTTCCAGTCTAACCTGATACAGCTCAGTACCAGTATTTTACATGGAGCGACTGCCTATCTGACCTACACAACCCAGTTACTGGGTAATACACCCCTTGGTAAGACTGGTTGTCAGACTTTCGGGTTTCTGAGTACCCGTAACAACTGTCAAAGATCTACGAATGACAGCAGGGACCAACGGCTTAACGTGCTTTCCGAAGCACTGAGGGGTCTTGGTATGTAAAGATGGTCACCCATCCACGGACCAACCGGGCAAGCTTAGCTTAACCTAATCCATCGACATGTGCGGCTGTTATTACTTAGCCACAAGCCCCTCATTTTCCTTATAAGGAACTCTTATGCAAAATGTCATTCTTCTATATCCAGCATAAGTCTCGTTTAACGGTCCACAGGGCAGAAGTTTGGTCTCCGGGCAAATATATTTGATATATTCTTGATAGAAAAATTCAATAACACTTTGCCGGCGTTAGGAATGGAACCCAGGTCCTTATGCTCAGCAGTGGCGCTTGCGGCCACTAAAATAACGGGGCAGTCAATTTATTCGTTATCTATAGAAAGAGCTACAGAGTCAATTGAAGAATTATATTAATAACTCTCGCAGGTAGCTTCTTAACATCATACTGTTTACCTTTAGTTCTACGACTTTTCATAAAAGTTAATAAACATAAGTACCAGAGAATTTTCATTTTGCGAGTTTTTGTTATCCTATCTAACATGGCATATATTTTCTAGTCATCGCGGTTTTATTGGAGTGAAAAAAAAAAGTAAGTTTATTGTGTAGTACACTTAGAGAATTTAACCTATGGAGATGGCAAGCAGCGAATCACCGAACAATTTTTTCTGCCACTTTCTGCGGGAGGCGAAGAAAACACATACAGCACACTACTTAAATTTGACAACCACACACAGATACAAGCTTCCTATTGCTACAAACGCACACGAAAAAATAATAGCCACACAATAAAAAAACACACTCATTGACAAATTTGTGCGTATCTATGCAATTGTCCTATGACAACAAACACAAAGTGCTAGTGTTGTGGCACAAGCAATGAATAAACAGTTCATAGTTTTATTTCATTGCATGAATGAGTGAATAAACAGTTCATAGTTTTATTTCATTGCATGAATGAGTGAATAAACAGTTCATACTTTTATTTTCATGTGTACAAAAAATTACGCAATATGATTAGTGCCTGCGAAACTACGTAGGTAGCTAGTAATCACAAAAGAATTTATAGTGCTTTAAAAAGAACGATTGTATTTATCTAAAAAGTCAAACTACTTTTCTTATTAGTCAATAATATTATATTGCTTTCCTATCATTCTGCATTTAGGGTCGGCAATTCGGGATTCATACTTGAGCCCCATTCTATAGTACGGGTTTTTAATGTAAACGTGTCCTACGAAAGGTTAGAATATAAATAATAAAATTATACAATCAATCAGAAATACTTTTTTTATTATTTTGTTATAAATAACACTTTTACACGTCCGTTTTTTGGGTTCCCAAGTTTCTGTATTACCGCAAAATATCCTCCATTTTTTTTTCTCTTATTACAGGATCTCTTTGGAAATCTGTTGAAAAATTATATAGAATAGAAATAATCAGTTTAAATAAGTGCCAAAAAAATCAATCGAAAATGATGTCCATTAATTTTATTGTGTATGTAGTGTAGGTACTGCGTTTTCGTAACAGCTTTGAAAAACCTAAGTACCTACGGTGCGCGGTGGATTATTAGATTTGGGCGTCATTACCTACCTATTATATTTATTGTTTCTTTTTCAAATTGCATGAGCTACAAAAACTCACATACGGAACGAACAAACTGTTATTTTTTATTAGCCGAAAAAAAACTTTGTCGGCCTCTCCTGAAAAATCATTTTTTTAATTCAACCTGACTTGTCCGCTGTAGATCTGTGGTCCAGATACATATACAAAAAAACTGGTAACTGAACCTATTGACTGAAAAAATCATTTATTTTATCAATCATTTACTCACGTTGTCACAGCACTATCCAAATGCCTACCACGTTAGCCCCTGTACTGCGTTTGCGCAACCAACGTACCACTGTATTCTATCGTTACGTCAATAACAATTACTTCGATATTGTACTTAGATAAAACTATTTTAATGTATAATTTATACTTACATGTTGTAGGAAACACCATGGTTTCGCAAATTTGAAGTGGCAGATCGCTTTTTGTACGAGGAAACTGCACAATTAACCATTTTTTGGGAGTACTTACTTGCGACACAATACGATACACAATGGCAGCGGTCGGCGAATGAATATAACGTGCATGGTCATATGGCCAATCTACTTTGGCAGAGGGGTTCGCTCAGCTATGCCATCCATAACCATAACCATAATCAGCCTATAATGTTCCCACTGCTGGGACACAGGCCTCCTCTCGGTGAGAGGGAGTGGGCCGTAATCCACCACGCGGGCCCAGTGCGGATTGGTAGATGTCACATGTCTTCGAATTTTTGGTTCTAGGACATGCCGGTTTCCTCACGATGTTTTCCTTCACCGTTTTGAGAGCAGTGGTGATGAAATAATTTACACAAAGTAAAGCGCCTGTCTGGGTTCGAACCTACGACCTACAACTCGTAAGTCGCTATGCCATCTCCATAGGTTAAATGCTCTAAGGTAGTACATGATAAAAACGTTACCTATAAAATGTAATTTCTCGCGATTCCAAGGTTGGTCCCATTGTCAAAGTTGTTCACAATAATGAGTTAATGAAACCTTTTCGAGTTTCGAGTTGTTTTCAATTACAGCTTGTACTTATACACGTGTTTCTACTTAAGTTCACGCCTGTTTCCCTTGCAGGCTTAGGCAGAGCTGACCTATAGTACACCCATATTTCGCCAGTTATATTTAGGTCCCACGTAATCACGTAATGGGGGCGAGTCTATTGGTGAACTGCTACTGAGAACTGCGTTCTTACCTTATTCCAATACTTCTCGCTGATCACAGATTTTTCTACCTCCTGGTTGTAGGTGTTTTCAGCGTTGATGAGGTCGGTGCGCAACTGCTTGATGTATCGGTTGGTGGTGGCAATGCTCTCGGGTGGCGCCTTAACCTGGCCGCCCTCCTTGATCATACGGTCCAGTGTCTCTGTAGGAACATCATCACTATACCGAATTCGTAATTTAGTTGAAACAGTGGAGTTTCTTGCCCATTCTTCTCCATACGAAACTACCTTTGAGAGCGGGCAACTGGAATAGATTCTCCTTTTTTTTTAATTAATTTTGACATTCAAAAAAGCCTTTTATGTGCCTATTTGGAATAAGTGATTTGACTGACTTTTCAGAAATTTATTAATAAAATAAAGAAAGAAAGAAAAAGTATTTATTGCGACTCGTACAGGAAGATCACAAACTAAACTAAACACAGTAAAATAAAAATCCAAGATAATAAAAAAAAAAAAGTAACAAAAGGAAAATTAAACAGAAACTCCTATACAATACTCCACTCCTTAATAGATTGTTTCCTAAGGGAGCAAACAACTATTTTGAAGGCGAGTGTGTTTCCTTAAATCCAGAGCGGAGCGAAGGATTCTAGATTAGAATCCCAAGGGCAGCGAGGGGTTCTAAAGTAAAATCCTGTGCGCAGCGAGGGATTCAAAGTACGCTACTCGAGCTTAAAATAGTGTTGCTCCAGAGGTAGCACTCTACTTTTTATCACCCTCTATGAAAAAATAAGTAAGCGCAACTTATGAATAAGAAGAGTACGTTTATTTATTTACATACAATTACTAGAGGAAGACATACTAATTTTTTATAAAACTAAGTAAAACCCTAATTTGAGTAAACAATTACAAACGAAGGCAGAATGCTTTTCGCGTGTGACGGCTAGACATAGCGCATAGATCTCTTTGGTGATTGGAACTTTTACTTACAATATCCACATTCCAAATTCAAATCACTTTTAGTCCCAGTTTACGAAGAATACATTAGCTCTTTTTGAATAGATGTGATATAAACAAATATAAGATGATTCGTAAAAAAACGAAATCCATATATGAGTGAAATGACGTCATTTAGAAAGAAGAATTAAAATAAACTTTACATACCAATAGCACATTTAGCTTTAGCAGAGGCCTCTTTTCCTTTCTTGTAAAACATGTCTCTCTGTTGTAGTGTCCCTTTGAGTGTCGTAAAAATTTTCTTGTCCAAGTCTTCATAGGATGCCTCTACTATCTGAAATTATAGCGTGCATTAAAAACTCAAATAATATTGTCCAAAAATGTAAAGTTATTATAAAAGGTGCCCATTTATATATAAAACTAGCTGACCCGGCAAACGTTGTTTTGCCATATAAATTATTTCTAGCTGCTCGGCTCCTAAGGGTCATAGCGTGATATTAAATACCCTATAGCCTTCCTCAAGAATTGGGCTATCAAATGCAAAAAGATTTTTTCAAATCCGACTGGGTAGTTCCAGAGATTATCGCGTTCAAACAAACAAACTCTTCAGCTTTATTATTAGTATTAGTATAGATTTCTGAAAAAGTGTGCTATTTAGAGACTTCGTTTTATTTTTCCTGTAATCTTTACATAAACTTCTATCACATATAATTATTTCAGATTTTACTCATCGCAAATTCGGAGATAAAGGGGGGAACAGTATTTTTTTTACATTTTTCATCAAAAGTCGAAAACTATGCGACCTAAAAAAAAAGAAAAAATGTTTGAGATAGTGCAAACTGCGCTCTTTTATAATTATGATACCTCATATGCCCTAGTAGCCCCACTTCGAATTTTTCAGACCCCTTTCAGTCCCTGTTGCAAAAAATATACATACCTACATTTTTATTTCTTTCTTATTTGCAAAATAGTTGGGCAAACGTCATCTAAAACTATTACATATACAAATTTCGAGTTGATAGCATTTGTAGTTCTTGAGATATCTAGCTGTGACAGACAGACAGACAGATTGAGTCTCACCATAGGTCCCGTTTTACCATTTTGGTACGGAACCCTAAAAATCATCGACAACAATTCAGGTTATAAAATGAACCTCAAGTGGGACATGAAAACCTCTTTATGGTGATTTAAAACTAGAATTTCGGGTTTAAGTATTTAGATAATCAAATCAAAGCAATCAATTTGTAAGTGGCACTACAAATTGGCATCCACAGATACATTTTCTGATCCATTTATTTACATTTTCAGATACCATTGGAACAGAACATAGTTGCGCATAAACATCGCTCACCTTGTATAAAGCCTTATTGTAGTCTACACAGAACTTTGCCGCCTGTTTATAGTTGTCTATGGCAATCTTCGTGAATTCGTGCATGTCATGTTCTAACTCCACGACATCTTTGGTGATCTTCACAACAGGGGCGCTCTGAGGCTCGCACTTGTCAGTTTGGACCAGTGTCGCTGGAATTTAAGACATAAAACCATTATTATTAAAAAATATTTAATATGAAAGAAAATTAATAAACGGAATAAAATTTTGTATCACCACGATTGCTTCTCAAAGCCGTGAAGGAAAACGTAAAGAAACCGACTTGTCCCACTACCAAAAATTCAAACCAATTAGGCCCGCGTGGTAGATTACTCACTCTCACAGAAAAGAGGCCTGTGTCCCAGCAGTGGGAACGTTATAGGTCAATCTTTCGTAAACATCGAAAAATTGGCGGGTTATGTAGTTCGGCTTATTTTGCCGAGCAGTCTGGGTCTCATGAGACACATGTTTTATATCATCGGACATTGAAACTATTATACAGGGTGTCCCAAAAGGTTACGTAGCTGGGAAGGGGGGTGATAGGGGTGGTCACAGGGGTCACCAGAAAAAAAAAATATATAAAAAAAATTAGTTTAAAAAAAAATGCCATTTATTTTTTAAATACCTGGGTATTTTTAGGGGATTTATTTTTTTATTTTTCTGGTGACCCTTGTGACCACCCCTATCACCCCCCTTCCCAGCTACGTAACCATTTGGGACACCCTGTATGACGCCACCGTTATCTACACAAAATACGCGCATTGTCGTGGAGTTGCGGAAACCAGCCCGTATTACCTATTACCTATATGTTATGACACCCGATAATGTTTTACTGTTCATTTTCCCCTTTTATTATGTACTTGCTTCTGCCCGCGACTTCGTCCGCGTGACTTGCTCTCCCGAATCACCCCGTCGCATCACATCGCCTGCCCGCGCTATTACTTCGTGTTCGCTTAGCGTACTTTTTGACCTTTTTCTTTTTGCTCGGCTCCTAAGGGTCATAGCGTGATATTAAATAGCCTATAGCCTTCCTCAAGAATTGGGCTATCAAATGCAAAAAGATTATTTCAAATCTGACCGGTAGTTCCAGAGATTAGCGCGTTCAAACAAACAAACTCTTCAGCTTTATTATTAGTAGTATATAGTATATAGAAGATAAGTTTTATGTAAAAACCTAACATGAGATACAAAATGATGGAGATATTGACATTGTTAATAAAACGGGTGTTAAAAGAACCATAATTAAGGCGGAGGTCTCTTCTAATTCTCATATTAAAATTGTTATTGCGCGCTACAGTTAATAGCGGATTTTCGAAAATGACGCAATAGTCGGGAAAATAATATGGTGTAAATCAAAATTAACCTTAAGGTGAAAACATTACATTTCGACTTAATATTGAGTCTTTTAGAACCCTATATAAATAAACTTAACTGTAAAAATAACATGCAATACTAACCTGTGGTTTCAATTTCCGGCTTTTGCAAAACTTTTTCTTCAACGTACAGAGGTTCTAATATAGGCGGCGGCACTGTTATGTAAACACACATCTAGATATTAGGTGATCAATTAATAAGTTTTTAGCCGACCAAGATAATTAGATTAGTGTCTGTAGTGACGTCATCCACATATATAATTCGGATACAGACACTACGGATACGGTGGGCCGGCGCACATCTGGCGCGGCGCAGCGGTGCGCGGTTTTCACTGTCAAACAAATATCGACCTTGCATTAGTTCAAATAAATTAGCACGAGTCAAAACGTACAGAGGCGCGCGCGAATCAGGTTAATTATTCTCGAATTTATTGCACAAGGCCTCAATGCGGATATTTGTTTGGCAGGGGAAACTACGCTTTACTGCGCTTCGCCAGGTTCGCGCCGGTCCGAAGCGAACGTCCTAAGAGCCAACCACCACCTAGAAAGAGATGGCTATAAGAGGTGGTGGTCACTGAGGCGGTAAGCAAGAGGAGAGGATGTATGCCACCCAGTTGCTTCTTCTTCACTTTTTCTTCTATCTTGGTCACCTTTAATAATGTGCTTGGTGTAATGAGGTGATTCAATTCCAATTAATTTGTCATGTTCCAAAAATCAGCAGTATTTGTGTGAGAATGCTTAAGCACACAGTGAAACAAAATGATCTTAGAAAGTAAAAAATTAATAACAAATTACTTCAACCCATTAAGTTTTATTATGATGAGGGCCGGTTTTTCAACCGTCAGATAACGTTTATCTGCAGAAATTATATGATGGACACATTTTCTAAACAAAAGCTGTCAAACTATCATATTTATTCCTCAGATAAAAGTTTCCTGGCGATTGAAAAATCGGCCATGAATGAAATTATTGTGAAAGTGAAATATAACACAATGGTGGATTGTTTTCGTTATGTTTGTGAACCCTCTTTTCATGTACACACGGCGACACATCAAGCTATACCTATATTTCCAGTTTTAGCTGCCCTCGCATTGTATAGGTTTTTTGTACAATCAGAAGTCAGCTTATAGGTACTTGTTATGTACAATTCGATGTGTAGACGTGCGTACCTCGAGATTAAAAATGGCACACGTTTAATCACACCTTGATACAACAGGCGACGAAGTTCGACATTTTCTTGAATAGGTTATTGTTATTACAATACCATAAATGACAACTGATTACAATAATTCTTACATTGATATGCCTTCTTTGCGAAGGCTATTTCAGCATCTTTTTCAATGTCTTGCTCGGGCCTAGGAATTAGTTCGATTGGTGTGACACCCTCCTGTAACATTATAGACATTTATGTCAATATTATTTAACATGACTTTGATATCCAAAGATAAAGAAGCGAAATATGAAAATATTAAAACCACTAAGTATTGTTCCTTTGCAAAAATAGAATGGTGCTTTTCGTCATATTACTATTATAATTATACGAGCACCAAAGAAAAACGACGATTGACCAAGAACAGTATGTATAAGTTCATAATTTCCTCACAGTAAAACAATGAATGCTACAATACAACGTAGTTAAGAACTCTTTTCATTTCTGATTAGAATCGGGGACAATCAGCTCATGAAATCTGGGGCCGTATATAGGGATGGCGCTATCAGTCATGCACAGCTCCGTCTCTCTCTAAGATTGGAATCATGATGGCATTAAACCGTCATAAAATTAATAATACAGCATCTACTTGACGCATATTTTTTTTGCGATGTGTTCGTGCACCGCACTGATTGAGATGTCTTGGAGCGACAAGCAAGCGAACCCACACCGCGACCATTCATTTCGTCCATACGTTCATTTATATACTCACTCGTTCATTAATCATCTATCGTCTACCGTAGCATTAGCTTGTAAACCACCACTTGTAAAAAGGAAAAGTTTATTAAACGTATTTTAAAGTTGGAGTCAGATTTTGTCATTCATCGAACCCTGGGTCGAAACACTACTACTATTACTATCTCGATCTAATAGCGGAGCTCCTCGGAGCGAAGATAAAAAAAAAAACAAATTTACAAAGATGATGTATTTCTGTTGCCGCTATAACAACAAATACTAAAAACAGAATAAAATAAATATTTAAAGGAGCCTCCCATACAACAAACGTGTTTTTTTCCCGGCGTTTTTGCCTTGTGGTACGGAACCCTTCGTGTGCAAGCCCGACTTTTTGTCTTATGGCAAGAATGAATTTCTTTAGCGTTCTTAGGAAGGTGCGGTTCGGACGACGATCCCTACCTAAATGAACAATGAAAAAGTGTCACAAACTAGCTTCGCTAGCTAGTGTAGTGTAATGAGTAGTGTCTTGTTTATCTCGCACTACAGCACTAATTTAGCACTCTGCAAATTGGATAATGTAATGCCCGCTAAGTTTAAACGGTTCTTAATGGTTAAAACAATGATACACTGTATATCTTTTACTTTTAAAATATTTTTTACCAAATCAAACAAAAAAAAATGCGATTATTATCGGCCGAATTTCGTTTTCGTTTTATATGTCGGTCTCTATTTTTATATAAAAAGAAAACAAAGTAAAATCAACGAACCCTTCCAAACACGAAATGGCTAAGATAGGTAGTGCTCCTGTTAAATTGATCTACGGCTGCCTTCCAATATGTGGTGTTTTCCTGGTACACTAGAGCCACGAAGTCGTTTGCCCAGGGGGCGTTTGACTCTAGCCAGTTGCGGGCATCTGGACTGTTCCTGAGGGCAAAAGACACTGTATTACAGACTTATATTTGAAATGTCTAAGGCAGGATTCCAGCCTGATTAGGCTGGAATCCTGCCTTAGACACTCTTCTATTTTATTTAACACTAGCTTTTGTCCGCGACTTCGTCCGCGTGAAATTTCACCCTCCCCCATCCACCCTCTTAAAGGTTGAATTTCGAAAAATCCTTCCTTATTCATTGTCTACATTATAAAGGGAACCTCTGTGCAAAATTTCAGCTTTCTAGGTTCATGGATCTGGGTGTTGATGAGTCAGTCAATCAGTCAGGACTTTCCTTTTTATTTATTTATATAGATATAATCAGCCTTATAATGTTCCCACTGCTGGGTGACAGGCCTCTCTGCCCAGTGCAGATTGGTGGATGTCACGTCTTTGAGATTTTTAGTTTTAGGCTATGACAATTTCCTCATAATATATTCCATCACTGTTTTGAGAGCAGTGGTGATGCAATAAATTATAAATTACACAAAATAACAGGCCTGCCTGGGTTTGAACCAACTCGTAAGTTGGTGGTGTTACACCGGGGCCACCTCTGCTCCTTACAAAAATTACTTACTTAGCATAAACAACCGCAGCGCCCGTAAGTATTGTGGCCCCAACAGCTCCCCAGAACACCTTATGACTTTTAGGGGGGGCTTTAGTCTTGCATTCCTCCGGGAATGGCTGTGTTGCATATTGTCGATTTGTACTACGCATTACTATTAAGGCAGCGCAAGAGCCATCGCTCATATGCCGCCTTACCTGAGGAAAATCAAAAATTACTTTAAGTACATTTATTTTATCATGTCCACAGATAATGATAATAAAACTGCCTATTGAGAGCATTCTGTTGTATTCTAAAACATTAAATTGGTTGTTAAATTCAAGAAACAGCAAAAAAATTACGTAAATAATAAAATAGTAAATATTCAAAACAAGATCTTGAAAGATGTTTTTGATTTGACTAAAACCTCACTTTTCATCATAGATATATCAATTAAAATGCACAGTAATAATGTTGGAAAATTGGGTAAGACATCACATTGAAAATGTTGAAATACTTGATGAAAGTGTTACTATTTCCCTTTTGCGAATGATTGTGTAACAATAAAAAAAAACAGTTATTTTACACTTCCATCAAATTTGGATTTAATTAGTTAAGTAAAAACATTTAAGTATGGATAAACCTAGATTCCCTGCCATACAGTTGATTTAATACAGGACTCTATCTGGGTGTTACAGTTAAATTAACTACATTTAACTTCATTCTAATCGAAGGAAACTAACATACAGTTGAAAATGTAGATTACTTTATTTAAAATACCAAGTTTATAATGGTTTTAAGTATTTATTTAATCTTTTTGCCCACATAAAGGTACAAAGGCGAACTTTATGCCTTAGCATTCTCTACCCGGTTTTTATCTTTAATAGTTCTTATCTTCAGGGAGCTAGCACACAGCTTTCCCTGGGTTTTACTATACAAATAGAAATAATAATATTATACTGCTTAACCTGAGAAACAAGCTCATGCTAATGTGCTTTTGAAAAATTTTGACGAAGAAGGTGGTTAATCTAATTTGTACTACAGACAAGAAAGTGTGTTTTGATTACAGTCATTGATTGCATTATTAGAGTTACTTCAATTCAACCTCTTTCTATCCACATTAAAATGACTTTGTTAACAGATAGGTACAGAATATTATACTAACGGTACGACCTGCATACTTAGCCCCAATCGCAAGTCTAAACCAGTCTGAACACAGCCTTAGCAACATTTTCTAGGTTAAGTATTATGAAAATGACGTCGAAAGATTGTTATGTAAGGGACAATATTATCAAAATGTGTGTTTATGTTTTTGTTATAAGGAGTAAACTTGTCAGAATATTGACGAATTACTTAAATTAGACCAAATTTTCGGTATTAAACACAGAATAACACAATCAAAACATTGGAGAATGGGTGACTCAGTCAGAAAGTCTAGTGAAATACAGGCTAAAGAATAAAATGAGTGCAAATTAACATAGTCCCGGTAGCGCTATTAAATCTGAGTATGTACGTACCAAAACGAATTTAGCATTAGCTAAATGGTTCGTAAATCTATACATTTTTCGGCAGGAATCTCGTTCCACTTCGGCTGTCAAAATTCAGAGACTATAGAACATGGACAAGGACCACGGAGAATAGAGTGTTGTTCCTGAGTCGGTTTCATAGTCATACTCATAGCTTTTTAATTTTGCCACATTAGTAGATTAACCTGAAAAACAATTTTTAAAATTTCAAGATAAGTCGGAAATCTTAAAATACTCATTACAGTTATTAAGCTCTTGCATTAAAATAATAATATTTATAATTCAGAATCTACTTTATTACTTTAGTATTATGATAGGTACTGTCATTAGATTTATTACAGCATACTCACTCGCCTACTCGAACACGTCTTGAATGTCTTGATCAATGGAGCGATTCTCTTGACGTTGACACTTCACCAGTTTCATTGGTTTCATGTACTTACAAATAAAATAAAGGTTGATGAGTTTGTTTTCTTAAAAATGTTCCGTTTCGCGATTTCTGGTAAATACAATTTTTATATTGAATGAACACACACAACAGCAAAACTATATTGAGGCTAGAAAATGTATTAATTCTTATTTTGTTGTGTAACAATTTACCAACTTTTTTGTGACGGATTGTTTTGAGGTTATTATTTTCTTTTTCAGCTGCTCGCTTTATACGGCCTCTTTCAGTACCATATTTCAATGCTGCCAAGATTATATTATGTAACAGCACAAAGAACTATGCGACTCTTAACAATATAAGCTTTTCTACCAATACCTACTTGAAACAGAATTCATTGGTGATTAATAAACAGATCTTAGATATATCTACCAATATTGTTGTCCCTGTTAGAACTGTAACAAA
Organism: Oligia fasciuncula; assembly: GCA_963082905.1. Lineage (NCBI taxonomy): Eukaryota > Metazoa > Arthropoda > Insecta > Lepidoptera > Noctuidae > Oligia > Oligia fasciuncula. The sequence continues at coordinate 9,842,387 of OY720409.1, forward strand.
ATTCAGTTTGAAAAGAGGTAAAAGGAAGACTGTGAAGGCAGCAGTACGAAGATTCCTCCGGTTACACTGGGGTGGTTGGATAAGAACAAAGGTAGGCAGGCACAAGAAAATGTGGAAAAAATCTACACCGCAAAAAAGGCGTCTGAAACAACATGTTACATGTAATGCTACGCAGAACACAATGCTGGACAAAATGGTTACTAAATTTTGGAAGAAGCCCAAATATTATGTTGAAGATCCTTACGCACCATACCATACTAGAGAAGAGTTCCATATTACTAGAAAGAAACCTGTCGTTAAACATTAGTTGTCAATAATATATATAATTTAAACTAGAATAAATATAATTTAGAATTATTCCTAAATTATTGTTTATGTTTAAGTTCCTTATGATGAGGGGGAGGCACACATCCAGACTCTGGGCTGCAACAGGCAAGGAATAACTGTGGCCAATTAGCACAGAGTACTTTTTGATAGACTGAAACCAATTAGTCAGGCCGCTTTTAATTTATTTTAAATTCATTAGAATGCGCTGTTATGTCCTTACATGACTGTGAACCACAAGTATAGGTGTATTTTAGTGTAGTGGTATAAAGTACCAGCTCATCCCTGAGAGACATTGATTTATTTGCTCAAATGCTTCTCAGATGCCTATAATTATTTTAAAAATAATAAAACCTTCCTGGCCAAACAAACGAGTAATCTAATAACTAATACCTACTCATTGAAAATTATATAATGATTATAATAAATGAGTAAGTATTAATTATAGTTTTCCAATCATATTTTTTATATAAAATACATAAACTCACCACGCTTTCTTCCCATGGGGAGAAAAGCGAACCGAGCGAGGTAGAAGCTACAGAATGCCACATGCAGCATGCACTAAGCATACCTACTCTATTCTAAAAGGTAAAGTAGAATGGGTAGTGGTAGACCGCGAAATTCAAATTTTCTTACGTTTTTTGCAATTTGCAGGTCAGTGTCAGATTGTATCTTGATCAAAATATGATTCGCGAACATTAACACTTTTCCATAAGAGATTGGTGGTTGGTGGTAGAAATCTAACTTAGAAAGATGTATTACCTAATGATTATAATTCTCTAAATATGTATGTAACTGTTATTGTCGCGAATCATATTTTGATCAAGATACAACCTGATACTGACCTGGAAATTGCAAAAAACGTAAGAAAAGTTGATTTTCGCGGTCTCAACTACCCATTCACCTTACTTAAGTACATCTGTACATACATGCTCCTGTGCTCTCTTCTTCAAAAAAAAAGTAATAAAAAAAACCGAAAATTATGAAATAAAGCCCGTGTCACGAAAGAAGTCTCGTAGACGTGGCGCCACTGTCGTGCGACGTAAACATAAATAATTATTTATCTTGACATCTTAACAGGCAAATAACAAAATGCACATTCTTCCTTATAGAAAGGTGTGTGAGGTAGGAGGGTTGTTGCAGGACTAGGAATGTTGCTATGATCTATTAATAATTAGTTCCACTTATTGCCGCGGGACTTCTTTCGTGAAACAGACTTTAGCTTTAATTTCGGAAGTAGGTGTCTTTGACTCGAGCCGAGCAAAAAGAAAAAAGTTAGATTGAAATTTAAAAAAAAAAACAAGAACAGCGAATACGACTTAGAGTAAGAAAGCTATAGAGCATCGGGTAGCGTGGCCACGCATGAGACAAAAAACTAACTTATATAACATTGGCTACTTATATAGCTGCCTTGAAAAAACGGGCACGCACTGAGAGACGGAAATAGTTTAGCTTTATCCTTTTCTGTTATTTATAATAACTCAATACTTTATCCCTTTCTTGTTTCTTGTGGAAATGAAATGGCGCTACCCGCCGTCTATACTTTTCTTTGTCTAAGGTCTACGCTCTCATACGACCCCACCAAAAACATTTTCATTTAAAGTGTGTACCAAACTACCAAATATCAGATCAATCTGCCACAATAAGGGGTAAAATTTCAAGCACCGACCCAAATAAATGACAGGACAAAAGCTAATATAAAAGTGTTAAAAATATAAATGTAGTGTGCTCCAGCTTGTTTCGCTCGCTCGTATAACTTAGATAAATTCTCTCACCCCGTCCAACTTATTTGCATAAATAAGTTGAAAAAAAAAAATCAGTGCCAATGATTTCAAAGAAAGTATCAATGTTCAAGTAACAATCAATGTTCAGTGCTTAAATTTTCGAGCTCGCTGTGCTCGCTCTTGTTAATTGTCATACTTTTCTGCATGAGTTGAAAAAGTATTTCTGTATGAATCATCATCATCAGCTTAGAGCAGTCCACTGCTGGACATAGACCTCTCTATTGCACGCCAATAAACTCGATTTCGGCAACTCTCATCCAGCTGCTACCAGCCATCCTGTGAAGATCGTCGCTCCACCTAGCTTGAGGGCGTCCCACCTTACGTTTACCGATTCGCGGTCTCCAAACAAGAACACGTCTACCCCAACGGTCAAAAGTGAATATTCATGTAGCACCACAAAAAGAGCCAGTGCTATACCGATCTTTTGCACAATCACCCTATGATGTTCCCACTGCTAGGACACGGGCCTCATCTTTTGATTTTTCGTTATTACTAGTGCCATTATCAACACGTGTGCTTAGCTCAACTTATACCCACAGAGCATGTAACCATTTACCTTATACCCGAACACTGAACGGCAGGCATGTGCGTAGAGACAATAATTCCGATATTGCCGCGACCGCCGTGTGCCCTAGATTGCCCCTACCTATGGCAGGTGTGTGAGTAGCCCGCTTTAAGATAATGAAAGCAGTTATCGAACGAAAATCCTGACGTCTACTTGGCAGATGACTTTTTAAAATAATAATGTCAATGTCAGATGTTTACAGTCAATTTCAATTTGTCACTTGTCATTGTCAGTCAAGTTGTCAGTGTTCAACAAGTAGTTTTGCGTAGTAGTTGTGTTATTGACCTTTTTGTACGAAATTACGTAGTATAAAGTTCAAAAAATGTACATTTACGAGTTGCCGTTTGATATAAACAAAGAATTATGTAGACTTCTCGATATAGAAGACTATTGGAAGGAATTGGCAGGCAACTGGATGAAATATTCGGCTTTTGAAGTAAACGTAAGTATCTATTCATATTATTGCAAAGTTTGGGTATTTCCTCGCCGAGAACATCTTTTTTCTTGGAATTCCCGATTATTTTTATGTTAGGTACGTCATGCGTTGATAATGGAGATGATACAGGCGGATACTCATAGAGAAAACGTGGCAAAGAAGATTATATCCTCTAATTATTCATTGGAAAGTCAGTAAATCCGGTTTTCGGTTATGTTTTTATTACCGTTGATTTAATCGCCAACAGATTTACAGCAGATACTTTACCTCTGTGCTGAAGCATGATACCACCGTCCCTAAGACGACTTACTGACCCAATTTTATTATTGAATTCATATATTATTTTATTTGTCTTATAATGTTACCTTAAACACAATACCTTTTTTAGGACATGGAACAAACAGCACGCCGCATGGCTATGTCCCCCACTAACCATTTGTTCACCAGATGGGGACAGCTAAACCATAGAGTAGAAGAACTTTTTATTTTGTTGTACAAAATGAAGCACTTGCCAGCGCTCAAATGTCTTAAGCCTGTTGTTAACTCTGATTTCCATAAGTTATTAAGTAAAAGTATAAACTCATGCAGTACAAAGGAAAGGAAAACTGCACTTGTATATGGTAGGTATCTTATAAAACTTGATTTCTTTTAAACACTAATATCATTGGTTGCTGAAATCTGAGCCAAACAAAAGTTTTGACAACATTTTTAAACTACATGAATAGTCTAACTAACCCATATAGAAGAAGATCAATCTTCTTCTTCATGTGTTGAACTGTTGATGTACAGTTTGCGTCAAATAACTATGCCGCTCTGATATAGGCAACAAATCACTGCGCAGTAGTTAATCTTAAAAGACAAGAGGTCAGTTAGTGTAGTGGTTAGTTATGACTAAAACAGCAGCGCGCATGGCGCAGATTGGCGCGGCTAGCGAAAAGCCTAGCTTCAGAGCGGCAAAGTTATTTGACGCGAACTGTACAAAAGGTTTTGCAAATAAAAATTATTGTGCACTAAGTAGATCTTAAAGCCAATGTTCAGTAGTGGAGATTGGTAGATGCAGTGAGGTGTGATCTATAGACACATAATATTGCAATAATGTTAAAATCTTGCATGTGAACAAGATTTCTTTCAATAAAGCATAAATATTCATGTTTGATAACAGTTAGAATTATTTACCAGAAAAGCGGAAATGGTTAAAAAAAATCCATTTTAAATTAATTTCACTTTCTGTATGCAATAACAACTTTCATTGATTACATAATCACAATCAGAAACACAACCACAGTCAATTATTTTATTATTTCAGATAATTCATACAATAAGAAGAGCTCACTAAAGACTGATGGCAACTTCGGATCTATTCCTTTGCCTGTCATGTTAATAGAAAAGGTATGTACGTGTTGTTTATGAAGTCTCTCTCTCTTCTTGAAATCTCGATTGCTAATCCCACATGGTGAAACATCACATTTTATCATATCTTCATGTATTTAAATTTAGACACTAAAAGTAAAAAAAAAAAAAAGACAACAACTATAAAAAATATCAATATTTTACATAAATTTTCCAAAAAGTTAAGTTCAAGGTTAGTGTGACCGTACATCTTGGTCAAGTCGCGCGTCATATGACTCTTATCACGTTGTAATAAGGTATGAATTGGAATGATTGACCTGTGTTTGTTGAATGCAACATATCTGTGTCTTGTTTTTTCTAGACTGTTATTAAAGATGAGAAAGATATATAAATGTAGATCTTCTACATTTACCTAATGTTGTTGTTATCTAGATAAAGCTGGTATGGGTGGGTGGTAACTGGTAAGTTAGTCTTCTATTGATACCAGATGCCATCTGTTATACATTTAATTAGTAAGTTAATTTTTCGCATGCTTTTCCACATGAGTTAACAAAAGTTTCTAGGGTGCCATAAAAAGGAAAAACGGAACCCTTAGGTATAAGATAAGACCATTTCGTTGTCTGTCTGTCTGTCAAGACCCTTTTTCTCAGGAATGCGTGGAGTTATCAAGTTGAAAGTAATATCCAAATATAAATACTCGGGGCTGCAATTTCTTGAAGCAGTGAAAATGTTGGACTTCTAAATCAACACAATCAAAAGAAACGGGCGTTTATGTTTCGTTTATGCCACATATTTTGACACTCGCAAGGTAATCAAACTCAAACTCAAATAATTTATTTCAATTAAACCTTGTACAGGCACTTTTGAATTGTCAAAATTAAATAGTCTGTCAGTTAGTCAGAAAGTTGAAGCTAGTTGCCCATTCCAAAGCGTAGATCTCTATGGAGAAGAACGGGCAAGAAACTCCATGGACACTCTTTTAAATCAAGATATTACAAAATCATGGGTACATTATTTCTTGTTGCTTCTATATGTGAGAACAATGTAAAAAAGACAGAAATGAAGAAACAATTCAAGACATAAGATTAAAAATAAGCCTTGGCAGTTAAGAGATGACCAGTCTCAACCGACGGCGCCCGTTCACGAACATGACGCGTGGATCAGCACCATCCAGCTCAACCATTTTGTAGGGAACCGAATGATCCAACACACGCGCCACCATCGGCCAAAACCTATAGTGTACTTCCTGTTGACCTAGAATCATGAAATTTGGCAAGAAGCAATGTCATGTAGCACAGGTAACGGAAAAAATCCGTAAACCATAAAGTTGTAGTTAATAGTTAGTACTTACCTAATATCTACGAATTTGTACGGAACCCTCGCCTCGGTGCGCGAGTCTGACTTGCACTTGACCGGTTTTTTTTAATTTATTTATTAAAACTTTATACTCTACTAGCTTCTGCCCGCGACTTCGTCCGCGTGAAATTTCACCCTCTTAGGGGTGGCATTTCGAAAAACCCTTTCTTAGTGGATACCTACTCTTCACAAAGAACACACCCTCCAAATTTCATGTTTCTAGGAGCAGCGGTTTAGACTGTGCGTTGATATATCAACAATCAGTCAGTCAGTCAGTTTACCATTTTATATATATAGATTGGGGAATACAGGCTTGATGTTGTTTATGTAAAGTACAAGCTGCAGCGTAAACGAGAAAAAAAACCGCGAAACAGGTAACGGCGTCCTGTTTGACGTCGAATGTATTCATTGATACATTTTTCCTTATACATCGAAACGCTTACGCAGCGCTCGTGCGTCTTTAACAACGATTGGGTGTGTGTCACATATTTATACGGAATTCTATAGGGATGTATGTAGGCTTCCCTTTGGAATGTATAGTTAACTAGCATTTAAATAGAGGGAATTGCTAATTATAGACACATTAGTCTTCACCGTTCAACACAATCTATACTAATAATAAAGCTGAAGAATTTGTTTGTTACTTTGTTTGAACGCGCTAAACTGCCAATCGGATTAAAAAAATCTTTTTGCTTTTGATACCCCAAGTCTTGAGGATTTAACATCACACCAGGACCCCTTAGGAGCCGAGCAAAAAGAAAAAACTTCAGAAAGAACGCTAAGCAAAAACGAAGTAAAAGTGGGCGGGCGATGCGATGCGACGAGATGGGTCGGGAGAACATGCAATTTCACGCGAACGAAGCTGCGGGCAGAAGATACCATAACCATAATCAGCCTATAATTTTCCCACTCCTAGGACACTGGCCTCCTCTCGGTGAGAGGAAGTGGGCCGTAATCCACCACGCGGGCCCAGCTAGCTATATATAGCTATAGCTAGCTATATCTATAATTAACTAGCTTCTGCCCGCGACTTCGTCCGCGTGAAATTTCTTGTACCCCCACCCCGTCGCGTCGCAACACTTCGTATTCGCTTACCGTTCACTCTGAGTTTTTTTCTTTTTGCTCGGCTCCTAAGGGTCATAGCGTGATGTTAAATAGCCTATAGCCTTCCTCAAGAATTGGGCTATCAAATGCAAAAAGAATTCAAATCTGACCGGTAGTTAAAGAGATTATCGCGTTCAAACAAACTCTTCAGCTTTATTATTAGTATAGATAAAAAACTCTATGGCCCATAACCTTAATAGGTACCAACTCTTAACATCTTACACACGTGATAACTTTTAAACGAAATATCCGATTGAGATGAAACAAAAAGTATTTTACTTCTTCATAAATACTCTTGATAACATAATGCTTAATTTCGATAAAGATTAATATTACGATACATATTTAACGTAGTTTTTTTTTCTTCAGACGATTTAATAATTATTTTGAACACAAAATCGGTTATTGTGATTAAACCATGATAGCTAGATATATGTTCTCGCGGACTTTTTTGTAGGTCTTAATGGGCTCTACAAACCCGTAGTACATTATTTTGTTCTATTGTCAATAGTTTTTGCAGCGCACGCAAAAATAGGTTTTCGATTTTACACCGTGTGTTACTAAATAGCAATTTCATTACGGATCCCTAATTTTGAAGAAAAAAAATATAGCCTATAGCCTTCCTCGATAAATGGACTACCCAACACTAAAATAATCATTCAAATCGGACCAGTAGTTCCAGAGATTAGCGCGTTCAAACAAACAAACAAACAAACAAACTCTGCAGCTTTATAATATTAGTATAGATTATATATAGGTACAACATTATTTTTAGTATATTCGAAACCCGAAACACGTGTCTAGTATTTTTATGTAAACAATCTATGTACAGAATTTCAAAACTGTATCATGAAAAATCACAAAGTTATAAGCTTGTTAAGTTACCTGTTTGTCCGTACAAAAACATGCTCACCCAGCGCCGCGCCGCCGCCGTCTTGCGCTGATTGATAAATAGTACTAGACTAGCTGTGCCCGCGACTTCGTTCGCGTGGATGTCGGAGCACAATAATGTGTCGCTTAGGAAAGGTGTAAAAGGAAGAATCTTCCGATCTTGTCTGGTAACGCTTCCCTAGCCTGGGGTTCTCAACCATAGCCCTTTCGACTGTACAGCAGTCACTGCGTCTTCAGGGTTCATAATGACAATGCGACGAAGTGTCACTTTGATTTTTGAGGATAAATAAAAATGAAAGCGAGGCGCTCGAGGCTGATTGTCTGACCAAATAGCCATATTATGTCCATTTTATTTTGCATTTGTTTTAGAATACTAAGTTAGACCGGAATAAATCGTAAAATCATACCACCATTTTATCTAAAGTATATCTGAGATTAGTAGGTGAAGTTTGAAGTTAGTTTTTATAAGTCTTGTCTTCTTCTCTGCCGCTCTGCGATAAATTTAGAAATTCTTAACTTGGTATTGTAGATATCTTACATACCAATATTAAGACTTTATCATAGCGTCGAGATATCTAGAAGATAAAAAGAAGAATACATCAATGGTGTTCCTCTTAAATCGTACCTACTGAAGTTTATCTGAAAAGTAGTTTGCAGTCTTTCTTAACTTATTCTGTAAACCTGTGCCCACATTTGCTAACTCTCTTAGCCATAAGATACCTTGAGGGTCGATATGGTGCATTTCCGACGTTTGGCCCCCAAACTGGAACAGGCCGGGGCCGCCATGGGATCTGGAGGCGATAGTCCTCGCGCGCCTGTATGAGTGGCGCGCGGAGGCACTACGCCGGGGGGAAGATTCGCTTCCGCGGCAAATCGGTGCGGAGCGGACAGATCTCCGGCGCGATCTCATGGCGGCATGGAAAGAGCGACTGTCGCTACCCAGCGCAGGGCACGCCGCGATAGCGCCGTGGCGCCTGACGCAGGTCCTCACCGGACACGGAAGTTTCGGGAGGTTCCTGCACATCATCAGGCGGGAGGAAACGCCCGGGTGTCACCATTGCTGGGATCGCCCAGAGGACACGGTGGAGCACACGGTGGAGGTCTGCCCCGCTTGTGCGGAGCACCGCCGTGTCCTCGTAGAGGCGATCGGCAGCGGCGGCGACCTCTCGCGTCCGGCCCTGGTGCAAGCCATGGTCCGGGGCGAGAGGGAGTGGGAGGCAGTCACCTCCTTCTGCGAAGCAGTCATGCTAGCAAAGGAGGTGGCGAGATGACTCAGGGAGAGAGCCTCCCGTCCCAGCCACCGTGGGAGACGCTCCGGGCGTCGGGAGCCGCGTGACGACTCCCGGCCACCGTAGGCGCGGGCCTGCGGGCGGGGAGTAATGGGTAGCTGGGTTTTAGTTAGTAAGAGTCTGACACTCCCTTTCGCTCCATCCAGAGCGGGAGGGGTCATTTGATGATATCCCATCCGAAAAAAAAGGGTCGATATGGTTTTAACCAAGACAATGGCTAAAAATTTAGTTATTGTCTCGAAGACATAATTTACAATACCTTTTTACGACATGGCAGTGCTACTTGTATTGGGTGTGCACCTTGACGTATCGCTGCCGGCCGTAGTCGAGTCGACGGCAGCGAAGAGTCCTGGGACGCGGTGGTTTCCTTCTGCGAAACGGTCGTCTCGCAGGAGGCTGTGGAAAGGGAGAGGGAGATCTCATCCACTCACCCGGCCCGCAGTAGGCGCATCGGGCGTCGGCGGAGGGCGGACAACGCCCTCTTCCAGCCCCCCTAAACGGGTCCAGGGGCGACGAATTCGGGGACGTCTGTCACCGCCAACACATCAGGACTTGAGCTGGCGGCGCGTAGTGTTCCACGCGCGCCCCTCATGCGGTGAAGCGTTATCATGGTAAAGAAATTAAAAAAAAATCGAGAAAAAAGGCAAAAAACTATGAAAGTATGATATGATCTTAAAACCTTATGTCACTAAGAAAATGCTTCTCTATTAACAATGTTAGAAAGGTTGCTTGCCCCTCGAAAGAGCTCCTACATACTCCTCCCGTGTGTGTGTTTGTTTCGGCCTTTCTTCTCAGAGTAGTCAGATAGGAAACGCAGACTTCATCTAGTTTAAAAAAAAAAACATGATTGACGTGTAAAAGTTTATCATTTATCATTGCAATCTTTATCACTCAGAACACCACATCACATAATATTATCTTACATTATCCTCACTTTTTATTTGAAATTCTTTTAGCGCCACTAATCAACCAACAATCGAAAGCGATTAACATTATATTATGTAATCAATATCATTACTTTTTCAAAATAATACAGGCAGCTTAGAAGTGACTGTGATAGTCATCTTATAGGTAAGCCTGCATGACGTGATTATTCACATAATAATGATAGAAACACAATAATTATGTTTTCGTTAGTACTATAAAGCGCCAATAGATGTCATTACGTGTATCCAACTTACGTACTGAAAGTTGTTGTAGAATACTTTAAATTGATTATATCTTTTGATAAAGTGAAGCGATTGCGATGAAACAAAAACTAAACACTACTCCGAGTTCTACACTATATTTAAGTATAAAAATTAACCATATTGGTTTGGTACTTTTTACGTTGAACCTGTTCAAATCAAATTTTGTCACATCCAAACAGACAAACAGACAAACCGACAAACCGACAAACAGACAAAAATTCTAAAAATGGATGAAATAGCATCTGTTGGTTATCCTATAACACCCCAACTATTTTTTTTATTTTTATTTTCAATGTACAGAAACGCCTCGTCTACAGATTTATTATATGTATAGATACCTAACCGTTCGGCGCGGCGGCGCGGAGATTGGAGTGTCGCTCGGTGTCCAACTTTTAACCTTTTAAAAATATTTTTGGGACAAAATATATTCTGAACAAACTATATTCAGGTTTCGCATAAACTAAAAATAACGTTGTTTATACAGGGTTATTGGTAAAACATTAACAACCTCTTAAGAGTTCATTGTACTCATCATTATAAACAACTATTACTATGGGACCAAACCTGAAATCGTGAAAAAAAAATCGGCTGTTCCCTACTTTTACTCGTAGGTATATGTTCATATAGGTAACTCGTCAAAATGTAGGGAACAGCTGATTTTTTTTCGCGATTTCAGGTTTGGTCCAATACCTAGTAAAAGTTATTCATAATGATGAGTACAATGACCTCTAATGTTTTACCAATAACCCTGTATATAGCTCTCCTCAAGAATTGGGCTATTAAATGCAAAAAGATTTTTTCAAATCCGATGGGTAGGTACCTACTTCCAGAGAATAGCGCGTTCAAACAAACAAACTCTTAGCTTTATTATTAGTAGAGATTGAATTAATTTTTAGGATGTGACGTCACTAAAACTACTAACAACATTATATTGTTTCTAGAATATAATAAACTTATTCCCTAAACGTCCGCCGAATACGTATAGTAGGCACAGTCAACAGCAAAAGTAGGTGATCAAAATCAGAAATTCAATAGGAGTCAAAACTGATCACGAATATATGGCAGTTGTACTAGTAGTAAATGTTTGGTATAATTTACAATCACATACTTTTTAATCACTTCGACGCCACACAGTTCTGACGCGAACTCCGTTCATTACCTAGTATTGAATTTCTGATTTTGATCATCTACTTTTGCTGTTGACTGTACTCGGGACGTTTTAGCGCGATTGTATAAAGACGTCATGGTCATGGTACGTAATACAAAGATTAAAATAATTCTGTTTTAGGAAACTGTGATACTTTTTGCTCTCCAGTAGTAAAAAGAAAAATATACATCTATACTAATAATAAAGCTGAAGAGTTTGTTTGTTTGAACGCGATAATCTCTGGAACTACCGGTTCAGATTTGAAAAAATCTTTTTGCATTTGATAGCCCAATTCTTGAGGAAGGCTATAGGCTATTTAATATCACGCTATGACCCTTAGGAGCCGAGCAAAAAGAAAAAAAGTCAGAATTAACGCTAAGCGAATACGAAGTGTTGCGACGGGGTGGGGGTACAAGAAATTTCACGCGGACGAAGTCGCGGGCAGAAGCTAGTTATATATATTTTGGTTTTGAAACCTTCCAATGACAGTAACAGAGCACGTTGGACCAATAAACTATTACTCATCGATAATTTTGTTCATGTTCATTGTTCAGTTATCGTATACTGGGAATCCCATTTTAGGCAGTAACACACTTAATGGTCACATATAAAATTGTCATTGATACAGTATTTACGCAACTGGGTTATCAAATTGTATATAAGTATGCTAGTATTATGATTTATGAATGACTTTAATCTGGTTTTGATTGGGTTTGTATTCCGAAATTTCCTGTTGTCTTGTTAAAGGAAAACTATTCTTATAGCTAAGTTTTGCATTGGCTTACCGCCAATTGCACTGTTGTTGGCTACGACGATTATCTACAGTGACTATTGGGTACAATCCTAACATATATTATATCCCTACTAATATTATATATGCGAAAGTGTGTCCGTCTGTCTCTTCACGCTTAAACCGCTGAACCGATTTAGATGAAATTTGGTGTAGAGATGGTTTGAGTCTCGGGAAAGGACATAGGATACTGTTAAACCCCATATTCCCAACGGATCGACACTTACGGTGATACCGCAGGGCGCTGCTAAGTATCCATACTAATATTATAAGTTCGAAAGTAACTCTGTCTGTCTGTATGTTACCTTTTCACGCCTAAACCACTGAACGGATTTCGAAAAAAAATTGGCAGAGAAATAGATTGCATCCCGAGGAAGGACATAGGATAGTTTTTATCGACATACCTTGCGGGCGAAGCCGCGGGCGGAAGCTAGTAACATAATATAATAATGCGAAAGTAAGTTTGTTTGTTTGCTTGTTACCTTTTCACGCCTAAACCACTGAACCGACCATCCTGACATTTTGCACATACAGTGTCAGGTGTTCAGAAACGGACATAGGGTACCTTTCATCCCGAAAAACAGTGCTGTTCCCAAGGAAAACAACATATACTTACTTGTGTATTTAATTTCATCACCACTGGTCTCAAAACGGTGAAGGAAAACTTCGTGAGACAACAGGCATGTCCTAGAACCAAAAAATTCGAAGACATGTGTGTCATCCGCCAACCCGCACTGGTGGCCACTGGCCCTGGTGGATTATGGCCCACTCCCTCTCACAGTGAGGAGGCCAGTGTCCCAGCAGAGGGAATACCTAGTATTAAATGATAAATGATTTTATTTCTGGTTCAGGTTTGTACAAACACTTTTACACGTCATTCATATTTTTTTTAAACTAGATGAGGTCGGCGCTTCCTAACTGACTATTCTGAGAAGAAAGGCCGAAACAAACTCAGAAGTCACAGTCTCTTTTAAAGTCCAGACAAAAACTTGGTCAGATCGTGTGAAGACCATGTAGATTGGTGTCTGAAATGGTCTTTTGAGGAAAGAACCACACAGATTGAGCGGACCTGTCCAATCAGTGCACGCATTTGTCAAAAATCGTGCACCTCAACTCAGAAATTGAGGATTATTAGGAGATATTGGTTGATTATGCTTCAGGATAAAAGTCAGTGGTGATAAAAAATCCTAAAAAACTGCCTCCTTTTCCAGGGTGGCGGGCTACCAGCGACTAGTAGGATTCAGAATGGTAACTCACCTTCGCCGAACTATGAAACGAGCACGGATATAAGTAAGGTGAGCCAAGATTTGTGGTTACAGATTCAATGATATCATTGTTCTTCATGAACTATTTAACATACAATTATTATGATTCACTAGTGACGATCTTTACTTACACACTACGATACATCAAGCTATAATACTATTTACAGTATAAGCTGACCTCTTAAACCGAGATTTATAAACGTCGCTCGTGCTGTGACTAAGACATGTTCCCGTCTCTTTCTTGCACCTGTAGTTTGACAGTTGTGCGGCAGTGACACAAGTAACCCCTAGCCTAAGTACGCACTAAGTAACGTAAACGTTACTGGGGAAACTCCACAGACTTGATGGTTATCTATATCTAAACAAGATAAAACAAATATGATTAGATAAAAAAATGGGGTGAACGCATGTGTGGTCCGACTTTTAATTGGCTGCAGTAAAATGACACTTCTTAGTAACTCATTCCGGATTGAGTTTAGAGATATGCATGTCAAATAAGTTTCGTTTGTTACACTATACTGTACTAGAAAAACAAGATTTGGTTGATGGCCGCGAAAAAACAAAAAAGACGTCAATTTCAGTCATTTAAGTAACACATAAGCTGTCATTTTACTGCAGCTAATTAAAAGTCCGACTATAGTGAACATGCATGCACACATACAAGTAGGTTCTACTTGTATGTGTTTAAAACATAAGTTTCTTTTTTTTTTGTTTTATTGTGTTTGATAATATTGAAACCCATCATGTTTGTGGAATTTCGCTAGCTAATTTAATCTGAAATAGTACGGAAAGCCTTTCCATTGCTAGGTCAGCGTATACTGTATAAAATGTATAGCTTGAAGAGACGTAGTGTATGCAAAAAAAAAATTGGTCTGGTATAACTCATAGTAGGTAATTATCTGTTTTTTTTTAAGGGGGAAGCGCTATGGTGGCCCGCGAAATTCAAATTTTCTTACGTTTTTTTGCAATTTGCTGGTCAGTATTAAGTTGTATGTTGATTAAAATATGATTCGCGGTCGTAACAAATATGTTACAGAATTAAATTCATTACAATCAGTAATACAACTTGTTTAGTTAGTATAATCCCCAAATGTCAAGATTTCATGAAATAGTCATTCTTGGGGATTACATAGTCTTAGAAAGTTGTGTTAATGACTTTAATGATTATAATTATGTAAATACATATTTGTTACGGCCGCGAATCATATTTTATTCAACGTACAACTTAATACTGACCAGCAAATTGCAAAAAACTTAAAAAAAAATGAATTTCGCGGGCTACCCTGGCGCTTTCGCCTTAAGTCTATCTTCATAACTTGGGTTAATCAAGATTTCGTGTATGATGGATGGATAAGTTAGACAAATGAATCAGTTATACTTCCATACTAATATTATAAATGCGAAAGTAAGATCATTTCCAACCTACACGCGGGCGAAACCGCTGGCTACATCTAGTTAGCAATACGAGGAAAATCGTTCGTTCGTAACGTTTACGCATGCGTGGGTTATCAATTCGGAAGTTGGTATAAGTAGACTTATTAACTCATTTTGCACTATTATAATTATGTTTGCATAATTATAATAGTGCAAAATGAGTTAATCAGCTGGCAGTACCTACGTATACTTGAACACAATGTCAGATAATTTACATTCCATCGCCTGAACTATCTACTTTAGGGTTATGTATTCTAAGTTGATTTTGGAGTAATATTTATGTCCTATTATTTAAATCTATAGAATATGAACTTAGTCATATACCTATGACATAGAGTTTGTTGTTACTAAACTTGATAATTATCTCAAATTCTTAATTCAAATATAGTTCGATAAAGTCTCATGCAAGTAAAACGTATAACAGCATAACCTTTTCATTCCGTGAGTCTCATGCAAGTAAAACGTATAACAGCATAACCTTTTCATTCCGTGAGTCTCATGCAAGTAAAACGTATAACAGCATAACCTTTTCATTCCGTGACTGTACATTAATTTTCTGATTTTTCAAATCCGCAGTCGTCGTCAACTCAAGGAGAGAAAGGGCACGAAGATGATGAAATTATGAGAAACGTGTCGGCTATTCCAAGAATGAGTTATGAGGAACTGAGAGAGGCGACTGGTAACTGGGCTGACAGCAATCTGTTAGGTCGAGGGGGATTCGGACAAGTGTTCAAAGGTATGGTGTATTTTCTTTCATCCAGTGAGAGTTAGTGGGAGTTGGTGAGAGTCGATGAGATATGGTGAGAGAGCCATAAATATTTTAAGCTATTGCTTCGTAACTGAAGGATCTAGCTAGGGAATATGAAAAGGTAGCCAACTCAGTTCTGATTTTTTTTACTACCTATTTACAGAGGGTTACCATACACTCCTAAAACAGATCAATATTACACTAAAAGTGAAGTCATAAGCGATTTTGTACCATGTGCGGTAACAATTACTGTCAAATTAACTTGACATGCGCTTTAACGACCCTGTGAATGATTGTGTAGTTGCCCATAATGCATAATTATAACGATTTGTCTGCCTGTTGGTGTGGTCGCAAGCGCGACTGCAGAACGTGTGTTCGTTGGGTTACATTCCCAGGTTCAACAAAGAGTTACTGGGTTTTCCATCAGAAATTTCTCACCAGCAGGCTGAAAGCCTGTATCTGTAGCCGGTTGATGGCAATAACATAACTAACGAAATGTGAGTGTACTGTACCTACCTGCCTACCTCGGACAGAATACAGGCGTGATGATACTTATTTTGCGTAACAATAGGCTCGGCCCCATTACATGGGCTTTAAACATAACTGGTGAAATATGGGTGTGTGTGCCTGCCCAGCACAATATGTTACATCCATACTAATATTATAAATGCGAAAGTGTGTCTGTCTGTCTGTTACCTCTTCACGCTTAAACCGCTGAATCGATTTAGATGAAATTTGGTATAGAGATAGTTAAGAGTCCCGGGAAAGGACATAGGATAGTTTTTATCCCGATATTCCCAAGGGATCAAAACTTATGCGGGTGAAACCGCGGGGCGCTGCTAGTTATAATATATATTAATATTCTACAGGTGAATGGAAACTCCTGCCGGTCGCTGTGAAGCGTCTCAGAGACAACAATGACAGGAACAAGGAACTTATCAGAGAGATGTGTTTAAATCAGTACCGGCATGACAACATACTACCGCTGTATGGTTACTCTTTGGGAGGTAATATTAATTTAAAATACGTATTTACCGTGATTTCAGTTGCACCTTAGGATAACTGCGTCGTGTTATATGGTGACTCACTTTATCACTTTCGGCAACATCACCCGGTCGGTACCTAAATTAAAATTTCACTAAGGTTGAAACTTTTATTCGATTCATTTGTTAAAAGTGGGTACCTACGATCTATTTTACCCCTTCATAAGCCGGTTACAGACCAAGAGCCAAACTAAGTTAGTTTACTTTACTGTGTTTATAGTTTGTGGTCCGCACACAAGTATGAAAAGTTACCTTAGTTAAGCGAGCTAAGGTATACTATTGAACTTCGCTTGGCTTTAATACACCACACGCCGACCGCGGCCGACCACGTGTAGTCGCCCGTCACCGACGACAGCCGAATGCTGTGTTCGTAAATACACGGACGCGGTCTCGCTCGCACGCCGCTCGCGACCGCCAGGTGCGACGACGTTGGCAACCGGCGGCGTATCAGTCATCCGCCATGACGTCACAGCACGCTGCCGATAACGTGTGACGTTTTAAAGAGACCGTAGCCTTAGAAGTACTGGTTTAAACCGGCGCGTCGTGACGTCACGACGCGTTGATTTGGCCGTATCTTTAAAAAATAAACCCGTATCGAACTAACTTACGATTCGAAAAAAAATATAGATTCGTTACTGTAAAAAGCTGGGGGTTTATTGGGTGACTAGAGTGTGCCTAAGTTTGAGTTTGATTTCAAAGTTCTATTTTGTTTTCTGTAGGTCCTGAAGCATGTCTAGTTTATCAACTGATGGCCGGAGGGTCCTTAGAGCAGCGGCTACGAGGGAAGACTAATCACCCGCCGCTGTCGTGGTCGCAGCGATACAACATAGTGCACGGAATTGCTAGGTAAGTTTTTATTTGTTTGTTTGCCCCACACTAGGAATTTCTCCTGTATTGTGGGTGCGTTTACAAACATTTAAACTCACAGACACAAACAGCCAGACCCGGAACAACTACTTGTAGGTCATACAAATATTTGTTCCGTGCGGAAATCGAACCCGCGACACGCAGCGCAGCAGTCAATCGCTTAACCACTGCGCCAACCGTGCCTTCTATTTATATATATTTATTGTTATTGTATGGCAAACAAGTGGACGACCCACCTGTTGTTAAGTGATCACCGCCGTGTGAATGTATTTCTGATTTGGTTATAATTTGGTTGTTTGAAACAATTTAAAAGCCATTGTCTCGCGTGAATCCACGTTTGAAGGGTGAACCTTTCGAACATGGATCCACGCGAGACACAATTTTTAATTGTTTCTGTAATTACGGCATTCAACCGGTTAAGAAGTGTCCGGATACTAAACTTATTACAGACTTTTAACATCGCCATTAGCTTAGTATCACATGACAATGTTTTAAGAGTATGGTTAAGGTCAGTCTGAAGCCGATCGTACAGACGCCAGCACATCAAGTTACTACAATCTGTCAGATTTCTTTAATAGATTTTCGACTTTATTGCTAAGAAATAAGGTTCAAGGTTGATTGGGAAAATCTGACAGTTTCGGGTAGGTTGACCTGCTGGCGTCCGTACAATAGGCTATTTGACTGGTTTCTGATAAACATCTCAGATTATTTAATGGCGTCTAACGAGCCCACAAAAACCTATTACTTCAAATTGCATAATGTATTTCTTTTAAAAAATAGTAAATAAAAATGTACTGTTTAAATAAGCCGCCAAAACGCTATCTTTAACAATATGGCGTCGTGACGTCACGATTCCCGTAAACAAACGTTGAAACGGTCGAGATACTACTGTTCTGTCAACGATAGACAGAAATTTACTACATCATGACGTCATCTTAAGTTCAGCCAATCCAGACCGTTTTCGATTACGTGGCGCCAGATTTAAAAAGATGAAGTTTTTTCGGGATTTTTTTTATAAATAATACATTGTTTTGTAGTAAAATTAATGCAAATCGATTTTAAAAGCGATAATCTATACGAGTGTCAATAATTATGACCTTATTTTTTACATTGTCAAATAGCCTATTCGTCCCGTGTGCTTAAAAGCATAAAGTGTTAGGCCGAGATCTACAAGGTGTAACAGAATAAACGCAAGTCCTGAAAGTAGTTTGTTCATAGTTGATTACTGAATCAATATAAATAACATTTAAGATAGGTTTTTTTTTTTAAATTATGTATTTTGCCATACTGATCGCCGATTGAGCCAAAGAAAATTAAATCTTATGTCAAGGCAATAAGACTCAATTTTGAATGCATAAAGTAATGATACGATCAACACAATTTACTTAATAAAAATAGTTAGCTTTAAAAAAAATTGTTTTGGTCATAGTATTATGCTTTTAACTCAATACTCTAATTGGGGTGTATGAGGTCTTGCGTTCATTATGTTACGCATTGTATAAACGTTACTTAGCTCGTGCTTTCTGTGTCTATCTTGCAATTGTAGTTTGACAGCTGTGCGATAGTGATAGGAATAACGCTTATCTAAAGTACGTGCCAAATCAACGTTTATAGATCTCGGCCTCAATCTATTGCTAACCGCTTTCCAGAGGCCTCCAATTTCTCCACACAATGGAGGGCACGCCCCTCATCCACGGCGACATAAAGCCAGCCAACATTCTACTGGACACGTGTCTCATGCCCAAGATCGGAGATTTTGGACTGGCTCGCAAAGGACCTTACGGTGACGACCGGACACATGTCAAGGTTTCAAAGTAAGTAGCCGTGATAATTATGTATTTATTTAAAACAGCCAGATCTTTTATAATAGTAGGATTATACGGTATTATTATAAACGGGAGTTTTAGATTGTTTAGTTTTATTATAATCACTAAAACGGATAATAGTGGCCACTATTTTGCAAATAGACGATCGAATATGGTACGGCCGAACCAACGCACCGTATGGTGTGCCCATCGCACCACAGACCATACAGTGCTTTCCGTGCTAGTAATGCGGGATCATGTCGACATGCCTCCAATTGCATCGAAACTGGCTTAAATCTAAAAATTCGTCTGCGTCTTTATTTACAACTAGCTTCTGCCCGCGACTTCGTCCGCGTGAAATTTCACCCTCTCCCCATTCACTCCCTTAGGGGTTGAATTTCGAAAAATCCTTCCTTATTCCTTGTCTACATTATAAAGGGAACCTCTGTGCAAAATTTCAGCTCTCTAGGTCCAAGGGTTTGGGCTGGGCGTTGATGAGTCAGTCAATCAGTCAGTCAGGACTTTTCTTTTTATTTATATAGATAAAAGCTGTCTGATGATTGCAACAAACAAGGAAAATCTTTAAACAGGGTTATTGGTAAAACATTAACAACCTCTTAAAAGGTCATTGCACTCATCATTATGAACAACTTTTACTATGGGACCTTTGACGAGTTATACGAACATAAATATAGGGAACAGCAGATTTTTTTTCGCGATTTCAGGTTAGTTCCATAGTAAAAGTGGTTCATAATGATGAGTACAATGTCCGGAGCACACCAAGGTCACCATATTCGAACGTATGTTAATGCTTTTAATCCAACCATTGATTTTTTTCAAAATTCTCACTCCGGATTCACAAGATTCTGGCTCACTGAGCATGTCCATTTGTATTGCTACTTTTTGGTGAATAACCGTTATTGTTATTAATTCAAAATCTGTCTGTGCATAGGGTGTTCGGCACAAAACCGTACTTACCAGACGAGTACCTACGGGCACGCTCGCTGTCTCCAGCTGTTGATGTGTTCAGCTACGGCGTGGTCATGGTTGAGGTGGCAACAGCGTTGCCGGCTAGCGACAAGTCCAGGCCAGAACAGCTGCTCAGCATGTATATACATCAGTTGTTTAATCAGGGAATTGATATGGGTGAGTTGACGTACAAAAGATGCGTTTCATACATATTCCTTTAAGCGAATGCGATTTTGCTGTAATTGTTTCACACTAATATGAAAATTAACGTTACAGGAATAAGGTTCATATTCGTATGGTACTAGTTTCTTTGATTTTGTTGAGGCTTCACACAACCGTCATTACGATTCATAATAATTAACAATTTGTCAATGACGATTAGATATTCACTTTTAAAACGAACTGTGATTTGAAATTATTCGTAAAAACGATTCATCACCTTTCATTGGTGTTCCTCATAATAAGTGATGGTTGCTCGGGATCAAATTTTTTGCACGTAGTCGAACTCGATATTGTTTTGTTTCTCATTCATTAATAATATTCTTAATATTACTATTCCACTCGCCGCACTAAGGGTCTGTGCACACCACGTTTTTTAAACGCGACGTTGACGCGCGTTTGTAGCGATACAGACGCGATACGCACGCGAGTCAGATACTGGCAGGCACTGCTCTGTAGGATAAAACCGCGCGGTCGACGCACGTTTCTAAGACGCGCGTCAACGGCGCGTTTAAAAAACGTGGTGTGCACAGGCCCTAAGACTTACACGTTATTCTAACGCAACATGAATGTGTTACAGCAACATTGGAAGACCCAGTACTGCGCGGCACACTCCACTCGAACCCAGCAATGTGTAATGCATTCGTCACCATAGGCCTGCATTGTACCAAGTTTATGAGGCACCAGCGGCCCACCATGTTGGACGTGTATAAAAAGCTTAATGATATGAACATACCCGCCATTAACTTTACTTGACTACGTTAATATACGGCTGGAACGTTCGGGCCCGTTGAGTACCTATTACGTTCAGATATTCAAATAAAAAAATGCCTTTTTTTGACAGCTGTTAGCTGTCATGTTTTGTAAAGGTACGGTCAATCCAACGCGTTCAACTTGCGTCCGGGATGGCGTGAAAAATATGCGTTTATTGAATTTCGTTGTGATTCGCCAGTATGAACCAGTCCATAGAAGTTCATGATAAACAACTGAGCGCCAACGCGGATGCATTTTGAACGCGCCTTTATATACAAGTCACTGTGATTACTTAAAATAAAACTG
This sequence comes from Oligia fasciuncula, assembly GCA_963082905.1. Classification (NCBI taxonomy): domain Eukaryota; kingdom Metazoa; phylum Arthropoda; class Insecta; order Lepidoptera; family Noctuidae; genus Oligia; species Oligia fasciuncula. Next base: position 9,864,022 of record OY720409.1, read on the forward strand.
GCCAAGTGCGAGTCGGACTCGCACACGAAGGGTTCCGTACCACAAGGCAAAAACGCGGAAAAAAACATTTGTTGTATGGAAAAAACAGTAAAACAGAATAAAATAAATATTTAAGGGGGGCTCCCTTAAATATTTATTTTATTCTGTTTTTAGTATTTGTTGTTATAGCAACAGAAACACATCATCTGTGAAAATTTCAACTGTCTAGCTATCACGGTTTCTGAGCTACATACAGCCTGGTGACAGACAGACAGTCAGACAGTGGGGTCTTAGTAATAGGGTCCCGTTTTTACCCTTTGGGTACGGAACCCTAAAAACGTCAATTGTCAAAAGGTACAGTATTTCGGGTAATAAATATATTTAGACAAATATTTTTGAATCCTTTCTTGGATGGCGTGGCATTTATAAAAATATGATTAAGTAATAAATTGTTGAGCTCTGTTTAAGGTACTTTATTACTTATAGAATAATAATAAAAAATAACTTATTATATTTTTATTAAATTGTGTAGTTTTAAGACTCAATCCACAAGTTGTTAAAATATCGAATGAAATATGACTGAAATATCGTTAAGTGCACATATTTGATACTATTGATTGAAGATTTAAATTACTTTAAAGATTTCTTATTGTTTAGTAATATAATATTCGAAAATGGCGCCGATTCCCTTGTTCACAAAGTACATCTTTTACTAGTAAAGTTTAGTTTACTAGTAAAAGATGTACTGAACTTAAATTTAGTTTAGTTAAGTACTAAACTAAATTTAAGTTCAGTACATCTTTTTCTTTCTATTTCATTAAGAAAAGGACAGAAGATAAATATTAGTTTAGTTCTGTCAAATTAGACAGCGTCTAACGTAAATTGACGTATTTTTAGTAGCCATGTTTTTAATCATGTCTAAAATTGCTAAGTATGGAGTATCTTAATTTGACAGGACTAAACTAATATTTATCTTCTGTCGTTTTCTTAATGAAATAGAAAGAAAGAGATGCACTGGACTAAAATTTAGTTTAGTTTGTGAACAAGGGAATCGGCGCCAAATAGCAATAGCTTTCAAATAAATAAGTCAAATCCGCACTGTATTACTGTTTAACATTACAATCAATCGAACACATGTATTTAATATTTTCTATAAATAAAACCTATTTTTATAAATAAAAGTCGTTTTATTACTTAATTACACTAAAATACAATATCTTCAAACTTTGGTTCGTCGGCAGGGTCTAAAGTCCTGTTGGCTATCAGGTTCCTGTACCATAGAGCCGACAATCGGGCTTTTCTGGCCCTCTTATCATCTTCGTAGTCGACTTCGAAAAGACCGAACTTGATACTGAAATAAATTTTTACCGACTTCAAAAAAAAGGAGGTTATCAATTCGATACGTATGTATGTAATATTATTGGAATTGCATTATATTCACATATGACAATCTATTAGGGCTTCCAAACAAATATACAAAATTTTATAGACGTATGTATGTATGTATGTTTGTCCACGCATATCTCCGTAACTATTAATCGGATCGTGACCATTCTTTTTTTATTGGCTTACATTTACTTCAACTTAGGGAACAGTGCAAGTTTCATCAAAATCGATTCAGTAATTTTCAAGATATGGACTAAGACGTGAAAGTGTGACGGCCTGGCTTATTGATACGAGCTACGGGTGTAGTGTCATGTCACAGAGAAAACATCTCAAAACCTTGGTCAAATTCTAGTGCAAAAACTAAAAATTACGAAATAAAAAGTAATTTAAAAAATTAAACCGACTTCAAAAAGAAATTAACTTAAAATTATGTAATAACTTTAATTTCGGAAGTCGGTGGCAAAAAACTAAAACTATAAAATACAGACCCCGACACCGACTTCCGAAATTAAAGTTATTTCATAATTTTGAGTTAATTTCTTTTTGAAGTCGGTTTAATTTTTTAAATTACTTTTTTTCAGTATGAGTAGATGGTGAATAATATAAAATAGTCCTTTCACTTGCACAGCTATTTTACATCACAGTGATCTTTATTCTCGTTGCGTTAAGGTTGGTGTTTGATTGCTGTCAGAGGTAAAATTGCTGAAAGGGCTCTATTTACTTGTAAATTAGTCTAAAACCGGTTTTGAATGTCCAATTATGAAATAAACAGCTGACAGATTGTCGAATATAAGTTAACTGCTATGATTGACTGACTGAAATAACAAATGCCAATCAAATCACTTGACACGCGTTTGTCAATCTGTCAGCTAAATTGTATATTGGTTGATAGAGGTCTAAGTGAACGGGGCTTTATGCAATCATCATTTTTGTGGATAAATTATATTGGTTTCTTACTTCCTAATATTAAAACTGCATCGGAAACTATAATTTATAGGAACTAAATATACTTTTCCACACACATAATCAGCCTATAATGTTCCCACTGCTGGGACACAGGCCTCCTCTCTGTGAGAGAGAATGGGTCGTAATCCACCACGTGGGCCCAGTGCGGGTTGGTACATGTCACATGTCTGTGAACTTTTGGTTCTAGGACATGCCGGTTTCCTCACGATGTTTTCCTTCACCGTTTTGAGAGCAGTGGTGATGATATAATTTACACAAAGCAAAGCGCCTGTCTGGGTTCGAACCTACGACCTACAACTCGTAAGTCGCGGCCGTCACCACTTGGCCACCACTGCACCCCATCACATACTTTTCCGATATCACATAAATTGGAAACTAAATTGTGAATGAAGTTTTCTACAAAAGACTACAGAGTAACTAGTACCTCAATCCACTTATCCACTCAAAGTTATCCATAAGACTCCACGCGGTGTACCTAGAGACGTGACAGCCGTCCACTTCAATGGCATCCAATACGGCGTCCATGTACGCTTTGTAGTAATCAACTCTTTCAGGGTCATCGATCCCACCAAATGTGCTGTATCCATTCTCAAAGATCATTACCTCAGGATTGTTGTAGCTATCTTTCACCCAGTTTAGAGCTTTTCTGATGCCGGACGGTATTTTCTGAAAGGTTGTAGGTTTTAGTGTTAACAATCTATAAGTACTAATATTAGAAAGCTGGAGATTGTTTGTTTGTTTGGTTAAACGCGCTAATCTCAGGAAATACTGGTTCGAATTCAAATTTTTTTTTTGTGTTGGATAGTCCATGTATCGAGGAAGGCTAACAACTATATAACATCACGCTGCGACCAATAGGAGCGGAGCATCAATGAAAAATGTTGCAAAAACGGGAAAAAATATTCCTTTTTACTAAAATATTACTATAACCGTTTACGCAGCGAACGCAACGGAAGCTCCGTTGCGTTCGCTGCGTAAACGGTTAAAGTTACGCAAAAATCATGTATGACGGAATGGTTCCCCTTTAAAAGTTCTTAAAAAAAAGTCCGCGTCAGCGTATGATAGATAACTTGTTTAGGGTTCCGTACCCAAAGGGCTGCCAAGCGTGACGATTATGGTAAACCCCCTCCAAGAATGACAAGCACAAAAAACACTTGGGCTCCTAGTACCAGGCGGCCCGCCTACCCCTGGCTACGGTAGCGGCCAAGGCCACGGTGAGGCAAGGGGTGCTAAGAATCCCCGGAAGAGATCCGGCTACCACAATCACCGAAAACTGGACCTGGCAATATACAACACGCGTACACTCTGGACCGACGAGAAGATCACCGAACTCGAGGAAGAATTGAGCAGGTTACGATGGAGTATAGTGGGGTTATATGAAGTCCGAAGAGAGGGGGAGGACTCGATAATCCTCAAATCCGGAAATTTGCTCTATTTCCGGGCAACCAGCAGTCCCAAGGTGGTGTCGGGTTTATAGTCCATAAGTCCCTTGTGTGCAGCGTGGTGAAGATTGAGTGTGTCGACCAGGGTGGCGTACCTACTCAGAATATTCGAAAAGTATTCGCTGAAGGTCGTACAGGTTTACGCCCCGACCTCGTCACGCCCCGACGATGAGGTAGAGACCATATATGAGGATATTTCCAAAGCCATGCGTGGCTTTAAAACTCAATTTACCGTTGTCATGGGGGACTTTAACGCGAAACTGGGTAAACGAAACGATGATGAGCTGCGAGTGGGGCAATTTGGAGTTGGACGCCGGAACCACCGGGGCCACCTACTGGCTAGTTTTATGGAGAAGGAAACCCTTTTCATGATGAATTCCTTCTTCAGAAAACGTGAGCACAGAAAGTGGACACTGGCAGAGCCCGGATGGTGCAACTGAAAATGGGATTTACTTCATTATGTCGACGAAGAAGCAAGGTCATCACCGCATGGTAAGGCACATTGAACTTATATATCAAGCTGGAAAGATCTCGACTGATGAAGTCTACGCTCCGTCCAGTACCGATCCAGGTCCAAAACCCCGAGAGCTTACAGCTCAAACTCCAGAATCGTTTCGAATGCCTAGGGAGCTCCGTGGACGATTATAACGATGGGTTCGTGGAAACTGTCCATGCGGTCGGGTCTAATATCTTCAAGACCCGTCGTAATTAAAAAAGAAGCTCTCTGATCCTACTTTACGGATCATGAAGGCGAGTCGCGAGATGATCCTGCAGTCTTCAGTCGATGCGCAAAATTACCGGCAACTCAATAGACGGATAGAAAGAAAGAAAATACGTTTATTTGCGGTAAACATGACGCAATAAAGAACATAAACAAAAAAAAAATAAGAAAGGGTTGGGGAAACATGCGTCACGTCCACACAAAACATATGGATATATATTAGATTATACCACGGATCTCTAAGTCCTTGAAAAGCGATCTTCGCCGCTTTAATACAGACCGTATTAAGGACGCGATAGAGCGAAATGAAGGCTCGAATGTCTTTGCTAGAGATCTGTCTATTGGGCAGAGCCAGCTTACGAAACTGAAGACCGATGATGGCAGGATCGTATCCGCCAAACCTGAGCTCTTGAATAGAGATCGAGAGGGTTAACAAAAAGATAGAAAGAAGGAATAAAAAACTTTTTCACACCACCTGCTCGAAAATGTCAAATTATATATCAAGCAACCTTAACCTAAAGTGAGTCATTAGTGGCCGGGGGCACAGCCGGTCAATAATATTGTACTGGATTTCATTATGACCCGCTGGTCAATAATGTGATTTGAATTTGGAATCTCACATGCTCAGCTAAATTGGCAGTATAGTACTAACAAACACCCTTTGGTGCCAGAAAGAGGAAAGCTATTCTCGATACCCTTACTACGCGTGGATGATATTCTCGATTTCCTACAAAATCATAACGACTGCTTCTTCATATCGTTGCCATGTTTTCGAAGACATAATATTATAAGAATAATTAGATAACTACGAACCATTTTTTAAAAGGAATGGAATAACATTAAAACTGGCATTATTAATAACAAATACCGTACCGCGCCGTAATACCGTAATAGTAATTGGCTGTAACATTAGTTAATTTATTTTAAGTAAACTGCGCAAAGATTGCTGTGGATTTTGTGAATAAATAAATAAATAATAAAACCTATCTATACTACAGTCGATTTATCACATTTTATAAAAAATACTCTATTTTCACGAGCGTCTCCAATGACGTTCTAAATTCAAAATGCATACAGCCAATCATCCAAAACCATTCTACCAGCCCTGTATAAATCTTAGTTTACACAAACGCCACTTCCATGAGAGTAATATCAATAGACACACACGACAAAACCGTAGAAGAGACTTTTTTTTTTGAAAATCGAATTGTTCGTGTCTTGGCTACTTATTGGTAGACGCAATGAAGGCGCGAATTTTTGGCATTTAAACTTTAAATTTATCAACAAAGTATTATAAAATGTCGAGTGATGAAAGTGATTGTACTCGTGAATTCATTACAACCGAAGCTAATAATATTTCCAATGATTTACTGCCGGAAAAGTCAAAGGAAACTTATATAAAAGCCTACGACAATTTCCAAAAATGGAAAAGTACGAAAGGCGTCAAGTCCATTTCGGAACCAGTTCTATTTTGTTTTTCGTACTATGGCTATTATTTTCTCACAGTAGGTGTAAAAAGTAGAGTATCCTCCTCTGGGCTAAAGGTGTCTTTGCCTTGGGCTAGCTTGAATCCCTCGCTGCATTCAGGATTCTTGTATTAACTCCCTCGCTTCGCTCGTGAGTTAAATCCCGAATCCTTCATTGCGCTCGAGATTCAACATGACGCCCGTGACATTAGACACCACTTTAGCCCCTCGGTGCATAATCTACTATTATTTTCACCAGTGAAAATACCGATAGAAAACTTACAGTAGTATGAGGAGCAGGCGCCAAACTATAGTGCCCGTAGTCACCCACAGCACCAATGTCGTCATCATACGAAGGCACCGTGAACATCCCCGATATGTAAGTCTCTGTCGTGTAAAACATGGTAGAATAGTGGTTGAAGCCGTAGAAGTCACTCGTACCTAAAAAAAGGATACTTAGTATAAACTAGAATTTACGACTGCAATTGACCTGCCGTAACAGCATCGAAACTGCCAACCGCATTAGGACTGCGCAGTCGATTGGCAGTTTCGATGCTGTTACGTCAACGGCAATAGATTAACTGTAGTATCCGGACTACAGTTTTGCAGCTGGTATGCAGCTCAATTGATCTGTCTGTTTAGAAACAATTATAGGTCCTACTTTTGACCGGCTGTATTTATAAAAAAATACCTTTTATGAACTCTATCTCATTCGGTGTCAACTCTGGCAGCCTACTTCTGGCAAAACCTTGTTCAGAACTCTTTTCTGCGATTCGTTTGACTACCCTCTCAGGGTATCCACCAGTTGAGGAGAATATTGGGTGACTGTAGAAACCGACTTCGAAGTCCAACGCCACGTTGCCAGCTTCTATGTCCGCGGGAGAATCACTGGCACCTTCCCGGAAATCCGTCGCTATCGTTATACCACAAGTGCCTGAAAACCATATTTGTTACTCTACAAGAATCATGGTACCTTCTTATTATCTTGTTCAGATTAGAAAGAAACACTTGCCGTTTTGCTTTTGTCTGTATTCTTTATCGTACAAATGCCAGACTCTCGCATGTGCCAATAGCACGTTCTTCACAGCCATGTAGTCACCGATCCCAGGTGATATTATATAGGGCGCACACAGTGCCATTCCATAACCGTAAATTGCAAACTGTTTTGGTTCGTTTATGGTTATCCAAACCTTAACACGATCACCCAACGCGTCGAACAACACCCGCGCGTAGTCTTCAAACCAATCTGCAATAAGAGGGTTGGCCCAACCTCCCAAATCTTGCAAACTTTGCGGCAAATCCCAATGGTAGATAGTCACGACTGGCTCGATACCACTGGCTAACAATTCATCAACAAGCCTACTGTAATATCCAATACCAACTTGGCTAATTTTATTTGCGAATCCATTTGGCAGAACTCTTGGCCATGAAATGGAAAATCTGTAGAAATCGACTCCTAGGAACTTGAGCATTTGTATGTCTCGCTGATAGTACTCGTAGGATTTGCAAGTGTCGTTTCCATCTGTGCCGTCTTTTATAGTTCCTGGGATTTGGCAGAATGTGTCCCAAATACTTAATGATTTGTCTGGAAAATATGAAAACATAAAACTTTTTGGGCCGTTCAAAAAATATTGCAATGATGGGAAGAATATCGGGTGTTCGGCTTGGTGATGGGCATTTTACACCAGCTATGTATACCTAAAGATCGTTTAATTTATAATTGCACGCTCCTCCACTGCTTATTGCATACACATTTCAAACCATTGTATAAAAAAATGTGGTAGCGCCCCTCCACAGATCTTTACTTAGGTAGTACCTGCTGCATTCCAACCGCCTTCAACTTGAAATGCGGCAGTTGCCGCGCCCAGTTTCAGCTCTTCCGGTAATTTTCTCATTTCCGGTTTTGCACTATGTTCTTGGCAAGCAATTACCCGTAATACTGCAAATATTGCAGTTAAAAGTTGGTACGGAGGTCTGTAGAAGAACAAAAACAGTTAATAAATGTAGGCCGTTGACCTGGAATCTAGTAAATATCATAAAACAATAATTAACAATTCTATTATAGCTACATAAGATGTAAATAGTGTTTATTTCTAATTAGTGTGTTGTAAATACGGTTGCAAATCATAAGCGTATCGTGTGACTTTTATGTTATTGACATACGGTTTAAATTGCAGTTATCGACATTGGTACAGATAAATTTGTGATTAAGATTAGATAACCTAATGTTATTGTGCTGTTCACAAACGCCTCTGCTTTATTGATAAGCCATTGAAAATAAGATTCTTCTAAATCACATTGATGCATGTTGTTATGTGCGCCTAATATAGCGACTACCCTAATAACCGTGTTTTTGTAAATTACTAGTCCTAGTCACCAAACACCTTGATACACCTTTAATCACCCCCAACAACCCCAGTTTTCAAACTCAAATTATTCAATTAAGTATACCTACTACCTTAAACGGTACAAATACTCCAATTTTTTTGGGACTTATATACTTAATGTTCGAGGCGTTTGAGTTTGAAACACTAGGGTCTTAGTTTTTCGGGCCATCGCGAAGCAGTTGGTCGATTCTTCATGTGACCAGAGGGCTGGCCTATTTTTGGGCCAAAGAATCAGCATTACCTTACCATATACAACATGGCAGTGCTGCGAGCCTTTTGGGCACTTTTTGATCACCTGACGAATTTTTTAATGCCCTTTGATTATTTCCCCTCCTTTTTAGGGTTCCGTAGTTCTGACAAGGAACCCTTATAGTTTCGTCATGTCCGTCTGTCTGTCCGAGGTTTTGCTAAGAGACTGTTAGTCCTTGAAAGCTGTAATTTTGTAAGAGTTTGTATATCAATTTAAAACAAAGTGGTAAAATAAAATTTTGGAAAATATTTTTTATAGGGTAGCTCCCCCTACATGTAAAGTGGGGATGAATATTTTTTCGTCGTCTACCCCATCGTGTGGGGTATCGTTGAATAGGTCTTCTGAAATGACTTGGGGGTTGCTAAAATTATTTTTCGATTTAATGCTCCATTTACGAAATATTAAAATTTGAAGTGCAAATTTTTGTTCCAGTAAGACGTCCCCCCCCCCCCCCTCTAAAAGCTAAACTGCTGCCTAGGTTCGTTAAGTATTCCTTAACAGACACTTTTCATACGTTTTTGTGTACCTAATAAAACCTATCCCCAATTCTTATTTTTGACTGTTAGAAGACCGAGTATGAAACATAACATTTTAGACGATATAGAGGAATGTTGATCCCCCTTTAGAAATGAACGCCTAATTTAAACTAAGAGTGTAACGGATTAATGAAGATGCGTATTACACAAGTTAGCCGTCAAGGTAAAAAAAAACTTACCTCATGGTGTTTAAATTAAATTATTATGTAGATACACATAACCACTTGGATGAGGGGTGAGACGAAAATAATTTACCGTTTACACGACTAACGTTCTCACATTTAGGTATATATAATGCAGATTAGAAAAGACGCGTTACCGCTAAACATCGAACATTCAGCAGAGTGACATTTAGATAAGATAAAACATGGTATAGGTACATATTATGGTGTTATTATTAAATCATATGAGATTTCAACGAATAAACAAATTTGAATTTACAAACATTATAATTTATGTTCAAAAAAATCCTCAATATTACTTATAGAAATTATTTTCATTCAGACATTTATATAATTTAATTTTGAATAACCTGCAATTTAATATTTTTAATTCATTAGGTACCTATATTTATTATATATATATATACTAATACTATTAAAGCTGCTGAAGAGTTTGTTTGTTTGAACGCGATAATCTCTGGAACTACCGGTCAGATTTGAAAAATTCTTTTTGCATTTGATAGCCCAATTCTTGAGGAATGCGATAGGCTATTTAATATCACGCTATGACCTTTAGGAGCCGAGCAAAAAGAAAAAAAGTCAGGATGAACGCTAAGCGAATACGAAGTGTTGCGACGGGGTGGGGGTACTTACAAGAAATTTCACGCGGACGAAGTCGCGGGCAGAAGCTAGTTCTGAATATAAGTAATGGTAAATATATTAGAAGTTAATGGTTATAATAACAAAAATGGACTTTAAATTTGAATGACGTGCGGAGATGTCGATCACTCGAATATACTCGAATGAAAACGTACCCGTTAGTACAGCGCCATCTAGCGCCTACCCGTGTTCCTTCCTTAGCCCTTTATGTTCCGGGCCAGCGGTAACCCTTTCGGACAATCCCGCTGACCCGGCAGGCTTCGGCCCTAAGGGGTCCTCCACGATGCTGACATATCTTTGAGGCGCGCGTGGATTACGTACGCGCCGTCCAGCACGGGCCTGGTCCTGATCGGACGGTGTGCTACCCATTACTCTCCGCCCGCAGGCCCGCGCCTACGGTGGCCGGGAGTCGTCACGCGGCTCCCGACGCCCGGAGCGTCTAGCGCTAGCATGATTGCTTCGCAGAAGGAGGTGACTGCCTCCCACTCCCTCTCGCCCCGGACCATGGCTTGCACCAGGGCCGGACGCGAGGGGTCACCGCCGCTGCCGATCGCCTCTACGAGGACACGGCGGTGATCCGCCCAAGTGGGGCAGACCTCCACCGTGTGCTCCTCCGGGTCCTCTGGGCGATCCTGGCAATGGTGACACCCGGGCGTTTCCTCCCGCCTGATTATGTGCAGGAACCTCCCGAAACATCCGTGTCCGGTGAGGACCTGCGTCAGGCGGTAGGTGAGGGCGCCGTGGCGCCTCTCTAGCCACTCCTCAAAGAGGGTCTTATCGCCGCTATCGTGGCGTGCCCTGCGCTGGGTTGCGACAGTCGCTCTTTCCATGTCGCCATGAGATCGCGCCGGAGATCCGTCCGCTCCGACGCGATTTGCCGCGGAGAGTTTCCGCCCGGCTTAGTGCCTCCGCGCGCCACTCATACAGGCGCGCGACGACTATCGCCTCCAGATCCCATGGCGGCAGTCCGGCAAGGAGGCTTGCCGCCTCGCCCGAGATCGTGAGGTAGCCTTGGATAATAAGCCTTACGGCTACCAAAAAATCATCGATATGAAGTTACACCTTTCTTTAGAATATACCTATCTGACTTACCTACCTAAGAGAACAGTTACATTGTAACTCTGTACAAAAGACAACACAAAGCACGCGTAGGTAATATTGCAATCAAACCAGTGAGTTAGTGAACTGTTAAACCCGACAACGGAGGCACAGTATATACACGACGCGACCGCGCGACGCGATGTAGAACAATTTGTATGAAAACTTCATGGAAATTGTTCTACGCCTTTCTGGGGGAGCCTCTATTACCTTATAGCGTAATGAGGACCTTTCAATTCATTTTAATCCATCTTCACACATTTACATACCTACCTCCTTATTATTTTTGCTATCGACAAGCTGATTTATTCTTAGGTACCAGAAAATTCAAACTCAATTTCTGACTTTGTCTGCGACACAAAACAAAGATATATTTTTATCATATGCACTTGAAGTCAATTTAAAGATAACACTTGTGCATATTGTAAAAAAAAAATGGTTGCCTGTAAAGTCGGTTTTACGGGCGAAGATTTTACGTGACAACGACCGATCATCCGATCATAGTTGAGTGGGAGAGAGACGCAAGGCATTCGGCGGGCCTCTCTCTCGTTCGGTGACTCATCGTAACGTTACCGAGCGTTACACTTTTTCATAAGTGACTCCCAGTCGCAACCTAATTTAAGACGTTGTCACGTCAAAAACAAAAACGTTATCAGTATTTACCAATCATAAAATTGACAGTTCTATCAACTGTTGCCGTGGGTACAGTTGATAGAAGGATATAGAATATCATGTTTATTTATGAATTCGCCTTTGTAGGGGCGAATTCTCTAGGATTAAATATAACTGGCGGAATGTGGGTGTACTACCTGCTGGTACACCTCTGCTAAACCTTTCTGGGAATACTGGCGTGATGTTATGTTTTAAGTCACGTTTATTTATCACACTATTATAAAGGCGCAAGTTTGTGAGTGTGTGTGTTTAAATGTTTGTTACTTCTTTACGCTCAAACGGCTGGACCAATTTTGATAAAATGTTGTATGGAGGTAGCTGACACCCTGGATTAACATATAGGGCACTTTTTATCCCGATATTTCCACGGGATCGACATTTACGCGGGTGAAACTGCGGGACGCAGCTAGTTAATGATAATAATGTACCCACCGCCGTATCTCTACGTCGACGTCATGGGCTTAAGTGCTCCGAACTCTAGGCTAGTGTCGGAAGAGTTTACTTTGCCCGAACAGGTCTAGTGAGGAGCCAGACCAAGTGAAATACAGAAATCCGCAGGGCAGCATGTGGCGAGCTGTTGAGCAGTAGCGACCCCACGGACCCACGGATCTCGTGAACCATTATAGTGTTATTTTGAAATCGAAGTCAGTGTTTAAGTTAACCAACCAAGTAAGAGAAAAATGGTGTTCCGTGTTGTGGTTGGGTGACTAAGTTTCCCCGGGCAGGTTGACTTTTACTGATACACCATACTCGATGCGCCATATTAACTCCTGGGTACTGGTACTATTCTGATTTATAATCTTCCTATCTTCCTATAAATTGTAAAGCAACAAATTAGCACATGGCTAGGGCTACTTCTAGCGTTACGCGGTTTCACCAAGCGACCGCAACTAGATATGGATTACTTACTTTGTACCTACTGTACCAACTAACGTACTGATCCTATCTAAGTACCTAATTTAAATAAAACCCTACCATTATGTATTATTCTAAACTTTTAGTTTGCGCCATCCATGGCACACCCATGTCTGGCTAGGTATCTATTGGAAATAGGCTCACCCTAGGTCTATCTTTTTTGTTGATATTGTTTTCATGATTGTCATTCATTAAATTAACCTGGAATTAATTATAATATACAAGCTAACACTAAAATATTCATATTATGTACAAATATATCATAAAAAACCGGGCAAGAGCGAGTCGGACTCGCGCACCGATTGGGTTCCGTACCATCATATGTTTTTTAAATTGTCATCGGCGAGGCCTACATTCATCAGAGAATTTTAACACTGTGCACTGCGGTGTAGAATATTGCAGTTTTATGTCAGCGCCATCTCTTGATATTTCCTTTATTTTTCCTGTAATCTTTACACAAACTTCTATCACATAGAATAATTTCAGATTTTTCTCTTTCCAAACTTCGGAGATAAGGGGGGGAACGGTACATTTTTTTTTACATTTTTCATCACAAGTCGAAAACTGTGCGACCTAAAAAAAAAGAAACATGTTTAAAAATGTGCAAACTGCGCTCTTTCATGTGATAGGGACATGCCCTAGTAGCCCCACTTCGAATTTTTCAGACCCCCTTTCAGTCCCTGTTGCAAAAAATGTACATATATTTTTATTTCTTTCTTATTTGCAAAATATTTGGGCAAACGTCATCTAAAACTATTCTAAATTTGAAGTTGATAGCATTAGTAGTTCTTGAGATATCCAGTTGTGACAGACAGACAGACTTAGTCTCACCATAAGGGTTCTGTTTTTACCATTTTGGTACGGAACCCTAAAAAGAAGAAGAAGAGCTCATTGAGCATCAAAAAATTAGTCCAAATCGCTGGGGCTTGTACACAAAACTGCGATGCGACGTCACATCGCAGTTTTGTGTACAAGCCCTTAATGGGATATGCTGATTCGTTGGGCTAAAAATAGGCCAGCCCTCTGCTGTATACAGATACAGCAGAGGGCAACTACAGAGGAGACTCTAGAGGGTTCTACAGAGGTAGAACTCTTTCACGAAAGGCATAGTTAGGTACTTATTATCTAAATCCAGCATACCGATTATACCGGTATAAATAAAGACTGAAGCTGTGGCGTGACAATGCTTCCTTACCCATACATTTTAAAATCTCTAACCTGGACACGAGTTGCCTTGGCTTGACTGGAAGGAGGTTCATAGATGACTCCGCTCTGGAGTGAGTGTGGAGCTATTCTGTTCCATGGACGCTACTATTAACGCCAAACTCGTAGCCGAATTCTGGGCCGACTTCATGTAGAGTGCCATTGACACGCTAAGAAGAGGAGCATACCTAGTACCTACATGCACCGCGGCGCGGCGAGAACCTGACCTAATCGCCTACTGAATGTTTGACAAAGTGCACACGAACCGTAGGTACCTACTAACCAACTGTAAATATTCATGGTGACTTTCTTCCTATGTACAGTGAGGGAAATTAATTGTTAAGCAAATTGATTCCCCACGTCAATTTGCCTTGTTATATAGCCATTACATACAACTGTCGTTCTTTGACAGTTGTACAATGTAATGGCCATACGAATTACAATTTGAGTTGGTAGTCCGTTTGCTTAACAATTGATTCCGTGACTTTAACTAAGTAATACTGTAATTTAATTTATTTGTGTATCTTGCTTAATATGAATTTATACTATTATTATACAAATAAGTATAAAATACGTATTAGTATGTTTCTACTACATACCATTTAAATAATTATAAAATATGAGCCCCTGGTGTTTCTTGCTGAACCATAGCTGAGCGAATGAAAGCTATATCCACGATCGTGTAGGTTGCTGATTTATAATTATTCTCCTAAATGTTCATTAAAAACAACGGAAACCGGGGCTGGTTGCTTATAGGGGTAGGTAAACTTAGACACTTTGCATTCGCATTTTCGATGTTTCATACGAATACCTTATTCTTACGCCTAAGATGTGCGTAGATATAAGCGAATGTAAACTAGCGTTGCATGCGAATATGAAAGTTAACATATAAATCTGTAGAAGTGAAAATTCTGTACATTGAAAATATCAGAAAAATAAATGGCAGGGGGTGTTACTAGACCGACACCGAACCCAAAAATGTGATAAAAAAAAAATTTGTCTGTCTGTCTGTTTGTTCAGGCATCACGCAAAAACTACCTGTTCGATTACAATGAAACTTTGTATAATTATTCTTTAATATATATCCTAGGCACCACACTGGGTACTTTTTATCCCGGAAAAGTATCTATATATATATATAATTCAAAGTCCTGACTGACTGACTGATACTCGTGACAGACAGACAATAGACATACGGCGTTAGGCTTAGTCATAGGGTTTCCTGTGGTTCTTTGGTTCCGAAGTCCTAAAAAGTGATTAAACATCATAACCCCCTAGCCTTATTAACTAAGTATATGAAAAAGTGCTGAATGGGGCCAAGTGAAATCGGAACAATATCAGTAAAACATTACAAACTATTTAGTTACATTTGTACTTAATTAATACAAAAGCGAACCTTGGAAGGAGAAGGAGGGCAGGTCGAACCGAAGATATTGAAATATTTGTACAAATGTCCCTGGTGACACCGCCGATCGTTAGAATTTTCTAAAATAATAATGACTGACCTAAATGTACGATGCGTTCTTTGAAACGGAATACCTACTTGAGTGCGAAAGCCGCATCATCGAAGTTTGTTTCTTCGAAAACCTTTCAACGACATCTCTATACTGCGACGCCTTGTTAAATCGACGCCTTGTTACTGCGATGTTTCGTTACATCGAAAAACTTTTACTGCGTAGATATCATACTGCGAAGCCTTGTTCAATCGATGTCACGTTAGTGTGATGTTACTTAGGAAAACTTACTTCGGACGACCTTACGGCGATAACCAAGAACATCGATTTTCTTTTCCAAATTAATACCTACATTTTTCTTTTTTTTTCTTTTTTAAAAAAAACGTTGCCCCACACTAGGAATTTCTCCTGTATTGTGGGTGTGTTTACAAACATTTAAACTCACATACACAAACAGTCAGACCCGGAACAACTACTTGTAGGTCATACAAATATTTGTTCCGTGCGGGAATCGAACCCGCGACACGCAGCGCAGCAGTCAATCGCTTAACCACTGCGCCAACCGTGCCGTGTTTTCACATTTCTTTAAAAACAGAGAGCGCCATCTGTCATGAACATCAGTGTAAAAGTAAAGATTGTAGATCATTGTAAAGTTACCTAGGCTGCCACATCTCGATAACCAGTGGATGCCAGCTCACTGCTGTCCACCGTAGACCTTCAGACTACGGTTGTCGGGATGTGTCAGTTGGTCGCGTGTGTCCGAACATCACCTAACGGACAAACCCGACTGGTTACAGGGTTTCTTCCTTCCTTCCACCTTTCTGCGTGCCTACTTCGCTTCTGCAGCTGCACCTGCACCTGCACAGACGTTACGTGTCTACGTGCGCTGTTGAAGGCTTGAGGCCCGGAGGCGGTTACTAATACTGCCACCGCCGTCGCCACAGGAGAGCGGCTGGACGACCCTGCCGCGGCGCTACGGGACCCTGGAAATCTACCTCCAGTTCCCGCTACCTACGTCTGGAGGTTCTGCAGGGCAGTAGTGTTCTTAGACGGTTATAACTTACGCGTGCGCTCGATATCTTCCCCACACCCGGCTCAACCGTCCCAAACGTACCTAACGTCCTAAACGTTACAGACTGTAACGTTTAGGACGTTAGGTAATGTGTAGTGGTAGATGATATGAAATAAAAGAAGAATTACGTTACAAGATTAGATTTATTTTGATAGTCTAGATACAAAGCCGGTTGAGCCAGGTGTGTACTGGTCTGAATCATGTAGACCAGTGTCTACATGATTCAGACCAGTCCATGTTAAAGATTGTACGAATGATTTTTTTTTGTGCTATTAGTATTCTAGATATTTCCGTGGAATTTCCCCAAACAATAATACCTAGCGAACAACCGAGGTACTTTGATAGCTTGGTTTTTAAACTTTAGTCCATTGTTAATAAATGCAGAATATAGTTACAACAAGTAGTAATATACAAAGTATTAATATAAATTTATCAAATACAAGTATTATATAAATTTTTCACCTTACGCCCATGTGATGGTAGCGAAACGGCCAAGCCTCATATTTTGACTATAAGGTGTAGAGTTTGTGAAGTTAGGGCGTGTAGAGTTAGAAGCATGCTCTACATGAGATCTGATAACTTTTTGGCAGTGCGAGCCATATGTGGTCTTGGCAACATTTTACATGAAAATGTTTTTGGTGGGATTCTTCTTAGCATATTACTGATCAGCATGGTTTAAAGCATACGTAGGTAATCGAAGAGGTAGTATTATATCATTGAAGACAGAAATTATGTTACGTTGTCCGAGTTACTCTTACGCAGGAATTAGAACAAATATAGGAGACACTTGAACACACATGAAACCACATGAGCACAGGGCTGTACTTGGAGCATTTTTATAGAATAGGAAATATTAATTTATAATCATTAATTGGGTATTGTGTGTGTGATAGTAAAATTAAAGCAATAATAAGGCAATACAAAAAAATAACTCCTAGAAACTTTCAAAAATAATGACAAGTTTTTTGGTCATTTGGAACGATCTTTAATATTGCGATCCTGACAATAGGTACATAAGCAGTTTTTTAATTCGTAGGAACAGAGGAGCGGAACCGCTGTCTTTCTGGGAAATTAAGTAAGTCTTAATTAGCTACTTAATTAATGACCAAATTAGGCTAACATGTTTTGGTCTTCTTGACTTGTTTTGTATATACAGACGCCAAGCACATCAAGCTACTACAATCTGAAATTTCTTTAATAGATTTATTTTTTCCGATAAAGCATAGGGTTCAAAGTTGATTGGGAAAATTTGACAGTTTGGTGTAGCGATGTGCTGGCGTATGTACCATTGTTTCTACTCAGTCAGTGTCAAGGTATTATTTTTATTAATAAGTATACTAAACCATTTTGCTGTCCCTCTTTTTCTATTATTCACTTTTCAAACTACAGCGCATGCAAAAGGTAGGTACTAGGTACTGATGAAGACTCCTTTTCTTTCTGTGTGATTGGTCTAGCATCTTAGCGTAGGTATCAAAAGGGAAAGATCTAATTCCTCAAGTATTCCTTTAGAATCAGTAAAGTATCATACTTAGATACTTTAATTTCCCTAGGTAAACCTACCTATACGTTGCTTAAAGCGAGATGTTTAAATAATTATAACTTCAATGTTACCATATATTTTTTTCGTTTAAAGCTTGTCTTAACTTTAAGCAACCTTAATAAGTATCAGGGATTGTGCCGAAAACGTCTTCAGAGACGGACATAAAATATTAGTATATTTCTATTTCCGTAAAATCGTTCAGAAATAATTGAACCCAGCCCTGCGCGCCGAAGGCAATATGGTATAGCTCGCAAGACCTACATTGTCGAACCACAAACGACATCCGACTCAGTCCTCACTCGATCACCTTCTCAAACGCATCTCTTATTGTTTTCAATATAATTCAAGAAAACTGAATAGAAAATGGAAGCTAGAACATGAGGTAAGATTTTCTGTATTTTATATTGCAACGCCGCCATTTTCTGCAATTATTCAGTGCATTAGTGCGATATTATTAGGACAGATGGTTTTGGAAACGGCTGCTGACATTCTTTATCAAATCTGGTGACGTAGGTACTAGTTCATTTAAGAACCTTTTCCATAAACTTTACCTGACGTTATTGGATAAAAGAGCGACTAGTGCACGAATCTCCAATTAGAGCTGATGCTGGAAGTCACAAGTCTTATGCAATGTTATCATCTGCAGGGATTATTATTTGGTGTCTCATAAATTGGGCTGTAGAACTATGATGAAGGCTAATCTAACGTGGTAGCAAATTCTTCACCAAAGTAAATTTAGTTGCACATCTCACTGAAGCCAAAGTGTGGGCGATTTGCTTATGCCTTAGACAGTATAGATAATTGCGGACAGAATGCTCTAAGAATGTAAGCTTTCTCCCTGACTTGGAACTTATTCGCAGATTAAGTTATTATCGGTTGATGAAGCGATAGGTAGATGTGTCCCAGACACGTGCTAATTTTGATACCAAGTAAAGTATGCTTTTAAATGTTTTCAAACTAATTATTATTTTGAGCGTTTTCTCTAGTACAGTCTTGTCCCTATATCTGAGTAGTAAGCTATCCACTAGATTGGCGTGCCTTACGTGGTTCAAGTATGTAAGAAAATACCGGCCAAGTGCGAGAAGAACTCACACACGAATGGTTCCATACCCCTACATGTTTAAAAAAAACACGTTCTTTGTATGGGGGTCCCCCATACCAGAAACATGTTTTGTTGCTAAAGCAGTCACACACGGACACGTAAAAAATTCAAGTGTCTACCTATTACGGTTTAAAAGATACAGTCCTGTGACAGACAGACGGACGGCGGAGCCTCAGTAATTTGTCAGTAATAGGGTCCCGTTGGCATCCTTTGGGTATGGAACCTTATAAGAAGCACAAGAATACACAAACAAATTTTCTTCTTTAGAGAGTGTCAGTAGGTAACCTGTAAAGAAACGTACAAAGGATTGTCTGACGTTGATCTTGTTTCCTTCATCTTTCGTGTCAAGATGAAAGGATTAATTTAACAAGTCGGCAAATGGCTATAGATACTGCATTTGCCTGCCTAGGGTAAGGTGAAGCATCAAGCACGTGATTAGGAATCAACAATTAGTGTATTTTAGCTATTTTCATAGTGTAATGTCGTACGGTATTTTATTGTGGGGAAATGCCGCCGATATCTTTATTTTGCAGAAGCGAGCTGTTCGATCGATTTATAAATTAAGTTCGAGACACTCTCTCAGAGACAAATTTAAAGAGATTAATGTAATGACTGCGTGCCTTCTCAGTATATTTATGAAAATCTTTTATATACCTATAAAAATATAAAATTGTTTAAAAAATACAGTGATATCCATAATATAAATATTAGAAACAAACACAAATTTGTTGTACCTACAACAAGGCTCAAGAAAATAAGTGGCTCGTTCAGATGCCAATGTATACGCCTTTATAATAAACTACCAAGCCACGTTCAAGATGGCTTAGATCTAATAAATTCAAATCATTCATTAAACGTAAGTTGTGCCAGAAAGCCTTTTATACCGTTAAAGATTATATTGAGGACAAAAGGGATTGAGCTGCTTCCAATTTCTGCATTTTGAATGTTTTTTTTTATTTTTTTTATATACACATTGACATTAATGATTTTTTTACAAACAATGACATTTGCTTACTTTGTAAAGTATTATATTATTTTATTTATTGTGAATGTGAAGACGATGTGGGTCATTTTATTCATTTTTTTTTTTTTTTTATTATTATCTCTGTTCTGTTAGTTTTTTTTCATGGTCTGGCAGTTTGAGTAATTTTATGTGGCCTACCCAAATGTCCTTTCTTTGGCATTGTTCGTCGAATCGTTGAGCTCCCTATGTCTTGAGTTGAGCTGCACGATTTCTGACAAATGCGTGCACTGACTGGACAGGTCCTCTCAATCTGTGTGCTTCTTTCCTCAAAAGACCATCTCAGACATCTATCTACATAGTCTTCATATAACCTGACCAAGATTATGTCTGGACTCTGTCTCTGAAGAGACGCCGACGTCAGCTAGTTTAAAAAAAATATGATTGATGTGTTAAAGTTATTGTGCAAACCTACTTACAGAAATAAAATCATTTATCATTTAACACCCGTGGTTCCTCTGTATTCAATAATTAAATTTACCTAACTTTATTCCTGAGGTACTCTACATTTACAATACTCTTTCTACGATCTTTGTTGATATGTTAGAATGACTTTCTGGTTCTATAGCTTGAGCAGTAGGTACCCTACCTGGTTATTACCTATTACTGCAAAATAAAAACATGCTAAATGTTTTATTCCAAGTTCTTAGCTGCCTACACATTTTGATCAAAGCTCTATTAATTAGACAGATAGAATATTCTTTATTATGTTCACCATAAAAATCCTACTAATATTATAAATGTGAAAATTTGTGAAGATATTTGGATGTTTGTTACCACAATCACGCGGAAACCGTTAAACAGATTTGGATGAAAATTGGCACATAGATAGACCATTTCTTGGATTAACACACATGATACTTTTAATCCCGATATTCTCAAGGGATCGAAACTTACGCGGGTGAAACCGCGGGGCGCTGCTAGTTACAAATATAAATGTAGACATTTTACAAAGGGTGACACATTGGGCGGTTTTATCGCTAAAAGCGATCTTTTCAAGACAACCTTTGGATGGATTAAGGCAGAAGGAGAGACATACTGCGTAATCTGTAATTCATATTCTGTTAACCTACATTTATGAATTGCATTTCTTACCCGTTTTGTTATAATTTTATATTTTCTACAGTGAAGTTACTTGAAATCAACGAAATGGGTGGAATATAAAGACTGATACCTACCTACTATTTGTTCAAGTGTTTCTTACTTGTATAGTTTTGTAACCTCGTCGTCTACTCACTGTGTACTTAGTCGGGGACGGTTACCAATGCTTCATTACTTAAATGTCACACTTGCTAAATACTTACCTAATCATTTATGGAATTTTTGAATTAGTTATGGATTTAAGAAGATCTTAGGTGACGGCTACTGTAGATGTAGGTACAGTCAAGGAACGATAATGTTAAACTATAGATACAAAGCCGGCGCATGCACCTTTTTGAACTGTCAGCTTTATTCGAAACTAGCTTCCGCCCGCGGCTTCGCCCGCGATGTATGTCGATAAAAACTATCCTATGGCCTTCCCCAGGATGCAATCTATCTCTCAGTTTATCGAAATTCGTTCAGTAACAGTACAGCAAATAACCATAAGGTTCTTAGCATATTTTCTTGAATACATGGAGGAAAAAAACGTGCTGCGCTACAGAATATTCGCATCTATGGGCTGCGCGTGCGGCGAACTCAAATAAATGTATTGAAAAAAAAAATGGTTTATAAAACTTTGTTCAACACATAACGTTCTAATTTGCTCTAACTTGAACATTCGTAAACAAGAACGAACCTTAGAGAAATTAGTACTCCTTTACTTAAGTATTAAGTAATTACTTTGTTTATTTTGAGAGTTGAAAATAACTCATTCCAAAATGATTACAAACATTGTTAGTGACAGCCTGTCACTAACACTGTTTGTAGTGACAGTTTTGGAATGACAGTCTTTAGCCCTCTTATTTATTAACGCGGATTAAAGTTTTACTTTGATTGACCCCTCAGATTTGAGGTTTTGGGAAACATTTCAAGGTTTACTTTACTCTGTATTTATTAAATTTAGACCGAAAACAGAGAAATGGCATGTATTAAAGTTACATATTGCATTTACAATTTCAGGTACTCGGTGGATTTGTATTCAAAGTATTGAACGCGTCCAAGAATAAAATTAAAAATGTAAAGAAATTACCATTAAAAATAATATTTCAGCTCTACATCATCATCTGCCAGTCTTTTCCCAACTATGACGCGGCTGCCTTACAGTCCAACCGGATGCAACTGAAGCCAGTACAAAACCGGTATATCTAAGCTCTACTATGCTCTACTAATGCTGTGCAGAGGCTCAAGCATCCCGAGTTGCATCCATCAGTGTGAGTCCAGCAATGTGAGTCAGAGTCAACCATTCGACAAACTTCCGAGTCGTAAATGACACGTTTTTGCCATGATAGTCCCCGACAGCAAAAACCCGTCGGAAGAATAGTGATCGTCCATTCGGATTTCGGATTTGACACCAGCGTTTAGAGGACTCCTTCAATAACATTGATTGAGGTTCGATTCGGGACGGAAGCGTATCGAATGGTTGCATATAGCTATGCAGGTAAGGTTAGGAGTCTGAGAAAAAAAATCTAGTCAGTCCATAACTAATAGAGAGATGTCGTTTTCATAATGTATTCAGTGTGTTTGTAGATTTAGTTCAATTTTCTTCCATCTCAGACATAGGGAAGATCCTACACTCGAACGAGCTATTTGGTATATGCAGGCAAAAATATTCATCTTTCCGCTACATTGTCAATGTTAATTTTATTACGTGCGAAACTGCATAATAACTAAAAGAATTGCCTACTCAGCACACTCACAACATTGTTTATAAGTAGTTGCAAGTTAGCTGCCTGTATGTCAAATAGTTTGTTTGACCGTACCTAAGATAAGAGAAGAGAAGGCTCCAAAACACAAGACCCAGAAGAAATTCTTGTATTTTTAAGAAGATAACCGAAAGGGTCAATGAGGAATTCCACAAAGTAGATGCTTCATCAAGAAATGCAGACACCAAAGGTTACGAAGCCGCTAATTTATAAAGCGAAGGTGTGTATCCATACCTACCTACGTAAACATCAAAAACATTAAAAATCAACAGTTCTCATCTTGATGTTATATTTCTTATTTCTAGTGCAATTACCTTCTTAGTGTATAAACCCCAAAAGAAAGAAGAAGACTCACTAACACAAGTTTCGAATGAATATCTTGAATTCTTTTATAGGATAGTAACGAAAATGCCCATGAAGAATTCCACAAAGAAGAGGCTTCATCAGGGAATACTGATGCCAAAGATGATGAAGACACTAATTTGTTAAGCGAAGTTGGTTTGTGACCGTCACTAACGGGCAGTGATGTAAATATTTGCTCGTTTTGACGATCGCAAAATGAACTCGCTTGACTATATTCTACGGTCGACAAGCTGAAGTTTGCTGTAACTTTCAACGGAGCAGCGGAAGGACAAGAAAATTGTTTATTTATTTTGTCTGCTGTATATGTAACACTTTTTACACTTTTAATTGAATAAAAATGTAGCTCTTATTCATTAAAAAGTGTAAAAATGTATCTTAGGATTTCAAAAATAGTCTGAATTTTGAAACAATGAAATGCTACTTCATTGTTTCAAAATTCAGACTATTTTACTTAGACTCTACTATACTACTTTTTTTAGACTCATTACTTCAGATATCATTAATTAATATTGGTGGTATTGGTTTATTTAATAATTTAATTTAATTTTTTGTCCAATCTATTCTATTTTCTTTTGTTTAACGTATTTTTTTCTTATTTTTAAAATATTTTTTAAACTTTCCTTTTTATTTTTGTAAAAACGACATTGTTATAAGTCTCTGCCATATGCTTTGTTTGATAAATAAAGTACTTAATATTTATTTTTTAGTTAGTTAACTTTCACTTGATTGATAAGGCCATCTTTATCCAGCACAATTCTTCTACATGGTTAAATGATAACCATTTCTTTTTATTTTCTATTGCCATTAAATTAGATAGGTAGATAAACAGATAGACACAGCAACTGCAAACAAAAATTAAGTTTAATATTGTGTCCAATGTAATAATTCGTGTATGTTGTTTTAACCAATTTATTTTTGGTATTCAGCTGCATCCGGTTAGACTGGAAGCCGACTCCAACATAGTTGGGAAATGGCTAGGCAGATGATAATGATGATGTTGTTTTAACCTATTTGAAAACGGCTCATTAATTTCTAATAAAGCACCACGTAAGTAATCTATGACGTTAGATATGGATATATTCCACTTTCCGGCTCGCTACTTGTCTGCGTCTGGGCGCCCCTTGCGTGGCTCCGCATCGCTGCCAATGCGGTGAAGGTGTCGACTGCCTCGGACACCATGGCTTATCCTGCAGTAAAAGCGCAGGCTGGATAGCACGGCATGCTAGCATCAATGACATCATCCGTCGTGCTCTTGTCACCGCCGGGGTAACAGCTGTTTTAGAACCCAATGGCTTGGCACGCGACGATGGGAAGAGACCAGACGGAATGACCATAATGCCTTGGAAGGTTGGTAGGCCTTTGGTGTGGGATGCAACGTGTGTCGACACCCTTGCGCCATCCCATCTTCGACGTGACAGTAAATTATATTAAACAAATAAACATGAGCAATTTGTATAGAAGAACATAATTCTTTTATTTTCATTAGTTTACGATAATTATAATGACAAGGGAATCCCACTGAAACCCTGAATCCCCTGAAACGTCACTTTGGCAATAAAATTTCTTTGTTTATATTTTTGATCTCGAATTCCATTTCCGAGATTAACAAAAGGTATTTGCAAGGCAGATGTACCGAAAGGGGACGTCCTAGCTAGAAGGACTATACAGAAACCTTATTGGTGATAGACTATATAGAAACCTTATTGGTGATTAATCTAGCTCTACTATAATGCTTAGGAAGAAAAAGGGGTTAAGGTTGCGGGAATCTACTGGATGCGGGAGCAGCGAAAAGCAAAGAACCGGCCGTCGCGGTGTGGCAATGTTTGGGAGAGGCCTATGTCCAGCAGTGGACGCGTTTTGGCTGTATGATGCTGATGAACACTGCTACTGATTCTCTAACTTTACACAAAACCTTAGTCGCTATTTACGGCAGAACACAAGAAAAGAAGTGCTTAATAAATTCTATAGGATAGGTAGGTGTAACTGAACTTCAGTAAGGGTAGGTTAGGTAGGTGTACCTGAATCACGTAGCACCAATTATACAGTAAGTATACTCACTGCCTTGTTGGTCTAGTGGTCGCAAGCGCTACTGCTGAAAAAGAGATCCTGGGTTCAATTCCCGGGTCGGGTTATTGGGTTTTTCCATGATGGCAATAGGCTCACCCCCTAGTACATGGGACTTAAACATAACTTGTGAAATGTGGGTGTACTATAGGTACAACTTTGCCTAACCCTTCAAGGAATAGAGGCGTGATGTTACGTTATGTATACTCTCATATGTATTCTACTCACATATACTTACCACATATACTTATAATTTATCACATCGTTAGTGAAAATAATAAACAGAATGGGACCTAATATGGAACCCTGCGGTAAGTCAGTGGTAATATTTATCATGGATGAATGGTATGTTTTCCGTTGTCCATTCTGTTCTATAGTGCTGGTTTCTACATACATTTTTCTGTTACATACTCTTCCTCTGACGCCATAATTTAGTTTAGCAATAAGTAGATTGTGATCAATCATATCAAATGCGGAAGATAAGTCTAGAAAAATAGAATAGCTTAGATAATAATAATCCACACTAGAGGTAACTATAACAAGCCTTAGAACCGATAACTGTTGGGGAAGACGTCTTTTTGATGGAGACTGTGAATCTATGAAAGTACCAAAGGTAGAACTAGACGAAACGACGATTTTCGTAAGGTAGCAGCTGGGTGAGAGTTGCCGAGAATTGAGTAAAATGTGTGCAGAACAGGCCTATGTCCAGCAGTAGACTGCTTCAGCCTGTTCCCACTGCTGGGACACAGGCCTCCTCTCTGTGAGAGGGAGTGGGCTGTAATCTACCACGCGCGCCCATTGCGGGTTTGTAGATGTCACATGTCTTCGAATTTTTGGTTCTGGGACATGCCGGTTTCCTCATAATGTTTTCCTTCATCGTTATGAGAGCAGGGGTGATAAAATCATTTACACAAAGATAAGCGCCAGCTTGGGTTCGAACCCACGACCTACAACTCGTAAGTCGGGGCTGTTACCACTACTAGGCCACCACTGCTAGGTTTTTGATGATTATTCAAAAAAACATACTTATGGAAAATGAGCAGACAGAAGTTCGGTTACTGTGTGTGTGTAAGTGCTTTATCATAAATCTATACTTACTATTACAAGAGGTAAAACTTCCTACGAAGTTAAACTAAATGCATTGGATGGGTGTATCATCATAATTTATACAGTGACGACTGTGACAAACTTTATATTTATAATTTACTAGCTGACCCGGCAAACGTTGTTTTGCCATATGAATTATTTCTAGCTGCCCGGCGCTACTTCGTTCGTGTGGTGTCCTACCCCTTATCCTACCCTACCCCTACTCTACTCCTACCCTACTACTACCCTACTCTTACCCTACTCCTACCCTACTCCTACCCTAATCCTACCCTACTCCTACCCTACTCCTACCCTACTCCTAACCTACTCCTACACTACTCCTACCCTACTCCTACACTACTCCTACCCTACTCCTATAAGTAAATATAAGTACTAAAAAAAAAGTATCCTTCGTCCGTCTCCTGGTTGTAAGCTACCTCCTTATCAATTTTTAGCTAAATCGGTTCAGCCGTTCTTGAGTTATAAATAGTGTAACTAACACGACTTTCTTTTATATACTCGTTTATAGATTTTAGAAGCATTGTTCTCATACAACTAAACGAAACGCTTTTGACTTTTTTGAGAATAAATATATTTACACCTAAGCCTTTTGAGTATGTATGTAGGGTTTAATCTTCGGAACTACTAATCCGATTTTGACAATTCTCACAGTAATGGGAAGCTACAGTACTGCCGAGTGTCATAGAATATTTAATGTTAAAACAAGACATTTTAGACGGAGAAGTCGCAGGCAGAAGCTAGTACAGTCGGTGACCAACATTATCTGACCCACCCAACATTGCCTGACCCACTAGAAGTGGGTTAGATAATGTTGGCCACCGACTGTACTATGTAGATAATTCTAAAAGAGAATGTGATCGCTATCGCAGATAATGAACATAACATAACCTCCCGCCTGTCTCCCTCGAAGGGTTTGGCAGAGGAGTACATTTAGTTATTCTGTAATAACTAAATGTAATATGGAGGATTTCAACAATAACGTTTAAGTCCCATGTAATACGACAAGCCTACTGCTATCAAATGGACCTAAAACCAGACTTCGGGCTGCTGCTGAGAAATTTATAATGGAAAACCCAATAACACTATCTGGGAACCGAACCCAGGACCTCATGCTGTTACTGCAAGCAAGGCAGTCCATGCAGATAATGAAGCTGAACGATAATCTTTCTGAGTCGAGCAACAAATACACAGAAAATTGGACACCAGCCTGAGGGGCAATTCTCGTAATTTTATGAACGTTCACAGTCTGATAACAGTCTCAATCTGTCAAAAATACCTCTAATTTCACTACATTTTTGACAAGTTTATGACATTGGTTGTCGCTGAGAAGAGATTGCGACCTGCCTCCAGGGGGCCTAAAAAGGCCACTTTCGAAAATCATAAAAGGATAACATTATGAATCGTAATATGGCGAAGACAATCCGTATTTTTCTGTTTCGCTGCACTACGTAGGTATAATCAAAGGGATTGGGATTGGATTTGGATCGGATTGATTGGTATTTTAGCACAGACAAAAAAATAAATAAAAGTAAAATGCTTCACCAATGGGATTTGATACGATTAACTTAACGTTTAACTGTCCATTAAGTTATCCTTTAATGATTCTGCCAAAGTGGCATTTTAGGCCCCCTGATTTACGGGAATTGGGAAAAATAACACAATTTTGTTTTTGTGGGTTCGATCCCCAGCTGAAGCATGTAAGTTTTAAAAATCCTAGATGCTGTGATAGTAATACCATGCAGCCTATTATTGTTCCACTGCAGGGCAGAGCAGTGGTGGCCAAGTAGAGCAGTGGTGGCCAAGTGGTAACGGCCGGGTGGCCAAGTGGTAACGGCCGCGACTTACGAGTTGTAGGTCGTAGGTTCGAACCCAGACAGGCGCTTTACTTTGTGTAAATTATTTCATCACCACTGCTCTCAAAACTGTGAAGGAAAACATCGTGAGGAAACCGGCATGTCCTAGAACCAAAAATTCGAAGACATGTGACATCTGCCAATCCGCACTGGGCCCGCGTGCTAGGTCACGGCCCTCTCACAGAGAGGAGGCCTGTGTCCCAGCAGTGGGAACATTATAGGCTAATTATGGTATGGCAGGGCAAATGCCTTATAAATAGAGAAGAGAAGGCACGAGTATTGATCATCACGCTTGCTCAAGACGGGTCAAGTTGCCGATTTCAGACCCTATCATGCATGCCGAGGTTTCCTCACGATGTTTCCTTCACCGATGTCAGTAATGGCCAAGATAAATTCATACACATGAATTTTAAAAGTCACATTGGTACTGTAACACTTACAAAAAAAAACAGTCAAGTGCGAGTCGGACTCGCGCACCGAGGGTTCCGTACAAAGTAGGTATGTAAAGTTTATCACGGGGATTTAAAAAAATTTAACTACTTTACGTTTTTCGGATTTTTTCTTTTATTTGTGCTACGTCACCTTGCTTCTTGCCAAATGTCATGATTCTAGGTCAACTGGAAGCACCCTATAAATTTAGAGAGAGAAATATATCCCCTGAGAGTGTCGAAATATACATTTTTTGCGGCATAAACGGCCGTATCTTTTTTTTACGTTAACTTAGAAGTTTGATTTTTTTTCACAGCTTCCAGGGACTGTAGACATGAGTATATAGTTTTAATTTCAACTCGATATCTCCACGCGTTCCCGAGATAAAGGGTCTTTACAGACAGACGGACAACAAACTGATCCTATAGGGGTTCCATATTTTCCATTTGAGGTACGGGACCCTAAAAATATTTTTTTCCTTATCCGCTCCGATGTCGCGAAACCTCATAAAGATCGGTAACAATAGAAAAAGTCATTGTGTCTCTTTAAGTCATCATTACTGACAGTTGAGCTATTATATATAAGTCATTTTTAAACGCATCTTTAGTTTAAACCAACAATCGAAATGATTTCGTATCAAGGACCAAATTCATTTGAGTTTAGTCTTTTGATACAAATACTTACCACGAATTAGTGTTAAAAGCA
This sequence comes from Oligia fasciuncula, assembly GCA_963082905.1. Taxonomy (NCBI): domain Eukaryota; kingdom Metazoa; phylum Arthropoda; class Insecta; order Lepidoptera; family Noctuidae; genus Oligia; species Oligia fasciuncula. The sequence continues at coordinate 9,893,417 of OY720409.1, forward strand.
GCAATTAGAAAGGCCAAAATTAGGATAAACGATAATTAAAATAATAAAAAGATAGTTTATCCCTTTAAACAAAGGTGTTTAAAAGGATAAACTTAAAGTAATTATGTGCAAATATATTAGGATTTTCTACCGTACCACTAATGACAATCAAAACAAATCAATTAGGAAATTAGGGATAGTTATTATTACACTCGGACCAAAGCGTATACTAATTACTGGAGCCCCTAATTATGTTTGTTTTAATATAAATAGATGTTTATTCGAAACATGTATCAGTTCAGTGTACACTCTTATCGAGCTAACTTCAAAAGTAGTGGTGCTTATAATACAACTAGGAGTTTGACAATTGTGTTTGGACAAATTGGAATAGTAAAGGGAATAATCAAGTGGTAATCGCTATCGAAGCATTTCGTATTTCTACAACGACTTTCAACAGTATTCACACATAAGCTTTTCGGTAGCTTATGTCAGTCCAATACATTTTTGACTTTTCCATCATCGTTATCGCTGATTAGAATGTCACTTTGTCTATGCTCTCTTGTTCTGCAAAATTATTAATTCGAATTTAGTTGAAATCTTCAGTTACATTTTGTTATTTTAATTATCCGTTTCTTTCAGCAAACATTTCTATTATTTTGATGTGATATTAAGTAGATGTCGTCTAACTATTTTTTTCATTGATAGTTGCACAATGTTTACTTATATTCGCATCAATATGCAATCAACGTTTGTCGCCAAATAAATTGTCTTCTTCAAAAGGTTTGAAATTGAATTCACGTAGGTTCTATTTGGCTTTTTTCGTATTTTATAGCCCTGCATAGCCTAATTCTACTTGATTTTCGAAACTACAGCAGTGCTTTAAAATATCCCTACTAATTTTCAATATAATATCTATAATTATCTCCCGCTGCTTTAGATATGGCTCTTCAATAAGTTTAGTTGTGATTTTAAGTAGGTTTTTTCCGGCTTGTTTTAATGTAAGCCGAAATCTTCCTGCTTGTAATTACGACAAAATTTTCAAAATTCCTGTTCTGTACAATCTTTGCAATTGTTCAATGCATATTATTGATCATCTCATGTGCTACAAGGAGCGAGCGCAGCATGAAAATATAGCCGTGAGTATAAGTAGATTATGTCCAGCTTTTTGTCATATAAGCTCGTCAAAATCTGCTTACATTTACGACAATATATTACATCTGGGGCTACGACTGAATGGAGCTGTAAAACTTATATCTTCTATTAATTGTATCTTCTATTTCTTCTGATACTTGTGTTTTTTTTTTTAATAGAACAGTTCCCTGTTTATGTGCAAATTCTTACCTATATCAATTCGGAGTAAAGTTATGCCAAACTGCCTGCCAAGCGGGATTGTCCGAAAGGGTTACCGCTGGCCCGGGACATAAAGGGCTAAGGAAGGAACACGGGTGGGTTTTAGTCAGTAAGAGTCTGACACTCCGCTCCACCCAGAGCGGGAGGGGTCATTTGATGATTTCCCATTCACAAAAAAAAAAAGTTATGCCGAACTGATACCTCGAAAAATAATTTAATTGTTAAACCGACGTTAATGGGCTACTAGTGCAACTTTACTCAGTAAAGGTCGGTTTATCATTATGGAGATAGTGTTAAAAAAAAATTGAAGAATTCTACGGATCAAAATTGATCGTGATCATAGTAGAAATCGTCTTGCTTTTTCCATTGAAAGCCCGACATAATCTACTTATTCTTACGTTCAATATCATCAGCACTCAAGTGAAGATTTTTCCTTTATTTATTTAATTAAAATAACTAGTAAGTTATCATTTTAAGTACGTTTCGATCGACTGTTTTCTAAATATAGCCCTTCGTTACTTACTTTAATTGATGGCCTAGTTTTTTTAGGAATTGTTATTTATATAATTTTTACAGACTACCTACTAATGTTTTATTTTTGAGATTTTTAATTCTGTGTTTTAGCCCTAAACATTAAAAATGGTCACAGTTCTCTATTTCTATGTCCTTCTCTACATTTTGCTGCGCTCTTCAAGACAAGTTGAATCTGCGTAAAACACCCCTTCAATAAAAATACGAAGGATTTTTCTTTATCATTACATTTACAGTTCCATTCCCTTCGAATAGGGTTAAAACTTTGCTTCATCCATAACCATACCATAATCAGCCTATAATGTTCCCACTGCTGGGACACAGGCCTCCTCTCGGTGAGGGGGAGTGGGCCGTAATCCACCACGCGGGCCCAGTGCGGGTTGGTAGACGTCACATGTCTTCGATTTTTTGGTTCTAGGACATGCCGGTTTCCTCACGATGTTTTCCTTCACCGTTTTGAGAGCAGTGGTGATGAAATAATTTACACAAAGTAAAGCGCCTGTCTGGGTTCGAACCTACGACCTACAACTCGCAAGTCGCGGCCGTTACCACTTGGCCACCACTGCTCTCATCTGCTTCATCCATTCCAGACCAAAGGCCTCGGGTACAACATTGTAAGGCTCGCTATGGAAAAATACAAGTACATAGATTGCAATATTCGTCGAGAATATTCCACGTACATTGTGCGACTGCATCAAATCACAAAGACGGTCCCCAATAAGGAAGTTATCACTTAGTGTGCACCACCCTAATGGACTTAAATCGACGCGCTCAGTGTGAATCGGTCGGTGGATGTTATGCTATACATATTTTTCTTCTATAGTGGATTTGGAATTTTTATTTATTTTATTAAGGAAAAAGTCACCCCGAAATATGAAAAAAAATATCTCTAAAATGCAATAGTAACATGTGACATCCAACCTGCACTGCAATGGGTACCGGCGGCGGCGTGGTGAATTTTGGCCCACTTCCTCTCATAGACAGGAGGCCTGTGTCCCAGTAGTGGGAACATTATAGACTGAGTAGGTATGCTAATGCTATGAAATAGTAACACGATCAAAATTATTAAACAGTTGTGTTTAATTTTCTAAGTTTGTCCCGTACAGCATTTGTCCATATTCATGAGCAGATTGTTTTACTACCTACCCTAAGGTTGAATGTCACTTGCACGTCATAAAACTTCAAGGTTTATCTTTGCTTTAAAACAAATGTGACAGTAAGATAATTTGAACTTTAGTGAAGTTTACAAGAAAATTGTACCTATTGATTCCAGTTGCCCCTTCCAAAAGATAGTTTCGTGTGGGGAAGAATGGACAAGAAACTCCAAAGTTACTCTTTTAAAACCACTCCCTCGTGGGTGTAGTAAGTGGTCGCAAGCGTTACTGCTGAGCATAACGTCCTGGGTTCGATTTCCAGATCGGGCGAAGTGTTATTGCATTTTTCCATCAGGAATTCCTCAGCAGCCCGGAGTCTGGAATTGCGCCCGGTTGATGGCAATAGGCGCGCCTGCATGGGACTCTGGCGACATGTGAGTGTAGGTACTAAAGGTAGGTACTCCTCTGCCTGCCCCTTTAGGGATTACACGTTATGTTATGTTAGATATTAAAATTAATTATGTTGATATGTCATCATCTGCCTAGCCTTTTCCGAACTATGTTGAGGTCGGCTTCCAGTCTAACCGGATGCAGCTGAATACCATTATTTATGTTGATATGTAATTATTAAGTTGACAATGGTCCTCTCACATAAGTATGTATTTACAAATATTGCAACCGTAGACCATTTTTCCTAACATTTTAGTAATTAAATAATAATTATGTGTATGACTTAAGGTTCTCACAGAATGTAGAACTAATGTCATAAAAATAATTGCTCTGCACGTATCCTAATGTTAGACGATACAATAGAAAATCAATTGTGTCTCATTAGCGGAGCTTGAGAGGTCACATTTAGCAACCAGTTTGATTTTGTCTAGACTAGAAATTGTACTACGGAGCAGGACCAGAATGTTCCAAGCAATCTTATACTAAACATAATCCTCTAATTTGTAATTTATAAACAATATTTCATTTAGCTTTACTTTAATATATAACAAGATTAACATTTAACACAGTATCACATAAAAGGTGTGTGTATTTTAGATAATCTAAAAATCAAATTTAAATCCATTTTCTACTTTAGATAAATATCCAGCCAATTAAGTACCACAATGCGTTTTTAAATGAGAAAGGTCCCGATGTCAATCTGAACTGATCCTGAGCCAAATTAAGAGAAATACTTTCACTAATAAGGACACAATTAAAGACAGTTTTAGTTTTGTATTTCGTAATTATAATTACTTTGCATACTATCCTACTATATATAATACTAGCTGCGCCCCGCGGTTTCACCCGCGTAAATATCGATCCTGTGGGAATATCGGGATGAAAAGTAGCCTATATGTTAATCCAGGGTGTGGGCTACCTCCATACAAAATTTTATCAAAATTGGTCCAGCCGTTTGAGCGTAAAGAAGTAACAAACATATAAACACACCCCCACACACACACACCCCCCCACACACCCCGACACACACACACACCAAACACATACACACACACCCCGACACACCCCCACACACACTCACAAACTTTCGCCTTTATAATATTAGTGTGATTATAAACGCGAAATAAGGATGGATGAATGGATGGTTGTCCCGTTTACCCCCCTTAATATAATGCACAATCAGTCCAGCTCATCCCGCCATCTTTTTCTGGGCCTGCCGCGCAGTCGTTCTCTGCCATTTAGGATCCACTGCGTGGTGGTTTTGCGTATTACTGCTCCGACAATGTCATTTAATTATTTTTAGTAATTATCCTTTTCTTTTAATTATCCTTTTCTTTTAATTATTTTTAGTAATTATCCTTTTCTTTTTGCTTTAAAATAAATAAACAAACTACATATCACACTAATAGGTCCAAATCATTTAACAAGTATACAGTGGGTAAGTTAATTGAGTTAAATTCAATTAGGTAATGTAAGAATAAGCGAGAAGCTTCCGCCGGAAGTGACAATAAAGGACGATACTCCGTTGGAGTAAAATTTAAAATCTATTTGTTGTTCAAAACTGTCGTATTTTATTTTATCACCAGACATTTCCCCTTTTTAATAAACGTTACACCATGTAATAACATCGGTTTAAGCATACATTTTTCCTTACAGAACTTAAATTGAAAAATATAGCTAGGCTTTTGATCATTAATTGCCAGCAAGTAACTATATTCACATAATTTAAGGTGGCTGTCTATTTTATTATTTTGATTTAAGTTGGACCCAAGTCAGTGCCCTGGGGGACGCCGAGCGTTACTCTATCGTTTTTATTGATGAAACACTATTCTTTATACTAAATGCTGGCTGACATACCAACAGTGGTAAGAATTAATTCCTAAATTCTGATTAAGAATAAAAAACAATTAAGTTTATTATTGTTTACAAATGCGAAAGCTCTAACGAGTATGCAATCATAATGTCTGTACTGTTTTAATTATGTACATTGTATATTCTGGATTGGTGCTTGGTTGGTGAGATTAGGCCCTTTTAAGTACGTGTAATTTAAACATTACTGGTGAATTGTAGCTACTATAGGTTCAACCTATCTCTTCAAGGATTACATACATGCTGTTATGTTAATTCGATATGGTTATAGCTACAGTATTTCTTTATTTTTCCACGCAACACACCCCTCTAGCTCTACACCTACAGTGTGATAGATTATTGATTATTACACTTATCAGTGAACCCATTCCATCCCTGGCTTTTATGCACAGCAATCTTTCAATTCATAGATAGTAGCTTGTCATTCTCAATTGCAAAATGCCCATGTTAATATGGCCTGACCTAAATAGGAAAATCGATTCTGCGATGCACAAAGTGAATTTTATTGCACTCCTAATAAAATTTGTTTTTTTTCTACCACCGGAACTGTTATATGCATTTATATCTTATTACTGTCTCTTTTATCTATACCTACAATATTTTTGAATACCTATTCATACTTTCTTGGGTTTCCTTTACATTTCATATCATTACTATCACTGACATCGATATAGAAAGCGGCTAATAAAGTAAAAAAAATATATCATAGATCGAAGGACCAAACATTTTTATGTTGTGCTTCAATCTAAAAAAATTAAGTGACACTGTATCTCATACATTGACATGGATCTGACAGAAATAACAATATCATCCGTTGATGCTTTGAATGATATAACCTTATCACTTCACGGGAAGCACGTATTTTTTTTTTTTTATTACCTTTTTTATTGGTTTTGCAAGTTGAGGACAATGATATTATTAATACATATAATATCATTGGTTGAAGATCAATTTTGGTTGTTGTTTTAGATTTTAGATGATGTTTGATATCAGGGCCAGGGTCGAGGTCTGGATTTGATCTCAGCAAAACAGATCAGATCAGACAAAATGATGTTGTCTGTATCATGACCTGCCGGTCGATTCTGTAAAAATCTCACCGTGAAAACTTAGGTGAAGTGCTGTACTTATAACGCTTTTTATATTTTAGCTATTCTATTACCCAAAGCGCCTGTGCGATTTGCCAAAGCATGTTGTCAGAGTCATACAAAAAATACCGCTTGTGTTTATATTTTAGGCACACACAGTTCACCATCCAAAACTGAAAACCAGTAAACTAACCATTACGACTCACAAGGAAACTATAGTGAGTAAAAATAAGCATACCTATGTAATTATTTAAATATTTATAATATTATAATTAACCAAGAAATAATCCGTGTTATAAGACCGATATATTTTCCTTAATGTAACAGCACTTTCCTGCTAAGTTTTGCCTGAAACAATGAAGAGGGATCGCATTCAAGTAGCCGACATATACGGCTGCAGTAATACTTCTCGAAATAAAGGGGAGACCCACACCTCCCAGCGACAGCTCAATGGAATAAGTAGATAATGTGGGCATCACTATTTAAAGCTAATCAAACTTAGTTAAGGAGTAGTCAGCATCTGTGGGCAGGCGACGCGGGTCGTGCGCCGCCGCCATATTGGCTTATTCATGCAGTTTTATTTCAAATATCGAACGTGGCGGTCGTTCTTAATTCAAGTGTTCAGTTTGACGTTAAGCAGTGACAGTTGGAAATGGATATACTTTATGCATCGTCTTTCTTTTTTTAAATTAAGTGGTGAGTTAGAATTCTTTGTGGCCTGCGTTTGCATGTTTAAGGCCAATGCACTAATTAATGTTTTCAGAATTGGTTAAGGTTGATCCCTCTTTAATAGTCGTTGATTGTAATTTAAATTTACTGAGAAAAGAGAATGAACTCTTGTCACTTCATTTTAATTTATTATCATATTTACAAGTACACTTACTTACATATTTACGACTATAATAAGTTTACTGCAGGAATTTTCCTTCATGTTTACATGTCTGGGCTCCAAATGCGCGTGTTTAATAAGTAAATGTAATCACCAGTTGTTGACGAGACGGTAAACAAAGGGTCATTTTAGATATTATTAACAAGTCTTGCTTGGAAGAATATCGCGGTGGCCCGGAGTAGTCTGATGAACCCTTTTGAAGCGCCCAAGTTTAGCTCTGAGTCGATCGGTCAAATGTCCCAATATCTTTTTAATTTAATATAAAACGCCAGTAACTTACAGTGTCTAAAGGAAACTATTGCGAAAAAAACTTAGACTATCCCTCACTGCTCTCAAATCAGTAAACAGGCCGAGAGAAGGCGCGGTGGCAGATGTTGCTTCTCTGTTCAAGAAGAAGCGTTTGCTCTTTAAGTAGTACGACAATTACAGATGGACTATTAATACACTGCTAAAGAACTTTACCACAAGTGTGTAGGTACTATATATTTTATTCTTAGCGATAAGTGTAGTCATGAAGAGGTCAATGTGTCATATTATGAGAAAACAATACAAGAAATATCACTTACTATAAAGGCACTACGTTAATATATTCTCTAATAGCAAGATTTACAGGACTTTGCTAACTAAGCGTCTCATACGATTATGAACTTTATTTGCATATTATTGATGTTCATATTGGTATAAAACGCTTGCTTGTATAAATTTATACGAATATGAACATTAAACACATAAGAATAAAGTTAATGTTCGTATGAGACGCTTACAAAGGGAGTTAAAGCACGATCTGTGAATCTTGTCCTAAGAGAAACTAGTGTATTTATCAAAAACATACAAGAAACCTAACTGACCAGGGTTCATGGATTGTGAATTGGGAAACAACTCATAAGACTTCAGGAGTTATCGAACGGTAACGGGTAGATATAAAGGTAGTTGAAGATAAATATGTAGATGCAGAAGAGACGTAGATCTTTTAATTCACTAAGTTTTTAAAAGAAAAAAATACATGAGTCTAACGGCCCTTTTCTGGAACGAAAATCATCGACGCGTCAAAATTAAACTCATGTCAGGTGATCTTATTGGCTGTTGATAATTCAGTCAAACAATCACAGCAGATGACATGCTTTTGAAAATTTGTTAGTAAATTTTGTATTGTTTTTCGCTCTATAAACCGCGTGTAAATGTGTGTCTATTTGGCACATTAAAGGTATTATAGATAGAGATGAGGTGTCAGTATCGAGAAAATAAACACACTACGTTCAAAGAATGTTATTCCATTGCATTTCCAGTGATCGAACTCTGACGTCACACCTTGCACTCGCCTAAAACATCAGCAAACAAGGAAAAATATTTGAGGATAAATTAATGGAATGACTGTGTCCATTCATTTATTCAACTTGCTTCCACAATGCTCTACATCATTGTATGACGTGATCGTACTATTTAGAACGTTATAACACGACTGTGAATCATTCATCAGTCTACTTTAGGTGTCTTGTGTGTCTTCTAATTTGAAGTAGGTAAAATATTGGTTACCAGCACTGCGCCGCGGTTTCACCTGTATGTAGATTGCCACAGGAACGGTGCATTTATCTGGCATAAAAGTATCATTGCTCAGCAGTAGGACAACATACTTAGGTTAAAAAAAACCAAGTAGGTAGGTACCCTAAGTCACTTGGGAATCGTGTTGGAAAAAAATATTCGTATTCGGATCAGTGTTCCCAGAGAATATGACCTTTTACAAATATACAATTAGTAATGTTTATGAAGGGATTGGAACTAACAGACCAAACAGTAAACGTCGACCAAACTACTAAAAAGACAATCCAAATACAAAATGAACTTACATTATGAATTCACTGTTTTAGCTTATTGTCACGCAGCTACAATAAAGAAAAGAAAGAAAAAAAAAACATTTATTTAGCACAGACAAAAATGCACACAATATAACATATTATTATTATTGCAAGCTTAGATATAATTAAAGTTTGTCTGAGACTTCAAGTAAAAAAAAGAAATATATAAAAAGAAAACAAATAAAAAGTGTAGGTACACAGTACGTTATGAGAAATGATCAGGAAAGTGTACCTCCCTCGCGGCTGCAGCGCCAAATGCAACAACATTTCTTAAAACTAGGAAAACCGTTTTGTTTGTCATGAGCTTCTTGCTAACCGTTCATTTATTAACTAGTCTAGCACGACAATATGGCGGAAAACACTGGTATAAAAGCATCACACTAAAATGTTCGTTATGTTTCAAACAATTCTAATATCAAAGATAGAATCAGTTAGAATTAAATCACAATACGTAGAAATATTTATCTTCATCTGTGACAAGTTATAAAACTGCATTAGTTTCTGCATCAACCTCATCCAAATTGATTTGTAGATATTTGGTATTTTTAGTCGAAGTTAAAAGGACCAATGTGGTGTTGGTGTAGCTGGGTGTACCTTTATCTTTTGTATTTTTATGTAATTTAAATTTTAATCATACATACATCATATTTTATATACATGTTCTTAGTAATTAATGGTACATTGTACGAGATATTTTTTCCTATCTTCATTGCAATCTACAAAGTCACAATAAATGCATTATGCAGGAACATTATTATTAAATTTAACGACGCGAGAAACTTGACTCTTCACACAGAGCTCTCATTATTGGCACAATATTGTCGCATCTTTGCCTTCAATAGACCACTATAGTTGCATAAAAAAAAGTATGAATGAACCGTGTTCTATTTTCCAAAATAAATTGGCCCATTGTGAACTGTCAATGAACAAATAAGACGAAGACTGTTTATAGGGCGTTATTTGATAAAGCGGGGTGGTAACTCGACCGGCAGATAGTAAGGGCAAATGTCAAAGATGAGCATTATACAGATAACGCTAACGCGACAGTGTGATGAACTTGCGGCCAAAGTAAACAGCGCTTTATTATTTATTTATAGTTCTCGACGGGCATTGTTTAGACTTCGCCTTAAGAGTACCGATTCTGTTTAATTTCGTTTGTGATAGTTTTCTATTTTACTGGCCAAATTTTTTGAAAAGTGTTTTCGGTTTTAGATTATTATTGTTCTTTTTATACGGTCGTCTTTAATTAAAACAATGATTTTTACTTTTTGGTCTATTCTCTAGTTCTCCTGCCATGATAGGGACCAGAACTTATGCTGTTCATGTTGTTTCCTTGAAGTATTGTAATTAGCTATCATTCACGCAAATTAATTATCTCAGCTGAAAAGACAAGGTTATCGAAAACAAGATAACAGAAAAAAGTCTGTTAATTATTTAGGTCACTATTTCTCATACGATGAAATAAAAAAATATATTAAATATTTTTAATAACGAAGCTTTATTAAAACTATTGAATATTTTGTATTGTTTCATCGTGCTGATATAGACCCGACTATTACGTGTATAGGTACTATTATTAAAAAAAAATACATTCAAATACAGAACATACAAATTACCTAAGTACCATCCATATTTTCAGCCGTTCTTATTTCAACGCATCACCGCGTTCTGCGGACGAGCAATTAAACTTTTTAAACTATTTTTTTAATTGCGATCAGTTGGCGCGCTACCGAAAACGCTGGTCATTCATCCCGCGGCCATATGGGCGCGCACGTTGCGGGCATGCCTACATAACGTCTTAGAATGGCCACGTGCATTATTTGCATATCTTTTTGTTAAATAAAAGTGACTACGAATACTAGTAGGGAGCAGTGGTGGCCCAGTGGTAACGATTTACGAGTTGTAGGTAATAGGTTCAAACCCAGACAAGGGCTTTACTCTGTGTAAAATATTTCATCACCACTAGGTACTCTCAAAACGGTGAAGGTAAACCGTGAGGAAAACGGCATTGCTAAAATTCGAACAAATGTGACATCTACCAAAGTACCAACCCGGACTGGGCCCGCGTGGTAGTTTACGGCCCACTCACTCCCGAAGAGAGAAGGCCTGTCCTAGCAATGGGAACATTATAGGCTGATTATGCTATGAATGCTATACCATACCACCAATTATATAAATTGCTTTCAATTGAATTTAAAGACTGGAATTGCCAGTTATAGGTATAATTGTAAGGATATTACTTTGTACTGTGTATCCAAAATCATCCATTAATTATGTACTCTTATATTAACCTAATTAGGTATATTATTATGATCTCTATTATAGATGTCAAAATTCGTAAATCTATTGACAGTATCTAAAGGAGTCGACGAACAATCCACAAATGATTTTGGAACCCTGCGTCTATCACACACAATTGAATGTTACCTATAGGTAACCTAAAATATAACGGAATATGCAGACAGTTGTACTGCAGGGTAATTGCGTAACACACTATCAGTAGGAATGGGTTTCATTTTGACAGTTCAACAACATTCATTGCGTTATTTGCGTTGTTGAGCAGACACATTTTTCGAACATTATGGAGCAATGGTTTAGAAATATGCTTCAAAATGATTCAAATTGAGCGTTATAGTTTGTTATGCAATTAGGGTGCAGGTTCCTATAATAGCGTGGATGTGACTAGATCTAATTTAGACGGATGATATTTGGTTAAGGGGCTCACAGGACCTAAACGCAAAAAAACGCAAGTTTTAGAAACAATAAAAGTATATGATCGAGTACAGTAAACCAAATCAGAAAAATATATGATATTCTTCAGGATATATGCTAGGTAGATAGTGTGTTGAAAACATAATACAACTAATTTGATAAGTACGATAGAAAAAAAAATGAAGATACCTCTAAAAACTTTCTTTTTACAATAAAAACCATACTAATATACACACAATCATTATGATTTTTTGTCAGATTATTCTACTAGCAACATATTAAAGCACTAGTGTTTTATTTTTTTTTGTCCAAACAATAGAATTTTTGGAAATAGATAATTTCTTCATATTTTGCAATAAATTACCAGCGTTGTGTCATCGCGCTTCTCTTTCTTTTCTATGCAGTCCGACAAAGACCGCGTTTTAGGTCATGTAGTCGCCATAACCTTTGTTTAATAAAACTCCCCGCGAACATGACAGTTATTATAAGGGTAGCCTGAAACAAAGGGAATTAGAGGCAACTAACTATTTTTGGATTTATAAAACAAGTAGCTGCGCACCGCGGTTTCACCCGCATAAGTGTCAATCCCGTGGGAATATCAGGATAAAATGTATCCTATGTGTTGATCCTGGTAATAAACTATCTGTGTGCCAAATTTCATCGAAATCCGTTCAGCCGTTTGTGCGTGAAGAAGTAACAAACATACAAACACACTCACAAACTTTCGCCTATATAATATTAGTATGAAGTGTGATTTTGATATTGGTGCTGACGATCGTTGGTATCATAAATCATCTGAAACTTATAGAAATTGAAACAATGTAAGGATCAACTTCACCAAACTCTGTCAGTTATGTAATGTCACGTTAAGCATTACGACTGTTGGCATTTTATCTATCTTGCATATTGTAAGTTGTAACTAATTGAGTAGATATGGTAGAATGGCCCTTAGTACATTCTACGTCTTATCACGTACCATACCTTCTAACCGTAGAATTATTTTAAGGTATCAACGCTGAACAAAACATCCATTTTCAAAAACAATCTTTCGAACAATTACACTGCACTTTCTACAAGTCATTGTTATAAAACAATGCCTTGTATTGAAACTAAAATAACCATATTTTTTTGGAAAAAATATATGAAAAGAATACCAAAACGAACTTTTCAAACAATTAATTCTGATTTAACAATGGATTTAATAGGCACAGATAGAGAAATTATCGACAAGGGTAGGTGTCACCATTTAAATCTCTCGTCGAACAATTGATCGGATTAGACAAATTAACACTAGTTAAATGTTCAAGTGAAGAGCACGTTGGTTAGTCAGCTCTACTAGATTCGTTGGTCGCAGGAGCGCGGATGCGACCAATTGAGCTATAAAATTGAAGATCTGCTACTCGGCGTGCTGGCGTTGGGTTGCATGTGCTCTCTGCGAGTTTTGCTTGTTTTTATTTTGTGGTGAGTTGTGGCATATTGCTGCTCGTTTGAAGATCAAGAGTTTTGATGGATCTTTTTACAAGAATAAGCTAGAGGATTTCTGCCTAATATTGATTTTGTTAGGTGCAGAACTTTTAAAAAGTGTACCGTACTGCAGCTTGGCATAACTCTGAGACACTGTGTTAATCTAGTTATGACGAGAATCAATCGACATTCTGCCAAAAATAACATACCCAATTCTAGTAGCGATGTTCCAATTTAAAGTCTTTAGAACTATGAGTAACGCTTTTAAAATCCAATTACATATAAAAAGCGCATTCAGCATTTTATTACAATTGTTTTTTCACGATATTCGTGTTGTCAAAAATATACCGACATTGTTGGCATGGAGACAGGGACCAATTAACTCAGTCTGGATTCACAATTATTACAGATGTTAGTCGCAGCGCGTTGGCTGAGTGTACGCACGCTACACACTACAATAGAATGCTTTATTATAAATTTTAAATTAAAGGGCTTGTTCGAAAAAAATGTTAAGGTTTTTTTAAGTTCTGTAGAAATTAAAAAGATTATTTTGAATTTTGAACAGCTTCTTCGTGTCTATAGTACGGTTTTTTCTTTATTATTAGGCCCCTAACATTATCACGTCTAGCGGCGTTGTCAGTGGCATTGCAGAGGTTGCATATGTTGCAAGTTTTGGGACACAAGGCACAAGATACTATACTTAGCAGCAGCATATAGTAATATGACGCCATATGGATTAGAGTTGAATGAAGTAGAAATGTAATACTAATAAAACTTAATTAGTCCTCTGCTTATGAAGCGTCAAGTTACAAGTTCTTATTTAAAATTGCTGCCTATATGAGTAATAAGTGTTGCCTATAATAATGTAGTACAGTTAACCACACGTCACGTTAATAATTTGACGTTGACGTTTCGTAGCAATACGGGCAGTTTTCGCAGTTCAAGTGTGGAGCATATGTGTGGTTGGCTGTATTGCGGTCAGTGCGTGAATCATGGCAAGCAGACGAGTAGGTATTTAACCTACCATGGTGTTTAACAGTCTTAATTGTCATTATTAATGTTTAAACTCGGGAGCGTTTTGTCTGTTGTAACTCTCTTTCCGTTGGTATGAAAACGTATACCTAGTGTGTAATTTGTGAGTAATGTTTAGGGTAGCGTACCCAAAAAGGTGCTGACGGGACCACATTATAATAAACTAGCTTCTGCCCGCGACTTCTTCGGCGTGAAATTTCTTGTAGGTACCCCCACCCCGTCGAAACACTTGTATTCGCTTAGCGTTTATTCTGACTTTTTTTCTTTTTGCTCGGCTCCTAAGGGCCATAGCGTGATATTAAATAGCCTATAGCCTTCCTCAAGAATTGGACTATCAAATGCAAAAGATTTTTTCAAATCTGACCGGTAGTTCCAGAGATTATCGCGTTCAAACAAACAAACTCTTCAGCTTTATTATTAGTAAGTATAAGTATATAGATAAGCATGCTGTCTGTCTGTACGTCTAGCCGTTAACCATGTTAACCGTAATAATGCCAGTTGAAATTAGAAAACGCAGAGTCGACTCTAAGGACCAAAATTCTTAATAGGTAACATTAATTTCATTTTCTTTGATTTTGTACTTAGGTAAACACCCAATTTCTTCCAGAAGATTTTAAATTTAATTGGCTACATGTTCTTCTGTCATTAAGAAGAGGAAGCTCCAGAAGACGGAAGTCAGAAGAAAACTAAGTCTTGTTCCTAAGTACTAGTGCCGCAGGAGTGTTTGTGATTACTCCTGCTGCTTCAGTGCTTATCAATGAGTATTTAGTGTCACTCATCAGAACATTGAGAAGAAACTACTTAATTGGAAGAATTCAAGATCATCGTCCTCGATATTGAATGCTTTTCATTTGTACTGTGTTTTTATTGTGCTCTTACATTTTATTACAGCAGAGCAATTGCGTAACACATTATCAATCGGAATCGGTATCATTTTGACAGTTCAACAACATTCATTGCGTTATTTCCTACGTGTTGAGCGGACAAATTATTCGAACTTATGAAGCAATGGATTAGCAATTTGCTTCAAAATGATTCAGATTCCGATTCATAGTGTGTTACGCAATAAGGCTGCAGCTCTGTGTTAGGTTGTGACGTGCATGTTAATCAAAAATGTATCTGTGGTATGAATAATATAATATTTACTTAGGGCGCTTTCCGAATTAGCTATAATCGCTCACAGCGCTCACATCATCTCACATGGCGTTCCGATTTAGATATCACGATTATGACAGCTGAGAGCTGTCAACAATTCGGAACGCCCGTGAGCGCGCTCACAGTGCTTACTCAATGTAAAAACGATATTATTACAGTATTTCTTTGTATAAACACCACATTTCTTCTTCTTTGGTTAGGTGGCGACTATCAGCCAGAAGCACAATTTCGAAAATGCCACGTTAGTTTAATTTTATGATAAGATGCAAATCAAAACAAAACACACACTGACACATCCTCACACAACACTGTCATTTTTGACAGCGCTCACGGTGATTAATTCTAGGGCATGGTCGGCGTTATCGCAAGATGGCGCATGTCATGACGTCATCTATGACGATTCATGGAACGTCGTTATCGCGCTCACGCTAATTCGGTACGGGTTTAAGCACGCTCACATCGATTATTTCCCATCTCGGAACGCAGGGTTATTAGGAACTTGGCACACCTCCGCCGCTGTGAAAAGCTTAACGAATTCTGCTAAGAAACATTACTACATTATGCCGCGATTCGAGTAGCGGAACATCTGAGAGTCAGTTCAATTTGAGCAATCGGAGCAAAATGTCGTCGCTTTCGACTTATTAATCAAAATATAGGTCAACTTCGGACCGGTCTCCTAGATTAGTTTTATCGAAAAATTAACAGCCATTTTACAAAAAAAAAAGTTTCCCTTTACAAACTTGTCGACTACCACAGATAGAGATACCGCGAAACAAACGCGGCACCGCGTCGCAACAGAATAGCGAGCTGAGCGCGGAGGTGTAACTCCGTGTAACTGACTTCCTAGCAGATATATATTGGCAAATACACGCCAGAAAGAGATAGAATCATAATCTGTACGTTAAAACAAGCAGTTTTGCTTCTGTTTCGCTTGTCGTACGGCGGACAAGTCATGGCTGTATGGTACTGTGGTTACGCGGCGGAGATGTGATATCCGCCTGAATAACCAAGAAATCAGCAACATGTTTTTCTAAGTTAGGTACATTTCCAAGCAAAGAGAAGATTGGTTTTCGCGGTCTACCTACTTACCTTATCGCATTCCCCTTATTGATATAATTTGTATATCTATGTATGTGTGTCTACAAAAACTGTTAAACTTCTGTGTTCTTTATCTATTGTATTTAATTAGGTAGTCTGTAGGTATGTTTTTACTACAAAACATTTCGAGCAAAATGAATGTGATAGTAATGGTAGGTATTCTGTTTAGAAGCGTAAGTTAACATAATTTTTTTAGTTCTAGTTTTCCTTAATATTTATCAGATTTTTGTGCAATAATAAAAAACTAATAGGTACTACATAATTAACTGTAGTGTAGATAGTGCTTAAACTTGCGTTAGCTTGGCTATCTTTTTGTTGAATATTATCAGCGGCCGGAAAATGTAGCTGAAAATCATATGCAACACTATGTGTGGAGGCTTGTTATTAGCAATTTTTCTTAAATATTACATTCTTTATTTTATTGGTTTGTAAGCCATCTTCAAAATAAAATAAATAAACACTACCGTAAGTTGTCTGAAATCAATATTTTCTTTTTAACCGTCAACAGCGACAGTTTTTAACTGTTTTTGTCGGTCAGTCGGACGGAGTAGTGGACAGTGCGCTAAAAAAATGTGTGATAAAAAGGTAGGTTATAAACTTATATTTATGGTAGGTACTGTTTCTGAATATTATTTATTATTTCAGAAAAAAATATAAAATACATTTTATCACACTGTCCACTACTCGAGTCTGGGTATTATGGAAAGGGGATACAATCTTTTTTATGAATTTTATCCATTCATAAAATAAAAACATAACTTCAAACACAATACTTTCATATTAGGGTCATTATTTAGGGCGGGATAAAAAAAAAATTAAAAAAAAATTGGTTATTTTTATTAAATTTGCTTTATTATGGACGAGAACACGCATAATAATTACAGATAAAATAGAATTAAAGATGGATACAGCTTATTTATTAAAAAATCTCAGTAAAACGTTTTTTGTAGGTAACGAAAGTGATCGTAAAGACCACGAAAAATAACACTTTTAAGAATCATAATCAGTCTCTTAATTTAAACCTCTGTTGAAACTTAACCAAAGGTACGTATAATACTAAGAACAATAATTACTTAGAGAACAATGAACCTAAATAATAATTAGTCATGAAAAAAAAATAAAACACTTTGACCACGAAAGTGATGTCACCTAAGTTACCTCACTAAATCAATCTTAATTTGAGCCAGTGCTATCCGAATCAAAGAAAAAAATACGGTTTTTACGGGGATTCGGTGCTCCAGCATACCACAGTATCAGTTGAAGAAGGTCTAAGTTTACCAAGACAGAGCTCACGCGATGTGGATATTTAGCCTGAATTCGGTGTTTCAGAAGGTATAGCGAGCCTGCAGCACTTGTGGTATCTGAATCCAACGCAGAAGGCATTTCAGATGTAGATGGCGAGCTTGCTGCACTGGTGTTATGTAAATTGAACGCTGCTTCTGTCTTCTTCTAAGGCAAATGGAATATTTTTCTTTTTCTCTATTAACTTCTGCATTGTAATTTTTTTATGCTCTCGTCTTTTTGCCTTCTTTTCTTCATCAGTAGTTTTGTTGCGAGTTCTGGCCGTAGCTGTAAGAAATATTTTTTTATTTTTTGATAAATCGTATTTCGTTATTAAAATTCATGGAATGTTAAACTGTTGACCATAATTATGGGGTAGCTTGAGGTATTGGCGACTGTACCACCCCTATTCAATAAAATGATATAATTGTGAACAAAAGAAGTCAAAGGATGCTGGCTTCAGCAGTGTTATTAAGTCGGCATTAACCCTTTTTTAATCTTGACCACGAAAATGAGGACCACGAAAGTGATAATTAAGCACTTTACCGGTTCTAGTATGAAACAGTATTGAGGTTAGAAAAAATACAATAGCCTATTTGTAACATATCCATAATTCGAACAGAAGAAGTATGTAATTATATTTTTTTATTACCAACTTACCAAAATACAGCTGTCACGAAAGTGATGCACGATCTTTGACACAATATTTTTAACACATAGAATATGTTTTTAAACAAAAACCGTTAATATTTTCAATCTAAATTTTTTTGCGATATTAAAACAGCCAATTATAGTGTTGCTACTAACAAGTATATTTTGGGTTGACCATTATTTAGTTAAAAATAGTATAAAATATGAGTGACCACGAAGGTGATGATGGTTTTCGGAACAACATAAATCGTAAAAAAAATTAAGGATATAAGTCTGTTTATTTTTTGTCATTCATTTAAGATATAGTAATATACATTATTCATTACAAAAACGTAATGACAAGGTCCGTTTTAACTTAAATTATATTTTTAATAAACGCAAGAAGTCCAGTGTATATCACCTGAACAGACCACGTAACGTGATTTTTATTTAAAAAAAAATTAATTTCACAAAGTTTTTAATAAAAATAAATATTTAAACAAACATACAGTAATAAATAAAGTTAATTTCAGTTATAATTTGAATCAATAACACTCATTTCTATTCTGCTTTGTAAATTATTACGCCTGAACAGAATTTCACCACCTCAAATAATGACCCATTAGGTAAAAGATGTTACTGAAACCTGCACCTAGCCTGAGTGCCTCCTACCTTATGTTTACCGATTCGCGGTCTCCACTCAAGAATACGGTAAGACTGGTTGAAAGACTTTTGCTTGAATTTATGGACCAACCATACCGTGAGTGTCCACGTTTCAGCTCCGTAAGTCATAACTGGCAAGAGCACTGATTGAAGACCTTTGTTTTTAGGCTCTGTTGAATACGCGACGAGAAGACTCAACGAAGTTTCCCAAACGCTGCCCAGCCCAGCTGAATTCTTCTGTTAGCCTCTCTCTTAAAATTATTCTTACCAAACTGCAGAGTTTGTCCGAGGTAAACGTATTCTTGAACAACCGTGAGAGCACCGCTATTGACAGCAATCGGTACCGGGATAACGTGCTCGTTGAACATAAACCTGGGTTTTGCCCAAGTTCATTCGGAGAACAACGCATAGAAAAGAATCACTTAGGCCGTCCAGCATCTGCTGCAAGTCCTACACCGCATCTGCAAATCTCAAGTGTCAGATATGTACTCGCCATTAATGTTAATGCCGCGTCCTTCCCAGTTCAGCGTCTTAAACATGTCCTTCAATGCGTTAGAGAACAATTTCGGGGAAATTACGTCCCCTTATCTCACCCCTCGACGTAGGGGAATATGTTAACTTCGCTGGTCATTAGTTCAGACGGTCCTTGTTGCGTTTTCATAAAGACATCTCAGCACTTGAATGTATCGCCAGTCGACTTGGCATCGCTGCAGAGACTCCAAAACAGACTAGGCCTAGATAGAGTCAAAAGCTTTCTCATAGTCTTCTGACTTCTGTATAATTTTTCGTACAGTGTGGATGTGGTCTATGGTGCTACATCCTCTTCGAAACCCGGTCTACTCCGGTGGCTGAAACTCGTCAAGTCTTCGCGCTAGACAATTCGTTACGACTCTTGAAAGTAACTTATATACGTGGCTAAGGAGCGAAATGGGTATGTAGTTCTTTAGAAGGGTCTTATCACCCTTTTTAAAGAAAAGAACGACCCCGCTCCTTCGCCACGCTTCTGGAGTTCTCCCAGAGAACAGGACAGAGGTGAAGAGCTCCCGAGGGTCTTTCATATCTATAAAGTGCCTAGACTACCTGATTTTTTTCCGATGTTTGTGTTGGTCCCATAGTGAAAGTTGTTTATACATAATGAGTAGAATGACCGATCGTCACCTGCGATCCTTACATACTCTTTTTGCTTCGGTTACATTCATATAATAATCTCATACACCCACGCCGGTTGCGAGTACTACGCACCTAAACATCACAAATAACAAGTCACTATATGTCCTTCTAGGACCCCTGTCATTTGTCTATTAAACCTTTTATAAGTCGCCATTCATTCATCCTCTCAACATGACCAAACCATATAAGCATACTCTTTTTAATTTTTGTCGCTACATCTTCTTTTAAATCGCAACGTTGCGTTATCAAATCATTCCTCAGCCTACGAGTATCATTCATAGTTACGCCAAACATGCTTCGCATTTCCACAGCATTTATTTTACTTTCGTGCCTCATTTTCCACACCCAAAATTCACTTGTTACTTTCTTATTTTAACTCATTATATCGTTTATAAAAATACAGTGCCACATATGGGGAACATATATTTGTATGTACTTATTATAAGTTATCTACTATATTCAAACTATTGTAAATGTCGCTGCATTATGCTGGCCGTCTTTCCAAATACTTTCCTGACTGTTTTTTTTTTTTATTTTGACTAATCATCATCATCTGCCTAGCCTTTTCCCAACTATGTTGGGGTCGGCTTCCAGTCTAACCGGATGCAGCTGAATACCAGTATTTTACATGGAGCGACTGCCTATCTGACCTCTACAACCCAATTACTAGAGAGATTATTTAAGAGTATTCTATTCTATTCTACTAGGTAATACGATACCCGATATCCGTGACGATACCCCTTGGTAAGACTGGTTGTCAGACTTTTGGGCTTCTGACGACCCGTAACGACTGTCAAAGATCCACGAATGACAGCCGGGACGTGCTTTCCGAGGCACGGAGAGGTCTTGATATGTAAAGATGGTCACCCATCCACGGACCAACCGCACAAGCGAAGTTTAACCTGATCAATCGACCCGTGCGGCCATTATTACATTATAATTATTCTTCATTCCACTCCTCTCTGTCTGGAGCTCAAAAAATATTATTTTTTGAGAATTCTTTGTGCTATTGACATTCAATATCAAGGTGTGTACATCATAAAAACCTATTTCTGAGATTATTATAATAATTTAAGTTTTCACAATGCTGGTGCTACGCCGTAGTCAATTTTACAATGTTTTTAGTTAAAATTTTGAAGTAGGTAATGCTTAAGTTTCAGTATCCTTGTCACTGGCTGATACCGACGAGTCTTATAGTATAGTGTAGTTAAAATGATCTCTATGGATTCATTGAATCATCATCCAGCCCCGCCCAGCCCTCTCAAGTAATTTAGGCTCTACGCCAAAATGATAACTTCGTAGCAATCGTAGCAAAGTGCTACGAATTTCTTTACGTACCTATTCGTTTATTTTATCGTGCGATTGTTATTTAAGTGTTTGTTGTTTACTTATTTTTGTTATTTCGTAGTAGCAACAGAAATACATAATTTGTGAAAATTTCAACTGTCTAGCTATCGCGGTTCTTGAGATACAGCCTGGTGACAGACAGACGGACGGATGGACAGACAGCGAAGTCTTAGTAATAGGGTCCCGTTTTTACCCTTTGGGTACGGATCCCTAAAAACACGCATATTTTATGCAAAATTTAGATTTACGCGGCAATTAAGTTGACTCCTAAGGAACAGATTAAGCATGTTTTTATTTAAATCAAAGACTAACTCAACAGTATCTTCAGTGGGTGACATAACCAAGTAAGTTATTTATGCAGAAGTAAAACGGTTGCAGAGCTGAAAAATAATACTAAATAGAACAATTTTAGGTGATTATATTGTATTAGCCCGCAGAAGTTTATATAAAGAAATAATATTAGCTCGATGCCGAATGTCTCACTCTGTTCGACACATTTGCCTAAATAGTTATAATTATACAAACTATTCAGATCTGTTCAGTAGTTTTAAAGATGTCCGCGATCAATTAAAATTAACCAAATCTAAAAATAACAAAATTAAATCCTAACTTAACTAAAACTACAGAAACTAAAAAATAGCGTCGAAAAATTCATCCGCATCGCTGTCGACTGGTAATGTGCCCAAGAGACTGGCGGCATCGTTGTATGGCGATGCTAGCCTCTGGCCAAGGTAAAAGCCTAAATTAATGTTAGTCTATGGTAAGTAATTTATGTGAAACAATGCAGGTACACCCAATGAAAAAAATAAATTGCGTCCTACCCACATGTCTTTACTTTGGTATTGTTCGTTGGTTTTAAGTTGAGCAGTGAGCTACACATGCTTTCACTGCAACCATCTTCTGCCATTTGTTTTCACCGCAGTCGCTTTCGCAAGACGCGTGTCGCTTAAGCGTATAGCTCCTGGTCGCTGGGTAAAGGGTGAACCTTAAAATCGGCGTATTCAGTTTATTCTCTAACCCCATTGTTATTGAATAGGCTATTTGACTGGTTTCTGATAAACATCTCAGATTATTTAATGGTGTCTAACGAGCCCACAAAAACCTATTACTTCAAATTGCATAATGTATTTCTTTAAAAAAATAGTAAATAAAAATGTACTGTTTAAATAAGCCGCCAAAACGCTATCTTTAACAATATGGCGTCGTGACGTCACGATTCACGTAAACAAACGTTGAAACGGTCGAGATACCATGGTTACTTCTATATATTACGTCCATGCGAGATACTAGACAAAAGTCATCTGTTCTGTCAACGATAGACAGAAATTTACTAAATCATGACGTCATTTTAAGTTCAGCCAATCCAGATCGTTTTCGATTACGTGGCGCCAGATTTAAAAAGATGAAGTTTTTTCGGGATTTTTTTTATTAAATAATACATTGTTTTGTAGTAAAATTAATGCAAATCGATTTTAAAAGCGATAATCTATACGAGTGTCAATAATTATGACCTTATTTTTTACATTGTCAAATAGCCTATTAGTTTCTTTCAAGAAAGATTGAAACATGTTTAACTTACAGTGAACAACCGACACTCGCTCTTTTTTGCATTATATCCAAGGCCATGGGCCTCCGCATATCGCTCACAAACAGACAAGAGTTTCCTAAGAGCACTGATCAATTGATGGGGCCATCAGCACCATGTCATCATCACACTCGCAAGAAGACTCAACCTGTCGCTCAGTTTATTAGCGTGCTTCCAGATTTACTAAAATCCTTCTCTGTGACAAGATGCAATAATATTCATTTAAATTTTATTGTTCTCTGTTTTCCTGACACCACTTTAGTTTACTATTATATACTTGTTTTGTTTCTCTCTATATTGAAGTATTTGTGCATTATATTGTCGTCTTTGATGGCATCGTACAGTCAATAAAAGAGATAAGTATGCAGGATCGTCGGATATTATATAGTTCAAGTTTAGTAAGAAACCGATGGATGTTGTCGACCAAAATTTAATTTGATAAATGAGCTGTTTGTATTCTATTAATAAAATTAATTTTATTCGAGAACATCCATCGGTGTTTTACTAAACTTAAACTATATCCGAAGATCCCTGCATACTTATCTCTTTTGTTAACTTACATAGGATAGGATAGGATTTCTATATTCAGAAGGAAAATCAACCTCAGTTTGTTGCACGTCTCTTTCACTTCACGGGACCTTATACTTAGGTACATCAGTTTTTTATCCATTTGTTTTCACAGAGGTTTTTTCGAAATCTATGCAACGTAGGACTTGGAATGGCATAATGTTTAGGTCTCGGTGACACAGGCCTCTTCTCGTTAAGAGGGAGTAGGCCGTAACCTACCACGCGGGCCCAGTGCGTGTTGGTTCTCCGTTTTGAGAGCAGTGGTGAATGTGGTGGTGGCCCGGTGGTAACCACCCCGACTTACGAGTTGTAGGTCGCCGCCGCGCCGGTTCGAATCTTCGATCCCAGGAAGGCGGATACTTTGTGGCCTCGGTGACGCACACACAATTTGTCAGTCAGAGGACAAAAAATATCTCTACATAATAACTTTATTTGAGGGGTCATTTCAATCGTAGGGAAAAAAGGTTTCGAAGATATTTTATTTAACTTTTTTTTAATATTCTGCCTATACATTACATTACAAACTAAATCGTGTAACAATCGTAGGTCTAAAGTTGCTAGAAGTTCTCATCATCATCTGCCAAGGCGTTTCCTAAATAAATTGGGCTAAAAGTTTTTTTTTTTTAGAAAATTAGATTACTAATGGGCAATACGATTAATGAAATATACATTAATCGTATTGCCCATTAGTGAAAATGTACTTTTGCCATTTTAGTGGAAGTTTGTTGATGGCTCTGCTATAAAAGTCCTGGGGACGGGAATCGAAGAACTCTTTAGAGGTGTTTTTCACCGCCTCGTTGGATTTGAGATTTTCCCCTATAAAAAGTTATCCAAATTCCGAATAAACATGGAAACTAGTTAGAACAAGGTCTGTTGAGTATGGTGGATGACGGAGAGTTTCCAGTCGTAACTCCTATAGTTCCGAGACGGTCCGTTGTGCGGTGCTTCGGCGCGACTATGAGCTTATACGGTATCCACTTTTCGAGGTTTCTAATTTCCAATTTGAAGTAAATTGAATTAGTATCAATTTATCACTTACGTTGAAGGCTGCTGCAAGTTACGACGTGGTTTGATGATAAATTATTTATTTTTCTGTAAGTAGGTTTGTACAAACACTTTTACACTTCAATCATATTTTATAAAACTAGATGAGGTCTGCGTTTCCTATCTGACTATTCTGAGAGGAAAGGCCTAAAAAAACTCAGAGGTCACATTCTCTTTTAAAGTCCAGACAATATCTTGGGATCAAAATCTTTAAGATGAATCTGCGTCCGCGTGAGGAACAGAGTGTAAAGTTAAATAGAAAAGGGAAAAAATATAAGAGAAAGGGAGAAGGGGTAAGTACTTACAACTTACAAAACTACTAACAGAATAAAAACATTTATCAAAACCAGGAGAATGATTAAATTTCCTATTTTGATAACATGCATACATCCAGCAAGGGGTTTGCAGCATGCAAAGCAACCAGCATGCAGCAGCTATGTTATCATCATCATCATATCAGCCGAAAGACGTCCACTGCTGGACATAGGCCTCCCCCAAGCACCACCGCTTTGACCGGCCGCTATGTTATTCGATTATCAATTAATGATTTCATACAAAAATTCCATATAATAAATCAGCTTCTGCCCGCGACTTCATCCGCGTGAAATTTCTTGTCCCCCGAACCACCATGTCGCATCGCATCGCCTGCCCGCGCTATAACTTTGTTTTCGCTTAGCATTATTTCTGACTTTTTTTCTTTTTGCTCGGCTTATTGGCCGAACTACCGTGTTGTTAAATACCTTCATCAGAATTAAGCTATCAAATGCAAAAATATATTTTCCGACCGATATAGGTATCTAGAGATTAGCGCGTTCAAACAAACTCTTCAACTTTACTCGTAAGTTTTAGGGCTGATTTCTCAATCGACAGATTATTTTTATTCGTGGAATAAAATTGACGTCTGACAGATTTTGTATGAAAGAACTGTCAAAAATTCGAAATTATTCCTCGGATAAAATTATCTGGAGTTAGAAAAATCCGCCCTTATTTAGTTAGCATAGCTAGACAGAAAATGCTAATGTCATCCGAAGAAAATAATAAAGGTT
Source organism: Oligia fasciuncula (assembly GCA_963082905.1). NCBI lineage: Eukaryota > Metazoa > Arthropoda > Insecta > Lepidoptera > Noctuidae > Oligia > Oligia fasciuncula. The sequence continues at coordinate 9,919,311 of OY720409.1, forward strand.
GACAACTTGAGATTGAAAAAACTTATGAAATTAAAAACACGCCAGGGGAGAAAACAGATCTCACCAAGGAGAGTATTATGACGATTTCTTTTGATTGTCAGTACGTAAGGAGCTACAGAGCTTTAAATGCGAGTACCTAATTAAGTATTATTGAAATTTTGCTATTTCGTCAATTAATTGGCTTTCATTAATTCTGTGTCTTACAAACATCATCTTTTAAGCCTATAGAATAAACGGACATTTAAAAAAATTGACCTCCTAGATGCCGTTCTAAGAACGATGTTTTATAGAGTCGGTCGGCCGGACAGAACGTTAAGCCTGCTGCATCCCCCAACAGCGTTAAGATATCTGGAATGGAAAGAGCTTTCAAGGTGAACCTTTGCTACTAACACGACTTTTGGCAACTTGGGCACCGAAGTTAAGGAATTCTTGGCGCCCAATAGCCAAAAGATATACACCACTGACAAGAGCCTTTCAAGAACCTTTGCTACTCGCGCACCGAGGGTTCCGTACAATCATAATTCGCCGGTTGAAAGGCTAATTGGTCTAAGCGACATTTTTTTCCAATATTGAGTTATATACATATTCGGAATCAGTCAAATTTGCTGATTCCGAATATGTATAGGATAACTAATAATGCAAGCCTTTCAACCGTCGAATATGTTTTTAAATTTTCATCGGCTGCGCATATAGTCATCAGAGAATTTTAACACTGTGCACTGCGGTGTAGAATATTGCAGTTTTATGTCAGCGCCATCTCTTGACCGATAGTGGAACTAATGTAACTGCTGTTGATGATTTCTGAAAAAGTGTGCTATTCAGAGACTTCGTTTTATTTTTCCTGTAATTTTTACATAAACTTCTATTATATAATTTCAGATTTTTCTCTTTGCAAACATCGGAGATAAGGGGGGGGGGGGGGAACAGTATTTTTTTTACATTTTTTATCAAAAGTCGAAAACTATGCGGCCTAAAAAAATAAAGAAAAAATGTTAGAGAATGTGCAAACTGCGCTCTTTCATAAGATACCCCACATGCCCTAGTAGCTCCACTTCGAATTTTTCAGACCCCCTTTCAGTCCCTGTTGCAAAAAATATACATATATTTTTATTTCTTTGTTATTTGCAAAATAGTTGGGCAAACGTCATCTAAAACTATTCCAAATTTCAAGTTGATAGCATTAGTAGTTCTTGAGATATCCAGCTGTGACAGACAGACAGACAGACTTAGTCTCACCATAAGGGTTCCGTTTTTACCATTTTGGTACAGAACCCTAATGATCGCAAAAAGTAGATTATACGAAAGAGTATTTTTCTAATGAAACTAAGTAGGTATTACAACCCTCGTTACTAAGGAAATGTTACCTAGGTACAGTCAACAAAGGAGTTAAGTATACAGGAGCGTCGGATATTGTTGAAGTTTACTAAGAAACCGATGGATATTCTCGAAAAATTTTAGTTTATTAATAGAAAACAAACCGCTCATTTATTCAATTAAATTTCAGTCCAGAACATCCATCGGTTTCTTAGTAAACTTCAACTATATCCGACGCTCCTGTATACTTAACTCCTTTGTTGACTGTGGGGGCTGTAATACCTAAACTTTTATTTACGAAATTACGAAAACAAGTGACTAGGTTCCTGGAAGGTAAAAATCTGCAGATTCTCGAATAGTACTTAATATTTTTGTTTCTATAATAACTTTACAATAATTAAGAATTTATTGATAGAAAACATTTTTAGGTGTTTATTACTTGCGACTTGCGTATAGAACTTGCGTTCAACCGTTAATTTTCGGGCTTAACCAACAGAGCAGTGTCAGGCCAGTAAAAAAATTGTATTTAGCATTTTACATAAACATATAAGAGTATAAATAAAAAAAAACAATGTTTGTACCTATGTTTGTCCTCTATGCGTTCCGAAATCATTGATCAGATTGTGATGAAACTTTGGTAGGATGTTCTGGGGACGCCCGTTAGGGTTCTTAATTATTAAAACATGGGTAAAAAATAACAAAAAAAATCTCAGGCGGTACGAAGGTCAGCTAGATAACTATATAAGTATATACATATTTAAATTGTCACCTATATAATATAAAGAATAACACGCTTTATTGTACATGATCCATATGATAGTCTTAGCAATGCCCTCTAAATCATCATCATCAGCCTACAGCAGTCCAAGGCATCTCCTATTGCACGCCATTCAACTTGATTTTCCGCAACTCTCATCCAGCTGATACCAGCCATCCTGCGAAGATCGTCGCTCCACTTAGCCTGAGGACGTCCTCTCTAACGTTTGCCGATTACCCCAACGGTCATCGGTTCTACGGCTAATATGGCCGGCCCATTGCCACTTCAGTTCGCTTATTCTGTTAGCTATGTCGACAACTTTAGTTCTCTGCCGGATGACACACACATTGCGGATTCGATCCCTCAGAGAGACTTCGAGCATAGCACGATTCATCGCTCGCTGAGCGACCTTGAATTTATGAACCAGCCGTACCGTGAGTGTCCACGTTTCGGTTCCGTAAGTCTTAACAGGCAGGAGGCACAGATTGAAGACCTTAGTCTTAGTGTTCTGTGAAATACGCGACGAGAAGACCCGACGAAGTTTCCCAAACGATGCCCAGTCCAGCTGAATTCTAACCTCGCTCTTAAACTACTCTAAGAGAAGAGAAGAAGAGTTGATTCTACAATCACCGACGATTTGCAAACCCCATTGTAACAACGCAATGGCACTTGACTACTGTGACAGGCATGAGATAAGAATCATTCCATCTTCTTTACTTGTCAATTTGTAGATTTAAATCCAAATGAAAAACGAAGACCTAGTCATTAGCGAAGAAGAAACTAAAATGACGAACTTCGGCATAGCTATCCATGTCGAAGCTGAATTGAAATCAAGGCCAAGGACTAGTAATAAGGAAATAGAACTCCTAATCTATGACATATATGTAACCTTTAAGAGATGTGAATAGATGCACTGATACAGCTAAATTGAATAACCACCGACAAATTGCGAACCCCATGTCACAGGAAAATTGCAGTCGACTACTGTGACATGCATGAGATAGGAATCATCCGGTCTTTTTCTTGGCCTCGGTAGGTGCCATACGATAACAAATCCAAATTGAATAACTGTGGGCAAATTGCAATCTATCAATCATGGTGATAAAATAGACAAGTGACGAGTGGCGACGTGAGAACTGCACCTTAATTGCGTCACCATCAATCTCAATCATTTTGGGAGGATATTGCTCATCCATTGCTTTATATGTTGTAAAATGTATAGCTGCTCAACAACGTAAATTACACAATGAATGTTGTTGAATAGTCAAAATGAAACCCATTGCTACTGATAGTGTGTTATGCAATTACCGCGCTGGTATACCTATCTTACGAGCCAACCTAGACGTAATAAACATAGAGAAGAACACGATTGGAAATTGCATCCATTTACAGATCCCAGAAAATTACTACAATTTTGAAAAGCCATTATTCTTTTGATAGGCAGAGGCACCCATTTTAAACCGACAATCACTGCACCAATACCTATAGCTAAATTGAATAACTGGTGCCAATCTGCATTGCTGCAAATATTCTTTAACGACGTGACAAAAGCACTTATTTTATTAAGGTGACAATAGCCAAATGCTTGACAAACTGCAATTTGCAACACTAGAATATAACATACATCCATATCTGTGGGAACCTAAATAATATGTTACACGACCATTTACCACTTATTGGAGAGCTAAGTGCCAATCACTGCACCAACGGGCCAGATTGAATAATTGGATAATCATCAATTGCAAACGTTAGAACCAATTCAACAACGTGTTAACAACATAATACGTCGGGATCCCGTCCTTTTAATAGGGACAGAATCACTATTGAAAATTGCAAGGAAATACCGAGTGACACAGTACTAGCAAATTACATCACAACGCACCCATATGACAGGCAGCCATCTTTCACTTATGGATGTATCACTGCACCAGTAAATCCAAATTGCATAACGATCAACAAATTGCATGCACTGGAACCAATAACGACGAAATAGTCCTCAACGACAAAATTGCTCGAAATAATATCCATAACGATGAATATCCGTCGCGAATAGACGCGCTTAGAATCTGCGGGCGTCAAAACATATAATACCACTTAAACTTGATCTATTGTTCAGTAATAATCGTCAGATAGTCGCGGCTCAGCCTAAACTGGCATAACAACCCGTATAGACCACTTAACTCAATAAAACTCCCCTTGGCTGACATTAAATTTAATAGTCTATGAAAAGGAACGGCGCGAGCGCAAATGGTCCTTCCTGTGAGCGAACGGAAGACGGCGATTGGCTCAATTGCGCGGCCCATTCACCAATCAGCGTCCTGATATGCTTGCAGGTCAACCTGTCCAATTTAAAATTGGTAGTTTGTGGTCGCAAATCCTAGTTACATGTTTGTTTGCTTTTGGATCAAACATTGGCAGTTGAGATATTGTTTTAGTATGTCACTTTTCAAAGTCAGCATGAAATTATAGGTTGAAATTAAATACACTAGAGCAACTCTTGTTTCGATCACCTGGAACAGTTTAATTTTATTAAATTTTATATTATTATTGGTCCAGTGAATACAATTTCCATGTATTCATATTCGATAGAATCCGATTAACTCTTTACACTCTTTCTAATGAGAACAATTCACCCTTTGCAATGATTAAAAAATCATATTGAGACTAAATATTATAGGTACATATAAATATCTAAAGAGACTAAATATGCTCCAACAATATATTATGTTATGTACCGCATAGGTACCGACAAGTTTGCATGTATGTATAGCAAAACATGTAAGCACAAATTTTAATGTAACATCTGTAATACCATGTTTTATTGCAAATAAAAATGATTTGATTTGATTGACATTGATTAAAATTCATGTTTAAGTCACAAATCAAGAATTGTTTATTGCTGTTGACTCCAAACGAGAGAAAACCTAGAAGTCATATTTTTTAATTTACCCATGGAATAACGTAAAAGATGTAACCGTTTAGAAGTACGAAACCGTTAATTAGCTTTACGACGTTCATTAATTACTTTAATTAAACTTCTCTTTGCCATCTGTGGAACGAAATCACTAAATGCCACGGGTTTGTAAAGTTGAATGATATAAGTTAGTTCCTTGGATTTTTAAAATATTTTAGCACCACGCACCTTAATTCTTGAGCTATCACCTCCCTCTTCATACGCGCATGCAATTAGGTAATAATAGGGTTCCTATGAGCAATGGTGGGTTAGTGGTAACGGCCCGGACGTACGAGTCGTAGGTCGCGGGTTCGAACCCAGACAGACACTTTACTATGTGTATATAATTTCATCACCTCTGCTCTCGAAACGGTGAAGGAAAACATCACGAGAAACCCCATGTCTTAAAACCAAAAATTCGAAGACATTTGACACCTACTAACCCACACTGGGCCCGCCTGGTATATTACAGCCCACTCCCTCTTACTGAGAGGAGGCCTGTGTCCCAGCAGTAGGCACATTATAGGCTGATTGTGTGTGTATTGTGATGGCCGATGGGGCCGAAAGGTTCTGGAGTGGCGACCGCGTACCGGAAGACGTAGCGTTGGAAGGCCTCCCACAAGGTGGACCGACGACCTTGAGAAGGCCGCAGGAACCCGTTGAATTCGAGAAGCACAGAACCGGTCGAAGTGGAGGTGCTTGGGGGAGGCCTATGTCCAGCAGTGTCTTTCGGCTGAAATGATGATGATGGTGTGTGTGTTGTACTAGGGTTCCATATTCTAAAAATAATTTATTAATGAAAAAAAAAAACAAGGAAACATTGAGTGGCAGATAGATAGTATAGTAAAGAATATGTTTTGCTCTTGCTGTGTCAGGGAGAAAACAGAGGAATAGGTACGTGTGTATGGATGAAACGCCGCCTGAATTTCCTCTTAGTAAGTTGTTTTAACACGTAACGTAGTAGATATTTAAATAACAAGAGTCCAGTAGTTACAGTGCATTTTAAAATGCACCACGAAAAATAAATCAAGCAGAATTTGTCATTTTTCATCGTAAGACCAAGCAACACCCATATTAATATTATAATTATATACAAACTATCAGCGCCCCGCGGTTTCACCCGCATAAGTGTCGATCCCGTGGGAATATCGGGATAAAAACTATCCTATGTCCTTCCCCGGAATGCAATCTATCTCTCTGCCTTTTATCGAAATCCGTTCAATGGTTTAGGCGTGAAAAGGTAACATACAGACAGATAGAGTTACTTTCGAATTTATAAAATTTGTATGGATATGGAACTATGGATGAGGAAGCCCAGTTATAGATAAGTACAAAAAAAACAATGAAATTAACGGCATCTTTATACTAAAATTAAAACTCTACAACAGGCGTCTCCAACACACCAATGTTCTGTATTTCGCTGCGTATGACGTCACCAGGTTTGAGGAACTCGGGAGGCGATGCATTCCCCCCCACACCGGCTGGAGTACCAGTCAGGATGAGGTCACCGGGTAACAATGTCATTACACTGGAAGGAGAAATGAATCGTAAGCATTCAGTTCTCCTAAGTCAGGCTTCAGGAAATCATGTCGAAAATTCGGTCTGTTCTCACGCTGATCGTGTAGATCTGGGAATCGAATAAGAACCTCACGCTTAGCTGTGGCCCTTGTGACCACGAGATCAACGGGGCTGAAATTAACGTCTGTATTTTATATTTTTAAAGATTACTTTGAGGCGTATGAAGAGGTGAAGATACCAAATGATAAATTTTGTCTGAATCAAAATAATGAAACTGCTTCCAATCTGAACTTAAATAAAACCAGTCTCTCCAAGGGGTACGTATCATGATACCCAGTAACTGGGTTGTGAACATCAGATAAGCAGTCGCTCTATGTAAAATACTGGTCCAGTTGCATCCGGTTAGACTGGAAACCGACCCCAACATAGTTGGATGACGGCTACGGTGGGGCCCGCTAGGCATGCGTGGATACCAGTTGGAGATGCGGGCGAACCGTGACTCATGGTAGTGGAAGGAACCGTGGGGTTTCAGTCGGTAGGAGACCGAAATAACCCTCGGTTCGCCCCAGGCGAAGGGTATTCATGAGGATATCCAGAAAATAAAATAAAAAAGGTGGTTCAGGATGAGAAAAAAATGAAACTTACGTAGAAATCTTCTCAATAATGGAGGGTATTTTATGTATCAGGTTGCTGGTACAGCTCTTTTGTTTCTGCACTCCATTTACACTGCAGCTCATGTCCAGTTTATAAACATCTTTGATCTCATCCGCAGTCACAATACAGGGACCGATGGGACAGAATGTGTCTTGTGACTGTTAAGGACCAAAACCTTATGGGTTAAAGTTAGATGCAGCAGGCCGCACTATGTCAGTGGTAACAAAATCAGTAAGTACAAGATGGCCTCTTATCCTATTGCATAAATATGTTAGACCAGCTCAAGGTCAAAGTGTTACCGCCGACGCACGGTCGACTGATATGAGCCCGAAATCAGGCATATGAAAGAAAGAAACTGTTTATTTGGCACAGAGCAGCAGAGCTCTTTCTCAAAAGGCTCGTCCGAATTACCTACTGTCATCATACCTATTTCTAGCGGCCAGCCGGGTTGTTGTGTTACGATTTGAAAGGTGTGGTGCCGATGTAATATCAAGCCCAAGAGACATCCAGTTTTACCTCTGGGATGACAACGCATCCATGATACCTCTGGTATTGCAGATAGGTGTGGTGACCACATACGATAAGGTGGTTCGTCAGCTCGTTTGCCATTAAAATATTAAGTCCATAATAGTTTTCGTAAGCATATTTTTACACTGCAGTAGAATATAATCCTGGTATGCTTCTTTTAAGGCTTTACGTTTGGTAGTGAAAACCGCGTTGCGCTTTGTCAGAGCTGGTCCTAGCCCACTGTTTCATAAAGGAATTTGAACAGCAGTTTGCAACAGTAGGTAACCCACAACCCAACAAAGCGGTCGATGTGGCAACGCTAGAGAGGCCTATGTTCTTCAGTGAACGTCTTTCGGTTACAATGACAATGATGATGATGATCAACTAAAACAATTATTTCTATTCTCTGTTAACAATGAATATCTAAGAAATGTTGCGCCGACCCAAATAATGGTAAGAGAATGATGAAATCAATGATTTTTTTAAAGTAATTAAGTACATACTGAAAATAATATTTATTAGTATAAGCTAAGTTGTCAAATTAAAGCCTCTCTTCCTCTACCTAATAGCACAGCATTTACAATGGGCTCATCTTTTTACAATTTGCGGTAAACTATAGAAGAATACGAACATAATGTAATGTTGATCATGCCCATAGCAAATACCGTGATAATTTATAGCCTACAGACTGACTACACTTATAGCATCATCTCGAGGTCATTGCTAATTAATAAACACATGAAAACAGTATCTCAGTTACAAAGCTCAGCTCCTCAAGACGCTGTACTTGAGGGCTTGATCTCGTGAACGATCGTCACATTGACCGAAGTTTAGAATATCGTTCATCACATTTCGTTCTTGCTATGTCGTAAGATTTATTGAAATACTTGTATTTTGTTATTAAAATTTTAATAAATAGCGCTGTATCACGTTTTTTTAGATGTTTTCTACTCAAGAAACCCTTAATTGAATAAGCTACCCATCAAATCTTATGAATGTGCGTTAATTAGGAGAGTTGGAAAAGCTCATATTGTTAACGCCATTAAATCTTTCATAATTAGCGCACAAGTTTATTAATTTACCTTGAATCAATTCAACATACCTACATACGTAGGTACTTAATTTATATCATCAACATTATCGTGTTTTTTATGTAGGTAATTTACCTGAATATGAAAAATGGTAAAAGTAAGTGCAATGCAAATGTAAATGCAATGGCAAAGTAATGCAGACAGAATGATAATACACTCAGGTTTAAGCATCTTGAGTATACGCACCTATTGTATACTTAAGTGTTGAGTATCGTTTATTAATCAGTCCATCACTCGGCCACGACTCGGCTGATATCGTAAGCCCAAACCGTAACTTGAGTACGTAAATTATTATGTTTATTAATACGATCATGACCTCAAGATCGATATCAAGTGCGAGCTCTTGGGCTGAGTAACGTATAATAGTAAGAGGGACGGCCCGCGGCGGTGACACAGAATCTACTCATGTGGCGGTGACGCGGTGTGTTCCATTTTTCAAATTTAAAAAAGACTATTAAATATGTACTATTAATACTATTAAATATCCTACTATTCATGTTATTATTATCAATAAATATTTTAGAAAAACTACTATTTAAATGAAAAGTAGAGTGTTTAACACGGGTGAAAGTCATCAATTCCCACTCGGACTCGTGTGTGAATTGATTCCTTTCGACCCTTGTATAACAATTTACTATTTCAAAAACATTCAATGTGTAATTTTGACTCCGCTATGATTTTATTATACATATTTATTACATTCTTTTTAGTATAAGATGCGAAACCCGAAACACGTGTCTAGTATTTTTATGTAAAGAATCTATGTACAAAATTTCAAAACTGTATCATGAAAAATCACAAAGTTATAAGCTTGTTAAGTTATCTGTTTGTCCGTACAAAACATGCTCGAGCGCCGCGGCCGCTTGCGCCGCGCCCTCTTGCGCTCATTGATAATAGTACCTAGGTACCTAACCATACGGCGCGGAGATTGGATAACCTACTTAGTGTCGCTCGGTGTTCAACTTTTACGTTTTTTAAATATAGATATTAGAGACAAAATATAACATGGGGTCAAAATTATTGGAATCGATTCAGTTACTTATTCTGAACAAACTATATTCAGGTTTCGCATATTATATACTAAAAATAACGTTGTAGATATAGAAAGACTGATAAAAGATAATTGAGATAAAAGTAGGTAGGTATAAACAAACCTTGCCGAGTAAGAACTGCGCCCCGTTCTTCTTTTTTTGCCATTCTCTGTCACAAATGTCTTGAGCGATAGTGTACCCGAAGATGTATTTGTCAGCGTTAGCAGCTTTCACAGCACTCGCAGTCTTTCCTATTACAACCGCCAGCTCTACTTCCCAGTCCACTTGCTGTAGTAAAACATCTTGAAATAATGTTTAATGAGACACAATTCAGAAAACACTACCTATTTTTCACAGGCTGTCTTCCCATCAGAGATGTGCTAAGCTGCGTAGCGATGGATGTCTATGTAATAAACCATTAGGATCGTACGATTTCGAGTTTGGTTTACCTATTATGGAAAGGCAGCCTAAAGTCGTTCAGCGGGATTGTCCGAAAGGGTTACCGCTGGCCCGGAACATAAAGGGCTAAGGAAGGAACATGGGTGGGTTTTAGTCAGTAAGAGTCTGACACTCCCTTTCGCTCCACCCAGAGCGGGAGGGGTCATTTGATGATTTCCCATCCGAAAAAAAAAAGCCTAAACTTGTGTAGATTTTTTATTGTTGGACGTCTGCCCTTTATAGCTGTCTAGGTTACAAAACAGACAGCGCGGTAGGTAGGTACCTACCACAGCACTCTATCGATAAAGATGGGAAATTTCATTATGTAAGTACCTAAGGTGAGCAGTGGTGGCCAAATGGTAACGACCGCGACTTACGAGATATAAGTCGTAGGTTCGAACCCAGACAGGTGCCTTACTTTGTGTAAATTATTTCATCACCACTGCTCTCAAAACGGTGAAGGAAAACATCGTGAGGAAACCGGCATGTCCTAGAACCAAAAATTCGAAGATATGTGACATCCACCAACCCGCACTGGGCCCACGTGGTGGATTACGGCCCACTCCCTCTCATTGAGAGGAGGCCTGTGTCCCAGCAGTGGGAACATTATAGGCTGATTACGGAAGTACCTAAGATAATATCGATAAACCTATTCGACTGCCAGTAAACCCATTCTTTGCCTTCTTATCCTCTATTATAATTGTAGGTACAGTTGAACATGGGCCTTCGGTAGAATACAAACGCGCATGAAATTAACAGAACCGTAACCGTTTAAATAAACGGAAGACGTACTAAACACCAGTGACATTATTTCATCACGCAAGGTACACCTACACAATATGAATTACAGCGTCAATTTACTTCAATAATTGACCCCAATTTGCGTTGCGCTGAGGTCAGAGCAAACCTCTGTGATTCACTAAGAATTTTTGACCTCGTCTACTACGGTACGTAGGCAGATAGGATAGGTCGTTAAACTTCGGTGTTTGGCTTTGGAAGCTGTATGTTATTAAATAACGCTATTGTAGGTAGAATTAGCACGTAGGTACCTACCTAATTACAACAGCTACGAATTTATTTTTCTTTGAACTTGGAATTTGTTCAGCAATAAGTACCACTAATCAATCAACGATGGGATTTCTTATAAATTGAAAGGACATTCGACAAGGACATTCAGCTTGTTCTGTAATTCGTACAATAATATGAATAGCTAAGTCTTGGTAATATTAGCCAGTCTATTTTATGTTCTGCCATCAGTAATCTGTGGTTCTGCTCTCAAAACACTGAATGAAAACATCATGAGGAACCGGCATGTCCTAGAAATAAAAATTCGAAGACATGTGACATCTACCAACCCGCACTGACCCCGCGTGGTGGATTACAGCCCACTCGCCCTCTCACTTAGAGAAGGCCTGTGGCCAGTGGGAACATTATACTTAGGTTGATTATACTATTGTATGTTAAATTCAATCAAAAGGCTGTAGCGTCAATATGGTGGTAGCCAGGCTGCCTGCCCAGAACGAGGCGGGCATAGGTCTCCTTACATGACATAACTAGCTTATGCCAGCGACTTCGTCCGCGTGACATTTCTTGTACCCCCGCCCCGCCCCCGTCGCAACACTTCGTATTCGCTTAGCGTTCATTCCTACTTTTTTTAATTTTTGCTCGGCTCCTAAGGGTCATAGCGTGATATTAAATAGCCTATAGCCTTCCTCAAGAATTGAGCTATCAAATGCAAAAAGATTTTTTCAAACCCGACCGACAGTTCCAGAGATTAGCGCGTTCAAACAAACAAACTCTTCAGCTTTATTATTAGTATATATAGATATATTATTACAGTACCTATAGCCACACGTAAATCCTATTTTAATGCAGCCAGAATCTTGGGCGTACAGTCACGAGCATAAGTATGTATACACTTGGCTTTATTCAAAGAAGATTTTCTTCTTTAGTTTTGAATGAAATTTTATGTTATTACGAACAAAGTATTTTCGAACCCATAGGTTTGTGTAAAGTGTCGTGTTTCAAAGTTGCATTCGTTATTTCATGAAAAAATCGCAATTGAAAGTTGCCAAGTGTTGACATATTAGTGCTCGTGACTGTACCGAGGGGAGGCTAGCTAGGGAATACCCTAGACTTCCTGCTTACCTATCTATTACACATTTAGCTAGTAGATAAATTATGCGTACCTATGTATGCTTAAGGCTACGCCGACCGCGCAGTGGCGCCCTCAATCACTAAAACGGAAAATAGTGGCCACTATTACCTATCAGTTTTAGTGATTATAAAAATAATAAAACTAAAAAATGTAAAACTACCGTTTATAATAATCTAATCGTATAATCTTGTGGAGCACAACATAACGTGCTTATTTTCTGCATTTTCATTCTAAAATAATAGAAATAACCAAACAAACGATGAGGACTCTTTATTTGCCCCTTAGGTTATAAGCTTGGCACGCCCATGACCACCAGAATACCTACCGACATATACAAAAAACTAACCTTGCATACTTCAGTCCTTATCCTCAAAGGCTGGTTTGGACCAATGATAGTGCTGGAATACTTGCTGAAAATCATCGGTGACACTGGAGGTAGTACTTGTATCTCCTTGCAATGGTCAGCAAAGTTTATGGCGACGCATAAGATCTTGTCTATGCCGAAAATGGGGGCAACCAATGTTACCGAAGACAGCGGAATAGTTTTTGGGTTGGCGATGCTGAATGTAGAAAGGATTAAAAGTAAGATAATGAACAGTACATAGGTACCTAGGTAGGTACCTATGTACTGCTCATTATCTTACTAGTTAGGTAACTACTGAACTACTTTTGTGTAGCAAAAGGTCGCTTCGTCACGTCATTAGCGCGAACACACACCCACACCTACGTATACCTAGGTACTCGTAGGTAATAACGTAAGCTTTGACTAGGATGCGCCCACGCGCCAGTTGCGTGGCCTGGACCCACATTTCGGCAGTTATGTTTAAGTCCAGTGTAACACGAGGGTGAGCCTATTAAGCCAATAACCGGGCACAAATTCAGACTCCGGGCTGCTACTAGGAAATTCTAGATAGAAAAACCCAATAACACTTTGACACCGGGCAAAGTTATTGAGTTTACCGGGAGTCGAGCCCAGGACCTTAAAAGCATAGGTAGTAATTTTATTAATATGTTTGAAGGTCATTCTTTCCTAAGAAAATGAAAATGTACCGCGTGTTGATGTCTTTATAATGGCCAAAACTTAAAACAGAGGTGTCAGTTACGGTCACGGAATAGAAAAACGGTAACAGTGTCGCGAGTTCAATGGTTTTTTCCCATCTCAAAAAATCCCCTAAAGAAGTTTTCACTTCATAAATATTTATTATACAAAATCAAACTCACTACGCCATTTTGCCAGCAATTCCAGCTTTCAATACTTGTAGCATTCTCCTCGGCATACCACAGTCTTGTTGACAACAGAGGTCTACCACGTCGTCCCCAGCCAGGTAGCCCAAACGAATCTCATCCAAATTGTCATTAGGAGAGAATTGGACGTATTTCATTTTTCTATTATTTGTTAACGACTGAAAAACATGACATACGCACCTATAACATGAAGCTCGTATTCCTCGATGTGGTAAGCAGAGGCAGAGGTTTTTGTAGGTGGTTATACGACATAACATCCACGACACCATATGGTATCCCCGAAGGGTTAGTCAGAGGTGTATCTAATTATAGTATAGAGGTATGAGGAACAGGGTGTAAAGTTCACTCAACCTCCATAGAAAAGGGAGGATCCTCCGACCAGACGGGTGTTGTGTCTGGCGGGCAACTTTCCAATGATTCATGTCGGGCCGTTGTATCTATGCTAGTTGCGCGGTAAACTCTGCTTGCGCGATGCAGGATTTTGCGTGACAATGTTAAGTTTTCAGTTATGTTTTTCCTATGTAACGAGCGTATTGCCAATTTGCCATCAACAGGGCACAAATCCAGACTCTGGGCTGCTACTGAGAAATTCCTAATAGAAAACTCATATAAACACTGTCCAACTTGGGAATCAAACCTCATGATCAGCCGTAGTGCTTGTAACTAGGTACATCGCCTGCCTTCGCTGGTTTGAAGGTGTACCTAATTAGGTACATCCATATTTCACTAGAGTCTGAATACCTGACTTTGGACTGAGAATTGTGGCTTGGACTAGTATTAAATTCAGTGACGAAACTATACTTACGGTATTTAATTTGAAACCGCACTGAATTATTTAAATGTTATAAATGCTTGTTTTATAGTAGACAGGTACTTCGAAGGCAAATTGTCGTAACTTCGTTCGTAGATAGAGCAACAATAACACTGACCAAACACTGACAATGTTACAGTATTTCATTGAGCACAAAACTTTTGAATTTTTGGTTGTCCATCACCAACAGGAGCTCCAACATTTATGTCATAATACAGCATCATATTGTAGTCTTTGATGTCATAGATAAAATACTAAATGTGTTTCAGTGTGATTTCTATTGATTTCAGTTTGACAGAAAATGTGTCAAATTCCGAATATATTTTGATTTTAATGGCGAAAGGAAACGTTCAAAAATACAAAAGAATATAATTTATCGTTGTTACAAGTAGGTACAATAATTCTCCCACAGACTAAAATATAATGCAGGAATTCTCCTTTTCACCGAGCTCAACGCAGTGCGAATTTATTGGAAAATAAAAAATATAATTATACACAAAAATGCAATAGATTTTTGTGTGCATTTTTTATCATTTTGGTGTGGGTGTAAACCACTGACCTGTATTATACAAGCTTACTTGTTTAATAGAGGTCAGTGGTGTAAACCCATAAAAAGACATTTTAACAATACAAGTTTATTAACAAAAAAAGAATATAAATAACATACCTATAGACAAACATTTCTAAAAGTATATCAAGTTTAATAACAAAAAAAACGTTTCTAAAATAACGTAAACATATAAAAATATTTACAAAATACGAAATGAAAAATTATACCTTCATACAAAAGATATAAACGATATCATAATAACGTCATTATAAGTATCACGATTACGATTAGTATAAAATAAACAGGATGGTCCGATAAAGCGTTCATACACAGGTTGGAAGAAAAATTCAGTGTGGGGAAATGTTGATAATGGTAATCCTCAAGGGGAAGAATTTTTATTAGTACAACTGCTTTCAAAGATTTTTGATTTTTTATCCAGGTAGAACGTTCCCGTGGAATAATCCAGCCAGTCTAAGTCGTTTATAAAATTGTTAGATATACGGATATCCGGCTTCCTTCAACACATCTTAGCTATTCTTATTCTACCGTCTAAAACTTTTCCACTTTAACATTGAACTTGCCAATTTTCTGTATCTCACTGCTGAGGCAGTCGCCAGGCTGTAGGAACTCGGGAGGGTTGCGGTGCACTCCCACGCCACCTGGTGTGCCGGTCAGGATGATGTCACCCGGGTATAGCGTCATTAGACTGGAAAGAAGACGTTTAAGATAATATGAGACAATGTTTATTATAAAAAAAAAAAATTCAACCGAATTGAGAACTCCTCCTTTTCTTGAAGTCGGTTAAATAAGACTTGATCGTTTTTAGTGATATATCTATTGTGAATACGAGTATTAATTGTGAAATAAAGTTGCCCAACATTGTTTCAACAACGCGTTTTTGAGTTGCGTAAAATATGTTGCTGGCAACTTGGAACGTTGAAGTGTTACTGGCAAGCCGGGTCAGCGGGATTGTCCGAAAGGGTTACCGCTGGCCCGGAACATAAAGGGCTAAGGAAGGAACACGGGTGGGTTTTAGTCAGTAAGAGTCTGACACTCCCTTCCGCTCCACCCAGAGCGGGAGGGGTCATTTGATGATTTCCCATCCGCAAAAAAAAAAAAAAAAAAAAGTGTTACTGGCAACATTAAAATGTTACGTAATTAGGATAAACAAATGTACGCTACCATTGTTTTGTTATGTGATAGGCCATATTTACTCGTACCCACAGAGTACATTATTATTATACTGGTACTGATAAAAATTACAACTGACTGGCTATAACGAATAATCATGTGATTGGAAACGAAAGAGATCCCTAACGCTTCGATACGATCGTCGGTGGAGGGGATGCAGCGAGGACTGGCGGAGAGACCGAGTGTTACGACAGTCTACATTAGAAAATCGTGCTCAGATAGTGTTGGTATCTCGGCCACTGAGATGATCGAAATATATCGTTATTTTGACATATTGAGAGACTGAGATTAGAATGCGAAAGTTATTTTTTTTTTTTTTGCGGATGGGAAATCATCAAATAACCCCTCCCGCTCTGGGTGGAGCGGAAGGGAGTGTCAGACTCTTACTGACTAAAACCCACCCGTGTTCCTTCCTTAGCCCTTTATGTTCCGGGCCAGCGGTAACCCTTTCGGACAATCCCGCTGACCCGGCACAATCCCGCTGACCCGGCACAATCCCGCTGACCCGGCAGCAATCCCGCTGACCCGGCACAATCCCGCTGACCCGGCAATGCGAGCGTTCTTCAAAATACGTTAATTGCCCTTCAAGTGCAGGACGTACGGCTTTACGTGCTTTCCGAAGCACGGAGACAACATAAATAAATCGGGCAGTTACTCACGCGCTGATTCTCTCAATCACTTTAGGTATGGTGTGTATCAGGTTGCAAGTGTTACTGTTCTGCTTCTGGACGCCGTTGATTGAACACTTGATGTCTAGTTTCTGTGCGTCCCCGATTTCGTCCGCAGTCACTATGCACGGGCCAATGGGACAGAACGTGTCTTGAGACTGAAAACAGAAATGATATTCAAAGTTAAAAATAGAACTGGCAGCACTTCGTCGTATTGGCGTCGTAAAGGATCCAAAATACAAAAACTGTTTTAGTTTTTCTTTTTTTTATAATATTTTACATTTAGGCGTTGCGGCAGGCACGTAGAAGATGTCGGAACGAGCTGGAGAAAACAAAAGACCGGTGGTCCACTTTAGCCCTGGATCGAAAGAGCTGGAAGTAATGAGGAGAAGCCTTTGTCCAGCAGTGGGCAGATGCAAGATAACAGTAACAGTATGATAGAGGCCCCTAAATTCTATCAAAATTGAAACCAACATACTACAGGTAGATACCTATAGGTAAAATAAATACAGCTACGTGACAGACAGCCGGATGAATAGATAGACAGACGTCACAGGCTTGCTTAGTAATAGAACCCGTTTTCCACCTTTGGGTAGGTACGGAACCCTAACAAAGAATTTTAAGGATAAGGTCTTGAGTTTTTTTTAACGTTAATTTGCAAACGGTTCAGCGAAATCACGAATCCAGCTTGCTTTTTTTTTCAGAGGTTTTGGGTTAATGAATTAACCCAAAACCTCTTAAGAGGTCATTGTACTCATCATTATGAACAACTTTTACTATGGGGTCAAACCTGAAATCGCGAAAAAAAAAAATCAGCTGTTCCCTACATTTTGAGGAGTTATGCGAACATAAATGTAGGAAACAGCAGATTTCAGGTTTGTTCCCATAGTAAAAGTTGTTCATAATGATGAGTACAGTCACGAGCACTAATATGTCAACACTTGGCAACTTTCAATTGCGATTTTTTCACGAAATAACGAATGCAAAGTTTAAATACGACACTTTACATAAACCTATAGGTTCGAAAATACTATGTTCGTAATAACATACAATTTCATTCAAAAGTAAAGGAGCAAATCGCCTTTAAATAGAGCCAAGTGTAGACATACTTATGCTCGTGACTGTACAATGACCTCTTAACGAGGTTTTGGGTTAATTCATTAACACCTTGTATAAATAAAATGGCAAACTGACTGACTAGCAATACGCAATAGGCTAGCTGGTATCTTTTTTAAAAGCAAATAAGTATGCATTGACGCCTTTTCTGTATCAGCTCTCTATTTTTTTTTTTTTCTTTTTCCTTTTTTTAAAAAACGTTGCCCCACACTAGGAATATCCCCTATATTGTGGGTGCGATTACAAACATTTAATCTCACATACACAAACAGCCAGACCGAACCACTACTTGTGGTCATACAAATATTT
This sequence comes from Oligia fasciuncula, assembly GCA_963082905.1. Classification (NCBI taxonomy): domain Eukaryota; kingdom Metazoa; phylum Arthropoda; class Insecta; order Lepidoptera; family Noctuidae; genus Oligia; species Oligia fasciuncula. The sequence continues at coordinate 9,937,622 of OY720409.1, forward strand.
GTACTACCGTGCGGGAATCGAACCCGCGACACGCAGCGCAGCAGTCAATCGCTTAACCACTGCGCCAACCGTGCCGTCAAATTTGGTACGTACCTTTCCAAGCAAGAATTGTCCTCCATTCTTCTCCTTCTGCCAGTCCCTCGCAGTGATGTCCTGAGCGACAGTGTACCCGAAGATATAGTCGTTGGCCTCGGCGGCCGTCACGGACGAGGCTGTCTTGCCGATGATGACTGCTAGCTCTACTTCCCAGTCCACTTTCTGTAATATGTTGACAGTTTCAAAGTTGTTTTCTACCAACCAGTCTAAAAAATGTTCCGTCATATTATAACGGCCGAATTTGGACAGCCGTTTTTGAGTGACCGTTCACCGTTTTTTTTTTGTGGATGGGAAATCATCGAATGACCCCTCCAGCTCTGGGTGGAGCGGAAGGGAGTGTCAGACTCTTACTGACTAAAACCCACCCGTGTTCCTTCCTTAGCCCTTTATGTTCCGGGCCAGCGGTAACCCTTTCGGACAATCCCGCTGACACCATTCACCGTTTACCCAGGAAATCAAAGCTTAGTCCTCCTTTTAGATAATCAAACAAAACAAACACTGAGTTGGATTGTGGAGGACAGATAGGTGGGCGCTCCATGTGAAATAGTAAAATACTGGTATTTAGCTGCAGTCGGTTAGATTGGAAGACGGTCACCATTTTTTTTTTTTTAAACATTGCCCCACTCTAGGAATTTCTCCTGTATTGTGGGTGCATTTACAAACATTTAAACTCACATACACAAACAGCCAGATCCGGAACAACTACTTGTAGGTCATACAAATATTTGTTCCGTGCGGGAATCGAAACCGCGACACACAGCGCAGCAGTCAATCGCTTAACCACTGCGCCAACAGTGCTGTCGTATTTGGGGATGATGATAAGCAGATGACGATGATGTCGAGGCCCATAGTTTCAAAAGAGAGTTATGAACAACAAATAATAAATGATGTCTAAAACGAGTTAAAGAATCAGATTGTAACAAAAATTACAGCGTGGAAAAAAACACACAGTTCCTTGCTGTTTTTGGAAGATTCGATCGTAATCGAATAAGTAATTAATTTTCTTTTGCAAATACAAATAATTTCAACCTTGATGGCCAAGGTTTAAAGTTCCTTTCTATTTACTCATAGCTAAAATCTGGGCCGACTCAATTTAAATTGCCATCGACATGGGTAGCTCATGTGCGACTGATAGAAAAGAGCTACAGTCGTGTTTTTTTTAACAAACGAGTACCGAAAATTTTGACTGCGTTTCTATTGGTCCACGTAATCAACATAAAGTCCGTTCCACACAAACGCTGTAGTTACATGTACACACAGCGTCAGTATTTGCTAACCCCTCAAGTTTTAAAATGTTACATTGTTACAACATTGAATTCCTTACGAATAATCTAAAGAATACTTTAAAAAGAGTTCTTTGTTTCGTCTCGGATTCGAACCATCGCATCACCGAACATCGTCATACTCATACCGGCAGTTTGATGCACTAGCCAGCGAGCCCATATGAATTGCGATGAAATTGTTATCTACTATCGGCTGAGTCATTTTATCTTTAGGTCCCTAAAGAACCGTAACAAAGAGTCCAAACTTCCAAAGAGCTGTTGACAATGACTATTGAGCGAGCCGAGCCGTTTCCTACGACGCGCGTGCGGCGTGAGTCAGAGGAGCTAACAGTCGCAGTCGGCGTCTGAGTCACTGAGCTATAGAAGAGCTGATGAGTAACAAAGAGTTCAAACTTCCAAAGAGCTATTGACTATTGAGCGAGCCGAGCCGTCTCCTTCGACGCGCGTGGCGCGTGAGTCAAATGACAACAGTCGGCGTCGGAGTCACTGAGCTATAGAAGAACTAGTGAGCCAGAAGAGTGTTATAGCTGTTTAGAGTGAAAGAGCTAATCGCTCTTTTTCTTTTATTTCGCCCATGTTTCGACACGCTAAGAAGAACAATGAGCAGTTCAGGACATAATTAATTTAAAGTCCCAAGTTTCATGTCAACAATCGGTTCTTCGCCTTTAGCAACAAGTCTCCAACAATAGGTAATTGAATGAATTGAAATAATATGTAGATAGAAATTTTAATGTGAGTGGGTGACCGTGGAGCAATATGTGGAATTTGTTGAATAACAAAATAATTTGAACGTTGATAAATTGCCGAAAGAAATCATTTCTATAAAATTCGAAATTTTTATGCGACATCGAATTTGGTTTTTAGAAAATATAAAGAAAAAAAAAACGATGTAGGTAATTGGATTATTTTTTATTTATGGTTTTGATATTAACCCGTCAAGCTCCGCGCATATCCTGTGTAATACGATACAATAGAAAATCAATTGTGTCTCATTAGCGGAGCTTGAGAGGTCACCAAATCACATTATGATATTGCCAAAGCTGCAGCCTTATTGCGTAACACACTATGAATCGGAATCTGAATCATTTTGAACCAAATTGCTAATCCATTGCTTCATAAGTTCCAAAAATTGGTCTGCTCAACACATAAATAACGCAATGAATGTTGTTGAATTGTCAAAATGATACAGATTCCGATTGATAATGTGTTACGCAATTGCCCTGCTGGTTACCAACTGGTTAACTATAAGTACCTAATAACTGCAATTTATAGTAAAAAAGCTATAGAGCATCGGGTAGCGTGGCCACACATGAGACAAAAAACTAACTTAACTAACATTGGCTACGTAAGTAGCCGCCTTGAAAAAACGGGCACGCACTGAGAGACGGAAATAGTATAGCTTTATCCTTTTCTGTTATTTATAATAACTCAATACTTTATCCTTTTCTTGTGGAAATGAAATGGAGCTACCCGCCGTCTATACTTTTCTTTGTCCAAGAACTGTAGTCTGCACCATAAGTAGATAAGTTAGTTCTGATATTTAATGCTTTAGAAAGATAATCTACACATAAAGGTCGTTTAGTTTCCACTACAACCTTTTCAAACGAAAATTTTATGCTAATCATTCTGAAATGAACCTTATTCAAACCAAGGTAAAGTTGATATTTGTTTAAATGGGAATATTGGAACAAAGATTTAAATAAGTTAGGTATTAATGTAAGCAATCTCATTTTAAGTGAACTCTGTTCTCTCTGAGTAAATAAATTCTTAAACCTAATACACTTTAGTAGATCATACCTTAACAATGTCAGTCCTTATTTTCACAGCCTCATTGGGCCCTATAATAGTCCTGGGAAATTTGCTGAATATTATCGGTATCTTAGGCTGCTCCAAATTCTGTTCTTTGCAGTGGTCCGCATAGTTCAAGGCGACGCATAATATCTTGTCTACACCGTGGATTGGCGCCTTTAAAGTGACGTCCGAAAGAAGCACACTTTTTGGAGATTGTGCTGGAAATCTGTAGAGGATAAAAATATATTAATTAGGTATTAACTAGGTAGGTGGGGTAGGTACCTATTAATCAGGTTTTGTGGTTGCAAGCACAACTACTGGGACCATACTATGAATTGTTCCCATTTAGAGAGAGATGGATATTTACAGGCAAAGAGCACTATCCTTTTTTCACTTTGACTTTAAGAGTATAAAGATGAGATTCCTGTCTTTTATCTATTGGCTTAGTTTTATGTTAGGGTAATAAATTAGATTAGATATAGAGTATGCGTAAGCTGTGCTAGTGTAACTTAATAATAGACTATTTGACAATGTAAAAAATAAGGTCATAATTATTGACACTCGTATAGATTATCGCTTTTAAAATCGATTTGCATTAATTTTACTACAAAACAATGTATTATTTATTAAAAAAATCCCGAAAAAACTTCATCTTTTTAAATCTGGCGCCACGTAATCGAAAACGGTCTGGATTGGCTGAACTTAAGATGACGTCATGATTTAGTAAATTTCTGTCTATCGTTGACAGAACAGACTTTTGTCTAGTATCTCGATCGTTTCAACGTTTGTTTACGTGAATCGTGATGTCACGACGCCATATTGTTAAAGATAGCGTTTTGGCGGCTTATTTAAACAGTACATTTTTATTGACTATTTTTTAAAAGAAATACATTATGCAATTTGAAGTAATAGGTTTTTGTGGGCTCGTTAGACACCATTAAATAATCTGAGATGTTTATCACAAACCAGTCAAATAGCCTATTGTTGACAATACTACCAAATAAGTGCTTTTATAAAGCTGCAAATGACCAAGCAACTATATTAACCCTTTGCGGGACACTTAACACCCCCAGATGTAATTTGTAATAACAATATAACTTCTATTATGTCTTGTTCTGTATTTGTGTCCTTCAATAGTACTAGGTACTTAACACCTAATAAGGAAAGAAGTGATTATAATCTTTCTTGGCCATACACTGTTCAAATTCTCTTATCCATTTTATCTACCAACAAATAAAACTTAAATGTGTTTTTGGGAACTTTATTGTGTATGTATTATGTACTTAGTTATGTTGTGATCAATATGAGTGGTAATTATAATGAAACAACCATTTAACACTTTGCGGGACACTTAACTCTCAAGGTAATAACAATAAAACTTCTATTGTGTCTCGGTCAGTGTCCTTCAATGTGTTAATCACAACATTGTTTACAAGTAAAACACTCAAAACAGAACATAATAACACTTACCCCCGAATCTTACTGCTACACCCACTGTTCAAAAGACCCAACAGTGTAGAAGGCATGCTAGAGTCAGCACAATTTATATCAACAACTTTATTCCCTTCCAAATACCCCACTCGGATATCATTCGGATTATTACAGTGAGTAAATTGTACGAATTTCATATTTCTATTTTTTGTTACTGAAAAAGTTCTTTTACTCTGCAACCTGTTGCTTCTATGGCTGTTTGACAGCAACTGCGTGGTTTTTAGCACGCGCGCGTTAAACCTCATGGCACTCATGATTGTCAGTATTAGATTAAAGACCGGTAGGTATTATATAATTATAGTTTTGAAGTGTTTACACAATTTCAAGGTTGTTAGTTGTGAGGTAATATTTTAAACTGCTGAGTGCTGTTAAGGCTTGTACACATTTCTCCGAGTATTGTCCAACTCCAACTCATTGGTTGTGTTTGAAGGCATATTTTATTTTTCGATTGGTCTAGTGTTCTTTATTCATAAATTAAACTTACTGCCTGTTGGCGTACAGCACGGGCAACAAACTAAATGTGTAGTGATTTGGTGAACCCCGTGAACCTGAGTGACAATTTTTGAATAATATTCTGAAATCTGAATGTACAAATGAACCTTTAGCCCGCTTTAGCTAAAATATTTTGATATCAGATGACGTCTGACGTTGACGTTTGAACCTTTTGATAAAATCGGTTCGTTTCGTTCAGAAAAGTACGCATACGCTGAGGGTGTATGTATACATTCATTATAATGTCGAACTATGTTGCTTAAAGGTGATTAAATTTTATAAAATAAAAATACTCAACTCAAACTTGTGTATTAATTGTTTATACATGTTTTCCCTTCAAGGTTTTAACTTGGTTTCAAAGGAAAAAGCTAATATTCGAATAATTCGAATACTGCCTGCAAAAACATCGAATATTCGAATATCTAAAAACTTCGAATATTTACAAGCCCTCATGCGAACAACGCGTCTTCTGACGTCACGCAAAATCCTGCATCTTGCAAGCAGAGTTTACCGCGCAACTAGCTTATATACAAAACGGCCCGACCCCCGACATCAATCATCGGGCAGTTGCCCACTGGACACAACATCCGTCTGGTCGGAGGATCCTCCCTGGTTAAAGTCTTATATCAAGTCGCCTTCGTACGAAGATGGGAGGGGTGTAGTGGGGAGGGTGGGGGATGGCTGTTTCACCCCCCGGATTCTTTTCTTGCCGGAGATGCGTAGTTTTTCTATTATTCCATTTTGAATAAAATTTTCTAACCTAACCAATACAAGCCTGTCTGCTCTGGGTAGGATCTGTCACTCATTAGGGTACGGGGAGATAGTTACTTTCTGGGGCTTCGCCGGCCGCTGCCGCGGCACACTCGCTCCGCTCGCTCGGCTCGCGCTAAGTAGTAAAAAATACATTTTATCGCTTAGTACGAACCCCCTACACCCTCCTATATTCACACTTACCTCAGATTCAGGCGACTCGATATAAGACCCAACCCAGGTAGAGTATTATTATTAAATTAAGTACGCACGTTACACTTGTTTTTTTGTAAAATCTTTTTATAGATGCAGCAATCGTGCAAACGTTACCGCAGCAGGATTTTAAATATCTTCGCAACCATTAGCAAATACAAATAGGTACAAATTAAGTTGTACCTTATTTCAAATTGTTATCTAATTATTTATTAAAATTTATTTCAACATACCCGTTAGAAAACAAAAGATCTGGCTGCGGTAACGTTACTCCAGCCGGAACTGTTTTTATCAAATAATTATAAAACTATCAGCTACTATCAGCTTAGGTACATACCAAATTAAAAAATCTGCTTAGCTGTATCACTTAGATGACGATTTTCGACATTTTCTGGCTGGGGTAACGCACACTCCGCCAACTGGCAACTCTTCTTTGAGTGCAATCAGAGCAAAGAGCGTAGACAGAGTAATCCATATCTCTAAGTAGTCTGTGGAGTAATCTATAGACTCATGGGTATCCGTGTTACCGAAAGGGACAAAAAATTCCGGCAATCTTCAATACACTCTTATTTTTACAGCTTATTACACTGCACCTAAAATGCAGTAAGGAAGGATTTTTGGAAAATTGAGTTACCTATAGATTCTGAATCCTCGTAATGAGCTCTTTATGGTGATTTGATCCTTATTTTGATAGCTGATAGGGAAGTGGTATTTTTAATAAGCAAAAACGCAGTATGTTTCTTGCTGAGAAGTAAATTACTATGCACAACTGCAGTAAGACACATTACTGCTCTTTGTGTTCCAGTATTTGTTTAAACATAATTTATTTTACTAGCAAGAAACGCAGTAAGGAACACTTGCTGCTGTTATGACTTTAAAATTATGTTTAATGAATAATTTAAGGATACTACTTATAAATGCAGTAATATTGGATACTAATTTTTTTCTAAGCCTCCATTTCAATTGAAAGAAGAGCACAATAATTAACAGCAATTTGATTTCCGCGCAGACAATAACCCTTACATTTTTCGAACTAGGGCATACATTTATGTCCGCTGACAGTTTTCATCACAGAGTCGAGCACTCTTTACAAAAAAAGGACAAGTTTACGACTTAACGATTTTATTGATGCTGTGAAACAAGTCCAAAACCCTGTCGACGTTAAAATCATGGAAGTATCCGATTTTTACTCTTATTCAGATCTTTCTTTAATTCACAAAGTACGTAAATTACTCCAAGAATTTGCCTAAAAGATATCGTGGTAGTTGTAGCAAAAAGGGGCACATACACTTTAGATCCTAGAAATCCTAGATTTTCTTCAAATTAAATTTATGAAGAATCAAAGTTTGCCTGAGGTTAGACAAAAACGCGGTCCTAGGGGTATAAAGGCGACAACTAAATCAGCCATAATTGGTAAGCTTTTAAATCTAATGCCCGATACAAGGAAGGAATTTTGGCTGAATTTGTCCTTAGATAATAATAATGAAACTGATATCGAAGAAGCCTGATAGTTCTTTATTACTTTTTAAATATTTGAATTATTATGTTCAAGTTTTTATAGTTTTTTTAGTAGTATTAGAAGACTGATAGATCTTTCTCAGTTCTCAGACATGCAAATAATTCTAACTCTGACTGATCTGCGTATTTGCCATAGACATATATAATTATTTAGCTGTGATTAAGACAGGTAATTAAAATTTTAATGTTCGAAACAAAGAAGGAAGTTTGGTTGATAACTGATCTTAAATAAGTGTGACCTATTTTATATTAATATTCCTAGATTTTGTAAAGACTAGAGATTGTTACTAGCTTTTATTATTTCAGTGTAATTGGTGATAATTATAAGTCCTTGTCGACTATGATTTTGATCTCAACATAATGTGCCATAACACCTGGCTGTGGTTATAATAATTTTTAGTTTTGAGTATTATTTGTTTCTTTTAGTAAAAATACATTAAAATAGTTGTATTATTTATCTCTTCTTGATATTTAATAGGTACAACCAAGTTATTGTGGTTTTTTACGTGTGTACACTAATTTCAAAGCTACTAGTCACTCTTTTACTGCGGTTATGGTTTGTAGTCAGGCTAAGCATAACTTTATGAAAATATTGTATTACTAATAATAAAGGCAGTAATTGTCTGTGATTAAGATAATTTCAATATTATGTTTTATTTGCTATTTAAAATAACGTAATTCATTAAATATACGTTGTTTATTTAATTAAAAAGTAGTTAAGTTGAATATAACCAAGTAATTCACATTTAAATCCTATTTTTAATAGCTTTAAGTCACTATTGCACTGCGTTTATAGTTTGTAGTCGGAGTGATAATAATAAATGAATAAAATAAAATAAACGCAGTAAACTGCGTTTGCTAGTAGAAAGCGCAGTAACTCCAAATTTACTGCTGTTACAGCTTGTAATACTGGAGTTAGTCTTGAAGACCCTGCTAAGCATAAATAGTTTTTTTTGTTTTAAATTAGTTCTATTAAACATATAGAGAATTGGGTTAGTTCATATGAAACAAAGCATATTCAGCTATACATGTAAATCAAAACAAATTAAGAAAACTTCAAAATTATACCTAAAACATCAAAATAAAATTAAAAATTTTTAGGCGCCATTTACTCGAAACTATGAATAACCTCCTTACTGCACTTCTAATTAGCGCGGCAGAAATGTACATACTATTATTTAATTATGCACGAAAAAGATCTTATTTTCTGTTTAATCGCGATGTAGTTTATACTAATTCATTCATATTTATTAATATTACATTCATAAACGTCAAGCTTGTTGTGCACATTGATGTGCTTAGCCGACACGCAGTAAGGGACAGAAATATTCTTACTCTGTCTCTTTTCTTTGCTAGTCACGTTAATATTTTTCTCTTTTTCTTGTGCGAATGAAAAAGAAGATATGCAGCAGTCTATAGTTTACTCTGTCTACGGCGAAGAGTAAAGCTAAAGGGCGCTTTCCGAATTAGCTATAATCGCTCACAGCGCTCACATCATCTCACATGGCGTTCCGATTTAGATATCACGATTATGACAGCTGAGAGCTGTCAACAATTCGGAACGCCCCCGTGAGCGCGCTCACAGTGCAGCAGTGCTTACTCAATGTAAAAACGATATTATTACAGTATTTCTTTGTATAAACATCACATTTATTCTTCTTTGGTTAGGTGGCGACTATCAGCCAGAAGCACAATTTCGAAAATGCCACGTTAGTTTAATTTTATGATAAGATGCAAATCAAAACAAAACACACACTGACACATCCTCACACACACACTGTCATTTTTGACAGCGCTCAGGGCATGGTCGGCGTTATCGCAAGATGGCGCATGTCATGACGTCATCTATGACGATTCACGGAACGTCGTTATCGCGCTCACGCTAATTCGGTACAGGTTTAAGCACGCTCACATCGATTACACACATCAAAAGTGTCTAGGGATCAACATATATTTTTGCAATAACTTTTCTCCTGATTGATATTAATTAAAATTTTCTTTAAGGATTCATCAAATAAAGTGTTTTCGTTTGTCACAGTAACGATAAACCAAGTCACCTTTGCATTAATAAAGAAATTTGCCATTTTCCTAATAAAGGGATTTTTGACATTTGAACCACTAACACAAAAGTTCGAAAAAAAGACTGAAATAACAGTTTTCTTTAAAATTTTATTGGGTAACTTAAACAATTAATAATCCGTGTTTCTACCGCGAACACTAACAACACAAGAACATCGGTTTGGCATAGTCAAAATGAGTTCATCCAAATCACGCTGTGGAATGGCCGCCCATGTTCGTTGCAACAACAAAAAAAGGTCTTCTTGCGACTGGATACCCTCCATATTCGGCAGAGCTCTTCTCTGTAGCATATCCCATGCATGCTCAATCGGGTTCAAGTCTGGCGACTGAGCAGGCCAGGGCAGGACATTGATGTTAGCTGCGGCGAGAGTCTGTCTTACAACTCTTGCGGTGTGCGGTCGTGCATTATCATGCATTAACTGAATTAAGGGACCGATTTGCACTTGTAGAGGAACGATGACGTCTGATACAATCGTCTCAGCATAAATTTGAGCGTTGAGGTTGCCTCTGATCCAAATCAACTCAGTTCTTCCGCCGATCCAAATACCCGCCCATACCATGATGGTTCCACCACTATAAGGATGGACTTCCTGGCAGGATTTTAATCGCTGTTGGCGTCCAGGGGTTCTCCAGTGTCGTATACGTCTTGTATCCGGTCTCATACCAAAACGAGACTCATCAGAAAAGCACACGAAACGCCATTGTTCTTCTGCCCAATTTCTGTGTTCAAGAGCCCATTGATATCGAATCCTACGATTGTGCATTGCTATAGGCGGTACCCGTAGCGGTCTTCGGGAATGAAGGTTCACTTCATGCAAGCGGTTTCTGACTGTTTGGTCGCTAATTAAGTTCCCTGAAGAGTGATGAAGCCTCACGGCTAACATCATGGCGGTTATTGTTGGAGCTCTTCGAGTTAAGATTTGAATGTATCGGTCTTGTCTCCGTGTGGTGCAGCGATACCGTCCTCCATGGCGCTCAGCCACGGTACCAGTGCTTCGGTAACGTGTCCAAAGTCGACTGATAACACTCTGACTTGTATTCAGAGCTAAAGCCACAGTACGTTGCCGGGAACCAGCTTCTATCATTCCCACGGCTCTGAGCATTTCTTCCCTGCTTAAATGACGTCGCCGCTCCATAATAACGTTGGTTTTAATCAGTAGTAGGGAAACAGTAGCACTAATAATGTCTTCAATGCGTTGTATGTTTTTATAGGGAAAATATTGACAGCTGATTTTCATCTTTTACTCGAATTTGATTCACAGTTCCTGATTCAAATTATGAAATGCACCAAAAAGGATCCATATAAATTTATAAAATCATAAATTTATTACAAAGCCACATCTCAATCTCAAGAAATCCGCATAAAAATGCTTGATCCCTAGACACTTTTGATGTGTGTATTTCCCAACTCGGAACGCGGGGAAAGTAACGTCAGAGCCGAGCCGTCATCTGTCACACTGTCAGCGTGCTGTCACTGACAGTCTATCAGCCGCGCGCTGCTGTCATTTTATTATTTTGTTGTCAATAAAATTCAATTCACTTCACTTGAATTCACCCACTTCGGAAGTAATTAATTTATTCACATTATTCGACCGGTCAGAATATTAGAAAATATTCCGTTAAAACAGTATTGTATAAGATTTTATACAACAACTAACAAAATGTCTTTCTTGGTAAAACAACTGACTCGCAGAGTAAGTTTTCTAATCATGTTTTTTACATCCAAAACCCAATAATAATTCTAAGATTGTATTGACCTATTGACACTAACTAATTTTCTAATTCCAAAGGTCCTTGCGCCAGCAGCATCATTGGTGAAAAGCCTGAATTTTTCTACCAGTAAGTAACTCTGCTTTTAGCAGTAGTTCGTTACATAACCTGTAAATACTGGTTCAATGAGCTCTTACATTTTTTTTAAACCTAGTACTTTCTGATAACTAAGCTTGGTCACGGTCCGAGGGCCTTCTTAGAGGCGGCAAATCTATCTTTTATTGATCTAAGCTAGACCTACATAATATGTTGGTCTTCTAAGCTAGACCTACATATGTTGGTCTTCTAAGCTAAATTAAATAACTCCATATTTTACTTGAACAGAAATGTTATTTATTACTCAATTAATTAATATTTTTAAGACTACTTAGAATCACCTTTCTTTATCTACTTTCTTTTTTACTATATCTATGTGTTCCAGCCTTATATCTATCTTTAAAACTAAATTATGCACAAGATGTATTCTAAGTAATACAACTTAGAATATTTCTTGCACATAGTTTAGTTTTCTGTTTATCCAATCATGTTAGAATATTCTGTATTATCATATTATACATTTTCTAATAATAATTATCTTATTTTACACCTATTATCAACTACACCTATTTACACCTATTATTAACACCTATTATTAACTTTAAAATATTTTGTTTCTTTCCAGCCAGTGCAGCATTTATACCGATGGTGCAGCAGCCGGCCCCAAATTTTGAAGCAACTGCTGTGGTAAACGGTGAATTTAATAAGCTGAAACTTGCAGACTACCATGGAAAATATGTTGTTCTGATGTTTTACCCATTAGATTTGTAAGTATTATATGCAACCTATTGTTGGTACAAAAAATAATGTATAATATAATTGTATAGGGTATTTCTTAATGAAATACATTCACCTATATTTCTTCTGTTTGTGTTTATGGTACTTTGCTTTTTTATTGTTTGCGCCTAGTAGGTGGCAGTGGCGAAGGTTTTTAGGAAAAATGGCACAGTCAGTATTCTATAGACAAATAATACTGTTAGGACAGAAGTGAAATCACAATTAAATAGAAGAATTATTTGATATCCTAAAAACTAATCACACATAGTATTATAAAAAGAATTATCAACCATAGCAAAATTACAATCAGAGGAACAAAATCATCACTAATCAAATTAAAGAAATCAACAAGAGATTATTGAGATATGCAGATTACACCCAGGTACCCTACGTGAGACGGTCAGTAACATCAAGGCGTTGCTGGCCTTCCTTGAGGAGCTGGGGTGGATCGAATAATCGATTTTCCCACCCGTACGCAAAATACGCGCATTGACGTGGAGTTGCGGACACCAGCCCCTAGTACTAGATTACACCGAACGGCTAACGGCTGACGGATTATTATTTTATTTTTTATAAGAGATGTTTCATACTTTGTGTCCACTCTCCAATATTTTTTTAGTTGCAACCTATTCCTTTAATTTCATGAAATAAATAGCTCATCTCCTTAGTAAATCCAAATTTTTCTGTTTTCCAGCACATTTGTCTGCCCAACCGAATTGATTGCATTCAATGACCGGGCTAAGGAGTTTGCCGGTATTGATTGCCAAATTATTGGTGTCTCAACAGATTCTGAGTTCAGCCATCTTGCATGGACCAACACTCCTAGGAAGGTATGTAAAGGCCTTATTATGCTAGTAATGCAAATTGTTTAAGCTAGCTAGGAACTAACTACTCATGTTAAGTTGATGTGCGATTGGAGAGTCCTAAATCAAGTACCTAGTGGAGTTCTATAGGCTGATGATGATGAGGGACTAACTCGCAGGCTTGCTGTACTGATAAAGAAGGCTTATTAATTTTTATTAAAACAAATAAAATTGGTTTAAATATGCCCAGAAATGAAAGAGAAATTTTTGTAATTACAATTTCACTGAAATATCCTTAAGAAATTTGGCGGTTTATGTGATGAGATAGATTATGAAAAATAATGAAAAGGCTGAGGATTATTATGATGAGATTCTTCCTACCGGTAGTAAGGGCTTCAGAGACAGGAACCTCACGATGCAAACTGTATTATATAATTATTATAGCTTACTAGCCTTGATCAACATCTCTCGGGCTTCGAAAGATGTTGATCAAGGCTTTCGGCTATCAGGCTATTGGCCGATACGACAATCGGCGCAACAACAGCCGAGCTAACACATTATTATTATCCTTTCCAGGATGGTGGTCTCGGTAAGATGGAAATTCCTCTTCTGGCTGACTACCAGAAGAAGATTTCCCAGGATTACAATGTTCTCCTTGACGCTGGTTTCGCTCTCAGAGGTAATTAATATTGTAATCAAATAAATTGAGATTAGTTTTAACAGAACAAATTCTCAGAACGTTTAGCTAGGGGACTTGAAACATCTTTTGTTGTGAGGCGCGGATTTCACTGCCAAACAAATATCAACATTGTGTTTCTTGAAATAAAGTCGAAAATTTAATATCTAGTCTTACCTGAGACCTCTGTCTGCTTTGATGCGTTCTTGAACTATTGAAAGTTTTTTCATTTTCAACTATAGTTTAAGAAAAGCAATGTTGATTTTTGATTAGCATTGAAAACCGTGTTCCGTTGCGCCCGCCGTAAGAGTATTCTCGATAGAAGACAACTAATAAATTGGGACAAAACTTAGTCTTAAAACGAATAACTATTTGAAAAAGACCGCACTTTACTTACCGCGGGCATTCGCTTCACGAATTTGTTTTTCAAACATTCGTTGCACGGCGTTTTGTTACGCAACGCGAAACTGTTCCTAGTTTGGTGAGTACATGAATCCAAACTAAAAAAACAAATTCTAAAAGGTGCTTGTGAACGAATGAATGCAAAACAAATTCGTAAAGCGAATGCTCGCGGAGGGTGCGGCTCCTTTACTCTAAAGAGTTTTTTCCCAAAAAAATCCTAAACATTCTATATCCTCCTATTTCAGGGCTGTTTGTGATTGACAGGAACGGTATCCTAAGGCACATGTCAGTGAATGACCTGCCCGTTGGCAGATCAGTGGATGAGACGCTCAGGCTGGTCAAAGCCTTCCAGTTTGCTGACAAGCATGGTGAAGGTATGTAGATGTTTAGCTTTACATAGTCAGTATCGTCGCAGTGGCCAATATTTTGGTCTTAGTTGGGCAATCCTATGATAATGTATGTTCTAAAAGTAAGTAGTAAGTTATTTTAAAACATGCAAAACATGATTATAATATTTTCTAGATCTATGATTCACTATTTAACGGAAATGCACTTACCATATGTAAAACTATTGTTATTTACGTAACGAGGTACGACTCTTTTTGCTTTTAGTTTTAAAGCTGAAATGTGGGTAGTTGGTATAAATTTTTCGTAAGTGCCTTATTTGAGTACTTATATCAGTTATTTAGTAAAAATGAAGCGCCGAAAAAGGTCGACACAATTTGACACATATTTTTGGCATAATCATAACTTCCCACTATTGATATTTTATTAGATCTGGTTGTGGTCGGGTCAGGAACCGTGATCCCCAGCCCGACCACAATCGTACTCCTAATACTCAAAAAGTACAAGGCACAAATTCCTGGGATAAGTGGCACAATAAAACACAATTAAAATAACCATTTTGTGCCATAGTCAAATTTTCGTTCCATGTCGTGGTCGGGTCCGGAATCACAACACATTCTTCAGACCAAAAATGCAAGTCGTTTCCCAGCAAAACTTTTTGCTCAATATTACTTAGTTTAATCTACAGACGCCAGCACATCAAGCTACTACAATCTGTCAAATTTCTATAATAGATTTTCAACTTTATCGCTAAACCATAAAGTGCAAAGCTGATTGGAAAAATTTTACAGTTTCGGGTAGCTTGATGTGCTGGCGTCTGTACATTATGCGTAGATAACGGCGATGTGATGGGTCTTTATATAGGGTGACTGGTAATTAGTGACCGATACTTAAACACGTGATTTTACTCATCATTATGAACAACTTTTACTATGGGACCAAACCTGAAATCGCGAAAAAAAAAATCAGCTGTTGTGAGTAAAATCACGTGTTTAAGTATCGGTCACTAATTACCAGTCACCCTATATACGCGCTCATTACGGTCTAGCATAAATCATCAGGGCCAACAAATATCAACATTAATAAAGGCGATAATAATAGTCTCTTCATTATCACCTGTGATCGGAAATAGGTGAGCTAAAATACCTAAAGTTCGAACAAGAACAGAGACTTAAGTGGAGACGCCTTACGACAAAATACTTTTTCGGGACTAATGTCCCGGGTTTCGGAACATTACTTAAGTACAACTAAAATTTATAAAGTAATACAACTATCGAATTCATTTCCTGTTTCTGTTTAAAAAAAATAGTATGCACGATTTTTATTGTTTTTAAAAAATAAAGGAAATCTCCTTATCTTCGTTTGAACGAATAACAATAGAAACCGTATCTACTGGTTTTCTGAGAAAGTTCTCCTTGTTTTTGAAGTCGGTTAAAAAGGAAAATAAATTCAATTAGTTTACTCTATTAATAACATTAATATTAAATGTAGGTACTTAAGTGATGTTCTGAAACCCCGACCGAAAAAATATTTTAGTCGTAAGGAAGTTTCTACTTTTTTGTCTCTGTTCTTTGAACTTTAGGTATATTAGCTCACCTTTTTCCGATGACTGATTATCACGCTTCACACAATATTTTTCATCTGTCTTTGTTTTTTTTTACAGTGTGCCCAGCCAACTGGAACCCTGACACCAATGCGAACACGATCAAACCTAACCCCCGGGAAAGCAAGGAATACTTCGAGAAGGCCAACTAATTTAGTACCAACAGTTCAACTTTGAACCTTATGGCATTTACGTTTAAGAGTGCATTTTGCATGACCCAAATATTATATTAAAACTAAGGAAATTGTCTATTGAATCAAAATGGGTTGTTTTGAAGGGTTCTGGGAAGTGGTGTGTGTAATGGAACTAACAAAGTGCTGATTCTGTTGGGCACCAACTAATTTAATTTCGTTTAGTTGATGAACAAGAGAATTGCCATCGTTATGAATTATGAAGTACTGTTAGTTATCTTAGTATTGTGTTTAAAAAACCTTCTGTTAATAAATGTGTTCCTTTAAGACATGTGTGTTTTACCCGACTGTGCTGCCAAAAACTCTTTAACAAAAAAAATAAACCGCCGAAAAAACTGAAAAGCAAAACATAATAAACCTTTTTTATTTAACCTTAATAACTAAGATCTTAAACTAATGTAAGTATATTTAATACTTTACGGCTTCGCCCGCGTCGATTAATAATAATACGTCCGAAATTATTCCACGGGAACGTACGTACCTACCTACTAAAATGAAATAGACCGTTTTCTTGCTAATACTTTTTAATCGCACAACTGTACTTTTTCACAATCCAACAACCACTAGCTTTGCACTACATTTTACCATTTAAAACGACATTTTCCCCACCCAGAAATAACGAATATCTTAACTGTTATTTCTAAGTGTTGCCAAAGTAGAATAATACATTTAGTTCCCATAGTGGAAATACATTTTAAAAGTTTGTTGATAGTGTCGCCACAGTGGATATTATAATGTGGTATTAAAATAACGTGTTTTTAAAATGACATCAATGAAATCACGACACTACCTACTACCGGGACAAAGGATAGGTATGTCCTAACCCAGGCCTTCGTATATCTGTGTCTCATTCAAATCCATTCTGCTGTCATACAGAGCTTTACCATTTATGTTATTAGTGGACCTACGCATATATTATTGAAAAATAGAGTCTGATAGCGTTTAAAATAATATTATTATTCATATAGGAGAGGATCACTAGTAGGTACCTATCACCACGCCTAGAGCTATTCTCGCCATTTTATTACCTAGTTACTAGCTTTTGCACGCGGCTTCGACCGCTATCGACTACCGCAAAGTACCTACCTATGAACGGTTATCTACATAAAATGCAAAACAAAAAAAAAACTGGCACTCCGGGAGTGCCGAGTTGCCGACAGAAGTATAAACAAAACGAAAAAGTGACATTGGAAACAGAATACTTTGCCATCACTCACTGACATATCGGATATACCTACCTACATTAAAACCGAGTACATCCCGAGGACAGCCGAACAAATCCGAAGCGGGTATTTTTTTAATCGTCTTTTATAGCGCACTACACACCAAAGCCGCCGACCCGCCGACACAGCCCGCCGAAACAACTACGACTAACAACGGCTTATGTTGAAAGAAGCATGTCGGCAACCTTCGCCCGCGCGTGTTGCCCGCCGACATGTCGGCGGCTAGCTAGCGTACGCAAGCGCTCAGTTGCCCGGCGACATTTGAGCTGTAGTGACGTGCTAGTATTTTTGTTTTTGCGACTTTCCTGATGTCGAGCCGCCGACATGCTGCCGGCAAAGTTTTACGGCTTGCAATGACTGAAGCCGCCAACCTAGCCCGCCGGCAAAATGTTGCCGACATATGCCGCCGGGCAGTGTGGTGGTAGTGCGCTTAAACAAAACACGCGCGATGTCGCATACGGTAACAGTGTCGCGAGTTCAATGGTTTTTTCCCATCTCAAAAAATGCCCAACGCGCCTACAGAAGTTTTCACTTCAAAAAAATAAAAAACATGCGTCTAATTTTTTTTTTTTAACTTTCGTTACATAACTACCTAGTTCCTTTTAGTCAGGGCCAGTCCGAGGGTTTTCCGATTTTTTTATTTAATCGTTGTTTTTTTTTTATATAAAGGGGCTTTTACGCATAGCGTATGCCAGTCCCCAGTCCCATCGTATCCTAAACAATTGTACTTTCTCAGGACGTGGGCCATGAATTTAAACAAACCCTTCGCATCGTCGCCATTTGGTTGGGATAGAATTATATGGAACATGCCTACATCAGTTCTGTTCAAATTCAGGGACCTATACACAGGTTTAGGGTCACAATTGGGTGAAGCGATTTTCTTCATCATTTAATTGTTGTTGAACATACGATCGCGTCATTAGTTTAAAAAAAAAAAAATTGCTGTTTGTTTTAAACTTATTAGAGAATTCCTCAGTTTTTGTCTAAATACCGGTTCTATACTTTTTGCTTACGTGTTTGTGTATTCTATTGGTAAATATTAGGTAGGTAGGTACTCTATAAGCTAATCGAAACGCACAACGTGAAGTCATATACAGGGTGTCCCAAAAGGTTACGTAAAAAAAAAAACAGTTTAAAAAAAATACATTTATTTTTTTAAATACCCAGAGGGGATTTATTTTTTTATTTTTCTGGTAACCCTTGTGACCACCCCTATCACCCCCCTTCCCAGCTACGTAACCTTTTGGGACACCCTGTATATCCTCTACAACATCGATTGATTGTGTGTTAGTAGGGTTTTTGACCAGACGGCTGGCCTATTTTTTGGCCAAAGAATCAGCCATAGACAAAGAAAAGTATAGACAGCGGGTAGCTCCATTTCATTTCCACAAGAAAAGGATAAAGTATTGAGTTATTATAAGTAACAGAAAAGGATAAAGGTATACTATTTCCGTCTCTCAGTGCGTGCCAGTTTTTTCAAGGCAGCTATATAAGTAGCCAATGTTAGTTAAGTTAGTTTTTTGTCTCATGTGTGGCCACGCTACCCGATGCTCTATAGCTTTCTTACTCTAAGGAATCAGCATTGCCATACAACGTGGCAATGCTGCCAGCCTTTTGGGCACGTTTCCTGTTGACAGCGATGCGGATTATTTCCCCTCCTTTTTATATAGGACTTGTTCAGCCAGCATTGTCCTGCCAGAAATAAAGACTACTGGCATTCCTTGGAGGAGGCTTTTACCCGTAGGGGGTCCGTACAAGCTACAAAACATTATATTTTATAATATTTTACTTATTCTCTATATTAAAAAACCTTTACTGTAATCTGTACCTACCTACTGAATTAAATAAAGCTTTATTATTATCTATACTAATATTATAAAGCTGCAGAGTTTGTTTGTTTGTTTGTTTGTTTGTTTGTTTGAACGCGCTAATCTCTGGAACTACTGGTCCGATTTGAATGATTCTTTTAGTGTTGGGTAGTCCATTTATCGAGGAAGGCTATAGGCTATATTTTTTTTGTTAAAAATTAGGGATCCGTAATAAAATTGCTATTTTGTAACACAAGGTGTAAAATCGAAAACCTATTTTTGCGTGCGCTGCAAAAACTATTGACAATAGAACAAAATGATGTACTACGGGTTTGTAGAGCCCATTAAGACCTACAAAAAAGTCCGCGAGAACATATATCTAGCTATCATGGTTTAATCACAATAACCGATTTTGTGTTCAAAATAATTATTAAATCGTCTGAAGAAAAAAAAACTACGTTAAATATGTATCGTAATATTAATCTTTATCGAAATTAAGCATTATGTTATCAAGAGTATTTATGAAGAAGTAAAATACTTTTTGTTTCATCTCAATCGGATATTTCGTTTAAAAGTTATCACGTGTGTAAGATGTTAAGAGTTGGTACAGACGCCAGCACATCAAGTTACTACAATCTGTCAGATTTCTTTAATAGATTTTCGACTTAATTGCTGAAGCATAAGGTTCAAGGTTGATTGGGAAAATCTGACAGTTTCGGGTAGGTTGACTTGCTGGCGTCTGTACCTGTTGTGAACTCTGACTCCACATATACACATAGCGACATCTCGAGGCAAAACCGACATCATAAGCTACGTGACTACGTCATAGTAACCTCTCGACCGTGATTGGTTTCCATTTAAAATATTGTTCCCTCACCCCTCTCCTTGAATGTTGTAAGATGGGGAATATAGATTTTGATCATTGAACCTAACGCATCGTTGTTTTAATTATAATAATCCTCAACACAATCACATATATAAAACCTGAGTTTTCACAAACCTCACCGCTGCTGCTACATTTTGGACCTTCGAGCCGAACGATTGGGATATTGATATCTACAAGATCGCCGAGCGACCTTTGGATGGTAACCCCTTGCACGTGGCGGATTGAGAAGAAAAACGCAAAAGGTTTCATCGGAAAGCATACGCAATCGGTGGGGCCAATCCTTATTCTTTTCCATCACTTCCTGAGTCCTATTTGGTGCTATAGTGTGTCTGTGCTCTTATTTCAGTGAAATTGCTGCATTGTATTCTCGGAATATCAAACTTCCAGTCGATTACCAACCTGGTGACGTTGCTAGCATCAGTGCCGTGTGTGATTGATCTGACGATTATAAACCGTGAGTACTCCTCTTTTCACTGACCACCAAAATGCCTATTGACTCTGTTAAATCCCGTGACAAATCTCCTAATTTGCTAAGTGTAGAAAGTAGTGAGTTAGTTCGCGATTTAGTTAGGAAGCGTGGTATTATTAAGGGCAGGCTTACCAAATTTAACAGTTATTTAGAGTCTTTAAAAGATTGTCATCATGACTTTCCTAATCAAAAACGCATTGATTTAAAGTTGAGGATTCAAGGATGTACTACTTTATTTTCTGAATTTAACGACATTCAAACTAAAATAGAAGAAAGAGTGTCTGATAGTGAATTAGGCGAACAGTTAAATCAAAGAGAACAATTTGAAGATAGTTACTACAGTTTAATATCACTAGCTGAATTTATGATGAACACTGATGAGGTTGCTGACTGCTCCAAGTCATGTCATAGCCATAATAACAATCAAATACATGCTGTCAAGTTACCCACTATCTCTATGCCTACATTTGACGGTTCCTATGAGCACTGGCTGGAATTCAGAGACACATTTACCTCACTAGTTCATAATTCTAAAGATATTTCCAATATACAAAAGTTTCACTATCTCAAATCATCCCTAAAAGACAGCGCAGAACTAGTTATACATTCTATAGAATTTTCTTCTGAAAATTATCAGGTTGCATGGGACTTGTTACTCAACCGATATAATAATTGCGGACTTTTAGTTGATCACCATATTAAATCATTATTAAATATAACTGCAATTACTAAAGAGTCGCCTTCTTCGATTAGAAACTTAATAGACACTATTTTGAAAAATTTACGCGCACTTAAGATCCTAGGTGAGCCTACAGACTACTGGGATAGCTTAATTATTAATATCATGGTGTCGAAGTTAGATAAAATCACTGAAAGAGAATGGGGGTCTCATAAGTGCACATTGTTCCCGAATCCTAACGAGAATAATTCTAAGCGTTTATCGGTGGACGTCTTAATTAACTTTTTGCGCAATAAAGCAGACATGCTGGAGGCATTGCAGCGTTCACATAGCAAAGAAGCTCAAAGCACTGACAACAAAAAACAACACTCAAAATGTCATAATATGTCACACTGCAATGTTTCTAGCGGACCGAGTAAATCAAATAAACAACGCGGTAAGTTAACATGCGCAAAATGTAACGCGAATCATCCACTGTATACGTGTAAAGAGTTTATCGAATGCGACTTAGACACAAAGCTTAAACTGGTACGCGAGCACAACATATGTGAGAATTGTTTACATTCGAGACACTCAGTAAATAGTTGTAGGTTTGGGCCTTGTCGACACTGCAATCAAAAACATAACTCATTATTGCACAATTATAACGCTAATAGTTCGGTTACTTTGCATACTACAACGAACACCGAGGCGTCGCATGCTAATGTGAGGGAAGCGCCTGCGCACCTCCCCGCGGCCGCCGCCGCCGCACCAGCCGCCTCGGACTCCGCAGTCCCTATTCAAGTAAACAAGGCACACATGCAAACTCAATCAATTAAATCTATAGGTGTGCAGTCCGTGTTATTGTCAACAGCTGTCGTTGAAGTAGCAGATGTACACGGTAGATACCATAAAGCGCGTGCACTCCTTGATAATGGAAGCCAGCGCTGTTTCATTTCTAAATCATTATGTCAACTCTTAAACGTATCATTAATACAGTCCACAAACGAAGTTCGAGGCGTAGGTGATTCGATAGTACATTGTTCGCAAGCTTGTAATATCGTTATCAAATCCTGCGTCGATAATTCATTTACTACGCGCATTAATTGTTATGTGCTGTCTAGGATTACGGCTTCGATGCCTGCCGTGTGTAAATTAAGCGCGCAAGTCTGTATTCCAGACAACATACGGTTAGCCGATCCGGAGTTTCTAGACTATAAAAATATTGACATTTTAATTGGCGCAGATAGGTTTTGGGATCTGTTAGAAGACGGGAAGATTCGTTTGTCTAGTGGTCCGTTTCTACAGAATACCAAACTAGGCTGGATTATTTCCGGGCCTATAGTTAATTATACGCGCAAAAATACGCAAATTCATTGCAATATTATTCATTCTTTAGATACGCAACTTCGATTGTTCTGGGAGATTGAGGAACTGTCTAAGGTCAGAGACGCACAGACTGAGGAAGAACGTGCATGCGAAGATCACTTTATTCGCAACACTACTCGCAGTAGCGAGGGGAGATTCTGCGTGCACATTCCTCTCCATCAGTCACCTGATACCTTGGGGGATTCTTATACACAAGCAGAACGTCGATTTCTTGCGCTAGAAAAACGTCTGCAGCGTTCGCCTGAATATAAAATTCTTTATTCCGACTTTTTAAAGGAGTATCTTAGTTTAGGCCATATGACACAGGTAGATTCCTATGAATCCCCGTGTTATTTCATGCCGCATCATGGCGTGTTCCGCGAGCTCAGCACCACCACCAAGTTGCGCGTGGTGTTTGACGCAAGCGCACCATCGAGCTCGGGTAAGTCACTGAATGATTTGCAACTAGTTGGCCCTCCTATTCAGGGTGATCTCATTGCAATTCTTCTCCGCTTCCGGCAGCATAAGTACGTCGCGTGCGCCGACGTGGAGAAGATGTACCGGCAATGTCTAGTAGATGAGGGTCAGCACAGCTTGCAGATGATTCTGTGGCGTGACCATCCTTCAAAGCCATTAGGTATATTTAAATTAAATACCGTGACGTATGGAACCGCCTCCGCGCCTTTTCTAAGTGTTAGGTGCCTGAAACAATTAGCATCTGAATCTCCTGATCCTGATGTCGCGCGAGCTATAAAAGAGGATTTTTATGTCGACGACTTCATTACAGGCTTAGATGATAAAATTAAATTATTAGATCTATGCGATAAAACTCAGAAGACGCTGCAGTCGGGCTGCTTTCCACTTAGGAAGTGGATATTTAATTTTAAACACGATGATGACCGTCAGTCGTCTAGTCAGTTTAAACCTTTAAGTTTAGATGAAAATGTTAGTTCTAAAACCTTAGGAATAGGCTGGCATAACGCAAGTGACAACTTTTATTTTAATTCTCAAATTAACATTGAAAATAACAAGGCGGTTACAAAGAGGTCTATTTTATCAAAGGTTTCGCAAATATTTGACCCTCTCGGCTTGTTAAGTCCTGTCATAATTGTTGTCAAAGTTCTTTTACAACAATTATGGCTATTAAAAATAGGTTGGGATGATAACGTTCCTGATGACACGGCGCGCGTGTGGAACCGGTTTGTTATTTCATTGCAAGCGCTAAACACTGTTCGCATACCTCGCCACGCTATAGGTACACAGCCTATGTATATTGAGTTACACATTTTTTGCGACGCATCTCAGACGGCGTACGGCGCGTGTTGTTATGTTCGCACAGTTAACAAGGATTTAACAGTATCAGTTAGATTAATGTTTTCAAAAACAAAGGTCGCGCCATTAAAACCTATTAGTATACCACGTCTCGAACTTTGTGGGGCTGTATTAGGTGCTCGTCTGTATGACAAGGTAGGCAACTCATTACGTTGTAAGTTGAATAGCGTAGTATTTTGGACTGATTCCACAATTGTCTTAGGCTGGCTGCACATGAAACCTAACCAACTTAAGACATTCGTTCAAAATAGGATTGCGGAAATTCATGACCTTACACTAGACTTTCCGTGGCGTCACGTACGCAGTGGAGATAACCCTGCCGATCTAGCGTCACGTGGTGCTCGATTGGAAGAACTTTCTTCGTCTATCTTGTGGTGGGAGGGTCCTGAATTTCTTCGTGACCCTAGTTTTTCAATAGACAATCACAAAAGTTCGGAATCGTTCAAACTTCGCGAGTTGCCTGAGGTCAAGTCATGCGTCACTGCCGTTGTAGCTCAGGATTGTTGTGAATCATCTTTTTTTCCCTTCCATCGGTTCTCTCAATTTAAACGTATGAGACGTGCGGCTGCCTTTATGTTACGTTTTATTAATAACAGCCGTATTAAAAATAATAAGCGTACGGGCGGCCTTAGTGTAGATGAGTTAGACCATGCTGATAAAACATTAGCTCGAGTTTGTCAAATGGAATCTTATCCAGTTGAATACAAAGCATTATCTAGTAATGAGACTATTAAAAGTAAAAGTTGTTTGTCTAAATTGAATTTGTTTTTAGATGATCACAAATTAATGCGCGTAGGTGGTCGTTTAGTTAATTCTGATGAATTTATTTACGGTAAAAAACACCCAATTGTAGTTCATAGTAAACATCATTTTACCACTTTATTATTTCGTCATGAGCACATTCAGCTTCTTCACGCTGCTCCGCAGGCATTACTTTTTCATTTACGCGAATCATGGTGGCCTGTCGGAGGTAGGAACTTAGCTCGCCAGGTTGTGCATAGTTGTGTTACCTGTACTCGCATTAGAGGTAAGACGCTTAGCCCTCTGATGGGTAACTTACCTAGGGAGCGAGTTACAGCTAGTCTTCCATTCGTTCAGTGTGGGGTGGATTACGCTGGGCCAGAGCTCATTCTGAACCGCAAAGGTAGGGGTGCTAGGCTTGTCAAAGGGTACATTTGTCTTTTTATTTGTTTCGTGACACGTGCTGTACACCTGGAGTTAGTCAGTGATCTCTCCAGTGAAGCGTATTTATGTACTTTAAAAAGATTTATTTCACGCCGTGGTAAGCCTGCAGATATATACTCTGATAATGGTCGTAATTTCGTAGGTGTAATGAATGATTTTTCTAAATTTTTAAGTAATTGTAGTAGTGATATTTTTGAATTCGCATCTAGTCAAAATATTAACTTCCATTTTATTCCCCCTTATTCTCCGCATTTTGGTGGTCTGTGGGAAGCAGGAGTCAAGTCGAGTAAATATCATCTTCGTCGTGTGATAGGTAACGCGCACCTCACGTTCGAAGAGTACAGCACAGTATTGGCTCAAATAGAAGCCGTACTAAATTCCCGACCTCTGTCTCCTCTTTCCCCTGATCCTCATGATTTTTCCCCGCTCACTCCCGGTCACTTCCTTATTGGCCGACCACTAACTGCGCCAGCCGGCGATGACCTACGTGATGTTCCAGCTAGTCGTCTCCAGCGATACCAGAGGGTAGAACAGCTTCGCCAACACTTCTGGAACCGGTGGGCGAAGGAATACATCTCCGAGCTGCAGGTGCGGACAAAATGGACGGCGAATAAGGACGAGCTCAAACCAAACTCCTTAGTGGTTATTAAGGACAATAACCTCCCACCTCTGAAGTGGCATTTGGGACGTGTCCTTTGCACTATCCCAGGAAAGGATGGCATATCCCGGGTGGCTGACATACAGACTTCATCGGGCGTGGTGAGACGCGCATACACCAATATTTGTCCTCTAATAAAGGACGTGATCGACACTGATGCAGTGACTGAAGACCATTGAAAGCCACTGCTTCCAAGGCCGGGGGCATGTTGTGAACTCTGACTCCACATATACACATAGCGACATCTCGAGGCAAAACCGACATCATAAGCTACGTGACTACGTCATAGTAACCTCTCGACCGTGATTGGTTTCCATTTAAAATATTGTTCCCTCACCCCTCTCCTTGAATGTTGTAAGATGGGGAATATAGATTTTGATCATTGAACCTAACGCATCGTTGTTTTAATTATAATAATCCTCAACACAATCACATATATAAAACCTGAGTTTTCACAAACCTCACCGCTGCTGCTACAGTACCTATTAAGGAGTTATGGGCCATAGAATTTTTTATCTATATACTAATAATAAAGCTGAAGAGTTTGTTTGTTTGAACGCGATAATCTCTGGAACTACCGGTCAGATTTGAAAAAAATCTTTTTGCATTTGATAGCCCAATTCTTGAGGAAGGCTATAGGCTATTTAACATCACGCTATGACCCTTAGGAGCCGAGCAAAAAGAAAAAAACTCAGAGTGAACGGTAAGCGAATACGAAGTGTTGCGACGCGACGGGGTGGGGGTACAAACAATTTCACGCGGACGAAGTCGCGGGCAGAAGCTAGTTATTTATACTTGTACATATTATTATTATTTTAAGACTGTTAGCTTTTAAAATTACGAAATACCGATGAAATTCATTCATCCGTAAAATAATTTAATTGCTTATTTATAGAAACATCTCTGATAAATTAAGATATATTTTTTTAACAGCAATAAGTTTTTCATTTCATGGTTATCTGCTAACCGGTTGAATGACGTAATTACAGAAACAATTATAAAGCCATTGTGTTAATAACTAATGCCCACCGAAACAAAAGAAAGATTAGGTAGGTACCTACCTACCTACTTTCTTTTTTTAGATGTCCTTTAATATTTTTATTTTTGTTTCCTAAAAAAATCTCCTGAGTCGAAAAGTCCGGACAAACGATAAGGCCAGACAAAGTTCGGACGCTAGACCAATAAGCTGGCCATGTCCGGCCTAATCCGGACAGAGGGTAACCCCACACACACCTGACGCGGCTCGCTCCCTTAGAGCCAAGCTACACGGTGCGGTGCAGCGCCGCACCGCAAAGATTTTGCCGAAACGGCGGGCACACAAGCAGCTCGGGTGCCCGCCGATTGGTCGAAATTTTTGCGGTGCGGCGCCGCACCGCACCGTGTGGCTTGGCTCTTGGGCGTTCGAAAGTGCGGTCGTAGGCGTTCGAAAGTGCGGTCTTAGGCGTTCGAAAGTGCGGGCCTCCACGTGCAGTATAGAGCCGCGTACCTACGCGTCGACAGAGTTTGATGAGCAAAACATCTCATCGTCAACTCATAACATAATCATCATCTGGGAAATATCTTTCGCATAAGAAGTGTCCTACCTTACGCGAAATGGCGGATTTCAGACGGCAATATGAACATTCTGGATAAAAGAAATTGTACCTATCATGACCATGTGGAGTATCAAAATAAAGTGCTTGAGACAATTCCAAAAAAATAACACATTAAAATAGGTTGAAAATAATAATAAAAATTAGAAATACCCGACTGCAAATGTAAAAAGTTCAAAACAGTTTTTACCTAATTGCTGTGGCAATTTGTGTGTGGTAATTTTTTCAACTGATATTTTTACGACTACAAAAGGTAGACTTGCTATGATAACAATCCGCCTGACCTTTCACCAACTTTATAATAAATGTTGTGATCGAATTGCAGTAGTCTAACCGGATGCAGCTGAATACCGAAACGTCTGGCCATCTGAGGGGCAATTCTCGTAATTTTAAGAACGTTCATCACAGTCTGATCTCAGTCTCAATCTGTCAAAAATACCTACCTCTAATTTCCCTACATTTTTGACATTGATTGTCAAATTTTCAGATTTTGAACGTTTTTAATTACGGCAATTATTATTGGCCTTCTGACCTCCACAACTCAATCACTACCGAAAAAAATACTACTGAAAAAAAAAAGAAAAAAAAAAAAAACTACCTAACACGATACCTATTGGTACCTAACACTTTTTGTCAGACATTCGGGCTTCTGACTTGTAACGACTGTCAAAGATGTAGGTACGAATGACACCTGAGACCAACGGCTTGATGTGCTTTCCGCTGCACTGATGGGTATGTATTGAATGGTCACATTGGTCACCTATCCACGGACCACCCCAGCAAGCATAGCTTAACTTTCGATGAACCCGTGTGACTGTTATTATTTAGCCACGAGACTCCTCCTCCCCTAAGACGACCCACTGACCCTCTCTTGCTATGATAACATATTATTATTAAATAGGATGCTGTAAGTAATTTATTTACCTTACATTTTTTCATAATTCCTGGCCGATATGATACTGTGCGCGCTGACGGTACGGCTAGTAGCCGGTGACTGCAGCCTGAGTTGTTGTTTGGCACAACAGGGACGAAAAGCCTTACCAACTGTGCAACCAGTTCCTGGCAATCGGACTCACCCCGCATGAAACTGCAGGCAGAGATAAGCAGGCAGTAGGTATTTACGCCTGGCTTCGAGAGACTTAAACATTTTGTAGGATAAAGGACAATAATCATCATCCATAACCATAATCCCACCCATCCTGGTGGGGGAATGATGATTATTTCGATATCCGTGATTGTTGCACTGCAGGGCAAAATCCTCTTCTATATTTAAACAAGCCACGAGTGTTTTTCACCACCGAACACGCTTGCTCAAGACTTGGCGTTTTCAGACTTATTTTGACTACTAGCTGCGCTACGCGGTTTCACCCGCGTAAATGTCGATCCCGTGGGAATATGGGGATAAAAAGCCTATATGTTAATCCAAGGTGTCAGCTATCTCCATACAAAATTTTATCAAAAATAGTCCAGCCGGTTGAGCGTGAAGAAGTAACAAACATATAAACACACACATACACTCACAAACTTTCGCCTTTATAATATTCTCGGATAAGTCCACCGGTTTCCTCACGATTCTTACCTGCACCTTTATAATAAACTCATAAAGTACTTACATAAGAATAGAAAAAGTCACAATGGCCCTTGACCGGCCATCCTAATTGCGTAACACACTATTATCTACTATCAATTTGAATCATATTGCTAATCTGTTGCTCCTTAAGTTCGAAAAATGTATTTGCTCAACAACGTAACTAACGCAATGGATGTTGTTCAACTGTCAAAATGAAACCCATTGCTACTGATAGTGTGTTACGCAATTACCCGCTGGTTTCAACTTACAATCTCGTGCATTTTTTCTTTTGTTTTTTTCTTAATATAGATCCGTTTGTTTTGTACTTACCATATTATATTACGCATGAGAGACGAGATTTACCTACTTAAATGACAGATAAATTGTTACCTACCTACTTCAAATTCAAAATATTAGCCCGGTACGTATTCGGAGGTTCTACACCTGCTAGTTTGTAGCTACCTACTTAGGTAGGTACCAAACCATAAATAACGTGCACTTGATCAGTACCTACAGAAGTTTCCCATCATGTTCAAACCTTGTTTGTTTTTATTAGCAACTTAGTGTGTGTTCCACTTTCAATGGCAAAGTTATTACTGCCATTCAATTTCAATAGACACTTATGTCAGTTCATCATTATGTCAAGTACTCCTGAATGTCTGTACCTAAACTATGTTCAATACAAAATAATTTTATGTAAGTAGAAGTTGTAACTAGGTAAGTAGGCACTTATTTGCTTATTTAGGTACTTAGTTATTTCTTTACACCGAAGGATATTAGTGATCATTCGCTTACAGTTAGGCTGTTTATGCGAACGATCACTAATAAATAATACTTCGGTGAGGTCATTTTTTTAATGACTTCCTTCTAATCGAGTTTTAATTGTAACGGTCTCTGTGGTCACTTGAATTTAAAATGCCCTTGCCCCAATGGGACCAAGTAGGGACCTACCGTTAGGTACTACTTATCGCAACACAAGGTGTGTTAAGGAAAAAATAAAATCTGCGGTAATCTCAGAAAATCATCAGATAGAGACAACGTTAATCCACCAATAGGTACCTATATACTATCACTCCGTCTTAACTGAACTGTGGGTTCTCAATCATCAACCGAACCGATTGTGTCAATCAAACACACTTTGCAAAGGCTTATGCTCCGTAAGCAGGCTGGTCTGGTGGTTTAATTTTGTTCCTATGTGTTCCTTGCTTATAGTACTGTGCCAAATAAAGGTGTTTTCTTTCTTTCCTTGCCACGGCCTGCCTGGACCGAGCAACACTAGGCACAAGCAGACGGTCTGCTTTCTTTGTTCCAATCCAAATGCAGATAGATTGAATATGTCCTTCACTACTGCAACGCATGTGCACAAAATTGGGTCCCGACTCGTAAAAAACTTCATACACACACTGATATTAGTTGCCAGATCCCAATCTACCGTGCAATGAAAATACTCATGTTTTGCGGTAACACGTAGGTATAAACACTAAAATAGGAATATGTTACCTACATATATTCCTATACTGTTAATTGTATTCTAAATTTGAAGCTTCTATGTCTGCTAGAAGTGCCTTATAGTTTTGATGATCGGTCAGTCAGTCAGTGAGTGAGTGAGTGAGTGACAAAATTAAGAAACTTTGACTAGTTATAATTCTTATACTACTGGTTCAAATTGAATGAAATTTGAAATATGCCGTGTTTATACAATGCCTGCTTGACTGCTTGGCTGCTGCTACTGAAAATTCAGGCTTCTAGTTTTATCCACAACGAAGTTATAATGGTCGAAAATGGCCTGAACTGTTTCGAGAAAAGGATGGTATGGCCGTGCCGCTTTTTACTCGACTTGGCGGGATAAGAAATCCTTATAAGTCAGACAGTAACATTTTTGTGTGTGTTTGTTGCTGAAATTGGTAAGACGATCCATGGTAGCAACCGTGGAGAAAGGCCAAAAAAATTAACATCATGACGGTTCCTTGTCAATAAGTAAGTCTATATACAATAACCTAGTGCGGGTTGGTAGATGTCATAACTCATATGTCTTCGAATTTTTTTGATCCTTAGACACTTGACGTGTGTATAGTTCAATTAACGAATGGCCCAAAAGGGGGCGTAGAGTGCGTGACCAACGACCTAAGCGATTCGTTCAGAAACTTGTTCAGGGTGCTTAGTGAGTATACATACTAAAAGTCCTGACGTCTAGGAAGCGATCCGGATCTGGAGAGGTACAAATTGTCCATTTTTGGGGTTTTCGCTAATAACAAAAAAACGGTTCGTCGAAAAAAAGGGAAGTAGGTAGTAAATGTAGGAAAAACTACTGATAAATAATTAGGGAAAGAAAAAAAAAATTTAAATGTATATTTGCGTGGAACTTTAAATAAATTGTACATACAATAACCTCAAAATATTGTTCAAAAAAGGATGTCTATAAAGATCCACTGTTGCTTGAGAAGTATAATCAGACACAATCCATCCTCCCGGAAGCACAGTTGTTGTAGCGAGTGTACCCATGACTTCTGCAGCATGTATGCCTCTCCCGGGGGATACGGGGGCAGAACTCGTCGCAGGCCTGGACATGGGCGGCGTCGGTGACGGCCACCATGGCGAAAGCGATGAGCAGCAGAACGAAGGTGGTCTTGAAAGCAGCCATTGTAGTGGTTGTGTAGTAGTAGGTAGAACGTTGACGAGATGAGGAGTTGTTCTGTGAAGCTGAAGACTTTTTACTCCCATTTTATACGCTGAATCTTGCACGTGTTTTAGAGATATGAACAAACAGGTTTGTATTTATATTTTGTAGCAATTTTAGAATGTAAAGTTCAATCCCACCAAAAACATTCTGTAAAAAACTAGCCAAGTCTCAATGGAGCTGCTTGTTTATCTCTAAAAAGTAATGAAATCTAGACAAAGTCGTACCAAGTCTAAGGTTCCTTACTGCGATTTCTTTATTATTATAGTTAATGTTGTGTGACTTGGCCGTTGAACATTCTTTAAACGTTAGTGGGTACAAGTCAATTTTGTTTACACGTAATGTTATATCTGTTGTAACTACCTATGTTTGTTAAGCGAGATAATAGCCCATACTGGTATTGGTAATTGGACGCTAGTGTCTCATTTTAGGCTGTTGTTGATTTTGCAACACATGCATTCAGCATTGACAATGCTGACTTCTGCTCTCTTCTTTTTGGAGCGTCAAATCGACCACCGATCTAACATAAAATAGACGTACAGACGGACTTCTATCAATGATTATAAGTCCGTCTGTACTGGAAATAATTTTTAATACTGTTTGTTTCAGGCTCGCCTATACATAAGTATTATTGAAATACGCAGCTTTATCGAGCCTACAATTGACTAGTTATTGAATCAACGTTTTCCAAGTGGCAATTTTCCATCGTCAATGGGTAGCGGTTCTGGCGACAGATCGGTGCAATGGTGTCATGGAGCACCTGGTTTTGTACCCTTGTGTACCCTTCAACGGCCAAGTCACACAACATTAACTATAATAATAAAGAAATCGCAGTAAGGAACCTTAGACTTGGTACGACTTTGTCTAGATTTCATTACTTTTTAGAGATAAACAAGCAGCTCCATTGAGACTTGGCTAGTTTTTTACAGAATGTTTTTGGTGGGATTTCACTTCTTTTTGTAGAAACGTATACGTACGTACGTGTTCTTTTTGTACGTATATTGATTTATTTTATTAGATTTTCTTATTAGACACAGTTTTTTTCTTTTTAGGAGTATTTTTTTTATCTAACAAATCTTCATTTTCTTTTTTTCCGGTTCTGATTCTTGTACAGTAGCAACAGTTTTTCGTATTGCCCATTCGCGTTCATTATTTATTCTTTTAGACGGTTTAATTTCTGAAAGATCGGCGCGGTATTTACGCCTAAGCCGGTTGTATTCGGTGATCGCTGTAGCTTGAGCTTTTATACTCTTGAAGTCAACATTTATGATGTGCACCCCATGACTATTGGTTACTCGTGAAAGCGCCACGTAGGCTTGGCCACAAGAGAATATGGAGGTGCCAATGTCCATGAGGGTATTTTTTAGACTTAGACCTTGGCTCTTGTGAATTGTTATATAATAATAATAATAATACGCCACAGAGATTGGGAATTGTTCTCTGTACACGTATGCCCGGGGTATGATCTCAAATTTTGACCTAAAAAGCAATAATTCGTGAATCAAATTATTATTAAAAGGTTATCGGAAAAACAAACGTAAGCGCGTTTTAAAATACAGTCAGCGTCATCTAGCGACATGTGCGGGTATCACCGCCACTCTTAGTCCAATGCATTATATTTTGACCAAATTTTGAGCGAAATTAATATTTTAGTGTAAGGAGGATGGGCGTTTTGTTACCCGAAAACTAATTACATCCAAACAAAATAATTTATATACAGATTGAAAGGTCTAATTATGTAGAACAATAGTTGTTATGGGGGATAGTCCCAGTTCGCTGTCCATTCAGAGATATACAACCTTTAACACTATACATTTATGTTAGGTTAGGTTAGGGCGTTTTGGTACCCGAAAACTAATTACATCTAAACAAAATAATTTATATACAGATTGAAAGGTCTAATTATGTAGAACAATAGTTGTTATGGGGGATAGTCCCAGTTGGCTGTCCGTTCAGAGATATACAACCTTTAACACTATACATTTATGTTAGGTTAGGTTAGGGCGTTTTGGTACCCGAAAACTAATTACATCTAAACAAAATAATTTATATACAGATTGAAAGGTCTAATTATGTAGAACAATAGTTATTATGGGGGATAGTCCCAGTTCGCTGTCCGTTCAGAGATATACAACCTTTAACACTATACATTTGTTAGGTTAGGTTAGGGCGTTTTGGTACCCGAAAACTAATTACATCTAAACAAAATAATTTATATACAGATTGAAAGGTCTAATTATGTAGAACAATAGTTGTTATGGGGGATAGTCCCAGTTCGCTGTCCGTTCAGAGATATACAACCTTTAACATTATACATTTATGTTAGGTTTAGGTTAGGTTAGGGCGTTGAAAACTAATTACATCCAATCAAAATAATTTTTATACAGATTGAAAGGTCTAAATAAATAGAACAATAGTGGTTAAGGAGGATAGTCGCAGTTCGCTGTCCGTTCAGACAACCTTTAACATTATGTAGGTTAGGTTAGGGCGTTGCGGACCCCCCCGGTGGGTTCCCGCATTGTCGAGGCGGGGGGGCTCAGTAGCCGTGGCTTGGACACCCACGGTGAAGCGAAGAGGAACCCGAGGAGGGGCCGCTCGTCAGGGCTTTTGCCGACAAGCCGACGACGTAGCGGCCAACAAGTAGGTTGCGGTGCCGCTTCGGCGACATCGCAACTGAGGCGGGCCGCGATGTCGTATGGGAGGCATCGCGGCTGAGGGTTGGAGGCCGCGGCGGGAGAGGAGTGCCGGTATTGCGGTGCGCCGCTCTCCCTACCTTCCGCGGCCTTGACGGGGTCGCCACCGTCTGATGGCGGACGCGGTGGGGCCGCAGGGGAGGAGGAGTGTTGGTATTACGTTGGCCGCTCTCCCTATCCTCTGCGGCCGAAAATTGGCAGGCGGCGGGGCCAATGATCTGACCCGTCGAAGGGGGACCAAGGGTGCCCAGACACGGGGTCGTCTGGCGCCCATGTGCTGGTTTGGTCCCTGGGGTGGTCACGGCGTGCTATGTGTTCTGGTGCGCCGGTGATGGGGAGTACTCCCCAGAGGAGGGTCCGGTGACGGACGGCCGTGGCGGGTTCACGGATGAATGCTAACGCGTGCCCGTGTTCACGCCGTAAGCGGCAGAGGAGGACACCGTGGAGTTTTAGTGGGTTAGAGTCCCACATAACTGCGCTATCTCCCCGTGATAGTGCAGAATGCATGAGCATTTCTCCACGTTAAAAAAAAAAAAAAAAAAGGGCGTTGCGGAAGGATTGTACGTTCGCGCGACCCCCAGCGTAGTGTAAATGGAAAAACGAAGTAAAAAAAAAGGTAGATAAAATTCAGTCACGTCACGATAAAGCAAGAGTCTATTATTGTTACTTTTATGACCTAACCTAACGATAACCTAACCTAACCTTTAAAGGTTGTATATCTCTGAACGGACAGCGAACTGATACTATCCCCCCTAACGACTATTGCTGTAACTAATTAGACCTTTAAAACTGTATATAAATTATTTTGTTTGGTTGCCATGTTTTTCGGGTACCAGCTTCCCTATATTTATGTCCATCCTCCTTTGTTTATTTAATTTGTGTAATGTTCGAGGAGAATAAAGTTAATCGTTCGACTATTTCTTCTTGTACACTTGTAAGTATAAGTATAAAAGCCGGTCTAGTCTTATCCAGAGTTTTCCTTTAATTTTATTTATATGCGTATTAAAAGCAGAAGGGGAGGCATTCGCCCAGCAGTGGGACGCTATAGGCTAGATTAAATTAGAAGATGTGTCCCACTACGCTGGATTTTTGCAATGACAGTCGATTTTTATTTATTCGTCGTAGTAATACCAATAGTAGAAGGGGGCATTACCATATCTCTAATACAGCTGAGACCAGCTGAGGGTTCTTCATCAGATACTTCAGACCTTCGATTTTTAGGGTCCGTACCCAAAGGGTAAAAACGGAACCCTATTACTAAGACTTCGCTGTCCGTCCGTCCGTCTGTCTGTCACCAGGCTGTATCTCAAGAACCGCGATAGCTAGACAGTTGAAATTTTCACAAATTATGTATTTCTGTTGCCGCTATAACAACAAATACTAAAAACAAAATAAAATAAATATTTAAAGGGGGCTCCCATACAACAAACGTGTTTTTTTCTGCGTTTTTGCCTTGTGGTACGGAACCCTTTGTGTGCGAGTCCGACTCGCACTTGGCCAGTTTTTTCACATCAAATGAAGCGGCCCACCAAATTAAATATTTTTTGTAAAGGCGGTATGTCGATCTCTAATAGTTTGGTTGGGCTCTTGTGTTTTCTAATCAGGGTCACCAGGTACTCCAGATCTTCGATTATCCTAATTTTTATAGTTTTCCCTTTATGTGGCCATTAAACCCTAACTCTGTACCAAATTTCAGCACTCTGAGTTTATGGGAAGTACTAGTACTATTTTGATGATGAGTGAGTGAGTGTCGTAAATGCGAATCTTTGCTTTCGCTTAACTTCGGAACTAAATAACCTACAGACTTGAGATTTTGGATTATAAGTATGTGATTATAGGTTACTGGATGACGAAAATTTCTGCGTTCTGGTCTTATCCAGAGGTTCTCAAATAGGGGCCTGAAAATGCGGCGAAATGGTTCCAGTAAAGGATGGTACGGCAGTGTTTGCTTCGCGCTCGACTTGGCGGGGGCACTGCCGTGCCCCCCGATAAAAATTATATGGTGTTATTCCAAAAAAAAAAAACAAAATTGTTTCTTGTTTTGAATCTGGGCCTACTCACGCTACAGCGTATCGCGGTCGCCAACTCGCCACTGCAGAACTTTTCGGTCCCATCGGCCATCTGCCCCACCCCCGCCCTTGCACTAGGTAGCTACCACTTGTTTTGGTAGGTAATTTTCTGAAATAACTGACAGAGCCCAAAAAGTTTAATACCAAACGGGATTGCAGTGTAAAACATGGGTTGGAATCAGGGCTCTTAACCGGTTTAAAAAGAGCGGTTAATTTCGATTAAGTACCGGTAAATATATCGTTCCTTCATTAACCGGTTAAACAAGTTAACTGTTCTTATGAAACCCAAATGATAAAGGTTACCGGTTACTTAAGCACAAACGGTTTTGACACCCAAATTAACCGGTTAATTCCGTAATAAAATTTTGTAACTAAATGATATCGCAACGTCCAGACCTTGGTTTTAACCGGTTAATTTCCACTATCAAAACCAAAATTCATGAAAAACCGGTTTCCCGCATAAACCGGTAAAAACCGGTAAAGTGCAAACCTTAACCTAAATCGATTTCGGTTTGGGGTCTATGACAGTAACCGGTTAAGAATTTCAACCGGTTTCAGAGCCCTGGTTACCTACCTACACATCCTTTAAATAATCGATGGGTGTAATTTAGATTGGCACCTCCCGCCACGTAGATGACCACCTATTAAACGTTTATATACCGTTTATCTATATAAAAAATACGCAATAGTATTATGTTCTTAGTTGTAAGTCTATTAATTTGATTATTTCACACTCAATTAGGAAAATGTGTTAAATTATTCGTCAAAAATAAGATGACTTTTGGAACGAGACGAAATTAAATTAAAAAAGGCAAAGAGCGAGTCGGACTCGCGCACTGAGGGTTACGTAGGTACCTTGGTACGAAACGACGGCACGGTTGGCGCAGTGGTTAAAGCGATTGACTGCTGCGCTGCGTGTCGCGGGTTCGATTCCCGCACGAAACAAATATTTGTATGACCTACAAGTAGATGTTCCGGGTCTGGTTGTTTGTGTACGTGAATTTAAATGTTTGTAAACGCACCCACAATACAGGAGAAATTCCTAGTGTGGGGCAACGTTTAAAAAAAAAAAAAAAGAAAGATATTTTTCCATTTTAATTTCCTGCGACCGCAAAACTAAGTTATTTTGTATTTATAAGGGGTTTTTGCTGATTACTAAAAACTGTGCTAATGAGAGGAATCGTTTTAAATACTAGATTAACTTATTTCAGGTGTTCAGCTTTGTAAACTTCGGAAATAAGGGAGTGGGAATATTTTTACGGACCATGAATAAAAAGAAAAAAAAAAGAAAAGAAGCCCTTTGAAATGATACCCCACTTGACCACTTTACTTACGTATCCAACTTTAAAATTCATTTTTTTTTCTTTTTCAGCTCCCATTTCAATAGAAATAATATTTTTTGTCCGATATTTTCACTTGCTCTTTTATGTAACTGGACAAGCATTGTTTATAACTTCTCCAAACAAGCCAAGTAAGCAAGATATAGCTTTAGGAGCTAGTTACTAAAACAAGAAGCTGTGACAGAACAACGAAGTCGCACCATAAGGATTCCTTTTTACAAGCTTTTATTTAGCTTGCACTGTTCGTATGTATGTATGTAAGTTGTCCGTTCAAAATTTGCAAACCATTTTTTACCATTTTTTTACCACGTGTTTACATCTTTTAGGAACCCTAAAAGATACACGTGAATATGACACGTGACAACTATAAATTTAGTGTGAAAATAATTGATTAACCTTTTGTAAACCACTTAAATATTTGTGACGCATTTGTAATAAATAACATGATAAGGCGAAAACACTTGGAGATTAACATTCGGCAACTCCATGCAAAAACTAAATCCTATAGGTATCTAAAGTCATACCTAGGTACCTACCTATTTTTAGGAGATGCATAGGTGCAGTCAATAGCATTATAAAATTTACACTTAGCTAGATTCAAAAGCGATGTTCTCCTAGAGTATTGATAGAAATAGAAATATTGTTACGAATTAGTAGTATTTTCGAAACCAATATTATTAGATTTGAATTAGGTCTTTTCCCAAACGTTGGAACGAGAAAATCGCGTTTAAATTTTGCGTAAGTGTAGGCATATTTTTGCTCATGACTACCTATACTTAATTTAACAATTTAATTTAATTGGCTTTTTTATTTTACCTACTGTAATAGTGTTAGGTTCAGTGGGATAGCCACCGCATCAGTCGTATTAATGATACGGGCCAACGGAGCCTATAGGAAAGCAATTTCTAAAATGTTATCCACAACCATAAATGTTTCGATGGGAGGGAGTGGTCCGTAATCCACCACGCGGGCCCAGTGCGGGTTGGTTAGATGTCACATGGTTTCTAATTTTTGGTTCTAGGACATGCCGGTTTCTACACGATGTTTCCCGCCCGTTGCAGCAGTCAGCGGCATGTCTGAGATTTTTAAAAATATTAAATCAGTTTCCACACGCGATCAGTTAACTGTTTCATTGCGCACTAGAGATCTGCACGAGCGTCTCACGCCAGACAAGCATTAATTAATGGGATTTGACGTGATGATTGTTAATAGCTTCACCGAGACAGCGAGCACTAAAATACTAAACGTCAAGTATTTGGTTTTTTAGACATTTTGGGTAGCACTGAATACTACATCCCAAGTATCAGCGGAGAAAAGGAGAGCAGTGTCGTCCGTACATGAGATGAATTCGCCTCAGGGTAGATGGAGGTTAGTGAGGTCGAACGAATAATAGAGTCGGTCCGAAAATACTACCCTGTGGTATCCCATAGTCGACTATCGATCGCTATTCGTGTGTTGCCTTACTCGGATACATTGTTTTTGCCCAGTGAGATAGCTCTTAAAAAGATTCAGTTGCGTGCTTCAGATACCTAATCCATCTAGTTTGTCTATAATTATAGAAACAGAAACAGTATCAAAAGCTTTGCTTAAGGCATTTCCTGCTTATATATAGTTTGGTGGATAAATATTTAAGATATGCACTGCTCCTTCAGTAGATCTGCCCTTCCTAGAGCCAAACCGTTTATTTGAAAGCAAGTTATTCTTTTCTAGGTAATTTACTAGCCTTGTATTGATAGATTTTTCCAGGATCTTTAACAATGCAGGTAGGGTTGATATTGGTTTATACCTACATAGTTAAATCAATATTATTGTTACCTAATACCTATATTCTTTTTTAACCCTTTTGCCTTGTTGGTCTAGTGGTCACGCTACTGCTGAGAGTCAGATTCTAGGGTTTTCCCGCAGGAACTTCTTAGCAGTAGCCCGGAATCTGGAGTTGTGCTCTGTTGATGGCAATAAGCTCGCTTCCTATTTCCCAGGAATATTTTATTATAATAAATATGTGCACACCTGTAAAAGTATTATTATGGTTTAAAGAGCTTTTTTTGTATGTATCAATTAATTTTTTCTAACTGAACAGACAGCTGTGCGGCTGGGGAGTTTGTTGCGCCACTTCTTCATCCCAGCTATAGCACCAGGGTGTGGTGAAGGGCGGGTGTTTTGGGGGACTGTCTCATGTTATGATGTTCGAAAAGTGCTGTGCTTTTAATTTTGATTTCATGGATTACCTATATTCAAGCAAATGACTTTCTTTAATGTTGAAATTATGTTATTATTTTTGTATGCATAATAACTCTTTTAATTCTGTTATTTTTGGTATTGTTGGACATTCCAATCACGTAATGCAATGTTGTTGCTCTTGCGTAAGATGGGTAGTAGGAAAATGAATACAAGTTTTTTTGGTATTAATTCTTTACTCTTAAAAAGTCTTATCACTCGCTTTATTAAATTTAACTTAAACGAAGTACCTACCTATTATACTTAACTATTTACAATGGTAAATGTCAATGTACAAAAATAATAGAAAAATGCACGTTAGCTGGGTGGGTTCATACATCTGTGTATAATTGCATAGCATATTATATGTGTGAGTACTATGTACAGTCACGAGCATAAGTATGTATACACTTGGCTTTATTCAAAGGCGATTTTCGCCTTTATTTTTGAATAAAATTTTATATTATTAGGAACATAGTATTTTCGAACCCATAGGTTTATGTACAGTGTCGTATTTCAACGTTGCATTTGTTATTTTGTGAAAAAATCTCAATTGAAAGTGGCCAAGTGTTGACATATTGGTGCTCGTGACTGTACATAGTACGTCTTTCATTGACTTGAATGTGCCCTGGCGGCTGAGTGTGTGTCATGCTCAATCTAGTCTCGTTGATGGTAGCGCATGTGTTGGATAATTTGTCTCCCTTCAACAAGGTTGAGCTGAATGATGCTAATGCCATGCCATGCGGCATGTTCGAGAACGGGCGCCGTCAGGAGGGACTGGTTATCTCGTAGCTGGCGCGGCTCGTAATAATTTAATTGTTTTGACGTGAATACGTC
Organism: Oligia fasciuncula; assembly: GCA_963082905.1. NCBI lineage: Eukaryota > Metazoa > Arthropoda > Insecta > Lepidoptera > Noctuidae > Oligia > Oligia fasciuncula. Next base: position 9,978,520 of record OY720409.1, read on the forward strand.
TTTGAAATTGCTTTAATAGTGGGAGGCAAGTCAAAAAAACCAATGATAACAAAACCGGGGATACAGTTTGGTGTTGCAGCTTCATATCTATCATCTCCATCCTAAATTCAATTACACCATTGTATAGCTAAAGGATCAAATAATTAATTACGCCAAGTGAGGACTGTGTCGCATCGCGCGCGGTGGAAGGGGAAGTGCCGTGTTCGTTAACTGTTTGTCCGTACAAAAACATGCACACCCGCGCCGCGCCGCCGCGCTGTCTTGCGCTCATTGATAATAGTACCTAGGTACCTAACCGTTCGGCGCGGAGATAGGATAACCTACTTAGTGTCGCTCGGTGTCCAACTTTTAACCTTGTTTAAATATTTTTGGGACAAAATATAACATGGGGTAAAAATTATTGGAATCGATTCAGTTACTTATTCTGAACAAACTGTATTCAGGTTTCGCTTATACTAAAAATAACGTTGTATAATGTCGGCCTAATCCCAAAAATGCCAAATCGAAATACAGAGATCGAATACGGCTGGAAAGGGCTTCTCAAGAGCAATTGAATGGTACCAATAAAAAACCATATTATGACCGAGTCAAGCAGTGCCGGGAACGTAAAAGAATGAATGCGGCCGAGCGGATCAAGCCCGTTACGTAAACGTATTCACGTACAACACACGGCCGTGTCCATGACACAGCCACATCCCATTTTTTTATTCTTTTTGTTACGGACACTTTTAACGTTCTGCATCGTTCTCACGTGTATAATTTAAAAAAGAATGAATTAACCGATATTTTGTAACCATACTTTAATTTAAAAGAGTGACCATGGAGTTTCTTGCCTGTTCTTTTTCAGAGTTACCTATTTAACGCTTTGGAATGGGTAACTAGCATTATCTTTCTGAATGATCAACTCCTTGACAATTAAAAAGTGCCTGTAATTGGGTTATTTTAAATGTATAGGTACTTTGAATTTGTGTTTATTGCTAGCCACCCATAATGTGCGCGTGGTGGCCGTGGATCGCAGTAGATGATCGCGCCTCCATTGCCATGCAAAACGAAACCATGCCCGTGTGCTGCAATGGAACTGCGGCTTTATACTGCACGATCAGACAAGATTTTGCAAATAGAGTTCTTCAGAGGAGTCTTCAGAAGATTATTTTAGTGTAGCATTTAAAAATTAGCTGACTCGGCGAAGTTCGTAGATACCACCTCAGATTTTTTTTTTTGTTCATGTTTAAATAATTATTCTGCTATTCGGGGCAAAGAAAAATGCAACAAATCAAAGATTATAATAATCGGTGCAGCCGTACTTGAGTTTCATGTGGTGTAACTAACCTGACTTTATTTTATAAAAATAGATATAGAATATAGATAAACATTAATAACTTAGCAATAAACTTAACAAATATACTACCCACTAACCTCACTACATTTTCCACATATTTGACAAAGACAATGAAATACAAGAAGATAATTCAAAACAATTCCACCTTTCCCGGTAATAAATAAAATCGATAATAATTAGGACAGAATGCCTTAGGTAGGTATCTAGACGTGGAAATCGCATTCAAAGCGTTTCGTATTTCTTAACGACATATAAGCTTTTCGGTGGCTTAATATGTCACTCCAATATTTACATGTTCAACTTATCCATCATTTATCGATGATAAAATGTCTCTTTGTTTAGGCCCACTAACGTCCTGTCTACATTATTTCTTCTAAAGTGATTTCGTGTCCTGATACTGGTTTCAACAAGAAGTCGAATCTCAGCTGCAGGTTGCTGTCATCAGCCGTCACTCTGTACCTCCTCAGGAAATGGACTAGAGTTACTTTCATTGATATCATGGCGTAGGTTTTACCTGTAAAGAGATTTCAATGTATACACACATGTCAGGTTAAATCAGCAAGATTCGATACAGCCGGGCGGCAAAATCGAATAGATATTATGTATCTTTATGTTAAATTCGGGAAAAAGCCGCTCCGCTTAGCTTGAATTGTGCCGAGTCGACCCGAACATGATAAAGTGATTCTCGATGCCGAACTGAGTTTGCCGATGTCACGAGCTGAATGAAATCCGAATTTGTGTAGGTACTAATTGCTTCGGGTCGGTTTTGTTGTTTAATAAATAAATACTGCCGAATTGAATGTGCAGATTCGAACACGTGTACCACCCCAGGTTAGGTTCCAAGACTATCGTCAGTCAGTAGACACTGGTAGACACACTGACCAGTATTTTACGCGAACTTGTTTAATAGAGGTCAGTGGGTAGACACCATAGAAAAAAAAAAAAAACTATATCTATGGTTGACACAGTTGAATGAAAATATCCATTCGTACCTACTGCTATGAGCATAGACTTCTATTATAAGCTAGAGAGCTACGAGATAAACTATTGCTAGTTGATTAGGTACTGTTACTTTTACATAATATAATCTAAAACTTTTAACTTTTTCATTTCTCTTTTTGTTTTTATTATTTTTATGAATAGGTACTATGACTACCATACTAGGGTTTAGGCTAATTTTATTAGTGATAAACAATTTTTCATTCTTTCTGTCATCCTGATGAATTCCTTTCAGTGTATAAACTATAAACATACCTACTATAAAGTATAGAGAATATTTTCTATTGACACAACATTATTCCGTACTTACACCATTGTTCAGCATTTCATGTAATACCTGTTGCGGATATAATTATTTTACATAGAAGCCGATTTTCGAGCAATAATAATTGACATACCTAACTGAAAAGCTTTCTGCTGACTTTTTTCCTGACTACGTAAATAACAAATAAATTAATAAACTCACCTAAACAGGATCGTTTGCCCAGACTGAAGCCGACGAAGGCGCCAGGGTTGGCAGGCATCCCTGGATCCAGCCATCTCTCTGGTTTGAACTGTTCCACGTCTTTGCCCCATACAGGTTGCCGATGGGCTCCGAAGAGCAGAATCACGCATTGACTGCCTGCGCGCATCGTGAAGTTTTCTAGAGAGAGTAAAATCGCGTTTAAGTCAAATACTAGCCACCCGCTCCTGCTTCTTTATTATATGTAAGTTTAATATTATGAATTATACAGATATCCTTCCAGGAATAAATTCTCTAAATTATGGTGAAAACTGCATCAAAATCCGTTACATAGTTACGGAAAACCAACGCGGTCTCACAGACTAGAAAATCATTACCACCCGCCAGACAGTACACGGGAGTATCTACATTTTGAATCGGCTCCTTTAAATCTATCTATTGAAATGCTGTTGGCAAAATCACTTCAGAACAGCTGTAGCGGTTTCGCACCACTGCTCGTTTTTAACCTTTGCTTTTCACGAAATCACGTTTTTTAACTCTGGTATTTATATAAAAAACACCAGACGACTAACATAATTAAAAAAAATCATTAATTGAATATTCTATTGGATTAGGTAATATATTTTTGTAATTTATTAATGCTGAGCAAAACATAGACTGCAGTCGTAAAACAGAATTAATTTACCTCATTTGCACAAGACACAAAACATTTAGCTACCTCCTTACCTACTTTTTAAATGGTTTTACAATTAATCAGAAGTTTCACCAACAACATAGGGGCTTACTTAGCGTAACGTCTTTGTCAACGTATCTCAGGGTAACGGGTCCTGTGGTGAAGATTCGCAGACTCTCTTTAATCACCGCCTCGGTGTAGACGAGCTTCTGTAGGTCTTCCTTCTCAACATCTCTGTCTGTAGCGAAGACTTCTTTGATTCTGAAAGTAGAACATTCATTACTTTCGTTTCCTCATGCGTCTTTGACAGAGTATCGGTCATAGCGGCCAATGTCAACAGAGACTAGCCGACTATGCAGAGGCATTAAGCTTAGATAAAGAAAATTATAGACGGCGGGTAGCTCCATTTCATTTCCACAAGAAAAGGATAAAGTATTGAGTTATTATAAGTAACAGAAAAGGATAAAGCTATACTATTTCGTCTCTCAGTGCGTGCCAGTTTTTTCAAGGCAGCTACATAAGTTGCCAATGTTAGTTAAGTTAGTTTTTTGTCTCATGTGTGGCCACGCTACCCGATGCTCTATATCTTTCTTACTCTAAGGCATTAAGGCACCGCCTAACAGCGGCCCACGACTATGCTATGCACGTGCAGGTACAGTCTCAGCACTAATATGTCAACACTTGGCAACTTTTAATGTAGATTTTTTCGTGAAATAACGAATGCAACGTTGAAATACGATACTTTACAGAAACCTATGGGCTCGAAAATACTTTGTTCGTTATAACATAAAATTTCATTCAAAACTAAAGGAGAAAATCGTCTTTGAGTAAAGCCAAGTGTATACATACTTATGCTCGTGACTGTACAGGCAAATCCAAAATATGTTCGTCACATATTGAACTTACTCTTGATATATCTTGTCCTGCACTTCAGGATGTGTGCCCAACAGTATCATGATATAGCTCAGCAAGCTCGATGACGTATCAAAGCCGGTCACGATGGCAGTGTCCACCTCTTCTCTAATCTCTTTATCAGTCAACGCATTATCATCGGATAACTCCAGTAGAAGGTCCAGGAAAGGCTTGTATTTTGTACCTGTGATGAAGAAAAAAGTGAGTACTTGTGGAATAGTAAGGGATTCTTCTGCCGCTATACCGATAACAGATAGCCTAACCCCCTAACCCTAACCTTTTAAGGGTTCCGCTGACATAAAACTGCAATATTCTACATCGCAGAGCACAGTGTTAAAATTCTCTGATAAATATAGACCTCGCCGATGAAAATTTAAAAACATATGATGGTACGGAACCCTCGGTGCGCGAGTCCGACTCGCTTTTGTCCGGTTTTTTTTCTAAACGGATACGTAACCTAAAATCACGTTTCATTTCGAATCGGGTATTCGAATTTCAGAAAAAGAGATACGAGGAAACTTGTTACAAAAATTTGGGTTTCTAATAGTATCTAGGGATAGGTAGTGTGTAGTTAAGTCGTTTATGTAATTACTAACAAATTGGATTGTATTTTCTGTAAAATAAATGACTATTATTATTACAGGTAGGTTACCACTAATCTACATTGTCTTCACATGATCTGACCAAGATTATGTCTGGAGTCTGGACTTTACGACCCTTGAGTTTGTTTCGCCATTTCTTATTTATAATAATAATAATAAATTTATTTACTCAAACAGACAGATTGTAGTAGGTATGCATAGTTATAGTAAAGATCTTATATGATAATTATGTAGTCTACAATCGAGTGGGTATTTAGGGGTAGTAAGATAGGAAATGTCGACTTTTTCTGCTTATTTTTATAAATATGACGTGTAAGAGTGATTCCGATACTATTCTGTAAAAGACCACCGTGATAACTTAGGTGAAGTGCGTTTAAAGTGAGCTGACATTTCACCTGATGCTAGGGATTGACACTATTGACAGCTCACTTCACCTTTTTCACGGTGAGACTTTTACAGAATAGCATTACAGAATAAACAATTTCATTTCATTTCACTACCCGGTATGTATGGTCAATCAATACCAATCGATCTGTTTATTTCCCATGTATGAGATGGTACATTTTGTAGGTAACAGTGGCAGAAAGTACTTACCAGATGTATATACACCGTTACTTCTAGCCGTTTTCTTCCTTTGTATCACCTTAAATAGAAAACATTTTTGAATAACATAAAAAAACCTATTTGCACACTTTATTTGGTTTAAAATAAGTTTAAAAGACTACTCGAGAATCTTTAGGTCAGGCAAGGTAAATCAATGATTACAAAAAAAAAAACAGTGACAGATAAAATGTTGTACTAATTAATATCATATAAGATTTCATTACAGATGAAATAAGTAAGTATAAGTCTGGAACAAATGTCTTCATGTATTTTGTGTTGGGCGTTGATAGCCGCACCACAGTATTTTGTATTGGGCGTTGATAGCCGCACCACAGTATTTTGTGATGAGCGTTGATAGCCGCACCACAGTAAGTATTTTGTGTTGGGCGTTGATAGCCACGCCTCAGTATTTTGTGTTGGGCGTTGATAGCCGCATCACAGTAAGTATTTTGTGTTGGGCGTTGATAGCCGCGCCACAGTATTTTGTATTGGGCGTTGGTAGCCACGCCACAGTATTTTGTGTTGGGCGTTGATAGCCGCACCACAGTATTTTGTGTTGGGCGTTGAGAGCCACACCACAGTCTTTTGTGTTGGACGTTGATAGCCGCCCCACAGTATTTTAATTTTGCAGCTATCTTCGTGTCTTTGTTAAGTTATAAGTAGGTACCTAAATTGTTCCTAATAAAACTTTCATTAAAAAAGTTATTTACCTTATCAGACATATCATTGAGAATCTTCGCAAGTTCATCATGCCGTTTCTGAAGGCCACACAATTTAAATATTGTGTCACTTTGGAGCCAAAACTTCTGGAACCTCTGAGTAATAATATTCAAAATCTCGTCTACAGCATTCATGTATTTCTGGATGAAGTGCGAGTCCTCGAAACCAGTTATTCCAAAAGCAGTCACTAATGTCAGACAGAAAAAAAAAATGTTTTGTTGAATATTAATTAGATTCTTTAGCTTTATAAGTTCGGACCACGTAGGAGATGGCGGGCGAGCTAGATAGTTCCGTCAAAACTGGAAGGAGGAAGCGCGGGCTCGCGAAAGATGGAAGCAGTGGAGGGAGGTCTTTGCCCAGGAGTGGGACAGCGTAAGATGGTAAAAAAAAGTTCGCTTTTTGGTTCAATTTGAGGCCATCGACATAATTACAACTAGTCCACATTTTATTCATCTAATATCAGTCAGGACCAAAATATGAGTTTGTTGAATCCCTCCTGGTCGAACTTCTGCCATATTGGTTAGAAGAATAATGATGCTTAAGGGGCTGGCTGGCACGCGCGCCTCAAAGAGATGTCAGCATCGAGGAGGGGCCCCATAGGGCCGAAGCCTGCCGGGTCAGCGGGATTGTCCGAAAGGGTTACCGCTGGCCCGGAATATAAAGGGCTAAGGAAGGAACACGGGTGGGTTTTAGTCAGTAAGAGTCTGACACTCCCTTCCGCTCCACCCAGAGCGGGAGGGGTCATTTGATGATTTCCCATCCGCAAAAAAAAAAAAAAAAAGGGGCTGGCTGGATTCCTTTTAATGTGTACCCTTCTGCTTAGTTCCCGGCGTTTTTTGATGGCATGTAGATAGAAGGTCAGGTAAAAGAGTTATCATACTTACAGCAAAATGTCTCCAATGCATTGCTCCTCAAATATTCAGTGTGATCAAAGGGCGCTTTGGCTACTTGGACTTTCAAATTTTCGACCAATTTTCTTGACTGGCTGTTGAAGACCTCCAAAAAGCTGAGCATCACTGGCAGGCTGAATGCAGGGGTCAGTAATTTGCGATGGCGTTTCCAAACTTCACCTGGTCATAATACTTATTAGAATTGTATATGTCTGCTTTGTGAACATTCGGTTTTAAGGCTCTATTAGATTCGTAAGAAGGATGGCAATTGTGGTACGTAGGGCAGGCAAAGGAAGTTAATAGATGAAGCACACTTGATATCAAAATCCCTTTTTAGGGTTCCGTAGTCAAAAAGGAACTCTAAAAGTTTCGCCATGTTCGTCTGTCCGTCCGCAGCTACTAGAAAGCTATAATTTGGTATGGATATACATATTAATCACGGCGACAAAGTGGTAAAATAAAATCTTGAAAAATCATTTTTTAGGGTACTTCCTGCCGGTCGATTCTGTAAAAATCTCACCGTGAAAACTTAAGTGAAGTGTGTTTGTTTCTGCTAGGAATTGACACTATTGACAGCTCACTCCACGCTCACTTCACCTAAGTTTTCACGGTGAGATTTTTACAGAATAGCACCGCAGTACACGTAAAGTGGGGATGTTTTTTTTTCTCGGCTACTCCATGGTGTGGGGTACCTTTGGATAGGTCTTTCAAAAATATTGCAGTTTGTAAAAACAACTTTTTGATTCAGGGATCCGTTTGTGAAATATTAAGCTTTAAAGTGCTTATTTTTGTTAGAGTCAAGTGTCCCCCCTTCCCTGCCAGCTAAATAGTTGTTTTTGGATATGTGTAAAAATTCACGGTGGTAGTATAATAATAATAATAATATTCCACAACTATCACACAACGCCGTCTAGTCTCAAGCTAAGCAGAGCTTGTGTTATGAGTACTAGACAACTGATAAACATACTTATATATTTCTAAATACATACATATATAGATAAATTACACCCAGACACAGAACAAATGATCATGCTCATCACACAAACATTTGTCCTGGGTGGGAATCGAACCCACGACCTCCGGCATAGCAGTCATAGTCACTGACCACTAGACCAACAGGCCAGTCAGTATATAAATATACAGGGTGTATTTTTCAAAGTGGGCGTGGATGGCCAAACCCGAAACTATGAGGAATAGCGAAAAGTACTCAAAGGAATCGCGGGCTCTATTTTGATGAAAACTGCAAATTTTCCTTAAGTTTGCCGAACCGAAACTTAAGGAAAATGTCTTTTATGGATCGAATTCTGGGAAGTAATAATGAATACTTTAAAATAAGATGGAGTTTATTAAAATCTAACATTTTCCTTAAGTTTGCCGAACCGAAATTTAAGGAAAATATTGGATTTTAATAAACTGCTTCTTATTTTAAAGTATTCATTATTACTTCCCAGAATTCGATCCTTATCAGCGACACTATCGAATGGTGTAATAATACAGTGTGTTTTCTTTTCAAAATCAACGGATTCGATTCCTGGCTAGAAATATTGATTTTTCAAAAATCCAATTGTTCAGTTTTAGTTTTCATCAAAATCGAGCCCGCGACTCCTTTGAGTACCTACTTTTCGCTATTCCTCATAGTTTCGGATTTGGCCATCCAAGCCCGCTTGGAAAATTCACCCTGTATAACAAAGTTAAAAGGAAAACTATCACAGCTAAGTAGACTTTATAAGTTTACGGGTAATAGGCGACCAACCACGTATCTATGCGACCAACTTACATTTGCAGTTGCAATGTATGGGAGAACATGCTTTTCAACTACAATGTTAAGTTTGTTCTTGGGATAAATTAATTCCAACTACGGAACCCTTCATTGTGCCTGGTCCTACACGCACTTGGCCGGTTTTTGTCTACGGTTTTTTGGGGCATAGTGTGATGAAGACTGAAGTAAACTTTTATTAATAAAGAAACATTCCTACAGATAAGAATGTACGGTATCCCAGGTAGTTGTACCTACTACTGAACTATCCTCATCATCATTTGTTTTACTAACCTGAAGATGTGATGAGTCCTTCTCCCAGCCAAGACTTGGCATAATCGTACGCAAAATGTTTTTGTAGACAAGCATTCGCAGCTGTTAGAGCGTCCTCCGGATCTGTTATCACTAAGACAAAAAGATAAGGTGTTAAAGACTTCAAATAATATCTATACTTATAATAAATCTGTAGAAGTGAAAATTCTGTACATTGAAAATATAAAAAAAAAAAAAATGGCATATGACTAGACCGACCGAAAGTATACCTATACAATAAAAAAAAATTGCGGTTCGATCCCTAGACCCGATTACTGTACCAACCGCAAATAATACCTAAGTCTGTCGTAGGTTACTTCACGCTATGACCCTTAAGGAGCCGAGCAAAAAGAAAAAAAGTCTGAATAAACGCTAAGCGAATACGAAGTGTTGCGACGGGGTGGTGGGGGTACAAGAAATTTCACGCTGACGAAGTCGCGGGCAGAAGCTAGTACTTAATAAAAAAAGGACAGAAGATATTTTAGTTTAGTCCTGTCAAATTAATCAGCGCCTGACACTCCATACAGTTTATACGTGATGATTTTAAGCTTTCCTACTAAAATTACCATTACTGACTCGTAGTCACACCAGATTGTGACACACACACACACACGTCAATTTACGTCAGGCGCTGATTAATTTGACAGGACTTAACTAAAATGTATGTTCTGTCCTTTTCTTAATGAAACAGAAAAAAAAGATGCACTGAACTTAAGGGGCCCCGGCGGAGCATGCGTAGTTCCATACAAACGTAATTCCAAAATAATTTGTAAATCAAACATATTCTTAATGTAGTGTGTATTTATTCCGATTGGATTACAGAATATCTAGGTTCCTAAATATATATTTATAATGGACACTGATTTAAAGACGAGTTATGAGAAAAATAAGTTTTCTATAGAAATTTTAAATTCCACATAATTATCTCGTCTCTAAATCAGAGTCCTTTCAAAATATATATTTGGGAACTTAGATATTCTGTAATCCAATCGGAATAAATACATATGTTTGAATTACAAATTATTTTGGTATTACGTTTGTATGAAATAAGAATTAGCATGCGTAGTTCGAATTATTCCGATTTGTCACCCCGCTTTGTCCCCTTAGGGGGACACTTAAATTTAGTTCAGTTTGTGAACAACAGAATCGGCACCAATATCTCTATTAAGTATTAATTTATAAGCTGAAGAGTTTGTTTGAACGCGCTAATCTCTGGAACTACCAGACGGATTTGAAAAATTCTTTTTGCTTTTATAACTCAATTATTGATTACGGTTATAAGGTATAACATCTTGCTGGGACTCTTAGGAGCCGAGCAAAAAGGAAAAAAGTCAGGAAGAACGCTAAGCCAAAACGAAGTAATAGCGCGGGCAGGCGATGCGATGCGACGGGGTGGGTCGGTAAAAACCAGAAACTTCACGCGAAGGAAGTCACGGGCAGAAGCTAGTTACAAATAGCAAGAAAATGGCGTATATTGACACACCAACAAATAAAAACGAAATTACGTGAAAGAATATGCGTGCCAGAATGGCCTCAGCATTTTAGGTGACAACGCTTATATACACTGATTTTCAGCTGCAATTCATACATAGGTGCCCCGTCCATACTCTCATAGTTTACGTGACATAATTATTTAGTAATGCGTATAATGTGTGACTCCGGTTAGGCACCTATTTTAAAACCGAAGTTAATTAAAATTTTATTGCTATATAAAATTTAATTAATTATGTCAATCCTATTATAATTCGACATCCATGTCTTGTTTGTGACTTTATAGCTGGCGTTTTTATTATAGTTGGGTTTTAGTTATTATTATACTATTTTATGTATTGAAGCAAATGGAATTTAATTGGTAAGTAGACTAAATACAATTTTAGATGAGTTTTTAGTTTTATTCAAAAGTCACAGTGAATCATAATTGTTTTATTTTTATTTGGGTTTTACGCATGCATAATAAATTATAGATAGCCAATATATGTACTTATATTCAAAAAGTACTCCTTATCACGTATCTTTTTTTTATTCTTTCGCTATAAACCGCCGAATTGGATTTTATGTGGCCTAATCCGTGGAGCAACATGACATTTCCAACGAAACACCGTTTTTCCAACGAGAAGTTTAAGAGTTAGTAGTGAACAGATGAACAATGAACATACATACACTATACATAGCCGTGTAAAATCATAACCCTTCTTTGGCTTCGCCATAGTCAGGTAAATACTACGGCTACTTCGGACATAAACGGATTGAATGCAGTGTGCAAACGCTCTATGCGTCTAGCTATAACCTCAGCCTATTGCAGTCTACTGCTGGTACTGCACATAAGTAGGTCTCTCCCAAGCTGTTGGTGCTAATACATGCGTCATGTTCGTGAACGGGTGCCGTCAGTAGGGACTGGTCATCTCTTTGCTGCCATGGCTTATTTTAATTTAATTTAATATTTGAATTGTTTTTTTTTCGTCTTTTCATTACGGACGCTTTTAACGTTCTGCATCGTTCTCACATGCATAATTTTTAACATGAATGATGTAAACAAGACTTTGTAATGCATATTATTTTGATTTAAAAGAGTGTCCATGGAGTTTCTTGCCCGTTCTTCTCCATAGGTACCTACGCTTTGGAATGGGCAACTAGCTTCATCTTTCTGACTGACCGACCCCTTGACAATTCAAAAGTGCCTGTAATTGGTTTAATTGAAATAAATGCATCGTGTTTGAGTTTGAGCTGCCCCACAACACCCTGTTCTCCACCTTCCGCATCCAATCTGTCCCAGCCACATTTTTGAAGCTGGTGGGCATCCCGCACTACGCTTGTCGATACGCGGTCTCCACTCCAGGGGGTCTACTCTGGAAGTCCGAGGATACGGGCCCGTCCGAAAGTAGGTGATCCCACAAAAAAATTCAAAGTAAATTTTTCGTACGCGCACTCATCGGGCGTAGAGACAACAGTCAAAACTTGTTGTACTTAATTTATTTTTAGTTTTGTGACCGAACTAATTTTATGTCCGTAAGGGATATGGAGAAAGAAAAGCTCGTTACTACCATAATACGGCCGAAACTCTATGGACATCGTGCTTACGGAGTAGACCCCCTTTCTACGGTCTAACTAGCACGAGTTTACCTAATCATCCTTCGCCATATTATAAAATCCTACTATATTATAAAAGCGAAAGTTTGTGAGGAAGGATGGATGGATAGATGGACGGACGGATGCATGTTTGTTACTCTTTCACGCAAAAACTACTGCACAGATGTGAATTAAATTTGGCACACGGATAGTTTTTATACAGGATTAACACATAGGTACTTTTTATCCCGATATTCCCACGGGATCGAAACATGCGCGGGTGAAACCGTGGGGCGAAGCTAGTGATAAATAAGGGTTTATCTGTAACTTACTGTAGTAAATCCTGTGGCCAAATATCAAGGTGACGATTCCGCCGTGTTTCATAGCTTCGACGGCAATATTCTTTGCAGTGCGCCATAAAGCTGCCAAAGAAGAAATAAGTAGTATAAAAATAAGTTTGTATGATTTTATCTATTAAGTAAAAAAAAAACAAGTTGAAAACAAAATAACCAACAGAAGTTAAAACAAAACACAGAATGCTTTGCCATCATGATGGCAAAGTATTCTGTTTGTGTTTTGTTTTAACTATGTCAGTGAGTGCACTCACTGACATAATTATATTATATCGGTTAAACATTAAAACCGAGTACATCCCGAGGACTGCTGAACACATCCGAAGCGTCTTATAAACAAAACACGCGCGGTGTCGTTTACGGTAACAGTGGCGGGAAACCCCATCGGGAACGCCGCTTGTTATAAATAAGTTTGTATGATTTTATAACGAGGCCTTTGCCCTGGAGTGGGACAACATAGGCTAAAAATAATAAATAATGATTAGGGATTCTTTAAAATTATTCACACACTGACAGGACAGACAACGCACGATCTAGAAGCACGAATTTTGCACAAGAGTTGCGAAGACGAGTGCGAATAAGTTAAAGTTAAGTTACGGACATAAAGTAAAAATAAGTTAAAACAGTTAACTTATCTACTGTTCTCTTACTAATTATATTAACTTGTATGTACTTTCTTTTTATCGACTATTTCTTTAACTATTTATGTGGAGGCTTGTTTTAAAATAGGTATTACATTTTTTTTCATTGGTTGGCTAGTCTGTAAGCCTTCTTTAAAATAAAATAAGTACTTAAATGATAAATAGTTTGTTTAATAAAATTGTAGAGGTACCTAAGAGAAGGAGGTAAGTACATAAATACTATTATTTTCAAACAACATATTTACATGATATAGCTAACAGCAGCATGAGCAGTGGTGGCTCAGTGGTAATGGCCCCCAACTTACAAGTTGTTGTGGGTTCGAACCAGTCAGGCGTGTTACTTTGTATAATTTATTTCATTACCACTGCTCTCAAAACGTTGAATGATAAATAACATCGTGAGAAAACTGGCACACACACACACACACACACGCCGTAACACATTATCGATCTCTAATTTGAATAATTTCGAAGAATATTGCTAATCCATTGCTTCCTAAGATCGAAAAATTTGTCTGCTCAACGACGTAAATAACGCAATGAATGTTTTTAAACTGTCAAAATGAAACCCCCTTGCTACTGATAGTGTGTTACGCAACAACCCCGCCGTATGTCCTAGAACCAAAAGTTCGAAGACATGAAAAGCCTTGTACGCACGACACGAACGAACAAAAACATGGTGAACATGAACATCGAACACTTTGTTCGCACGTGCGTAGGTACCGCTAACGAATATAACACTGTCTTCGTGAAAAATGTTCGTGGCGATCCAATATGTTCGTGTTCAGCATATTTATTCGTTAGTGACATCTACCAACCCGCATTGGGCTCGCGTGGTGGATTACGGTCCACTCACTACCTCTCAAAATGAGAGGAGGGCATGGAAAAATTAGTTATTACATACTATTTAAGTTAAACTAAGTTTCAATAGAATCTATACTTTTAAGTTTTAATGGTAAGGAAATTGATTATGATAAAATAGGTTCCCCACCTCATCATCTACCTAGCCGTTTCCCGACTATGTTGGGGTCGGCTTCCAGTCTAACCGGATGCAGCTGAATACCAGAATTTTACATGGAGCGACTGCCTATCTGATCTCCACAACCCACTTACTGGGTAATACGATAGGTACCCCTTGGTAAGACTGGTTGTCAGACTTTCGGGCTTCTGACTACCCGTAACGACTGTCAAAGATCCACGAATGACAGCCGGGACCAACGGCTTAACGTGCTTTCCGAGGCACGGAGGGGTCTCGGCATGTAAAGATGGTCACTCATCCACAGAACAACCGCGGCAAGCGTAGCTTAACCTGATCGATCAACCTGTGCGGCTGTTACTATTTAGTCACGGGCCCCTCAAAATAGGTACTCACCTATCTACATACTCGTACCTACATTATTTCCCTATTCATCAGTTTCCGTGTAAGTACCTACCGGTACGTAAAAAGTTTAAACCGGTACCCATACGTAATGCTGCCAGCCTTTTGGGCACTTATGACATTGACAGCGATGCGGACGAATTTTTTGATGCCCAATGAACTCCTGTCTTTTTCTTTCCCTTTTTTTATATACTTGTAATAATAGCCTCCCCGACCGTTTTCGGTCACGGTGGCCAATCTCAATGGAGATTAGCCAGGTACGCAGGAGATATTATAGTGCACAAGTGTGTGCGCAAACACAGGTGCACTCTGTTCCTTTACTCTCATAGTCCGATGGGACGGCAATCCGACACGACCGGGGAGAGATCAGGCGCAGGACCAACGGCTTTACGTGCTTTCCGAGGCACGGGGGTATTAAACCGCCAACTTCCAAACTTCGGACTGTTACTAAGAAATTCCTAATGGAAAACCCAATAACACTTTGTCCGACCCGGGAATCGAACCCAGGACCCCACGCTCAGCAGTCGCACTTGCAACCACGAGACCAACGGGGCAGTTATATATACCTACTATATAATATGTATATTTTAGAGTTAAATTGTAAAATAGTTAATTATATATAAATACTTGAAAAATACGTTAATACTTCACTTAAATGAATTGTGAATAAACCAGTAACGTAAACAAAACTATTAAAATAAAAAAATATCGTCGTATTTTTTTCCGGAGATTTCGTTTTCATACTTGTTAATTTGCTAAAGCTCACAGTTAGATTCTGAATCAAAACAATTGTTTAGTCATTGAATCAGCCATTCAACGTGGCAACGCTGCCAGCCTTTTGGATTTTTTCAGAAGTACCTATAGGACCATTTCGCCAGTTATATTTAAGTTTCATTCAATAGGAAGCGAACTGTCATCACAAAAAAAATGCCGGGCATAAATCCGGAATCCGGTTTGCAACTAGGAGTTCCGTTATGGAAAAAATCAACAACACTGCCTTGTGCCTGACCAATCGAATCCTGAACCGAATGCTCAGCAGTCCTATTTGCGACCACAAGACCAACGGAATTCCGAGATTCCGAATTCTTTTAGAAAATTAGAACCATCGTTGTCTTCCTGCCCTTGTCTCATGTTCCTTGGGGACGCAACACATCGTTTCTCTTCCATTCTCCCCTGTCCGCCGTCACTCCATCATTCACTCCCTTTCTTTCATATCATCTCTCACAAAACCCTTCCATCTTTAAAAAAAAAATTTTTTAATACCTAGGAAGATGAAAACAGAAAAACAAAATAAAAAACAAAAAAAAAACTTAACCCACAAAAACACTTAACTTGAAAACTTTACCACAAAAAAAAAGAATACTTACATAAACCATCACCGATCAGCAAATGAAAATGCCCCACAATGGGCAGCAATCCCGGGTACATTGGGGGTAGCTTGTGTTGACCCCCTTTCACATACACCATCCATGCCCAAATTGTGCAGAGGCACGTTAGAACACTGAATAAAATAACACCGATCATCCTGAAGATCTCTGAATGAATGTAACGTGTTGACTAAGACGCGAAGTGGACCTTTAATTATATATATATGGAAACAGCACAACCTGCGGCAAAATTCTTTGAGTGAGGCAATAATAAAATTAGCGGTTTGTCTGTCCAGACGCGTTAGGTAGGTACCTAAGTGACACCAGTCGGTATGGTATATCAACACTATTTTACAAAAAACCTTTCTATTTAGGGTTTCGTACCAAAATGGTAAAACGGAGCCCTCATGGTGTCAGTCTGTCTGTCTGTCACAGCTGGATATCTCAAGAACTACTAATGCTATCAACTTGCCCAACTATTTATTTATCTATTTATTTTTTTGCAAATAAGAAAGAAATAAAAATATAATTATGTATATTTTTTGCAACAGGGACTGAAAAATTCGAAGTGGGGTTTGACTTTTGATGAAAAATTGAAAAAAAATACCGTTCCCTCCCCTTATCTCCGAAGTTTGCAAAGAGAAAAATCTGAAATAATTCTATGTGATAGAGGTTTATGTACAGATTACTCGTACAGGAAAAATAAAACAAAGTCTATAAATAGCACATTTTTTCAAAAATCATCAACAAAAGTTACAAATCAAATCAAATCATTTTTATTTGCATTAAAACATGGTATTACAGATGTTACATTAAGATTAGTGCTTACATATTTTGCTATACATACATAGCATGCAAACTTGTCGGTATGCGTTACATCACTTAGTATCTATTGTTGGAGCATATTTAGTCTCTATAAATACTTTGTGAATTTAGCCATTTATATAATTTGTGCTTAAATGCTGTAGAAGTCAACGTTTTTAAGTTGCTTGGTATATTATTATAAATACGTACACATTGCTAAGCAGTTCTTATTGTATTTTGTAGATCTAGGAATGTCTCTTGGATACACATCATTTGCAGTTCTAAATAAATCTTTGTTGTTTGCTACGAACATACATGTTTCATAAATGTAAAGTGAGGGTAGAGGTAACAAACCAAGGTTTTTAAATATTGGTTGACATGATTGATCAGGTTGCATGTCATACATTGCTCTTATGCATTTTTTTTTGTGCTACAAATGCTTTGTGTTGATCTGTGCCGTTTCCCCACATTACAAGTCCATAACGTAGTATTGATTGTACATGGGCATGATACGTCATTATAGCTGTTTTTAAATTGGTAATGTATGTTACTTGTCTTAACGCGTACACAAATTTATTTAACCTTTTGGATACACTTTCTGTCTTTAATTTCCAATTTAAGTCTTCGTCTATGATTATTCCTAGGAATTTTGTATGTGTTACAGCCTTTATTTTTGGTATGTCAAGATTAATATTATGTCTTTTATTATTAGATTTATTAAATTGAATGAATACGGATTTGTCAAGATTTATTTTAAGTTCATTTATATATAACCAATTAATTAATTTGTCTATTGTGTTGTTTATGTCATTTTCGTGGTCTTTAACTGTATATATTTTTTTATCTGTTGTTACTATTATTGAAATATCGTCAGCAAATAGTGTACATTTATGGTTGATCACTTCTACAATGTCATTAATGTACAATAGGAATAAAATCGGTCCCAGTACGCTTCCTTGTGGAACGCCGCGTATGCATTGTTTATATTCAGACTTGTACGTTCTGAGTACCTTTTTTCCATCGATTTTCGATATCACAGTACATTGCTGTCTGTTGCTGAGATATGACGATATCCATTGATATGCATTCCCTCTTATCCCATTCCTTTCTATCTTTTGTAGTAATATGTCATGTGAAACAAGGTCGAAGGCATTAGACAGGTCAAAGAATAGCCCGGTGGTCAGGTGATTACTATTGATTTTAGTTAATATTGAATCTACGGTATCGTAGATAGCGTATTTATGTTTTTGGAAACCATACTGTTCTTTCCGAATGATTTTATATTTGTCACAAAAATTAACTATTCTTTTATACATGCACTTTTCATATATCTTTGATAAAATAGGTATAAGCGTTATTGGACGATAATTATTTACATCGCTTCGTTCTCCCTTTTTAAACAGCGGTTTAACTGTGGATAATTTTAATGCGTCTGGGAAAACACCTTGTGCAAATGATAAATTAATTAATTATGTAAGTATTCCAGTTATTTTGTCCGTGCATGCTTTTATGATTTTTGTATTAATTTCGTCATAGCCTACCGAATTCGTACTTCTTAATGACATTATTTCTTGTTTAACCTCGCTTTCCAGCATTAGGCTAAGGAATATTGAGTTAGGTATTATTTTCTTACTACAATTGCCATTTGTAAATTTCTGTGTTGTGTCATGTTTTCTATTAATATAATAATTATTAAAGGTAGAGGCTATTTCTGTGGGTCCTTTTATGATTTGGTTGTTAATTTTTATATAGTCAATGATGTGTTTTGTAGTAGTGTCATGAATTTCGTTATTAATAATGTTCCATGTGGCTTTACATTTATTGTCACTATTACTTATAATTTTAATATTAGCATTTTTTTTTGAAGTACATTAGTTCCACTATCGGTCAAGAGATGGTGCTGACATAAAACTGCAATATTCTACACCGCAGTGCACAGTGCTCGCCGATGAAAGTTTAAAAACATAATTATGATGGTACGGAACCTTCGGTACGCGAGTCCGACCGAAGCCCGGTCCGACTCGCCGGTTTGCCCGGTTTTTTCTTTCTTGAATGTATGGGCTCAAAGTATAACATCGGGCCTGTATTACCTGAAGGGTTAGGAAGTGGTGTACCTATAGTACCTGCACTAAATAAGTCTGTAATTAGGTATGTTCCGCTATAGGAGAGGCTTTGTGGGCAGGGTGTCCACTTACTTACCATTAGGACTCCAGGGGGTCTACTCCGTAACGGTTAACCACCGTATCGGCCGAATGTTCGGTCATTTTCTACTACCTTTCATTTCCTATATTGACTATAGGTCCCGACCAAACTGTGCCAATCCGAACCTTTTTAGAACCCTTTCTTTTTAACTTTTTTTTTTAAATTTGTAGTATGACAACAATATTCGAATCAGAAAATGACCGAACATTCGGCCGACACGAAAATCAATCACTTAGGGTACTTAGGTATAAGTATCCCGTTTACACTCGATAAGTTATGGAAAAAATCCCAGTAAAAATATACATATAAATCAAATTTGTAAATTAGGATTACAATAGTCATGAGTGGAGTCGCGGGCAACTGTTAGTTTTGTTGTTATTATGACGACCGACTTAGCAGCGCAAAATTTTCAATCATTGGAATTTCGTACCAAATTAAATTATTTATATTTATTTTGTTATTTTAAGTTATGGAGTGAAAGTGCAAATATGTAGATAGAATATTACCATAAATTTTGTAGTATACAGGGGGCCGAATAAAGACGTCATAAAGTAAAATTGATTCCTCATGGAAAAAAATATTAAGTAAGTACTTATAGGTATTTTTATTAATCATTATTTTTTTTAATTTTCTTGCAAATTTTAAGAAGTACTTCTTTAAATAAATTCTATCCTTATTTTTACACGCCTTTATCACATCCTTTTTTTTTGCACTTTTCATTGTCATGGAATATTCATTCAGACATAAAATAATCATCTTCTGGTTAAATTTAATCAATATACAACCGTTTGATCTAATGATGAATTTACGTTCAAGTGATATAGAGTCGAAAAACCGGTTAAGTTATATCGGACGAGTGTTGTCGGTTCAAATGAATACACAGAGTGAGACCACTCTGTGTATTCATTTGGAACTAAATTTCTAATCTCATTAGCATCAAGAGTAACAAATTAAGCAAAACCTTTGGAAGAAACGATTTCTTTTTTCTCAATTTTCAATACATCATATACTTAAACTCTTTTACAAACATATAATAATAATATAATAATTAACTAACTAAATATTATAATAATTAACTAAGTAACTAAATATTATAATAATTAACATATTAAAATTAATAGGTACAACCTTTTTAACAGGAAGGGGTGTCTGTCAAAAACACAATAGGTACTTACGGAAAATGTAAGTAAAGTTAAAAAGTAACATAGAAAAATATTAGGAGAGTGGAATTTTGCAAGCTTTTTCGGTCGAAAAATCATTAATAATTTCGGTGAAATCTAGCGGTGCTATTCTGTAAAAAGATCACCGTGATAACTTAGGTGAAGTGAGCTTAAAGTGAGCTGTCGTTCCACCTGATGATATGGATTGACACTATTGACCATTGATGGTGAGATTTTTACAGAATAGCATTACAGCTGAGCGATTCTGTAAAAATCTCACCGTGAGAACTTAGGTGAAGTGAGCTGTCAATAGTGTAAATCCCTGTTATCATCCAATATAGCATCAAGTGGAATGACGGCTCACTTCCTCTACGTTTTCACGGTGAGATTTTTACAGAATTGATCGGCAGGTCTCGGAATAAATCACTTTCAATTCCCAGTAGGGATAAATTTGACAGGCGGACATGTAGCTCTCAAATGTTGGTTTTCGAGAAGGTAGGTAGAAGAGCGTCCATTTGGAATATGAAATGGACATCGAATAATTGATTTAAATCGGTTTTTAGGATCAAAGTAATTCGAAATATCATTTAGAAGACAGGACGGCACATGAAAAGAAACATAAAGGTACTTTGTGAAATTCAGCACATGATTCTAGAGTAGATTTCGAAGATTAGGTATTCTACGAGAGTTGGTTCTGTTAATTTTTAAAAGTTGTACATTTCACAAATCAACAATTCTTTATTTGCATACAATACCTACAGGTGCTATCAGATATGAATGTTGGTGGTTTACTCTATTTTGGCCGTTACTGTTTTATTGGACGATCGGATTTTGGAGGGATCAATTTATTAATATTATATAACGCTAACTTATTTTAGACGGGTACTACCAATTTACTAATAACTTTGATTGTCCGAATGTGTGTTCTAAAAATAACTGTCAGTTTATTAAACCACTCATCACAAAATTATACCCAGGTACCTTAAAATTGTAATATGTACAGTACATGCCATGCAGGGTCTTGTTGCACGATGTGGAGCTCTACTACTGACTATAGGTACTTAAAGTACCTTCATACAAAGCATAAATGATAATCAGGGACGTCTTTATTTAACACAGGATGTAGAATGTCAGAGCGAAAATTTTAGCACCTAGCCTGGCATATGTTAGGTTGTTTTTGACAGTCCATAGCTACGAATCTGGTAGCGACTAGTGGGTCCATGCCTAGAGTGAAAAACGGAAAAGACGGGCCTGATAATAATACAGTTTGGCAGCTAGTAGGGACATCTCCGCGCATACTGTAACCATGAATTCAGCAACCGACGAAAATTTTCAACGCAGGGGGATTCAGAATCATGTACTGAACCCATGGTAACAGGTTACACGGCGATGCCCACCTTGTATAACTTAACAACTAATTTCTCCTTTCTAAACTGACTAAAGATCCTGAGACGGGTTTCAGTAAGAAGTCTATTTTAAGCTCCAGTTCATTGATGTCTGCTGAGATTCTGAACTTCCGGAGTACATGTGATAACGTAGTCTTCATTGATAGTGTCGCGAATGTCCTTCCTGCGAAGAAAAATAGAGGGTATTAGTGGTATTACTGTGGAGAGGCCGTTTTCTATATATATCTATATTATCTATAAATTCTATACAAATAAATAAAATTGAAGTGTCTGTTTGTAATGTCAAAATAACGAAACTACGGCTTGAGGCAATCTCAGAGGCTATTGAAGATCGTCGTCGAGAAGCTATCAATGACATCAGGAGCATTTCGAAGGGTTTGGATGTTATTTGTACCTACAATCTAATCCTTCCAAGTCCATTCCAACCCCAGACTCTACAAGCTTATGACTCGCCAGTCAAAAATAATATACAAAGTACACGTACCCATGCAGGCCCTCTTTCCTATACTGAATCCCGCGAACAAGTTTTGGTTGGGTTGGTTGTTGGGGTCCAGCCATCGCTCCGGTCTGAACTCTCTGACGTCAGGGCCCCAGCTGTCGTGGTAGTGGATCCCGTAGATCATTAGGGCGCATTGACTGCCCGCACGCATCGTATAGTTTTCTGAAAAATGGCCGTTGAGAATGTGAGGAGTTCAAGTAAACGGAGATTTTTTTAAGTTGGTGGCTAAGTTAGTACCTATACAATTGCCAGAATATGTTAAATCATGGAAATTAAGTAATGAGCAAAACTGCCAATTTAAATTGTCAGTAAATTAAAATCACAGCTGTCATTCTTTGAGTTGTATGAAATGACTGTCACCCCGACTTTAACTTTACTTTATCAACCATTTTCGCCTACCTAAAGTAGGTATTCATATAAGAACTGTATATCTGGGTCTTGATATGAAGAGATCAACATAACTCCTAAACATTTACCTAAAGCAATGTATTGTATGTATTTTATTTGCTATTTTATTACCTCACTAATTTGGTAATTAATGTAGATGGTTATTCTTTTATGAGTAGAGGAAAGCCAAGGAAACAATACATAGATTGTGTGAAAGATTATATGGCTAGAATGTGAGTGACACCGAGGTGACACCCGAAAGAGATGTATGGAATAAAATGACATGCTGCGCTAAATGGCTGCTGCACAGAACTTTGGAGCCCCATCGGCCATTCGTTCTGCGAGCAACGTGCCCTGCCCATTGTCACTGTTGATACACAGCCGATACCAGACGCTTCACTTATTGTCCAGTTTTGCCTTAAATTCGGTATCTTTCACTTGAAATAAAAATGTAAAATTAAATTATTAATGAATCGGCCCGACATTGGATTTCGGCACTCGACTACGGAACGATCGAAAAATTTGATGAACGTTCATTCCTACGTAATTTTGTTGTTGTCGTGGAATAAAACAAAAATGAACCTTCAATCGAGTGAACCATTCGGTCGAGTGAAGCGTCTGGTATCAACTATACTTCAGATGAATCAAATAATTATATTTATTTGTTAATCTTACTCAGCTGAACATCCTTGTCCACGTATCTGAGCCCCACCGGCCCAGTCGGGTATAGTCTTAATGTTTCCTTAATGACAGCATCCGTGTATACCATCTTAGGTAGGTCGTCCTTAGTGACGTCCCTGTCTGTGCCTTCGAATAGTTCTTGTAACCTGCAACGAGAATTTAAATAAGACATTTTATTCAAAATCAACTGATCACCCGAGCATAATCAGCCTATAATGTTCCCACTGCTGGGACACAGGTCTCCACTCTGTAAGAAGGAATGGGCCGTAATCCATCACGCGGGCCCAGTGCGGGTTACTAGATTAAGTCACATGTCTTCGAATTTTTGGGTCTAGGACATGCTGTATATCCTCACAATGTTTTCCTTTACATTTTTAAGGAGCAGTGGTGATGAAATAAATAACACAAAGTATTCAAATTAAGTTAAATCATATAATTCACGAGTAATAGGTATTTAGGCACTGTATCCGATCTGAATCCGAGTAATAGTATCCGAAGTAGCCATTGCGCTGCTTATAGTCATGAAAGGTTACACAGTAGATAATAATTTAACAACTTTATCGATTGGGGTTTTTGTCTAGTCTAGAACGCCTGATGGAAAACTCGTCTCACCGAACGCATGAACATGCTTGCTATTGGAACAAAATATTACCGAAGTCGATGTACCTACATGTCCCACAAAACTGTCAATCACAAAAAAAATCTCAAATCTGTCAAAACTACTTTTGACCCGTTAAAACAATATAAAAAAAATTACTTATATTTACACCTATAACGTTGGGATTTTTTTTTGTTTTTGATCCTTTTTTATTGTGTTTCTAAGACGTTCGTAAAAATATTTTTTTTAACAGGGAACACGTGTTTTTACTAGACTCACTCTTGATGCATCTTCTCCTGAGCCTCAGGATAGGTGCCCAGCATCATCATGATGTAAGCCAACAGACAAGACGTGGTATCATAAGAGGCAACAATGGCCGTGTCCACTTCCTCCCTGATCTCCTTGTCAGTGAACATGTTCTCTTCTGATAGCTCCAGTAGAAGGTCCATCAGGGCTTTGCATTTGATTCCTGGAATGGGTGGTAAAATACTGATTTAGTACTTTTTGATATAACGCCTGCATAAATTAAATGGCAGATTCTGTCTTAGCAGTGTTGTAAAACTAGTTGCTACTATAATTAGGCTAGGGCTATACTACACTACTACATATAGTAGCTACATACTAATTCCATGGTAGGCTGGGTTTGGAAATATGGCGTGTCAATATGTGTCAAGAGATTTATGCTGTGGTAGTTACGGGCTACTGATTATGAAACTGTTTGAAGAAACTAAGAGAAAGACCTTTTAGGTAGGAACTTTTAAAAACAAAAGTTAAGCAAATTTCAGTAATTGTCAATAACAATATTTACTTTAGATTGAATTCATGGCATATCCATCATGCGTGAAAATTTCCTAAATTCAATAATTATGTAGGTGCTGTAGAGGCTTTAGCCTGCATGACTTCTCCACCCCATGCAACCTCCGCGCTGTGAAATTTCTCGGAAATTCCGCTCTCATATAATCGCAAATCGTTTGGAAATCTAGGTCCTCTTTATAAACAAACTTGAAGGTACGCAAGTGCGGGACTTTGTAAGAGTAAGCCCCCAATATGAGCGCTAAATCATTGACTAGATCGCCTTCTAGCCATTTGTTTATGGTCACAACAAGACGAAATTGTACGATGAAGTCTTTGAAACAATTTGCACCCGTTCCTGAATATACGTGCCATTAACTTATAAAATACTCACGGAGGTTGCATAGGGAAGCCATGCAGGATAAAGCCTCTACAGTACCTATAGTTAACAAATCTTATGGGACTGGGACTTCGGTTTCAGAATGCGGTTCCGTCATATTATAACGACCATTATGAAAATCTGTCATCTACATCAGTGTTTGATATTAAGTCAAACCCCGCAGCTCAAAGATTTAAATCTCTAGATTTGTTCTCACCGTACTTAGTCACGTGAAAAAATGTCCATACTAAGAAAAGAGAGCCCACACATTATTAAACAGCGTTTCCATGACAATCAAGTCAAGTCACTGCGTCATTGCTTGTCAACGATGTCGAAACGAAACAGAAACGCGACTATCTTATGACGCGGTAGGGCGAATCTAAAGATTTAAATCTTTGCCATCACTACGGCCGTTAGATGCAGCCACCGCTCTTCTAGGAAGCCGAAGCTTTACTCTAAGTAACTGCACACTAGGAATGAATACCTTATTAGACAAGGTTTAATAATAATAATAATAATATAATATTCCACAACTATCACACCACGCCGTCTAGTCTCAAGCTAAGCAGAGCTTGTGTTATGAGTACTAGACAACTGATAAACATACTTATATATTTCTAAATACATACATATATAGATAAATTACACCCAGACACAGAACAAATGATCATGCTCATCACACAAACATTTGTCCTGGGTGGGAATCGAACCCACGACCTCCGGCATAGCAGTCATAGTCACTGACCACTAGACCAACAGGCCAGCCAGGTTTAACTGCTATTTAAGTACTAATTATTTTTTATTTATTTTGTGAAAGATAGCTAGAAAGGAGGTGGTTATTAAGATGATACATAATGGAAGACATGCAGCGCCGACCCTAAATATATTGAATTATGGTCAGGAGGATGATTTGTAATTAAGTAATTCGTATTTTACCTGTGCGCTGTCGTTGCTCCTCCCATTCCTGTCTTGGGATGCTCTTCATCAATTCTTTTTTTCGTTGGATGACCTGTTGGTAAAGATTGCATACCTTTAGGCAGGGAACTATGTATTAAAAATAAAATAAAGTAAGTAAATAAAAAGTGTTATTGGATTTTCCGTCAGGAATTTTTCAGTAGCAGCCCGGAATCTGAATTTGTGCCTGGTTGAAGGCAAGGTCACCCCTACATGGGACTTACATTTATAAAGTAATTTTTTGAAGTTGACAAAATTGTGCTGCGTAAAAATACGCAGCACAATTCTGCCCCGACCGTCGGGGTAGAATTAAATGGTGCATAATTTGATTCGTACAGTCCTCCTAGAACCGAATTTGCCTCAACATAATTATGTTGCAACTTACAGAATTTGCCTCAACATAATTATGTTGCAACTTACAGCAGTAGACATAGCATTCAAAACCTTGACGACTTCATCTTGCTTCTTCTTCAAGTCAGTGAAGCTGTATATCAGTTCGCTCTGCAGCCAGAAGTTGGAAAACCTGAGCGCAATAATGTTCAGGATCTGGTCTACTGCGGCCATATATGTCTTGTTGAAATCCTTGTCTTCGTCAGCTGTTATTCCGAACGCAGTTACTGAAAGAAATAATTAATACATTAATTCTTTCAGTAACTAACACTAGATAATAAGTTGTTTTAATATTATGTTACTAACACTATGGATTCTTTGGTCCGAAATAAAAATCATTATTATTATATTAGAAAACAATACGCCAGTATTCCTTGAAGGTTTGGACAGGGCTTGAAAGTACATTCACATTTAGCCAGTTATTTTGAAGTAGGTACCATGCAATATGAGGCGAACTTAGGCTGCTAAGCAAAGAAACTTGCCACGTATAACCGGCCGTTCATTATAATTTGCTTCTAAGGCGATACCAAAAAAATTGGGGGTTTTTTCGTAACCATTATTTCACTATTACAGCATGCATGGATTTAATTTTTCATTGGTTTGGCGCTTACGTTGTTTTTTTTTTTTGGTTCCAGCGCATTGTTGCGCTCTCATTTTTCATATGTGGAAGTAAATGACTCTGTCACTTTCTTAGCCCGCCCAGTTCGCCTGTGGCCTTTTTTTTTTTTTTCAAAATCATCAAATGACCCCTCCCGCTCTGGGTGGAGCGGAAGGGAGTGTCAGACTCTTACTGGCTAAAACCCACCCGTGTTCCTTCCTTAGCCCTTTATGTTCCGGGCCAGCGGTAACCCTTTCGGCTTTGTCAGTAATACTGATTTATTTTTTACGTATAACCTTAACGTTCCCACTGCTGGGGCACGGGCCTACTCTCTGTGAGAGGCAGTGAGCCTTACTTCATCACGCGGGCCCGGTGCGGGTTGCTGGATGTCACGTATGCTCAAGATGTCTTCATGCACCGTTTTGATAGCAATCAAAACGGTGCAGGAAGACATCGCAGTGATTTAAAAAATTATATAAAGTAAAATGCCTGGCTTCGACCCACGACCCGACACGACTCCTACGTCCGGCTGTTAGCTGTCGATTATTCAGAATTTAATGTTTAAAACCAATATTAAGGCAGGCTATACTCACAGCACACTGTCTCCAAAGCGATATGCTTCAACGACGCGAGATGGTCGAACTTTCCTCTGCCTACTTCGGAGTCAAAATGGCAGACTTGCTTTCGAGCTTGTATGTTGAACACTCCTAAGAAACTGTGCAGCACTTGAAGACTGAATGCTGGATTTAGGAGCTTCCGATGCCGCCTCCATAATGGACCTGTTAAAGCCAATTCACATTTAGGGCCCGCTTGCACCACAAATCACTAAATGCGTTTAGCGCTAAACATACATAAATTATCATTCTATGTTAGTCGTCTCCAAATGATTGAGAGAAACACAACGAACGATGTTTTCATTTCGTTTAGTACTAAACGTATTTAGTCATTTGTGGTGCAAGCGAGCCTTAATGTAGGATCAATTTCGTTTCGTCGACAACATTTTAACTTTTTCTCTTTGAAAAAATATCGCGGGATGCTCCGAGTTTTTAATGAGCATACTACACCCTCACTGTATAATATACTGTTACCTACTTAACGTTTATATAATCGTTTATGAGGCATACTGAAGAGATAGGTATCTACTTATTTATAAGATGAATTAATGTTCCTTATTTTCGTTGCCACTGATTTATTCTGACTATTTGATAAGATTGGTTGGATAAGTTGCCTGATTCTTTACGTATTTTTCTTCTGTGAACCAAAGTACTCATTATGGAAACCGTTAGTTTTATCTCAATAAGAAAGTTTATAAACTTTGTGAATCCAGCCGGTCATTTCAGTAAAAATATCACCGTGAAATCTTAGGTGAAGTGAGCTGTTATTAGTGAAGTACCTGATACTTGTTGACAGGCCTACGCTATCCTCCCATACCTACTGTAATTTGAAAATATTGTAAAAGCCAATTATTTTTAAAAAGAGTAACCGTGGAGTTTCTTGCCGGTTCTTCTCCATAGGAAACGACCAACTGGAACCGTGCACCTAGCTTCTGACGTTTCATAAGTACCCATGTAGGCTGTAAAATAAAATATTTTGATTTTGATTAAATCAAATCAAATCAAATCAAAAATGTTTATTTGTTAGAATATGGTAAAATATGTAGATGTTACAATATTGGTTCCAGCATATCCTGCCATACTATGGCGTACAAATATTCCTATAAAAAAAAGTCACATCATATATTTCTAGCCTAATAATAATGATTAAAATAAAATATGAATCTTAGAAAAATAATAATAGTCAATGAATAAAGATTTAAATTGTTTAAGATAATTAATTATTAATAAATTGTATTGTTGTAATAATAATAATGAATTATGTAAGTAAATGTTGCATGTGGTAGAATAAAGGCTATTTTAATTTTATTGTGTTATTAACGACTTATCCTCTAAATATTCTTGAACACTGTAATAATTTTTTCCTAATAACAGTCTGAACAATGACCTTTTGAAAAACGGCAATGGCAGATTATTATTTGGCAAATGATTATTATATAATAATTGCCATACAGTATGTATTTCTTTTAAATAACTTTAATTTTATTTGGGGTAATTTCAATCTGTCTTGGTGTCGTATTCTACTATTTATTTTGTAGCTGCTTTTTTCGAATAAATTATAATTCTTTTTAACAAAAATGCATGTTTCAAAAATATAAAGACATGGTAGAGATAGTATTTTAAGTTTTTGAAATAAAGGCTTACAGCTATCTAAAAAGTGGGCTCCACACATTGCCCGGATACATTTTTTTTGTCCTTTAAAGACTCTTTGCACGTTTACTGAGTTTCCCCAAATTATAAGACCATATCTGAGTACTGATGCTACATAAGCATGGTAAGCAGCCATTGCGGTATTTAGATCAACCGTTTGTCTTATTCTTTTCAGGACATACACAAAGCGATCTATTTTTTTAAGTATTTTATCTATGTGTGGTTTCCAACTGCAGTTTTTGTCCACGGTTATACCTAAAAATTCACATTCATTAACCGTGTTTAAGAAGGAATTGTTATACTGAATGTCTAGACTATTTGTGTTTGTGTTGAGTGCTTGGAATTGTACTATATTTGTTTTTGCCATGTTTATTTTTAAGTTATTTGTTTCTAACCATTTGATTGCCTTGTCTAATGCTTTAACTATTCGTTTTTCCAAGTCCTTGTTATCGTCACTTTTAATAATCAATGTTGTGTCATCAGCAAATAGTACGCACTCTTCATTAATCGCCTCGGGTAGGTCGTTGATGTATACTAGAAAGAAAAGAGGGGATACAATTCCCCCTTGAGGTGTACCGAAGCTGTTTTGTCTATATTTTGATCTAAATTTTTTTTGTTCATTTTGACATTTTCTTGTTATTTCTACACATTGCAGTCGGTCAGTAAGAAAGCTTTCGATCCAATCGTTGGCCTTCCCGCGGATTCCATAGTGAGAAAGTTTTGAGAGTAATGTTTTATGGCAGACAAAGTCAAAGGCTTTTGTCATGTCTAGAAAGACACAGCCTATTTTGGATTTTTGGTTTAGACCTTCTGTTATTTGTTTGATTAAGGAGAAACATGCTGAAGCCGTAGAGCTCCCCTTCCTAAATCCAAACTGTTCTTTTTTTAGGATGTCACATGATGTCAAAAAGTTCTCTATTTTATTACACATAACCTTCTCGAATATTTTCGATAATATGGGGATTAACGTGATTGGTCGATAGTTACTCATATCCGTCTTTAAGCCTTTCTTGTATAGAGGTTTGACAACAGACATTTTCAGTCGTTCTGGGAAAACTCCTTCACTTAGGGATAAATTTATTATGTAACTTAAAGGCGATACTAGACACGATGCACATATTTTTAATACTTTAGTATTTAAGTCGTCGTAACCAGTTGCGTTCGTATTTTTTAAACTATGAATTATTTTATACACATCTGTTTCATCAATTGGTGTTAGGAAAATGCTTTTAGGATTCTGAGGAATTATTAACTTGGTATTCTGATTATTTTCTCGTGGATTTTGGGTCGTATTGGTTAGGGATATGTAGTAGTTATTGAATAGGTCACAGATATGGTTAGGGTTGTCATAAATTTCACTATTGATTTGTATTGTGTCAATGTCCGAGTGACTTGTCGTATTATTAACATCTGCTTTAATTAATTCCCATGCTGCTTTACTTGAATTTTTGGCTTTGTTGATGTATTGTAAACTATTAATTTGTTGTGCATTTTTTATACATCTTTTTAATATTCGAGAATAGTCGTCATATTTTTTTTTGTTTTGCTTTTTGTTATCTTTACAAAGGTTATATTTTAGGTATAGGGTGCGTTTTTTATACAACATCGTTTTAAATGTTTTGTTAGGCGTCGGTTTTTCACTTGCTTGTTACTATTTTTAACTTTAATAATGGGGAAGCATAAATTGTAAAAAAGAATAATTGTATCGTGAAAGCAATTGAAGGCGTTGTTTGTTGAGAGGCATTCGTATACCTCAGAGAAAGATAAGCTTGACAAACAGTCTCTAAATTTGGTTATATTTTCGTCATTGAGCTCCCTTATAGTTTTAAACCAGAAACTGCGAAAGTCCTTAGCTTTATTATTAGTTTCTAAGTTAACTGTTAGTGATTGTGCTGTTTCGTGGTCTGATAGTGCTAAATAGTGCAGCATGGACTTAGCGTCGTGTATATTACTTACAATTAAATGCAAACAAGAGGTTTTCCTCGTCGGTAGTGTAATATGGTTTTTCAGGTTGTTATTGTTAAGTATGGCATTTAAGTCATTGGATATTTTATTTCTTTTTAGGATGTCTATATTCCAGTCCCCGCATATGATGACTTTTTTCTTAACCTTTTTACAAAGTTTATTTGCAAGGAGTTCTAAACTATTCAGAAATGTTGTAGCGTCATGTGTCGGTGTTCTATAAATGCATACGACTATTAGGTTATGTTTAAGAATTTCAATGGCACAGTATTCGAACTGGAGGGGAATCGGGGGGATAATGTTGACGATTTCTTTATATTGTATGTTCTTTTTTATTAGGATGCATGAACCACCCCGGCGCTGGTTTGATCGAGAGAAGAATGATGCCTGATGATTAAGAGATTGACACCATTGTCAGCTCACTTCACCTAAGTTTTCACGTTGAAATTTTTACAGAATAGATTGGTAGTTATCCTCGAATTACTCTAACACTAACTTGATGTTTATTGCCAGTTGGAATTTTTTTCACCAATAGGTATTTTAGTAAGTGTTGGTTTCGTTAACGTTAAACAATATTCTAAATAGATAGAAATTGTTTAAAAGTACCTGATGCCAAGACAAGTCCTTCTCCCATCCAAGGCTTTCCGAAATCGTAGGCGAAATGTTTGTGTAAGCACGAGTTGGCTGCTGTTACACTGTCCTCAGGATCTGCGATGACTGTGAAAAAGATAAAGAAATATTACTATAGAGGTATGAAGAACAGGGTGTAAAGTTCACTCATACTCTATAGAAAAGGGAGGATCCTCCGACCAGACGGGTGTAATGTCTGGCGGGCAACTGCCCGATGATTCATGTCGGGCCATTGCATCTATGCTAGTTGCGCGGTAAACTCTGTTTGCGCGATCCAGGATTTTGCGTGACGTCAGTATGACGGGTTGTTCCCATGTGGCGTTGTAGATACCGCTACATTACTTTCTAGTTTTTGCACGCTTCGAACGCTTGGAGTGCGTTGTAGAATCCTGTTGATCCCGTATTTAAGTTGATTATATCATCATACTGGTTTATCACCACTCCAAGCCTCTCGTACTGGTCCACTTTTGACCTTTTGACCAAACTCGCGTAATCAATCAAGTCATCATCATCAAGTCGCGTATCGTATATAATAGTAGGTACGTCATTATTCAGGTGAACGATCGCGCAATCGCGTATTCGCGCGACAGTCGGTTTCGGTTAGGATGCAGGGTCTCTGACAAATGAAGGCGACGATCGCGTCTTTGCGTGGAGATTGCTTATATTAGGACATGGCCTAAATGCGTAACTGGATCCAGCAGATTCCACCCATCATCATCATCATCTGCCGAGCCTTTTCCCCTATGTAGGGGTCGGCTTCCAGTCTAACCGGATGCAGCTGAATACCAGTATTTTACATGGAGCGACTGCCTATCTGACCTCCACAACCCATGATTGTCAGACTTTCGGGCTTCTGACCACCCGTAACGACTGTCAAAGATCCACGAATGTCAGCCGGGGCCAACGGCTTAACGTGCTTTCCGAGGTACGGAGGGGTCACGGTATGTAAAGATGGTCACCCATCCACAGACCAACCGCGGCAAGCGTAGCTTAACCTGATCGATCGACTTGTGCGGCTGTTAATATTTAGCCACGGGTCCCTCCACCAGATTCCACCCATCATCATCATTGTCATTTCAGCCGAAAGATTTCTGGACCTATGTCCACCAGTATATGCTTCCCCCAAGCATCGTCGAGTCGACAGGTTCCGTGCTTCTCGCCTCCAGCGGATTCCTGCGGTGTGCATGCAGTGGCGACAGCGTACTGGAAGACGTAGGTACTACGTAGGAAGGCCAACAAGGCAAGGTGGACCGATGATCTTGTGAAGACCATAGGATTCCACCCGCGCCTCATTAATTTTCTCGTGGTGTTATTAGTCTATCAAGCTTATTGCCTTAATTAAAAATATGTTATTGAATATTTCTGATACTTGTTTTTTGGATGTTTATTATCTTAACTAGCTTTCGCCCGCGACTTCATCATTTCAGCCAAAAGACGTCCACTGCTGGACATAGGCCTAGGCCTCCGCGACTTAGTCCGCGTGAAATTTGACCCTCCCCCCCAGTCACCCTCTTAGGGGTGAAATTTCGAAAAACCCTTTCTTAGTGGATACCTACTCTTCACAAAGAACACACCCTCCAAATTTCATTTCTTTAGGACCAGCGGTTTAGGCTGTGCGTTGATATATCAGTCAGTCAGTCAGGACTTTGAATTTTATATATAGATTAGGTACCTACACGGATATTGAAGACAGTGCCGAATTTTTAACTCAATATTATCCCGGAAATGCCTAAAGTGTAATCGAATTTGCCGACCAGAAAGCTAAAGATTTCTTATGGACCACTTACAAAGACAGTTAGGTAACTGTAGAGGTTCGGAGGGGTCCTCTAGAGTACCTCCGAGAGGTACAGAAATGATACGACTTTAGACTTGGAAATTACTATATTGTAAAAATAGTAGGTACGTTACAGCTTCGCGGTAATTATATCAATGAAAACTCTAGAATAAAATAACATATTAAATTATTTGACATGCGTTTAAACTTTCGAATCGAATATCATCTCCAGCCAGTGCCTTTTGCTAAAGGCGAGAACATACAGAACACTACAGTACTCTTAATAATGACGACAAAATCTAAGTAGTTAAGATTCATCATAAACTTCAATGTCAATAATATTATAATTCTAGTAGTATTTATTAAATTTATTAACCGTTAAACCAGTCATGCTGTCAAATTAATGTCCATATTATAGAATAACTCCGTTTATATGCAAATAAAATTTCAACCGCACATTAGGAGTAACATAACATTTGAATAATAGTAATAGTACAATAGTTTTTGACTTTTATGGACTCATTCATTATTCTAAAATGAATTGGAAAATTCATTGGTAATTTGTTCGTATAAAAAATATAAATAAAAAAAGAGTAGATTTAAGAATAACTACACTCTACCTCTTACTTATTTATTATATTAATTATAATTAAACTACTTTGAATAAAAGAGCCGTTTTCCTATGGCCATAAGGGTGAAACGAATCTATTAAAAAAAGACTCGATAATTAATGGATTTTTCGCAAGCTAAAATGTTATCAGGTTTCATAATTGATTGACGGGTTTTTTTTTTTGAATATTTTGTTTTTTTTGTTTCTACCGCATTAAATTAATTTTTGTAGAGAATTAATCTCCATTAAATTATTTATATAATGGTGTATAAATTAAGTAGGTTCTGTGTACTAGCAGGAGTAGGTATAACAATAGAAACAGTTGCAGAAAGGAGGCAAAAAAGTTTTTAGATCGTAAGGCACTCTCGAATGCTTCGCATTATGAGTCTTGCAAAGTCAAAGTCAAATAGTTTATTTCAAATAGGCATATTAAAGGCACTTTTGAACGTCAAAAATTACAACTAAATATAATTGATTCTAGTCACCCATTCCAAAAGGTAGTTTTCGTATGGAGAAGAATGGGCAAGAAACTCTACCGTTACTCTTTTAAAATGTTTTACAAGGTCCTTGTATACATAATATAATTATATGTGAAGACGATGCACCTAGAATAAAATTAGTCTATCACAAAAGGTAAAAAGAATTAAAAATTAAGCAATGACAGGTAAATAAATTATGTGATAGATACATGGTGCTCACACATTTACAAATTATTCACAAATATTGTAAAAGTAGATGATTTAGTGTGTGAGTTACTGTAGTCACAGATTGTAAAAATCAATGTCATAAAAATTTTAAAAATATGTTTTTTTTTTTATAAAAAACGTTGCCCCACACTAGGAATTTCTCCTGTATTGTGGGTGCGTTTACAAACATTTAAACTCACATACACAAACAGCCAGACCCGGAACAACTACTTGTAGGTCATACAAATATTTGTTCCGTGCGGGAATCGAACCCGCGACACGCAGCGCAGCAGTCAATCGCTTAACCACTGCGCCAACCGTGCCGTCAATTAAATTAGGAACCAGTTTGATTTTGTCTAGACTCTCTAGATTGTTCTATGGAGCAGGACCAGCATGTTTCCAAGCATTCTTATCTTGGATATAATACTCTAATTTATAATATCCTTCTTTACAAAGTGTACTTTTAATATGAGTTTTAAATTTTCTTTCATTTAATTGCATTAAGTCACAAGGTATTTTGTTGTAGCATTTAATACAGTACCCCATAAAAGATGTACCTATGCACTTTAGATAATCTGAAAAAAGGTTGATCTAATTTATCTTTATTTCTAGTATTAAAATTATGTCTATCACTTATTTTTTTTAAAAGATGTTGATTTTTTCTTACATACATAATATTTTCATAAATGAATTGGTAAGGTACCGTCATGATATTAACCTTTTTAAACACATAAGAGATTCGTGGCGACGTAGGTTGTAAATGGCTCTGACAGCTCTCTTTTGTAAAACATTTTTATTTTACAAAAGAGAGCTGTCAGATTCAATGTCAGCAGCCTGACCCCATAGTAAAATGCCAATTCGCGGCGACGTAGGTTGTAAATGGCTGTGACAGCTCTCTTTTGTAAAACATTTTTATTTTACAAAAGAGAGCTGTCAGATTCAATGTCAGCAGCCCGACCCCATAGTAAAATGCCATATGACATAATACTGTGGAAGTAACTAAAATAGACCAAACGCGCGGTTTCTACATATTCTGTTAACTGTCTTAATTATGAGGTCCCCATTGTAATTTCTCGTCTAGCGTGATTCCTAGGAAAACTGTCTGATTAATAAATTCTAGTTTTTGGTCATTCAATATGATTTCACATTCGCTACTTCTAAAATTCTTCTTAATTTAAATCTAATGCATTTGGTTTTTTTTTTCATTAAGTACTAAATTATTTACCATAAACCGTTGCAATAACATCACAGTCGAATGGTGCGTTCTGGTTGGTTGAGAAGTGGGTAGGTACCTACAAATTTTTCAACCGGGTTCTATGTTCGTCTATACAGACGAACATAGAACCAATCAATTAAGGACCGACCATTACAGAATCGTCGGTCACACAAACAAAATTGTGGCAAAAACGAAAATACAAAACCAAAGACACCGACTTTCGAAATTACAGATATTTTGTAGTGATTTTTTTGGAAGTCTGTTGTTTTTTTGTAAAATGTTTTGTTGATTAAATAGACAAGACTTACTGTAATAGAGGTCCTTTCCTATAAACCCAGTGATGACGCCTCCTTGCGCCAAGGCTTCCTTCGCTATTTTTTGCACACTAGTCCATAGCTCTGCGGAAACAATTAGGTAATGCTATTATATTATTACAGTTTGCACGTCTGTATAAAATAAATAAATAAATTCTTGTACAAACACCTCATACAGGGGCCATTGTCGCTTCTCTCGCAATCAGTAGGTTCTGGATTTTATGTTTAAAATTAAAATGACGCCTCATTCCCGGTTTCAGGTTACAAGTTTGGTCCCTTTTACAATTATCCCTTATTCAGTAATACCTATAAATCCCATTCATCATTCTTTTGCCGAGCAGTGAATGTCCTGGAACCAAAATGTCGAAGACATGTGACATCCACCAACCCGCACTTACGAGTAGCTTGCGCGGTGGATTACGGCCCACTCCCTCTCATATAGAGAAAGCCGATGTTCCAGCAGTGGGAACATTATAGGCTGATTATGCTATGGGGGCAATTGGAGATAATGTCGAAATAATTGAAACAATTAGGTATTTCGGAATGAGGTAAACTAGATTGCTCCACCAGGTGCCTCTACCGACAACAGCCGGGCAATAATTGGTGAAAATATTGCTCATGTAACTTGTTTTCTTTACGAACAACAAGTGAAATTATTCAGGATCCTTTCTCACCATATAGCCGAGTAAAATATATAGGTAACCCCCTGAAATTGCGAAATAAAAATCTGTTCCATATATTGGTGTTCACATAAGCCAGCCAGCATCTATTCACAACTCGTCAGGCTTCCGAGACGAAATATACACATTTTCAGTAACCCGATTACCCTACCCCCTGGCCGTAAATAGCCGTCGGAGTGTCGCTATTTGGTTAAAACTGTCAATATTTTCGGGTTTCAGATTTGTGAACAGTGTTTGGAGAACTCCTTCGATAACGTTGTGAACTATGTAGGTTTGAACACATTGCAAAAGACATTCAAAACTATGAGTAGGTTTTTCAAGTTTAGGATAAACAAAAGTAATATTGGAACAATACAGGCCCTAGCCTCGTATTGCATATATGAGAAATGATTTGTTTGAACGAAAGTTTATTAAAAACTTAGATTTTACTTACTTGTAGTATTCCCAATAAGTATATGTGCGTGGCCAATAATCGGCAAAAGCCCAGGGTACATAGGAGGTAGCTTATAGGTCTTCAGCCGGCGATAGTTCATCTCCCATTGCCACCAGGCAAAGAAAAAGCACGACACAGCACACAAAATTATCGCTAACATTGCTTCAAGAAATAATTAATTTGAATTCAAAATAATGATTAACATTAAATCAAAATACTTTAATTAAACATTAGAATTAAAAGCTATAAATGCTTCTTTTGTTTGAAATTGCAATTGACTAAATGTATTTAAAAAAAAATGTTTCTTATAAAATGGACTCTATATGCTATTCGGCCATGTTCAGCCCATGCATGTCCCATGAAGAATGTAACACCGAGTCGGTTTGGAATAAATGTGTAATATAAACCGGTTTAGGTAACACAGAAGTGCAATGAAATATATCACGATTTACTATGTAAGCATGTAAAGTCAAGGAAAATAGTTGTTAACCAAATTGACCACCAACTTAAATAGTACGTATATTAAGGCTACACCGACCGCACAGTGGCGCCCTCATCGTTTGTTTGGTTATTTCTTTTATTTTAGAATGAAAATGCAGAAAATAAGCACGTTAAGTTGTGCTCCACAAGATTATACGTTAATATTATTATAAACGGTAGTTTTACATTCTTTAGTTTTATTATAATCACTAAAACGGAAAATAGTGGCCATTATTATCCGTTTTAGTGATTATAATAAAACTAGACAATGTAAAACTACCGTTTATAATAATATTGACGTGTAATCTTGTGGAGCACAACTTAACGTGCCTATTTCTGCATTTGCATTCTAAAATAAAAGAAATAACCAAACAAACGATGAGGGCGCCACTGCGCGGTCGGTGTAGCCTTAAAATCAAAGCTGTCACTAGCTTTGATGTCAATTTGCTTCACAAATTATTTCCCTGACTGTATATGTATATTAAAATGTATACATTAGGTACTATGAGCGAATTTAT
Source organism: Oligia fasciuncula (assembly GCA_963082905.1). Lineage (NCBI taxonomy): Eukaryota > Metazoa > Arthropoda > Insecta > Lepidoptera > Noctuidae > Oligia > Oligia fasciuncula. The sequence continues at coordinate 10,017,011 of OY720409.1, forward strand.
TATGACTGACTCTGGACAGAACCAGGTGCAAGGTGTGTCAACATAAATATTATGATACTACTATTCTAAATTAAATAAATTTAGAATAGTAGAATAAAAGCGATGCTATGTGTCGATACTGATGCTCCAAAACTAAAAATATTCAAAATAAAATAAAGTACCTAAATCATACGTTGTACTTTCATCTATACATATAATAAAACAGTGACGAAAGAAAAATTGTACATTGAGAATTTTCGAGAAAAAATAAGTGGCTTTTGTTAGAAAAACGTAACTGATGACAAAAAGTGACTTTTTAGAATTTTTGTCTGTTTGTCTGTGTGTATGGTAAGGCTTCACGCCAAAACTACTGGATAGATTGAATTGAAATTCAGCAAAAATGTTCTTTGTAAACCAAGGAAGGCTTTAGGCTACATATTATCGCGCCGTATGTTATGGGAGGTAAGCAATATTGATTTTAAAAGGTTTTGGTTCGTAATTGAATGCACAAAATAATTGAAAGCCCAAAATGACATGTTATTTATTTTGTTAATAAAAATGTAACCCTGGAAACATAACAATCACGCTATTTTTATAAAGGAGCGGAGCAGTAATATTATAAATTGCAAGGGAACAGCTATTTCAACAATATGTCAACAGGGAATTTAGCGGTAAGGTCAGGCGACCGTTTACCGCACTAAATGGTGCGAGTTCAAATCCCGTATAAAAAAAAATATGTTATTGTTTAAAAAAATCGTAAAATTCTTTTCTTTTAGTTTTTGCATTTTTTATGTGCATTAGGAACGATACTGTTATGAAATTTGAGAACTTTACATGTTCTATCTAATTGTATGGGGAGTTTCACACCAATATTAATAAACAGATTGATTGGTGGTACAACAAGCTACAATATCATAAAGTCAAGTCAAACTTTTGGTTCTAAGTTATATCTTACCAAGCGCATTTGTTGTTTGTGGAGTGTCACGCAACAGTGACAAAGGGCGCGTGCTTAAAGATTGCTCTTTAATCATGTGGGATGAATGTACTATGGCGAACAGAAAAGCAGTAGAGGCGGTAAACAGGACTTTGTAGGACATGTTAGCGAATGTTAAAGTGAACGAATGCAATGATCCCTTATCTAAAGTAGACACACACCATCCTCCTTTACTGGTCCATTTAGATATACTTCCTGAAAGAACCCTGAACTGCAGTATGTCGCCTACACGTAACTTTCACAAAGCTGATTATCAAGCTATAACACAGCATCTTGACTCTATAAACTGGACTACAACGTTATAAAACTGTGGGACGATAGATGAAATGGTTGAAATATTCTACGAAAACGTAAAGTGTGCTATTAGCAACAACGTTCCTTTTTCATATAAAGTTAATAATAATAAACTACCGCCGTGGTTTACGAAAGAACTCACTAAATTACTGAAGGAAACATACAGCCTTAGAATAAGAGTAAAAAAATTAATTAATTAATTAATTAATTTATTTATTTATCACAAACACTGCTACCATTACAGGAAGTTCCTAATGCGGTAGCGTGGTACTTACTTAGACTATAATAAATAACTAGCTTAAATAACATAACACATATAACATTATTTTTGTGAATTCATTCAGAGAGCATGAAAATAAATCGATCCTGTCCTGTGAAAATATAACAACGCTATGGATAAGATTGGTTTGGCATTGTTAAGGGAGAGGTGCCGGTCATTGAACAAATCATCTTACATTACCTATATTAAAAAAATTGAAGCTAGAATAAAAACCAATTCTAAATACTTTTGGACATACGTTAAACATAAGCGTAAAAATAAAAGTACAATCCCGGAAATAATGAACTTAAACGATGAAGTAGCTGACAATAGTACCGATATCTGTCAACTATACGCAAAAAACTTTTCATCGGTGTATAATCAGAACCACCCCACACAGCTAACTAATACATCAAACAGTTCATTGAGTTGTGTAAGCCTAAATGTATTAAGTCACCTATCGCTTACAGAAGATATGGTCGCTAGCAAACTGAAATGTCTGGACATTCGCAAAGGACCAGGTCCTGACGAGATTCCCCCAATTCTCCTAGCTAAGTGCGCGAAGTCATTCTCGGCGCCTTTAACATTACTCTTTAATCGCTCACTTGAAACAGGTTGTTTCCCATCCGCGTGGAAAAAAGCTAAAATAGTCCCTATTTTTAAAGGCGGTCGCAAAAACGATATAAAAAATTATAGACCTATATCGATTATCTCTATTATCCCTAAAGTTTTCGAGTTATTATTGTATCCTTATCTGTATAGCCACTTGAAAAATCACATAGTAGGCAATCAACATGGTTTCTTTCAGGGCAGATCAACTCACTCTAATCTAGTCGCTTTTTCAGAAAATGTCATAGAATCTGTGGACAAAAGGATTCAGGTTGACGCAGTGTATACCGATTTCAGTAAAGCGTTCGACAAAGTAGACCACCTACTTTTAATAAAAAGACTCGAGAGCTGCGGAATCTACGGTCCACTACTGCAATGGTTTCAGTCATACCTTAGTGATCGTTTATCGTTCGTTGTTTTGAATGGGGTCCGATCTGAAGATTTTCACGTGACGTCTGGGGTACCACAAGGCTCCCACTTAGGGCCCTTGCTTTTCAATATTTTTATAAATACGATTATTCACTGCTTCCATCACGCAGAATCATATTTATTTGCAGACGATCTCAAGTTAACCTTGCCTATAAAATCTATAGAGGATTCTTACTTGTTGCAAGCTGACTTGGATAGACTAGTTGAGTGGTGTAAAGAAAATAGGATGAGCTTAAACTTACAAAAATGTTTACATATAAAATTTTGTCGCAATAAAAATGTTTTTAATACAAAATACGCTATTTCGGGCGAGACACTCAACGAAGTTAATACCATCCGGGACTTGGGAATTTTAATAGACAGCAAAATGACCTACAATGGCCATATAGATAAAATAATATCTAACGCAAACAAAATGCTAGGTTTTGTATTAAGGACCTCAAAGCCATTTAACAACTCGAAAACCAAAGTTATTCTATATGAGACGTTGGTTCGCAGTAATTTGGAATACTGTTCACAGGTATGGTCACCCCGTTATAACGTTCATATACAACGTATTGAACGAGTTCAAAAGAGATTCTTGTATCATCTATCCTTACAAAGCAAAAATACGATACAATTAAATTCCTATATAGAGCGTGTTCAGCACTTCAAACTGCAAAGCCTTACCAATCGTAGAAAAGTTCAAGATCTTTGTTTCCTTCACAAATTGGTGACATCTAAACTAAACACTGAACTACTATCCAAAATATATTTTAATGTTCCTCGCAGGTTACCACGGTCACATACCTACAATCTTTTCAGACAACCTTTGCACAAAACCAATTTAGGTGACAACTCTCCCCTTACGAGGGCTATCAAATTGTACAATAGTATATGCCGCAGAGCTGAAATAGATATAAATCATGACAGTCTTAACACTTTTAAACGTAAACTATCTAAGCACTTTCGGTTGGAGGACATTTGATCTATCATTCTAATAATTAAATAATGTATCATTTTTAATTTAATTTTAAACTACGTACGCTTTTTAATTCCTATATTTTTTATTGTTTTATTTTAAATGTATTTTCAAATCTTTTAAAGCATGTAAATCTCTTATTGGCACGTTATTGTTTTTATTATATTCATAATTCAATTATGTATTCAGAGCATGTGTACTCGATAATGTGTAAGCTGTGGTTACCTGTAATTGAGTGTGCATTACAGGATAATGTATATTATACAAGTTCTATAATGGTAAAAGATAATTGTAATGTATCTCGTTGGTAATCCTTAAATAAATAATAAATAATTACGACATCCGCAGGAACCAGCAAATGATGGGTGGCGTTACAGTTCTGTTAAGCGGCGATTTCCGACAAACGCTGCCTGTGGTGACGCGAGGAACTAGGGCTGATGAGGTGAATGCTTCGTTGAAATTCTCTTTCTTATGGCCACATATTCATAGGTTGCGCTTAACGATGAATATGAGAGCACAGCTTGGCGGGAATGTACACGCCCAAGAATTTTCTGATCTTTTCTTAAAATTGGGTGAGGGAACGCTACCAGTAGACGGTGGCCAGGTGGTTCTACCTGAGATACTTGGGAGAGTGGTGTCCACCTTAGATGATTTGATTCGTCTGGTACGGGGACATCAATAGGATACCGCACCAAGATAATTCTTGGGTGTGTGAACGAGTCATTTTAACACGCAGAAACGACCAACCTTCAGCGATCAATGAATGCATTCTCGCGGAAATTGAAGGAAATGAAGTGATCTACACTTCAATAAACACTGTTGTCGACCAAGATGACGCCACACATTACCCCGTAGAATTTCTCAATTCCCTCAGTGCAAGTGGACTAGCAGCGCACACCATTAAGCTAAAGGTCGGTGTCCCAATTATGCTTCTTCGGAATCTCACTCCGCCGAAATTGTGCAATGGGACCCGGCTCAAAGTCGTCTCGCTGCAGAGAAATATCATTGAGGCGGAAATTCTAACGGGTTGTGGTGTCGGCGAGACAGTGTTTATACCACGTATACCGCTTATTCCCCACAGTTACCCTTTTTTTTTAATTTTTTTTCGGATGGGAAATCATCAAATGACCCCTCCCGCTCTGGATGGAGCGGAAGGGACTGTCAGACTCTTACTGACTAAAACCCACCCGTGTTCCTTCCTTAGCCCTTTATGTTCGGGGCCAGCGGTAACCCTTTCGGACAATCCCGCTGACCCGGCAGGCTTCGGCCCTCGATGCTGTCATCTCTTTGAGGCGCGCGTGGAACACGTACGCGCCGTCCGGCACGGGCTTGGTCCTGATCGGACGGTGAGCTACCCATTACTCTCCGCCCGCAGGCCTGCGCCTACGGTGGCCGGGAGTCGTCCCGTGGCTCCCGACGCCCGGAGCGTCTCCCGCGGCGGCTGGGACGCGAGGCTTTCTCCCTCATCCGTCCCGCCACCTCCTTCGCTAGCATGACTGCTTCGCAGAAGGAGGTGAATGCCTCCCACTCCCTCTCGCCCCGGACCATAGCTTGCACCAGGGCCGGACGCGCCACTACGAGGACACGGCGGTACTCCGCCCAAGCGGGGCAGACTTCCACCGTGTCCTCTGGGCGATCCTGGCAATGGTGACACCCGGCCACAATTACCCCTTTCAATTCAAGCGCGTGCAGTTTCCTGTGGGCGTGTGCTTCGCCATGACAATAAATAAGTCGCAGGGGCAGACACTGAAGGCTGCGGGTGTCGACCTCAGGACGAGCTGCATCTCACACGGACAACTGTACGTCGCTTGCTCCCGCGTCACCATTCCTGACTCGCTGTACTTACATATTGAATGAGACCGAGGGAAAAACAACGAACGTTTTACACAGAAGTGTTACAGTAAATTATAACACTTCTGTTATTCGACGTCTCCTAAATTTCCTTATTAACATGACGTCTCTTACCAGTAAATTAACTACATAACTTTCTAATTTTGAGTTTACTAAGCCAAATAGTTTTTGAGGGATCTAAGCTATAGTACAGTATGAGACGCATCTTTTGAGTGTTTCTGTAAATCAAAAAACGATCACTAACTATTATTAAAATTAAAATAATACTTATGCGATACGTGGGCAAAGCCACGGGTACAGCTTTAGTTTATAAATATTTTTTTTTAAAGTTTTTGCAATATTATTGTTAATTCAGTGTACCCTTGGGATCCACTGCGGAATTACGGGAAGAAAAGTTTTTTGTTGTATAGGTACTAAGTCTGGGCAACATACAGGCTACAATTTATTTTGGAAAATGGAACACCTGACGCAGAACCGCAACAGACCAGCTAAAATATAAGAGATATAAAAATGGTGCCATAGCAAAAAATATTCCACATGAAGAGCATTTTCTGCTGTGAGAATAAATTTGAAGATCTGGAACACCTGTTGTGGAACTCCAAAGCCCAGCGACATTATAACATAATTATAGGAATGACGTCTTAGCAAAAGTTGTTTAGTCTGATGGGCATTTCCTGTTGACTTACAAAAATGAAAGATCTGGAACGTCTTGAATCGTCTCGCGCATCACGCCGTTTTCCCGTCCCTGGGCTCTTAGAATTCGACATCAGACGTTTCAGATCTTCGATTTTGACGACCCTGTTGTCGCTGGTATTAGCAACAGGATCCGCGTACGAAGTCGCGGGCAGAAGCTAGTTTATAATAAGCTCATAGTAACCAACGGGTCAATGTGTTGTGGAATAACCTGTTTAATAAAAACTGGCCAAGTGCTAGTCGGACTCGCACACGAAGGGTTCCGTACCACAAGGCAAAAACGACGAAAAAAACACGTTTGTTGTATGGGAACCCCCCCTTAAATATTTATTTAATTTTATTATTAAAGTAAAAATACAACTGAGTATTTTGTGAATATTTCAAGTGCCTACCTGTTGCCATTATTGATATCGAGCAAAAAAATCGCGTTTGTTGTATGTTTATTTTGTTTTTAGTATTTGTTGTTATAGCGGCAACAGAAATACATAATTTGTGAAAATTTCAACTGTCTAGCTACCGCGGTTCAGACGGACGGACGGACGGACGGACGGACGGACAGACAGCGAAGTCTTAGTAATAGGGTTCCGTTTTTACCCTTTGGGTACGGAACCCTAAAAAAATCAACAGTGTCAACAACGGTCACTCTAGGTACGTACAATCGCTCTTTGCGCAATAAAATAAAAGTTTTATGCCAGTTGCCCACCAATAAGCCCTAAGTATGAAGTGTAGCTTAGCTTTTTTTTTCTGATGGTAAATCATCAAATGACCCCTCCCGCTCTGGGTGGAGCGGAAGGGAGTGTCAGACTCTTACTGACTAAAACCCACTCATGTTCCTTCCTTAGCCCTTTATGTTCCGGGCCAGCGGTAACCCTTTCGGACAATCCCGCTGACACCGTTCACCGTTGACCCAGGAAAGGTCTTGATATTTAAATATAGTCACCCATCCTCGGACCAACCGCAGCAAGCGTGCCTTAACCTGGTCGATCGACCCGTGCGGCTATTATTACTTAGCCACAAGCCCCTCTGCCTTTTTTTTTTTGCAGATGGGATATGATGATTTCCCAACGACCCCTCCCGCTCTGGGTGGAGCGGAAGGGAGTGTCAGACTCATACTGACTAAAACCCACCCGTGTTCCTTCCTTAGCCCTTTATGTTCCGTGCCAGCGGTAACCGTTTCGGACAATCCCGCTGATAAAACCAATACAAATTCCCCATTATGTCTCAACTTGGCTTCGAACTCGATACTCGCTAATCAGAATCTATGCAAACGCCACTTGACCAACCGAGCCTTAGCCCCTCAGCCCCTCTGCCTCATCTATAGCACGTGCTAAGTAATGTTTATTTACCTTGGCCGTATCGTAGCTTAGCTTCGGTGTAGCTTAGCTCTTAGTTGAAAACCAGCTTTTAGTAATACAATTGTGCACGTTTTACAATGCAAAACATAATGTTTTTCTTAATACAATGCAAAACATAATGTTTGTGTTAACGAGGTCTGAAAGTATTAATATAGGTAATAACTACGAGTATGTTGTCATTAAACGTGAACTATGTTGTATCGTTACATTGTACTTAGCCTATTGCTGATTTTGATGAAAAAAATAAATAAAAAACCGGTTCTTGTTGATAAATACATATCATGTAGGTCATTGTAGGTTTTTAAAATGTTAAATAAAAGCATTTTTTTTTTAATATCAACAAACCAGTCTATGCAGTGCGTTTTTGATATGGAGATATGATTTTACATAGAGAAACACCAAAATGGGCCTGACAGTTTAAGAGCAACATAAGGGAGGAGATGCTGTCATTAAAAAATTTAACCAATGAAAAATGAATTTTGAATAGACCTAACTAGTTCCAGAACTGTAGGCCTAATAAAAAATCTTCTCATTAAAAAACACCAGTAAAGGAATTATTGTCGACAATAATTTACCGGTTCCTCAAAATTCATCTGAATCGTTGATTATGATCGTTACTTCTATATTAGAGAAGATACCTTTAAGCTGCTAGTCTGGGTTTATGTCGAATGTGGCTGAACAGAAAATACAGCCAGTAAAATTGATTGTTTAGCAAATTGACACTACGTCACTTTACCGTGTTAGGTAAAAGGTAACACGGGTTTGAAAATCCACGTCAAAGCGCGTTTTAAGCGTACACTTTACCGTGATATAGCCATTTCACATAACTGTCAAAGAATGAACACTTGATTTCCTTGCCTTTACATCGAATATGCTGCTGCACTTGCTTTTTTTGAGGGGCCCGTGGCTAAATAATAACAGCCGCACAGGTCGATCGATCAGGTTAAGCTACGCTTGCCGCGGTTGGTCTGTGGATGGGTGACCATCTTTACATACCGTGACCTCTCCGTGCCTCGGAAAGCACGTTAAGCCGTTGGTCCCGGCAGTCATTCGTGGATCTTTGACAGTCGTTACGGGTAGTCAGAAGCCCGAAAGTCTGACAACCGGTCTCACCAAGGGGTATCGTATTACCCAGTAACTGGGTTGTGGAGGTCAGATAGGCAGTCGCTCCATGTAAAATACTGGTATTCAGCTGCATCCGGTTAGACTGGAAGCCGACCCTAATATAGTTGGGAAAAGGCTAGGCAGATGATGACTTGCTTTTTTTGCTCGATGGGTTTACTAGTAGCTATTCTAGAGTTCCATTATCTATCATCCGTCACTTCAAAGAAACATCGCCATAACTTTTTCCACACAGCGATTTGAAATGAGCTGTCATAGTAGTTATTGTACTATAATAAAATAACTATCTAATGACATATGCACACTTTATGTTATGTTATTGGTACTAGGACCAGCTTCCATATATTTTTACCGATTCTCTTTTCAATAAATGAATTAGTAGGCATAACGAGTTTAACCTCTTTCCTTTCACCACTTGAACATATTAATAACTACATGAATAATTTAACTATTATGTCACAAACCAATAATTATTGATGGTCGCTGATTCTTGTGTTAACCGGTTTTTTATACATATTTTAATTGTTATAAAGTCAAAGCCAAAGCAATTGCTTCAAATAGGCCTATAAAAGGCATTTTTGAACGTCAACATTTACATTGAATCTAGTGGCCGCTTCCAAATGATAGTTCACCTAAACTTACTTTTCTACTTATTTATACCCTAGTAACTTAATAATAATTGAGTAAGTAACTTTGTGTCATTCATTGCTCTCAAATTGGTGAAGGAAAACATCAAATCCTAGAACCAGAAAAAATCGAAGACATAGGTATACACTGGGCCCGCGTGCTGGATTCCTCAAAGGCCTGTGTCCCAGCTGAGGGAACGTTGTGGGCTAATTACTGCAATATGCACGGTGTGTCTGCTTTTTAAGGTTGGCTCTAACGCCATCTATCGCTTGCGGACATTTTTGCAAGGAAGTTTTTCGCGACTAGTATATCGTCCGCTCTTCCATACGGTTTGCGACTTTGCGAGGTACAGGCTCTACAACATCGGTGAATCTAAAGTTTCTAACCATGGCAAAAGATGGCGCCATTTATTACTGACTGAATCCGCCTCTAGACTATGTACATTGCAGGATGCACCAAATGAGCATTATTTATTTAGTGCGGCGTGCGGCTTGACATGTCATCGCCCTTTTACCACCGGACAACTAGATGTAGGTACTGCAGCGTACCATCCGCACTTGGCCCTGCTGGGGAGACTCTCTCCAGATCGGCCACCTATAAACCCTTATATCTTTTGAACCAGTGACCGACAAATTCTGATATTTGGCGACAAATTTCGACTAATTAGCGACAAATTTTTTGTGTTATCAAAATTAAAATCCCTGATGGTGGCTCTGCCAGAGTCAGTGACAACTTAATCCAAGTCCACAAATTCATGTATATTCCGTTCAGATTTATTTTACCTGTGATAGCAGCAACCTAACAGCAATCTTATTGCAACGAGAATAAAGATCACAATGTTTTTGACAGACTTGTCACTGTGATTTGGACAGTGATGCAAAACCAGAGGTAATATAACTGTGACCGGACCGTAGATCATACCGGGCTACCGGCTGACGTCGTTGTTTAAGGGAAAACTATTAAAAAGAATCATAGTAAAGTAAACTTTATTTGCATAGATGTACAGACGCCAGCGCACATCAAGCTACTACAATCTGTCAACTTTTTTTGATAGATTTTCAACTTTATCGCTAAGGCATAAGGTTCAAAGATGATTATAAAAAATTTTTGCAGTTTCGGGTAGGTTGATGTGCTGGCATCTGTACTTAAAATAATTTGTTCTATTAATATGGGTGATCCTCGGGTGTGGAGTTATTGCAATCTGAAAATAAAATAAAAAAATGTTTCAGTGGTTGTTTCGATATTGAGGTGATTTCAGATCTTCTTGCTAGTATTGGCATGATTATAAAATTTTAATAAGTGACCATTGCACTAACAAGTGTACAGACAAAGACTGAAAATGCTAAGCAATTTTTAAAAACTTTCCTCTACCCCATGTCATCTTTTCGAACTGTCATCTTCATCCAACATGTTGGCAATACGTATAGCAGTGTTCATAATCCCAGATAATTTATATTCCATCGCGACTTATAATCAGCCTATAATGTTCCCACTGTTGGGACACAGGCCTCCTCTCTGTGAGAGGGAGTGGGCCGTAATCCACCACGCGGGCCCAGTGCGGGTTGGTAGATGTCACATGTCTTCGAATTTTTGGTTCTAGGACATGCCGGTTTCCTCACAATGTTTTCCTTCACCGTTTTGAGAGCAGTGGTGATGATATAATTTACACAAAGTAAAGCGCCTGTCTGGGTTTGAACCTACGACCTACAACTCGTAAGTCGCGGCCGTTACCACTTGGCCACCACTGCTCTACTTGGCCACCACTGCTCTACTTGGCCACCTCTGCTCTACTTGGCCAACACTGCTCTACTTGGCCTCCACTGCTCTACTTGGCCGCCACTGCTCTACTTGGTCACCACTGCTCTATTTGGCCACCACTGCTCTACTTGGCCACCACTGCTCTCTTGGCCACCACTGCTCTACTTGGCCACCACTACTTCATTGAAATGTGTTCTAAATTGATTTTGAGTGACCATTTGTAACAAAAAGGTCCTAATAGGTTTTTGGTTGCTATGGACTTTGCAATTTGTTAAGTAGGACATTCTGTTTGTTGTTCCATAACTTGAAAATTATCTCAAATTCTTAATTCAAATATAGTCTGAAAAGTAAATAATTAGTGCAAGATGTTAAATTAAACGTTTACTTAATACTAATAAACGTTGTATAGCGTCTGTATAGTTACACAACGCTTTGTCTTCTTCCTTCGAAAGTCAAATTACTGACGACTGAAAGAGAGAAATCGGTGTGTAACTATTCATCTGATAACCTACGTTTATTAGTAAGAGGTAAAGGTGCTTAATGTTTTCATTACAGAAATACTTACTCGTACTTATCAGGACGTTGTCCCCTCACCATCACCCGCATTTTCTGGCACAAATAAGCACAATAATTGTGCAGTTATTGTACTCATTTGTCATTTTTAAGCATCCACTGCAGATCATATAGGTACATATCTTCTATTATACCGCTACAACAAAAGATGGAGATTTCTTCTTGTTTTTTTTTTTACGAATGTTCTGATTCCGCCTGGGAATAAAATACTATGTTAAAAAAAAACAAAATCAAAATCGGTTCATCCGCTCGGGAGCTACGATGCCACAGACAGACACACACACACACAGACACGTCAAACTTAGGTCATACAAATATTTGTTCCGTGCGGGAATCGAACCCGCGACACGCATTTAGTTTTTGTTTGATCATAATTATTTAGATATCGATACCCTTATCGTCTGCGGAGTTTCGCTAACTAATTTAATTTGACCCTGTATGTATAGTAACAGATAGGACTGGCCCATATCTTACAGAAGTCCCCTTCAAAATGGTTGAGCTGAAACATGCTTATCCATGCGTCATGTTCGTGAACAAGTGCCGTCAGTAGGGACTGGTCATCAATTAGCTTTTTTCTAAATTATTTTATTTTTGGATTGTTTTTTGTTACTATATGCTGTGTTCCGGACGTTTTTAACGTGTACGTTTTTTTCCATCGTTCTCACATAATTATAAATTCAACATTAATGATGTAGGTATCTAATATTTTTCTAACAACATAATTTAAATAAAAGAGTGTCCATGGAGTTTCTTGCTCGTTCTTGTCCATAGGTATTACATACTACGCTTTGAAAAGAGCAACTATCTTAAATTTTTGAAGTGAAAAGTTCCTTAGGCGCGTTGGGCATTTTGAGATGGGAAAAAACCATTGAACTCGCGATACTGTTACCGTAACCGACACCGCGCGTGTTTTGTTTATAAGACGATTAAAAAAATACACACGTACCTAATTGTTCAAGTTTCCACTTTTGTCGGCGCTCTCGGAGTGCCATTGTTTTTTTTGACTGACCGACTCCTTGCCCATTCAAAAGTGCCTGCAAATGGTTTAATTGAAATAAATGCTTTGAATGTGAGTTTGACTGAACAGAAGGGTGTCAAAAAGGGTCAATACATATACAGGCTGGAAAGAATAGAATAGAATCGTTTGAAATTGTGTCAATATTTAACTGTTCGATGTTTAAATTCGTCAAATTAAATCTCAAACAGCTGAACTGCGCGTGCGTTGAGTGCTCTGAGCTGCCTACTACAACTTACAGACTCTTCTAGCACTGTACAGTACTTCAAGGATCTTTTGACGCTTGACATTGACAAGGGAGCGTTGTTGAATTGGAAAAAAAATTGCAAAAAAAAAACAACCACTTCCAAAAACAACACTACAAAGTGAAAAATAACTTTAATTTCGAAAGTCGGTGTCAAAAAACGAAAATGCAGAATCTATTAAAGCTAAAAAAGTCTATTAAAGCTATTGTTTATCTAATTGCTCTCACACGGACGTTGTATAATTTATTAATAACTAATTATAGTTTTTGTTCAATTTAAAATAACGAAAAATGGTTCTCATGGTTCTCACGAGACTGTTGAATTAAATTAATAACTTGAATTTGGGGCCTTGGACACATGACAGTGACCTGTAACATAGTTTCTTTTTCCCCCAAAAACCTACCTACATGAAGCACCAGTCTCTTACAATAGTAGCATTAGATACAAATAATTACATTTTTGAGGCAATAAGGTATGAATTGAGAATAAATGACATTTGAGCCAAGTTTTTCGACTCCCTTTAATAATAAAATAATTATACCTATAATAGCCTCCCGACCGATTCCGGTCACGGTGGCCAATCTCAACGGAGATTAGCCAGGTACGCAGGAGATATTATAGTGCACAAGTGTGTGCGCAAACAACCTGTGTTTGCGCCCACACTATCTGTTTCTTTACTCTCATAGTCCGATGGAACGGCAATCCGACACGACCGGGGAGAGATCAGGCGCAGTAACAACGGCTTTACGTACTTTCCGAGGCACGGGGGTTCGGGGGTATTAAACCACCAACTTCCAAACTCCGGGCTGCTACCAAGAAATCCCCCTTAACGTTAATATCCCTTTACGTAGTGTGTGACTCTACTTAGCGATACATTTCCCTGACTGGCTTTGATATACTTAGTTGACATTTGACAAACATAAACATGAAACATGAGCGATTTTCTCGCAAGTATAATATAACGTAATTTTAGCTCTACAAGGTTATTTTGGCGTGTGGCCATTCATTCAAGCGATAAAATTTCCTTGTAATGTGTAATGTGTAATGCAATCAAATCAAATCAATGACTCTTCACGTGACCAGAGGGCTGGCCTATTTTTAGCCCAAAGAATAAGCATTGCCATACAACGTGGTACCTATTGCTGCCAGCCTTTTGGGCACTTATGCCATTGACAGCGATGCGAACGAATTTTTTGATGCCCAATGAGCTCCTGTCTTTTTCTTTTTATATACTTGTATATACTATATAATATGTATAATCAAAGGTCATTTATTCAAATTAGGCTGAGAATCAGCACTTTTCGAACGTCAAAATTACAAAAGACAGTCCCCCAAAACGCCCGCCCTTCACCACTTCCTAATGCTTTCGCTGGGGAGAAGAAGCGGCGCAACAAACTCCCCAGCAGCACAACTGTCTGTTCAGTTTAAAAACACTTGATTATATACAATACTAGGTCATGTAAAGTAATTAACATTACAAGACACAGGACATTAATTAAATTATTTGCCATCGAATATCCAACAAATACAATAAAAAACTTTTTTACAAAAAAAAATCAACCGACTTCCAAAAAAACACTACAAATTGAAAAATAACTTTAATTTCGGAAGTCGGTGTCAATAAACGAAAATGCGGAACCAAAGACACCGACTTCCGAAATTAAAGTTATTTTTCAATTTGTAGTGTTTTTTTTGGAAGTCGGTTGTTTTTTATTGTAAAAAAGTTTTTATTTTTCACTTTTTAGTGGGTCAGTTTGTAATTTATACAATAGCCTTTTACAAAATATTGCTTTTCCCGGTGCTGGGACGTTAATTGTTGAGGAGTTGAACTTGATGATAATGGGACCACCTCGAGAGTATACCCTTTCAAATATAAAAAAAAAAACATATATAGAGTCGAACATATAACCTCCTCCTTTTTGGAAGTCGGTTAAAAAACTATACGTAGATAGGTGCTCAAGCAAAAAAATAAAAATTAAAAATGTAAATAAAAACTTATTATGTACAGCCTCCAGGCATAAAGGGCGTGACAGCTTACAACAGCATTATATTGTAGTCTTTGGCTTACATATTGATGCAATGCTGGGTTCTGTTAACATAGCTGTCACTTGAAGTCACAAATGATAAACTAGGACCATTGTAGTAAAATAAATAAACAAGTTAGCAGTTTATAAACGCCCTGTTTATAACATGTCGCTGTTCCACTTTTGTAATTATTAATTTGTAAATTATGTTACAACCTGTATGTTCATTTAATACAGTCATAGGTCATAACCATAAGTGAGTTGTTCGATGAAGGGTAAGCCTGGTGATCTGTAATACAGGTTTTACCTACAACAGACACCAGTCTCTATTAAGTGTTACCTTGATTTTGTACTGTGTTTGTGATTATGAGAGAACAATAAAGAATATTAATATTAAAAACTTTCCAATTGTCAAATTATAAATTATTTTATTACGAATTTAGTCGTTTCGTATGGAGAAGAGCTGGCAAGAAACTACACGGTTAGTCTTTTAAAAGTAATTGGCTTTTATAATGTTTTGTTATTATCTATAGGAGGACGGTGTTGGCCTTTCAATAAGTACGAGGTCGTCACAGGTGCTCTCCGAACATGGATGCTTTCTAAAAGCACTAATTGTGACGTATAGGCCGGGACCTGACACCCAATTGTCAACATTGTAGGACCTCGACCAAACGACCGTAGGGCAGCACAATTTCGAGGATGTAAGGTATCAGGATCAGGACCCTTCCGTCTTGGACCGGCGCAGCGTGGTTGCATAACGAATGGGATTGAAATCGATTGCCATTGTATGTGTGTTACGCAATTACCCTGCAGGATAAGGATACCCAAAAAGATTTCCACAAACAAAAAATAAATGCTTACCGAATATAACTTATTTCTAACCGCCTTTTAGGAGTAAAAAGCTTTTTTCTGTGGCTGGCCGCGCTGATTCCTCTGAGACGATAGGTAATTCACCGTCATCCATGCCCAAATACAGATAACTACACTCCAAATTAAAACGAAAACAAACAAAGACATGATCCACAACCCTAGAACAATTGGTTGAAAGTTCAGAACAGCCTAGCACGAACGTACTAATGTGTGCGTAACGTTAATATGAGTGATTTTCAGCTAATGAAATCTCAGAATATAATAGCCAGCAAACATAAAAAAAAACGCCGATTGCACATGTCCCCGCGCCCTAAACGTTTCTCAAATGACGCCGTATTATTCATTGTTCGCGCATTTTCAAGGTAAACATCTTTATGGCTGACTATTATGATAATATTAATAAACTAGCTGTTACCCGCGACTTCGTCCGCGTGGAATTTAAGAAAAAAGTTATTGTTCAGTTCGCAGAGTTTACGCGATAACTTATTGATTCTGTATTCTGCGTAAAGAAATACCATGCTAATTTTAATGAAATTCTTCTATTTTATGAATCGATATTTTGTTTTTGTACATATTTCTCCATTTAGTTTTTTTGTTTGATTTTTTTTGTTTGTTTTTTGTATTAGGTTTATTGAAAAATTTCATTTTAAACAATATTTGGTGTACGATTTTCTAGGGCTAAAAAAACAACACTACTGGCATTCCTTGCACGTGAACATGCCACGTATAGTTGCCCATGGGTAAAGCAACCCTTAGTTAAATCTATGCCAGCTTTGCTTAACGTTTGCCCTTGTGACTTGTCGATTGTCATAGCAAAACTGACATTGATAGGGAATTGCAATCTTTTGAATTCAAATGGAAATTTCGACGGTATTATAGGAATCCGTGGTATAAATACTATCTCACCTTTTCCGCATCCAGATATTATACGACTTTCTATAACGTTTATTTGCTACGACACTACTCGCAACCTAGTACCATTGCAAAGTTTCGGTGGGTTTAAATTACGGAGCAGAATGATGGGCACGCCAATCTTAAGTTCTAGTTTGTGAGGGGGTAGACCAGGCACAAATATACTATTTACAAATTCTGTTGGGTAAATAACCACTTCATCCGGATTGCAAACTGTATTGATGGAAAGGTATGTTTGTGATTCACCAGATAGTTTATCTAAAATGCGCTGATTAAGCGCAGTAACCTGGTCGTTCATAGGTGCTAAAATTGATCTTTCACACAACCACGAATCTTCTTTGATATTGAGATTGTGAATATCATCATAAATACTATGTATTAAAATTTCAATGTCCGCCACAACCTCACAAATACCGGTAGGTAGTTCTATATCATGAGTACTAAGTATTCACTTCTGAAAACTTTCCCTCTCCAACATCAAGAAGAATTTTGCTAAATTCTGAATCGGCTGAATGTGCTCTCATATTTTCTTTTAAATTAAGTTTTTTACAATGTCTCCAAAGTACTGAACGTTTTAAACAGGCGTTAATTTCATCAGCTCGCTTACCTTTAATCACAACTGGTAATATTTGTCTAAAATCTCCAGCGAATAAAAATAAGACTCCTCCAAATAATAGATTATTACTTCTTATGTCCTGCATCCTATTCACGGCTTCTATAGATTTTTTTTTTGCCATAGTGCATTCGTCCCATACTACAAATACACAATCTTGTAGAACTTTGGCTTTGAGACTATTTTTGGATATACTGCATACTGAATGGAATTTTCCATACGGTCTAAATCTAGTGGGATTTTAAACATCGAATGTGCCGTTTTTCCCGTCAAAATCGGTCCAGCCGTTTCAGAGATTAGCCGGAACAAACAGACAGACAGACAGACAGACAAAAATTGTAAAAAATGTTATTTTGGTGTATGTACCGTGTATACATCCATATGCATTTAGTAAAAAGCGGTTATTTTAATATTACAAACAGACACTCCAATTTTATTTATTTGTTTATATATGTTGGGGTAAGTCCGGCGCTGGGGTAATTTGGCAATATTTTTTATTTTAAGTAACGTCGTACACAATCAATCAATACTGGGTATAAGATCCTTTATCGCGTATTTTTACAAACGAACACTACCTCGCGTTTTATATCGTGTACTTTTATAATATGCTCTTAAACCTAAGACCTGGCGCGTATATTCTTGACGGGCGTAATTATAAGCAAATTGTTACTTCGAAGTAAAGATTGTGTATACTACATAATTACTTTGGCTCGAGCCCGTGGTTCCGTCGATGTGAGTGAAAATAATAAGAAAAAAATAACTGTTTTTGTATAGATGCATTCTGGAAAGAGCTATTCTTTATTGGTCCTTTACCATACCTGTTTTGTTTCAGTATTTAGAATTGATTTCCAGGTAAAAAGAAGATACAAGACAAGTGTTTTCAGATAAAGTGCTTTTGGCCCTACCTTGAAAATACATACAGGTAATTTGATGGGCGTGACTTATTTCCCCCGCACGCAGGGAGTGGCAGTTTTATCTTCTGTGGTCGGACGCAACTGCATAAGAGATTGACTGGCGATTTTTTCTCAACAATAAAGGCGCAGAAAATGTAAACTTACTTTTTAAATAAACAAAGGATATAATTTAAATGAACACCAAAATAATTTTTGAACCTCCCAAAATGGACAAATGCTCACCAAATCTTGTTTCCCTGAAATAGTAACATTAATACCTAAAATGATGGCGACGTAGGATGCAAGAGCGAGCGAAGGGCACCCCGAGGTTAGGTTAGGTTACTTTAAACCCTTTACACAGAAATAGGGGCGCCGCGAAGCGGGGCTCCGTCGACATAGGATGTGGTATAGAATAAAAAGGAAAAAAATTAGGTTCAGTTCTACAATACTTTATGAAACACAATTTGGTGACCATTTATCCATTCTGGGCAGGTATTTCGAATTTTTTGCTAGTAAAATAGGTACTTTTCTGGTAGCCGTTTAAATACAAGCCATAAACAAACATATTTGTTTATTGTGATAGGTTGGCAATTGGTGCGTCGTATGACCAGATGAGAAGTGGGTAGATACCACCGTTATACGACATCTGAAACACGAAAGCATTAGTAGCAGAGAGAGCTCAGTATAATTAGTAGTATCTTGAAACTCAAAACACAGCAAGGTTGCTTGGTGACAGATATAAGAATGGTACGCAGGTAAGTATACGTTTTTTTATAGTAGCAGTGGGCTGATCACATTGTATGAAGGCAGGATAGCCGATGGGGTCGAAAGGTTTCGGAGTGGCATCCGCGTATCGAAAGGGGCAACATGAGAAGACCTCACACACAAGGTACACCGATGAGATGGTAGATGATGATGCAAGAAGCACGCTAAGTAGATGTGGCAACGATTGGGTGAGCCCTATTTCCAGCATTGGAAATCGTTCGGCGGAAATTATGAAGAAGTATCATCCGAATGAGCGATGAAAGGCAGCAAGAATCCTTAAATTCAATCGAATAATTATTGTCTTTCCAGTGGTCTCCAAACATAAAAATACGATCCATTTAATTTTCACAACTACGTTGGTCGTTATTGTTACATAGCAATTAATGACATCAGTAATATTATCAAAGGGTTATTATTTCTCACCTTGTTGATCTTTAAAACATAATATAATCGTGAGTAATAGGTAACGATAATTACAACACGAGGACCATTATCTAAATTTAGATCCAGCGCAAATATAGGAATGCCTATCGTGTTCTTGAAATACAGTTACAGATTATCAAGAAATCTACCATAGATAAATCTATGGTAGATTTCTTGATAATCTGTAACTGTGTTGTCAAATAAACGACATTACACATTACACTGCATTATATTGGAGTCTGTGACAATGTGCTACCAGCTATCCGTTACTTCATTATTTTCTCCTTCATAAGTTCTAGGTCTTTGCGTTTCGTACAATCCGCATACTTATCAATACTGTAACTGTGTTACCCAGTAACTGGGTGGTGGAGGTCAGATAGGTCAACTGCAGGTCTGTCCCGTTACACTAGAAGCCGACCTCAACATAGTTGGGAAAAGGCTAGGCGGATGATGTATTCTTTAACTGTGTTCGAAATAACTGCAGCACTTTTAGTACAATTATTATTGTTACATAAACACTATGTGTGAGGGGCCCGTGACTAGGTAAATAATCACAGCGGGTCTCCCTTGTTTTGCCGAAAAGATTTTGCCAAATTATCACTTCCCAAACAATATTCCGCATAATTTCATTTGCCAAATTATTACTTAGCGAAAAATCTCTTCACAAATAATTGTAACCCAAACCTAATGTTTGTCAAGTGAACGTTTAAACAATAAGTTGTTTACCAACTAGTACTTTTACCAATTTTTATTTAGTCACATATTTCAGTTGGAATAACTCATTTTACGCAAAATTACATTTGCCAAATATTTAGTATCGTCAGTTTTCGCAGTTTTAAGGCAGCCATTTCAAGCATAAGATCTAACTTTGAAGACGTTTTATTACAAGGGTGTTTTTTCCACTTGGGACAAATTCTAAACAGGTAATAATAATATTAAGTATTCTGGTAAAGATAAAGATAAAGATAAAGATAACTTTATTTTGCAAATATGGGTAACATAAGGATGACAGAAAAAACATATAATAGTACAGCCATATTTTACCACATAGGCATGCAAAAGATATAACATCAATTTACTTATAACTAAATACAATTTTAAAATATTACACACAAAATTAAATTTTAAAATATTAATTAATTAAACATAACTAGCTAAAAACTTTCTCAATTAGGAACTCCTTAATAGTATAATATGCTTTCGCCACTAAAAAGCTTCGGAGTTTCTTTTTAAATAGTGATAGCGAAAGCTCTTTCCATGTCTTCGGCAATTTGTTATATATGACTGGCGCCATGCAGTAGACACTTTTGCGCATAAGTGCTGTCTTGGCTGGCTCCAGATATAGCACACTATTATCACGTCTATTGCGAGGTACTACATCTGATAGTCGTCTAAATCGACTCGGATTTGTCTTTACAAACACAGCTACTTCAAATATGTACAAACAAGGTAATGTTAATATTTTGTAATTTCTAAAGTAAGGTTCACAACTGTCAGTGGGTTTAAGTTTAAACATTGCCCGAATGCATTTTTTTTGTACCTTGAAAGCGGTCTCTCTTTCAGTAGAGTTTCCCCAAAATATGATCCCATACCGTAAATGTGATTCTGTTATCCCATAATAAGCAGTCAAAAGAGCATCCGTGTTCAATATAGGTGACAATGAACGTAGAGCGTATGCAGACTTACTCATTTTCTTGCATAAAATCTCAACGTGTGATTTCCAGTTTAGTTTTTTATCTATTTCGAGACCCAGGAATTTTGTAGTTTCAACTTCTTCTATAGTGTCATTATTATAGTGTATATTTAAGTTAATTCTAGAGGTCTGTTGTCTAAAATGGATAACTTTAGTTTTACACAAATTTATTTTTAAATTATTTGCATCTAGCCAGTTTACCATCTGTTTTAAACTATTATTAATTTCACTCTCATACGTATCTAAACTTTTACAAGCTATTGTGATCGTACTATCATCCGCGAATAGTGTTATAGGCCGTTCAATAGATTTCGGTAAGTCATTTATGTATAAAATAAATGCAAAGGGACCTACAACACTCCCCTGCGGTACCCCAAATAATACTTTACGCTCCGAAGACCGAGATATCTCTTCAAGTTTACTTACTATATTAATTTTATTGACTTCAGTTATTTGTTTTCTATCTTGTAAGTACGAATTAAGCAAATTAAGGACATTGCCCCTAATCCCGTAGGCTTCGAGTTTTTTTAAAAGAGTAGCATGATGTACATAGTCGAATGCCTGGGTCATGTCGCAAAATATACCACAAACAGGATTCCGTTGATCAACATTTTTAATGACATTATAAATAAAATCATAAATAGCCATATTAATGGTCCTGTGTATTCGAAAACCTTTCTGTTCCTCACACAGAATGTCATGTTTATCTATGAATTTATAAAGTTCCTTATAAATATACTTTTCAAAAAATTTAGAAATAACTGGAATTAATGAAATTGGTCGGTAATATTCCATAAGTTCTCTATTTTCTCTTTTGAAAAGTGGCTTAACTATTGATATTTTTAACGCATCAGGGTATATACCTGCGCCAATACTTAGGTTAATAATGTAGCTTAAATGACCGCTTATTTCCACAGACACATGTTTTAGTATTTTTGTAGCGATACCATCATATCCTACACTATTTGAATTATTTAATGAATTGATGATTCTCTCTATATCTTGTGGTGTACTAGGGGCCATGAACATTGTTTTATTATTTGTTTCAATTTTGTTACATTTTGGTTTACTGGTCACATCAAGTTTCCCTTGTACTTTATCGATAAAATAATTGTTAAAAGCTTCAGCAATATCATTGGGATTTGATAGAGTACTATTATTATTTATAATTTTTGTAATACTAGATTTTGGTATGTTATATTTTGCACGATTAATAATTTGCCACGTGGTTTTTGACTTATTTTTCGAAGATTTTATTTTATGATTATTTTGCGCCTTTTGTGTTAGGTGTATAATTTTTTTGTGTAAACGAGAGTAGGTTGAGAAGGTGAACTTATTATTTTTGTTTGGGTTTAATCTATATTGCCACAAAAGTTTTCTTTTCTTTTGACTACCTAGTTTGATTCCTTTTGACAACCATTTAGGTTTTTTTAAGACATCTATTTTGATCAATTTAGTTGGAAAACACAAGTCGTATATTAATTTAAATAAATCGAGAAATTTGTTATAGGCTTCATATAGGTAGTATTTTTTAAAATAATTATTCTCGTCTAACTAGTTCAGTTTCGGGTAGACTTTTTTCAATTTTTTTTCTCTATATAATCTAGGCGTAGGAGGTCACAGTTTTAACCTAACCTAACCTAAGCATTTTTTTTTAATAATTAACCTCGTCTAACTTATTCGGTTCTCGATAGCCTGCTAACAATAATCTCTTTTTTCCATATTTTTTTTTCTTTTATAATCTAGTCGTTTCTGGCACTCGCCGGCCGCTGCCGCGGCACCGCTCGCTACGCTCGCTCGGCTCGTGCGTAGGAGGTCACCGTTTCAACCTAACCTAAGCATTTTTTTAAAATAATTAACCTCGTCTAACTAATTCGGTTCTCGATAGCCTGTTAAAAATAATCTCTTTTTTCCATATTTTTTTTCTATATAATTTAGTCGTTTCTGGCACTCGCCGGCCGCTGCCGCGGCACCGCTCGCTTCGCTCGGCTCGCTTCGCTCGCTCGGCTCGTGCGTAGGAGGTCACAGTTTTAACCTAACCTAACCTAAGCATTTTTTTAAAATAATTAACCTCGTAACTAATTCAGTTCTCGCAATTCAAAAAAAAATTAAAATAGTAAGTTACAAATATTTGGTATTAAATAAATGATTATTTTAAAATAAAATTGCATTTTTTAATTATTTAATTCCCAAAAAAAAAAAAACTCAAAAAATCTTATTTATGCCTATATATTTTTTGTCATAACAAATCGTTTGACCAAACGTTTATTGTCTAAAGATTGTTTGCCGTAATAAATAATTTGATTAAAGACCAAATGCCTAAATGCCATTATCCTTAATAATATTCTGCCAAGTAAAAATTTGACCAAATGAAAATGTGCATACTAAAATTATTCCAAACATTGCTTTGGTATAATAAAAGGTTGCGAAAATTTGTTTGGGTAGTGAAATTTTGGCAAAATCTTTTCGGCAAAACGATCCGAAACGAACGAACGGTCGATCGATCAGGTTAAGTTATCGCTTGCCGTGGTTGGTCTATGGATGGGTGGCCATCTTTACATACCGAGACCCCTCCGTGCCCCGGAAAGCAGTTGCTCCCGGCTGTCATTCGTGGATCTTTGACAGTCGTTACGGGTAGTCAGAAACCCGAAAGTCTGACAACCAGTCCTACCAAGCGGTATCGTATTACCCAGTAACTGGGTTGTGGAGCAGTCACTCCATGTAAAATATAAAAGTATCAGCTGCATCCGGTTAGACTGGAAGCCGACCCCAACATAGTTGGGAAAAGGCTGGGCGGATGAGACACTAGGTTATCAAACAAAAATACCACATCATGAATTTTGGCTAATATCGTATACTAGACATAGACAACTCTTAATTTATGGAACTAGCGACACGCCCCTGCTCCGCAAGTGTGTCACCACATGTTATCGAAACATCCAGATTTCTGTGCTATATCTAAGGTAAATAGGTATAATATAATAAACACATAACGAGAGCAGTGTTAAAGGCCGCGACTTACGAGTTGTAGGTCGTAGGTTCGAACCAAGACAGGCGCTTTACTTTGTGTAAATTATTTCATCGCCACTGCTCTCAAAACGGTGCAGGAAAACATCGTGAGGAAACCGGCATGTCCTAGAACAAAAAATTCGAAGACATGTGACATCTGCCAATCAGCACTGGGCCCGCGTGGTGGATTACGGTCCACTCCCTCTCACCGAGAGGAGGCCTGTGTCCCAGCAGTGGGAACATTATAGGCTGATTATGGTATACACATACACCTTCTCAAAGGAATACATTCTCTAAATGATGATGAAAACCGCATCAAAATCCATTGTGAAGTTTAGAAGATCTAAGGACACACACACAAACAAGAAAAGCAACTTAATTTTATTTTTAGATAAATACATAATTATATGAGATCATATATAAGATCTTAATTATGTAAGATTATTTTATAATTATATAAGACGGAATCAAGCTCGGGAAAATTAATTAATGTTCATTATTTCAAATTCAAATCAAATTAAATCAAACAAATTAATGTTATTTATGGTGGAGACGAAAGTATAACAATAAATTATACTTCGTATATCTAATGACGTTCCCAGTGTGCCTAAAAAACTTCAATAAATCACTCAACACTATTAATAATAATTGTTATTTCAATAATTTAGGCACTATAGCTAGATTGGCAAAACCCATAATCGGCCCATCAGCATTATTTAGACGGTTACAAAAAAATTTTTTTTTGTTAATTTATAGTTTCAAAATACTCCTACATATGCGTTATTTGTGTATTCTGGTCTCCACAATAAATCCTCCCGCCATCTTTTTAATTTCATTTTTTTTTTTCATTTTTATTTTGAATTTCGTTCCAGCCGGGGTCCTCCGACCCCACCCAGTACACATCATCTGCCTAGCCTTTTCCCAACAATGTTCGGGTCGGCTTCCAGTCTAACCGGATGCAGCTGAATAACAGTATTTTAAAAGAAGCGATTGCCTATCTGACCTCCGCAACCCAGTAACTGGGTAATACGATAGCGCCTGGTAAGACTGATTGTCAGACTTTCGGGCGTATTGTTGTCGCCACATTGTATACCTAATTATGTAGTTTGTTTATTTAGATTGAATACCTACAAAAACTAGTCTTAGATGCAATAGGTATGTAAAGTAAAGCGGATGCTTTTCTCCAGGATATGTTATTTTTTACATAACTTACTTGTATTATTGTTATTGGGATTTTCCACCAGGAAATTCTTAGTAGTAGCCCAGATTCTGAATTGGTGCCCGGCTGATGGTAATACCTATTACCTGGGATTTAAACATAACTAAGCGAAATGTGGGTATACTATAGGTACAACTCTGCCTAGAACCCTTCGGTGATTACAGCCGATCTATCCTGTAAAAACTTAGGTGAAGTGAGCTTAAAGTGAGCTGTCAATAGTGTCAATCCTTAGGATCAGCTGGAATGATGGCTCACTTTGTGCTCACTTAACCCAAGTTTTAAATAAATAATAAAATAAAATTTATTGAAATAATAAGTTTACAAAAAGTGTACATATGGTTCAGTAGTATATATTAATCTAGTCCTATAGTAGGATTATAAAAATCTGGATAGACTATGGTATGAGAAATATGAGATTACAGTCAAAAATAAAACTCTGAAGGTAATGTAGTGTGTTGCCTGATCTAGGTTTATTTAAACCTGTGTTTCGTTCGTTGCCTGTGTCTGTGTTTTTGACCTGTGTTTCGGGCTGTGTTTTCAAGGTGATATATTCACATAATAGATAATCAGGCGTGATGTTGTGTAAATATCAAAATAATAAGGACGTGATAGTTTGATGGTTCTAAATATAATTAAAGTCGTCGAGGTCGAAGTAACATGGGCATGGAATCAGATAGGTATCTTATAAGGTAGGCGGACGCATGCTTGATGGATAGTCCCGGCAACACGTGTCGTCTCCTTACATTGGGTAACAAATCAATGGTGGGATTGAAATGGGCCATTGCGAGGGTCCCTATATCGACAGCCTATTTGATGGTCAGCCCAGATCAATGGTTATTGGAAATTGGCCTACTGACTCACTCTGCCACAGAGTAAATGAAATCAGACGTGAGACATTTCTGAGTTATTTTGATGATTTCATTACTGATTATAAGGTTTGGGCGCTTCTAATTTCAAACGATCTGTTTGCGGACAAATGGACGAAGATTTTGTCGGCATGTCAGAAGTACTGTGAGAGGGATGTATGAAAGTGTTATTAACTTTTTACGTGATTTTATATTTAATGTTTTATGTGTATGTGTAAAGTGTTTTTAATTTCTGTTATTGGTTGTAAACAGTTTTAATTAAAGAATAAATAAATAAATGAAATAAAATTACCATACAAAAATCGCGGAAAAAAGAGCGAGGGTAACTTGTATTGCGATGCATTTCGTAAAAAACAGGAATATACTAAAACTATTATACCGATACTTTTCGCACCGCAAAACGTACCACAGAGGGCGGCACGTGTCGGTGGTAACGTTGGCATAGTTATAGTACGGAGTAAAAATAGAATAGGTACTACAAGATGAGACCTTAAATTATGATTGTATAGAAATAGCTAGTCTGTCTGTCGTGAGTTTCAGGCGCGCATACAGGGCTGTGGGCTTAGACCAAACTAAATCTCATCATCTGCCTAGCCTTTTCCCAACTATGTTGGGGTCGGCTTCCAGTCTAACCGGATGCAGCTGAATACCAGTATTTTACAAGGAGTGACTGCTCCACAACCCAGTTACTGGGTAATACGATACCCCGTGGTAAGACTGGTCGTCAGAATTTCGGGCTATATTTCGGTACATGAACAGAGTTTTATAACCTGTATTTTACTTTGTATACGGTATATTAGTAAGATAAAGATAGATAAGTCTAGTCATCCACGAAAAGTGGGCACATCTTCGAGGGAAAATAGGTGCCGAGGCTTGAGAAATCCCACGCTTCCTCAGAGAGAAATTGCCACCCCTCTGAAACAAATGCACCTCTGTATCCAGACTTTATCTTACTCTTTGCTACAGTAGTAAAAGAATCCACAAATTCACGTCTCCACGCAATGCGACTAACAGATAATATAAAAGGAATGTCAATTCTACGAGGTCCTTTTTTACGAATACCATTTTGGCCCTGGAATTGAATAGGCTCATAGAAACGAATTTGGTTTGTTTTCGGTCGATGTAAAAGTATTGATACGGTATTTGTAAATTTCGAATTTTTGTATGTTGGTTTGAAAGAATACTTATAATTATGATTTAATTAGGTAGGTAATGACGTCATAGATAAAGAGTTATTGGGTTTTTCCATAGATTTCCGTGGGTTTTTTCTTCAGGAATTTCTCAGTAGCAGCCCGGAGTCTGGTTTCGTGCCCGGTTGATGGCAATAGGCTCGCCAAAGGACACACATAACTGGCGATATGTGGTTGTACAGTCACAAGCACTAGTATGTCAACACTTGGCAACTTTCAATTGCGATTATTTCACGAAATAACAAATGCACAGTTGAAATACGACACTTTACAAAAACCTATAGGTTCGAAAGTACTATGTTCGTAATAACATAAAATTTAATTCAAAAACAAAGGAGAAAATCGTCTTTGAATAAAGCCAAGTGTATACATACTTATGCTCGTGACTGTACTAAGGTACACCTGTGCCTCACCCATCAGGGAATACACGCGTGATGTTATGTTATGTAATACATAAAGATTACTTCTCGGTTTGCTGTTGGGACAATTTGCGAGAGTGACACGTAGGATAGGTAGGTATCTCAAGCCTTTTTATATCTTCGTCAGTTTTCATATTCTTACTTTTATCTTTATCTGTTGGCTCGACCAGGCGGGAGGAAACGCCCGGGTGTCACCATTGCCAGGATCGCCCAGAGGACACGGTGGAGGTCTGCCCCGCTTGGGCGGAGCACCGCCGTGTCCTCGTAGAGGCGATCGGCAGCGGCGGCGACCTCTCGCGCCCGGCCCTGGTGCAAGCCATGGTCCGGGGCGAGAGGGAGTGGGAGGCAGTCACCTCCTTCTGCGAAGCAGTCATGCTAGCGAAGGAGGTGGCGGGACGGCTCAGGGAGAGAGCCTCCCGTCCCAACCGCCGCGGGAGACGCTCCGGGCGTCGGGAGCCGCGCGACGACTCCCGGCCACCGTAGGCGCGGGCCTGCGGGCGGAGAGTAATGGGTAGCTCACCGTCCGATCAGGACCAGGCCCGTGCCGGACGGCGCGTACGTGTTCCACGCGCGCCTCAAAGAGATGTCAGCATCGAGGAGGGGCCCCGTAGGGCCGAAGCCTGCAGGGTCAGCGGGATTGTCCGAAAGGGTTACCGCTGGCCCGGAATATAAAGGGCTAAGGAAGGAACACGGGTGGGTTTTAGTCAGTAAGAGTCTGACACTCCCTTCCGCTCCACCCAGAGCGGGAGGGGTGATTTGATGATTTCCCATCCGCAAAAAAAAGAAAAAGCCTTTTTATATCTTCGTCAGTTTTCATATTCTTTCTTTTATCTTTATCTGTTGGCTCGACTGTCATTCGTGGATCTTTGGCAGTCGTTACGGGTCGTCAGAAGCCCGAAAGTCTGACAAACAGTCTTAACAAAAGGTATCGTACTACCCAGTAACTGGGTTGTGGAGGTCAGATAGGCAGTCGCTTCATGCTGCATCCGGTTAGACTGGAAGCGACCCCAATATAGTTGGGAAAAGGCTATTCAGATGATGATTACTTGTTGACAAAGATGAAAATTGCATACAGCTTTGCTTTGATCAATGTCGAGTTAAAGTTTGTCATTGATTGCCGCAGAGATGAGATTGCGACTTGAATTTGAAGGTTTCATAAGTACGAGAATTGGCTTTCAGAATCTATCGCGCAATGAGCAGACAAAAATAGCCCATAAGGTCACAAACATATTTTGGATGTCAACCTACTCTTATTGTAGATGTCTAAAAGTTGTTTTGACACATCCTCACATTTATTTATTTTATAATTTATGTACACACAGTAAAATACGAATATGACATAATTATAATTTGAGTACAAATGTAGGTACTGCTTATTTCTTAAGAAACGAGAAGTAAAAAAGAAATGTAGACAATAGTGTGTGAGAACAAGAAGAGAAAAATATGAATGTGTGAAGTCTAAAACTAGAATATTAAATATAGGTAGGTACCTACACATAAAATGCAAAAAAAAAATAACATAAGTATACCTACTTAAATAAATAAATAATGCTAAAATATATAAACATATATATATATATATTTATTTATTTATAATAAGCACACCAACAGCACAGTCACTTACAATTCAAATGAAATATCATGTAAAATTAGCATTTCAGTAACCATGTAAATAACAGGTAACATAACATATAAATTAAAAAATATATGAGACGAAGGAGAAAAATAAAAAGTGTGTCTAGTAGCTTTCTAGAACACTACAAAAATGCACTCTACACTCACAGTATATACTCACAGTATATACTCACTCACAGTACCTATAGAGGAAAGGTAATGCTCTTTTAATCGACATTTAAATAGAGAAATAGTTTTAAATCACGAATGCTAGGCGGAAGTGAGTTCCACAATCTTACAGCCTGAACAGAGAAGGAATAACAATAGTAGCTTGTTTTATGAGGATGAGATTTAAGGAGGGATCTTAGGTGTGATCTACACGGTGCGTCACTAGGGTGAGCGTAAAAAAAAAACTTTTTTTACGCATGTTTTCTTGATCACCAGCCTTGGCCAAACCTATTATCCCCTATAAATGTCCGTTTAACACTCATAACTATTCAATGTCGGCAAAACAAGGTAGCTTTGAAACCCTTGACCAACTTTGATGTATTACTCGAAATAGAAATGATTTACTCGTAAAATGAACGCAGCCCATTATTTTTTATATTGCGTACTAGCTTCTGCCCGCGACTTCGGCCGCGTGAAATTTCTTATTTTCACTATATAAAAAAAAAGAAAGAAAACGTATAATATCGTTAACATGTTTTTTTTACGTTTTTTTTTACTCGCACAGGAATATAACAACTACACAAGACAGAAAAAAAGAAAGAATTTTCGGGATCGGATCAGTAGTTCCGTTGATTACCCCTACATACTCGTACAAACTCCCAAATGTTACCTCTTCTTTATAATATTAGTATAGTTTCGAGTCATTAGGTATTCAAGTCGTCGGTCTATATTTCGCCTCCGTTGGCTATTAAAGATGGTTCTGAGTGGACAAATCAACATTACAGTTTACCCTGAATTTCGTAGAAAATGCATTCAGATAGAGTCAACTTTATGGTGAAGATTAAACCATAGACTTTGTTAAACATTTACTAAAAAATATTGCTGTCTTCTCTGATCAGAACAATACTTTTCACCCCCTTAATTAAATCACTAAAGCTTTCAACCCGACATTATTCACACAAACAATAATTTTTCGAAGCAATTGCCTTCTCAATTTAATTTGTATGGACAAAAGAGGAAGAATGAACGTCCACGCGAATAAAGGAGCTATCATTAGCTACGTTAGAACGATCCAGGGGAATTTCAATGGACAACGCTGTATTAAATTACTAATTAGAAGAGGTCTTTGTTAGGACCGGCAGGGGTTGCGTAGGGCTGCTAGCTACGTTGGTTTGTGAAAGAAAAAAGCTGCCTTTGTTTTTACCGACTTCAAAAAAAAGGAGGTTATTTATTACCGACTTCAAAAAAAAGGAGGTTATCAATTCGACACGTATGTATGTAATATTATTGGAATTACATTATATTCACATATGACAATCTATTAGGGCTTCCAAACAAATATACCAACTTTTATAGACGTATGTATGTATGTATGTTTGTCCACGCATTTCTCCGCAACTATGAATCCGATCGTGACCATTTTTACTTTATTGGCTTACATATACTTCAACTTAGGGAACAGTGCAAGTTTCATCAAAATTGATTCAGGAATTTTCAAGATATGGACTAATACGTGGAAGTGTGACGGCCTGGCTTATTGATAGTAGTTGAAGTCGGTTTAATTTTTTTTAAATTACTTTTTTTATTGTTGTTGTCTATTGGCAAATTGCCATCGACTTCCAAAACTAAAATTATTTCTTGTGTCTTTGTTTGCTCAACAACGTATATTAATGTTGTTGAACTGTGAAAATGAAAGTCATTTCTACTGTTAGTAGTAAGCAATTACCCCACAGAACCTTGTAAATCGGCCCAGAAATTACTGAGAAATCGCTGTAAATAAAAAATAAAAAAAAACATGCTTATACCCACGTTGACTGCTAGACAACAGACACAATAGAAAATCTATTGTTGGCGGACACCGTGTGACCGCGGTGGCAATCAATGACTTAAAGGATAATTTCCATCAAACGGCTCGCATCGCATCGGATCGGAACGGATTTTACAATCTTTAAACGATATTAAATCGTGTACAGAGTATTTAAAGTCTATATTACCAAGGTGCGCACAGCCGCTTGACCGCGGGCGTCTTCCGCGACACGCGATTGTAGCCAAAAGTATGCTGCGCCGCGCGATCGGCTCCGTTCGCCTGTCGTCGTATCCGATCGAATCTCTTCGTCTGTCGTCCAAATTTTTCTTTTCCTCTACTGTGTTTTATGATTATTTTCTTCTTCATCTAATGCAATAGCAAACTATCAACCATTTTCAAAAATTAGAACATGTCAACACGGTAGGAATGAAACTATTTGACTAGGCGCAGAAACGGATACGTTCGCAAGCGACGGTACGGATCCGATCGTATACATCGACATGTTGCCGGACGCGATCGGCTGTCGCCGCATCCGTTCGTATCCTTTCCGATCCGATACGATGCGAGCCGTTTGGTGGAAATCATCCTTTATTGGACGGTGGAGTGTTACGTCCGACTTCTTACATGTCCCGCGCGTAGTATTATTATTTATTTAGAGAATATTAAGTAAATACGCTGATCTTTATCCCTAGGGACAGTCAGGCAAACTGACAACCAACTTAAATAGTTCGTAAATTAAATAAAATAAGCAACTTAAATTTTCCTTTTTTTTTGTAAATAAGTAGGACATGTAATTATTTAGCTTATGTTATTTAAATATTATCTTGTTTGTTTGAAAATATAAACTTGACAGTAATACTTAGTCCGTAAGTTCAAACCACAACTATATTTTTTTCAATTTTGATATATGTTTATTGATCTAGGTACATAAATATTTACAAAATAGGGCCGAGGTAGGTAAGAAATAGTATTA
Organism: Oligia fasciuncula; assembly: GCA_963082905.1. Taxonomy (NCBI): domain Eukaryota; kingdom Metazoa; phylum Arthropoda; class Insecta; order Lepidoptera; family Noctuidae; genus Oligia; species Oligia fasciuncula. The sequence continues at coordinate 10,049,233 of OY720409.1, forward strand.
AGTCGAACTTTTTGTTATTCGATCTATTGAAACTCGGTATTTTTAGAATAGCAATAATTATAAACGTAAGGAATATTTAAATTTCGGAATTATGAAAATAGGATGAATGATAAATCGGAGTTGTTATATTAGGAATTTTGAACCATTCGGAATTATGAAAATCGGTATTTTGAAATTCGTATTTGTGACTGTCAGAATAAAGTTTTTCGTATTTAGGTATGTAGTGTAGGTACCCATTTTAAAAACTAGACGAGGTCTGTGTTTCCTGTCTGAAAAGAAACACCGAAACCAACTCATAGGTCACAGTGACTTTTAAAGTTCAGACATTTACTTGGACAGGTCATAATTATGAGGCCCATGCATATTGGTGTCTGAGATGGTCTTTTCGATGTAAGAGCCACATACATACGGCACGGTTGGTGCAGTGGTTAAGCGATTGACTGCTGCGCTGCGTGTCGTGGGTTCGATTCCCGCACGGAACAAATATTTGTATGACCTACAAGTAGTTGTTCCGGGTCTGGCTGTTTGTGTATGTGAGTTTAAATGTTTGTAAACGCACCCACGATACAGGAGAAATTCATAGTGTGGGGCAACGTTTTAAAAAAAAAAAAAAAACATGTCAGTGATCTGTCACGTCAGTGCTTGCATTTAAAACTGAGAATATATTAGGTAAATAAATTTTAATAAATTTTATTACAAGTTAAACTGCATTAAGTCTCCGTATGAAATCAACTAGAAAAACTAAATATTACTTATGTTTTCTAGTCTAAATTCTTAGTGTAAACATCACTTTGTAACTTTCTGGTTCGTCAAGGGACAACCCTAACAATCAAGAATTAGGACAAAATTTTAATCAGTCGAAACGGTTTGTATAATCGATGAAACAATATTCTAATTACGATCTTATTGTGCCGAAGCAACGTTTCATTTACGTGCCTTAAATACGTCACCTGAAGGAAACGATGGCTCCAAAGAAAATAATCATTGAATCTTTGTGATTGCGGGCTAATTGCGTAATACACATTCAATAGCAATCGATGGCAATGCCATTCAATTTGACAGTTCAGCCACATTCATTGCGTTGGTTACGTTGTTAAGCAGACAAATTTTTCGATGACGATGTTTTCCTTCACCGTTTTGAGAGCAGTGGTGATGATATAATTTACACAAAGTAAAGCGCCTGTCTGGGTTCGAATCTACGACCTACAACTCGTAAGTCGCGGCCGTCACCACTTGGCCACCACTGCTCTCAGAAACGATAAATAAAACACAAAAAAAAAAAGAAACGACCACTTAATATAAAACAAGATTAAAATCAATTCTCGTTTATGTTTTGATATCAATCACACTGATTATAATTATTACTGAATGGGTTTAAGGATGACGAGTTTAGAGGTAGAAATAACAAGTTTATTTTAAAGTTACTGTAAACCAGTTAGAAGGCTTACCTTTTATGTTAATTGCTTGTTAGATTTATAGAACAGTGACAAACTGGACACCGGACACAAGTCGTTAAGGCTCTTTTCACATGGGGGGATTCATAAATTTCATCACCAAATTCAAACTCAAAGCATTTATTTCAATTAAACCATCTACAGGCACTTTTCAACTGTCAAAGAGTTGGTCAGCCAGAAAAATATGAAGCTAGTTACCCATTCCAAAGAAATTTATTATTCAATAATCTCGTGAGCAAAATGATGTTACACACGAAAGAAAGAAAGAAAGAAAAAGTATTTATTGCGACTCGAACAGGAAGATCACAAACTAAACTAAACACAGTAAAATAAAAATCCAAGTTATACCTATATAAAAAAAAAGTAACAAAAGGAAAATGAAACAAAGACTATTTCTTTATATCAAAATATGCGCGTCTTTTGGCTGAAATGATGATGATGATGATGATGATGATGATGATGCGCTACCTATTTTTAGTTTTTGTTGAAGTATATTTCTGTATCATTAGGCGGCGCCTACATGGCGGAATGTGTCTTTGCACTACAATTTTACATATTATCATCTTTTGTACCTACCACATTTTAACACCGATTTTGATTGATTGGGCTCGTGGCTAAATATTATAACAGCCGCACAGGTCGATCGATCAGGTTAAGCGACGCTAGCCGCGGTTGGTCTGTGGGTGGGTGACCATCTTTACATACCGAGACCCCTCCATGCCTTTGAAAAAAACGTTAAGCCGTTGGTCCCGGTTGTCTAAGGGGTACGCATCAAAATCCCGAATTTTAAAAGACCGAATATTACAATACCGATGGACGAAATCTCGAAAATTAAAACGCCGAATGGTTGTTTGGTCGAAAGTTTAAAATCCTGAAAGTTCATATGCCCGAAAGTTTAAAAACCCGATGTTTAAAACCCCGAAGATCAAAATCCCGAAGTTTACACCGTTTCCAAGAAAAACGATTTTTTGTAAACCTAACCTCAAAACACTTAAAAGTTGCCTAAAAAACGTAGTTGGAGGTTAGGTTCATCTTAGGGATCAACTTTCTCAAGAAAGAGCGAGCGAAGGGCACCCCGAGGTTCGGTTTTGTTAGTTTACTTTAAACCCTTTACACAGAAATAGGATGCAAGAGCGAAAATACCGTCTCCGTCCGGCGCGGGGCTCCGCCGCCGTCTATGTCGACGGAGCCCCGCTTCGCGGGGGTATTTCTATGTAAAGGGTTTAAAGTAACCTAACCAAACCTAATCTCGGGGTGCCCTTCGCTCGCTCTTGCATCCTACGTCGCCTATTGCGTTTGGGATTTCATCCATCGGTATTTCGTCCATTCGGGATTTCGTGCTTTCGGGCATTTGTCCGGGCAATGCTCCGGCAATCGCTAGTGACACTAATCACTATGTAACTCCGAATCTTGTTTATATTATCTTGGTTAACGATTAAAGAGAGAGCCCTGACACCCATAACACAAGTTTAATCTTAGCTTGGGTGTCAGAGGTTTAAACTCAGTGCTATTCTTACAATTTTTAGGTTTATATAGTCTGTTCTGCATTGTGTTTTTCTGCTAAATTGTAAACTTAAAAATAAAGCATTATTATTATTTGAACATTGGTATTTTGTGTTTCGATATAACGAATATCGGCATTTTAAACTTTCGGTATTTTGAATTTCGGTGTTTTGGACGTCGGTATTTCAATCATTGGTATTATGAATCTTCGGGATTTTGATACGTACCCTGTCTAAGTACAGGTAGCGGACAAAATACTTCTGAATATTTTCGTTGACCAGTACACACTACTTAAACACTTTTTCAGGAGGTTCCAGATTGCGCTGTTAGTCTCTAGTAAACTGCGAACGAAGGAGTTGTACAGTATGGTAATGGCTGGACGATTATTGAAAATTTTGGCCTGACGCAAGACAAAACCTAAGTTTTTGTGGGATTTGTTGCAGGTCTGTATTATGTGCTTGTTAAATGTAAGATGTGGATCGAAGTGAGCACCCAGATCGCGTTTCAGGGGCTCATTATTCATAGTATAGATGTTGTGTGGCTTTTGAGTAGGTCATGACCACGCATTTACTAATGTTTAGGTTGAGGTTGTTGAAGAAGAATTCTCAGAAGTGAGATGGGTCTATAGTTTTTCAGCAAGGATTTGTCACCTTTTTTGATGAACAGAACCACCGCACCTCTGCACCACGCCTCGGGCGTTGTTTGAAAGTTTTGTCGACCTCCAATCACAGACCGCGGTGTGCGTTAGCCCTTAATCCTAGATTTGAAAGATAATTTAATGTACGTATTATGTTGACCGTAACTTGTATATAAAATAAGGATTACTTTTAAACTTAACATAAATGCGCTGGTTGCGTATTAAAATGTACGTGCTAGGGCTCATTGTGTGTTGGTTGGTGTATGTTGCGTGGTTCAGACCGCGTCACCGCTTGCCCCCTGTGTTGCCAGGAGCACTGCCGCTTATAGGACACGCACACTACCTCATGGGAGATCGTAAACGTAAGTAACCAAAAGATTTTGGATATTTATTCATCGCTTGTTATTTCCAACGCTTCCTTTACCTTTGTGATCTTGACCACAAGAAACTAGAGGAAATGCATTTAGGAAATGGCTCATCCGCGCAGGCCATGTTTTTAAATGTTATTGGTTGGCAAACAAACCGACGACAACCATTCTGATGGATTCTTTACAATACTGGAGTCATCGCAGATGTGTTGCCATCCCAGAGATAAAGCTGAAGTATCTCATGTCATCGTGCGCTTGTAAACAATGATCTTATTTGTGTAAGTAGGTTTGTACAAATACTTTTATACGTCAATCATATTTTTTAAACTAGAAGAGATCGGCGTTTCCTATCTGACTACTCTGATAAGAAAGGCCGAAACAAATTCAGAGTCACAGTCTCTTTTAATAATGTCTAGATTTAATCTTGGTCTGATCATCATGGTGGTTCTACTTCCCTGGACGAGCTTATTCACAAAGTGTTCTACTCTGCTGCTAAACTCAAGTTACGACGGCACGGTTGGCGCAGTGGTAAAGCGATTGACTGCTGCGCTATGTGTCGCGGGTTCGATTCCCGCACGGAACAAATATTTATATGGCCTACAAGTAGTTGTTCCGGGTCTGGCTGTTTGTGTATGTGAGTTTAAATGTTTGTAAACGCACCCACAATACAGGAGAAATTCCTAGAGTGGGGCAATGTCAAAAAAAAAAAAGAAAAAAAAAAAAGTTACATACATAAACCACATTTCATGGGAAAAATATTTTTCCATACAAATGTTTCCACCCACCCCATTTTAATTGTTTACATTCAGAAGTATCTATCGTATTTTTTCGGTTTTTATATTAAAACTTTCCAATAATGCAGTTTTGTTGTTGTATTTCAGGCTTGTGGAATTTTATAGAAAATGCATGTAAATACTCTTTGGAGAAAGGTGGCGTAATTGTGTTTAGTTTCACTGTACATTTGCTATATGGTAAGTTATTTCGTTCCATCCTAATAAGTTTCCTTTTGACCACAGAGTAGTTTTGTATGTCCTATAAATAAGGGTGATGTGCCTATCACTGCTGAGAACTGAGAAAACCGGTATTTCCTAGAACCAAAAATTCCAAGACATCAACCGACGCGCACTGGGATTACAGCCCGCTCGAGTGAGCACCCTCGAGCGGGCTGTAATCCATGTCACGATCCACCACCACCACGATAGGTGTGAGAGGTCACAGAGAGGAAGCCTGTGGCCAGCAGTTCCCGCTTCCTTTAGGCTGATTACGGACAGTTCGTCATAGGAGGAACTTATTGCTTATTGTGGCCTGGCCTCTACCTCCTGATAAGCATTGGTTAACTTAAAGATTATTTCATGCAAATTCTTCCTCCAATTAACCCTCCTTCCTGCAATTATTCCTTTTAATGTATCTGACAGATATCGTTTTTTATTCGACGTCTAAACCTGAAAACCTGTAAATATATACTATCTTGCATAGTAGTGAACCTAACCTATTGGACATCATTCATTTCATACCCAAAAATTAAAGTGGCCAGAAAAAAATTGTAGGTGCTGTTTTCATACAGGAAATTACATTTTGAGAATTTTTCACTATTACGACGAAAGTCTACAATTTAAAACATGTTCAGGATGTTAAATTCAATTAAAAGTTGGTACTTCTTTAATGTTAGGTATGCTTAATACACTTTTTATAAAATTATGATTTTTGGCATTTTCAATACACTTGTTACAAAATTATGATTTTTGGCATTTTCAATCTCAAACAGCAGCAGCGGGGATTAATAATTGTAGACTTTCGTTGTAATAGTAAAAAATGCAAAAGATGTTATTTCCCATAGGAAAATGGTACTTTTTTTCTGGGTATAAAATGGGTAAAAAATAAAAGTTAAATTTTTGGGTATAAAATGACACTTGAATGATGTCCTTTAGTAGATTATTTAGCTTCCAACATGTAACGCCTTAAGTTTTTAAAACACTTCCGCAATCAAGGACTTTGGAGAGTCCTTGATTGCATGCACCATGACACGCTTGTACGCAAATTACGCCATGGCGGTGTTCAAACCAAAGCTTTCAACGTAATAAATTCTTATTTACATAATAGGGTCGAACGACTTCCGATCATTGAATCCACAATGCCCGGAAGATTTTACACCATTAAAATCTACAATGTTAATTATTATTGTTTTTTTTTTATATTGACATAAGCTGCTCATTTCAATGTATTTTTAATGGGTTGTATTGTAATACGTGGTAAGCTAGTGACCTCGGCAATTGATCATAATTATTATTCTTGCTTGAGCAACCGGCAGCAAGTTCATCATGCTTCCTTAGATGTCACTGCTTGCAGTAGCGTCCCGGGGTCGGGTTGCCTCCTTTCCTCAAATATGGTGAAGGGGTTATCGGCTGGTCTTTGTGTTATGCTTGTGAACGAGTACTGCTTGTGGTGACAAGTCGTCTTGCTGACCATGGTTTTGTTATTGTTATTAGTAATGCTTATTGGAACGAAGTTCTTTTACGAAGCTTGCGGTAGGAGTGAAATGCGAGAAATCGTCACGTAACGAAAAAGCGTTATGCCCCCTCCATGCGACTTTTAATTTATATAATAGAAAGAGACAGAGAGAGAGAGAGATAGTTTAGATGGTTTTCGAGGGTGCTGAAGCCGATAGTGAGGTCAAAATAAAAATCCAAGATGGCGGCTGCAAATAATTAAAAAAATTTCGCTATCGGTGTCGTTTTTACCGACTTCAAAAAAAAGGAGGTTATCAATTCGATACGTAGGTATGTATGTAATATTATTGGAATTGCATTATATTCACATATGACAATCTACTAAGGCTTCCAAACAAATATACAACATTTCATAGACGTATGTATGTATGTATGTATGTATGTATGTTTGTCCACGCATATCTCCGTAACTATTAATCGGATCTTGACCATTCTTTTTTTATTAGCTTATATTTACTTCAACTTAGGGAACAGTGCAAGTTTCATCAAAATCGGTTCTGTAATTTTCAAGATATGGACTAATACGTGTAAGTGTGACGGCCTGGCGTATTGATACGAGCTACGGGTGCCCGGGTGTAGTGTCAAAGGGAAAACATCTCAAAACCTTGGTCAAATTCTAGTGCAAAAACTAAAAATTACGAAATAAAAAGTAATTTAAAAAAATTAAACCGACTTCAAAAAGAAATCAACTCAAAATTATGAAATAACTTTAATTTCGGAAGTCGGTGGCAAAAAACTAAAATACAGATCCCAAGACACCGACTTCCGAAATTAAAGTTATTTCATAATTTTGAGTTGATTTCTTTTTGAAGTCGGTTTAATTTTTTTAAATTATTTTTATTTTAATTTCGGCTTTATCACTTAAGAGGGTGATAAAGCCGATATTGTGATCAAAATGAAAATCCAAATTGATTAAAATTTTCGTCATTTAGAAATTTTCGGAGTTTGCCGCCATCTTGGATTTTTATTTTGAATTTCGTTCCTGCCGGGGTCCTCTGACCCCACCCCCACACATCATCTGCCTAGCCTTTTCCCAACTATGTTGAGGTCGGCTTCCAGCCTAACCTGATGCAGCTGAATACCAGTATTTTTACATGGAGCGACTGGCTATCTGACCTCCACAACCCCGTTACTAATACGATACCCCTCGGTAAGACTGGTTGTCAGACTTTCGGGCTTCTGACTACCCGTAACGACTGTCAAACATCCACGAATGACAGCCGGGACCAACGGCTTAACGTGTGTTCCGAGGCACGGAGAGGTCTCGGTATACAAAGATGGTCACCCATCCACAGACCAACCGCGGCAAGCGTAGCTTAATCTGATCGATCGACCTGTGTGGCTGTTATTATTTAGACCCCACCCACACGTTTTTTATTTTATTTTACTTCGAACGTCCTATTTATCATTATTTTGTGACTTCAAGTTACGGCCTAGGTATATGAACGTAATGCAACATGAGCACTGAGCACGCCCTTTATGCCTGGACGCTTTTATTTAGGTGTTAAGTTTTGTTTACGCTTTTATTATTTATTTCTGCTTGAGTATAGTTTTCAATGTTTTTGTTGGTATATTAGCGTATGATAGCTGACATATGGCAAATTATTTAATTTACTGTTTTTAGTCTCGTAATGTTAATTACTAGATTGTATAGAATGAAGTTTTTCTAACTGAACAGACAGCTGTGCTGCTGGGGAGTTTTGTTGCGACACTTCTTCTGCCCACTAAAACCAACTCTAAAGCACTATGGAAGTGGTGAAGAGCTGGTGTTTTGACTATCTTATGTAATTTTGACGTTCGACAAGTGTTGATTCTCATTTTGAATAGATACCCGTTACTAGAAGTAGGTACTCAAATACCAATATTACTTTATTTGTGTTTCAGTGTTAACAGATCCTGACGACAGTCTTGTGTTGGCCAATACATGTCTGGAAAAACCGTACTTATACGATTTTACTGAGGATTTCTGTAGCAATGGACTTATCACAGCAAAATGTAAGCAGTTTTTTTTTTTAAACTCACTCTTTGGTAAAATTGTTTGAAAACTGCCAAAGTGCGAGTGGTACACGTAAGCCCCATTTACACACATGTAATTTGCAAACTCAAGTTTCTTGCCACTGCGAACCTATATCATCTACGGATGAAATCAAATACCTAGGTATAGTCATAGATAAGCATCTTAAATTTAAATCTCATATTAATCTCCTTACTGGCAGAGTTCGCAAACTTATATACCTCTATATCTTTAAAACCTTAAGAAATATTGCTAATCCTATAATTATACGTAATGTCTATTTTGCCTTATGCTTATCTATTATTACCTATTGTATTTCCTGTTGGGGTGGTGCTGCAAAAACTATCATTAAACCATTGGAAATTGCACATCGTGCCATACTGAAAGTGGCTACCTTCCGTCCACTAATTTATCCAACTAATCAGTTATACCAAACCTGCAACGTCCTCAATGTGCGGCAACACTTTATTTTGTAAACAATCCTGTTGCAACACCGCATAACCCCCTATATCGAAATAAATAAACGCCGAAAAGATAAAATATGTAATCCTCCAAAAACCCGACTGTCGTTTACTAAAATATTCTTTTATTATTTAGGTCCGTCTCTTTACAACACAAAAACAGATAATGCCCAATATATAAATTGCCCTATCACTCTTGTAAAAAGACTGTCCGTAAGTACATACCTTCAAAATAAAACCTACGACGAAACAGAAAAATATTTTACTTAATTAAGTTATGACAAGTTTGTATATTGTACCACTCACCCAAAACATAGACCCACACTAATCCAATCCCTTTACTAACGCACGCTTACACAGCCGCACGCTCACGCATATACACACACAGACCCTTACACGCACACACACCACACACATGCACACACACATCACACACATGCACACACACATCACACACTCACACTCACAAGCACACAGACAAATGCGCTCGCGCACTAATTGTATTTAAAAATAATAATTTGTAAAATGTAAAATAAAATTGTAGTAATACAATTGGAGGGGATCGGCACTGTTAGCAAGGAGAGCAGCACGTCACCCACTTGATTGCCAGAAATTTAATACTACCCACTTTAATCTCCTTTATTCAATTAAATTCTTATAAATTATATTTTTAAATATTAGTATAAAGAAATATAAAAACATTTAAAAATATAAAAAATAGTAGCCCACCGGTATCGGGAACAGGGTCCAAGCCACCGGCGGTCAGGGCTCCAGAGAGAGGAACCTCCTAACTATTCGGGCCGTGACCAGAAGTACCGCTTTCTGGATCAAGCCCTTGACCCAGCTGCCCAACGAGAGCCTCCTCAGGTGTTGGTCGAGGCTCTTGGCTATTAGACCATTGGCTGTCACAACTATCGGCACAATGATCGCCGAGTCCACATCCCACATGTCGACCAAAGATTATTATTATTATTATGCTATGAGTATCTTGCATGTGGTATACAATAAAATTAACCTTTTGACTTTTTATAGATGACAAACCAAAATGTGCCCAGCACGCCAACATGACAGACTTTGACGCCGAGGGCACGTTTTTGATTTTTTGACGTGTGGCGGTGAAAAGGTTAAAGCAACAAATGACTGCAACTTTTATTGTAGCTTGCAACTTATGGCATATCATATGCAATTCAATGGCACCGTGTAAATCAGGCTTTAGGGTTCCGTACACCAAAACCTTATTGCTAGCCTTAGCCCTTAAGTATACCTTCCCTTGTAACACAAAAGAAGGAACGCACGCACAAACAATAACAACCTACATGGCTGTACTTTTAATTTCGAATGTCGTGGTAATTTGGCAATAGGTAAAACAAACAAAGTCAAAGTCAGCGACTTTCGAAATTAAAATTATTTTTCAGTTCGTATTTGATGTTTTGGTTATTTAAAAAGAAACCCTAAAAAAAAAATGTTATTGTTTTTGATGCTTTCGAAACTCCCCCGATTTTTCTATAAATTACCCTACAGACGAAAAAAGCTTTTATAACGAGGGCTTCTCCTCATGTTCTGTTGCAGCATCTAAGTGGAAAACTCACCGCAAACTATTAAACCCGGCGTTTAATCAACAAGTGCTGAACACATACGTTACTGAAATAAATGAGCAAGCTCGAAACCTTGTCTCTCAGTTAGCTCCTAAAGTAGGAAAAGACCTGTTTGATGTCCGCAAGGATTTGATAACCTTCACAATGAATATAATTAGTCGTAAGTATGACGAATTAAAAAATGTTCCTTAATACAATAAACACAAATGATTTTGAAGGATATTGCTAATCCATGACTACATGTGTTCAAAATAATAACTCAACAATGTAAATAACGTAATAAATGTTGTTGAACTGTCAAAATGAAAGCCATTCTTGTTAGTCACTGTGTGACGCAATTGTCCCGCAGAGAGCCTGCTCAGGTGATGGTTGAGATTTTAGGCTATTATATCATTGTCTGTATCGAATACTACAGATTACATATGGACAACCTCCGGGCCTAGTCATGATACTTGATTTCCTTCCCATCATGTGAGGCTGTTATTTCGGGAACTGAAAAGTTGTGTGGGAATCGGTTGTCATGGTATGGGCATGTGTTACGAAGAAATGAGGAAAATGTCGTGAGGAGAGTTTTGAGTATGGATGTCGATGGCTATAAGAGTAGGGGAAGACCAAAGAAACGATGGATGGAATGTGTGAATGATGGTATTGTTAGAAAGGGGGTGACTACCGAGATGACGACTAATAGAGAAGTATGGAAGAAAAAGACATGTTGCGTCGACCCCAAATAAATTGGGATAAGGGCAGGAGAATGATGATGTGAGGCTGTTATTTGTGCAACGATTATTACATTTTCTAAATCGATGCCATCTGCAACCTACTGAGAATTATTCTCGTTGAGATCATTTATTACAACAAAAGATTTACTGCTGCAGCGTTACCTACCTATGTGTTTAAATGTGTGTTATTTACACCCATGTATCTGGCCCTATTAATTATTTTATTGTAATTTCATTACTTATTCGTTTAATTAATATCGAATTATTGTTTTTAATAAAAACCGCTCATATGTATGGGCCTCTTCCATCTTATTCTTTATCTTACTGTCTATGGCCTTTACCATCCAATCTTCTCCTGCATTCTTTGCACCGGTACCTATTTGGCTTTATATCCTGCAAGAGTTATCTTGAGACCGGAGCGGCCCTCCCGATCTCCGTGCTAATACCAAACTGTCGTCATCGTCGCCTCAGTATCGCGCGGTTACGTCATCTGAGCGAAGTCTCAAGTTAATTCTTGCGGCTTGTGATTTCTCTGATTCATTTATCTTTGCAGGGACGTCGCTGAACCTAAATGCTCAAGATCAAACTTTAATAGACAAAGACTATGCAAAAGCATTTGAAGATTTATTAGCAGTATATTTAGAACGAGGTCAAAGAGTGTGGTTGCATTTGCCGTATTTATTCAACCTGAGTGCATTGAAGCAAAAACAAGACAAACTTACTAAAATATTGAAAGATATCTTAAATCCGGTATGTTGTTATTGTCTCGAATTCGCTTATTAATATTCAGTTCCGGTTGTTTTGATTATTTACGTTTTACGTAAAAGTTTGGCCAATAGGCAATGGTACTAAGTGATAGCCGACTTCAGACCCGAACTGGGTGACTCTCATTATGCCTTCACTCATTTGATAGTCCTTCAAATCACAAGATGTGAAATGTGGATATGGCTGTTGAATTCTTCGAAATATAGTCTTGTCTAGATGGCTTGTTCAGTGTAACTTTTATTAACCTAATTACGCTTTTAGTTGATACAAACACGGAAATTGGAATTGAAGATTAATAAACATTCTAGAAACGACAATGAGAGAACAGGTAATTATTACTTTATGATTTACCTTAAAAATAGGTACATTTTTAGTTTCGAGGTAATAATATGTTAGGGATTATATTTCTAGGCCTTCCTTATCTCCACTGTTCGCGGTATATTGCTGTACTGGTTCAAATCTGTAAACTCTGATTACTGAAAGTAACTGATAGTAAACATGACTGTAACGAATGTTCATATTATTTGACCATATAACCAATACAAAAAAAATAACACCGCTTTTGCATATAAAAATAATGATAATATACTTAAATTATATTTCGGGTCAAACAAAAGTTCATTCATCAATACGTTTGACCTTTTAGCTTCTTCTTCGTGTCGCTGAAACGACTGTATTAACGACTGTATTATAAATCTTGTATTCCCAAAACTTTGCCACTTCCACGGCGTATTCGGTCCTACTTACTGTCTACCACCAAAGGAGCATCTACCAGCAGGGTGTAACCTTCCGTGGTCCACTTGGATATTTCTGAACCTTCTCCGGACATAAGTGGGAAGATGTAAGTCCAACCTGGTAAAGTGGGGGCAACCTTAACGGCAGTAGCGAGTAATTGTGGAGCTATGTCACAAAACAAGCTCCACTTCCTATCCTGCACTCTGTGTCCCAAAATATGCAGTCAAAGTGACCTTTTAGATCTATCAGCTTCAATAACAAAGAGTAGTAGTAGGGACATCGTCGCACAACCTGCTACCATGGATTCAGTACGTGATTCTGTACCGAAATTTACAGCGGTAATAAAAGAAAATGCTGTTCCGTACATTTTAACCGCGTAGTTGTTCCACTTTTTTAAGAAACAGCAGATTTTTTTTGATAACCGACGAAATAAGTCTCCGCTAGAGAGCCTAGAATCATGTGCGTAGTTACAGTTTGCGCGTTGATAAATGCCACCCTGTATATTAGTTTCAGGAGTGGTAACTAATTCACGATGAATTGCAGGCAAATTTAAACCATTAATGGAGCGAATGCTGCATTTGGCTGAAGAAGAAGATGCCTTCACAGACGATGAGATTAGAGAACACCTGGACACTCTAGTGATAGCTGCTTATGACACTACGTCTGTGTCTTTAAAGTTCGCATTGCTAGTGATTGGATCTTACAGGAATGTTCAAGAACGAATCTTCAATGAGTATGTATTTTTTTATGTTATTTATGGCAAATGAGTCGACGGTCCACCTGATGTTATGTGTGGTCTTATGGAAATCTTCAATATCTGTGGTATCGCAGGAGCATTGCCTCTCAAGGACGGGCTATTAACTTCATTAGGACGAGCCGGTACATATACAGGGTTATTGGTAAAACATTAACAATATCTTAAGAGGTCATTTTACTCCTCATTATGAACAACTTTTACTATGGGAGCAAAACTGAAATCGCGAAAAAAAAAATCAGCTGTTCCATACATTTATGTTCGTATAAGTCGTCAAAATGTAGGGAACAGCTCACTGTTTTTTTTTATTACCGATTTCCCACCGAAAAAAAAAAGGGTGCTGATGCTGGCCTAATGTGATGTGGCAGTTTTAAGCCACAAAATAATTTTGCTTTGAAAGTTTTTCAGTTGCTATTGTGGTGTTTTTTCTATAAATTCATATTTACAGATTACAAGAAGTACTAGATCATGATAAAGATGGAGATATACGTAAAAACGATCTACTGAAACTTGTGTACCTAGAGGCGGCGATTAAAGAGACTATGAGGTTGTATCCAACCGTCCCTTGCATCGCTAGAAAACTTCACACAGATGTTAAACTAAGTAAGTTATTACAAAAATAACAAATTGTTACTAACTAGCAGCGCCCCGCGGTTTCACCCGCATAAGTGTTGATCCCGGGGGAATATCAGAATAAAAATTATCCTATGTTCTTTCCCGGGACTCAAACTATATCTATACCAAATTTCATCTAAATCGGTTCAGCGTAAACCGCTGAACCGATTTAGATGAAATTTGGTGACGAGGTAACAGACAGACAGACACACTTTCGCATTTATAATATTAGTATGGATTTAAATTAGTATTTAAAGCTCTGAAGGCATACCTACTTAAAATTAATAAAATAACATAGGGATTAGATCTAAACTAGATATTTTGAAGACTGAAATGCTCCCGCAGACAGGTGCGACGCAACGCTGCGACGCGATTTTGGTCAACTCAAAATTTCCATGTTGTTTTCATAGAAACTGTTCTACTTAAATCCCATCGCACCTGTCTGCAGGAGCCTTAACACGTTGCACCACCAGACGTAATAACAATTAAGCTTCTATTGTGTTTTCCGTTCAGTGTCCTTCCACCGATTAAGCTACGGTTTTCTGAAAGAGCGGTGGCCGCCATATAATGTCTGTCATTTATCGGTGAATGATGTTAACATTATAGAGGTGAGGAACAGGGTGTAAAGTTCACTCATAATCTATAGAAAAGGAAGGATCTTCCGACCAGACGGGTGTTGTGTCTGGCGGGCAACTGCCAGATGATTCATTTCGGGTCGTTGTCTCTATGCTAGTTGCGCGGTAAACTCTGCTTGCGAGATGCAGGATTTTGCGTGACGTCAGTATGACGCGTTGTTCGCATGTGGCGTTGTAGATACCGCTACAACATTATTTAAGCCACTATTTAGAAGATTTCCGTTTATATACAAGCCAAGTTGGTGTTTCCCTAGAGAGCGTTTTTTAACAACGTAATGTTCCTTAAAGTACCGTAAAGACCCCGCTGCCATCAGTGTGGTTTGACTTGTCATGACAGCCGTCATTGCGGCCGTTATGTGGCGGCCGCCGCTCTTCTAGGAAACCCTTCAGAGGCCCATCGTCTATAGCACAGCACTATAATTTCCATGGCGGTTCGTACACGAAGCCATCAATCACCACGAGAGTTAATAAGTCGTGTAGGGTCCGCCATTGAAATAGGTACTAATGCTGTGAGTGTGACATCGTGGCTACTCACTGTTGATTTAAGTTTGTAATACGTTACTTTTGAGTAGCGTCGTGGACGATGGGCTTAATGTAAATTTGCTTTTTCCTTTTATTCGAATCGTTTGTCATCGTTTGTAATAGTCTCATTAGTCACGTTTTTTTTTCTAATTAGGCTGGCCGCATACGTACGGTTTCCTGGTTAGGTTTCCTGATCAGGAATTCAGATTCGGAGACCTAAATGCACGCATTTCATACAAAATCGTCTCTAAGCGCAAACGTTCTTATATTTTTTGGACGGAAATAATTCCTAACGTTCGTTTCGGAAGAACGGAAAAAAACCGGATGACGTCATCCCGAACGCAGCGCTCGCATACGTTTTGTACTATACGCCGCACACGCACGGAAATTTTCATTCTGTCCTCGCCACAGCGCTGTGCCGAGTGGACATGTAGGTAGTTTAGTATTTTTGGCGAACATTGTTTTACGTAAAAAAAATGTGTGAGCCCAAAAATTTAATGAAGTCTGTGAAAAAATATCCCTACAGCAACAGAGACCTAAACGACTTGGCGTGGGAGCAGATCTGTAAAGAAGTTATGAATGATTGGGAAACGTGCACAGACAAACCAAACAAATGTAATTGTTTTTATTACAAGCTTTTATTATACTTGCCCTTTCATTACGTGTTTTCACGAACGCGTACCTCTACGTACTGGCAGTACAAATTCCGAATACAAGAAAATGAACGTCTGCGCTAGTCTCACGGAATTCCGAATCTGAATTCCCGATCACGAAACCGTACGTATGCGGCCAGCCCTACAGTCTAAAAATAATAATTATTATTGGAATAACAACGTGTTATAACCGCGAAGGAAATCTTAAATAAACTGCCGACAGTAATTAATGGTACAAAAATAATAGCTCAACGATAAAAAAACATTATATTTTAACGTATTTGGAACGAGAAAACCCAATCAATACAGGGTGGATTTATGAGGTGGGGCAGCATAGGTAGGTATCTTAACCGTTTGTGCTGCAGGAAAACTTCCTATTGTGATACAATATGTGGTACATTTCAGAGGACTACACGTTGCGGGCTGGTAATACATGCGTCATAGGGTTGTACGGTCTTAGCCGCCACCCCATGTGGGGCGCAGACGTGGAGCAGTTCAAACCGGAGCGATGGCTGGACCCAGCCACCTTGCCTGACAACCCTAACACGTTTTCCCCCTTTGGTGTTGGAAAGCGAAACTGTATCGGTAAGTTCCTACAAGAAATAAAATCATTAAAAGTACATAATTATATGTAAGGCCACACAGCTATACAGGGCCAAATTAAATTCGCTAGCGAAACTCCACAGACGTGATGTTCGCAGGAGCGTGTCACCTAGCACTCAGCGTTTCACTAAGCACTAAGCTCTGCGGCTTCCAACTAATTGATTTTATAATTTTACAGGTAAACAATTCGCCATGATGGTTATGAAGACGGCGCTTGCACATATTTTGCGACGGTATTATGTGACTAGTGACATCAGTAATCTAGAATCGCAATTTGACGTAGTTTTACAACCGGTGGAGGGACATCTTATAAGTTTAAAATTAAGGACATAGTTTGGTCGTTGAGAAAGTTTAGTGGATAAGAACAGATGAAGAACTGACAGGGGATCGAGGAGAGGGGTGGGTTCAGGGAATCAGACCGGAATAACTCGTTGATAATGATGTAGTTTCTGCATCTAGCAATGTAGCGGATGTGGAGAGGAGCGAGGGATTTCTGTAGCTATACTGTAGCGGAATGGGGTAGCCATTTTCTCTGAAGCGGAGTGACGAATACATAAAAGTGACAAGTGAACGAAGCTGACAAATTACTGACGCAACTCTGCTTACATAGATAGATAAAGAAAGGAAGAAAGAAAGAAAATACATTTATTTAGCACAGACTAAAAGACACACAATACAGCAAATAGTTAGACAGTAATCGTACATACATCAGTTAAAAACAAAAAAAGATATTAAAAAAAAAAAAAAAAAGTGCAAATTCCGATATATAAAATGATATATAAAGATTCCGATATATAAAGATGAATAAATCATTTACTAACGGCCGAACCCAATAACCTATTGACAGATAGCCACTGAGGGTAGCCAGTATAATTATAACTGTCAGTCTAAATAATCATACAGATCGCTACTGATATAGATTATTAGGACGTTAAAACCAGAGTTATATAGTTTCTACCTCCAATAACCCAAACCATTCGTGGGTTCGGCCGTGCAAACAAAAGGAATCGCACAATATACAAAAGTTTTTTTTTTTTCAAGCATGTCAATAAAAAATACCGAACTGATTTTCAGAACCGTTTTCGATTTTGTGAAGGCCACAGGAACCCGTTGGATGCGAGACGCACAGAACTGTCCGAAATGGAGGTGCTTGGGGGAGGCCTATGTCCAGTAGTGGATGTCTTTCGGCTGAAATGATGAAGATGACGATTTTCAAAATGTAGTAGGACGATTGATTTTGGATACCGAAAACATCAGCACAACATCAATTTTCAGACATCAGTAGTATCGCACGTACCCAGGAGACCATTGGAGAAAATAAAAAATGAGGCATAAGAGAAACCTATAGCAAACCGCCTGAAAATTTTGTTTTCAACATTGGTTGAACTTGAACATTGTTTAGTCTAAAAGAGTAAACCTAGATAAGTCATGTGGATAAGACAGAGATTAAAACAGAAGACGAACTAGCAGGGGATCGAGGAGGGTTCAGGGGATCAGACCGGAATAATACGTTGAAACGAATAAATAACTTTTCAGAAAAAGTGTGAGCATCTTATGTATTGAAACCACTTTGAACGTGTTGAAAAAATTACCGGTCGCTAACATAGGCATAGCATTGTGTCTGAAAGCCGTTGGACATGATGAAAAATGTTGCCCAGCGGTTCAATTGGGTAACACACAATCGGAATCGGTTTCATTTCGACAGTTCAACAACATTCATTGCGTTAGTTACGTGTTGAGCAGACATATTTTTCGAACTTATGAAGCAATGGATTAGCAATTTGCTTCAAAATGATTCAGATTCCGATTGCGTTACGCAATTAGGGTGCTGATGTAGAAAAATATTATCTATAGCCTGTATTGTCCCACTGAAGGACAAAGGCCTCCCTCTCCCTTATTCATTGAAAAATCGTCGACGAAAATTCAGTTTACAAAAACTAACCTCAACTGGCCAATGAAAACGTCTTAAGTGCAAAAAAATTGGATTAAGAATTTATTAAGTTCGGTGTAAAATAGGTATTTAATTGACCCATTCAAAACGTAGGCAACTTAGATTCGGTGAAAATAGAACACGCAACCGCAACGGTCACACCTGCTAAAACTATGCAAAAGGGCAAAATAAAGATTAGGTTATGGAATAAAGATTATAGAACATTATATCTGCATTTTAATTTCCTACACAAAAATATAGCCAAAAGCGCTTTGAAGATCCGTGGCATCCTGTCCGCCATTTTGATTGTTTTTCAAACTGCCACGCATGAGACCTACCTATATAAATTGATAGCTGACTTCAATGCAAACAGAAAACATTATTAGATCAAACTCCGTAAAGTATCACGTTTCCGAGATATTAACGTTCAAAGTTGATCACGTGACATCCATGATTTTTCATATACTTACATGTACAGTCAACAGCAAAAGTAGATGATCAAAATCAGAAATTCAATACTAATGAACGGAGTTCGCGTCAGAAGGTATACCCCCGTTTGCCCGAATTTTATTTGCCCTAATATCGTTTGCCATAATAGTCAACAGCCATAATATTATATGACATAATATTCATTTGCCCTACTCTTATTTCATAAAATATTCACGTGCTAGAAGCTTTGTTTCCCATAAAATCACTTGCCATAACATAATTTGTCATAATCATTGTAAGCCCTAATTATCACGTGCCCTAATTATCACATGCCATAATTATCATGCCATAACATCATTTGCCATCGACATGGGGTGTGTAACGGTTGTTATATTAGGAGAAGCTGGATGAAATCGGGACTTTAAGGCACCCCGACTCGGATAGGTTAGGTTAGAAGGGGATGGCGGGGTCGTTTGAGCGAGCGATGCGAGCGAATAGACCCGGCCATCCCCTTCGTGGTTATTTTTTTATAAACCACCCAGAAGTAGGAGCCCCGCGTAGCGGGGCTCCGTCGACCAAGCCCACCCTCGACCATGCATAGAATATTTTAAGGTTTTGGTTAGGTGCCATTTCAGTTAGGTTAGAACTGTGACCATTAAACTTATAAGAGAAGAATAAATAAATTTATTCTTAATCTTATTATACCAAACATTACACACCCATCGACATCGACAGCCAGAAAGCTAATAGGTAGGTAGGTATTAGAATTAAAAACAAGTTTAATAATCAAACTATATAATTAGTACAATTTCTTTTTTAGTGCAAATACAAATTTTTAAATATTTTTCTAATCATTATTATGGCATTTAAATATTATGTCTAACAATCATTATGGTATTTAAATATTATGTCTAATCATTATTATGGCATTTAAAAATATGTAAAACAATACGTATGGCACTTGTATCTTATGGCATCCAAGTTTCGGGCAATTAAAAGTATGTCATATGTCTTTTAGGGCAAACAAAACATTCGGGCAAATGAAATTCGGGAATATGATGATTATGGTAAATAATCTTCGGGCAAACAATACCAAACCGCGTCAGAACTCTGCCACACAGCCACACAGTCTCTGCACACAGCTCAACAACAACAACAGCAACAGCTCTGCCATACAGTTCTGACGCGAACTCCGTTAATTAGTTTTGAATTTTTGATTTTGATCATCTACTTTTGCTGTTGACTGTACACGTTATTATTTTAAATGTAACTAGCTAAAAAGTAAACTTATTTATGTAAGTAAATAAGTAAGTTTACTTTTTCAAATTTAAAAATCCATTTAGTATGAACTTAGATTTAGGTATAATTATGCCATGATAAATGCTACTAATCGCAATATATAAAATGGGTCCTCGCGAAAATTCAGAGAAATTGATGTACCTCTGCCTTCTCTTTATATTTTAGAAAGTATTTTGCATGTTCGCAAAAACCTAGGACTTTTCAAAATAAGAAGCGATTTCCATAATATAGTAGTAAAAATGAAATTGTGATACCTTAATTTAGATTAACTAAAACTAGCAAGTCATTTCTTGTAAACAGCATCCGTTTATAAATAACAAGTTGCCAAAGCCGGTTACAGACCTAAGCGATTGAAAGTTCAAAACCCTCATCAAACGTGTCCTTATCAAAAAAGCATATTATAAGATTAAAGACTACGTTGAAGACAAGGTAGTTTGGCAATAATTCCTTCTGCACATGTGGCTTCCCTGGCACCTCATTAACGCCATAACTATGTAAATGTCTATTAACTGGGGGCCTAAAAAGGCCACTTTGGCAGAATCATAAACGTATTTTGCTTTTTTTCGTTGCAAGAGATTGGGATTGGATTTGGATTGGTATATTGTAGCACAGACAAAAAAAAATAACTAAAAATCCTTCACGAATGGGATTTGATACGATTAACTTAACAGTTAACTGTCTATTATGATTTATAATGATTTGATGAATTCCTTTTATGATTCTGCAAAAGTGGCCTTTTTAGGCCCCCTGCTCTCAAATTACGATGTCTATTTTTTACATACTTCTTTGACATAATCTTTTTATTATTTGACATTATATACAGGCAATTCTAATTTTTCACCTCTTTATTAGTGGTTGATTACAACCTACTAAAACCAAGTGATATGATTGCCTAATGGCAATCATATCACTTTTTATCATCGTTTTTTATTTATCCTTCTGATAGATTCTTATTTTGTAAATGTGAGGACCAAAAAATATCTTACTTTATTTAGATCTGTAGATATTTTTTTATTATAACAAGTACCTGGTACTTGTTTATAGGCCTATGCTGTCCTCCCATACCTACTGTAATTTGAAAACATTGTTAAAGCCAATTATTTTGAAAAAGAGTAACCGTGGAGTTTCTTGCCGGTTCTTCTACATAGGAAACGACTAATTGAAACCGTGCAGGCTTATGTGAAATAAAATATTTTGATTTTAATTTTAAAGCTCTTTCTGAGCAAAGAATTTATAAAGAAATAGTTAGACAGCACATTAGTCGGTAACGACACCGACCCGACACCGACACGATATCGGTGATTAGAAAACCGCATACGTTTAGTACCTTCTAAACGCTTTTATATATACATTGTTGTTATGTACACCTATATCGTCGCAGACAGTGACCGACACCGATATCGGCACGATATCTACTGGCAAGGATACAGTGCAGGTTCAGAGTAGCGGGCGTTTTTTCAATGGAACCCACTTTTTCCCACTGCCGATTTCGAGACGTTCGGTCGATACTTAGTACTGCGGTCGTTTGGTGCGTCGCTATGGTCATCGATATTCACCAATATCATCTGGCCTAAATAATAATTATATCGGTATCAAATCGCTGAAGGTATATAATAGCTGCCGACATGTCGAATCGGAAATTGATTTCTTTATAGTGGCTAAAACTTAAAACAGAGGTGTCGGTTACGGTAACAGTGTCGCGAGTTCAATGGTTTTTTCCCCATCTCAAAAAATGCCCAATGCGCCTAAAGAAGTTTTCACTTTAAAAAGCGCACATCTCCGACTAGTAAATCTACCGACGACGACTAGTGTATCTGTGGCGCTACCGCACTAGTGCGTACACGAGCATATTATTAAGAGCCTCTGTAAATGAGCAACATTTTGAAGTCTTATAGCATGTACTGGGTGACCCTAGAGCTAGAATATAGCGTTTACGTTATAAAAGATTATAGAAAGGCTCATACTTAACATATGGATAACTTTGTCAACTCTTTTCGCAACCCACGGAATGACAGTATACAGCCACAATGTTTCTTTTAAACTGCCTCCACGTAAACGAGTTTTTGCAGATCGTGTTTAGTTAACTTTATCTTTCATCTTTTTGTTCGAGTATACTTCTTGTAACCTGTAATATACGTGTGTATGTAAAATACGTCATTCTTTGCGCTGACATAAATCTTCGAGCACTTTTGAAAGGGCTTGTTAGATTGCTTAGAATCCATTACATTCAAATTTGAAACTTCATCAAACTTTTAAATCAATTATTGTGGAATCTTGAATGCTAACAATAAAAGGTCGAAAACATTGCAAAATTTGTCATATTTCTCAAAAATATTGAAGATGTTGGGGCCGCCTTAGAAATTAATTAGTAAAACGGTGATGCCATCAGCACTTATAATATACGTATATGTCGTAGTGCTGGTCATGTCACAGGTCTAAACCACTTCTAGGAGTTAACGACCAACGTGGTGTATCAATTAAACTTTTTTACTTGCGTCACCTTGACGTGTATACTTGCTTGACTATAGTTATAATTATGCCAAACGTGGATGACTTCTTAACGACAATTTTTTCCATTTTTTTATAAGACGACGCTCAATGGTCGATTGTGTGCATGCCAAGGAAATGTGACTTTTATAGTTATGGAGGCACTGTCTGCAGACGCAAGGTTAAGTTGCGTGTTTCGAAATATTTGCGCACATTCGATCTGAATCCGAGATGTTATGACGGTCCCAAATGCCCCTAGGACAAACTGTGCACTAGCTCCGAAATTTATCCAACTGATATGGTGTGGTCATATGCAGCGCATGGATACCAGTAGACTACCTAAAACCGCTTTCTACTCAGAGATCGCCCAAGGAAAACGTGCACAGGGCGGGCAATACCTGCGCTACAAAGGTGTCCTCAAACGTCACCTTATGACCTGTGGCATTCCCGTTGATCGGTGGCAGGAGCTTGCTCGAAACCGAGAGAGGTGGCGCACTTCAATCCACAAAGCAACTGAATGCTTTGAAACAAACCATGTTGAAGACCTAGACAACAAGCGCCAAATACGCAAATGCCGCTCAAAGCCTTCTTATGCATACACATACAACGATCCTGATCAGCTCTTCTGTACGGTGTGACCGGGTTTTAAAGACCAAATTTGGTTTTGCTAGTCATCAGAGTGCTCACGAAAGGAAAGAGAAGTAATCGGGGTCTCTGTCGCCGGATACGGTGAAGAGAGGACTACTAGCTCCGAAATACAACCTGTCGAATTTAGAACATTTTATGATGAATTATTCGATTTGTACCGTCTTTTGTCGCATTCGAATCAGATGCAGTGCAAAAATGCTCTAGACGGCGCTGTCGTTACACATTAAGCCTGATATACACATGATACACACAGGCAAGCTAGATCCGAGCAGATAATGCTTAGTAGCAGCATACAATCAGCACGTGTGTACGAAAGGAACATTCTTGTGAATAAGAACGCTACTTAATCGCAAGCCGGTTTATTTTTTCGTGATAACTAGCACACGGTGTAAGGCGCGGGTGAGAGGGGGGTGGCTCCAAAGCAAGTCTGAACGTGTTTTATGCGAGCATGCTCCTTGATTTGTTGGCGTAGTCACGATGACTCGATGGGGAGATGACAAAACTTTAAATTTTATATTTCTATACAGAAATTATGAATGTTTATGGAATGCTACGGCCAAGCCACATATTTTGACCAAGGTGTAGAGATTGTGAAGTTAGGGCTTGTAGAATTAGGGCGTGTAGAGTTATTTTAAAACTATGATATCTCCTAAGATATTAATTGAAATCAAATGATGTCAAGGACAATTTTGTTCAAAATAAATACGTTAGTCACCACCAGTATTTCACTTGTGGTGACTAACGTATTTATTTAGATAAGTATTAATATCATGTTTATAAAAACACCTTCGCAAATAATGCATTATTTTAGAACAAATTTGATTACCATAAAAAAGGTTATAAACCATACGTGACTCAACCTTAAAAGATAGACGTACCTACACTGTCACTGACTTTTAAACTATTAAAGGGAAACAATTCCGTCATACGTTTACGCAGCGTACGCAATGGAAGCTCTCAAAAGGAATAATTTTTTCCTGTTTTTGCAACATTTTTCATTGATGCTCCGCTCCTATTGGTCGTAGCGTGTTGTTATATACATATATAGCCTATAGCATAATTTTCCGATTTAGCAAGAAATTAAGTTTGTATGGGAAAACCTAAACGAACTTTCATCCCCTAATTTAAAGGGGTGATTTACTAATAATCCTGAAATTTGTATTTTATTATTTATAACAAGGAGTCCTTATATAAATTTTCTGACCTCTAGCATCAAAATTTGTGGAAGTCTCATACAAACTTCCATCCCGTAGTTTTAGGTGGTAAAAGTTCCAAGTTTTAGATTTTTTTTTGTTGTTTGTGTACTAATAGTAGCTTACATACCAAATTTCAGCTTTCTAGGATTTCAGGACCCCAAGATTTGATGATCATCAGTGACGATATCGGGGGTTTTTAGGTACCTATCAATAAAATCTGAAGTAAAAGGATCTATGTAATTGAAACTGTATTATTTAAGGCTTGTATTCATGCCAACGACCTTGTGCATTTGGGCGGAGCTAACTACCCCTCTCCGCGCCACTCCGCCACCCGCATGCACCCGATGGCAATGCGTTGCCTAGCAACACGAGGCGCCCCGCACGGGGTCGTGCGGTCCATGGCCCTATACGGGGCCCCGGTGTGGGCGCGTTCACTGCGGCGGCGAGCCGCCCACTACCTAAACGCGCCCCAGAAGGTGGTAGCCATAAGGCTTATCCGGGGCTACCGCACGATCTCTGGCGAGGCGGCAAGCCTCATTGCCGGACTGCCGCCACGGGATCTGGAGGCGATATTCCTCGCGCGCGTCTATGAGTGGCGCGCGGAGGCACTAAGCCGGGGGGAAGTTCCGCTTCCGCGGCAAATCGCTGCGGAGCGGACTGAGCTCCGGCGCGATCTCATGGCGACATGGAAGGAACGACTGTCGCAACCCAGCGCAGGGCACGCCGCGATAGCGGCGATAAGACCCCTCTTTGAGGAGTGGCTAGAGAGGCGCCACGGCGCCCTCACCTACCGCCTGACGCAGGTCCTCACCGGACATGGAAGTTTGCACATCTGTGTGTCTGCACATCATCAGGCGGGAGGAAACGCCCGGGTGTCACCATTGCCAGGATCGCCCAGAGGACACGGTGGAGGTCTGCCCCGCTTGGGCGGAGCACCGCCGTGTCCTCGTAGAGGCGATCGGCAGCTGCGGCGACCTCTCGCACCTCCTGCGAAGCAGTCATGCTAGCGAAGGAGGTGGCGGGACGGCTCAGGGAGAGAGCCTCCCGTCCCAGCCGCCGCGGGAGACGCTCCGGGCGTCGGGAGCCGCGCGACGACTCCCGGCCACCGTAGGCGCGGGCCTGCGGGCGGAGAGTAATGGGTAGCTCACCGTCCGATCAGGACCAGGCCCGTGCCGGACGGCGCGTACGTGTTCCACGCGCGCCTCAAAGAGATGTCAGCATCGAGGAGGGGCCCCATAGGGCCGAAGCCTGCCGGGTCAGCGGGATTGTCCGAAAGGGTTACCGCTGGCCCGGAACATAAAGGGCTAAGGAAGGAACACGGGTATTAGTCAGTAAGAGTCTGACACTCCCTTCCGCTCCACCCAGAGCGGGAGGGGTCATTTGATGATTTCCAATCCGCAAAAAAAAAAAAGGCGCCCCGCACTGAATTCGTGGACGAGTGCGGGGATGATATAGACACGGACTTTAAACGATCGCATTTTTAATTTATTATATTAAAAACTATACAAGTTTTTAAAAAGTAACAAAACCAAATCATTTTCGTTTGTATTGCAAAGCACTAGATATTTTTTTTATATTCTTTTGATAAAAAATGAAGGAGTAAAATGGTTTCATCTCAACGATTTGGAGGTGATTTGGTGGTTTTTTTTCTTAATAGGTGATATCGATAGAAAAATTATGGCTAAAACAAATTACGATTCATATCATGTAGATTACCAACTATTTTTTCAGATGTAATTTCTCTGTAAGTTCCGGAGAAAAGCTGCTTCATCTGCACGCTGTTTTTAAGCTTTTTTCGAAAGAGTAGCCTTAATAAGTCCACTATTGACATTATATCCCGAGAATTTTGTTTATCTGGTATAATCCAAACCCAATTTATGAGGGTTCAAAAAAACGACGAAGCGCTTCGCTTGGCTCGTCTTGGCGGGGGCACTCCCGTGCTGGGGGCACGGGAGTGCCCCCGCCAAGACGCCTATACCTTTTGAACACCAAATTCTATTGAGTTCCCGCCCTTTACTATAAGTTTTACCTGTCTATCTTTTAGGCTGATCTTGTTATTTAAAAGCTGTATTCATAGACGCATTATGCAGCAGTTTTAGAAGAATAATGTCTTGGTTGAAAAAAATCTTGTGACAAGTTGTTTCTTTATAGGCATTAAAAGTGTTATTTACCAGGATCGGTGACTAGTGTCTGTTATATTCTTTAATAAAATTATATTGTACGTAGGCACACACATAAAATTAAATTTACATCAGTTTTAAAGATAGGACATTTTAACGGCGGGTGATACGTAATTTTGCTTCTAAAAGTATTTATTATTTCTTTTTTTTTGGATTGAAAAACTAAGAAAATATGTATTATCCGTTTTTATTTGATATCATACTTATACAATTAATAACTAAAAAGAATAAAAATAGTGTCAACCCCTAGATTACTAAACTATCGTAATAATTACTACGGCAAAATTAGGATTTCTTAAAAAACAAGTTCTCGTCTTTCCCGCGTCACTGTACCTTCCTTATTTATTCCGTCAACCAATATGTGCCTTGTCTAAGTAAAGAAAACTGGGCAAGTGCGTGTCGGGCCACGCACAGTGTAGGGTTCCGTAGTAGCCCGCTATCACAATGTAGTACGATTCTGTTGTTCTTTTTTCTGATATAAAAAAAAACGTATTTTGTTTTTCAATGCAAGTCTTTACCCGTTATAAACAAGCAACTACTTCATCTTAGTCACTTTACAGGATTAATGCTAAGGATTTTGTATTTGGTACAAAATTATCCAACACCCAAGTTCAACGACTATTACTGCTAAACTAATAAAGTTATCTTAACCGCTATAATTTTCCTTTAAAGTTCATAAAATGCACTGTCATCGTGAATTTTTCCTGATTTTTCAAGCCCGCAGTTTAGCTTTTAGAGAGGGGGGGAGGACTGGAACAAAAATTTGCAATTTAAACTTTAATATTTCGTAAATGGAGCATTAAATCGAAAAATAATTTTAGCAACACCCAAATCATTTTAGAAGAGCTATTCAACGATACCACACACGATGGGGTAGACGACAAAAAAAATATTCATCCCCACTGCACATGTAGGGAAGCTACCCTTAAAAAAAATATTTTCCAAAATTTTATTTTACCACTTTGTCGGCGTAATTAATATACACACTCCTACAAAATTACAGCTTTCTAGTACTAACGGTCTCTTAGCAAAACCTCCGACAGACGGACGGACATGACGAAACTATAAGGGTTCCTTGTAGGTACTACGGAACCCTAAAAAATGATGACAAACTTACATGAAATGTAAAGGAGCCAAATTTAGGGCACACAACATGAATAAGTGCACGAACTGTGTAGAGTAAAACGATAAATACTATTTTCATTTATAAGTGATCTTTTAAACCAAAGAATCCAACTGTAACTTCTAAAATATAAATAATAAAAGCTTATGATTCTTCAATTCATTTTGTTTTATTTCCATCTCGTATATTTTACTAATGTTTTGTAACAACGTCACCTGCAGGTTAGTTTAGTAATATAAATAATTATAATAGGGTAAATGCTACAGATCTATTTTCTTGATGTTAAACCAATGTGATGACCTTGCAATGGTTTCAATACGACATCATATTCACACACTACATTGCTGATATCGCCGGCGCCGGTAACATGGTATCGCCGTAAAATATGCGCCAACGCTATCTTCATCATCATCATGCTGAATAGTTTACCTGTAAAATTATAATATGAATATGTGAGTAAATCATTTGGAATCTACTAGCTTCTTGCCGCGGCTTCGCTTGCGTGGATGTCGGAAATTATCCCTCGTGAATGTGAGACTGGGACAAAAAGTAGCCTACGTGATTTAGGCGTGAAAAGGTATAGAATAGAATAGAATAGAATTTTTCTTTATTAGAGTAACTCAGACTCAAAAACAAACAATATTGTTAGTAAAACTTATGACTAGGTATGTTAGTAAGCACAGACACCAAACAAAAAATTTAAAATTTAAAATTTTTTTTTTTCCTTTTCTAAAATAAAAACATAAGTTACTCCTTAGAACGTCAGCTATCTCTCAAAAATCGATCCAGCCGTTTCCGACATTAGCCGAAACAAAACAAAATGTTTTTTTTTTGTCGTAATTAGTAGTAAAAAATTAACCTGACAAACTTTAAGAGGTGCTTTAAACCATCGAACTGAACAACTTTCACTATGGGACCAAATCTGAAATCACGAAAAAAAAATAGCTGTTTCATACAAAAGTTAAATGTATGAAACAGCGGATTTTTTTGTCGTCACTTTTTTGCCTTAATTTACATTAAACCAATTTACATTTTGATGGCAAACAGTGTAGCACACACTATTTGCCATCAAGTTGGACTAGGCTAGCAAAGGTCCTCAAAATCAGTCATCCTAACAAAATATGAGCGGAAAGTGTAAATCAACCTCCAACTCAGATCCTAGTAGGTAGTTAAAATGAGTCAAAACTCAGTACCAATGCAGTTTCTGTGCAGCTTGCCAACACCGAAGGCGGCAT
Source organism: Oligia fasciuncula (assembly GCA_963082905.1). Classification (NCBI taxonomy): domain Eukaryota; kingdom Metazoa; phylum Arthropoda; class Insecta; order Lepidoptera; family Noctuidae; genus Oligia; species Oligia fasciuncula. The sequence goes on from OY720409.1 coordinate 10,078,300, forward strand.
AAAGGCTTGGGTGATCTGGCAAGGTAGCAGGGTCCAGCCATCGCTCAGGTCTGAACTGCTCTACGTCTGCGCCCCACATGGGGTGACGGAGGAGACCGTACACCCCTATGGCGCATGAACTACCAGCTCGCAACGTGCAGGTCTCTGAAAATTCCGAAATATTAAACGTATTCTAAGAAGGGAATGCAAATCCGTTCTTTTTTTAAATCCGGATTTTTAAGAACGGATTTTGGTCCATTCCGGATTATCCGGATTTTGCAGATTTTTCATGAAAATTAACAAATCTACCCTTATTAGTTTGTTAATATGATGCTTCTTAAATTTGTGTAAATGGATTTAAATAAAAGCACATGAAAATCAAAACAAATGATTTTTTTAAAGTACACCTAGCACTATCACCATAATAGTTGTCGATCAATTGATATTCGATTATTCGATTTGGCATAGTACACCCCGCCACGCTCACTCACCTAGAGCCGATAGACTCGACACTCGCGAGACACGACGCGCGTACGCCGAACTCGCTTTTTCTAGATTTTTTTGTTACAAATTCTTGTTATACAAAAAATGTCGGATGGAAGTCTAGTAAAAATGTGCGGATTCCGGATTTTTCGGATTACGGATAGTCCGGATTGCATTCTTTAATACTAAGTCAAGGAGGTCTTAACACTGGGGAAGTTATTATATTATGTAATAACATACTTAGGTTAACTTCTACGTCAACTTTTCTTCCGATAAATGGTACGGCAGGATACAGTCTCATTGATTCTTTGATCACCGCTTCCAAGTACACGAGTTTTTGCAGATTTTCTTTAGTAAAATCTTCATCTTTATGTTCTAGTACTTCTTGTAATCTGTAATAATACCATCATCATCATCATCCTGTCAGCCGTAAGATGTCCGTGGTATCTCTAACTATAGTTAGAGATACCACGTAAGATCTCCGTGGTATCTCTAACTATAGTTAAAGATGCCACGTAAGATCTCCGTGGTATCTCTAACTATAGTTAGACATCGATAACATCCCTAACTGCTCTGCTTTGGACTACTGGACCGTCTCTTCGTTCAGAGTGCCGTACCGTTCGTAGATTCATGGTACATTTTGTAAAAATTTCACATAAACTGCTTCTAGCCAAGCTGGTATCTGTACTCGTCCATTATTCCAAAGCGGTCGCTTTAACAACCAGTTCCAAATCGTGAGACTTGTCACACATGATTGTTACTCACTCTTTAAAGATTTGTTCTTGTACATTTTGGTACTTTCCAATCACTAACAAAATAAATGTCATAGCTGAAGAAGTTGTGTCGTAAGAAGCTGCTATTAAAGTATCCAGGTGTTCTCTGATGTCATCGTCTGTGAAGGCATCTTGTTTTTTAGCCAACTGCAACATTTGATCTAAAACTGGCTTGAATTTGCCTGAAAATCAATATTTTATTTATAGTCTGTAGTTATTTCTTAAAGCGGAATTTCGACGTGTTCGGCGCAGAGAGGCTCGAATCTATACGAAGTTTTTTTTTTAAATCTATTTTCATGCAAACCGCAAAGAAATTCGAAATATGTTAGTATGTATCTACCTGGTGTCGAGTCATTGTAAATATTCTGATCTTTGTTTGCTTTCATCTCAGATTTTCTTTTATGTATTATCTGAAATAATAAATCAAGGAAACTTGTGAGCAACAACAATATTCACTTCATATAAAAGAAAAAGAAAATTGTTACATTGGGAAGCACAAAATACCTACAGGATTAATGATGTTCTTCAGTTTGTCCCTAAGTTGATTTTCTCTACGTTTCAATGCACTCCATTTGAAAAAATATGACAAATGCAACCACACTTTTTGTATTCTATCACAATATAAAGCTAGTAAATCTTCAATTGCTTCTGCATAGTCTGTATCAATTTCAACTTGATCTTCAGTGTTTAATCTTAGGGAAGTACCTACAACAGAGAATATGGTTAAAGTAGAGTTGCAACGTTAACCACGCCAACTACCTACCACACTTTTGACTACGTTGATTTCATGTCAAAATTTTCCATCTCAATAGACACTACTAACGGGTGGGTCATCTAGTGTTTTAAATTTGAATCGGCTATAAAAAAAGAACTACTGATTATTTTTTCAAATTTCTGGTTTTATTGGAAAGGTTGAACTTTGTCATTTAAGAATGAAACACAATATCTTCTTCTTTTTTCTTTGTGAAGAGTAGTTATCCACTAAGAAAGGGTTTTTCTAAATTCCACCCCTAAGAGGATGAATGGGGGGAGGGTGAAATTTCACGCGGACGAAGTCGCGGGTGGAAGCTAGTTTCACAAATAGCTTAACTACATCTTAATACTTACGAGTAACAGTTAACAGTGTATAGTTGATTAAGTACTTTCTCACATCAAACGGGCCTTTTCCGACTTCCGAAGCTAATTGTGAAACAAGCCTTCGAGCTTGCACGTTCATTTCACTAACGTATGTATTAAGCACTTGTTGGTTGAACGCTGGATTTAATAATTTGCGATGATTTTTCCAAATAGACGCTGGAACAAAACACTTCGTAAAGGCAATGGTTAAATTGTTGGAGCAACATAGTGCCTTATTTTGTAAAGCTTAAAAAAATTGGTAACTTATATACGGATTTTTTTTCTGCAAGTGTTGCAATTCAATAAGTTCTAGTTTGACTTATTGAATGGAAAAACTCGTTTTCACCATGACTGTTTTCCAACTTCCCATTTGTATTTTTTTCGTCTATCTTACCTTCTGCTGTAATAAGTCCATTATTTATAAATTCTTTTGCAAAATCGTAAACATATGGTTTACTCAGACATGTATTGGATAGTGTTAGGCTGTCTTCCGGGTCGGTTATCACTGAAACATAATTATAATAAACTACAATCACGATTTGTTTTTTTCTTATTATTGATATCTTTTGTTTGTTTAAGTGAAGGACCACTCTTGTAACATTTCCACACTCACCATAAAAAGAATGAGGGCCAAACCAGAACTCACAAGTACCACCTTTTTTCAGAGAGTACAGCTGGAATCCTCGAATAAAATCCCATAGATCTGAAATAGAATAGCAAATTATTTATTAAGTTTCACTTTATTATTGTAGTTAGTTTTATTTCTGTAAGTAGGTTTGCACAAACAATTTTACACGTCAATCATATTTAAAAACAAGAGCGAGTCGGACTCGCGCACCGAGGGTTCCGTGCCATCATATGTTTCTAAATTTTCATCGACCAGGGTGCCTAAAAAGGCCACTTTGGCAGAATCATAAAAGGATAACATAATGGACAGTTAACTGTTAAGTTAATCGTATCAAATCTCATTGGTGAAGCATTTTTCAGTTATTTTTTTTTGTCTGTGCTAAAATACCAATCAACCCAGTCCAAATCCAATCCCAATCTCTTTGATTGTACTTACGTAGTGCAGCGAAAAAAAAAAGAAAAACACGGACTGTCGTCGCCAAAATAGAATTCATAATGTTATCCTTTTATGATTCTCCAAAGTGGCCTTTTTAGGCCTCCAGGCCTATATTCCTCAGAGAATTTTAACACTGTGTACTGCGGTGTAGAATATTGAAGTTTTATGTCAGCGCCATCTCTTGACCGATAGTGGAACTAATGTAACTTTTGTTGATGATTTCTGAAAAAGGGTGCTATTTAGAGACTTCGTTTTATTTTTCTTGTAACTTCGGAGATAAGGAGGGGGGAACGGTATTTTTTTTAAATTTTTCATCAAAAGTCGAAAACTATGCGACCTAAAAAAAAGAGAAAATGTTTGAGAATGTGCAAACTACGCTCTTTCATATGATACCCCACATGTCCTAGTAGCCCCACTTCTAATTTTTCAGACCCCCTTTCAGTCCCTGTTGCAAAAAATATACATATATTTTTATTTCATGTTCGTTCGTCATGTTCGTGAACGGGCGCCGTCGGTTGAGACTGGTCATCTCTTAACTGCCATGGCTTATTTTTAATCTTATGTCTTGAATTGTTTCTTCATTTCTGTCTTTTTTACATTGTTCTCACATATAGAAGCAACAAGAATAATGTACCCAGGATTTTGTAATATCTTGATTTAAAAGAGTGTCCATGGAGTTTCTTGCCCGTTCTTCTCCATAGAGATCTACGCTTTGGAATGGGCAACTAGCTTCAACTTTCTGACTAACTGACAGACTATTTAATTTTGACAATTCAAAAGTGCCTGTACAAGGTTTAATTGAAATAAATGATTTGAGTTTGAGTTTGAGTTTTCTTTCTTATTTGCAAAATAGTTGGGCGAACGTCATCTAAAACTATTCCAAATTTCAAATTGATAGCATTAGTAGTTCTTGAGATATCCAGCTGTGACAGACAGACTTAGTCTCACCATAAGGGTTCCGTTTTTACCATTTTGGTACGGAACCCTAAAAACTAGATGAGGTCGACGTTTCACATATTATGTGAAGACTGAAGCTGGTTAAAATTAGTTTGGACTGGTTCTTTCAGTCCTAATTCTTAAAAAGTTAAGGTGATCGACATAAATTACGAAGAAACGCACATTCAAGTTTTTTTTAACTAAATATAATTAGAGAATCAACAGATATTTGTAAAAAATGAGTGGGTATGAAAAGAAGCAACGTTTTTTAGGAAGAATTTTAGCCATAGAAGTTAAGAAAGATAGAAATTTCAATGTTAAGACAAAAGAACAATTAGACAAGTTTGCAATGGAAGTGGAAGACGATAACACCTCTTAATGATTAAAAAAGAATTAACTGAAGAATTAAATGTACTTCTTACATCTTCTTTGTATTAATTAATTATTTAAACCTTAACCTAAACATTCGTAATAAACGAATTTACAACATAAAATCTTTTATTATAATGAATAATAAATAAAATAAAAACTTTTTATTTCAGACTTTTAAATCCATAGAATGTTAGTACAGTAAAACTAATTACGAAACTAGTGTTAGTAGTAAAACGACGTTACTAGTAAAAAGTATTACATCCTACTAACTGGTTAAAAGTGATTTTGACTGAATCTCTATTGGTTAAAAGTAGGTAGTCTTGAATAAGGGGTTTAGCCAAAATCACTTTTAACAACATATTTATGGCAGTTAAAATCACTATTAACTACCGATTTTCAGACAAAACTACTTTTGACTAACGTGTTCAGTCAAAATTACTTTTGACCGATTAAGACTTTTGGCTGTAACATATTTATACAATTAATTAATGTCAATGTGTATATAAAAAAAAACATTTAATAGGTATGTTAAAATTGGAACTAGCTCAATCTCAAGCCTTGTTGTCCTCAATATAATCTAAAGGCTTTCTGGCACAACTTACGTTTAATGAATGATTTGAGTTTATTAAGAGCCTATACTACCTCAAATGGCTTAGCATGATCCTCCGCTATGTCGAAAATACTGCAGCATTAATTTTGGAATAAATATATGCTAAAGTTGAGGATTAATATTAAGCACTATGTTAGACGAAAACACGATTCCATAAAATTTTCTCGATAGAAAAAAATTCCAAAGTTGCCTCCAAACCGATCAAAAACCGCTGGTATTCAAAAAATACTTCAAATTAGATCATGAAACTTTGCATACAACTGAACTAACTATAAATCAGGTCTTATGTTATTTTTTTTTTAATTGCCTTTATTTTCACCGTAAAAAGCAAATACCTAAACTATTGGCGCTGCCTTCCGCCCAGCACCGCCCTCTGTCTCGCTCTCGAGCGAGCGAGATAAAGAGTGAATTTTAGCTGAGGTAGTATAGGCTCTTAAGGCGTAGATCTTGAACGTGGCTTGGAAGTTTATTATAAAAGCGTAATAATAATAATAATAATAATAATAAACTTTATTCAGTTCAGAAAAATAACACGGTACAATATAAAAACAAAACTAGTTGCAGTTTACATGGAGCCTTAGGTGCTAGGTTTTTACAAATGCCCTGGACCCCACACTAGGATTCCCTGTGTCGTGGGGTCCAGTCTCTTCCCAAGTAAGGCAAACAATTTAATTTTTGTACCTAAGTGACGTAATTAATTCTAAGAAAAATCAAACAATAGAAAAAAAAAATACATGGTACAATGTTATTCAGAACCTGAGTAGTACAGTGTTACATAGAGAGAAAAAAAAAATTGAAAGAATAATTCAAAAGAAAAAAAGAAAAACTAACTAACTAAAATTATTATGTGGTAGAAAGACTGTGGTATAAGTGCTTTGGCAGGGTGTGAGTGTGTTTGTAGTGTGGTGTGTGTGTTATGTGTGGAGTGTATGTGATGTGTGAGCGGTTGTATGTGGTGCAAAAGCGCGCAATATTTTTATTTTTATTTTTTTTTTGTCTTATGTTATGATTGTATGTGCAAAAGGTCTTCCGTTTGGTCATAATTTTTGGGGTGCAGCCATTTGAATATTGCATTCTTACAGCTGTTGTACGTTAAGGAGAGTATAGATCTATTATGGGAATAGAATTTAGAGTAGAGATATGGCCCAAGAAATGCAAAAGATCTGCGTGCAAAAGACGAATGTACTCTTGGCCGATCCCACTTTAATGTTCTGGATGAATGGCGGGCCAGTTCTTTAGCATGTCTATGGAAGCGTAACAGTGTCGAAACAATAAACAGCTGCCTCACACGGAGGTGGCTACATTCTGAGTACAGGGCATCAGTAGAATATCGCCAGGGTTTTCGATAGGCTATTTTTAGAATAGCTCGCTGAGCTCGTTCCAGCGCAAGCAGGTTAGTTTTGTTTGCTGCTCCCCAGACTGATACACAGTAACTTAAAATGGACTGGCACAAGGTATAGTATACAATACGGATGAGTTTTGGTTCTGTGATAGACTTTAATTTTTTGAATATGTGCGAGAGTTTTCTAATACGCTTCACGAGTGCATCAATTTGCGCTTTCCATGTTAGATGTTTATCAATTAGTATCCCTAGGTATTTTATACACGAAACCTGTTCAATTTGCGCGCAGAGACAACTCTCATTACTAATACTACCACATACATGAATCTTTATTTTCAGTTCTTCGTCAGGTGCAGACCGATCAGTAATGCTAAAACACACCGACTTGGTTTTGCCGACGTTTAAGGTCAACAAATTGTTTTGCAGCCAGATAGCAACCCTCCCAAGTCCCTCCTGGGCTACACAAACGACATCACTCCAGGTTTTTGCATGAAAGAGTATTGCGGTATCATCCGCAAAGGTAAAGACGCTGGCATTATGGAGTTCAAGAGAGCATAGATAATAAAGCATATAATTTAAAATCCACAAAAATAAGATACCATTATAATAGTAAAAACTGATCTTTCTAGGGCTACTATTTAGACTTACGTTTTCGATCACCAACAATTTTATGCGAATGTCCTATGAATGGTAGCGCCCCAGGCAAAATAGGGGGTGAACGAGGATGAGGCTTCATCCACGACCATGCAGCTATCACTATACATAACAATACCATTAATAGCACTAGTACAGACATTTTGCTAATCTAGCGACGATCTGCGCGCTTCTACTCTACTTACTTCTATTTATGCTCTAAGACCGCTAACGCATTATAAAATCTTTATTCTTTGAATAAAAAATAAAAAAATATTATTATCTTAATGACTTACAGATTAATTCATTTGTTTTTCTTTTAATTGGTGTGAAATAAAGAGTATTTTAACTGTCTATAATTATACTTCCATACTAATAGCACTGATAATACTTAGTATAATTGCGAAAGTAACTATGCAGACTGTGAGGAGCTTGCCTCGCCGCAGCGCCGTAACCGCGGTGGGCCTCCACGTGCTCCGTCAAACCAGTTTCCGATATGTAACAAGTCAACCGCAGTTATGATTTTTATTTGTGCATTCGACGCAGCCGGTCGATTCTGTAAAAAATCTCATTGTGAAAACTTAGGTGACGTGAGTTTGTTTTTGGAAGGAATTGACAGCTTATTGACACTATTGACAGCTCACTCCACGCTCACTTCACCTAAGTTTTCTCGGTGAGATGGTTACAGAATCGCACTGCTGCAACCGTTAACTTGTTTTATTTGAACTAATGGCCGTGTCTATATTTTCTGTATAGAAATGTGTTTGGAAGCTGAGTGCAAAGCTTTAAGGGAGTGATAGTTGACACCATTAACAGCATTTTGAGCCATACATATCTTAGACGAAGTACTTATGTTTTTTTATTTTTAACTACAGGCATTTAGTCAAAAATAAAATACGAACTTTAACTGGGAAAAAATAAAAAAACAATCAGTTTTATGTATTTCTAGCGCAAACATTCAGTCAAATTGATGTATTTCTAGCGTAAACATTTTAAAGTTTAGTTCTTGCTATGTAAAAAAATGCAGTTTTGTAATCATTATTTTATTTAGAAGAAGCTACGAAGCTCAATAAAGAATGTCTTAAACTTCGGTCACTAAATTCAACAGTCTGTTTTAATGGTATCTACATAATAATCTATTAATGTTTCGAAATTAGATTTTTTCTGTTGCATTTGAATTAATCACAATATTATTGATCCGGAAATAAAACGAATTACTAGAAAAATATAATTTCTATGAGGCAGCCAAATTATTACGCTCTGAAACTGAATTTTCAGAGGTCGCTGAAGGCTGAAATCGAGGTAAATCTGCATCACCAGGTAAATCTGAAGTCTTCTAGGGTTTTTTTTTTTAAACATTGCCCCACACTAGGAATTTCTCCTGTATTGTGGTTCCGTTTACAAACATTTAAATATCATTCATTCATTCATTTCATTTTTTTGTTTGGCTATCAACTCACTCTTTTTCATTATCACCGTAGACAGAGTAATCTATAGACTCATGGTATCCGTGTCACCGAAAGGGACAACAAATTCCGGCAATCTTCATCATACTATCATTTTTACAGCTTATTACACTACACCTCAGTTGCGCAAATGTACTATTATTGAATTATGCACGAAAAAGATCTTATTTTCCGTTTAATCGCAGTGTAGTTTTTATTAGTTTATTTATAATTTTTATCATTTCATTCATAAACGTCAAATTTGTTGTGCACATTGATGTGCTTAGCCGACACGCAGTAAGGGACAGAAATATTCTTACTCTGTCTCTTTTCTTTGCTAGTGACGATAGTATATTTCTCTTTTTCTTGTGCGAATGAAAAAGAAGATATGCAGCAGTCTATAGTTTACTCTGTCTACGATTATCACCTTGCACATGTTTTTTGTACTTTCACATTTTTCATATTAAAGTATGTAAGTAGGGAAGTACATGGTTTATGACATGTTGTCATTAAATGTGATTAAATTACCTCCAAGCGAAAGTAACCGCTCTGGCGAATCGAGTTAATTTATACAATTAAGTTGTTATCGATATTTTATGTGAGAACTTAGTAACCGTTAAAATTGGCTTGTGGTACCTAAAACCACAATAGCTAATATAAATAAATACTAAATTATTCTTCTAAGTTGTTACCTCTTTTTATAAGATGTGGGAAAATCTCTTAACAACATAAAATCAATAAGTTATCATTTTCCTATCTTAAACTTTAATAACTTATTTATAGAATAGTAATAGTATACTCAACCATACATTAGTGTGTGTGTATGAAAATCACCCTTACAGATACAGAAAAAAGGCGTTGTTAATGTCAAATTGTTACCACTGATTCGTGGTTGGTTCGTCTTCTTCTTCAACTGTACGAAAAAAGCGCCTAAAATAAAGGAAATTCAGTTTTGTATATAATTCTCAACACATTTAAGCCTGCCACGGAAATGAGGCTGACGATTTAGTCATCTGGATCCGTATAGGGGATGAATCTAACGGTAATATAAACCACGTTCCTCATGAAAACCAAAATTATTATCCAATTTTAAAGGATACTTTTTGGTGATTTGAGTTTGTATCACGGTACCGTGAACAGCGTCGACGACGGGCCTACATCGTTCGCATGTTTAATATTTCAAAGGATGTTTTGAATTCTAATTTAAAATCCACTTACATTAAAAATACGATACCATTACGATAGTCTACTGTCTGTCTAGTAACTCTGCAGACTGTTACTCTTTTACGCCTAATAAACGGCTGAAAAAAAATTTATGTATGCATTGCATTGCCACACAGGAATTCCATAAACTGGGCTAGGACATAGGAACCTTCTTGTCATGGTAGTACGTTCGTGAACTGGGTTAGGGGCATAGAAACCTTCTTGTCATGGTAGTACGTTCATGAACTCGGTTAGGATATAGGAACCTTCTTGTCATGGTAGTACGTTCATGAACTGGGTTAGGGACATAGGAACCTTCTTGTCATGGTAGTATGTTCATGAACTCGGTTAGGATATAGGAACCTTCTTGACATGGTAGTACGTTCCCGTGGGATAATTTCCAACCTCCAAGTGTCATGCTGTCATAACTTGTCTTATTGTGCTTGTCTGGTTTCGTAGTTGATGCGATGACTAGGACAGACTGGATACGGAAAGTAACCGGGGGATGTAACGCTGCTTGGGGACGACTATGTCTGCGATAGACTGAGTTGATAGATTTAGTGACTGGTCTTGGTATTTCAAAGATACTTTGAATGTTATTTGTAGTAAATACATATCACATCATCAGCCTGTAATCTCTCAAGGGTTAGGCAGAGGTGTACACAGTACACAATACACTTAATAAGCCCGATATGCTTAATGTGATAACATAATGTCCGCAAGCTCGTGAAGGATGAGTCCCTAATAGAACTCTTCCTCTTCGTGTCGCTGGCATGACAGTTACTCAAATTTTATTGGCCCAAAACTTCGTCACTTCCATGGTGTTATCAGTGGCAGCGCAGAGGTCACTAATAGAACTAAAAAATGCTCTTAAAGACGTAAACCATCATAGGTTCGGCAGAAGTTAGGAGACAACGAGAAGACGCCTTCTTCTTTCACTTTGGAAAAACCAACGGACTCCACAGTGTGTGGTTTATCGTAGCAAAAAAGCAAAAAAGTAGAAGAACATCATCATTGAGTTTATAGGGAACTCAGAACGAACAGCAGTGGTAAAATTCTGCATTTCACAAAATCAGACCCTTACATTCATCCAGGCTTACGCACGTGGGTGCTAGTATTCTACTTCGTCGTTAGAATAAGTTGATGTGGATCAACTTATTCAAACGACGAAGTAGAATACTTCTATGATCTCTTCAACAAAGCCTGTGAAGACGACCGCGAGAATTGGAACTATGTATCAGGCGACTTCAACGCCAAAGTTGGACGAAGACAAGCAAGAGATAGATGACGAAGCAGCTCTAGGTCCATAACGCAACGAACTAGGTGCTGAGGTGGTCGGCTGATACAGTTTGCCTTCGGACAGAACATTGCTATTGCCAATAGTTTATCTTGTAATAATACCTGTTGGGATAAATCACTTTTCAATCGATTGATTAGACAAACTAATAAAAAACAAGATTTAATTAGCGATTGAAAATTTTAGTTTTAATTTAAACTAAATAAAATAAATGTAACTTTTGTTGATGATTTCTGAAAAGGTGCGCTATTTAGAGACATCGTTTTATTTTTTCTGTAATCTATACGTAGAATAAATCTGTAGAAGTGAAAATTCTGTACATTGAAAATATCAAAAAAAATAAATAAAAATAAAAAACTACCGGTTCGATTACGATTAAACTTGGTATAATTATTCTTTAATATCCTGGGCACCACACTGGGTACTTTTTATCCCGGAAAAGTATATAAAATAAAAAACAAACTTAATTTTGCGGTTCGATCCCTAGACCCGATTACTGTACCAACCGCAAATAATAAGTCTGTCGTAGGTTACGTCACCCGCACTGACCCGCAGTGGAGTTCACTAAGAGGCGCTGCACACGGCTAAGATACTATAATATTTTATTTTATATTTTTTTTTCTTAAAATACAATATCGCTCGCCATACAATTCAACGGACTAGTAAGTCTATCACACACGACGAAGATAATAAATATTCTATATCTATACTAATTATAAAGCTGAAGAGTTTGTTTGTTTGAACGCGATAATCTCTGGAACTACCGGTCAGATTTGAAAAAAAATATTTGCATTCGATAGCCCAATTCTTGAGGAAGGCTATAGGCTATTTAATATCACGCTATGACCCTTAGGAGCCGAGCAAAAAGAAAAAAAGTCAGAATGAAAAAAAAAAAAAGAACGCTAAGCGAATACAAAGTGTTGCGACGGGGTGGGGTTACAAGAAATTTCACGCGGACGAAGTCGCGGGTAGAAGCTAGTATTTACATAAAATTCTATCACATATCAGATTATTCTCTTTGCAAACATCGGAGATGAGGGGGGGGAACGGTATTTTTTTTTTACCTTTTTCATCAAAAGTCGACAACTGTGCGGCTTAAAAAAAAAGAAAATATGTTTGAGAATATGCAAACTGCGCTCTTTCATATGATCCCCTCATGCCCTAGTAGCCCCACTTCAAATTTTTCGGAACCCCTTTCAGTACCTGTTGCAAAACAAAAAAAAAATCTTTCTTATTTGCAAAATAGTTGGGCAAACGTCATCTATAACTGTTCCATATTTCAAGTTGATAGCATTAGTAGTTCTTGAGATATCCTACTGTGACAGACAGACAGACTGAGTGTCACCATAAAGGTTCGTTTTACCATTTTGGTACGGAACCCTAAAAACAATTTTTGTTTTTAGTCAAAACTAATTTTTCTGTTTATAGGGAAATATTTTAATGCACATCAAACTGATTTTTTAACTTCACAACGATGAGGAACTTTTAAATTCTTCTTGAGCTTTTTATCTGCTAAAGTGAGGTCTGTTTTCGTCGTTATTAGTGACCACGAAAACCATGAAAATGATACCTACACAATTTTTTTTTTAATATTTTGCAGCCACCATGAAAATGATACATAAAAAAAAATATTTTTCACCCCACTGTAGGATAAAGGACCCTCGAAAACCATGAAAACGACATCCATAAAGAGAAATTAGAAATGCCTCATAGTCATTCCGAAAGTAACTCTGTCTGTCTGAGACAGAGTTACTTTCGCAATGACTATACACGATACGGTTTTTTTTTAACGGTTGCCCCACACTAGGAATTTTTCCTGTATTGTGGGTGCGCTTACAAACATTTAAACTCACAAACACAAACAGCCAGACCCGGAACAACTACTTGTAGGTCATATAAATATTTGTTCCGTGCGGGAATCGAACCCGACAATTGTTCCGGAATAAAGGTCTATCCACATATATCAGCACCCTAATTGCAATACACGTTTTCCATGAATATTGTGCACAGTATTTTTTTAGTTAGGTATTACAAGTTTCATATTGGAAAAAATTTAAACATACTATTTTAAATCTAATAAAGATTTCAAATAGTATGTTTGAATTTTTTTGTAGATTTCAAATAGCATGTTGGAAATTTTGTTTGAAATGTTTTAGAAAATCTCCATCATGTTGATGGCCCTGTTGTAATTCATAAGCAGTAAATTCGTGACATCTACACGCAATCCCCCCCCCCCCCCCCCAATGTAGTACTGCTCAACTTCATCTGTGACAGCTTCAGTAACGTCCCTCCTCGGTACCGATCTGGCCTTGGCTCCCTCTCTATCTGTGAGTCCGACCGGGAAATATGCAGAAGGATGGTGAGCAATGCCTCCTGCATTGCTCACCATCCTTCTGCATATAACCGGTACCGCATTTGTTGTGGTTATGGCGCGATTGACCGTTCGTGCTCTCAACCAGAGTAAAGCCATCCTTATCCATTTGACTGGTTTTAGAGGAGTTCCGCTTCTGTATCTCATTCATCTGATGCGAAAAAAAGTCAGCTGTAAGGAACAGCTGATTTTTTTCCCGACTTCAGGTTTGGTCCCATAGCCATAGTAAAAGTTGTTCATAATGATGAGTACAATGACCTCTTAAGAGGTTGTTAACACAGACATAGATAGACCTAGATAACGCAAGTATCACGAACTGTATGAAAAACAAGCGTGCCATTTTTTGACTACCTACGACGACGTCATACGACGTCGTTCTTATGACGTCAAAAGCTCGCGCTCTCGCTCACGCTTACCCAGCCAGCAGTACACAGGACTGAGCGCGAAAGTGGCGGCTTACGATTTCTTATCGTAAGCTGGTGCGATTTTTGGCACGCGAAGTAGTTGCTCTTGCGTTATCTAGGTGTATATATATCTATGTTGTTAATGTTTAACCCAAATAACCCTGTATAAGAATGTACGTTACGTAAAAGTTGCGGAAAAGTGGAGTGTCAAAATGAGGATAATCTACACACTTCTGCCTACTTATCTGCGAATATAGGCGTAATGTTATGTTGTTTTATGTTCTATACTAAATAAGTCGGCAGTTATTATGTTTTATCTATTTTATTGCGACAAAAAATAGAAAACAAACATATGTAGATGTTTTTAGGGTTCCGTACCAAAATGGTAAAACGGAACCCTTATGGTGACACTCAGTCTGTCTGTCTGTCACAGTAGGATATCTCAAGAACTACTAATGCTATCAACTTGAAATATGGAACAGTTTTAGATGACGTTTGCCCAACTAATTTGCAAATAAGAAAGATTTTTTTTTGTTTTGCAACAGGTACTGAAAGGGGATCTGAAAAATTCGAAGTGGGGCTACTAGGGCATGAGGGGATCATATGAAACTAATCTAAGAGCGCAGTTTGCACATTCTCAAACATATTTTCTTTTTTTTTAAGCCGCACAGTTGTCGACTTTTGATGAAAAAGGTAAAAAAAAGTACCGTCCCCCCCCCCCTCATCTCCGATGTTTGCAAAGAGAATAATCTGAAATAATTCTATGTGATAGAATTTTATGTAAAGACTAGCTTCTGCCCGCGACTTCGTCCGCGTGAAATTTCTTGTAACCCCACCCCGTCGCAACACTTTGTATTCGCTTAGCGTTCTTTTTTTTTTTTTTTTTCTTTTTGTTCGGCTCCTAAGGGTCATAGCGTGATATTAAATAGCCTATAGCCTTCCTCAAGAATTGGGCTATCGAATGCAAATATTTTTTTTTCAAATCTGACCGGTAGTTCCAGAGATTATCGCGTTCAAACAAACAAACTCTTCAGCTTTATAATTAGTATAGATATAGAATATTTATTATCTTCGTCGTGTGTGATAGACTTACTAGTCCGTTGAATTGTATGGCGAGCGATATTGTATTTTAAGAAAAAAAAAAATATAAAATAAAATATTATAGTATCTTAGCCGTGTGCAGCGCCTCTTAGTGAACTCCACTGCGGGTCAGTGCGGGTGACGTAACCTACGACAGACTTATTATTTGCGGTTGGTACAGTAATCGGGTCTAGGGATCGAACCGCAAAATTAAGTTTGTTTTTTATTTTATATACTTTTCCGGGATAAAAAGTACCCAGTGTGGTGCCCAGGATATTAAAGAATAATTATACCAAGTTTAATCGTAATCGAACCGGTAGTTTTTTATTTTTATTTATTTTTTTTGATATTTTCAATGTACAGAATTTTCACTTCTACAGATTTATTCTACGTATAGATTACAGAAAAAATAAAACGATGTCTCTAAATAGCGCACCTTTTCAGAAATCATCAACAAAAGTTACACTAGTTCTACTATCGGTCAAGAGATGGCGCTGACCTGAAACTGCAATATTCTACACCGCAGTGCGCAGTGTTAAAATTATCTAACGAATACAGGCCACGCGGATGAAAATTTAAAAACATAAATATGATCTCGCTCTTGCCCGGTTTTTTTTCAAGAAACCCCATTTAATTCAAATTCAAGTCATACGGTTTGTTACTTTGTAACTCGTAACGAAAATATGAGACAAAAAGATGTCATGAATAAAAAAAAAAAATTGGGGTCGGTGTCTATATAGGGTCAGTTCACACCGAGACGCGACGCGACGCGCAGTTTTCAAGATAGAAATACAATTACAGACCTTATCTACTACACTAAAAGGTACACAATTCAGTGTCTACCTACTACGTCGAGCTATGCAGCGCGACGCCGCCGCCGCGCGGCGTAGCTCACTGAATCGTGTACCTTTTTGTGTAGTAGATAAGGTCTGTAATTGTATTTCTATCTTGAAAACTGCGCGTCGCGTCGCGTCTCGGTGTGAACTGACCCTTAGGTTCTATCGTTCTTTATTTTTCTGTTGGTGCGGCTAGAGATGTACAATTAAATTACAATTAGATTCCACACTTTATTGATACAATGAAAATTAAAGAAATGATAAATGAAATTATTAAAAAAAATTGGTAGCTGCTGTTGAATTACATTATCATCTAATTTTCGGCCAGAAAAAATTCACTGGTAAACAATATTAGCTACCATAATAATACACAGCTATGACCTTAGTGTTAATTTAATGTGATGTCCTTCTACTGGTTTCAATGCGATATTAAATTCACACACTACATTTTTGATGTCGCCAGTAAGATGGTATCGCCGTAAAATGTGCGCCAACGCTGTCTTTATCACCATCATGCCGAATGCTTTACCTGTGGAATTATAAATTGTGTGTATTAGATTATAATCTACATTATTTGGTATGAAAGCCAGGAAGATTCATTGTTCAGAATAAAGGTCACAGCTCATTAGAGCCACCCGGTACCCACCCCGCACCGCCTTGTCGCGTGGCGTCCACTCGTTGTCGACAAGTGGTCCACGGGTGGACGCCCCGCGTTATCACCAATAAACGTCGCGCGGTCAACCAGTGAACCTCGCGTCGCGTATAACATTATCGCGTTAGCAATGCGCAGTCAACGCAAGGCAAGCATGCGAGCAGCGAGTTGTCACCGAGTGGTCCACCCGTCCGTCCGCGCGTGGAGGGCTTACGACCGAGGCGATCCGGTGACGCTACGGAGTTGATGTAGTGAGCGCATACAAATCCATAATATAAAGAATACTAGCCGCAGGAGGCGAGGCGGTGCGGAGTGGGTGCCGGGTGGCTCTAATGAGCTGTGACCTTTATGATACCTTATGTCAATTTACCTGGTTAGAGTCATTTCATACAACTGTCAAAGAATAGCAGTTGTGATTTTATTATACGGACAAGTAAAGTGAGTTGACAGCTTGAATAACGTTCATTTACACATAATCCATACAAATAAATAAAATTAAAGTGTCTGTTTGTAATATCAAAATAAAAGCTTTTGACTAAATGCCTAAGAAAGTACCGCTAGATATAATATTTTTTTTTTAATTTTTGGCTGTCCTTCTCTTTGTTCCGTCTAATTGCCGAAACAGCTGGACCGATTTTGACGGGACTTTTATCCCGGTAGCATGTTCCTGTAGGATAATTTACGACATACACACGGGCGAAGCCGCGAGCTAGTAACAAATCAGATTGTTAGTTATCAACATTAATATTGAATTATAAATGGTACTGGTGAATTTTTGTTAGTTTAATAATTTTGAGTTTCACGCCAATACTAACTGAATTGATTTGTGACTAAATATCCGCTCTTCCCGTCAAAACATGAGAAGCGAATGTATTTAGTTGAGCTACATTCGCTTCTCAAGTTTTGACTTACTCGGACATCTCCTAGTGGTTAATATGAGTATAAATAATAATGTCGAGCAGTGGTGGCCAAGTGGTAACGGCCGCCACTTACGAGTTGTAGGTCGTAGGTTCGAACCCAGACAGGCGCTTTACTTTATGTAAATTATTTCATCACCACTGCTCTCAAAACGGTGAAGGAAAACATCGTGAGGAAACCGGCATATCCTAGAACCAAAAATTTGAAGACATGTGACATCTGCCAACCCGCACTGGGCCCGCGTGGTGGATTACGGCCCACTCCCTCTCACTGAGAGGAGGCCAGTGTCCCAGCAGTGGGAACATTATAGGCTGATTATGGTATGGTTATGGTAAATAATAATGTGGTATAATAATATGTTAATAGTAGTATATACCTATGCAGTTCCGCTTGCCAATTCCAAACGTCGCATTAAGGCTTGGATGATCCGGTAAGGTAGCGGAGTTTAGCCATCGCTCGGGTCGGAACTTATCCGCGTCTGGGCCCCACCTTGGGTGACGGAGGAGACCATATAACCCTAACAAGCATGAATTCCCAGCTCGCAACGTGCAGTTCTCTGAAAATATACAAAATTAAATGTGCGGGACGAGCTATACAAGACATACAACCAGTGGCCTATAGAATAGAATGTTGTCCAGCTGTAGGATGATGTAAGCTAATAGTAACAGTAGCTAAATGAGTATCACGCTGAAGAAGGTCTAAAGAACAACGTTGTAAAGGTACATACTCAGGTTCATATCTTTATCAATTTTTCTTCCGACAATAGGACTGACAGGATACAGTCTCATTGTTTCTTTGATAACGGCCTCCATGAACACGAGTTTTGGTAGATCTTGTTTAGTCAAGTCGTTATCTTTATGTTCAACTACATCTTGTAACCTGTAATGAATACAAATACCATCATTCATGATCGCCATTTTTGGCCTACCACAACCAAACTATCAAATCATCACCACTGCTCTCAAAAGAGTGAAGGAAAACATCGTGAGAAAACCGGCATGTCCTAGTTACTTACTCATTAAAAATTCGTTCTTGTAGATCTGGGTCTGACCCTATCACTAACAAAATAAATGTCATAGCCGAAGAAGTTGTGTCGTAAGCAGCGGCTACTAAAGTATCCAGGTGTTGTCTGATGTCATCGTCTGTAAAGACATCTTGTTCTTCAGCCAAATTCAGCATTTGATCTAGTAATGGTTTGAATTTTCCTGAAAAATAATGTGTTTTGTATAGTTTTAAGCCATTGTAACAAAAAAAAAAAAAAATTATTGAAATAATAAGTTTACAAAAAGTATACATAAGGTTCATTAGTATTATATTAATCTAGGCCTATAATAGGATTATAAAAATCTGGATAGACTATGGTATGAGAAATATGAGATTACCTACAGTCAAAAATAAAACTCTGAAGGTAATCTAGTGCGTTGCCTGATCTAGGTTTATTTAAACCTGTGTTTCAGGCCATCTCCCTACGAAAGTATTTTGTTAAAAACAGAACATCTTCTGAATGCAACAACTTTCTTTCTGAAAGATATAAATAATTGATTTATTTTCTGTAAGTAGGTTTGTACAAACACTTTTACACGTCAATCATATTTTTTTTACTAGATGAGGTCGGCGTTTCCTATCTGACTATTCTGAGAAGAAAGGCCGAAACAAACTCAGAGGTCGCAGTCTCTTTTAAAGTCCAGACAAAATCTTGGTCAGATTATGAAAGACCATGTATATTGGTGTCTGAAATGGTTTTTTGAGGAAAGAACCTCAAATTTCTACTGTTTATTAGGCTTTCTGGCATAGTTTTCGCTTTATAAAAGATTTGAATATATTATGGCTTAGTTCTTGAATGTGGCTTGGAAGTTTATTATAAAACCGTTTATTACATTAGCATCTAAATAACAAATTTGTGTTGGTCCTAGTATTTATGTTATGTTATTGTCAAGTTGGAAGAGTAATTAACTGTATTTGTCGGCCGTGTCAACATTCGTCGAATCCTTCTCGGCTGGGCACCGTTCTAGAAGCAGTACCTTTACGTCGAAAATACCAGTGTCCCAAAACGAAAGACGTTGACCAGTGCGTGATGCCATGCCAGTTATTATTACTTACGGCACTAAAGCGTGGGCAGTCAGACGGTCGCAGATATATGCTAAACGCGGAAAGCACAGGAGCAGTCGTTATACCGCGCGATGCTATATGGGTAGGCCTCCACCTAGTAGTGGACGGATGGCCCAACTCACCTTTATCAGTTAGTTGTAGAGGATAGAAAGTAAGTAAATAAAACTGTTTAATTTGTTTACCTGGTGTCGATTCATCATACATATTCTGATATTTATTTGCCTTTAACTCGGATTTTCTTTTATTTATAATCTAAAATAAAAAGGTACAAACATTACAAGTTGGCCCCACAATAATATAATAAACTATGTAGGAACGTGACATATTTTGAAAGGAATCCAGATCTCTAGTCATTTGTGTGAAGCATACAGCAGCAGAAAGCTGAAGATGAAAATAATCACAACAAATAATTAAGTATATTAAACAAAACCGGCCAAGAAAAATAATCACAACAAATAATTATATTAAACAAAACCGGCCAAGAAAAATAATCACAACAAATAATTATAATAAACAAAACCGGCCAAGTGTGCGTTGGGCCATGGCTGAGTTGGGTCCGTAGTCAGTACAACTTAACGGGTATCGCATCCGGTAGTTAAAAATGCACATTCAGTTTTAGAATGAGACTGTCACACATCTAAAAAAACTGGCCAAGTGCGAGTCGGACTCGCACACGAAGGGTTCCGTACCGCAAAGCAAAACTGCCGAAAAAAACACGTTTGTTGTATGTGAGCCAATATGGAGAGCAGTGGTGGCCAAGTGGTAACGGCCGCGACTTACGAGTTGTAGGTCGTAGGTTCGAACCCAGACAGGCGCTTTATTTTGTGTAAATTATTTCATCACCACTGCTCTCAAAACGGTGAAGGAACACATCGTGAGGAAACCGGCATGTCCTAGAACCAAAAATTCGAAGACATGTGACATCTGCCAATCCGCACTGGGCCCGCGAGGTGGATTACGGCCCACTCCCTCTCACCGAGAGGAGGCCTGTGTCCCAGCAGTGGGAAAATTATAGGCTGATTATGGTATGGGAGTCCCCTTATTTTTTATTTTTTTTAGTTTTTGTTGTTATAGCGATAGCGGCTACAGAAATACATAATTTGTGAAAATTTCAACTGTCTAGCTATCGCGGTCTTGATATACAGCCTGATGATAGACAGACGGACGGACAGACAGACGGACGGACGGACAGACAGCGCAGTCTTAGTTTTTACCCTTTGGGTACGGAACCCTAAAAAGCTGATGCTTTACAAAGCCAAACTTTTTCTAAAACTCAAAAGTAATAACTTTACTGGATCTATGATGTTATTCAGTTTCTTCATTATTATAGTTTGTCTACGCTTTATTGAACTCCAGTCGAATAAATACGACAAATGCAACCACGCTTTTTGAATTCTTTCACAATATATAGTTAATAAATCTTCAATTCCATCTGCATAATCTGTATCTATTGCAGTTTGATCTTGAGTATTCAATCCTAGCGAAGTCCCTGCAAAATGGAGAGAATACATATTTTTCAAGAATAGAATATTTATTTGCCAGAACATGGTGTTTACAAAGGTGTTCATATCATGGACATTGCTACATGTCTCACCGTTTTAACGGTATGCAAAAACAAATTACAAATAACAATTAAATGCAGTTCTTACAAAAAATAACAATTTAAGTACAATAATTAGGATTACTTTTAAAATTTAAATATTATTTCAATTTTTATATTATATACCTATATACTACACACTTCCATTTTTACTATATTATCTATACTTCTATACTAATATTATAAAGATGTAAAGTTTGTATGTTTGTAAGTTTGTATGTAGGGGTAATCTCTGGAACTAAAGATCCAATTCTAAAAAAAAAAAATCACAGGTAGAAAGCTACATTATTCCTGAGTGCTATAGGCTATAAATTATTCTTATAACATCTACATTAACCGAGCTGTCACAACTTTTGTCTAGCAAGTCGGAATGAATACCTCATAAAACAGAGTTATTTACATGCGCTTCCTAAACAGTTGTTTAAAATTGAAAACAATGTGTGGCAACTTGGTTCGTCTTAATTATAGCTACAAAAAAGTCCGCAACATTATATTTCTATCTTTTATGTTTTATCTTTTATACTTCTTTTATTGTTTTAAAAAAAGTATTTTTTCGACATACTTACGTTTGGATGATTTAAGCAACAAAATATTAATCCTTATCAAAATAAATTGTTTCATGATCACAAGGACATCATAGAGATAAAATTTGTCATTTACAGTATGTCAATTGGTCATAAAGTTTCGGAGATAATATAAAATTACTAAAACACATAATGCCGCTAGCACAACTTGAAAATAAACTTTTAGCATTGAATGACGTTATCATTCAATGCTAAAAGTTTATTTTTAGAATTGGCTACTTTTGTAAATGAAAATTTGCCCAAGTTAGTCACAGAATAAAAACAGGTTTTTGATGCAATTATTGACAGCGTAACGAACAATAAAGGAAAAAAATCATCATGTTCAAGCTGTGTGTGGATCGAACACATATGGACTTGAGAAACTTAGACGCTGTCACTTTTGTGTTTGCAGGTGAATTTCGCCAGACATTTCCCGTCGTCACTTGACAAAAGGGACACGTGCGGACATCATAAGGCCTCCCCCACATTAGGCGTGCCACGCTGTCAATTTCACTGCGCCGCGCACGTCGTCGGTCACACGCTCGAGGAACGCTCGCGCCCGGCGCACGCCTAATGTGAGGGGGGCCTAAAGGCATGTCTAAAATCATCGTCCCTACGGAGTACAATTCAAACTTTAAATTTACGTACAAACACGAGAGCCCACCTTTTCGAAAATACGGATAACGATTTTCCACAACAGCTGCTCAAAGTTGGAGATGGGTATTTTTCTTCTTGAACCTTGGACGCTAACTCTGTGGAAATCCTTATAAATGAGACTGGGTCGTATATTTCACAGTCTGCAGCAGCTTATAGACGCAGTATATCCTGACCTCGAATATTTACTAGATAGTGACATTCATTGGCTTTGTTCAAGTCAAGGGCTATCGTCTCACCAAGGAACGATACAGTCAATGAAATCAATAATATAATTTTACAAAAATGCTCCGGCCAAGTCAAAATCTACAAGTCCATTGATACAGTGTGCAATATCGAGGATGCAGTCCACTATCCGCAGGAATTTTTAAATTCCCTTAAACCATCTAGCCTAACCTCACGAACTGCTATTAAACATCAGACCATTCCATATAAAAAATTGCACGGATACACTTTTTCATACACCAAGCAATCATTTTGACTAAATTATTGTGATCTGTGTCTACATATTTATTTCCCCCGGATAGTCGAGTGGTAAGCCCCGTTTACGTGCTCGAGCGTTGTGACTTGCAACGCGACTTGTCGGTGTCGTCCTAGTATTTAATAGTAGTCTATGGTGTCGTCTTAAGTTTTCTCCACAGTAGCTATCACAAGACGCACGTGCTCGTGGCCATGAGGTTAGCCTTTATCTTCAGTATCCATGCTCGTTACAACTGTTACTATCACAATAATACTTACGAGTTACAATTGACAATGTATAGTTTATGATGAACTTTGTCACATCAAATGGGCCTTTTCCCACTTTCGAAGATAATTGTGAAACAAGCTTTCGAGCTTGCACGTTCATTTCACTAACGTATGTATTAAGCACTTGTTGATTGAACGCTGGATTTAATAATTTGCGGTGAGCTTTCCAAATAGACGCTGAAACAAAAACATTGCATGGTCCTAATTTTATGAAGTCAAAGCCAATGCTAAAAGTTAACATTACACATATTTTTGAAATACCTATTTATAAGTTTACCGTCTAAACAGTGTTTAGCCAATGCAAGAGTATTTTTTTTATTAAATAAAAACAAAGTATATTTCGATAATGATGTCGTCGTGCGTACAATTAATCAATAATGTAGTGCATTATTTTAAATAATTATTTAGTTTGTAATTACCTTCTGCAGTGATGAGTCCATTATTTAAATATTCATTTGCAAAATCATAGATATACGGTTTACTGAAACATGAATTGGCTATTGTTAGGCTGTCTTCTGGATCGGTTACCACTAAAACAGAAACACATAAATGTAATTAAAATTATTGTGATTACTTTTTTTCTTTTCTAGAACTATGTTTTAACCACATAGCACGGAGACGCCTCGGGGGCTGATGCTAGAGGTGGCATTGTCAACACTTTCGATACAAACCAAGCGTGTTACCGTTTATTTGCACTACGACACAACTAAAGTATACAAACTGACGGCTTTTGGGGCGGTCTGTGACAGAAGTTTTGCGCTCAATGCTCTTTCGTCGCTACGAATAAAGGTACAAGTCCGAGATGGGCTGCAGACCGCAAACTGCAACACCAAACTGCAAACGACACCACTGGTTACTATGAATCTCTATGAAATTGATTCCGAGCGTGGCAACACTGCGGCCTGCAGCCGCGGCGCGCAGCAGCGACCGCAGACTGCAGCGCCAGTGGTGTCGCGAACCGCAGAGAGTTCACACGTACAAAAATGTCGACTTTAATAAAAAATATCAGGTGCGAAATGCACCTGATATTTTTTTTCTGACATAATGTTACAACAAGTCGTCATCATCTTCCTCTTCTAACAAAAGACACATTAGTAAGCTATCGGTAGTGTTGTCCGACATTCTGTCGCGCACAAAGGTATTGGAGTGACTGAGGCATCGTTCTATGCATTGTGCAGCCGCGGCATGCCGCCGTGCTAAATAGAAGCAACCGCGACTGCAGGCAGCTCTGCGGTCAACCGCAGCCGCTAGCCGCATTGTCGCCTGCGGTTGCAGTCTGCAGCCCATCTCGGAATTGTACCTTTACGCTGCAAACGCTGCCGGTGCAGCGATTCCGTGCTCTGCGGTGCTATTCTGTAAAAATCTCACCGTGAAAACTTAGGTGAAGTGAGCGTGGAGTGAGCTGTCAATAGTGTCAATTCTTAGCAAAAACAAACTCACTTCACCTAAGTTTTCACGGTGAGATTTTTACAGAATCGACCGGCTGTGATAATAGCGGAGTGTACTTATTTGATACATGAGAGGACTTACCGTAAACCAAATGATTGGCGAACCATGCCTTGCAAACACCACCTTTTTCCAATGAGCAGATTTGGGTATATCGTATAAATTTCCATAGATCTGAAAAACAAAAATAGTTTAGTTTTAACTCAGTTGTCCAGTGGGTACCTACCTAAGTATAATATTTATTAGATTAGATGAGTAAAATGAATAGGTAACTAAATGTTGTGTCACAAATCGCAACTAGCCTAGGTCTGGCAGTAGCTTAAAATGCATCAAGACTGTGGTAAATTAAATATGTATTTTTTTTATGGTTCCGTAGTACCTACAAGGAACCCTTATAGTTTCGTCATGTCCGTCCGTCTGTCGGAGGTTTTGCTAAGAGACCGTTAGTACTAGAAAGCTGTAATTTTGTAGGAGTGTGTACATTAATTACGCCGACAAAGTGGTAAAATAAAATTTTGGAAAATAATTTTTTTTAGGGTAGCTCCCCTACATGTGAAGTGGGGATGAATGTTTTTTTCGTCGTCTACCCCATCGTGTATTTTTCGATTTAATGCTCCATTTACGCAATATTAAACATTAAGGTGCAAATTTTTGTTCCAGTAGGGCGCCCCCCCCCCCTCTAAAACCTAAACTGCTGGCTTGAAAAATCTGGAAAAATTCACGATGACAGTGCATTTCATTGAACTTTAAAGGAAAATTATAGCGGTTAAGATAGCTTTATTAGTTTAGCAATAATAGTCGTTGAACTTGGGTGTTGGATAATTTTGTACCAAATACAAAATCCTTAGCGTTAATCCTGTAAAGTGACTAAGATGAAGTAGTTGCTTGTTTATAACGGGTGAAGACTTGCATTGAAAAACAAAATATGTTTTTTTTTTTTAAATATCAGATTAAAGAACAACAGAATCGTACTACATTGTGATAGCAAGCTACTACGGAACCCTACACTGTGCGTGGCCCGACACGCACTTGGCCAGTTTTTTTTTTAATCTGGGTACGGCAGCATGCCTTTGCGTGATTGCGTGTCGCTTAAGCGATGAAGCTAAGCTACGAATGATTTGTGTAGTATATTTTAACCAGGGCTAAAACAGACACCGCCACCACTTCGAGACCGACGACAATAATATGCTGCAGTTTTCTATCTGACTAGCTGCGCCCCGCGGTTTTACCCGCGTAAATGTCTATCCCCTGGGAATATCGGGATAAAAAGTAGCATATATGTTAATCCAAGGTGTCTGCTACCTCTATACAAAATTTCATCATTATTGGTCCAGCCGTTTGAGCGTGAAGAAGTAACAAACATATAAACACACACACACACACACCCCCACACAAACCCCCACTCTCAAACTTTCGCCTTTATAATATTAGTGTGATAAATTGCAGAGTTTCCAATTCATCTTTGGTTAGCCAGGTCTCGCACATGCATATTGCTTTGTAGGTGGGTTTATCATTGATGAAAGCTTCTAGAAGATGTTGCTTGTAAGAAATGCTTTGTATATTCTGAAACATAATTTTCAATTGTTGGTCCGGAGTTTCGAAAGGAGAATGACCAAAAATCATACCAGAGTCTCATCCATCAAGATCAAAATATTATAGTAATTATTTTCATATTTTTTACGACATTACGCATCGGGGATTTTATTTTTATCGGACTTCTAGCGTTGGAAGGCCTCCCACAAGGTGGACCGACGACCTTGTGAAGGCCGCAGGAACCCGTTGGATGCGAGAAGCACAGAACCGGTCGAAAGAAGTGGAAGTGCTTGGGGGAGGCCTATGTCCAGCAGTGGACGTCTTTCGGTTGAAATGATGATGATGATGGACTTCTAAAAAAGGAGGAGGTTCTCAATTCGGACGTTTGTGTTTTTTTTTTATAGTTAAAAAGTGTTGATATTGTTTTATTCCCTTTTTTTTTTTTTTTGCGGATGGGAAATCATCAAATGACCCCTCCCGCTCTGGGTGGAGCGGAAGGGAGTGTCAGACTCTTACTGACTAAAACCCACCCGTGTTCCTTCCTTAGCCCTTTATGTTCCGGGCCAGCGGTAACCCTTTCGGACAATCCCGCTGACCCGGCAGGCTTCGGCCCTATGGGGCCCCTCCTCGATGCTGACATCTCTTTGAGGCGCGCGTGGAACACGTACGCGCCGTCCGGCACGGGCCTGGTCCTGATCGGACGGTGAGCTACCCTTGTTTTATTCCCTTTACATGACGTTCCGCTTCAAATGATTTGATTAATTAATATAACCTTGAATTTTTAAAGTGTCATGATCACGTCTTTCAAAAAACATGTAAAAAATTATACTTTGCCGATTCTACATTAAGTATGTACCTTTATGTACAGTCAACAAAGGAGTTAAGTATACAGGAGCGTCGGATATTGTTGAAGTTTACTAAGAAACCGATGGATATTCTCGAATAAAATTTTATTTTATTAATAGAAAACAAACAGCTCATTTATTAAATTAAATTTCAGTCCAGAACATCCATCGGTTTCTTAGTAAACTTCAACTATATCCGACGCTCCTGTATACTTAACTCCTTTGTTGACTGTACATAAAGGTACCTACTTAATTGAAAATAACTCGAATAGAATAGATTTTATTTTTTAATCTATGGTTAATTTGACGTTCACAGCCCGTCATAGAAATGTAGGATGCAATAAAAATTTTCATTTTTGTTTTTAATTTTTTTCTATGACGTACAGAAAGCGTCAGTATGTGCTAACCCCTCAAGTTTTAAAATGTTACACTGCTACAACATTAAATTCCTTACGAATAATCTAAAGAATACTTCAAAAAGAGTCCATTGTGTTGACTCGGATTCGAACCATCGCATCACCGAACGTCGTCATACTCATACCGGCAGTTTGACGAACTAGCCAGCGAGCCCTTATGAATTGCGATGAAATTGTTATCTACTATCGATTGAGTCATTATATCTTTAGGTCCCTGTCTAATCGAAAGATGTTTTAACTTGAGGGTATCCATTAATTTTACTTACTTACGTTGTCTTTATAAAATTAATCCATACCTTCAAGTTAGAACTTTGTATACGTTCACTTAAAACGGCGAAGAGTAAACGACTACGATTCATCCATTATTTTTTAAAATGATTTCTGATTTTATGAGAACTAAAATAGTTGTTCTGTATGAACAAAATGTGAGCATAAAAGGAATTGCGAGACAGCTTGGCTGGCATAGCCGTAAGTTAATTATAATGTTATTTGTGTTCTCAGATTTTTTTTGTTGTTGAGCTAGTTGCGGTATCTTGTGAGTGGTATTTAATAACTTATTTAAAACCATTATTTTCTATACAGAGACAAACGGTGCGCTTATGGGTGCGCAAATACCAAGAAACCGGCGATGTTAAGACAATGTCCATGGGTCTGGGGGTCGTGGGATCTATACGGACCAATCTGAATTGATTTGCCCTTGGGATAACAATATCGTTATCTTCAGTGACGAGAAAACCTTCAGGTCAGACTGTGACGGTCGAAAACTATTGTGGAGGAAACCTAATGAACGATACCAACATCAAAATGTTTTACCTAGCAGAGCCAGTGGTAGAATTACATTGGGTAAGTTACCTTTCAATAAGTAAATTATTATGTACTAGCTTCTGCCCGCGACTTCGTACGCGGATCCTGTTGCTTATGCCAGCGACAACGGGGTCGTCAAAATCGAAGATCTGAAACGTCTGATGTCGAATTCTAAGAGCCCGGGGACGGGAAAACAGCGTGATGCGCGAGACGATTCGAGACGTTTCAGATCTTTCATTTTTGTAAGTCAACAGGAAATGCCCATCAGACTAAACAACTTTTGCTAAGGCGGGTTTTAGAGTCGCACTGACCGTACGCTGATGGTCAGCGCTGATGGGTCGATATGCTATGTAGTAAGGTAGCGTTTCTGAGTAATGCTGACCGCTCAGCGCTGACGGCTCATACGTTTCGCTGTCCGCGCCGACGATCAGCGTGCGGTCAGCGCGACTCTAAAACCAGCCTAAGACGTCATTCCTATATGTTATAGTGTCGCTGGGCTTTGGAGTTCCACAACAGGTATCAAAAAACAGGTATTAGGTATCTTCAAATTTATTCTCACAGCAGAAAATGCTCTTCACCTGGAATATTTTTTGCTATGTCACCATTTATATATCTCTTATACTTTAGCTGATCTGTTGCGGTTCAGCAACAGGTGTTCTATTTTCCAAAATAAATTAGTGATAGTTGGTTGATTTACAGAAACACTCAAAAGATGCGTCTCATACTGTACTATAGCTTAGATCCCTCAAAAACTATTTGGCTTAGTAAACTCAAAATTAGAAAGTTATGTAGTTAATATACTGGTAAGAGACGTCAGGTTAATAAGGAAATTTAGGAGACGTCGAATAACAGAAGTGTTATAATTTACTGTAACACTTCTGTGTAAACAACGTTCGTTGTTTTTCCCTCGGTCTCATTCAATATGTAAATATAGCTAGTCAGGACTGGTGACGCGGGAGCAAGCGACGTATAGTTGTCCGTGTGAGATGCAGCTCGTCCTGAGGTCGACACCCGTAGCCTTCAGTGTCTGCCCCTGTGACTTATTTATTGTTATTGCGAAGCACACGCTCACTGGAAACTGCACGCGCTTGAATTGAAAGGGGTAATTGTGGCCGGGTGTCACCATTGCCAGGATCGCCCGGAAGACACGATGGAGCACACGGTGGAGGTCTGCCCCGCTTGGGCGGAGCACCGCCGTGTCCTCGTAGAGGCGATCGGCAGCGGCGGCGACCTCTCGCGTCCGGCCCTGGTGCAAGCCATGGTCCGGGGCGAGAGGGAGTGGGAGGCAGTCACCTCCTTCTGCGAAGCAGTCATGCTAGCGAAGGAGGTGGCGGGACGGATGAGGGAGAGAGCCTCCCGTCCCAGCCGCCGCAGGAGATGCTCCGCGCGTCGGGAGCCACGGGACGACTCCCGGCCACCGTAGGCGCGGGCCTGCGGGCGGAGGACCCGTGCCGGACGGCGCGTACGTGTTCCACGCGCGCCTCAAAGAGATGTCAGCATCGAGGAGGGGCCCCATAGGGCCGAAGCCTGCCGGGTCAGCGGGATTGTTCGAAAGGGTTACCGCTGGCCCGGAACATAAAGGGCTAAGGGAGGAACACGGGTGGGTTTTAGTCAGTAAGAGTCTGACACTCCCTTCCGCTCCACCCAGAGCGGGAGGGGTCATTTGATGACTTCCCATCCGAAAAAAAAGGGGTAATTGTGGGGAATCGGTGGTATACGTGGTATAACACTGTCTCGCCGACACCACAACCCGTTAGAATTTCCGCCTCAATGATATTTCTCTGCAGGGAGACGACTTTGAGCCGGGTCCCATTGCACAGTTTCGGCGGAGTGAGATTCCGAAGAAGCATAATTGGGACACCGACCTTTAGCTTAATGGTGTGAGCTGGTAGTTCACTTGCACTGAGGAAATTGAGAAATTCTACAGGGTAACGTGTAGCGTCATCTTGGTCGACAACAGTGTTTATCGAGGTGTAGATCACTTCATTTCCCTCAATTTCCGCGAGAATGCATTCATTGGTCGCTGAAGGTTGGTCGTTTCTGGGTGTTAAAATGGCTCGTTCACACACCCAAGAATTATCTTGGTGCAGTATCCTATTGATGTCCCCGTTTACCAGGCGTATCAAATCTTCTAAGGTGGACACCACTCTCCCAAGTATCTCAGGTAGAACCACCTGGCCACCGTCTACTGGTAGCGTTCCCTTACCCAATTTTAAGAGAACATCAGAAAATTCTTGGGCGTGTACATTCCCGCCAAGCTATGCTCTCATATTCATCGTTAAGCGCAACCTATGAATATGTGGCCACAAGAAAGAGCATTTCAACAAAGCATTCACCTCATCAGCCCTAGTTCCTCGCGTCACCACAGGCAGCGTTTGTCGGAAATCGCCGCTTAACAGAACTGTAACGCCACCCATCATTTGCTGGTTCCTGCGGATGTCCTGCAAAGTCCTGTTTACCGCCTCTACTGCTTTTCTGTTCGCCATAGTGCATTCATCCTACACGATTAAAGAGCAATCTTTAAGCACGCGCCCTTTGTCGCTGTTTCTGTTGCGTTTGAGTGTCAACTCCACAAACAACAAATGTGCTTGGTAAGATATAACTTAGAACCAAAAGTTTGACTTGACTTTATGATAGTGTAGCTTATTGTACCACCAAACAATCTGTTTAGTAACATTGGTGTGAAACTCCCCATACAATTAGATAGGACATGTATAGTTCTCAGATTTCATAACAGTATCGTTCCTAATGCATATAAAAAATGCAAAAACTAAAAAAAAAAGAACTTTACGATTAAAACTCGCACCATTTAGTGCGGTAAATGGTCGCCTGACCATACCGCTAAATTCCATGTTGAAATATTGTTGAAATAGCTGTTCCCTTGCAATTTATAATATTACTGCCCCGCTCCTTTACAAAAATAGCGTGATTGTTATGTTTCCAGGGTTAAATTGCTATTAACTAAATAAATAACATGTCATTTTGGGCATTCAATTATTTTGTGCATTCAATTACGAACCAAAACCTTTTAAAATCAATATTGCTTACCTCCCATAACATACGGCGTGATAATATGTAGCCTAAAACCTTCCTTGGTTTACAAAGAACATTTTTGCTGAATTTCAATTCAATCTATCCAGTAGTTTTGGCGTGAAGCCGTACTATACACACAGACAAACAGACAAAAATTCTAAAAAGTCACTTTTTGTCATCAGTTACGTTTTTCTAACAAAAGCCACTTATTTTTTCTCGAAAATTCTCAATGTACAGTTTTTCTTTCGTTACTGTTTTATTATATGTATATAGATATTCCACCCCATTTAATTACATAATAGGTATTGTATTTAATTTAACAAAATATATAAACGTATCACTGCCTTTATATTTAACTATTTATTTATTATAATTTTATAGTATATTAAATTAATATTATAAATTAAATAATTTATGTAATTCAGTAGTATTATATATTTTATTCTATTTTGAACGTCATGACAATTGTTTGGAGACAAATGTCTAATTAAACAAAATTAAACCTTTGTTGTTATTTTCAGGGTATTGGTATTGGATGTCCTCCATGGGACCGGGAGAATTGGTAGAAGCAAGTGGGCGCATGAACAGCCAGACCTATCTGCAAATTTTGCAAAATGTTATGGTGCCAACAGTGCGAGTTACTTACCCAGAAGGACAGATCTATTTTGTTTAAGATAACTGTACGGTCCATCGTTCGCGTATAGTGAATATATTATGTGGATATGCAATAGAAAATATGTGGGGTCAAATGGTTTTAAACTGGGATTCGCGAAGTGAAGTCCAAGATTAACTTGCACAATGAAGTTTTGAGGAGTTGGGAGTTGATGCGAGGTAGTAATGTTGGTTGGACGATGGTTATTCAAATGAGAAGCAGACTTCAACAAATAATAGAAAGCGAAGGTCATCCTCTTCGCTACTAAATAATTATATATTTCATCACTTCACACTTCGCAATCCCGGTTAAATATTATTGTAATAGAACAGTAAAATTGTATATACACACATCAAAAGTGTCTAGGGATCAAGCATTTTTATGCGGATTTCTTGAGATTGAGATGTGGCTTTGTAATAAATTTATGATTTTATAAATTTATATGGATCCTTTTTGGTGCATTTCATAATTTGAATCAGGAACTGTGAATCAAATTCGAGTAAAAGATGAAAATCAGCTGTCAATATTTTCCCTATAAAAACATACAACGCATTGAAGACATTATTAGTGCTACTGTTTCCCTACTACTGATTAAAACCAACGTTATTATGGAGCGGCGACGTCATTTAAGCAGGGAAGAAATGCTCAGAGCCGTGGGAATGATAGAAGCTGGTTCCCGGCAACGTACTGTGGCTTTAGCTCTGAATACAAGTCAGAGTGTTATCAGTCGACTTTGGACACGTTACCGAAGCACTGGTACCGTGGCTGAGCGCCATGGAGGACGGTATCGCTGCACCACACGGAGACAAGACCGATACATTCAAATCTTAACTCGAAGAGCTCCAACAATAACCGCCATGATGTTAGCCGTGAGGCTTCATCACTCTTCAGGGAACTTAATTAGCGACCAAACAGTCAGAAACCGCTTGCATGAAGTGAACCTTCATTCCCGAAGACCGCTACGGGTACCACCTATAGCAATGCACAATCGTAGGATTCGATATCAATGGGCTCTTGAACACAGAAATTGGGCAGAAGAACAATGGCGTTTCGTGTGCTTTTCTGATGAGTCTCGTTTTGGTATGAGACCGGATACAAGACGTATACGACACTGGAGAACCCCTGGACGCCAACAGCGATTAAAATCCTGCCAGGAAGTCCATCCTTATAGTGGTGGAACCATCATGGTATGGGCGGGTATTTGGATCGGCGGAAGAACTGAGTTGATTTGGATCAGAGGCAACCTCAACGCTCAAATTTATGCTGAGACGATTGTATCAGACGTCATCGTTCCTCTACAAGTGCAAATCGGTCCCTTATTTCAGTTAATGCATGATAATGCACGACCGCACACCGCAAGAGTTGTAAGACAGACTCTCGCCGCAGCTAACATCAATGTCCTGCCCTGGCCTGCTCAGTCGCCAGACTTGAACCCGATTGAGCATGCATGGGATATGCTACAGAGAAGAGCTCTGCCGAATATGGAGGGTATCCAGTCGCAAGAAGACCTTTTTTTGTTGTTGCAACGAACATGGGCGGCCATTCCACAGCGTGATTTGGATGAACTCATTTTGAGTATGCCAAACCGATGTCCTTGTGTTGTTAGTGTTCGCGGTAGAAACACGGATTATTAATTGTTTAAGTTACCCAATAAAATTTTAAAGAAAACTGTTATTTCAGTCTTTTTTTCGAACTTTTGTGTTAGTGGTTCAAATGTCAAAAATCCCTTTATTAGGAAAATGGCAAAATTTCTTTATTAATGCAAAGCTGACTTGGTTTATCGTTACTGTGACAAACGAAAACACTTTATTTGATGAATCCTTAAAGAAAATTTTAATTAATATCAATCAGGAGAAAAGTTATTGCAAAAATATATGTTGATCCCTAGACACTTTTGATGTGTGTATATATGTAGTGAAAACATTTTTTTAACTAAATATCAATAATAATAATAACAAAACAACACACAAATAATAACAAATCACAAATCATAATAATAATATCTCACAGTTTTATGCGGATAGTGTAAATTATGTATGAGAACAAAATAAACAACGAAGAAATTAAACTCATTTGATCCCACTATTTTACTTGGTATAGCAAAATATTCTAAGTAGATATCATGAGTTAATAAGAGATGTTAATTGATTATCTACTGATAACATGTTTATTCACTTATTATGCTCATGATTGTAATCCTGCCAAACTAACTTAATTCTAGGTCCTAGACAAGTTGCAAACGCTTCAAAACTTGTCTCTTTCTATGTCGCTTGTCAGACTGTCAAATTTGTATGCTGATACGACATGACAGGTCACGTGACATTTCGTTAGCTTAAGTCAATCCAAAATATTTCTACCGCTTCATAATTTATCGTTTGCGTTAATAGGATGCCACTTGTCTAGGGACCCATTTATGTCAGTTGGCAAAATTAAAATATGTATATATAGTATGACAACAGTTAATAAAATTATCTAATTTAAATATTTAAATCTTTATTGTAACATAAGATCATAGTTTTGTTAAATAATAGCAATAATAAATATTATTAAATGATTAATAAAGTATTTTATTTTTCTTGATTTTTTAATTCTTTATAAATAATTACTACTTACTTAAAACAAAATAGAATTTTTTTTAGTATAATATAATAAAAATCTATACAAATAAATAAAATTGGAGTGTCTGTTTGTAATATTAAAATAACCGCTTTTTACTAAATGCATATGGATGTATACACGGTACATATACCAAAATAACATTTTTTACAATTTTTGTCTGTCTGTCTGTCTGTCTGTTTGTTCCGGCTAATCTCTGAAACGGCTGGACCGATTTTGACGGGACTTTCACTGGCAGATAGCTGATGTAATAAGGAGTAACTTAGGCTGCTTTTTTTTTAGAAAAAAAAATAGGGTTCCACGAAAAAAATTAAAACCAATGAATACGTGAAGATTTCTTAATCTCCATAGAAATTTATTGTTGAATAAATAATATAATTATGTATTATGATGTCATATACACATAATATTGTTAAAATAAAATTATTATAAAATAAAGTAATATTGCAATGTCCAAGTACTGTCCAGTACCGCGCGCAGCCCACGCGTCAGAACGTCACGTCGTGGCTCGGGCGCCTCCCACCCGCTTCTCCCACCAACGACTTAATATCACAAAGGCTGCCTATCGCGCGGGCTCAGAACGCGCGAGCGGGCTATTGCTAACGGTTGTGTCTCAACGAATTCGTGTAAAAATTGATTTCCAGCACTTATATCATACTTTTTTGTTTGATTAGGTGTCTTTTATTTATTTTTCCACTGTTCTGTTCTTAACTCAAATTGTTTCCTTACATGTGCAATGTTTTCTAGCAGTAAGACCTTTTTCGTTAGTTTTTTATTTAATTTGAATTTGATAAATTACTTACTAGGTAGTAGTTTTTAAATTTGTTTTTTCGTTTTCTAATTGAGAAAGGTTGTCTCAACGATTTTCTTAAAAAATTGTTTTTTTTTTGTATGATTAGGATTTTTTTTTATAATCCCAATATTTTGTTACATTTTTACTGTTTTCCTTTTTT
The DNA here is from genome assembly GCA_963082905.1 of Oligia fasciuncula. Taxonomy (NCBI): domain Eukaryota; kingdom Metazoa; phylum Arthropoda; class Insecta; order Lepidoptera; family Noctuidae; genus Oligia; species Oligia fasciuncula. The sequence goes on from OY720409.1 coordinate 10,113,784, forward strand.
ACCATTAGGTAATAATTATAATTAATGTTTAACGTTTTCTTTTATAGCGGCATATCGGCAACCTTACTTCCTGGGGGAAAAACGGCACATTCGATGTTTAAAATCCCACTAGATTTAGACCGTATGGAAAATTCCATTCAGTATGCAGTATATCCAAAAATAGTCTCAAAGCCAAAGTTCTACAAGATTGTGTATTTGTAGTATGGGACGAATGCACTATGGCAAAAAAAAATCTATAGAAGCCGTGAATAGGATGCAGGACATAAGAAGTAATAATCTATTATTTGGAGGAGTCTTATTTTTATTCGCTGAAGATTTTAGACAAATATTACCAGTTGTGATTAAAGGTAAGCGAGCTGATGAAATTAACGCCTGTTTAAAACGTTCAGTACTTTGGAGACATTGTAAAAAACTTAATTTAAAAGAAAATATGAGAGCACATTCAGCCGATTCAGAATTTAGCAAAATTCTTCTTGATGTTGGAGAGGGAAAGTTTCCAGAAGTGAATACTTAGTACTCAAACTACCTACCGGTATTTGTGAGGTTGTGGCGGACATTGAAATTTTAATACATAGTATTTATGATGATATTCACAATCTCAATATCAAAGAAGATTCGTGGTTGTGTGAAAGATCAATTTTAGCACCTATGAACGACCAGGTTACTACGCTTAATCAGCGCATTTTAGATAAACTATCTGGTGAATCACAAACATACCTTTCCATCAATACAGTTTGCAATCCGGATGAAGTGGTTAATTACCCAACAGAATTTGTAAAGAGTATATTTGTGCCTGGTCTACCCCCTCACAAACTAGAACTTAAGACTGGCGTGCCCATCATTGTGCTCCGTAATTTAAACCCACCGAAACTTTGCAATGGTACTAGGTTGCGAGTAGTGTCGTAGCAAAGAAACGTTATAAAAAGTCGTATAATATCTGGATGCGGAAAAGGTGAGATAGTATTTATACCACGGATTCCTATAATACCGTCGAAATTTGCATTTGAATTCAAAAGATTGCAATTCCCTATCAATGTCAGTTTTGCTATGACAATCGACAAGTCACAAGGGCAAACGTTAAGCAAAGCTGGCATAGATTTAACTAAGGGTTGCTTTACCCATGGGCAACTATATGTGGCATGTTCACGTGCAAGGAATGCCAGTAGTGTTGTTTTTTTAGCCCCAGAAAATCGTACACCAAATATTGTTTAGAAATTTTTCAATAAACCTAATACGAAAAAAAACTACCAAAAACGAAAAAAGAATTAAATGGAGAAATATGTACAAAAACAAAATATCGATTCATAAAATAGAAGAATTTCATTAAAATTAGCATGGTATTTCTTTACGCAGAACTAATAAGTTACAGAATTAATAAGTTATCGCGTAAACTCTGCGAACTGAACAATAACTTTTTTGTTAAATTCCACGCGGACGAAGTCGCGGGTAACAGCTAGTATTTTTAATAATTTTAAACTTACTACCCCTTTCCTCATGAACGCGTAGAGGTATTAAATTGAAATTCATATCAAATACTCAAGTCTATAATACCTTTAAGCTGTAACAAAATCCCCCCTCCTTGTACCCTAGCTTTTGAAGTCGGTACAAGGCAGTTTAGTTTAAGGGTATTCCATTCTTATAACGGTGGGAGGGTGCCTATGTCTGGTGACAAGCCCCACAGGAACACGCGGACGTTGGGGGCCAGTTCCCGTTTCCAGAGGGGAAAGCCGATCTTAACTTTAAAATAAACATAGATAGGGAAAACGTAAATTTTATCAGCCTAGGGTAATTTAGGAACAAACGCAGAAATATGTATAACGTTGCATGATTTTAACACATGCCCCGGTGAGTGGGTCGTCTTAGGGGCGGGTTTGTTAGAGTTACGCAGCTGTTTTACATCACCTCATGATTTTTGACTAGAACAACAATTTCTTTCCAAAATAGATTTTCTACCGAGCCACCATTTTGGAAGTAGTGTATAGAGCGTTTTATATACAACTAGCTTCTGCCCGCGCCTTCGTCCGCGTGAAATTTCACCCTCCCCCCATTCACCCTCTTAGGGGTGGAATTTCGAAAAACCCTTTCTTAGTAGATACCTACTGTTCACAACGAACACACCCTCCGAATTTCATGTCTCTAGGACCAGCGGTTTAGGCTGTGCGTTGATATATCAGTCAGTCAGTCAGGACTTTGAATTGAATTATTCCCAATAGTCCCCTCTAGCCCTGTCTTCCGGGGTGACAATTTGTGTCGAATGTTCCCTTTGAAAACTGACTAGAGGGGACAAATGGGAAGTCTGTTTCTCAGTTGTCACCGGGGGGAGGGGGGGGGGTGACATTTGCTACAATTCCTTCCTTCCCAGAAAAAAAATGTAATTATCATAGATTTCAGCTTTTTTTATTTCTTATGCTACATAGAATCTAAATAACAATTTTTCTATGTACTGTTGTTGATCTATTGTTATAGTATTAGACCTTTTATCCACATTCGAACTCTCATACCTAAATAGCGTTTTACACAACCTAGATCCTTTATCTTAAACTCTCAAAGTTTCTGTCTCATCTTTACATGTAGAAAATATTAAAAAATCGTCAACATATATTGCAACTATAATTTTAACCTTTCCATACAATTTTGTAAATAAACACTGTTCATGACAACTTATTTTAAAACCCAATTTACATAAACAATCTTTCACTCTTTCATACCTCATTAAAGAAGATTGCTTAAGCCCATAGATAGGTTTAAAATCTTCCCCTTAACCCTACATTCAAAACCTTCAGGAATAGACATACAAATATTTTCTTTTAAATGTCCATTTAGAAAAGCAGTAGTCACATCAAGGTGTGTTATGTCCATACACCATTGCAAATAACATACTCAACGTTGAATGTTTTACAACTGGAGAAAAAGTGTCCACATAATCAATTCCACTTTGTTGTGAAAAACCTTTAGCCACGAGCCTAGCACCACTTTGTTGTTAACATCTAACTTTTTATTTAAAACCCACTTGCACTGCACTATTGAAGTATCACTTGGTACATCCATGAGCTCCCATGCATCATTGTACTCAAATGCCTGCAACTCTTCACGCATGGCCAGCTTCCATTGTTCTGCTTCAGGTCCATTCAGCGCTTCAGAGAATTCAATTTCCTCTGCTCCTGGCAAGTTATTTGAAATGCACACGTTAGTGTAACCATAGCGTGTTGGTGGTTTTCGTATTCTCTTACTTTCAACTACTTCACCACCTCCTAGAGTTTTAGGTTTACTTGATGAAATATCTGTTGATATAATGGAGTCAATTGAAGTATCAATACTAGTCTCATATGGATCCATATAACTTGATGAATCAGAACTAGGACTAGCCAGAGATTCATTAGTAGTAATGTCCCCCACTGAATCTCTGCTCTCTACACTAGGTTCCAGCACAGTCTCTTCTCTCTGGACCAAGTTCTTTTCTTCATTTTGAACCCATATAGCATTTTCTTCTGTACTTTCAATTCCTTGTTTTCCTTCCATCACTATTATATCTCTTTTCACTGTTATTACATTTTCCTTTGGATCAGAGCAGATTCCCTCTAGTTCTAAAAAGCTTTTATAACTAGCACGACAATTTGCTAAAAACAACAGTTACACTTTCTGCTGGATAAGCAATGGAAACATATTCCTTCGTAAACCAGTAGGGGACAAGCAGCTACTAATACAATCAGAAAAATGTCTTCAAGATTTGACCAGCATTAATATCTGACTAGCTAAACTTGTGGCCTTATCGCTGATTTTTGTCATTTACATTTTTTATTTAATTTTTATTTTATTTTTCAAACATAATTATCAAACTTTACACATACACACACCACTCAAAATCAACATACAATATTATCTTTAATATACACAACTCACACATAACAACAAAATACAATCGCATATTAACACACAAAACATCCAATACAAAAGAGCGCCGCAATACTTTAAAAGACTCCAACTATAAACATCATTACAAACTGATTTGGATAATGTTCGAACGTTTATTAATACTCGAAATATTATAAATGGCTATCATAAACAATATTAATAATGACCTAGATCAGATAAATTTCGGAAACTCCTTTAACTGTAACCCTGAAGACTGTCCCAAATACATCAACTCAACTCAAAGTAATATAAATATACTACATTTAAACATACGTAGCGTAAACAAAAACTTTAACCAACTTCAAGTATTGCTGAATTTGATAAAAATAAACCTTGACATCATTGTTTTGACGGAATGCTGGCTGAGTAAAGTCAATACACTACCTGTCCTAGACGGATTTCAGTCTCACTCGACAGCGATCAACGCTAACCAAAACGATGGAGTTATAATATCAAAATTAGGGTTACTTATCTCCGTGTGGGAGCCGTCTTTTGAAGGTGGGAATTGCCTAGTATGTCAAATAGACAAAAAGTTATCTGTGATTGCCGTTTATCGCTCCCCTTCCTTCAATTCCAGAGAGGAATTCAACAATTTCACGACAAGTCTGTGTAATGTGTATCAGAAAATATCCTCCAGCCCTACTACCGTCCTTGTAGGAGATCTAAATATAGATATAAGTCCAAGCTGTAGTAACGACCAAAGCTTCGAGTACCTTACAATTAACGCCTCGTATGGGTTGATGCCGACCCACCTATTCCCTACCCGACTGGAGCACTGTATTGATCATCTGCTCCTCAAATCTAACTATCAATCTACCACACTTGTATTGGAATCCCATGTTACGGATCACAAGCCGGTTCTGTTATCGATAGCTCACGTTAGTCCAGCAAGGAAAATGAATAATGTCATCACCCGCCTAGATTACGAAGCCATTATTGTTGAGCTAGAAAACTCGGACTTTACGATAATATACCAAATTGATGACGTAAACGAGTGCATGAATAGATTTATAAATATTCTGAGATCAGTAATTACAAAACATTCGAAACAGGTTAAAATTCCCAGGCAAAAAAGAACAATTAAGCCATGGATGACCCCTGGTCTTTTAAAATGCATAAAAAATAGAGATAAAATGCACATCAAAACAAAAAAAGCTCCTGATAACCTAATCCTAAAAACAACATATATACTCGCTACAGGAATTTCTGTAATAACTTAATCCGGAAATTAAAAATAGCTTACGAAACGACAGAATTAGAAAAAGCAAGAAATAATCCTAAAATCTTATGGAACACAATTAAGCAAATAACAAACACGCAAAAGACTCATATCAGCCCTTCAGAGCTACTCACATTAAGAGACGATCCTAAATCTTCCTTAAACGAGGTAAATCACTTCCTTAGTAATGTAGGTAAAAATTTGGCTGCACAAATTGTGTCAATGGCACCTGGACAGACACCAGCAGCAGGTGATCAATCTCCTTCTACTCAAATCAAAAACAGTACTCAGAACACAACGGGGAATTCTCTTGCCTTGTTGGAAGTGGATGAAACAGAAGTGGAATCTCTCATTTTGCAATTACGTCATGACTGCGCCGTAGGTTGGGATGGGATCTCATCCATATTGTTAAAAGCGTGCCGACGTGTATTGGTTCCCCCCATAACCTTTCTCTGTAATCGCAGCCTTCAAACTGGTGTATTTCCGGATGCCCTGAAAAAGGCAATAATACACCCAATTCACAAGGGAGGGGACAGAAGCTGTGTTAATAATTATAGGCCAATTTCTGTCTTGACTGCCCTTTCCAAAATGCTGGAGAGGATCCTGGCAAATTCTCTAAGGAACTTCCTGAACAAACACCACATCATTGCTGAAAACCAATACGGCTTTCGTACAGGTGTGTCGACCGAAGATGCGGTTTTAGACTTTACGCAACAGGTTGCCAGGAAGCTAGACAACAAAACTAAATGCCTGGGGATCAGTCTGGACCTTTCTAAAGCCTTTGACACGGTTTCTGTTCCCAAACTTATTGACAAACTGGAACAAATTGGTGTGCGTGGAATACCACTTGAAATTTTTAAAAGTTACCTCAATAATAGAACGCAGATTGTCAAGGTGGACACTTATTATAGTGACGAGGAGCCAATAACGTATGGCATCCCCCAAGGTAGTATACTCGGCCCCATACTCTTTCAAATCTATGTCAACGACCTCTGCAGGATGAAACTGCCAAATTGTGACATCTACGCGTACGCAGATGATACCGCGATCCTCGTTTATGCTCCTACTTGGGACATGGTTAAGACTACTGCAGAGGAGGCCCTGTCCAAAATTATGAAATGGCTGAACTCTAACCTTCTGACACTCAACTTAACCAAATCCACTTACATCCCTTTCGCAATCCGACGTAACACGAGACCATCTCAAACCTTTAGTATTGCAGCCCACTCATGTTCAAATCCATTAGCTTATTGTAACTGTCCAACTCTTACCAGATCTGATAATATAAAATATCTCGGAGTTCAGATTGATGATGGACTAAGATGGGACAAACAGATTGACGCCCTTACCACAAGAACGATGCGCCTTATTCACGTCTTTAAGTCACTGAGGGAGTCGGCCAAACTTGACACTCTGAAGATGGTGTATTATGCTCTTTGCCAATCTGTTATTGGATATTGTATTACTGCATGGGGCGGTGCAGCAAAAACTAAAATGTTAAGAGTAGAAAGAGCGCAAAGAGCCATACTCAAGGTGATGACTAGGAAACCTTATAGATTCCCAACAATTGAACTATACTCTAACTGCAAAGTCCTAACGGTACGTCAGCTTTTCGTGCTTCGATCGATTCTAAGAACTCATGCTAAGCTGCCGCCGCCAAATCTTAATAAGCGACTACAACTTATCAGGGGATATCAACATAAAACCGCCTTCGCGACTCATCAATTTTATACTCTAAGTAATTATATTTACAATAAAATTAATAAAGAATTAAAAATCATAAAACTAAACACACACACGGTAAAAACTAGAGTAACAGAGTGGCTACTAGAGAGGGACTATGCATACACGGAGTCTCTACTAACATACATCACCTAATCTCTTACGCATTCCGATTTCGATATGTACACAAATATTTAATCATGCGCGCATGCACCCACACTTTATCACACATGCACACACTTACACACCCTCACCTTCCACTACATTCTCAAACACACCCCCTCACTCACATTTAGACACGTCAAAACAGAATCACATAAATTATTGCAGCGGTAGAACGACACTGTTCATTAATTGTTGTAACAGTAATAGTGGACAAGAATTTTGTGGCCGAACACTGTTTCTCAAAATACAGGTTATCACCTAGTTTGAGAGGCAGGGTTTTAAACATTTTGTTACAGATTTTACAATAACAAAACCTATCATAAATGTAACTATCTACCCATTGATTCTGTAACTATCTGTATTTTTTCTTTTTGTGAATAAACATATATTATATTATATATTATATATCCAACAAATATGTATGTACTGCGGTGCTATTCTGTAAAAATCTCATCGTGAAAACTTAGGTGAAGTGAGCAGTTGTCAATAGCGTCAATTCCTAGCAAAAACAAACTCACTTCACCTAAGTTTTCACGGTGAGATTTTTACAGAATCGACCGGCTGTTCTGCCTTTTTGTCCCATTTTAACCTGCGTTCCTTGGGAATGTGCACCATCACCGGGCTTCCAAACAGACGTAAGTGGCTCAAGTCTGGTTTCCTTTGATACCACATTTTATACGGTGTTTCGTTTATTAAACTTGCTGTTGCTGACCTATTTTTTAAATATACTGCTGTAATATTTCTTATGTAGTTTTGCATCAAACATTAGACATTTAGCCTTTTCTATTACAGTTCTATTTGCCCGCTCACAGACACCGTTGTGTTCTGGTGCATATGGGGTTGTTTTTCGATGAATAATACCTTCTTAGGTCAAGTAGTTTTCCATCACACCATTACAAAATTCACCTCCGTTATCAGTACGTAAATTATTTATTTTCTTGTCCTGTTGATTCTCAACCATAACTTTAAAATCTTTAAATTTCTGGAAAACTTCATTTTTGTATTTAAGAAAGTAAATGAATGTCATCCGGCTGTAGTCAGCCACAAATAGTAGAAAGAATTGTGAACCTCCAATGGACTTGATCTCCATAGGCCCACACACATCGGCATGGATTATTTGTAGTGCCTCCGTGCTGTTATGTTCACTACGTGTGAATGGCAGTCTCATTTGTTTTCCCTCACAACAGGTTACACAGTTCTCTTTCTTTGTGTCACTAGGAGCAGAAAATGTCACTCCGTCTACGATGCCATTTCTCATTTTATTCAAATCACTACTATTAATGTGTGCCAGACGCCTGTGCCACAAATCCGCACTTGCTTTGTTTTTATATTCAACTTGTAAACACCGTTGGTTAAATGTGCCATCGCTACTAGCTCATTTCTTACTTTTCTAATGTAGCAATTATTCGTTTCAAACACAACTTTGTTTCCGTTTTTTATAAGTTCGCTCACCGATAACAGGTTTGTTGTCAACTTTGGAACACATAAGACATTCTTCACTGTGATGTCATAGTTGCGATTTGTAGTAATCTGTACATCTCCGGAACACAATACAGGCACTTTTGTATTGTCGGCAACCATAATTTCTGTTAAACTTGGTTTATTTGCGTTGTTTATCCAACCTTCATTCGACGTCATAATTATGTGCACTCGCACCGGAGTCAATATACCACTCGTTTTTATTATATTGTCCATTTAGGAATACCACACTGAACGCATTAGATTGCTTAGTTTTCTGTAACATTGATTTCTGAAATGCCCGGTTTCTTTACACTTTTAACACGTAATTACTTTTATAAGCGGCATTTTTGACACTTGTGAGTGAGACGTATCTGTGCTGCTATTTTGTTTTCTATTACTGTTCCGTGTCTTGAAATATGATTTATTCGCAGCGAATGCAGCGCCACTGGTATCCAAATTAGTGTAATTTAAAGAAACCTCCATATCAATTAATTTCGATTTTATTACATCCGTGGTAATCTGTGTTCCCGAGTGTTCATAGGAGAATACTTTTCTGGCAAACCGGCTAATAACAATGACCCTATCCATTCATCCGTAATAGCAAATCCTGTTCCTTTCAATCTCTGTGCAGTCTCGACAATTTGCGTTACATAGTTGGTCATTGAATCACAAATTTCTTGCTTTATTGAAATTAAATGTCGCAGCAAAGATATTTTTCTCGAAAAACCGTAATCGTCGAACATATTTTTTAGCTTTGTCCATAACTCCATCGAGGTTTTTGTTTCTTTAATATGAACATACAATACGGAGTCGATAGTCAAAATTAGCTTTGCCTTAGTCTTTGCGTCTTCTGCAGGCTTTGTTTCAATGCCAGGCACTGGCTTGATGTAATGAACCATACCTTCGAGCACTAACAGGTTCTCTGCCGCAAAACTCCATTCATCATAATTTTCCCTTCCTTTTAGTTTGGGAACACTTTGTATATAGTTCACAGCCATTATTTACGCGAAAGTTTAGCACTTTTCTTAAACTGTAACTCGAATTTACTTAAGAAAAAAAGGGTAATCGCCCATAGCCTATTAAAACGTGCACTCTCGGATAACGACTAACTTTATTCAAAAAACAGTGTGGCCAACTACACTACCACAGATAGCGTTACTTATACTAATACACATTTTGTTACCAAAATATAACAGAGGGGACTATTGGAAATAATTCCTTCTCAGAACTTAAATAGTTTCTATGAAAGGTTAACCCGATACTGCAATAAAATTGGGAAATTTCCGAAAAAAAAAACGAAAATTTTGAAAAAAATCTGTCCTTGCGCCCTAGTACACTCCAACTCATGGCCCTGCTAAAGAACCCACCATTCGAGACAACGAATTTAAACGAGGCTTTTAAAAAAAAAACATCTTTTACTCACGTTTTCGATCTCCTAAGAGCATGTATAAATGTCCAATGATTGGTAGTCCGCCAGGAAGGTCAGGGGGCGCGTTGGGATATTGTCTCAACCACGACCATGCAGCTATTACTACGCATATAAATATCACTAACAGCACTATAACATACATTTTGCAAACTTAGCGACGAACTGCGAAGATCATAGTCGCAGTCTTGTATTTATAGGTGGAACTAGTTTTAAGTTTACGAAAGAATAAATTTATTTTTTTTGCAGCAACCTGGACCTCAACTGTGACTAATGAGACACAATTACTTTTTTCTATTTTTATAAATAAAATTTTGATTTTCCCACAGTTGAGAGGTCTAAAAATAAATTAAAAAATATAAAGTTTTATTTGTACTCATAAAATAATTATTTATTAATATACTAGCTGCGCCACGCGGTTTTACCCGCGTAAATGTCGATCCCGTAGGAATATCGGGAGCCTATATGTTAATCCAAGGTGTCAGCTACCGCCATACCAAATTTTTGCAAAATTGGTCCAGCCGTTTGAGCGTGAAGAAGTAACAAACATATAAACACACACACACAGTTACAAACTTTCGCCTTTATAATATTAGTGTGATAAAAGATCGTGGGTAAGGAAACGTAATCGAATGTAAGTGACGCTAATGTTTGACTGACAGGACAGTTGTCATTTTTAGTACTCATCGTAATTCATTGTATGTACTCACAGTCGAGAGTGTATATCGTTCTCCTGTTTGCAACAACGATTGATTGAAACCATGGCGTTCTCGAACTGCCCGAACCTACTACACTACGCACCTAAACCAACATAATGTACAAAAAAAAAAGATTCCGACGAATTGAGAACCTCCTCCTTTTTGAAGTCGGTTAAAAACACCGCATCTCGATTTAGTAATTTAAAACAGCAATCTTACTAGAACAACTTAGAATGCCAATAATTTTATTACGTAACCTAAATATGCTTATTCCGTGCAATGGACCTAGACTACAAGTAAAATCGATGATGTGATTGAGTGTACTATTCTGACAGGATCAACGGCAAGTCAGTTGGTTTATATGACCCTCATTTCCAGGGGGATCCTGGAAATGATCCCCCGAATAATACAGATTTAACGTTCCGATTTAAGTGTTTAGAGTTTACAAAAAAAAAAATCCAAGGCTAAACAAATATAGTAGACTTGACTTAACGAAAGATTGCTTAATCATGGACAATATGTTGATATCAGAGGGGCAATTCTCGTAATTTTAAGAACGTTCACAGTTTGATCTCAGTCTCAATCTGTCAAAAATACCTGTAATTTCCCTACATTTTTGCTAAATTTCTGACATTTGCTTGCCGCCGAGATGAAACTGTGACTAGATTTTGAACGTTTTAAATTAGGAGAATTGTCCTTCTGATATGTTGACCTAGGTCAGGAAATTCATTCATTCATTCATTTATTCATAAACAATTTACATTGTGTTGAACATTACATCTTAAATAAAAATTGTCACATGCAGAAACAATACCAAATAAAATGTTAAATAAAATTATCACATGTGGAAAACAATATACATAAAAGCCTAATTTGATTTGATGTGAGATTTATAAGTAGTTCAAATCATTTCATACAAAAATATGTCAACAAATAAATATAATGTCAACAAAAAAAAAAAAATCGTAGGTATAATGTCAAAATCAGAGTCAAAAATATAAGGAGTACATCAAGGTCCTAATTATGAGCACAGTTAAAGTCAAAAATAATTTTAATTTATGGCTTGTTCGCTGCTCTTATTTTAAGCGACTATTTTTATCATTTGTCATAAAACCTGACACCGAGTATAAACATTTTTCCAACAAGAAGGCTTTTAATTTAGTTTTAAAAGAGTGAGAGCTATAAATTAATAATTTTAAATCAGTCGGTAACCTGTTACATAACTCCACTGCTTGGTATCGGGAACTATGCTTAACTATGTTTAAATTTGGTGCCATTTTTTGTTTAAAATCCTTCCTTCTTGTGCTTTCTCATAACTTTCGTTCCTCTTGTTACTCATGAATATACTTAGCAAAATTATTCAGAATTACTAATATATATATATAAACTAGGTACTGTTAAAATTTCTAACTCTTTAAAGTGCTCTCTACACGAGTCTCTTTGTGAGATCCTTACTATGTTCCTTATGGCACGTTTCTGTAAAATAAACGCTTTCTGACAGTTATAGCTGTAGCTGTTACCCCAAAGCATTATGCTGTATCTTAATCTAAACTCTACCAGCGCATAATATATAGCCTTCAGTTGCTTTAGATCCAACATATCTCTAAAGCTCTTAAGTGCATAGCATGCTGATGAAATTGAAGAGTCAATAGCAGATAGCTCCTGTTTCCAGTTTAAATGTGCATCTATATTTATCCCTAAAAATTTTACTTTGTCTACTAATTCAATGTTGTTTCCTTTGATTTGTACGTCTAATGTGTCATTAAGTCGAGTTGTGGTCTTAAATAAAATGATGTTAGTCTTACTTGTATTTAGCAAAAGGTTATTGGCTGTAAACCAATCGCAGAGATTTTTTAGGGTTTTATTTACATTCTTGGTCAATTCTTTTAAGTCATTTGCCCTAATTATTATATTTGTATCATCTGCAAAAAGAACAAGCTTTATGTCAGGCTGAACGTAATGCATAAAGTTAAGCAAGTCATTTGTAAATAAAATAAATAGTATTGGTCCTAAAATGGAGCCTTGGGGCACGCCACGTTTTATATTTGTGATTTTAGAGGTGTATATGACTTCATGATTACTTTCGTCTATGCTTTTTACTTCGACAAACATTCGCCTATTTTGTAAGTAGGATTCTAAAAGTTTTAAGGACTTGCCTCTGATACCATAATATTCAAGTTTGGTGAGTAGCAATTCATAATCAATCGTATCAAAAGCAGAGCTGAGGTCGATGAATAGCCCTGCCACTTTCATTTTGTCATTTAATTTAATAATAATGTCATTTATAAGAGTGTTTATTGCATCGGAGCAACCGACGCCTTTCTGATACCCAAATTGTCTTAAATTAATGATTTTATTTAAATTTAAATGTACCAACAGCCTAGTTTTAATGAGTTTTAATGATAAGGTTGGCAAAAGGGATATAGGTCGGTAATTTTTCAGGTCAGTCTTAATACCTTTTTTGAATATTGGAACCACTTTCGCCAGTTTCAACTGGTCTGGAAAGACTGACTCTTCGAAACATTTATTAAAATAATCAGAAAGAGGGAGTGCCAAAGAGTCTATATTCTCTTTCAAAATTGATATCGGCAAGTCATCAAAACCACAAGACTTTTTATTGGCCATTTTACCAACAACCTTTGCGATTTCAGATGGTGTGGTTGAATAAAAAGTTAAATCACTTTCGACTCTTTTTGTACTTTCTGTTAAGAAAGCCATTGCCCTTTCTTTTTCATTGCTAGCGAGTGATGATTTGAACACAAAATTGTCAATGAAAAATGATTGGAAACCTGTGAGGGGTCAGTTATCACTTCATTGTTGACTTTTAGGGTTACATTTCTACACTGCTTATTTGTTTTTTTTTGTACATTCATTAACAAGTTTCCACGTCTGCTTTGTTATATTTGTAGAGGTATTTAAATGATTTATAATGGCCTTTTTTTTGGTTTGCTGAATAACTCTTCTATAAATTCGAACATAGTTGGTTTTATACTTCCTTCTTAAGGCTAGAATTATTTACTGTACCTGAGCATAGTACTCTTTTCATCTTACTTGAAACTTTAATCCTTTTAGTAATCCATTGTATCGATATGTTCATATGGCTTTATTCTAATTGACTTTTTTCGGTAGCAATCTTGGAAAGCTTTACCAAGACAGCTTATAAAACAGTTTATGCCCATATTAGTCCAATTTATATTACTAATACTTTTCTTGAAAGCAATACTATTTTTATCATTAAATATCCTTTTTTTTATTATAATACTTTGATCATAGTTTTTCGATTTCTTATTGATTTTTTCAAGTACTACATTGCAGAAAAGTCCACCATGGCCATCTACCAAGCCATTGTGGTCAACAAAACACTGATCTATGTCATCATCAGCGAGATTTTTAATTATGTTATCTAAACACGAATAAGCGTTGTTCCGTATAAAAGTAGGAGTATTTAAAAGGTATCGAAAATTATAACAAGTCAATATGCTTAAAAAATTCAGCATGTTTCTTACTGTCAACAAGTACGTCAATATTGAAATCACCACAGATAATGCACTTTTTGTATATAAAATGTTCTAAAAATTTTTCTAAACTAAACATAAAACCTTCAAAATTTTTATCATAAGGAATTCTGTAGCAACAACAAAGATATAGCCCTGTTTCCAGATCTTTAACCCCATATATTTCAAAACTATCTGATCTATAATTTTTGTTTGTGCTAAAATAAGACTACCTCCCCTTTTTTTATTCGTCCTTGTGTTGTATGAAACTAAATTATAATTAGAAAAGTTAAATACATGAGCAGATTGTTGATTTAGGAAGTGTTCTGTTATACACAGGTAGTCCAACTGACTACCCGTGGTTGCAATGTATAATTCGAGCTCAGTTTTTTTATTACTTATTCCACATACATTTTGATGAAATATCCTTAAGCAACTGGTTTCCTGCATCAAGGTACTTTTACAGACTGTATTTGATCCATTATTTGCGAAAAAGATCTGTGTCGTTACAAGCGGTGCTGTAATTAGATACAACTTTAGATGAAAATTGATCTGTGTTCATTTTGTTGAAGTAATAAGGGATAGTACCAGGTTTTAACCGACACTTTTCACTACCTTGATATGCTTGCATATTAAAATTATTATTACAACAGATGTGTTCATGATCTGAAAATTTAAAAAGCTTCAAATACTCTTTTTGTTCTCGAACACATTTTTATTGCTGTATTATTAACTTTGCCGGTTGACTTGGAAAACATTTTATATGAATATTCTAATTGTTTGTTAGTATCAAAAGTGTACGCGAACTTAAAAATCTGATTACTTAGGTGCAAGAGTCGATTAAAAGCTTCTATTCTGGTGTTAAACAAACTAGTATTCCATTTTAATTTAAAAGTAGGACAACATACAATAATATTCGTATGCAAAATCTTTTCGAGTTTACATTTTATATGATTTACCAATTCGGCATAATTTTTGGAGACTAAAAAGTCTGTTTCACCTAGGAAGATTATACAATAATCATTAAGAGTGTAATTTAAAAGTTTTATGTCTAATGTTGCAATGATTTCCATAATACCCGCCTTCGGCATACAATAGTGGCATATTTTGTCATAAGGAAAAGTATTCTCGGTAATCCCTAATATGTCATTAACATTATTATCACTTATTATACATAACTTATTTAGGTGAGAGTTTTTTATATTTGTAGTAGGTACGTTGTGTCATGGAGCTCATGTCGGCCAAATTAGTGGTGCCCTCTAGCTAGGGTTTCTCGCAGTAATTTATTATCTTGTGTCACATTAGGTCCTATTAATGTATCTTCCAACGACGCATTATTTATTCCAGTTTGTTGAATAGGAGTTTGTTGTGTATTTTTAGTGTCAAGCTTGGTTCTAATAAGGCATTTACGTTTTATTTTAGCCTCGGATTTTTTTTGAGGTTGTGGTTGTACATTACGGGTCAATTTGTCAATTTTTAGTTTGTAATCAGTGATTTTTTTAGCTTGAGAACTATTTTCTAACAACAAGTTCTCTATTTCATTTTCTGAAATTTTCAACTTTTCTTCGAGTTGACATACTCTGCTTTTCAGTTCTTTCACGTCGTCACTTGCGGTTCACACTTACGGTTCAACTCGTAAGAGGCCGTCGAAGAAAGCGATCTATACTCGTCCTCTTTTCCTGATAATTCAAAAGCATCGCTAGAAGTAACTGATTTATATTTATTTCTAATCGTAACATTGTTAGTGTGAACCTCATCATCATCATCATTTGTAGTGAATGGTTTATTAAACATTAGCCTTGAGTTTTCTGCCATCCTACTATCGATATCGTAAGTATTATAATACTGTTAGGACAGAAGTGAAATCACAATTAAATAGAAGAATTATTTGATATCCTTTATGCTAATCACATGAATTATAAAAACAATTATCAACCATAGCAAAATTACAATCAGAGGAACAAAATCATCACGAATCAAATTAAAGAAATCAACAAGAGATTATTGGAAAACCAGATCACACCGAACCGCTGACGGATGACGGATAGCGCTTCTGCACGCAACGCTGTCAGAAATCATAGACCGCCAAACAAAGACCAGAGAGCCTGGCCTGCCGCCTGCGGCAGCCTCCTTTCAGTGACCGCGTCCGCCGTGCTCCTGGGCCGGGTAGTAGCATCTAACAATACTATTTCGAGTCTCCTGAGGCGATTATTTTTTATGGTGTTATGGTACCAGTGGCGCCACCTGTTTTAGGTATCTGTATGTTTGTATTGAAATCGTGGTACGTGGGATCGATCGATCACAAAAAACACGATCCGATGTTTGTCTTTAGGTGTTTCAAAGTAGTGCCGCTAAGTTAGTATAGATGGCGCTATTCTACTAAAACACACTGGCCGGAAATGATTTGCAGAATATGATTGAAAAGTTTTCTCACCCGATTGTTATGTATTATTATATCATAAACTGTACATGGGTGTACACCACAAAAGCACAAGAAAACTTCCAGGACACTGTTTTTGCACTAGATACGTAGCACTATGATAATCATGTTTACGCACAGACTTTTAGCTCACTCAGAATGTTCGTATCTTCAATCTTTATCAACGTAGGTATTTCAGTCCGATTTTGCTCTTAAACTATTTCTAAAACTATTTTCTACTGGGAGCAAGTTAGAAGACGTAAACACACGTACAACGCCACCTACCCTCTTCGAAATGCGGAGAACCAATTTATTTTAAAACCTCAGAAACACGAAACAAAAAATGTGGTAGGTATAAGTTTTAAAATAAAGAAAATATTTCAGATAGATGAAGCGTTTTTTTTTGACATCAAATCGCACCTCGTACATTGTAAGGTAAATGTACCAATACTCGTCGGGTTTTGAAATTCACTGACTTTGAAGAACTGCTGCGTGAAAAGTATTTAATTTAGAACAAAACTTTTTGCATGACGAAATAGCAAAATTATCCGTTATTCTAAAGAAGTTTTAATGTTTATATTTTTTAGTGATAATAAATACTTATTGAAGCAAATGTGAAAAAAAGGCGATTTGTACCAGTACTCGCCAGATTTGTACTATTAATCATCACAAGGACCCAGTAGTCGTCAATATTTGATGCTAATATGAACTCTCAGGCCTTTAACATAGAGTTCAAGATGATTTTACACATTAAAACAAATTGTGTTTGTCTTTCATAATTATGAGTGGCAAGTCTAAGAAACAAAAGGTAGGTAGAAGACCAAATCGCAAGAAATTACTAAAGACATGTAACATTTCAACCGTTAATAACTAAGAGAATTTGAAAGCTAGGGTAATGATTGAGTAATCAAAAGATTGGTCATAATTGTACTAATTTTGAAGCAAAATATAATTTGCCTTTGACGTCACATCGCAAGTGCAGGCGCATACGCCTGACCCTCCTTTTTCACTATGCGTCGAAATTTCAATTAGTTTTGCTACATATCGTTTAATTATTACTATTAAGTGTTTGAATATTTCCAACTTCTGAATGCCCACAAATCTTCACAAAAGGGTCAGCTTCAAATGAAATAGCAATTAAATCTACTCGGTTCGTTAATTTAAAAATAAATGCAAAATTACTACCACTTTTGGGTGCTTTTGTGAATCAATGATCAATCAATCAACTCAGCCTATCGCAGTCCACTGCTGGACATAGGACTCTCCCAGACTGCGCCACAACACCTTGTCCTCCGCCTTCCGCAACCAGTCTACCCCAGCCACCTTCTTTAGGTCGTTCGTCCATCTAGCTGGGGGGCGTTCCACACTACGCTTGCCGATACGCGGTCTCCACTCCAGGACTCATCTGCTTCACCGGCCATTGGTCCTTCGACAGACATGGCCAGCCCACTGCCACTTCAGTTTACTTACTCTGCAAGCTATGTCGGTAACTATTTTCCGGATAATTTCATTCCTGATTTTATCCTTCAAAGAGACTCCGAGCATAGCTCGCTCCATAGCGCGCTGAGCTACCTTGAATTTGTGGACCAGCCCGACCGTCAGTGTCCACGTTTCAGCACCGTAGGTCATGATGGGCAGGGCGCGGGCGTACTGGTTAGTCTTCAAACACTGCGGGATAGGCGACGAGAAGACTTGACGAAGTTTTCCAAATGCTACCCAACCTAACTGGATCCTTCTGTCGGCCTCTTTCTCAAAGTTGTGTCTACCGAGCTGGATGACTTACCCTAAATTGCTTGAATAAATGAAATTTCGTCATATTTGCCAAAAGGCTCCATTTATCCGTCAGATATTTATATATTCACTATCAGGGCATGTAACTCTATTGCACAGAATAACGTTTATTCGCCCTGAATATCCTTTTAAAAATTGTCCAAATCTGAGTTTTTAAAGTCAGATTTAGGGAAAGCCCACAGCTTATTCATCAGATTTGCTTATTTAAGTCGTTATGGGTGAGGCCACACGTGATCATACGAAAATCAACGGCTCTGAAGATCACTTTAATATGGCCCTTTTTTGAAATCGGAAAGTGAACTCCTGACCACGGGGCTCCCCATCAGAAATTTTGCCAAAAATATTTTCGTTGCTCTCTCGTCATGCCCTTTCGCCTTGCATATACTTGCTCAAAAACCCTCTGGGCTTACCATAGCAAAATAATTTCAAATGTCGTCTCACACCGGCCGTAAATCTGGCCATAAATGAAAAAAATCTCAATTAAAGTAAGCTTGCATCATAAGGAATGCAACGAATCTCAAAAGTCTAGTGCCGAGCAAATACAAAAGCTACGGCAGTATCAGAAAACAAAAGAAAATCTGCAGCAAGTAGCAAAAAAGATAAAGATATCGTCTCATATAGACCGTAAATCTGCTTAGAACTGAAAAATATCACATACGGTGAAAGGTTTCTTTATAAGGAGTGCAATGCAACTAAGTCCAGTCTCGGGCAAATACAATGGATAGGGCAGTATCAGAAACCGTATGTTTTTTTTTAACTTTTTTACAGAGCGCGCTTACTCAAACAATGAGTGAGCGAAGCGAAAACAGTTTAAGAAAAACCCAGTTTTATTGTCAAATGTAGCCCAAACCATAAATATGTTTGTACAAACGCCAATCACATCAAGCTATTACAATCTGTAAAATTAATTTAATCGATTTTCAACTTTATCGCTAAAGCATAAGGTTCAATTGACGAGTTTAAAGACAACTATTGAGCGGGTCCCAGTAATCGTCAAAATAGCACTTAAAATGACGAGTTTTGGGTCAACTAGGAATTTTTAGGTACCAATAGATGTCACGTTCGAAAAAAAATACTTTTATGATAAAACTGTTCCAAATTTCAAGTTACATCATTAACAAATAAACTTAACTAATTCATAAAATACGACAAATTAAACGAAAATACAATTGATTTACCAAAAAGTACAAAAAAACCAAACACTGGAAATATGCTCGACTACTTATCAAAACCAACTCAGGATTAACAATTAATTTCCCCCTCTACTTATTCTCCAAGCCGGCTGGTCCCCGTGGAGAATTACGACCAAAACCCCCCAAACAATGATCCTAGAAAAAAGGGAATATCTAGCCACCTATGTGTCGCGAGTTTGAATGTCAGAACTTTACTCTCCGAGACAAGGATTACAGAGCTGAATCATGCTATTGAGAATATACTGTGGGATGTTATAGGATTATGCGAAACAAGAAGAAGCGAAGAATGTATAGAAGAATACCCTGATTTTATATTGTACACTAGTACTGCAACAAAAGGGAGGTGTGGAGTAGGATTTATTATAAAGAAGCACCTAAAAAAGAACATTGTTGGTTTTAACTGCTATTCAAACAGAATTGCGACCCTAGAGTAAAACATGTCCGATAATAACTTGTGGTCTATAGTACAAGTCTATGCACCCACCGAATTGTGTGACGAAGATGAGCTGAGCGAGTTCTACGAAACCTTAGAAACAGCTATAGAGACCTTAAATGCAAGAAACCTCATCATAATGGGCGATTTCAATGCCCAAATTGGGACAGCACAACAAGGCGAGGAAAGTGTGTTCGGCAGATACTCGCACGGCAAACGGTCAAAGCACGGGCAGAAGTTGATAGAATTTGCTCTAGAAAAGAACATTAATAATTCATAAATAGTATGTTTAAAACAAAGGAAAACAAAAAATGGACATAGGTATCGCCGAATGGAAAATACCATAATGAAATCGATTTCATTTTAACAAACAAAGGTCAAGACATTTTTGCTTTCGATATAATTAAAAACCTTAATTTTAACACTGACCACAGAATGATAAGGTGCAAAATCAACTTGGAATACACTAAAAAAAGAAGCTTTACCAAATCTATAAACGCACATTTTACAAGAAACTTGTCAATATTTACAAGAGAAGACGGAATGCACTGGGAAAATATATTTATTGATTTGATCAAAACATCCTCAAACACAGTACGATAACTTCCAGAAAGGTATGAAACATTTATTAACACAAATACCATGCGAGACATACAAACAAAAATACCCGTTAAGTGCACACACACGTGATCTGCTAGAAGATAGAAAACAACTGTACAAAGAAAAGAGAACAAAGGAAGTAAAAAGGAAAATCGCCAAAATAAGTAAGGAAATAAACAAAGAAATATCTATCAACAGTAAGAAACACAGGCAAAATGTTTTTGAGGAATACTTATCAAAAAAGGGAGCTATTAAAAAGGCATACAAAGATCTTCAAAATACAAAAAAATGGGCAACAAACATGGTGAACAAGACAGGAAAGATTATTTCGAAGCGCTCAGATATAATAGCAGAAGCAACTAACTTTTATCAGAATCTTTACTCGTCACAAGAAAGATCCAGTTTGTCACAACACGTCAGAGGCAAAGTCTATGTCGACGAACCGCTGCCCGAAATACTGAGATCAGAGATTGGTTTTTCTATCGAAACTCAGAAGAAAGGTAAACCACCAGGAGAAGACAAGGTAACGAACGAAATATTGAAGTCTCTATCAGAACCCTTACAACACCCACTGGAAATCATGTTCAATAACATTCTAGAAAAAAGAGAAACCCCAATACAATGGTCCGAATCGTCGATAACTCTTCTTCACAAAAAAGGAGATAGATGTGACCTCAGTAATTATAGACCAATTAGCCTCATGACAAACATATATAAAATATTCTCAAAAATACTATTAAATAGACTTACAATTACTCTAGATGAGAACCAACCTCGTGAACAAGCGGGATTCCGTAAACACTACTCAACAACTGACCACATCCAAGTGGTAACACAAATGGTAGAGAAGGTCAAAGAATATGGCAAGACTCTGTATTTAGGCTTCATCGATTACACCAAGGCATTCGATTCTCTGGAACATAGTGCAATATGGAAGACACTAGTGGAACAAGGAATAGACATAAAGTATGTAGAGCTACTCCATAGCATTTATTCTAAAAATTCCGCAAGAATAAAGTTAGAATTAGAGGGACCAACTTTTCCTATTAGAAAAGGCGTCAGGCAGGGCGACCCGCTGTCACCTAAAATATTTTCGTCTGTTCTGGAGACAATATTTAGAAGCCTGGACTGGGAATACAAAGGCGTGAAAATCGACGGCGAATATTTAAGTCATTTACGTTTTGCAGATGACATTGTTGTGTTCACAGAAGAGTCTGCACAATTAGAAAACATGTTGCAAGAGCTGACGGAAGAAAGTAAGAAGGTAGGATTGACTATGAATGCTGCAAAAACCAAAATTTTAACAAACGGACCGGAAGTAGCAATAATTATAGACGGACAGGAAATAGAATATGTTAAAGAATACGTTTATTTGGGACAATCTATCTCATTCGAAGATCAAACAGAGAATGAAATAAACAGGAGAATAGCAATTTCATGGAAAAAGTACTGGAGTTTTAAAGGGGTACGTATTTGAATATCGAAAATTAAAATATCGACTGTTAAAATATCGATGTTCAAAACATCGAAAATTTAAATATCGATTGTATCAAAATGTCGAAAATTGTTATACCTACGCTTAAAACGTCGAAGATTGAAATGTCGAGTGATTAAAATTTCGAATGATTCAAAATATCGAATGACATTATGCCTAAGTTCAAAATATCAACATTTAATACATCGAAGTTCTTAATATCTACGTTACGTTACGTTTGGGTTTTTATTATGTAAAATTACCTATGTTTTACAAATAAATTATTCTATTCTATTCTATTCTATTCTATTCTATTCTATTCTACATGAGGTTTTCCTTGTTTTTTTTTTGTAACCCACCTGATTTCCATCTAGCAAACAAGCATGCAGCAATCAAGCAACATGCAAGCAAGCATGGCTTCTGTCACGGCTCCGGCGCTGCAGGGCTCCGGCAGTCCCACGCGAGCTTAACGTCGCAGATGGTTTAAACGCCCACCACCGCAGCTTCGGCTTGTTGGCCGGCTTCGCCGGCCAGCCTCAGCTGCGGCGGCGGGTGTTAAAACCACCTGCTCCTCAGCTCGCGGGCTGCCTCGCCCCTCCGCGACTACGCGATTCTAAATTACACTCTAGGGGTAGGGCAGACAAGACTACGTGGAGTCGGTTTTGCAGCGATACGTTTCTGTCACTAACTTTAGTAGCACAACCTGCACAACATATTGACTTTCAAGAAAATATTTTAATTTAAATAATACCTTCACGATTGACCTAGGCTTGTACACTGGACACTGATTTTCATGGATAAAATGGTCGAAATTGTTCCAAAACCGAATTGGGGCACCCCGAATTTACGTAGTCTTTTGGCTGTTACCCCTAGAGTGTATATAAAAATCCGGAGGCGCGAAGGGAGGGCAACCCCCGCCCGCTGTAACAAAGCATAGGCACCCGTGGGAACCGTAGCGGCTGAGGCTGGTCGCCGGAGGCGACCAGCAAGCCGAAGCTGCGGAGGTGAACATGGGTGCCTATCCTTTGTTACGCAAGGGCGAAGGGGTTGCACTTCCCGTAGCGCCGGAGACGTTGCAGAAGCAACCTTTTTCCACTCATACTACTTTATCAAAATTTGTTCGATATTTTAACTTGTACGTATTTTTAGGGTGAATGAATGAATGTATTAAATGTTGAAAATTAACTCATTTTTACACGTAGGTATATTAATTTTCGATGTTCAAATAATTACCCATCGATATTTAGGACGTTCGATAATCTGTATTTCGATATTTAGATCTTTCGATGTAACTTTTGTAGATATTTAGATTTTAGATATATTGGACGTAGGATATTTAACCATTCGATAATATAAACTTTCGATATTTTAATTTTCGGTTATATGATCGTTCGATATTTCCATTTTCGATGTTTCGAACATCGATATTTTAACAGTCGGTATTTTAATCTTCGATATTCAAATACGTACCCGTTTTAAAGAAATCATGAAGAACAGAAAGATAGCCATGAATTTGAAAACCACGTTGTATGAGATAGCAATCCTTCCATGCCTTACATATGGATGCCAAACATGGTCCCTACGGATACAAGAAGAACACAAACTCGGAGATAAGCAAAGGAAAATGGAGAGAAGCATGTTGGGTATTAAATTATCGGACAGAATTACTAATGAGGAAATTAGGAGCAAAACTAAAATAACTGACATAGTAGAGAGAATAAGAAGTCTGAAATGGAAATGGGCAGGGCACATCTGCAGAATGGAAAACGAAAGATGGACAAAGAAAATCAAATCATAGAATGGGTACCTAGAGATGGAAAAAAAAAACGAGGAAGGCCGCGGAAGCGCTGGGAAGATATATTTAAGGAAAGATGTGGACCAGACTGGAGGAGACAAGCTAGAGATAGGGAAAAATGGAGAAAGTTGGGGGAGGCCTACGCCGCAGAGGCGACTTCCATAAATAAATAATTTTTACGTGCATGCTAACATTAATAATAATATTTTGATCTTTTATGTTATATATTTAAATTATATTTAGCTTACAAACACGTTATGAAATATACAATTATACAATAATAATAAACAATATGAATTCAACTCAAATAATAAACAATAATATTAATGATACCTAATGAAATGTGTAGTACTTAAGTATAGAATGTGTTAATTATGATATAAAAAAAAAAAAAAAAAAATACTATGCTTAAATTGTTCTATGTATTTATGGTAGAATAAAGGCTTTTTTTGTTTTTTTTTTTAATTTTTTTTTAATTCATCAAACAGTCACACTTACCGTAGACCCCACTGAAGGTTCGTAAATCAAAAAACAAAACTGGGCGATGAGTTTGACATTTAGCAGTTAAACTTGCAAAAAACTGAAAAAATTGTGGGACACATTTTTCAAGTAAGATATCTCAGCCACCATTACAGTTAAAACTTAGTGTTGTTATTTTAACTGTGCAATACGTTACCAAAAATATGTTGCCTTAAAAATCGGCCATTTAAATATTTAGTAGAAAAAGATATTGAAGTTTTTAGACAATTTGACGACTTCTGGGTCACTGTCGACTTCACCCGCGTTTACCTTACCCGTGCAAAGCCGGGGCGGGACACTAGTAATATGTAGGTATGACACGACGGGGAGCCAAGGGAAGTAGTCTCCAACCATTCTCCGGCGTAAACTTTCGTTGAATATAGAATGGTAGTTTAATTTCAATCACACACAATACTTAACTCAAACTCAGGCATTTATTTTGTATTTAATCAGTTACTTTGAAATTTTTATTTATCAAGGAGTCAGTTAGTTCGAGTTATGAAGTGAATCTAGCTGACCATTTCATAACAAAGTATAATAATAATAATAAATTGTTTATTACCACAAAGTTCAAGTACATTGCACTGTATACATATTAAATATCTTAATTTAGCATTACGTAGATAGTACAATAAGTTCAACCCTGTCCCCTAAACTAGGCTAGGCCTGTATCTTAGGGAATATATAAAGTAGGTTCCATATGAAGAAGAACGGGCAAGAAACTCCATGGACACTCTTTTAAATCAAAACATTACTCGTATGTTACATTTACCTAGATCAAAACATTATGTTACAGAGGTTTATTAGATTTAGATAGCCCAATTCATGAGGAAGTTTAGGGATTGAGGTATAGCGTATTCAACTTCGCGCTCGAGCAACGCACACAATGACACCGCTCACGGACACGTTATCTCGGACGGGTTGGGAGTAGTGCGAGCGCGGTTGCCATCCGCTTGAGACACGCATCTGTGAAGTGCAAAAATGGAGCAACAAAGAAATGCCTATGTGCTAGATTTATATAATAGTTTCCTATTTTGAATCAGTATAAACGAAGTAATCCACCACGCGGGCCCAGTGCGGGTTGGTAGATGTCACATGTCTTCGAATTTTTGATTCTAGGATGCCGGTTTCCTCACGATGTTTTCCACCCACTCCCACTTTTTCGGCCCACTCTCTCTCACAGAGAGGAGGCCTGTGTTCCAGCAGTGGGAACATTATAGGCTGATTATGTATGTATTTTATTTATAAACGAAGTAACTTTTTTGCAAGGTAAATTCACGCCACCAACTATTACGTAAGTTGAAATCATGATTTTTTGTTTGTGTAGATATTGTGTTGTTTTTAGTGTCATTTGATAGGTTTAGGTCTAAAACCGATAGGGCAAAATAAATTGTGTAAATAGGCTAAACCGTTTTGAAGTTATTAGGTATTTTCGATAGTGAAAATTGACAAATGTAAAATTTTATATGTTTTTGTTCTTTAAACTTTTTGTATTGTAATACTATGTTTTGTTTTAATATTGTAGAATAAGCTCAACAATAAATCAAACAACTAGATACGAGTGCCACTTCCACGATAGTTTTTTGTGCAAAAGCCAAAGTTGACAACCCTAGCGCGACCGCCGAGCGTAGGTATGAAAAGTAAATTACAGAACCTGTCAAATTTCTTTAATAGATTTTCAACTTTATCGCTATAGCATAAGGTTCAAAGTTGATTGGGAAAACTTGACAGTTTCGGGTAGCTTGATGTGCTGGCGTCTGTACATACATGTGATTGCCTTCTGTACTATCTGTAGTTTGTGGCTATAGGATATATATTTTAAGTTAAAACAAGAAATTCATGCGCACAAGGTCGCGGGAAGATGCTATTTATTTTAATAAGCCTAAACTGGTTATGAAATTAAACAAGTTTATGAAAAGACTAGCACTTTGCTCGCGACTTCGTCCGCGTGCATTTCGTATTTTCCTCTGAAAATGTATGTTTATGATCTTAATCATTTATTTAAATTAAAATTAATACAAAAATAGTATATCGCTGCACCCAAGGTTTGAACTTACCACTTCTCGACTCTCGTTTCCTGACCAAAGACTATATATAGCCATTGTGCCAAGGTTGCTATAGTAATATCATGCGAAATATTATATCTCATTCAGTAACATAATTTTAAAAGCTAACAGTATTAAAATAATGACATGAGATAATAAAAAAAAGTGAAGCTGAGAATAGTAGAAAAAAAACTAGTAGTAACCTAGCAATCTTATATAATTTCGGAATTTAATCATATGTAAATCGCAGGTAAAGTTCAAGTTTAGGTCTCTAATTAAGTAATTAAACGATTGTGTGTCTACTCAAATAATAAAATTGAACAATCCAACTACGTCGAGCAAAATAATCCTTTTATCTTGCGCGCGCATGCATGTATAATTAATTAAATCTCTATTTATAGAAATAAAATTGTTCGTTAGTAAACACATCACTTGAGAAAGGCTATTTTTTGTTTTTTATAATGTTTGTTAGAGTCCGAATTAAATTTTTATGGAAATAAAAATTGGATCTTTTTTTGTTAAAATTGAATAAAAGTTTAATATTGGGGAATACCTAAACGTCCTTTTCCTATGGTTAGTTAGTATAAAATAATATTACTAAATACTATTAAATTACGAATACTTCTGTAAAAAATAATAAAAAAAACAGTTATACACGTCAAAAAACACTAGGTTAGGTTAGGTGAATTGAGTTTGTTTTTGCTAGGAATTGACACTATTGACACGTTGAGATTTTTACAGTATAGCACCGCTGAAAACTTAGGTGAAGTGAGCATGGAGTGAGCTGTCAATAGTGTCAATTCCTATCAAAAACAAGTTCACTTCACCTAAGTTTTCACGGTGAGATTTTGTTTTTGATTTGTGTTTCCTATCCGACTACTCTAAGAGGAAATACCGTAAAACATTCTGAGGTTGGTTAATCTTTTTTCACGAGTACCTACCTAAGAAGTTTTCCATGTGGACTAAGTACGTTTACCTTTTGTTTTCACGTGAGTAGGTACCTATGTGCAGTTTGTGCACGTAATCGTTAAATAATTATCTTTATCTACCAACATAATAATCTGTAATAGGTAAATGTACGGGTTAAACACCATGCCATTAGATAAGTTCATCACAGGTGAATGACCAACCGTAAACGAGCTTGGAATACTAAATTAAATAATCAAGTACCTGGTAAATATAACTGTGGTTTGGCGTTGCTCATAACATCACGCTTGTATTCCCCGAAGGGCTCGGCAGAGGTATGAAGTAACACCCACATTTCGCCTGCGGGGTAATTAAGTAACACACTATCAGTAGGAATAGGTTTAATTTTGACAGTTCAACGACATTCATTGCGTTACTTACGTTGCTAAGCAGACACATTTTTGAAACATATGAAGCAATGGATTGGCAATATCCTTCAAAATCATTGTGTGTTACGCAATTAGGGTGCAGGTATACAAATTCAATATGGCCGCCGCTCCAAGTTTTGGCGGATTACATTTTTTTACAATCTCCTTAATAAGGGTATCAAATGAAAGAGCTTGAAGAGTAGAAAACGATAAATTTAGCAACAACACTCTAAATTCAACATGGCCGCCGCTCCAAGATGGCGAATTCCATTTTTTTTTCAACCCCCTTAATATGGGTATCAAATGAAAGGACTTGAAGAGTAGAAAACGATACGTGAACAATCAAAACGATTAATTCAATTAAAATATACAACAAACAGGTGGTAATATTTAAAGGAACTAAATAACATCATTGGTAGGTATAAATAAAGTAAATGGTGTAAATTATGTCAATAATCTAAATAATGTTCTTAGTGTAAATAATGTCAATGATGTAAATAATGATAGTAGGGTAAATAATGTCAATGGTGTAAATCAGCAAACTAATGTAAATAAACAAATAAAAGATGGTACAAAAAAGATGTTAATAATAAGTTTTTAAAATCTAGCTTTTATTTAAATAAAAACGTAACCTAAAAAAGAAAAATTAACGAAAAAATAGAAAAAAATAAATATATGTGACATTTCAAAATATACATATATAAATTGTAAAGGCTTGAGGCACTAATATACGGTATCCGTTATACAGGTGGACCTACTACACAATAACAGTGCCTCAAGAATTTAAAATTTAACTAATAGAATAGAATTTTTCTTTATTAAAGTAACTCAGACTCAAAATCAAACAATATTGTTAGTAAAACTTATGACTAGGTATGTTAATAAGCACAGACTCTAAACAAAAATTTACGAAATAAAGGTGGTCACCGTTGCGACATCCCATGAGAGACGGCACAACACACTAATACGTTATCATTTGTATTTATTACATATTCTGGGAGCAAATATCGGACGAGGCCGGGGGCGTGTGAGGTGCCACACCTCGCTGCTTCAAGGAACCTGAGGGAGTGATTCAACACATTGTCATCTTCAATAGTTGGATTTTTTTAGGCTATGATAGTATGAGCGTACTCCAGAATATTGGGTTAGCAGAGGTAATTGGTTTTGAAAACTGTGGTCCCTCTTAGAGGGAGGTGATACTCAACCTAAGCTGTAACCCAGTTTTGCTACCTTGACCTCTTAGCCTTTTCAAGGTGTTCGTGGTGCGCGTACCAACGTGCTACCTGCACCTGGTGATGATGGAAGAAAGCTTTTGGCCGCAGGATGTGGTATTCCGCCGCTTTCGCGGACAAGTGCCACCGGAAAGCACAAAGACTAGTGCTACTTAGTGATACTAACATAGTTATTAAGTTTTATTTACTAACAAAATTGTTACTATATTATTTTGTATACTTAGGTTAAGGTATGTATCTATGGGTCTTTGTTACCTGATAATAAATGGTTTATTATTATTATTTACCCTCCCACTGGCTCAATACCGTCCGATGGGGCAAGAGTTTGATGTTAGGCCCGGACTCCACTAAAGCGGAGCTGGGCGGAGCGGAGCGGAGACGTGCAGGAATAGTTCAATCACAGAAGAGACGAGTGACGCGATGAGGATTTCAACCATTGTGATTGGTCGATTCCTGCACATCTCTGCTCCGCTCCGCCCAGCTCCGCTTCAGTGGAGTCCGGGCCTTAAGATCTTTTTTGAGTGTACGACTATACGCCGACAGACACTACGCCGACAGACTGAACACCGACAAGACTGTACTTCGACGGGACTCTTCGCCGACAGGACACTTTGCCGACAGGACTCTTCGCCGACAGGGTCATCAGCGACGCAACTTATCTCCGATAATCAGATACCTTTTATTTTTCTTTTTGCGGATGGGAAATCATCAAATGACCCCTCCCGCTCTGGGTGGAACGAAGGGAATGTCAGACTCTTACTGACTAAAACCCACCCGTATTCCTTCCTTAGCCCTTTATGTTCCGGGCCAGCGGTAACCCTTTCGGACAATCCCGCTGACCCGGCAGGCTTCGGCCCTAAGGGGCCCCTTCCTTGATGCTGACATCTCTTTGAGGCGCGCGTGGAACACGTACGCGCCATCCAGTATGGGCCTGGTCCTGATCGGACGTTGAGCTACCCATTACTCCCCGCCCGCAGGCCCGCGCCTACGGTGGCCGGGAGTCGTCACGTGGCTCCCGAAGCCCGGAGCGTCTCCCGCGGCGGCTAAGATGGGAGGCCCTCTCCCTGAACCGTCCCGCCACCTCCTTTGCTAGCATGACCTGTTGGTCTAGTGGTCAGTGACTATGACTGCTATGCCGGAGGTCGTGGGTTCGATTCCCACCCAGGACAAATGTTTGTGTGATGAGCATGATCATTTGTTCTGTGTCTGGGTGTAATTTATCTATATATGTATGTATTTAGAAATATATAAGTATGTTTATCAGTTGTCTAGTACTCATAACACAAGCTCTGCTTAGCTTGAGACTAGACGGCGTTGTGTGATAGTTGTGGAATATATTATTATTATTATATTATGACTGCTTCGCAGAAGAAGGTGACTGCCTCCCACACCCTCTCGCCCCGGACCATGGCTTGCACCAGGGCCGGACGCGAGAGATCGCTGCCACTGCCGATCGCCTCTACGAGGACATGGCGGTGCTCCGCCCAAGCGGGGCAGACCTCCGCCGTGTGCTCCATCGTGTCCTCTGGGCGATCCTAGCAATGGTGACACCCGGGCGTTTCCTCCCGCCTGATGATGTGCAGGAAACTCCCGAAACATCCGTGTCCGGTGAGGACCTGCGTCAGGCGGTAGATGAGAGCGCCGTGGCGCCTCTCTAGCCACTCCTCAAAGAGGGGTCTTATCGCCGCTATCGCGGCGTTCCCTGCGCTGGGTTGCGACAGTCGCTCTTTCCATGCCACCATGAGATCGCGCCGGAAATTTTCCCGAAGAAGCGGATTTTCCCCCCCGTGTAGTACCTCCGCGCGCCACTCACACAAGCGCGCGAGGACTATCGCCTCCAGATCCCATGGCGGCAGTCCGGCAAGGAGGCGCGGGAGACGCTCCGGGCTTCGGGAGCCACGTGACGACTCCCGGCCACTGTAGGCGCGGGCCTGCGGGCGGGGAGTAATGGGTAGCTCAACGTCCGATCAGGACCAGGCCCATACTGGATGGCGCGTACGTGTTCCACGCGCGCCTCAAAGAGATGTCAGCATCAAGGAAGGGGCCCCTTAGGGTCGAAGCCTGCCGGGTCAGCGGGATGGTCCGAAAGGGTTACCGCTGGCCCGGAACATAAAGGGCTAAGGAAGGAATACGGGTGGGTATTAGTCAGTAAGAGTCTGACACTCCCTTCGCTCCACCCAGAGCGGGAGGGGTCATTTGATGATTTCCCATCCGCAAAAAGAAAAATAAAAAGTATCTGATTATCGGAGATAAGTTGCGTCGCTGATGACCCTGTCGGCGAAGAGTCCTGTCGGCAAAGTGTCCTGTCGGCGAAGAGTCCCGTCGAAGTAAAGTCTTGTCGGTGTTCAGTCTGTCGGCGTAGTGTCTGTCGGCGTATAGTCGTACACTCATTTTTTTTAAGCCTCTTCTGAGCTGATTTGAACTGTCACGTCAATATGTTTGAATTTCAAAGGCCAAGTCGTTTAAGCATGACGACGTTAGTTTGTGTTGGTGCATATTGGCACATGTAAATGTCAACTTACCTGACACTTATCGTTCGATTCGAGATTCGATCGTCCTGACTTATGCCTTCTGTTGCAAGAGTTGGATCTTACAATGTAAACGTAATTAGTTATTCTCATAGGGACAGGCTCAAGGCTTGAGTGTTCGAATGTTATGAATAAAGGTTTTGTTTGGAAACAGGACTACGTCAATCCTTGTTTCAAGAGTAGGCGTAGCTCATGTAAAGGTTGTCCGCTAAAGTCAACCTTATGTAGTGCAGGCTTGCAATAAATTAGCTCTGGTCACATTCGAACAGTCAAGCAGGTTTAGAACGAGGTGTCAAATATCTTATATTAGGTTTTTTTTATTTAGACTATAAGAGTGATTTAGTCGGGAAAATGTAAAAACGTTCTCTCAATATAAACGTAAAGAAATCGTAACTTTGTTTGATTTCTTGCTCATTAGCTCTTCACAGTATCTAAATTGAAACGTTAAACTTAGACCGGAAAGTTTGCTATTCCTGTTTAGTAATCACCTTATTTACACAAATTATTGCTATGGATAAATTATATTTTGATAATAAACAAGGTATTTAGGGATTTTCAGTGACGGAAAGGCACTATAGTTCGGGGCAACGCGCAACGCGTTAACGCCCTCGATTCTTGAATTGGCGGGCTTCGGGGCTACGGTGTCGATTCCCTCGTAGGTGGGTAGGTAGCAAAGCAACCAAATTGTCAGTTCCGTCGGAATCACTTTCCGACGGAACTGACAATTTGGTTGCTTTACTTGAGGAAATGAGAATAGACTTCCAAAAATTTGGTTGGATTTGCCATTTATATTCAATAAGAGTTTTTTAAAGAGCAAAACAACAACATAATGAAATTGTTAAAACTTTGTAAAACTTATCTGAAACGGTAATTATTTTGACAAAGTGATTTCTTCTTTACCACTTCTTAAGAGTTCTATGGCCTTTAGAAGTACTGTCCGAATATTTTCTATAGTTTTGCATTTCAGAATTGTTGGCAACAAAATAAAAGGTACAATGTAATAATGTATATTGGCAACACTACCAATTATGCTTTTGTTTTTTCTTAGACAAAGAAAAGTATAGACGGCGGGTAGCTCCATTTCATTTCCACAAGAAAACGATAAAGTATTGAGTTATTATAAGTAACAGAAAAGGATAAAGCTATACTATTTCCGTCTCTAAGTGCGTGCCAGTTTTTTCAAGGCAGCTACATAAGTTAGCCAATGTTAGATAAGTTAGTTTTTTGTCTCATATGTGGCCACGCTACCCGATGCTCTATAGCTTTCTTACTCTAAGTGTTTTTTAGTCCAATAAATATGGCTACCTCGTGTTATACTCGCTCTGTATTAAGTATGTCTTTTTGCTGATTAAAAGTACAGTTCATTAAAATAATAGACCTTTTATTTATATAACAATAAGAATGATCATAGTGCAGAACCCTCAGCCCAAAATTAACCTATAACTTCCACTGGGCCATCTATTTAAAAAAAATCTATATTTTTCCCGCGACTTCACCCGCGTACTTGTTGGAAAATGGCAAAAATAACCTTTAAATATTAATTTAAAGTTACAAAAATAACCTTTAAATAGTAATTAATATTCCATGGGAACCTACTAGGTACTACTGGGATAAAAAGTATCATGTCCTATTCCAGTTCGTGTGCAAAATTTTATCCTAAAGTTTAGTCGATATATGATTGATTCACAGACTCGTAAAAATACGGACTTCAATATTAATTTTATTTGTAGGATAGAATAGGATATCGGTTATGGCCAGTAATTATTTTGTACTAAATTGTTTAAAAGTGGATAAAAGGGGTTCAAAAGCATTCCAAATGACAAAGGTTTTAAATAAAACAATGTTCAGTGACAAAATTCGTTATTTCCACACCAGAATAAACACACAATTACACATAAATTACAGTCCTATTTCAAAGAAAATTATACAAAGTATTTATCAACTGAGCTCCATTTCAAGAAAATTTACGTTGACTGTGTGCGTGTACATTATCTATGTTCTTAATTCTAAACTAATGTGGTGTCCAATCACTGGTTTGAAAATTAAATCACATTTACATTGTACATTTCTGATGTCGCCGGTGACGCGGTACCGCCGCAAAACATACGCCAAATTCGTCTTCATAGTCATCATGGCGTTTTGTTTACCTGCAATTATATAACGCAAATACGTAAGAGAATTTATAAAAAAACACATAATTTTGAAGAAAGAGACTTTTGGTAAGCTGTAGAAAACTATTATGCAACTATCTATCTACTAGCTGGTGCCCGCAATAGGAAATACGCATGTTATTTTTTATTAATATTTTTATTCGATAGTTAATTAATTAGTTAATTAGATAATCCAACTCTAAAAAGCATTTGAAAGTACTCAAAAATACCCAACAGATATGGGCACCTTAAACGCCCTCCATTTTGGCGCGCTTGGTGTGAAGTCATACCTAGTCTATGTTTGAAACGTCATATGATGTTACACCAAGCGCACCAAAATAGTGGGCGTTTATAAGGTGTTTGGTGTTTATAAGACAATGAACTTAATCGTGAGGGGCCCGTGGCTAAATAATAACAGCCGCACAGGTCGATAGATCAGGTTAAGCTAAGCTTGCCGCGGTTGGTCTGTGGATGTGTGACCATCTTTACATACCGTGACCCCTCCGTGCCTCGGAAAGCACGTTAAGCCGTTGGTCCCGGATGCCATTCGTGGATCTTTGACAGTCGTTACGGGTAGTCAGAAACCCGAAAGTCTGACAACCGGACTTACCAAGGGGCCTTATAATTATTACCCAGTAATTGGGTTGTGGAGGTCAGAGGCAGTCGCTCCATGTAAAATACTGGTATTCAGCTGCATCCGGTTACGGGGCAATTTGACAAACGAATACACTACGGTCAGTCTAAACATTACCTATTTTGTGTTTATTTTTTTTTTTTTTCTATTAGCGATTTAGCGGTTTTGTCAGTGCCATAGACTAATATATTTAAAATGTGAGTCAGTGCTTTTATTTACACCTGCGCGCGGTTACATGCTCTGTGTGCGCGCACATCGCTAGTGCTGGCTAGCACGGCGCGCGGAAAAACAAAACCAGCGCGCCATTTTACATACAAGTTAATATTTAACAATACAAGTCTATTTTTTTCCCTCGCAAGTGTGTTAAAAAACGTCACGCATGTATCATAATGTACTATTATTACCATCTTAAGCATTCAGCAAGACAAGTAGCCTATGTCCTTCTCCAGGTTTCAGGCTACCTCTTTGTCTCATTACGAACGTTTCAGTGATTTATTCGTGATAGTTAACCAAACAGACAGACAGAGGCAGAGTTACTTTTGCTTTTATAAATTGTTATATGTGATTAGGTACCGAGACAGTTTCGCTTGCCGATACTGAAGGTGGCAAATGCGTTAGGGTTGTCAGGCAAGGTGGCAGGATCCAGCCATCGCTCCGGCTTGAACTCATTCGCGTCTGAACCCCACGTGGGGTGACGGTTCATACCATACAGCGAAATCACGAATATACTACCGGCTGGCAGTGTATAGTTTTCTGTAATGGAAGTTATTATTTTATTATTGCCATAAAAATAATAATAATAATACAATTTATATATTTTCTCTCACAAGTTTTAAAATATACACAGTTTAGATTTCATAAAAGTTTGAAAATAGGAGACAGAAGCCATTACTAAGTAAAACCTGTGCTACGGGTCTGCTGGGGGCCTAAAAAGGCCACTTTGGCAGAATCATAATACGGCAAAGACAGTCCGTGTTTTTCTTTTTTTCGCTGCACTACTATAGTCAAAGAGATTGGGATTCGATTTGGATTGGATTGATTGGTATTTTAGCACAGACAACAAAAAATAACTGAAAATCAACCAATGGGATTTGATACGATTAACTTAAAAGTTAACTGTCCATTATGATTCATAATGTTATCCTTTTAAGATTCTGCCAAAGTGGCCTTTATAAGCCGGGTCTCAGCTTATCTCGAATATATTATAGAAAGCTCTGCTAAGGACATAAATAACAGTAGCACCGCGCTTACAGCTAATGAACAGTATAACAATAAAATTAAGAAAGAAGAGTAAGAAGTGGTGTTTTGGTAAGTTTGTTAATTTGTTGTTGTATATTGTGCGTGTAGTGATTTTGTGGTGTGTGTGTGTGTGTCTAGGGGTTATATAGGAATTGTGGTTATGATGCTTAGGTTGTGTGTGTGTGTAGTACATGTGTGCTATACTTCTGTCTTCTTGAAAATCAGTAAATCTTGAAATTCCCATTTAAAAAATAATTTTTTACGGCGATAGTCTACAATACTTGGATAAGTGTCGTCAGTGGCAGCACGTATCGCATCAATGTGAAAAGATGTGGCGCCTGCCCTGACCGAGGAGCGTGACGAACTGTGCAAGTTCTCCAGCACCCTAGTCAAAGGTATTTAAAGAACACGGTGTGGGTTCAGTCAGTAGGAGTCTGTCAGACCCCTTCACCTACCCTTGAGCGGAGGACTTTCATGAGGATTTCTTTTTGCAACAAAAATGTGACATGTGACATCACATTTTTGATTGTTTCTTTCTGGTTTTCCAATTACAAACTTTGAGAAGCGAATTTGATAAATAGAGCACCACACATGTGCTGTGTGGTGCACTGGGTAGATGTTAATTAGTCGCCCTCATTATGTGGGCTGTACATACTTAGCTTCACCGCTGATTGACCGCATTTTCCAATTCTTGGAACTGGAGGGTACAATCTCAAGGTCTCTTTCAACACCGCTTCCAAATATACCAGCTTTGGTAGATCATGTCTGGTTAAATCTCTGTCGGGATCATCGAAAACTTCTTGCAGTCTGCAAAAATATTTAAGTAAAATAAAGTTTTATATTAGATTACTTTAATATATCGATACCTCTGGGCTCAAAGTGCGTATAGCACATTTTGGGCATTTGGACGTTTTATACTATTCTCACTCAGTTTTTGATTCTCTATCGATCTGTGTACTCCACGTGGCGAAATTCGCAAAAAAATGACGAATACGACCTCATAATTTTCGTTACGTAAACACAACTTATTTGAAGATTAGGGGCATAAGATACACATACTGTAATTAGTCATACTTATTGCTGCCTTCACAATAATTGGCAAGTTGTATAAACCAATTTTGTTAAAGATTGTGGGTGTAAAGATCGTAATTTTACAAATTGTCTTTTACTTCTTCGTTCGAAAAGTAATACTGCTCTTTACCTCCTTAAAGAAAATCAAATAAAAATATAGTTGTGCTGATTACTCAAAAGCTTTTGTTATCATCAGCCATACCTAAATTTTCAACGCCTTACAACATCAAGAAATAGATACCACGTACTCATCTTATAGAAACAGCACCACAACTTTTAAAATCAATTCTAAGACATGACCGTCTTTCCAGATCAATAAAGGAGTTAAACAAGGAGACCCGCTGTCTCCGAAATTATTTACAGCCGTTCTGGAGGAAGTCTTCAGAAAGCTAGCAAGCTGGGCAGAAAGGGGCATTATGGTTGGACAAAAGAGATTATCCAATCTCCATTTTGCCGACGATATTGTCCTTTTTTCGTCTTCAGTCTCCGAGCTGACTCAGATGCTAGAAGATCTCATCACGGCAAGCCTAGATGTCGGACTTCAAATGAATATGTCAAAGACCAAATAATAAGTCAAAGTCAAATCATTTATTTCAAATAGGCACATTAAAGGCACTTTTGAACGTCAAAAAAAAAACTAAATAGAAATGATTCTAGTCGCCCATTCGAAAAGGTAGTTTTCGTATGGAGAAGAATGGGCAAGAAACTCCACCGTTACTCTTTTAAAAATGTTTTACAAGGTCTTGTATACATAATAAAATTTATATGTGAACACGATGCACCCATAATAAAATTAGTCTACCACAAAAGGTAAAAAGAATTAAAAATTAAGCAATGACAGGTAAATCAAATAAGTGATAGATACATGGTGCTCACATATTTACAAGTTATTTAAAAAAAAAAGAAAAATGAAAAAATGCAAAAGTAGTTGAACTTTAACAAGTGTGTGAGCCACTGTAGTCGCAGATTGTAAAATTGAATTAGAATAAGATGTCATAATTAAAAATATACATATAAATTAAATTAGGAACAAGTTTGATTTTGTCTAGACTTTTAGATTGTCCTATGGAGCAGGACCAGCATGTTTCCAAACATTCTTATCTTGGATATAATCCTCTAATTTGTAATATCCTTGTTTACAAAGTGTACTTTTAATATGAGTTTTAAATTTTCTTTCATTTAATTGCAATATGTCACAAGGTATTTTGTTGTAGCATTTAACACAGTACCCCATAAAAGATGTATGTACTTTCGACAATCTGAAAAAAGGTTGATCTAATTTATCTTTATTTCTAGTATTAAAATTATGCCTATCACTTATTTTATTAAAAAGATGTTGATTTTTTCTTACATACATAATATTTTCATAAATGAATTGGCAAGGTACCGTCATGATATTAACCTTTTTAAATAGTTCCCTAAGAGATTCGCGACGACGTAGATTGTAAATGGCTCTGACAGCTCTCTTTTGTAAAATAAAAATGGATTCAATGTCAGCAGCCCGACCCCATAGTAAAATGCCATATGACATAATACTGTGGAAGTAACTAAAATAGACCAAACGCGCGGTTTCTACATCTGTTAACTGTCTTATCTTTCTAACAGCATAAGCGGCGGAGCTTAGCCGCCCCGCAATAGATGTTATATGAGGTCCCCATTGTAATTTCTCGTCTAGCGTGATTCCTAGGAAAACTGTCTGATCAATAAATTCTAGTTTTTGGCCATTCAATATGATTTCACATTCGCTACTTCTAACATTCGGTAATTTAAATCTAATGCATTTGGTTTTTTTTTCATTAAGTACTAAATTATTTACCGTAAACCAATCTTGGACCTGAAGAATAGAGTTATTCACGTCGTCAAGATTTTGTGACCGTCGGTCTATTTTAAAGATTAATGATGTGTCATCTGCAAATAACACCATCTTCGGTTGATTTTGAAGTAATTGGGGTAAATCATTGATGTAAACTAAAAAGAGGAATGGACCCAATATCGAACCTTGAGGAACACCCATTGTCATTTCAGACCCTAATGAGTTTACGCCGTTTACTTGAACTTTAACCTTTCTATCTTTCAGGTATGATCTTAGCAAGTCAAGTGCTGCTTTTCTAATTCCATAGTGCTCCAGTTTCATCAGAAGTGTCTCGTGGTTTACGCAATCGAACGCCTTAGAGAGGTCGCAAAAGATTCCAATGGCATCTTGTGCTTCTTCCCAGGCGTTAAAAATGTTCTTTATAAGGGTAACACCGGCGTCAGTAGTGCAACGCCCTTTGGTGAAACCGTACTGGTGTTCATGAAAGATGGAATTTTTATTAAAGTGACGTAACATTTGATTGAGCATCAACTTTTCAAACACCTTACTGAGAACTGGTAGAATTGACACAGGTCTATAATTGTTAGGATCTTTACTATCACCGGATTTGAACAATGGTACTACTTTACTATGTTTCATAAGATCCGGAAAGACCAAGTTGATGACTAACAGCGTGCATCGCAGGATCACCGTGGCGGGTGGGGAGGTTAAATATGTCGATGAGTCAAATAGTAGTATTGGTCAAAAAGTCTCTTTCCAGGCAAGACCGAACAAGGAAGTGGCAAGATGCTATTAATATTCTAAATAATTATCGAAGAATAGATGCATAATAAATAAATAAAATATCAATTAGAAAAATAATTGTAAAAATACTGTCCTTTACCACGTTATACAACAATTCAAGTAATTTATAACGCCCCTGTGTCTTAGCATCATTTATGAAAAGTTGGGCTTACGCCTTTGTGTACCTGCTTAGGGTGTATTTTTATGTGTATAGGACATACATTTTTTTTTTGGTCGTAAAGCACACGCTATCTCAGTCAATACAAAACCAGGGCCATTTTTGAAAAAACCTTCTCAACACAAAAATCTAAGAACTTTATCCCTTGATACTTTTATGTACTTAGCTCTAAAAATGAGAGAGATATAACGAATATCTTTTTTTTTTTGTTTTTTGCTTCTCCTGAAAACCTATGTTTTGTGCTATACGCCCTTTGAGCCCAGAGGTATCGATATAATTAGTGTTCCAACAATCATATTTTTGACCGGCATATTATTATTTGGTGACTGGCTTTAGTAAGAAAACGAATTTTTTAAAAAAAAAAGGTTAATCGAGAAAACTTTACTGCACTTTTTGTACAAAATTATGGTACATGCTCTTAACCAGTGCTTTTGGCAAACACAATGATAAGTTAAAAACGAATTAGTTAGCAAAGCAGAATCATCCTTACTCTTTGATAATTTTTGCTTGTACATCTGGATAAGACCCAATTAAAACCAAACAGAACGTCATGGCCATAGTTGAAGAATCATAAGCGGCTCCTATTATAGTGTCCAAGTGTTCCCTGATCTCTTCATCCGTGAAGTTTTCTTTTGCACCTCCTTCCAGTAATTGATCTAAGACCGACTTGTAACCTAAAATGATTAATTTTGCTTTCTTAGTACAGTCAGCAACAAAAGTCGATTAACACTTCAGTTTTTTTAATCTTAGTTTTTGAGGAAAATATTAACACTTCAGTTTTTTATAATATCAGTTACTGAGCAAAATATTTGTTCAAAGTATTGTACTTCTGCTGCAATTTTGAACAAATATTTTGCTCAATAACTGAGATTAAAAACATCTGAAGTGTTGATCGACTTTTGTGGCTGCCCCGAAAATTCTGGGGGTCTACTCCGAAGTGGTTGATTGTCGTGTCGGCCGAATGTTCGGTCATTTTCTGATTCGAATATTGTTGTCCTACTACGAATTAAAAAAAAAGGCAAGGATTCTAAAAAGGTTCGGATTGACACAGTTTGGTCGGGACCTATGGTCAATATAGGAAATGAAAGGTAGTAGAAAATGACCTAACATTCGGCCGATACGGTGGTTAACCGCTTCGGAGTAGACCCCCTGGTCTTAGATCTGTCACCACGAATCACGATTATGCTTGCGACGTCTTTAAACCAACGTCGTGGCAAGTCAATAAAAAAAAGTAAGTATACTATTAGTTAAGTAATAAATATTTATTAATAGACCAGTTACGTAGAAATACATATTTCTTTACCTGGTGTGGCCTCCATTATAAAGTCTGAAGAAATGGTTTGTTTCCGTTCTGATTTACGTTTTCTGATAATCTGAAGAAAGGGTACACGTTTAAAGAGAATGAATAGGTGCAACATTATTTTTGCAGTTATCAATACAAACATGATTGAGCGGTCCACAAGAAACTATTATTTGTTTTGTTTATATTTACGTTATTATGCGACAATAAATTTAATTAGATAATTTAAAAATAATTAATAATCCTAAATTAATTTATAAATAAATAAATTATTAATGCCCAAGGCATTAAGTCCGCCTTTGTACAGTTTTTACTTGTGCATAAAGTTTAATATATAAATAAAATAAATAAATAAATTAATCATATCTTTTTGTGATGTATTTTCGGGTGTACAATAAAGTATTTATATAAATAAATAATTAATTATTTTCAATTAATCACCGTCTGCGTTATGTTTTTCAAAGTTTTTATAATTTCATCTTGTTTCTTCTTCATAGAACTCATATTGAATATAAATGGCAAATGTAACCAAACTGCTGTAAACCTTTCCGCGAGCAAAGCGAAAAAATTGTCAGTTGCATTAGCATAGTTTTTAAGAGTCACCTCCTGTTCATTGTCGTGAGGTTTAACTCCGATCGTTGTTTCTGTGAATAGAACACATTATCAGGTATACTTTTCCTTTACTAAATCACTCGGAGCAATACTGACATTCAGAATAGCTAGTTAGCCACGTCTGGCCGGGGCCCGCAACGCATCTGTGATGCCTCTGGTGATGCATCAGGTTTGTTTGCAATTCCTTAATAAAAAATATGTTCAAAAATACTTACTATATATAGTTCTAAGTACACTATTTAGCAAGTATGGTATCACATCAAACGGATCTTTTCCTGCTTCAGCAGCTAGTTCAGAAACAAGACGTCTCGCTTGTTCGCTATATTCTTGCACATACGTGTTCAGTATTTGCTGGTTGAAAGCAGGATATAGTAGCTTACGGTGTGGCTTCCATGTTATTGCTAGAAAGAGAAAGACAAGCAATGAAAGTATACATAATAACAAATTTATACTAAATAGGCTTCAGACCTGCATAAAGACGGGCATTTTATTCACCCGAAGTCATACAGTATTTTCTTAACTTAATCGTATAGTTCGGAAGCGACCCCGATTGGACCCAAACACAAGAACCTCCGCCGCGCCGGCCGGCTCGGTACCGGGTCCCATCTAGGGCTTTCAAATACCGGATTTTTTCAATACCGGTATTAATACCGGTATTGGAAGTCAATACCTTGATCACGGTATTAATACCGGTATTGAACGCAAGTTCAATTAGGACATTAAACTACGTGTTTTTATTTTCAAATCAGTTTTTATTGTTCTTATTTATACATAAGTCTCATAAATAACAATTTGGTATTGGTTGTTATATATTTAGGTAGGACTAGGAATAAGGAACGTAATCAAAACTTAACCTTAATCTAGTCTTTTTGCAGGAAACTTAGTAAAGTATTAAAAAAATATAAACTTCTTACTATTATCGAAATGTCATCATGTCTCATGTAATCAACATAGGTATAAAATTTTAGAAATGAAAATATAGCTTAATTAGCTAGCAATCATTTGGTGTTAATTTTAGCAACATTATTATAATTATGCAATCAAAAAATCAAAAAGTAACGAAATAAATCAAACGGTAATAAAATTTTCTGACCAACATAGTAAAAAAAAATTAATAGTATAGGTATAAGTAACACAATAATACAATTTTTTTTTATAAATTTTGTGAATTTTAGACGTAGGTATTATTTTTTTATATTTTGAAAGTGTGATCGCAAAAAGAAAAGCGCATTTAATGTTGAATCAGAAAGCGAACTTCTCAGCCTGTTACATACATAGCCTACTGAAGAAAAAGCACGCTCTGCTTCAACACTTGTAGGTACCACAGACAGTAAATATGTGTAGGCTGCCGATAGAAATATCTCCCGACCACCCCCAGCAGTTTCAAAGACACACATCTCGAATTCACATCTAATCTAATGTTTGTAATACCGTGATCACGGTATTGGGACGTCAATACCGGTATTGAAAAAGGCCCATATAAAATCCGTGATCACGGTATTACGGGATCCCGGAATACCGGTATTGAAAGCCCTAGTCCCATCAGACCCAAGCAAGACGTATGTCGACACCCTAAATTAATTATGTAATTTTTTATTACGCTACCCATCAAATCTTAAGAATGTTTAACGCATATGAGAGTTGGATAAAAAGTTTATATGTATATTAACGCCATTAAATCTTTCATATTTATCGCGCAAGTTTATTAATTTACCTTTAGACAATAAACGTTTGGTCAAACGATTTGTTATGACAAAAAATATAAAGGTATAAATAAGATTTTTTGAGAATTATTTTTTTGGGAATTAAATAATTAAAAAATGCAATTTTATTTTAAAATAATCATTTATTTATTACAAAATATTTGTAACTTACTATTTTATTTTTTTTGCAATGGACATTAACGAGAACCGAATTAGTTACGAGGTTAATTATTAAAAAAAAATGCTTAGGTTAGGTTAGGTTAAAACTGTGACCTCCTACGCACGAGCCGAGCGAGCGAAGCGAGCGGTGCCGCGGCAGCGGCCGGCGAGTGCCAGAAACGACTAAATTATATAGAAAAAAAAAAAGGAAAAAAGAGATTATTTTTAACAGGCTATCGAGAACCGAATTAGTTAGACGAGGTTAATTATTTTAAAAAAATGCTTAGGTTAGGTTAGGTTAAAGCTGTGACCTCCTACGCACGAGCCGAGCGAGCGAAGCGAGCGGTGCCGCGGCAGCGGCCGGCGAGTGCCAGAAACGACTAGATTATATAGAAAAAAAATATGGAAAAAAGAGATTATTTTTAGCAGGCTATCGAGAACCGAATAAGTTAGACGAGGTTAATTATTAAAAAAAATGCTTAGGTTAGGTTAGGTTAAAACTGTAACCTCCTACGCACGAGCCGAGCGAGCGAAGCGAGCGGTGCCGCGGCACGGCCGGCGAGTGCCAGAAACGACTAGATTATATAGAAAAAAAAATGGAAAAAAAGTCTACCCGAAACTGAACTAGTTAGACGAGATTAATTATTTTAAAAAATACTACCAGTATACTTAATATTATTATTACCTGTTTAGAATTTGTCCCAAGTGGAAAAAACACCCTTGTAATAAAACGTCTTCAAAGTTAGATCTTATGCTTGAAATGGCTGCCTTAAAACTGCGAAAACTGACGATACTAAATATTTGGCAAATGTAATTTTGCGTAAAATGAGTTATTCCAAATAAAATATTTGACTATGTAAAAATTGGTAAAAGTACTAGTTGGTAAACAAGTTATTATTTAAACGTTCACTTGCCAAACATTAGGTTTGGGTTACAATTATTTGTGAAGAGATTTTTTGCTAAGTAATAATTTGGCAATTGAAATTATGCGGAAAATTGTTTGGGAAGTGATAATTTGGCAAAATCTTTTCGGCAAAACAAGGGAGACCCATTTATTTGACATAACACACCTGGCATAATCTTCTTTAAACGAATATTTTTAAGGCATAAAAATTATTTAAAATAATTATTGTTTGGCCGAATGTTTTAATTACCTATGTCCGAATTTACAATGGCATACTTTTAAGATGGCAGGATTTTATTTGGCGTAATTTCACTTGGCATGCTATGAAGATGGCAGAATTTTATTTGGCATAATTTCACTTGGCATACTATGAAGATAACAGTAAAATTCTTTTTAACGAATATTGTTTGTTCGGTGTATTTTTCCATGGTATTTGAATGAACTATAAAAAATAATGGTTTCTTTAAGCGATCTCGGGAGTTGGGGCCGATTTGGGTTAGGTTAGTTCACCCCCCCCCCCCCCGGTGGGTTCCCGCATTGTCGAGGCGGGGGGCTCAGTAGCCGTGGCTTGGTCACCCACGGTGAAGCGAAGAGGAACCCGAGGGCTTTTGCCGATAAGCCGACGACGTAGCGGCCAACAAGTAGGTTGCGGTACCGCTTGAGCGACATCGCAACTGAGGCGGGCCGCGATGTCGTATCGGAGGCATCGCGGCTGAGGGTTGGAGGCCTCGGTGGGAGAGGAGTGCGTATTGCGGTGCGCCGCTCTCCCTACCTTCCGCGGC
The DNA here is from genome assembly GCA_963082905.1 of Oligia fasciuncula. NCBI lineage: Eukaryota > Metazoa > Arthropoda > Insecta > Lepidoptera > Noctuidae > Oligia > Oligia fasciuncula. Next base: position 10,158,572 of record OY720409.1, read on the forward strand.
CTTGACGGGATCACCACCGTCTGATGGCGGACGCGGTGGGGCCGCAAGGGAAAAGGAGTGTTGGTATGACGTTGGCCACTGATATCCTCTGCGGCCGAAAATTGGCAGGCGGCGGGGCCAATGACCTGACCCGTCGCAGGGGGACCAAGGGTGGCAGACACGGGATCGTCTGGCGCCCATGTGCTTGTTTGGTCCCTGGGGTGGTCACGGCGTGCTATGTGTTCTGCGGTGCTATTCTATAAAAATCTCACCGTGAAAACTTAGGTGAAGTGAGCGTTGCAAAAAACAAACTCACTTCACCTAAGTTTTCACGGTGAGATTTTTACAGAATCCGTGCGCCGAGTGCGCCGGTGATGGGGAGTACTCCCATCATGTCATGCATAGACACGAGCTTTTTGCTACAAACCGGACACAGATCGTGACTGCGGCATTTCTGTGTCGTGTATGGAATATTCGACTAGATGTAACATACATTACCATTTGCTGTGACCAGTCCTCTATCATACAAGTCCTTTCCAAATTTGTATAAATATGGTTTATCCAGGCAAGTGTTGGCTATTGTTTGACAGTCCTCTAAGTCTGTTAGCACTGTAACATAAATTAAAATGAATTAATGAGGCACCTAACTCAGTTATCAAATCGGTATTTATTGCACTGTTTCCTCAAGTTTATTTAGTAATTCTTAATTAATACATGCACTAAGAGACAAAGGAGACATAAATTTTTTGGCTAAATGTGAAAAAGAAAAAAAAGAATAGGTACATTAATTTATTTGTCTCTTTTTTTTTTTACTATGGTGCCAAACCTGTCGGGTCATTCTCCGTCAAGTTACACGAGTTCGAGAAATTTGCATATTTATTTGATACGGGTTTAAGAGTGATAAATGTAATGAATTTTATTGATTTTTATTCAGGTGAACTGTTGTTATCATATACGTTTCTTTTCCTAGTACATAAATAGTCGAAATATTGGAATCAAACTGCAGTTTTAAATTGCAAGCATTTAATTCGTCTTAGGTACTTTCTCTACCGCACTGGCTTAAAATATATGACTACAGCTTGAAGCTGTGTTTTTCATCTTAATTGTAGTTTTGACTAAGTATACAAGGTGTAAAAACACCCATCACAAATCCGTTATCTACACATTCTGTACGTCAAACAAAATAAAAGAATAAAAATAAAAAATATAAAATGTTTACTGATATAATTAATTATATTTAACGCCATCGTATACCATGTTTTATGTCCCGGTTCTTTGGAAGGCTTACGAGGGGCCAAAAGCAACTCACAGCAGCCCCTTAGACGATTTTAAATGGAATAAGGCACCAACTGACGAATAGGTATGCACTATGCAAGTGCACCCAATTATTAAAGCTATTACTTTACCTAGATTACTATTATTCTGTTAAATAAAACATACTGAACACAGAATTTTTCAAACACGTATAACAAGTCAAGAATTGACCCTACAGATTTGGTCCCAAAATGAAAAGTGAAGAGGGTATTATATTCTAAGGGAATATAACTATACTTTAGTCCAAAATGAATGATCTCCTTTAAAATAAAGTGTTCATAAGCTTACCATTTATAGATTGTGGGCCAAACCGTATCTCAATGACTCCACCATTTTCTAAACAGAAGTGGTATATCTGTTTTTCTGTCTGCCACATTTCTGGAATACGACGAAGAACATTTAAAAAATGCGTAGGTGCCACACTCAAAACTCTTAGCTGGTCAAAACTATTTTAACAATTGTCGTTTATAAAAGGGTAAAACAACAAAGAAAAACGTTTTATATTGATTTTAGATAATCTTATTCTAAAAACCGCGTTTTAACTGAATATAGGTTTTGGCTAGTTTTGAAAGGTTAATAGTTTTGACTGTAATATAGGTTCTATGTGAAGGGATTGTTTTATATTTTTTTTAAATTACAGCAACTTCAATCGCAGAATTACCACTTTGGCGACTTCTTTACAAACTTGACACATAGCACAAAGCTTGTAAAGTACTTACAGTTCGACAGTTATTTATAATGAGCACTGTACTAAAACAACAGGCAGCGCTTCCATTCAGCACTGAATTTACAAAAAGGAGACCAAAAGATATAGTTTGCCCTCAAAAAAATATAAAACATGCTTTCACAGCCAAATTTTATACCTCGGACCGCTAGTCTATACATAATCAGCCTATAATGTTCCCACTGCTGGGACACAGGCCTCCTCTCGATGAGAGGGAGTGGGCCGTAATCCACCACGCGGGCCCAGTGCGGATTGGCAGATGTCACATGTCTTCGATTTTTTGGTTCTAGGACATGCCGGTTTCCTCACGATGTTTTCCTTCACCGTTTTTGAGAGCAGTAGTGATGAAATAATTTACACAAAGTAAAGCGCCTGTCTGGGTTCAAACCTACGACCTATAACTCGTAAGTCGCGGCCGTTACCACTTGGCCACCACTGCTCTCCACTCTATAATTAGGCTTAATGATAAAGGAAATATCTTTAAGGAAACATCCGTAATCATCCTCCTTAAAACATGGTCATTGCAAGAAAATCCTTATGGAGGCTCTTCAAACTATGTCCTATGAAGATACAGAGAAGTTATTAATTGTGCTAAAGTAAATATTGTTCGAATTATATAATTTTAAACACCTTTTTATATATGAACCAATAAGATAAATATTATTATTAATTTTATAAGTTTGTGATTATTTAATCAATTAATATTACCTCCAATCGCCTGAAACACAGGATTACCTAGTTCAGGCACAAATCATGGGTGAACTCGACATAGATTTAAGAAAAACTGTATTTAACGTTAGTCTTTATATTTTTGAATAAATTTTATTATTATTTCCTTTATTTAACTAAATGCATATAAATTATATTTTTAAATATTAGTATAAAAAAAAACATTTGAAAATATAAAAATAGTAGCCCACCGGTATCGAGAACAGGGTCCAAGCTACTGGAGGTCAGGGCTCCAGAGAGAGGAACCTCCTAACAATGCGGACCGTGTCCAGAAGTACCGCTTTCTGGATCAAGGCCTTGATCCAGCTGCCCAACGAGAGGCTCCTCAGGTGTTGGTCGAGGCTTATTATTATTATTATAGCCGTAAATTTACGTCAGACAACAATTGCCAATTTTAGTTCTATTATTATCGCGCAATTTAGTTGCCCGTGTAAGCACATCTTAAGGGCGCGATGAGCCGTGCCACAACCACACCACTTTGCAGTGACAAAATGTGGGCAAGCAGTGGTTACGTGTGACTAGTTAGTTGCAGTTGCGTTGTGGTAACTAAAAATCAAATAAATGGTGGTCGACGCAGCGTTGTGTTTGCGATATGGTTAGCCGTTAGTGCGCGGTGGTTGCATTGTGGGTACAACCGCGAAAATTTTACATTTGTATTTTTTTGCTTTTCCCGATTTTATTTACCGTGCCGTGCCCACTCGTGGGTGTATTGTACCTAAATTGGGTGGTACCTACTTTTCTGCGAAACACATCGCCCATTTTTGGGCCGTAGTAAAGTGCAAACGGTGATAATAATAATAAAATGACTTACGTAAAGCGTCTACCCACATCAGATGTCCGTGTCCTATGATCGGCAATGCACCAGGGTACACTGGAGGCGAGGGACCACGCGGTTTCATGTACCACCATAATGCAAACACCGCGCACCATATTAAAATTAACACCAATAGAAACATTTCGAATTTGTAGGTAGAATGCCTTTATGCAAGTGATGGACATTCATTATATAGTAGGTCATTGAATATAATTGAAAGCTAGTTTTTAGTGTTCCGTGCCGGAATAACAAATCTATTACAAGATCACTCTCCATGTTCATCCGAATGCTGTCACAGAGTTAGGCATTTCTCCAAAAATCTTCGCTAAAATTTTGGCAAAATGTAAGGTAGAAATATACTTCTGATTAAAATCCCCATTTTAGTCAAAAGTATATTATGCAAAACTAAACAATTGTCTTTAATTCATTAAATTATGAGCCCTAAGCTAGTTGTAAATAAAAAAAAAAATAGTTTTAATTAATTTATCTAACCGTTGAGTCATCATAATCATGTTCCCACTGCTGGGACACAGGCCTCCTCTCAGTGAGAGGAAGTGGGCCATAATCCACCACGCGGGCCCAGTGCGTGTTGATGGAGGTCACATGTCTTCGAATTTTTGGTTCTAGGACATGCCGGTTTCCTTACGAGGTTTTCCTTCACCGTTTTGAGAGCAGTGGTGATGAAATAATTTACACAAAGTAAAGCGCCTGTCTGGGCTCGAACGTAAGTCGTGTCCGTGACCACTGGGCCACTACTGCTCTTCGTTTGTGACGTTTCATTGAAAAAAAACTATCTATAAGGTTAAAAAAAATCTCTAGAACTGTTCTATCAATGCGGAACTCTAATTTTTATTCTTCCGCGTTCATTATGCTAATCACCAATCACCAACTTTACTACGTGCTCGACCTTGTGCGACAAACTGTACTGCGACCATATGATTATTAACAGATTTTCTTTTGGTAGCTTACATGCACATACTTCTATACAATATGCAATAGTCATATCTCTAATATCACAACACTCTATACGTTCTACACTATCGTCTAAAATTATACAGACTCCGCCACCACTTCGAGAGCGGCGACAATACGATGCTGCAGTTTTGTAGCTATCCACTAAATTGCACAGTTTCTAATTTATCTTTGGTGAGCCAGGTCTCGCACATGCATATTGCTTTGTAGGTTGATTGTTGATGAAAGCCTCTAGAAGGTGTTGCTTGCTATAAATGCTTTGAATATTTTGGTACAAAATTTTAAATGGTTGGTCTGGGGTTGACTGGACTGCGTTTTGGGCAAACAACTAGACTGTGTTTTGGGCACTTTCCATCAGCAAAATTTGCTTTCTTAATGCGTAAGACAGCATCTCCAAACTGCGAAGTATGCAACAAAATAGAAGACGTGCAACATTCGCTGATGGCATGCGTTAAGAACAAAAATGAAAGAGATTCATTGATTAGGGAGTTTAAATATTTTAGATCTTGGGCTTATTTTCACTTTTGTTGTTGCAAAAAAATTGTGTGGTCTAGTACAACAGATTGATCAATGAATAGCTAAATTTGTTAAATAATAAGGATTATAAGAATAGTGTTATTATATGTAAATTTTAATGGTGTAAGAGTAGTGATAAGGTACAATGGGGTTGGCGTATCCATGTGGATAAAAACCCTCTAATAATTTTTAAGAAAAAAAAAAAATTGAGACCCTCACAGCAAGTCATATATCAAATGAAAGGGTTTCTTGATGCGGCGAAATCTCGCGTCGGGCACTGGTGCAAGCCATGGTCCGGGGCGAGAGGGAGTGGGAGGCAGTCACCTCCTTCTGCGAAGCAGTCATGCTAGCGAAGGAGGTGGACGGATGAGGGAGAGAGCCTCCCGTCCCAGCCGCCGCGGGAGACGCTCCGGGCGTCGGGAGCCACGGGACGACTCCCGGCCACCGTAGGCGCGGGCCTGCGGGCGGAGAGTAATGGGTAGCTCACCGTCCGATCAGGACCAGGCCCGTGCCGGACGGCGCGTACGTGTTCCACGCGCGCCTCAAAGAGATGTCAGTATCGAGTACCCCATAGGGCCGAAGCCTGCCGGGTCAGCGGGATTGTCGGAAAGGGTTACCGCTGGCCCGGAACATAAAGGGCTAAGGAAGGAACATGGGCGGGTTTTAGTCAGTAAGAGTCTGACACTCCCTTCCACTCCACCCAGAGCGGGAGGGGTCATTTGTAGATTACCCATCCGAAAAAAAAGGGTCATTTGATATGTCAAACATCACAGTTTACAAGACTTGTTTTCTTTTTATTTGACTTTGGGTACAGAACCCTATAACTTAAGTACTATAAACCGGTGTGAATGTAGCAAAAAATTGAAGGCCTCTCTAATATTATACGAAGTTGGTTGCGTTTGATGTTGGCAATCGCTAATAGAGATAAAATCATTAAACAATTATCATTTTTTGAGTCAATACGTTATTGGATACATAACCATCTCATCAAATAGACTAAATATTACAGAAATAGTTGAAAAGCGCTATAGGCAAAACTTTTTCCCAAAAATGTTACTAGCAGCGTTGATAATTATAGGGTGTGTTGTGTTCGCGTTGCGGTGTTGGATGAAACCTCGTCGTCTTCTGTTACCACCCGTGTACCCGGGTGCTTTGCCGATCATAGGACATGCACATATACTATTGGGGGATTACCAACGTAAGTATTTTTGAATAAATATTCCTTTAGTTTATTGGTAATTTTCATTTATTAAAACCATATAAGCAAAAGTGGTTAAATATTTTTAAGATTTTTGTTCAATCATTCCGCCTAGCCTTTTCCGAACTATGTTGGGGTCGGCTTCCAGTTTAACCGGATGCAACGGCATATTTGACCTCCACAACCCAGTTACTGGGTAAAACGATACTTGTGACAAAGATCTACAAATATGACAGCCGGGACCAAACGGCTTATCTTGTTTTCTGAGGCACTAACGGGTCTCAGTATGTTTTAGTTATTCTGCTATAAAACCAACTACCTGCTTTCAGTTTAATCCAGAGAAAACCGAATTTCAATATCTTATTTTTGTACTGCTGGCCATTTTACCAAGTAATTAATGGAAGAGTTTGTTTGTTTGAACGGGGTGCGCCAAAGTTCACCAAAATTTTCAACTCCGATAATTGGAAATCCGAAAATGTTCTTCCTAACATTTTTCATCCTAACAATCACAATTCCTAACTACTCTGTCTCTAATGTTCATAATTCCGAAGCATTCAACTTCATAATGTCAGTAGCAATAAACATCTATTATACTTTTATTTGTTTTCCTATATTTTCTCAACCCATCTTTTACACTATTATTCAAAGTCATATCTTTTTTGTTTAGATTTCTTTTTATTCATAATAATCAGTATTATATACATTAATTTTGTGTAACTTTATTTTCACATAACATGTATAACATGTTATGTGAAAATAAGAATAATAGTACAAGAATAATAGTACCATGGTACAAGTAGCTAAAGGATAATAAGAAATGACATAGAATGCAAGAGCGATCGAAGGGCACCCCGAGGTTCGGTTTTGTTAGGTTACTTTAAACCCTTTTCACAGAAATAGGGGCCCCGCGAAGCGGGGCTCCGTCGACATAGAATGCTAGAGCGAGCGAAGGGCACCCCGAGGTTCGGTTTTGTTAGGTTACTTTAAACCCTTTTCACTGAAATATGCTAAACTGCATGCTTGTTTACATATATTTTTTAACCGACTTCAAAAAAGGAGAAGGTTTCTCAATTCGACCGATTTTTTTTTTATGTTTGTTCGCGGATAACTTCGTCGTTTATGAACCAATTTTGATTATTCTTTTTTTGTTGGAAAGGAGATATGCCAAGGGTGGTCCCATGATAAGAACACCAGGATCTGATGATGGCATCCAGTGAAATCGAGGGGAACTTTCGAAAATTGTAGGAGCGACTAGTGCGTTTGTTAATTTTTTCAATAAGCATTTTAAATCATTACAATTTGATAAAGGCCTGGAGTCAATCTGATGGTGGAGCCGAAAGAGAGTCGAGGGGACTCCTCAACGATTTACAGCAGTTACCTTGTGTTTGGGCTTGATTAATTTGTATTGATGTGAACTTTACACCTAGATGGGTTGTGACTGTCATTAGGGGTCTGATGATGAAGACGAAGGACAGTTAAGGGAACTCCTCAACAGTTTACAGTAGTTACCTTGTGTTTGGAATGAATTCATTTATATTGATGAGAACTGTAATGGCAAAGGAAACATTTCATGTGATAAATAAATAAAAACTTTGCACCCATATGGGTTATAAGTGCCATTACAGGTCTGATGATGGAGAACATAGACAGTCGAGGCAATTCCTCAACGATTTACAGCAGTTACATTTTGTTGAGCTTACTTTTTACGGTTCAATATGCCAAAATGTTCAGTTCGTACAAAAATAATACCTAATTAAGATTGTAGTTTTACATAGGACGATCATTACCTACTAGTCATGCTGATGCGTCAATTTGAAACCGTTGCGTAATCGGCGTCATTTCTAGCAATGCTCTTTCGTCGTGTGGCCTACTTAATAATTAAAGTAACTTGAACATTTGCTCTCGAAAATCATCATTTGGTAAAGTGGAGCTGATGATGAAGACCACAGATGGCCATCGGAACTACTCAAAGACAAATATTTCACGGGTTGCGATTGATTACTTTAATATGGTTGCTAAGCAATGTATGCTCGTTACAATGACCTTGTAAAATAATTTAAAAGTGTAACGGTGGAGTTTCTTGGCCATTCTTCTCCATACGAAAACTACCTTTTGGAATGGGCGACTATAATCATTTCTATTTAGTTTTTTTTTACGTTCAAAAGTGCCTTTAATGCCTATTTGAAATAAATGATTTGACTTTGACTTTGAATGCGTATGGTGAAGTGGAGCTGATGGTGACTTCTCAATCAGCTCCAGTTCTCCTGGTTCTTACTCCTCAACAATTAACGTCCCTGCATTGGGAAAAGCAATATTTTGTAAAAGGTGATGAGCAGTTGACATTAGGCTATTGTAACTTAAATAAATTACAAACTGACCTAAGTACTAAAAAGTGAAAAATAAAAACTGTTTTACAAAAAAAAAAACAACCGACTTCCAAAAAACACTGTAAAATGAAAAATAACTTTAATTTCGGAAGTCGGTGGCAAAAAACTAAAATACAAATCCAAAGGTACCGACTTCCGAAATTAAAGTTATTTTTCACTTTAAGTATAGTGTTTTTTGGAAGTCGGTTGTTTTTTTTGTAAAAATGTTTTTAATACACTTGGTAAATGTTTCTTTCTGAGTATGAGTGAAAATATTATGGTAATTAAGTATGTTAAGGGATAAAAGCGTTATGATAAAAAACAGTAGGATTGAGTGTAAATATATTTACATTAATGATATTATTAATTAAAATTTTCGGAAACATGAGTGTTATGAACATCGCCGGTAGCACTACAAATAGTATGAATGAAAACTTTAGGATGAAAATTTTTAGGAAGAGTGATCATTCGGATTACAAATCATTAGGAAGAACAATTTCGGGTAAAGAACTTTAGGTGAGCCAATATGGACCCGTTTGTACGCGATAATCTCTGGAACTACCAGTCAGATTTGAAAAAATCTTTTTGCATTTGATAGCCCAATTCTTGAGGAAGGCTATACGCTAATTTAATATCACGCTATGACCCTTAGGAGCCAAGCAAAAAAAAAAAAAGTCAGAATGAAATTAAAAAAAAAAAAAAAAAAAACCCTCAGCGAAGTGCTGCGACGTGGTACAAGAAATTTCACGCGGACGAAGTCGCGGGCAGAAGCTAGTTAAAAATAACTTCATACTATCATGATGTAATGTATGATAGATGAGTATTATAGGGTAGGTGGTGGTATAGTGTTACCCAGTTGCTGGGTAGTTGAAATCAGGCGCTCCATGTGATATAAAGGTAGGTATTCAGCGCCATCCGGTAAGAGTGGAAGCCTTGGAAAATTACGGCAACCTTGCCTTTCATCACTTTGCTCTATTTTACGTAATTACTCGTATCAGGATTATGTTGAAGTAAAATATGTTTTCAGAATTATGGAATACTGAGAAAAAGATATACCACTATTGTCTGCAGAAAGGCGAGCCTGTTGAAGTGCGTTTCGGCACCCATCCTGTGTATGGTAAAATTTCCTCCTTTTTCGCTCTTATGGTTTCTGTGTACTCAAAAGAAAATCCACGACATTCTGTGTCCAAGCCTCCACGCCATCTTTTGTTTTATATGTTTTATCTGTTTTTTGGGCTGTATATTTTTAACCGACGAAAACACGGAGGAGGTTCTCAAGTCGACGCGTATGTTATAATTTTTTTTAATGTATTTTATGACCACATAACTTTTTACAGAATAGTCCGATTTTTTAACGGCAATTGTTGGAAGCATTTAAATTTATACTGCATGCACAATGCAAATAAAATTAGTAATAAATGAGAACACGAAAAAAACAATGTCATCATGAATATTTTTATAATAATTATATTAATTCCCTAGAATATACACAGATGTTGGTTCATACAGACTTATGGAAGAAGAATATAATTATGCTGCTTTAGGGATATTATTATCGCAATTTATTGGGGGTGGCTAATATTAACACAAATTTTCTTATTTCAGTAATAACAGACCCCGATGACAGTCTTACGGTAGCAAATAAGTGTTTGGAGAAACCATACTTATACAATTTTGGAAAAGACATGTATGACAGGGGACTTACAACAGCAGAGGGTAAGTAGCAACTAGCTTCGCTCACCTTACCCACGTACCTTGCTGAAGTTTGTGTGTAAGTTCCTGGGAGTTCTCGAGTGTTAAAGGTTACTTTTAGGCGCTTTCCTACAATCAAAAGGCTAGAAGTTAGTTATCATGCACAATAGTGCACAAATAAACCCTAAGCGCAGGCAAACGCCTAGTTTGGGGGTCACCGTCCAAACTGATCTTGTACAAATTAATTAATAAACTTTTATTTGGGTTGTATGTCTTCACACAAGAATATAGGCCTTACAATGGCCTTAGAAGGTTCAAGTACCTGTTTATATCCATTAGCTTTTGAGTTGACTTTAATACAAGTATCAAAGCGTAGCATTAAATTGTTAATGTTTGTAGTGAAATATTTAATTGAATGTTTGTAGTGAAATATTTAATTGATTCCTCAAAAACCTTCTAATGATGTAGGTACTTTTATTTGATTAACTAGCTTTTACCCGCGGCTTTCCTCGCGTGGAGGACGGAAATTATCCCACGGGAACGTCCTACCGTGCTTGCGTGTACCGTTTACGACAATTTTCAAGTTAAACAACTAAGTAAAGTCCTTCCCCGAAAAAGTGACTACCCCTTTTCACCCCGATAGGGGGAGATTTTCGAAAAATTTCTAATTTTCTGAAATAGTCATTCAATAGGATGCATGGGAAAAGGCTAGGCGAGTTATTCAATTGGAATGTATGGAAAAAGTATTTATAAACTACGATGTTAAGTTTGTTCTTGTAAATTCATCCTAACTACGGTACCTTTCATTGTGCGTGGACCGACACGCACTTGACTGGTTTTTTACTTTAGTTTCAGTATGGAAACCGCACCGCAAGCTCCTAAATTCAACATTCAATCAACAACTGGTGCACACATTTGTGGAAGTATTTACCACTCAAGCGAAAAGTCTGGTCTCTCTACTAGCTTCTGAAGTAGGAAAAGGACCTTTTAATGTGCAGGCATACATGATCAATAATTACATGGAAACTGCGTGCCGTAAGTACCTTTAATTAGAAATTAAGTATTATATATTACAAGCTGCGCCCCGCGGTTTCACCCGCATAAGTTTTTCTCCCGTGGGAATATCGGGATAAAAAGTAGCCTATATGTTAATCCACCTCCATACCAAATTTTATGAAAATTGGTACAGCCGTCTGAGCGTGAAGAAGTAACAAACATAATAAACACACACACACACACACTCACCACAAATTTTCGCATTTATAATATTAGTGTGATACCTATGCGATACTTTTTGGTTGCGAACTGGATAAATTGATCAGTAGTTAATTTATCGTCTTAATGTTAGGAAAATTATTTTCGCTACGAATTGTTTAAGTCCAGCGTTGCATGAACACTGCAGAAACAAAAGGAACGTTGGACAAAATGAGCGCTATGACAAAAACAAAGAAAACCAATTTAATGTCACTTTGTACCTACAGAAAAACATAATTTAATGTCTTTTCTTCGTAGAGTAATCAAGATTACAATTAAACTAATTATTTTAAAAATTAAGAAAGTTCTGCACTCGTAGCATGACCACCACTTGACTATCATATTCGGTAGGCTAAATTTTGGTTTAAAGATTGCTTATTAACTTTACAGGGTTTGTAGTATCTACAAACCATGTAAAGTAAGATACTACAAACAAGCTTAGATGAAATTTCGAACTGGCTAAGACAGTGGAGATTAAAGGCCAATGAAATCAAATCGGTACATGTGACGTTCACAACAAGAAGAGATACATGCCCACTTGTACGACTAAATAATGTTGTGATTCCCCAAGCGGAAGAAGCTAAATACCTTGGAATGTACTTAGACCGGCGACTAACCTGGCGAAAACATATATTCACTAAGCGTAAAGCATTTAGCCTACAACTAAGGAAACACTATTGGCTATTATCAAAAAAATCCAAACTCTCCCTGGAAAATAAGCTCAGGATTTATAAGTGTATTATAATGCCTATCTGGACATACGGAATACAGCTGTGGGGCACGGCAGCCAATTCAAACATTGACATACTCCAAAGGTTTCAATCAAAAATGCTTAGGATTATAACTAATGCACCATGGTACATGACTAATGATAGCTTACATCGGGACTTAAAAATACCAAAGGTGAAAGAACAAATCACGCAAGCAGTCAGTGCCTACAAGAATAGGATTACTACTCATCCTAATAAACTGGCATCAAACTGGATGAAAACCAAGACATTCAAGAGGCTTAAAAGACAAACCCCACAAGACCTGACTATGACAACTGACACACCATAAAACGGATTGATGTGGATGCACCACTGGGTGCATACCAAGCATGACTAACAAAAGCATATATCACAAAAGATGCTGAATGTCAGTAAATGGACAGATTGCATCAAAAAAAAGAAAAAAAAAAAAAAACTTTACAGGGACGACACTTGGGCTCAAAACTGATAAGAACAGTGTAACTGTTAAAAACTATGCTGAAGCAACGGAAGCTTTATTAACCTACTTCAAAAAGGAGGTTCTCAATTCGGATGTTTATATTTTTTATGTATGTTCCCATATAACTCCGTCTTATACCTAAACACGGATTTGCAAAATTCTTTTTTTAATCGAAAGAGGTTTATTCCGAAATGGTCCCTTTTAAACGTAAAGATCTTACTCTGTTTATCAAAACTTAGAAGCCTTGTATTACAAGCACTTTTCTTGTAAATTTCACTACTGATTACAAATGTGTTTATCAAAATTACACGTGTAAATTACGGGTTCCAAGTGTCGTTATTTATTTAATAAGTATTTTTTTATTACACTTGTATTTGTGATTTTGTTTATCAAAAAATCCTTTGGGAGTTGGGTAAGACGGGGACTTTAAGGTACCTATTTCATAAATAAAACTCTTTTTTTTATTGTACATTGTAGGAACTTTTATTTAGAAAATAATCAGTCAAAACAAAAAAAAAAATTTTTTCTTATAGAAATATTATCTAAAAAAAAACTAATTTGACCCATCTTGCCCCATCTACAGGGCAAGATGGTGTACCCCCTTGGGTAAGATGTCGTATAGCATGTTAAAGCATCGTTATCTTCACAAACCGGGCAGATATGGACAGCTTCGTCATCGATATCTTCTACTCCTGCACAGCCACAATGCGCCCACTTACCGCAAATCTGACAAGTGATCCATCCTTCAGTAGATTCGGAATACAAGCCGAGGACGAAGATACAGAAATTCTGTATCTTCGTCCTCAGAACTCTCAGATCCTTCATCAGCTTCCTTGGTTTTTTTAGATTTCAAATTATTTGCTTTTTTCTGTTTATTTTTATTTGTTACCTTTGGTTTCGGACAGTTTCGATGTCTTACTATTTTGTCTTTCCTCTAACTCATATCCCGTCTTACCCGCAAGTACGTACCCCATCTGTCCCAAACTGGACTTCCAAATTGTTTTATTTTTTTGAGGTCATAAATCGAAGCAAACCGGGAACGAATTAATGTGATTATAATAGTAAAATAAACAAATATCAATAAAAAAATATGCGATTCATCTTATACACCATATATTTTGAACAGTCACGCACTATAAATAGGTCAATAATTAGATCGAACCACATAAAATTAATAAAAATCCTTACAAAATCCCAACGTGCACACTTTCAACCAAACTATTTGTGTCAGTAACAGCTTCAGCTAAATAGCGTTAGAAGAACATTTCTAGCTACATTGTATCATCAGTTTTGTTACGGTCCCCATCTTACCTCGCTACCCCGTCTTACCCCACCTTCCCATAGGTTACTACTTGTAGAAAATCAAGGCAAATCCTGAGAATGTCCGGCGTCTCTCCATTCCGTCTTACAAGTTAACGAGTGTCGTGCTTAGTAGCGCAAATTATAAATTCGATTATAAATTGTGGTCAAGTGATGCAAGCGATGAAGAAAATATTAGAATTACGTAACCGAGAACGTACAAAAAAAGAACTGACTACGGTCACAATAATGAATGGATAAGATATGCCTCAAGGGTGTCCCATATAAATTTTATTAACTTTGCATTAGTAGTTTTTGAGTTAGCTTCAATAATACGAATTTTTAGGGTTCCGTAGCCAAATGACAAAAACGGAAACCTTATGGATTCGTCATGTCTGCTGTCTGTCTGTCTATCTATCTGTCCGTCCGTATGTCACAGCCACTTTTTTCCGAAACTATAAGAACTACACTGTTGAAACTTGGTAAGTAGATGTATTCTGTGAACCGCATTAAGATTTTTACAAAAAATAGAAAATAACAATAAATTATGGGGGTTTTTAATATATTATCATTTTTTTCTAAACTAAATAGTTTGCGCGAGAGACACTTCCAAAGTTTGTTACTTCTAAAATAAGAGAATGATAAAACTAAAAAAATAATAATAATGATGTACATACATTAACATGTAAACTTCCACCAAAAATTAGTTTGAACGAGATCTAGTAAGTAGCTCGCCGGTGAAAATTTAAAAACATATGATATTTTTACAGGGACGACACTTGGGCTCAAAACTGATAAGAACAGTGTAACTGTTAAAAACTATGCTGAAGCAACGGAAGCTTTATTTGTTATCTACGGAGAGAGATTACAGAAGGTCTGGTTGCATATTCCGTATATATTCAATTGGAGTTCATACAAAAAACAGCAAGATAGCCTCATGAAAGTCTTGAAAGATATAAGTGAAGCGGTAATTCCCACGTATTACTTTCTTATCGATGTAGTAATTATTGTATTTATTATAGTTTTTTTTGTTGGATTTTCATGTTTTATATTTGATTTCAGGTTATAACCAATAGAAAATCAGACTTAAAAGTAATCAGCACTTCATATAAAACCCCGGAGCCTGGATCGGGTATTTATTATTATTATTTTTTTAATAAAGTCAGTTTTGTATGATATGTTGCCACGTATTCTCGGCTTCAGGTCTTCGACACAGATTAGAGTTGGTATGAAGATACCCTATTCTGACTAACCTTTTGAATTTGTTTAGTGCTGTGTGAGTGAACTTAAACCACAGTGCAAGTACTGATTGCTGAGAGTCTTCCCCTTAACATGGTGAATAAGAAAGACGTTATAGGACGTTTCCTTAATTTTATAGATAGTAAGCAGTTAAACTTATATTTAAATTACGTATTCATTAGCTAATAGGCTAGATGACTCCAGACCCAGGTTGGCTGAAGTAAGAAAACCTGTTCAGGTGGAGATTCATAGACGACTCCGCCTTGGAGTGTAAATGTGGTTCTGTTCCACAAATGATTTGACACTAATATCGTGTCGTGTGTGTCCTATCAGCTGCACGTTACAGCTGAACTGATGGACGGTAGTGATGACGCCAAACAAGTAGCCGAATGGGCAGAGTCAATTTAGATTGTTATCGACACGCTAGGAAGACTAGGCTAGATTGTGAATAAAATATCATAAAGACGAAAAAAAAACACGTTGTTTATGACTGAATTTCAGAACAAATCCAACCATTTTTGGATAGAATGTTGGATTTGGCTGACAAACAAGGTGCCTTCACTGAAGGTGAGATCAGGGAGCACTTAGACACCCTGATAGTAGGTGCTTACGATACTACAGCTGCAACAACGACATTCACTTTAATATTGATTGGGTCACATCAAGATGTACAAGAACGAATTTATAGAGAGTAAGTATGCAACGAAATAGAGGGCTTGAAATCCAGGGATGAACCTAAGCCGACTTCGTTCCTGAAGTTATCAAACGCCTCATTTTTAGTATGTTCTAGTACGGGTGGTGGCTCTAATTTAAACAAGTTATTTCAAATCGGCTGAAAATGATAATAATAATAGTTTTTCCTTACCTGTAATTGAAAAAAATAGAATTAAGAAAAATATTAAAAAAAATATGATGTGTGAGTGGAGCAAAAATAGATTATTCCAAGCGCGGCGGAAACACAATACTTTTGGATTTTTTAGTAAAACACTACAAACGGGGCGTTTGAGAACTTTTTGTTATATTTTAATTATATATTTTTTATACTCAGTTTTTTCATACATTTTTACTTATTCCCTTTGAGCTAAGTTTAAGTCACTTTGGGTGATGTTTAGACGGATAGTATTTTTGGTCCGTGATAGAAGTTGCGGCCTAACGCACTTTCAGCAACATGCATTTTGTGCGTTACGATTTCCTGTTCTGTGAGATGGACGATAATTAATATAATTATATTAATTAATACATTTTTTAAATACAACGTGGAGATGACAATACAACAATAAATGATAACACTAACAATACTAATGCATAAGAGTATTTAAGAACCATCAAATAAATCCTAACGTTGAAATTAAAAAAAGTGATTTTTTCTAACATATTAAATAGCATAAAAGTGTAAACAAAAAAGAACACACTTTTAAAATTGCGGCAACAGCGCGGTGTTATTATCCCAACAAACATAAATGGCCTAAACCTAAAAAAAATTGTACCTATTTATAGGTCAGTGTGCCGGGCACTCCTTTTTTTACAGGTTTGTGAAAAATTTTACATTTATAGTAATAACTTCCGCATGCTTGACTCTTAAGTCTCAAGCATAAGGTATAAATATTCATTATTTCTTTTTGTCTTTCTATTCATCGGGAAATAAAATGTACGAACAAATTTGG
This sequence comes from Oligia fasciuncula, assembly GCA_963082905.1. NCBI lineage: Eukaryota > Metazoa > Arthropoda > Insecta > Lepidoptera > Noctuidae > Oligia > Oligia fasciuncula. The sequence continues at coordinate 10,175,541 of OY720409.1, forward strand.
CGAAGGTTATTGTACTAGGCAGCTGGCAACATGTTGTTTAACTGAAGATGTCTTTAACTGTCGATGCTGGCTTGTTAACAGATGCATCATGTAGAAAATGTTAAGAATGAAAAATACTGTCTATTTACTAAACTATTGGATAAATTTGATTGAATTTTTTTATGCAGACTGGGAACGTCATTAGGTATACGAAGTTAAATTTGTTGTTGTATTGTCATCTCCGCATTGTATATTTAATTATAATACCCGAAAGTTATTTTGAAATTGTACAAACAGGTTAAAAGAAGTACTCGGAAATGAAGACTGGGAGTTAAACAGAAACAATATTTCAAAGCTTGTGTACCTCGAAGCGGTGATTAAAGAGAGTTTGAGAATATATCCTCCAGTTCCAAGGGTTGCAAGGACTTCCTCTTCAGATGTTTACTTGAGTACGTATTTTTATTATTAGTAAATAGAAATGAAACATTGAAACTTGTTTGAAGGTAACACGCGTGTGGCTAACCACACGCTAAAGCAGCAGCAGCTAAGGTAAGTAGGGGGGGGGGGTGTTAGGAGGTAGGATAAATTGCTTGTTATCAACCAATTTATCCTTAACTAAAAAGAATCAGGTTCTTAATAATTGATTTTATTCTAGCCTATAAGACTAATAAGCCATTTTAATCTATCAACATTTTTTACGTGGTGGCAATGTGCTTCTTACATAAAGTATACGAAGAGTAACTCTTGTTAAATGATATTTATTATTTATATAAATTGGTTAAACAATACTTTTTATAGTCGTCTAAATAAAATTAGATATATTTTAAAACTAGATTACCTACGGGTGTTTCCTATTTGACTACTCATAGAAGAAACATCGAAACAAACTCACAGGTCAGTCAGTCTTGTTTTGAATCCTGACGTAAGGACCCATGAGGACCATGCAGACTACTGTCCCAGATGGTTTTTTGAGGAAAGAACCACACAGATTTAATTTTGTTACTTCTCTGGATTTGTTCTTTACTCATTTGTGTCTTCATTATTTTTCTCCTATTCCCCATTAATTGTTCTCCATTTTCTGGGTATGCCATTTTTATAGTTATTATTAAACCACTTCATGAAAAAACCGGGCAAGAGCGAGTCGGACTCGCGCACCGAGGGTTACGTACCATCATATGTTTTTAAATTTTCACCGGCGAGCTACTTACTAGATCTCGTTCAAACCAATTTTCGGTGGAAGTTTACATGATAATTTACATCATATATTTTTTTTATTTTTATCATTCTTTTATTTTAGAAGTTACAGGGGGGGGGGGCACACATTTTACCACTTTGGAAGTGTCTCTCGCGCAAACTACTCAGTTTAGAAAAAAATTATATTAGAAACCTCAATATCATTTTTGAAGACCTATCCATAGATACCCCCACACGTATGGGTTTGATGAAAAAAAAATTTTGTGTTTCAGTTCTAAGTATGGGGAACCCCCATAATTTATTGTTTTTTTTTTCTATTTTTTTGTGAAAATCTTAATGCGGTTCACAGAATACATCTACTTACCAAGTTTCAACAGTCTAGCTCTTATAGTTTCAGAAAAAAGTGGCTGTGACATACGGACGGACAGACAGACAGACATGACGAATCCACAAGGGTTCCGTTTTTTGCCATTTGGCAACGGAACCCTAAGATCGACTCGTGAGACACAGAAAGTTCAGCGGCTATCTCTCTCAAACTTGAGTGAGGATTTTCAGTCACTATTTCCTTCACTTTTGCGATGTTAACTTTAGTTGAAGACGTTGATGGCCTACCAGGGCGAGGAAAATCTTCCAGCATATCTCAACCGCTTTTGAACGCTTTGTATCACTTATAAGCGTGTTTTTGATAAAGTTGATTCACCGTAAGCTTTCTGTAACATTTTCAGTGACTTCGAACACAAAATTCCATTGGCGATGCAAAATTTAACACAAACTCTTTGTTCGATGTTTTGTCCATTATGTTTGCAATACACACTAGAAATGCACTGTATTTATCTAAATGACAGATGCAATTCAAACTCCACGCCAAAATGGAAAACAGTTGGGCCAATCTAACAACAAAAAAAAAAAAAAAAATTTGGAACCATAAACAAATCATCTATTCCCGATACTTTATTGAAACTGAAACTGCTTGATTTCAGAAAACCACATATTGCCGGCTAATTGTACTTATGTTATATCGGTGTATGGGCTCAACCGCCATCCATCGTGGGGAGCTGATGCAGAACTGTTCAAACCGGAGCGATGGCTGGACCCTGCCACCTTGCCTGAGAATCCTAGCACGTTTGCTAGCTTCAGCCTGGGCAGGCGAAACTGTATCGGTAAGGCATCGTTTAATTTATTTTATAACATTTACTGTAACTATTTACCCTCTTGGGCCAGTCATTTTAGTTTGTCAATAAATCCAATTATTTGACAACTAGCTTCTGCCCGCGACTTCGTCCGCGTGAAATTTCTTGTACCCCCACCCCGTCGCGTCGCAACACTTCGTATTCGCTTACCGTTCACTCTGAGTTTTTTTCTTTTTGCTCGGCTCCTAAGGGTCATAGCGTGATGTTAAATAGCCTATAGCCTTCCTCAAGAATTGGGCTATCAAATGCAAAAAGAATTCAAATCTGACCGGTAGTTAAAGAGATTATCGCGTTCAAACAAACAAACTCTTCAGCCTTATTATTAGTATAGATAAAAAACTCTATGGCCCATAACTCCTTAATAGGTACCAACTCTTAACATCTTACACACGTGATAACTTTTAAACGAAATATCCGATTGAGATGAAACAAAAAGTATTTTACTTCTTCATAAATACTCTTGATAACATAATGCTTAATATCGTTAAAGATTAATATTACGATACATATTTAACGTAGTTTTTTTTTCTTCAGACGATTTAATAATTATTTTGAACACAAAATCGGTTATTGTGATTAAACCATGATAGCTAGACATATGTCCTCGCGGACTTTTTTGTAGGTCTTATTAGGCTCTACAAACCCGTAGTACATTATTTTGTTCTATTGTCAATAGTTTTTGCAGCGCACGCAAAAATAGGTTTTCGATTTTACACCTTGTGTTACAAAATAGCAATTTTATTACGGATCCCTAATTTTGAAGAAAAAAAATATAGCCTATAGCCTTCCTCGATAAATGGACTACCCAACACTAAAATAATCATTCAAATCGGACCAGTAGTTCCAGAGATTAGCGCGTTCAAACAAACAAACAAACAAACAAACTCTGCAGCTTTATAATATTAGTATAGATTAAATTATAAAGGGCAATGCAACTTTTGCCATACATAGCTGGCATGTTTTTTTTTTCTTTTCGCCAAAAGTGAAACCTAGGCCGTATGTTAGAGGATTGTATGAGAAATCAATAGCAATAAGAACTAGGTCTACCAACCGTAACCGAACCAAGTTCGAGAGTGTTTAGTAGATTGCTATTGTTTTTTTATCAGGCGTTACTTTTCTTAAATAAAAATACTCCGTGTGTAATATTTTTATGTTTCCCATTGTTAAATACTACTCGGCAACTCTAATGAGTCTTTCCGCATCCCCCGCTTCTGCATAGGTCGACGGGCGCGGTAGGGAGCGGCGGCTGTTGTTAATGTTATATTTTTACTAAAACACATTTGTGTCTGATAATACATTCAGTCCTTACTGAGCTCTGTTTCCCGATAACTATAACTGGAGTCTTCAATTCAAGCATAAATAGTCTCCCTCTCTATCCCAAGCTTGCAGGCCTCTTTGTGTTGCTGCTGCTGCTGGCTCACTCACCTTTCTGCCTTCGGATTGTGTGCGTTGTTTCTGTGTACTTACCTACCGTTAGTGTTTTTACCCCACAACTTGGCTTTGATACATTGGATATCGTTTCTGTTTTAACTTGTGACTTGGCTGTGTTTATGGAACTTGGTTTGTGTTGTGACGTGAAGTAACTTGTGAAAATTTCGGTTTTGGAAATATTTAACATCGACGTCATCAATTCGTGGCTGCTGCGTAGCCGAATCCAATCGCGACATAGACGGCAGCGCACATACTTCGTCTATATTTTGATAGAAGGGCTTAATGATGGCGTAGCAGCAATAAAAGGGCATTACTGTTCCTGTATTTCTGGGAAGAGAACACTTGGCTGTTGTAGCCACGTCATGTCTGTATTGTGGTTCATGGCGTGGGGCAGACATCAACAAAACTTAAGTCCTCCAGCTCAATTTCTGGATTTCATAATAAGACAGGATGAGGGAAGAGAGACGAGTAACGATGATGATTAATTAAGCTAATCTATAAGAATTTAGTAGTCTAACACTTTCACTGTGCAATAAACCACATATGGTTCATGTGATTGTTTAACTATTGTGTCTGCTTTGTGGGCAGTGAAAGTGATATAATTATTGTTCTATGATAATTTGATAAGGTGAAAAAAGGTTTTTGTAAAACCAGAAATACTAATTATTTCGGTTTTTATGGTTGTATCATTTCTTTTTTTGTAAGAATATTCCATAGTACAATTTAGAAAAGTAACCCAGAAGACCTATCCTCTATAGGATGGATATGCGTTAAATAGTGTACACGTACCCACTAACGCGTATCTATTCGAATCGATTATCATTTTTTTTTTATTAGTTTTAGTGATAAAAACTGCCAATGAGAAAAACATATAACAGTAACAACCAACTTGAATCTATTTTATTACCGACTTCAAAAAAAAAAGGAGGTTATCAATTCGATACGTATGTATGTAATATTATTGGAATTGCATTATATTCACATATGATGATCTATTAGGGCTTCCAAACAAATATACAAAATTTCATAGACGTATGTATGTATGTATGTATGTATGTATGTATGTATGTATGTATGTATGTATGTATGTATGTATGTTTGTCCACGCATATCTCCGGAACTATTAATCGGATCGTGACCATTTTTTTTTTATTGGCTTACATTTTCTTCAACTTAGGGAACAGTGCAAGTTTCATCAAGATCGATTCAGTAATTTTCAAGATATGGACTAATACGTGTAAGTGTTACGGCCTGGCTTATTGATAAGAGCTACGGGTGTAGTGTCAAAGGGAAAACATCTCAAAAACTTGGTCAAATACTAGTGCAAAAACTAAAAATTACGAAATAAAAAGTAATTTAAAAAAATTAAACCGACTTCAAAAAGAAATTAACTCAAAATTATGAAATAACTTTAATTTCGGAAGTCGGTGGCATAAAACTAAAATACAGATCCCAAGACACCGACTTCCGAAATTAAAGTTATTTCATAATTTTGAGTTAATTTCTTTTTGAAGTCGGTTTAATTTTTTTAAATTACTTTTTATCAATAGGAATATCAAAATATCACGTATGATTGTATTTTCATTTAATATAAGAAAAATAGATCAACGCCTGACAAAAATATACTAGCAATGCTTCCATATGTATCTTTCGTTCGGTTACGGTTGATGGATCTGGTACTTTTTGCTATTGATTTCTCGTATTGTCCTTTATCATATAACCTAGGTTTCATTTCTGGCGAAAGAAAAAAGTAAATCATGCCAATAGTTTACATTGGCCATGAGGCACTTGAACTTAAGTTTACAATGTACAAATTAGTATAACGCATGGTATTTAGATGACAGAACCCTAGGAAGTGATGTAGATAGTCTTATCCCACCAAAAACATTTTCATGTAAAATGTTGCCAAGACGAGACCACATATGGCTCGCACTGCCAAAAAGTTATCAGATCTCATGTAGAGCCAAGCTTCTAACTCTACATGCCCTAACTTCACAAACTCTACACCATAGTCAAAATATGAGGCTTGGCCGTTTCGTTACTACAATAACTATTGTTTAACAGAAAAGTAATGAACAGTGATTAAATTTTTCACCTTACGCCCATGTGATGGTAGCGAAACGGCCGACGTATATAATGACGTATAAATACCGTGTTTGACCGATGCCCGAGTGCGCGTCTCCTTTTTAAGGAATTGTTTTGCCGGCTGGTCGACACTTCACGTGACCAGAGGGCTGGGTCGTTCTTTGGCCAAAGAATTAGCATTTCCATTCAACGTGGCAATGCTGCCAGTCTTCTGGGTACACGTTTCCGGATCACAGCGATGCGGACGAGTACTTCGACGCCTAAGTGTCCTTTGTTTTTGACGTGACAACGTCTTAAATTAGGTTGCGGCTGGGAGTCACTTATGAAAAAGTGTAACGCTCGGTAACGTTACGATGAGTCACCGAACGAGAGAGAGGCCCGCCGAATGCCTTGCGTCTCTCTCCCACTCAACTATGATCGGATGATCGGTCGTTGTCACGTAAAATCTTCGCCCGTAAAACCGACTTTACAGGCAACCATTTTTTTTTAATTTATTTTAATAGTAAGTTAGTTAGTCATTTAATTTAGTATCTACTGTAACTTTACCTAAATACCAAGTAAAGTTCCAAGACGTATCTTTTTAGATTCTACTTTTCCTTACGCGGGCCTTACAACTGCAATAAAATTGTGCAATAATATTCAATAACTCCTTGCACTCAAACGATCAATCATATTGACGAAACAACATTGACGGCTCATAAGCATCAATGTATTCACGTGAGCAAGACTTGCCTAATTTTCCGTAAGCAAGTCAGACCAAGGTTTGGCTGCAGTTATCGTGTTGCTACTTGTGGCAAAATGTAAAAAAAAAAGTCTCTGGTCGAAAGAGTGGTATAAGACAAAGGAAAATATACTTACTGGCGACAATTGAATATGTTCTTTGTTACAGCTAAAAAATAAACTAATACATTATTGTGTGATACTGATACTACACGGTGCAATGGAATGGTCAAAAACATAGCGTAATTCGTGATATTGTGCAAAATAATGAGCCTTCAATGTTATTGCAATAAATTAACCATTTAATTGGTTCAAAATTGAAATATGTTTATTCCTTTACATAACAATATAATATCTTCCCTTACAGGTAAATTGTATGGAATGATGGCGGTCAAGACAACTCTGGCATACATTTTGAGACGGTATCGTATCAAAAGTGATATCGAAAAGTTAGTGACTCGATGCGATATATTTATGAAACCATTTGCTGGACATCAAATAAGTCTGGAATTAAGACATTAACAATTTTATTATTGATTAAATAATCGGTAACAGAAAATAAAGAAGATTCAATGCAAAGGGCAAAACTTGCCTTACCGTAGATAAATTATCAAATTTTCTAAGTTGCATAATAATGATGAACTGTTTGTTTCTATACTTACACATAGCTGGCAAAATATTAGCATACTATACACCTCTGGTTTGTGTGGTGAAGTCAGTACTTTGCCTCACAAACCAGAAGAATTTTTTTATAGACCAGTGTCTAGAAAAAATATAATGCCATATAATGTACGCTACGTGGTACTAAATGATAACGTGTGTTTTATTTATCGACCCGAGTTAGACTTGACAGTCATGCATGAGCATGATTATTTAATTCTTTTAATATCCATAACATGTTGAGAACCCCTGACTGCCAGCCGTTTCAACGGGGTAAGATCGATATATTTTATTTGATCAATTATTTTTTCTTGCATTTAGAATGCGATTTTTGAATGTAACTGATTTTCAAGTTATTTAGATTGTCTACGACAAGACACTGGAGCTTGAGCTCAATAAAACGAAGGAGTTTTACTTTAAACTGAATCTATTTTTGAAAGTACATAGTAGAAAACATAAACACATCGTTTTATTCTAATTTTAAATAAGTTAATAAATATAAAATATAAAGAAAGGTGCGGACCGATGTTCCCTTGTTCGAGAATTTTTATTGTCTCTTTTGTCAAAAAGTCAGGTAGAATTTTTTCCATGTTCATAATATTTTGTGCGTGAACTACCGTCACTTATTTGCGCCTGATATAAAACTGTTAGCAACGTTTGACATTGACACTACTCGCTTTGGCGACTTCAAAGCATCAGGCGCAAACATCTTCCCGCCTCCCTCTGCCATCTCCTCCAAAAGTGCTGACGAATTTGCTCAAGTCGTTGGTAGCGCTTCAGTTGAGTGGACTTGCAGTTTTCAAGGCTCGGTGAAGGCTGCGCAGTTAGCGGCCGTCCAAGCAGGAAGTGCCCTGGGGTGAGGAAAAGGAGGTTATTTGGAGACGTGGACATGAGGTAAAGTAGGCGACTATTTGATATGGCTTCCACTTGTGCGAACAAGGTGGATATCTCTTCAAAATTTAAATGCGTGTTGCCCATTACACGTCTTATATGATGTTTAGCGGATTTTACTCCGGCTTCCCAGATACCACCAAAGTGGGGAGCGTAAGCAGGTGAAAACAAAAATTTAATCTCTTCTTCGTTAGAGAAATCTGTAATTGCTTGGCGGTTACATTTAAAAAAATTGGCAATTTCTTCGGCAGCGGCTACAAAGTTGCGGCCGTTGTCACTAAAAATTTCAGTAGGCTTACCCCGTCGGGATACGAACCTACGCAAGGTAAGAATGAAAGCGTCCTTCGAAAGATCGCTTACCGCTTCCAAGTGTACACACTTGTACCTCAAGCAAACAAAAATGCATAAATAGCATTTTGTAACCCTTGATCCGCGACCCTTCCTATTTGAGATATAAAAGGGTCCGGCAAAATCTACACCAACGCTACGAAACGGGAAATCCACCGTAACGCGCTGAGAGGGCAAGTTCCCCATTAAGGGTGTTAAAGTCTTGCCCTGTACCTTTCTGCATGTGATGCAGTTGCGCATAGTCCTCCTAGCTAGTTGTCGCCCGTTAATAGGCCACACGTATTGCCTGACACTGGCAAGAAGAAGCTGTGGGCCAGCATGTAGTTTGTGAGAGTGTTCCCGCTCAAAGATTAATTTTGTGAGACGGTGTGAGGAATGTAGTAGGATAGAGTGCTTGCTGTCAAATGGAATAGCCGAAGGATCCAGCCGGCCTCCTACTCGTATCAACCCATTTGCGTCCATGAAAGGTGTGAGCGCTATGATGAGTGATTTTGTACTAATTGATTTTTCTTTAGATAACAAATTGTACTCAACAGGAAAATATTCCTGTTGGGCCTTAAAATTAAATGAATTTTGTAATTCTTCTAAGTTAAGGACATCAAAACGCCGAGAATTAGGATTACGCAAATTATAAAAATACTTCAACACATACGCGTAATCTTGTTTTATCTTATTTAATTTACCATATTTATGAAAAGGTATTACGAGAACCAACCAAAGGAACAAGCAGGTTTCCGCAGTGGATTCTCCACGGTCGACCACATTTATACGATAAAGCAGGTTATTGAGAAATATAACGAATACCGATTGACGTACTACCTTGCATTCGTAGATTATAACAAGGCTTTTGATTCTCTAAAACATCCGTGTATCTGGGAAGCATTACTGAATCAAGGTGTACACAAGAAGTACATAGGAATAATTAAAAAAATCTACACAAATATGACAGCAAGGGTAAAAACAGAAAGAGTGGGAGAAAAGTTCGAAATAAAGAAAGGTGTGAGACAAGGAGATCCACTGTCGCCGAAACTCTTCTCTGCCACACTAGAACAGGTATTTAGGAATTTGGACTGGGACGGATACGGAATTAAAATAAACGGAGCGACACTCAACCATCTGCGCTTCGCTGATGACCTCATTCTCATTACCAATAACCCGAAACATCTACAGGAAATGCTAGAACAGCTAGTAAGAGAAAGCAAAAAAGTTGGATTGCAGATGAAAACAACAAAAACTAAATTAATGACCAATGACATAAAAGTACCAATCTCAATTAACAACGGAAGCATCGAATATGTTGAAGAATATCCATACCTCGGGCAAACTATCTCCCCAACACAACTCACAAACAAGGAAATCCGTAACAGGATCAACTCTTCATGGAAAAGGTACTGGTCGTTAAAAGAAATCTTTAAAAACCCGTCTATACCTTTCAAGCTAAAAAGGCAAACATTCAACTCGTGCATTCTTCCGGTTATGACGTATGGATACCAAACATGGCCTCTTACTTCCGAAAATATAAAAAAGTTAGAAACATGCCAACATAACATGGAGCGTAGCATACTGAACCTGAAGAGAAAAGATAAAGAGGAAAAAAAACACATATTACAGACGTGACACTCACAATAAAAAAAACTAAAATGGCAGTGGACAGGCCACACAATCAGAAGCAGAATAGAGAAGTGGGCCAAAGACGTCACTGAATGGTACCCGAGAGAGAGGATGAGGAAACGCGGAAGGCCAGTGCGTAGATGGGAGGATGACCTCAGTTCGACAGCAGGCGCCGCGTGGAGGAGAAAAGCACAAGATCGTGGAATTTGGAAGGATCTGGGGGAGGCCTATGCTGGTGAGCAAGACAAACCAACCGATATTTGCTATTCACACAGAAATATGTAAAAATTGTTTTTTAGTTTGTTAATAAAGGCTATTTGTATTTGAATTTATGAAAAAGAATGATCGAAGAATTATCCATCTTAGCAACAATGTTTGACTTCATTTCAGGAATTTCACATTCGTGTTTATTTGGTAAAGTAGGCCAAGAAGATTCGCCTTGAAGTAAAAATTTGGGCCCTGACCACCACAGACTACGATCTTTAAGTTCTTCGGGATAAACGCCGCGCGAGACGAGATCAGCAGGATTCTCAGAGGTAGGTACATAACGCCAACAAGAAACATCTGACAGTTCCAGTATTGCTGCTGTTCTATTAGCCACGAAGCTCTTTAAGCTTCTAGAGCTAGTATGCAGCCAAGCAAGGACGACTCTGGAGTCGCATCAATACAGTTTACGTGATATTGGGTGCCTCAAGGAATCGACAACGGCCTTGCAGAGTCGAACAGAAAGTAAGGCGGCACAAAGCTCCAAACGAGGTATAGTACAAGCCTTGATTGGTGCCACCTTTGACTTGGAACACAAAAGGTTGACATGCACGATACCTTCTTCATCAATAGACCTTATATAGGCACAAGCGCCATAAGCCCTTTGGGAGGCGTCGCTGAACATATGTACTGCCGTCCTTTAACTAAAAAGCCGTTAACCCTCAAATGGTCAATTTTCACTTTTTAATAGAATGTGACAGAGTTCAAAATTCTCTATCTTTCTGTCTAAGAAACGTTCTTAGAATATAAATAGTTCCAAAGATATGAAAATCTTTTAGGCCGTTAAGTAACATAATTTTTGATGATTCCATCACTTGAAAGCGTCTAACCCACACTTCTTCGCTTAATGTACTTTAAAATACCTTAACTGCCCGATATGATGATTATTTTCTAGCCTTCTACTTACCTAAAAGTACGTTATCTGATTTTTCTTGACTATAAAGACGCTAAAGAACTATAACTAATTTATAGTTAAGCATTTAAAGAACAGTTTAAATGAAAAACTTAACTTATTTGCAGTTACCCGCCCTTAACGCTATTTTAGTTAAGCATTTAAATCCCACAATACTTTTTTTGAAAATAAGGCTTGCATGTTTGATGATAACGGTAAAAAAAATTATAATGTTGCTTAGCTACAAAGCACCTAAGCCTCATTATTTAGCTAAAAGGCAGTTATCCGACTCTCGCGCTGCGTTCACTCCGGGGGTGAGCGAGGTGCGGGTGCCCCGCTGAAGTCTTCCGCCGCCCCGTCAGACTTAATCTTTCCTCCTGATGGCTCCTGATGGCCACTGACACTGACTCTGTCAAAGATAAGAACTACCAGATCTAACTCAGATCGAATAAGTGCCGATACAGATGAAGATATTGAAACAGAAAAACCCAAAACTACAAGAAAACGATCCAAAAAAATAAATACAATAAAATCAAAGGTCTAGCGAGTCTCTTTAATTCCGTCATCTAAAAGGTGACAAATCCTAGTTCTCAAGAAGAAAGAAGAAGCTGCTCGCTGCTGCTGCTCTCGAGGGTTGTCACGAACTGTCTCGCCAAGAGACTTGTCGAGTTCCAGTCGGCAGATCGAGGCGGTTTTCGAAAAGGCTGTACCATATGATAGACCACATCTAATGTTCGGCAAATTGTACAGAATACCGCGGAGTACAATTACTGGGCATTTTCGGACTACGAGAAAGCCTTCGACTCCATCAAAATATGGGCAGTTCTAGGCTTTCTGTAACGATGTCGAATTAACTGGCGCTACATCGAAGAGAGACGAGAGAGAGAGATTGAGAGCCAGCGCGCGTGTGCGTGCATTGAGATGTTTGTACGACGCTGCCACGATGACTGTTCAGATCCAGGATCAGAAAAACACCCCATCCAACTGCTCAGAGGGATGACATAGGGAGATGTAATATCCACAAAATTGTTCACCCATGCGTTAGAGGGCGTCTTCAAGACGCTGCTGCGCTGGACAACGTGTACATTTCACATCTTCGATTTGCCGATGACATCGTCATAGTGGCAGAGACGCTGAAACAGTTAGACCAGATGTTGCACAGCCTAAATGGAGCCAGATGTTGGCGACAGATCTGGCAACCCGGTTGCTAGGGTCTTGTTATTGTTGGTTGGCTAGCGACCGGGCGGCTTGCGTGTTTCTTACCTTTTTATAAGTTATTCTTGTGATCTTTATTTAATTTTATTATACCCTCTTGCACCTTACCTTGGTTTTAATTTGGTGCCTAACATTCCTCCATTTAGGCTGTGCAGCATCTGGTCTAACTGTTTCAGCGTCTGTGCATCTTGTTCGATTTGCTGATGACATCGTCATATTGGCCGAGTCTCTCCAGCCGAAATGGAACCTCTCGGCGGGTTGGCTTCAGCATAGACAAGACAAAATTCATATACAATTCGCACATCTTAACGAATCCAATCCACATAGCAGGGCCGCTTCTCGAAGTTCTGGAAGGATTATGTCTATAACAAGTCATCCAGCTCAGTAGACAACTTTGAGAAAGAAACCGACAGAAGGCTCCAGTTGGGTTGGGCAGCATTCGGAAAACTTCGTCAAGTCTTCTCGTCGCCTATCCCGCAGTGTTTGAAGACTAAGGTCTTCAAACAGTGCGTCCTGCCCGTCATGACATGCAGTGTCGAAACAAGGACACTGACGGTCGGGCTGGTCCACAAATTCAAGGCCGCTCAGCGCGCTATTAATGGAGCTAGCTACGTAACGCTCAGAGTCTCTTTGAAGGATAAAATCAGGAATGAAAGTATCCGGAAAAGAACCGGAGTTACAGATGTAGCTTGCAGAGAAAGCAAACTGAAGTGGTGCAGTGCAGTGGGCTGGCCATGTTTGTCGAAGCCAATGGCCGGTGGAGCAGACGAGTCCTGGAGTGGAGACCGCGTATCGGCAAATGTCGTGTGGGTCGACCCCCAGCTAGATGAACTGAGGGCCTAAAGAAGGTGGCTGGGACAGACTGGCCGGGGGAGGTCTTTGTCCAGCAGTGGACTGCGATAGGCTGAGTTGATTGATGACTGTGTTTAATTTAGATAATGTTCGTTTCCCAAATACTTAAAAAAAGTTTATAATATTAGTAGGATTAAGATTTGATACATTTAATTTGTACACTTGAAAGTGCTGTTCATGTTTTATTAAATTATTTATTCAGTGTGCAATTTTACTACATATTTTATTACTTTTATTTGTAAAAAAATTAAGACTGAAGTTGCCTCATGGCTGATATTATAGGTAATGTCATAATAATATAATAATATATGCCTTAGTTTATTAAAATAATTGGGTTAGAAGTTTTCTATTAATTCAATGGATGGATTAAGTATATTGACCATGCCAAATAATGAACTCATGATCTGTTAGTTAATTAGTTGATTATTGCCTATCTTATAAGTACTTATTTTACCTTATAAACGTTGAATTATTATACTTTTGATTTTTAAAAGAACAATTATTTGATTAATTACTCACATTATTTCCATATGAATGCTAAACTATAAAGAAGTTAACCACAAGCGAAATATTTTTAGCCACCTTTTAGTTAAGTAAAGTAGTTAAGAGTTTACAAAAGTTCCCTAAAACATTGGCCACAATTAGCTAAAAAGCATCTAAAGCCCCGTAACCGCTCATTAGGAAAGTTATTGAAATTGAAATCTAAGGAATGTCATGACTATAAAGCAGTTATATCACTTAACAACTTTTTAGTTAAGTATTTATAAACAAAATATACCAAACATTATGAAGCTTAACATTTTATATAAATTACTTCACTAAAAAGCCGCTAAGGTATGGTTAACGGCCTTTTAGTACAGTAATAAGATGCGATAACTAGGTTACATGCTTAACAAAATAAGAAAAATGAATTTTAAAAGTAATTAATAATAGTTATTGGACAGAAAGTGTTATTTAGGATAAACAGAAAGAAATATCAATTGATGTATCCAACAATCATTAACCTAAGTATCATAGTTTTTAAGAAATAACGATTCCCGCGTTTTTTGCCATTTTCTCCGAAACAACTTTTTGGGCCTAACGGCCTTCTAGTTAAAGGACGGCAGTGTAGCTCTGTAACAACAGGTGAGTCACATAGAACCTGCCTCGGCAGTGTAAATGTAGCTAGACTAGATAGATTATTAGAAAACTTACGCCAAACTGTTTCTATTTCCTCGGAAAGAGGTTCGTCCCAGCCAACCTTGTCAACCCAAAGTTGCTGCATTATTAATTTAGGAATAACAATACAGGGGCTGACAAAACCAAGTGGGTCAAAGATTTTAAACGATGTTGATAAAATATATTATTTATTTATTTAATACTTCAAGCACATAAATGTACAGAGGCGGACTTAATGCCGTAGGCATTTTCTACCAGTCAACCTTTGGGTGATGCAGAGACAATGCAATCATGAACGTTGAGGAATAAATATTTTAAATATAAACGCCTAAACCTATTAAAACTGAAAATAATATATACCTAATTACATATAAATACAGTGTGAGTCTTCATAATATGCACATAACGAAATGAGGGAAACATAGCTTAATTTTATCGACGGAAAAGTATTTTCATTTAATATTTGACTGATTCTGATTGAAAAAAATCCGGAAATAATCTTTGAGGACGATGTAGGGTCCTCAAATATTATGTCCGGATTTTTTATATACACATTGACATTGATGAATTTTATTTAGACAATGACATGAATATTTACTTTGTAAGTAATTTTTATTTTTTTATTTAATTATTGTGAATTTGAGGACTATGTGGGTCATTTCTTTTTTCCTTCTTAGTTTTAATCATGATCTGGCAGTTTGAGTAGTTTATGCGGCCTACCCAAATGTCATGTCTTTGGTATTGTTCGTCGAATCGTTGAGCTCCTCAAGTTTTGAGTTGAGCTGCACGATTTTTGACAAATGCGTGCACTGATTGGACAGGTCCACTCAATCTGAGTGGTTCTTTCCTCAAAAGACCATTTCAGACACCAATCTACATCGTCTTCACACGATCTGACCAAGATTTTGTCTGGACTTTAAAAGAGACTGTGACTTCTGAGTTTGTTTCGGCCTTTTTCTCAGAATAGTCAGTTAGGAAACGCCGGCGTATTTCCCTTTCCGTGTCCAACTGGCGACACAGGTCTCGCGAAATCCACACGCTTTTGTATTGCTAGACAATTTAACCAACCCGTGCTCAACTCGCGTCAACTGCGCACGTTTTTGCGATCAAGCAACGCTAAAAGAGGTGAAAATGTTTTTTATCTGGTCTCTTCGAAACAAATCCGTGCTCATTTAGCGCGTTCGTAAATGTTCGGAATAAATCGTGCGGGCCGAAGCAGGCGGGAGCCGCCGCGCCGCCGCGGGGTGGGGTGCCCGAAGTTGCATTCGCGTGCTGTTATTTGTTTGTTACTGTGCATTTGAGGTTATGTTTCTTGTTTACATAGTGCCTATTGGAAGAGGTTAAAAGGATTTTTTTTTGAAATTACATGGTTTTACTTACATAATCACTTTTTTAATTACATTGCATGGTTGCGGTCGGTCTGTAGGCGACGTAGGTTGCAAGAACGAGCGAAGGGCACCCCAAGGTTAGGTTTGGTTAGGTTATTTTAAACCCTTTACACAGAAATAGGGGCCCCGCAAAGCGGGGCTCCGTCGAAATAGAATGCAAGAGCGAGCGAAGGGCACTCCGAGGTTCGGTTTCGTTAGGTTACTTTAAACCCTTTTCACAGAACTAGGGGCCCCGCGAAGCGGGGCTCCGTCGACATAGAATGCAAGAGCGAGCGAAGGGCACCCCGACGTTCGGTTTTGTTAGGTTACTTTATTTTTTACGTTATCACAAAGGCGTGCTCAGTTGACGCGAATTGAACACGGGCTAGTAGAATTCCGTACTAATACAAAAGCGTGTGGATTTCGCGAGACCGATGTCGCCAGTTGGACACGGAAAGGGAAGTACGCGAAACGCCGACCTCATCTAGTTTAAAAAAAATATGATTGACGTGTAAAAGTGTTTGTACAAACCTACTTACAGAAATAAAATCATATCATTTATCATTTACGTCCAACGCGTTATCTTTGCAAAAATTAATCTACATTAAAATTATTGCAATCTGGAGTACGTCGCTATGGTGCAACTTATGACTCCCATGCTGCCCAGGAGTTTACGCGGAGCCGCAACAGAAAATATTTATTTCTTAGTTAATAAACAATTTTTCAGTTTCGTGCTTGCGTGCTTTGGATAAAAAAAGTGCTTACCTATGACGGAAAATTTGAATAACTTTGACGTAAGTATTGTGTTTCGTTCTCTGAACTAGGTAACTGTCAGCTGTAGCGCGCCTAGCATCGCGCACTCTGCTGTTCGCGTAGTGTTACTATTGGTTCAAGGTCGCTTTCAACTGTGTTTTTCACAAACTCTACTATTGTAAATCTACCATAATATAATCCTTTTTAGGGTTCCGTACCTAAAGGGTAAAAACGGAACCCTATTACTAAGACTTTGCTGTCTGTCCGTCTGTCTGTCACCAGGCTGTATCTCAAGAACCGCGATAGCTAGACAGTTGAAATTTTCACAAATTATGTATTTCTGTTGCCGCTTTATCAACAAATACTAAAAACAAAATAAAATAAGCAACAAACGAGATTATGTTGCCTTTTTTGCTCGATATCAATAATGGCAACAGGTAGGCACTTGAAATATTCACAAAATACTCAGTGGCAGCTAGAAATAATTTATATTTCAGCCCAACTTTGCCGGGTCAGCTAGTTATGAATAAACCAGTGAGTAGCCGACAAATTCGTAGAAGAACATGAGATCTTATATAACTACATTTTTTTTTATTTATCATTTCCAAATAAAGACTGCGTAAATTGGATATCCTACAGATAGTTTCTACAGATTCTGTTCCCTATAGAGAGGGTGCATTCTGAAAGTCACAGGCCCACCTCGTCTCCCAGAGAGGAGGCCTTTTATCCCAGCTGCAGCAGCCGGAACATTACTTATAGGATGATTATGCTTAAGCTTGTGCAATCCGAAAGTTGGTGTCGCAAATAACTGTTAAGTATTTCGCTGTTGTGATTAATTTATCAATTTACAATATGTAATCGATTCAAATAAAGAAAGAAAGAAAGAAAATAAGTTTATTGCGGTAAACATGATGCAGAGAAAGAACACAAATACAAAAAAAAAACACGTTGAGGGAAATATGCGTCACATATCCAAAACGGCCATCGCTCAGCATACAGAACCACATTTTAGTATTACGTATTCAATTCATAATCATTATTTTACACACAACAGAGCGATATTTAATCATTTCCTCTTATAATATTGATACATTATTCAAAACGGCACGGTTGGCGCAGTGGTTAAGCGATTGACTGCTGTCGCGGGTTCGATTCCCGCACGGAACAAATATTTGTATGACCTACAAGTAGTTGTTCCGGGTCTGGCTGTTTGTGTATGTGAGTTTAAATGTTTGTAAACGCACCCACAATACAGGAGAAATTCCTAGTGTCCCCAATGTTTATAAAAAAATAAAATAACGAAATACTTAATTGACAGCTTTGCGACGTGGCCAACTTCCACAATGCACGATCTTAAATGGTTGTCACTGGATTCTATAATTTAAACTTTAACATACAATTTTATTTTTTTACTTTACTAACTGTTTGTTGGTAAATAAAAGATTAATCGGAACCCTCAGTGCTGCGAGTCCAACCTTTAGTTACCTTGACGGTTTGTTTTTCTCTTGTAGACTGGTCTAACGGCGATCAAACTGGAAAGCTCAGTTTATTAATTGATATTCCACGAGGTTTGCTTAATTTATTATTTTTGCATAAAGGACATTGTAAAAAATGGCCTATGAATCGGCACGTATGAAACCTTTAAAATAATTACTAGTTTTTATTATAATTTACATTACAATTATTACAATCTAACGGACACTTCATAATTAAGAAAACATTTTAAAAAGTAATTCAGTTGGGTCTTATTCCCCGGCGTCATTATTTTTTGTATCAATTTGACGTTTTGAACAGGCAAGGGTATTTTAGCTCATTCAGCCAAGTCTTTGCGCGCAGCGGAGTGTAATTACAAAACTCAACACCCTCAGCGCTTGATCTATGAATAATCTTTTTAGTTAAAAACAGTATAAAGAGCTTGAAAGCGGTGTGTAAAACGAGCTACATCGACACTGACAGTCGATGATTTGATAGATGACACTTTGACAATTGATAGTAATGACAGTCGGTCTCTGCGTTCCGAGTTGGGAAATAATCGATTTGAGCGTGCTTAAACCCGTACCGAATTAGCGTATCTTTAAATTAAACTAACGTGGCATTTTCGAAATTGTGCTTCTGACTGACAGTCGCCATCTAACCAAAAGAAGAAGAAATGTGGTGTTTACACAAAGAAATACTGTAATAATATCGTTTTGACATTAAGTAAGCACTGTGAGCGCGTTCACGAGCGTTCCGAATTCTTGAATAGCTCTCAGCTGTCATAATCGTAATACTTAGACAAAGAAAAGTATAGACGGCGGGTAGCTCCATTTCATTTCCACAAGAAAAGAATATAGTATTGAGTTATTATAAGTAACAGAAAAGGATAAAGCTATACTATTTCCGTCTCTCAGTGCGTGCCAGTTTTTTCAAGACAGCTGTAGCAAGTAGCCAATGTTAGTTTTTTGTCTCATGTGTGGCCACGCTACCCGATGCTCTATACTATAGCTTTCTTACTCTAAGTCGTAATATCTAAATCGGAAAGAAGTAAGACAAAGTAATATAATTAGCTAAAACTATTTATTTGCATGCCTTAGTTAAGGTAGTTAGTACAGGATCATTTTATTAAACTTAACATCTGTAACTTGTACCTACTTTCTGTGCAAATAAAGAACTAAGTATTCTATTCTATTCTAACGCTTATGAGATGCTGTGAGTGCTGTGAGCGATTATATCCACAGAGCATGTAACACGTTTATTATAGCTAATTCGGAATGCGGCCTGAGAACGACGACTGTAATGTAATGAACGTTAATTTATTATAACCTCAAAATCCGAAAGTATTTTGGCTTTTTTACAATTCTCAGAAGTGTCCGTGATTTTAATTTAGTTTCAATCGAATATACGCATTATTTAGAACACAGAAAGTATATTCACGTTACTGCCGGTTCTTAGGCAAACGATGTATGGACGGCGAACAATCTCCTTTAAATATTTAAAGTTAATGGTTTTAACCTTAACGCGACCTTCCTGCTTGTACCTACGCCGTAGGTTCCTTTTTAGGTCCAAAAAAAAGGACCAGAGTTAAACTCAGGTGGAGAGGGTTCCGTACGATGGATATGATAACTACCATGAATTATTAAATCTGTAAAAAAAAGTATCCTAAAAATAAACTTAACAATGGCGCCGATTCTGTTGTTCACTAATTAAACTAAATTTAAGTTCAGTGCATCTTTTTCTTTCTATTTCATTAAGAAAAGGACAGAAGATAAATTTTAGTTTAGTCCTGTCCCCATACATACATACCGGTCAAAATCATAACCCTCCTTTTTGCTTCGCCGTAGTCGGGTAAAAAGACAGCAGCTCGTCTAAATTAAATAATCACGCAATGAATTATAGGGTGCTATATAGGGTGACTGGTAATTAGTGACCGATACTTAAACACGTGATTTTACTCATCATTATGAACAACTTTTACTATGGGACCAAACCCGAAAACGTGAAAAAAAAAACAGCTGTTCTCTACATTTTGACGAGTTAGACGAACATAAAGAACAGCTGATTTTTTTTTCGCGATTTCAGGTTTGGTCCCTTAATAAAAGTTGTTCATAATGATGAGTAAAATCACGTGTTTAAGGCCCGTATTAATAAACGTTCCTCAAAGACGTACTCAAGGGCGATATCATTTGATACGCCATTATTACGATATCAACATCTCAAGATCATTGCTAAATTAATAAACACAATATTTATTATGCTACCCATCAAATCTTATGAATGTGCATTAACTAGGAGAGCTGGATAAAAACCTCACAATATGTTCATATATATCGCACAAGTTTATTTTCATTTACCTTGAATAAATTCAAGTTCGTAAATAGGTAAGTACATACCATACTCGCCATTTTGATGACAGTGGTGGTCGAGGCTAAAAAACATAAAAATTGGGGATTTTGAACATCCTAACTCCACCACAGGGGCTGTGAATAATACATCATTTAATTATTTGACGTATTTATCCTAGTTTAAGGTAAATAAGCAGTGGTAATGAAGTTTTTGGCTATCAAATGTCGAAGTTTCGCGCCAATCGTGCGTGTTTACTACATTTTTACTTTTCACATAAGTACACAGTTATAGATAAGATTTAAAGTGTGACAAATATTATTGAAAATATTGTGAACAACACGAAAATGCCCAGGTCTTAACGTAATATTCAAACACAGGTCCAATAGCACGTATTCATTATTACCACTACTCAATTTGTGTTCAAAATCGCCGACCATTATTGTTTTTTTTATTGCAATGATGTGCGATAGCGATTATTCCAAACGATTATTTTTTTTTAAATTTCGAGTGATAAATATGACGAATGTAATCGATACTTGGAAATTAAATAAAATTATTTTAAGCAGTAAATACAATAAGCATTGTTTTTATTAATTATTTAAGCTTTTCTAATGTAATTTCAATCGTTTTTTGGATATTTTTGTGAAACAGAGTCAATAACAGACAGGCCTTAGGTACCTCATTTATTCAATTTCGCGCCGAAATGTTTCTATATTTGAATTTATATTCGGAATGCCTCGCTGTTTAAAATTATTTTAATTTATTGGATGCCTATTATTTAATGTGGATTTTATTTTTGATACTTTCTAATAGTTTTCTACAGAATTCCCAGTTTATATTTATTTTTTAGGTAGGCTTAGTAAAATTTTGTTTGAGAATGATGATAAATTAATTCTATATTGGGTATTCTGCAAACACTTTCAATACTTTTTGTTAGTTAAAAGAGTTTTTATTCAGTTTCTATTATTTTTTTCCTATTTTTTATTGCCAATATCGATTAGGCTGTATGCAAGTTTTGAATCGAAATAAGAAAGTTGGGTGGACGGTCACCACTAAAAAGTATTACGTCGCAACCATGTCGCAACACAATTTTTAGTAATTCTTATCAAGATTTTTGATCGTTTTTTTATGTAGTTTATGTATGAAAAATGGTAAAAGTAGGAATGCAGACAGAATGATAATATCATTATTTTTTCCTTTTGCATATTTTCAGCAAGAGAGTAGGTTGTTTATGTGTCATATTTTCACTGAATTGAATTTGTCTACATTTCGGATAGGTGTGTAGTAGGTAATACCAATTTTATACAACTTTCGCAGTAGACTTATAACGTAGTTTGTCCGACCTCAACATACAAATAAATTACAGATATTTGGTAAATGATATCGCAAAGACCATAAAATACACACACACAGAACTCTATTTCATCATAATAATTAATTTCATCCAAAATATTTTCAAACTCCGTGTTTCGCGGTACTAATCACGACCTCAAGTCACGGACCGCCTACACTCAGGTTTGAGCATATTGAGTACACGCACCTATTGTATACTTAAGTGTCGAGTTTGATTTATTAATCAGTCCATCACTCGGCTGATATCGTAAACCCAAACCGTAGCTTGAATACGTCAATTATTATGTTTATTAATACGTTCATGACCTCAAGATCGATATCAAGTGGGAGCTCTTGGGCTGAGTGACGTTTATTAATACGGGCCTAAGTATCGGTCATTAATTACCAGTCACCCTATATAAATATACCGTATCAATCGCGTCAGATAGCACAACGATGTCGCTGGCAGCATTGATAATATTATGTTGTGTCGTGTTTGCGGTGTGGTCTTGGATGAAACCAAGCCGTTCCCTGTCACCCCCTATGTACCCTGGTGCATTGCCGATCATAGGACATGGGCATTTGCTAATTGGGGACGCTCAAGGTAAGTACTTTTGCGTAAATTGATTTATTACATCTATTTTTTTAGGGTTCCGTACCCAAAGGGTAAAAACGGAACCCTAATACTAAGACTTCGCTGTCCGTCCGTCCGTCCGTCCGTCTGTCTGTCACCAGACTGTATCTCAAGAACCGCGGTAGCTAGACAGTTGAAATTTTCACAAATTATGTATTTCGGTTGCCGCTATAACAACAAATACTAAAAAGAAAATAAAATAAATATTTAAGGGGGGCTCCCATACAACAAACGCGATTTTTTTGCCCTTTTTTGCTCGATATCTGTCACCAGGCTGTATCTCAAGAACCGCGGTAGCTAGACAGTTGAAATTTTCACAAATTATGTATTTCTGTTGCCGCTATAACAACAAATACTAAAAACAAAATAAAATAAATATATAAGGGGGGCTCCCATACAACAAACGCGACACTTGAAATATTCACAAAAAACACTCAGTTGTATTTTTACTTTAATAATAAATAATAAAATTAAAATAAAATAAATATTTAAGGGGGCTCCCATACAACAAACGTGTTTTTTTCGGCGTTTTTGCCTTGTGGTACGGAACCCTTCATGTGCGAGTCCGACTCGCACTTGGCCAGTTTTTTTTAAATTTAGATTGAGTATTTAAACATAAACGTAAAACGTTTTAAGAATGTTTATTAGGTATTTATTCATGATAAAAAAAAACTGATATGTTGGCCATCAGACTTATAGCTTCGTCGATACGAGTATGTATGTTATAATTATGATTAAAATTTCAGACATGTGGAAAACGGAGAAAATGGTTTACGACTATTGTTTGAAGAAAGAAGAAGTCGTTGAAATACGTCTCGGCTTCCATTCTGTATATTGTAAGTTTATTAACTGACTTCAAAAAAGGAGGAGGTGTTTTTTGATATATTTTTTCACCCATTTCTCCGCGATTACTGAGCCGATTTACGTGATTCTTGATTATTCTTATTTAGTAGAAAAAGCCCGCGCGATGGTCACATTTCAAAACAGATTTTTTATCCAGTTCGTCTTTACAACTTCTTTAATAATTTAAAGATATTGTTTGTGCATGGTAAGTAGTGTTACATGAACTTGTGTGGGGGACTACATCTGAAAATTAAACTTACCGACTTAAAACAAGCGACTACAAAGTAAAAACTAATTTATTTATTTAGGGACAACAAACAGTAGTGTAATAATAAGTAAACATAGGTTAAAACTTAATAATAGAAGTAACAAATACACTACTCACAACGTTATCCACATATTACTAAACAAATCTACTAGTTGTTAGAAAGAACTACATATATAATAACAGGCAGAATAAAGTAAACATTACTTAATTAATAGGGTTCTGATCACTTAAAATTGTAACAATTTCTTTTCTAAATATAGCCTTGCTGTGAAACATAATATCAGTTGAACCAAACTGCCTAATTTTAGTTTCGTAAGTCGCTGGCTTTCGTTTTATTTGTTTTTGGTATGTATCCAAATTGCCACCGACTTCCGAATCTAACTAATAGAAATGTCAAAGATAAAAGTCAATACAAGAAAGTCTAGATTTATGTTCAACGTTTTCAGTTGATGCTCTATAATTATATAGGTATGCGTTCATTTATCTTAACACTATTTATATAATCCTGTTTCAGTAATAACAGACCCCGATGACAGTCTTACGGTAGCAAATAAATGTTTGGAGAAACCATACATATACAATTTTGCAAAGGAGATGTATAATAGGGGACTTGTTACTGCGAATGGTAAGTATTATTACTCCTTGCGTTTAGTTTTTGTTTGTTTCCCGATAGGTATATCAAGGGAAGTGCAGTGGGGTAGAGGGCAGGGCACATGGTTCGCTCTGTATTATGAATTTTATTTCAATAGCAAGTACGTTCATAGTACAAAAAAGAGGCTCGATGGTTTAAACCATGTCAAAAGCAATACATACCTTGTTTCGTAATAACACCGATAAAGTTGGATTGGGTGGTGAGTTGCTTGGGAGATCTTTCATTATAAATCTTAGAATTCAATGAACTGACTGAGATATCAACGCACAGCCTAAACAGCTGGTCCTAGAGACATGAATTTTGGAGGGTGTGTTCTTTGTGAAGATTATGTATCCACTATGAAAGGGTATCTGGAAATTAACCTTTACGGGGGTGAAAAGGGGGATTTTGTTTGTATGAAAAATCTTATTCCTTGAGTTAATAACCTTGAAACTTGGCACGAATACTTATCTAAGTAAATTATAAATAAAAATAAAAATATTTTATTTACAGACTACATAGGCCACATTGTGTTAGTGACTAAAATTAACTTAGAAACTATGTTATAAACTCTGTGTATAAATTATGAAGTTTTGCATTTTTTATTTTTCTAAACTATCCCCTACAGAGGGATTGGGGGGTGTCAAAATGTGTATGGATGAATTTTAACGCGCTGTTCGATTAACGCGAAACTCAGTCTTTATACTTAAAACTATCATTAACCTCACAGAGGATTTAAGGGGTGACAAAGTTGGATAGGTTAGAAAAATATGAACCCGCTGTCGGATGGGTGTTTTAGAGTTTTTCAAAAATCAATACCTGGCAGGTATCGATTTTTGAAAAACTCTAAAATAGGTGGAAAAGGATAAAAAAGTTTAAAGGGTGGATTTTACTGCTTACTTCCATTCACTCGAAAATGGATATGAGTCTTTGAGTCGTAATTCCACTCCAGTGGGGGTAGTTGACGTAGTCGAAATTCCACCCTAGTGGGGGTGACAAGTGGGGATACAGTTTATTTGAAAAATCTGATCCCTTTTATATATAAACTCAAAAATTATAAATTATTAAGTTGATAATAAAAAAAACCGGCCAAGTGCGTGTCCGGCCACGCACAGTGTAGGGTTCCGTAGTAGCCCGTTATCACAATATAGTACGATTCTGTTGTTCTTTATTCTGAATATAAGTAATGGTAAAGATATTAGGAATTAATGGTTATAATAAAAAAATATTAAACAAAGTTCGTTTGTGACTTCTATAGGTTCTCGAATGAAAACGTAACCTATTGGTACAGCGCCATCTAGCGGCAGTATTGTGAAACTTATGATAATTTGTTATGGGTTTTTAGTTTTTTTATTTCATATTTTGTTTTTCAATGCAAGTCTTTACCCGTTATAAACAAGCAACCACTTCATCTTGGTTACTTTAAAGGATTAATGCTATTACTGATAAACTAATAAAGTTATCTTAACCTATATAATTTCCCCATTTTCTCGGTGTAATTTATATACACATTCCTACAAAATTAGAGCTTTCTAGTACTAACGGTCTATTAGCAAAATCTCAGACAGACAGACAGACGGACATGACGAAACTATAAGGGTTCCTTGTCAGAACTGCGGAACCCTAAAAACGACAGATGTAGCCTGGTTTTTACATTAATTCAAATAGTCAACGGTTCATTTGACAAAGTACTCTTATATTTAACTTTAGTGTCAGTTTGGAAGCCGCACAGAAGACTTCTAAATCCAGCATTCAATCAGAAAGTGCTGCACACATTTATGGAAGAATACGTCATCCAAGCAAAGAGTCTGGTCTCTCAACTAGCTTCTGAAGTAGGAAAAAAGCCATTTGATGTGCAGCC
Source organism: Oligia fasciuncula (assembly GCA_963082905.1). Lineage (NCBI taxonomy): Eukaryota > Metazoa > Arthropoda > Insecta > Lepidoptera > Noctuidae > Oligia > Oligia fasciuncula. The sequence goes on from OY720409.1 coordinate 10,201,542, forward strand.
CTACACGATCAACAGTTTATTGCGAACTGCGTGTCGTAAGTTCAATGTTTTTTTTTTAAATGGTTGTCTTTGAGCAATATAATTGCTATCTATGAGCTAAAGAACTACACGATAATTTCCAACAATCGTATAATAAGATAATTATTTCAATGTTCAATCTTAAATTTTGCGTGTGCAGTTGGTTCAATTTCAATTCAGTTCAATCTTGGGCATTTCTTCCTCTTTTTTTCGTAAGATTACAATTCATATTAAATGGTGGAATAAACTATCATGACTAAAGTACTTAGTGAAAATCTAGTTAGATCAAAATTTTCAAACTATTAGGAGGAGTACCTCAAGGCTGCATACTAAGTCCTCTACTATTCCAAATTGTAATGAAGAATGTAAACATTGTGCTATGTACCGGTCATTCATAGTACAGAGCACAGAGACGCACATCCCGTTTACCCGTTCCACTACAGAAATGACGTATACAAGGTGTAACGTTAAATACGCAAAAACTCATAACTCAAAAGAATCATTTGTTTCCTACATTTATGCTCGCATAACTCGTCAAAATGTACTAAACAGCTGATTTTGTTTTTTGCGATATCAAGTTTGGTCCCATAGTAAAAGTTGTTCATAATGATGAGTACAATGACATCTTAAGTTTTGCGCATTTAACGTCACACGTTGTATAAACTAACGGCTTTTAATGGTAATGATGAAGAAAGTTACCTTTTATGTGCGGTGAGCGCACTTTAAGCGCTGTGAATTTTGGTTACCTATGAATAAGTTCGAAAAATATTTGACGAAATTTCATTTCAACTAAAACTTTTAAAATTATCGTTTCTTTTTTTTTTACTTCATCGAAGTCACGTCTGCCACTGTATCAGTTGACCTGTTAACAATTTGATTTTTTTCGTTACTCCGACGTTTCATTTGTTCAAAAAACTTTTTACCTGAGTTACACTTAGCCGAAATAACGTTTGTTCGAAGTATTATGTTTCCGAAGATTCATTACACTCCATATTTTCATTTCACCAAAAGCCTAGAAAGTTTGTGCATACTATTTCATATTAAATTTTTCGTAGGTGATAATTGATTATACACTTACACACACCGTATTATTATAATATATATGTTAGTTTGTAAGGTATTTATCTATGGGCCAAAGTAGCCTGAAAATAAAGATCTTATTATTATCTCCTTTATTTAATTAAATAACACATAAATTATATTTTTAAATATTAGAATAAAAAAAAAAAAAACATTTAAAAATATAAAAAAATAGTAGCCCACCGGTATCGGGAACAGGGTCCAAGCTACCCGGCGGTCAGGGCTCCAGAGAGAGGAACCTCCTAACAATGCGGGCCGTGTCCAGAAGTACCGCTTTCTGAATCAAGCCCTTGATCCAGCTGCCCAACGAGAGCCTCCTTAGGTGTTGGTCGAGGCTCTTGGCTATTAACCCATTGGCTGTCACAACTATCGGCACAATGATTGTTAAGTCCACATCCCACATGTCGACAACCTCGCTAGCCAAGTCAAGATACTTGATCTGTTTATCTTTCTCGGCTTTCACGAGGTTCTCATCATGCGGGACGGTTATGTCGACAATTATTGCGCGCCGCTCTGATCAATCCACCACCACTATATCAGGCTTATTGGCAACAATAGTTCTGTCAGTGATGATGGATCGATCCCAATATAATGTGATATTACCATTTTCGAGAACTGGGTCGGGCACATACCTGTAGTACGGCACCTCCGATTCCACAAGGCTGTATTTCAGAGCAAGTTGCTGATGGATTATCCTGGCTACAAGGTTGTGTCTATGCAAGTACTCTCCGTTAGCTAGACGAGAACACCCGGAGATAATATGCCTGATTGATTCTCCCGGCCGGTGGCATGCCCGACAGATGTTAACCGTGCCGTCTTTCACAATAAATCTCCGGTAATTGTTCGTCATCATAACTTCGTCCATAATTGCACAGACAAAACCTTCGGTTTCTCCAAAGAGATCACCGAAACGCAGCCAGGCTACGGACGCTAATAGATCGACATCGGGTCCATGTAGGGCCCGGAAAAAGCGTCCGTGAAGCTCCTTACTCTGCCATACCTCCATGCGATCATTGGTGTCAAGCACTACTGGCTTGCGCCAGTTCTCTTTAGCCAAGGAGAGCGGGGTAAGGCCCTTGTCCACGGCGACTACATCTCGATGCATCCCCACGTCGGTTTTTAGGAAATATTCCCTGAGAATGCATATCTCGCGATTGTGTAGGGTCTTAGCGTTTAAAAACCCTCGACCTCCACACTTTCGCGGGATATACAGCCTCATTACCGATGACCGTGGGTGATGCATTCGATTTGCAGTCAGCAGCGTACGGACCCTCCTATCCAGGGCGTCGAGTTCGGTCTGAGTCCATTTGAGTATGCCGAAAGAGTACATCAAAACCGGCATGACCCAACCGTTGAAGGCGCGCACCTTGTTTCCGCCTGATAGAAGACTATTAAGTACTTTTTTCAAGCGACTAAAGAAGCGCTCCTTCAACGATTGCTTCATGTCAGTAACATTGATCCCTAACGCTTCCGACATACCCAAATAACTTATAGGTTTCGGATGCCGAGAGGGCTCTAAGGTTTGTGGAGTCCGAGAGTTGGGTTCCCACGGATTCCACAATCTCCCCTCGCTTTACATGCATGACCGTACATTTGTCCACACCAAATTCCATCCTGATGGCGCTACTGAAAGTTTCAGTAATTTTCAGTAGCTCCATCAGTTGCAAATTGTTAGGAGCAAAGAGTTTTAGGTCATCCATGTAAAGGAGGTGAGATATAACCTGACTACCTCTCCTCAGCCGATAGCCTAGACCAGAATCCTCCAGCAGTGTGCTTATAGGATTCAAGACTAAACAGATCCAAAGCGGATTCAAACTGTCGCCCTGGAATATGCCTCGCTCGATCCTTATCGGCTCGCTATTCCTCTGGATATTTCGACATCCTGGATAGCGAAGGACCGTCCTCCATTGCCCCATACACGACATCAGGAAGGTGCGCAGAGTTGTATCTACTTTATACAACTCCAGCACCCTCATGAGCCTTGTTTGTGGCACCGAGTCATAGGCCTTCTTGTAATCTATCCAACATGTCGACAGATTCTTTCGGGAACGACGAACCTGTTGGCTAATGGCCATATCAATGAGGAGCAGCTCCTTAGTACCCCGGGACCCGTTCTTACATCCATTTTGAGAGACTTATTATTATTATTAATAAAAGAAATTGTGAACGTCGGTATTCCATTATCGTAAATGACATTAACATGCACGACATTTTCATGCAGCATGCAAGCAGGCATATGGCAGCATGCAAACAAGCATGCAGCATGCAAGCAAGCATGCAGCGTGCATACAAGCATGCGACATGCAAGCAGGCATGCAACATGCAGCAAGCATTGACACGACTTCGGCGCTGCGATGTTTGGGCATCCCCACGCGAGCTTAACGTCGCAGATGGTTTTAACGCTCAACACCGCAACTTCGGCTAGCTGGCCGGCTTCGCCGGCCGGCCTCGGCCACGACGGCGGGCCTGTAAACCCCCTGCTTCTCAGCTCACGGGCCATCCTACCCCGCGGCGACTACGCGGGCTTAAATTACACTCTAGGGGTAGGGCAGACAAGACTGCGTGAAGTCGGTTTTGCAGCGATTCGTTTCTGTCACTAAATTTTGTAGCACAACATATTAACTTCTTATAACACTATTTTAATTTGATATTGAAAATGCTAATGCTAAATAACTGGCTATATATTTGTGAACAAATAATATTTCGTAAAATATTGTTGCGGTGTGGTGAAAATATGGCAAAAAAATCATTTGGCAAATGAAAAAAGTTCAAAACAGGCTTCGGCTAATAACAAAAAGTTATTTTGTAAATCGGCGAAATATAGTTCGGGAAAATAATACCTATGGCACATGATACTTCGATGATCTAAAAATATGTCAAATAATGCATTTAGTAAAAAATGCGTCGGTCAATAGTTTTCGGTAAAATGAAATTCGAACAAAAAAAATCGGAAAAGTGATTGGTTCCAGTGAAGGTTATTAGTACTGCTGCCTCTTGAGACAACAATCGTGCAACAATTCCGTACTCTGTGTAACTAGAGATGTGCCGTTGCCGGCAATATTGCCCGAAGTGGGAATATTGGTGGAAATATTGCCGGCAATATTGCCGGGAGTGGAAATATTTGGGAATATTGCTTAATTATAAGTCTGATTAACTACGGAAACTTTTTACAATACTTAAAATTAGCATTTAAAGGCCATAATCTACATTGTGTACAATAAAATATATTTTTGGGTAAAATTGCCAATAATGCCGGCATTTTTGGCAATATTCCCGGTATTTTACCGGCAATATTGCCTATATTGCCATACACGGTAGTGACTATTAGAAATAACACATAAATATTGAGATTAGAATTGAAAATTGGTTGTGTATTGAATAAAACTGGCCAAGTGCGAGTCGGACTCGCACACGAAGGGTTCCGTACCACAAGGCGAAAACACCGAAAAAAAACACGTTTGTTGTATGGGAACCCCCCTTAAATATTTGTTTTATTTTGTTTTTAGTGTTTGTTGTTATAGCGGCAACAGAAATACATAATTTGTAAAAATTTCAACTGTCTAGCTATCGCGGTTCTTGAGATACAGCCTGGTGACAGACAGACGGACGGACGGACAAACGGACAGACAGCGAATTCTTACTAATAGGGTCCCGTTTTTAGGGTTCCGTAGCCAAATACCAAAAAACGGAACCCTTATGGATTCGTCATGTCTGTCCGTCCGTATGTCACAGCCACTTTTTTCCGAAATTATAAGAACTATACTGTTGAAACTTGGTCAGTAGATGTATTCTGTGAACCGCATTAAGATTTTCACATAAAAATAGAAAAAAACAATAAATTTTGGGGGTTCCCCATACTTAGAACTGAAACTCAAAAATTTTTTTTTCATCAAACCCATACCTGTGGGGTATCTATGGATAGCTCTTTAAAAATGATATTGAGGTTTCTAATATATTTTTTTTCTAAAATGAATAGTTTGCGTGAGAGACACTTCCAAAGTGGTAAAATGTGTGTCCCCCCACCTGTAACTTCTAAAATAAGAGAATGATAAAACTAATAAAAATATATGATGTACATTACCATGTAAACTTCCACCGAAAATTGGTTTGAACGAGATCTAATAAGTAGCTCGCCTGTGAAAATTTAAAAACATATGATGGTACGGAACCCTCGGTGCGCGAGTCCGACTCGCTCTTGCCCGGTTTTTTAACCCTTTGGGTACGGAACCCTAAAAAGGCATAAATTCGAAACATTTCTTTTAATGTTGTACTTGTTTTTCATATACATATAAAATACAGGTATAAGTATATGTATAATATTGGAAATAACAAAGTGTCAATCTTTACAAATATTTTATGATCGATATACTACACTAAATATAACTAAACGATGATTACAATTGCAGTAATAATAAAATATATTGGTATTATTTGACAGGCAACTTTGGCAATATTGCCAATGTTGCCGGCAATATTGGTATTTTACCGGTAGCGGCAACATTGGGAATATTGCCGGCAGTGGCAATATTGCCACCAGGCACATCACTATGTGTAACACACGATAAGAAAACAAGAATTCAGCCATGAACACTGATCTCGATAGTACAGTACATGTTTATATTACAGGTACGTCATTTGGGCTTAAAACGTATGAGAATAGTGAGACCATGAAAAACTATACTCACGCAGCTGAAGATTTATTTGTTCTGTACCTACACAGGCTGCAAAGAGTCTGGTTACATTTCCCATACATATTCAATTGGAGTTCATACAAAGCAAAGCAAGACAGCCTCATGAAAATCATGAAAGACATAACTAAAGCGGTAGGTAATTACTGTATTATTTTCAAATTAATGTTGTCATTGGGATAATTAATACAGAAAAGTCATTAATGGAATTTACAAAAAGTTAATTTGATGTGTAGACAAAAGAAATGTCCATTGTTAAGTTACAGGCTGCAGGTCACAGGAACAATCTGCGACTCCCGCATTCCCCTTAAACTTAAGGGGAAGATATATAAGACCATGATCAGATCTGCTGTCTTGTATGGATCGGAATGTTGGTCCACAAAAGCGATTAATGAAAGGCATCTGAGATTAGAATGCTAAGAGGTGTGGTATTACACGAATGGATAGAATAAGAAATGAGTACATAAAAGGAACTTTGAAAGTGGCACCGGTAACTGAAAAGTTGTGTAGAAATCGGTTTTCATGGTATGTGTTACGGAGAAATGAGGAAAATGTCGTGAGGAGAGTTTTGAGTATGGATGTCGATGGCTATAAGAGTAAGCGAAGACCAAAGAAACGATAGATAGAATGTGTGAATGATGACATGGTTAGAAAGGGGGTGACTACCGAGATGATGACTTAGGCTAAGTTCAGATGAATGCGCGACGACGCGCGCTGCCGCGCGATTCACCTGTTCAGATGGCGTGGCGCGCGGGTCAACATCTTGTGCGCGGTGCGCGGGGGCACGCGCGGTGACGCGCGGTCATGTACACAACAACATTGATTTGTTACAATCTTAAACCGCGCGCCGAGCCAACCGCGCGTCGTCGCGCGTTCATCTGAACTTAGCCTAATAGAGAAGTATGGAAGAAAAAGACATGTTGCTCAATTTATTTGGGGTTGGCCCAAATAAATTGGGATAAGGGCAGGATAATGATGATGACGAGGCTTTTGGCTACTTTGTATGTGTTTTTGTATTAAGCGTTTTGTATGTGCAAAATAAACAATGTTTCTTTCTTTACTGAAGAAATGATTAATATCTTAAAGATTAAAACTTTTTTTAAGTACTCATAAATATTATCTGTAAAAGAATATTAATGTTTTTATTTTTTTCAGGTGATCATTAACCGTAAATCAAACTTGAGATCTTTTGACAGCTTAGATACAACTAAAGAGCCTGCATCAGGTAAAAACATTTTATTTTTTTATTTTAATAAAATTGCCCACCGCCCATTGTGTCACCCTATGTACAGTTTCTATTTTTATGTCTGTAATTTATATGGTGTACATAATATAGAGTATTTCTATTCTATTCTATTCTAGACGGTCTATTTTGGAGTCTTTGCAGCGATGCCAAGTTGACTGGCGATACATCCAAGTGCTGAGTTGTCTTTCTGAAAACGCGACAAAATTGTATGATGGCGCCTGTGACAGCTTTGTAAATTATAAAAAAAAAACCGACTTCCAAAAAAAACTACAAACTGAAAAATAACTTTAATTTCGGAAGTCGGTGTCTTAGGGATCAGTATTTTAGTTTTTGCCACCGACTTCCGAAATTAAAGTTATTTTTCAGTTTGTAGTTTTTTTTGGAAGTCGGTTTTTTTTTTTGTTAAAAAGTTTTTATTTCTCGCTTTTTAGTGGGTCTATTTATAATTTATCTAAGTTACAATAGCCTAATGTCAACTTGCCCATCGCCTTTTTATAAAATATTCCTTTTCTCGATGCAGGGACGTTAATTGTTGAGGAGTTCTCCTTTTATTAGTTTTTAGATTAGATGCTGATAATCCTAGCTAATCCTGGCTGCAGCATCAGGCCAGACTTATGTCAACATTGCATTGAACATAAAATTAGTCCTGTTTAAAATGAGCCCAAACACGACTACGGTGCTGTAATTTCAAGGTTTGTACTTTTTCTGATGCTCCTGGCTTCAGCATCAGGTCTTCGGTGTTCCTCAGTAACAGTACGTTTATCCACACATCGAGCCCTTTTCAATGAGCCTAAACACGATATATCTGCTGTTAGTTGTCGAGGAGTTAGGTAGCATCAGGTCATGACTTGATGATCATGAGACCAAATGTGGCAAATGCCCTATCAAACATCAAAACAATTTACTAAAACAGTCCTTGCCTGTTCGAGTAACTTCTTACTGTTAAGGAGTTGTACCTTCTATCATCAGCTCAGCTACCTGAGATGGTGACAACCATACACAAATACACAAGATACTTCATAAAATATGCGAAAAACAATAAGTAAGCCTATAAAATTTGAGGGTTGCCCTCGATTTCTCTAAGATCCCATCATCAGATCCTAACTTGGTGACAATGGGACCACCTCAGAACTATCTACTTTCGAACAAAAAAAGAATTTTGAAAATCCGTCGACAATTGGCGGAGTATTCGATGAACAAACATACAAAAAAAACATACAAACACCCGAACATAGTACCTCCTCCTTTTTGTGAAGTCGGTAAAAATAAATTGATTATTGATACGAGAAATTATAGATACATGCAGCGGTACGTCTATATTGTGGCCCGTACATGGTCGCAATATAATCGTACGTATTTTCGTATAGTATAATAACTCTTTCCTCACATTTAGCAGTCAATGTTAATGGAAATTCACAAAACGTGCAAACGTCACAAGCTATCATACTGTGCGCGCATTGTGTTGTATTTTCAAATTTTCCAACTAAAGTTTATTTATGCCAGTGTTTATATTTCAGTACAGTTCAAATCATTACTGGATCAAATGCTGGATTTAGCTGATCAACAAGATGCTTTCACTGAAGAAGAGATTAGGGAACACTTGGACACTATCATAGCAGCCGCTTACGATACTACAGCTACAACTTTGACATTCATTTTGATATTGATTGGGTCACATCAAGATGTACAAGAACGAATTCGTAAAGAGTTAGTATGCAACTAAAATAGAAAAGCAAAACAATGAAATTAAAGTTTTAGGTGCAGACCAATTTAGTACAATCTGTCAAAGGAGGATGGGTTTTCTCGAATTCCATGAATTTTTGCCCGGGCCTTATGGGGGCTCTTTAGTCAACTGAGGGCGCTCGAACTTATCCCGCGGGATGAGTTGACTAAATAATTAATTCTATTATTTTTCCATTGTCAACTGATCCGTTTTTAAAAACAGATTATTATTTTTATATAAATATGTACACACGTGAACAAAATTCTTTGGGGAAAAAATTACACACCATGGCTTGGTTAAATACTGACTTAATAAAAAAACACAGTTGCTTGATTAATAAACAGAAAACTAAATATAAATAAGTACTCGTACCTAGTGTCAAAATTTGAAGTGGCAGTAGGTCTAATACCTTTTGTTTTTGTTTCCGCGGACAAAAATCCTCATGGATCTCCGCCTCCCTGGGGTGGACGGCGGGGTCTCAGACTCTTACTGACTAAAAGCACCCCGGTGTTCCATCTCACGCCTGCGCTCGGGGGTCGCAGGAACGCACCTAAGATCCTTCCGCAACCCCCGAAGTAGTTCTTTTTTCTTTCTTTGCTTAATTGTTTCAAATGGGTCACACTATCACTTCCTGAAAGGATTACGTCAAATTACATACACATACACATTTATAGATATTTCTCAATATTCATGAAGTAATTAATAAGTGATGACACAGTCCTGGCGCTTTGGTCTAGTAAGCACGACTGCTCGGCAAGAGCACTTGGGTACGATTTTAGGTTGTTTAATGAGTTATTAGGTTTAGGTTTATCCATCAGGAATTTCTCAGAAGCAACCCGAAACTTGGATTTTTATTCGGTTGATGGCAACTGACAATAGGCTTGCCCTATTATTACATGGGACTGTAAATTGTCTAACGAACTTACTCCACCTAAAGAAATTTATTATACAAACAGGTTAAAAGAAGTACTCGGGAATCAAGAAAGAGATTTGAACAGACACGATCTACCAAAGCTTGTGTATATGGAAGCAGTGATAAAAGAGGCATTAAGATTATATGCCCCAGCTCCAAGAATCGCTAGAAGTTCTTCGACTGATGTTCAGTTGAGTATGTATTTTATATTGAGGGTCAAGGGTCTGATTCACAGGGAGAGAGCCTCCCGTCCCAGCCGCCGCGGGAGACGCTCCGGGCGTCGTCGGGAGCCGCGCGACGACTCCCGGCCACCGTAGGCGCGGGCCTGCGGGCGGAGAGTAATGGGTAGCTCACCGTCCGATCAGGACCAGGCCCGTGCCGGACGGCGCGTACGTGTTCCACGCGCGCCTCAAAGAGATGTCAGCATCGAGGAGGGGCCCCATAGGGCCGAAGCCTGCCGGGTCAGCGGGATTGTCCGAAAGGGTTACCGCTGGCCCGGAACATAAAGGGCTAAGGAAGGAACACGGGTGGGTTTTAGTCAGTAAGAGTCTGACACTCCCTTCCGCTCCACCCAGAGCGGGAGGGGTCATTTGATGATTTCCCATCCGCAAAAAAAAAAGAAAAAAAAAAGGGTCTGATTCACCACCTACGATTAAATTCTCGTACTTGGCAGATATATTCATACAAATTCACTATTGAATTAGGAAATTCCTGTAATGATAGTGATGTTGAGTTACTAAATAAATAATAATAAATAAATAAATTCTGATATTTTTAGGGTTCCGTAGCCAAATGGCAAAAACGGAACCCTTATAGATTCGTCATGTTTGTCTGTCCGTCTGTCCGTCCGTATGTCACAGCCACTTTTTCCGAAACTATAAGAACTACACTGTTGAAACTTGGTAAGTAGATGTATTCTGTGAACCGCATTAAGATTTTCACAAAAAAATAGAAAAATACAATAAACAATTCCCCATACTTAGAACTGAAACTCAAAATTTTTTTTCATCAAACCTATACGTGTGGGGTATCTATGGATAGGTCTTCAAAAATGATATAGATGTTTCTAATATATTTTTTTTCTAAACTGAATAGTTTGCGCGAGAGACACTTCCAAAGTAGTAAAATGTGTGTGTCCCCCCCTGTAACTTCTAAAATAAGAGAATGATTAAAAAAAAAATATGTGATGTAAATTACCATGTAAACTTCCACCGAAAATTTGTTTGAACGAGATCTAGTAAGTAGCTCGCCGGTGAAAATTTAAAAACATATGATGGTACGGAACCCTCGGTGCGCGAGTCCGACTCGCTCTTGCCCGGTTTTTTTTATTTGACTGACATTATAAAACTGCTCCAAGTAGTGCTTGGATCCTGAGGTAGGTATTCTGAGCTGGAGTTTATTTATGCGATAGTGCTATCGGTTCGATATCTGGACAACTTTGCGTCTGTGATTAGGTACTCGGTTAACGAACAATTTTGCTTCATTAGATAACTTTGTCAAATCAACAGCCAAGTATAGTTAATTTATAGGAGGACCTCAGAATCTCGACATGAGAGAATCTTTGCTTTTTGTGTGGATGAGACGCAGGTTTTCCCCCAACTTTTTATTTTTAGGATCCGTACCTCAAAGGAACAACGGAACCCTAATCACTTCGTTGTCCGTCTGTCTGTCCGTCAGTCAAGACCCTATTTCTCAGGAATGCGTGGAGTTATCAAGTTGAAATATAAAATACTCTGTGAAAAAAATCAAACTTTTAGGTCAACCCAATCAAAAGATACGGGCGTTTATGTTCCGAAATCAAAACCTATAGGGTACTTTCGTTGACCTAGAATCATGAAATTTGGCAAGAAGCAATGTCATGTAACACAAGTAAAGTAAAAAATTCGAAAACCGTAAGTTTGTAGTAACATTACATAAAAAAAAATTAAACTATTTACATACATACCTACAAAGTACGGAGCCCTCGTTGCACGAGTGCGACTCGCACTTGACCGTTTTTTTTTGTTTGTGTTCTTTTATGCGTCATATTTCCCGCAAATAAACGTATTTCTTTCTTTACTGAATTACACTTTATGTTTTCCGCTATTAATATTTTATTTTCTCATTTTTGTCAGCCGAGTCGGATTTTATCAACGACGTTAAAACGATGTGGGTCATTTTACATACTTATATATATTTTTTTATTATTGTCTCTGTTCTGTTAGTTTTTTTTTTTTTTTCATGGTCTGGCAGTATGAGTAATTTATGTGGCCTACCCAAATGTCCTTTCTTTGGTATTGTTCGTCGAATCGTTGAGCTCCTTAAGTCTTGAGTTGAGCTGCACGATTTTTGACAAATGCGTGCACTGACTGGACAGGTCCTCTCAATCTGTGTGGTTCTTTCCTCAAAAGACCACCTCAGACATCGATCTACATGGTCTTCATATAACCTGACCAAGATTATGTCTGGACTTTATAAGAGACTGTGACCTCTGAGTTTGTTTCGGCCTTTCTTCTCAGAGTAGTCAGATAGGAAACGCCGACTTCATCTAGTTAAAAAAAAAAACATGATTGACGTGTAAAAGTGTTTGTACAAACCTACTTACAAAAAATAAAATCATTTCATTTCAAAATCATTTCATTTCATTTCATAACCACATAAACAACGGATAAAAAAACGGCAATGGAAGTGATGAAGAATCAGACAATATGCCATGTATTCTCTGAAATTCTTCCAATTGAGTTTTTTCATGTGTTATACAGGGTCAGGGGGGACATGAACGCGCTACCTGTTACCATGTTCGGCATCGTAATTTTTTGTCGGTTATTTAAATAAAAATCCTGTTTACCGTGTAGGTATTGCACTTTTGAATTTAGAGAGCAGTGGTGGCCCAGTGGTCACGGACACGACTTAGGTACAAGTTGTAGGTCGTAGGTTCGAACCCAGACAGGCGCTATAGTTACTTTGTGTAAATTAATTCATCACCACTGCTTTCAAAACGGTGAAGGAAAACATCGTGAGGAAACCGGCATGTCCTAGAACTAAAAATTCGAAGACATGACGTAACATCCACCAACCCGCACTGGGCCCGCGTGGTGAATTACGGCCCACTCCCTCTCATTGAGAGGAGGCCTGTGTCTGTGTCCCAGCAGTGGGAACATTATAGGCTGATTATGGTATTGCACTTTTTTAGGAAACAGCAGATTTTTTTATTGATATAGACGATCAATTTCAACGCAAGGGTGTCCAGAATCATGTACTGAAACATGGAAACAGTTTGTGCGTTGATGTCCCTGCCACCCTATATTTTATTTTCTGTTGATAATAAATAATTCATGTTTTTCATGCGTTCTAGAAAACTACATACTGCCAGCTAATTGTACTTACGTCATATCGGTCTATGGGCTCAACCGCCATCCATCGTGGGGAGCTGATGCAGAACTGTTCAAACCGGAGCGATGGCTGGACCCTGCCACCTTGCCTGAGAATCCTAGCACGTTTGCTAGCTTCAGCCTGGGCAGGCGAAACTGTATCGGTAAGGCATCGTTTAATTTATGTATTTTATAACATTTACTGTAACTTTACCTAAATACCAAGTAAAGTTCCGAGATGTACCTTTTTTAGATTCTACTTTTCCTTACAACTGCAATAACGTTGTGCAGTATTGTTATTGTGAAATAATATTCAATCACTCCTTGTACTCAAACGATCGATTATATTGACGCAACAACATTGACGGCTCTTATGCAACATTGTATTCGCGAGAGCAAGACTTGCCTAATCTTCCGTGAGCATGTCAAACCAAGATAATATCGTGTTGCTACTTGTGGCAAAATGTAAAAAAAAACGTCTCTAGTCGAAAGAGTGGTATCAATTAAAATAAAAAAAAACTAAATATTTTTAATTCAGACATATTTTGCCCATCATATTGTTGTAAGTACAACTTATAAACTATTTTAATGGTATACCTAAGAAAAAGGAGAAATATACTTACTGTCGATAATTGAATGTAGTCCCTGTCACAGCTAAAAAATAAACTAAAAACATATTGCGCGATACTGGTACTACACGGTGCAATGAAAAAATATGGTGCAATAAAAATTAAACTTGTTCAAACTTTTGTTCAATCATTGCACAATTTTCAATATTAACCCTAAACGGTTAAAAACATTGCGCAATTCGTGATATTGTGCAATATAATTGATTGAGCCGTCAATGTTTTGGCAATAAATTAACCGTTTAATTGGTTCAAAGAGAGTAATTTGTTTCTCGAAGTAAAAATTGGAATATAGAATAGAATCCTCCTTGAATAGAATTCCTTTACTTAACAATACAATATCTTCCATTACAGGTAAATTATATGGAATGATGGTGGTCAAGACAACTCTGGCGTACATTGTGAGGCAGTATCGTATCAAAAGTGATATCGAGAAGTTAGTGACTCGATGCGATATATTGCTGAAACCAGTTGCTGGACATCATATAAGTCTGGAATTAAGAAACTAACAATTTTATTATTGTATAAATAATTGGTAACAGAAAACAAAGAAGATTCAATGCAATGGGCAAAACTTGCCTTACCGTAGAAGAATTATCTAATTTTCTAAGTTGCATAATAATGATGAACTGTTTGTTTCTATACTTACACATAGCTGGCAAAATATTAGCGTACTATACACCTCTGGTTTGTGTGGTGAAGTCAGTACTTTGCCTCACAAACCAGAAGAATTTTTTTATAGACCAGTGTCTAGAAAAAATATAATGCCATATAATGTACGCTACGTGGTACTAAATGAAAACGTGTGTTTTATTTATCGACCCGAGTTAGACTTGACAGTCATGCATTAGCATGATTATTTAATTCTTTTACTAACCATAACATGTTGAGAACCCCTGACTGCCAGCCGTTTCAACGGGGTAAGATCGATATATTTTATTTGATCAATTATTTTTTCTTGCATTTAGAATGCGATTTTTGAATGTAACTGATTTTCAAGTTATTTAGGTTATTGAAGCAGGGTTTCAGGTTCTTCACAGCAATAAGACTCGTAATATGCTTAAGCAATCCTGATGTATACAGTAAAACAACGAAATAATTGACAGCTATTTGCAACGTGGCCAACTTCCAAAATGCACGCTCATAAATTGTTGTCACTGGATTGTATAATTTTGTGATAAATGCGCTAAACTTTTAGCAACAGCAAGTAGATAAATAAAAAAATTGAATCGGAACCCTCAGTGCTGCGAGTCCAAGTGTGACCTTGCTGGTTTGCTTTTCTCTGGCAAACTGGTCTAACGGCGATCAAACAGGAAAGCTCACGATTTGCTTAATTTATAATTTTTGTATAAATTTAAATAATTAAAGTTATGGTTTTAACCATGACGCGAATTTCCTGCTTGTTCGCCGTACGTTCCTTATTAGGTCTCAAAAAAATTGATCAAGAGTGAGTTAAACTCGCGTGGCGAGGGTTCCGTACGATGGATATGTTGTCTACCATGAATGATTAAATTTGTAAAAAACAATAATTTATCCTGAGAACAAACTTAACATTGTAGTTAATAAAACATGTTCTCTCCCATCTCCCATACATTCCAACTGCAAATGTAAGTTTGTACGAGATGTACCATGTTATTTTAAGAACATTATTATACTACTAGGGTTTTCTGTAATCTATACAATATAATAAAACAGTAACGAAAGAAAAACTGTACATTGAGAATTTTCGAGAAAAAATAAGTGGCTTTTGTTAGAAAAACGTAACTGATGACAAAAAGTGACTTTTTAGAATTTTTGTGTTTGTCTGTGTGTATGGTACGGCTTCACGCCAAAACTACTGGATAGATTGAATTGAAATTCAGCAAAAATGTTCTTTGTAAACCAAGGAAGGCTTTAGGCTACATATTATCACGCCGTATGTTATGGGAGGTAAGCAATATTGATTTTAAAAGGTTTTGGTTCGTAATTGAATGCACAAAATAATTGAATGCCCAAACTGACATGTTATTTATTTATTTAGTTAATAAAAATTTAACCCTGGAAACATAACAATCACGCTATTTTTATAAAGGAGCGGGGCAGTAATATTATAAATTGCAAGGGAACAGCTATTTCAACAATATGCCATCAGGGAATTTAGCGGTATGGTCAGGCGACCGTTTACTAAATGGTGCGAGTTCAAATCCCGTATTATTATTTTTTTTAAATCGTAAAATTCTTTTTTTTTTAGTTTTTGCATTTTTTATGTGCATTAGGAACGATACTGTTATGAAATCTGAGAACTATACATGTCCTATCTAATTGTATGGGGAGTTTCACACCAATGTTACTAAACAGATTGATTGATGGTACAATAAGCTACACTATCATAAAGTCAAGTCAAACTTTTGGTTCTAAGTTATATCTTACCAAGCACATTTGTTGTTTATGGAGTTGACACTCCAAACGCAACAGCAACAGCGACAAAGGGCGCGTGCTTAAAGATTGCTCTTTAATCGTTTGGGATGAATGCACTATGGCGAACAGAAAAGCAGTAGAGGCGGTAAACAGGACTTTGCAGGACATCCGCAGGAACCAGCAAATGATGGGTGGCGTTACAGTTCTGTTAAGCGGCGATTTCCGACAAACGCTGCCTGTGGTGACGCGAGGAACTAGGGCTGATGAGGTGAATGCTCTGTTGAAATGCTCTTTCTTATGGCCACATATTCATAGGTTGCGCTTAACGATGAATATGAGAGCATAGCTTGGCGGGAATGTACACGCCCAAGAATTTTCTGATGTTCTCTTAAAATTGGGTGAGGGAACGCTACCAGTAGACGGTGGCCAGGTGGTTCTACCTGAGATACTTGGGAGAGTGGTGTCCACCTTAGAAGATTTGATACGCCTGGTAAACGGGGACATCAATAGGATACCGCACCAAGATAA
The DNA here is from genome assembly GCA_963082905.1 of Oligia fasciuncula. Lineage (NCBI taxonomy): Eukaryota > Metazoa > Arthropoda > Insecta > Lepidoptera > Noctuidae > Oligia > Oligia fasciuncula. The sequence goes on from OY720409.1 coordinate 10,218,111, forward strand.
TTCTTGGGTGTGTGAACGAGCCATTTTAACACCTAGAAACGACCAACCTTCAGCGATCAATGAATGCATTCTCGCGGAAATTGAGGGAAATGAAGTGATCTACACCTCGATAAACACTGTTGTCAACCAAGATGACGCTACACAATACCCCGTAGAATTTCTCAATTTCCTCAGTGCAAGTGAACTACCAGCTCACACCATTAAGCTAAAGGTCGGTGTCCCAATTATGCTTCTTCGGAATCTCACTCCGCCGAAACTGTGCAATAGGACCCGGCTCAAAGTCGTCTCGCTGCAGAGAAATATCATTGAGGCGGAAATTCTAACGGGTTGTGGTGTCGGCGAGACAGTGTAAATACCACGTATACCACCGATTCCCCACAATTACCCCTTTTTTTTTCGGATGCACCAGGGCCGGACGCGAGAGGTCGCCACCGCTGCCGATCGCCTCTACGAGGACACGGCGGCGGTGCTCCGCCCAAGCGGGGCAGACCTCTACCGTGTGCTCCACCGTGTCCTCTGGGCGATCCTGGCAATGGTGACACCCGGCCACAATTACCCCTTTCAATTCAAGCGCGTGCATTTTCCTGTGAGCGTGTGCTTCGCAATGACAATAAATAAGTCACAGGGGCAGACACTGAAGGCTACTGGTGTCGACCTCAGGACGAGCTGCATCTCACACGGACAACTGTACGTCGCTTGCTCCCGCGTCACCAGTCCATACTCGCTGTATTTACATATTGAATGAGACCGAGGGAAAAACAACGAACATTGTTTACACAGAAGTGTTACAGTAAATTATAACACTTCTGTTATTCGACATCTCCTAAATTTCCTTATTAACCTGACGTCTCTTACCAGTAAATTAACTACATAACTTTCAAATTTTGAGTTTACTAAGCCAAATAGTTTTTGAGGGATCTAAGCTATAGTACAGTATGAGACGCATCTTTTGAGTGTTTCTGTAAATCAACAAACTATCACTAATTTATTTTGGAAAATGGAACACCTGATGCAGAACCGCAACAGATCAGCTAAAGTATATGAGATATAAAAATGGTGACATAGCAAAAAATATTCCACGTGAAGAGCATTTTCTGCTGTGAGAATAAATTTGAAGATCTGGAATACCTGTTGTGGAACTCCAAAGCCCAGCGACACTATAACATATAGGAATGATGTCTTAGGCTGGTTTTAGAGTCGCGCTGACCGCACGCTGATCGTCGGCGCGGACAGCGAAACGTATGAGCCGTCAGCGCTGAGCGGTCAGCATTACTCAGAAACGCTACCTTACTACATAGCATATCGACCCATCAGCGCTGACCATCAGCGTGCGGTCAGTGCGACTCTAAAACCCGCCTTAGCAAAAGTTGTTTAGTCTGATGGGCATTTCCTGTTGACTTACAAAAATGAAAGATCTGAAACGTCTCGAATCGTCTCGCGCATCACGCTGTTTTCCCGTCCCCGGGCTCTTAGAATTCGACATCAGACGTTTCAGATCTTCGATTTTGACGACCCCGTTGTCGCTGGCATAAGCAACAGGATCCGCGTACGAAGTCGCGGGCAGAAGCTAGTGTTAAGTAAATAACTAATATCCGTACTTTTTCAAAATGTTAGGCTCGGTAGTTTTGCAGACATATGGGGGGGGGGGGGAGGAATGGTATTTTCTTTTCTACTGTCTTATAACTTACAGTTTATACTTTAACCTACTTACTAATAAACGTTGAATAGCGGCTGTATAGTTACATAACGCTTTGTCTTCTTCTTTCGAAAGTCAAATTGCTGACGACTGAAAGAGAGAAATCGGTGTGTAACTATTCATCTGATATAATAAGCAAGGGGGTAAAATTATAAAACATAATATCTTTGAGACCCTCACATAACAAGCTATACCTATATCAAATGAAAGGCTCATTTGTTATGTCACACATTACAATTTACAAAACTTGTTTTTTTTTTATTTACTCCCCAAAACTCACTCCCCTAACCAAAATTTATTTATTTACTTTATTCGTCCGTGATTGGGCCTTAAAAATTCATAATGTTTATCAAATTTCAACTTAATTGGTCTAGTAAATTCGGAGTAAGCTCTGAATTTCCTATTGAAAGTCGTTGTAGAAACACACAACGCTTTGAAAGCGATTGCCACATGTCTAGGAACCTCTGAACCGTCAATCTGTAGGATAACCAGATTTTTCCTAATTATTAGGCAAGATTCATACGACCACGTCCTATAATGACATGAATATAATGTCAGCCGCCGATAACGACTTTGGGTAGAGAACCCTAAAACGTAATTACTATAAACCGGTGAGTTAAATATGCAAATGTAGCAAAAAAATTGTAGGAATCTCAAATAGAAATTTGCAATCGCTTATATAGATAAAATCATTGGGCTAGTATCATTTTTGAGTCAATACGTTATTGGATACATAGTAGGTACTGGCTGTACGGGCTGCTGCAACGGTGGCGCAGTTACGTTAAAGACACCATCTCATCTAATAAACTAAATATTAATAATAATAATACCTTTATTTTCAGGCTACTTTGGCCCATAGATAAATACCTTACAGACTAACATATAATTATAATAATACAAAAACAGTTGAAAAGCGCTATAAGCAAAACTTTTTCCCAAAAATGTTACTAGCAGCGTTGATAATTATAGGGTGTGTTGTGTTCGCGTTGCGGTGTTGGATGAAACCTCGTCGTCTTCTGTTACCACCCGTGTACCCGGGTGCTTTGCCGATCATAGGACATGCACATATACTATTGGGGGATTACCAACGTAAGTATTTTTGAGTAAATATTCCTTTAGTTTGTTGGTAATTTTCATTTGGTAAAACCATATGTAAGCAAAAGTGGTTAAATATTTTTATGATTTTTGTACAATCATTCTGCCTAGCCTTTTCCGAACTATGTTGGGGTCGGCTTCCAGTTCCACCGGATGCAACTGCCTATTTGACCCCCACAACCTAGTTACTGGGTTATACGATACCCTTGGCAAGGCTCGATGTCAGACTTTTGGGCTTTTGACTACCCGTAACAACCGTCAAAGATCTACAAATGACAGCCGGGATCAAACGGCTTATCGTGTTTTCCGGGTCACTGACGGGTCTCAATATGTTTTAGTTATTCTGCTATAAAACGAACTACCTGCTTTCAGTATAAAGGTCATAGCACTCGTATTAAACCGGAAAGAGATCGGCACCGTATCAACTCGAGCCGTTCAGTATTCATTGTATGAAACTCCTTAATGCAACGCACACTAATCATGAGAGTCAAAATGGCGGCTGTACCTTAACTAATCGAATCCTTCCATTTACCAAAAAAATGTACCTAAATTGTACTATTTAGTACCTAGGTTTAAAAAAATTGTACCTTCTTCAAAACGAAATTATTTCGAAATTAAGGTACTCCCGCCATATTGACGTCAAGATGGCGGGTGTTCTATTGTATTTTATTACTAGCTTCTGCCCGCGACTTCGTACGCGAATCCTGTTGCTTATGCCAGCGACAACGGGGTTGTCAAAATCGAAGATCTGAAACGTCCGATGTCGAAATCTAAGAGCCTGGGGACGGGAAAACAGCGTGATGCGCGAGACGATTCGAGACGTTTCAGATCTTTCGTTTTTGTAAGTCAACAGGAAATGCCCATCAGACTAAACAACTTTTGCTAAGACGTCATTCCTATATGTTATAGCGTCGCGTCGCAAATTTATTCTCACAGCAGAAAATGCTCTTCACGTAGAATATTTTTTGCTATGGCACCATTTTTATATCACTTATACTTTAGCTGATCTGTTGCGGTTCTGCATCAGGTGTTCCATTTTCCAAAATAAATTAGTGATAGTTTGTTGATTTACAGAAACACTTAAAAGATGCGTCTCATACTGTACTATAGCTTAGATCCCTCAAAAACTATTTGGCTTAGTAAACTCAAAATTTGAAAGTTATGTAGTTAATTTACTGGTAAGAGACGTCAGGTTAATAAGGAAATTTAGGAGACGTCGAATAACAGAAGTGTTATAATTTACTGTAACACTTCTGTGTAAAAAACGTTCGTTGTTTTTCCCTCGGTCTCATTCAATATGTAAATACAGCGAGTATGGACTGGTGACGCGGGAGCAAGCGACGTACAGTTGTCCGTGTGAGATGCAGCTCGTCCTGAGGTCGACACCCGTAGCCTTCAGTGTCTGCCCCTGTGGCTTATTTATTGTCATTGCCAAGCACACGCTCACAGGAAACTGCACGCGCTTGAATTGAAAGGGGTAATTGTGGCCGGGTGTCACCATTGCCAGGATCGCCCTGAAGACACGATGGAGCATACGGTGGAGGTCTGCCCCGCTTGGGCGGAGCACCGCCGTGTCCTCGTAGAGGCCATCGGCAGCGGCGGCGACCTCTCGCGTCCAGCCCTGGTGCAAGCCATGGTCCGGGGCAAGAGGGAGTGGGAGGCAGTCACCTCCTTCTGCGAAGCAGTCATGCTAGCGAAGGAGTGGGCGGGACGGATGAGGGAAAGAGCCTCCCGCGGGCCAGCCACGGGACGACTCCCGGGTCAGCGGGATTGTCCGAAAGGGTTACCGCTGGCCCGGAACATAAAGAGCTAAGGAAGGAACACTGGTGGGTTTTAGTCAGTAAGAGTCTGACACTCCCTTCCGCTCCACCCAGAGCGGGAGGGGCATTTGATGACTTCCCATCCGAAAAAAAAGGGTAATTGTGGGGAATCGGTGGTATACGTGGTACAAACACTGTCTCGCCGACACCACAACCCGTTAGAATTTCCGCCTCAATGATATTTCTCAGCAGCGAGACGACTTTGAGCTGGGTCCCATTGCACAGTTTCGGTGGAGTTAGATTCCGAGGAAGCATAATTGGGACACCGACCTTTAGCTTAATGGTGTGCGCTGGTAGTTCACTTGCACTGAGGAAATTGAGAAATTCTACGGGGTAATGTGTGGCGTCATCTTGGTCGACAACAGTGTTTATTGAAGTGTAGATCACTTCATTTCCCTCAATTTCCGCGAGAATGCATTCATTGATCGCTGAAGCTTGGTCGTTTCTGGGTATTAAAATGGCTCGTTCACACACCCAAGAATTATCTTGGTGCGGTATCCTATTGATGTCCCCGTACACCAGGCGTATCAAATCTTCTAAGGTGGACACCACTCTCCCAAGTATCTCAGGTAGAACCACCTGGCCACCGTCTACTGGTAGCGTTCCCTCACCCAATTTTAAGAGAACATCAGAAAATTCTTGGGCGTGTACATTCCCGCCAAGCTGTGCTCTCATATTCATCGTTAAGCGCAACCTATGAATATGTGGCCATAAGAAAGAGCATTTCAACAAAGCATTCACCTCATCAGCCCTAGTTCCTCGCGTCACCACAGTTCGTCGTTTGTCGGAAATCGCCGCTTAACAGAACTGTAACGCCACCCATCATTTGCTGGTTCATGCGGATGTCCTGCAAAATCCTGTTTACCGCCTCTACTGCTTTTCTGTTCGCCATAGTGTATTCATCCCACACGATTAAAGAGCAATCTTTAAGCACGCGCCCTTTGTCGCTGTTGCTGTTGCATTTGGAGTGTCAACTCCACAAACAACAAATGTGCTTGGTAAGATATAACTTAGAACCAAAAGTTTGACATGACTTTATGATAGTGTAGCTTATTGTACCACCAATCAATCTGTTTAGTAACATTGGTGTGAAACTCCCCATACTATTAGATAGGACATGTATAGTTCTCAGATTTCATGACAGTATCGTTCCTAATGCACATAAAAAATGCAAAAACTAAAAAAAAAGAATTTTACGATTAAAAAATAATAATAATACGGGGTTTGAACTCGCACCATTTAGCGCGGTAAACGGTCGCCTGACCATACCGCTAAATTCCCTGTAGACATATTGTTGAAATAGCTGTTCCCTTGCAATTTATAATATTACTGCCTCGCTCCTTTATAAAAATAGCGTGATTGTTATGTTTCCAGGGTTAAATTTTTATTAACTAAATAAAAAAATAAATAACATGTAATTTTGGGCATTCAATTATTTTGTGCATTCAATTACGAACCAAAACCTTTTAAAATCAATATTGCTTACCTCCCATAACATACGGCGTGATAATATGTAGCCTAAAGCCTTCCTTGGTTTACAAAGAACATTTTTGCTGAATTTCAATTCAATCTATCCAGTAGTTTTGGCATGAAGCCGTACCATACACACAGACAAACAGACCAAAATTCTAAAAAGTCACTTTGTCATCAGTTACGTTTTTCTAACAAAAGCCACTTATTTTTTCTCAAAAATTCTCAATGTACAGTTTTTCTTTCGTTACTGTTTTATTATATGTATAGATATAGATATAACCATTACTCATAAAATATAATTACATCAAAAAAATGTACCTAAAATGTACTATTTAGTATCTACGTTTAAAACAATTGTACCTTCTTCAGAACGAAATTGTATTAAAATTAAGGTACACCCGCCATATTGATGTACATCAGAACGTTCAGCCTACCGAGGTTACATTGTCACCCTATTTCAATCGCTATCCGCCAATTTGTGACAGAACATCACAAATTATTTGGCTGGCATCTTTATGCGTCACAAAATCGTCACTAAAAACTGGAGTAGCAGCCAGCTCCCTACCTCGGTAGGCTGAACGTTCTGATGTACATCAATATGGCGGGTTTACCTTAATTTTAATACAACTTCGTTCTGAAGAAGGTACAATTGTTTTAAACCTAGATACTAAATAGTACATTTTAGGTACATTTTTTTGGTGTAATTATATTTTATGAGTAATGGTTTTATATTAAAATACTATAGAACACCCGCCATCTTGACGGCTGGCCTGTTGGTCTAGTGGTCAGTGACTATGACTGCTATGCCGGAGGTCGTGGGTTCGATTCCCACCCAGGACAAATGTTTGTGTGATGAGCATGATCATTTGTTCTGTGTCTGGGTGTAATTTATCAATATATGTATGTATTTAGAAATATATAAGTATGTTTATCAGTTGTCTAGTACTCATAACACAAGCTCTGCTTAGCTTGAGACTAGACAGCGTTGTGTGATAGTTGTGGAATATTATTATTATTATTATTAATATAGCGGCTGTACCTTAATTTTGAAATAATTTCGTTCTGAAGAAGGTACATTTTTTTAAACCTAGGTACTAAATAGTACAATTTAGGTACATTTCTTTGGTAGGTAAATGGAAGGATTCGATTAGTTAAGGTACACCCGCCATTTTGACTCTCATCACTAATCGGAATTGTAACGTATTCGCCTCGCCTCGGGACAAGCTCACGAACCGCGGTGCGGTGCGTTACGGCTCGTCGTCCCCGCGCTTACGGCTCGTCATCCCCGCGCTTACGGGTCGTCGTCCCCGCGCTTACGTCTCTCCGTACCCGAGCTTACGTCACTTCGTCCACCCTTGCCCCTCTCTGTATAATATGTATCAAAAGAAACTACATATGGCTACATGGCTGCATATTACTAGCACCATCTAGTATCTACTGGTGTACCTAAACTGTGTGACGTATCTGGAACATTCTAAATAAATGACTGTCTGTTGTAAGCCACTCTGAAGTTTTATCACTCTCACCCCTCCGGCCTGCCTGCTGCACCATCTACCAGCGGTCGCTGAGCTTTGAAATTTTTGAACTTGATCGTTTATGGGTATGGGTATGCATGATAAGTCGATTTATCATGCATACCCATAGACGGTCAAGTTTACTGGACGCGGCTTCAAGTCCGCTGCAAACTTGACGTTGAACTTGATCGTGAGTGGCCCGTATAAGCGCAGCGTCACCTGGCCGTAGCCGAGTCGACGGCGACGTATCGGAGCTGCTGATCCGCTTTGGTTACGTGTTTACATTAGGTTGACGCCTGTTTGACGGCGAGGCGAAAGGCGATAAGGTACCGTTCCCTTTCCGATTTGATATGTGTGCTATGAACTTTAACCACAGAAAACCGAATTTGAATATCTTATTTTTGTACTGCTGGCCATTTTTTATTAACCTAGTAATTAATTTTTCAAAAGAAATCTATTAATAGTAGGTACGCTGGCTACAGTCTACCATACCTGTTTCATTATTAAAAATAACTCCTTATTATCATGATGTAATAATCAGTATGATAGATGAGTATTAAAGGGTAGGATAGTGTTAGCAGTTGCTGGATAGCAGCTGGAAAGCAGGCGTTCCATGTGATATACAGGTATTCAGCTGCATCCGGTAAGAGTGGAAACCAACCCAAACATAGTTTGGAAAATTACGGCAACCTTGCCTTTAATATTTTTTTTTCTCATTTTACGTAACTATCAGGATTATGTTGACGTAAAATATGTTTTCAGAATTTTGGAATGCTGAGAAAAAGGCATACCACTATTCTCTGCAGAAAGGCGAGCCTGTTGAAGTGCGTCTCGGCCCCCATTCTGTGTATGGTAAATTTTCCTCCTTTTTCGCTCTTATGGTTTCTGTGACTCAAAAGAAAATCCACGCCATTCTGTGTCCAAGCCTCCACGCCATCTTTTTTTTGACATGTACCTATTTGTTTTTGGACCGTATATTTTTAACGGCAATTATTGGAAGCATTTAAAATTTCACTGCATGCACAATGCAAATAAAATTAATAATAAATGAGAACACGAAAGATGAAGAACAACGTCATCATGAATATTTTGATAATAATTATATTAATTCCCCAGAATATACACAGATGTTGGTTGATACAGACTCATGGAAGAAGAATATAATTATGCTGCGATAAGGATAATTTGTTATCGCAATTTATTGGGGGTTGGCTAATATTAACACTAATTTTCTTATTTCAGTAATAACAGACCCCGATGACAGTCTGACGGTAGCAAATACGTGTTTGCAGAAATCACACCTATACAATTTTGGAAAAGCGATGTATAACAGGGGACTTTCAACAGCAGATGGTAAGTAGCCACTTGTTTCGCTCACCTTACCCACGTACCTACCTTGCTGAAGTTTGTGTGTGATGTAACCCGGGAGTTCTCGAGTGTAAAAGGTTACTTTTAGGCGCTTTTCTACAATCAAATGGCTAGAAGTTAGTAATCATGCACAATAGTGCACAAATCAACCCTAAGCGTAGGCAAACGCCTAGTTTGGGGTCACCGTCCAAGCTGATCTTGTACAAATGAATTAATAAACTTTGATTTGGTTTGAATGTCTTCACACTAGAATATATGCCTTACAATGGCCTTAGAAGGTTCAAATACCTATTTATATCCATTAGCTTTTTAGTCGACTTTAATAACACAAGTATCAAAGCGTAGCATTAAATTGTTAATGTTTGTAGTGAAATATTTAATTGATTCCTTAAAAACATATTGACCTTCTAATGATGTAAGTACTTTTATTTGATTAACTAGCTTTTACCCGCGGCTTCCCTCGCGTGGAGGGCGGAAATTATCCCACGGGAACGTCCTACCGTGAAAATCAGTATCCTATGTGTTAATTCAGGTTGTATACTTTGTATGCCCAGCCGTTCAACAGACATCAAAACACACAAATTTTCACATTTTTAAAACTCCCTCCACCCCTTTAAAAAGGTATTTTTCAAAAATAATGATTACGTATATTTATATATCGTTTATTATATATATCTACCTGGGCCAGCTAGTTTTCTTCCACAACAGACAGGACAAAGAGATCGACCGTCGAGTCGAAAATGCCTGGAAGAGCTACTGGTCCATGAAGGCGCTAATGAAGGGCGACCTTCCTATTTCACTAAAGCGTAAGCTTGTCGACATGTGTATCCTGACTATCCTAACCTATGGCGCCCAGACTTGGTCTTTGACAGAGGCTCAGAAGTCCAAACTCAAGGTTTGCCAAAGAGCGAAGGAGCGTAGTATCTTAAAGATTAAACTTACCGACCAAATTCGCAACACCACAATACGCTCCAAGACAGGTATCGCCGATGTTGGCGGCAAGTTTGCGATGCTGAAGTGGGACTGGGCGGGTCACACTTATAGGATGCATCCAGACAGATGGGCCAAAATCGTCACACAGTGGGTGCCTAAAGACGGGCGTCGCCACCGAGGCAGGCCTAAGAAACGCTGGCGTATTTTAATGAACATGACACTGACCTGCAAATTGCAAAAAACGACTGACTGTGGGCTACTAAATCTCTCAATATTGTGCGTACAAACTTATACTTGCAGTTGGAATGTATGGAAAAAGTATTTTTAAACTACAATGTTAAGTTTGTCCTTGTTAATTCATCCTAACTACGGTACCTTTCATTGTGCGTGGACTGACACGCACTTGACTGGTTTTTTCTACGTTAGTTTTACTTTAGTTTCAACCTGGAAACCGGACCGCAAGCTCCTAAATTCAGCATTCAATCAACAACTGGTGCACACATTTGTGGAAGAATTCGACATTCAAGCGAAGAGTCTGGTCTCTCTACTAGCTTCTGAAGTAGGAAAAGGACCGTGTGATGTGCAGGCATACATGTTCAATAATTTCTTAGAGATTGCGTGCCGTAAGTACCTTTAATTAGAAATGAAATATTATATAGTATACGTATGCGATACTTTTTAGTTGCAAACTGAATAAATTGATCAGTAGTTAATTTGTCGTCTTAATGTTAAGAAAAGTATTTTCGCTACGATTTGTTTAAGTCCAGCGTTGCCTGAAAACGCAGAAACAAAAGGAACGTTCGTTGGACAAAATAAGCGCTATGACAAAAACAAAAATGTCACTTTATAAAGAAAAACATAATTTAATGTCTGTTCTTCGTAGAGTAATGATAGTCAAGTGGTGGTCATGCTACGAGTGCAGATTAGAACTTTCTTAATTTTTTAAATCATTAGTTTCGGTAAGCTAACTTTTGTTTTAAAGATTGCTTATTAACTTTACAGGGACGACACTTGGGCTCAAAAGTGATGAGAACAGTGTAACTGTTAAAAACTATGCTAAAGCAACGGAAGCTTTATTTATTCTCATCGGAGAGAGAATACAGAAAGTCTGGTTGCATAATCCTTATATATTCAATTGGAGTTCATACAAAAAAAAGCAAGACAGCCTCATAAAAGTCTTGAAAGATATAACTGAAGCGGTAATTCCCACGTATTACTTTATTATCGATGTAGTAATTATTGTATTTAAGGGGCTTACAGGACCTAAACACGCAAAAACGCAAGTTTTAGAAACAATAAAAGTATTTGATCGACTACAGTAAACAAAATCAGATAAATATATAATATTCTTCACGATATATGTTGAAGTAATTTGATATGATGGAAAAATAATCATGAAGATACCTCTAAAAACTTCATTTTCACAATAAAAACCATATTAATATACATACCTATAATCATTCTGATTTTTTGTCAGATTATTCTACAAGCAACATAGGTACTAAAATACTAGTGTTTTATTTTTTAGTCCAAACAATACATTTTTTGTAATTAAATAATTACTTCATATTTTGCAATAAATTTTCATCGCGCTTCTCTTTCTTTTTCATGCATTCCTACAGTGACCGCGCTTTAAGTCATGTAAGCCCCTTAATATATATTTTTTTTGTTGGTATTTCATGTTTTATATTTGATTTCAGGTTATAACCAATAGAAAAGCAGAGTTAAAATTAATCAGCACTTCATATAAAACCCTGGAGCCAGCATCGGGTATTTTTTTGTTTTTTTTTAATCTGGCTTTAGGTATTTTGGCTAACCTTATGAATTTGTTTAGTGTAGTGTGAGTGAACTTAAACTACAGTGCAAGTACTGATTGCTGATTCTCTTGATTGGCGTGTTCTTTATTTAGCATTTTTATAGAACACGCGAGTCAAGAGTCTTCCCCATAACATGGTGAATAAGAAAGACGATAAAGGACGTTTCCTTAATTTTATAGTTACTTAGCAGTTAAAGTTATATTTCACTTATGTATTAATTATCTAATAGGCTAGATGACTCCGGACCCAGGTTGGCCGAAGCAAGGAAACCTGTTCAGGTGGAGATTCATAGACGAGTCCGCCTTGGAGTGTAAATGTGGTGCTGTTCCACAAACGATGGGACACTGAATATCGTGTCCTGTGTGTTCTGTCAGCTGCACGTTACAGGAACTGATGGACGCTGGTGATGGCGCCAAAGAAGTAGCCGAATTCTGGGCCGAGTCTATTTAGATTGTTATCGACACGCTAAGAAGATTAGGCTAGATTGTGAATAAAGTATCATAAAAAACCACGCTGTTTATGACTGATTTTCAGAACCTTTCCATCCCTTGTTGGATAGAATATTGGATTTGGCTGACAAACAAGGTGCCTTCACTGAAAATGAGGTCAGGGAGCATTCAGACACCATGATAGTAGGTGCTTTCGATACTACAGCTACAGCAACGACATTCACTTTAATATTGATTGGGTCACATCAAGATGTACAAGAACGAATTTATAGAGAGTAAGTATGCAAAGAAATAGAGGGCTTGAAATCCAGGGATGGACCTAAGCCGACTTCGTTCCTGAAGTTATCAAACGCCTCATTTGTAGTATGTTTTAGTACGGGTGGTGGCTCTAATATAAACAAGTTATTTCAAATCGGCTGAAAATGATAATAATAATAGTTTTTCCTTACCTGTAATTGAAAAAAATAGAATTAAGAAAAATATTTAAAAAAATATGGTGTGTGAGTGGAGCAAAAATAGATTATTCCAAGCGCGGCGGAAACATACAATACTTTTGGATTTTTTAGTAAAACACTACAAACGGGGCGTTTGAGAACTTTTTGTTATATTTTTTTTTTTAACTCAATTTTTTCACACATTTTTACTTATTCCCTTTGAGCTAAGTTTGGGTGATGTTTAGACTGATAGTATTTTTGGTCCGTGATAGAAGTTGTGGCCTAACGCACTTTCAGCGACACGCATTTTGTGCGTTAAAATTTCATGTTCTGTGAGATTGACGATAATTAATATGATTATATTAATTAATACACATTTATATACAATGTGGAGATGACAATACAACAATAAATGAAAACACTAACAATACATTAGAATTGTTAGCATAGGAGTACTTAGGAACCATCAAATAAATCCTAACGTTGAAATTAAAAAAGTGATTTTTTCTAACATATTAAATAGCATAAAAATGTAAACAAAAAAGAACACACTTTAATTATTGCGGCAACAGTGCGGTGTTATTAATCCAACAAACATAAATGGCCGAAACCTAAAAAATATGGTATAGGTTAGTGTACCGGGCACCCCTCTTTTTACAGGTTTGTAAAAAATATTACATTTGTAGTAAGTAATAACTTCCGCACGCTTGACTCTTATGACTCTTAAGCTTAAGGTATAACATAACATTCATTAGTTCGCATCGGGAAATAAAATGTAAGAACAAATTTGGCGAAGGTTAAATGATAAATGATAAATGATTTTTATTTCTGTAAGTAGGTTTGTACAAACAGTTTTACACGTCAATCATATTTTTTTAAACTAGATGAGGTCGGCGTTTCCTAACTGACTATTCTGAGAAGAAAGGCCGAAACAAACTCAGAAGTCACAGTCTCTTTTAAAGTCCAGACAAAATCTTGGTCAGATCGTGTGAAGACCATGTAGATTGGTGTCTGAAATGGTCTTTTGAGGAAAGAACCACACAGATTGAGCGGACCTGTCCAATCAGTGCACGCATTTGTCAAAAATCGTGCAGCTCAACTCAGAACTTGAGGAGCTCAACGATTCGACGAACAATACCAAAGACAGGACATTTGGGTAGGCCGCATAAACTACTCAAACTGCCAGATCATGATTAAAACTAAGAAGGAAAAAAGAAATGACCCACATAGTCCTCACATTCACAATAATTAAATAAAAAATAATAATAATAAAAATTACTTACAAAGTAAATATTCATGTCATTGTCTAAATAAAATTCATCAATGTCAATGTGTATATAAAAAATCCGGACATAATCTTTGAGGACCATGTAGATTAGTGTCTGAAATGGTCTTTTGAGGAAAGAACCACACAGATTGAGCGGACCTGTCCAGTCAGTGCACGCATTTATCAGTAACCGTGCAGCTCAACTCAGAACTTAAGGAGCTCAACGATTCGACGAACAATACCAAAGACAGGACATTTGGGTAGGCCGCATAAACTACTCAAACTGCCAGATCATGATTAAAACGAAGAGAGAAAAAACAAAAAATTACCCACATAGTCCTCACATTCACAATAATTAAAATCATATAATACTTTATACAGTAAATGTACATGTCATTATTTAAGTAAATAGATACTTAAAAAAAAAAAAAAAATTATTAAAGTGTAAAATATCAAAAATAAAAACAACATTCTAAACCTATTGGAGCAGCTCAATCCCAAGCCTTTTTGTCCTCAATATAGTCTTTTACAGTATAATAGGCTTTCTGACATAGTTTTCGCTTTATAAAAGATTTGAATTTATTAAGGCTTAGTTCTTGAATGTGGCTAGGAAGTTTATTATAAAAACGTATACATTGGCATCTAAACGAGCCACCTATTTTTTTGAGCCTTGTTGTAGGAACAACAAATTTGTGTTTGTTCCTAGTATTTATGTTATGGATATCACTGTATTTTTTAAACAGATTAATATTTTTATGTGCATACAAAAGATTATCATAAATGTACTGAGAAGGCACAGTCATTATATTAATCTCTTTAAATTTGTCTCTGAGGGAGTGTCTGGGACTTAATTTATAAATGGAACGAATTGCTAGTTATTGAATTAAGTAGCTGGCAACATGTTGTGTTTAACTGAAGATGTCTTTAAGCTGTCGATGCTGGCTTGTTAACAGATACATCATGTAGAAAATGGTAAAAATGAAAAATAATGTCATGTAATGATGTTTTTGTATACAGACTGGGAACGTCATTAGGTATACGAAGTTAAATTTATTGTTGTATTGTCATCTCCGCAAATTGTATATTTAATTATAATACCCGGAAGTTATTTTGAAATTGTACAAACAGGTTAAAAGAAGTACTCGGAAATGAAGACAGGGAGTTAAACAAACACGATTTATCGAAGCTTGTGTACCTCGAAGCGGTGATTAAAGAGAGTTTGAGAATATATCCTCCAGCTCCAAGGATTGCAAGGACTTCCTCTTCAGATGTTTACTTGAGTATGTATTTTTATTATTAGTAAATAGAAATGAAACATTGAAACTTGTTTGAAGGTAACAGGCGTGTGGTTAGAACAATCAAACTTTAATGAGGATTTTCAGTCACAATTTCCTTCACTTTTGCGATGTTAACTTCGGGTGAAGATGTTGATGGCCTACCAGGGCGAGGCAAATCTTCCAGCATATCTCGATCGCTTTTGAACGCTTTGAACCACTCAGAAGCTCGTGTTTTTGATAAAGTCGATTCACCGTAAGCCTTCTGTAACATTTTCAGTGACTTCGAACACAAAATTCCATTGGCGATGCAAAATTTAAGACAAACTCTTTGTTCGATGTTTTTGTCCATTATGAAATTTGCAATACCCACTCGATATTATCTAATTAAAAACAGCACTAAATGACAGATGCAATTAAAACTCCGCGCCAAAATTGTAACAGTTGTGCCAATCTAACAACAAAAAAAAAAACAAAAAATTGAATTTGGAACCATAAACAAATCATCTATTCCCGATACTTTATTGACTGAATGTACATTTCAGAAAACCACACATTGCCAGCTAATTGTACTTACATTATATCGGTGTATGGGATCAACCGCCATCCATCGTGGGGAGCTGATGCGGAAATGTTCAAACCGGAGCGATGGCTGGACCCTGCTACCTTGCCTGAGAATCCTAACACGTTTGCTAGCTTTAGCATGGGCAGGCGAAACTGTATCGGTAAGGCATTGTTTAAGTTATTTTATAACATTTACTGTAACTTTACCTAAATAAAGTTCCGAGACATATCTTTTTAGATTCAACTTTTCCTTACGCGGGCCTTACAATAAAATTGTGCAATATTTTTATTTTATAATAATATTTAATCACTCCTTGCACTCAAACGATCAATCATATTGACGAAACAACATTGACGGCTCATAAGCATAAATGTATTCGCGTGAGCAAGACTTGCCTAATCTTCCGTGAGCATGTCAGACCAAGATTTGGCTGCAGCTATCGTGTAGCAACACGATAGCTGCAGCCAAATCTTGGTCTGACTTCTTCTTCTTCTTCTGATCTTGGTACTTGTGGCAAAACGTAAAAAAAAACGTCTCTGGTCGAAAGAGTGGTTTATGACAAAGGAGAAATATACTTACTGGCGATATTGAATGTGTTCCTTGTAAAAATAAACTAATAAATATTGCGTGATCCTGATACTACACGGTGCAATGGAAATATAATTATGGTGCAACAAAAATAAAACCTCGGTAAAACTTTTGTTAAATCATTGCACAATTTTTAATATTAACCCTAAAGGGTCAAAACATAGCGTAATTCGTGATATTGTGCAAAATAATGAGCTGTCAATGTTATTGCAATAAATTAACCATTTAATTGGTTGAAAGAAAGAAAGTAATTGTTTCTCGTAGTCAAAATTTAAATTATGTTTATGCCTTTACATAACAATGTAATATTTTCCATTACAGGTAAATTATACGGAATGTTGGTGGTCAAGACAACTCTGGCACACATTTTGAGACGGTATCGTATCAAAAGTGATATCGAAAAGTTAGTGACTCGATGCGATTTATTCCTGAAACCAGTTGCTGGACATCAAATATCTCTGGAATTAAGAAATTAACAATTTTATTATTGTAAATAATTATTATAAATAATCGGTAACAGAAAATAAAGAAGATTCAATGCAAAGGGCAAAACTTGCCTAACCGTAGATAAATTATCTAATTTTCTAACTAACATACTACTTGATGTTGAACTGCTTGTTGTCCCTAAGTAAATAAATGATGGATCTTATTATTATACTAGCTTCTGCCCGCGACTTCGTACGCGGATCCTGTTGCTTATGCCAGCGACAACGGGGTCGTCAAAATCGAAGATCTGAAACGTCTGATGTCGAATTCTAAGAGCCCGGGGACGGGAAAACAGCGTGATGCGCGAGACGATTCAAGACGTTCCAGATCTTTCATTTTTGTAAGTCAACAGGTGTCGCTGGTCTTTGGAGTTCCACAGCAGAAAATGCTTTTCACGTGGAATATTTTTTGCTATGCCACCATTGTTATATTAATATATTCTTTACTTATACTTTAGCTGGTCTGTTGCGGTTCTGAATCAGGTGTTCCATTTTCCAAAATAAATTATAGCCTATATGTTGGCCAGACTTAGTAGGTACCTATACTATGCTTTGCCCACGCATCGCATAAGTATTATTTTTATTTTAGTAATAGTTAGTGATAGTTTGTTGATTTACAGAAACACTCAAAAGATGCGTCTCATACTGTACCTACTGTAGCTTAATATCCCTCAAAAACTATTTGGCTTAGTAAACTCAAAATTTGAAAGTTAATGTAGTTAATTTACTGGTAAGAGACGTCAGGTTAGTAAGGAAATTTAGGAGACGTCGAATAACAGAAGTGTTATAATTTACTGTAACACTTCTGTGTCATTGACATATTTACTAGCGTAAGGACCGGGCTAACGGCGCGACTAAATGGCACCAACGCGCTGGCCCTAAAATGACGGTTTTAGGGCCAACGCGACTCAGTTGACAGTGGTGCGCGCGAACTTCGAACGAAGAACTTCTATGTAAAATGTTCAGACGGGCGTATCCTTACTTTTGAAATCATTGTTCTGTGTAAACAACGTTCCAACGACCGCGCCGTCAATACCGAAAAATCTTACCATAATAAAATTTACAGCGAAAGACGTAAAAAATGCAATTAGTCAGATGAAACGTGGTAAGTCACCCGGACACGACGGGCTCAGTGTTGAGCATTTAAGACACGCTGGTAAGCATTTGCCCCGAGTCTTAGCGTTGCTGTATAACTTTTGTATCTCGCATTCCTATCTGCCCAGTGACATGATGAAAACTGTTGTGGTACCTATTATTAAAAATAAAACTGGTGACATGTCGGACAAGTCAAATTACAGACCGATCTCGCTGGCAACGATTGTCGCAAAAGTTTTTGATAGTCTCTTGAACACCTACCTACAGAAGAATATTACGTTGCATGATGCGCAGCACGGTTTCCGCAAGGGACTATCAACAGAGACTGCTATATTGTGCCTAAAGAAGACAGTAAGCTATTACGTAGATAATCAGAGTCCTGTCTTTTTTTGCTTCCTTGATATGTCAAAGGCGATTGATATGGTGAATTACGATAAGTTGTGGGGTAAGTTACGCAACGCAAATATGCCTGAAGAGATGATAAAGATCCTCAGGTACTGGTATGGTCACCAGGTGAATTGTGTGCGTTGGGCTGAGGCCAATTCTGATGAGTATAGGTTGGAGTGTGGGGTCAGACAGGGTGGTTTGACTTCTCCGATATTGTTTAACCTATACATAGACGGACTCATTAGTGAGCTCAGCAGCTGGCAGGCTGGCTGTTATATAGATGGAGTAGGGTTTAATAATATCAGCTACGCCGATGATATGGCACTATTGAGCCCGTCAGTCTCAGGCTTAAGAAAGCTGTTGGATGTTTGTGAGAGGTATGTTGAGGAACACGGTTTAAGATACAATGCCAAAAAGAGTGAGGTTCTTATTTTTGGAGCAAAGTCCTCAGAAAGTTTTCCTCCCATTAAACTAGCAGGTAATAACTTAAATCGTGTTCAACAATTTAAATATCTCGGCCATATTGTAACAGCGGGCATCAAATATGATCTGGATGTAGAAAGGGAACGAAGAGCATTGGCGGTTCGATGCAACATGCTTGTCCGTAGGTTTGCTCGTTGCACGTGTGAAGTGAAAGTGACGCTTTTTAAAGCATATTGTCAGACATTTTACACGTGCAGCCTCTGGACAAGTTGTACGCAGAAAGCCATCAATGTTCTTCGAGTTCAATACAACAATGCATTCAGGATGCTGTTGGGGCTTCCACGCTTCTGCAGTGCTTCGGGAATGTTTGCTGATGCGCACACTGATGGCTTCGCGGCGATCAGACGTAAGCGTGCCGCGTCGCTGCTGCAGAGGGTCCGGGGCAGCTCGAACAGTCTCCTGAATGTCATTGCAGGGAAATTTGATTGCCCGCTCTGTACTAACAGTTTTTTTATGTTTTTTATGTTTTACTAACAAATTTATGGATTTATTATTCCGAAATAAAATGATTATTATAATAATAATAATTTAATATTATTATCTCCTTTATTCAATTAAATTCTTATAAATTATATTTTTAAATATTAGTATAAAGAAATATAAAAACATTTAAAAATATAAAAAATAGTAGCCCACCGGTATCGGGAACAGGGTCCAAGCTACCGGCGGTTAGGGCTCCAGAGAGAGGAACCTCCTAACAATGCGGGCCGTGTCCAGAAGTACCGCTTTCTGGATCAAGCCCTTGATCCAGCTGCCCAAAGAGAGCCTCCTCAGGTGTTGGTCGAGGCTCTTGGCTATTAGACCATTGGCTGTCACAACTATCGGCACAATGATCGCTGAGTCCACATCCCACATGTCGACAACCTCGTGAGCCAAGTCAAGATACTTGATTTGTTTATCTTTCTCGGCTTTCACGAGGTTCCCATCATGCGGGACGGTTATGTCAACAATAATTGCGCGCCGCTCTGATCGATCCACCACCACTATATCAGGCTTATTGGCAACAATAGTCCTGTCAGTGATGATGGATCGATCCCAATATAATGTGATATCACCATTTTCGAGAACTGGGTCGGGCACATACCTGTAGTACGGCACCTCCGATTCCACAAGGTTGTATTTCAGAGCAAGTTGCTGATGGATTATCCTGGCTACAAGGTTGTGTCTATGCAAGTACTCTTCGTTAGCTAGACGAGAACACCCGGAGATAATATGCCTGATTGATTCTCCCGGCCGGTGGCATGCCCGACAGATGTCAACCGTGCCGTCTTTCACAATAAATCTCCGGTAATTGTTCGTCATCATAACTTCGTCCATAATTGCACAGACAAAACCTTCGGTTTCGCCAAAGGTCAACAAGGTCACCGAAACGCAGCCAGGCTACGGACGCTAATAGATCAACATCGGGCCCATGTAGGGCCCGGAAAAAGCGTCCGTGAAGCTCCTTACTCTGCCATACCTCCATGCGATCATTAGTGTCAAGCACTACTGGCTTGCGCCAGTTCTCTTTAGCCAAGGAGAGCGGGGTGAGGCCCTTGTCCACGGCGACTACATCTCGATGCATCCCCACGTCGGTTTCTAGAAAATATTCCCTGAGACTGCATATCTCGCGATTGTGGAGGGTCTTAGCGTTTAAAAACCCTCGACCTCCACACTTTCGCGGGATATACAGCCTCATTACCGATGACCGTGGGTGATGCATTCGATTTGCAGTCAGCAACGTACGGACCCTCCTATCCAGGGCGTCGAGTTCGGTCTGAGTCCATTTGAGTATGCCAAAAGAGTACATCAAAACCGGCATGACCCAACCGTTGAAGGCGCGCACCTTGTTTCCGCCTGATAGAAGACTATTAAGTACTTTTTTCAGGCGGCCAAAGAAGCGCTCCTTCAACGATTGCTTCATGTCAGTAACATTGATGCCTAACGCTTCCGATATACCCAAATACTTATAGGTTTCGGATGCGGAGAGGGTTCTAAGGTTTGTGGAATCCGAGAGTTGGGTTCCCACGGATTCAACAATCTCCCCTCGCTTTACATGCATGACCGCACATTTGTCCACACCAAATTCCATCCTGATGGCGCTACTGAAAGTTTGAGTTACTTTCAGTAGCTCCATTAGTTGCAAATTGTTGGGGGCAAAGAGTTTTAGGTCATCCATGTAGAGGAGGTGCGATATAACCTGACCACCTCTCCTCAGCCGATAGCCTAGACCTGAATCCTCCAGCAGCGTGCTTAGGGGATTCAAGGCTAAGCAGAACCAAAGCGGACTCAAACTATCACCCTGAAATATGCCTCGCTCGATCCTTATCGGTTCGCTATTCCTCTGAATATTTCGACATCCTGGATATCGAAGGACCGTCCTCCATTGCCCCATACACGACATCAGGAAGGTGCGCAGAGTTGCATCTACTTTGTACAACTCCAACACCCTCATGAGCCATGTATGTGGCACCGAGTCATAGGCCTTCTTATAATCTATCCAGCATGTCGACAGATCCTTTCGGGAACGACTTATTATTATTATTAGTCAGTAAGAGTCTGACACTCCCTTCCGCTCCACCCAGAGCGGCATTTGATGACTTCCCATCCGAAAAAAAAGGGGTATTTGTGGGGAATCAGTGGTATACGTGGTATAAACACTGTCTCGCCGACACCACAACCCGTTAGAATTTCCGCCTCAATGATATTTCTCTGCAGCGAGACGACTTTGAGCCGGGTCCCATTGCACAGTTTCGGCGGAGTGAGATTCCGAAGAAGCATAATTGGGACACCGACCTTTAGCTTAATGGTGTGCGCTGGTAGTCTACTTGCACTGAGGGAATTGAGAAATTCTACGGGGTAATGTGTGGCGTCATCTTGGTCGACAACAGTGTTTATTGAAGTGTAGATCACTTCATTTCCCTCAATTTCCGCGAGAATGCATTCATTGATCGCTGAAGGTTGGTCATATACATATTGTTGAAATAGCTGTTCCCTTGCAATTTAGAATATTACTGCCCCGCTCCTTTATAAAAATAGCGTGATTGTTATGTTTCCAGGCTTAAATTTTTATCAACTAAATAAATAACTTCATTATGGCCATTCAATTATTTTGTGCATTCAATTACGAACCAAAACCTTTTATAATCAATATTGCTTACCTCCCATAACATACGGCGTGATAATATGTAGCCTAAAGCCTTCCTTGGTTTACAAAGAACATTTTTGCTGAATTTCAATTCAATCTATCCAGTAGTTTTGGCTAGAAGCCGTACCATACACACAAACAACAGACAAACAGACAAACATTCTAAAAAGTCACTTTTTGTCATCAGTTACGTTTTTCTAACAAAAGCCACTTAATTTTTCTCGAAAATTCTCAATGTACAGTTTTTCTTTCGTTACTGTTTTATTATATGTATAGATTGTCTCAACAGACAACGAATTGGACGATAACTAAAATAAAAAGGAAGAACTAAACTTTTAAAATAAACTAATACAAAATTATATTACCTATTAAATCAGTGTTTTTTATTAAAATAATAACGTGATAATGAAAGGAGTATCCGTAAAAGAGGATTTAATAAAGGCCAGGAAGATCAATCTTGCAAAACGCCTGGCAGATTCCCCTCCCTCATTTCGCGCCACAATCTGGGCGCGTTTACAATAACTCAAATTTACAATAACTCAAATTAATAGCAACCGCTAGTCCCAGTGATTTACCTATGTAGGTTCTTGTACAAAAAGCTTTAAATGGAAAGCAGAAATCAGTGTTCGGTTGCGTTTAACTGTCTGTATTTTGAAGACAAACATTAGTTTCTCAATATTAACAACTAGCAACCCGCCCTGTACCCTAATTGCGTAACACACTACCAATCTCAATCTGAATCATTTTGAAGGATATTGCTAATCCCTTGCTTCATATGTTTGAAAAAAATTCTGTCTGACCGACAGCGTAAATAACGCAATGAATGTTATTGAACTGTCAAAATGTAAGTCTGATACTGATAGGTAGATACGCAATTACCCCGCTACTTCGCACGGTTTTTACGACTTGACAATACATCGAGATTACATTATTATAATAATGATGCCAGTTAATATTAATGTATTATACACTTAGACCTTCCAGACTAAAATCTCTAAATGATGGTGAAAACAGTTTCAAAATCCGATGCGTTTAGTAGAAGAACGCGATCACACAGACCGACACGAAAAGCGACTTTTATCTATACCTACATATAATAAATCTGTAGACGAGGCGTTTCTGTACATTGAAAATATATAAAAAAAAAATAGGTGGGGTGTTAAAGGATAACCAACAGATGCCATTTCATCAATTTTTGAAATTTTTGTCTGTTTGTCGGTTTGTCTGTTTGGATGTGACAGATTTTTCATTTGAACAGGTTTAACGTCAAAAGTACCAAACCAATATGGCTCATTTTTATACTCAAATATAGTGTAGAACTCGGAGTAGTGATTAGTTTTTGTTTCATCGCAATCGCTTCAGTCTATCAAAAGATATAATCAATTTAAAGCATTCTATAACAACTTTTTATTGCAATAAGTGGAAACACGTAACGACATCTATTGGGACGATATAGTACTAAAGAAAACATATTGTGATCTTTAAAACATTATCATGTGTATTATTAACATGAGGTAGCTTAGAACCAGGAGACGGACATAGGATCCGGGTTTTTATCCGGTTTTAGACGGACATACTATTTAATACTTTTATTTACTTATAGGAGTAGTGTAGGAGGAGGGTAGGAGTAGTGTAGGAGTAGGGTAGGAGTAGGATAGGGTAAGGGGTTGGACCCCACGCGAACGATAGCGCCGGGCAGCTAGAAATAATTTATATGGCAAAACAACGTTTGCCGGGTCAGCTAGTTTATAATAAGTATAGATGCCTAATGAGAGCAGTGGTGGCCAAGTGATAACGGCCGCGACTTACGAGTTGTAGGTCGTAGGTTCGAACCCAGACAGGCGCTTTACTTTGTGTAAATTATTTCATCACCACTGCTCTCAAAACGGTGAAGGAAAACATTGTGAGGAAACCGGCATGTCCTAGAACCAAAAATTCGAAGACATTTGACATCTGCCAATCCGCACTGGGCCCGCGTGGTGGATTACGGCCCACTCCCTCTAATCGAGAGGAGGCCTGTGTCCCAGCAGTGGGAACATTATAGGCTGATTATGTATAGATGCCTAATGCCTATCATAATTTCTCGATGTGGGGGGTAAAGCAAGATGACAGTCAGTTGTAACGCATATTGGTACAAAATCGCTAGACACTTCGTATGACTCTATAAATATAGAACTGCAATATGAGTAGGTTTCCAGGACAAACATGAACATTTTAGTGTCTTGAAATACATTATTATTATTATATTACTTTCTCAAAAACTAAAGCGATGAAACGATGGACGGACTGTGTGAATGATGATATGGTTAGAAAGAGGGTGACCCCGTATTTATAGAAAAGTATGCAAGAAAAAGACATGTTGAGTAGACCCCAAATAAATTGGGATACAGGCAGGAGAATGACGACATATGATACTATGTATATTACTTTCTCAGCAAATGTATAGCGCGCTCTGAGATTATATCGATTGCATAATTAGTACCTTCTTTCTTCTCGCAAGTAACTTCTAACAGGAGTTGTTAGGCGGCGACGTAAATGAAGCTAACCAAGATCGCAGCATGTTCTACGTTATCTGCAAGTGATTGATGGATCGGAACGAACCGGGA
The DNA here is from genome assembly GCA_963082905.1 of Oligia fasciuncula. Classification (NCBI taxonomy): domain Eukaryota; kingdom Metazoa; phylum Arthropoda; class Insecta; order Lepidoptera; family Noctuidae; genus Oligia; species Oligia fasciuncula. The sequence goes on from OY720409.1 coordinate 10,242,587, forward strand.
TCTATGGGCAACTAGATAGCGCGTTTTGATGTGCACACGAGGTAGAATCTCGGACGTATTCACGTAAGCGGTTAACAGATTCTGTTTTAGCTTCACAAGATTTGAGTACCTAAATGAATCTTTTCCTACATGTTTTCTATACAAATATTATGAACAAAGAAAGCAGCCCATACCTAGCTAATTAGGCTTTATGTTGCCGTTTCTAAAATCCTATTTTAAACTCAACACACCTCAGACCAGATTTTGCACACAACACAAGTTATTACTTTACGTAGCCAAATAAAATACAGGTGGAGCCACAGGCACCGACACAATACAGCTCCATTCTTTGATCCCGTATAGAGTAAAAGCATGAGCCAAAACATAATGCATCACGGACTTAGGAATTCTGGTTTCGGTACTAGCTTCTGAAATGTAAGTGGACAATGGTTTTGGAGTGGCATTTCAAGCAAGATTTAAAGGAAATTTAGTTGTACTAAAACCTGGTTTCAAAACTGATGAAGTTTGGGATCAAGCAGGTATATATTGTAGTAGTCAATCGTTATAAATATATAATAACAACTCGGCATGAGATTTGGCAATTGATCTAACTACACAGGGTTTCAGAAGCTGATGGTTAATCATCAATGTTTTGTTATTTTCTAACAAAATCTGATGTCTGAAGTAACTTTCATTATTGGGATTAGGATGTGCGTGTGTGTGGCGGAGAGGGTAATTGCCACATTTCAAGTCTTTACCAGATTTTTTTCGTGCATTTCAATTGTCTCAGAATAATTGAAGATGACGCCTACATTTTCATACAAAACGAATCTAATTGCATAACTTGGCCTCCATAGATTAGCCGTGGGCCGCCTGTATGCCACTTCCAGTTCATATTTATCTGCTGGTAAAGACGAATATCACACTCTATGATTGATGGAAACGGGACCTACTAAAAATGGATAAAATTCGCGTTAGGGATACTAAGTTAGCCGGGAGGCCGATGGTCTCAAGCTTGGCAAGGGGGACTAATTTGCATATTATCTTCTTGCACAATTTCATTTCTTTTTTGTCTTTTGAAGATTATATTTATACTTTTAGTTATGTAAAGCTCTTGTGTTGAGGAAATGCAAAACTATTTTATTGGCATTTTTTCTGGTCTGCTCAACCGTCCGGTCAACCGAAATGTAGGTACTACGAATTTTATACCTAGACAGGACAAAGTAAACACTAATGAAAATCCTGATATTTTAAAATAACGACATCCTCTCTGTAATCTCTTAATAAAAAATAAAAAAATATAACTTTCATAGTCATCATACCATAAACAAAACGGGATCACCCAAATATTCCGAAATATTTTATTCCGAATTTCGATGTTCCGATTTTCAAAAGTCCGAAATTTATAATACCTGAGAATTATAGCGAAGCGAGCAGTGGTGGCCAAGTGGTAACGGCCGCGACTTACGAGTTGTAGGTCGTATGTTCGAACCCAGACAGGCGCTTTACTTTGTGTAAATTATTTCATCACCACTGCTCTGAAAACGGTGAAGGAAAACATCGTGAGGAAACCGGCATGTCCTAGAACCAAAAATTCGAAGACATGTGGCATCTGCCAACCCGCACTGGGCCCGCGTGGTAGATTACGGCCCACTCCCTCTCATCGAGAGGAGGCCTGTGTCCCAGCAGTGGGAACATTATAGGCTGATTATGATGTTATGATGAGAATTATAATGTCAAATCAAATCACATCAAATCATTTATTTGCTTGTCTATTATTAAAAATCACGAAATTTATTTTACCGAAAGTCATAAATGCGATTTGTTTGTTTCCGATTTTCATATGTTCGAAGAATCAAATGCTCGATGGGTTCTCGGTCCGAAAAACGACATTCCGATTTTCAATACTCAGAATTATTTCCGAATTATCTTTTCTTCTTTCGTTCTAAACTTACGTTACTACCGTTACCGCACCCGAACTCAACTAACGCAGTAGGCGACGTAGGATGCAAGAGCGAGCAAAGGGCACCCCGAGAATAGCTTTGGTTAGGTTACTTTAAACCCTTTACACAGAAATAGGGACCCGCGAAGTGGGGCTCCGTCGGCATAGGATGCAAGAACGTTTTTGTTTCGGAATTCTAATTAATCGGAATTCGTATTTTTGATGTTTCGAATTATCATCGGACTTTTTGTTATTCGATCTATTGAAACTCGGTATTTTGAGAATAGTAATTATAAACGATAGGAATGTTGAAATTTCGGAATTATAAAAATAGGATGAATGATAAATAGGAGTTGATATACTATATATAAATAAATTTCTAATATTATTAGGAATTTTTAACCATTCGGAATTATGAAAATCGGTATTTTGAAATTCGTATTTGTGACTGTCGGAATAAAGATTTTCGTATTTATGTAGTGTGCCCAAACAAAACACGTTGCCGGTGATAAATAAATCTATAGGTAAGAATAAGTATGCTTACGAAAATCGTAAAAAATCCATGGTAACATTATGTTCAAATGGGTGGTCACATCAGCCGTATGCAGGACGACCACTGAGCAAAAGTCTTCACATTATGAGTGCCTGCAGATGGATGGTGCCGCCGAGGTTGGCCCAGAAAGCGGTGATGAGATGGCCTGTACGCGTACCGCACGAGGGCTGGTTCAAGGTGGTGTGGGAAAAGAGTTCCTGGCCTTTCAGGAACTTTGATTTTTTTTATTACTTGCAATTTGCCCAGCAATGGGACAGTATAGGCTAAACAAAAAAATTGATTTTCCACATTATGTGGCATATACTACAACCAAGCATTGGTGGTTAATGTGGTTATCGCCAACCCTATTCAGTCACTTGATAGAAACAACCTGGAAGCAAAACCATTAAAATATCACTTATAAATTGAACACATACACAAGAGCTAGGCCTATCTACTCCAATTTATGATGGAGAATTATCCAATGATTCCGGACAATACTACAAAAAGCCGGAAAGACCCCAGTATTGAATGAAAAGAGTAAATTTACAAGGTCATAAGAGAATTATATGAACCCGTTGGGGCGACTGGGGTATAAAAATCAAGGGCCCACACAATATAAGTGCTTTGGGGTCCATTCGTGGGTAACGTGGAGCTGTACATTCAATTGGAAGCTAATCCTGTTAATACAGGAAGAAATTCTAAAGGCAATTTTATGGCAGTACGAATTTATTTAAGTGTTCCAAGTACATACCTATATTTTGTATTTCTTTCACAACTGATGTTATCACATTTTTCTTTCTCTGTAGGTATTTGAAGATTCTTTAGTCAGTAGTGGAACAACCTTTACCTGTTGTGGCAATGACATAATATCGCTACGTAACTTTATCTGTTTGATAAAGAGAACATGTATTAGGTGAGTCCGTTTTACCCATTAAATGTGCAAATTTATTTGATGGGATGTGCCCGGACCGAAGTCTCAGCAGTGTCACAATATATTGTCTATGGGCTTCCATCTCCTGGAACCATGGGCAACGAAAAGGTCCTGCCTGTATAGTCCTGTACCATATGCTTTTGGTAAGCGACCTCTCATCAAAGTATTCCTGCCACATTTCTTTACAAATCTTTTTGACTGCCTGAACCTGATCTGTGTGAAGCGGTAAACAAGTGTATGTGATCCCTTCCGAGCAAGCTAATTTTGCTGCCTGATCCGCTTTTTCATTGCCCATGATGCCAATATGAGATGGAATCCACTGTAGAATTATAGTTTTATTACTAATACGCAGCTCTAAAATGGTTTTGAGGATAACAATGGCTATCGGGGAACCTCGAGAATTCGAGGGTAGCCGAGCCAGATGCAATAAAGCACTCTTGGAGTCAGTTAAGACCACAATATGAATCCGACTTGTTGTTCCAGAGATTAGCGCGTTCAAACAAACAAAGTTTTTATCAGTATACATAGATGAAAATGAGTAGTTACGTATGAAGGCGAAAATTAAATATTATAATACTTTAAATATGTAAACTAAATAAGCTAAGACAATGAAAGCTTTAACTTTTGAGATACTTCCCAAACTATCAAGGAAAGTCTAAAACTTTACCTCCCGAAAATGTTGTTAAAGAAACTCTTGCTGATGAAAATATGCTTAAGTTTTAAACACTTACAATCTACAAGTATTTAGGTAAACAGTTTTCGTAAATTCCATTATTTATAGCCACTACAAGCCGCTAAAATTAATTTACATAGAAAATTTTATTTAAAATATCTACACATTCCTTAAACTTGGTTAGAAATTAAATATGAATGTGATTCGTGAAGGACGGAATGACAAAACACACAGAAAGAGTGACATTCGTGGCGACCGCGTACCGGATGATGTAGCGTTGGAAGGCCTCCCACAAGGTGGTCCGACGACCTTGTGAAAGTCGCAGGAACCCGTTAGATGCGAGAAGCACAGAACCGGTCGAAATGGAGGTGCTTGGAGGAGGTTTGCATCTGAACAGAGCAAAGGTCAAATCATTTTTACAACTCTTATTAATTAGCCTCCCGCTATTATGATCACTTGAAAAAAATAACGTGCAGTCATTTTATTTTTCGGCCTTTGGCGGTAATTTAGTGTGACAGCCAAACAAAAACTAAACATAAAAAGAAAATTGGTCAGTTATTTCATCCTACAATGTCAGTACAAAAATACTCAAGTAGTGTAATACTTACATTGATGGCTTGGTTAGGTCGGAACTGTGACCAACCACGCGCGAGTCAAGCGAGCGCCACTTCCGCTTCCAAGTTAGATTGCTTATTGATTAATTCCGATTTGTTAACTGCCCGTTAAGCCCTTTTACTGCTTAGTATTTATTTAATTAGGTATCCATTAAAAATTGTTATGAGTAATTTTTATTTAGTTTACTGCTCAGTTTTTACTTTCGAATTTGTAGTTTTTTACCATAACTACAATAAACAACTGCCTTTTTAAATCAGCGCCGTATTAAAATTGTAAACGCTAAACTAGGTCTCAAAATCCTATATATAAAATAAGCCAGAAATCAAGTAGGTATGTAGCTGCCAGCAATTGAAGTAACAGTCATAGTAATAATAGTCAGTTATAATAATAATAATCCCCCCGACCGATTTCGGTCGAGGTGACCCATCTCAAGGGAGATTAGTCAGGTACGCAGACGATTTATAGTGCACAAGTGTATGCAAACACACTCTCTGTACCTTTGCTCTCAAAGTCCGATGGGACGGCCATCCGACCCGGCCGGGGAGAGATCAGGTGCAGGACCAACAGCTTTACGTGCTTTCCGAGGCACGGGGATATCACACCACCAACTTCCAGACGTTAGAGCCTCGAGGCTCTAACGAAAAACTAGATCCCTTTTCTGGATAAGGCTGGCACAAGGGCCGGAGGAATGGCGCTTGAAAAGATAAGTCTATGCTCAGTAGTAAATAAAATATAATAAAATATTTTTAATTCAGATATCAAAGATCGAAGAAGATAGGTAGGTACATTATAAATAACAATATTACATAAATGACAATACCATGAGGATTAAAATGAACATTAAAAAAATAAATAAAATGAAAAATAAGAGTCAAAATTAAAATCAAAATTAAAATCAAAATTAGAATCAAAATTAAAATCAATAACAAAATTTAAATGCAAATTAAAATTGTAATTAAATGACCGATTTAATAAGGGACCTCCACAGCGGAGATGAAACCCTGTCAGCCACAGTCTTCAAGATTATGTTGCGGCTGCCACGCATTCTGCAGATCAAGGATACCGTCCTCTTGCGAATGATGGCATGGAAGCCATCAGTGCGAAACAACGCGAACATCCCCGATGCACTACAGAAACGTAGCAACCCCAACATCATCCTGAAGATATTATTATACTGGACGCGAAGGGCATCTAGTGATCTTTTGGTGTGACAGACCCACAGACTTCCAGTGTAAAAGCTCTGACAATATGCCTTAAATGCGCGTAATTTTTACTTGTTCAGAACAACGGGAGAATCTGCGGGCCAGCATATTACCTCTGACCGCCAGAGCCCTACGCTCCCTCTCAATGTCTACATCGTCCTGAAAGCCGTCGGTAAGGAAATGTCCCAGATATTTAAACTTCACGACACGATTTATGCTCAAGCCATTTAGAGTATATTGATATATGTATATTGTGAGAATGATCAGAACATCCACCGGCGGCCCTAAAGACCATGTATTCACTCTTCAGTACAATATATAAAAGGCCATGTTCGCCAGCATAGGCCTCACACACCTTTAATAACTCTCCGAGACCCCCCGCCGTCGGGCTCAGCAGCACCATATCGTCCGCGTAGCTTATATTGTTGATGCAAACGCCATCTACCGAGCAACCGACGCGCTTGCTACTGAGCTCGACAATGAGTTCGTTAACATACATGTTGAAGAGCTTGGGAGAGGTCAGTCCTCCCTGTCTTACCCCGCTCTCCAGCCTGTATGCTTCCGAGAGTGTATTAGCCCACCTCACAAAATTGGTTTGGTTTCCATACCAATATTTCAAAATGTTGAGCACAGCCACCGGTACACCCCCATTCCTCAACTTTCTCCAAAGCACATCATACGACACGAGATCAAAAGCCTTGGAGAGGTCAAGGAAACAGGCATATACCGGTGTCTTACGGTCAGTATAGTACTGGACAGTATGCTTGAGACTTAGGATTGCGCTTTCAGTGGATAGCCCGGGCCGAAATCCGAACTGAACGTCATGTCGTTTTATATATTTATCCAATCTGGAATCAAGCAAACCGTCCAGCACCTTAGCAATCGCTTTGTTGCCAAGTTGCCAGAGATATGGGGCGGTAGTTCCCCTTATCCGAGATATCACCAGTCCTATTCTTCACAATGGGCACTACGATCGTTTTCATTAAATCATGTGGTAAATAGGAGTGATTCATGCACATTGTGAAGAACATGGCCAGGACTCTCGGAAGGTGAACCCCTGCATACCGCAAGTGCTCAACACTAAGCCCATCATGACCGGGGGACTTACCACCTGTCATTTTCCTTAAAACGGCTCTTACCTGACTAGCTGTAAAATATACAGACGAGTCATCCCCCTCCCATCCGGTCTCCAAAATAGTAGACGACACTGAAGGGCCCAGCGGGGAGCGCACCTTGAAATGGAAGTAGTGGTGAAGCCGGGCTGATGACGGATGATGATCAATGCACCTAAAAGCCACACAAAACACGCTCGTGATTTGCACTAACGAAACCTACCAACTTAACAACAAAATTAACTGGGTTTTGCGAACACTGCCATGCACGTTCACAAATTAAGTTGAAACTAAATTGAGCCACGTTTATCTTAAAAAATCTCAAAAGAAATGTATTTTCAGCAAATATACAGGCTGTTAATTCTACAAAGTTAAGGCTCAGGCAATCAGACCGGTTTGTGGAGTGATTAGGGTTGACACTACTGCAAAAAAGCTGCAGTGTCTCTGTCTTCAAAGGGCCCTTCCAGACATGGCCTGCATTTTTTGACTCGTACAGTCACGAGCATAAGTATGTATACACTTGGCTTTATTCAAAGACGATTTTCTCCTTTACTTTTGAATAAAATTTTATGTTATTACGAATAAAGTATTTTCAAACCCATAGGTCTGTGTAAAGAGTCGTATTTCAACGTTGCATTCGTTATTTCACGAAAATATCGCAATTGAAAGTTGCCAAGTGTTGACATATTAGTGCTCGTGACTCTACCTACATCTTAATAATAATAATTAATGCTTGGACTTTAAAAGACACCATGATCTGTGAGTTGGTTTTGGCCGTTCTTTTCAGGGATCAGTCAGAAAGGAAATACCAGCGCCATCTATTTTTTAAATAATGAACAACTTGACTAACAGTGTCTTAGAACTTTACTTACTTACAGAAATATATTTTATTTAATAAATATTTTCATTTCACTTTTACGTAAGTAACAGGAAATAATATATTCAAACTCATTGAGAATGTTATAAAGAGAAAACTTTCATTTGATTAGGATTTTCAGTTTATTAGGAGAATTTTATTATTTTTCTTTTTTTTAGGAATGCACAGGAAAAAGCCTTTAATATAAAAAAAAAACGCCCAAAAAAAAGCCTTTTTATATTTGTAACATTTTTTGGCCTTGTGAGAACCCTTCGTGTTCAGAAAAAAATCGTTCGAAAAAACGGCCGAGTGAGTCGGACTCGCCCTTTTATTTGTTTTTTACTACACCGTTCGTCTACCTTCCTAGACCATGACTGATATTTCTGGTTTAACAACAGGGGAACTCTGCACAACAGGTAATATACAATAAGGTAACCAAGGTTTCCTAGAGAAAATAATTCCATAATCACTAAGTTTTTTGATGGATCGCTGATCGTCGTTTTCCTATCTCCTCTGCACCAATATTCAATCAAAACGACCGACCTTCTTAAAAATCACAAAGTCGGCTATGAAACTGGTGGCAACCTTACAAGTAATCGAAAACCAACTTGACGACGACTGGATGAAAAGTTTTTCTTTTCGGTGGAGATAAGTTAAATTGATATTTCCTCGTGGAGTTAAAGCGATTTCTTAAAAATCCCCATTCTTTTGTTGTCAGCTAATGCAATTTGTTGAATACGACTTAAGTTCAGGTGAGTTTTGATATGCGAAGTTAGTTCTAGAAGATTTTTCAAGGGCTCAGATTGAAGAAGATTTTTTGAGGGAGTGTGAAAGTATAATTATTTTCTCGTGTTGTGGTTATTATTACCGATAGTTCAAGTCATTGTAAGAAGATTAAGCAGTCAGTAGCCGTAACAGAGTGGATGCAAAATTTTGACATTAAAATTGGAGCTAGGTACATAGTCACATGACGCCAAGAAGAATAAATAATAAGCTTTTTTTTAGTCCCACAACAATAACTGCATTTCCATTACATGCAATACTAATTATTCAAATCACGATGTTAATACAATGTACTTATGAGATACGGTGCCACTGAATGCAACACCATACCTACTAGTGCACTCCTCTCAACATAGATGGCGCTGCCTACACTGTTTAAACCAACTCTGGATAAGTTTATTAAAGTTCTTCAGTATTTACGGAAAATCTATTTAAAGGCTTCGCATTAAGCAGTCGAGTGAGCGACTCGTTTGTGGTGTAACTTTCTTGGATCGCTAAATAAACCCGACCTAAATCATTTTGCGGCATGGATTTTCTATCCGAAAAATATTATCCGCGAGTTACTATGAGTTACTATTTCATAGAAGGAAGGTTATATTTTCCCTCAAAATCAGTTATGAAACATCATGATCATCATTAGAGTCGAAAGATGTTGCTGGACATAGGCCTCTCCAAAGCGTCGCCACATCGACCGATACTGTGCTTCTTGCATCCAGCGGATTTGGGCCCGTACAAGGTCTTCGGTCCACCTTGTGGGAGGCCTTCTATTACCATCCTTATAGTAAAGTACAATAATTATAAAATATACACACAGACACACCAAAATATTTACCTAAGAGCAATGTTTTAATCTATCATTTTAATATTGTTTGTCGCTAAAAATGAGATGATTTGGGTAAGCTTAGATGGAAAGTTTAACAAAATATTTGATCATTTTGAATACGTCCTCTGATCAAAATTATTGCAGCATTCAGAGCTCCATTGACAAGGGACCTGACCTGCTTCAAACTTTCACAAAGTTGCAAACTTGTAAAACGAGTTAAGATTTGAATTTCAAATAAATGTTACATTTTCATCGATTTGCCGCAGGAAAATTTATAAAAGATACCAAACTTATTTTGTCACTATCTCGAATGATTTCAGCAGATTCATATTCAGATTCATGCAGAGGGTAAATTAATATCTAGGGAGAATTCAAACTGAACAGATGAATGCGACGGTCGTAGGTATCTACACGTCAATTGCTTGTCATAGTTTCACATTCATAATTAATTGTCTTTTTTTTCTTTTCAGATATCATGTCATCACTTGTACATTGCTTGTACATCCTACTTCCTACTATCCTACTAATATACTAATACTAAACTAATAATATTATAAACGCGAAAGTGTGTGAGGATGGATGGATGAATGGATGGATTCATCCATTTTAGTTTTTACGTGATAGAGTACCATCACATAACATCTCATGTGCTGGTACTCTTTCACGTAAAAACTATTGAACGGATTTGGATGAAATTTGGCACACAAATAGTTTTCAATTTTTATTAAATGGTAAGCAAAGCCGATGTCGATTATCTGCTAATGTCTAAAGTGAACTCAAAAAACCATTGTGCATGATAAAAAAGAAACAAAATAAAAAGAAAAACAACAACTCAAGGCACAAGTAAAATTCTTTGATTGTTACAGTTGAACACAATGTAGATTTTGTTGGATTAGTACGGGACTGCACTACACTAGGTGGTTTGTTTAAGACCTTTTTATCCAGCTGCATAAAATAAAGTCTTTTTCACCCCTTAACAAACATTGAAACGACTTAGCGAATCATTTAGGTCGTCGAACCGGGCAAGTTCTCCACTATTTATTTATAGACCCTTTCGCCGTTCCAAAGGATTATCCAAAACGTACGTACTTTTGTACAATAATGAGTTAGAAAAGTTTGGAAGCTCTACGTGGCTTGTTTACGGGTATCGTTAGCGCCTCTGATTAGATTTGAGAGGGAAGTTTTGGGGACTGTAGTTAAGATAGGAAAGGAATGAACTAAATTCCAGCCCTTTCTTAAGTTCTCCTAATCTATAGGATCTATTGCTGAAGTCTGGATGTTTTAAAAATGCTGTTTTATTAGCTAGTTTTAGGTCTTTGTTGGCCAGAATTTGGAAAATCTCAAAAATAGATATTTAGTTTTAAGTCATTTACCTAATATCGAATAATGATACTATCACTTTTATTCTCTCTTAGATCGATTATGGAGTAATTAAAACCTCTAAACAATCGCTTGGAAAATAAAGGTATAGAATAAGTGCGGATCGCTTCACAGCACGACGACGGCACGGTTTGCGCAGTGGTTAAGCGATTGACTGCTGCGCTACGTGTCGCGGGTTCGATTCCTGCACGGAACAAATATTTGTATGACCTACAAGTAGTTGTTCCGGGTCTGGCTGTTTGTGTATGTGAGTTTAAATGTTTGTAAACGCACCCACAATACAGGAGAAATTCCTAGTGTGGGGCAATGTTTTTTTGTAAAAGGAAAAGAAATGAAAGAAAAGAAGCAACCCAAAGCAAAAGTTATCGTTATCAAATTAAATATAATTAATGAGGGCAATTGGGAATGACTTATAGTTTGGATATCAATGTTTACATGTACCTATGTAGGTGAAGAGTCTGAAACTGAAACCTGCTGTAAATAACATCGCCGTAAGACAATGTAAGTAGGTACTGTGTTCCAAGGGCTGGCTTTTAACTTGGCCAGAGGCTAAACATTGCCATACAACGTGGTAATGCCCGGTCTCTTGGGTACATTACCTATAGATAGCGATGCGGATGAATTTTTCGACGCTATATTTTAGTTTGTGAATAGTTTTAGTTGAGTTAGGATATAATTTTGTAATTTTTGTTTATTAATTAGTTATAATGTTGTTATTTACGTACATAAATAGTTTTAATTCTGAATAGTAGGTACCTAAATGTCCTTTAATTTTACTTTAAGATTTACATAATTATCACGATTCAGCATCTGCCATGCCTTTTCCAAACTATGTCAGGGTCGGTCCCTAGTCTAACCGGATGCAGCTGAACACCACTATCCTCACCGATAGTGACTGTTTACCAGACTTACGTCGACTGTCGAAAATCCTCAAATGACAGTCGGGACCGACGGTTTCAAGTGTTTTCTGAGCCACGGACGGATTGTTACCTACATATCGGCTGCAATAAGCGTAGAAGGTGAACCAAGGACCGGTGTGGCTGGCTTAGCCATGAACCATGTTGTATTAAAAACACCCTATACAATAACAACGTACGGTTGCCAGACCTGGTCTTTAAAGAAAGAAGACGAAAATATACTAGCCATCTGCCAACAAAAATGGAACTAAGCATGCTGGGGATAAAACCGAAAAAAAGGATTTATAATAAAACTGTTAAGACAAAGGAAAAAATTAGTTGACGTCGTCAAAAGAATCAGGCTACTCAAGTGGAGCTGGGCCGGTCATGTCTGCAAGTTAGAAAACAGTAGATGGACCAAAAAAATAACTGAATATAACCAATGGATCAAATCAGAAGTGGAGGTCGGCCAAGGAAAAGGTGGGGTAGATATATTTTGGGAGAAGTGAGGACCAAGATGGATGATTAAATGTAAGGATAGGAATCAGTGGAAGGAAATTGGGGAGGCCTACAACAAAGAGGCGACTACAGCTGAGAGGCGAGAGCCGCACTATTTGTATAATTATCATGTTAGTAAAAAATTTAAAAGTTAATAAAGGCTTTTTATTTAATTTTATACAATAGTGAGAATTATTTGATTATGTACCAGTGCACGTAAGTTAAGGCCATCCCCAACATTGTTGAGTGGCTAATCTTTTCACCACAGTATTAGCTATTCTCGTATAGCGGACGCCAAAACGTGAAAAGAAGATTAATGTTGGGAAGAAGGAAACGCGACACGGATTTGATGTAAATCCGCACATTCTAGTGTTGCCGCGCTACTTTGAATAGCGTAGAATATAATCTCGCTGGTGTTGTAAGGTAAGGTGTAGGCAGTGCGTTATAATGCTTTCTTATCAACGTGCGGCTTATCAACGTGGCCACATACTGGGCTCAAATTATATAAAAAAAAAAAAAACAACGAGAAAGAGTACCATCGACACAAAAAGAAGAAGAAGTAGTTTATATTTTAAAAATATTAACAACATTAGTGCAACAACAACAACAACATTAGTGTGATATCGCTTTGAGAAATATTCGTCGATCTCTGAAAAAAACATATTTGTCCTGAACTCATATTATACTGAGCACTACTTTTGAATGTTTGTTAAAAATTACAGTTTGACGTTATTTTGTACCCCGAAGGGCTGATTTTTCCATCGCTAAATAACTTTTATACGAGGAATAAAATTGACGTTTGACAGCTTTTGTATGAAATAACTGTCAAAATTTCAAAATTATTCCCCGAATAAAGATATCAGATGATTGAAAAATCAGCCCTAAATCAAACAAACAAAGTTACAAGCCCTAACAAAGGTTAGCAAAAGCGAACGATCCGAATCAAACTCAATTCAATTTAGAAACACATTCTTTTTGCGAGTCCGGGTCGTTTGGGTGTTAGTGAGCTTTCACATGAAAATGTTCTCATGACGTAACTAACGAATGGATTTTATTTAGATAATACCAGGTCAGAATTTGGTGCGTAATAGGTAAGTGAACTGACGTACCTTCCAGCGTGAAATAATAAAGTAAAAGTTAACACTAAACCCCTTTTTTTACGTGGAGAAATGCTCATGCATTCTGCACTACCACGGGGAGATAGTGCAGGTATGTGGGACTTAGAACCCACTAAAACTCCACGGTGTCCTCCTCTGCCGCTTACGGCGGGAACATGGGCACGCGTTAGCACTCATCCGTGAACCCGCCGCGGCTGTCCGTCACCGGACCCTCCTCTGGGGAGTACTCCCCATCACCGGCGCACCAGAACACATAGCACGCCGTGACCACCCCAGGGACCAAACCAGCACATGGGCGCCAGACGACCCCGTGTCTGGGCACCCTTGGTCCCCCTGCGACGGGTCAGGTCATTGGCCCCGTCGCCTGCCAATTTTCGGCCGCAGAGGATAGGGAGAGCGGCCAACACGGATATCGAACGACATACCAACACTCCTCCTCCCCTGCGGCCCCACCGCGTCCGCCACCAGACGGTGGCGACCCCGTCAAGGCCGCGGAAGGTAGGGAGAGCGGCGCACCGTAATACCGGCACTCCTCTCCCGCCGCGGCCCTCTACCCTCAGCCGCGATGTCTCCCATATGACATCGCGGCCCGCCTCAGTTGCGATGTCGCCCAAGCGGCACCGCAACCTACATGTTGGCCGCTACGTCGTCGGCTTGTCGGCAAAAGCCCTGACGAGCGGCCCCTCCTCGGGTTCCTCTTCGCTTCACCGTGGGTGACCAAGCCACGGCTACTGAGCCCCCCCGCCTCGACAATGCGGGAACCCACCGGGGGGGAACACTAACCCCCTTACTAATAAAACGTTGTAGGTATAGCGTCTGTATAGTTACACAACGCTTTGTCTTCTTCTTTCGAAAGTCAAATTACTGACGACTGAAAGAGAGAAATCGGTGTGTAACTATTCATCTGATATACTTAATACGTTTATTAGTAAGGGGGTAAGTACGAAGTACAGACGCCAGCACATCAAGCTACTAAAATCTGTCAAATTTCTTTAATAGATTTTCAACTTTATCGGTAGAGCATAAGGTTCAAAATTGATTGGGAAAATTTTAGTTTCGGGTAGCTTGATGTGCTGGCGTCTGTACATACATATTTGAAAAATACATACAATTTTTTGTTGAAAAATGTATTTTCAACGGAAAAATTAATTAAAGAATAATTTACATGAACCAAAAAGATGTCATCTTTCTCCTACGTATTAGTGCAGGATTTTCAAAATGCTCATTCCATTTACAAAGGCCATAGGGGCAATTCTCGTAATTTTAAGAACGTTCGTAGTCAGTCTCAATTTGTCAAAAATACCTCTGATTTCCCAAAATTTTTGACAAGGTTTTGACATTGATTGTCGCTGAGATGAGATTGCGACTAGATTTTGAACGTTTTTAATTACAGGAATTGGCCTTCTGGTATCTAACTGCATCGGAAATTATGATGAAGTAAAATCAAAATACGTTGTCGTTTCTCATGAGAGTTCACCGCCACAGCAGTTGCCAAAGTAAGTTACCAAGCAACAGTCCTACAAGTTCATTTTGATTTCTGCGGTGCTATTCTGTAAAAATCTCACCGTGAAAACTTGGGTGAAGTGAGCGTGGAGTGAGCTGTCAATCGTGGCAATTCCTAGCAAAAACAAACTCACTTCACCTAAGTTTTCACGGTGAGATTTTTACAGAATCGACCGGCTGTAATGTGTAAGTCAATGGGTTTTTGAATGACATTGACAAGAGGGCGTTATTGGTAAACAATAGGCTATTTGACTGGTTTCTGATAAACATCTCAGATTATTTAATGGTGTCTAACGAGCCCACAAAAACCTATTACTTCAAATTGCATAATGTATTTCTTTTAGAAAATAGTAAATAAAAATGTACCTACTGTTTAAATAAGCCGCCAAAACGCTATCTTTAACAATATGGCATCGTGACGTCAAAATACACGTAAACAAACGTTGAAACGGTCGAGATACTAGACAAAAGTCATCTGTTCTGTCAACGATAGACAGAAATTGACTATATCATGACGTCATAAGTTCAGCCAAGCCAGACCGTTTTCGATTACGTGGCGCCAGATTTAAAAAGATGAAGTTTTTTCGGGATTTTTTTAATAAATAATACATTGTTTTGTAGTAAAATTAATGCAAATCGATTTTAAAAGCGATAATCTATACGAGTGTCAATAATTATGACCTTATTTTTTACATTGTCAAATAGCCTATTCTGAACTTGTCACCAAAATTTTGTTTAAAAAACCGGTCAAATGCGACTTGGACTCGCGCACCGAGGGAAAAAAATATTTTAAAACATAAATAATTTTTTTGTTTGTAATGTAACTACAACGGTTTTCAGTTTTTTCCTTTACTAGTGCTACAAGACATTGCTTCTTGCCAAATGTCATGCTTCTAGGTCACGGGAAGTACCCTGTAGGTTTTGATTCCCTTGTGAGTGTTAAAATATGCTGCATAAACGGAACATAAACGCCCGTATCTTTTGATTGTTTTACTTAGAAGTTTGATTTTTTCACTGCTTCAGGGGATTACAGCCTTGAGCTAATTGATATTAATTTCAACTTGATAACCTCCACGCGTTTCTGAGAAAAAGGGTCTTGACAGACGGTCAGACAGGCGGACAACGAAGTAATCTTACAAGGATCCCGTTTTTCCTTTTGAGGTACGGAACCCTAAAAACAAGATGGTGGCATTAGTTACGATTATGTCCACGTGCCAAAAGATCCTTTTACCGTGTACTCTCAGTAGTAGTACTACATCTAGATCTCAGAAGAAATCAGCCTCACCAATCCTATTCATTCACCACAATTCAATCCAATGCAACTATAGCGTTAGATACCTTATTTCCTGGCGCTTGTGTTCAGATAGCATGCTGCAATAGATAAGTAAGGGTCAAGGCCCTGCGGCTCGTCTTAGACTAAACATACTTACGCAACTAGATCACTGGGCCGTCACGTATAAGTAGGTACTTTGGTCACACCATGAGGCGGGGCTGCGCTTGATTCATAATAACTTGACATCACGACTGTCTTCCTCAAAGGGGTAGGTAGAGGTATATTGGTATGTGTTTCTTTTCACTTTAGGTGTGCATATGTCACGGCTAATAGCCGAAGTGCGGCTACACCTAGTTTTAGCCGGGTACATTGTACAAACTGGGTGCAGCCGGCCACATGCGGCTCGTGTGTACTTCGGGTGACACCGGTTGCATGGTTGCGGTCGGTCTATAGGTGACGTAAGATGCAAGAGCGAGCGAAGGGTACCCCGAGGTTAGGTTTGGTTATGTTACTTTAAGCCCTTTACACAGAAATAGGGGCTGTACCCGGATAAAACTAGGTGAAGCCGCACTTCGGCTATTAGCCGTAACACATACACAAAACATTGTGTACGGTGCTCAAATACACGTGCGGCATGTTGTTGCGCGTTGACGGCAGCCGTCGGCACTCGTCGACGGCGACCACTCGTGGTGGACATTTTAATGCACTCTACTGTACACTCACATGTTGCTATACTATGCAGGAACATCGATGCGCAACCTGTAACCATGAATCATAACATGATTCTCGACCCCCTAGTGTCGACAATTTTCGCCGGTTATCAAATTAAAAGGAATTTAAAAAAATTAAAGCGACTTCAAAATGAAATTAACTCAAAATTATGAAATAACTTTAATTTCGGAAGTCGGTGTCTTGGGATCTGTATTTTAGTTTTATGCCACCGACTTCCGAAATTGAAGTTATTTCATAATTTTGAGTTCATTTTTTTTTGAAGTCGGTTTAATTTTTTTAAATTACTTTTTATTTGGTAATTTTTAGTTGTTGCACTAGAATTTGACCAAGGTTTTGAGATGTTTTCGCTTTGACACTACACCCGTAGCTCGTTTCAATAAGCCAGGCCGTCACACTTTCACGTCTTAGTCCATATCTTGAAAATTACTGAATCGATGTTGATGAAACTTGCACTGTTCCCTAAGTTGAAGTAAATGTAAGCCAATAAAAAAAGAATGGTCACGATCCGATTAATAGTTACGGAGATATGCGTGGACAAACATACATACGTCTATAAAATTTTGTATATTTGTTTGGAAGCCCTAATAGATTGTCATAATCTATATATATAAAAGAAGAAACTGACTGACTGACTGAATGAATGAATGACTGACTGACTGACTGACTGACTGACTGACATATCAACGCACAGCCGAAACTACTGGGTCTACGAATGTGAAATTTTGCACACGGCTTCCTTTTATAATGTAGGGGAGCACTAAGAAGGGGTTTTTGGAAATTCAACCTTTAAGGGGGTGAAAAGGGGGGATTTCGTTTGTATGAAAAATCTTATTCCTTGAGTTAATAAACTTGAAACTTGGCACAAATACTTATCTAAGTAAATTATTAAGTTTGGCATTTTTTGTTTTTCTTAACTACCCCCTAAAAGGGGATTGGGGGGTGTCAAAGTTTGTATGGAAGAATTTTAACGGGTTGTCCGAATATCTCGAAACTCAGTATTTATACTTAAGACCAGAAATAGAGAAAAGCGTGTATCATGGTTTTCCAAAAATGTACCCCTAACGGGGTGAAAAGGGGTAGTTAATTTTACAGGGGAGGATTTTACTGCGTGGCTTGATTAACTCGAAAATTGGTACAAATAATCTTTGAGTCAAGTAATGAGCACATCCCAAAGGATTTTTCGAAATTCCACCCCTGTGGGGGTGAAAAGCGGGGATACAGTTTATATGAAAAATCTTATTCATTTGGTTAATAAACTTGAAACTTGGCACGAATACTTATCTAAGTAAATTATGAAGATTGGCACTTTTTGTTTTTCTAAACTACCCCCTAGAAGGGGATTGGGGGGTGTTAAAATTTGTATGGAAGAATTTTAACGCGCGGTCCGATTAACTCGAAACTCGGTAAGTATTTATACTTAAGACCAAAAATAAAAAATACCACGTATCAGGGTTTTTCGAAAATCTACCCCTAACGGGGTGAAAAGGTGTAGTTAATTTTACAGGGGAGGATTTTACTGCGTGGCTTGATTAAGTCGAAAATTGGTATAAATAATCTTTGAGACAAGTAATGAACACATCACAAACTATTTTTCGAAATTCCACCCCCGTGGGGGTGAAAAGCGGGGATACAGTTTATATGAAAAATCTTATTCATTTGGTTAATAAACTTGAAACTTGGCACGAAAGTAAATTATGAAGATTGACACTTTTTGTTTTTCTAAACTACCCCCTAAAAGGGGATTGGGGGGGTGTTAAAATTTGTATGGAAGAATTTTAACGGGCGGTCCGATTAACTCGAAACTCGGTAAGTATTTATGCTTAAGACCAAAAATAACATGTATCAGGGTTTTTCGAAAATGTACCCCTAACGGGGTGAAAAGGTGTAGTTACTTTTAGGGTTTTTCAAAACTCGACTCCTACCAAGGTGGAAAAGGGTAATAAAGTTTAAGGGGTGGATTGCTGGGAAATATAGTAGGAAATGCTGTATCCACTAGCAGGAATAGCGCCTCCAGTGTTTCGCAGAGCACTGGCTTCAGCGAAAGAGCCAAAATGGTCTCCGACACACGACCCTTTGCACGACAACATCCTTGTGCCTGTGCCACAAAGGCTGAAAAGCCAAAACAATTTTTTAAAGTGTATCGTCCCACTCACTGGTGAACCATCACAAGAAAGACTGAAGCTGTGGCGAGACAGTCCTTCCTTACCAAAACCCAAAATTTTTAGAGGAAAGTACGAAATACACGCGGACGAAGTCGCGGGCAAAGTGCTAGTGTGAATATAATGCAATTCCAATAATATTACATACATACGTATCGAATTGATAACCTCCTTTTTTTTGAAGTCAAGAAGTTATTTCATAATTTTGAGTTCATTTCTTTTTGAAGTCGGTTTAATTTTTTTTAATTACTTTTTATTATTATTTACCTACGGGCTGTTCATTTTTCTATAGAACGTACCTACTTATTCGCAAGTACTCTTACGATTTATCAATTCTTGTAGGGGCCTACCTACGACTATAAATCATTATGACAATACGTTTTCATATATTAATCTTGTTTCCAATATCTCTTGACTTTCTAATCTCCTTTACGACTGTAGATAGCGATGTTTATTAAAATATATTTTTTTACTTTTAATACACAATTATTGCACTTTGTTGTGAAGCCGCGGGCTAGCTAGCGAGCTAGTCAAATATTATGAGTAAAACTATTTTTAATTAGGTACCCACATACAGTAACTTACTGCAATCCGTAAAATATGGAAGCCGCACCTTAAATAAAAACAATCCTATGCAAATGATAAGGGTAAACGGCGTACGTGCGTACGCACATGCAAGCTACACACGATCGATGCGTGAACGTGCAGTTATGTGATTAGGAAGAGAACGGCACGGTTGGCGCAGTGGTTAAGCGATTGACTGCTGCACTGCGTGTCGCGGGTTCGATTCCCGCACGGAACAAATATTTGTATGACCTACAAGTAGTTGTTCCGAGTCTGGCTGTTCGTGTATGTGAGATTAAATGTTTGTAAACGCACCCACAATACAGGAGAAATTCCTAGTGTGGGGCAACGTTTAAAAAAAAAAAAGAGCACCATAGACTACGGCCTAGCCTTCGATGGTGGCCTTTGTCAAAAGCTGGGACTTCAAAAGTAAACAGAAAAAAGAAGTATCGAGGATATAAATATGTAGAGGTTTTTGACTCCTGACTAGACACAGGCACGGTTAGTTTGGGGCCATTGTTCGTCTCGATATTTTATTGACCCAACTCTTTTTGGAAAAAGAATAAATCAGCAATGAATTTGATTATCAATTAATTTAATCTTATCAGATGTTCAACAGCCATTTACGACCAACCGAAGATGCTGAACAATCATAACAACCAGAAACCTGTCAAAAATCTTTTTAAATCAATTCCTATGTTTCTTTTCTTTTAATATTCAGAAATTAAAAAGGAAATATATTTTTTTTCTAAATAGGGTGGAATTTGCACTTTTTGAACGTCAAAATAACATAAGACAATCCCCCAATACGTCCGGTTTTCACCATTTCCTAGTACTTTAGTACACTATGGTACTGTCGATACTTAATTAAAAAGCTTTGACTCGAATAATATATATTTTCGACTTTACAGTTTCATGTTATTTCTAGCACTGCTTCTACTAAACAAAAAAACCATATTAGAATATTTGAAAATGGCTTGAACGTTCGAATGGAACACACCGGCAATTATAACCAGCCTGTATTACTAAAGGTACGGTTACACAGCCTCTACAGTACATAGGTACTGTAGAGGCTGTGTAACCGTACCTAGACCGTGTAGAGTGTACCGGACATAGAGGTAGATAGCTACCTCTATGTCCGGTAGCACTACGGACACACTGACAACTTTTATCGTTCGAACATATTATCGTTCCTGTTGATAAATGTCATGTTTACATGGTGATCTAATCCAATTATAATTATCTGCTAGACTGTGCCAATGATAATAAATAAGTGCAAGTTCATCACAATACTGATTGATGCGTTCTCTTCCTTCATTTTAATTTAGAACTTACTATAGGTTTAAAGATATTTATACTCAAAAAGACACAAAGTCACATGAGAACAATGCTTAACTATAATCAGCCTATAATGTTCCCATTGCTGAGACACAGGTGTCCTCTCTTCGAGAGGAAGCGGACTATAATCTACCACGCGGGCCCACTGCGGGTTAGTAGATATCACATGTCTTCGAATGTTTGGTTCTAGGACATGTCGGTTTCCTTACGATGTTTTCCTTCACCATTTTGTGAGTAGTGGTGACGTAATGGTGGCTGGGTTCGAACCCACGACCTACACATAGGATAGTTTTTATCCTGATATTCCCACGGGACTGAAGCTTATGCGGGTGAAACCGCGGGGCGCTGCTAGTTATTTAATGTTACTCCCACGATTAAAAAAAAATATATTAAAAAAATATCTCGTCAAGATATAGGTGCGATATTGTTCTCGTCACAGTTAGATCTTCAGGCATCCTTTGAATCTCACATGGCCTACGCTAATCAAAGGAAGCGCTACTATAATTTCCCTACATCCATATTATAGATCTACGCTACGCTAACGCAGCGTCTTTGCGCCATTTACTAACTTAAATGAAAACACAACCTTACTTTTTGTGTTTTGTGTTTCACGAACTGTGTCCAAATAAACATTTTTTCTATCTTTTCTTTCTTTCTTTCTTGGTACAGACGCCAGCACATCAAGCTACCCGAAACTGTCAAATTTTCCCAATGAACTTTGAACCTTATGCTTTAGCGATAAAGTTGAAAATCAATTAAAGAAATTTGACAGATTGTAGTAGCTTGACGTGCTGGCGTTTGTACATTATTTATATTTCGTACATATCGTGATATGTAGCTGAACTTGACTTAATATAGCACAATCAGCCTTTAATGTTCCCATTGTTGGGACACAAGCCACCACTCGGTGAGAGGGAGTGGGCCGGAATCCACCACGCGGGCTGGTTGGTAAACTTGACTGAATACTAAAAACAAAACCAATATAATGAAAACTGTAAATCCTATAAACTCGGGCGCACAGTCAAATCCAGTTTAAGTCTACTAACCTGCCACAGCCGCGACGCAAAGGGCCAACAGAGCAATCACACGCATTTTTACCGTCCTCAGAAAAGTGTGACAATGCCAAATAGCTATGGCTTTTATACCAATTTAAAATGATAGAATTGATAATCTAGTAAAGACTAGGATTAATAAAATCAATCATAACCCTTTTTGTGTTGGCAGGATTAACGATTGTTAGCTATTAATAAAGGTAAATTATATATTTTAACTTTTATAGCACTTTGCTCACATAATGTTTCATTGTTATTTTAAGAGACATACGCAGTATTTCAGGAAATAATCATAAAAGAACAGTCTACCTACATCGTAGAAACCTGATAACTAAAGATGTTCCAGTTCCCATCAGTCACTCAGATAAATAATGCTCTCCTTGAGATGTAATGGCTGCTATATATTTGCACGGTGAAAATAGTTTCCTAATAGATATCATGATTACATCCATGGTTATTATGAGCTCTTTGAGAAATAAAAACCGACCAAGTGCGAGTCGGACTCGCACACGAAGGGTTCCGTACCACAAGGCATAAAACGCCGAATAAAACGTTTCTTTTACACCCTTTTAAATTTTTACTTTATTTTATTATTTGTTGTTATAGCGGCAACAGAAATAAATCATCTGTGAAAATTTCAACTGTCTAGCTATCACTGTTCATGAGATGCAGCCTGGTGACAGACAGATGGACAGTGGAGTTTTAGTAATAGGGTCCCGTTTTTACCTTTTGTATACGGAACCCTAAAAATTATACTGATATGCCTAATTATCTCTGGGGACTTAAAATCATTAGTGAAAAATTATTTCTTATTTTGCCTCTTGTTGTTTCTACTTATTTGTTTATTGACCAGCCACCAATCAAACTTCTCGCTCATCTGAAGTGAAAATCATTATAGCACCTAACTATTTTCGTTATTTCAATATTTTACACATAAAAGGAAAACGTGTGCGGTTGGGAGATAGCAATAGAGACGAAGTTCCTTCCGCGATAGACGCACGCACACACTCACATAATCAGCCTACAATGATCCCATTGCTGGGACACAAGTCCCCTCTCAGTAAGAGGGAGTAGGCCGTAATACACCACGCCGACCCAGTGCGGGTTGGTAGATTTCACATGTCTTGGTTTTTTTGGTTCTAGGACATGCCGGTTTTCTCACTATGTTTTCCTTCAATGATTTGAGAGCAGTAGTGATGAAATAATTTACACAAAGTAAACCGCCTGACTGGGTTCGAATCTACGACCTACAACTCGTAAGTCGCGGCCGTTACCACTGAGCCACCACTGCTTCCTGCACGCACACACTCGTATAGAATACAAAGAACAGAGTAAGAGAGACAATCGCATGAAGCATAACGCCTTTTCCTTATGTTACAATTTCTACCAGTCAACTCATACCGCAAGCTTTGGTCCAGAACTATAGAATAGCTTAAAGCTTTGAGTCAATCATGAAATATTTCCAAACACAATAATAAACGATTATATTTGAAAACCGCAGACAAAACACACCCCTTATCTGCAAAACAATGGAATTACTAGAAAAACTTAAAAACATCCCAGCTTATCACGTCTATAGGGTTAGATAAAAAAGTTTTTGTCTGTACCAAAAGATAATGAGCGGGGCGGGCCATTTGGACACGCTCGGTCACCTTAGATAAGTGTAAACGGCACAGCGGAACCTACAAAGTGTTTAATATTGTAGCACATAGCGTGTGAAAATTCCCGAAAAAGTTCAGAAACTAGGCTTGTTTCAGCTAAGCATTGCTGTGTTTAGATATGTGTTTTAATGAAGAGGGTAATTAACTTTAGATAATTAATTAGTGTAAACGATGCAGTGGCAAGTTGAGCGACGTGGGTTTAATATTGTAGCATATTATAACGTGTGAAAATTCTTGGAAAATCTGGACGCTAATTGCTTGTTGTACATAATATCACACCTGCTATTATAGTCCCCCAAGGGAGGTTTTGGCAGGCAGGCGTGCTTTAGCATTTGTAAGTACCTTCCTATTAGTGAGATTAGATGTTGTGTTTTTTTTACGTAAAGTGTAATAAAATTAATTTCATTTGATGGACTGAATCGTTGAAATAAGATAAAATTTTTAACTGCTTACAATTTTATAAGTTTACGCAACTTTTATAATCGTATCAATTGATTACAGTGACCCGTGGCTTTTAATGGATACATTAGTATTTTTTAACCCCAGAAATAAAGTTAAGGTCACCTGTGTCTGATTTCATCAGGATGTTATGAATCAGACTACCTGCAGGATTTATGATTAGCTAGCACTTTTTTTAGGGGATTTAAACTTTGTTCACTGATCATTTAGGTGGCCACAACTGTCAAATTTTTGAGATAATACCTATTATGTTTTTTTTTTATGTTTCTGGCTGAAAAACAAGTCGACGGTCCACCAGATTGTTAGGTGGTTACCGCTACTGCAGATCCATCCTATAAAAAAAGCTCAAATCTGCCTGAGATTACACTACTTCTAACCAGGTAGACCCTCTAGTTAGAAGTAGTGTCTTACTAAATCCATCAAAGAAGGTACGGGCCCGTTTAAATGAAGTTGATTGTCAAAACCAGTGTGTCAAATTAAATTTTTCGGATGGGCAAATACTTATCGGGAGTAAGGACAACTGTCAAATCGTGTTGTCATTCATTCATAGTTCAGGCCCCGAACTAATAATATGTCTGTAAGTGAGACGGCGGCGTAGTATACCTAAAATATAGGTACTTGCCCGAAACTACGGACTTCGTGTATAGAGTAGAGTAGAGTAGACTCCCAGAATACAGCAACAACTTTACGGTAGAAATAGGTAGGTTAGTATGGCTTCCTCTTTTTAACCGACTTCAAAAAAAGGAGGAGGTTCTCAATTTGGTTGAATATATTTTTTTACGTATGTAACGCGATATCTCCGGTAATTGTAGATCGATTTCGAAAATTATTTTGTTAATGGATAAGGTATTTTTCATGGTTGGTCCTATACGAATTTTATTATCTTTGCTTAGGTAGTTTTTTAGTTAGCTTCAATATTCGTATTTTTTCCACTTAGTTTATTTTGATGATATTATATTATCTCCCTGTCACTGTTATTTACATAGCAAGTAGTAATAAACGAATTTGTGTGGGTTAAGTACAACTAAAAAGTGGAAAAAAAAACTTTTTTACAAAAACAAAACAAACGACTTTATAAGAAAACACTACTAACTGAAAAATTACCTACTTTAGTTTCTGAAGTCGGTGGCAAAAATGAAATTGCGGAACCGACTTCTGAAATTTAAAGTTATTTTTCACTTTAAAGTGTTTTTTTTTGGAAGTCGGTTGTTTCTTTTGTAGGTATTTTTTTGCCTGTTCTTACGTTCCTAATTTCCTATGGTTTTTCGGTCAGCAGATGATTTGCTCTTCCATTCTTTCCAGTCAGCCGCCACACTATCATTCACCACACAATAAAATTCATCCTACTATTTTTTGGCCTCATCATCATCATCATTTCAGCCAAAAGACGTCCACTGCTGGACATAGGCCTCCCCCAAGCACTTCCACTTCGACCGGTTCTGTGCTTCTCGCATCCAATTTTTTGGCCTCCCTACATTCAATTACATACCTACTATAGTGTATCCTACTACATTAATAAATGCGTATGTATGTAGGTATATTATTAATAAAAATCACGACGTTGATAACGGGTTTATCTGTGCGTGTTTATGGGCGTTTAGCGCTAAGATAGATAGGCGGGAGGTTACGGGACGACTCGGGGGTATCGCGCCAGGGGTACGCAAGATGTGACCGTGATTTATATTGTTTTAGCTAGTTTTGATGTTTTTTCACTGTGGTCTGGGGGTACAGGTGTAACCCTTTGGGGAATACGGGTGATTTTGTGTTATGTTATTGCGGTCTGAGGGTTTGTGAACATTAAACGGCACTTCGGTTAAAATAACAATAAACTTAGCTACCTCTTCAATTTATGAATGAAAAGTTTGAGTTTGTTTAAGGAACTGAATGGAACTTAGATTCTTAAAAATATAGAACAAACCTGACAATGTATGTAAAAACACATGAAACATTTTTTAGCACTTTAAGTTCTACTTTCATTTCATTCTTCCGTCTTATCACAAAACGAAATCTAGCTTTAGTTTTATCCTAAACCTTTGAGCTAGTATTTGTATTTTGAACTTTTTTTCGATTAATGCAAAGTTCTTAATACTAAAATGGCAACTTAGCATCGAACTAAGCTGTAATTTTTAGTACCTATACATAAAGAACTTCATTTCTGTTACAGTTAGGTCCTTAATTCAATAACTGACTCGGTGGCTTAAACCTGATCAGAAAAACCTTGTTTTACAATAAGGGGGTTCGAGTTCAAATATCACCTACACAAAAACAATTCCATGCATCATCTCCCTAGCCCTTTCCCAACTATGTTGCAGTCGGCTTCCAGTCTAACCGGATGCAGCTGAATACCAGAATTTTACATGAAGCGGCTGCCTATCTGACCTTCACAACCCAGTTATTGCTTACCTTGGTAAGACTGGTTGTCAGACTTTCGGGCTTCTGGCGACCCGTAACGACTGCCAAAGATTCACGATTGACAGCGGCTTAACGTGCTTTCCGAGGCATGGAGAGGTCTTGATATGTAAAAATGGTCACCCATCCACGGAACAACCGCGGCAGGCGTAGCTTAACCTGATCGATCGACCCTCGCGACTGTTATTACTTAGCCAAAAGCCTCTCAAAAACACAATCTGTCATCGTCAATAATAAATAAAATTATCGATTCCTGTGCAATTTTTATTAAAGCAAAGTTTCTGAAGCCAAAGGAAAGGGAAATTATCAAAAGTCAAACCATGAGATACACACAGCCCAGTAGTGATCGACCGTTATAGATGTATATGAGCTAAGTGTCTATGGGTCAATTTATCTTTTTAATCTTTTTTTTTTTCACCTTTTTTGATGTTTTTTTACCCTGTATTGTGCCTGTACCTGTACTGTAACGTTCGAATAAACATTTTATCTATCTATCTAACCTTTTTATCAAACAAAATTATTAAAAACTTAGTGAAACAAGTTGTTTTTGTGTATTTTTAATTTGGTTCGCACCTTTTGTTTGATCTGTTTTGAGCGGTGTTGAGGAACAGAAAGTTGTAGATAATATTTTTATAAGCTTCAAATATTTTGACTTAGTTTTAGACAACTTTTCGTTTGTATTTTTTTTTTTGTGTTCGTGAATTAGTAGGTATTCTATATTTAAGTTTAACGAATGAATGTGAACCTCATCATCGTCGTCATCATTTCAGCTGAAAAACGTCCACCGACTATTAAGAATTATTAATATTGATGCTCTCATTAATACAGTTAATGTTTTGACATTCCGGTATATAAACTCAAGACTATCGTGCAAAACTTTATATCCCGTTGTATAACTCCAAAATTTTAAACTTTTCCAAAAACCCAAAAACATCTATCATTATTTATCAATCTCCACCCCTTCCATCCATCCAGAGTAATCAAAGAGTATAATAATAATACGGGAGAGAGTAATCAAATACGAAAACACCGCTACCCACATTTGTCCATCCCTGTTTTATTATTTTTTGACGTATCCAACGTCCGCTGTTATCAAGATTATGTTATTGAGCTTCCAGTCGCCGATGCAACAACTGTGACAGTACTATTTCTATTTGTGAGTTTGAAAAAAGAACCTCAGTGCAGTTGTTGGCAAGTGTACTTTGGAATACCAAAGTAGGTGTTTTTTTTTTTCTTTTAAGCAAGACCTTGAAATTCTGTTGGACAGTGTTAGATGAGATGTTTTTTTTAAATGAATTGCTGTTATATTCAGGGTTCTTATTAGTTTTTAATTACGTGGGTGTCAGTTATTTGTATTTATGTAACTTAAAATTATTTACTTACTGATTGGTTTTACTAAATTGTAATTTCGTATTTATTCAGCAATTGGATATTTTTACGCCATTAACGGCAAAACATAGAGATCTCTGGGCCAAATTTATTTACAGCGCCTATTTGACTTATTGCTCAATTATAAAACTTTGGCTTTGACTTTTTATGTTACTAGAAAATATTTCAAGCGCTTTCATTTATTCTTAGTTTAGGGACGTCGAAATATCTTCCGAGATTTTTTTTATCCAATAAATACAATGAAGCAATGACACACTTTCAATTAACTTTATGAAAAAAGATATAGTGCTGTTATGTAATCGTTCAGCATTATTTAACGCCTGCGCACCCAACTTAAAGATATTTGGTTGCTTTGTTTCCGAAGTGTTTGCTGAATAATTCCTAGTTCCACATTGAGTCGTGACCGTCATCCGCTAGAGAACGTTTACCTACAGCGGATCAAGGGCAATCCAATGACCGCTACTGCCGATGCCGTGGCCTGCTATACTGTTGACGGCTACCTTAGTTAGTCCCCCTTTAAGGCTGCGTTTGTACCAGAGTTGAGCCAGGATGCGCAGCGAGGAATGTGTGTGAAACCAACCAATCACGGCGTGCTATGTGTTCTGGTGCGCCGGTGACGGGGAGTACTCCCCGGAGGAGGGTCCGGTGACGGACAGCCGCGGCGGGTTCACGGATGAGTGCTAAGGCGTGCCCGTGTTCCCGCCATAAGCGGCAGAGGAGGACACCGTGGAGTTTTAGTGGGTTAGAGTCCCACATAACTGCACTATCTCCCCGTGGTAGTGCAGAATGCATGAACATTTCTCCACGTAAAAAAAAAAAAAAAGCGAGGAATGTGTGTGAAACCAACCAATGACATCGCTTCATTTTCAAAGCTTTAGTTTTACAGACATCTTTCGCTACGCATCCTCGTTCATATCTGGTGAAAAACCAGCCTAAGACTGTCTTGATTTTATGAAAGCCTAGTACTTTTTATTTCGTTCAGTTAGTTTTGCCTCGGAAAGCACGTTAAGCCGTTGGTCCCGGCTGTCATTCGTGTATCTTTGACAGTCATTACGGGTCGTCAGAAGACCGAAAGTTTAACAACCAGTCTTACCAAGTGATTTGATATTACCCAGTAACTGGGTTGTGGAGGTCAGATAGGCGGTCGCTCCATGTAAAATACTTAGTACTCAGCTGCATCCGGTTAGACTGGACGGCGACCCCAACATAGTTGAGAAAAGGCTAGGCAGATGATGATGATGATGAGTTAGTTAGGCTAGCCTGTAAACAAACACCAACACAAATTATTCGAAAGACGAATTTTAATTACGTGTAGGAGTAGAGGGTGTAGCCTGTTTATTTATCGATAATGGTATTGTCCTATAGCAATGATATGTGTCGTAAAAATGAATAAGTCATCACGAGGCTCTTATCCGATAACAATAAACAAATATATAACGTTTTGCCAAAAATGTGTTGTTTATAAATTAAAGCATTTTAGCTGAACTTTGACCAACCTTATTCTTATAGCAATAGGTATAATGTTTCTGAATCAGAATGAAAGCTGCATTTCAGCAACCATGACCAAGTCGTTGAAGTAGAACCTGGTTTTTGCTTCTCTTACCACTCTTCGAATAATTACTTCTTTACCAAAGAAGTGGATTTTTACCGTCCTTTAACCTCTTACACGTTTGCCCGCGTACCTGTCGACACACCCAATGTGTCGAAGTAGCTGAATAGACGCAGTGAAGTCATTGTTTTCACAAAGACAATGTCAATAGAACAATGACAATAGTTGTGTACACTTAGTGTACTGTTGACTTTTCGAGCACCTTCTCTTATGTACAGACGCCAGCACATCAAGCTACCCGAAACTGTCAAATTTTCCCAATCAACTTTGAACCTTATGCTTTTGCGATAAAGTTGAAAATCTATTAAAGAAATTTGACAGATTGAAGTAGCTTGATTGGTGTACGCAAAATACAAATTTTCTTAAGTTTTTTTGCAATTTGCAGGTCAGTGTCAGGTTGCATGTTGAACAAAATACGATTCACGATCGTAACAAGTATGTATTTACATAATTATAATCATTAAAATCATCAATACAACCTAATTTCGTATAATCTTATTGATTGATATTGCATGGAAATAGTCATTCAATAGGATAACACTGACAGACAAACAAAGGTCAAAACGTAAGAAAATTTGAAATTCACTGGCTACCTGGATATATATATATTTTTTTTATTATTCTCTCTGTTCTGTTAGTTTTTTCTTTTTTTTTTTTCATGGTCTGGCAGTTTGAGTTATTTATGTGGCTTACCCAAATGTCCTTTCTTTGGTATTGTTCGTCGAATCGTTGAGCTCCTTAAGTCTTGAGTTGAGCTGCATGATTTTTGACAAATGCGTGCACTGACTGGACAGGTCCTCTCAATCTGTGTGGTTCTTTCCTCAAAAGACCACTTCAGACATCGATCTACATGGTCTTCGTATACCATATTTGTTATCATTTTTAATTACCTTGAAGTCAAAGTCAAGCCATATATTTCAATAGCTGTTCCCCGCGGTGTCACACGCTGCGCGGCTCCTAAGGGTCGTAGCGTGATGTTATATACATGGTCTTCATATAAACTGACCAAGATTATGTCTGGACTTTAAAAGAGACTGTGACCTCTGAGTTTGTTTCGGCCTTTCTTCTCAGAGTAGTCAGATAGGAAACGCCGACTTCATCTAGTTTAAAAAAAAAATGATTGACGTGTAAAAGTGTTTATACAAACCTACTTACAAAAAAATAAAATCATTTCAATCATTTCAAATCAAATCATTTCATTTCATTTCATTACCCTGGCGCTTGTTTTTCCACGGAAGTAGTAAGTGTGGGTGACCTGTGAACATAAATATGTTATCGTTTCGATTGATACGTATTTGTTACGGACTACGGACTTTGTATAATAATTATGTTAGGTGCCATTCGAACTGTGAAGGAGATATGAGTAATATTATACATAGTATAAAACAAAGTCACTTTTCATGTCTGTTTGACCGCCTAGATATTTCTAATAGCACAAGGGTGTCTGTTTTTTCACCATCATTTAGAGCATTTATTTCGGAAGTTTTATACAGTCGCCTCCGAAAGTTAGTTAACATTTTTCTGCTTCAGCTGTGACACATCACAATTATGATTTAAAATTCTAGTGATCCAAATGTTTGAACTGCTATAACGTTTTTATTGACTAATTCAACTACCTATGACTTACAATAAAAAATAATCAAGTAAGGGCTTTGGCCTGCAGAGTCGCGGGTTGTTCGAAAGAGATACGTGACCCCTGGCACAGGCTACTGAAGGAACACGGGTGGGTTTTAGTCAGTAAAAGTCTGACACGCCCTCCCGCTTCGCCCAGAGCGGGAGAATTTATAAGACAATTTCTCACCCAAAAAAAAAAACGGATTTTTTTTTTTTTCAATGTTAATGTGGCATCACAGCTGAAGTGGAGAAATGTTAACTAAGTTCTGGAGGCCGCCGTATGTATAATAGATTCATATTGATTTTTCATTTTATTTGGTGTGTTTGCAAACCACTATTGTATTGGGGTCATCCTGTAAAGATAGTGTGTGTAAGTTGAATAAATAAATATTTAACTTACTGTGCGGCTGACGAGAAAATGCTTTCCTGTTAGTTTTATACGTATGTGTTTTGCGAATTTGATCTCTAGTTACTAGAATTGTCGCACTGACAGATGACAGATGACAGCAACACATTCTCTCGAACTATAGAAATAGCACTGATATCTCGATATTATGACATATCGCCACATCAGTAGATTGCACCTGTGCAGAGCATGGCCGGGTTGTTAGTATACAACGTTACTTTTAGTATATGCGAAACCTGAATATAGTTTGTTCAGAATAAGTAACTGAATCGATTCCAATAATTTTTACCCCATGTTATATTTTGTTCCAAATATTTAAAAAGGTTAAAAGTTGGACACCGAGCGACACTAAGTAGGTTATCCAATCTCCGCGCCGAACGGTTAGGTACCTAGGTACTATTATCGAAGAGGCGTGGCGAGGGTGAGCATGTTTTTGCACGGACAAACAGGTACCTAAATTAACAAGCTTATAACTTTGTGATTTTTCATGATACAGTTATGAAATTTTGTACATAGATTCTTTACATAAAAATACTAGACACGTGTTTCGGGTTTTGCATATACTGAAAATAATGTTGTATAATAATTATGTGAGGTGTCATTCGAACTATGAAGGAGATATATTATTATGTTGTTTACAGTCGTAATGCATGTGTGTTGTGAATGAAGAGCTTGTGTTATTTAGATTTAAGTTAATAGTTGTAGTATCATTTCCATTAACTACGACGATACTTTGTAGCTTTGAGTTCTTCTTTGTTTCAATGATTCCAATTATACCAATATGTATACAAATCTATATACATACAAATGAATAAAATTGAAGTGGTTTGTGTCGGAACACGCACTATGAACTACTTGAAGTTCGTGTTGTGACGCGACCCCAATTTCTCGACCCTCAATGGCCAGTTGGTCTTCACACGCATGTACTCCATGATTTCCTCAACCTTCGTGGAGTGGTGCAGTCTGCACACGTACAGCTACGTCGTCGGGATTGCTGGATGCAGCAGCATGTTGGGTCCTGCCAGCGCGGTGCCCGCACTGGTTCTGACAATATCACGTGAACGAATTCTCGGGCAGCAGCTAGGTTTAAATAAGCTCTCTCTATATATCCAATAACTCGTATTGTTTTATTTAAAAAAAAAAACTGTCGACACTCAATGCAGACAATCTTTAGGCCAAGGTAAATAGGTATAGTGCAACAAGTTTATCTTGCCCGGTGTTTTTATTTCGAACTTATGAATTCAAACTCAAAGCATTTTTTTCAAACTAGCTGCGGCTCGCGGTTTCACCCCCATAAGATTCGATCCCGTGGGAATATCGGGGTAAAAACTATCCTATGTCCTTTTCCGGAACTCAAACTATCTCTATACCAAATTTCATCTAAATCGGTTCAGGGGTTTAAGCGTGAAGAGGTAACAGACAGACAGACACACTTTCGCATTTATAATAATTAGTATGGATAAATCAATAACAGGCACTTTTGAATTGTCAATTGGTCGGTCAGTCAGGAAGTTAAAGCTTGTTGTCCACTCCAAAGCGTAGTAGGTTCGTATCGAGAACAATGGACAAGAAACTCACCAACTTAAACCATATTTAAAGCTAGGACGGATTTGGATGAAATTCCCACGGGAGAAAGGTAGATTATGACGATCAGAATATAGTCTATTTTTATCAGGCTACAAGTGATAAATTCCCTAGAGGGAAACAGAAAATATTTTCTAAATCCAAAAGTCAATTTCTAGCTAATTCAGTTAAACAGTAGTCAATAATAGTGTCGTGATTTAGCTCTGTAAGTCTTATAAAAATAAATGGAAAAGTAAAACCTTTTCCAATACCCTATAATCTTGTAGAGTACAGGAAACGCTGGGATCGTGTCGATAGGCCTATGATGTCGATAGACCTGACAAAGCAAGTAATATTAAGGCCTACCTCTAAATGGTATTTAATGAAATTGTAGTTTTTCTGAATTCTCGTGGCTTTGTAACTTTTTGCATGTGTTAAAAAGTTTATAATCTAGTTTAATGAAAAAGAAAATAACAATTTTCTTTAATCTAAGTATTTCTTTCTTTGATATTCGCTTTTATTTATACAAAAAGGCTAATCTTAATATTTTAAAAGTTTTACGAATTTCGGCAAATTTCTTTAGGGAATTTACCTTGTTTATTGAAACTTTGAACTGTAGATATAGGTAATAAATTAAATGTTATTCAGGATGCAATTGAATAGGTGCGCCAAATTAAAATATCTAATTCAACGTGGTAGAAAGTAAATTTAGAGCGTGTGATGCACATACGTGCGCGTAGGCAAGTGATTTCGCAACGTCATCGTGTGCCCTTTTTTTCGTAGAACCGGTCAAAATTAGGTAAATACCGCTTGTTCAACGCGTTGCCAAATTGATAATTTAATTTTCTTATTATATTTTGAACAAACAAAAAAACTGGATTGACGATAATTCGTGTCTACTTGAAAGCAATAACATAGTTTGCACTTTATAAGACGATACTTACACTTTTTTTTTCATGATTATATACACACATCAAAAGTGTCTAGGGATCAACATATATTTTTGCAATAACTTTTCTCCTGATTGATATTAATTAAAATTTTCTTTAAGGATTCATCAAATAAAGTGTTTCCGTTTGTCACAGTAACGATAAACCAAGTCACCTTTGCATTAATAAAGAAATTTGCCATTTTCCTAATAAAGGGATTTTTGACATTTGAACCACTAACACAAAAGTTCGAAAAAAAGACTGAAATAACAGTTTTCTTTAAAATTTTATTGGGTAACTTAAACAATTAATAATCCGTGTTTCTACCGCGAACACTAACAACACAAGAACATCGGTTTGGCATACTCAAAATGAGTTCATCAAAATCACGCTGTGGAATGGCCGCCCATGTTCGTTGCAACAACAAAAAAAGGTCTTCTTGCGACTGGATACCCTCCATATTCGGCAGAGCTCTTCTCTGTAGCATATCCCATGCATGCTCAATCGGGTTCAAGTCTGGCGACTGAGCAGGCCAGGGCAGGACATTGATGTTAGCTGCGGCGAGAGTCTGTCTTACAACTCTTGCGGTGTGCGGTCGTGCATTATCATGCATTAACTGAAATAAGGGACCGATTTGCACTTGTAGAGGAACGATGACGTCTGATACAATCGTCTCAGCATAAATTTGAGCGTTGAGGTTGCCTCTGATCCAAATCAACTCAGTTCTTCCGCCGATCCAAATACCCGCCCATACCATGATGGTTCCACCACTATAAGGATGGACTTCCTGGCAGGATTGTAATCGCTGTTGGCGTCCAGGGGTTCTCCAGTGTCGTATACGTCTTGTATCCGGTCTCATACCAAAACGAGACTCATCAGAAAAGCACACGAAACGCCATTGTTCTTCTGCCCAATTTCTGTGTTCAAGAGCCCATTGATATCGAATCCTACGATTGTGCATTGCTATAGGTGGTACCCGTAGCAGTCTTCGGGAATGAAGGTTCACTTCATGCAAGCGGTTTCTGACTGTTTGGTCGCTAATTAAGTTCCCTGAAGAGTGATGAAGCCTCACGGCTAACATCATGGCGGTTATTGTTGGAGCTCTTCGAGTTAAGATTTGAATGTATCGGTCTTGTCTCCGTGTGGTGCAGCGATACCGTCCTCCATGGCGCTCAGCTACGGTACCAGTGCTTCGGTAACGTGTCCAAAGTCGACTGATAACACTCTGACTTGTATTCAGAGCTAAAGCCACAGTACATTGCCGGGAACCAGCTTCTATCATTCCCACGGCTCTGAGCATTTCTTCCCTGCTTAAATGACGTCGCCGCTCCATAATAACGTTGGTTTTAATCAGTAGTAGGGAAACAGTAGCACTAATAATGTCTTCAATGCGTTGTATGTTTTTATAGGGAAAATATTGACAGCTGATTTTCATCTTTTACTCGAATTTGATTCACAGTTCCTGATTCAAATTATGAAATGCACCAAAAAGGATCCATATAAATTTATAAAATCATAAATTTATTACAAAGCCACATCTCAATCTCAAGAAATCCGCATAAAAATGCTTGATCCCTAGACACTTTTGATGTGTGTATTTAGGTATTTCGATTTGGCGCAAGTTTGCAATTTCATCCTGTGTACTATATAATTTATTTATTAATATTTTTACCTACTGCATCCAGATTACTTGAACAGTAGGTATGGCGTTTTTTGAAAATAGGTTATCAACTTGGGTTTTTTTTTGTTCATATCGTAAGGCAAGTACCTAAGCAAAAAAAATCAATTATCCGAATTACTTAAATAATACGATTATCTGACAACTCGGTACAATTGTTTTTCCACACGTACGTTATCAAATAAAAGGTGATGTTTAAAAAAAAACATAATTGTTTACACTTCGCAGTTTTGCTATCTCTTACAGACCCGAGAAATGAGATTATCTATACATAATAATTTTATTACATAAGTAAATTAATGAGTTATTTTGTTGAATTGTAAATCAATTAAGTATATCGGACACTTTTGAACCAGTTCTTCATTTGATCCTTTTGGATAGCAGGTCCCATTGAGGAACTAATATAATGATGAAATAGAATCTATATCTTTGTATCCATGTCCCAAATGTCCTTTCTTTGGTATTGTTCGTCGAATCGTTGAGCTCCTTAAGTCTTGAGTTGAGCTGCACGATTTTTGACAAATGCGTGCACTGACTGGACAGGTCCTCTCAATCTGTGTGGTTCTTTCCTCAAAAGACCACCTCAGACATCGATCTACATGGTCTTCATATAACCTGACCAAGATTATGTCTGGACTTTAAAAGAGACTGTGACCTCTGAGTTTGTTTCGGCCTTTCTTCTCAGAGTAGTCAGATAGGAAACGCCGACTTCATCTAGTTTAAAAAAAAACATGATTGACGTGTAAATGTGTTTGTACAAACCTACTTACAAAAAATAAAATCATTTCAATCATTTCATTTCATATACTAATAATAAAGCTAAAGAGTTTGTTTGAACGCCCTAATCTCTGGAACTACCAGTCGAATTTGAAAAATTGTTTTTGGATTCGGCTAACAAATGCTAGTCCAATCTTTTAACATAGCTATAGGCTATTTAACATCACGCTAGGACTCTTAGGAACCAAGCATCAAGCGAAAACGAAGTATTAACGCGGGCAGGCGATGCGATGCGAAGGGGTGGGTCGGGGGAACAAGAAATTTCACGCGGACAAGGTCGCGGGCAGAAGGTAGTGATGAATAAAATGAAATAGCACAAATCCTAAATATTTTAGCAAAATACCTATAATTGTTATCATTTTTAATTACCTTGAAGTCAAAGTCAATGCATTTATTTCAAATAGGCACATAAAAGACACTTTTCAACGTCAACATTAACATTAAATAAAATAGAATTGATTCTAGGCGTGCCTTTAAAAATTTGTTTCGTATGGAGAAGAATTTGCTAGAAACTCCAGCGTCACTCTATTAAAATGTTTTACAATAGTATTTTGTATACAATAATTATAATATGTGAAGACGATGCACCTGGAGTAAAATAACTATACCACAAATCACAATAGGTTAAAATAATTAAAACTGAAGCAATGACGGATCAGAATTGAAACGGATAGAGGATCACATCAATCTCTCTCTCTTCAACTCATATTTTCTCTCTCGCACCTTTGAAATCAAATAATGTACCCAACGAGCCAAGTCTATTGATTCTTAGCTCTGCCTAAATTGCAGTGTAGCCACGTTCAGCGGTTCCAGCTACCAGCAATTTGTGGCGTCTTGTGTGGCTGTGGCAAATAGTTTAAACGAAACCTTCTGAACAATGGTTACTAAGACACGTATTTTAGGTTTACACCAAACTATATTTTTTTAGATTAAATAATGAAATCCTGTGATGGTGTGCGTTTTATGAATGCTGTGTTGTTGTTTTTTGCCGTGTCATTTCTTCGCAAAGCATACAATTTAAATTGTAGCTATTTAAATAACATTAGCTTGTCATCGTTTACTAGTTATAGAATAGGGCACCAATTCAAACACGTCACGTGACCAGAGGGCTGGCCTATTTTTTGGCCAAAGAATCAGCATTGCCATACAACGTGGCAATGCTGCCAGTCTTTTGGACACGTTTCCTGTTGACAGCGATGCGGATGAATTTTTTGATGCCCTCTGATTATTTCCTTTCCTTTTTATATACTTGTACATATTCTTATTATTATTTTAATACTGTACATACTTAGTAACTAATGTTTTAAATACACCGAATAAAGATTATTAAGGAAAAAAAAAAACTAGTTGCATGTAAGTTTTGTTATCAAATGATATGGACGTCGACGAGTGCTAACAGCTGCAGTAGCCTGTGCAGTTGACGCGTGCCGCACATGTGTATGAAAACTCACGTAACAAAAATTTCGCACTACTAAAATAGCGGAGGGATTTAAACATACTGGCAAAATGTGAGTGTATGTGCTATTGAAACCTTTTAACTTTGTTATCATAAGTGAAGGAGTACCTACACCTCCTAAAAAAATACCTGATGTTGCTCATTATTCATGTGTCATACATTGTATATATCTTTTTTTGGGAATCGTCAATCTTCTTCTTCTTTGTCTCGGTGGCACGACTGTATTTTAAATCTTGTTTTCCCAAACTCGCTCCTTTAGTAGTGCGAAATTTTTGTTACGTGAGTTTTCATACACATGTGTATGAAAACTCACGTAACAAAAATTTCGCACTACTAAAATAGCGGAGGGATTTAAACATACTGGCAAAATGTGAGTGTATGTGCTATTGAAACCTTTTAACTTTGTTATCATAAATGAAGGAGTACCTACACCTCCTAAAAAATACCTGATGTTGCCCATTATTCATGTGTCATACATTGTGTATATCTTTTTTTGGGAATCGTCAATCTTCTTCTTCTTTGTCTCGGTGGCACGACTGTATTTTAAATCTTGTTTTCCCAAAACTTTGCCACTTCCACGGCATCGTCAATAAATAAATATTACTCCTCTGCCTATTCCGAATGAAGAATCTCTTGAAAAATGTTCATATCGATCTTACGTGTGTCGCATGAATTCTATAGCACCACAAGACCTCAACTAGGTCGTCAGTCCATTTAGCTGACCGCCATATAACACTGCCTTTGACTATATGAGTGGCACTCAAGATTTTTTTTTATGTCGTTGGTTGTATGTTCTTCTTAGTTGTTTGGCATATGGAGACTATAAATAATATATAGGTTTATTTTTAAAACATTAACAACCTCTTAAGAGGTCACTGTACTCATCATTATGAACAACAACAAAAAAAAAACAGCTGTTCCCTACATTTTGACGAGTTATACGATCATAAATGTAGGGAACAGCAGATGTTTTTTTTGCGATTTCAGTTTTGATCCCATAGTAAAAGTTGTTCATAATGATGAGTACCATTGACCTCTAAAGAAGTTGTTAATGTTTTACCAATAACCCTGTATTTAAAATTCCGCTGTACTTTCTCAAAATTTACTTATGGCAAAACCATGTATCTTGTAGACTTTTGTAACATTGAGCATTTGAGAGATATTTCAATAAACATTGTAGGTATGCGGTAAACTTATAGGGTATTATTGGAATACGGCTGTGTCAGAATTTGTGTAAAAATACTTAGATATCGGGTATGCGAAACAAAAATACATTAAAAAATTAAACGTACGTGTCTTTTCCTAGCAGATAAACTGACTGAATTGTCGACTATTTGTTTTTTGTGCTCGCGATTATAGATCTATTATGTTTCTTTAATATTCGAGTTTATTTGCTTTTTTGCATGCACGTGTTTCTGTGACAAATAAACCAATTTTTCTTTATTTCTGTTGTGCTTAGCACACTTGGGATTTGATATAAGTAATTATATTATATTAATAATATATTATTGTAACCAATTATTATTTTTGTTACAGTGGATGAGCAAAGCACTTCAACTGTAGACGCGGAAGCAGCCGCAGCACAAAATGATCCAGCCGCGGAACCAGAGAACAGGAATGGAATGAACACAAAGGTGTTACGGCGAATGGACACAGTGCCGGACATCAAACGAGACACTTCTGGCATTACTACGCAGTACATCGCCTCTGGGATAGGTAAGATCTCATAACCTGCTGCTTCTACATTCCAAATTCTGACTCTGCAGCTACCGGGTGTTTATGAAGTCTAAGACTGCGATTTTTCTTTGCTTAAGTTGGTCGGGTTGTAAATTGCTTATAGGTACAGTCAACAGCAAAAGTTGATGATCAAAATCAGAAATTCAATACTAATGAACGGAGTTCGCGTCAGAACTCTGCCACACAGTCTCTGCACACAGCTCAACAACAACAACAGCAACAGCTCTGCCATACAATTCTGACGCGAACTCCGTTAATTAGTATTGAATTTCTGATTTTGATCATCTACTTATGCTGTTGACTGTACCAGTGGTGCAGTTGAACAGGCTTGTTTTATAAAGAGTTAACGTGCAATGTTACCGTTTAGCCAAAAATTCTTTTACATAACCTGCGCATAAGAGTAATTACGCGCACAATACAAATTGTTTTTAGGGTTCCGTATCCAAATGGCAAAAACGGAACCCTTCTAGATTCGTCATGTCTGTCTGTCTGTCCGTCCGTCCGTATGTCACAGCCACTTTTTTCCGAAACTGTAAGAACTATACTGTTGAAATTTGGTAAGTAAATGTATTCTGTGAACCGCATTAAGATTTTCACACAAAAATAGAAGAAAAAAAAAATTTTTAGGGGTTGTCCATACTTACAACTGGAACTCAAAAAAATTTTTTTCATCAAACCCATACGTGTGGGGTATCTATGGATAGGTCTTCAAAAGTGATATTGAGGATTCCAATACAATTTTTTTCTAAACTGAACATTTTGCGCGAGAGACACTTCCAAAGTGGTAAAATGTGTGTAACTTCTAAAATAAGATAATGATAAAACTAAAAAAAATATACCATGTAAACTTCCACCGAAAATTGGTTTGAACCAGATCTAGTAAGTAGCTCGCCGGTGAAAATTTAAAAACATGATGGTACGGAACCCTCGGTGCGCGAGTTCGACTCGCTCTTGCCCGGTTTTTTATTTTTTCATTACTGAATGGGGGCCTTCTCTTGGCCTTGATCACGCCTTATGGAAAGCGATGGATGAGGTCTATGATGGAACGAGCGTGCCCAGAAGATGCCTAAGGCACTATAAAAAAGAAATATTTTTGCATGTGCTCATACCAAATCGCTTGTTTGATATCCGGTGCACCCTGGGCTGACAGTCACGCTTACACCTGCGGGGCAATTGCGTAACACGTTATCAATCGGAATCGGTTTCATTTTGACAGTTCAACAATATTCATTGCGGTATTTACGTGTTGAGCAGACAAATTTTTCGAACTTATGAAGCAATGGATTAGCAATTTGCTTCAAAATGATTCAGATTCCGATTGATAGTGTGTTACGCAATTAGACACAATCAAAAGGCTCACCACGGAACTAGAAAGCGCTCATCTGGAGATCGACAACTTAAATAGTGAAAATTTTCGACTAAAAATGGATATCGGACAATACCAGAAAGTGATAGAGACATATAAAAAGGTGAACTTGTTAGAAACAAAGT
This sequence comes from Oligia fasciuncula, assembly GCA_963082905.1. Lineage (NCBI taxonomy): Eukaryota > Metazoa > Arthropoda > Insecta > Lepidoptera > Noctuidae > Oligia > Oligia fasciuncula. The sequence goes on from OY720409.1 coordinate 10,283,729, forward strand.
GCTTTACACCGAAGTCTGCACGGAAAAATAATACTATAAGAACGAGCCGTTTCTCTACTCCGTCCAAATTGATTCTTTCGCCAATAACTGCTCATCAACCTGACACGGTCGTAGTAACGCAATCCCCAAGCGAGGTCGGAAATGTATCATTCAACACAGCCGGATCAATATGCAGTTTGGATGGAATACAGCCCACTCAATCACAATCCCCACAAAAAAGCACGGTAAATGACGCCTTAATATGTTTGATGGAGGAAAAACAACTCAACCAGAAGAACGTGGATGATGACACCGCAACCGATTTCAGTGACCAGCAAAAATTCCACCATAAGAGCATGAAAGAATGTACCCCAAACAGTGTGACGGTTAAGCGTAATAGAATAATAATTTTCGGAGACCAGCAGGCCTGCGGTCTCAATAAAAATATGACAAAGACCAGGGTAGGCAAATGGAATGACCACTACAAAATTACGTCTTTCATCAAACCCAATGCAACAAGTGCTCAGATTCTAAACAGCTGCAATGACGACTTCGTAAAGTCATTGACCAGTGACGATATTATAGTTTTAGTGATAGGATCTAATGACAATAACCCTTACTCTTTGATAACTGAATTGTGTAACATCCTTTATAAACTACGAAACAATACTGTATTTATTACTAACGTACAAAATAATCCTTACTTAAACGAAAATACCATTAACTACAACCTAGAATTAATAATACAAAATTATAAAAATTGTAAATACGTAAAAATACACAATTCAGAATACTTAAATAGCATCAACGACAGGTCTATGAAAAGTTACCACCAGTACTATATATCACAGTTATGTTTGAAGTTGAACACAAGAATTGACTACAAGAAATACCAGACCGAGTTTCTTAATGGATTTAAAAATAAGCACATTAACCAGAACAGAATAAACACACATACGACACCGCGAAAAACCACACAAACCAAAATTACTGCCTTCTTTGAGAAAATAAAACAAGTCGGTAATGACACGAAAACTGGGTTTTTTCGCAAACAAAGCTAAATACTCTACAATCACGGTAATCCACCAAAATATTGCTGGGGTATTGAACAAACAGGAATTAATAGAGGTGGCCATTTCAAATTTACAAAAGGAACAGGGTTCCGTAGATATTATATGTTTAACCGAAACTTTTCTTAAAAGTGGTTGTGAACCAAACCTTAGACTTAATAACTATAAACTGGTATCCTTCTTCTCTCGAACTAACCAACGACGAGGAGGCTCGTGTATATTATTAAAAAATAACCTACAATTTAAAGAAATAAAAAATCTGCCTCTCCCCATTCCCTTTCAATTTGAATGCTGTGCCATCGAAATAATTAAATATAACTTAATTATAGTGTGCATATATAGAACACCGACACGTGATGCCACACTATTTTTGAGTAATTTGGAACTTCTGACTAATAAACTATGTAAAAAAGGTAACAAAAAAATTATCATCTGTGGCGATTGGAATATTGATACACTGAAAACTAATAAAACATCCAATGACTTAAATTCTATACTTCGTAACAATAATTTAATAAACCATATAAAACTACCTACGAGAAAAAACGCATGCTTGGACTTAATAGTAAGTAACATACACGACGCTAAATCCGCAATTCACTATCTAGCGCTTTCAGACCACGAATCAGCACAAGCAATAACGGTTAGCTTAGAAACTGATTCTCAAGTAAGAGACGTCCGTAGCTTTTGGTTTAAAAATGTAAGAGAGCTCAGTGACGAAAACATAATTAAATTCTATAACTGCGTCTCAAATCTATCTTTTTCCGGAGTGTACGAAGCTCAAACAACAAATGACGCCTTCGATAGACTGCACGATTTAATTGTCCTTTTCTACAATCTATGCTTTCCTATAATTAAAGTGAAAAATACTTGTAAACAAGCGAAAAATAGAGGTCTAACCAAGGGTATAAAAAGATGCTGCATTAAAAAACGAACACTATATTTAAAATACCATCTCTACAAACATAACAAAAAACAAAACAAAAAAAAATATGAAGACTATACTCAAATATTGAAAAAATGTATACACAAGGCGCAGCAGATTAATAGCTTAGACTACATTAATAAGGCCAAAAATACAAGTAAAGCGGCCTGGAACATGATTAAAACAAACACAAATAATATGACAAGTAACTCTGAAATTGACGCAGTTAGTGCTAATAGTAAAGTTTATGACAATCCAAACCAAATATGTGACTTATTTAATGACTATTATATATCGCAAACAAAGACGACCAATAATACTCACAAAAACATGCAATATGACAAGAAAATAGCCACTCCACAAAATCCTAAAAGCATTTTCCTTACACCAGTAGATGAAACAGATGTTTATAAAATAATTCACAGTCTAAGAAACACAAACTCGACTGGATATGACGACCTGAGCACTAAAGTGTTAAAAATATGTGCAACGAGTTTAGTGTCTCCTTTAACCTACATTATAAACCTGTCTCTAACAGAAGGAGTATTCCCAACACGAATGAAAAGGTCAATTGTTAAACCCCTTTATAAGAAAGGTGTAAAAACTGACATGAGCAATTATCGTCCAATAACGTTAATCCCAATCCTATCCAAAATCTTTGAGAAAGTTATGTGCATTAAAATAGAGAACTTTCTAACAACATGTAATATTCTTAAAAAAGAACAATTTGGTTTTAGGAAGGGCAGTTCCACTACTTTAGCATGTTTTTCGCTAATAAAATACATAACTGAAAGTTTAAATCAAAAATCTAAGATAAGTTGCGTATTCCTAGATATGACAAAGGCGTTTGATTTTGTCTGCCATAAAAAACTACTCTCAAAGCTTGAGCATTATGGGATCCGAGGTAAGGCCAACGACTGGATCAAAAGTTATCTTTCTGAGAGAGTACAATGCGTAGAAATTACAAAAACTTGTCAAAATGAAAAAAAAACCTATAGGTCGGACTATAAACAAAATAATTATGGCACGCCACAGGGAGGTATCGTATCCCCACTACTTTTTCTAGTTTACATCAACGACATTCCAGAGGCGATAGGCAAAGAGTGCATACTATTCGCTGATGACACGACAATAATGATTAAGAGTGATAATGACAAGAATTTAGAAAATGAAATCGTCCAAGCTCTGGATAATGCAATCGACTGGCTAGAAAAAAATAACTTAAAAATAAATATGACTAAAACAAACTTAATACAATTTCAGACATACAACGCAAACATAAATAAACTTGACATTCATTATAAAGATTCTCAATTGACCACTGTCGATAATTGTGTATTTTTAGGTATAACGGTCGATAAATATTGCAACTGGAAAACGCACATTGATAAAATTCTGACAAAAATAGATCGCTTTATATATGCCTTGAAAAGAATCAGACAAACAGTAAACTGTGATACTGCAATGCTGGCTTACCATGGTTATGTATCATCCATACTTAGATACGGCATTGTAATATGGGGTAACTCAGTAGATCTGGACAGAGTCTTTAAAGCCCAAAAAAAATGTATCCGAGCAATTTGTGGAGCTCACTTTTTAGACAGCTGTAAGCCACTGTTTCAAAGACTTAATATTCTACCTTTGCCATGTTTATATATCTTTGAAATATGTATTTTTGTTAAGAGGAACTACAATTTATATGAAACAAGCACGGACAGGCCAAATAGCCGAACACGGCATAAAGATAGACTTCGGCTGCCGCCAGTAAAACTAAAATTATTTAAGAAAAATGTATACTGCATGTCGATTATTATTTACAATCATTTACCAAATAGTTTGCAAGACTTACCGTTGACAATATTTTAAAAAATACTTTTCAAACTATTACTATCTAAAAGATATTATACCATTAAGGACTATTTAGAAGACAAGTCAATAGAACCTGTAATTTGTAAGCTAGAGTAATTGACATCGCTGATTGTGACATTTGCACGCCATGTTATGGCAGGATATGCTGAAACAAATTCATTGTAACACCCTATGTACCATATTCTAGCAAATAAATATTTTGATTTGATTTGATTTGATTTAGGGTGCTGGTTGATTAGTTGATATTTTAGCAACGGTTTGAATTACTGTTCTCGTAGGTATAGTTTGTACTTGCCGCTACAAGAGAAGAAGATTGGCTGCTTCGGAATTTTTCATTTTTTTTAAAGAGGTGTGTCTATTATAAGCTTCGTTGTTTAATTACCTATGTCTCCTGGATTAAATTTTTTTGGACCTGCCAGCCCCTATTTTTAACAAGTATACAATGTTGTGTTTTCTATAATATTATTGTTGTCCTCTTTGCAGTAAATCTTGGCGCATTTGCGGCTGGCGTTTGTGTGGCTTGGTCATCATCAGCACTGCCTCTTTTGACGTACGGGCTCTTTGAGGTAAGTCAGTGTTGGTACGAGTATATCACTGTTTCCAAACAAGAATTATAACATAATATTTACGGTAACCGACCTAAGATAATAGTAAATGTATTCATGTGTATAAAAAAACCGGTCAAGAGCGAGTCGGACTCGCGCACCAAGGGTTCCGTATTGTGAGACATTTTACGTGTTAAAATTAGAATTTTAACACTGCGGGGTACGATATTGCAGTTTAATGTCAGGGTTATCTCTTGACCGATAGTGGAATTAATGTATTTTTTTTTGTTGATGATTTCTAAAAAAGTGTGCTAATTAGAGACATCGTTTTAGTTTTTTCTGTAATCTTTACATAAACTTCTATCACATAGAATAATTTCAGATTTTTTTCCGTGCAAACTTCGGAGATAAGAGAGGCGGAACGGTATTTTTTTACCTTTTTCATCAAAAGTCAAAAACTATGCGGCCTTAAAAAAAAGGAAAAAAAATTGAGAATGTGCAAACAGCGCTCTTAAATATGATACCCCCCCACATGCCCTAGTAGCCCCAATTCGAATTTTTACGACACCCTACTGATAGGGAAAATTGTTGGACAAACGTCATCTAAAACTGTTCCAAATTTCAAGTTAATAAAATTAATAGTTCTTGATTTATCAAGCTGTGTTAGACGGACAGACAGACAATTGACAATTGTAAATCAGATCCAATCAAGCTGACTCAGTTTCAAGTTTTCTTTTAATACCTACAAATTTTCCTGTCCATTCTTGCTATATGTTTAAAATCAGTGACTGCAGTAAATGACAATATTCTGACTGCACAGATGACCAATTAACACTGAAATATGATTGTTAATAGCAATGAAAACACGCCCAACAAAAATACTACCTAACTTCTAACTCGCAAGTCGTTGTAACATTCAAGTGTATCCCTAGCCTAAGGACCGTGTGTACAGGGTTACCCCGTTAGATAGAGGTGGGGAGGGGAGGGGCATAGAGATCATAATAATGTTTTCATTAGCGGCCAGCAATAAATTAACCCGCGCGCACAACCGCTGCGTGGGGTTGTAGGTGAGCGGGTTGACGCTGCGTTTTAAACGGGTGCCTGCCGTTTTGCCGAAAAGATTTTGCCAAAATTTCACTACCCAAACAAATTTTCGCAACCTTTTATTATACCAATGCAATGTTTGGAATAATTTTAGTATGCACATTTTCATTTGGTCGAATTTTTACTTGGCAGAATATTATTAAGGATAATGTCATTTAGGCATTTGGTCTTTAATCAAATGATTTATTACGGCAAAAAATCTTTAGACAATAAACGTTTGGTCAAACGATTTGTTATGACAAAAAATATTAAGGTATAAATAAGATTTTTTGAGAATTATTTTTTTGGGAATTAAATAATTAAAAAATGCAATTTTATTTTAAAATAATCATTTATTTAATACAAAATATTTGTAACTTACTATTTTAATTTTTTTGCAATGGACATTATCGAGAACCGAATTAGTTACGAGGTTAATTATTTAAAAAAAAATGCTTAGGTTAGGTTAGGTTAAAACTGTGACCTCCTACGCACGAGCCGAGCGAGCGAAGCGAGCGGTGCCGCGGCAGCGGCCGGCGAGTGCCAGAAACGACTAAATTATATAGAAAAAAAATATGGAAAAAAGAGATTATTTTTAACAGGCTATCGAGAACCGAATTAGTTAGACGAGGTTAATTATTTAAAAAAAATGCTTAGGTTAGGTTAGGTTAAAACTGTGACCTCCTAGAAACGACTAGATTATATAGAAAAAAAAAATGGAAAAAAAGTCTACCCGAAACTGAACTAGTTAGACGAGATTAATTATTTTAAAAAATACTACCAGTATACTTAATATTATTATTACCTGTTTAGAATTTGTCCCCAAGTGGAAAAAACACCCTTGTAATAAAACGTCTTCAAAGTTAGATCTTATGCTTGAAATGGCTGCCTTAAAACTGCGAAAACTGACGATACTAAATATTTGGCAAATGTAATTTTGCGTAAAATGAGTTATTCCAAATTAAATATTTGACTAAATAAAAATTGGTAAAAGTACTAGTTGGTAAACAAGTTATTGTTTAAACGTTCACTTGCCAAACATTAGGTTTGGGTTACAATTATTTGTGAAGAGATTTTTTGCTAAGTAATAATTTGGCAAATGAAATTATGCGGAAAATTGTTTGGGAAGTGATAATTTGGCAAAATCTTTTCGGCAAAACAAGGGAGACCCGTTTTAAACGCTGGGCAAACACTTTTATGGGTAATCAGCAGCCCAGAGGTCTGAACTGGTGCCCAGTTGTTGACAATAATCTCGCTCTTATTTCATGGGTTTAAACATAATTGTCATCAATCATGGCTATTTTAACGGAAGGGCAAAATGCCTTCATAACGCCTTTCCATATAACCAACAGTCCTGTATTCCCTTAAGGGGTAAGGCTATCCTTATCACACAGCCGATAGCCCAAAGCCTTTCCAGTAAGTATTTCTCTTATTTAGTATAGTATAGTATAGCAGCACATGAAGTAATTTTTCGCTCCGCCTGGTGTAAATTGCTGTAAGGCGTACCAGTAGGAGGATAATTAAATAAATAAAAATAAATAAATAAATAGTATATATTTCCGTATAGCCTAAGTCACTGACTCACTGCCGGCGCACTCTAGTTTTAAAATCAATCAATCAATCTACTAAACCCTTTCTGAACTATGTTGGGGTCGGGTTCCAGGCCGACCCGTGTGGCCCCTACGAGTCTAGTTTTATAATATTGACCAACAAATTTACGTGTCATCGTTCTTATAAGAGCTGCGTAGAGATAAACATCATTTCATTTCATCATATTGACAACGATATTTCTATTTTTACCCTGAGTGTGCCGACTCTTAACCCTACTAATCATCGACTCACAGGCCACTTGCAGTCGGTTTTTTTTTTGTTTCATAAGAAACTGCGGGGACGCATAGGTTTGTACGTTCGTGCCAACTCAGGGTAACCCGCAACGAGCTAGAAGCTGATTCCGTGTCCAAAATTTAGATTTATTCATAAAATAAACTAGCCTCCCAGGCGATCATTAGGTTATAACCGGTTATAAAATAAAATTAGAATTCTAGGGTTTATCACCATTCCATCACTGATATTCTTTAGTCTACTCTTGTTGAATAATAATAATGTTCTATTAGCAAACAACCACTTTCTTCTGAGACATTATTTAAACACAAGCTTCATTCGTATTTTAATTACAATTCTTAAGTACAAACTAAACACTTGAAGATACTTCGAATCTTAATTGTATCAATGATTGCTTTGAATATCAATTAGATATTAATTTGGTTAATGTTTTATTCTCTCTTTTCGATAAAAATAAGTTTTCATTTCGTTTTAATCTTACAAGTTTTCCTTCAAGATAAAACTAAGTTTTTACCACCGCGAAAAGTAAACCTGGGTAGAGCTGCGTTATTTCGTACTCCATGGTGCTGAACAGCTTTAAAAAAATCACCACTATTATTATTCAAGGTCATCATTCAATAAATTGCCCTATCTACTAATGTCAATTACTGACTAACAATATACATTTGCAGTACAAGAATTCAAAGTACATAAAGATGATATAGTAAAATATATCGTTCGTAATAAATAGAACCCGCATAGCAGCAGAATATTTAAAAAAAAACAAAAGACACCAACCAGGGCTTACTTTATACAAATGAGTAATTGGCTTGGCTAAGCAAATGTTGGAGACATCAAAGTAATACGGTATTTTGTACGCAACGAAATCTTTCCTTCATTTTGATGACAGCAGCGTCGTCAACTCAATTATGCAGATTTAGGGAACTTGTAATCAAAGAACAAAAGTTTGAAACCAACTGAAACACAAAGCGAAAGCTAGACACTGACTCGTGGCTTACCATTGTCAAGATGTCGCTAATTGTGATTCTTAATAACAATTAACTAGTCGAGAATATCTATTGATTCAAGCCATTGTAATTTAAAGTTCTTTTTTTTTTCGGCCGGAAATTGGCAATAGAAGGATTTTGTCATGATGCCAAGAGCAGTGACTCGTCAATCAGTCCGTCCTTAGTTAATAATTAAGATCAGGCAACTAAACATGCCAAGAAATCCAACGTATTGAGAACCTCCGTCTTTTTTGAAGCCAGTCAAAGACAGAATAATACATAATTGAGAAAAATAAAAACATTTTCTTCAAGCTTGCCTTATTTACAATCAGCAAATCTTTTGTGCGACCACCAAATGTTGGATCTGCGCCCAAAAACCTCCCACACAAAACTAGCTCGTTCGTTATTCCCCGAACTTAGGACTTTTCAAATCTTAGCTCACAGTGTAGAGTGCCTACCGGGTTACCTATATTAAATTTCATAGATTTTTTTCTTCGTTATTTGAATTTTACTCCGAACATTATTTTTCTTCGGCTAAACGAGTTTATGAATTTTAAAATATTATGCTCGGAAAGGAGTCGTTATTAACAGAATTTTACATAATACTTTTGATGTTATTTATGAGGGAATTAAATTGAATTTATTAAAGCGTATTTTAATTTCTTGCTTGAAAATGAATGAGATTTATGAAACAATAACTTGTATAACAGAACAAAAATAGAAGACAGACTATTTTTTTAACTCTAAAGGCGCCCTGGCGACGCTTGGGGGAAGCCTAATTATAACAATAAAATGTACAGCAGGCGTCACTCGGATGAATGATGATGAAGATAACTCCAAAATTTGAAGAAAGAAGAGAAGATCTATAGACTAAACTGTATACAATATTAATTTTCAATATGAGGGTGTCATCAACGACAGTGAAATTAACATTGCAATCAAGGAAATGTACTCCTTTCTATGCATCTAAATAATTATTAGAGACCGTCACAGTGCGATACCGATTCTTATCTATAAGAATCAGTGGAACGAAGAATGGAACGGCAAATCCATAACTAATTTACACAATGGATTGAATGAGAAAACCTAGCATCATGAATGAATCACATAGGCCAATAAGTAGTACGAGTACATTGATCGACCCTATTACCAGAGACGTGTCTGCTATTGATAACGACGAGACAATATATAATCCAGTACTTGATATCATATAATGAATTGCCATTAATTAAACTGAAGGGAAAGTTTCATTTGATCGCTTTGTCGGCAGCTACGGACGGTAGTCTAGTGATAAGGTGTCAATTATCATATCACTTACGGCACCTATTTCATGCGATGTTTGAAAATAGACATTGTGTGATAACAAGTGAATGGGATAAAAAGCAGTGGCCCGTCGGGATTGCCGACAGAAGTGGAAACAAAACACAAACATAATACTTTGCCATCACTCACTGACATGTCGGATATACATTAAAACCGAGTACATCCCGAGGAGAGCCGAACACATTCGAAGCGGGTATTTTTTTAATCGTCCTAAAAACAAAACGCGTGGTGTCGCTTACGATAACAGTGTCGTGAGTTCAGTGGTTTTTTTCGATCTCAAAAAATGCCTAGCGCGCCTCAAGAAGTTTTCACTTCAAAAATAATACCAGTCTATTATCGTCGTCCCACTGCAGGGCAAAGGCCTCTTCTCATTCACACAAAGCATGAGCATTGATCATGACACTTGCTTATAACGGTTTGGGGACTAAGATAGATTTAAAAAAATTGGCTACATAAGTTAACCAAAGACAAAGCTAGGCGGCTAACGTAGCTGTTTTATAACTTTAAAAGGTCTATCAAAGTTGCAAAATGGCTAAACTAACCTGGGTTAGTTACGTCAACGTCAGATTTGGGCAAACTAGATGCAGATGAATAATATTTTTTAACGATGTTGCATCTAAGACAAGATCATCAGAATCGAGCTTCAAATAAATACATAATGAACAAATGGTGCGTTTCTAGGGAGACGAGCGGAGCGGAGGCATGCAGGAATCTAAATTAACCAATCACAGGCGAGATGAGCTGCGCGATGTGGATTTCAACCAATGTAAAATGCAATGGCTGATTCCTGCACGTCTCCGCTTCAGTGAAAACGTATCCTAAATAAAGACAAAGTATTTATTGTAACTCTGAAGGCTGTATGACATCAATTTATAACAATATCCTAGCTAACCTCGTAAATTAACCCATGTGACTGAATTTCTAGACAAACTGGCTTAATTGTAGCACAAAGCGAAAGCAATAACTTAATGCTGTGATCAAATTCCTGAACAATCTGTAATGATTGCCCTCAGTTTCTTGTTAGTTTCCTAAACGCAGCGGAAACTTTAAGTACACGAACTTTATCGAAGTTTGCCGAACTACTCCGAGAAACTGACAGTGCACCGCATGCGGTGAAACCATGACATAGGAAGTTATCATATTGCAACTTCTTAAGTACTTTATTTACGTGCCAATAACGTTTATTTATACAAGAACAAAGATTATTTTTGCTTGCCCCGGCAGTAAATTTATGTTTGCATGTTGTTATAACCCTCAAAATGAGCAATGCAGATAAGTTAGTAAAATTTGTTGTATGCAGCTGTTATTCTTTATTTTTACGTATTATTTGGTTGACTTGAATGTTTGGAAGTCAGTTCCAATATCCAATTATCGTCGGACATGCAACACAAATTCTCATTAGCAAAAGTTCGGTTCGTGCTTTTTATTAGAAAAGATAGCTGTATTTTTGTCAATTTTAGTATTTCTCTCTAAAATTGTCACCTGTAAGTATATATCTTTTCGTTGGGTTGCACGTGATCTGAGTTGGCGAGAATTCTAGAGAGTGCTTCCATAAAATGTCAGCTTTCTGTAAACAGAATATAATTCATGTCGACTTGAAAGAAGTCTAGTTTGTCCAAAGTCCACAATTTGCGATTTAATCCGCAACATTTCCATCCTGCTGGCAAACGGAACACTTATTTAGCAGATAGCGCTGCATTGCCAAATAATTTTGATGGTATCAAGCTTCACATAGCTTCTTGGCGGACTTGTAGATACAATTGATTAAATTGTTTGTATCTAGTTTGACAACAGTATACATTTTTGTTTGTATCTGCCAGGAGAATTTTAAAACAACAATACCTACTGTTTCTTATTGCCATGTGAATTTGGTGGTGCAGTATTATTCATGAAAATGTGTATTTTTTATGTGTGAGTGATGCAAACGTAGTGACTGCTGCATATTGACAAAGTATAGTAGCCATCACTACACAGTAATAGTATAGTAACCAAATCAGTCCAATTCTGAATCCTACTATCTAATTATACAGTGTCAAATTAAATTAGCTAGCGGAACTTCAAAGACAGATTAAATATTTCCAAGCTATTTGATACACACGCATCTGCTAATTAGCTGCTAGTGTGCCTAACAAAATAAATAAATACATAATAGGTATCGATATCTTAACACGATAAAATAAAAATGAAAAATTATTGAAACATTTTTTTGGGGGTCGGGTTTACATATCGATACCCATCACGTCTGTGGAGTTTTGCTAGCTGATTTAATTTGAGTAGTGTTGCTGAACAGCAATATCGATATACTATGTTAGCGTGTATATAACTTTGTTAGCATTATGCTACTGCACATTTCAAATACTGATTCTGCGACTGGAAAAGATTCTCTTTTTCAGCTATGAACAAGTATGTTTAACTCATTAATAACTACACTAATTAAAGTAAATCTTCTTTACCTGAAAATACAAGATATTTTCAAACTTTCACAAAACTCAATTAGTCATGTCTAGACAAGCAACGAAGCATCTATCCAAGCGACTTCAGAGCAATCAAGTAGCTTTGAGAGTCTATATCAGAGATGTCAAACCTAAATTTGCCAGGTAAAACATAACAAACACAAGGTTAAACCTACATTAGCATCAGGCACAAGAGCCTGACAAGGCAGTGTACGTATTCAATCATGCGTTCTCCAGGTTGTTGAAATTCTATACGTTACTATCTTAATTGTTATAAGCGACCATCAAAACACAAATAAAGGATTTTAAAGTAATTTTAGTTTATAGTTAAAAGCAACTACAACAATAGTTGGGGCACTAAAAATAAAAGTTAATTTGGCACGCAGATGTGAGAAGGTTCACCATCCCTGATCTATATCAACAAGAAAACTCGTTGACAGAGGCGCGAATGCTACCAAACTTTAGGAGCAAAGTAACTTTACAATATATTATGATACTGAAACCGGAGAACTTGCTTGGGCCGTAATTTTGAAACGAGAAGTGCAGTTTTCTGTTCGAGTTGTTTCTTTCGAGATACAATTTAATACCGTTTACTTTTAAACGACTGCGCAGTTAGGGGAATTTAAATTGAAGTAGGTTCTGTTCTTCGTTGGTCATTTGTATATTTTATGCATATGACTGCTGCACTAATTAGTGGATTCGTAGCTGGACTATTTGTTATACTTGCGGTTGACTGCGACTTTTATTTCAGCTGTTAGGTACGGTTTTCAACCGCTTTCGTGGCTACCTCCTAAATTATTTTCCAAGTTTATTATTGTTTGACTTCTCGCAAATGTTCAGAATTTAATATAAGAATTACACATTACTTATTTATTTTAGAACAGATTCTTTAGTTTTACACGATCTTCATTATCATCTACAGTCCTTATTTTTCCCCCTTCTTTTTATTTATGTATACTTTACTTGCTCATTACTAAAATTACCATAATCACTACAAACAGTAGATTGATTGATGACATACTCTGGTATGTTCCTTCAGCAGAAAAAATCAGACCGATGCCAATCTTGACACAATTCAATATCCATTTTATGAAACCCACAATATCGGAAACAGATTACCCAGAGACGTAATTTATACTCCCACACAGTTCTTTCTCCTTAACCCATAAATTAATTCTGTAACAACAATACTGGCAACATAATCCTGGTTATAATTTTTGTCCGAGATTAATGAAGTCGATAAATACACGTATGTTACAGCCTCCGTCGCCGACCCGAGACGTAATTGCCGTGGAGAACACTACACCGAGCATACTTAGTTCAGAACATACTAAACTTACGGTAAGTTTGGGTATATTATTCTTGGCGAGTCTCTGGTTTATATTTTTGCGGTGAGGATTTGTTATATGGTATGTCTGGATATGGGACCTGGTTTTAGTCTGAGCTTTTTGGGTTACCAGCAATAATATATTGTCTACAAATTCAGCGTTAATTTTATGAAATTAGAAAGTTTCCAGTTATTTTAAATGTATAGTGGAATCCATAAGAGATATCAGTTTCGATGCTTCGATATGCTTCAATATTCTCGACTTTTGGCAAAGTCAGTTTTCTGATTAATTCTTCTGCATGATCTAAAATCTTCAAATTGTGGTCAACCAATGACTTTTCTTTCAATAAACAACGTTGTATTTTGTAATAAGCACCTATGTTATTAACTCAAGCCTTCTTCCTCAAGGAAACAGCGTGAAATAACGATCATTCCTCAGTATCACTGTCTATGCCAAGGTTGTCTGGAAGAGATCGCAAAAAGCGATGAGGTGGGCGGCCTTGTATGTTTGTAGTGTTAAATGCATTTTTTGACGTGACAACGTCTTAAATTAGGTTGCGACTGGGAGTCACTTATGAATAAGTGTAACGCTCGGTAACGTTACGATGAGTCACCGAACGAGAGAGAGGCCCGCCGAATGCCTTGCGTCTCTCTCCCACTCAACTATGATCGGATGATCGGTCGTTGTCACGTAAAATCTTCGCCCGTAAAACCGACTTTACAGGCAACCATTTTTTTGTTATATATTTTCTGGTGCTTTCTTATTTTAGGCTTATCTTTAAGACGTTTACGCCCCAAGATTTTAAGAAAATATTAAATTTCTATGTTAACGTACGTTTTATGGTGGTGATTTAAGTATATTATATAGAAATAAATAAATTCTTACATACTCCTCTAATTATTTTGAAAATGAATTTTATTTTGGTAGTAGTGCCGATAAATTAATCAAAAAATCTTTTTTTCAGTTAACAGCCTCTGAAGCATCTTGGGTAGCTTCTCTACTGTGCCTTGGAGCGTTATGGGGCGCGGGGCCTGCTGGTCTTATATCCGAATACTTCGGAAGAAAGAAGACTCTGCTTTACTTGGCGCTTCCTCTGGTTGTGTCTTGGATACTTGTCGCTTCGAGGTACGTGTTGTATTGTTTGAATAAAACCTATACATATAATAAAACAGTAACGAAAGAAAAACTGTACATTGAGAATTTTCGAGAAAAAATAAGTGGCTTTTGTTAGAAAAACGTAACTGATGACAAAAAGTGACTTTTTAGAATTTTTGTCTGTTTGTCTGTGTGTATGGTACGGCTTCACGCCAAAACTACTGGATAGATTGAATTGAAATTCAGCAAAAATGTTTTTTGTAAACCAAGGAAGGCTTTAGGCTACATATTATCACGCCGTATGTTATGGGAGGTAAGCAATATTGATTTTAAAAAGTTTTGGTTCGTTGAATGCATAAAAATGACATGTTATTTATTTAGTTAATAAAAATTTAACCCTGGAAACATAACAATCACGCTATTTTTATAAAGGAGCGGGGCAGTAATATTATAAATTGCAAGGGAACAGCTATTTCAACAATATGTCAACAGGGAATTTAGCGGTATGGTCAGGCGACCGTTTACCGCACTAAATGGTGCGAGTTCAAATCCCGTATCATTATTTTTTTTAAATCGTAAAATTCTTTTTTTTTTTTGTTTTTGCATTTTTTATGTGTATTAGGAACGATACTGTTCTAAAATCTGAGAACAATACATGTCCTATCTAATTGTATGGGGAGTTTCACAAGTCAAGTCAAACTTTTGGTTTTAAGTTATATCATACCAAGCACATTTGTTGTTTGTGGAGTTGACACTCCAAACGCAACAGCAACAGCAACAAAGGGCGCGTGCTTAAAGATTGCTCTTTAATCGTGTGGGATGAATGCACTATGGCGAACAGAAAAGCAGTAGAGGCGGTAAACAGGACTTTGCAGGACATCCGCAGGAACCATCAAATGATGGGTGGCGTTACAGTTCTGTTAAGCGGTTTCCGACAAACGCTGCCTGTGGTGACGCGAGGAACTAGGGCTGATGAGGTGAATGTTTTGTTGAAATGCTCTTTCTTATGGCCACATATTCATAGGTTGCGCTTAACGATGAATATGAGAGCACAGCTTGGCGGGAATGTACACGCCCAAGAATTTTCTGATGTTCTCTTAAAATTGGGTGAGGGAATGCTACCAGTAGACGGTGGCCAGGTGGTTCTACCTGAGATACTTGGGAGAGTGGTGTCCACCTTAGAAGATTTGATACGCGTGGTGTACGGGGACATCAATAGGATACCGCACCAAGATACTTCTTGGGTGTGTGAACGAGCCATTTTAACACCCAGAAACGACCAACCTTCAGCGATGAATGAATGCATTCTCGCGGAAATTGAGGGAAATGAAGTGATCTACACTTCAATAAACACTGTTGTCGACCAAGATGACGCTACACATTACCCCGTAGAATTTCTCAATTTCCTCAGTGCAAGTGAACTACCAGCGCACACCATTAAGCTAAAGGTTGGTGTCCCAATTATGCTTCTTCGGAATCTCACTCCGCCGAAACTGTGCAATGGGACCCGGCTCAAAGTCGTCTCGCTGCAGAGAAATATCGTTGAGGCGGAAATTCTAACGGGTTGTGGTGTCGGCGAGACAGTGTTTATACCACGTATACCACCGATTCCCCACAATTACCCCCTTTTTTTTTCGGATGGGAAGTCATCAAATGACCCCTCCCGCTCTGGGTGGAGCGGAAGGGAGTGTCAGACTCTTACTGACTAAAACCCACCCGTGTTCCTTCCTTAGCCCTTTATGTTCCGGGCCAGCGGTAACCCTTTCGGACAATCCCGCTGACCCGGCAGGCTTCGGCCCTATGGGACCCCTCCTCGATGCTGACATCTCTTCGAGGCGCGCGTGGAACACGTACGCGCCGTCCGGCACGGGCCTGGTCCTGATCGGACGGTGAGCTACCCATTACTCTCCGCCTGCAGGCCCGCGCCTACGGTGGCCGGGAGTCGTCCCGTGGCTCCCGACGCCCGGAGCGTCTCCCGCGGCGGCTGGGACGGGAGGCTCTCTCCCTCATCCGTCCCGCCACCTCCTTCGCTAGCATGACTGCTTCGCAGAAGGAGGTGACTGCCTCCCATTCCCTCTCGCCCCGGACCATGGCTTGCACCAGGGCCGGACGCGAGAGGTCGCCGCCGCTGCCGATCGCCTCTACGAGGACACGGCGGTGCTCCGCCCAAGCGGGGCAGACCTCCACCGTGTGCTCCATCGTGTCTTCTGGGCGATCCTGGCAATGGTGACACCCGGCCACAATTATCCCTTTCAATTCAAGCGCGTGCAGTTTACTGTGAGCGTATGCTTCGCAATGACAGTAAATAAGTCACAGGGGCAGACACTGAAGGCTACGGGTGTCGACCTCAGGACGAGCTGCATCTCACACGGACAACTGTACGTCGCTTGCTCCCGCGTCACCAGTCCTGACTCGCTGTATTTACATATTGAATGAGACCGAGGAAAAAACAACGAACGTTGTTTACACAGAAGTGTTACAGTAAATTATAACACTTCTGTTATTCGACGTCTCCTAAATTTCTTTATTAACCTGACGTCTCTTACCAGTAAATTAACTACATTACTTTCAAATTTTGAGTTTACTAAGCCAAATAGTTTTTGAGGGATCTAAGCTATAGTATAGTACAATATGAGACGCATCTTTTGAGTGTTTCTGTAAATCAACAAACTATCACTAATTTATTTTGGAAAATGGAACACCTGATGCAGAACCGCAACAGATCAGCTAAAGTATAAGAGATATAAAAATGGTGCCATAGCAAAAAATATTCCACGTGAAGAGCATTTTCTGCTGTGAGAATAAATTTGAAGATCTGGAACACCTGTTGTGGAACTCCAAAGCCCAGCGACACTATAACATATAGGAATGACGTCTTAGCAAAAGTTGTTTAGTCTGTTGACTTACAAAAATGAAAGATCTGAAACGTCTCGAATCGTCTCGCGCATCACGCTGTTTTCCCGTCCCCGGGCTCTTAGAATTCGACATCAGACGTTTCAGATCTTCGATTTTGACGACCCCGTTGTCGCTGGCATAAGCAACAGGATCCGCGTACGAAGTCGCGGGTAAAAGCTAGTGTACAATATAGTAACAGGCTCTAATAACTCAGGAATAAAATGTTTGATACTTCGAAAGTCTTAACTCAACAGTCAACTTTAACTACCTCGTTGATATTCGTTGATATATTGGTCGCAAGCGTGACTGCTGAGCATGAGGTCCTAGGGAAGTCGGGAATAGGGTTATTGGGTTTTTCTTACCTATTGTACCTGTATGATAACCTATGATAGCAATAGAATCGCTCATTATTACACGAAACTTATACATGACAGGCAAAATATCAGTGTACATAACACCTATGCCCTTCGGGGAATACATGTGTAAATGTTATGTCACTTTGTAATTACGTAACACAACTTTGTTTCCATTTTTACAGTCCAAACGTGTATGGTCTGTACGTGGGACGCTTCGTCGGTGGAGTGGCATTAGGAGCCTTCAGTGTCGGTATCCCACCTTACATTGAAGATATAGCAGAAAAACACATTCTTCCGACTTTGGCCAACTTCTATCACGTTCACTTCAGCTGCGGAGTTCTGTTTGGGTATATTATTGGTAAGCAATTTTTCCGTTTCAACTTAAACAGTATCTTTAGTTTTTTGCTGAACTTTAATAAGACAAAATAATGGCAGCACGCTGATGCTACACTTGATAGCCAACAGTATAAACTAATAGTGCTACCGCTCTTTTATTTCTTTGTTCCTTGTACAGTGTAGCTGATAGTTTTTAACTTGTTTTGTATCTTACTTTTCAGGTCTGGTAGAGAACAGTTCTTGGTTGACAGTCCTCTGCGCCAGTGTACCTACAGCTTTCTTCGTTGCCTTCATCTTCCTTCCCGAATCACCAGTATATTTGATGTCTCAAGGAAAGTTCCAAGAAGCCAAGGCAGCCTTACGCTACTTCAGGGGTATTGACAACGACGTCGACGGCGAATATCGGGAGATGAAGGACCGCCTCAGAAGTTCTGCAAAGATCAGAGTCACCTTCAAGGAACTGTTTGGTACTAGATCCACGGTCAAAGCTCTTGTTGTCTCTTTCGGGCTTATGATATTCCAGCAGATGAGTGGCATATTCCCCGTCCTTTTCTACGCAAAGAATATCTTCGAAACTTTTGCTATTGGTCTCAATCCTCCTAGCGCAGCTATCATTTTAGGCTTCTGTTTCGTTTCATCCACATACTTTTCTACCATGCTTCTGAAAGTTGTTAGAAGAAGAATACTTTTAATGATTTCCTTCGCAGCTATGGCTGTGAATTTAGCCTGTTTAGGTATCTTTTACCATTTAAAAGCATCCAATTTATCACCGAGTAGTACGTGGGTACCACTTTTCACTTTATGTCTTTTTGTAAGTTTTTATGCTTCTGGTGTTGGGCCAATTCCTTGGTTGATGCTAAGAGAAATATTCCCCCCGCACATGACAAGAAGAGCAACCGCCTTAACTGCTGGTTTTCATTGGTTTTTGGCGTTTGCTGTGACAAAGTTTTACCAGAATTTGGTAGACATGGTAAAACATGGTTGGACGCTATGGGCTTTTGCAATAACTTGCATTGTAGGAATAGTATTCGTCTACTTCTTTGTCCCTGAGACGAAAGATCGGTCGTTGCAAGAGATACAGAATGAGTTCGAAGGAATTCATAAGAAGAGAAAGCATACTCATGTTATAGAAGTGGATACCGTATCGGATGTTTAGATCAAGACTGTTAGGATTTGGATCATTTCTTTATAGACGTCCTGTGATCCAAGTCCATAGATTAATTTGTAAGTTTAGCTGCTCAATAAACTATAACATTTGTTGGAATATTAGTGGATCCAATAACTCAAACATAATTTTGTTTTTCTCAGAAGAAATGTTATAGGTTAAAGAGAAAATGTAAATTATTTTTCTTATTACCTAGGGGATATTCAGATTGTTAGTGGATCGTTAAAGATAACTAGTTTTAGAGTATGTATGTATTTATTTTTATTGTAATAAAAATAATTTAATATAACGAAGTCTCTTTGTCTCCAGTTCGATCAATACGAGATTCAACGATTGTTTTTTGTTTCTCCTGCTTTTTGGTCTGCATATTTTTACCTATTGCGCTGAAAAGGTGGCAACTTGAAAAAATAGGTCTATTTCAATTTATCCAGTCAATATACCTGGTAAAAGGTATCAGGATCTTGGCAGTCAATCATTTCCCTCGGGAAAAAAATGGAATGGATGGAATGTAGATATATGACTGTCTGCCTCTTGACATGTGTCATAGTTATGAAAAACTGCGGTTATTTCCCAGGAGATAAAAAAAACAAAAGAAACAATTTTCCGCAAGATATAACTCTTCACAGGTACAAAGGTACTTGAAATATTAGTTTTGGAAAAAATATTGTATTTATCATTGAAATATACGAGTATGAATATAGCTTTAACTAAAAATAGAAGGATACATTGGCGCTGATTCTGTTGTTCACAAACTAAACTAAATTTAAGTTCAGGCATCTTTTTCTTTCTATTTCATTAAGAAAAGGACAGAAGATAAATATTAGTTTAGTCCTGTCAAATTAGTCAGCGCCTGACGTAAATTGACGTATTTTTAATAGCCAATTTTTTAATCTGGTCTAAATTGTCTATGGAGTATCTTAATTTGAGAGGACTAAACTAATATCTAGCTTCTGTCCTTTTCTTAATGTAATAGAAAGAAAAAGTTGCATGAACTTAAATTTAGTTTAGTTTGTGATCAACAGAATCGGCGCCATTTTCTGGTTTTGTCACAAAAAGTTATCAAGGTACAAATTCTAGAATAAACGTCAGCCTCCTTTGAACTACTATAACTTAGTATAACAAAACGAAATATCTGAAACAGTTCTAGCTTGTATCAGCAGTGAAAAATGCTTCCATTTATCACTTCAGCGTAGATATCTGCGATGCATTTCTACAAGCTGAAGTACCGAACGATTTATGAACGCATATGTACCACAGCTTTGTGCATCTTTTACTGTATGATAAATGTACGTAGGTACGTGTTTTGTCATACGATAAATTTTACGATACTGTCTATCTTTTATATCTCCATTGCGAATTGAACAGTCTTTCAGGAAATATCTTTCACTTTGCTGCTGTTCCGGAAACTTCTACCTTCTTCTGATGCTGTTCATTATTTACTTAGCAACGAATTGCCTAAATGCCTAGTCGCGTAATCGGTTGGTGGAGTTCATTCGTTTTAGGCTTTTGACAAATAATATTTTATTTATCATTTCTAATGAAATACAATATTATAAAATATTACAAAAGTCTAAAGGTTAAAGTCTACATTGCAGGCTAATGCCTGCAATGTAGACTTTTGTAATATTTTATAATATTGTAATATTTTGTAGACAATGTATTCACATCATAATTTTGTTGTTTAGGAGAAAGATCAAGAAAAAGCATTGCACTCAATACGTCAAATTACAAGTCACCCGGTACCTATATAACATCAAAATAATTCTTATTAGATAAAAACTTATAAAATCAGTTAAAATCTAAATGTTTTTTTGGAGCAAGCTTACCAGTTAATATGAAAAACGAGAACATTTGGTTTTTATCTGATTCCATAAGCTTTTATCTCACAGGCATTACTTTGAAAAGACTATACATACCCTCATATGTTACATCACTGAAATGAAATTGAACGTTTAGGTATTCAGAGGTAGGCAAGTACAAAAGTAACAATTCCAGGCCAATCCTTGAACCTTCAGCTGAATATGGAACACTTAGTTACGTATGCGACGCCGCATCACAAAATGACACGTTTCATCACTGGAAGGAAGCTATCTACGGAAATCACCTACTACATGAGCAGCAACAATCACGAACGCGTCTTAATGGAGTGACGAGACGAGGGAAAGATTCGTGTGAGGAATATAAATCAGTTAATTCAGATGGAATTTTTACTTACAGTTTTGGTTGGTACAGGTACAGTATTTTAATAGTGGTGGATTTGTGTCAAAGGGAAAGAGATGAGGGAAGACAAGATGGAGGATTAGTAAAGGTAATGTAGGTGAAATTTAAGGAAGATTTTAGAATTTGATTATCTCCTTTGAAATATAGACTATTTAGGTTGAAACATGTGTTGAAACATCTGCAACTAAAACTAGAGACAACAGAAAATACCCATAATTATTAATATAGATGAATACAATGTTATATAAGAGATACTCAGTTATTGGGTTGTGGAGGTTATAGGTAATCGCTACGTGTAAAATACTGGTATTTAGATGCATCTGGCAAAGCCGATCCTAAGAAAGGTTGGGAAATGGAATGAAAAAGGCTAGGTAGATGATGATGATGATTATTATCATCGGTAAATAGTATATGGCATTCATTGAAACTGGGATAGAAGTAAAGGAGCATGCGGTCGTAACTACCTGCGTTGTTTTTAATAGCAAAGGATGAATAACCAAACTGCCAAAGTACGTTAAAAGTGAAACCTACATGATATACCTATGTTTTTTAAGTTGTCATTTAAGAGTCTAATGCTTTAAACTATTAACTTATACTTACCGTATTGAATAAAAACCTGGAATTATACTGCAATTTAAAGCAACAAATCAACATTAAGTTCAAATAGCAAATCTGAGCTCAGAACGCCTCATCGATCGTTTCAAGACTAGTTGTAAAGCAAACATGGGGCCAGTTTCAGAAATGCTTGCTTACTATCAATACAATTGAAATCAGACTTTATTTTTTGGATGTTAGAGCTGAAGTTTCAATTGACTTCGATATAAGGTTAGATATAAAAGTGCTAGATGGTGCAAGCGATGAAAATGGAACTTTTTTGTGTTAAGGTTAAGGTTCAAAATTAAGTGGTCTATACTAGTGGTTAACATACTGGGCTGTATTTTAACTTGTGAATCTTCGATCAATAAACTACTAGATGCCCGATAAGCGCTTCAAAAACGGCCCGAAAAATACGAGCACGAATACTTTTGTGCTCTTATTTCAAATTAGTATGGTCCAATCATAGCCAATGTTATGACGTCAAAATGCCTCAGTGCACGTTCAAAAGTTGTGTAAATAACCACCGTAACACCAAGATTTTGGACGGAAATAATTTTTTCGGTAAGTTTTTATCATTAAATGTTTTTCATAAAATAGTAACACAATTAAATAGTAAATATAAATCAATTAGCAAATATTATGATTGTTTGGCCAATGTTTGCGACAACGCGCCAACTATTCTAACAAACATTGAAGCATTGAAATGTAATTCCGAGAACTACTTCTAGTTCCAAATTCGAGTAAATACGAAATTGTCAACAAAATGTTTTTAACCTTATTGCTTAGAAGTTAAGTTTCATTTTAGAATAAATATTTTTGTACTTATTATAAACATGACTTTTTATTTTCAAGTGACATTTTAAATTTATTGCTTCGATGACAGAAGGACTTAAATATTAATCATTTGCAAACGTAATTAAACTTTATGTTAGTGTGTTAAGGTTTATAATAATCTGAAGTTGTTAATATTATTCAACTTTTTTCTATAGTTCGTAGTAAGAAATACAAATGTTTATGTGTGTGCAAACGTGGCCACTTTAGCGACTTATTTTTGTTCCTAATCATTCATCTAGTACTATTATTGATCGAAGTTGTGAATAAAAAAAAAACTATAGAATCGACTGGATGACTTGAAAAGTCAGTGTGGCTTTCATAAATGTCTTTCAGGTATTTAGGTCAAATGTTTACCGCTGTCATTAGTATGATGAGCATTGACTTATATATTACTAGCGTATTGAAATCATTGATGATGAGTGCTTAATACATTGGAGTCTATTTAAAAGATGGAAAACTACTATAATCATACCCTTGATAAGTTTAAAACAGAAGTTTTTACATGTTGTTTTGGGAATAAGCTTTTCTATTAATTTTGTAATTACCTAGATATTTAATGTTTTCAAAATTACATATGGATTTTGAATGCCGTAGTCTTAAAAAATAATATAACAGACCCTGAAAATACGTATTATCTTGTTATAAAATAATGATAATTCAATGCTTTTGTATGCAGTATATTTTACAAGGACACTAGTAAAGGTACCTACAGCAAAAAAAAAGTGGCAGATGAAAATTTTTTTGTAAATTTTACCGACATTCTTTGTAAATTCTTTCTAACCTGGTTTTCCCAAGTGGGTTCGGTTACATTTTCCTCAAAATACACGTTACGTTGAAAAATTAATAAACATGACTTTATGCTTTTTCATTGTAAATCTTGTAAGTATTCTGAGTCGAGATTGGATGGAATAATACTTTGGAACATAGACCGGATTTCATAACATCCGCTCCGAATGTGTGTACCGTTAGATGTGTGACATACGGGAAGAAAGAATACCTGCTGTTTTCTTGCGAGAATCTTCAGTTAACTTCATGTGGCTGCTGAGTAGCCACGAAGTGAAAATAATAAAAACAGTAAGTAATTACTTACTAATTTTACGAAATTCCCTGAAACGTACAATATGACTTTGATTTTGAAAAATAAGAAAGCCTAAAGTGAAGGAATTTTCTTTTAACTTCAGTCGCGAACTAAGTAATGAAAACCAGAAATTAACACACAGACTAGAATAACAACTATTTGAAGGTAGTGAAAGAGTTCATCGCTTTCGCCAACCATGTCATTCATCATTCTCTTGCCCAAATCCCAATTTATTTGGGATCGGCGCAACATATATTTTTCTTTCATAATTCTCTATTCGTCGTCTTCTCAGTAGTTCCCCCTTTTCTAGCTATATCATCTTTCATACAGTAATCCAGTAACTGGGTTGTGGAGGTCAGATAGGCAGTCTCTCCAGGTAAAATATTGGTATTCAGCTGCATCCGGTTGGACTGGAAACCGACCCTAACATAGTTGGGAAAAGGCTAGGCAGATGATGAGATGATGATCATCTGTCATACAGTGTATCTATATATTCTTTGTAACGCCAAATACTCAAAGTCATACGCCAAGTTTTCAGTCGTATGTATGCCAGGAGGTAAATGGCGTCGCGTATCAAAATTCAAGAAAAGCCTCTGCAGTAAGTCGGCTGCGTTATGTTCTGCTGCCTAAATTAAGGCAGTGGTTCGGTTCAATATCGCATGTAAATGCTACTTACACACGTGTCATAAAAAGTTATAAGGTACCTACTGCAGGGTTCTTCAGTCGTTTTAGTATTATTTATATAGTCATTTGCTTTTTAGAGCAGTGCATGGTGGCACATTGGTAATGGCCTCGACTCGCGATTTGTAGGTCGTGGGTTCGAACCCAGTCAGGCGACTTACTTTGTGTAAATTACTTCATCACCACTGCTCTCAAAATGGTGAAGGAAAACATCGCGAGGAAACCGGCATGTCCTAGAACCAAAAATTCGAAGATATGTGGTAGCCTGTGTCATAGCAGTAAGAACATTTTAGGCTGATTATGCAATTGTTTTTGCCTTGCAACGACGACGCAGGGTTAGTAGAGCAAAAGATTCAGGGTTTGATTTCCACTTTTCCAGGTAGGTCAGTGTTATCGCGTTTTTTCATTTCTCAGTAAGGGAAATTGCAATTGTGCCCAGTTAGTGGTAATAGAATCGCACATGAAAAGCTTTTTTTTTTTAACTAGCTGTTCCATACATTTTCACCGCGTAGTTAGTGCACTTTTCAGGTCACTACTGTTTGGTAACGCTCCCGTTTGGTAACGCTACATATCATTGGTTTGCAGATATTACGTACCTGAGCACACCATATAGGTAGTCAGAGTAAAAAGTCTATGAAACAGAGCAGCTGATGTTTTTTTTGTTAACCGATGCAGATCTTAGTAGTCACGTAGAAGAATCATGTGCTGAATTAATTTGGTTACAGTTTGCGCGTTGATGTCCCTGCCACGGTACTTATATAAATACAAGTCTGTCTAACCCAATCATTAATACAATATCACTAGAACAAAAAAATAAGTTTAAAAACTCAAACCCGATTACTGAAAAGGATGAAACATGAAAGTACCTTCCCGTGGTCGCATGCCGCTGTACTAGCTGTGGTAGCATGCGACCACGGGAAGGTACTTTCTTGTTTCATCCTTTTCAGTAGTCGGGTTTTAATTTTTAAACTTATTTTTTATTTAATTATTTTGGGGCTTACTTCAGCAATATTTATATTTTTGAAATGTGCTAATTAAGCCCTTTCATTTGATGTCCAACAAGGCACCATCCCAAAATATTTATTTTTAAATTCATTACTTTATGTCCTATAAAGGGGGCCATATTGTATTTAGTGTGACGTCACATAGGCTATACCCAGCGGACAATTAAGACGCTTCCAACGATACCGCATTTGTCTAATTATCATAAGTAGGTAGTTTAGAAGTTATGAGGGAATAGATGAACATAGATACATACACACACACATACATACATACATACATACCGGTCAAAATCATAACCCTCCTTTTTGCTTCGCCGTAGTCGGGTAAAAATATCAATAAACGCATAGCAACCTACCTACCCAAAACAAAAACACGCGACTTAGAAAAATAGTCGTGTCGAGAAAATTATGATTAGAACTGATTACAGTAATTTTCATAGAACATTACTCGAACGAGCGCGGCTGCTATCGAAATAAACACCATTAGCTAGATACGTTACACTTTGTAAAGAAACACATTCAAGATGCGACTTTTAGTCGCACGTTTTTGAAAGTTAAGGACTTACGAGTTGTAAGTCGTAG
This sequence comes from Oligia fasciuncula, assembly GCA_963082905.1. Taxonomy (NCBI): domain Eukaryota; kingdom Metazoa; phylum Arthropoda; class Insecta; order Lepidoptera; family Noctuidae; genus Oligia; species Oligia fasciuncula. The sequence continues at coordinate 10,309,975 of OY720409.1, forward strand.
GTTCGGACCCAGACAGGCGCTTTACTTTGTGTAAATTATTTCATCACCACCTGCTCTCAAACCAGTGAAGGAAAACATCGTGAGGAAACCGGCATTTCCTAGAACCAAAAATTCGAAGACATGTGTAATCTGCCGATCCGCACTGGGCCCGCGTGGTGGATTACAGCCCACTCCCTCTCACCGAGAAGAGGCCTGTGTCCCAGCAGTGGGAAAATTATAGGCTGATTATGATGAAGGCCTGCGTTATGGTGGCAATACACGTATTGGATTGGAATAGGGCTGTGCAGTTCTTGTAACAAGACATACGACATGTTGGTTGATCTGCGCAGGTACTCCTGCAATAGGTAGTCCGATATCGGAAAAATACACGTTATGTCTCGATCTATACACTGATTCCTGTAACACAGGTTACAACCTAGCACAGGAATCAGGGTTTCCATATATTAATGTAACACACTTTATGTCAATAAAAAAAAAAAATTATTAAAAATATTATTATCTATCAGAGAGTGTATTTCAACAAAACAAGTCTCAAAAGAAAAATCTTAAACTGCCGATTTACATGTTCTATCGCGGACACTCCCGCCTGACCACCACTAAATTCTTTTTTGCTTGCACTCAAAAAATAGAAGCGCTCTCTAGCCCCGCGCCAAGGTCCAATAGTTCATCCGTAAAATTCACAAAAGGAGTACACGTGATGAGTTACTAAGCTGCGCAGTGCAGGTTGCAACTGATTTTAGCTGTACTTATCCCATATAAATTCATATTATAAAACTACTTGCTATGGGAATATCAGTGACAGCCGAAGCTATTAAAACATCATCAATGTAAACTAAGTCTGTGACTAAGTGGAAAAAAATCATATATTATTGAAGCTAATTCAAAAACTACCAAAGCAAAGTTCATACAATTTATATGGGACCCCCCTGAAGCATACTTTATCCAATAAAAAATTATAGAATTTTTTAGATTAGAGGTACACCAATAAAAACTTTGACAGAAATGAGGGTGTACCGTGGTATACTGAAAACATCTGCGTACCCCTTTTGAGGGTACAGGCGTGATGTTATATTGTGTGATTGCTTAAACAATGCATGCATATGCGATAGCAGCAATCTTGGTTGATTTGCTGGCATTTATTGAACAGTTCCGTTGTCTGTCTCCGAAACTCATCATCAGATATTTACGAAGTTTTGCAAATCCGTCTATATATGACGGAGTTTTGCCCGAACATACATAAAAAAATTAAAAATAAATGTAAATATATCCGAATTGAGAACCTCTTCCTTTTTAAAAGTCGTTTAATATGTTAATCTTTTAATTCCTAGACTGTAAATGCTAAAGTAAGACGATCTGAAGATCGCAACTGAAGTCCAGATTGGTACTTAATTTTAATATTGTTTATTATTGTTTATTGTTTTTTAAATTGTTTATTATTGTTTGTTTAATAAAAAGCTTGTAAAAAGGAGAAGAAAACCGCAACAAAATAACTTTCATCGGCCGGCATCGTAGGCCCATAGCATGTTTATATTACAAGTAACTTAAAAATGCAGTAGGTAACAAATTAGGCACACAAGACATATAATATTAAAACATGATAAACATTTAAAGAAACATTTTATGAATATAAAGTACCCAATTACAGGAAGGTTTATCAAAGCCCCATGTTTGACATGTACCTTTGTAAACCTATCCATTGTAGCCCTTCTAACCTTTCAGAACATAACTTCAGGATGCTATTGTCGCTTCCTCTCACTCTGCGTATTATTGACCCCACTTTTTTGCGCATGATCGTGAAATAGTCGTCAGTGTGCGCTTCAGCGAACATCAGTGGCGCACTACAGTAAGGAGGAAGCCTCAACAGCGCCCTGAAGGCATTGTTGTATTAAATGGTGTGGAAATGGGTGTTATCTCTTTTTTTTTTTTTTGGGTATGAAATCCACAGGCTGCTGGTGTAAAATGTTTAACAAACCGCCTATTTTAACCGGTACTGAACAACCAGCAAGCCTGCGAGCTAGAATGTTTCCCCTCACAGCCATCGCCCTACACTCCCTTTCCATATCTGAGTCATCTTTAAGATCCTCCGCAACAATATGGCCTAAATATTAAAATACTGTTACCCTCTGCAAAAGTAAACCATTCCGTTCTACGGGAGGGACATTTGAGGGACTACTAAAAAACCTTCTTTGTGCAATTATAACCTTTTTTAGCTGTTGCATGGTGAACAGTAAGTTTTATCCCATAAGCAGGGTGTCGTCAAAACACACGCTATCACCGGGTGAGGCACCTGTGTTTACATCCGCTGGCAACTGCTTAGTGAAGTCACCTCTTTCTTTTATACGGCATAGGTCATCGGTAATGCGCTGTTGTCTCTAGGTATATATATGGCACGGCACTAGGTCAATACTGGGCCATTGTGTTAACATTGCAAAGCAAATGTGCAGGGCTGTAGTACCCACGGTTGCTTTGACAAAATATTTAGTACTAAATACCTACTTCTGATTTTAGATTCTAAACCTCGTAATAAAATACTACGCATGCACTTATAAACTGATGTTTTAGGCAGCACTACACCGACGAGGCAGACAAGATAGATTTCTTCAACTCCAAAATGGCATAACGTACTTTCATCATCAGCCTACACCAATCCACTGTTGGACATATATCCCTCTCCAATAGCACGCCATTCAGCTCGATTCATGGCAACTGTCATCCAGCTGCTACGAGCTACCCTGCGAAGATCGTCGGGCAACCTACCTTACGTTTGCCGATTCGCGGTCTCCACTCAAGAACACGTCTACCAGAACGGTCATCGGTTCTACGGCTAATATGGCCTGTCCATTTCCACTTCAGCCTACATATTCTGTGAGCTATGTCGACAACTTTGGTCCTCTGCCAGATCACCTCATCCCGGATTCTTTTCAGGTGTACTACTTTAAATTCTGGGAAATCAAAAATCGTTCACGAAGTTATTTACATTCAAATATGCAGACTATTATACGAAGTAGTATACTCATACATACATACATAATCAGCCTATAATGTTCCCACTGCTGGGACACAGGCCTCCTCTCGATGGTAGGGAGTGGGCCGTAATCCACCACGCGGGCCCAGTGCGGATTGGCAGATGTCACATGTCTTCGAATTTTTGGTTCTAGGACATGCCGGTTTCCTCACGATGTTTTCCTTCACCGTTTTGAGAGCAGTAGTGATGAAATAATTTACACAAAGTAAAGCGCCTGTCTGGGTTCGAACCTACGCCCTATAACTCGTAAGTCGCGGCCGTTACTCACTTTTCAATAATTACAATAAAATGTAGTAATAGTTTGTACTACGAGTGACGAGTATATTCAGCGTGAATGCTTGATATGTGACATTGTTGCTCGCACAAAGGACATGCGGGCTTGGATTTTTAATCACTGCGTATTATAAAGCAAAGTTCTCTACAGAGAGTTTAAAACAGGGGTTTATTTTAAAAGGTTTAATTACTTACAACTAGTACCTAGATAAATGAAGTGAGAACGTATACTAATATATAAAATAGAATACTCTTTATTATGTACACTATATAAATTACAGACATAATTATAGAAACTGTACAAACGGTGACACAATGGGCGGTCTTATCGGACACAACCTTTGGATGGATTAAAAAGGGGAAGGACAGACAAATATACTGTAGGTATTCTGTGGTGTACCATTTACATAATACAATAAATACATACATAAAGTATATTATACTAATCTAAATAAATATATACATATATAATAATAAACATGAAACAGGAGCAAAGAAAATATAATGATGATGTTTAAAGATATATTTATTTTTCTCTTCTAGTTCAAAAATATCTTCATCATCATCAGAATAGTGGATTATAGAGGCATGTGTCCGAAATGAACCGCTATATACTGATGATGATCTTGCATAAGTTACGGTTTCCTAAAAGAACGCTGGGCGTCACATAACGGCGCAGTCACGGTGTCATAAAATTATGTCAACGGGTTTTTTTTTTTAAACTTTGCCCCACACTAGGAATTTCTCCTGTATTGTGGGAGCGTTTACAAACATTTAAACTAACATACACAAACAGCCAGACCCGGAACAACTACTTGTAGGTCATACAAATATTTGTTCCGTGTGGGGATCGAACCCGCGACACGCAGCAGGGGTTTGACTTTACGGTGTCAAAATAGGCTCTCTAAGACAACACACCAACTTTCTTTCATAAGTTACGTTTCAGTTACGTCACTCGCCGGTAAATTGTGGACGCTGTGTAGCGGCCAGTAGTCATAGGAAACCCTAGCCCTATTACCTCACAATGGTTTCGTTCCAACATTACTTACATCTAAATGACATAACATGACTTATCAAAATGGCGCTAAATACGTCACTTATATTGAATTCATTAAAAATATTTATTCTCAAAAAAGGCAAAAACACATAAATGAGAACAATGCTTAAAAAAACTAGCTAAAGTTCGTCACAGACGTCACGGAAGCAATTTATGCACCCATTCAATGCATTCAGCTTATAAGAAGGATGTTATTGGTGATTAGACCTTGTAAAACATTTTAAAAGAGTAACGGTGGAGTTTCTTGCCCATTCTTCTCCATACGAAAACTACCTTTTGGTTTGGGCGACTAGAATCATTTCTATTTAGTTTTTTTTTTGACGTTCAAAAGTGCCTTTAATGTGCCTATTTGAAATAAATGATTTGACTTTGACTTAAATATGCAGCTAATTGAGTATTGAATGCATTGAATGAGTTTAGTCATTATTATACTCAAAACGTGATGTGTATGTGATTGATATAATTAGATTCCCTTTTTTTTTTTTTCGAACATTCAATAAAGAATCCTCGCCAACTAAACAAGTAGCTTCATTTTATTGACACACCCCTTACACCCCCCTCTACACCCCTTCCACCCAAATGTAAATAAAATTGACCCTGAGATCTTGTTTCCTGAAACAAACGACGCGCTACATTCGAGTAATAAAGCAGCTAATGCGGCGAGTGTGTAAATGTCGCGATGACGTCACGATACTCCCGTTAATAAGACCACAGTGCACACATTGTGTTAATTTACTGCGTAACGCCTCCACCAGAACCGGAACGTTTTAGGAAATGAATGTAACTGTAAGTGATTATGAGCCAAATGAAAGTCGTGTGGCGTTGCTAATTGGAGTGATGGATGTAAAAGATGTTTGGTAGGTATTTAAGTTTTGTATGGACATAATTGCTTTTTTGTACAAATTTATCTCTGTTCCCCTTGGGTTGTTTCTAGTTTATACCGGATACCATTAAAAAAAGTCAATTATAATTTTGTCGTAGTTTGTATAAAGTAGTGCTGGCCGAGTGGTAACGGCACACGACTTACGAGTTGTAGGTCGTGGGTTCGGATCCAGACAGGCGCTTTACTTTGTGTAAACTATTTCATCACCACTGCTCTCAAAACGAGGGACTTCCTGGACAGCACACCGGTCGAACACCTGGGTCACCCTCCTTACAGCCCTGACTTAGCACCCTGTGACTTCTTTTTATTCCCGAAAATAAAAAATCAGCTCAAAGAGATATAATTTTCGTCGCCGGAAGATGCGCTATCAGCGTTCGAACAGGCTGTAAACGAGATGTCTGCGGCGGACTGGAAATAGTGTTTCGAAAACTGGTTCAGACGCATGAAACTTTGTCTAAAGGCTAGTGGCGAGTACTTTGAAAAGATTTAATAAAAAAATATTTACATAAAAAACACTTTATTTTATTTTCGCAAAACTTTCTGAGTGTCCCACGTAGAAACTTTGATGAAACGAGTTTTCCATTGAAACGTCACGCGAAATTGATTTCCCAAAGGTGTAACATATAAACGAGGTTTTAATATTCGACCCTTCTATATACATGCTGACGTCAGATTTGCATAACAGTATGAGCCTACGAGCCGATCCTCAAGCGCAATTTATATGGGGTTACCGCGTCATTCTGAGATATAAAAGTTATTTTTTAATATGTTCTGATTTACACAAGAAATAATAGTTAATCTTTTATATTCAGTTAGTTGTTAGTAAGTTAATTTTCTATAGATCTAGAGATTTTGGAATCCCTATAGAAGATTTCCATATTATACTGTAATGCTTTAACATAATACATTATAATTATTTGATGGGGGTCATAGTCCAAATGAAAAGTCTTCATCATCATCATCATTTCAGCCAAAAGACGTCCACTGCTGGACATAGGCCTCCCCCAAGCACTTCCACTTCGACCACAATGAAAAGTCTTATAGTCATATAATACTACTCCGCGACTTCGTACGCGTGAGGTTCGTTATTTGCTTAATATCAATGATATTATATTAAAGAGGTAGATATAGCACTAGAGCGCAAATGGTTGCAGACAAATTCAGACAATTTGTTGTAGTTTCATTTAGTGTGCTAATAGCAGCGAGCAATACACTATAGATAGATAGTTATCTCTTTCTGTCGGTACTTTGTAATAAAAGCGTATCTTTCTTTTATAATATCATTGCTTATTATAAGATTTTTGTCCCGAAGATAGTCCGTTGTTGCAGATTTCGCGGTATACCTTGCTTGCACGATCGCAATGTAAGCTTCTGAGACTGAGACTGAGAAAAGAGATGTTTGTGAATCTAACATGAAGATTGTTACTATTTAATTGAGACATTATTGTAATTGAGAGAAGGAAAATACGTCTTTTTGCGACTAATATGACGCATAGAATTTAAAATAAAGTACAAAAAGATAAATAAAATAAACGAAACGGCCACAGCGATGAAAAATTCTCAGGAAAACCCATAATAACTACTCTTTTGCAATTTAATATCTCACGTTTAGTATCACCTTGGAACCAATACACACCCACCAGTTGGCTATTATTTAGCAAATAAACTTTTTCGTGGAAACTATACTTACATAACAACATATTTGGAAATATTTCACGTTGTTTAGACGGCTGTTAGTATAACGCAATACTTTCAGGTTTCACAAGAATTAGTAAGTTCAAGGAAAAAGTGTACTTAGTCGTAACTTAAGTTATGTTATTTTAATTGATAGGAAACTTTGAAAAATCTTGCAGGATTTTCGTCTTTCGGCGCACGTTTTCTTCGTAAAAAATACTTGCTTAATCAAAACAGATTGCTGTATTTAGACGTACCAATAATATGAGCTTATTACTTTTTCTATTGTTACCGAACTTAATAAGCTTGCCTAACAGGCAAGGTTACTGGTAGCCAGAAGCCCGAAATTCTGACAAGCTCAGATAGGCTATAAAATACTAGTATTCAGATACAGACACATTCATTTGCTTACACTGAAAGCAGACTTCGATATAGTCTTTGGTCAAAGACTAGGCAGATGACGAACGTAAAATAAAAAAAAGTTTTTTTTTTTACGTTCGTTTTCTACCTACACTATAACATGTGGTTAATTTTTAAGCTGTAATTTTGCTGGTATATTGACTTTGATCCCTGGCCCTGACTTCAAGCAATGGGCAAAATTGACAAACTTTAATTGGTTAAATACGAGGTTTTTGGCTGCACTTTGTGTGTACTATGTATGTTATTATAATAATATAATAATAATATTTTTATTTCGAGCAACAAGACTCATAGTGTTAGTAACAATATACTTACAAACTATGTTAGTAATATACATACAAGGACAAAAACAATACGAAACACAGAAAAACAGATTGTGACATCACTGCTGCATGGTGACAGGCCCAGCCGAAACCTTGCAGCAATGACTCACAAACGCACAATCAAGCCTGCTTGCTATTATAGACAGGATGCTGTTGGCGTTGCCCCGTACCCTACGGACTAAGGATGCACGGATGCACGGACCAAGGATTGCCTTTTTTTGTAATGTGCGTTTAGTTTGTACAGAATAAACATTTTTTTATTTCAAGTTGTTCAAGTTAACCTACGTTGTCCTACTGCTGAGCAAAGGTCAACCCCAAATCCTTCCAGGCATCTTTCTCGATCCAAGCCTTGCGGAACGCGTCTAGCTCATCTCGTCACCTCTTCCTGGGCCAGCCTCGGCTGCACCGTCCATCCTCAGGCACCCACCTTGTGGAATCTGTTGCCCAGAAGACTTATACTGTACTATAGTCCGCCTTAGGTGGGGACAGGGGTGAGGCGGCGGGATGCCTAGTGTTTGCAACGCACATGAGATTAATGACAGCTAGCGCCCCCGCCCCTCCGTCCCACCGCTCACATACCTAAGGCGCGGCCAACTAGTTCCGCGCGGACTATACCTTTGCCTGTGCCTACGGGGAATACATGCGTGATATTATGTTACAAACTATCTCTTTGAACTATATTCAGATAAAAGGTGTTTCACAAACAGTTCAGATGAATTCGTTATAAAAAACTCCTATTAATATTCATTCAGTTGATTGCTGACCTTGATTACCAAGTTTCCTTGATATGCCTGTCTAGGTATATCAAGGAAAACTTTGTAATCTTCTGGCTGATTGAAAACCAGCCGGTTTTCAATCAGCAAAGAAAAACACGAATTAGGCAATGAATCGGAATAATACCGATTTTTCCAAGAGAAAAGACGCGGGTATTAGTTATTACTCAGATAGGTATTATATTGGATATTCATACAAATTCTTCGTTCTGTTATTTTTTTGCTCAAAAGAGATCCTTTTTTTTTGGCTCATTGTATTGCAACGTTTATTAATCGTATTATACTTAAAAAAGGTAACGGATTTATCATTTAAAATTCTTCCCAGAATTCGATCTTTATCAGTGACACTATCGAATAATGTAATAATACAGTGTTTTTTTTTTCAAAAATCCAATGTTGCAGTTTTAGTTTTCATCAAAATCGAGCCCGCGACTCCTTTGAGTACTTTTCGCTAATCGACCTTTTTTTTTATTGTTTATTAATAAAAAAAAGTTACAAAACATTGTTGAACAAACCATCGCGGGTTAGTCGTCGGCCTTACTCGTCTGTGTTGAAATTAGAGTAATATAAATGCTTTGTTGCATTTAGGTATGTGATTTTTTATTTCATGAGCCGTTCAATAGACTTATATTCCTACTATTTATTACTGAACAGTGCACTATTTACACATATTATTCTTTTCAAGTATATTCAGATGGTAAGAAAAAATTTGTGTACCTACACAAAAAACATTTAAGCAGTTGGTTTTATTATGATGATCTATAATACTTTTTGATGCAAATAGTTCGACAGACCACTACCTAAGTACGCAGACGGTTTGCTGAAATATTCTTAACATATTTTTGTCTACGTTTTTTTCACCATTCTGTACCTCAACGCAAATCAAATAAAGTAGGCCAACGGAAGAAAATAATAGGAATATTTTTAAAGGCTAGTCGTCAAAGACTGTGGTTTTCTATTCATATCACGTGCCTATCTAAGTCCGGCTGGTGTAGACAGAGGCCAAGTCAGGCCCAGTACATGAAGAACCGGTAAGCTAAGTTTGTATGGAATGGACTTTTTATTGCTGTGTGTTTGTTGATAAGCCACATTTTGTACGTAGAGTTTTTCAAATGAAATCCGACCCGATTTTTAAGTCAAACTTTCTTTACGAGTATAAAGTTACACATTCCTCTTTAGTTACCTAAAATATTTGGTCATAGAATATGCACAGTTATACGCCTTACCTATACGCGTTACGTGCCGTACCTATAAAATATTAAAAAAAAAGATTCCAAAAAAGAAAAAGCCGATAGATAAATCTACTTTACTACTCCAATTCCGAATGAAGGAAAACACACTGAAGTAAAATAAGTTACTGGTACCTAAGATAGGTACCTTAAATTTAGGTCAGATATACCTTGGTATGTAGTGTAATAATCTACATAGTGCAAGCCTTGGGCTTTTTACCCCCACGCCTTCTAACCTGCTCCCTTTAAATGCCATAATAAATTGTAAGGGTTAACTCTACGAAAGGGTTGGCAAGGTAAGCTTAACTCGCCTTAGACCTGTTAACCCTTAACGCGTCAAAATAATAAGATATGTGGGCCTACATCTTAAACGATCCTAGGCAATATAAACAAGACAGGAAATTCGTTCAAACCGTTCAAGTTTGCGATTTGAATGACTAATCACTCGAAACAAAAGTTGATCGCTTTTTGTTTGTTTCCATACAAGATAAATGACCACCAAGAAATAAGGTTAACATAATCAGTCTATAATGTTCCCACTGCTGGGACACAGCCTTCCTTTCAGTGAGAGGGAGTGGGCCGTAAATCCACCACGCGGGCGCAGTGCGGGTTGGCAGATGTCACATATCTTCGAAATTTTGGTTCTAGGACATGCCGGTTTCCTCACGATGTTTTCCTTCACCGTTTTGAGAGTAGTGGTGATGAAATAATTTACACAAAGTAAAGCGCCTGTCTGGGTTCGAACCCACGACCTACAACTCGTTACCACTTGGCCACCACTGCTCTAGAAATAAGGTTAGGTAGGTACAGTTTAGGATACAAAGTTTCGTATATAAACTTTCATCTCGTATTTAGCCTCTTTAGGGGATTCCTTTTCAAAAATCCTTTCATGCTCACTTTCACCATATGAGGAACTCTTGAGCAAAATCTCATGCTGCCCAGCGGTGTCGGTGTATGGCAGTAGCGGTGGCGGCTTTAATTTAGCACCTATTTGATTTTTTTCGGTGAGTATTTATTCTTTTTGTCGGAAAATAATTAAGTTGGTTTATTTTGGTACAGCTCTGCTTAGCTTGAGACTAGACGGCGTTGTGTGATAGTTGTGGAATATTATTATTATCTCCTTTATTCAATTAATTTCTTATAAATTATATTTTTAAATATTAGTTTAAAGAAATATAAAAACATTTAAAAATATAAAAAATAGTAGCCCACCGGTATCGGGAACAGGGTCCAAGCTACCGGCGGTCAGGGCTCCAGAGAGAGGAACCTCCTAACTATTCGGGCCGTGTCCAGAAGTACCGCTTTCTGGATCAAGCCCTTGATCCAGAAAGATATATACCTTGATTATTATTATTATTATTTTTGGTAAGCGTTGAAATCGCTTTTATAATTGACTTGATCGGTTAAAAGTTCCTTAACAGACTATCCTTGTAAGAACGCCACTAAAACTAATAGTAAACCTATAAAAAAGGTCGTGATGTAGTACAATTTCTCCACTGTATCAATGTATCCTTTGAGGCTTTTAAAGGGTTATTGCCAAAGCTAGGGATAAAATCGGATCGCAGTTGATACAGGTAGAATTTTATTAGAAAATCTAAGCCAATAATCTGTTTTTAAGTTATAAATGAAAGGCAAATACCTTGCCCTTTGAGGGAGTGTTTTGCCTTCCAATAAAGTATGATAATATTATTATTGGAATTTATGATTTTAGTCAGTGAGCGGAGTTCGCGCAGCTGAATTTTGGGCCAAAGATGTTTGAACTTTTTGCCATCGATACGATAAGAACAATATTGAAATTGGTTTACAACTTAGAACTTGGCACATTGGACCTGAAATAAAGTAACAGACTTTTATTCTCTATATAGAAAAAAGCAGTTTTGGCTATGGGGACGATATGAACAAGAAGTAAGTTTACTATATACGCAGATATTGCCGTAGATATAACCGGTCATTGTATTGAAAAGCTGAAAAAAGAAAATTAACATCACTTATCTTGTTTTCAAAAGCACACCGTAATTCAAAGACGCAAGAATAAAAAAACAAATCTTCAGAAACCTGAGATTATACTAGATTTTTGTGTCCAAAACGCGATGTATTTCGTAAATCTTATTGACATTTTGTGTGCTTCTCTGTTCGAGGGGCGCGGTAACTTGCTAACTTGGAATGTGTCTTAGAAGTTGAAAAAAGTAAGGGAAGACTCCAAATTTCTCTTGTTAGCAGGGCGATCTCATATGAGACGTTTAACTTTCGATATAGATTTTTTTTCTGGGAGATTGGATCACTTGTAGTGCTTTTCTACTGTAATAACGACTTAAGTATTAGACTATGTATGTATAAAGTCGTTCATGTAATCACAATAGACTGGTATTAGCTGCTTAGACTAAGGGACTTCTAATACCTTAGTTCACTGCAACGTTTCTTATGTTACAGATTACGTAAAATTACGGATTAAAATAAGTCAGATCATGGTATTGTTGAGTTGAGTCACAATAGTCATTTTCCCACTATTAGGGGAGTTAGCGTAAGTGTTAGCTATTGGTCATATACCAGCTAAACTTTGTGACAAAATAAAACTATAGTTATCATTTTTATTCTTCAGGTAAAAGTTATCTGACTATCGAAAAATCAGCCTTAACTTTTTATAACAAAAAGAAGATACAAATCGTTTCAAAATCAATACAGCCATTTAAATGCAGAAGTTAAAAATCCTAACGCAGCTAAACCTAGTGTAGGACAATCAAATAACAGGGGATAGCCCGAGAGCCGTGCGCAAAGAGTTGATGGAGCAAACAAAAATCGAGAGCTCTTGGAATCTATTTGCTCAGTTGTTTTATGTACAGTCGAGTTGCTAATACCTTCATCAGTTTTCACATTCTGTCCTTTATCGAGTCAGGACACATAATACGTTTTGAAGCTACGGCACTAAGTAGAAAACAAGAAAACAATGGTCAAACTAGCATAAATATATTACCAAAGTCTAGTTCACATACCTACCTATTCTTTCCAGTTAACAAATTATTTTCTTTTTCCAGGCCGGACGCATAAATCAAATCTGTTTTATTGATCAGTGTTACATTTTGAGTGTCATTCCGTGACAGTGACACTGTGCATTGACATTATGAAAAAATTTAGTCGGTAAAGCAGTAAAGAAAATTCTCTCGTGTACAGAGCAAACAAAAATAGACTTGAAGTTGACGGACGTATTTTGACAGTGACTGTACTCGACGAGAAAAGTGTGGCAACACATGGGGTACAAAAGTTGAGTTGACTCAAGGTCAGAGATTCAAGGTCATACTCTTACTTTGCTGTATTTGATTTATCTGTGTGACCTTTATGTATAGAGATATGAGATTTGTTTTAAGTTTGCAAGTTTTTTTGCTTGTTATTGTGTTAAATCCTCATGAGATATTATCCCAAGTTGAGTTAACTTTTGTCCGAGGTCATGATTCAAGGTCATATAGTTTACTGTATGTGGTTTATCTGTGTGACCTTTATGAAACGACATAAGATTTGTTTTTAGTATGCAAGTTTTTTTGCTTGTTATTTTGTATAATCCTCACGAGACATTATCTCAAGGTTTATGGGATTTCGAAGACCATAGAAATATAAAAAAAACTTCTTTCTTATATCTATGTTTGAGACTTTTCTTTACTTGGAATAAAAAATCGACTGACGGACTGTGAATATTTAATAAAATCCTAGTTTCGCAACTAGGATTTTATTAAATAATTCACAGTCCGTCAGTCGATTTTTTGTCAGATATTTTTGAAACTTCAGGTTTCAAAAACGAAAAGATACTGGTCAACTATGAATAGGTGTTCCAGTATAATCAAGACTTATTTTGAATAACGAAACCCTTTCTTTTTTTTTTGGGGTGGGAAATTATCAAATAACTTCTCCCGCTCTGGACGGAGCGGGAGGGCGTGTCAAACTCTTACTGACCGTGTTCCTTCAGTTGCCTGTGCCAGGGCAACGGTAACTCTTTCGAATAACCCGCGACCTTGGCAGTATTTTTAGAAAGTTAGGTTTATATATAACGAAACCCTTAAATATAAACCTAACTTTCCTACAAAAATATCGTATCCCAAAAGCATTCAGTACAAAATACATACGACAATCAAGCGATTGGGTGGAAACCACAAAGTTTTAACCCGGGGTTTTTCGGGCCCGTATTACAGAACGTCACTACTCAAGCATTACTTAACCAACCAATCAAATGGCTTGAATCTAGTTTTAAGTAAAATGTCGTTTGTTTGATGTATCAGTTATCAGTCGTAAACGTTTGTCTGTTGTTTTTCTGTTACCACTTGCTCTAATTCGGATATTTCGAGATAAATCAGGTTCATCACTGTTATGTTTGTTTTTAAGAGGAAATACGGTCGGAGAAACTTTAAAAAAATGCTTAGTAAAAAATCGTAATTCGAGGTTTGGCTCTCGCCTATTTCCTCGTCCAATATTGGACCAATTTAAAAGATATTTCATAAACTGAATATTAGATGAATATATTATCCTGTGTCTCTATGTTTTTCTTTTTTCATTAATAGTTGTCAAATTACAAATTTTACACTAGGCCTCTGTTGACAGCGTGCAGCGGTTTCGGCACTCTTAAGTGTTTGTTATAGTATTGCATATTGCACTACCAAACAGGATTGGATCTTGAATTATAAGTCTATTATAATGTGTGGCAAACATAGCGGAACTTTGAGACTACCTTGCAGCCTTCCCTAAGCCATCAATATTGACTCCAGATCTGTTTACGGCAGATGTTGATGCATGTCTGGTACTATGATCTGAGAAGATGGTGACATCTATTGCAGCTTCCTATAGTGTTTGTTTGTTCCAGCGTAAAAATAAAAAAAATAAAATCCAGGTATTATCCTAAAAGATGCGCTTTAGTCTATTCCGATTGACTACAGCACAAATACTTGTTCTTTTTTCATGGTCTCCATCCTCAAAGCAAAGTTAATTAAGGTTACAAAGGTCTCCACACTATGAAGCACTTCAATGAATGAAAATGAGCTTTTAATGATGGCCTGAAAAGGCTCAATCTTGGCTTATTCGCCTGATATTTGGGTCATATAATTACGAGGAAATTGCTTTTTGTTTTGTTACAATATATAGAGTAGGTAGCGAATGGAGTATTAAGGTATTATTATAGCGTAATTTGCCACAGAAGTCGTCATTTGGAAATATGCCACCGATGTGATACTGGCGCTGGTTCAAAAACGGGATTTACACCGTGAATTTAAACGCTGAAAAGTTGTCCAACTGCGGTTTTTGGATTACTTCGGGATCTAGGACTGCAGTCTCTTTTGGCTTATTACAACAAACCGTTTGGCAAACGCAATGAAAAATATATTTAAGAATATATAATAAACATTAATAAAGGACATTTTGTGCGCTTTCTATAATAAAAGTAACCTATTACTACTGTCATAGGTTACTTTAGTAGTTGTCTAATAATTTTGTACGTGTCTTCTTACTACGTTATCCGACTGCTTATATTTTTACCGTGACATGAGCTAGTCTCATATAGCTTCGTACCGTGTGTACGTTGCTGAAATATTTGGAGGTGAAGTTCTCATATTATTATACTCATCTTTACCTCCAAATGTCTAAGCAAGGTGATACTGTAGGGCACCATATCCCAGCACATTTTGTATTTGATCTAGTGTCCTCAAAATCAAAATGGCGATACCAGCTTCCACAAAAAGGTTCAAACCCCTTGCAATACTTACATGAACACTCCATTTACTTACTTATCCATGTAACAAACGCAAAGGCTTCAGTTGCGTGAACGAGGCTTAATTTTTCATCGAATTTTGCTCAGTTTTCAAGGGTTGTGTATGAAAAATGTAGAGGTTCGTTAAACAGCTGGTTATTATGTATTTGCTAAAGATTCCTTGATGAAGTTATTAAATGATGCTGGTGCGGGGTAAACAACTATGAGCTTATAATTTTATTTATGGAGGAAGGGTGATTTCTTGAGAGAGTATTTGTTCAGTATCATTTGTGTTTATTTACAGTACCTATACATACATAATAATGAAAACTTTGTCAGGGCTGTCGATCACAAAAACCATTTCACATTATCTTGTATGAGCCATGTAGAAGATATTAGTTAAATGGATTTCCACGTCTAGGAATAGATACTTGTACGTGACGTTATAATTATGTAGTACCTACTTATTGTACCTACTACATCACCACTTTTGTTCAGACGCTCATGTGAGCCATAATAAAACTGACACAATTTCTCATTATTAACACCAAAATAGCGCAAAAAATTCACCAATTTTCACGATACCATCACCCCATCCACGGAAAACTCATTTTTCTCACTTTCCAAGCGAATAAACATGTAAATGAATTCCATACAAATAAATCTAAACATTCTTTTCGAAACATGAGAATCGATGCCGTTGATTTTTCACGTGGAAACAACCTATCAGCATTGTCAACGTTCTCATGAATTGTAAATACGGAGGGAGGAGAATGTACCTATGCGTTTCGCTTTGAAAACGTTATGTGCGGATATAGCCAGGATTACAGGACTCAGCCTAAAAGTATTATAGAGGCACTCAAATTTCAGAAAGAAAGTATAAGATTAGAGTAGAGTATGTACAGTCAACAAAATAGATAAGTATGCAGGATATAGTTGAAGTTTAGTAAGAAACCGATGGATAATAATAATATAATAATAATAATGTATTTATTTATCCCACAAAGTACAATTACAGTAAAATATAGGTGTTAACAAAAATATTGTAGGTACTAGGACTTGTGGGAGTCAGGAATACAAACTAGGATACCCTGTGCTATGGACTCCTGGCCCCCCTCGCCGAGATTGGAATTTTCACAAATAATTGCACGTAAGACATGTGACAAAAAAAGTAAACAATAATAACAAAAGAAAAGGTACTAATAAATCAAAAGGGAAAAAATAAAAAAGCGTGTGCGTGTTTTGTTAGCGTGTGAAGTGGAAAGTGTCATGAGTGTGGTGTGTTGTTGTGTGTGTGTGAGTGTGTGTGTGGGGGGGGGTGTGTAGGGGTGCGTGTGTGTGTGAGAGAGAGTAAGATAGAGTAGTTGTGTGTGCGTATGAAGGTGGATGTGTATACGAATGTGTTCGTGAGGGATGGCTGTATGTATTTTATGAAAACGCTAAACTAGGATAAGATTGTGAGCAGTTTTTCAGTTTCTTCATAATCAAGTTCTAAAAGCCACTGTGTAAGCTTCTTTTTACATTCTATCTTAGACGAATAAGTTAAGTTCTCGAATGAAATTTTATTTTATTAATAGAAAACAAACAGCTGATTTATCACATTAAATTTCAGTCGAAAACATCCATCGGTTTCTTACTAATCTTCAACTATATCAGATGGTCCTGCATACTTATCTCTTTTGTTGACTGTACCTAAATGTATGTTTTACTGACGTGGTCATAATAATGTCGTAGTCGAAAGTATGACTACATAGGTACTGTAAATGAAGATAATTCGTTAAATTTATTGAATTTAATATTGTTTAAAAATATTTTAAATAACATTAAGGTGTATAATTTGCATTTAAAAATATATATTTAACAGTTTTTTTTGTTTGTTAAAAATGTGCAATAATAATAATTTGATAAAAATTATCTGAATTAAAAATATTTATTTATTAAATAATGGTGTTTTTAATATTTTTATTTTTATAAAGCCATCCTGGATAATTTTCCCTATTAGAAAAACTGCACATGATAGTGGTTCAAAAACAAAATTATTTTAAGCCCATTCCATAACATGTTTTTGTATTAGGTTTTTGTTTAGAAAAACCCGTGAAGGTGTAGGCAGTTTATGTAAACACGTTCGCTTGAAATGAACGCAGTGAATATAACGTTGTATAATCATATTATACGCAAAACAAACTTCACAGATACTGACGGTTAGGTTTTGGTTTCGATCTCTTTGGTTTCGATTCTTGAGTTGGATAAAGTGGTATAGAGTTCTTCCATACGAACATTGTCCAGTAGTCAGCAGCTTAGCGTCCTTTGTGTCCGGTTAATAGCAATGAGCTTGGGATTCTAAAATAAGGAAATTATGTGACCAAAGTAGTGAAATGTGGGTTTTATCAAACATATCTGTCTACCCTGTCATGTTTTATCGAGGTATATTACAAAAAAAGTATTTATTTATTTATTTATGTAGATAAAAGTATTTATTTATTTGAATAGCTCTTTTTCTTCATAATTCGTAAATTTTTCGTGTCATTAAGTCAATAGTATCTCAGAAATAACTCTCCTTAATTATTTCCTTAATAATATTCTATCTTTGTAACTTACAGGGATGCCTGCAAAGTTTCACATTTTATTGGCATCCTTCACCGTGACCCAATTCTGAGATTCCAACTAAATTACCTAACTGAGTAAAATTAAATTAGGTATCTGTCTTCATCTATGCATAGTAAACAGTTTCTAGACTGACTGATGTTTGTGTGAAAAAGTGCAGTAAGAGTTTTAGAAAGGTCAATATTCGAGTGGGGTTTAATGAGGTCAGTACAAAAATAATAATATAGATCCACAATATATACACCCACAGATTATAACTAAAGGATTCTCGCTCATGATTACTTATTATACAGGGTGGCAATAGGGAATGCAATCTCGTTCTCGCGAGATCTTGTTTTCGCGAGATCTCGGCCTTTTTTAGCGAGATTGATCTCGGCCGAAAAATGGGCGAGATCTCGCGAGTTTAACGAGATTGCACTCAAGCATAAAAACGTCTTATTCGAAGCGCGGTAGCGCGCGAGTAGCGGTCGCGGGACTTCTCAGCGGTTGGTTATCTGGCCAGCAAAATAAGAAGCCGTTTAGCAGACGATTCTTTAGACATTTTGTGCTTCTTTCAAAATATTTCGTAATAATGGCGTGTGATGTGAACTGAACAAGCCAAGCCTTTCATTTGATTGTTAATTAATCTCTAATTTCTAATATAACTCTGAGTTAGTATAGTAATAGTTTTCTATAATTGATAATAATATCTCAGTTTAATAGTCAACTCAACACTAAGTTGAGTTTAATGAGTTTCGACTTCTTGTTGTATTGTTAAGAACTGTTTTATTATTAAAAAAAGACTTTTGTTTGATAGAAGAGAAAACTGGTTGTTTATTTAATTTCCTATTTAGTTTAAATAAAAACGTTAAAGTTTACTACATAAAAGTTTATAAAAAAAATAAATAAAGATAGATACGTCAAACAATGTAAAATACATAAAAGTTTATTGAAAAAATTCATAAAAGTAAATGTTTATTTCATAATACCTATACTTATTATTTTTTTCCTAATTTATTAAAATATTTTGATTATTTTCAAAAATAAACACACAAATCTGCCAATCTCGCGAGATCTCGAAATTGGCGAGATCTTGCGGTATTGTTATTCATAAACTCGCGAGATCTCGCCTGAGCCCCAATCTCGCGAGATTGCATTCCCTAGGTGGCAGGGACACCGAGTTTATTCCAGAAGGTTTATATGCGTAATACATAAACATTAAACTTAACTACAACAATGAAATCTAGTAATAAGTTTTATTTATAAACAATGTCGAGACAGGTAAAAATAACAAAATTAAATTCTAACTTAATTAAAACGGGTTATTGTAAACTCACCACAACGAAAATTCGCCACATTTAAAAATATTGGTTAACTTGCCACAGTGACAAAATAATTTACAACAGGTATAGTAAACTCGTCACAGGTGTGTCAAACTTGTTTTGAATGTACCGACAGCAAAACGATATTCGTTCTACATTAGTAGGTACGCAGGTATTAATATAAACCTTTAGTACAAACTAATTTTGTATGATAATATACAATATGTCACGGCTAGTTTTAACCGGAATGTCCCTCATTTCGATATGTGCACATTATGAAGACTCACACTGTATAGGCAGACACGAAAAGCTACTTTAATTTATAATCTGTATGGATTAAGTAAGATATGCCATTATGGTCATGGAATGCTTAAAAAACTATATTGTAGATTATTCGTTTTGTTATCTTTCACACTCTTTTATATTATTTAAGTAAGAAGATTAGTGCATTTATGACCTTGTTTGTGACTTTCAACTAATAACACTAATAACATTTTTTTTTATAATAAAATATTATTACTTATATGCTGGCACAAATAACGGAAAGCGAAATAACACAGTTTCTTAAGCTTTGAAGGCATTCAGTAACAAAAAAAAGGTACCTACATAAAGTTTCATATTAAAACTTTATTCGTCCAGAAGCATAACTTCTTAATATTCCCCGGGAACTGAAAACTTTTCCTTTTTTCCCGGGAAGCTACTTGACGACAATTACGCCTTCTTTTGTTTCAGGAATACGGAAATCTTAAGGTACGTTTACACGGGTAACTTAAATTACTTAATTCTGGGCAGCATAATGATTAGCCTATAATTTTCCCACTGCTGGGACAGGCCTCCTCTCTGTGAGAGGGTGTGGGACGATATCCACCACGCCTGGCCCAGTGCGGGTTGGTAGATGTCATATTTATTCGAATTTTGGTTCTATGACATGCCTTTACCGTTTTGGGAGCATTGGTGATGAAATAATTTACGCAAAGTAAAGCGCATGTCTGGGTGTGAAGCCACGACCTACAACTTATAAGTGGCTTTACCACTGGGCCACCTGTCTCAAATTTTGGCTACGGTTACCATAATCAGCCTATAATGTTCCCACTGCTGGGACACTGACCTCCTCTCGGTGAGAGGGAGTGGGCCGTAATCCACCACGCTGGCCCAGTGCGGATTGGCAGATGTCACATGTCTTCGAATTTTTGGTTCTAGGACATGCCGGTTTCCTCACGATGTTTTCCTTCACCGTTTTGAGAGCAGTGGTGATGAAATAATTTACACAAGTAAAGCGCCTGTCTGGGTTCGAACCTACGACCTACAACTCGTAAGTCGCGGCCGTTACCACTTGGCCACCACTGCTCTCGGTTACGGTTGTCAGGCTATAATTGTTGAAAAAACTGTTCATGTACCTAAGTGTAAGTGCACCTTTAAAGTGAGAATTTTGTCTTACATTGCAATCCTTTAGAGCTCCCCTGAACACGATTGTCTTACGAAAGGTAGTTTCATTCACTGTACGGGGAACAATTTTATTCTTCTTAGAAATGGGTCTCTTGAATGAGAACTTTAGATCCTCGTTTACCGGATAACTAATAGATCAACGAAATTCGTGGAAAGTTGTGCATTGTCGCTGTTTTGATTATTGTGTTGGGATTTTTTTTAAAACCTGGTTATGAAATCGAGAAAAAGAAAATAATTAAAAAGCTAATGATAAAAATAAAATGGAATCCAATGTGGGGTGCAAGTTTTAAAGAAATTAAAATAAATAAATAATTTTTCACACCACCTGCTCGAAAATGTCAAATTATATGTCAAGCAACCTTAACCTAAAGTGACTCATTAGTGGCCGGGGGCACAGCCGGTCAATAATGTTGTACTGGATTTCATTATGACCCGCTGGTCAATAATGTGATTTGAATTTGGAATCTGACATGCTCAGCTAAATTGGCAGTATAGTACTAACAAACACCCTTTGGTGCCAGAAAGAGGAAAGCTATTCTCGATACCCTTACTACGCGTGGATGATATTCTCGATTTCCTACAAAATCATAACGACTGCTTCTTCATATCGTTGCCTTGTTTTCGAAGACATAATATTGTAAAAATAATTAGATAACTACGAACCATTTTTTAAAAGGAATGGAATAACATTAAAACTGGCATTAATAATAACAAATACCGTACCGCGCCGTAATACCGTAATAGTAATTAGCTGTAACATTAGTTAATTTATTTTAAGTAAACTGCACAAAGATTGCTGTGGATTTTGTGAATAAATAAATAAATAATAAAACCTATCTATACTACAGTCGATTTATCACATTTTATCAAAAATACTCTAGTTTCACGAGTGTCTCCAATGACGTTCTAAATTCAAAATGTATACAGTCAATCATCCAAAACCATTCTACCAGCCCTGTTTAAAGCTTAGTTTACACAAACGCCACTTAGGTACATGAGAGTGATATCAATAGACACACACGAAAAAACCGTAGAAGAGACTTTTTTTTTTTGAAAATCGAATTGATCGTGTCTTGCTTGGCTACTTATTGGTAGACGCAATAAAGGCGCGGACTTTTGGCATTTAAACTTTAAATTTATCAACAAAGTATTATAAAATGTCGAGTGATGAAAGTGATTGTACTCCTGAATTCATTACAACCGAAGCTAATAACATTTCCAATGATTTACTGCCAGAAAAGTCAAACGAAACTTATATAAAAGCCTACGACAATTTCCAAAAATGGAAAAGTACGAAAGGCGTCAAGTCCATTTCGGAACCAGTTCTATTTTGTTTTTCATACTATGGCTATTATTTTCTCACAGTAGGTGTAAAAAGTAGAGTATCCTCCTCTGGGCTAAAGGTGTCTTTGCCTTGGGCTAGCTTGAATCCCTCGCTGCATTCAGGATTCTTGTATTAACTCCCTCGCTTCGCTCGTGAGTTAAATCCCGAATCCTTCATTGCGCTCGAGATTCAATATGACGCCCGTGACATAAGACACAACTTTAGCCCCTCGGTGCATAATCTACTATTAGGTATTTCGGACAACTAAGAGATGCATAAATTGTTAGTTAAAGGTTTGTATTTAAAAGCTTATTATTAGAAACTTAAACTAATGGAAAGACCACCCAATAACTAAAACACTAAACAGCTGTCTAGGGTATCAGTCTTCGCACAAATTACCCTATTAATCTGCCGCTACAGCCTTCAGGATGCTATTGTGACTGCCTCCTATTCTGTTCCGTTACTAACACGACCAGACTTCACGATACGCTGGGAATTTAGGTTTGGCACAACGTACAATAATTACAATGGAAAATGCTTGATAAAAAATATAATACCATTCCATGATAACGTAACCTGTAAAAAATTCGTAGCCTTATAATAAATCCCTTGTTAACTGTTGTAAGTCCAAAACAAAACATACATTTGAAGTCGTTTGACAAACAAAACAAAAGCGAAGGACATAAAATATCTCCATGTTTGTCGTAGACTCGAATGAAAAACGCCTGAAAGTGGAAAAGCGTTGGGATTTAGGAAGAAATATGAAGGCGGCAGTAAATTGTAGGAAGATTTTATGGGTTTTAAAATAAAATTCGGTTTTTCGTTACCTATTTAAAATTACGTTACATTTATTTGCCAAAAATGTAAACAACAATGAGTTTATGGAAAAATAACTTTAAATCCTACATCATAAAGTTGTTTACGCTACAACTTCAAACATTTTTATAACTTTTTCAATAGTGCTAGTCACTCTGAAATCAAATAACGATTAAAATAAACCTGATATTGAAATAATATTAATTTGAAACATAAGTTTGAATAAACTTTATAGCATCAAGCCTGTTTTCTACAAGTAGGCAGAAGTGTATGTACATTAAGCAATTTTTTATGTCCTTTGAATTATCAAACCTAGAGTGGATTCGGCTAAATCTCATAACGAACCTATAACAAGACCTGACGGTCAGCTGTAACGACACCACGTCAGTAACGTACCTTTATCGGTTTTATATCAGCATGCATACACAATGGATGGCAGAATTGAGGATGTGATAATAGGTATATGAAAATTAAAATCTCGTGAAAGAATTTACAGAACAGGCCTCGTGAGGCCTTTTTTTTTGTGGATGGGAAACATCAAATGACCCCTCCCGCTCTGGGTGGAGCGGAAGGGAGTGTCAGACTCTTACTGACTAAAACCCACCCGTGTTCCTTCCTTAGCCCTTTATGTTCCGGGCCAGTCGGACAATCCCGCTGACCCGGCAGGCTTCGGCCCTATGGGGCCCCTCCTCGATGCTGACATCTCTTTGAGGCGCGCGTGGAACACATACGCGCCGTCCGGCTCGGGCCTGGTCCTGATCGGACGGTTAGCTACCCATTACTCTCCGCCCGCAGGCCCGCGCCTACGGTGGCCGGGAGTCGTCACGCGGCTCCCGACGCCCGGAGAGTCTCCCGCGGCGGCTGGGACGGGAGGCTCTCTCCCTCATCTATCCCGCCACCTCCTTTGCTAGCATGACTGCTTCGCAGAAGGAGGTAACTGCCTCCCACACCCTCTCGCCCCGGACCATGGCTTGCACCAGGGCCTGACGCGAAAGGTCGCCCGTGAGGCCTGATGACCTGAGGCCTGATGACCTGCAAATTGCAAAAAAACTTAAGAAAATTTGAAAATCGCGGGCTGACTTAGCGAATCTCCTTAATTACTAAAAAGGTTTTAAGGTTTATTCTGCGCAATTAGTTGGTACACAAAGAAGAACATAGGGCGATGCGACGCTATGCGATAATTACCGGTCATTACTAAGTTTGTATTTATTCAGTTCTGTTGTTGTGGTTATTCCATCAGCAAAAGCATAAAGAATTAATTAAGAATTTTCTTTACTTTAGTTTTTCTTTTATGATATTTGCAATACCTTTAAAGGGAAAAAAAGACACTTTACTTTGTACTGGATCATACCTCGGAACTATCTGGTTACGGATATATTGAAGGTCAAAATTCCAATTTTTACTGAAGTTTTTTAACGAAAACAAGTTTTTAATATTATACTACACACATCACACACGCACACAACACAAGACAACTACACAACACAACAAACAAAACCCATATAACTACAACACACACACAACTATAACTGCAACTATAAATAATAAAAAAAACACAATTTATTATGTGCGTTAACATTGCTCACTACCGCAAACAGAAAATTTTCACACCTAAAATAAAAGTCGTTTCCCAGCAATTATTTTTGTGCAAAGTTACTAAGTTTGATGTACAGACGCCAGCAGGTCAACCTACCCGAAACTGTCAGATTTTCCCAATCAACCTTGAACCTTATGCTTTAGCAATAAAGTCGAAAATCTATTAAAGAAATCTGACAGATTGTAGTAACTTGATGTGCTGGCGTCTGTACATAATGCGTAGTTGAGGGCTATGTGATGTGTCTTATACACCCTGTATGTAGAGCATTCATATTTTTCATACGGCAAATTGTAAAGAAAATAGAACATTTACTATAAACACATTTAATACATTACATATAGTTTATTTATTTATTGACAAATTTTACGCTTGAACATTTAACCAAACAATCTATTAAATAAAATACATGCACGCAAACTACAGTCAGGGAATTATTGTTGGGCAAATTGACATCAGTTGTGATTTGAGTTTAAGGACAATTTAAGTTGGTAGTCAATTAGCTTAGCGATTTATTCCCCTAACTTTACTTGCATTATGCAAAGTCTAAACATCTTTACACACCCGCTCCCTGATTACGTAAAAAACTATCAATAATAATCTAAATCTTTTTGAAGGATTTTATAATACATTGCTTTATATGTTTGAAAATGTATCTGCTCCACAATGTAAATAAAGCAACAATTTTCAAAACTGAGACCTCTAATCAAAGATTAACTACGTGATAATCACAATATGCTTTTACACCGAAAAAGAAAAGAAAGTGATCACAAAAGCGTGTATCGTAAACTCCATTCAGCCTGCTAAAAGCATAGAGGAACACAGGGCTATACACACGCAACTATATCACATTCGTGAATCCATTTGGTTGATGTATGTCGCGCCTGCTAACATTACCGTGCAAATGTAGTCACGTTTTTGCTTAGAAACACACAAAGATACCTACGTCTGTTTTCACTCCCAGGTAATGTAAGGAACATTTCCACAGCACTGTGCCCGGTTTTTTACTACCTTACCAACCTTGTACTACCGCATAGGGCAAACGCCTCCTCGCATACAGAGGTTAGCATTTATTTTGACCACCACTTTTACTCACTGCGTGTTTTATTTTAATTTTATAATGCTCCTCTCCTTCTCATAGAAAGAAGAGGCCTGTGTCCCAGCTGTGGGAACATTATAGGCTGATTACGCTTTTTGGCGTCAGTTACAACAAGTCGGTGAAAAAAATCCCGACCGGCAATACTAAAATGTACGTCAGTCGGTCCAAGTACCATCTTGTTGACTGCTATTCCTAAAAATAAAAAGTAATTTAAAAAAATTAAACCGACTTCAAAAAGAAATTAACTCAAAATTATGAAATAACTTTAATTTCGGAAGTCGGTGTCTTGGGATCTGTATTTTAGTTTTAGTTTTATGCCACCGACTTCCGAAATTAAAGTTATTTCATAATTTTGAGTTAATTTCTTTTTGAAGTCGGTTTAATTTTTTTAAATTACTTTTTATTTCGTAATTTTTAGTTTTTGCACTAGTATCTGACCAAGGTTTTGAGATGTTTTCCCTTTGACACTACACCCGTAGCTCTTATCAATAAGCCAGGCCGTCACACTTACACGTATTAGTCCATATCTTGAAAATTACTGAATCGATCTTGATGAAACTTGCACTGTTCCCTAAGTTGAAGAAAATGTAAGCCAATAAAACAAAAATGGTCACGATCCGATTAATAGTTTCGGAGATATGCGTGGACAAACATACATACATACATACATACATACATACATACGTCTATGAAATTTTGTATATTTGTTTGGAAGCCCTAATAGATCATCATATGTGAATATAATGCACATCCAATAATATTACATACATACGTATCGAATTGATAACCTCCTTTTTTTTGAAGTCGGTAAAAATGTTGTTCATACCGACAATGAATAATACCCTCCACCGGGGAGGAATCCAACAAGATTTCTACCATTGGTGTGAGCTGTTCGTATCAAAAAGAGAATACCTACCAGTACCAGTAGAACACGTGAATAATACGAAAACGTACAAGTGGGGAATCATAACGTACACACCTACAAGAAGTCATCTAAGTAAATATAATAATAATGTGAACGTAGAACATTGTTTGTGCATGCAACTTTGAAAGCGAGGTGACGATTTCCCATGGGGAGCTAGATATCCTAGATATATCTTTGTCAATGGTGTTGGCAACTCCAACAAATTATGTTCTGTGTTCATTTCCGTTTCCTTGTGTCAAACTGTTATATTTTTTAGTCTGCAATAAAATTCCGCTCCACTCACGTTACACCAAAAGGCCTGCCTTTCATTTTCTACTTCCACACCAAATACCTCAAGAACCAGCCCTAGCTGCAATCCTCCAACATCAAGTGGTCCTTCGAAGGAAGAGGAATTGGTGAAGAAAAGTATAACTGCGTCAATACGTCTTGTACTTTCGACGAAGGGCGGGCTCAGGCCGCGTCGCCTGCAACAACGTGCGTGAGTGCAAATCACACGCGGGTTCGACTCATCAGTCGCTGACTGCAAGGAGGTAATTATACGATATTGGGTCAACATTCCTCGCTTCAAAGCCTTCCGGGGCCGAGGGTCGCATGACGCCAAAACAAAGGCTACATTTTGGGCTTTTGTTCAACATCAACATACAGAGAAAGCCATTTTGTTTTCTATCGCCGGCCTATTTCCGGCGCTCGCGCTGACGCAACAACATGACGCTATAGCTGCGAGCCAATCAGCACTCTCGTCGTGTCAACGTCAAGCATCTTCGCGCAACCCTATTGGACGACTTCACGGAAGCAATTCAAACTTCATTCGTTCGGTTCGTTCAATTCTTCAATTACTGGATTACTGCAGAAGAAAAAAGTTTTCTACGATAATCGACAAGACGCCATCTTGTGAATTTGTGCATCTATTTTGTTCTACTTGTAAAAAACTCTTTTTTAAGTTTTAAGAAAATAATTATTGTAATAACTTTAACTATTATATATTGTAGGAAGTTTACGGTGTGTAATAATAATACTAACACAAGTATTAGTCCATAGTATAGTGTTAACGCGTGTAAGATGGATGAGGCCACGCTAAAAGTAATGAAGGCCTCTCGTGGCTATAATAAGGCTTCAATTACACGGCTATATCAATTTGTTTCGAACATCGAAGATGTGCAGCTCAGTAGTGCTACAACATTACAGGCAAAAAGGGCTAGAATCATTGAATTATTTTCGGAATACGAGTCCTACAATAAAAAGATTCTCGCAATAGATGAAAAAGACGGTGAAAATGTCGAGGAGTGTGAAGCAAAGTATTTCCATATCTTAACAGTGCTTAATGAGGCGATCCTTGGTAAATCCTCGCCAAACGTAGATAATTCATCATCATTTAAGACAAAATTACCTACAATCCAGGTGCAAACCTTTTCAGGAAAATATTGTGAGTACACGCCTTTTATTAACATGTTTCGTGCCATCATACATAAAGACAGGTCCATTGATAATGTCCAAAAGCTATATTACCTAAGGTCGTTTCTCCAAAAGGAACCCTTTGATATTATAAAAAATTTACCGCTTTCCCCGGATAGTTATGAGGAAGCGCTTAGACTCTTGGAGGAAAGATATAATCATAGGTTTAAAATTATCATTGAGCATAATAATGCACTGCTGGATTTGAATGCTTTGTCCAAATCGACACCGAGTAACATTAGAGAATTTGTTTCTAGTATAAAACAAAGTTTAGCTGCTCTGAAAAATCTACAGGTTAATGTTGAAGGGTGGGATCCTTTAATCTTATCTATTTTATACCGTAAACTAGATACCTACACGTCACGGGCTTACCAACTCGAGAGAAGCAATGAGTCTGATCCAACGGTGGTTGAATTCCTGTTGTTCTTGGAAAAAAGGGCCTTGGCATTGGAGAATGCAGAACCTAGCTCAACGACCAAGTTTCACAAGGTAGTAACCAACGTGGCAGCCACCTCTACAACCAACTCTTGCGCTCACTGTAAGTCTGAACAACATAAATTATTTTCTTGTAATGATTTTAAATTATTGCCCAGTGGGGCTAGAATAGAATTTGTTAGCAATAATAAGTTGTGTGACATATGTCTTAACAAACATAGTGGCAAATGTAAATTTCATTTCCGCTGCAAGATTTGTAAAAAGGAGCACAATACATTGCTACACAAGGAAGCAGCTCAAGAACAACCTGTCTCTTTGATTTCAAATGTTAGCACTCCCAAGGTGTTATTACCTACTGTTAAGGTGAAGCTATATTCTAAGACAGGTAGAGAAGTGCACATAAAGGCAATATTAGATTCCGCATCACAGATTTCCTTGGTTACCAGCAAGGTGATAGATGTGTTAGGTATAACTCCTATTCCAGATAATACAGATATATTGGGTGTCAGCAACTCTAGTAATATTGCGAATTACTCTGTGCCCCTTGAGGTATTTTCTTTAGTTACACCATACAAGGTCAATATAAACTGTCATGTTTTAGAAAAAATTACATGCAAAATCCCACAGTTTAAAGTTGATTTATCATGCATAAACATACCTACAGGAGTAAAGTTAGCCGATGTAGACTTTAACATCCCATCAGAGATAAATATGCTGATAGGCGCTGACATATTTTTCCAGGTGTTGCTACCGGAGCCGATACAAGTTTTGCAGCAAGCTGCTTCGCAATTTGCTGAACACACAGTTCAGCAACAACACCTGCAACCCCGCTTTATCAGTACAAGGTTTGGCCATGTCATAGCTGGCGCTTTAACAAACCATGCGGTCTCTGATAGAGGTAAGGTATCACTTTTATGTACCCATGATAAAACTGAGTTAGATTTTAACAAAACATTGCAACAGTTTTGGTCAACTGAATCTGTTCCACAGTTTTTTAGTGAGAAAGGTTCAGAACATGATTTATGTGAAGGTATTTTCAAAGAAACCACTATACTTAAAGATAAAAAGTTTCAAGTTAATTTACCATTAAAAATTTCCTTGGCTGAGGTTGAGGATATCCTAGGAAACTCGTTTGATTTTGCGCTATACAGGTTTCTAAGCTTAGAAAGAAAATTGCATAAAAACCCAAAATTGCTTTCTGATTATGATAATTTTATAAGTGAGTATGTTCAGTTAGGGCATGGCCATTATGTTGAACTTAATTCATTAGATGTTAAAAATCCTATATACTTTATGCCACATCATGCTGTGCTTAATGAGAATAGTAAAAGTACTAAAACTAGAGTGGTTTTCGATGCTTCCATGCAAACTGACAGAAAAATGTCACTGAATGACCTCTTGCTTAATGGTGCTCCGGTGCAAAAAGAACTTTTTGACATTATGCTTTTATTTCGCTTGGGTGACTACACATTTACTACGGATATACGCCGAATGTTTCGTTGCGTTAATGTTAACCCAGAACATGCTGTATTGCAAAACATATTGTGGAGAAATGATGTTAATGCCAAAATAAAATGCATTCAATTAGACACTGTTACTTATGGTCAAAAGAGCTCAGGTTTTTTAGCTACACGCTGTTTGCATGAACTTGCTGAAACGCATAAACAAGAATATCCACTGGCTTCATATATTTTAAATAACTGTACTTATGTTGACGATGCTTGCTATTCCCATTCTGACTTAAACATTATTAAAGAAGCAAAACAACAGTTGTGTGAATTATTAAGTAAGGGTAGTTTTGAAACCCATAAATGGGCATCTAATTGTCAGCAAATTTTAAATGACATACCTCTTAACAAACAACATTTTGATGATTTTGATCTTCAAAAAGATAATTGTTTCATGAAAACTTTAGGATTAACACTTAACGTAAGTAAGGATTGCTTTGTATTTTCATGTCCAGAGCCTTTTGATATTGAAAATCCTACAAAAAGACAAATATTAAGTTACATTTCCAAATTCTTTGACCCATTAGGATTTATGTCTCCAGTTATAGTAAAAGCCAAGGCATTTATGCAAAAATTGTGGTTAGAAAGATTAGACTGGGATGCAGTCCCTCCAGAAGGGATAAGATTGGAATGGCTTTCATTTGTTAAATGCTTGATGGACATGCAACCTTTACACATTGATAGAAATATAAAAATTGACAGAAAGGCCAATGCAGTGCACATAATAGGATTTGCTGATGCTTCTGGCTCTACAGGCTATGGCTGCTGTGTTTATCTTCGGGTGGCGAAGGGTTCAGGTAGGGCTTCATCTTCCTTACTCTGCTCTAAATCCCGAATTAACCCCCAAGGCAACAATGCACTCACCATACCGCGATTAGAGTTAAATGCAATGCTTTTGCTTACTAAACTAATCAATAGAGTTTATAATACTTTAAGCCTTAAAATAAATATAAATGGTGTTTATTTATATTCAGATTCTCAAATTGCACTTGCATGGCTAACTACAGAGCCAATTAAGCTTCAAGCATATGTTGCTAATAGGGTTAAGTTAATTCAGGAACAGACATCTAGATGGCGCTGGCTGTATGTGGCGAGCAACGAGAATCCAGCTGACTATGTTAGCAGGGGAGCCATTCCTGATGATCTACGTAACTGTAGTCTATGGTGGCATGGTCCAGAGTTTCTGCTAGACAGTACGTATGATTTTAATAATAAACTTACCTTACCGCTCCTACAAGATTTGCCTGAAATGAAGAAGGCTGCTGCATTCTCTGATTCCAAGGTTGCATTGTTCACAAAAGGTGAATCTAATCTCTATCTGTTTATTGATAAATATTCTGATTTAAATAAAATGATCCGTGTCATGGCATACATATTAAGGTTATGTTATAATCTAGATAAGAGGGGTACTCCACTATCTCCTCTCGAGTTGGAAAATGCGTTGCATAAAATTATACAGCGCGAACAGAGCATATATTTCAGTCAGGAGTTAAATCATTTAAAGTCAAAGGTTGAAAATATTAAAGGCCCTTTAAAACCCTTACATCCCTTTATTGATAAAGAGAATTTGTTAAGAGTAGGTGGTAGAATTGAGCATTCCGAGGTCTCATTTTCACAGAAACACCCTATCATTTTACCTAAACGATCTCGTGTTACTGATTTGATTATTTACCATGAACACATAAGATTGTTGCATGCTGGACCAAAGTTATTGTTAGCTAGCCTTAATGAAAAATATTGGATTGTAAATGGTTACAGACATGTGAAAAAGGTTATTCATAAATGCCTACTGTGTTTCAGAATCAAAGCTAAATGTGCTAAGCAACTAATGGGTTCCTTGCCAGCTCAAAGAGTGACAGCTTGTCGTCCTTTTCAAAAGATTGGTATAGATTTTGCGGGACCAATTCAAGTAAAAAACTCGCGTGTCAGACGTGCTATACAAACAAAAGGTTATGTATGTGTATTTGTATGCTTCGTTACGAAGGCAATACACCTCGAGATAGCTTCTGATTTAAGTACTGATTGTTTCCTTGCTTGTTTTAAACGCTTTATAGCAAGACGTGGATTGCCTACTGACGTTCTCTGTGACAACGCAGGTTGTTTTAAGGGGGCAAGGAACGAATTAGTTGAACTATATAACTTGCAAGCCTCACAGGAGCATCAGGCATTAGTACAAGGCTATGCAGCTAAGGAAGGCATAACTTTTCATTTTGTACCTAGCTATTCGCCTGTGTTTGCTGGTCTTGCTGAGGCGGCAGTTAAGAGTATGAAGTTTCACTTGAAACGTATCATCCAAAATTATGTTTTAACATACGAACAGTTACACACAGTCTTATGTCAAATAGAAGCAGTTTTAAATTCTCGACCATTATTGCCTGTTACAGCTTATAATGTGGATGATTTTTCTTATTTAACGCCGGGACATTTCTTGATAGGTACTTCTTTAACCTCTTATCCTGAAAATAATACGTATGATGTGCCTGTAAATAGATTAAAGTTTTGGGAAATTTGTAATAAGGTAAAAACTCATTTTTGGAATATATGGCACAAGTACTACCTTAATGTACTGCAGTCGAGGCCCAAATGGCGTGACAGTGTAAATAATGTTAAAGAAGGAAGTTTGGTTATTCTGAGGCAGCCAAACTCTCAGCCGTTAACTTGGCCTATGGCTAGAATTGTGAAAGTGTACCCAGGCCAGGACGGAAAGATCCGTGTGGTTGATGTTATGACACCTAACAAAAAGATTTATAAGCGTTCGTTGTCTGGTATTTGTTTACTACCACTAGAAGAGTAAATATGTTTTTTTTTAATAATTATACCTATTGCTAAGGTTTTTAGTTTTGTAAGTTATGGTTTATTGGATATGTGATTAGTACATCCATAAAGGTTGTAAACTTTAAGATAAGTTACTAACATTCATTTACTATATTAAGTTGTATTCCTACTATTATTATAGCTATAAGAATTTATGTTCCTACAATTTTGTTACTATACCTAGTAGTACAGTGCTAGTGCTAAAAGCAAAATGTTACCTACCTGATAAGTTTTTTCTAGTTTTTGAATACTTGTTAATCCCTTTGTTTATTACTTAAATAAAAATAAAAACCACTTATCCTATGTGAGTAGGTACCCAATTGATTTAATATGTTGTTCACTTTCATTAATAGAAAGACTGGGGTTGTTATGTAATAGTTTTTTTGTTTAGCATATGAGACAACTTTTTTTTGTGTTTAACAGTTCTTGGTACATATTTAGTAATATAATGTAGTCCTGTAAATGCTAACCTCCCCCCCCCAGCATGTTGGCAACTCCAACAAATTATGTTCTGTGTTCATTTCCGTTTCCTTGTGTCAAACTGTTATATTTTTTAGTCTGCAATAAAATTCCGCTCCACTCACGTTACACCAAAAGGCCTGCCTTTCATTTTCTACTTCCACACCAAATACCTCAAGAACCAGCCCTAGCTGCAATCCTCCAACAAATGGTACAACGAATAAGTAAAAATGTATCGACGAATTCTTGTATTTATCGTACAGCAAAGACAAATTCTTAATAATCGATTAACATTTTTACAGGTCATCTCAATTGATATAAAATGTTCATTAACTTGCTTAATAAATTTTTTGTATCAGTTTAGATTTTATATGAATATTTAAGTATCGCTCGATCTATAAATTATTTAGTAAATTCATGCTTATCATGTCCTGAGATATGACCATTAACGTATGAAAAAGAATTTTAGCTTTATTGCATAGGTTTACATTAGAGGATAAACTAAAAAACAAGACAAAAGAACGAAAAGGTGTGCGTCAGAAAAAAGACGGAGCGATTTCCATACCGTTCCATCTTTCGTACAAAAACGCGGCCGTGAAGATCTACATCCAATGTCACCCTTGAACGCACATTTTATATAACCGACGAGAAACTACATTTTTGGAACAGCTTAGGTAGGTACTTACTTCTTCAGTGCCAAATTTTCCTACTGAACTTGGCCCAAAAATAAATCACTGTACACAATTCACACCAAATATTACCCATTATATACCATCGTATCATTCAAATCAGAGCCTTGAATAACATGCCAAACTCCGAACCAATTTCGCCGAGATAAGTCCCTGTTCGGCAGACGGGTAGCCATTAACATATTAATAAGGACTGCGAATATAGACAAAAATAATAATATCTTAAGGTCACGGCACATCTCTATAAAGTGTGATTTATGGGCCAGACATTCGACGTTCAAAGATTTGGGCATTCGGGCAATGTTCCAATGAGGACCATGCCTGCAAGGTCATGGGGATTGGGAGAACTGCTGAAACTCTGAACTTAAGTTTTACGCGTTATTTTGGCTAGTCAGCTGTTTTAGGTTGCTTAGGATTGAAGGAAAACATTATGGGAGTCTATTTAAAAGGCTTGACTGACTGAGTTAACTATGATATGGATGAGTTCTGAAACATTGTAGTTATATTCTTTTAGGTAATACGGAAGGTTCAAGTTACGTTTTTCAGTCATTTATCTGTTGCCAATATTACTGGTGCAATCTTGGATTTACAGATCTGTGAATATGATAAAAAACGACAAACGACGGATTGTTATAACAACATCATTTAAGTACCTGTTGAATACAACTTAAATCCACAAGAAAACCGATTTACCATTTTCTGTGTCCAAATTATTAATGAAAATTGTAAGGAATATAAGTTTCACCAAAATTTTATATTAAAAAAGATTCGATAATATTATCAAAGCGAAGCCCAAAGCAACAAGTGATTGATGTAAGTACCCGAGTTTCGTAGAATTTACAAAAAAAATGACGGCCAATATTACTTTCTTTGAACTTTCCAAAGTCATCTCTTTTATCAGTCTGGTTTAGTGATATTACGTTTTTAGTTGATGTTATGGTTTTCCTTGCTGAATGAGAAATTTTTCAGAAGTCTTGACATTATTTTTAACCGACTTCAAAAAAGGAGGAGGTTCTCAATTCGACGGTATGTTGTTTTTTTGTTTTTTTTTTGTGTGTTTGTTACGCGATTACTCCGCCAATTATGGACCGATTTTCAAAATTCTTTTTTTTTTTCGAAACGGTATACTCTCGAGGTGGTCCCATTATCATCAAGTTGGAATCTGATGAGAGGATGCCATGGAAATCGAGGGAAACCCTCAAATTTTATAGGCAAAGCAATAGCGATTTGGGTATTTTTTAAAGTAACTTGAGCATTTGCTCTCGGAAATCATCATTTGGTAAAGTGGAGCTGATGATGAAGACCACAGATGGCCATCGGAACTACTCAATGACAAATATTTCACGGGTTGCGATTCGATTACTTTAATATAGTTGCTAAACGATTTATCCTCGTCAAAATGCGTATGGTGAGTGGTTGTTGAGGAGTTCTCCTGGTTCTCACTAGGAGAACTCCTCAACAATTAACGTCCCTGCATCGGGAAAACCAATATTTTGTAAAAGGTGATGAGCAGTTGACATTAGGCTATTGTAATTTACATAAATTACAAACTGACCCACTAAAAAGTGAAAAATAAAAACTTTTTTACAAAAAAAACAACCGCCTTCCAAAAAACACTATAAAGTGAAAAATAACTTTAATTTCGGAAGTCGGTGGCAAAGACTAAAATACAGATCCAAAGACACCGACTTCCGAAATTAAAGTTATTTTTCACTTTATAGTGTTTTTTGGAAATCGGTTGTTTTTTTTGTTAAGTGATACTTTTTTATCCTGAAACCTGTTTTAGTGACTATATTAATCTGTATTTTTTTAATGATTTAAGGGAAACTTTTTCTTACTTTAACAATCCTTCTTAGGAGTTCGTACCCAAAGAGTTACAACGGGACCCTATTACTAAGGCTCCGCTGTCCGTCCGTCCGTCTCTGTATCTTTTGAACCGTAATAAGTAGACACTTGAAACTTTTCACAGAGTATGTACTATCATGGTCGCTATAACAACACATCATCTGCCGAGCTTTTTCCCAACTATGTTGGGGTCAGCTTCCAGTCTAACCGGATGCAGCTGAATACCAGTATTATGCATGGAGCGACTGCCTATCTGACCTCCACAACCCAGTTACTGGGTAATACGATACCCCTTGGTAAGACTGGTTGTCAGATGTTCGGGCTTCTGACTACCCGTAACGACTGTCAAAGATCCACGAATGACAACCGGGACCAACGGCTTAACGTGCTTTCCGAGGCACGGAGGGGTCACGGTATGTAAAGATGGTCACCCATCCATAGACCAACCGCGGCAAGCATAGCTTAACCTGATCGATCGACCTGTGCGGCTGTTATTATTTAGCCACGGACCCCCGGGTCCGGGACCGGCCGGGTCGCTATAACAACAAATAATAAAAATAAAATGTCCTAGGTCTAGTCACAGAGGTCGCCAACGCCATATAAATTGGCAAACGCGTCTCCCTACCCTCGATCAGACACCATGGCGCCGACCTTAGGCGCAGACATATAAATTATCAACACCGTTATATCCGAACTTGGCTCCATATAATAATAATTTAGATCTGATACAGAAATCCTTGAATGAGAGATTTGTGAATGAGCCAAAGAAATGTTTTTCGTTCAGTCATAGCTTTTAGTCTAGTAGGGTTTTTGTTGTGTTTAATGCTTTGTTTTGTGGCTTATTGCCAGGATCTGATGTGCTAAAGAAATATGTTTTCAGACAAGGCTAATATCGTCATATTTTTTCATAAATGGAACCGAAAATAACACTGGTCATACCTACTAGAACAATTATGTTGTGGTACTTTGAATGGATACTGTTAAAAGAAAGGCATGAGTGGACTGGTTTTAGTACCAAAGCGAAGGACTTGCTGCTACAACACAACTTGTAGTATCTACAGACACACACACAGTGAACTGTGTTTTATTCATAAATTCCTGTAGATTTGGTATAATTGCTTCACCGTATACTAAAGTCCAAATGTAGAACGCGCTTTTAGTCAGGATTCCTCAAAAAGCTTATCACATAGTAATTTCTATAGAAATACCTTTCTGCTACTCGTATTCCCAAATCAAAGACATTGTACTCTCCCTTACATCCAACTCCGATACAGAAGTAATAAAGATTATGTTCTCACAAAATACTCAAGTAACATAACAATAAGTTACACAAGTTTTGTTGGCTCTTCCCATCCGAAGTACTTCACGTAAGTGCTATGAACCATTCATATTTCTACTTCTCTTACTTTTCTTAAGTAGTTTTTCTTACCCTTATTTTCTATTGGAGTGCCCTTTTCAAAGTCTCTGTGTTTTGTTCGTGGGTGAAATTATTAATGTGTTGTGTTTGGCCGAGTAATGGTGTGTGCTGAGTTATGGAATGGACGTTTCTATTCAGCTATTTTCTGAGATTGGTGTAAATAATACAATACAGGGTCGCCACGAATCGGATTAATTTATATTGCAAAAGTTGTTCAGTATGACGGGTAGAATTACCCCCTTAACGGATGCAGGTGACTAAGTCGCCACTTAGTCACCTGCATCCGTTGGTGTAAATAATACAACCCTGTATTATAATATTATTTACACCAACGGATGTAGGTGACTAAGTGGCGACTTAGTCGACTTAGTAGACTTCAGTAGTTTTACATCTAGGACAAAGTTTTCAGTTTGTATAAGGACTTCTAAGCTCATCATTTTTTTTTACAAATTCTGTAGATAATTTTTTTCCCGGCCCAGCTCAACAAAATAACTAAAGGAAAAGAATGTGTCAGTGTGATAATAAGCACAATTGTAGCAGAAACACGGACGAGGATCACGATGCGGCAGAAACCTTAAGTATTGTTTCACTTTTGACCGTGGAGTGATTAGTGAATGAAATATTCATACGCATACTTTGGCAATTTTGAAGAGGGCTTGTGGCCAAAAAGGCACAGGCTACTGGTTAATTGAAAAACTGTACGTATACAGTATATAAAATAAAGTCTTTTTCCAAGAAACAATTGATGGGAATAGTAGGTCGATCTAGGCGGGTAGGTTTGTACCACGAAAGAGACATAATATGCTAGCCCCTTAAAAGATTGCCATTTCACAAAAGATTACCCTGTGTATCAATAAAATTATTTTGATTGAATGTGGTTATTATGATAACTGTACGTAAATAGTATATTTCATTACAAGTGCGGAAAGGCTGTCATTGCAAAGAGTTCCGACAAATGTCTACCCGAGCCGAGGCGCAGCCGAAGGCGAGGGTTGACAGTCGGAACAAGTTGCAATGACGGTTCCGCAGGTGTACTGAACGACTATTTTTAATACAGTTGCGAAAAAGTAATTTAAGAAAATTAAACCGACTTCAAAAAGAAATCAACTGAAAATTATGAAATAACTTTAATTTCGGAAGTCGGTGTCTTGGGATCTGTATTTTAGTTTTTTGCCACCGATTTCCGAAATTAAAGTTATTTCATAATTTTCTGTTGATTTCTTTTTGAAGTCGGTTTAATTTTTTTAAATTACTTTTATTTCGTAATTTTTAGTTTTTGCACTAGAATTTGACCAAGGTTTTGAGATGTTTTCCCTTTGACACTACACCCGTAGCTCGTATCAATACGCCGTGCCGTCACACTTACACGTATTAGTCCATATCTTGAAAATTACTGAACCGACTTTGATGAAACTTGCACTGTTCCCTAAGTTGAAGTAAATGTAAGCTAATACAAAAAAATGGTCACGATCCGATTAATAGTTGCTGAGAAATGCGTGGACAAACATACATACATACGTCTATGAAATTTTGTAAATTTGTTTGGAAGCCTTAGTAGATTGTCATATGTGAATATAATGCAATTCCAATAATATTACATACATACGTATCGAATTGAAAACCTCCTTTTTTTTGAAGTCGGTAAAAATGAAGCAATTTAATAAAATAATAATAAAAACACAATATTGCTTTTTTCTCTTCTCTCCACGAAAAAAATTAGTCGTATGTGGATATGTAACGACTTTTTGACTGTTCCGGTAAAATGTTCTCGGAAGCATTTTGTGCAATTATACAGAGTTCCGGTGGTGTTAATTCAAAAAAAAATAGGGTCGAAATTACTCATTTTGTGCAACAAACAACTAAACTCGCAAAGAAAATTTCTGGAAAATGGCGCCAACCGTAGAATATAAGCAGAGTTTTTTTTCTTCACCCATTTTGGTAGGCAAAGTGAACTATCCATACAGCTTAGTCTTCAGTATATTTTTTTTATTGATATGAAATGAAAATGAAATTTAGTGAGATGAAATGAAATGAAACCTAACTCATTCAATTAAATCCGATATTGAAATAAATTTGTAAGTAGCTTCTTTTTAGAAATATACGTATTTGTATGAATCACAAAAACTCTTTAGTAAAAACTTCATGGTTGGTTTTTCTTTTTAATAGACATTATTTTGACAGTTGGGAAAGAAACACGCACGAGTTCGGGAAAGGTAAAAAAAAAGCACAACATCCCGAACGCTATACGTCCCTGCAATACACCACTTTTTGAGCAACTGTATTAAAAAGTATTTTTTGCTATCAATACGGCCCAATAAAACTTTCCCTTCAGACGCAATTAAACATGTTTGTCACTTGATAACCACGAGCGTCGTTGC
This sequence comes from Oligia fasciuncula, assembly GCA_963082905.1. NCBI lineage: Eukaryota > Metazoa > Arthropoda > Insecta > Lepidoptera > Noctuidae > Oligia > Oligia fasciuncula. The sequence goes on from OY720409.1 coordinate 10,349,460, forward strand.
ATCATAAATTACGGAGTAATGTCCAATCCAGTTGCAAGAATCTTATCACTCTATTTATTCATTAATCTGTGTTTAGAACCGACTGTTCCACTATGTGTGGGCGAAATTATATTAAAACGGAAACTTTTGTTCCTAATGAGCAGTTTCAGAATTTAGTTCGGGTCTAATTTCAAGTAGAACTGCTAAGTTTGGGTTTCGAAATGATTTAGTGTGTATTTCTACTAGAAAATTTATAAATTTGAATTTTCGTGTTGAGAGTTAATTAATATGTCTACCATCAATCAAAAGAACGATTGATTGTTTTTTGAACAATGTAGGTTAATTAACTTTGAATCGAGGTTAATCAAATTGAGATGTATTTTATCTGTCTGCTTTTTATTCTACTCCTTCATCAATTCAATTGATTGCAAACAATGTTTTACCTAAAACAATTGATTAGTTTTTAGTTATTGACTTAACAATTTGACCTAAAACATTGTGAATTGTTTAACCTAAGGGCCAAAAACAATTTTACACAATAAATTTATTCAACAATTTCCAAAAGGACATAAGAACCGACTATTAAACGACGATTATGTTCAAAAGGCACTCCAAAGACATCCACACTATTAAAGTTTATACAGACAAGTACGCAAGTCTTAAATTTCAATTAAAACTCATATGACCCAGGCATATATATATATATATATATGTACATATATAGCCTGGGTCAAATGAGTTTTAATTATCATATAACCTTTATTGTAATGCGTCATGAAAACTTGCCACGCACGAGCTAACTGACACAAGTTCTCAGACAAATAAAATTAGGCTGTTTATACACGAGTGCACAATTGAGTTGGTTAAATAATTTTAATTAAAAAAGGTTGAAGGACATGGAATTAGCATAGGGCTGAATTAAGTGGACAAAAATAGCTGACTGGGCAGTGTTAATATGGGCAGTTTTTAGTGTGATATGTAAAATCAGAATCTGTGTTATACCCTATTTCGTAAAGGTATAAGGGTTTTAGGTCTTAAGAAAGATCTCAAAATAACTGTTAAAAAAACATGTAAAGGACATGACCCAAATTTTATAACTGTGGTGCTTATTTTTAAGTGATCATTTAGGAGTGACAGATGTGACATAGCACAGATGTGAGTTCTATATAATAATTTATATACTATACCCTATGTAGCATTTACCGGGTAATATGTCTTTCATTGACTTGAATGTGCCCTGGCGGCTGATAGTATGTCATGCTCACACAAATGTCTTGCTGACGGTGCAGTGGCGTGTTTGTTGGATCATTTAGCTCCCTTCAATATGGTTGAGCTGAATGGTCAGTTGGGGCTGGTCATCACTTACTGCTGCCTCGGCTTATTTTTAATTATTTTATTTTTGGATTAAATTGTTTTCTTACTATTTGCTGTACTCTGGACGCATTTAACGCGTACTTTTTTTTTACATCGTTCTCACATATAATTATAAATTCAACATTAATGATGTAATTAATATTTTTGTAAAAATATAATTTAAAAGATTGTCCATGAAGTTTCTTGCCCGTTCTTCTCCATAGGTACCTACACTTTGGAATGGGCAACTAGCTTCAAATTTTCTGACTGACCGACTTCTTGACAATTCAAAAGTGCCTGTAAATTGTTAAATTGAAATGAATGCTTTGAGTTTGAGTGAGACGTGATGGCCAAGTGTTAACGGCCGTGACTTACGAGTTATAGGTTCGAACCCAGACAGGCGCCTTATTTTGTGTAAATTATTTCATCACCACTGCTCTCAAAACGGTGAATGCAAACATCGTGAGGAAACCGGCATGTCGTAGACCCAAAAAATCGAAGACATGTGACATCGACCAATTCGGACTGAGCCCGCGTGGTGGATTACGGCCCACTCTCTCTCACAAAGATGAGGCCTGTGACCCAGCAGTAGTAACATTATATAGGCTGATTATTTATATAATAATAATATGTTAAGTATTCATTTAGCTAACGAACGAGGTTATAATAATTATTTTCAGTAAATATTAATTCCACATAAATTTGGAATTTATACTCTTATGCAAACCAATCAGACCATGTTTCCAATTGAAAAATATTTCATTCATTCGAATATTTTACTGGCGTTTCACAAACAGTCTGACTTTACGTTCAACAGATGTAAAAGGTTTAACATCTTTTTACTGCGAGGCAACAGAACCTTCATTTCGAAGGATTTATCTCCGAGAAATAAAATATAAATATGCACATTGAATGAATCATTCACGCTGTTTACATTCGAACATGTAAAAATATATAATATTTTATGTTGCTTACAATTTTTTGAGCAGATGCAGTTCGGTTATTTATGTTCAAAATAAATTGTATGCTCGACGACGTCGTCGCGTTGGTCAAAGTGAGTAAAAACTTGTGTTGCAGTCAATAAATAACAACATATTTATTGTATTATTAAAGAAAGAAAGAAAGATAATAAACTATTTTTAAATTTGTTACAACCAATCATAAATCAATAAACCGCACTGGGCCCGCGTGGTGGATTACGGCCCACTCCCTCTCACTGAAAGGAGGCCTATGTCCCCAGACTCCCCAGTGGGAACATTGCAGGCTGATTGTGCAACTAATTATTCTACATGTCAATGTCAACACAAAAATGTCCCATTAATTTTACCCTCATGTGTACACATCTTTATGAAGCGCACGACACGCGGCGAGGGTTAGAGATTAATCAAACTTGTGTGTAAGTTTGACACAACTCTGCCTTAGATTTATAACATTCCATTGTTTATTGAGGCGATGAAAAATTTTAGATAGCCGGCGAGGAAACGCTTGCCGTATAACATTCGTAGATTTCTGGTCTATTGGATCTGTGGGTTAGTTTTTCAGGCCGAAATTGTATTTGGAGGTAATTTTACGCTTGTATTCACTGGAAAAATGTGTTGCTGTTGCTATATTCTGTATAATATGGATATCTACGGGGTAACACACTCACGATGCCTTTCGTTTTTAAAATGCGTTATTTACATGGTCAAACCGAAGATTTTTGAAATATAGATAATTGAAGTAGAGAATTAGGAATTTCCTTAAAAACCCTTCGGATTGTGATAAAAAGTGAGTTTCGTAATTGGGGTAGGTACTGGACTTCACGTTTGGCGGTTGCACTAATAGCCATGGTTTGAAAGGCGTTTACGTTTAAGAAATTAAATATAAGTACATAATAATATATCGAGTGATTTTTGCCTTCCTAATTATAGTGATAATCTACAGGGTGGCAGAGACATAGACGCGGAAACTGTAGCCCCGAATTTAGTACAGACACCAGCACGTCAACTTACTACAATCTGTCAAATTTATTCAATAGATTTTCAACTTTATCGCTAAAGCATAAGGTTCAAAGTTGATTGTGGAAAATTTTACAGTTTCGGGTAGCTTGATGATAGCTGCGTCTGTACATGATTCTAATAGATTCCCTAGCGTAGACATATTTCGTCGGTTATAAAAAAAAATCTGCTGTTTCATAGAAAAGTGCAATACCTAACCTACGCGGTCAAAATGTATGGAATAGCATTTTTTAATTTAAATAATGCTGTTCCATACATTTTGACTGCGGCAGATTTAATGTAAATAACTGACTCAAAGTTTCAACGTAGGGGTTCAGAATGCCTGCCGGCACCCTAATTGCGTAACACATTATCAATCGGAATCGGTTTCATTTTGACAGTTCAACAACATTCATTGCGTTATTTAAGTGTTGTGCAGATACATTTTTCGAACTTATGAAGCAATGGATTAGCAATTTGCTTCAAAATTATTGTGATTCCGACTGATAGTGTGTTACGCAATTAGGGTGCCGGTCAGCGGGATTGTCCGAAAGGGTTACCGCTGGCCCGGAACATAAAGGGCTAAGGAAGGAACACGGGTGGGTTTTAGTCAGTAAGAGTCTGACACTCCCTTCCGCTCCATCCAGAGCGGGAGGGGTCATTTGAAGATTTCCTATAAAAAAAAAAAAAACTAGCCAGCCTGCCTAACTTAACAGTTCAGTCATCATTTCAGTTTCATTTTACTGCCCCGTTGGTCTCGTGGTCGCCAGCACGACTGCTGAGCGTGGGGTCCTGGGTTCGATTCCCGAGTTGGGCAAAGTGGTACTGAGTTTTTCCATTGGGAATTTCTTAGTAACAGCCCGGAGTTTGGAAGTCGGCGGTGTGATACCCCTATGCCTCAGAAAGCACGTTAAGCCGTTGGTCCTGTGCCTGTTCTGTCTCCGGTCGTGTCGGATTGCCATCTCATCGGACTGTGTGCATGTGTGCACCTGTGTCTGCGCGCACACTTGTGCACTATAACATGTCCCGCGCCGAAGGCCTGTCTCCGTTGAGATTGGCCGCAGTGGCCGAAATACGGTCTGGAGGCCTTTTTTTTAACCTAACATTTTCTGGAAGTTTCAAACTAAAAGAATAGTAACAAACTATTAGACTTCTCAAAAACACGAATAAACAAGTTTCAGTTTCGTTATAGTTTTAAAACAATTGTTTTGTTGTTGTTACAATTCTAGTAAAAAGTCAAGGTCAAGGTCTCATCGTATTTATTTCTATTTCTCGGCTAGTATTTGTACTATGTATTTATTTCATGTACCTTTAACATTATATAGGTATATTCCTACCTACATAATAGTTTCTATAAAAATGGTGCCATAGCAAAAAATATTCCACGTGAAGAGCATTTTCTGCTGTGAGAATAAATTTGAAGATCTGGAACACCTGTTGTGGAACTCCAAAGCCCAGCGACACTATAACATATAGGAATGACGTCTTAGCAAAAGTTGTCTGATGGGCATTTCCTGTTGACTTACAAAAATGAAAGATCTAGAACGTCTCGAATTGTCTCGCGCATCACGCTGCGCTGTTTTCCCGTCCCCGGGCTCTTAGAATTCGACATCAGACGTTTCAGATCTTCGATTTTGACGACCCCGTTGTCGCTGGCATAAGCAGCAGGATCCGCGTACGAAGTCGCGGGCAGAAATACTGAAAGAATGTAATAAACTAACATCCCTAATTTAATATTACGATGAAATATATATATATATATATTAGATTTATTATTGAATATATGTTACGATGAAAACATAATATAAATAAAGCTACTTATGAAAGTTTATTCTTTGTTCTTTCTGTTTATCAAAATATTTGTGTTTAGATGCCAGAATTATTACAATGTTTGAGCGATTTAATAATTCCGGAAGAGATTTTATTACCAGAATAATTGAAATACATATAATATTTATCTTATCTTACTTTGGGTGCCAGAGTTCATCGAAATCACTATTCCCTTAGTTGTAACGCTGCATAGTGTTTTAGATAAGTGTTTTTGTACAATTGAAGTGAATAAAGATTCTTTTTTTTATTTTTTTATTGCTGGCTTATCTTTATCGGAAAATGATACAACGCCTGAAAGAAATCTATCTGAAAGATTATCTGTTGTCTTTACATTAATTAATTCGCAACTTAGCGCGTACGATAAAGAGAAACCATTTTCAGCAAGAGCTTTGCAGTAGAAAAAGTGCCATCATTCGTTTATATTGATTGACCTTGAACAAAAAAAATATAACGTGATTAAAAATTGCGGTTCTTCATTTATAACATGGTGAAGAACAAAGATTCGTTGTCTAAATCGGCAAGCTATACGGCAAAACCCACAAATTGAACTGTTGTAGTAAACATGTTGTTATAATCAGCCTATAATGTTCCCACTGCTGGGACACAGGCCTCCTCTCTTCGAGAGGGAGTGGGATGTAATCTACCACGCTTTCCCAGTGCGGGTTGGGATGTCTTCAAATTTTTGGTTTCCTCAAGATGTTTTCCTTCACCGTTCTGAGAGCAGTTAAGTAATGATGAAATTATTTGAACAAATTAAAGCGCCTCCCTGGGTTCGGCACAACTCGTAAGTCGAGGACTTTACCACTGGCCCACCACGGCTCACTACTATCACAGTCATATTCGCTGAAGCTGAATAAACAACAACTAACATGATACGTCTTTAAAAAAAAATATCCTCAAAACGACGGCAATCAAACATCGCCCAGTATGATACTGTCGATGTAGATAAGGCACTATCTTCAATCCAAATATTTTACGACGTCGAACGGTAAATTGGGCTCTCGATAAAATTGGAAGTGTATGAGCAGGATCTTTATGACGACTTAGATTTACGAGGCACCGTGTCTTCGCTGTGCCATAGGTACCTACTGTTTCCATAAGTGATAGCGAGATATTGAAATGAGGATATTTTATGGGTAATATTTAATTTTATCGGGATGATTGTATATTCTAGAAATAGCTGGATATTTAGTTGTATTGCGAGTTGTATTAACCGGTTGAATGCCGTAATTACAGAAACAATTAAAAAGCTATTGCACCTCGCGTGGATCCACGTTCCGAACACGTTACGGCCCAAGGGTTAATCATCATCAGGGTAGAAGGGACTACACATTATTATTACTAGCTCGTTCTGCCCCACAGTTGGGAGAGCGTCCCTCCACTCCTTTCACCAGTGACGATTCTGGTAGTTCTATCGATCTTTTCATTTCATCTAAGCGCAGAGATAGGTACCTCTTGCGTTTACGCGACAAAAATTCGGCTTTTAATTTCAGCCTGATGTGTTGTGGGTAATTTAAAAAGGAAATGCGGGTGGTCTTTTCTCCATAGAAACGCTCTCGCCTGTTTTCTTTCTGGTTAATGACCATAAAGCAATGATTTTTTACAGAATAATAAATATTGACTAATATTTATTAATATTTATTATTCTGTAAAAAATCATTGCTGCTGCATATGTTTTATTTTTTGATGATACCTTATTTTTACACTTAAACATGACGGAGAAGGTATATAGGTAGTGTGTCTCGTTATTATCAGCCATATTTTAACTACTGTGGGCGTACTGTGGGAAGTGTTGGTTATTGCGCAATAGAAAAGCCGTTTGCAGTTAAAATCAGATTATAATTTCACGCACAAATTAATCACACCAGCGAATCATACACTGTAGGTACACGTCACAACCAGATACGGAACGCGGGACAGTTTCTGAGCACATGTTGTACGTAAGATGTCCAATGTCCAAGCTCTCCACATCGTTCTGTCGTGCTGTTGTCAACTCCCACGAACTCAGGCTAGACTCTGTCAAGCGCAACCAGATGGCGCTAGCGTTCCGAATAGTCAAACGAATGACCGGATGCGACAAACATATAACATTTTTTCGGGTTCTAGCCCTCAAACAATGCTCAAACTAGTGTACAAACTTGACAACTATTCATGAAAAAATAAAAACGTACGGACATGGTATATAACCTTCTTATTCAGTTTATGAAATATCTTTTAAATTGGTTCAATATTGGAGGAGAAAATAGGCGAGAGCCAAAACCTCGAATTATGACGTTTTACTTAGGCTTTTTCAAAAGTCTCTCCGACCGCATTTCCGAATTTCCGTCGCGCAATTTTCATCAGGTGTGTAGCAACGCTTACAGCAACCCTTTGAAACCATCCGCATTAAAATAAAACACACTGAACATAAAAATTAATTTCACCATCACGAATGTCATGATAAAAAAAAAGACTCAACAAAATGATTTATAGCCACTACACGCCCTTAAACGACCCAGCAGTAAAACAAGCCGTATTTTTTACGAGCAACGTTGACGGGACGTAACTTAAAATTCGTTTTTAATGAACCAACAAAAATATGTTTCATAAACAAACGGTTTATAGCTATTAAAACAAAATAAACGGGTCTGGTGCAGTTTGATAAACCAATTACCTTCTTCAGAAGGCTTATAATGGAATGTAGGTGCATTTTAATGGAGTATTTTTGTCTTGAGGAGGATGCTTAGGTGTGTAGGCTGGAAAACCAAAATACCCATAACCAATACCTTATTCGAACAAATGATGTGGCAAAAAAAAAACCGGACAAGAGCGAGTCGGACTCGGGCACCGAGGGTTCCGTACAATCATGGTTTTAATTTTTCATCGGCGAGGCCTATATTCGTCAGAGAATTTTAACACTGTGCACTGCGGTGTAGAATATTGCAGTCTTATGTCAGCGCCATCTCTTGACCGATAGTGGAACTAATGTAACTATGTTGACGATTTCTGAAAAAGTGTGCTATTTAGAGACTTCGTTTTATTTTTCCTGTAATCTATACATATAATAAAACAGTAACGAAAGAAAAACTGTACATTGAGAATTTTCGAGAAAAAATAAGTGGCTTTTGTTAGAAAAACGTAACTGGTGACAAAAAGTGACTTTTTAGAATTTTTGTCTGTTTGTCTGTTTGTCTGTGTGTATGGTAAGGCTTCACGCCAAAACTACTGGATAGATTGAATTGAAATTCAGCAAAAATGTTCTTTGTAAACCAAGGAAGGCTTTAGGCTACATATTATCACGCCGTATGTTATGGGAGGTAAGCAATATTGATTTGAAAAGGTTTTGGTTCGTAATTGAATGCACAAAATAATTGAATGCCCAAAATGACATGTTATTTATTTAGTTAATAAAAATTTAACCCTGGAAACATAACAATCACGCTATTTTTATAAAGGAGCGGAGCAGTAATATTATAAATTGCAAGGGAACAGCTATTTCAACAATATGTCAACAGGGAATTTAGCGGTAAGGTCAGGCGACCGTTTACCGCACTAAATGGTACGAGTTCAAATCCCGTATTAAAAAAAAACTGTTATTGTTTTAAAAAATCGTAAAATTCTTTTTGTTTAGTTTTTGCATTTTTTATGTGCATTAGGAACGATACTGTTATGAAATCTGAGAACTTTACATGTCCTATCTAATTGTTTGGGGAGTTTCACACCAATATTAATAAACAGATTGATTGGTGGTACAACAAGCTTCACTATCATAAAGTCAAGTCAAACTTTTGGTTCTCAGTTATATCTTACCAAGCGCATTTGTGGAGTGTCACGCAACAGTGACAAAGGGCGCGTGCTTAAAGATTGCTCTTTAATCGTGTGGGATGAATGCACTATGGCGAACAGAAAAGCAGTAGAGGCGGTAAACAGGACTTTGTAGGACATCCGCAGGAACCAGCAAATGATGGGTGGCGTTACAGTTCTGTTAAGCGGCGATTTCCGACAAACGCTGCCTGTGGTGACGCGAGGAACTAGGGCTGATGAGGTGAATGCTTCGTTGAAATGCTCTTTCTTATGGCCACATATTCATAGGTTGCGCTTAACGATGAATATGAGAGCACAGCTTGGCGGCAATGTACACGCCCAAGAATTTTCTGATGTTCTCTTAAAATTGGGCGAGGGAACGCTACCAGTAGACGGTGGCCAGGTGGTTCTACCTGAGATACTTGGGAGAGTGGTGTCCACCTTAGAAGATTTGATACGCCTGGTGTACGGGGACATCAATAGGATACCGCACCAAGATAATTCTTGGGTGTGTGAACGAGCCATTTTAATACCCAGAAACGACCAAGCTTCAGCGATCAATGAATGCATTCTCGCGGAAATTGAGGGAAATGAAGTGATCTACACTTCAATAAACACTGTTGTCGACCAAGATGACGCCACACATTACCCCGTAAAATTTCTCAATTCCCTCAGTGCAAGTGGACTACCAGCGCACACCATTAAGCTAAGGGTCGGTGTCCCAATTATGCTTCTTCGGAATCTCACTCCGCCGAAACTGTGCAATGGGACCCGGCTCAAAGTCGTCTCGCTGCAGGGAAACATCATTGAGGCGGAAATTCTAACGGGTTGTGGTGTCGGCGAGACAATGTTTATACCACGTATACCACTGATTCCCCACAATTACCCTTTTTTTTTTCTTTTTTTTTCGAATGGGAAATCATCAAATGACCCCTCCCGCTCTAGGTGGAGCGAAAGGGACTGTCAGACTCTTACTGACTAAAACCCACCCGTGTTCCTTCCTTAGCCCTTTATGTTCGGGGCCAGCGGTAACCCTTTCGGACAATCCCGCTGACCCGGCAGGCTTCGGCCCTCGATGCTGACATCTCTTTGAGGCGCGCGTGGAACACGTACGCGCCGTCCGGCACGGGCTTGGTCCTGATCGGACGGTGAGCTACCCATTACTCTCCGCCCGCAGGCCTGCGCCTACGGTGGCCTGGAGTCGTCCCGTACTGGCTCCCGACGCCCGGAGCGTCTCCCGCGGCGGCGGGGACGGGAGGCTCTCTCCCTCATCTGTCCCGCCACCTCCTTCGCTAGCATGACTGCTTCGCAGAAGGAGGTGACTGCCTCCCACTCCCTCTCGCCCCGGACCATAGCTTGCACCAGGGCCGGACGCGCCTCTACGAGGACACGGCGGTACTCCGCCCAAGCGGGGCAGACCTCCACCGTGTGCTCCACCGTGTCCTCTGGGCGATCCTGGCAATGGTGACACCCGGCCACAATTACCCCTTTCAATTCAAGCGCGTGCAGTTTCCTGTGAGCGTGTGCTTCGCCATGACAATAAATAAGTCGCAGGGGCAGACACTGAAGGCTGCGGGTGTCGACCTCAGGACGAGCTGCATCTCACACGGACAACGTCACCAGTCCTGACTCGCTGTACTTACATATTGAATAAGACCGAGAGAAAAACAACGAACGTTGTTTACACAGAAGTGTTACAGTAAATTATAACACTTCTGTTATTCGACGTCTCCTAAATTTCCTTATTAACCTGACGTCTACAGTAAATTAACTACATAACTTTTTAATTTTGAGTTTACTAAGCCAAATAGTTTTTGAGGATCTAAGCTATAGTACAGTATGAGACGCATCTTTTGTGTGTTTCTGTAAATCAAAAAACGATCACTAACTATTATTAAAATTAAAATAATACTTATGCGATACGTGGGCAAAGCCACGGGTACAGTTTTAGTTTATAAAAAAAAAAAAAATAAGTTATTTGCAATATTATTGTTAATTCAGTGTACCGTTGGGATCCACTGCGGAATTACGGGAAGAAAAGTTTTTTTGTTGTATAGGTACTAAGTCTGGGCAACATACAGGCTATAATTTATTTTGGAAAATGGAACACCTGATGCAGAACCATAACAGACCAGCTAAAGTATAAGAGATATAAAAATGGTGCCATAGCAAAAAATATTCCACTTGAAGAGCATTTTCTGCTGTGAGAATAAATTTGAAGATCTGGAACACCTGTTGTGGAACTCCAAAGCCCAGCGACATTATAACATAATTATAGGAATGACGTCTTAGCAAAAGTTGTTTAGTCTGATGGGCATTTCCTGTTGACTTACAAAAATGAAAGATCTGGAACGTCTCGAATCGTCTCGTGCATCACGCCGTTTTCCCGTCCCCGGGCTCTTAGAATTCGACATCAGACGTTTCAGAGCATTAGCAACAGGATCCGCGTACGAAGTCGCGGGCAGAAGCTAGTCTTTACATAAACTTCTATCATATACAAGGTGTTGATTTGCATCCTAGTCAAATTCAAGGACGTAATTATGCTAATGATTCTCGACCCAAATCAACAATATAATGGGTAGGTTTTTTTTTTTCTTATTTACGGAAATCCGTAAGTATAAACCAGCCGAATTTAAACGCGGCCCGTCTGTTACTAGCCCTATAACCGCGCTTTCACACACAAACACACGCCTTTTACTTTACTAAGTACTAAAATACTAAAATGCCTTTTATGACAGACGAGGATGCAAATTAACACCTAGTAGAATAATTTCAGATTTTTCTCTATACAAACTTCGAAGATAAGGGCAACCGGTATTTTTTTTTAAATTTTTCAGCAAAAGTCGAAAACTACGCGACCTAAAAAAAAAGAAAAAATGTTTGAGAATTTACAAACAGCGCTCTTTCGCTTCGAATTCCCTGTTGCAAAAAATATAAATGTATTTTTTTTCTTTCATTTGTAAAATAGTTGGGCAAACGTCGTCTAAAACTGTTCCAAATTTCAAGTTGCTAGCATTAGGAGTTCTTGAGATATCCAGCTGTGACAGACAGACAGATAGACTGAGTCTCACCATAAGGGTTCCGTTTTACCATTTTGGTACGGAACCCTAAAAACGAAAACAAAAGAGAAATACCTACACTATGAATAAAATATCACCGTAATTTTATCTGGTGTCAAAATCATAACAGTAAGTACCAGTAATGAATTACCAATAATTAAGTTAAAATGCCTGACAGTCGTTGATAATTATGTTCCTAAAGTGAATACTTAATATGCACGTGCCATTTTCATTCATAAATTATTATTTGATTCGATGCTGAACATTTTGAGGTAAATTAAAAATTAAGTGAGAACATTTAACAAAAGTTTTTTTTTTATACATAGAATATATCTACAGTCGGTTCCAAATGTATCCGTTAAAAGTGTAAACAAACCCTGTACAGGCACAGAACTAATAAAACTAACGTAGAATAGGTTTAATTCTTTCGCAATCACTCACTAAAGGGAATATGTGTCACATTCGTCTGTATTTAGAAGGTTTCTACTTTAATATAAATCTCACTCTTACCAATAATTTTGTTTGAATAACATTTATTTAAATCATAATTTAATTATCTTCGACGAAAATTTTGATTAAAAATTAACCTCAATGGGGTTAAAAACTGAAAGCTCGTCATAAGTGATAGCACTATTCAATGTCTACAAATCGCCATTGTTTTGTTTATGTTTACTTTTTTGTCGATCACAAATTAAACGAAAACTAGATGAATATGTTTGACTTCGAGTGGATCACTATTAAAAGAAGAGCTAAGGAAAAGGGAAGCTCTAGTGGAAGAGACAATAAATTATGAACGTTTTATAATTTATTGATTATCTTGTGTTTACTAAACTTGAAGTTCATTATTTGGTGAAGACAGGAGGCGTACGACAGTAATAACCTGATCGCAGTCGAAAAAGAACTCGAGGATGATCTTCCTGACAGAAAAACTTCAGTTATGTTTATTTTAGCATTGATCTATTATGATACATATACAATATATAATATGTATATGTCGCAGATGGAATGTAGATTCCGTTGTTTTAAAAAATCGCTAGTTGTTTTACAAAATAGCTCTGTTGTGGCCGTCGTCTTGTAAATAATTAGACTATTATTACGAGAGATTTTCTCCCATAGAAGTCTTTAGATCTAAAAAGATAGCACATCCCGATAATATATCAGGTTTCCAATTTTCGTCGTTAAACATCTTTGGCAACACGGGACCCCGTATTTTTGCAGTCAACAACTGCGCAACGGGGAATATTAATTAATTATGCGCAAAAGTAAAGGCATGTTTACAAAAAAAAATGGATAGCTAGGTTTTTTTTTTTTGTGGACGTTGGATAGTAGCTACATGAGCAAGTGGCAGTTTTTATCCCCATTGTCAAATGGAAAACATCCTTACTATTAAGAAATTAGAGCTTCAGGTTTAAATAGCAAAGCACTCGATTTGTAAGTGGTACCTACCTACTACAAATTGGCATCCACACTTCCACAGGTTGGGTTTTTGATCCGTTTTTATTGGAACAGACGTTGAAGGTCTGCCTGCATATGATTACGTTTTATTTGTTTTCTACTAGTGTGTTTGCATTAAATAAGTTACAAAAGAAATTGAAAGGACTTTCATCTTCCTGCATGAACTTTACTCGTACTGATACGAAAAAAGATCATCAAATCACCATGATTTATTTTATCCAAAACATGCTAAACTCTGTTTTCTTTTCATTTCAAAGCCAAATAAATTTAAGTAGATTCTCACAATTTATTATCTAAATAATTTTCGCACCGTAGAGTGTTAAATAAATAAAAAATTCGTTAAAACCAAGCTCATAAATATCATGTCCCTCCCTTGTATGTCGTTTAGTGGCTACAAATTTTCCACAATTTATTCTGTTACATGAACGTAACGTCAGAAAAATGTCCCCTCGTATGAAAATACGATACACTCAATTAGCATTTTATAAGATCAACTTGAATAACTGCGATTTTTAGCGAAATCGGCTACCGGATAGTGGCTTTTAGAAACTTCTCAATTTTTTTTAATAATGGAATATGATTTTGTGGTTCATTTTTGATCCATAACAATCTATAATTTCCCCTTTTCGAACTCTGGGAAATAGAATAAGGAAAAATTATGAACCCAAATATCTATACGTACAGCCCACCGAATAAAAATAAACCGACTTAAAAAGGTCGAATCTGCGCAAGCACTTTGCGGAAATGGTTTAAAAAGGCACTAAAAATTAACGAAATAATCAAGTCAAGGCCAATTAACTCAAATTACGGGGACTCTTAAACCGCCGTCGGCTGTCTGTCACCGAAGCCGCCGCTAACATTACTGAATTCTTAATGTATACCAAATTAGAATATTCGAGGTATGTCTGATACAATAATATTGGTTTTAAGAGGAACATAAAGTTGAGTTTGCTTTGTAAAGAGAGGCGTTTACCTGCAGTACGGTAAGCAATAATTTTGCCAACAGCTAGCAAAGAAAAATGAAAATTGCGCAAACAAAATCGCATAAACAAAACAGTAAAACTAACCCGAATAGAGGAAATTTGCAAATATGTACAAGGGTTTGCTAACTTTGAACCCGAAATAATTCCCCTGAGACAGGGAACACTTACCACACAACAAGCACAAATCGAAACATGGTCGAAACGAAACCACACCAAATACATAATGTACGTTTATTGCCTATAAATAACACTGCGCAACATAAATGTAAGTGAAAATCAGTTGCGGTTACGGTTTCAATTTTTAGGCATACAATAATGCAATGTTTATGAACGGTATGCTGATATTTATGTAAGGGTGTAGCGGTATCTACAACGCCACATGCGAAAAACGCGTCATACTGACGTCACGCAAAATCCTGTATCTCGCAAGCAGAGTTTACCGCGCCACTAGCATAGATTCAACGGCCCGACATGAATCATCGGACATTTGCCCGCCACACACAACACCCGTCTGGTCGGAGGATCCTTCGAGGAGGATTTTTCTATGGAGGTTGAGTGAACTTTTACACCCAGTTCCTCATACCCCTATACGGGTAAGCTGGAGAGCTTACCCTTCGGTATCACTCGCATTCCAGGAAAACCAGGACAAGGTCGATACAATGTGTCACTGAATTAATGTACTTTATCAAAGTAGTTTGTTCGGAATTGTTTACTGAATCGATTTCTGACATTTTTAATAAAAAAAATTTAATCCCAAAAATAATGAAAACTACGTAAATTACAGTCACACTTCCGCTGTACAGTCAAAACAAACCAAAATTGGCGAAGTACCTACTACACTAGACCCTTATACGTGCGCGACTGTGTGCGTGCGTAGATTTGTAATGTGACCACAATTTTCTCCTACAATCAGTAAAACTAATTTAATATCAAAATAAAAAATGTTTTATGTATTTTAGTAAAAACCGGCATGGCCTAGAACCAAAAATTCGAAGAGATGTGACACCTACCAACCCGGACTGAGCCTGCGTGGTAGATTACGGCCCACTACCTCTCACAGTGACAGTGACATTATAGGCTGACTAGCTTCCGCCCGCGACTTCGTCCGCGTGAAATTTCACCCTCCCCCCATTCACCCTCTTAGGGGTGGAATTTCGAAAAATCCTTTCTTAGCGGATGCCTACGTCATAACATCTACCTGCATGCCCAATTTCAGCCCGATCCCTCCAGTGGTTTGGGCTGTGCGTTGATAGATTACTATGTCAGTCAGTCACCTTTGAGTTTTATATATTTAGATTATTAATTGATTATGCTATACCTATTATGCGAGAAGCGCAGAACCGGTCGAAGTGGAGGTCCTTGGGGGAGGCCTATGTCCAGCAGTGGACGTCTTTCGGCTGAAATGATGATGATGATAATGATGATTATGATTATAGTATAATCTGCTTATTAGAGTGTTTGGTGGTGAGCGTTAATCACCAATTTTATCCAAATCCGTTCATCCGTTTACCGATATAGTAACAAGCATCTTCAAAAACTTTTATGGTGATTGTTCATCAATTAAGAAAATTGAAGTTTTGGTGACACCCAGGAGTGGAGACCACGTATCGGCAAGCGTAGTGTGATACGCCCCCCAGCTAGATTGACTGACCGCCCAAAGAAGGTGGCTGGGACAAACTGGATGCGGAAGGAAGGACGCAGCCTTGTGGCGCAGCCTGGGAGAGGCCTATGTCCAGCAGTGAACTGCGATAGGCTGAGTTGTTGATCTTGAATATAGAAATGAAAATGGAAAGGATCCATAACTACTGCGTCATTCATTATGCATCTTTCAAATGCGTAACACTTTAACCAGACCACGTTACTCACTCGTTCATTACGTACTCTGCGTATGCTGAAATAGATTAATATTTACACCGACACAATCAAACAGGTACGACAAATGTACGTTTGAATTGCTAATAGAATTTCAATGAATCTGCTTTGGGGAGTTCTCGATTACATATCTGAATTATACAGGTTTGTAGGTATGTCGTTACAGCTTTCAATTCGTGGTTTTAGCATATCGTAGGTAGGTACTGATATTGGAATTCGAATGTTTAGGTATGGATGTAATTGTGATTGTAACTTTGTTGGGAGGAGTTGCCAAAAGATTACCTGTTTAGAGCCGTTTTTATGCCTTTGAAGACCAGTGGGAAAGTGTTTTCGAAAGCAGGCGATACCACGTCAGGAGTAAACCTGTCACAAACATACTATATAATAGTACTAGCTTCTGCCCGCGACTTCGTCCGCGTGAAATTTCTTGTACCCCCACCCCGTCGCGTCGCAACACTTAGTATTCGCTTACCGTTCACTCTGAGTTTTTTTCTTTTTGCTCGGCTCCTAAGGGTCATAGCGTGATGTTAAATAGCCTATAGCCTTCCTCAAGAATTGGGCTATCAAATGCAAAAAGATTTTTTTCAAATCTGACCGGTAGTTCCAGAGATTATCGCGTTCAAACAAACAAACTCTTCAGCTTTATTATTAGTACTAGCTTCTGCCCGCGACTTCGTCCGCGTGAAATTTCTTGTACCCCCACCCCGTCGCGTCGCAACACTTCGTATTCGCTTACCGTTCACTCTGAGTTTTTTTTCTTTTTGCTCGGCTCCTAAGGGTCATAGCGTGATGTTAAATAGCCTATAGCCTTCCTCAAGAATTGGGCTATCAAATGCAAAAAGAATTCAAATCTGACCGGTAGTTAAAGAGATTATCGCGTTCAAACAAACAAACTCTTCAGCTTTATTATTAGTGTAAAAACTCTATGGCCCATAACTCCTTAATAGATACGGACGCCAGCAGGTCAACCTACCCGAAACTGTCAGATTTTCCCAATATACCTTGAACCTTATGTTTTAGCAATAAAGTTGAAAATCTATTAAAGAAATCTGACAGATTATAGTAACTTGATGTGCTGGCGTCTGTACCAACTCTTAACATCTTACACACGTGATAACTTTTAAACGAAATATCCGATTGAGATGAAACAAAAAGTATTTTACTTCTTCATAAATACTCTTGATAACATAATGCTTAATTTCGATAAAGATTAATATTACGATACATATTTAACGTAGTTTTTTTTTCTTCAGACGATTTAATAATTATTTTGAACACAAAATCGGTTATTGTGATTAAACCATGATAGCTAGATATATGTTCTCGCGGACTTTTTTGTAGGTCTTAATGGGCTCTACAAACCCGTAGTACATTATTTTGTTCTATTGTCAATAGTTTTTGCAGCGCACGCAAAAATAGGTTTTCGATTTTACACCTTGTGTTACAAAATAGCAATTTTATTACGGATCCCTAATTTTGAAGAAAAAAAATATAGCCTATAGCTTTCCTCGATAAATGGACTACCCAACACTAAAATCTCAAATCTCAAATCGGACCAGTAGTTCCAGAGATTAGCGCGTTCAAACAAACAAACAAACAAACAAACTCTGCAGCTTTATAATATTATTAGTATTAGTATATTAGTATATTAGTATTAGTATAGATTTATAATATATAATATTAGTATAGATTAATTACCAAAATGGTAT
The DNA here is from genome assembly GCA_963082905.1 of Oligia fasciuncula. NCBI lineage: Eukaryota > Metazoa > Arthropoda > Insecta > Lepidoptera > Noctuidae > Oligia > Oligia fasciuncula. Next base: position 10,367,459 of record OY720409.1, read on the forward strand.
TATCTAACGTGTCCGCACTGTATACATACCAACAGCCAAGATAGGCTACATTAGCCATGTTGTGCATTTGCCATACCTACACACTCGTAACTCATAGATGTCAAAAACGTTAAGGTATTTATCTATGGGCCTGCGATGCCTGAAATAAATGGATTATTATATATAAAAACAGAAATAGTCACCGTAACCTAAATCGACATGGGAAATATACCTATACAGGGTGGCTGAGACGCACAATTTGTTACCATGGATTCAGCAGATGATTCTACACCCCCTAGAATAGTTTATCGTCGGATATAAAAAAAAACTGGGCAAGAGCGAGTCGGACTCGCGCACCGAGGGTTCCGTACCATCATATGTTTTTAAATATTAACACAAAGTAAAGCGCCTGTCTGGTTCGAACACGTGACCTCCAACTCGTAAATCGGCCATTACCACTGGGCCACTATAACTGCTCTCTCACTGTTGTATTTATAAAATATACTTACAGTACAAAATTACGTTAGAATAATTGAATTTTGCGGACTAAACACACCCCCTACCTACCACATACCTACAGTACTAGACAGACTACCTTACAGTGACGTATATACTATTATACAGTAGGTATAACATAGTTACAGTCACTCAATGTATGCAGGTGCGGTGCATAGCTAACTTATATTGAGTTAGCACTACAAACAAACAGTTTGGAGTGGCCACGGAGACAGCGGGAAGTTCTGTAATTTGATTAGTGTTCTGCAATTGTTTCGTCTTAGGGCCTAGTTCACGGCCTCGACCAATGCAACTTGCGTCAAGCGACACGCGCGCGCATCATCTGAACATAGAGAATCCTTAACAGCTTTACACCGAGAGTTGAAAATCCAGTGCACGATAAAATCCCGCTGAGATATTTTTACGTCCATGCGAACGTGGGCTAATACAAAAATCGCACTGCGACCCGCCTGTAGTGAGCGACGCGACATCACTTTCGTACTACAAAATGCGCGAAAGTGACGTATGATGATTTTTAGGGTCCATACCCAGGCCAGGCCCAGGCCCAGGGCCTGTGGAAACCTCTTACTAAGGCTCCGCTGTCCGTCCGTCCGTCCGTCTGTCTTAGGGATGTATCTTTAGAACCATATTAGACAAATATACTGGAAATTTTCACAGAGTGTGTACCTACTACTTTAGCCGCTTTAACAAAATATAATAAGAATAAAATATAGTTAATAATTGAAGGGGTCAAGAAACGTGTTTACATATTTCAGAGTTTTTTTGCTCGATAATTATGTAGCGTTAAATATTGTTCGGTAGTACACAATCAATCGTGTGCGGATCCGACTCGCTCTTGGCCGCTTATTCGTTACGGTGCGGCCCGCCCCGGGCGGCGTGATTTATCCCGTCTTTAAACAGTCGCCATATTTTTTTATAGATGAAGGACACAAAAATAGAAAGCAATTATATAGAAATTGCTAGATATAACCTAATCGGTAGAAGTGAATGTTTTCAGTTACAAAAACAAAAAAAAAACAAAACTGTACCTACTTATTTATTTTTAGAGAAGCCAGTAAAAGGGATTGACGGATGAGCTTTTACGTTTCGCTATTAAACCCTTCGCATGTCGCGTGTACAGGGTATGTACAGATAACAATAGAATTTCTATTGTGTCTGCTAATTGAAGATACGATGGGTTAAGGGGCTTACATGATCTAAAGCCCGGTCACTGTCGGACTGCATAGAAAAGAAAGAGAAGCGCGATGGCACAACACTGGCAATTTATTGCAAAATATGAAGCAATTATTTAATAACAAAAAATGTATTGTTGCTTGTAGAATTATCTATCAAAAAATCAGAATGATTGTATGTATATTAGTATGGTTTTTATTGTAAAAATAAAGTTTTTAGAGGTAACTTCCTGATTTTTTTCTATCGTATCAAATTAGTTGTATTATGTTTTCAACACACTAGCACCACCTAGCACCTAGCATATATCCTGAAGAATATCATAGGTATATTTTTCTGATTTTGTTTACTGTAGTCGATCATATACTTTTATTGTTTCTAAAACTTGCGTTTTTTGTGTTTAGGTCCTGTAAGCCCCTTAAAGGATTTTTTTTAGTATCCTACTTTTGACCAATGCAACCAACTAACAGTAAACTACCTTTTATGTTATTGGATGGCGAACAAGCCAACGGCCTACTTGCGCGAAGCAAACGCAACGCAAACTTGATCGGTTTTTTCATCGATAATGGAACTATCATAAAGCATAAATACTGCATTGTTGTGATGGTCCAAATCACAGGCATCTAGCCATAGGAGGGCCCTGGTGACCTGTAAAACAGGTTTTCTATAATATAAACCTACTTCAGGCACTAGTCTCTCACAAAGTTAGCTCCTTGTTCGTTCACTATTTGTCAAATACATATTATCATTAAGTTCATAACTTAAGTGCATCTTCTGGGCACGCTCCTGCCATCATACACCTCATCCATCGCTCTCCATCAGGCGTGATTGAGGTCAAGAGCGGGCCCATTAAGTAATAAAAAAAATACAGAAAAAAAAGTGGCACTCTGGGAGCGCCGACAGAAGTGAAAACAAAACACAAACAGAATACTTTGCCATCACTCACTGACATAACGGATATACCTACATTAAAACCGAGTACATCCCGAGGACAGCCGAACACATTCGAATCGTCTTATAATCAAAACTCGCAAGAAATGCCCAACGCACCTAAATAAGTTTTCACTTCAAAAACTTTTATATTATTATTCTAGATTATCATTCTAAATATGCCACTATTTATGCACACCAATCACTGTCTCACTATTCCATACCTACTAAAAAGTAGGTGTGGAGTAGTGAGACATTCAGGTAATTATCGCTTTTAGTGGCCTCGTGTCGATCTCTTAGTACACTTACAGCGATGAGAACACCAGCCTAGTATGCTTGTATTAATCAATCAATCTGTGTGGTTCTTTCCTCAAAAGACCATTTCAGACACCAATCTACATGGTCTTCACAGGATCTGACCAAGATTTTGTCTGGACTTTAAAAGAGACTGTGTTTGTTTCGGCCTTTCTTCTCAGAATAGTCAGATAGGAAACGCCAACCTCATCAAGTTTAAAAAAATATAATTGACGTGTAAAAGTGTTTGTACAAACCTACTTACAGAAAATAAATAATTTTATCATTTGAAAACAAATTCGTTATGTCGTTATCGAGTTAGTATTGTGTGAGTTAGATTTTGTTTTAGATTTTAGATTTTGTTATCAAGAAATAACAATTGTTTATCAATGCATAGACAGGGTGTAATAAAAAAAAAAACTGAAAACCTCTTAGGTGTTCATTGTACTCACTAATATGAACCACTTTTGTATGGGATAAACCAGAAACTATAAAAAAAAAGACTCGGCACTTTACATTTTAAGTATAAGCGAACATACCTAAATGTATGCACCAGCTAATTCTTGTTCAAGGTTTATTGTTTATTATTTGGACCAAATTGATTAATAAAGACTATCAATTACCTGCAGACGATTTTTCGAAACAACTCAGAGGCCAAACCAAACTTATGACCATACTTATGTTTTTTCCGAGTCCTTTGACCTTCGTGACATATGACAATATTTTAAGTACTAGCTAGATACTTATAACTATAATTAATCTCAGTAAATAAAACAATGGGTTACTATGATAATTTTGAACGTTTAAAAAAAATAATGTCATAATTATTCAGTAGATAATTTTCATCCATTCATAACATTACCTAATTACATGGAATGATAATGATGTCAGAAAACTTTCCTTCAAAGGTAAAAGTTACGTTCAACCATTCGTACCCCCCCCCCCCCCCCCACAGAGCACGAAGACTCTCGGCGGCCGCTGCTAGAAGCGGCATTGTCAAGACTTTCTGTGCAAAAATTAGAGTAAGAAAGCTATAGAGCATCGGGTAGCGTGGCCACACATGAGACAAAAAACTAACTTAAATAACATTGGCTACTTATGTAGCTGCCTTGAAAAAACGGGCACCCACTGAGAGACGGAAATAGTATAGCTTTATCCTTTTCTGTTACTTATAATAACTCAATACTTTATCCCTTTCTTGTGGAAATAAAATGGCGCTACCCGCCGTCTATACTTTTCTTTGTCTAAGGTGCAAACCAAGCGTGTCACCGTTTAAGGCGGGAACAGACTTCTAACACACCACGTTACGCGACATCAATGAAGATTAGGTACTCATTGGCCACATTTTTCATCTCGTTTAGCTATTTTCGTCATTTGGCCAATAAGTAAACGTGTGATGGCGTCGGGTGTTACAAGTGCGCTGCGGCCTTTACTCGCACTACAACACAAAATGAAGTAGTTTTTTTTTTTTTTTGGAAATTGCGTCTTGCAGTTTAACCTAGTTAGTAAGTTGTCGTCTGCTTAACCGGACTTGCCTGTGCGTGCCTCAATAAATTAAGGCCTTCAGCCAGAGCTTACAAAACGTAAAAAAACAAGCGAATACACGCTAAGGGCACCCCTTGTGTGGTACGAACCTCGGCTTTGGGCTTCGCTGGGAGAGGGACAGGCTGGATCGGATTATAATGATGTATGTACTTACAGAAACTGACGACTTGTGAGGAGCTCCGTGACATAAGTTGTGTACCCAACGCACATTTGACACCACGAAATTAAAATCAAAATATTTTATATCACCTAAAACTACAAGGGCACTTATGAAAAGTCAGAAGCTAGTTAGCATGGTTCCAATTGGTCGTTTCCTATGGAGAAGAGCCGGCAAAAAACTCCACAGTTACTCTTTTAAAAATAACTGGCTTTTACAATGTTTTCAAATTACAGTGACAATAGGTATGGGAGGACAGTATAGGCCTGTCAACAAGTACCAGGTACTTAACAAAGTAGAAAATGGTCTATGAGTCTACGAGGTGATAAATACCTAATGTCAAAATAATGAGAAGATTATGTCAAAGAAGTATGTAAAAAAATAAACATCGTAATTTGGGAGCAGTAAATAGACATTTACATAGTTATGTTAGAATTATTGGCAAACATGCTTGTCTTCAATGTAGTCTTTAATCTTATAATATGCTGTTTTGATAAGGACACGTTTGATGTGGGGTTTGAACTTTCCATCGCTAAGTACTATAACTGACTTGGGCAACTTGATATAAAAGCGGACACTATTTATGTATGTATATGAAAATTTTTGTTTGTTTTAGCTGTTAATCTTTTGGGTATCACAATTTAATTTTTACTACTTGTATTTATATTAAGGAAATCGCTTCTTATTATGAAAAGTCCTAAGTTTTTGGAGCACACAAAATAATTTCTAAAATATAAAGAGAAGGCGAGTAGGAGTTAGGATCAGTTTCTTTCAATTTATTTCTAAGAGTCTCACAAGGAATCATTTTATAGATAGATTGCCCTCTTTTGTAAAATGAAAATTGAATGTACGTCAGCCTCCGATTCCCACAGCAGAACGTCATAAGACTCGAAATTTATTAGTACTGGTGTCTCTAGACGCTATTATGCTCTGTGGTAACTCCACATTGATTATCGACATTCCCTCACTCCGTGTCCGTCGCGGACGCGAAACGACACGAAATTAAATGTTTTATTAATGTAATGTATGTTTCAATCCATGCTGATTGATACGAGTAGTAGTAGATGTGAGCGGTTATTATAAATTTTAATACAAATGAGCCTTTGTAAAGTGTAGAATAACTAGGTTTTGGAGAATTTTCACGCCTTTGTAGTAGATTGGAAGTGTAGTCAGTCAATGGCTATTATTGAGTGGCGCTACGTAAAGTGTTTACTAAAACTCCAGATGATAGACCACTTTAGATTGCTTTTAGCGACACGACCGCCCAATGTGTTACCCTATGTAAAAATTTAGATCTATATAGTATAATTCATATAGTTATGAAGAGCAGGTATTCTATTCTATGATAGTTTTGTATAATATGTAATAATCATGATAAAATCGAAAACCGCGGCAGACGGACGTGTTGATGAAGCTATAATTGTCTTGCTGAGTCTGCTAATCTTGCATTAGGATGTGAGTGTGCTCGCGTGAGTTGTGCGTATAAGGGGAGACAAAAGCTTATTTTGATAGACAATAATATGGGCCTGAACGAGGATAATATTCAATACTTGCTCGGAGAATATTGGGGAACGATTCGTCGAAAAATACAATATTGCCCGCATGCAAGCTGTATTGACCAATCAAAAGCGGATGTTCAGTGAAGTGGAGTGGAACGACATTGTCACACGATTCCATTTCGACGAATAAAAACCAAGTTCCCACATGTATCTACTGTGTCTATTGAAAATTAAGTAGCAATTCCTATATACTTATTTAGCTTTATCTGTAATCATAACTTTGTCAGTAAGTACCTATCAATACGGTATCGATAGCTTTAAAGCGTTACCGATTCTCCTTCAGAATATTTTATTACGTTGGAAAGTTATCGGAGCGTTCTAATGCTCATTCAAATGAGGCTGTATTTAGATTTAGCATATTAATTAACGATTTGATTTGTTTACAAAGTTGGTTACTTTGTTTACGACGTGATGTACCTACTACGTAATAAACGCCTGGGGAAAGTATTAAATTTGGTTACGCAATATCTGAGGGAGTGCTAATTTCAAGCATAAGTGATTTTGTATGGTTTGTGTTTCCAATAATTTATTAATAACCATTGATTGTGCATGCTATGGTATCCTATAAGTGAAGGAGTAGGTACGATGTTGCCCATTTTGTATGTATCATGTGTTGTGTACTATCTTTTGTTGGAGATTCTAGATAAATAAGTAATGAACAAAGATGTATCAATTAGTATATTCTAGCCAATCAGTCACCTATTTGGCTTTAGCAATTAGGGCTGGGAAATATCGGATAAGCTGGAGAATGACTTTGTTTCTAGCGGAAATTCAGGATATACATTTCCCGATGGATCTTCATCAATCGCTTTCCATCAGGCCTGATCGAGTTCAAGAGCAGGGCCATTTAGCAAAAATAAAATTATATATTTATATATCAAAATTGGCAAAGGGTCACTAACCGTGTGTTTCATTGAAGATCTCGAGCTTCTTATGTGATCGGCTAACTAATAATAATTATAGCACTATTCGATAGGAGTGCATCCTCCGTTGCGTTTCCCAGGCAACAAGTTATGTTAGGTAAATGTTCCCACTAATAATTTAGTCGGCGAAAATAATATTTTTTTTTCGCTATCTACAAAGTGAAACAATGTTCATTTTCCCTCAGGAAAATCAACCTGTTACTTATAAGAGTATCAAAACAAACTTTATTCAAATTCCGTAGATTTAAGAACAGCTATTCTTTCGGTACTCCCGCAAGGTATTAAATTTGGTGAGTAGGGGCGTATGCAAATGAGTCGGGAACATTTGGGCACAGGAATATATAAGTACAGAAGGTCTGCTCCAAACAACAAACGAAAGCGCACAAACGTACGTGACACGTACAGCGAGGGCAAGCGCACTTGCGACTGGCATTCAACCGAGATAGACTGAGATCGCCGTACGTACGCGTCTACATACAGTCTACATATAGTCTGTCACACAAGTTACTGATGAAAGTGTAAACAAAACCCTGTTCAGGTTAACTTCTAACGGAAGCTCACTATAAGAAATCAGTAACACATTCATCAGAATGATTCCACATTGTTGGAATAACATTATTAAATAAAAAAATAAAAAAAACATCGAAAAAAAAAATAAAAAAATATGGCTATTAGTATTCAAATAATCAAATCAAAGCACTCAATTTGTAAGTAGCATTACAAATTGGCATCCACAAGTACGTTTCCATCAAATATTTTTTTAGATAGACTATACTCATCTATGTGTGTTGTATGCATGAGGGGCCCGTGGCTAAATAATAGCAGCCGCACAGGTCGATTGATCAGGTAAAGCTACGCTTGCCGCGGTTGATCTGTGGATGGGTGACCATCTCTACATACCGTGACCCCTCCGTGCCTCGGAAAACACGTTAAGCCGTTGGTCCCGGCTGTCAGTCGTGGATCGTTGACAGTCGTTACGGGTAGTCAGAAGCCCGAAAGTCTGACAACCCAGTCTCACCAAGGGGTATCGTATTACCCAGTAACTGGGTTGTGGAGGTCAGATAGGCAGTCGCTCCATGTAAAATACTGGTATTCAGCTGCATCCGGTTGGACTGGAAGCCGACCCCAACATAGTTGGGAAAAGGCTAGGCCGATGATGATGATGTGTGTTGTATGCATGCTTTTTGGACAGACCTTCTGTACGTATTTATTTTGTGATTGCGGCCTGAACGGTTTTTAATAGGACGCCAAACGGTGGCGCGATATTGTTTCCGGCGAACGTAACTTTAGATATAAGCAGAGTGATTAAGCAGTTTGCAGCGATTTTTGTTCAGATTGGGGCACAATATATTGTACAAAAATCTCAAAATATGTTAATAGTACCCTAATCGATTATCGTAGTAGGTACTTACCTATCACAGATTGTCTTCTTCTTCTTCGTGTCGCTGGCATAACTGTATTTTAGATCTTGTTTGCCCTAAACTTCACCACTTCCACGGCGTCGTCGATGGCAGTTGTCAGATTTTCGGTCTTCTGACTACCCGTAACGACTGTCAAAGATCCACGAATGACAGCCGGGACCAACGGCTTAACGTGCTTTCCGAGACACGGAAGGGTCTCGGTATGTAAAGATGGTCAACCATCCACAGAACAACCGCGGCAAGCGTAGCTTAACCTGATCGATCGATCCGTGCGGCTGTTATTATTTAGCCACGGGCCCCAGTATCCTGCCACATTATAATGTGATACAAAAGATAAGGACTTACACAAGAAAAGTTATAAAATAAATATGAATGTGGATAGCTATAAGAAAAGAGGCGAACTCATGTGGACGAATTGCGTGAAAGATATAACTAACTGAATTATATTGACATAATTATACTTTACCAATATAATGTATGGACCTCTTCCAAAGCCATTTATAAGACAACGGAAAGAAATAAAGCGACAAGCACCATTTTCATTGAAAACATTTTCGTTCAACTCTTTAGTCTGTCAACAGGCAATTATTTAAAGGAAACGAGCACATACTGAAACATTTGACAACACGAGTACATGACAATATGTACACATTCTGAATAATGTGCCTTCACTTTTACACCGTTTAGAAGGATGTTGACATTGTAACAGATGTTTGACGAAAAAATGGAACAATTTGTATGGTAACGTAGATGTGACAGCCCAAGGTGTGCCGTATGTAGGTTGGTACCAGCTGTATAAGATTCTTGTAACATAACATAATCGGCCTAAAATGTTCCCATTACTGGGACACAGGCCTCTTCTCGGTGAGAGTAATCCACCACGCGGGCCCACTGCGGATGATGATAGATGTCACAAATCTTCGAATTTTTGGTCCTTGAAATTGCTGGTTTCCTCTCGATGTTTTCCTTCACCGCTTAAAAAGCAGTGGTGATGAGATAATTTAAACAAAGTAAAGCGCCTGTCTGTGTTCGAACCTATGACTCGTAAGTCGCGGCCGTTACCACTGGACCACCATTGCTCCACTAGGTACATGTAAAGGGTCTTTAAATTATAACGCACCTCTTCAGAACTTAGAAAACCAGCTTTAGAACTTAAAAAATGCTCGTCTCGAACTTAAAAAATCGTTTACACGATTAGTGTAAAGACATCATGATTGCGGTACGAGTAAAACGCTTGACATTTCGCTATTACGAGTATTGCATTACATAAAGAAAGAAAGAAGGAAAATTCGTTGCGGTAAACATGACTCACAAAGAACACAAACACAAAAAAAAACTAGCCAAGTGCGAGTCGGACTCGCACACGAAGGGTTCCGTACCACAAGGCAAAAACGCCGAAAAAAACACGTTTGTTGTATGGGAGCCCCCCCCCCCCCTAAATATTTATTACTTATATTTTGTTTTTAGTATTTGTTGTTATAGCGGCAACAGAAATACATAATTTGTGAAAATTTCAACTTTATAGCTATCGTGGTTCTTGAGATACAGCCTGGTGACAGACAGACGGACAGGCAGACAGCGAAGTCTTAGTAATAGGGTCCCGTTTTTACCCTTTGGGTACGGAACCCTAAAAAGAACAAGTTGTGGGAAAACATGCATCGCATCCACGCAAAACGGCCATCCCTCAGCATTAGCTAAGACCTTATACTACATTCTCGCTTCTTATTGGTTAAGAAACTTTCTTCAAGTAAACGCGACTTTAGTAAAGGTAGTAAATCCATTAGACAGTGTAAATATAGGAACCCAGATCCGTCGTCCTCAATTAGCCAGACCCCGTGTTATCCCCAAAGGCCGGTTTCAAAACGGAAGCTTAAATATTAAACGAAAATGGGTCCAATGCTGCCATTTTTAGCAATATGAGTACGAAAATGGACGAACTCGCAACACCGACCCAAGCTACCGTTAAATGCAAAGTTTTCAATATTGCAACAATCTCTCTTCTCAATGCCGTTTGTGAGTAGATCTGATACGATCTAGACTCGACATTGAGAAATTATGATTTTAAAATCGTGCTAAATACCCTGGTAAGGCTGTTAACTCAGCAATCGTAACGTATATAACGTATACGAGTTCTTTTAACAAACTTAGACACAATTTATAAATGAAAAAGTTTTATAGTAACCTTCTAAAGGATGTCCTGTATAATCAGTGTAATGGTCGTACGTATACAAAATCACAATCACTGCTTAATCTTGTGAAAGTACTCGATACTCAATTCTTTATTGCATTTCATATGTATTACATAGATGGTATTACAAAGTAAGAGATCAATATGTACCCTGTCGGGCACAACAAAATAAGGAGAGAGGAAGAGGGCTAAGTAGCAATTCAATGTTATTATAAATTATTAGATGTGCTTAATTGGGTGTATAATTAATACTACACTACTATAATATTATTGTTATAATCACCGAGGCTATCAAATATATTTGGCCAACGAATTAATAATAATTCGCAATAATATTGCACTGTGTTCTCATTACCGTAAATAAGATAATAATAATATGCTGCTATTAACTGACAATACGTTAGTCTTCAATACCAATAATAGCATAATCAGCCTATAATGTTCCCACTACTGGGACACAGGCCTCCTCTGTGAGATGGAGCAGGCCTCCACCACGCGGGCTCAGTGCGGGTTGGGGATGTCACATGCCTTCGATTTTTTTGGTTCTAGAACATGCCAGTTTCCTCACGATGTTTTTTTTCACCATTTTCGGAGCAGTAGTGATGAAATAAATTACACAAAGTATTGTGCCTCTCTGGGTTCGAACCCGAGACCTTCAACACGTAAGTCAGGGCTGTTACTCAACACTGCTCTCCCACTGCTCTAATTAATAATAGGTAGGTAATGAATTACCTTCCCGTGACTTAAGAACCAACCGATAAACAACGCCACCAAAACGATAAGATTTGAAGCAAGCCAGCAACTAATAATAATTTTAATAAATTCTAGCAGCCCTAAAAAAACCTTCGCAGAATTCCCATCGGGATTGCGACACCGCACTCCCTGAATCATAACTAAGGTTGACACAAAAATATGCGGCTAATGAATTCCAAACATTCCTTCTTGGTGCGAGAGGAAAATCAAATAAACTATGTTGATGATATTTTGCTGTCTTTAATGCAAGGGCTGTTTTGTTTTGCACAGGGGAGTTTTCTGACCTTTTTCAAATTACTTGATTGACTTTTATCTGACTCTAGCTAGCTATAAATACTTGGAGTAATCTGTGAAGAGCTTTGTGAAAATGTTGATAACTTGATTACGTTATGATTTACATAAATGCTACTGTTTGTTACTCCTTAATAAAAATTAATGAATAAATACGTAATCATTGGATATGTTCCACGCAGCATTTGAATGCGGCAGAGATAAATTGGAAAGTCTAAATTTCTAAAATGCTTCTTCCACATTTTTTCTAGTATGAGTTTCTGGTACATCATGCTATTTCAAAATCAAAAGTCATTTATATTCAAAATAGACTGAGAATCAGTACTTTTTGAACGTCAACATTACATAAGACAGCCCGAAAACGCCCGCCCTTCACCACTTCCTAGTGCTGCGCCACTTCCTAGTGCGCCACTCCCAAGTGCACCACTTCCAAGTGCGCCACTTCCTAGTGCGCCAGCTGAGAAGTAGAAGTGGCGCAACAAACTCCCCGACAGCACTGCTGTCTGTTCAGTTAGAAGAACTTGATTCTATTCAACAATAAGTAATTAACATTACAAAACACAATACGTTAATTAAATTAGTTCCCATATGTCAGCTAGTACAAGACAATATACCTAAAAAAACATTGAAAACTATACTTAAGCAGAAACAAAATAAAATACGTAAATATAACTTAATACCTAAAAAAAGTCTCCAGGCTTAAAAGTGACAAGAAAAAGTTGCTACAAGTATTTCCCATTGTTGTGTATTCCCTAGACATTAACCGGGGCATGCATAGCTCCCTGATTACCCAATCCTCTCGTGAATGGGACACAAGACTAGGCAGACAAAATTCTGCCTTCGTAAGACAGTATAATTGCAAGATAATATGTAGTTGTATAATAAGGTAACTGGTTATGGTGCACAGTTATACAGCAAAGAGTCTATTTTCTATTCTAAATTTACAAATACATATCGCCTTATCAACTTAAGGACCTTTACAAAATTGCGTCAGTATTTCTGCCCCCAAATCGGCTCTGACGTCACTTCTATAGCACCAACAGCTCTGTAGTTCGACGGTGCCAAATATCGCGTCCACGTCGGCCGCTGCGCACCGTATTGCTCTTTTATTGCAAACACACCGCATTGTGGGCACCCCTGCCCCGAATCACAACTAGGGTTGACGAATTCGGAAAACTTTATAGCTGAATAGGTGAGCTGTGTTCCGATGTTTTTCTTTCTGGATTTATTTTGTCGAGCTTTGTTCCGAGTGAATAGGGCTGTGCTGAAATGGCTTCCCACGGGCGTCGTTTGGAATAGCAGAGGGATTATAGTCGGATGGAATTCGTTATGGATGTTTGTATAAGATTTTTGCTCAAGGAAATGTTTGTTCTACGGATTATTTTTCTTTGGGGACTGATATGATAATGCCATAAAAGTTGGCATTTGAAAATTTCATACACTTGATTTTTTCGTTGGTTTATGTGGTATGCCGCAACAGTTTCATAACGGAATTAAATGTGTAGATTTTTTTAAGTGATTCTCTAGGTTAAAATGAAAGATAGACGCAGGTCGTTTTTCTGAACTAGTGCCTAAGCTTTAAGTGTGAGACAAATGCAAGAAGAAGAAGCAAGAAGCTTCATGCGAGTGAAGTCGCGGACAGAAGCTAGTTGCTATTCAATTGTGCCGTTATCGTGTTCGTCATATATAATTATACTAATCTTGTCTTGTTGACATGCACTTTATCTTCGATTCCTTGGTTGTTCGACTGAAATTGTTGATAACGACAAGGGATTTTTTGTGCAATCTTTATAAATGTGTTTATTTACCTGTAGCGGATAAATACTGAAGTGCACCTGCACTTAGGTTAACCAGCGAAATAGGTGAAGCATTTATTAAATTTTTATGTGTTATGTAATATTGTTGCGCGCCACAATTAACGCCTGGAACATGGTGACATTAGTTACCACTAGCGCCATCTAGTATCGAGTAGCAGAACTAGTCGAGTCACGATCGTTCTAGAAAATTCGATACTAGAACTTTGTAGAACTTTCTCGAACTATCGACACCTAGTCGGTCGGGGCCGGTATGTACTCGAACATTCTAGATGTTTCTACAATGGAAGGTTCTAGAACTATCTGCGGCACTATATAAGGCCGGGATGCGCGACGACCGACACAGTTTTGATAAAGCGACAAGAGCGAAAACATCAAGCGATCTCCAAGTGCGAATTAAGAGTAATCAGTAGTGAAATTGTGTTCTTTTAATTAGTGTGTTTGAGTTGTAATTAGTGTGGTAAAATAAATTGTTATTTTTGGTTATTAAATCGGCAGTTTTTATTGTCACGAACCCGAAGCTCGTAACAATTGGTGTCAGAAGCAAGGATTATGCCGGTTTTACCCAAAGACGACACGGAGGGTATCCGTACCCGGAATCAACGACAGCAAGAGACGGACCAGAGGCGATTCGGTGGAGCAACGCCACAGAGGTCGGAAGGCCAGCTACCGACCACGGAGGCCGGCCCATCCACAGCTGCTCCAGCATCATCAGCACCAGACTTTGCTGCCCTGATGATGATGCTGCAGGAACAAGCTCGTCGACAGGAGGAACAGGCTCGTCGACAGGAGGAACAGGCTCGTCGGTTGGAAGAACAGCTCCAACGTGATAAGGAGGAGCAGGCGCGCCGCCAGGAAGAGCAGATGCTCCTTATGAAGGACCTTCACGCTACCTTCGGGAAAGACATGAAGGAGGTGAAGGATAAGGTTGCTCATCATGACAACCGCCTGTCGGAAGCTGAAACCCGAATCGACCAAGTAAATAATCGGGTTGACAACGTGATGGCTGACGTGAAGCTAACCGTGATGGCTGACGTGAAGAAAACGCTGGATTATCTCAAACTTGGTGATGGAATCGCAGCTCCCGTAGCTACAACACCTTCGCTACGTGGATTCAAAGTGCCACCGTTCGACGGAACTTCTTCCTGGTCGGCCTACAAAATCCAGTTTGAGGCTGTCATGAAGGCGAACGGATGGAATAAAAATCAGGCCATGACTGCCCTCACCCTTGGCCTGCGCGACCAGGCCTTAACTGTTCTGGAAGCTCTCGGTAAGGAAGTGACTTACGAGCAGCTTCTTGAGGCATTGGAGGCTCGGTATGGCGACGCTCACCTGGAACACGTGTTTCGTGCGCAGCTCAAGGATCGCGTGCAACGCAGTAACGAAAACCTGCAGCAGTGGGCCCTTGAAGTGGAGAAGCTGGTTCGTAAAGCGTACCAGTCTGTACCTGCGCTTATTGATGGGAACCTGGTGCAGGCATTCATCGACGGCATCCGCGACCTTGAAGTTAGAGCTGCTGTGAGGCTCGGTCACCATGGGACGCTTAAGGACGCCTTGGCCCATGCACTGGAGGTGGAAGCTGTGCGGCAGGATCATCGTTCCCATCGCGTCAGGGAGGTTGCAGCGGCTACAATTCGCGACCGCAATAAAGGGTACAGCCCTAGGTGCTACGGCTGTGGCGAAAAGGGCCACCTTCGATCCTGTTGCCCTAAGCGAAATGCAGAAAGAGAAGACGGCCGATCTCCAGAGGGCAGTGCGGCTAACAGCACCGCCCAGCATCAGCAGCAGGGAAACGAGTAATAGCCAGGACTGCGGGGCGGGTGCTGGCTGATGTTCAAAGAGCCCCAAGGGTTTCGATCACACAAACCCATGACGGGAACAGCCTAATCATCAAGGGCGAGGTCAACGGAACGCCGTGTAAGCTGACCATAGACACTGGAGCTTCTCGCACGGTTGTCAGTTCCCAACTTACAAGTCGGTCCCTTGGGGACTCCGTATACAACCGGGAACGCATTAATTTGGTAACAGCCACCGGTCAGCGCATACCCGTCCATGGAGAGAAGAAGATGGAGTTGAAGCTAGGCAACAGAATCTACCTGCATAATGTCATCGTGGCCGATATAATGGACGATTGCATCCTGGGCCTTGACTTTATGAGGAAGAATTGTTGCGAGATTGACGTCAAGCAAGGTGTTTTGAAATGTGGACAAGAGGAACTTTTCGTGGAAGGGGCGTTACCTGGGAATGTGTACAGCCTTAAGAAGATTGTTCTTCCGCCGAGATCGGAAACGATTGTGCCGGTTAGTCTTCCTCGGAATCCTGGGCAAACACATCGTTGTGTTCTCGTGGAAAGAGTAGCCAATGACTTTCCATGGAAAGTGGCACGAACTTTGGTCAGAGCCACCGACATCTCAGGGGTACGTGTGCTGAACCTTTGTGATCAGGAACAGATTATAGAAAAAGGCACACTAGTCGGTACTTGCGAGGAAGTGGACTGGTTGCGTCGATGCCAATATCTATCGACTGGGACCCTCAGCAAGGATGCGCAAACGAAAGTGACCACACTTTTAGAAGACTGCCGCAGCGCTCTGTCCCAAAATGAAATGGTCAAGGCGAAGAAGATGTTACTCAAGTACGCCAATGTTTTCTCGTCAAACGATGCTGACATCGGGAAGACTGGCTTAGTTCAACACAAAATAAACACAGGAGAAGAATTGCCTATCCGTCAGCGGCCAAGGAGATTGCCGGTAGCACGTGAAAAGGAAGTGGAAACCATGATTGAGGGAATGGTGAAGGATGGTGTTATTGAACCTTCATCTAGTCCATGGTGTTCACCTGTAGTGCTGGTAAGAAAGAAGGACGGCAGCATGCGGTTTTGTGTTGACTATCGTCGTCTGAACGACGTTACAAAGAAGGACAGCTATCCTTTGCCAAGAATTGATGACACGCTGGACATGCTTACTGGGGTAAAGTGGTTTAGCACGCTGGACCTGAAAAGTGGCTACTGGCAAGTCGAAATTGACCCTAAGGACAAGGAGAAAACTGCATTCTCGACAGGAAAGGGTCTGTGGCAATTTAAAGTTATGCCGTTTGGATTGTGCAATGCTCCGGCAACTTTTGAAAGGTTGATGGAACTTGTACTTACTGGACTAATTGGCGATGCCTGTTTGGTCTACTTGGATGACATCATCATCGTAGGCCGCACGTTTGAAGAACATCTTCAAAACCTGGAACGCGTGCTCATGAAGATCCAGAGTGCCAACCTCAAGTTGAGTCCGAAGAAGTGTTCACTATTCAAACGACAGGTTAGCTTTTTGGGATATGTAGTGTCTGAAGAAGGTATCCGCACGGATCCAGAGAAAATCGCCGCTGTCAAGGATTGGCCAGTTCCAAAAGACAAGACGCAGGTCAGAGCATTTTTGGGTTTGTGCTCCTATTATCGGCGATTTGTGAAGAACTTTGCAGACATAGCCAAACCCCTGCATAAGCTAACCGAAGAGAAGCGACATTTCTGCTGGGATGAAAGTTGCGACATCGCATTCCAGGAACTAAAGGATCGTTTGTGCAAAACACCTATTTTGGGGTACCCTGATGCGAGCAAGGAATTTATAATTGACACAGACGCAAGTGACATAGGACTTGGCGGTGTGTTGTCTCAACGGAATGGTGATCAAGAGGTTGTGATAGCGTACTTCAGCAAGTCGCTGTCAAAGCCGGAAAAGAACTATTGTGTCACGAGACGGGAATTGCTTGCTGTGGTAAAGTCATTGCAGCATTTTAGCAAATATCTTCTGGGGCGGAAATTCCACGTACGAACTGACCATGCTGCACTGAAATGGCTATTGCAGTTCAAAAATCCAGAAGGACAAGTTGCGAGATGGATTGAGCTACTGCAGGAATACGACTTTGTGGTCGAACATCGCAGCGGGAAATCACATGGCAACGCAGATGCATTGTCAAGAAGACCTTGTCCTGAAGACTGCAAGCATTGTACTAGGCAAGAAAGTAAAGAAGTCGTACCTGTGAGGATGCTCAAGACAGACCTCAGCAACGAGTGGAAGGAAAGCCTACAACGTGCACAGCAGGAAGATTCGGACATCAAGCCGATTCTGGAGTGGATGAAGGCCAGAGCTCCTAAGCCCAGGTGGAGTGACGTCTCAGCGATGAGTTCGATCACAAAAAGCTATTGGGCCCAATGGGACAGCTTGGTGATTCAGGATGGAGTCCTGTGCCGTAAATGGGAAAATGCTCGGGGAGACAGCTGTCATTTGCAAATGGTAGTCCCTAAAGCTCAAGTACCGGCTGTTCTACAGCTGTACCATAATGGTTGTTCAGGAGGTCATCTGGGAGTAAAACGGACTCTACTGAAGATACGAGAACGGTTTTACTGGGTCCACTGTCGGTACGATGTCGAGGACTGGTGTCGCAAATGTACAAGTTGTGCAGCTGTAAAGGGACCTCAGACTCGTAGTAGAGGTGCATTGAAATTGTACAATGTTGGTGCACCATGGGAGAGGATAGCCCTTGATGTTGCGGGGCCGTTTCCGGTAAGTGAGAGTGGCAACAAGTATTTTATGGTTGTGATGGATTACTTCACCAAGTGGCCGGAAGTCTTCGCCATTCCAAACCAAGAAGCTTCAACAGTTGCAGATAAGTTAGTTCATGAAGTCTTCTGTCGTTTTGGAGTACCTTTAGAGATTCACAGTGATCAAGGAAGGAATTTTGAGTCCCAAATATTCCAGGAAACTTGTCGAGTTATGGGTACTCATAAAACGAGAACAACTTCTTACCACCCACAATCGGATGGAATGGTGGAACGATTTAATCAGACATTGGAGAGGTACCTAGCCAAAGTTGTGGAAAATCGGCAACGAGATTGGGACAAGCACATACAACCGTTTTTGTTGTCATATCGAAGCGCTGTTCACGAAAGTACATCGGTGACACCAGCTTTCGCAAACTTTGGAAGAGAATTACGGCTGCCTGCAGACCTGATCACCGGAATACCACCTGATGCCCCACGCAGTATAACCGATTATGCGAATGACTTGCGGAACAAAATGAATGACATTTATGAGCACGTCAGACAATCGGGCCAGCAAATGTCTGAAAAGATGAAAACCCGTTATGACCGCAAAATGAACAATAAAGGGTTCGACGAAGGTTCACTAGTGTGGTTGCACAATCCAGTCCGCAGCAAAGGGAAATCTCCTAAGCTTCAAGCTAAATGGGACGGACCGTACCGGATTGTGACAAAGATCAATGACGTAACCTACCGGATACAGAAAGGTGCAAGAGGTACTCCTAAGATCGTCCATGTGGACCGACTGGCGCGTTATTATGGGGCTGATAATGCTCGGGACGAGCATGTCTTAGGAGGGGGCAGTGTTGCGCGCCACAATTAACGCCTGGAACATGGTGACATTAGTTACCACTAGCGCCATCTAGTATCGAGTAGCAGAACTAGTCGAGTCACGATCGTTCTAGAAAATTCGATACTAGAACTTTGTAGAACTTTCTCGAACTATCGACACCTAGTCGGTCGGGGCCGGTATGTACTCGAACATTCTAGATGTTTCTACAATGGAAGGTTCTAGAACTATCTGCGGCACTATATAAGGCCGGGATGCGCGACGACCGACACAGTTTTGATAAAGCGACAAGAGCGAAAACATCAAGCGATCTCCAAGTGCGAATTAAGAGTAATCAGTAGTGAAATTGTGTTCTTTTAATTAGTGTGTTTGAGTTGTAATTAGTGTGGTAAAATAAATTGTTATTTTTGGTTATTAAATCGGCAGTTTTTATTGTCACGAACCCGAAGCTCGTAACAATATTTATGCAAACAATCTAAATCTATAGATAGTGTAAAACAAAGTGGTTTTTCATATCTGTCTGTGTGAGTGACTAGATATTCTAAACTACACACTGGATTTTAAATGTGTTTTTGATCATTATTTAAATCCTTTATTCCGGGTGTCTGCCTCGGTGGCCGCAAGCACCGCTGCCCAGTTCATGGTTTTGGGTTCGATTCCCACGTCGGGCAAAGCGTTATTGGATTTGGGTTTTTCTATCTGAAATTTCTCAACAGCAGCCCGGAGCCTGGAATTGTGCCTCTTCCAGGCACAATTCCAGGCTCCGGGCTGCTGTTGAGAAATTTCCCCTTTTTTTAAACATGTGACTTAAACATAACTGGCCAAATGTAGGTGTCCTATACGTATACCTCTGCCCAACCCAACCAGTCGTGATGTTATCTTATGTTTATTGAAGGTATATTTAACTTAGATCATCATCATCATCATCTGCCTAGCCTTTTCCCAACTATGTTGGGGTCGGCTTCCAGTCTAAACGGATGCAGCTGAATACCAGTATTTTACATGGAGCGACTGCCTATCTGACCTCCACAACCCAATTACTGGATAATACGATACCCCTTAATAAGACTGGTGGTCAGACTTTCGGGCTTCTGACTACCCGTAACGGCTGTCAAAGATCCACGGATGACAGCCGGGACCAACGGCTTAACGTGCTTTCCGAGGCACGGAGGGGTCACGGTATGTAAAGATGGTCACCCATCCACAGACCTACCGCGGCAAGCGTAGCTTAACCTGTTCTATCGACCTGTACGGCTGTTATTAGCTTAGATCTAGCACATATCTCGATGTTTTGATAAGTCGCCATTGCACCCATGCTATGCGGGGGCAGGGTCGTCGTCGGAATCTATCCATTTTCTTTTTTTACCTTGTACAAAAACTCTTGCTAGCACTAATTACATATATTTTAATAATCTCATCCACATGACTGATGTGAGGTCGTAAACTCGTCATCTTACACGCTACAATACGAAGCTATACTCTAACGGGTTCGTTCAACTTGTGAATCATAGAAATTGTATTTAATACTAGCTTCTGCCCGCGACTTCGTCTGCGTGAAATTTCTTGTTCCTCCGACCCACCCCGTCACATCGCATCGGCTTCCCTCTATTACTTTTTTTCCCTCTATTACGTTTTCGTTTAGCAATCTTTCTGACTTTTTTCTATATGCACGGCTCCTTAGGGTCTTAGCGTGATGTTAGGTAGCCAATAGCCTCAAGAACTGGGCTATCAAATACAAATTATTTTTTGAAGTGAAAACTTCTTTAGCGGCGTTGTACACTTTTTTTGTAATGGGTAAAAAATGTTAAACTCGCGTCAGGACACGTGACCTGATCGAAAATTCGTAAGACGGATGGAGAGTATACAGCTGGCGTGGCGTAGGAGAGGGAGTATCCCCCTCTCTTTCTACGGCGCGGCGAAAATGTATGCCTGCGCCGGCTGTTTCGTTTAGGCGGCGCAGGGCGCTTGCGCGAATGTTCGTGTGTGTTTATGTTACAGCGTGCCACGCGCATCCATGGATGGTGACAGCTGATGGCTCGACCGTCTGTGTAGTGGCCACACTGTTGTTTGTTCGTGAAATTCGTGTATATAAAGTGTTTAGTACTTTTATTCTGATAATTAAAGCAATTCGTGCAAATAACCATTCCAAAATATCTAAAACGCACAATACTTAAGTTTTCACTTCTGCCGGCACTCCCGGAGTGCAACCCGTCGTTTTTTTTTTTTGAACCCGACTAGTAGTTGCAGAGATTAGCGCGTTCAAACAAAAGAACAACAGATGATATAGAGAGAACACATAGATTTATATTTTGTTTTTTCCTACAGATTGCTGTGGTAATTAAGCACTTTCTATTCTGCTCTGTCGGTACTTAAGATTAAAGGACTTCTTCTCGTGTTGGTTTCGGGCTAGTCCGAGTAGTTTCTGACTCTAACAGGCCCCGAAGAGAATCGCAAACTGCGAGATCTGACGAACTGGACTACAAACGGTTAATCCTATCTATCGGTTTATCCTATTAGAAACACGTTGATTAATAATAATATACATAAATAATAGATACAAAAGAGATCATTTTCTTCACTAAAAGGAAAATAACCGGCGTGCGTGTATGACCAGATATATGGACGTAAACGAGGTAAAATAAGTATGTAAGGATCCTAACAGGTGGCGTTCTGTGATTTCTTCCTACCAAAGGCGTGAGTTTATGTATGTAAAAGGAGAATAACCAAATATAATAAACACATTTGTATTTTTAATTATAAAGGTCTAGGTCTTATCATTAGGTCTATTTTAATTTAATTTATGATTTTTAAATTTATTTTTTAAATTTTTAATTTAATTTAATTTTTGATGTTTAATTTAATTTTTTTAATCATTCATTTGTAATTTTTAATTTATTTTAATCTTATATTATCTATGTATGCTAATTTTTAAGTCGGTCTTTGTGGAATTAAGTATGGATCAGTTAGTTATCTGAAATAAATGAATTTTATTTTATTTATTTATTTATTATCCTTCAAATGAGCCCTAAAACAAGTATAATCAATAAATCAGACAACAATAGTTCTATTCAAACCCAATCCTAACAATCCCTGAAAATAGCAAAATATTCTTGAACATTCGAGAAGAAAGATCTTTCTATTTATGACAACTGAAACGCAAAATATGCCTTGTAAGGGAACCGAGCTGATACAAAGAGGCTTAGTGTAATGAGGGGTACAGTCGCTGACAATTTGCCAAATCTGACACAAGAAAGGAACCCACAGAATGATGTACATTGAATTGACACGGGAAAGAAAAAGGGTAGGATAAATGGGATGTTATGAAAATGTAGATGTAGATAACCTATACCTTTTCGAGTACCTACGCAGCCTTATGGTGTATAGTTTTTAGGAAAAAGTTTTACCTCGTAGAACGTCATCTCTGTCTTATCTTGACTGACCCTCTCTTTCTAAAGGACGATGGGTCTGAATATTTGGTGACAGAATAAAATAATTAGCATACATTCTGCAATCAATGTGACCAATTTAGCATTTTAAACAATTACACATTAGGTTTTTAATATTTTCTATAAACAATTACACATTAGGTTTTTAATATTTTCTATACAAGATTTTTTTTTATCGTAAGTGGACTCGGTCCAGAATTCGGCTACTTGTTTGGAGCCATCACCAGCGTCCATCAGTTCCTGTAACGTGCATCTGACAGGACTTGCAAGATACGATAATTATTAAGGTCTCATTTATCGTAGTTTATTTTATATTTACATTAGAACTCGATTTCTTCAAACTTTGGTACATCAGCAGGGTCTAAAGTCCTATTGGCTATTAGATTTTTGTACCATAAAGCTGATAATCTGGCTTTGCGGGTCCTCTTATCATCTTCGTAGTCGACTTCGAAAAGACCGAATTTAACCCTGAAAATAAATGAATAAATATTATAGTAGTTGAGAATTCAGATAGTACGCACTTCAGAGATTCTTCACACTTCTATATCACCATCATCTGCCTAGCCTTTTCCAACTATGTTAAGGTCGGCTTCCAGTCTAACCGGATGCAGCTGAATACCACTATTTTACATGGAGCGACTGCCTATCTGACCTCCACAACCCAGTTACTGGGTAACTGGGTTGTGGAGAGAGGTAATATTCAGAGGTACTTTAAATACTAAACTATACTACTACTTTGAACTTGAGCTGAGAGCTTTAAGGGGGCCTTCCCATGCTCGTCTTTCGGTACGCGGTCTTTACTCCAGAAGTTTTCAGTCCCATCAGCCATCTATTCTACGAACAATGTTTCCTACACACTGCTACTTAAGTTTATACAATGTGTAACTGAATTAATGCACATTATGGAAGTAGTTTGTTCAAAATCGTTTACTTAATCGATATCTGTCATTTTTAACATTGGTAATTTGCTAGATTTCCGTCTTTGTCTTGCAGTTGTAGTTTGTCGGTTGTCCAATAGTGGCAGGAATAATGTCAATTCGAAGTACAGACGCCAGCACATCAAGCTACTACAATCTGTCAAACTTCAATAGATTTTCAACATTATCGCTAAAGCATTAGGTTCAAAGTTGATTGGGAAAATCTGACAGTTTCGGGTAGCTTGATGTGCTGGCGTCTATACATAGTGTACATGCTAAGTAATATTTATTAATCTCGGTCTCATGACTACTTACTTCAGTCCAGAATCCCATTCAAAGTTATCCATAAGACTCCACGCGGTGTACGTAAGGACGTTACAGCCGTCCACTTCAATGGCATCCAATACGGCGTCCAAATACGCTTTGTAGTAATCCATTCTGTCAAAGTCATCGTTCCCGCCAAAATTACCATATCCATTCTCAGTAATCATAATTGGCGGGTTGTTGTATGAATCTTTCACCCAGTTCAGAGCATTTCTGATGCCATTGGGGATTTTCTGAAAGTTCATATTTTTTTATTTTTTTTACTAGTAAAAAGGATTCATTTTTAAACCAATATCAATATGCTATAATTATCTGCTTCAAACTATTTGGGTTTATTTTGAAAAGCACTGTAAACGGTTGGTCCCAGTCGGGTCCTCCCTTTATAGCAGAACTTATTATGTCATAATATCATTTTGCATAACAGCGTATAGCATAAACTTCATTTCGCAGAAAATCTTTTGGCATACACTCATTTATCATACATTCAAACTCCTAATTTTGTAATTCAGAATCATCTTTAGGCATAAATTTCATATCCATAATAATTAAAAAGTAGAACCATCATATCGCAGAAAGTTCAGTCAGAATCTTCTTTTGGCATACCTACGTGAGCTCGTGCGAAGAGGTCACAGTTATAACCTAACCATTTTTTTAAAATAATTAATAAGGGTCTAAGTTGGTTTACAAGCAATAATAAATAAAAGGGTATTCGACGGAGCCCCGCTTCGTTAGGCCCCTATTTCTACAGGGTTTAAAGGAACCTAACCTAACCCAAATCGGGGTGCCCCAAGTCCCGAGATCGCTTAAAGGAACCATTATTTTTATAGTTCATTCAAATACCATGGAAAAATACACCGAACAAACAATATTCAATAAAAAATAATTCTACTTATCTTCATAGTACCTATGCCAAGTGAAATTACGCCAAATAAAATCCTGCCACCTTAAAAGTATGCCATTGAAAATTCCGACATATAAATATTCGGCCAAACAATAAATATGTTAAATAATTTTTATGCCTTAAAAATATTCGTTTTTAAGGCATAAAAATTATAAAAAAAATATAAAGAAGATTATGCCAAGTGTGTTATGCCAAATAAATTTCGGAGCATCAATATTCTGCCAGATAGAAGGAAGGGTCGGTGACGGGACCGACCTGTCACCCCAGAATATCAGTATTGGCCAGCATTTAACTGAAAGCCGAATCAAACCCAGGAAATGGCTCGGAAGATAGTAGCTACAAACTCCATTTTGTTTACTGATCATGATTTAATTAGATTTTAATCTAAAACTTGCAGTAGTATGTATCACGGGGGCCGGATCATAATCCCCGTAGTCACCAACTGCCCCGATATCATCGTCATAGGAAGGAACCGCAAATAATCCCGTTGTATATTTGTCCGTTGAATAGAACTTAGTAGAATAGTGGTTGAACCCGTAGAAGTCACTGCTGCCTGTAATATTTAGAGATAGTTCAATGTACTTAGGTACTAACGAATTGAAAATCTCCTGTATGAAGTCGATTAACGGGATAGCCTTTTATAAAAAAGCAGTCCCTAAACCGATACAAACGAAAACAATTCGGACCGTACGGCTGCGCATATGATGACATTTGGCTAAACAACTGGAAGTGAGTAGAAAAGTAAAATGAGAATTGTAACAAGTGCCAAATTCACTTTGACACTGCCCGAAAATGTCAGGGTTCTAGATGGATTAACTTTTGATGCCTTGCCATAAACATGTTTTTTGTCCTAAAGAGCAAATAGAATGAGATCGATCGGCATCGACATTGAGCGCCTAGAAAATTGATGTCTTGTGGCCATCGATCAACCGCATTCTAGTTCCAGTATGCGTAAAGTCAATGGCACTGACCTTTTATGAACTCGATTTCCTCCTGTGACAACTCCGGCAGCCTACTTATGGGAAAACCCTGCTCAGCACTCTTTTCTGCAACACGTTTCACCATCTTCTCAGGGAATCCACCAGTGGACGAAAATATTGGGTGACTGTAGAAACCGACTTCGAAGTCCAACGCCACGTTGCCAGCTTCTATGTCCGCGGGAGAATCCGTGGCGCCTTCATGGAAATTGGTCGCTAGTGTTATACCACAAGTGCCTAGAAACAAAAAATAAAATCTTGTTCTTAATTATCAATCTTTAGGTACACCGTAAATCCATACAAATATCCAGAGACCCCAGAGCGAGAACACGTTTGAAGGAATCCCGTTTTATCGGCAAGGTTTGCTTTTACATAATACATAAAAATTATGTACGTTAGATAAATAAAAAGTAATTTACCTCTCTGTTTTTCTCTGTATTCTTTGTCGTACAGATGCCATGCCTTAGCATGTGCCAACAGCGCGTTCTTTGAAGCAATGTAGTCCCCAATTCCAGGTGAAACAATATTAGGAGCAAACCTGTTTGTTCCGTATCCAAATATCAAAAATTGTCTCGGTTCATTCAAAGTTATCCAGGTTTTTACTCGATCACCCAAGGCATCGTACAACACACGGGCATAGTCCTCAAACCAGCCAACAATAAGAGGGTTGGCCCAACCTCCCAAATCCTGCAAACTTTGTGGCAAGTCCCAATGATAGATTGTGACGACTGGCTCGATATCATTCGCCAACAATTCATCAACCAAATTACTGTAATACCCAATACCATCTTGGCTAATTTTATTTGCGAATCCACTTGGCAGAACTCTTGGCCATGAAATGGAAAATCTGTAGAAGTCGACCCCCAGAAACTTGAGCATTTTTATGTCTCGCTGATAGTACTCGTAGGATTTGCAAGTGTCGTTTCCATCTGTGCCATCTTTTATTAGACCTGGGGTATGACCAAAGCCGTCCCAGATGCTTGGAGATTTGTCTGAAACAGTCAACATAAATAAATGTAGGGAATTATTGAAAACTCTGTCAAGAAAAGGCCTCTTATTCTCATAATATTCGAACACACGGCTCATAACGTTTTCCCGTGTGCATGCATGCCTACATGATTGTGCGATGCATCTCTCTTTGTGTACAGATTGAAGGAGAAGCATCACTTTTTACCTTAAAGAATTTAAGGTAAAAAGTGATGCTTCTCCTTCAGACGGATTATTTATGACGTGAGCAACTAATATCTACCTGATGCATTCCAACCGCCTTCAATTTGGAAAGCAGCGGTTGCCACGCCAATCTGCAGTCCTTCCGGTAATTTTCTCATTTCTGTTTTTGAACAATCTTCTTTGCTAGCAGTAACTAGAGTTACTGCAATCACTGCTGTTAATATCTGGTAACAAGGTCTGTTGAACACCAAAATACTGCGTTAAAGAAGATCGTTGACCTACAAGTAGATCATATTATAGTAGCGAATTAATTTTATTAAAGGAGTGTTTATTTAATACTTATTTTAATACTGATGGTGGTGGTGATTAGATAACAAACAATTCTATTTATTACTCTGGTGTTTATACAAAACAATTATTATGTTATAGAAGAGTTTACGTAACCCACATACAGAGTATCAAGGACATAGATGCGCAAGCTATTACCATACCACAATAAAAAAATACACTGTTTAATTTCAACGATTTCATTCTAATAGTAAGTAATGGTCAACTTTGAGGCTGTAAAACCAGTCACTCACAGCACACACATAGATCAGATCAGACGGATCTGAAGTTAGAACTCACCATGTAAAATATCTACAAATTATACCAATACAGGGAGGCCAGGTTGTCAGGGATACTTACATAATTCTGAACCCCCCTGCCGACGAAAAATTTCAGCGCAGGGGGATCCAGAATCATGTACTGAATCCAGGGTAACAGCTTGTGCGTGATGTCCCTGCCATCCTGTAAGCCGTCCATGTATAAAAAATGTATTTAAAAAAAACTTACTTCATTGTGTGCCTAAAAGAATTGAACTGTCGGTAGGAGGGAACTGTTCCCTATTTAAATACCAAATTCTAGTTTGCCAAACCGGCTAGATACAATATGTTAGCTTATTATCACTGTTGATATTCGTATTTCGGAATTATTTCTACTAGAAAACAAGTTACGGCTAAAGGTCGAATAGTATAACAAGATAGAAAAACCCATTTATGCAGGTAAAAATAGTCATTGCCAACATAGCTTCTCTAACAGAGTAATTTATGTAGTTGCGAACTAAACAAGGTTGAACTCACGCAAGTGAACAATGTAAACGGGTTTTTGTGTTTGCTAATTAAAAATTTACTACTTTTATATGGTTCTTGACCCTAATGTTTGGGGAAACGTGCATTTTGTTAACTGCCATTGAAATTGCTTACAAACGCATAGTATTTCTGCATGAATTATTCATTCAAGCAGCTCATTTTGACAATGAAAATTTCTTTCATTAAAAAAAAAAAAATCATATGTACAAAAAAATTAATTGCTTCACTTGTTTGAAGAATTCGCCAACCATCGCCATGATCCCGTGCTTCCCCGCCTTCAGCGAATTCTCGCGACGTTGCCCAACACACCTTCCTAAAAGGAAATTAAACAAAAATGTAGTTCCTATCATTACTGTAACATGAACTTCAAACATAACTTTATCATGTTATAATAGTGACAGTTTGATTTTAGATAAATAAATACTGTCAAAATAAGTGTTGATAATCTTGTTAAATATAGCGTTATGGATATTTCCTAAATTGCTATCTACTTAGATAAGAAAGACCACCATACTTTATCAATTACGTATACAGGGTTATTTGTAAAACACCAGTAACCTCTTAAGAGGTCATTGTACTCGTCATTATGAACAACTTTTACTATGGGACCAAACCTGAAATCGCGAAAAAAAAATCAGCTGTTCCCTACATTTTGACGAGTTATACGAACATAAATGTAGGGAACAGCTGATTTTTTTTCGCGATTTCGGGTTTGGTCCCATAGTAAAAGTTGTTCATAATGATGAGTACAATGACCTCTTAAGAGGTTACTGGTGTTTTACAAATAACCCTGTATACGATAAATATTTGATAAATCTAAGCAAATACGTATTTATGTATTTGATAAGTACCTATAATCCCCAACGAAGGTGCCCCCCCCCCCCCCCCCCCCCCTATCAAGGTTTTGAGTGTTTTGTTGTTTTGCCTTACCAACCACTTAAAAGACCAATCATTTAAAGTAGAAATTGGTAACCGAAATTGTGAGCTTTACCTGAAGAGTGCATGATAATAATTATAATTTATTGAAAATAATCGTCATTGAGACGTTCTTCCCATTCTTGTTTTAAGCAATAACAAAACAAAAACGTAATTTTAATAAATACTGCAACAACGTCATTCTAATAAAAACTGCGCCAACTACATTTTACCGAAGATTTTGCCAATATAAGTTATTAACCTTTTCTACATTTATAAAAATATACAAACCGACCCCGTAGTTCTTCTACTGCACGTCTAAACCCTCTCATACAAACGGAAAGAGCATCTACAATTTCAAAACAAAACAATTCTATCAATTAGTTCAAAACTAAATCAAAAACAATAACAATCCCAATCCCAAACGTCCAATTAGGGGTATGCACTAAATCTTTAAGGTACTTAACCTTGTCGCTAGGGAGACACCATCTGAAGATAGCCAAGGCAAATTTAAAGAGAAATGCTAAACTTGGCAGAACACCTGCATCTTTCTCCAAAGAAAGTTGAGGCGGGATCTGCATAAAATAAAATAATAAAATCTACGAGGGAACGTAATTACTTTATTGATGAAACTTTGTGTATTAAGGAGTGTTTCGAAGTCTTATGTGTTGTGGATACATTATTTTGTACTTTTGATTTGATAAGGATTTAAATACACTACTCAACAAAGTTTAAGGAACAAGGGTATTCAGACCGGAATAAAGCGTAATTATTTTAATTTTAACACTTATTTTCTATCAAAAGAAGCGTGATTTAATACAGATTTTAATTGTTTGATTAAATAAAAGGGTTGCTCGTTAAAAAATAAAAAAAACATTAATAGAATCTAAACTGTACTTAGAAAAACGATGTTTTGTCTCTGAATCACCCTAAGGTTGACTGGTAGAAAATGCCTCAGGCATTAAGTCCGCCTTTGTACAGTATTTCTTTCACTTGCGCATAAAGTGATAATAAATAAATAAAAACGAAAAAAAAACATTTTTAGGTGATAAAAAATACTAACGAAAGTTTGTGAGTGTGTGGGAGTGTGTTTAAGTACCATCCGAGGACGTGCGTATGAATACACAAGGCACGACCGAGGACCTTTTCGAGGTTCCTCGGTTTGACTTGACCGAAGATTCGTATTCTGCAAGCGATTTTGAGTCTTTCTTAATACGTTGTCTAAACCTCGGTTTGATCAAGATTATTCATTATCTTACACAAACATTGTGTATCCACCAGATGGTGCCACTGTCGCCTCATACACATACTCTTTACACTCATTTCACGTTTGTTGTATTATCTGAGGACCTATGTGTTAACTTTAACACTAAAGACCTCGGTTAGGTAGCTTTTCCTGACAATGTGTATTTAAGACCTCGGTTTGCTAGATTTTCCGAACAGTGTGTATTCTAGTCCTCGGTCCGACAGTTTTCCTCGTGTGTAGAACACAAATTATATGCTATCAATTGAATAATAAAAAGTAATTTAAAAAAATTAAACCGACTTCAAAAATAAATTAACTCAAAATTATGAAATAACTTTAATTTCGGAAGTCGGTGTCTTGGGATCTGTATTTTAGTTTTATGCCACCGACTTCCGAAATTAAAGTTATTTCATAATTTTGAGTTAATTTCTTTTTGAAGTCGGTTTAATTTTTTTAAATTACTTTTTATTTCGTAATTTTTAGTTTTTGCACTAGAATTTGACCAAGGTTTTGAGATGTTTTCCCTTTGACACTACACCCGTAGCTCGTATCAACAAGCCAGGCCGTCACACTTAAACGTATTAGTCCATATCTTGAAAATTACTGAATCGATCTTGATGAAACTTGCACTGTTCCCTAAGTTGAAGTAAATGTAAGCCAATAAAAAAAAAATTGTCACGATCCGATTAATAGTTCCGGAGATATGCGTGGACAAACATACATACATACATACATACATACGTCTATAAAATTTTGTATATTTGTTTGGAAGCCCTAATAGATCATCATATGTGAATATAATGCAATTCCAATAATATTACATACATACGTATCGAATTGATAACCTCCGTTTTTTTGAAGTCGGTAAAAATATGAAGGAGAATATCGAAGGTAGACTGAATCCTTAAACAAATTGTTAGTAGCTACTAGGTGCATGAGGAATAATCAGGCTTCTTCTGCAGTATGTGCCAAGTACCTAGGCCCGCTTATATTATATACAACATTATGATTTGCACCATAAAATATTGTATTGTCTTAGGAGCTGACTACGTGTGCTTTTCATAAAGAATCTAAAGTAAATGCGTTCCTAGGTGATATGTCTGCAGCAAGATTTGAAGCAAATATAAAGTACAAAGAAATACAGAACATGAACGTACCAAAGAAAACCACATAAACTTTACTGA
Source organism: Oligia fasciuncula (assembly GCA_963082905.1). Taxonomy (NCBI): domain Eukaryota; kingdom Metazoa; phylum Arthropoda; class Insecta; order Lepidoptera; family Noctuidae; genus Oligia; species Oligia fasciuncula. The sequence goes on from OY720409.1 coordinate 10,398,581, forward strand.
AATAAAAGTAGGTTTATTTTAAAATGAAACAAATTATTTAACAAACTTTTATAAAGGACGATGGGTCTGAAGGTTTGGTAACAGAATAAAATAATTAGCATATATTCTGCAATCAATGTAACCAATTTAGCATTTTAAACAATTACACATTAGGTTTTTAATATTTTCTATAAAATAAAACTTTTGTCTTTTTTTAGCGTGTCGATAGCAATCTAAATGGACTCGGCCCAGAATTCGGCTACTTGTTTGGCGCCATCACCAGCGTCCATCAGTTCCTGTAACGTGCAGCTGACAGGACTTGCAGGATACGATAATTATTAAGTGTCTCGTTTATCGTAGTTTATTTTATAATTACATTAAAACTCAATTTCTTTAAACTTAGGTACATCAGCAGGGTCTAAAGTCCTATTGGCTATTAGATTTTTATACCATAGAGCTGATAATCTTGCTTTGCGGGTCCTCTTATCATCTTCGTAGTCAACTTCGAAAAGACCGAATTTAGCCCTGAAAATAATTGAAAAAATATTATAGTAGTTTAGAATTCATATAGTACGCACTTCAGAGGTCATCAAGCAACAAGGAAGGGGCCCGTTCGGGCCGAAGCCTGCCGGGTCCGCGGGATTGTCCGAAAGGGTTACCGCTACCCTGGAACATAAAGGGCTAAGGAAGGAATACGGGTGGGTTTTAGTCAGTAAGAGTCTGACACTCCCTTCCGCTCCGCCCAGAGCGGGAGGGGTCATTTGATGATTTCCCAACAAAAAAAAAAGTTACTATAATAATATATACTATACTTTATACTATACTACTTTGACCTTGAGCTGAGAGCTTATAGGGGTATACGCGGTATCTACACAAGAAGTTTTCAGCCCCATCAGCCATATAATCTACGAACAATGTTTCCCGCCCACAGCTACTTAAGTTTATACAATGTGTAACTGAATCTATGCACATTATGGAAGTAGTTTGTTCAGAATCGTTTACTTAATCGATTTCTGTCATTTTTAATATAGGTAATTCGGTATGTTTCCGTCTTTGTCTTGCAGTTGTAGTTTGTCGGTTGTCCAATAGTGGCAGGAATAATGTCAATCCGAAGTACAGACGCCAGCACATCAAGCTACTACAATCTGTCAAATTTATTTAATAGATTTTCAACTTTATCGCTAAACCATTAGGTTCAAAGTTGATTGGGAAAGTCTGACAGTTTTGGGTAGCTTTATGTGCTGGCGTCTGTACATAGTGTACATGCTAAGTAATATTTATTAATCTCGGCATGATGACTACTTACTCCAGTCCAGAATTCCATTCAAAGTTATCCATAAGACTCCACGCGGTGTACGTAACGACGTTACAGCCGTCCACTTCGATGGCATCCAATACGGCGTCCAAATACGCTTTGTAGAAATTAATTCTGTCAAAATCATCGTTCCCGCCAAAATTACCATATCCATTCTCTGTGATCATAACTGGCGGATTGTTGTATGAATCTTTCACCCAGTTCAGAGCTTTTCTGATGCCATTGGGGATTTCCTGAAAAATAATTTTTTTTTGACGGGTAAAAAGGATTCATTTTTAAACCAATACAATAATAATAATAATCTGTTTCAAATATTTGGGTTTATTTTGAAAAGCACTGTAAGCGGTTGGTCCCAGTCGGGTCCTCCCTTTATAGCAGAACTTTTTATGTCATAATATTATTTTGCATAACAGCGTATAGCATAAACTTCATTTCGCAGAAAATCGTTTGGCATACACTCATTCATCATACGTTCAAAACTCATAATTTTGTAAGTCAGAATCATCTTTAGGCATAAATTTCATATCCATAATAATTAAAAAGTAGAACCATCATATCGCAGAAAGTTCACAGTCAGAATCTTCTTTTGGCATACCTACGTGAGTTCCTGCGAAGAGGTCACAGTTATAACCTAACCATTTTTTTAAAATAATTAATGAGGGTCTAAGTTGGTTCACAAGCAATAATAAATAAGAGGTAATCGACGGAGCCCCGCTTTGTTAGGCCCCTATTTCTGTCTACAGGGTTTAAAGCAACTTATCCTAATCCCTAACCTAACCTAACTCGGGGTGCCCCAAGCCCGGAGATCGCTTATAGGAACCATTATTTTTAGTTCATTCAAATACCATGGATAAATACACCGAACAAACAATATTCGTTCAAAAAAAAATCTACTGTTAGAAGACTAAAGAAGTTGGAGGGAACGAGGGGCGTGGCCAAGACATCTACATGAAGAGTGGGGAGGGTCCGCAGCAACTGCAGACGGCGGAGAACACTCGCTCACTTGTGATCGACAGCCGATGACGACAGACGTCTCTCCACCGGTTCCCTATCCATTTGCATAAAATTTTAAGACCTAATATAACTTGGCATACTTTTGTTTGTCCTAATTATATTTTCGCATAATAGTATTTACGCATAACAGCTTACGCATAATTTTTTACGCATAATTTCTATAATCATTTATTTATTTATTTATTTATTTCCCCACCATACAAATATCATTACAGGTTTGTCACCTAATGCGATAATGTAGACAAGACAACTTACAAACTACCGTTGCAAACTAACAATTGTTGATTATATTATGTCCTAAATATAATAATATCTATGTCCCAGTAGGACCATAACTTAGTTCAAAGAGAGCTCTCACTGTGAACCCACCCAGAGTGCAACAAAATATATCTATATCCTCCGCTATACTGTTGAGGACTCGGAGTGCGAGAGTAAACGGCGCTTCATTCACTAGCTTCGTGCGGCCGCGCGGCACTGCCAGCAGCCGGGGCCGCCGCCGCCGCCACACGTATCTGTCCGGAACACACATGCACACCTGTTGCAATACGTCTGGATTGTGAATCTTTCCCCTCATCACCTTGAAGATATATGAGACTAGCGCTAAATTCCTTCTGACTTTTAACTCATTGTAACCTAACATACCTAAAATGAATAAGGTAGGATACTTATTTGGGTAAAATGGGTATACTCCGTAAATTTTTTTATATAAATATCTAATAAATTTATTCTGCACTCTCTCCAACATGACACTATATTTAGTTTCATGTGGAGACCAGATGACTGCGTTAAACTCTAATTGACTCCTCACTAAAGAGTTATACAATGCAATTATTGCCTTGATATTAGTAAAGCCCCTAGCTACCCGAAGCACGAATCCTAAATTTCTGTAGGCTTTCTTACAGATTTTAGTAACACACTCGCAAAATTCTAGTTTAGAGGAGAAGCTAACCCCTAAATCTCTGACTTCAGACACTTTCGCTAATGGTACCCCGTTAATTTGGTATTGGTATGTAACCGGCGAGAGTGTCCGGCTGAAAGTCATAGTCATGCACTTCGAGACGTTAAATTGCAAATTATTGTTATTGCTCCAGGTTACCACCCTATCTATATCTTGCTGTAACTTTTGGCAATCTTCCCTGTTCCTAACCGCAAGATATAGTTTTAGGTCATCTGCAAATAGAGTGCAATGAGCCTCTTTGACAACCGTCGGAAGGTCATTTACCATCAATATGAATTCCAGTGGCCCGAGGTTGCTACCCTGGCTTACTCCGGACCTAGTAAAATAAGATTCTGACCTACACCCCGCATATTCTACATACTGCTGTCTGTCCCGCATGTAACTAGCAAAAAAGGTTAATAAGTGGGGAGTAAACCCTACACCTGCCATTTTTGTCAGCAGTATGTCATTATCCACTAGGTCGAACGCTTTTTTGTAGTCAAAGAAAGCTACATCTGCCTGCCCTCCAGCATCCACTTCAGGTACAATATAACTCATGTAGTTAATTAGGTTACTGGTGGTGCTTCTGCCGGGTCTGAAACCGTGTTGCTCATCTGAAAGCTGCACATTAACCTGTGAGAGAATGCTCTTGTGCACTGCAGTCTCCAGTACTTTAGCTGGTGTCGAAAGTACAGCCACCGGCCTGTATTGGTCCACGTTCGATGCTGACTTCCCTTTGGGTACCGGGACGACCTTAGTTATTTTCCACCTTTCTGGAAATACTGCCTCCGCTAGGCACTGATTAAATATATAAAGAAGTGGCCTACAAATTGCTAGTCGGCAGTCTTTGAAAATGTAGGGCGGTATCCCATCGGGTCCCGTTGACTTTTTTGGCTTGAGTTTTTGCAGAGCGCTAAGTACTTCCTCAAGCTGTAGTTGTTCTAAATGTACCCTAGCCGCTCCATTCTCACCACCAGCCTGTTTCACTGCCGACTCCACGTCCAGCTTGGGTATCTTATGGTTAAAAACAGAATAAAAATATTGCGCAAACTCATTAGCACACTGCTCCCTCTCAAGTACCCTATCACCTTTTAAAATCCTGCGTGGACTTCTGCTGCCTTTTTTTGAGTTAACGTAAGCCCAAAAAGCCTTTGGATTTTCCTGGAACTCGCTTTGCATCCGGTCTTTATAATTTTTATATGCAGAGTTTATCAAACCTTTTACCTTCGCCCTACATTTAGCAAACGCCTCATAATCGGGCCCTGATTTGCTACCCTTATACTGCCTATGAAGCCTAGCCTTTAATTTTATGTTGCGAATTATGTCTATCGTGTACCACTCGGGGTAACTGTACTCCGAGTTTACACGCCTTCGCTTTTTTCTTGGAACGCAGTCATCCAAAACCTTGTATATGACCTCATAAAAATAATCTAAACAATCATTTACATCTAAACTATACATTGGCGTCCAGTCTATAGCCGCTATTAAAGAATACATTAACGGAAAGTTTGCTTTGTAAAAGTTCCAACCAGTGTGCGTCTGCGTGCCCTCCTCAGACTCGCTTAGCGGCGGCGCGGGCGCGGGCCGCTCGCAGCGGCGCTCTCGCCCCCGCCGTGGCACTACAACAGCGAGCGGCGGATGATACGGGTCGGGCGGTACAATCGGCTCAGCCGCGCGCACCTCCAACCCGTCCCCCACTGAACGCGTACTCAAAACAAGATCTAACTGGCGTTCGTTACAATTTCCTATCTTGTTGCACTGGGTAAACTCACAATAAGTGCTAATATACTCAAAATAACTTCGTACATTTGTTGAGCTAGAATATAAATTAAAATCGCCTATCACTAATAAGCTGTCGTAGTTATCACGATAGCTTTCTATTATACTAAACATACACATATATTCAGTATCACCACAACTTGGTGGAATATATACTACACACAACACAAACATAAACTTATTATGTAAATAAACCGCCGCACATACGGCAAAATGACCACTTTAGACGGTCAGAAATAGATTTTACTACTTTAATATAAGGTCTAAAATTGCTTGTATTCTTCGAGTCAAGTACCTGGGCCATCGTGCAGGCCATAAACATCCTTTGTTATGCTTATAACAAAGGCCCAAGAGGGTCCGACAGATAAGCGTTGTGCAGCGTACGGCTAGTTGCATTCGAAACGAGAAGGCATTATAACGTGTTATTTTTGTTCAACTAGTGCAAAAATCTAAATATTCATTATGGACATTGAGGTTACAGGTATGTTTATTAATTAATTATTTTTTTCACCCTGGTTATAATACAATATATGTAATATAAATGACGGTTTCATTCCACTCCTACTTTTCATAAAAAAATATAGTTCCTTAGACTTTCAAAAAAAGTTCCGCTTAGTACCGCTTTCTGTCCTAAATATTTACACTTGTGTGTTTGTTGACTACTAATACTGTGAATTTTAGGAACTCAAACCAACTCAATGTGACACTGGACCCTTTTTTTTCACAGGTAGTCGGAGTGGACCAAGTCACTCGAAATTCAATATAAAAAAAATGGATCTGGTTTTAGTGTTAAAAAGCGAAAACTTTTATAAACAATCATCGTCTCAGTGTGTAGAACGATTAACCAGTTACATAATGAACAAGTTTAGTGAATATAAACTGTCAAAAGACTGTGTAAATAAAATCAAGTGTGTTTTGAAAGTGTTTGTTTCAAAATTGTTACAAAAGTGGAAAAAATCGAATTGGAACATGGAAAGATTTATGAAATCCAATTCAAAATGGTTAATAAACGATTTGGTCTTGCCAGCAGTAGGCACTATAAGCTCGATCAATGATTTGCAAGTGAAAAAGACCAAAGGCAGACCTGCAAAATCTTTTGAAGAAAGCTCTTTACGAACAAAACGAAGGGTGATGAAACCACTTGTTTCTGAGTCAAGCCCAGAGCTATTATGTTCTGCTGCTCAAGCCAGCCTTACTAAGAGCGGAAAAAGGACAGCTGCCAAATTAGTGAGTTTAGCCTTAACTACAAGCCCTAGGAGATACAAACGCATGAAAAAAATTTACGATACGCCATCATATTCGGCTTTAAAGCCTTACTCTCCTGAGGAAGCTTTAGCGCTTATAATCGACTCAGACATGGGAAAAGAAGATTATATTTATTGGCAAAAAGGAGCGAAATCCCGAGGCGCCAAAATATATCCAGCTTACAACGTCATAGCACAAACAAAAAGGCAGTGTTATCCGAATAACATAATAATCACAGAGACTGAAGTGCAAATTCCAGTTCAAGATATTTTGGACCACACAATACAAAGACTTGCTCATGTGCAGCAGGATGTACTGCTATTACACCACGATCACGAGAAAAACTCAGCGATTAAAGTCGTTTACAAGTGGGGTCTTGATGGGAGTGGTGGACATTCGATTTACAAGCAATGTTTTGCCAACAATTCATTGTATGGAGACACTAACATAATTCTATGTACCATCGTTCCATTGCAAATGTCAGAGGTCACCACGAATGGAAAACAGATTTTCTGGCAAAACCCAAGTCCTTCTTCTTCGAGATATAACCGTATCATTCGCCTGCAGATTGAGAAGGAGACAAAGGAATCTGTTAAACACCATTACGAAGTAATAAAGGAACAAATATCAAATTTGTTGCCTACTGAAGTCACTCTTGGGGATAAATCTTACACATTCGAACATCATCCTGTGTGTACAATGATGGACGGAAAGACATGCAACGTACTCACAGATACTTCGTCGTCACAAGCGTGTAATGTGTGCAAGGCAACACCCAAGGATCTCAACAACCTTGACTTACTTTTAGAGAAACAATATCCTACAAATTCATTTAAGTTTGGAATATCCATACTGCATTCATACCTTAGATGTTACGAGTACTTATTACATATCTCCTATAAACTAGAATTACGACAATGGCAAGCGAGAGGCAGAGAAGCCAAAGAAAATATAAAAAAGAGGAAAGAAGAAATAACCACTAAATTTTACCAGCAAATGGGATTAGTGGTAGACCAACCGAAGCAAGGTGGAGGAAACTCAAATGACGGGAATACAGCAAGGAAGTTTTTTGCTGAACCTACAAAATCTGGGGCTATCACAGGCTTAGATCCTGAAATTATAGAAAGATTTGCCAACATCCTCAGTGTTTTATCATGTGGATTTAGCGTGAACTACGTTAGTTTTAAAAACTACTGCATCGAAACTGCAAAAATGTGCTTAGAACTTTATAATTGGTACAAAATGAGTGCATCTGTGCACAAGCTATTAATACACGGTGCAGACATAATAAAGGAGCTACCTTTGCCTGTGGGGTTGTTTTCAGAAGATGTGCTGGAAACCAGTCAAAAAGAATACAAAGGCTTACGACTTTTCCATGCTAGAAAAACCTCCAGAATCCACACCAATACCGACATTGTGCATTGGATGCTAATAGCTTCCGATCCAATCATTGCATCCAAGAGGAGGAGCCATCACAAAAAAAGGAAACCTTTTTCTAAGGAGGTGTTGGAAATGTTGGACGTGCCACTTGTAGAAACAGTCGAAGACAAGGATGGTAATGACGAAGAATCAACGGATGATCATGATGATAGTGACAGTAATTAACTCCATTGTTTACAACATAATTGATGTATAATTTATAATTATGTGTACTTTAATTAAAATATACAAATTTTATTTTCAATTCTATTTTATTTTTATAATCTATAAATACACCTTTTAGGTAGGTAGGTACTTAGAAATCTTCTCAAATCTCGACACAAAGTAACCTTGTAGGTAAGCAACATATATAAGCATAAATGCACATATTATTTCACATATTTTATTTTTGACCCTCTAAAGTGGTCATTTTGCCGTATGTGCGCCGCGCTAACTAGTTCAAATGCATGATCTTGAATACGTACATCGTTCGGTGTATTTAGTTGCCGTAGCTCGTACCGCGGTGTGGCCACTAAACACGCGCCACCTTGCTTCCGCCCGTCCGCCCGATCACACCGAAGTATCTTGTATCCAGGTGGGACTAGTTCTGAATCATAGATGGAATCGTTGCATCCTGTTTCCGTTATTGTAAACAGATCATAACTATGGGAAGAAATTCCCATATAAAAATCCTGTAATTTTGTTCTCAGTCCTCTAACGTTCTGGTAGTATATCTCTACAGAATTTAGTGTTTTCTTATTGCTTGTTGGGTGGCTTGCGAAACCACACCCATTCACAAAATTCAATGTTAACTGCCCAACATGCTGGTTTACATAGTATTTCGTAAGAACTTTCTGGAACTCCTATAACAAATGACGCATAGTCTCTTTCCGTTCTATGTTTAATTTTTTCCACTGTTATTTCCGTCTCTCTTCCACCTAATATGTTCTTTACATGTATTTCTAAATTTTCTACTGTAGTATCCTTTTTTAGACGCCAGACATGTAAAAACTTTTTCCTCTCTGTACCTTGAATATTTACTGCACTAGTATTTCCTCCTCTTATAACTTGCTTGCCGGGATATTTGTTTTTCTTTTTCTCTACAGTAATCCATGGTTCATCCTTTTTACTAGTTTCTATTTGTAGTTCTGTATTATCTGCCGATAACTGTTCTTTATCGTGACCTTCCGTAGTGGTTTCTATAATACATGCCGGTTTCGTGGCCCCACACGCCACTACACTCCTTTCTTTGTTTACCGACTGATTTTTACTAACTACCTGCTTATCGCTTCTTGTGAGTATATTTGCAAATGATATAGTCTCCTTTCTAATTTCCTTCACTTTCTCATTTCTTTCTTCCATATACTGATTTTTGTTCAAACCATTCTTTAATTGCTCATTTTTCTGCTCCAATGTTTTTATTTGTGCTTCTAACTCATCGACTTTACTCGCCTTTACCTGTACTACCTTCATTACATCTCGTAACTTATGTAGCTCTTTTTCTGTGTCGAGAAATTTTTCCTTGAGCAAACTATACTCCCTTATTTGCTCATCCATTTTCCGGTTCATCTCAGACCTACATGCTTGCAATTCTTGAAGTATTTTATTGCTGATATCCACTTCTATCACTTCTTTTGGTATCCTCCTATTGCCTCGGTCTGTGTTTACATAGCAAGGAGTAGAAGTTATATTCATTATATTCTGGCTACCTAGAACTGGTGTGTCCGAATTATCCCGCTTTGGCGCACTGCAAACACATTCCGGGCATCTCCAATTACACTTGTATTCTTCGGTTAATGCTTCCAATTTATCCTCCGTCAGCGCCAAACACTTAAGATGGTACAATTTTCTGCATTCACCTCTTGCACATTCCATGTACGAAATGTCGTTTATTACGGCATCGCAGCCGTTACATTTTGTACCCATTTATTTGAGAAATACACTTTTGCCGCTACTAATTACGCTCAACCGATAACACGTCCGTCCGCTCGGAGCGCGTAGATATAAATCATAATAATGATTAAGCAGAACATTCTAAAGCATAACTTTATTAAGCATAACATTCTTAAGCATAAATTTATTTACGCATAATGATATTAAAGCATATTTTATAGGCATAACAATGAAGTAAAATATGCCTGAAAACACCTGAAATAATATATCATTTGCCATAGAAATAAAATGTTTAAAGGCCTTAGCCTTTTTGCCCGAAGAGGATATACCAATTTATTTCGACGATTGGAAAAAAACCATATCTCCTGAAGCAGGTACATAACATATTTGTTTTGAACAATTTTGTAGGTTTTTTTCGTTGTAAGAAACATGCAAACAAGCATATACCATGCATGCAGCAAGCATGCAACATGTAAACAAGCATACATCAGGCATGCAAGCAAGCATTCAGCATGCAAGCAAGCATGCAGCGGCATGCAAGCAAGCATTCAGCATGCAAGCAAGCATGCAGCAGGCATGCAAGCAAGCATTCAGCATGCAAGCAAGCATGCAGCAGGCATGCAAGCAAGCATTCAGCATGCAAGCAAGCATGCAGCATGCAAGCAGGCATGCAGAATGCAAGCAAGCATGCAACATGCAGCAGGCATGGTTTCTGTCACGGCTCCGCCGCTGCGGGCCTCCGGCGGCCCCACGCGTGCTAATCGTCGCAGACGGCTTTCGCTCACCACCGCAGCTTCGGCTTGCTGGCCGGCTCCGCCGGCCAGCCTCAGCCGCGGCGGCTCGCTCCTAGCCGCCTGCTCCTCAGCCCGCGGGCCGCCTCGCCCCTACGCGCCTACGCGATTTTAAATTACACTCTAGGGGTAGGGCAGACAAGACTACGTGGAGTCGGTTTTGCAGCGATTCGGTTCTGTCACTAACTTTTGTAGCACAACATAATGATTTTTTAAGACAATACTTTAATTTTAATTTAGGGTTAAAAATGGAATTAATGTTATGTATAATAAATCATTTGCATGAAAATCAAAAATAAATACGTAAAAATAACTCAAATTTGTTTCCGTAATTTCTATTAATTGTATGCCTAAATATGATTATGCTAATAGTCATTAGGCCTAGTAACGTTATGCGAATTAAATATATGCCAAAACAAATTAGCCTTATAGATAATTATGCCAACCTAAACTGTATGCGAAAAAAAAATATGGCAAAGTATTATTATGGCAAAACAAATTATACCAAAAGAGTTATGCCAAAGTATATTAGGAAAAAGAACATTATGCGAAAAGAAGGGATCCCCTCTACACCTCATTATCGTGTTTTATCGGTGCCAAGCGATTAATAAATAAAATATTAAGTGCTCATATTTTATCAAGTTGTTAGGATTTGATTAATAAGTTTTGTTTATTTACAATAATAAATACAGTTGATTGGTGGTGTGTATTTTTTTTAATTAAACCTGCTTCTGATAGATAATACTACTTATCTTCATAGTATGCCAAGTGAAATTACGCCAAATAAAATCGTGCCATCTTAAAAGTATGCCATTGTAAATTCGGCCAAACAATAATTATGTTAAATAATTTTTATGCCTATGCCGTTTAAAGAAGATTATGCCAAGTGTGTTATGCCAAATAAATTTCGGAGCATCAATATTCTGCCAGATGGAAGGAACCCGTCACCGATCCGTCACCCCAGAATATCAGTATTGGCCAGCATTGAACTGGGTTGAGGAGATTGATTTTACTGAAAGCCGAATCCAACCCAGGAAATGGCTCGGAAGATAGTAGCTACAAACTCCATTTTGTTTACTGATCATATCGTGTAAATTCTTTAATAACAAGCATTGTTATGTTAAGATAGATCAAAATTATTTTATTAGATTTTAATCTAAAACTTACAGTAGTATGTATCACGGGGGCCGGATCATAATCCCCGTAGTCACCAACTGCCCCGATATCATCGTCATAGGAAGGAACCGCAAATAATCCCGTTGTATATTTGTCCGTTGAATAGAACTTAGTAGAATAGTGGTTGAACCCGTAGAAGTCACTGCTGCCTGTAATATTTAGAGATAGTTCAATGTACTTAGGTACTAACGAATTGAAAATCTCCTGTATGAAGTCGATTAACGGGATAACCTCTTATAAAACAGCAGTCCCTAAACCAATACAGACGAAAACATATTCGGACTGTACGGCTGCGCATATGATGACATTTGGCTAAACAAGTGGAAGTGAGTAGAAAAGTAAAATGAGAATTGTAACAAGTGCCAAATTCACTTTGACACTGCCCGAAAATGTCAGGGTTCTAGATGGATTAACTTTTGATGCCTTGCCGTAAACATGTTTTTTGTCCTAAAGAGCAACTAGAATGAGATCGATCGGCATCGACATTGAGCGCCTAGAAAATTGATGTCTTGTGGCCATCGATCAACCGCATTCTAGTTTCAGTATGCGTAAAGTCAATGGCACTGACCTTTTATGAACTCGATTTCCTCCTGTGACAACTCCGGCAGCCTACTTCTGGGAAAACCCTGCTCAGCACTCTTTTCTGCAACACGTTTCACCATCTTCTCAGGGAATCCACCAGTGGACGAGAATATTGGGTGACTGTAGAAACCGACTTCGAAGTCCAACGCCACGTTGCCAGCTTCTATATCCGCGGGAGAATCCGTGGCACCTTCACGGAAATCTGTCGCTATTGTTATACCACAAGTGCCTAGAAACAAAAAAAAAATCTTGTTTATATAATTATCAATCTTTGGTACACCGTATATCCATACAAATATCCAGAGACCCCAGAGCGAGAACACGTTTGAAGGAATTCCGTTTTATCGGCAAGGTTTGGTTTTACATAATATAATTATGTACGTTACATAAATAAAAAGTAATTTACCTTTCTGTTTTTCTCTGTATTCTTTGTCGTACAGATGCCATGCTTTAGCATGTGCCAACAGCGCGTTCTTTACAGCAATGTAGTCTCCAATTCCAGGTGAAACAATATTAGGAGCAAACCTGTTTGTTCCGTATCCAAATATCAAAAATTGTTTCGGTTCATTCAAAGTTATCCAGGTTTTTACTCGATCACCCAAGGCATCGTACAACACACGGGCATAGTCCTCAAACCAGCCAACAATAAGAGGGTTGGCCCAACCTCCCAAATCCTGCAAACTTTGTGGCAAGTCCCAATGATAGATTGTGACGACTGGCTCGATATTATTCGCCAACAATTCATCAACCAAATTACTGTAATACCCAATACCATCTTGGCTAATTTTATTTGCGAATCCACTTGGCAGAACTCTTGGCCATGAAATGGAAAATCTGTAGAAGTCGACCCCCAGAAACTTGAGCATTTTTATGTCTCGCTGATAGTACTCGTAGGATTTGCAAGTGTCGTTTCCATCTGTGCCATCTTTTATTAGACCTGGGGTATGACCAAAGGTGTCCCAGATGCTTGGAGATTTGTCTGAAACAGTAAACATAAATGTAGGGAATTATTGAAAACCCTGTCAAGAAAAAGGCTTCTTATTCTCATAATATTCGAACACACGGCTAATAATGTTTTCCCGTGTGGCTATGGATGCATACCATTGTGCGATGCATGTCTTTTTACCTTAAATCCCGACGGATTATTTATTAGTGAGTAACTAATATCTACCTGATGCATTCCAACCGCCTTCAATTTGGAAAGCAGCGGTTGCCACGCCAATCTGCAGTCCTTCCGGTAATTTTCTCATTTCTGTTTTTGAACAATCTTCTTTGCTAGCAGTAACTAGAGTTACTGCAATCACTGCTGTTAATATCTGGTAACAAGGTCTGTTGAACACCAAAACACTGCGTTAAAGAAGAGCGTTGAACTACAATTAGATCATATTATAGTAGCGAATTAATTTTATTAAAGGAGTGTTTATTTAATATTTTAATACTGATGTTGGTGGTGATTAGATAACATACAATTCCATTTATTACTCTTGTATCTAGATAAAACAATTATTATGTTGTAGAAGAGTTTACGTAACCCACATACAGAGTGGTAAGGGCATAGACGCGCAAGCTATTACCATACCACAAGAAAAAATTACACTGTTTAATTTCAACGATTTCATTCTAATAGTAAGTAAATGATCAACGTTGAGGCTGTAAAATCAGTCACTCACAGTACACATATAGATCAGATCAGACGGATCTGAAGTTAGAACTCACCATGTAAAATATCTACAAATTATACCAATACAGGGAGGCCAGGTTGTCAGGGATACTTACATAATTCTGAACCCCCCTGTCGACGAAAAATTTCAGCGCAGGGGGATCCAGAATCATGTACTGAATCCAGGGTAACAGCTTGTGCGTGATGTCCCTGCCATCCTGTAAGCCGTCCATATATAAAAAATGTATTTAAAAAAAACTTACTTCATTGTGTGCCTAAAAGAATTGAACTGTCGGTAGGAGGGAACTGTTCCCTATATAAATACCAAATTCTAGTTTGCCAAACCGGCTAGATACAATATGTTAGCTTATTAACACTGTTGATATTCGTATTTCGGAATTATTTCTACTAGAGAACAAGTTACGGCTAAAGGTCGAATCGTATAACAAGATAGAAAAACCCATTTATGCAGGTAAAAATAGTCATTGCCAACATAGCTTCTCTAACAGAATAATTTATGTAGTTGCGAATTAAACAAGGTTGAACTCACGCAAGTGAACAATGTAAACGGGTTTTTGTGTTTGCTAATTAAAAATTTACTACTTTTATATGGTTCTTGACCTTAATGTTTGGGGAAACGTGCATTTTGTTAACTGCCATTGAAATTGCTTACAAACGCATAGTATTTCTGCATGAATTATTCATTCAAGCAGCGCATTTTGACAATGAAAATATCTTTCATTTAAAAAAAAAATCATAGGTACAAAAAAATTCATTGCTTCACTTGTTTGAAGAATTCGTCAACCATCGCCATGGTCCCGTGCTTCCCGCCTTCAGCGAATTCTCGCGACGTTGCCCAACACACCTTCCTAAAAGGAAATTAAACAAAAATATAGTTCCTATCATTACTGTAACATGAACTTCAAACATAACTTTATCATGTTATAATAGTGACAGTTTGATTTTAGATAAATAAATACTGTCAAAATAAGTGTTGATAATCTTGTTAAATATAGCGTTATGGATATTTCCTAAATTGCTATCTACTTAGATAAGAAAGACCACCATACTTTATCAATTACGTATACACGATAAATATTTGATAAATCTAAGCAAATACGTATTTATGTATTTGATAAGTACCTATAATCCCCAACGAAGGTGCCCCCCCCCTATCAAGGTTTTGAGTGTTTTGTTGTTTTGCCTTACCAACCACTTAAAAGATCATTTTAGGCTTGTATTCATGCCAACGACCTTGTGCATTTGGGCGGAGCTAACTACCCCTCTCCGCGCCACTCCGCCACCCGCATGCACCCGCATGCCAACGCGTTGCCTAGCAACACGGGGCACCCCGCACTGAATTCGTGGACGAGTGCGGGGATGATATAGACACGGACTTTAAACGATCGCATTTTTAATTTATTATATTAAAAAATATACATGTTTTTAAAAAGTAACAAAACCAAATCATTTTCGTTTGTATTGCAAAGCACTAGATATTTTTTTTATATTCTTTTGATAAAAAATGAAGGAGTAAAATGGTTTCATCTCAACGATTTGGAGGTGATTTGGTGGTTTATTTTCCTAATAGGTGGTATCGATAGAAAAATTATGGCTAAACCAAATTACGATTCATATCATGTAGATTACCAACTATTTTTACCGACTTCAAAAAAAAGGAGGTTATCAATTCGATACGTATGTATGTAATATTATTGGAATTGCATTATATTCACATATGACAATCTATTAGAGCTTCCAAACAAATATACAAAAATTTTATAGACGTATGTATGTATGTATGTTTGTCCACGCATATCTCCGTAACTATTAATCGGATCGTGACCATTCTTTTTTTATTGGCTTACATTTACTTTAACTTAGAGAACAGTGCAAGTTTCATGAAAATCGATTCAGTAATTTTCAAGATATGGACTAAGACGTGAAAGTGTGACGGCCTGGCTTATTGATACGAGCTACGGGTGTAGTGTCAAAGCGAAAACATCTCAAAACCTTGGTCAAATTCTAGTGCAACAACTAAAAATTACCAAATAAAAAGTAATTTAAAAAAATTTAACCGACTTCAAAAAGAAATGAACTCAAAATTATGAAATAACTTTAATTTCGGAAGTCGGTGGCAAAAAACTAAAACTAAAATACAGATCCCAAGACACCGACTTCCGAAATTAAAGTTATTTCATAATTTTGAGTTCATTTCTTTTTGAAGTCGGTTTAATTTTTTTAAATTACTTTTTATTTCAGATGTAATTTCTCTGTAAGTTCCGGAGAAAAGCTGCTTCATCTGCACGCTGTTTTTAAGCTTTTTTCGAAAGAGTAGCCTTAAAGTAGAAATTGGTAACCGAAATTGTGAGCTTTACCTGAAGAGTGCATGATAATAATTATAATTTATTGAAAACAATCGTCATTGAGACGTTCTTCCCATTCTTGTTTTAAGCAATAACAAAACAAAAACGTAATTTTAATAAAAACTGCTACAACGTCATTCTAATAAAAACTGCGCCAACTACATTTTACCGAAGATTTTGCCAATATAAGTTATTAACCTTTTCTACATTTTTAAAACTATACTAACCGACCCCGTAGTTCTTCTACTGCGCGTCTAAATTTGTAATTGTCACCACCTCTTTTTCAATAATAGTACCAAAATAAATTACAAAACTAATATTTTAGTCGGAAGGAAACAGAATAACCGCCAACGTGCACTAAAACGTTCTACGTCGTCGTTCTGTTTGCACATTTCCATATCGTTCATATCAATTCCCTACGCTCCGTTTGTGATGTGCAACCTTGAGTATACTCGAAATATATAGGAAACGATCGCAGGTTTCGGATTCTGTGGAGATTCAGTATAGTATGCAGGAGTTTTGTAAATAGATGCTTTATGGCCGATGTGTATCATACTTTGTAATATAAAAAAACTAACGTAATCAGCCTATAATTTTCCCAATGCCACAGGCCTCCTCTCTGTGAAAGGGAGTGGGCCATAATCCACAACGTAGGCCCATTGCAAGTTGGTAGATGTCATGTCTTCAAATTATTGGTACTAGGACGTGTCGGTTTCCTCACGATGTTTTCCTTCACCGTTTGGAGAGCAATGGTGAATAAATAATTTACACAAAGTAAAGCGCCTGTCTGGGTTTGAACCTACAACTCGTTAGTTGCGGCTGTTTCCATTGGGCCACCACTGCTTTCTAAAAAACTAAAGTTTAACATTTATTAATCCCTGTGTGATCAAAACCTGATCAATTCTATCATCAGTAAATCTCCCAACTGAACACGACTTACTTTTGCTAACCTGGAAGTCTTTACAGAGGCTCGGGACCCAGGTTGTCCGAAGCAAGGAAAACCTGTTCAAGTGGAGATTCATAGACACTTAACATCGTGCCATGCGTGTCCTGTCATCTACACGTTACAGAAACTGATGGACGCTAGTGATGGTGCCAAACACGTAGCCGAATTCTGGACAGAGTCCGTTTAGATTGCCATCGATACGCTAAGAATAAGTAAATAAACCATTATAAAAGAGATAATTGATAATAATAATAAATTTTTTTCATGCACTACCTTTGTCGAACATAGGCACTTTGTTCGATGACTCTACTTTTTGCCTCAGTGCTTCCCTACGACTAGGCACTCCTTGCTGTTCTCCCCATCGCTGTCACTGCGGCGAAGAAGTCAACAGCCTCGGACACCACGGCCTGTCTTGCAGCCGAAGTGCGGGTCGCTTAGTACGGCACGCGAACATTAATGACATCATCCGGCGAGCTCTTGTCACCGTCGGCGTTCCAGCTGTATTAGAACCCAACGGCTTATACGCGACGATGACAAGAGACCGCACGGTATGTCTTTATTTCCATGGAAGGTGGGTAGGCCTTTAGTGTGGGACGCAACGTGTGTCGATACTCTTGCGCCATCCCATCTTCCTGGCTCGGCATGCTGTGCTGGCGCTGCTGCTGCGCCTGCGGAAAACCTCAAGCGACAAAAATATAATAACCTTATCGGAAATTATATTGTCGAGCCGTTTGGGTTTGAAGCCGTGGGGTCCGAGTGCTCATAGTCTTTTTAAAGAAATTTCGGAACAGCTGGTTGACTTCCCGTCACCCAAGGGCTGGTTTTTACCTTGGCCAGAGGCTAAGCATCGCCGTACAACGTGGTTATACCGCCAGTCTCTTGGGTACATTACTAGTCGACAGCGATGCTGTTGAATTTTTCGACGCTATTTTTTAGTTTCTGTATAGTTTTAGTTAAGTTAGGATTTAATTTTGTTATTTTTCGATTTGGTTAAAGTAAAATTGCATATGACTTAAAAATATTCATTAAAATAAGATTATCTGTTGATTTACATTTCTGCTTGTACCGCAGTAGAATTTTATTTTGAGCCTTCTCTTTCTTAGTTGCAATAAAAAGATGAGAGTAGGATTGCTATAATTACCATGCTAGGCAAATGTATAACGCGTGACAAATCTAAAAGTTGTTGTCTTAGACAAAAGATGCAATATTTATATTAGTTTGACAAACGAATACATTAAACCAATCATCCTAAATAGACTTAGCTAAAACGAATCCAGAATACTCGATAGACCAATAACCATAAAGGAATAAAAGTATAACACAGCTATATTATATTCAACACCTTGCGAAACATGTATTTCGATCATTTGGGCCTTATTCAAGCAATCCAACGTGCGAAGATAAAGCAGGCTGACGTACCTAAAATAAGACATGTACGTGACTGTCGAATTGCCGCCATCTTGGATTTGTATTTGCTCAACTTTTTATGTGAAGTATGAAATAAAACGTTTTGTTTTATCGCATTTTATTACTGTGCCAAGTAGGCTGTTACTTTTTCAATTAAATTATTATGTTGTACTTAGGCGGAAATGAAAGAATAGGCGTCGATGCTGCAGTACAACTTCCTTTTTTATAAAGTTGCTTAAAGTTGAGTATTCATCAACATAAACGGAAACAACATCGAATATGTGAATAAATACATCTACTTGGGTAAACAAATATCTTTAACAAAAACCAACAACGACGATGAAGTAGACAGAAGAAAATACATTAGGTACATGGAAGAGGTTTTGGTCGCTAAAAGAAATTCTAAAAGGAAAATACAAAATGAATTTAAAGAAAACTATTATGGACACCTGTCTCTTGTCTAGTTTACTATACGGCTGAAAAATATGGACTTACACAAACAAAATAAAACAGAAAATAAATGTAACACAGAGAGCCATAGAAGGGAGCACCCTAAAGATCCATAAAACACAGAAGATCAGGAATGTCATAATAAGACAAACAACAAAAATAACAGATGCACTTACGCAAACTCTACGGTTGCAATGGAAATGGGCAGGAGACGTTTCACGTTACACAGACAACAGATGGACTAAACGGAGTACCTACTCGCTGGCGAGGACCAATATTTGGTCAGAGAAAAGTTAGAAGACTTAATAAACGATGGACTGATGATATAGTAAACAATGCAGGAAAATACTAGATGAGTAAAAGCGAAGACAAAGAACTATGGAAGCAGCTGGAGGCCTTTACTCAAAATGATATTCATATCACTCGAAAAAAATTACTGTACTAACAATAATAAGTTTAAGTGGAACTACTAATATTACTAACAACATTTGAATTGTAAAAATTTGGAAAGATATGAAAATAAAGAAGGCTTTATTATTATTATAAAGTTAAGTAGTGATTAGCGACGGTTTAACCATAAATTTTTGACGTTTAAACGTCACTTAACTTTATTCATCGTCTATTAATACACCCCTTAGTTATTAGGCGGTCATAAAAGAAAATCTAACAGATTTTTCTTTTAGAAGATCTTTGCACCATCATAGATAAGGCGGATGTAAATTTATGGTACACTGTGTGATGTGTGTAAAATGTGTCATCTATACAAGATATTCGATCAAAATTTGTGCCATTCTCATAATCACACTAATATTATAAAGGCGAAAGTTTGTGAGTGTGGGGGTGTGTGTGTGTGTTTATATGTTTGTTACTTCTTCACGCTCAAACGGCTGGACCAATTTTGATAACAATTTTATGGAGGTAGCTGACACCCTGGATTAACATATATGCTACTTTTTATCCCGATATTCCCACGGAAACGATACTTATGCGGGTGAAACCGCGGGGCGCAGCTAGTATAACATAAAATCACACTTAATTATTATTTATTTAAACTTTTCGCACAAAAAGGTACAAAGGCTGAGTTAATGCCTTAGGCATTCTCTACCAGTCAACCAAGGGTGGTGAAGAGATTGGATGGCAGGTGCTTTGGTTGAGAGGAACAATGAAAAAAAAAATTAAAACTAGGTACACAAATACATAAATAAGTACCTAATTATATACACATACATACCATTGACTATAATATATACTAATAATATACAGGGTTATAGAGGTCATTGCACCCATCACCATGAACAATATCTACAACTAGCAAAACCCTGATACGTGTTATTCTTTATTTTTGGTCTTAAGTATAAATACCGAGTTTCGAGTTAATCGGACCGCGCGTTAAAATTCATCCATACAAATTTTGACACCCCCCAATCCCCTTTTAGGGGGTAGTTTAGAAAAACAAAAAGTGTCAATCTTCATAATTTACTTTCGTGCCAAGTTTCAAGTTTATTAACCAAATGAATAAGATTTTTCATATAAACTGTATCCTCGCTTTCCCCCCCCCCCCCCCACGCAGGGGTGGAATTTCGAAAAATCGTTTAGGATGTGTTTATTACTTGACTCGAAGATTTATTGATACCAATTTTCGACTTAATCAAGCCACGCAGTAAAATCCTCCCCTGTAAAATTAACTACACCTTTTCACCCCGTTAGGGGTAGATTTTCGAAAAACCCTGATACGTGGTATTTTTTATTTTTGGTCTTAAGTATAAATACTTACCGAGTTTCGAGTTAATCGGACCGCGCGTTAAAATTCTTCCATACATATTTTAACACCCCCCAATCCCCTTCTAGGGGGTAGTTTAGAAAAACAAAAAGTGCCAATCTTCATAATTTACTTAGATAAGTATTCGTGCCAAGTTTCACGTTTATTAACCAAATGAATAAGATTTTTCATATAAACTGTATCCCCGCTTTTCACCCCCACAGGGGTGGAATTTCGAAAAATCCTTTGGGATGTGCTCATTACTTGACTCAAAGATTATTTGTACCAATTTTCGAGTTAATCAAGCCACGCAGTAAAATCCTCCCCTGTAAAATTAACTACCCCTTTTCACCCCGTTAGGGGTACATTTTTGGAAAACCATGATACACGTTTTTCTCTATTTTTGGTCTTAAGTATAAATACTGAGTTTAGAGATATTCGGACAACCCGTTAAAATTCTTCCATACAAACTTTGACACCCCCCAATCCCCTTTTAGGGGGTAGTTAAGAAAAACAAAAAATGCCAAACTTAATAATTTACTTAGATAAGTATTTGTGCCAAGTTTCAAGTTTATTAACTCAAGGAATAATATTTTTCATACAAACGAAATCCCCCCTTTTCACCCCCTTAAAGGTTGAATTTCCAAAAACCCCTTCTTAGTGCTCCCCTACATTATAAAAAACCGACTTCCAAAAAACACTACAAACTGAAAAATAACTTTAATTTCGGAAGTCGGTGTCTTAGGGATCAGTATTTTAGTTTTTGTCACCGACTTCCGAAATTAAAGTTATTTTTCAGTTTGTAGTGTTTTTTGGAAGTCGGTTTTTTTTTTGTTAAAAAGTTTTTATTTCTCGCTTTTTAGTGGGTCTATTTATAATTTTTCTAAGTTACAATAGCCTAATGTCAACTTGCCCATCGCCTTTTTATAAAATATTCCTTTTCTCGATGCAGGGACGTTAATTGTTGAGGAGTTCTCCTTTTATTAGTTTTTAGATTAGATGCTGATAATCCTGGCTGCAGCATCAGGCCAGACTTATGTCAACATTGTATTGAACTTAAAATTAGTCCTGTTTAAAATGAGCCCAAACACGACTACGGTGCTGTAATTTAAAGGTTTGTACTTTTTCTGATGCTCCTGGCTTCAGCAGGTCTTCGGTGTTCCTCAGTAACAGTACGTTTATCCACACATCGAGCCCTTTGAGCAATGAGCCTAAACACGATATATCTGCTGTTAGTTGTCGAGCAGTTAGGTACCTACTCTGCAGACTATCCTGACTGCAGCATCAGATCATGACTTGATGATCATGAGACCAAATGTGGCAAATGCCCTATCAAACATCAAAACAATTTACTAAAACAGTCCTTGCCTGTTCGAGTAACTTCTTACTGTTAAGGAGTTGTACCTTCCATCATCAGCCCAGCTACCTGAGATGGTGACAATCATACACAAATACACAAGATACTTCATAAAATATGCGAAAAACAATAAGTGAGCCTATAAAATTTAAGGGTTGCCCTCGATTTCTCTAAGATCCCATCATCAGATCCTAACTTGGTGACAATGGGACCACCTCAGAACTATCTACTTTCGAACAAAAAAAGAATTTTGAAAATCCGTCGACAATTGGCGGCGTATTCGATGAACAAACATACAAAAAAAAAAAAAAAAAAAAAAAAAAAAAAAAAAAAAAAAAACATACAAACACCCGAACATAGTACCTCCTCCTTTTTGTAAAGTCGGTAAAAAGGAAGCCGTGTGCAAAATTTCACATTCGTAGACCCAGTAGTTTCGGCTGTGCGTTGATATGTCAGTCAGTCAGTCAGTCAGTCAGTCAGTCAGTCAGTCATTCATTCATTCAGTCAGTCAGTCAGTTTCTTCTTTTATATATAGAATATAGATGGGACCAAACCTGAAATCACGAAAAAAAAACTTGTTTACCCCGATTAGCTACGCAGAGGTGTACCTAAAGTACACCTTCATATCCCTAGTTTTGTTATGTCCCATGCAATAGGGGGCGGGGTTATTGCCATCAACCGGGTACAAATCCACTCGCCACTTTCATGTCCCCAGCAAAGTGATCAAATTTTAACCAAAGAGATTACAGGCCACTTCAATTATCTGAACACATGAAAATCTAAAGAAACTCAGTAGCTAACTTGGTTGCCAAGTGCGCTTCCAATTTGCAAGGCTCGGGGCACGTAGGCTTTGTGGACTAAAAGGGCGGGCCGTTTGGCACCTTAAGAATCAACTCACGTTCGATCCGGGGCACAATCAAATTATATAGAACTGACTCGATTTTGCGTAGCGATGTGGCCCAAGTGGATGAAAAGTATCGGCTTGGAAAGGCGCTTATGTGTCTGAAAAAAAAACCGTTCAAGTGAGAGTAGGACTCGCGCACCGAGGGTTCCGTACAGTAGGTATGTAATAATATTAGTGGAACCATAGATTATAAATGAAATAATTATTGCAACGCACTGTGCTTAGTTTTCAGAATATAATAAAAACGTATGAAAAAGTGTATAGGTACTTTGATACTTTGCAAAACTTATTAAAATTACTATGAAAGCCTCGACATAAAACAACAACAATGTATGTCAAAAATATTTTCAACTGCAAATGAGACCGCTCCAAGGAGTTTACATATTCATATTATTCATCAAATAAAAAAGTGACGTATGTAATGTCCTGAAAGCGGTGAAAGGCAACGCGTGTTACCAACATAAATTAGGGCCGTGATAAGTATACATTTGAATTATTTAAATTCATATGAGTTGAAAGGCGAAACAAAAATAAGACTCACTAGAGTACTAATCTAGTGAGTCTTATTTTTGTTTCGCCTTTGTTAGACAGTGCGCACATTAGAAACAAAATACACACATCAAAAGTGTCTAGGGATCAACATATATTTTTACCGACTTCAAAAAAAAAAGGAGGTTATCAATTCGATACGTATGTATGTAATATTATTGGAATTGCATTATATTCACATATGATGATCTATTAGGGCTTCCAAACAAATATACAAAATTTCATAGACGTATGTATGTATGTATGTATGTATGTATGTATGTATGTATGTATGTATGTATGTATGTATGTTTGTCCACGCATATCTCCGGAACTATTAATCGGATCGTGACCATTTTTTTTTTATTGGCTTACATTTTCTTCAACTTAGGGAACAGTGCAAGTTTCATCAAGATCGATTCAGTAATTTTCAAGATATGGACTAATACGTGTAAGTGTGACGGCCTGGCTTATTGATAAGAGCTACGGGTGTAGTGTCAAAGGGAAAACATCTCAAAACCTTGGTCAAATACTAGTGCAAAAACTAAAAATTACGAAATAAAAAGTAATTTAAAAAAATTAAACCGACTTCAAAAAGAAATTAACTCAAAATTATGAAATAACTTTAATTTCGGAAGTCGGTGGCATAAAACTAAAATACAGATCCCAAGACACCGACTTCCGAAATTAAAGTTATTTCATAATTTTGAGTTAATTTCTTTTTGAAGTCGGTTTAATTTTTTTAAATTACTTTTTTGCAATAACTTTTCTCCTGATTGATATTAATTAAAATTTTCTTTAAGGATTCATCAAATAAAGTGTTTTCGTTTGTCACAGTAACGATAAACCAAGTCACCTTTGCATTAATAAAGAAATTTGCCATTTTCCTAATAAAGGGATTTTTGACATTTGAACCACTAACACAAAAGTTCGAAAAAAAGACTGAAATAACAGTTTTCTTTAAAATTTTATTAGGTAACTTAAACAATTAATAATCCGTGTTTCTACCGCGAACACTAACAACACAAGAACATCGGCTTGGGATACTCAAAATGAGTTCATCCAAATCACGCTGTGGAATGGCCGCCCATGTTCGTTGCAACAACAAAAAAAGGTCTTCTTGCGACTGGATACCCTCCATATTCGGCAGAGCTCTTCTCTGTAGCATATCCCATGCATGCTCAATCGGGTTCAAGTCTGGCGACTGAGCAGGCCAGGGCAGGACATTGATGTTAGCTGCGGCGAGAGTCTGTCTTACAACTCTTGCGGTGTGCGGTCGTGCATTATCATGCATTAACTGAAATAAGGGACCGATTTGCACTTGTAGAGGAACGATGACGTCTGATACAATCGTCTCAGCATAAATTTGAGCGTTGAGGTTGCCTCTGATCCAAATCAACTCAGTTCTTCCGCCGATCCAAATACCCGCCCATACCATGATGGTTCCACCACTATAAGGATGGACTTCCTGGCAAGATTTTAATCGCTGTTGGCGTCCAGGGGTTCTCCAGTGTCGTATACGTCTTGTATCCGGTCTCATACCAAAACGAGACTCATCAGAAAAGCACACGAAACGCCATTGTTCTTCTGCCCAATTTCTGTGTTCAAGAGCCCATTGATATCGAATCCTACGATTGTGCATTGCTATAGGTGGTACCCGAAGCGGTCTTCGGGAATGAAGGTTAACTTCATGCAAGCGGTTTCAGACTGTTTGGTCGCTAATTAAGTTCCCTGAAGAGTGATGAAGCCTCACGGCTAACATCATGGCGGTTATTGTTGGAGCTCTTCGAGTTAAGATTTGAATGTATCGGTCTTGTCTCCGTGTGGTGCAGCGATACCGTCCTCCATGGCGCTCAGCCACGGTACCAGTGCTTCGGTAACGTGTCCAAAGTCGACTGATAACACTCTGACTTGTATTCAGAGCTAAAGCCACAGTACGTTGCCGGGAACCAGCTTCTATCATTCCCACGGCTCTGAGCATTTCTTCCCTGCTTAAATGACGTCGCCGCTCCATAATAACGTTGGTTTTAATCAGTAGTAGGGAAACAGTAGCACTAATAATGTCTTCAATGCGTTGTATGTTTTTATAGGGAAAATATTGACAGCTGATTTTCATCTTTTACTCGAATTTGATTCACAGTTCCTGATTCAAATTATGAAATGCACCAAAAAGGATCCATATAAATTTATAAAATCATAAATTTATTACAAAGCCACATCTCAATCTCAAGAAATCCGCATAAAAATGCTTGATCCCTAGACACTTTTGATGTGTGTAGTTTAGTCTGACGTAGACACTAGTTAAGTAAATTTTTGTCCTACGTCAAAACAGGTTATTCCAGTTGGAACGGGTGTATCGTTGTCCACGATTCTGAATATTATCTAAAAAACATTACACAACACTTAATCAAAATTTTGTCAGGAAGTTATAAGTTTTGTATAACTTTCAACGAGATAAATATTTAGTTGGTCTTTTTTTGGTGAGCTCGAATTTTTTTCTCGTTCAATATTTTGAAAGCAACATCTTAAAAGCTCCTGACCTGAACACATATTTTCATTGAATCATCCAACAATGGTAAAGGAAGGACGTCATAGTTGCTAGTGACAGATAGATTTATCTGTCACTAGCAACTATGACGTCACACCATTCTAGAATGCTCAACCTTTACAAACAAAGCACTTCCAGTACACCAACAGTAATATTATAAATGCGAAAATAGGTTTGTATGTTACCTCTTCACGCCTAAAGTGGAAACTGGATTAAAATTAATACCTATTGATTATAGCATTGTGTCACTGTGCTACGGCAGTAGGGTGGTTGTGGAGCTATGTCACAGCCCATAACACTAAAAAAAAGCACTAACAAAAACAAAGTGAAAAATAACTTTAATTTCGAAAGACGGTGTCAAAAAACGAAAATGCAGAACCAGCGACATCGACTTCCTAAATTAAAGTTATTTTTCACTTTATAGTGTTTTTTTTTGGAAGACGGTTGTTTATTTTTTTTAAGTTTTATTAGTTAAATACGTTAAACGTCTTCGAATTAAAACGGTCCTTGTATCCGAAAATATTTATTAAATTTAGCTGTCAGCTTGCAGTTTTTAGACCACCAAGATCTCTAACGATAACTGGCAGACAAACTGAACAGGCTAACTTACATATATCTGTCAAGGTACGTCACACCATAACACGCTTTGAAAATCTTTTACGCTTTGAAGACTTTGTAATTTAACTTTCACGTTCTCACCATGCCTTTCAATTTGCAAAGTCGAGCCTCCTTCTTACAATATAAGTAGGTACCTTACAGTAAGAGTAGGTGTCTACTCTAAGGTACGTCGTAGAAATATAAGATTTGTAAGAAGTGCCCTTAATTAAAGTCATAATATGAATATGTAGCTTAAAATAATATTAATAATACAGGATGGCATGGGACGTCGACGCGCAAACTGAAAACCTGGTAACAGGTTAAATGATAAATGATTTATTTTCTGTAAGTAGGTTTGTAGTTTTAGTTGTTTTAGGTAGTACAAACACTTTCACACGTCAATCATATTTTTTTAAAATAGATGAGGACGGCGTTTCCTATCTGACTATTCTGAGAAGAAAGGCCGAAACAAACTCAGAAGTCACAGTCTCTTTTAAAGTCCAGACAAAATCTTGGTCAGATCGTGTAAAGACCATGTAGATTGGTGTCTGAAATGGTCTTTTGAGGAAAGAACCACACAGATTGAGCGGACCTGTCCAATCAATTGGTGGCGCATCCATGTCCCTGCCAGCTTAATCACAGCGCATCAAAAAATTCGTCCGCATCTCTGTCAACAGGAGAAGTGCCCAGGCTGGCAGCATTGTCACGTTGTACGGCCATGCTAATTCTTGGGCAAAAATTAGGCCAGCCCTCTGGTCATGTGAAAAGTCGACCAACCGCTTGGCGAAATGCAAGTGTCCTTACATGCATTTCAACATTTCGCTTCATCGGTGTAAGCGTTACAAAATTACTGATTTAAAAATCGCATTGCAAATTCTGGTTCTAATGGCAACGTTCACAAAGGACCAATGACTGTTAAAGCGGTCATTGAGAGTTCTTTGTCCGCTAGCAGACATCTTTCGTCTTTCTCTCTCATGTCAGGACGAATTGCACAAGAATACGAACTTATACCCTGGTAAAAATATTAGTCTGTCAGCATGTTGCTGGCGCGGCTAACTGCCCATGATGCGTCGGAAAAGCACGTCTTGCTACCGTCACTTGTTTAGGCTCTTTTATTAACGTAACGGCGCGGCGTATAAATCACGCCGTAGAGAAAACTAGTCCGTCAATAAGCTTCCATAGTGATCTAT
Organism: Oligia fasciuncula; assembly: GCA_963082905.1. Taxonomy (NCBI): domain Eukaryota; kingdom Metazoa; phylum Arthropoda; class Insecta; order Lepidoptera; family Noctuidae; genus Oligia; species Oligia fasciuncula. The sequence goes on from OY720409.1 coordinate 10,426,423, forward strand.
ACGACACTGACGAACCGTGCCTACACGCGGTGCTTATACCACGCCGTTGATTGACTGCCCGTTGGTCTCGTGGTTGCAAGCGCGACTGCTGAGCGTGGGGTCCTGGGTTCGATTCCCGGGTAGGACAAAGTGTTATTGGGTTTTCCGTTTGGAATTTCATAGTAACAGTCCGAAGTTTGGAAGTTGGCGGTTTAATACCCCCCGTGCCTCAGAAAGCACGTAAAGCCGTTGGTCCTGCGCCTGAACTCTCCCCGGTCGTGTCGGATTGCCGTCCCACCGGACTATGAGAATAAAGGAACAGAGTGCACCTGTGTTTGCGCACACACTTGTGCACTATAATATCTCCTGCGTACCTGGCTAATCTCCATTGAGATTGGCCACCGTGACCGAAAACGGTCGGGGAGGCTATTATTATACCACGCCGTAGAAAAAACGTGTCTCTCAACAAACTTCCATAGAGATACAACATTGACGACTGTTCAGAAGCTCAGGGAGAATTTATAAATAAAAGCGTGGACTGTATACTATTTAGATTATATTGGGAAATGACAAAGAATAGGTAGCGGTACAGTGATGGTGCCGCAAAGGGACTCGAGTGTCGACTCGTTCACCGTTGTTGCTCACCACCTTCACAATAGCTGTGGACAGCAGTATATTGGGTGTACTAGTATGGTGTATAGTATCAGCTGATAAGACGACACTGTTTGAAGTATCGATTGGTAAGGCGACACTATTTGATGCTGAAGGCATGGGGTCTTGATAAGGATGCTCAGTCGGTTCAACATGCAAGAGAGTATTGTGCCTGGATTTGCAATATTTACAACCAGCTAATCGACATTTCTTGGTTACATGACTCGAGCGCAAACAATTTAGACACACCTGTAATTCCTTAGCCTTTTGTATTCGTGATTCAGCGGGTAAACCTCTAAATAAATCACACGTATACAAATGATGATCGTTAGAACATAGTGGACATTTTAATTTGTTTTGTACCTTGTTACTATGTGATGTTTTATTTTCTAAGTTACTATTCTTTTCTTTGTGGGTAGCCTTGTTTTCTTTGGTACTTGAAATAATAAAACTTTTTTGTTTATTATTCACACTAGTGCTTGACTTACTTTGATTTACCTCTAGTGTTTCTAAGAGTTGAGCCCTACCGTTAATAAATGAAATTAGATTTGACAAAGTTGGAGCTTCCGACAATGCATTGCGGTACTCTTCCCATTTTCGGTTTGTATTTAAATCTAATTTTCTAGACATCATAAATATTATAAGAGTATCCCAATACTCTGTCGGCTCCTTTAAGGTCTTAAGTGCCCGTATATTTTTATTTAAAACATCTATAAGACGTCGCAAAGAAGACGATGATTCATTCGTTATGGGTTCTACATCAAACAGAGCCTGCACATGATTATTAATTAAAAGGCGGTTGTTGTTGTAGCGATCACACAATAAGTCCCAAGCTACCACATAATTGTCACCCTTAAAATCAATGTTCTTGATTATTTCTGACGCACGATCCTTAAGGGATGCGCGGAGATAGTGAAACTTATTAATGCCATCAATACAATCGCTGTTATGTATTAACGAAATGAAAGTATCCCTAAATTCTAGCCAGTGCTGGTAACTACCGTCAAATTGCGGTAAATCAATTTTCGGTAAGCGAACAAAGTTATTTTTAAACGATGCACCTGGTTTCGAGTCCATTATAGTGCCCGTCTCCGAACCCTCACGCTCAGCGCAGCTGGTCTGGAGCTGGCTGCGCGCCTTGGCGATCAACGAGTGGTACCGTTCTTCAATCTGATTTCGTTCCACGTACTCGTCTTCGGGGGTCGCCGACGCTAACTCGATTTCCATCTGTAATGCATCGAAAACATCGTATAAAGCTTCAAATTTGCTCAAGCGGCCTTCTAAATCAATCCGTTGTAGTTCGGATATGAGCTTTGAAGACGAAAGGACAGTAATGTACTTTTCAAAGTTGGTGAGCTTTGCTTTAATGCCACTGCGCTGTTTTACTAATTTATCGATATCCATGTTGCTCTTAAACTTGAGTATTGAAAAGACTTTAAAAACTTTTAAGACTTGAAATTAATTCGAAGCAAAAGTAACGGTTTATTTTAAAGCAAAAACGATCAAGCCAAGTAGCAAATTGTCGAGTAAATCAATTCAAAAGACACAGCCAGCTGACTCATTACCAGTCAGTAGCATAAAAAACAGTTAGGTCGGTAGCAAGCACAGCTGATGCGAGAACAAAGGAGGTGAGTCACCGTACGAAAAAAAATAACGGTCGGCCGGTAAGGCGCACTGACTAATCGCGTTGTCTATACAACTAAGTAGCCGGTTAAGACACGCGCGATAAAGCGATTGCGAATCACTAAAACACAGCTTGAATTAGACAGAATGCTAGCAACCAATTGTCTATCTCAAATAAAGGCGATGTAAGCGATAGTAGGAAAAGAAATTGATTTTGAAAACACACTATTTGTGAAATGGATGGAAAGGTAAATAATTGGAACGAACTCACAGAGGTCCTTAACCGTTTCACTAATTGACTTCTTCAGCTGCAACGGTGATTTTGCTGATCGATGACGGTCGACATTAAAATCCACTTCAACGGTTCACTTGAAGACTGCTTATTCTTGTTTACTCCTGGATGTTTCCCGGTAGAAGGACCATGTTCAGAAGCTCAGGGAGAATTTATAAATAAAAGCGTGGACTGTATACTATTTAGATTATATTGGGAAATGACAAAGAATAGGTAGCGGTACAGTGATGGTGCCGCAAAGGGACTCGAGTGTCGTCCTAGCCGTGCGATCGTGAAGTGGCCCCCACCGCCGCCGCTCGCCGCTCGCCGCCGCGCGCAGGTCGCCTGCCCCGCGCCCGCGCCTCAGCCGCCGGTGACGTCAGTCCACATGATCACGCGATGGATGCGTGAACAACGACCGTACCTACACACGGCGAATAAACCGTCGTTTTTCGCGGCAAGAAAAACGTGTGTGTACAAAGGGCATAAAGATCAACGCACACTTATGAGCCCCGTACCGGATCAGCAACGCTTCCACTCGAGCCGTTCACCAGTCCTTCTATGAATTTACATACGCACACTTATCGGAACGGGATCGGAATCAGCTGGTCTATTCTATAAAGCTCGCCGTAAGAACTTAGGTGAAGTGAGTTTGAAGTTCTCACTGATGCTAGAAATTGACACTATTGATGTTCAAGTGCTGCTGATCCAGTCCAGTGCTAATACGTGTGCTAGAACTTAAAGGGCTTTTTAATTAAGTGTTGATCAAGCGTGACTTTACGGATGCCCTTCATAAATTGTTATACCTAGCTCTTATAAATAAAACACGAAAAATCACTTTTTGAACGTCAAAATTACATGAGAAAAACGCCCGCCCTTCACCAAAATAAAATATACTTAGGAAATCTTTACCTGTTTATTTTGTATCACGTTACATTTCAGTTGATTTGCTACAAAAACGTGTATGTTACGTGTACCTAATTTTCCATTTCATTGCTCAAGTTAAATAAATTAAGTCGACGGAAATCCTGAGGTTTATACGAAGTAAAAATAAATTCTTACGAGGTTAAGTATTATTCAGACAATTTGTTATGTAAGTAAGTACATTGTGTGTTTTAGACATTTTTAGATGCTTATATCAATGATATTATAAGTAAAACACTTATAATATCATTGACTTTTATAGACTATTTCTGCTTACTCCTTCGCCTGTGTTTTGTTTTTTTACTTAACCTTTTATGAACAGTCAAGAAAATAGATAATAATAGTAAATAAGCTACATTTCGTGTGTCTTCGGTAGGTAATCATATATTTGATATTGTGCGTCTTCTAATATATTTTGATAACTGCACAATCAAATAATATGGTTTGATTTAAAAAACCTTTTATGTGCGCGACACCCTAGCAGGGTCTTATAAATTTTATATTCTAACATCCTTACTAATAAACGTTGAATAGCGTCTGTATAGTTACACAACGCTTTGTCTTCTTCTTTCAAAAGTCAAATTACCAACGACTGAAAGAGAGAAATCGGTGTGTAACTATTAATCTGATATTAGTAAGTTATTAATTTAATATAATTAATAACTAGCTAGCTGATCCGGCGAACTTCGTACCGTCCCGCCAGCCGCTCTGCCCCCGCTTTTTAAATCTCTGATATCTTCTAAGATATTCATTTTAATGATATGCTGTAAAGGGCATTTTTTATCTCCATGAAATGCAATTGTTACTGTAGGTTTTCCTTAGGAGATGAACGTATACCATCGTGGCCTTTTTTATCGATATTTTTAAGATAATTATACAATTCCGTAGTACATTAATTTGATCTATCTCGTAAGGTTTAGGCAGCGTTTGCAATGTAAGCGCACAAAAATATGTTTGTTTCGACATCACATTACAAATCTTTGAATTTCTCATTTTTTCTCTATTAAAATATGCATGTATTATATAAACCTTCCTCTTGAATCACTCTATCTATTGCTGAAAACTGCATTATAAAATCCGTTACGAAGTTTAAAAGCGGGAGCGACTTTTTTTTAAACTATTTAAAGATTATTTTTTCAGGTTATTAGTAAGGGGGTAAGTTAGTAATTAATAAAATAACAAGGCTAAAAGAAGTAAGTAAGGATCGTAGCAGGTGGAGTTCTATAAAGACGTGGACTGGAGACGATATGTCGGTCGTCAACGGCGAGATGAGCGGACGATATTGTTGGGGGTATCCCATGAGGGGTAGAACCTGGATGAGGCTGGCACTGGAGCGTGGGGATTGGCACAAGAAAAAAGAAAGGCCTATGCTCAGCAGTGGGTGAAGACGGGCTGTGGATGATGATGATGATGGTGTTCTATGATTTCTGCTAGCCCTCACGGAAAAAGGCGTGAGTTTATCTATGGATGTAATAAAATAACCTTTTTTTATCACATCATAAAGAGCTAGTGTATTCTTCGTAAACAGGGACTAAAATACCTCTTTAATCCCTAGGGTCTAAAAGTGATTTGAATTTGGAATGTGGATATTGTTAGTAAAAGTTCCAATCACCAAAGGGATCAATCACGAATATTGTATGAAGAAGTAACAGGCTGTATTATAAAGTAAAACGCGCGCGAGTCAAATTAGAAAGAGTTGGTGAAAATAAAACGCGCGAAAAGCATTCTGCCTTAGCTTCGTTCGTAAAATTGGTTTACTCAAAATCGTATGTAAATAAATAAACGTACTATTCTTATTCATAAGTTGCATGTACTTATTTTATTCTTCGTAAACAGGGACTAAAATACCTCTTTAATCCCTAGGGTCTAAAAGTGATTTGAATTTGGAATGTGGATATTGTTAGTAAAAGTTCCAATCACCAAAGAGATCAATCACGAATATTGTATGAAGAAGTAACAGGCTGTATTATAAAGTAAAACGCGCGCGAGTCAAATTAGAAAGAGTTGGTGAAAATAAAACGCGCGAAAAGCATTCTGCCTTAGCTTCGTTCGTAAAATTGGTTTACTCAAAATCGTATGTAAATAAATAAACGTACTATTCTTATTCATAAGTTGCATGTACTTATTTTTTTATAGAGGGTGATAAAGTAGTGTCCATCTCGGGAGCAACACTATTTTAAGCTTGAGTGACGTACTTTGAATCGCTCACTGCGCTCTGGATTCAAAGAAACTCTCTCGCCTTCAAAACAGTTGTTTGCTCCCTTGGCAAACAATCTACTATTTTTTTATATTTCTAAAATACTAGCTGCGCCCCGCGGTTTCACCCGCATAAGTTTCGATCCCGTGGGAATATCGGGATAAAAAGTAGCCTATATGTTAATCCAGGGTGTCAGTTATCTCCATATCAAATTTTATCAAAATTGGTCCTGCCGTTTGAGCGTGAAGAAGTAACAAACATATAAACACACACACACCCCCACACACACCCACAAACTTTCGCATTTATAATATTAGTGTGATTCATCATTTGATACGACACGTTGAGAGACACAGATTGCTTTCACAAATGGACTGGTCTGGTCCTCTTCAAAGGTCTTTAGTAGGTTGTTACCGTAATTAGTTGGACATTTCACTTCACTGAGCTCCCTTGACAACTAATTGGAAATGAAAATATTTCAGATTATTTTTTGCATTCAGCTCGTTAGTTTTTTTTTTATATTGAAGTATCTAATTAAGAAGATGTATAAGAGTAATAAAATATATATAATATATAATTTTATGATACGTCTCTTATCTGAAAACTTTACCAATAGTGTGAAAGAAACTATACCTTTGTGTGTGTGTTTGAACGTACTGTGTATTGACGTGTCAGTTTGTTGAAAACAATTGAACGTCTCAGGCATCGTCATGAAATCTTTGCTACAATTTTCCAAAATTATAATTTTCTATACTAGTAATACTATTTTAAAGTAGAATAATACATAATAAGAAAAGGCCTCTCCATTCCACTAGGCTATCACTATCACTAAACTATTCATAAATCTAGCCATCTAGCCCACAGAAAACCATAAATAAAATAAAAGCACTCTTTCAGAACAACATTTTCGCATATCATTTGTTTGACTGTCAACGTATACCAACTAAAACGAAAAGTGTTATACAAACTTTAGAAATCTCATAGCGAAAGCTTGCACAGTGTTTGTGTGTGCCTCGGTATTCTTTTGTGGAGTGGAGACGAGTGTAGAAATAGTCTTGGGCTCACAATGCGACGCGAATAACCATTCACATACATAAACTCTTGGGCATGTGACGACACAAGTGTTTACTTTTGTCAACTTTTTAAATGTATCGTCGTGTGCAGATGTGTTTGAATAATGTTTTAAAATCACACTAACATTATAAAGGCGAAAGTTTGTGAGTGTGTGTTTATATGTTGTTACTTCTTCACGCTCAAACGGCTGGACCAATTTTAATAAAAAATTGGTATGGAGGTAGCTGACACTCTGGTGCCATCTTCCAACCCGAAAGATGTCACATGTCTTCAAATTTTCGGTTCTAGGACATGTCGGCTTCCTCACGATGTTTTCGTTCACCGTTTTGAGAACAGTGATGAAGTTATTGACACCAAGTAAAGCACCTGGCTGGGTTCGATCTCACGACCTACAACTCGTAAGTTCCAGTTACCACTGGGCCACTACTACTCTAAATTTAAACACGCACCATTTAAACACTGTCTTACATCAATTCAAAAGTCAAATCAACCTTTCACCCAATATTTCTCAGCTGTCTTCATTTACAATCGAATCATAAGATAAATTAGCCGTGAAACAAAAGCCGATTTTCTTCCGCGTTTAATCGAATTATGCATAAAAGGTAAGGTAAATATTTGGAGTCTTGCAAAGGATCTAAATTTGGCAGACGGAAATAATTGTTCAGGGCAGAGTAGACAATGATGGAGGGGGAAACGGGTAAATAACAATGGACGAATGATTTGTTTATTTTAACGAATTATTTTTTTACCTTTTGTTGATACGTTTATTTGTTTTTTTTTGTCAGCTTTGAAGCTTCGTGCGGAAATAATTAAATTTCGTTTTACATAGGACTTGTGGCCGATTTCTATAATTTAAGGACCGTTATTGGTTAAAATTAAAACTCTTGTATCTTTACCAATAATAAAGAAAAGTCCTCGTAGTTTTGCATAAAAGACCCTCTCATATGGAAGTTGCTATCTTATGTAAAATTAGCTTACGAATCTATTTATATGCCCAGTTTGGCAATAAAAAATGACACCATTGGTAAGCAAAATGATTCGTTTACGTGAACCGAACATTAAACATCATTGACAAAATATGAGATTACTAAAGGTAGTGCACCTCTACTTAACCCATCCAAAAATACAGTCGTGATGTAATGTGTTATGTTTTAAAACGATTTTCGAGGTTAACTAACACTGATTTGTATGTCCTTATTTTTAATCACATCTCGTAAATCGATTGAGAAAATGATGAAATCTCACGCGATCATATAGTTTTAATAACAATAAAATGCGTCATTTACATAGCTGACCTAAAGATGGAAAAAAATCGATGCATTAGTACTAAAAAAAAACATTACAAAAAATATTTTACGGTCTAGTATAATTATTACGTTGTAACACTTTTCTTCCCGCCTGTACAGTCCGCCACACAGGTTGTTCAGTCGCACAAAGCTCCGTCAGAATCTGCGCCGCGTACAGTCACCGACAAATACACCTAAGAGTTTGCAGCGAAAGTTTTTCGCGACTTTCAGGGGTTTTGAAACTCATTTTTCAGATGCTAAATATTTAATTTCAAACGGAATAGGATTATCGTACTTGAGATTTGTATTTTGTGAAAATACTGTTAGCTTCCTACATGTTTTCTAAGATATACGAGTAGTTGTGAGATTTTGAAATATATTTTAGTTGATATTTTTGCTTTTGATCGTAAGAAATGAAATATTAATAACTATTCTACTCGCCACTTCGTTAGCATGTTTTAACACAAAATAAATCCTATGACACTCGGCTATAGCGTAGCTCAGTGAAAGACATTTTTTTTAATCAATTAATATTCTTTGATTGTGAACAGAGGTTACAACAGTGTCCAAGATGAAAAAAAAAATATATATATATAATATTATAGTTTCTCTATGTGATGACGTAAAAATATATATTTATGGGAGGCTGAATTTTATATAATAATTCAGTGATCAATGTCATAAAAAATTATAATTTAATAATATGCTATAGGCAATGTCAGGTAATGACAATATTTAACGAAATGCGATAATGTCAATAGTAAATAATTTTCGTTATCAGATCAATACTTTCAGGGATTACCTTTTATAATTATAATTTGACCTGTTTATAATATTACTATCATCAACAAGTCATAAGCCAATATTCACAAGAGTGAGAGCTGATGTCAGAAACACGACACGAAATTTACCAAATATTGGGACAGCTCAATGACAAATAGGTAGGTATTGAAACGAGAGGTAGAAAATCTTGGCGAATCAAGGGATGTTTAGTTAGCCTGCTAGTTGAAATAGTTTATTTGACCAAACGTTAAGGGCGATAATAACAGCCATACGGCCCCATTATGCTTGCCGAGTTTGATTCGTGCACGGCGACCATTCATTACATATCAAGGGGTTCCGTGAATTGGAAAGCGGGTTAAGCCCTTGGTAGATCTTTGATAGTCATTATGGGTAGTCCAAAAGTCTGACAACCAGTCTTACCAAGGGTTATCGTGTTAACCAGTACCTGGGTTGTGGAGCTAGGCAGTAACTCCACGTGAAATGCTGGTATTCAGCTGCGTCCGGTTAGACTTGAAGCCGATCCCAACAAAGTTGGGGAAAGGATAGGCAGATTGACCAATTGTTTATGCCAACCGTCCACGACGCTATTCAAAAGTAACGTGTTACAAATTCAGATCAGCAGTGACTAGCCAGAATATTAAGCAGTAGTAATCAATGGTGGTGCGTATTTGCGCACCAATCACAAACTGGTTAATAATGAGAGAAGCTGGATGGCGACGTGACTTACTAAGGGTAAGTCACGTCGACATTCGAGCTTCTCTCATTGGTGATTTTATGCTAAACTGGGCCTATTTAACGTACGGCACACATTGCAGTTATAACTAAGGTTTTTTTACCTGCGTTACTTATGGTAGTGCAGACCACTATGATGGACATCAGTGACCACGTAACCCTAGGAAGACCGTTTGCTTGGATGCTATCCCGCAACACACAAAAAAAGGGATTTTCCTTCAACATATAACCCGTCAACCTTCAAAGAAAGTGAACAGGCATCTCGAACAAGTCCAGAAATCTTCGGCCTCGATCTCAATGGTCCCTAATTCAAAATAACAACACCAACCGCCACATCAAAACCTTAAAGATTCTCACAAAACTTCCCCCAATATCACCCTTACGTGTGATATGGGGAATTAAACCGAGGTTGCGATAACCAGCCCATTAACCATCTAGGGACCGACGTTTAATTTATATTGTTTGGAAGTGCCAACCCTAGTCGCAGCCGCAGGGCTATACATTAAATAACGAGAGATAGGTACATGTATATGTATATATTGTGCCCCCAAGTGCTGGAAGGTTTCTTCTAAGTAATGAAGTTCGCGACTCCGTGTTAAGGAGAGGCGGCTTGTTGATTTTGTTCGTGGTAAGTAATGTTATTAGTTTTATGTGTAGTTTGAAGCTTTAGAGGCTTATTAGGGCGTGTAGAACGTTTAATTTATGGCACAGATAATGTCTACGGAAAATGTAACTTAACTAAAAATCGGACTCAGTTGTATTGATTCTAAAACGCAGTAGATATTTCAACAAAAATTTTCATAAAACTAGAATCGAAATGTACTTAACTTTAAACGAAATAAAGAATTTAACGTTAACTTTCACTCAATTTCAACGTCATAAAATTATGTTTTGTTCAAAAACATAAAACATGTTTTTTGTTGTAGTTTTATTTGAGGTACTTATAAGCTAGTTGCGTCTTCAATGCCATATTTGATCACTATCTGACACTGTCAGAAAGACAGTGTCAATTCATTTTTTCCGTTTCTTTCGAATTGCATGAAATTTATAGGTATTTCTGTTTTCCTGTGTATAATTGAAGGAATTAAAATTTATAATGCATTTTCTCCAGAAGGATGTTGTGTTAATTAAGATTTCAACGCAATATGCGAAGACATTGTCCGAAACTGCTGCAGATGTGCGATTTTTGCCGTTCGTGTATGACATGTCAAACAAAATAAAGTAGGTGCCTAGTCTTTCGGTAATTTTGTTTTTTTTTTAAATCTCCGAAACCCGAGTTTTGTTTACAAAAATAACTTTTGTAGGAGTTAACATGATAAGAGTGAGTTGCATCAGCTAACTATAACCATAACCAATCTCATGACAGCCGTCAAATCTCCGGTTAAGCAAAATTCGGGTTGCATCGGTTTGAGAATTGTTAAAATGACGTCATAAATAACTATAACAAGCCATTTTTAACTATAATCAAAGCTTTGACAGACGTCAAATCTCCGGTTAAGCGAAATTCGGGTTGCATCGATTTAAGTTTTGTCATAATTGTTAAAATGACGTCACACATAACTATAACATTAATCGACCAAATTCGGCCGGTTAAGGGCTATAGTTACGGTTAGTGTCATTGTAATGTCATCTGCTTTGCAGTTGTAACCTATAAAAATATTGTGTTGTTGAATAAAGTACCTATTAAAACAAATTAGGTATGTCTTTACTCCGCGAAATATTGTGGGAATAAAGCTCTTCTAGCGATGATAGTGACAGTGAATCCGATTTGCCAGTTAGGAAGAGAAAAAAAATCACCATCGCATTGATCGATTTCATAAGTGTGATGAGAATAAATTTTTGGACAGATTCCGGGTTTTTAGTTCCCAAGGGTTCTTGTTTTCAGCAAGGGTCCTCCCTTGCTGAAAACAAGAAACCCCTGAGAATATTTTACTTAAGAATATCGATTTCTAATTTCAGTTTTTTTATTTTTAGTTCTAGCTTCACTGTTGCTCTTCAGTGTGTTGTTTTAATTGCCAAAGAAACTTAAGCTCTAGCGTATGCTTCTGCGTATTCTTCTGAATTTTTGGTTCTAGGACATGCCGGTTTCCTCACGATGTTTTCCTTCACCGTTTTGAGAGCAGTGGTGATGAAATAATTTACACAAAGTGCCTGTCTGGGTTCAAACCTACGACCTACAAGCTGTAAGTCGCATCTGTTACGACGGACACACCACTGCTCAGCGAGTAAGGGTGTTTTCAAACGTAAAAGAAAACACATAAATTGTACATAACAAAGCATTTTTATTTCTGCAAGTAGGTACCTACTTATATTAATTTCAACGTCACACGACTTAGAAGTAGGTAATATTTCATCTAAAAAATATGCAGGTCGCTCCACCGATGAAAATACATAAATACCGCATGCTCAACATTACATGTGCACAACAGCCAACTATACCAACGTCTGCCCACCAAACAGTTGCAACCTTGCAATAGCATCCAGCAAGAGCAGCTCGGTGTTATAAGCGTATTCTAACTAATATTATTATTGTTCTTTTTGGTGTGCTGGAATCCACTGCAAAATAATGTTCTTTCCCGCATTCATCAGGCACAGTATGCGTTTGCTGTGAAAATCGCCATATGATGTAAATATTCCTGTATCCAAATCTCCATAATGTATAACAGTTTCAATACTTTCTTGCATTGTCTATACGCACTTTCGTTAAACTGCACAGATGATTTGATTTGCGTTCGTGAATCCATGCGTTCTCAAGTTACCGCACATCTGCAGCAGTCTCGGGCAATGTTTTCGCACATTGCGTTGCAATCTTACTGAACAATTAACTCAACATCCTTCTGGAGTAAATGCTGTAATGCATCTTCCAATAATACAATCCTTCAATTACATACAGGAAAACAGAAATATCAATTTCATGCAATTCGAAAGAAACGGAAAAATAAAATGAATGTTATTATCACTTACGTCTTGTCTTTCTGACAGTGTCAGATAGTGATGCGGCTCGATTTTATTTAACTCGTTACTCAAATAAAAAAAAATAAAGAATCGAGTCCATTTTCTCTCGATGTGCCACTCGGTTTAGTTGCGATTAGAAATATCATCAACACTGCCACACTAGTTAACTATCATTCTTGGATAATAAACCAGGTAATAAATATATTTCGTGTAATAAGCCGTCATAATACTGTAATGTACAGAGTCACAGAGTTTTAATAAGAGAAAATACATGTTCTGTGGGTTAGTGCTGTCAGATAATAAAGTGTAATTTTTCATTAAATCTTCACTGATTTTATCAGATCAATCTGATAATCAGTGGAATGTAAGACAAAAAGCTCTTTACAAAGTCGAACAAAGCCAATCTTAGCCGAATTATTATTATTATCAGCCATTTCTGTCCCACTGCAGGGCAAAGGCCTCCCTTCCTTCAGTCACTGACTTAAACACCTTGGTACGTTACCAATATAGAACGGTTACTGTATTTTTGATCTTGCTATGATTCTGTTCTTGTGTTTTTAATTTACATAATAGAGACAATCGAGTGCCTGACCGTTAATGACTGAGTAACATCACTAGTGTCAAACAAAGAAAGCGTGATGACAACAAGCTTGAAGTGTTGCCCTTGTCAAAAAATTACCCACGTACATTTTGGGGAAATATGACGTCTTATCACTTGTCACCCTTTTAACTTTAACTGTAAAACATGTAAAATATATGACGGTGCAACAGCGGATAGTAGATTCTATGGTTATGGTTATGGTTACGATTAAATTTAACTTTGACGCAAACTATAACGGAGCTTTTGATACAACCCACCCTAAGTGTAGTCTATAAAAAACAAAGTTTTACTTTGACGCAAAATGGTACGGGATTCCATACATCCAAGAGCATTGTCCTTTCAGTCGTAACACAAGCAAACGTTTGATTCTTTTATCTATTCGTAGTGAGCAAAACGATAGCTGATAGCGAGATTTAATTCTACGCCAACGCCATCTAGAGTAGTCAGGCGTGAACTTTCATTTGAATACTTTTATAATTTTTAATGTTTTTTTTAAAGGTTATTTGGTTAGGGAAAATAGCTTATTTTTTTAGCTATTAAAAATTGCCACTCAAATAGTTTTTTTTTAACAGTTGAATTGTTTACCAAAGTGACACACTACATCTATAGGCGTGATATAGCCTACGGTTACAATATGTGAGCACGTGTATCTATCACATAATTAATTATGTCATTGCTTCATTTTAAATTCTTTGTACCTATTGTGTAGTGTAGTAATTTTCTTCCAAATAGATCGTATGCACATATTATAACTAAATAACTAGTGTATACAAAATATTATAAAACAATTTAAAATAGTAACTATGTAGTTTCATGCTAATTCTTTTCCATACGAAAGTACATTTTGAAGGGAATCAATTATAAGAAATGTATCTGGGACTGCTGATTATTTTTTCGCGATTACGATGTTGGTTCCATGGATAAAGTTGTTCAGTTTGATGGTTTGTACCACAGCCTTAAATACGACCACGCCTTTCTGATACATGCTGTAAAAGGAGCTTTTGTGTAAATATTCATGCTCCTAGGCTCAGCGGTTTAGGCTGTGCTTTACTGAACTTACAGTAGATGTTGGTTTATTAGGTGTTACACACAATCGAATACAGAATTTAACCTGAATATTCACACAAATTCAATGTGATGATCATCATCATCATCTGCCTAGCCTTTTCCCAACTATGTTGGGGTCGGCTTCCAGTCTAACCGGATGCAGCTGAATACCAGTATTTTACATGGAGCGACTGCCTATCTGACCTCCACAAAATTCAATGTGATGATGAAACGACAAAAAAAAATCAATTTAAATACAGTCAAAGTCAAAGTCAAAGTCAAATCATTTATTTCAAATAGGCACATTAAAGGCACTTTTGAACGTCAAAAAAAAACTAAATAGAAATGATTCTAGTCGCTTGTCCCTCTACGCGTTTCGCTACGCTAAGAGCCAAGCTACGGCGTAGCTCACACTGTGCTACGATCTCGTAGCACACGTGCATTCGGAGTATGGCAGCTTTCTTAACATGAATTCAAGTTCATTATTTAGTCTGAATTTTATTTTTAGGGCGTTCACAGACTATAATCTATTGGCAGAAAGGTCAGGTGCGTAGTACTCACAACTGGCGTGCGTGTATGACCAAAATGTATGAAAAAGGAGTACATAAGGAACGTAGCAGGTGCCGTTCTCCGGTTTCTGCTTACGCCCATGGAAAGATAGCTTGAGTTATGTATGTATATTGTGTTGATAGTACTCATTTTACATATTTCTTGAAATCGACAGCGTCTCTGTCAGGAAACCCGGCCGACGCCCGTTGCAAACTGTGGCAGGATACTCTTCCCCCTCCTACTCACTACTTACCACCAAAGGAGCATCTCCTTGCAGGGTGTAACCTTCCGTGGCCCACTTGGAAATCTCTGAACCGTCTCTGGACACAAGTGGGAAGATGTAAGTCCAACCTGGTAAAATGGGGCTACCTTGACGCAACGGCAGAAGGGTGTGATTGCGGAGCTATGTCACAAACAATGCTCCACCTCCTATTCTGCCCTCTGTGTTCCAAAACATGCAGTCAAATTGACCTCTGCGCTGCCTCCGACAACGCCGTGGAAGTGGCAAAGTTTTGGGAAAACAAGATTTAAAATACAGTTGTGCCAGCGACACGAAGAAGAAGATTTTACATATGACACGCGCTGTCAGTTCTCCAAGCTGATCCTCTATTATTCTATCCTTCTAAATATAAAATAGTCTTTATCTCATTAAACATGCCATCAACAGCTTATAAAATATTCGCGGAGGTCGGCCGTTGTCAAAGCAAATACAAAACCTCTGCAGTACCTAAAGGGAAGGCTCGGGATTGAAACGCGTTCGCCTTAAGCGTCCTGCCTCATTGTGTGGCTTTCTTTAACTTGGTCGAGCCAAGGGTGAGAACTTGGCGGTACTACACGATTACTTACACCTGACGTTACGTACATACTTAATAGAAGGTACTAATTATCTATTTATTTATGTAGTAGAAATTGTTTATCTTTGATTTATTTGAGCTATTTCAAGTTCCCAGTTTTTTCTCAAGTTTAACAAAGAAATTTGACAGATTGTAGTAGCTTCATGTGCTGGCGTCTGTACCTTAAGTTTTTGTACTTTGTTATAGTTGCTGTTTACCATCCCTTAATAAATATAATAAAGTATACCTAGGCCACGGCTCTTTTTACATAGATTATCTCATGTTAATGATAATCTAACATCCGCAAATTGTAAGTGTAACATTATAATTTTGTTAAATTCGCACTCCTGTGCCATAAGATACAAGCGACGCTTAGTTTGTGGCTCACCGAACATGACGTCACATATGGTATTCTAACTTGTTGATGAATAAACGTTGTTACTATTACTACTATGCAAAATTGTTATTGCAAAAGTATTCATTTTAAGTAGTCTTAAGGATTGTATTTTGATGAAAATCAGAGAAGCAATCGTGAAAAGAGGGCAAAAGGCATCATCTTACTTTTTGCAAATAAATTGCAATCGGGGATCGTTTTCTTAGTCAAAGCTCAACAATACATGAGTTTTGGTTTTTGGTGAGCAGTGGTGGCCAAGTAGTAACGGCCGCGACTTACGAGTTGTAGGTCGTAGGTTCGAACCCAGACAGGCGCTTTACTTTGTGTAAATTATTTCATCACCATTGCTCTCAAAACGGTGAAGGAAAACGTGAAGAAACCGGCATGTCCTAGAACCAAAAATTCGAGGACATGTGACATCTGCCAACCCGCACTGGGCCCGCGTGGTGGATTACGGCCCACTCCGTCTCACCGAGAAGAGGCCAGTGTACCAGCAGTAGGAACATTATAGGCTAAATGTACATGTGTTTGCGATATCGATATTATCCACTGTGTACTTCGTAATGAATATGTTATCCCGAACACTCGGTACACTTCGTAAGTGTAAAAGGAAAGTTTTGTTTGTTTACGTATGACGGGTTGACACTAAGCCGGCTTATCCGATTAATAGGAAATTCTGTTCAAACTTTGACCAAAATTTAATAGGATATCCGCGGTTATCGATATAAGAAGGAAATATGGTATGGTCTATTGTTTGCATGTTAGATAGTGCTTGTCAGAGTATAGCATAATCCGCCTATAATGTTCCCAATGCTGGGACACAGGCCTCCTCACTTCAAGAGGGAGTGGGCTGTAATCTACCACGCGATCCCTGTGCGGGTTGGTAGATGTCACGTGTCTTCGATGTGTTTATTCTAGGACATGCCGGTTTCCTCGCGATGTTTTCCTTTACTGTTTCAAAAGTAAAACGAAAGACACAAAGTAAAGTCGACTTACAACTCGTAAGTTTGGGCCGATACCACTGGGATTCCATTGCTTTTCAGCCATCATTGCTCTTCCAGAGTACCTACTGTAGTACTGTCCAATTAGTCCTAAGGTTGCCCGCCCACTTTTGAACGCAACCGTAGTTGCTGCAACCAGTAGTCACAAGAGCGGCCTTAATATCTACATTATGTTATGTCTAAAGTCTATTCACATTTGTTTTCACTTAAGCGAATATTAACTTTATGAAAGTCTAAATTAAACTGATTTCAGATTTACTGACTTAAAGTCATAAACATGAACTTTATGTGTGAGTTTTAAAGTTGTTTTTCCAAATACACATTTTTGTTTCCATGTTTGGAAACTCAATCGCAAACGCAGTATATACTGCGTTATTATTTGTCATTATGTATACTATTCGATATATACACACATAAATGATGAAACGATGGATGGACTGTGTGAATGATGATAATATGGTTAGAAAAGAGGTGCCTACCGAGATGAAGACTAATAGAGAAGTATGGAAGAAAAATAAATGTTGCGCCGACCCCAAATAAATTGGGATAAAGGCAGGAGAATGATGATGAATGTTGATAACACACATACACATATGAGTAACTTTTTCTGTAAAGTAAATCTATCTTAATGTTTCTTACATGGTACTTTCATACTCGACGATGTTAAACGATGACCTTCATCGAGATAATAAAGACCAACAAGTTCTGCAAATTACCTTTTGACCTTCCCTTTCATGGAGAATTCACCACATTTAAAACAGACCCCAAAATCCTATAACTAAATTCATTTCCTGGTTCCTAAAATACCACAGGCATTCTCACTCTCAGATCTTTTAGCATAAAATACGATTCACATTTAGCGTTCCCATTTTAAAAGAAGCCATTTAATTCAATTGTCCGTCTAAGTGTATTGAGGACTCCGATTAATAATTCATGTGGTTCCACTGAAGGGATTTCACGTTTAAAGGCTGGGCTGAGATAAACTTTTATCTTTTACCTTTGACTAAGTTAGTGGTTGAAGGATTGTGGGAAGAAGTGAGGTGTCAATTGCCAATTAGAGGATCTTCTTCTTCTTAGCGTGTCGATAGCAATCTAAATATACTCGGCCCAGAATTCGGCCACTTGTTTGGCGCCTCCACCAGTGTCCATCAGCTCCTGCAACGTGCAGCTGACAGGACACGCAGGACACGACATTAAGTGTCCCATCGTTTGTGGAACAGCACCACATTTACACTCCAAGGCGGAGTCGTCTATGAATCTCCACCTGAACAGGTTTTCCTGGCTTCGGCCAACCTGGGTCCGGAGTCTGTTTAAAGACTTCCATGTTACCCAAGGTAGCTCATGTCCAGGTGGGAGGTCTTCAGCAGGTGGGACGAACGGTCCGGGTAAGGAAGCACTAATTAGAGGATATAAACGCTACGCACGAGTGACACGCGTCGACGGTAGAGACAACTGCAGCCACCAACGTGTGTCGTGAAAACATGCTCGTGTATTTGAGAACCGTACTCAAATACAGGAGCGGTAGTTGCCTCTCCCATTGTTGTATGCATCCTAAAGTTTCAAATCCATTGTTGTTTTCTCAGTCCGAAAGATTTTTCAACCGACTTTTGTATGATGATATTCGGATAAAAAAAACTTTTTTACAAAAAAAACAACCGACTTCCAAAAAACACTATAAAGTGAAGAATTACTTTAATTTCGGAAGTCGGTGGCAAAAAACGAAAATACAAATTCAAAGACACCGACTTCCGAAATTAAAGTAATTTTTCACTTTATAATGTTTTTTGGAAGTCGGTTGTTTTTTTTGTAAAAAAGTTTTTATTTTTTACTTTTTAGTGGGTCAGTTTGTAATTTATCTAAGTTACAATAGCCTAATGTCAACTGCTGATCACCTTTTACAAAATATTGCTTTTCCCGATGCAGGGACGTTAATTGTTGAGGAGTTCTCCTAGTATTCCACTCACCTAGCTGATAATCCTGGCTGCAGCATCAGGCCAGACTTATGTCAACATTGCATTGAACTTAAAATTTAGTTCTGTTTAAAATGAGCCCCAGACACGACTACGGTGCTGTAATTTCAATTTTATACTTTTTCTGATGCTCCTGGCTTCAGCATCAGGTCTCTATGTACTTCGGTGTTCCTCATTAACAGTACGTTTATCCACACATCGAGCCCTTTTCAATGAGCCTAAACACGATATATCTGCTGTTAGTTGTCGAGGAGTTAGGTACTCTGCAGACTATCCTGACTGCAGCATTAGGTCATGACTTGCTGATCATGAGACCAAATGTGGCAAATGCCCGATCAAACATCAAAACAATTTACAAAACAGTCCATGCCTGTTCGAGTAACTTCTTATACTGTTAAGGAGTTGTACCTTCCATCATCAGCCCAGCTACCTCAGATGGTGACAACCATACGCATAAGATACTTCATAAAATATGCGAAAAAAAATAAGTGAGCCTATAAAATTTGAGGGTTGCTCTCGATTTCTCTAAGATCCCATCATCAGATCCTAACTTGGTGACAGTGGGACCACCTCAGAAGTATCAACTTTCGAACAAAAAAAGAATTTCGAAAATCCGTCGACAATTGGCGGAGCATTCGATGAACAAACATACAAAAAAAAAAAACATACAAACATCCGAACATAGTACCTCCTCCTTTTTGTGAAGTCGGTAAAAATCGACACGGTCCTATTGATTTTGGAAATCTGACAAGAGATTCCTAAGGATTTTATTTCTTAGTTAGTGCCTAGGTAAAATCACTTTGTTATAAATTTATTTATATTTATATATACTTTATTGTACACCACAAAAATACATAACATGAAAAAGATACATCAAACACTACAAAATATACAATGGGCGGCCTTATCGCTTTCCGCGATCTCACTGTACATTATAAGCAATTCTCCAGGTGGCCAGGGGGCCTAAAAAGGCCACTTTGGCAGAATCAAAAAAGGATAAGATTATGAATCATAATTATGGCGAAGACAATCCGTGTTCATCTTTTTTTCGCTGCACTACGTAGGTATAATCAAAAAGATTGCGATTGAATTTGGATTGGATTGATTGGTATTTTAGAATAGACAAAAAAAAAATAACTGAATAATCCTTCACCAATGGGATTTGATACGATTAACTTAACAGTTAACTGTCCATTATGATTCAAAATGTTATCCTTTTATGATTCTGCCAAAGTGACCTTTTTAGGCCCCCTGTTACCATGTGTTGAAATATGACGTCAGTTATTAAAAAAAAAATTTGCTCTCTTTACAACCAATGAAACCTTTTCAAGCTGGAGGGTTTAGAATCATCTAATCTAACTAGCATGTACTGTCCCACTGCAGGGCCCTGACTTTATATAAATTGAACTAATTGTTGCATCGATTGGTAACTTCGTTTCGCTAACAAAAGAAAAAGGTCAGAATCGGGTGCTGATGTTGAAAATATCAAATATAATCCAGCCGGTCGATTCTGTAAAAATCTCACCGTGAAAACTTAGGTGAAGTGAGTTTATTTTTGCTAAGAATTGACACTATTGACAGCTCACTCCACGCTCACTTCACCTAAGTGTTCACGGTGAGATTTTTACAGAATAGCACCGCAGTAATAGGAATGAGAGTTGTCAATGGTCTACACCTAAGTTCTGAGTCAATATTGTTGGATATGATTGCCAATTTGGTAGTATTGTTTACAGATTGTTGAAACTGAAATAGAAATATAAGCGGTTACATGCATACAGTCATTCAGTTGGGATTTGTACTCGAAAATAGTTTTTATGTGCTTTGTTTATGCATGTTGCTTACTGGTTTTATGTCGGATATTGTTGTCTTTCGTCAACTGCCGCTTACTGCTGAACATATATTGGCGTGATATATTTTTTTGTTATTTTTTCTCACAGTATTAATGTTATTGTTTTCGAGTCGGAGCTTCTTATTTTATTTGGTGATCATTAAATAATTTTATTTTAAGCCTTCCATATATTTAAAGGGTTTATAGTCACTCGGATTTCAGATTAAACATACATTCAATCGAAAATATAAAATAATGTTTAAATAAACATTTAGAA
Organism: Oligia fasciuncula; assembly: GCA_963082905.1. Taxonomy (NCBI): domain Eukaryota; kingdom Metazoa; phylum Arthropoda; class Insecta; order Lepidoptera; family Noctuidae; genus Oligia; species Oligia fasciuncula. Next base: position 10,447,398 of record OY720409.1, read on the forward strand.
CTAGGTATTGTGAATTTATTTTATTTATTATTTTGTTATTTTTATGTTATCGTAGGCTGTGCTGCACCGGTTGACCCACGGTTGACCTGTCTCGCATAGGGTCGTAGCATTATGCTGAGCGATGGCCGTTTTGCGCGGATATGATGCATATTTCCCGCCAATTTCTACATTTTTGTGTTTGTGTTCTTTCTCTGCGTCATGTTTACCGCAAATAAATGTATTTTCTTTCTTTCTGTTCTAAAATTAAGAAACTATAAATTTCGAAAACCTAAAAATAATATTCTGCCTACCAAAAATTATGATCGAATCTCCTACAAAAAATCTACTAACGAGTCCCGAAGCATTTTTCTTCATCTCGGAAACTTCCGCAGTTCTCTCAAAAAGAGATCCCTGTCCCAAACGATAATGATTCAAAAAGCTCGCCCATTGGAGCGATATTTTGTCCAAATAAAAAATATTATTTGAACTCGCCTCGTTACTAGTTTTGAAGTTGGACGGTTCAGAGCTTTATGGCACTTTGTTATTCTGTTTTCTGTTTCTGTTTCTGTACCCATCTGCGGTGCTGCGTTTGGATTAGCCAGTTTGTTTGCGAGTAAGTGCATATTTTTAGTGGCTTTTACGTCGCAGGGACGTAAAAGCCACTCATCAGTCTCAATCTGTCAAAAAATCCTCTAATTTCCCAACATTTTTGACAAGTTTTTGACATTGATTGTCGCTGAGATGAGATTGCGATTAGATTTTAAGCGTTTTTAATTACGAGAATTAGCCTTCAGATAGTGTAGTCAGCTTATGATGCGAATCTCAACATCAATACTCTGGCGGGACAGTGCATGCATGAATGTACAGTATCAGCAATTTGGGAACAGATTACCAGGAATATTAAAATTATCGCAGGTGAAACCAGGTCAACAAATATCAAGTACCTAACTCAACAAAAATTTTTATATATCAAATATGACTTGTCATGTCAAAAATACGAATTCCGTTTAAAAAACGATAATAACCAGTTATTATTTGAAAAAGAGGTTTTAACCACAGAGGCAACGCTGCAATAAGTAGCAAATATTACGATCTCCAATGTCAGCAATCATAGTCACCAATTTTCTTCCAACACTGTAAGAAAACCAATATTCTTTTCTGCCCGAAATACACAGTGAGCCAACCATCGAGGCTCCATCTATGATAATATAATATTATTAAGAAGTCATCGGAGACATGAGAAGACGCCGTTAAATCAGCCATGTGATCAATTTAAACGTGACGTTTAAACGTTTAATATTTTCTAGTAAATACTTTTCTAATATATTTTTAATTATTTTTTTCTTCTTTCGGCTGAAATGATGATGATGATGAATATTTTCTAGATCTCTAAAGTTTACAAGTACAACTCTAGTCCTTGGATCCTTGCATGAACTTTAAAAAAAAAATCGTCCAGGTAAAGTAAGCCAATATAGTTCCTACTCTTCCGTTGCAAACAGAGCATCATCCCCTAACGATAATGTTACACGTTTTATTGTACACCTCCGGGAAATATTCTGCCTAATATTGTTTCTTTCATCACATTCTATTTCTACGTAAGTTTGCGTAGGGCAGCTGAATTTGTAAACATACAGACATTGCTGCCATATTAGGGTATACGTAGCAACTAATGTTAGGGTTTCATTATCCCTCAGGTATTGTGGTGTGGAGGATAAATGGTAATGGCGCTAAGGAAAATACTGCTGGTTAAGTAATTCTCGTTATCCGATTCTAGCTTAGGGAATAAGTTAAGGTTACTTTGATGATCACTTAAACGTTCAGGTAATAAGAGTTTGAAAAAGTTACATACCTTAAACCTTTCGACAATACGTAAGCATACGTAGATCTTGGGTTTGTAACGATTTGTAGCAGGGGCCTATTTCTGCTTTATATGTAAATTTTATCGCATTTTGTTAAATATGTCACGTTGTGAGTTATCTGTACTTAATATTAGAAATTCTAAAAATGTGTATGTCGAACATCCATACAAACTTTCATCCCCTATGTATACAAGGCGTCCCACGGCTATGCCACATGGAGGGAAAGTACCTTGAATATTGTAGATGGAACATTTTACTGAAAGAAGACATTATTTTAATTTAAAAAACTATTTAAACTGCATTCATAGATTTTTTAATAATTACGTGATTGAACCGGGAATCGAACCCGCTACACGAGAAAAAAAAAATACCCTGTAGCTTTATCATACCGATCGAAAGGCTTCATCATAAGGATTATTTTTTGCTTTTAAACATAGTGTCAGAAAAAAAAACAACCGACTTCCAAAAAACACTATAAAGTGAGAAATAACTTTAATTTCGGAAGTCGGTGTCTTTGGATTCGTATTTTAGTTTTTTGCCACCGACTTCCGAAATTAAAGTTATTTCTCACTTTATAGTGTTTTTTGGAAGTCGGTTGTTTTTTTTTCTGACACTATGTTTAAAAGCAAAAAATAATCCTTATGATGAAGCCGTTCTTGTTCAATTTTTATAATCACCAGGTTGGTAGTTCGTTTAGCAGAACAAATGCTATACATGGTGGCTCATTAATTTTAGTAAGTAACCAGCTCAAATTTAAAGATCGTATAGATATTGTGAGCCTATCAGTTGAGCGTATGGTTGAAATTGCCTGTGTAGAATTGGAGCACTCTATTGTATTAAGTGTGTATAGACCCCCTTCAGGATTGTATGACTGCTTTGAAAAGGTAATGGATGAAGTGTTACACAGGATTTGTAACTCAAACAAGTCCGTTATCATTTGCGGTGATTTTAATGTCAATTTATTAGAAAACTCAGGTTCTTGTAGTAAAATTTTAAGTCTGTTTCAGTCCTACAATCTTCTAAACCTATTTTTGGAGCCCACAAGAATAACCCCTACTAGTGCCACATGCCTAGATAATATATATACAGATATTATACCAAGCCACAAAGAAATTATAACTTTACTAGATTCTGATCATTGCGGGCAAAGGATTACTATTCAAAATCAAAACAAAAAAGTGGCTAAAAAGGATATCACTGTTAACCCCAAAACTGCAAGTCGCTTGGAGGCTTTTAAAGTTAAACTCATTGATAAATTACCAGTTTTGTCTATTCATGCTGATCCTAATCATCTTTATGATATTTTTTTTAATGTATACTGTAAACAATTTGATTCTACCTTTATTCCCAAGACTATTTCGGTTAATAGTAATGCATCGTTCAGTGATTGGGCTACCATTGGTATTCATAAAAGTAGAACACGGCTTTATGAACTGTACAATGAAAGGACTTATATTAACACTGATGAATTTAATTTGTATGTTAGAAATTATTCAAAATTATTTAAAAAAGTTTGTTATATGGCCAAGTCACGTTATTTGAGTTCAAAGATTAAAAACAGCAGTAATGTAATTAAAACGACTTGGAATATTATTAATAGTGAAACGGGAAGATCTAGTAACCGAAATACTGACTACAGCCTGTCTATTAATGACAACATAATAAAATCAGACACACAAGTCGCCGAGGCATTTGAAAATTTCTTTTCAGATATTCCCGTTTCAACTACTAAATCACTAAACTCATCACCTTCTGTTGCTGAGTCTTTGCTTAAAGAAAATGTTAATGGTTGCGATTCAGAATTTCATTTTGAATATATTACCTGTAGAGATATAATTAAAACCTTTCACACTTTAAATGTAAAAAAGACTGCAGATCTGTGGGGTAATTCTGTAGAAGTAGCCAAGTCTATTATTGACATTGTAGCGCCTACTCTAGCTATTATCTTTAATAGTTGTATTGACAATGGGGAGTTTCCTGACCTTATGAAAAATAGTAAAATAATACCTTTGTTTAAATCAGGTAGTACATCAGACCCCACAAATTATAGACCTATTTCTGTACTACCTACCTTTAGTAAAATTTTTGAGAAATTAATTTTAGACCAAATGCAAAGATTTTTTAATAAACATAAATTATTACATAGCAAGCAGTTTGGTTTTACAAGGGGTCGTTCAACTACTGATGCCGGCGTTGAACTATTAGGACATATTTATAATGCATGGGAAGATAAATGCGATGCCTTGGGCATCTTTTGTGATTTGTCCAAGGCATTCGATTGCGTTCTTCACGAAACGTTAATCAGGAAACTCCGCCACTACGGGATCCGAAACACTGCTCTGGATCTTCTTATTTCATACTTGAGTAAAAGGATTCAGAGCGTTGACGTTAATGGAAAAAGATCACCCGGATCTATAGTAACAATGGGAGTCCCACAGGGCTCAATTCTTGGTCCTTTCTTGTTTCTCATTTATATTAATGACTTGCCGTACCTCATAAAGGATCATCATGATATAGTGTTGTTTGCAGATGACACTTCTCTTTTGTTTAAACTTAAACGTCAGCAGTTGGTTACTGACGATGTAAATAGCGCGATCTCGAAAGTAGTCCACTGGTTCAATGTTAATAATTTGCTTCTAAACGAGAAGAAAACCAAATGCATTAAGTTTACGCTACCCCACGTAAGGCAGGTGAAAACTAATGTGTTGATAAAGGGCGAGGAATTGAATCCTGAAGACAACACAGTATTCTTGGGCATAACTTTGGATGCTAAGCTTCAGTGGGGTCCACATATAGATAAATTGTCAAAAAAGCTAAGTTCTGCAGCATACGCTGTTAGAAAAATTCGAAATTTAACTGATATAGAGACTGCCCGTTTAGTGTACTTTAGCTATTTTCATAGTGTAATGTCGTACGGTATTCTATTGTGGGGAAATGCCGCCGATATTCAGACTATCTTTGTTTTGCAGAAGCGAGCTGTTCGATCAATTTATAAATTAAGTCCGAGACACTCTCTCAGAGACAAATTCAAAGAGATTAATGTAATGACTGTGCCTTCTCAGTACATTTATGAAAATCTTTTATATGCCCATAAAAATATAAAATTGTTTAAAAAATACAGTGATATCCATAATATAAATACTAGAAACAAACACAAATATGTTGTACCTACAACCAGGCTCAAGAAAATAGGTGGCTCGTTCAGATGCCAATGTATACGCTTTTACAATAAACTACCAAGCCACGTTCAAGATCTAAGCCTTAATAAATTCAAATCTTTCATTAAACGTAAGTTGTGCCAGAAAGCCTTTTATACCGTTAAAGATTATATTGAGGACAAAAAGGCTTGGGATTGAGCTGCTTCCAATTTCTGCATTTTGAATGATTTTTTTCTTTTTTATATACACATTGACATTGATGAATATTTTTTTTTTTTTAACAATGACATTTGCTTACTTTGTAAAGTATTATATTATTTTTTCATTGTGAATGTGAAGACGATGTGGGTCATTTTACATACTTATATATATTTTTTTTTATTATTCTCTCTGTTCTGTTTTTTTTTCTCATGGTCTGGCAGTTTGAGTAATTTATGTGGCCTACCCAAATGTCCTTTCTTTGGTATTGTTCGTCGAATCGTTGAGCTCCTTAAGTCTTGAGTTGAGCTGCACGATTTTTGACAAATGCGTGCACTGACTGGACAGGTCCTCTCAATCTGTGTGGTTCTTTCCTCAAAAGACCACCTCAGACATCGATCTACATGGTCTTCATATAACCTGACCAAGATTATGTCTGGACTTTAAAAGAGACTGTGACCTCTGAGTTTGTTTCGGCCTTTCTTCTCAGAGTAGTCAGATAGGAAACGCCGACTTCATCTAGTTATAAAAAACATGACTGACGTGTAAAAGTGTTTGTACAAACCTACTTACAAAAAAAATAAAATCATTTCATTTCATTTCATTTGTTTATTTTGTAAAAAAGTTTTTATTTTTCACTTTTTAGTGGGTTAGTTTGTAATTTATCTCAGTTACAATAACTTAATGTCAACTGCTCATCACCTTTTACAAAATATTGCTTTTCCCGAAGCAGGGACGTTAATTGTTGAGGAGTTCTTCTTGTAAGAATCAGGAGAACTGGAGCTGATTGAGAAGTCACCATCAGCCCCACTTCACCATATGCATTGTAACGAGCTTAAATTGCTTTGCAACAATAATAAAGAAATCGAATCGCAACCCGTGAAATATTTGAGTAGTTTCGATGGCCATCTGCGGTCTTCATCATCAGCTCCACTTTACCAAATGATGATTTCCGAGAGCAAATGCTCAAATTACTTTAAAAAAAAATACCCAAATCGCTATAGCTTTGCCTATAAAATTTTAGGGTTTCCCTCGATTTCCATGGGATCCTCTCATCAGGTTCCAACTTGATGATAATGGGACCACCTGGACAGTATATCCTTTCAAACAAAAAAAGAATTTTTGGAATCGGTCCAGCCGTCTTCGAGTAATCGGGGAACATACATAAAAAAAAAAAAAAAAAAAAAGGTTCCGACGAATTGAGAACCTCCTCCTTTTTGAAGTCGGTTAAAAAAAAAAAAAAAAAGGTTCCGACGAATTGAGAACCTCCTCCTTTTTGAAGTCGGTTAATAAAAGGAAGACCAAGAATCCTATGTCGTTTCCCAGGACTCAAACTATCTCCATACCAAATTTCATCTAAATCGGTTCAGCGGTATAAGCGTGAAGAGGTAACAGACAGACATACACACTTTCGCATTTATAATATTAGTATGGATTTATCCAAGGTTTGTGTATTTAACCGGTATTTACACAAATGGGAATTTATCTGGATATTTACCCGACGCCCATCTCTTCACGAGATTATCTTTCAAAAACTATGTGAGGATAACAATACGACAATACATGAATCCAATCAAGCTAAAATCGAATTTAAAAAAAAAACAGTCGTATTCAATAGAAGTGATTTATGAAGTCATAGTAAATGAACCCACAGTCGGCCCACTAAGGGTTTAGTCGATCTTTGACTAACTATAGTGACTAATCTATTGGATATGTTTGATTGCATGTTTGTACACATAGTGGAAATAGAATGACTATTATGTAGGTACACCATAAATATTACAGATATAAACAGTTTTGTCGCTTAAAGCGATCTTTTAAAGACAATCTTAGGATGGATTTAGAGAGAAACGTCATTGTTTCGTCGGCTTTCTCAAAAGTGTCAGTATTGTCGTGTAAAAGCGATCGTTTAGTTGCTATAAGAATTGATCACACGGACCGGTCTATGTTAATTTTATCAGTTTATATGCCTACTGACTCGAGTGATAATATAATAGAACATTACTACATGTTTGAGTGAGATTATCGCGATTACTGAAAATAGTGATACGGAGACGGTGTTCATATTGGGAGACTTTAACGCTCACCCGGATGAACGTTTTTCAAGTGAACTGTCAACAGTGTGTACGGAGCAATCATGGTCGTGTGTGGACATGGAATTGTTACCGAGTGATACTTATACATTTAAAAGCACAGCTAATGGTGCACTGCACTGGTTAGATCATTGTGTGGTGAGTAGTGCAGCGAGACAATTAGTAATGAAAGCAGCTGTTTTTTATGATGTTTACTCGTCGGACCACATTCCTTTGGTTGTTGAGTGTAACATAAATTTAATAATACCCAAGTTAGTGAGCAAAACCCACTCTTGTAACAAGGTCATTTGGGGTGAAAGAAATGCTAAACAAATTGATGAATATTCAAACTTTTGTCATTCAAAATTAAGATTAATAGATTTTCCTACGGAATTTCGTTATTGTTCGCATGGAATGTGCTCTGATACTAGCCACCACAGACTGTTAGATGAGATGTATGACACAGTTGTAAGTATTTTGAAAGAAGGAGCTGATATTTCATATAAAGGTTCTGATAACCTGCGTTGTAATAGAAAATATGTGACTGGTTGGAATCTGCATGTGCGTGACTCTCACGGGGAGGCTCGCATGCATTATCAGACGTGGTTGTTGCACAACAAACCCACATCGGGGTGCATTTACACAAATATGTGTAAATCCAGGAAGGTTTTTAAAGATAAGCTAAAATATTGTCAGGATAATGAACAACAAATAAAAATGGATATTATAGCGAAAAATCAGACAGACAAGCAATTTGGTGCATTTTGGAAGGCAACAAATAAATTGAATCCGCGGTCGAGTTTTCCCGTGAGCGTGGCGGGCATGCATGAGCCAACAGAAATAGCAAACTTATTTAAGCAGCACTTTAAGGTTGAGTCACCACTTGTAAGAATGGCACGGGTTGTCGATGCTGAGGCCGTTTCTGGGGATGTTAACTCCTAAGGAAGTTGCATCGGTGGTAAAATCAATGAAAAGAGGTAAGTCTCCAGGTCACGATGGCCTCAGTGTCGAACATCTGAAATACGCCGGGGTGCACTTGCCACGTGTACTTGCCATGTTTTTTAATATGTGTATCAGTCACTGTTATTTACCAAATAGCTTCATGTTTACAGTTGTGGTGCCTGTTATTAAAAATAAGACTGGAAATGCCTCTGATGTCTCAAATTACAGGCCTATATCCTTGGCAACTGTTTCTGCCAAGGTGCTGGACAGTCTGCTTAACGAACAATTGGATAAGCATCTAATACTGCATGACGCTCAGTTTGGCTTTAGGCCGGGGCTGTCCACTGAAAAAGCTATATTGTCTCTTAGGCAGACTGTGCAGTATTACAAGGATAGAAAAACGCCTGTCTCTGCCTGTTTTTTGGACCTATCGAAGGCATTCGATCTTGTCAGTTATGACGTGATGTGGAATAAGTTATTGTCTGAAACTTCTGTACCAATTGAAGTTATATCAATATTTAAGTATTGGTATGGCAATCAGCGCAATTGTGTGAGGTGGAACGGATCCTTGTCGAGTATGTACCGATTGGAATGTGGAGTGAGGCAGGGCGGATTAAGCTCACCTCGCTTGTTTAACCTGTACATTAACCGGCTGATTGTTGAGCTCAGCAACACCAAGGTCGGATCTCATATTGACGGAGTGTGTACCAATAATCTTAGTTACGCAGACGACATGGTGTTGCTGAGTCCATCAATCAGTGCTATGAGGAGTTTAGTGTCGATATGTGAATCATATGCGGTGGCTCATGGGCTCAAATATAATGTTGGGAAGAGTGAGCTAATGCTATTTAAAGCCCGTGGTTTTCGTTACCCGGCATTTCCCAATGTATCACTGTGTGGCACTCCTATGTGTAGGGTGTCTAAATTTAAATATTTGGGTCACTGGGTCACCGATGATTTAAGTGATAATGAAGACATAGAAAGGGAACGCAGGTCGCTGGCTGTCCGTTGTAAAATGCTGGCCCGCAGGTTTGCACGGTGTACGAATTCGGTTAAAATCACGCTTTTTAAAGCATACTGCCAATCTTTTTACACCTGCAGCCTGTGGGTCAGTTATTCGCAGCGGGCATACAGCGACCTGCGTGTCCAATATAATAATGCACTCAGGGTACTGTTGGGGCTGCCATGGCGTTGCAGTGCGTCAGGGATGTTTGCTGAGGCGCGGGTGGATGGCTTTGCTGCTATCATGAGGAAAAGATGCGCCTCCCTACTCGCTCGCGTTCGTGGCAGTACCAACACTATACTGGGTGTATTTACTGATCGGTGGGAGTCCCCCATGCTGCAAAGGTGGGTGCGGCTTCATGCCGTAATTTAATTGTGTTGTCAATACTAACATTAGTTTTAAGTACCATTGTTACTAACAAAATATGGACCTGGTCTGAATTAAATGATTATTATTATTATTGGATAAACGAAGATTAAATGAAAGTCGTATCGTCGTCCCCACATTGTATAAAGGCAATGAAACATTAAGAAATAAAATTCCCCTGTCCACAATACTTTTCTGAACTCACTTCTTTGACTAAGTTCTTCAAAGCGGGGCCCAGCTCCCACGCGCTGTGTTTTTTAATAAGTTCCAAACAACTATCATATAACAAGTGGATTTAAGTTCTAAGTAAATGGATTTAAAGGTGTAATTGCAGTTTGTTGAAGATCGTGCTATCGATACAGAACAGATTTTACAATTTTTGTCCTTTTTGTGCGGTTATTTTTGCTTAATAAATCAAGAATGCCTTCTTCTCGCCCCGGGGGAGGCAAATGGTTACGCCGGACTCTCTCAGCAATATTCTACTATTTATTAATACAACCATTTAATTAGTTTTATGCTTTCATAATCTGCCTATGAACATTATAATACATCATGTTGTATTTTACGGTGTGTACATCTTCGATCAATAATAGTACTAGATGCCCGATAAGCGCTTCAAAAACGGCCCGAAAAATACGAGCACGAATACTTTTGTGCTCTTATTTCAAATTGGTATGGTCCAATCATAGCCAATGTTAAGACGTAAAAATGCCTCAGTGCGCGTTCAAAAGTTGTGTAAATAACCACCGTAACACCAAGATTTTGGAAGGAATATCTTTTTTTCGGTAAGTTTTTATCATTAAATGTTTTTCATAAAATAGTAACAATTAAATATTAAATATAAATCAATTAGCATAGATTATAATGATTGTTTGGCCAATGTTTGCGACAACGCGCCAACTATTCTAACAAACATTGAAGCATTGAAATGTAATTCCAAGAACTACGTCTAGTTCCAAATTCGAGTAAGTACGAAATTGTCAACAAAATGTTTTTAACCTTATTGCTTAGAAGTTAAGTTTCATTTTAGAATAAATATTTTTGTACTTATTATAAAAATTACTTTTTATTTTCAAGTGACATTTTATTGCTTCGATGGCAGAAGGACTTAAATATTAATCATTTGCAAACGTAATTAAACTTTATGTTAGTGTGTTAAGGTTTATAATAATCTGAAGTTGTTAATATTATTAAACGTTTTTCTATAGTTCGTAGTAAGAAATATAAATGTTTATGTGTGTGCAAACGTGGCCACTTTAGCGACTTATTTTTGTTCCTAATCATTCATCTAGTACTATTATTGATCGAAGGTGTACATACATAACAAAATAAATATAATATTATTTAATTATAATTATATTATTTAACTAAAGAAGGTGGCTGGGGTAGACTGGATGCGGAAGGCGGAGGACAGGGTGCTGTGGCGCAGTCTGGGAGAGGCCTATGTCCAGCAGTGGACTGCGATAGGCTGAGTTGATTGATTGATTGATTATTTAATTATACATTGTTGAAAATCGTTACGTACGTATCTTTGACAGTCGTTACGGGTCGTCAGTAGCCCGAAAGTCTGACAACCAGTCTTACCAAGGGGTATCGTGTTACCCAGTAACTGGGTCGTAGAGGTCAGATGAGCAGTTACTTCATGTAAAATACTGGTATTCAGCTGCATCCGGTTAGACTGGAAGCCGACTCCAACATAGTTGGGAAAAAGAAGCTAGGCACAAGCCTCTCCATGGTCCGGGGCGAGAGGGAGTGGGAGGCAGTCACTTCCTTCTGCGAAGCAGTCATGCTAGCAAAGGAGGTGGCGGGACGGCTCAGGGAGAGAGCCTCCCGTCCCAGCCGCCGCGGGAGACGCTCCGGGCGTCGGGAGCCGCGTGACGACTCCCGGCCACCGTAGGCACGGGCCTGCGGGCGGATAGTAATGGGTAGCTCACCGTCCGATCAGGACCAGGCCCGTGCCGGACGGCGCGTACGTGTTCCACGCACGCCTCAAAGAGATGTCAGCATCGAGGATTGTCGTCATAGGGCCGAAGCCTGCCGGGTCCGCGGGATTGTCCGAAAGGGTTACCGCTGGCCCGGAACATAAAGGGCTAAGGAAGGAACACGGGTGGGTTTTAGTCAGTAAGAGTCTGACACTCCCTTCCGCTCCACCCAGAGAGGGAGGGGTTATATAATGATGACCCATCCGAAAAAAAAAAAACCCTCTCTAGAAAAGACTACAATATTTTGTGTAAACAATTGTTGCCTAACCTAAATAAATAAATAGCGTCATGGACTGGGAAATTTAATTTTTATTTCTAAACATAAGCATTTATTAATTGTTTTACCTGATCTGGGGGCCTAAAAAGGCCACTTTTGCAGAATCATAAAAGGAATTCATCAAATCATTATAAATCATAATAGACAGTTAACTGTTAAGTTAATCGTATCAAATCCCATTGGTGAAGGATTTTTCAGTTATTTTTTTTTTGTCTGTGCTAAAATACCAATCCAAATCCAATCCCAATCTCTTGCAACGAAAAAAAGCAAAATACGTTTATGATTCTGCCAAAGTGGCCTTTTTAGGCCCCCTGATCTTATATAGAACCAAATCGATAACGCACTTCACCTGTGCCCAACAATCAAGTGACTAAAAAACCGATTGTACTCCTCACTTAATCTTCTCCTTGGAAAAACCAAAACTGCTCATTTTGACTTATAAATCGAGGACCACTAAGCCCAATATTTACCATAATGTCCCGTTCTTTTAGGAGACCCTTGAAACTCAACTATCAATACCAGTTAACGACGAACAGTTACCTAAACTTACCGAGCGATCGGATGACCCTAAACTTTTTATACTTCCCTTAGTATTGCCTTAACGCCTATCAACAAAATGTGAACGTGTCTCTGTGAATTTTAACAATCAGAAAGGCAATTCACACCATTCTTAGAACGTTGGCTGATAGGTGGGACTCTCCGATCTTGGGGCTGTGGATACGACTGCACGCAGTCAAGTAGACACTCCCCAGGATCGACGTGCCTCACACATACAGTTTAGGATAAATGTTAGATACTAACATTAGTTTCTAAGTTTGCATTGTTACTAACAAATATGGAAGTCATTCTAAAATAAATGTTTATTATTATTAATTTCCGTATTTCACGAATGTTTGCATTGTAATCTCAGTCTCAAACAACGAGAAATGATGATAAGTAATGGGTAGCTCACCGTCCGATCAGGACCAGGCCCATGCCTGCCGGACGGCGCGTACGTGTTCCACGCGCGCCTCAAAGAGATGTCAGCATCGAGGAGGGGCCCCATAGGGCCGAAGCCTGCCGGGTCAGCGGGATTGTTCGAAAGGGTTACCGCTGACCCGGAACATAAAGGTCTAAGGAAGGAACACGGGTGGGTTTTAGTCTGTAAGAGCAGACTCTTCCGTTCCGCTCCACCCAGAGCGGGAGGGGTCATTTGATGATTTCCCAGCCACAAAAAAAAGTCTCTCTAATTTAACTACATACATATTTGACATTGATTATAATTATCGCTGAGATGAGATTGCAACTAGATTTTGAACATTTTTAATTACAGGAATTAGCCTTCAGTTGCATTTCTCAGTTTCAGATAGTCGGTGGGAATCGGTCAACTCAGAAAAAGCCGTGTATCTTTAATTTTTCCCAAAACTTTGAACCTTATGCTATCGCGATTAAGTTGAAAATCTATTAAAGAAATTTGACAGATTGTAGTAGTTAAATATGCTGGCGTAGGTATATACAATGTGTCCGATTCTCATTAATGATTATGTGGTTGGAAATAATTATCTGTAGTGCTCCTTCTCTACGAATATGCGTGGCTAATAACAGCGATTTCATACCCCCGTATTTTAAATGAAAAAGTTATAAAATCAAGGGCTAGATGCCCTTGATTTTCTAACTTTTTCAGGCATTAAACCTTTTGACCGCTACAATTAATCGTGTATAGATGTCAAACCAAAATGTGCCCAGCACTCCACGGTTCGATTACATGACAGACTTTGACGCCGAGGGCACGTTTTTGATTTTTTGACGTGTGGCGGTCAAAAGGTTAATATTTTAAATTTTTTACTCATAGTAGGTACTCGCAATATTATCACACATACACACACACAAAAATAGTTACTCGTCAGTAATAAAGTAATATAATCCATAAAAAAAAAAAGAAAAACGCCAAACAGGCCAAAATAAAAATTGCCATACAGAAATATTCAACACTACGGCCAACGGAAAGAAACTCCCAGCCATAAGCCTTAACTTTTTTTATTCGCAAAATTCAAAACTTATCCCTGCATAGGGCCGAGAAAGATTGTGAATTACAACTCTAAGATAATTTAGCTCCTAAAATAAATATCTGAGACCAAATAAAAACGAACTCTGGGTCCAAAACTTAAGGTTGATAATAGAGTGTTGACAGAATCGTCAAACAGTCTAAAATAATGCGAAACGTGCTCTCATTTGAATTTCGGTGTATTCGTCTCCGATATCGGCGCTGAAAAAAGGGGTTTTTCCACGTTTTTCTGTGTTTATAAAAAGTAATCGCGAATACGGACAAGGTAGAAATCTCATGGAGTAGGAAGATGTGAATCAATGATGCATGGTAAGGGGGTTTGGAGGCTCTTGTGGAAGGAAAAGACGCATATTATACCAATTTTTTAGTTTACTACAAAACTATGATACCATCACGCGTTTAGACACAAAGGGACACAGAGGAGCCATCATGTCATCAGAGACTCAAACTGTACCCTTAATAAGTGTTTTTATTAACACTGTTTTTAAAACTGTTTTGAAAGAAAAACACTTCTAAATGTAACAGATACCATAATGTTACAGAATCAAAGTGTAACCTTTTATAAGTGTTAATAATTATGTGTAACAGAAATAAACATTTTTGCACGGTACCGCAAAAACTCGCGGCGGACAGACAGTCGCGGCGATGGCAAAATGGCCTCAATCCAGTCGGGATTACGGCTATTTTGGCAACGCCGCGTTTACCGGTTACACTTATTAAAAATGTTAAAACTTTCATATCTGTTACAGATGTATTACGGTTACACTTTTGTAAGTGGTTTGGGTTAATACATTAAAAGACACATAAAAGTGTTACATATTTGATTCTGTCATCAATTCAATATGTAACACTTATAATGTTGTAACCTTTATGAAGGTTTTTAAATCCCTGTCTACCATGTTGCTTTATTTATTATTTATATTATATACTTTACTGTACACCACAAAAATACATAACATGAAAAATATATCAAATAGGTACTACAAAATATATAGGTAATACAATGGGCGGACTTATCGCTTTCTGCGATCTCATCCAAGCAACTTTGGAATGAACAGTGATTTTCCTGGACGTAAAATGCATAAACAGTCGTCAGGCATTAGAACAAGCATTTATTATGCTGAAAACCCTATAGAAATTGAGTGGGGAAAAGTGCGACATAAAGATACAAAAGTTAATCCCACTTCAGTATAAAGCTTCATCTTCTTAAATAAAAAACAATCATGAAAATTCGTTTCGAAATATCAAAACACAAAGCTAAAAACCACTCTTTTCTGTTAAGAAATACTGTTTCTCAGTAAATTTTGTGAACCTTAACATTACAGATAAGTATCTATATATTTTTTGGTAGATCGTGGGTGTAGTTGCTTTACGAGTACAACATCTGACAAAAACGGACAAAAATTCTTCGTTACTATTTTATTTTAAAAATGTATAGAAGACTCTTTGCAATCGACTATCCAGTATATCTTCATGCTATGATCTATGAGAGGATAGACTGAGGCCAGTCGAGGCGTGCAGGGGACATTACAACAGAAACAAAAGCTCCACTGCCTACCAACGCGTGAAGTGAAAGGGATACCTGTCTCGAACAGATGTATGGCTTGAAATAGATTGAGTGAGATTTTTTGAGTACTAAACCGAAAAGATTTTGATTGGTTCCAACATTTTTTTTTGATCGGAAAGTTACCCACAGGTCGGTAAAAAATTTGTCTTAGTTAATTCGAAAACACCCCAGTTTTTTTTTTTAACTCTTTGAATATTGGAATACATATAATTACTTTAGATATCTTATGATGATATTTGGTAATGGCCTTACAAGTTGTAGGTCGTGGGTTCGAACCCAAGCACTTTACTTTGTGTAATTTCATCACCAGTGCTTTCAAAACATCGTGTGGAAACTGGCATATCCTAGAACCAAAAGTTCGAAGACATCTGCCAACCCGTACTGAGCCCGCATGGTGGATTATATAGCCCACTCCCTCATAAGGGGACACAGGTCCTAATAATGGCAACATAATGGGCTGATTATGCAAGTATGATGTGAGTTGTGATGAGTTTCCTATTACTTTTTTTGAGATGACTATCTCAAAAAAAGTAATAGGAAACTAAAGCTAAGAATTTGTAAATATACACCATCATCATCATTTCAGCCGAAAGACGTCCACTGCTGGACATAGACCTCCCCCAAGCACCTCCACTTCGACCGGTTCTGTGCTTCTCGCATCCAACGGGTTCCTGCGGCCTTCACAAGGTCGTCGGTCAACCTTGTGAGAGGCCTTCCAGCGCTACGTCTTCTGGTACGCGGTCGCCACTCCAGAACCTTTCGGCCCCATCGGCCATCTGTTCTGCGAGCAATGTGCCTACATACACCATCAAGTAGATACAATTAGCATAGTAACCACATCTTAAGTAGGATAAGCCTCTGCAGCAAACTTTCTATGTACACAAGACTTCGATGCCCTCCATTTGCAAAATGCCCTGTGCGTGTAAGGTCGAGAAAGCCTTCGGAAATCGTTGACGTATTCAAAAGGCGTTAAGTATGATAGTTCTTGCAGAAACCCTTTTTGTTCAAGGGAATGCTGACGAGCGATCTTTTTTTTTCGGACGGTTTTGTTACACATTAATATTCAGGGCTAAATATTTTGAAAATGCTACTGATATTATTATGAAAAACAGTGATTCAACAAACAACAACACATTTGAATGTTAAAATAAAGAAACACATCATTACACTTATAATAATATTCGACCTTAATTTTCAATTCAGAAGTAATATCAAACTTCAACGAAACTCGGACGAACGGAGGTCAAAGTTTTCAAATTATACCGTCGCGATGAAAATAAACTATCATGATAAATCAGAACATCAATCATCGAACGAATGTTTTACTCGTTACGATATTAACTTATAGAAAAAAAATACTGGCCAAGTGCGAGTCGGACTCGCACACGAAGGGTTCCGTACCACAAGGCAAAAACACCGAAAAAAAACACGTTTGTTGTATAGGAGCCCCCCTTAAATATTTATTTTATTTTGGTTTTAGTATTTTTTGTTATATCGGCAACAGAAATACATAATTTCTAGTCTAGTTATCGCGGTTCTTGAGATACAGCCTGGTGACAGAGAGACGGACGGACGGACAGACAGCGAAGTCTTAGTAATAGGGTCCCGTTTTTACCCTTTGGGTACGGAACCCTAAAAATCGTCCAATCTATTCGTCCGTCTACAGCAGTTGACGTTGGAGCTCACCTAGCGTATAGAGCAAGAATCTAAAGAGGTGTCATTTCCACGCCCAATGCATTCTACAGTTCATTAACAGTTACTTTACATCTGAAAGCAGCAACCCAACTGCAACCTTATTGTAACGAGAATAAAGATTACTTTGATTTTGACAGTGATGCTAATTGATGCTGAGGTAAAATAACTGTGAACGGACAGAAAGGCTCTTTTGGCGTGTGTCCAAAATCGGAACTAACGCAGCCATCTTGTTGTCCATTTATTTTTTGCGAAAATTTCACAAATTTTTACGAACAACGATTGTCACCTTTCAATGTCATTCGGTTTGGTTACGTTAGGTTGTCAGATATTGATGAGATGTTGAAAGATAATTGTACCAGTTTACATAATGTTTTAGGTTGTTATATTGCTAATCCATTACTTCATATCTTCGAAATATTTGTCTGGTCAACAACGTAAATAACACAATGAACGCTGTTGACCTGTCAAAAAGAAAACAATTGCTACTGTTAGTGTGTTACGCAATTACCCCGCTGGGGTAGTTATGGGGGGGTTTAGGCTTAGACGACCGCAAGCCTTACCAACCGGAGTGTAGTGTGAGTGCCTGCATTATCTAACCTCGCTTATGACTTACTGACTTACGAGGAACTGCAGTGACGCTTCTGTACAAATTCCTAACTCTATGCCTAGAGTAACAGAAGTGGCCCTGTCCCTAATTCTTCCGGGACATTTAACTTGGTCCTCCCACCGTCATCCCCTACAGATTTATGATGCACGTCCGTGTTATTACAACCCATGAAAATACTATTTATAGCTCGAGTAGGAAAGTAATGATGAAGAAAGTTAATAAGAGTCGAAACTACTTGCTTGTGCGGGAGGAAAAGTTACTGCTTTACTTGCACTTTGTCTCAATTTATTGTTTTGTTATGCTAGTGACCGCGTTTTACGACATGTAAAATCAGCGAGTAAATAACAATGTGTAATACACATAAACCTTCTAGAATAATATCTCAATATAAATTATAGTGAAAACTGCATGAAAATCCGTTGCGCAGTTTAAGATAAACAACACGGTCACACAGACAAATATGAAAAGCCACTTTAATTATAATCACATCACACTAATATTATAAAGGCGAAAGTTTGTGAGTTGGGGTGTGTGTGTGTGTTTATATGTTTGTTACTTCTTCACGCTCAAACGGCAGCATCAATTTAGATAAAGTTTGGTATGGAGTTAGCTGACACCCTGGATTAACATATAGGCTACTTTTTAACCTGATATTCCCACGGGATCGAAACTTATGCGGGTGAAACCGCGGGGTGCAGCTAGTAATAATTTATAAAAGATGTTCACGGAACTAGCAATATTTACGTAGATTAGAGGGAAGTGAGAAAAGTTTTCACTATAAATGTGAAAGGCTCTAAGAATAAAGACATGATGGATGTTTTGCGTAAAAGATGACACGGCAAGAATGGGGTGAATACCTACTAACAAAGTTTGACAGGTATAGAGCTTCAAGTGCTCATAAAAGGTAGATACGTCTTTAGAGTGTGCTAGCTGCGCCAGGTACTCAATACTAATATTTCGTATCTTTATCCATTTTACTGTGTGTACTTACATAAATAAGAATGATGATTTTGCGCTATCATCAGTAACTTAATATGCCAAGTGGGATGACATTAAATGAAACAACAGTAATAGGTTTTATTTTTATGGGTTCAAAATACTTAAAATACCAAAATCCAAACATTGAATTAAATAAATATTCTTTCAAACATTCTAAATAGTAGTATTGGGAGCAGTGGTGGCCAAGTGGTGACGGCCGCGACTTATATGGGTGCATCTAACTCGGTGGTCCGTTTCTGCAGTGTGTCTTCGGAACTAATTAATCCGATTCCGAACATTATTTCACTGAAAGCTACGCTGTTGCCGGGTGCTATAGGACATGTTTTATGTTAAAACAGACAGACGAAGTCGCGGGTATAAACTATAATATAATCTAGCTTCTGCCCGTGAATTAGCCAGCATGAAATTTATTGTACCTTTGACACATCCCGTTGCATCCCATCACCTGCCCCTTTCTGACTTTTTTTCTTTTTGCTCGGCTCCTAAGGGTCCTAGCGTGATGTTAAATAGCCTAAAGCCTTCCTCAAGAATTGGGTTAACAAACGTATTTTTTTTTAAATCCGATTGGAAGTTCCAGATATTAGCGCAAACCAAGAAACAAACTCTTTAGCTTTATTATTAGTATAACCATAGATAGAGTGCCTTTCTGTACAATGTAAAACAGGCTTATAATGAACTATAAAAGTACACCTTTATAGCACATTATAAGCCATCATAATTAATTAGCTCATTATAATTTTATTTATAGACTGTGTTAAGTATTTGTGTACCTGCTCGTAGTTAATGAAATGGCTAGCTGATTAACTTTTCGGAAACTAAAGGAAACAAGCTGGCAAGGTGCTTCTGTTTAGCGATAGACACGCGAGCCGGTAGCCGCTTGCTGCTCGAAAAAGCAATATTTTACAATCTAGATTCAAAATCTAGGAACAGGCGCCTTTAGCTTGAGTTACAGCGGTTTTAAACAAGAAAAGTACCTTTCGCCGTAGTTGAACGACGAAGGAAAACATATAACCATAATCAGCCTATACTGTTCCCACTGCTGGGACACAGGCCTCCTCTCAATGAGAGGGAGTGGGCCGTAATCCACCACGCGGGCCCAGTGCGGGTTGGTGGATGTCACATGTCTTCGAATTTTTGGTTCTAGGACATGCCGGTGTCCTCACGATGTTTTCCTTAGGAAAACATATAGGTACTTGATTATAATGGTCTAAATTCGTCAAACTGACTATACCTACAATAAAGTGCAACACTCAGCCATGGTAGAACATCGTGTAGGTACTGTAGAGATTGACATGCATAGTTTATGGCATGCAACATTTCCTAGTAATTTTAAGATAGTGGAATAAGATTAGGAGTCAGTTTAGCTTACAAGGGCATATCATCAGTATAAAATGTATAATGATTTAAATATTTAAATAATTACGACGTTTAATTCTACAGAAGTTTTTTATTGATCCGCCTGGTAGAGTACGAGGAGTCCTTGTGGTACGCATACATTGTTAATTTGATGGAAATTAAAGGCCGTTTCCGTTTCCGTTCAGGCCCTGTAAATGACTCGCAGTTCTTTGGCATTTTTAGTTATTCACACGCACTTATAGTTAGTAACTACAAATCCAATAATGGACTGAAAATAACATTGTTTAGATGACGTCTATTTAAGTGGTTGTCAAATCAAAAACAAAAAAAGAATAACAATAACTCTATGAAATGCCCCTTCCAGGGGACCTAAAACGAGCACTTTGGCAGAATCAGAAAAGGATAACATAATGGACAGTTAACCGATAAGTTAATCGTATCAAATCCCATTGTTGAAGCATTTTTCAGTTTTTTTTGTCTGTGCTAAAATACCAATCAATCCGATCCAAATCCAATCCCAATCTCTTTGATTATACCTACGTATTGCAGCGAAAAAAAGAAAAACACGGATTGTCTTCGCCATATTACGATTCATAATGTTATCCTTTTATGATTCTCCAAATTGGCCTTTTTAGGCCCCGCTCTTCCTATTGAAAGCCACTTCCTTGTCCATTTTGCTACTTGAAAGTATTTGTCCCCTAAAAAGTGTTAGCATACACAATAGGTTTAATTTTTAATTTTGACTGGCCTGTTGGTCTAGTGGTCAGTGACTATGACTGCTATGCCGGAGGTCGTGGGTTCGATTCCCACCCAGGACAAATGTTTGTGTGATGAGCATGATCATTTGTTCTGTGTCTGGGTGTAATTTATCTATATATGTATGTATTTAGAAATATATAAGTATGTTTATCAGTTGTCTAGTACTCATAACACAAGCTCTGCTTAGCTTGAGACTAGACGGCGTTGTGTGATAGTTGTGGAATATTATTATTATATTATTATATTATTATAATAGGTAATCGACTATTGGGTTTGGGTTTTTTTTTTGGGTTGCAACGTTGTCATTTTTAAACATTTTATACTTTTTAACACGACGTCGCTTTTTACTATGCCGCGACCTACGGTGCTATTCTGTAAAAATCTCATCGTGAAAACTTAGGTGAAGTGAGTGTGGGTGGAGTAAGCTGTCAATTCCTAGCAAAAACAAACTCACTTCACCTAAGTTTTCACGGTGAGATTTTTACAGAATCGACCGGCTGCGGTGATTATCATCACTATCACTACTATTAACAGACGAACTATCGCTACTTATCTCACTTCGCCTTCGCTTAGAACTGCCCATTATCATTTTGAGTGATTCAAAATAACATCGAAATTATTTAAATGCAGCAAGAACACACAACATGATATTGATAACTAACAAAAGAAAATCATAAATTCAAATGAAATTCGTTTGCAACTCAAGTTAATTAAGTAATAATATAAGTAACCGCTCTAACCAGCAACCAGAAATTTTCAAACGATCAGTAATACTTAAAATAATAACTACATCGCAATCATGGACTATTCAAATCCATACTAATATTATAAATTCGAAAGTAACTTTGTCTGTCTGTATGTTACCTTTTCACGCCTAAACCACTGAACGGATTTCGATAAAATTTAGCAGAGAGATAAATTGCATCCCGGGGAAGGATATATGATAGTTTTTAACGACATACGTCGCGGGCGAAGCCGCGGACGGAAGCTAGACCATTGTAAATATATATAAGCATTCACTTCAAATTGTCTTTGATTACAAATGTAAATAAACGGCCAAAACTGGTATCACTTTCACTAGGTACTTCCCAACGATCACTACTAATTTTATTGCTCTAAATGTTTGAACCTTGTTTCTTATTTCAAGCACGCGTGTGCTTATCATCGTGCGAGCTTATGCACATGTTATAAACAACAATAAGTTTGTCACAAAATCGCAGGGAACCGAAGTTGTACCAGGTCAAGCGCACTCTGCATTTTAGGTGTGCGCAGTACGTGGCCTTGTTGGTCCAATTCAGGGGGCTGACCCGCGCCGGGCGCGGTGTCCGGATCGCACGTTAGTTCGATAAATTGATAATAATTACTCACGCGCTGTGTCGCCTCGTCCATTCGTCTCTTAAGATATTAACTGTCCTTGGTCCAGGAAACCACAACGTCAGGCACGTACCTAGATAAACTTTATCGCATTTCTAAATTGAAAGAATTAGACACTCAATTACTTGTACAAATCATTTTATTTGTACTCAACACCGTAAAATAGTAACTTTAACTCTACACCACTTTCGATGTCTCTAGCTGAGAAAAATGAAATCCCACTTTTCCCGCCGTATTTCATAAAAAGTCATCTATGGGTTGCCACAACTCAAAAGCATAATATAAAATGTTTAAAAATGACAATGTTGCTACCCACAAATAATATTAGTAAAATAGTCGATTATTGTGTATGCTAACAAAAGTAATACAACACACTAATTTAAAAGACAAATCACACACACAACAAAATGCCAACAGCTATTCTGTCGCTAAAACTAAATGCCACATTTGTCGTTGGCAATTAGTGAGACAGACTTCAACATAAGCGCTTATGACGGAACACTGATTAAACTGTCTGCTGGGACAGTTCAACCTTGATATTACGTGGATAGTGGCTAATTTATTTTGGTGCTGGACAGTTTAAGTAGTTTTCGGTGCTTATTACCATCAAGCTTGTTTTATATAAATCTATGCATGTCTTGGTTGTAGTAGAACTTCTTGGTTGCAATTGGTGTAGTTTAGGCACAGGCTACGTTTAATTAAGACTAACTTCTCCCCGCGACTTTCATCATCTGCCTAGCCTTTTCCCAACATGTTGGGGTCGGCTTCCAGTCTAACCGGATGCAGCTGAATACCAGTATTTTACATGGAGCGACTGCCTATCTGACCTCCACAACCCAGTTACTGGGTAATACGATATCCCTTCGTAAGACTTGTTGTCAGACTTTCGGGCTTCTGACTACTCGTAACGACTGTCAAAGATCCACGAATGACAGCCGGGACCAACGACGGCTTAACGTGCTTTCCGAGGCACGGAAACTTCTCCCCGCGACTTTATCCTCGTGAAATTTTCTTGTTTTTACCTTGAAATATATCCTATGACACTCGGCAATACTTAAGCTTACTATTCGTGCAATAATTTTCGAAATCGGATGAGTAATATCGAATATTACTCGCTACATACAATCTCACCAACTCTACCTCAAAAAATATTTTATATATTATGAATAAGTCATCTAAATGTGTACTATCATAGGCGCAAATATTTCTACAACCTTTACGAGGGCAAATAAAATCCTTCAAAATGACCACAAGATATATTGAAGGCTATCCACGCGCCACCGCGACGTCTATTTCGTGGTCATCAGTCTCGCCTTTACTTAGACTCAATTCTGCTTTCCTAGTACGTAGAGTGCCTGCTTAATTCATATAATAAGGAGTACACACAGAGTATTCTATTCTATGATTCGTAGTCGTTCATCAATTTCATCTATAGTCACACTTAAAACACCCACACAAAATTGCCAGTCATCAGGCATTCCTATCATACATAAATATCTCCTACACTTCAATAAAAAAGCATATGATATTGAGCACTATTTCGCTCACAATAAACTAAAACTCTTACACACATGACCCGTTACAGTAAGTTGAAACAACCTAACTAATTTTATTGTTCACTAAAAGTATTTTAACACCTAACTAACAAAGAGAACTCGGTTTTAATTCAAATTAAATTGCACTACAACTCAAATGAGGTTAGGTCCAGCGGGATTGTCCGAAAGGGTTACCGCTGGCCCGGAACATAAAGGGCTAAGGAAGGAACACGGGTGGGTTTTAGTCAGTAAGATTCTGACACTCCCTTCCGCTCCACCCAGAGCGGGAGGGGTCATTTGATGATTTCCCATCCGCAAAAAAAAAAAAAAAAAAAAAATGAGGTTAGGTACTTAACTAGTTTGAGTTCGTCTCGGGGTATAAAGTGACGAGTTGGTTTGTGGTTATGAGCGTTTACGCCGTAAGGCATTTCATACAAACTTTCAAGCCATTGTTTTTCGAAATGAATGAACTGATTTTAATTAAACTTCATACGCATAAGCAGGATACAAGGATCTAAAAAGTTACTTAACATTTTGGAAATGTCTTATTTAAAAAAAAGATAACTGGAAATCTCTGTTTCTATGGTCTAATTTGGCTGTACCACTATTTTTCGAATACTACTCGTTACACCTAGAGCAGTGGTGGCCAAGTGGTAACGGCTGCGACTTACGAGTTGTAGGTCGTAGGTTCGAACCCAGACAGGCGCTTTACTTTGTCTAGGTAAATTATTTCATCACGACTGCTCTCAAAACGGAGAAGGAAAACATCGTGAGGAAACCGGCATGTCCTAGAACCAAAAATTCGAAGACATGTGACATCTGCCAATCCGCACTGGGCCCGCGTGGTGGATTTAAAGCCCACTCCCTCTCACCGAGAGGAGGCCTGTGTCCCAGCAGGAACATTATAGGCTGATTACGACTCGATACACCTAATAGGTCTCAAACCTGTTTTATTAATGAGTAATTTTATCTCATTAATAGGTTACTTTGATTGCTTGTCCAGTCGTTACAGCTAGTCTTGTTAACTCTCGATAATACGATTATTGGCACTCATGGCACTTGTTGAATATCCCCCGAGACTTACCTGCTTAATAACTTCCTACATTCTGTCATGAATTCTACGTGTTAACTACCGAAGAAATACTGCTAATGATCGTATGTAAGGGCTTATGGATGCTCCCGCCGGGGTCGCGGGTTGTTCGAAAGAGATACCGTGGCCCCTGGCACAGGCAAGTGAAGGAACACGGGTGGGTTTTAGTCAGTAAGAGTCTGACACTCCCTTCCGCTCCGCCCAGAACGGGAGGGGTCATTTGATGATTTCCCACCCAAAAAAAAAAAAAAAAAAAAAGGGCTTATGGATGCTCTTTTAGCGATTAGATTGTTGTAGCACATATTGCAATCCTACTATCCTACTATCCATAGGTACTATAACTATACTATCCATACTAATATTAAAAATTCGAAAGTAACTCTGTCTGTCTGTTACCTTTTCACGCCTAAACCAATGAACGGATTTCGATAAAATTTGCCAGAGAGATAGATTGCATTCCGGGAAAGGACATAAGATAGATTTTATCCCTATATTCCCACGGGATCGACACTTATGCGGGTGAAACCGCGGGGCGCTGCTAGTAATATTATAAATGTGAAAGTTTGTGAAGATGTTTGGATGTTTGTAACTGATTCACGCGTAAACCGTTGAACAGATTTAGATGAAATTTGGTATAGAGATGAATGAGTCCCGGGAAAGGACAGAGGATAGTTTTTATCCCGATATTTCCATGAGATTGACACTCATGCGGTGAAACCGTGGGGTGCTGCTATTGGGTAATAAAATAGAAATCTTAAACTTCTAGTGTTAGTAGGTTACAGACACAGGCAACAATGAGTTTAATATTTTGATCCATGCACTGAAAGCATTCTGATCCCTGAACTAAAGTGAAATAATTAACGTATTTACAGATTTAAATTCAATCTTTCGCAACAACGAACATCGCAATAGTAAACTTTCGCGGTAACGTACCTACATCGCGGTAATGAACTTCGCAATTATGATTTACACTCAAATTCAATCATACATCAAAAACTTCAAATTAACCTGAGACCTATATTGTGAACTTCCAGCAATATTTTGATATGACCTTCATGACAAAATCAGTGTTTATAACTTAACATGAATCCAATCTTGAAATAACGAGCCAAGACAATTTATAACCCACACCAAGACAGTATGTTACATCCACAACACCCAAGTCCAAAACATCACAAGTATAAATAATGGTATTGACTTAACTATGCCTCCGACGTGGTTTTCGCACGAGAAAACATCCAGTAGGTACGGGAAAGGGCAACAGTTCAAAGAAAAATAGCGATGTGGATAAAGAAAATCGTTTTCCCTGTATTAGGTGTTGGACCCAAATAGCTTATCCTAATCATAGTCTTAACCGCATAGGTTTTAAGACACAAGAGTGTGTCAATCTGGAAGTAATTTCAGAAATCCTTTGATTTTTGGATAGCTTAGCTTATAAAGGGGCTTGTGTGGTTGACTTTCGGGCTTCTGACGACCCTTATCGACTGTCAAAGATCCACGAATGACAGCTGGAACCAACGAATTAACGTTTTCCAGGCGGGAAGGGGTCTTGGTCCGGTCGGGTCCGGTGGCTGCCCCGGAACACGGGTGAGTTTTAGTCAGTAAGAGTCTGACACTCCCTTCCGCTCCACCGCGAGCGGGAAGGGTCATTTGACGAATTACCATCCTCAAAAAAAAAAAAAGTTGGGTCTTGGTACTTATGTAAGTAAGGTCACCCATCCACGGACCAACCGCGGGAAACGTAGCTTAACCTAGTCGATACTTAGCCACAAGCTCCTCTCATTGATGATGTGTCTAAGCAGATTTGGAGATGGTTTTTTTTTTGGGCCTATTATACCTAAAAAAAAGTAGATAACCAATTTATCATTTAAAATAGTCGAATTTTTTTATAAAGTCTAACCGGAAACACGAAATCGTAATAAAAAGAAAATGTTTTGAAAATGCACTGAATTGATTCAATTCCAGATATGGAAGTCAATGTCATAAATAAATACATGAATTGAAGCGTTTTTTACGATTTTATGAACACTTTCTTCTATTTTTTCAGTTACATTATTTAGATAAGAACCTAAAACGTAACAACAATAACACTAGTGCTGCTCTTGCTGGAAACCACGGAATAGATAAATTACCTATTCTATGCTGGAAACTGTTGCAACTGTTAGATTTTGGGCAGACATTACATTATGCACAACAGCCAACAGTACCATGTTGGCTATTGTCTGCTGTGCACATGTAATGTTGAGAATGTGGTATTTGTTTTTTTTCCTTGGACACGGTATCAATATGAGGAGTGGAGCGACCTGCCTCTTTTTGAAGTGAAAACTTCTAAAGGCGCTTGGACATTTTTTGAGACGGGAAAAAACGATTGAACTCGCGCCACTGTTACCGTAAGCGACACCGCGCGTGTTTTGTTAATAAGACGATTAAAAAAAGTACCTGCTACGGTTGTGTTCGGCTGTCCTCGGGATGTACTCGGTTTTAACGTATATCCGATATGTCAGTGAGTGATGGCAAAGTATTATGTTTGTATTTTGTTTTCACTTCTGTCGGCACTCCCGGAGTGCCACTGTTTTTTTTTTAATGAAATCTACTTCTAAGTCGTCTGACGTGGAAATGGATAAACTTACAGTAATAAATATGCATTGTTACGTATGTGATTTTTTTATTTTATATTTCTTCTTTTAATACTGGCCTGGCCTGTTGGTCTAGTGGTCAGTGACTATGACTGCTATGCCGGAGGTCGTGGGTTCGATTCCCACCCAGGACAAATGTTTGTGTGATGAGCATGATCATTTGTTCTGTGTCTGGGTGTAATTTATCTATATATGTATGTATTTAGAAATATATAAGTATGTTTATCAGTTGTCTAGTACTCATAACACAAGCTCTGCTTAGCTTGAGACTAGACTGCGTTGTGTGATAGTTGTGGAATATTATTATTATTATACTGAACGTTGTACTATTCTACTAAATTAAACAATACAATATCTTTTTTTGTGATTTTTTAGGTTATGATCGTATTTCTCAGTATTCCCGTTACACGAAGCATAATTATTACTACCACTGTAATCTAGAGATCATAATGAACAAATCAACATGCGTTTCATTAATAGACGTCACAATTTTTGGTGGGCCTAATCACCGAAAAAAAAAACTATCTCCTTTAAGTATTGTTTTTTCCCGTACCAATTTTGCTAAGGACCACTCTTCAAGGTATAGTTAAATATGTATAACACTGGGTTAAGATTTATCGATTCATCGCCAGTATTCAGCCCGGTTGTGTCATAAAATTGTATGATGGATGAATCTAAATTAAACACGAACAGTCTTCATTCTAAAATCCTCATGGAAAATTTGCTACTCTTCAAATTCTGTTATCTAATGACAATAAAGAAATATTTGGAGCCTTGGTATCGTAAACGAAAATTATTTCTGAAGAATCAGTCATTATGATAAATGTTCGCGCCATTGATGACAAATGGCGCTTCATTAGTATGCAGCAAGGCGTGGTCGGTGACAAATAATCATTTATTTCTAAATTATCAGAAATCTATAAGTACGTAATAAATACTCAATGACTCTTACCCGAGTCTTTTGTAGTATTCTTTCTTGTTTGCCAATGTATGTATAAAAGGAAGCATAGATTTCATAGGTCGTCATAGACGCATTGATATTTTTATAAAAGTGAACAGCGTATTCTGTAAAATAATTACCGTGAAAACTTCAATTAACTCAGCCTATTGCAGTCCACTGCTGGACATAGGCCTCTCCCAGACCGCGTTACAACACCCGGCCTCTACATTCCGCATCCAGTCTGTCCTAGCCAATTTCTTAAGGTCGTCGGTCCATCTGCGTCTCACACTACGTTCGACGATACGCGGTCTCCACTCCAGGACTTGTCTGCTCCACCGGCCATCAGTCCTTCGACAAAAATGGCATGCCCACAGCCACTTCAGTTTACTTACTCTGCAAGCTATGTCGGTCCTGATTTTATCCATCAAAGAGACTCCGAGCATAGCTCGCTCAATAGCGCGCTGAACGGCCTTGGATTTGTGGACCAGCCCGACCATCAGTGTCCACGTTTCGGCACCATAATATTATCATGACGGGCAGGACGCACTAGTTGAAGACCTTAGAAAACCGTGACCGTGAAAACTTAGCAGAAGTGAAATACACATGAGCTGTCATTCCTCCAATAGTGCTATTGTGTAAAAATCTTGTCGTGAAATCTTAGGTTAAGTGGACTTTAAATGAGCTGTCATTCTAATTACCTAGCTGTTTCTAGATAGATAGCTAGTGGTTTTACATAACGGAGCTGTTTTGTAAAACAGCGGATTCGATAATCCATCTGCGACATAATTATACAATATGTCCGGAACTTAACGCATACCACCCAAGCACCCAAATTACAATATATTATGTTATAATCATAATACGAGTACATACACTAAATGTTAACTATTTATGTATAACACATTGTTTATTTGTTAAATTAGTTACAATGATTCTGAGAGAAAATTGTGTTCATCTTACAAATCAACACGTTTATGGATCTAGAATAGTAGGTACAGGCTATCTATTCAACCGGTTTGGTTTATTTTGACTTAACAGCGCACTTTATCTGTTCTGTGGTACCCACAGCGGAAGTGTGGCTGTAGTTTACGTAGTTTTAATTATTAGATTAGGATAAAAATTACCTATACCGATTAAAAATGACAGAAATCGATTCAGTAAACGATTAAAGAAACTACTATCATAACGGACATTTAATTCAGTTACACATTGTATATGTTTGAATTTACGTGACACTTACTCCGCGCGTCCACGCTTGGCCTTGGGCCCACTGTAAGCATTTTATAAACCTACGCTTGATAAGCGTAACGATCCGTTTTTATTCTCACTGTCATCTATTTCATTTTTGTATGTAGGTTCTTTAACACAGTTTCATAAAAGAGATAACCATGACGTCATCTCTCGGTGTAGAAGTGATTACTTTGCGCTACCCCACATGGTAAAGATTGATAACACACGACACCGACATTGATTGATTGGAGTTCAAAATTATGTTTGCGATACATAATCCTTTTGTTATGCATAACTAATTATAAAGGGATAATGTTGTAATAGAAGATAATCGAATAAACAGCCTAGATAAATATTGTCCCTTTAATTTTAAATATCACCACAAATAATAATGAGATTGTGCGGGTTCTGGACAGGTCTACTGAAATCTATTTGGTTCTTTCCTCAAAAGACCATTTTTTTTTTCTGACTTAGAGTAACAACAAGTCGTCATCATCTTCCTCTTCTAACAAAAGACACATTTGTAAACTATCGGTAGTGTTGTCCGACATTCTGTATGTCGCGCACAAAGGTATTGGAGTGACTGAGGCAT
Organism: Oligia fasciuncula; assembly: GCA_963082905.1. Taxonomy (NCBI): domain Eukaryota; kingdom Metazoa; phylum Arthropoda; class Insecta; order Lepidoptera; family Noctuidae; genus Oligia; species Oligia fasciuncula. The sequence continues at coordinate 10,477,658 of OY720409.1, forward strand.
CGTTCTATGCATTGTGCAGCTGCGCCATGCCGCATGCCGCCGTGCTTGGAAATAGAAGCAACCGCGACTGCAGGCAGCACTGCGGTCAACCGCAGCCGCTAGCCGCATTGTCGCCTGCGGTTGAAGTCTGCAGCCCATCTCGGAATTGTACCTTAAAGTTAGTTTTATAATTCGGACTTGGAATTTAGGATTATTCTGCGGACTAAAAATAATATACCTTGTAGAGGAAAATATCCCTAGTTTATTTCGCCTTCACACCTAAACAAACAGCGGATCCGATTTTGATTAGATTGTGCTGAGAGGTAACTAGAAATCAGGAAAATGATAAACGGTTATTTTTGTTCCGGAAATAAAAATAAACAGGTGGCGTCCTGGGATTATCTTTCTCGTTTATTTTGTCTCTATCATTAGGTGAGCTATAGTTGTGGAAATGGGTTCAATTTATTATTGCATTAGCGCAGAACTCGTTGGCAGTCATCATCATCATCATTTCAGCCCAAAGATGTCAACTGCTGGACGTAGGCCTCCCCAAGCAGGTGCTTCTCGCATCCAACGAGTTCTTGCGCCCTTCACAAGGTCATCGGTCCACCTTGTGAGAGGCCTTCCAAGGCTACGTCTTCCGATACGCGGTCGCCAATCTAGAACCTTTCGGCACCATCGGCCATCTGTTCTGCGATCAATGTGCCTGCCCACTGCCACTTAAGATTTGCAATTCTTCGGGCTATGTCGGTTACCTTGGTTCTCCTGCGTATCTCCTCATTCCTGATCCGATCACGCAGGGAAACTCCAAGCATAGCCCTCTTCATTGCCCTATATTTCGTTGACGGTACTTTAATTTAACTCAATCGAAATACGATAAAAAACGAACCAATATGCATGTAGCATGCATTTGGGTCATTATTTGAAGTGGTGAAATTTTGTTCAGGCGTAATAATTTAAAAAGTAGAAGAGAAATGAGTGTTATTGATTCAAATTATAACTGAAACTTACTTTATTTATTACTGTATGTTTGTTTAAATATTTATTAATATTGAAAACTTAGTGAAATTTAATATTTTTTAACAAAAAATCACGTTACGTGGTCTGTTCAGGTGATATACACTGGACTTCTTGCGTTTATTAAAAATATAATTTGAGTGAAAATGGACCTTTTCGTTAGTTTTTGTAATGAATAATGTATATTACTATATCATATATGAATGACAAAAAATAAACAGACTTATAACTTTATTTTTTTTTACGATTTCTGTTGTTCCGAAAACTATCATCACCTTCGTGGTCACTCATATTTCATACTATTTTTTACTAAATAATTGGTCAACCCAAAATATTTTTGTTAGTAGCAACACTATAGTTGGCTGTCATAACATTGCAAAAAAATGTTGATTGAAAACATTAATGGTTTTTGTGTAAAAACATATTCTCTGTGCTAAAAAGACTGTGTCAAAGATCGTGCATCACTTTCGTGATAGCTGTATTTTGGTAAGTTGTTAATTAATAAATAGTATTAAATGCTTGTTCTGTTCGATTTATGGATATGTTGCAAATAGGCTATTGTATTTTTTCTAACCTCAAAACTGTTTCATACTAGAACCGGTAAAGTGCTTAATCATCACTTTCGTGGTCATCATTTTTGTGGTCTTAAGGACCACGAAAGTGATCGATGACCACGAAATAAGACACCTATGATTAATGCCGACTGAACACCGACGAAGTCAGCATCCTTTGACTTCTTTTGTTCACAATTAGATAATTTTTAGGGTTCCGTACCAAAACGGTAAAAATGGAACCTTTACGGTGAGACTCAGTCTGTCTGTCTGTTTGTAACAGCTGGATATCTCAAGAACTACTGATGGTACTTTACTTTACTTTATTGGGAATAGTTTTAGATGACGTTTGTCCAACTATTTTTCAAATAAAAAGAAATAAAATATATGTATATTTTTTGCAACAGGGACTGAAAGGGAGGGGGTCTGAAAATTTTTAAGTGGGGCTACTAGGGCATGTGGGGTATCATATGAAAGAGCGTAGTTTGCACATTCTTAAACATTTTTTCTTTTTTTTAGGCCCCATAGTTTTCGACTTCTGATGAAAAATTAAAAAAAAAATACCGTTCCCCCCCTTATCTCGGAAGTTTGCAAAGAGAAAAATCTGGAATAATTATATGTGATACAAGTTTATGTAAAGATTACAGGAAAAATAAAATACAGCCTCTAAATAGCACACTTTTTCGAAATCATCTGCAAAGATACATTAGTTCCACTATCGGTCAAGAGATGGCGCTGACATAAAACTGCAATATTCTATACCACAATGCACAGTGTTAAAATTCTCTGACGAATATAGGCCTCGCCGATAAACATTTAAAAACGCTCTCGTCTGGTTTTATTGAATAAGGGTGGTACAACCAGAAATGGTCAACAGTTTAACATTCCATGATATTTAATAACAATATACGATTTATCAAAAAACAAAAAATAATTTCTTACAGCTATGGCCAGAACTCGCAAAAAAACTGATGAAGAAAAGAAGACAAGAAGACGAGAGCAAAAAAAAATTACGATGCGGAAGTTAAGAGAGAAAATGAAAAATAATCCATCTGCTTTAGAAGAAGACAGAAGAAAGGCTAGGGAAAGATATTATAAAAGGAAAGAAAAGGGATTAGTAAAAAAAGTTACAGAAATGACGCCTCGTGAACAGAGAGCCATTAGAAAAAACTGGAGAGAAAGAGCTCAACGTTATAGAAACCGTGTGAAACAAGCAAAAAACGCTGAGAGAATAGTAAGAGAAGATACTCCGCCTTTAAGTGTTAGCAGTGTGTCTTTTAATTCACCCTCTACGTCACGTGCAAGCTCTGGTAAGTCAGTAGCTCTTAAAAATCGCAAAAAGTTAAAATACGAAAATCAGTATCTCAGAAAAAGGTTGCAAGTATTAGAGAGGAAACTAGCTATGCACAGGATGAGAGAAAAAAGAAAAGAACAAATATTAATTAAAAAAATGCAAGAAAGACTGGAAGAAGTAAAAAAGAACAAGCTTGACGAAAAGAAGAAAAAGCAAATGAAGCTTAAATCACATATAGTTGAGTTTTTCTTAGAAGATACGTCAAGTCGTTTAACTGCTGGCAAGAAAGAGACCATAACAAGAAATAAAGTAAAGAAGCAAATACGTTTATTGAATGATACTATTCAAAATCTTCACAAATCCTTCATGGAAAAATCTAGAGTGAAAGTCTCTTATAATTTTTTTTGTAAATGTAGACCATTTTTCGTAATCATTCCAACGGAGAAGACTCGTAATACATGTTTGTGTGCAACTCATTCTAATATGGCTAATCTAGTTAAAGGAATGCGAAACGTTAATATGATTAAATTCAATTCTCCAAACGACTTAGTAGCATCCATTTGTTGTCCAGGAAAAATGAGAGAGATATGCTTGGAACGACGCTGTTCTAATTGTCAAAATAAACCTGTTGAGTACAGAGAATTTAATGGTTCGGGAAGAATGATGTATGAAAGATGGATCTCAAAAAAAGAAAAAATACTTGTCAAAGGAACTGAAAAAGTATGCCAGAAGACTGTTAAAGAGAGTACAATAATAAGTAAATTGGAGGCTGTTAAATTGCTTGATGAAAAACTTGTACCGTTTATGAAACACCTTGCAAATATTTATCACCAACATCACGTAGTACAGCAAATAAAAAGTAAAATGGCAGATACGGAGGCATTGATTCACGTAGACTTCTCCGAAAATTATTGCTGCAAGTACGGGGAAGAAATACAATCGGCCCATTTTGGTGGGTCAAAACAACAAATAACTTTGCACACAGTCGTTCTTTATACAAAAAATAATGAAAAATTCCAAACAGACTCAATTTGTACTATTTCTGAAAATTTGAGTCACGATTCCATATCTGTTTGTGCACATCTCAAACCTGTTTTAGATTTGGTCAAGGAAAAAGTCCCAAATTTAACTACTCTTCATTTTTTAAGTGATGGTGCTGCTAATCAATATCGCAATCGGAAAATGTTTCAGTTGATAGTAAAATACATATTCCCACAGCTGGACGACGTATCTAACATAATTTGGCACTACAATGAAGCAGGTCACGGTAAAGGAGCCCCAGACGGTGTCGGTGGTTGCCTTAAAAGAACAGCTGATCGTGCTGCAGCGTTAGGCAAAGACGTAAATAATTTCCAAAATCTGGTGCTTTACCTTTCGGATAATTGTTCGGGAATAAAAATTATTCCAATAGACGATGATAACTTCGAAGACATTAGCCAATGTGTCAGTGGCGACGTTATCAAACCTTTTAGAGGTACCTTGTCTGTGCACCAAATAACATGGAATCACAAGAATCCAAACTTGTTACGCTTCAGACGTCTTAGCTGTGCTTCATGTTTGCCTGAAAATTATTGTAAGCACTATGAATTGGGAAACGTAGTGGTTCAAGAGAGCATTTTAACTTCTCACATGCCTCGGTCAGAAGAAGCGACAACAGTGTTGAACTCAGATGCTGATGCAGCGGGCTCGCCATCTCATTCTAGAATGTCGCAGCGAGAGGAATTGGATACAGCGTTCAATTCACACAACACCAGTGCAGCAAGCTCGCCATCGCCATCTGTAATGGCTTCTGCGTTGGGTTCAGATACCACAAGTGCTGCAGGGTCGCTATCACCTTATGAAACACCGAATTCAAGCCAAATATCCACATCGCGTAACCTCTGTCTTCGTAAGCGTAGACCTTCTTCAACTGAAAGTCTTGATATGTGGTATACTGGAGCACCGTATCCCCGTAAAACGCGTAATTTTTTCTTTGATTCCGATAGCACTGACTCAAATTAAGATTAATTTAGTTAGGTAACATAAGTGACATCACTTTCGTGGTCAAAGTGTTTTTTTTTTTTTTTTATGACAAATTATTATTTAGGTTGATTGATCTCTTAGTAATTATTGTTCTTACTTTTATATGTACCTTTGGTTAAGGTTCAACAGAGGTTTAAATTAAGAGACTGATTATTATTCATATAAGTGTTATTTTTCGTGGTCTTTGAGATCACTTTCGTTACCAACAAAAACTGTTTTATTGAGATTTTTTAATAAATAAGCTGTATCGACCTTTGATTCTATTTTATCTGTGATTAATATGCGTGTTCCCGTCCATAATAAAACAAATATAATCAAAATAACCAATTTTTTTTTTTTTTTTTTTTTATCTCTCCACAAATAATGACCCATTTATTACACGAAAAGGTTAGAAACAGTAAACTGCGTAAAAGTATATTCTGCGCCAATTCTATAAAATATGTTGCCAAAATTTTGGCGCAAATATACAAAATTGTCCGAAAAATGTATTTTTTACATCGTTCTCACATATCATTATAAATGCTACATTAATGATGTAACTAATATTTTTGTAAAAATTGAATTTAAAAGAGTGTCCATGGAGTTTCTTGACCGTTCTTCTCCATAGGTACCTACGCTTTGGAATGGGCAACTAGCTTCATATTTTCTGATACTTCTTGACAATTCAAAAGTGCCTGTAAATGGTTTAATTGAAATAAATGTTTTAAGTTTGAGTTTGAAAAGAAAATTTAATACGTAGATAAAAAAAAACCTTCTGTTAGAGGAAGCGTATTACAGCACTGACGAATTTCTGACTGATAAATTATTCTGGCGAGTGTGAAGTATCTAGATTTTGTGCCTATTTACTTTGTCAATTTTTTATGTAATACACTTGATAAATTGAGTTGATGACACTATGCTGAAGTAAATTTTAAGTTTGAAGTTCTGATTTGTAATGTTAATTGCTTAAAATATTGAATAAATTCATAATTATTGGATGTTTATATTTATGCGTTGAAGCAAAACATGACTGATTTAATTAAATGTAACATCTTGCATGCTATGTGTGTATACTCATGTTTTGGACAAATACATTATCTTATCTTTTGGGGATTCGAGATCGGGGTCACCGAAGTAAATTCACAATACTTCTTTTATATGCCCCTTATGGGACAAGATTCTTTCCATCATCCCGACACAAATCTAAACTAAAAGGTTTGATAGGAAAGTTGGCGGTGTGGTTGTCGTACATATTATAAGATTGTTACATTTGACACTGTCATTAGTTGTTTACATCCCGTTAAAACCAATGCATTTAAATATCTAAAAATTATCTTAAAAACAACACACATTCATATTATTTTATCTCAGAACCGTGAATACTTTCGTTCGTCAGTCACAAAGCCCGCATGTGGAACCGATGCGCGAACTTCCGCTGACGATAACTTGTGATACATCGCTCTGACAGTACGACACAAATCAGAGACTACATCGAACCTCAAATATCTATGGTTATTCTCAAACTTTTACTGGATGGTTCTCAAATGACTAGGCTTTAAGAGATACCATAACTTTTGAGTTTTTGTTTTAGTTTCTTTGCAGTAGCAGGTATTGGTGAAACCGACCATAATTTAAAAACAGTAATTTTTATCAATAGGTAACCCCTTATTTTCGTTCTACTCGTAAGTTATTAAACGATCTCAGTACTGCCACATTCGTTTAAACTCAAGTCGCACAAGAATACAGGGTTATTGGTAAAACATTAACAACCTCTTAAGAGGTCATTGTACTCATCATTATGAACAACTTTTACTATGGGACCAAACCTGAAATAGCGAAAAAAAATCAGCTGTTCCCTACATTTATGTTCGTACAACTCGTCAAAATGTAGGGAACAGCTGATTTTTTTTTCTCTTAAGTGGTTGTTAATGTTTTACCAATAACCCTGTATAGGTGATCGTATAAGACATAATTATTATTATGTCAACGCAACTTCCAAGTCGCGTCGCACTGCTCTTCACTGTTACTACCAGCTGCTGTAGTCGTTTGTTTACCTCATGAATATACTTACTGTACTCGTAAACAACAAACGTGGCCGATTTCTAGCGGGAATTGTGTGTTTATGTGGAACTTTGCATACGGATGTTGAAGGAAGACTCAAAGAGATTTCGTTTTGGTGTTAAGTGATGGGTGATCAAGAATGTTTCTTGAATAGGTTGTCTGATCGGTTTTTTTTTATAGAATAAGGCTGAGATTACAATGTCATCATCAGCCTAGCCTTTACCCAACTATGTTGGGGTCGGCTTCCAGTCTAACCGGATGCAGCTGAATATCAGTATTTTACATGAAGCCGCGACTTACGAGTTGTAGGTCGTAGGTTCGAACCCAGACAGGCGCTTTACTTTGTGTAAATTATTTCATCACCATTACTCTCAAAACGGTGAAGGTAAACATCGTGAGGAAACCGGCATGTCCTAGAACCAAAAATTCGAAGACATGTGACATCTGCCAACCCGCACTGGGCCCGCGTGGTGGATTACGGCCCACTCCCTCTCACTGAGAGGAGGCCAGTGTCCCAGCAAAGGGAACATTATAGGCTGATTATGGTTATGGTTATGGTACATGAAGCGACTGCCTATCTGACCTCCACAACCCAGTTACTGGGTAATACGATACCCCTTGGTAAGACTGGTTGTCAGACTTCGGGCTTCTGACTACCCGTAACGACTGTCAAAGATCCACGAATGACAGCCGGGACCAACGGCTTAACGTGCGTTCCGAGGCACGGAGGGGTCTTGGTATGTAAAGATGGTCACCTATCCACAGACCAACCGCGGCAAGCGTAGCTTAACCTGGTCGATCGACCTGTGCGGCTGTTATTAATTAGCCACGGGCCCCTCAAGGCCCCTGAGATTACAATGTAAACGTTCTAAATAAATAAGGGAATCGCTCCTTTGATCTCATAACTTTACTGAAACATCTGATGTCGCGGTGATAATGTTGTTTTTGATTATTTGAAGTCCAGTAAATGTTAAAAGTTTAAAAATTTACTTTTTTACTTTGACTGACTGAAGAAGGCATTATCGGATTTTGAAAAATCCCAAAGATGTTTCCCAATTGTAATTATTCACCTAAGATTATTTTTGATTAGGTAAGTCAGGTTTTGCATTGTGGTGAAGCGTCAATGCTTTTCTTTCAATGTAAAAAACAAAAATACTATCATTTGAGGATTTGTTCCTATAGGTAATACTCGTATAATAATGTTAGTGTCGAATTAAATGGTTTAGTTTCTCAATTGTTGAGTCCTCGTGCCAATCAATATTCGTTCTCGCAGCGCCCACATATCGAAGCTTTTTAGTTTTCTCGCAAAGTGACCGATAGATGGCGTGAGCGAGTCAGTGTGTGTTCTTCCCGCTACGCAAAGAGACATGGTGTGCTAAGTGCTCCGCCTTTTGAATATTCCTTTTTTGATGAAACCTTGAAGATACTCGTGAAATATATGGACCTGCATCTGTGCTTCATCGAGGACTTATAGTGCAGTGTTGATTTTTGGAGTGTCAACCATTCTACCGGTGGATTTAAGAAGATTTTGCTCGCCGGCCGGCAGCGACAGACCAACAAGCCATCACGCACGCAGGAACGAGTTATGTTCCCATCTCCCTGGGTCTGAGCGGGATCTCTGGATTGTTAAGGTACGTGGGCATGTTTCGCTGCTAGTAATTTTCTACTGTATTGGTTCCACGAGGATTCAGCAATAGGGAAATTTATTTCTAATTTGAAGGCCGCCATTAAGTTTCTTGAGATAAGTTTTTTCTCACCACACTCTCTTTTCAAAAAAGGTGCAGGCTATTTACACGCCTCACCACATTGTTTCAAGTTTCAACAGATTTTGATTCTTCCTATGTGAAAAAGAAAATCATCCATTAGTGTCAAATACGCACTAAAAAAATAACTAAATCAAAACTTGCAATTAAAAACTCCGCCTTGGAGTGTAAATGTGGTGCTGTTCCACAAACGATGGGACACTTAATATCGTGTCCTGCGTGTCCTGTCAGCTGCACGTTACAGGAACTGGTGGACGCTGGTGATGGCGCCAAACAAACATTTAGATTGCTATCGACATGCTAAGAAGAAGAAAACTTGCAATAGCTAATATAGCTTAAGAATAAGCTATAATAAACTTAGAAGTCTATTCGCTTTCCTCATATACCTTATTGAGTATTCCATAACATACTTTCTTAAGAAAGAAAATAAGTTTATTTCATCCAGATAAAGGCACACAATGAGCAGCAACAACACAAAAGAGGGGCTTGTGGCTAAATGATACCATCCGCACGGGTCGATCAAAGGTTAAGTTACGCTTGCCGCGGTTGGTTCATGGATGGGTGACCATCCATTACATATCGAGACCTGTCCGTGCGTCGGAAAGCACGCCCCGGCTATCATTCGCATGATCTTTCACAATCGTTATGGGTAGTCAGAAGCCCAAAAGTCTGCTAACCAGTCTTACCAAGGGGTATCGTATTACCCAGTAACTGGGATGTGGAGGTCAGATAGGCAGTCGCTCTAAAGACGCCTCTAAAGTAGACTAAAAGCCGACCCCAACATAGTTAGGAAAAGACTAGACAGATTTTTTAAGTCTATAGCTTAGCTTAGCTAATAACTAAAGAAGGAACATTTTGAATCACGTTAAGGCTCATACAAACATTAACACAAACAAATTAACTCAACACAAATTAAGAACAGAAAAAAACTTAGTTATAATAACAGTATTCTGTAAATTTTTCTATCACTCTACACAAACAACAGTTGCATGCTCGATTTCAAGTTCACTATAATTTCCGTTACAAAATCCAGATAAAAATAATTATACCATTCCATTGTTTCCAACTAATTCCACTTTATCTTTGAGGAAGTTAAAAAACTCTCCAGTATGGTTTACGGTAATTTTTTTAATGCCATTGCTTATTCACACGCAATAGACTTTTATACTCTTTTGGGTTTTATCGTTCATTCATTATTTCATTCAATCTCACTTCCCATTGGTTTGGGATTTAATGTTACCTTTTTATTTCATTCGTCTATTTCTGTCAGTTGAGATTTTTGATGGAGAATGTAAAGGAACACGTTTTTCTGTAATAATTACTTTTTTAATTATGCATTGGTTATGAGTTTCCGATATTGTTTGCTTCATAGCAAGCGCTCCCCAACGATAGATTTACTTATTACGTGAACCTTTCACTTAGAAATGATTTCTTACAGCCGAGCTGCAGTTCCTCTATTTCTAACCATAGTACGGCAAAAAGAGTTCTCATGCAAAACACAATAAGATAAAACCTACTTACTACAACTCCGATAAAACCAATCCTTTATACAAAGTGAGTAGGTATTTCTTATTCACTTGTTCGCTTTATTTACTCAATGAGCATTCACTTCATTCATTCGATCGATTTAGTTTACGCGCGCACATCTATTTCTGTGTCACCAGTGCGGTAAAAGGATTTGCACGTAGTATACGTAATGTTGGGGAATGCTAAGGAGGTTTATTTTGTATTTCTCTTTGTATTTTCTCCCCGTATTTTAGAACTTACAAGTCAAAAATGTTGAATGAAAGACATTTTTATAGACAGAATGCTTTTCAATGCACATCATGAAAAAATAAAAACAAATGAATTTTACAAAATGGGTGATTTTTTTTGTTTTACAAAACTATCAACTCGCACTAGGTCCACATGATGGAATGGAATCCATAATTTATGCTAATCTTACTACCTATATGTTCAAACTGATTTAATCAGTCTTTAACAACACCCGTACTTATAGGTAATTTACCTAATAACTAATAAAAACGAATACTTATGCAAGCTCTAGCAAAAACATCCCGTGTCAATGTTGAATAAGCAATTATGAATGCATATTTGCCGTGCATATCGTTAACTTCACTGCAAATGCAGAAATTCATTTCAAATATTTACAAGCCGCGTTTATTTCTATAAACGGCGCTCGTCAGAAAAAAATAGCAAAGAGGACTCATTTCATAATAGCCCCAAATCTATGAACGTGTCAGAAAGGGTGAATGTGTATGTGTGAACCTATATATAGGTATCAATATCAGCTTAATTAGCAAGCTTTTAGTGTGGTTGGTTGGTGTCATTTACTGTGTCTGGTCATGGTGGTTACTAGTTATTTACTGTATGAAGTACCTATGAATATGGTGTGTAGGGAAAGGGTTTTATGAAGAAAAACACAGAAAGACAAGACTAGGCATTTATTTGAATTAGGCTTGTCAGATATTATATGTTAAGTAATGAGAAAACTAATAGTTGTCCGTTCCCAAAACTAGGCCATGAAGAAGGAAGGACAAGCAAACTTCATGGCACCTTGTTTTAAAGTAGGTATTGTATCAACACATTGTACAAGTACATTTGCATAAACAATTATTGTTAACATAACACATCAATGATTAATCTCTTGGACCATTTCTCAAAGCTATAGCAAATTAGCCATGGAAAGAAACATTAGGTAGGTACATGAGTATTCTGTAATTCGATTTAACACAAAAGCAATATTAGACTTATTATATTAGACCACCTATAGGACAACACAATTAACAGCAATAATATTAATTAACTTACGTGAACAGTAGTCCATCTTTTACCACAGTTGAATCCAAGAGGCTCCCCATTGGCGGGCTCACCTCTTTTATAATCCCCCCAATATTACTCAAGTACATCTGACTTTCCCGCCATTTTTAACAATCATACATTTTGACCAAATAACTTTAAATATTCACAGTCTTAGGTAAATCTACTTTGACAGAACTGTTTTAAAACGATAAAAGATATTGAATGTATTTTATAACAATTTATCAGACTATAATTACATGAAGTCCCTTTAAACATACATTCCACTGAGTACTTTTAGACAATTATTATTTATAACCACATAGGTAAGTATACATCAAAATAGCACATAAAATAAAGAAAATATTTCAAATACAATGTTTAGTTCTGCTATCCTTAAATCTTATGTGAAAGTAAAATAAGTTATTGTATTTATTTGGACCAACTCACAAATCACCGGTTCGTTCGGAATCGTTGCTAATTCGTCTAGAAATACTCTTGGCAGTTTCGACAAAAATATATACTACATACTAATCCCATACAATTTAGGAAAATAAATCAAGATTATATTCTATGACTCTACATATTCTGACACGGCCATTCTGATCTGTGCTTCGTCCCGAAGTACATAGGTAGGTAACAGTACTTAATTAAACGAACACAACATAATGAGTTATCATTATTGTTCAATTACAGTTTACAAACATTGGTCTAAGATAGGCTGATAATTCTATTCATATTTCTATCATTAATACAATCATTGATATGAAATCTATATTCATACCTCCTTCATATCACATTCTAACCACATTGATGTTCTCTTTGTTATAACATCCCCGTTTTCACTGATATCCTCTTTGATATCCACACCGATATCATCTTTGATATCACATCCTTATCCACATTGATATCCTCTTTGATATCACATCCTTATCCACACTGATACCCTCTTTGATATCACACCCCTATCCATATTGATATCCTCTTTGATATCACATCCTTATCCACACTGATACACTCTTTGATATCACACCCCTATCCATATTGATATCTTCTTTGATATCACATCCCTATCCACACTGATATCCTCTTTTGTTATCACATCTCTATCCATAAACAATAAAATAAAAGAAAACCTACAAATAATTGATTGATAATAATTATTGATATTAAAGATAATGAAGACAAAATGAAATGGTTTACCAGATAAAAAGGATAGTGATAAATTGTTAAAAAAAATTAAACTCTTGGAAACGCTGAAATACTTAAAATTTGATGATACACACAGCAATCAGTATTTGTGCCAAACCCCTCAAGTTTTAAAACGTTAACACTGCTAAACATTGAATTCGTTACGAATTATCTAAAGAATACTTCGAAAAGAACTCTGTCTTAACATGGATTCGAACCATACCATTGCATCACCGAACGTCGTCATACTCATACCGGCAGTTTGACGAACTAGCCAGCGAGCCCATAATGAATTCCGATGAAATTGTTATTTACTGTGGTCCGAATCACTTTATCTTTAGGTCTCTGTCTAATCGATAGAAGCTGTAACTTGAGGGTATCCATTAATTCTACTTGTCTTCTTTATAAAATTAATCATAACCCCCAAGCCACAACTACTACGCTTGATGTATATATGTTCACTTAAAACCACGAATATTACCTAAACAACTACGATTTACCCATTATTTAATTGTTACACATGATTTCCGTTGGTTTCAGTTGGCAAATTATGTCTAGTATGAGAACTGTAAATTATGAAATCAAATTGTGAAATATAAATCTTTGTAGTAGGTACCTACTTAAACTATGATCAAAGTTTTGTTAAATAATAGCAATAATTATAAATGAAAAATATACCTAATAATTATTAAATGATTATTAAGTACCTAAGTATTTTATTTTTCTAGAATATTAAACAAAATAGAAAAATACTTTATATTCAAAATATATAATGCATGACAAAAAGCACATTTCGTGCCTAGAAATTGAAAAGCACGGATAGCTGCGTGCCATATTTTAAACAATATAAATTATTAACCCTACCAGGTTTGTACATTTTAGAAATGGCAGTGTCTGTATTTATATTATGTACCGCCATGACTTGTACCCGTATTTGTAAAATAAAATATCTTTATCTAGGATTTGAAGTAGGGATGAAAATATTGGTAGAAATTGTTTATTGGTTATTAGTTTAAAAAAATTATATTTTTATTCAAGTATCTGCAACATGTTGAATATTCTATTAATTAATGCATATTAAAATTGTTAACAACTTAAATCAACCAATAACTGACCTAAGTATTTGTTAAAAATATCACTACCTTAACTTTGTTTTAAACCATTAAATTTAATGTTTGACGTTTAATGTTTATATTCATCATCTCTAATTTGAATGCACATGTCTTTTGGGGGGTAACCACTTAATGGAGCTGTGTGTACCTGCTTAAAAAAATGATGTTCTAACTTCTAATCAGTAACAGTTCAATCTAACACTAACCAGTATTCATCATATAAATGAATAAATTATCAAAACAGCTCATGGCTCGGTCAATCTGACAATACTCATAATTTCAGATTTTATCATGGTCACTCATATCAACAGTTGACACCAGCTTTACTCTCCAAGTAAATGGTTAAAAGCCAACACAAAATTATCAAGTCCCGCTGCAGCGGTTCAGGCTCTAGTATGTAATAGTAGTCTATGGGTTCAGGCAAAACTAGAAATTCATTCAAACCACCTTGTCAAGTCTCAAATGACAAAATACCCTTTGACCTTGTCACATTCTCAAAGTGCAATTGTAAGTTTTTAAACATTTGTTTTGATTATGTAAAACTATAAATAAGGACTTGTTCGACAATTCTGGAATCATTGTTTGTGAAGCAACCAAGTCAAAATAAATTTGTCTAAAACTTCAAATAAAGAAATGAAATAACAAGAATATTAAATTACAACATAATTTACGTTTGATAAAATGTTATTGAAATGGAACGTTATCTTATCATACGTCAATGTCATTATCATCTGACAGCTGACGTTCATAATGCGATTTATTGTTTTACAAAATCAATTAATCAATGGGCTTTATTGCGATCAAATGGATCAAAGACTACAATATAATGCTGTGTAAATTGCGATCAATATTCAATGAGATACTCTCCTATAAAGAGTAACCTCACACGGCGTGATACTTAGTGACCAATTCAAAAGTTTCAACTTTTATGTAAAGTTTCTAGTTTATGTGATCAGATTACTTTCACAACATAAATAACAACTACTATGTAACTAAACAACGGGTCCTCTTCTTCTGGTGACAAGAAATAGCATCAAGTAATAGTCAACCAGAGTGCGAGTGGTGTAACTTTTTACACGACTGCCCAAGAAAAGGAGTGTACATCATAATCATTTCAGAGTAATACAAGCAAAAATTCATCAATTTACCCAGTTTATCAAACTACCACTACTACTCAAACAGATCCAGTTGTAATCAAATCGTTCTTAAGGCAGTATAACCGTCAATCTCAGCGAATACACTTTGTTTCCTTCAACCTTGACATTGGCAGAATCATCGATAAAACGATTTAGCCATTATTATAAAAATTGGAATATCAAACAACCAGTATTGATTATATGAATACTTAATTAAAATTATACCTACATCGCTTGGCCAACCTGGCAATAACATTGCAAATATTCATACATTTTCTGTAAAAATAATTTCAGGCTTTGACATGATCACATTGAACAGTTGACACCTACTGTACTTTCAGTATATTATAGTGTAAGTACTCTGTGTACTGTACTCTTAAAGTAAAAGGTTATATAATCCCAAAACTAAATTATCAAGACCCGGGGTAGCAGTCCAGACCAAACTAAATGTTTATTTTAACAATACTACCACAATAGTATGCTATTAGTTTGGTTATGTTGATATTCTGTAACTGTTAATATCAAACTCTTTGTAAATTTAAATTGATTAGTATTGTTCTCAAGTAAGGGCATGTTTTCATTGAGAATAAAGTTTGTATAAACCAAAAACCATTGAAATAAAGAAAAGCAAATAAAACAATAAAATAAAGAGTATTACTAATAACCTTCCACCTTGTCCCATTTGTTTATCAATAATTCAAATGATATTCACTATTTCTTTTTACATATCAGATCAAAAATAAATACAATGTTTCATTTACTCTATGAAACCTCTACCTACTACATTATGAAATACTTGACTTGCTGCGCCCCGTGGTTTCACCTGCATAAGTGACGACCCCGTGGGAATATCGGGATAAAAGTATCTTATGTTTTAATCCTGGTTATAATTACTGTCCGTGTGCCAAATTTTACCCAAATCCGTTCAGCCGGTAGTGCATAAAGAAGTAACAAACTTCCAACTTCTCACAAAGTTTCGCCTTTATAATATTAACTGTCTAGTGTGAAGTGTGATCATGTTCATCAAGTTTTGCAGTTAACCCAAAATGTATCTTTGAAAACAATTTATGAACACCAGAATTTAACATCAGTACTTATTTCAGTATGTTTCATTTCTGAAAACTTGTAACTTATTGTCAACCTTTTAATACATGAATTTGATTGATTGAAAGCTTTCTAATACTTACTTGAATCTTTGTAATGCAACATTTCATTTTATCAGAAAACTTCTGTCTGAGCCAAAATGAATAATAATCTAGTAACTAACATAATCATATCTCTATTGGTTTTTAAGCCAAGCTTCAATTTAATGTGCACAAACAAATTTTAGGTAATTGATGACCTTTCAACCTATAAATAGGTAGGTACATTTTTATGGGAATCTTTTTATACAATTTACCCATCATCATTTTGAACCTTCTCTGTTTGAAGTTGGATAAAATACCAGTTGAAGCTTGCCTCTTAATTACAAACATTGTTCTTAAATTCAAGTTTTTATGTTACCAAACTTCTTCTGGAGATGGTCTTAGATTACAAAGTAATATCAAAGCAGAGCCTCTAAAGGCCTTACCGACTTTAGATACTTCTTATTGCTGGAAAAGTTCCCGCGATACTCGTAGATACAGCAGCTACTCGAGTCTCTGCATTCTCGACCCCTAAGACGATCCACTGACCCTCGATGCTTGTAAAGCAGCTCGCAGCTCCGCAGTCTCGATGCCAGTACAGTTACTTGTAACTCCGTAGTCCTGACGTCGAAGGCGGCAGCGCGATGTCATCGTCTTAGTGGCCCACCGATCAACAACAGCTTCCAGCAGACCATCGATAGCTCCAACATTGATCATGGAAATAGAAAAATATAATTCATTAGAAATTGTTATGTAAGCTGGAGTTTATCCCACTTCTGATGTCAGAAAGGGTGAATGTGTATGTGTGAACCTATATATAGGTATCAATATCAGCTTAATTAGCAAGCTTTTAGTGTGGTTGGTTGGTGTCATTTACTGTGTCTGGTCATGGTGGTTACTAGTTATTTACTGTATGAAGTACCTATGAATATGGTGTGTAGGGAAAGGGTTTTATGAAGAAAAACACAGAAAGACAAGACTAGGCATTTATTTGAATTAGGCTTGTCAGATATTATATGTTAAGTAATGAGAAAACTAATAGTTGTCCGTTCCCAAAACTAGGCCATGAAGAAGGAAGGACAAGCAAACTTCATGGCACCTTGTTTTAAAGTAGGTATTGTATCAACACATTGTACAAGTACATTTGCATAAACAATTATTGTTAACATAACACATCAATGATTAATCTCTTGGACCATTTCTCAAAGCTATAGCAAATTAGCCATGGAAAGAAACATTAGGTAGGTACATGAGTATTCTGTAATTCGATTTAACACAAAAGCAATATTAGACTTATTATATTAGACCACCTATAGGACAACACAATTAACAGCAATAATATTAATTAACTTACGTGAACAGTAGTCCATCTTTTACCACAGTTGAATCCAAGAGGCTCCCCATTGGCGGGCTCACCTCTTTTATAATCCCCCCAATATTACTCAAGTACATCTGACTTTCCCGCCATTTTTAACAATCATACATTTTGACCAAATAACTTTAAATATTCACAGTCTTAGGTAAATCTACTTTGACAGAACTGTTTTAAAACGATAAAAGATATTGAATGTATTTTATAACAATTTATCAGACTATAATTACATGAAGTCCCTTTAAACATACATTCCACTGAGTACTTTTAGACAATTATTATTTATAACCACATAGGTAAGTATACATCAAAATAGCACATAAAATAAAGAAAATATTTCAAATACAATGTTTAGTTCTGCTATCCTTAAATCTTATGTGAAAGTAAAATAAGTTATTGTATTTATTTGGACCAACTCACAAATCACCGGTTCGTTCGGAATCGTTGCTAATTCGTCTAGAAATACTCTTGGCAGTTTCGACAAAAATATATACTACATACTAATCCCATACAATTTAGGAAAATAAATCAAGATTATATTCTATGACTCTACATATTCTGACAAACGCGTGTAAGAAAAGAACAACGACTTGATCACTTATTTGCTATCCATTGCAGCTTTTGTTCATCTCTATAATTATTAACACAAGTTAAAGCAGCAATGGTTGCTAACACAATACTTTGAACCTCCTATTTTTATTTGAAATATCATCCAATGTATCTTTTCATTCGGAATTAAGCATTTTGCTGTTTATTACCAACGTTATTCTCTTCGTATACTAATTACGTTCCACGATTGTCATTTTGGAATTGATATCATAATGTTTTTGTGTTATTTTGCATTAAAACCTTTCATAAATTCATTGCGTTAATTTGCGGAACCTTTTCTCTTAATCGACTTTTGCTAAAGTAGGTATATTTTGTTATGTTTTATTTCGTGAGCTTCGTTCCTAATGAATTAAGTTAGATAGCCATTTTTCATTTCAGTTTTTATATAATAATAAATTAGTCCGTTTTCTTATGAATTGACACTAAGAGTGCTTCTCTTAAAGAAAAGTCACTTAGCATTATCACACTGAAACCTGCGCTTAGCTAAGATGTTAAGCTTACGTAGGTGGACACAAGTGGGCGATTCTCGTAACTTTAGGAATGTTCACAGTTTGATCACAGTCTCTATCTATCAAAAATACTTCCAATTTCCCTACACTTTTCACAAGTTTTTGACATTGACTGTCGCTGAGATGAGATTGCGACTAGATTTTGAACGTTTTTAATTACGAGAATTGACCTTCTGTTAAGGCGATATCGTACTAAATTCACGTGCAAAGGATTTACTTACAAACATTTTAGTGGTGGCCAAGTGGTAACGGCCGCGACTTACGAGTTGTAGGTCGTAGGTTCGAACCCAGACAGGCGCTTTACTTTGTGTAAATTATTTCATCACCACTGCTCTCAAAACGGTGAAGGAAAACATCGTGAGGAAACCGGCATGTCCTAGAACCAAAAATTCAAAGACATGTGACATCTACCAACCCGCACTGGGCCCGCGTGGTGGATTACGGCCCACTCCCTCTCACAGAGAGGAGGCCTGTGTCCCAGCAGTGGGAACATTATAGGCTGATTATGTATGTATGTTATGTATTTTAGAACAGACAGCCGCCAACACACACAACACACAGCCAGGCACAACACACAACAGGCAGCCGGGTCATGTCTGCTAACTACTAATAGCTTTTAATATTGCAGTCACCAATACGACTAACAAGCATTAGGACGTCTAAGTTCAAAGAGGACCTCTTTTCGAACTTAGATGTCTTCACCTCGTGTAATGCTAAAGTAGAGTTTGACAAGTTATCGACTTCAAATTCCGAATTCAGAAAACGTGTGTAAGTCCAGCGTAAGTTTGTGAGTACCTAGTATTACTATTTTGAAGTAGAAAACCATAGTAAAATTGTCATACGATTTTATACTTCATTCAGCATCCAAGCAGAAATGATATAAAACTCGAAAACAGTAAGTTTTAATAAAAGGTTAAATAAAAATTATACGCGCACTTAGCAACAACAAAAGAAAAGAATTAACATAAAACAAACCCAGTTGTTCGCAATCGGTTCCTGATTCCTCACACCGTTTCAGAGAGATTAAAAATGAATAAAAAATTCCCTCCTAAAAGATAAAACGTTAGTACGTTTTTTCCACTACATTAGGGATTGGGCTCGTCTAATGGTAGCCTGAAATCTTCACAACAGATTAGCAGGATTCTTTCTTAAATATAAGGAAAACACAGGCAGTGTCAGAAACTTTAAAAGTGAGATTGATGAAAAGAATGCGCAGTTTTGTGTGAAATGTGCATTGTCGTTTCGGTATGGATTTGAAGATTTCCTCCTCACAGAGAGGAGGCCTGTGGCCCAGCAGTAGGAAGTGTGTTGATTTATGCTTGTGACATCTGCCAATCCGCACTGGGCCCGCGTGGTGGATTACAGCCCACTCCCTCTCACCGAGAGGAGGCCTGTGTCCCAGCAGTGGGAACATTATAGGCTGATTATGATGATTATGTTTTATTTGTACTAATTTCTACTTTAAATTACGTAAAGCAACAATGTTTCAGTGTACTGTCCAGTTTTAATGGATTTCGCAGAAATTCAATGACAATAGATGCATGTAAATCAAAGAATGCACTTCTTTTGCAGACATTAGAAAGATTGACGTCAAAAAGCTGTCCTTTAACAACACCATACTACGATTCAATTTGTGGTGGTTATAATTTTGTCAACATCTTAGCCGCCTAGTGTATCAACTCAAATGGGGCCCTAATAATAACATGATCACGCGAAGAGGTCCAGAGTTGAGCTCCTCTTAATTACACTATCATTATGATATTGCGATTAATTACAATTCTTTTAACGACCATGTATTCTTTCAAATAAGGCACGAATATGCCAAATTATTGATGTTATTATGTAGGTTTCATTTCGAATTTTATTCATAATTTTACAATAAAAATCGAACTCATTTGTTTTTAACGAGAATAATTTCGAATTCATATTTTGAAAATATGTTAGACAGTCTTTTGTTTAAAATAATATCGAAGTCGAACAAATGGCAAGATCAATGTCACCTCGCACCCATCTGAAATGGAATAGACAATTTATACAGCAACTGCGATCAATATCAAAAGCAAATGTTCTACAAATACGAGGCAGTTTCAACTTTAACGTAATAGATTCGTTTACAACTGGAGATGGAACCATTTCGTGATTATATGCAAATTCCTAGTTAAAGGTTTGTACAGAGTACGTCTTGAACATGTTTCAGCAGTTTAACAAATTGGGTAGTGAGATAAATTGTTACGGGTGGGAGGGAAGGTTCATGTGTGTTTAAGTATATTGGAGTAACTGTTATTATCAAGGAAGAACTTCTGGATAATCAGCTACATCATCGGTTAATCGTAGTTGAGCTTATGTCACGTTTGATTCGCGTTTCAAACTTTGAAGACAAACTTTCAATAGCTGTTAAGTTGTCGAAGTTATCTGTACATGCAAAGTTAATCTTACAGAACCGTAATGTGTTAAGATTTGGAATCAATACAAACGAATTTTAAATCAATGAAAAAAATATTTAGAAAATCGTGGGTGAAATTATTGATTCGCAAAAGGAACAGCATTTCTTCACGAAAAGGTCCCCCATCGCAAACGTGACCTTACAAAAATATAAAAAAGAAGCTGATATAGCTGAAGAAAGAAACTGATACCTTAGGAATTCTGTACCTATTCTGTAAGTGGTTCTAAAATCTTTTATAATTGCTCTGCGTCGTCTCCGAGGGGCTTAAGGAATTCCTTTTAAATTTATTTTATTTCTGTTATTTCGTTCGAATTGCAGACTTTTTTGGTAGAATGAGAAGATTTTATCTAATATGGAATTTAGTTTCCGAGCTACGGTTTTACGTCTACAGGAAAAATTCTTGGATTACTTTGTAGAGACGATCTTTGGGGCTTTTTTATTACCTTTTTTTTATATCCCTTTTTTTACATTTTTAATGCATTTTCTTTGAAGTATTAATTCTATTGTATTTCTAACCACGTCTGTACTGACATTTCAAGACCAATTTCATCTAGTTTGAAGGGTATGAGCTTATGAAATTTCCTACTAGCATAATAATATGCCAGTATTATAAGATTTTTCTACTTTGTATTTAGGGTTTGCACCGCATTTACGTGGGTGTTACACGTGTAATACTTAAATTTTCATCATTATGCTTACCTTTTACATAAAAAAATGTGAAAGGTTCCTACTGCTGTTTTTTATTTGGAATTTACAATGACATAGCTATCGAGATGAACTGAAAACTGTATTGTGGCGCTGCTTTAGAGGGCCCTATGTTCAACAGTGGACTACGATAGGCTAATTTGAGTAGAACAAAAATACGTTAAACGCATTATGGAATATTCTATTCTCATATGTATATTTCTGGCAAGCAAACATTGTAATCGTTCGATCGAATGCCCTCATCTAACTGAGGTTGCGCGAAAATGTGCTCACACTGAAAGGAGTAAGCTTACATAATTTACATATCCCTCATGAATCGATAGATACGATTTTCAGTATAAGTGAGACAATACTATTCAAAAGTCAACGAAATAGAAACAATATGTTTAAAGTAACGA
Source organism: Oligia fasciuncula (assembly GCA_963082905.1). Taxonomy (NCBI): domain Eukaryota; kingdom Metazoa; phylum Arthropoda; class Insecta; order Lepidoptera; family Noctuidae; genus Oligia; species Oligia fasciuncula. Next base: position 10,499,722 of record OY720409.1, read on the forward strand.
AAAAATGTTTTAGTCCTTTATATGCGGTACGGTGAATCTAAAGATTTAAATCGTTGGTAGTATATCTTATAATGGAATATAACACTCCACAAAGGTCTCGTTGTATTAATTATACGTAAGCATCGATATGGCTAGACCCAGAAACCCTTAGTTATTGAATTTGGAAACCAGTAACCACTTCTAAGGATGTGGAATAATATATGATGTGGTAAATGTTCCGAACCACAATCCTAGTTCATCAGTGTAACACCCAAAGGGCTAATTTACACATCTCTAATCTTTCACAATTGTACTAGATTATTTACTAAGCAAATCAAACGAGTTTAGTGATTGCCTAGAGACTACTCAGACTGGTTGAAACACATAAAACGTTTATGTTTATGTGTTAAGTGTTTTTAATCAGTCAAGGTTAACGCCTTCTTCCCATGGGGGTAGGCAGATACTACAGAACGCCACCTGCTACGATCTGTTATAAATAATTTCCATCACTATTTTAAAATCGCTGATTTGAAAATTCATGTACCTACTATATAAAACTACTCGCTATGCAAGCAGCGCAGTCAACCCACAAATTTTGTTCAATATATAATTATTTATTGTAATTTTACGTGTACAGTTTTTTTTAAATTAATTTCTGTAGTAGCAAACAAAGTGTTTCATTTAAAAAGGACCCACGGAGTGCCATCCTAACAGATCCAAACTCCTTTTGCTTCGTTTACATTCATACATATGCAGGGTAATTGCGTAACACACTATCAGTAGCAATGGGTTTCATTTTGACAGTTCCAAAATATTCATTGCGTTATTTGCGTTGTTGAGCAGACACATTTTTCGAACATATGGAGCAATGTGATGAGAAGGGATGAAACGCATGTGACTAAAAGAGTGATAAATATACATGTTGATGGATGGAGAGGGAGAGGAAGGCCGAAGAAAAGATGGATGGACTGTGTGAGGAATGATATTATGAAAGAGAAGGGAGTAATTGATAGCGTGACGGTTGACAGGGGAGAATGGAAGAAGAAAACGTGTTGCGCCGACCCCAAGTAACATGGGATAAGGGCAGGAAGAAGAAGAAGATAGAGCAATGGATTAGAAATATGCTTCAAAATGATTCATATTGAGAGTCTTAATGTGTTACGCAATTAGGGTGGTAATCATACTCGCACGCCGGTTGCAAATACTACGCACCCGACCTTTCTGAAGAACATAACCAATAACATGTCTTTCCTGTGCGTTCTCCTGGGGCGTCGCTTTCCGGCGTTTCTAATCACATCTGAATTCGTTGCCAATTACCAAAACACTGTCATGCCTTCAAAACAGCTGTCTTTTGTTTCTAGAAACTTTAAACCCACCTCATCATCATCCGCCCTTAGGTTTTCATCTGCCATTTCAATTTTTCGTTTCGGGTCATGTCATCTGCAATTACTTGGCGAAGATGTGTCACTGTAATACCTCGCGATCGCGGTTTAGCTAGTGACCTTGATTTCACTTCCATGTTAAACAAATGCTAGCTAATAGGCACGCACATGCCAGGCATCGAGGTAAACCCCCAAAACAGCCCGCATTGTATCACAGTGAGGTATCCTTCCGCATGTGGATTACGGCCCACTCCCTCTCACCGAGAGGAGGCCTGTGTCCCAGCAGTGGGAACATTATAGGCTGAATACTATGCCCTAGCCTGAAAGATGTTACGTCAAAACTGCGTGTAATAACTATAATTTGCACATTGTAAATACGCCTTTAGACTCAGTACATTGGTTTTGAGAGTTCTATTAACGTACAAATACCACAGTTTTCCTATTATAGCCTATTACATTATGTGGTCACTGAAGTGAGATTGTTATTCGTTCAAATAATCTCGATTGAGAATATATGTAGATTACTTCTACAGAATAGGTGCCTGTAACTTTAATATTTAAACATCACTTCAAAATTAGTGTAGGGAAACACCTGCCGAAAAATTTATTGTAATTGTAATTTACATTGTAAAGTACGGCAAATTTCCAATGCGTATTTTCGGTAGATGTGTCGCTACGCTTCTGCCGGGAAGGTACTGTTCGGTGAAAAGTAACATGAAATGTAAGACACGTTGAAAGAAAGTCCTAATTTACTTTACTACTTGTTGTATTACATTTTATGTTATGGAATATGTCGTGTCGATAGGGAGTGCACAATGTTTGTCCACTTTTAAAATTCTGGTAAAAAAAACACTTTCTCCTTTAACATGATCATTACATAAAGTTCCTTACTCTTGTTTCATGTTTATTATTGTACATACATGTATATATATAATTATATGTTTTATGTATATATGTAATTATTGTATATGTAAATGGTATACCACTGACTACCTGCACTCCTTCTTCCTTTAATCCTTCCAAAGGTTGTTTAAAAATAAAAGATCGCTTTCAATGATAACACCGCCCATTGGGTCACCCTATGTAAAATTTCTACATTTATATCTGTAATTTTTATGGTGTGCATAATAAAGAGTATTTTATCTTCTCGAGGGTAGAGGGGGAGTGGTGGGAGGTTCAGGAGATCAGACCGGAATAAATCCTTTTATCTTGCATTGCATTAATTTGGTCGGTTGATTTGTGTGACATTTGATGTTACCTGTATCCGACATTACCTACGTAAATTGGATTTTCGGTTTAAATCCGCGGACTCCGCGGACATAAAAAACGAAAGTGTAAGTATTTTCTGAATTCCAGAATACCTTAAAAACGTGACGACATAAAAAGCCTCTAAAAAAGGGATTAAACAGTATCAATAGATAATTTATAGACCACTCTACTTGATACCTGATGCTGAATAAATTCTTCAGGCCCATAAACTGTTCACGATGAAAGATTATTTTAATTTACTGCTACAAAAAGTTTTATGTTCTTTTTTATTGGCTGCTGTACAATTTTTAACCTTGTTTCAAAGTCATAAGGATTAGATAACTTTGTGAATGGAGTAAATTAAATGCTTCGGTAAAGATTTTGTAGGAAACCGTCAGCGGTTTGATCGCATCGTCGCGGGCTAATGTTAAGCTGTCTGTTTATAGACCTGGATAAAGGTTAAAAAATTATTTTGATAAAGTCTGAATGTCTGACAAACAGTCTTACCAAAGGGTATCGTGTTACCCAGTAACTGAGCTACAGAGGTCAGAGGACTGATCATCTGACACATCAGTGTCAGATGTAAAGTACTGGTAATCAGCTGAATCTGGTAAGACTGGAATCCGACCGCATAGCTGAGAATAGGATATGCAGACGATGATGGTATTGAATAAAGCTTTGAAAAGAAAAGAAAATGTTAAGGAAAATTTAAATGGGAACGCACATTAACTCATTTCCTCAAAATTTGGCACTCTTAAAATTTTGTCAACTAAATTACAATAACAATTAAACATTACGTTTAATTTTTAAGTAAACATTATTTTTTAGGTCACGTAACAGAATCGATACTAATATTATAAACGCGAAAATGTATCTGTCTGTCTGTCGGTCTGTATGTTACCTCTTCACGCTTAAACCGCTGAACTGATTTAGATAAAATTTGGTATAGAGATAGTGTGAGTCCCGGGAAAGGACATAGTTTATCCCGATATTCCCACGGGATCGACACTTATGCGGGTGAAACCGCGGGGCGCTGCTTGTCTTCTATAGAATTAAATGCTGTTCGTTCGTAAGCGCGTCACTTGAGAATGTTGGCTGGACCGATTTGGCTATTTTTCTTTTAAAATATTTGTAATAGGTAATCCGAATTAGGATTTTATGGAAAGAAAAATTGGAAAAGTTGCCCGGAAAATTGTAAAATTGTGGAAAACTGAAAGTGCTTTTTTCTATAGGTTTTTTGTATGAACTTAGAACCATATTAAAAATTCGACAGGACAACGTCTTTCGGTCAGTTAGTAACCTAATACTTACTACAGAATAGCTATCCTGGGACGTCAAACTCGTCAATATTATTATTATTTTTATATTTTAACATATCTCGGGACCATGGGGTCCCGGTCCTTTGGAAGGCGTACGAGGGGCCGAAGCCAACTCGCAGAGGTTTTTTGTTAGAGATTTTCAATGAAATGAGGCACCATCCGACGATTATCCCTGTTCGCACTATGCAAGTGCACCCAAGGACAACCCCCAGTTGTTGTAGGACTATTGCAAAATATGGAAACAAAACTATTGGATTATGGGTTTTGGCGGCTAAAGTGAACTGGTTATCTAAGACTATGGAAAAACTATAGCCCCTGCCTGACCGATGTTCTCTATAAATTACACAGATTAAATGGCAGGGGGTGACTTGCACACTCAATAATGGACCCCCGAAAACGGTCGCTAGCACATAGTGTCGTAGCGGCAAGGGGGCAACATGTCCTGAGGTGCTTATGAGGAGTGGAGAGGTATTCCACGGCTATCAGGACAGTCCCGGAAGTACGGTCAAGATCCCTACCAGCATCTTACTGGTTATTATTATTATTATTACTATGATATTGGGCGAGCAAGCAATAACCAGTTTCATTTACAGGCATCGTATTTTGTTGAATAAAACCTCTGTGCTATCAGACCGACAAGGGAATAATATAAGACCTAACCTTACCATTTAGCTAACAATAAAGAAAACCGTATTAGGGTTTGTCCACACCGCAAATTATCGTCAGCGAACATTTTATGGCAATGTGTAAATCTTTGTTAGACGTTACGGGTAGTCAGAAGTCCGAAAGTTTGACAACCTGTCTTACAAAGGGGTATTGTATTACCCAGTGATCATTGGGTGGTGGAAGTCAGATAGGCAGTCGCTGCATGAACAATACTGGTACTCAGCTGCATCTGGATGGACTAGAGACAAACCCCAACATAGTCGAAAAAGGCTAGGATGAAGGTGTATTTGAAAGCCAGCATTCGCAAGAAACTTGGTGCTCATGTGCCATTTAATTAATTCAAGTTCATTTATTCAGTTTCCAATGCCCAAAATAATATTTTTGTTGTCTCAATGTGCGCGAATGTTTGAGGTGTGGACGCATCTTTACACAAATTGAACCATCGGGTCGACCGTTTTACCAAATAATTTAGCATAAACCGGCCAGCTACTTTCATATTTCTATGTAAATTGGAAATGAAAAAAATAAATCTGACCCCAGTACTAATAGGGGTAAATGGTTGTCGGGAAATTGGCCGGAAGGTAGACCCGGTAACTAGGTTTATTACACTGAAATTTTTAACCACGGAATTTGCGAATTACTTAGGATGTTGCCACATGGAGCTACGAAATACCCAGATGGCAGAAAAACATAATTTTAAGGCGTTGGCCAAAGCAGTCTTACTGGGACTTTTTTCTGGATCGTGAGTGCGCTTTTAAACGCCCTTATTTCGCATGCACAAACACCCAAACACGGAATAGCCTATCTGTAGGCCACGCATTCTAAAAGTCATAGATATCCGCTAAAAGTCCTCCAACGGCGTGTGCCTGTAAAAGAGAAATTCATCAAACTATTGTTTTTTGGTTCGAAGTTTAAAACAGCCCATAAAGCGCGCCAGCCTGAAAAACAAAAGACGGCAAAACACAATACGTATTCCAAAAACGAAAACAAACAGATGACAGCTACAATAACCTCCTATTTATATTCATCAGATATCCTCTGCCAGTGGGGTCTTAAAAAGCCCGGGGCGCAAATAAAACTGAGTTCTTTTTACCGGTGGTACGTGGGTTTCGGATTGATTCGGCCTAATTCGGCTTTACGGGTCCGAGTAATGAAATTTACAGGCACTCAGGACGATTTGCAATGTGATCTAGTTTCCTTTGGTTATAGAATTTCCGACATATTGAAATGTTTTCGGGTGTTTTACGATGTTGCTCCGCGGTTCCATAATCGAATTTGCGGCGGTTTCTTTTTTAGGGTTCCGTGCATAACGGGTGAAAACTAGACCCTATTACGCCACCCCTCCCTCCCTCCACCCGTTTTTCTGTCTCTCACAGGGCTTTATCTTTTACCCGTAATACGTAGCCAGTTGAAATGTTATCTTAATACGAATAGTATGTGCTGTTGTCTGCAACTCCATCTCCAATCGCATATTTTGCGTACGCTCAAATACCTATTACTAAAGCCTCTTCCATGGCAAATAATAAAAAAGAACCCGTGTGCACGTCCGGCTCACACTTGGCCGGTTTTTTTTCTGACTCGTCCAGACCTATTGATCGGTGGCGTTATGTAGGCTCAACTTTAGAGAGGTTTCCAAAAATAGAATTCAGGAATTACACTTCTAATTTATACGGATTATTTTCGTTTACAAAGACGTTATTTTGTTTGTTATACTATATTTTCTAAAAAATGAGAAACTGAAAGTGTGCCTACTCTTTCAGAGTGAGCTTTGTTACGTAGGTACTGTAGAAGAGCTTTACGAGCTCTCAGGATACCAAAAGGAATCAATTTAACCACGGTTTTTTTAGGAGTCCGTACCCAAAGGGTAAAAACGGAACCCTATTACTAGGACTTCGCTGTCTATCCGTCCGTCCGTCTGTCCGTCCGTCCGTCCGTCCGTCCGTCCGTCCGTCCGTCCGTCTGTCTGTCACCAGGCTGTATCTCAAGAACCGCGGTAGCTAGACAGTTGAAATTTTCACAAATTATGTATTTCCGTTGCCGCTATAATAACAAATACTAAAAACAAAATAAAATAAATATTTAAGGGGGGCTCCCATACAACAAACGCGATTTTCTTGCCCTTTTTTGCTCGATATCAATAATGGCAACAGGTAGGCACTTGAAATATTCACAAAATACTCAGTTGTGTTTTTACTTTAATAATAAAATTAAAATAAATATTTCTTCCATAATACAAACGTGTTTTTTTCGGCGTTTTTGCCTTGTGGTACGGAACCCTTCGTGTGCGAGTCCGACTCGCACTTGGCCAGTTTTTTTTAAATAATTATTCCTAGAAATCGTTCTACGTGCCTTTTTCTTTTTTTGTCAGACAAATCTGACGCCTACTGTTTTCTGCCTACTCAATTTGTATTGGCATTTATTTTACAACTAGCTTTTGCCCGCGACTTCGTCCGCGTGAAATTTCATCTTCCCCGCGTTCACCCTCTTAGGGGTTGAATTTCGAAAAATCCTTCCTTATTCCTTGTCTACATTATAAAGGGAACCTCTGTGCAAAATTTCAGCTTCCTAGGTCCAAGGGTTTGGGCTGGGCGTTGATGAGTCAGTCAATCAGTCAGTCAGGACTTTTCTTTTTATTTATATATATAAAATATAGATTTTCCTCTAAAAATTTCGAAAATGTAATCGAATTATCATTTATTTAGATAAATAAGTATTTGGGTCAATTTTCAAATTTATTAACCAAACAAATGATTAGGATTTTTCATATAAACTGTATTCCCGCTTTTCACCCCCACAGGGGTGGAATTTCAAAAAATCGTTTGGGTTATGTTCATTACTTGACTCAAAGATTATTTATACCAATTTTCGAGTTAATCAAGCCACGCAGTAAAATCCTCGCCTGTATAATTAACTAGGGTCTTTTCACCCCATTAAGGGTAGATTTTCGAAAAACTCTGATACACGTCATTCTTTATTTTTGATCTTAAGTATAAATACTGAGTTTCGAGTTAATCGGACCGCGCGTTAAAATTCTTCCATACAAATTTTGACACCCCCCAATCCCCCTTTAGGGGGTAGTTTAGAAAAACAAAAAATGCCAAACTTCATAATTTACTTACGTAAGTATTCGTGCCAAGTTTCAAGTTTATTAACTGAAGGAATAAGATTTTTCATACAAACGAAATCCCCCCTTTTCACCCTCTTAAAGGTTGAATTTCCAAAAACCCCTTCTTAGTGCTCCCCTACATTATAAAAGGAAGCCGTGTGCAAAATTCCACATTCCTAGACCCAGTAGTTTCGGCTGTGCGTTGATATGTCAGTCAGTCAGTCAGTTTCTCCTTTTTTTCAAATTGTTGCAGACAAATTCAGACAATTGTTGTAGTTTCATTTAGTCAGCTAATAGCTGCGAGCAACACACTACAGATAGCTATCTCTTTCTATGTCATACGTTCCGTGTTATCTATCGCAGTCTTAGTTGAAAACTACTGTACACCTAGTTGTAAGTACTTTGTATAACAACGCGCAACAATACAGAACGTCGTCAGTATAAACGTAGCGTATCTTTCTTTTATAATATCATTGGTTCCTATACCATTATATTAAAATTACCAAAAAGGTTGCATGCCATACACCATGCAGTTCATAAACTCTTCAGGTACTGTAGAGATTATATAATTTATGATCTCGTAAGTCAGGAAAATTAATTGTTATGTATAAAACTGTCATAGATTAACTATTTGTGATTTGTATCTTAACAATGAATTTTTCTGATTTTACATACATTCAGTAAAGTCTACTTATGTATAAATTTAAATTAGTTTCTACAGCAATTTCTATTTTGATATTAAAAAAAAACTTTCTAACAAAGGCCACTTTGGCAGAATCATAAAAGGATAACATTATTAATCATAATATGGCGAAGACAATCCGAGTTTTTCTTTTTTTCGCTGCACTACGTAGGTATAATCAAAGAGATTGGGATGGGATTTGGATTAGATTGATTGGTATTTTAGCACAGACAAAAAAAATAACTGAAAAATCCTTCACCAATGGGATTTGATACGATTAGCTTAACAGTTAACTGTCCATTATTATTCATAATGTTATCCTTTTATGATTCTGCTAAAGTGGCCTTTTTGGCCCCCAGATCGAAAACCCGAATTAGCTCATACTCGTACGTAGAAAATGCGTTTGGCTAGAGGCGGCCCGAAATAAAACTTACCTGAATTACCTACCTAGGCAATTACCCCGTCAGACTGACACGACTTTGGACTTAACCTATCAAAAAGAGCGGCTAAAGCGTTTAAATTGTACAGTCACGAGCAAAAGTATGTATACACTTGGCTTTATTCAAAGGCGATTTTCTCCTTTATTTTTTAATGAAATTTTATATTAGTAGGAACATAGTATTAGAATAGAATAGAATTTTTCTTTATTAGAGTAACTCAGACTCAAAAACAAACAGTATTTTCGAACCCATAGGTATATGTAAAGTGTCGTATTTCAACGTTGCATTCGTCATTTCTTGAAAAAATCGCAATTTAAAGTTGGCAAGTGTTGACATATTGGTGCTCGTGACTGTACTCGTATGTAGGCATGTATTGGATACCCAATGTTTTTTTTTTTTGAGAAATGGGGATGTTCTTTCTTGCTTAGGTAGGTATCTTGTTAAAATGAATATAAAAAACTTGTATTTTTTTGCTTATTTTTTTTTTCTATATTATGTCTCACTGCTGGGCAATGGCCTCCTCTTTTCCTTCCAAACCTCTCTATTCTGCATAATACATTAAAAGATTTCTGCATAATTCATAATCAATCTTTTGTGAAAGTTGAGTAACATCAGTCGCATCCTTCACATTTTCCGTTATAGGTAATACTTGTTGGTATATTATTGATTTGTGCTGTGAATAAAAAAACTCATCATCATCTGCCTAACCTTTTCCCAACTGCGTTGGGGTCGGCTTCCAGTGTAACCGGATGCAGCTGAATACCAGTATTTTACATGGAGCGACTGCCTATCTGATCTCCACAACCCAGTTACTGGGTAATTCGATACCCCTTGGTAAAACTTGGTAAGGTGAGTAAAAAACTATATTAGGTAGGTATATTAAATCATATAAGATATATTTAACCCTCTGAAAAAATAAATGAACAAGCAGTATTAATGTTATCTTTTTTTTAACGTAAATTAACTACAAAGACCAGTTATTACCACAAAAACATTATGACGTTAAAACTGAACATTTATCTTTGAAAAACCGACTTCAATTTCCCGTGAAACCTTAAATTTATTAACAAAGCCAACTCTACCAGCTCAAAGGCAATTAATTAATTATTTTAAAACAAGAAGCCAAGTGTAAATATCTTTGAAAAGGCCTCCTGAATTCATGATTCATTCTCTTTGGACTGAAATAAAACTAAGCGAAGGCGGGTAGATATTGATTTGTTTAAAGTCATTAATCATTATTGAAGCTCCTTCTTACTGCGCGTTTCATTTGTTTCTTAAAGGTCAACTAGTGACGTCACTAGATAATCTTGTTTTATTAAAAAAAGGAAAAGAATAATACATTATTGTCTTGTTGACAGGTTTAAAGTAAGTTAAATAGTTTTTTCTGACAATATTAGATAGAAAATTGATGGTTATCGGTTCTTTGGTAAATATTATTAAATGATGAATGATGCAACTTTTGAAAATGTTTTAAATTAACAGAAAGAACTCGAAAAACTAATCGAATGTGTTCGTGCCTACGTATGTTTTTACGATTTGGGCCATATGCAGTATAAAAACACTGTTCATGGGCGCGGCGGGACAGGACGTGATCGCGCCCGCAGTGTGAATGCTGCGCCGCGCCAGCACCGCGCCCGCTGTGTGCAGAGATCTTTATTTCGCAGTAAAGATCGAATCACGCTGTGTTCTCTGAAGGGCCTGTGCTCCAGAGGTGTATTGTATGTATGTGAGTTTAAAATGTTTGGAAACGCACCCACAATACAGCAGAAATTCTTATAAAACGGGAAAAATCAGCTGGTTCCTACATTTATGTTCGTATAACTCGTCAAAATGTAGGGAAAAGCAGATTTTTTTTTCGTCAGTGTTGTAAGTGGAAGCTTGTTCACAGACATGTCTTTTTTACGGCCGTGCCCAGTAAGAAACAAGACCCATGGTTAGCAAATCTTTACCAGCTGATACTAGAACATTCTGTGGTCATGGTTGCGCGTGTAGGTCAGAAATTATCCCACGGAAACTTACTACGGGGCCCGACATGGTCTACGCGAATTTCTCGGAAATCCATTCAGTCGTGAAGGCGCGAAAAGGTTAAAGACACGACGTCTTGTCGTGTCTTTTACCTTTTTGCGCCTTCACGACTGCTCACGAGAGCTCCTTTCGCATTTTTTATATTATTAGAATGGATTTTTTACCAAAGTGTCGGCGTTTTGAGCCGTCCTGGGAGATTGGAAACGTGATTTTTGAGTCTGGGAAATTTACATCATCTGATTCACTTCAAGACCGCAAACAATAGTAATTTGAGACCGTTACTGTAGTTACAAAATAAAAACTTTAACCGTAAAGTATCGTAGCCCACAATCGATTGATCACCGAACAACCACTCAAAATGATGAAACGTAGAATAATCAACTCGAATGTTTATTGTAATCAGAGCTCGCCACGGCCTGTTTACATTCGAAAATGGATGAGAGTTATCGTGCCAAATTGAATCGGTGCAGCTTTAATATGATTTCACGGTGATTGGAGACTTTTTTGTAATGGGCATAGCTTTTAAAAGCGACTTTGTTCACGTACCGTCAAGGAATTCTAATGTTAAGTACCATTCAGTTATTTTACCTCTGATTTTGCATCACTGTGATCTTTAACCTCGTGACAATAAGGTTGCTGCAACTGTCAAGTCTGTTTGTAATAAGGCAACTGTCATAGGTAAACTACCACTATCACATACTCACACACCCATTCGCAACTCCTCATGCACACTCACTCACACTGTAAACTTACAATGCTTTTATGGTGCTCGCAGTTCACTTCATTCTGTATTTTTGTTTCTGCTGCATGTACATTGGCTGTAAGACTAGCTTATATGTATATTTTAAGATAAAATTTCAAAGAGCTGTGGATTTTGTGAATAATATAAAATAAATTCACTTGTACCTTATTCTTCTTCCTACTAATTACTATCAGGAACTAGATGAGCCCCATAAATAAAATTAAACACCGATAGGATTTCTATAAATTAATATTGTTGTTTATATTGATGAGATTTATAATTTAATCTCGTCTCGAAGTCAATCAGCTAGTTATAAAACTCCAAAATAATAAATGAATAGTCTTGCAAGCAAAACACTTAATAAAACCGATTTCAACTTTACCAGTATTTCTCTGTAACTTAGGTAAGCAAGGTAAACTTAGGAGGAGTTGCAAACAAAGTACTTAAGTTAAATAACTTAAATGTAGTAATAGAAATCACAGACTATTCATTTAAAAAGTCTGTAATATCTGTGATTTTAAATACTAAACAACTGTGTCAAGTATTTCCGAACTCATAAAGATAATAATGGATTGTTCTCTAGGTTATACTTCATCAAATAATCGCCTTCTTCATTGTCCCACTCACAGCACAGACTATAATAACTCCTCATTCTTCGTTCAGTCTATCGCTCTATAGAATGCGCACCTCCTGGAAATCAGGATGGCAACCAGCCAGTTAATTGTCCTATAAAGGAAAACTTCGCAAGCACATTCGTAAGAAGCTGGCAGGATCATCGTAACGTTAATGTTTTCCCATTGTTTGTCTAATTTTTTTAGTATATTCGTGTATTTATGTAGATATATTTAATTGTGCTTGTATTTAATTATTTATATTTATTATATTTATAGGTTGTAATAGGTATATTAATAATTCAAAAGTAATATAAAAAAAAAAGGGCATCAAAAAATTCGTCCGCATCGCTGTCAACAAGAACAGTGCCCAAAAGGCTGGCAGCATTGCCACGTTGTATGGCAATATATATTAATAATTAAATATATATTTCTACGTAAATAAACATAAATATATTTTTCCTCAATTTTTCGTTTAATATTTATTCCTCAATTGCACCTACCACTGTTTGTCTCTGCCTCACCCAATGGTTGACTGGTAGAAAATGCCTATGGTATTAAGCCCGCCTCTGTACATTTCTGTGCTTGAAATAGAATTTCTCTGAAACTCTGTAAATAATCAAAGTAATGCGTATGGGTCTCCTCCATTACATGGGTTTTGGCTGGGCATACTTTCACTTCTGTTAGAAAAATATCCTTTCACCATCGTCCTTCTTTCCATATGTTAGGCTGTCCCTACTCAAAATCACGCCTACTCCAACGATTGTAGGTCCTACATTGAACAAGACCATTTCAAAGAAAAAGTCACAATATAAGTTGCGTCTCAAAAATATACAATAAAAAACTGGCCAATTGCGAGTCGGACTCGCACACGAAGGGTTCCGTACCACAAGGCAAAAACGCAGAAAAAAACACGTTTGTTGTATGGGAGCCCCCTTAAATATTTATTTTATTTTGGTTTTAGTATTTGTTGTTATAGCGGCAACAGAAATACATAATTTGTGAAAATTTAAACTGTCTAGCTATCGCGGTTCTTGAGATACAGCCTGGTGACAGACAGACGGTCGGACGGACAGCGAAATCTTAGTAATAGGGTTCCGTTTTTACCATTTGGGTACGGAACCCTAAAAATGATAAAAAATTCTGACGTAATACGATCGTCCTTTGTTTTCGCTGTCAACTTATAACAGTCGTCGTAAATAATAAGAGTTACCTCTCACATATAAGCGTTATGTTTTTGTGGCATCACTGACATGCATCTGAAGGAAAATGGTGTCATTTTTCATGATTTCGTTTTCCGGGTATTATAATATCAGGTGTCTTGGGTTGTGGGATGATTTTTTGTGGCTGAACATACATTGTAAACTAAGATTTTAAGGGAACAGTTATGATAAAACGAAATAATATAATAATAGTTAGAAGTAACACACTAAAAGTAGCAATGGCTTTCATTTTGACAGCTCAACGTCATTCATTGCGTTATTTGCGTTGATGAGCTGATAAATTTTTCGAACATAAGAAGCAATGGATTAGATTAGTGTGTTAAATAATTTTAATAATTAATATGACTGCTCATTGAGTATCGTTATAAAAGCTAGAGAGATGTTATATGGAAGAACTAAATATGCTAATATGATAATTCATTTAAAAAATTAAAGTATAGATAGGTACGGTAAATTGCCTTCCAAAAAACCTTCAACCTTTTAAGAGTTCAACAAAACATTGATATTTTTACAATTATTATCAATTAGCAGCGCCCCGCGGTTTCACCCGCATAAGTATCGATCCCATGGGATTATATTATATTATATTATTCCCATATTGGGAAAAAAAAGTAGCTTATATGTTAATCCAGAGTGTCAGCTATCTCCATACAAAATTTTATCAAAATTGGTCCAGTCGTTCGAGCGTGAAGAAGTAACAAACATAATATAAACACACACTCACAAACTTTCGCCTTTATAATACCTATTAGTGTGATTGGATTTAACAGTACATAACATCACGCCTGTATTCTCCAAATTGATAGGCAGTGGAATACCTATAGTACCACACTGTGGAGTACCTGTAGTACCACCACATTGATGTTCCTGTATTACCACCACACTGTGTTCCTGTAGTACCACTACACTGTGGTGTACCTGTAGTACCACCCCACTGTGGTGTAATAAATCGCTGCAACAGCTTTATAAAGAGACTGTTCAACGAGCAAGCAATTAAACTTTCTTCTAGAATTTTCCTCAATACAGAAAATGATCGTGCAACGAGCTGAAACTCTTAAAACAATAAGTGCGTCCCACTCATGGGTGCACTGACTACTTGTTGCATGAAAAACAAATGACAAGCAAAGCTGAACATGTTACTAAAACCCCATTGACACAATGCAAGTTCCTTGCCTGTGGCATACAATAAAATTGATGCAAAAAATTATTTGCATCATAAACACTATTCTGGGGGTCGACTCTCTCAGCACGAAACCCGTCTGTCAAAATTACGGGCTTTTCCTACTCATTATCACCTATGGACATAAGACTACTTCGGGGCCCGAACTAACAGTGAACGACAACATGATTTGACAGTTGTCCCTATTGCTGATGTGTTTTTTGTCTTCCGAGAAAGTTAATTAATCGGAGTAGGGTTCATTTCGAAGTATCGGAAGACTTTCAGAAGGACTCGTATCTTCGTTGACGTAGGTACTTAGGGAGTAGGCTCTCAGACCCCACTTATTGTTGTTTCAATGTATGATATGCCCCAGACAACTAAATCACACCGTGTAAGTCAGGATTTATACATGATTGGTTGTAGCTATTTGTTAGGGTTCCGTACCAAAATGGTAAAAAGGAACCCTTATGGTAAGACTCAGTCTGTCTGTCTGTCTGTTACAGCTGGATATCTTAGGAACTACTAATGCTATCAACTTGAAATTTAGAATAGTTTTAGATGACGTTTGCCCAACTACTTTGCAAATAGAAAGAAATAAAAATATATGTATATTTTTTGTAACAGGGACTGAAAGGGGGTCAGAAAAATTCGGTGTGGGGCTACTAGGACATGTATGGGTATCATCATATAAAAGAGCGCAGTTTGCACATTCTCAAAAAAAAAACTTTTTTTTAGGCCGCAATGTTTTCGACTTTTGATAAAAAATGTAAAAAAAAATACCGTTCCCCCCGCTTATCTCCGAAGTTTGCAAAGAAAAAAATCTGAAATAATTCTATATGATAGAAGTTTATGTAAAGATTACAGGAAAAATAAAATGAAATCTCTAAATAGCACACTTTTTCAGAAATCATCAACAAAAGTTACATTAGTTCCACTATCGGTCAAGCGATCGCACTGACATAAAATTGCAACATTCTACACCGCAGTGCACAGTGTTAAAATTCCCTGACGAATATAAGCCTCGCCGATGAAAATTTAAAACCATAATAATATGATGGTACGGAACCCTCGGTGTGCGAGTCCGAATCGCTCTTGTCCGGTTTTTTTCGAAAAGGAATAAATAAAACTAAAGAATAGCAAAAGAAGGCCTCCTGAAACAGAGTGATTTAAAAAATGTGAATGTTAATCGTAAAAACTGAAAACCTTTTCGGTTTTTAATAGTATCAATATAAAAAAAAAACGACAATCAATATCATCAATCAATATATTTTTCTTATAAAAATAACAAAATTAAATTCTAACATAACTAAAACTACACAGAAACTAGAAAATAGCGTCGAAAAACTCATCCGCATCGCTGTCGACTGGTAATGTACCCAAGAGACTGGCGGCATTACCACGTTACCACCATTTTTTCTTATTATATATTATATATTCTTCATACTTTTAAGGTTAACAACCCTTCATCCTCTCAATTACTCTTCAGTTCGACAAACGAATCCCAGCAAATTAATACAATATTAATTACAAAACTAAAATAATTAACATTGGCTACTGTTAAATTAAATTTTAATTGAAACTAGATGAGTCGCGTTCAATTTAAATGTAATAAATAATTATTCCGTTTAAATATAAGGTATTCACCATAAGGTGATACTAACGTTTATTCGTTATTTTACTTACAGCGATTTCAATTTATAATATTACTAATTTTAACGATTGCCTCGTTCGTTGCTCTAATAGTCTTAAATATACAGACTGCTGGGTTCGATCTCCAGGTCGTGCATAGTTATTTGATCTTTCCATTTGCAGCCCTGAGTCTGGATATGTGCCCGGTTTTCGGCACACACCTACATGGGAAAAGGCGCTTGTAAAGGCGCCCGGACTTTGGGGATATGGCCTTTTCAGGTATGGTTCTTACCTCACTAAAACAACACCCCAGATCCCTTTATTAGGGCACGCCGCGATAGCGGCGATAAGACCCCTCTTTGAGGAGTGGCTAGAGAGGCGCCACGGCGCCCTCACCTACCGCCTGACGCAGGTCCTCACCGGACACGGAAGTTCCTGCACATCATCAGGCGGGAGGAAACGCCCGGGTGTCACCATTGCCAGGATCGCCCACAGGACTCGGTGGAGCACACGGTGGAGGTCTGCCCCGCTTGGGCGGAGTACCGCCGTGTCCTCGTAGAGGCGATTGGCAGCGGCGGCGACCTCTCGCGCCCGGCCCTGGTGCAAGCCATGGTCCGGGGCGAGAGGGAGTGGGAGGCAGTCACCTCCTTCTGCGAAGCAGTCATGCTAGCGAAGGAGGTGGCGGGACGGCTCAGGGAGAGAGCCTCCCGTCCCAGCCGCCGCGGGAGACGCTCCGGGCGTCGGGAGCCGCGCGATGACTCCCGGCCACCGTAGGCGCGGGCCTGCGGGCGGAGAGTAATGGGTAGCTCACCGTCCGATCAGGACCAGGCCCGTGCCGGACGGCGCGTACGTGTTCCACGCGCGCCTCAAAGAGATGTCAGCATCGAGGAGGGGCCCCATAGGGCCGAAGCCTGCCGGGTCAGCGGGATTGTCCTAAAGGGTTACCGCTGGCCCGGAACATAAAGGGCTAAGGAAGGAACACGGGTGGGTTTTAGTCAGTAAGAGTCTGACACTCCCTTCCGCACCACCCAGAGCGGGAGGGGTCATTTGATGATTTCCCATCCGAAAAAAAAAAAAAATCCCTTTGTTTATTTTATTATTTATGTACACACAGTAAAATGGATAAAGATAAAACATTATTAGTACTGAGTAGGTACAAAGGTACTGCTTATTTCCTTCCAGCAGACTTGCGAAAGGAAAAATGAGAAAAACCCCTTCTGCGCAACGCCTGTTTATTTATTTATTAAGGTACACCAACAGCTTAAATTCTATGTATAATATATCATAAGTAGGTACTATTCTGTTACATGATATTTTATATTGCTTATAAAATATCATGTAACAGAATAAAAACCGTACTACGAGTAACACTAGAACGATTCCATTTACATGCATATTTTATTTTTAACACACGGCCGAGCAATGTACGGCTACAAAAAATAATACCTCAAAATCCGCAGGTATGTATGTCAGTCGTGGCTTTGAGGTGGATACTAGGTGGTCAGTGCCGAATTGATTTACTATACCTGCATGTTCAATTGTTGTGTATTTATTTGTCAATGGCTTGAGGCTCGAATCATTTGGCTTGCAAAAAATACATGTTAAGTTAGTAACAAGTATTCATATATATTAATAACGGGTTCCTTATACGAGTTCGAAATACTATTCTGCGAAAATTGTTACATCGATGATTTATACATCGATGCCTTGATGATGCGAAGTTATGCATCAGGACGAGCTGGAGAAAACAAACGACCTCCCTTGGATCGAAAGAGCTGAAAGTCATAGAGGCCTTTACCCAGCAGTAGGATGATGCAGGCTATCAGTAACAGTAACATCGGATCGCAGCAACGGTATTCTTCTTTGGCCAACTTAATGCTTTAGCCGAACAGATTGTCAAGTTTGGTTATTATGATACAAGTTTCAGCTACTCTAACATATTCATATCAATCTGCCTAGCCTTTGCCGAACTATGTTGGGATCGGCTTCCAGTCTAACCGAATGCAGTTGAATACCAGTATTTCACATGGAGCGACTGCCTATCTAAACCTCTACAACCCAGTTATTGGGTAACATGATAGATACCCTTTGGTAAGGCTGGTTGTCAGACTTTTGGGCTTCTGACTACCCGTAATGACTAAAAAAGATCTAGGAATGACAGCCGGGCCCAACGGCTCAACGTGCTTTCCGAGGCACGGATTCGGTATGGTTACCGATCCACGAACCGACCGTGGCATGCGTAACTTAACTTCGATTGACACGTGCGGTGGACCCTACGCTTACAAATTTAATGACTTGCCCCCAATAGTATTTTCTTACCGTGTACAGAAAAGAGTATTTATCTTATTGTTTCAGTAAAACCTACCTTTGAAAAGATCTGGAAGACCCCTTTTTTTTTTTTTGTTGCCGATGGGAAATCTTCAAATGACCCCTCCCGCTCTGGGTGGAGCGGAAGGGAGTGTCAGACTCTTACTGACTAAAACCCACCCGTGTTCCTTCCTTAGCCCTTTATGTTCCGGGCCAGCGGTAACCCTTTCGGACAATCCCGCTGACCCGGCAGGCTTCGACCCTATGGGCCCCTCCTCGATGCTGACATCGCTTTGAGGCGCGCGTGGAAGACCCCTTGACATATAAAAAGATAATAATTATTATACCTGCATGAACTAAAACATTGTTTTCATAATTGCTCCAGTTGCCACGGACCTGTTGAATGTTTCAAACACGTACAAAGGTCAAAAATTTGAATGTGGGTGGGAAAGCCTTTCTGACAACCTAAATGTCAATGAGTACAGCATAAATATTTTATCTATGGCACCAATGTTTTGTTAATATATATTGATCCGATGGCTAATACCTGACCTGATGACCTTTAAAAGATGGCTGGGACCGACTGGATGTGGAAGGCGGTGGACGGGATGTTGTAGCGCAGTCTGGGAGATACCTATGTCCAGAATACTGTGTGGAGTTTATTTTGATGATTGATGGCTAATAATTTAACCATGGCTCGAGTTACTTACGTTAGTTAGTTGTTCTATGCATCGCTGATACATTCAAACTAGGCCAAACGCTAGCCTATAAGAATAACAACATAACATCACCACGCCAGTAGTCCTCGAAGGGATAGACAGAGCTGCACCTATAGTATACCCACATTGTGCCCGTTCTTTTTAAGCCCCATGTCTTATATGCCTATTGGCATCAAAATTTAAATTTGTGTAATCCTGTTGAATGACTATTGCATGAAATATCAATCATGACACTGACATGACCTGCAAAATACGTAAGAATATTTGAATTTTGCGGGCTACCCTGGTGCTTTCCTCTTAAGTGGAACCCCTTTGTCTAAAAACAAAACACATCAGCAAAAAACCTTTCTTGAAAGAAACAAAGTAACGATACGTCAGTTTAAAAGATAAGCCAGTATATTGCCACTTCCTGCAATGCAGTTCACGAACTTTGTTGCTAACTGTACTCAGTGTACTTATATTGACAGCTGGGAGAACTCGGCAACTGTATTGTTTGCCTTGTAAGATATAACAAGTATATATAAAAAGTAATAATAGATATAAAAAGTTAGTAACTGACGATACGGAATTCAAGTGTTAAGGATTTTTGTTGCGAGGCAAGATAGGTATTAAACTTAACAGGAAGTAGGAAATGTATTTTTCGGTAATTACAGTTAATTCAATGTGGTGGATACAGCTTTGAATGAAACGTGCCGGATCATCACTGACTGCCTGAAACCAACCCCGGTACAAATGCTGTATCCACTAGCAGGAATAGCGCCACCAGTGGCTCGCAGAGCGGTGGCAAGCTCGAGCGAAAGAGCCAAAATGGTCTCCGACAACACGACACCCTTTGCACGACAACATCCTTGTGCCACAAAGGCTGAAAAGCCGAAACAGTTTTCTAAAGTGTGTCGTTCCACTCAATGGTGAACCATCACAAGAGAGACTGAGGCTGTGGCGAGACAGTGCTTCCTTACCCGGACCGTTCGTCCCACCCGCTGAAGACCTCCCACCTGGACATGAGCTACCTTGGGTAACATGGAAGTCTTTAAACAGACTCCGGACCCAGGTTGGCCGAAGCAAGGAAAACCTGTTCAGGTGGAGATTCATAGACGACTCCGCCTTGGAGTGTAAATGTGGTGCTGTTCCACAAACGATGGGACACTTAATGTCGTGTCCTGCGTATCCTGTCAGCTGCACGTTGCAGGAGCTGATGGACGCTGGTGGAGGCGCCAAACAAGTGTCCGAATTCTGGGCCGAGTATATTTAGATTGCTATCGACACGCTAAGAAGAAGACGGTTAATGGACGTTGAAGATGGGATTATTTATAGCTAAGGGTCAGTTCACACCGTGACGCGACGCGAAACCATTGAACCAAACCATTGAACTGCGCCACTGTTACCATAAGCGACACCGCGCGTGTTTTCTTTATATGACGATTCAAAAAATGCCCGCTTCGGATCTGTTCGGCTGTCCTCGGGATGTACTTGGTTTTAATAATAGGTATATCCGATATGTCAGTGAGTGATGGCAAAGTATTCTGTTTGTGTTTTGTTTTCACTTCTGTCGGCACTCCCGGAGTGCTACTGTTTTTTTTTAATTTATTACATGCTTCAGCCATTCTTAATTTTATAACACAAGCAATTGAGTTACTAAAAAGTAATTTAAAAAAATTAAACCGACTTCAAAAAGAAATTAACTCAAAATTATGAAATAACTTTAATTTCGGAAGTCGGTGTCTTGGGATCTGTATTTTAGTTTTATGCCACCGACTTCCGAAATTAAAGTTATTTCATAATTTTGAGTTAATTTCTTTTTGAAGTCGGTTTAATTTTTTTAAATTACTTTTTATTTCGTAATTTTTAGTTTTTGCACTAGTATTTGATCAAGGTTTTGAGATATTTTCCCTTTGACACTACACCCGTAGCTCTTATCAATAAGCCAGGCCGTCACACTTACACGTATTAGTCCATATCTTGAAAATTACTGAATCGATCTTGATGAAACTTGCACTGTTCCCTAAGTTGAAGAAAATGTAAGCCGTGTATTAATAGTTCCGGAGATATGCGTGGACAAACATACATACATACGTCTATGAAATTTTGTATATTTGTTTGGAAGCCCTAATAGATCATCATTATGTGAATATAATGCAATTCCAATAATATTACATACATACGTATCGAATTGATAACCTCCTTTTTTTTGAAGTCGGTAAAAAGGATTTTAACTTAATGATTGTCGACAACATATCTAAATAGGGACATATTGTAATTTACAGAAAGTTATTAAGATCATGTGTGACCACTCTCATGGATAAATAATACCAGCCGTACGGGTCGATCGCAGGTTAAGCTAAGCTTGCCGCGGTCAGTTCGTGGATGGGTCACCATCCATTACACATCGCGATTAGTGCCTCGGAAAGCAAATTAAGCCGTTGCTTAGTCCCGGTTTTCATTCATAGATCTTTGGCAGTCGTGACCGATAGAACCCAAAACAGGTAGAACCGAACACATTTGTACTGTACGAGTACATTGCATTGGTGACGATGACTAGTGATGCGAAAGGTCATGCACGTTGCGCGTATGACATTCCGACCTCCAGCTTATTTCTGGTGTTGATAAGCTATCGAAAAACATAAATATTATGCAATACACTTATCAATAATTGAGTCGGTATTGAAAGTGAAAAATAAACCTCATATTTTTTACTTCAGCAAATACATAGATAAATGGAACGTTAGTTTTCTACGTTTTATTTTTTTGTTTTCTATTGTAAAATAATAAAAAGCTTTCCATTATCTGCAGAAAAACAGTATATCTCGAAACTGACATCGACATCGACTGACATCGTGTCTAGAATTTTCTAGATAAAAGTATCTACTTAACGAAAACGAAGAATAATGGAAAAAAATAAGTAAGTCACAATGCATTCGTAATTGAAAACGCAGGTAAAAGCACTAAAAATAAAGCATTTGGCGATTCTGCCAGTTCCTTTGCGCACGCGTAAAGAAACCGGCGACGTTCAGTGGCGGTAAGCGAGCGTAGAGCATTGCGCGCGTCGCATCACTGAGTAAAATATTATCGCGGATCGAATAAACTTTTTTGTAACAGAAAACAATACTACTGCAAAGTCGAACGCATTTTTTTTTTCAGTGCGTGAGGAATACAGTTTATTTTTTATTTTCGAGTGTTCTTTTTATGAAAATTTGTTTTAGTGTGAAGTGTTTTGTTTTGTGAGTTTACAGATTGCAGTTTTACAAAGGTTAGTCATTTAAAATTATATTTTTTTATAGATTTTTGTTTTTTTTATTGTCTAATGAAAAAATATATATTAAATATTTACATTAAACAATAAATAAAAATACTAAATAAATATAAACTGAATTTATATTAGCTTTAAAACTTAACAATTGGGACGCTTTAACAAAACAAAATTACAATTTTTTTTCATATCCTCTTTAGTATAGAGTTAACGACTTTTAACTGGAGAACAGCAGTTTTACGTTCTTTCGGCTATAAAGCTACAAGTGGTGTCTAATTAAAGCGAGTCGTAATTTTAGGGCGTTACAATTAATTGTTCGGACATTTTTACTACTTTGCTCAATTAAAGGAAAATCACTAGCAATTAAGAACAACAAGCCTGTCGTGTTTTTGAACCTCATAGGCTTATAAAAACATTATTTACAGATTTTTGTTAAATAATAGCTTTACTTAACTCCAAATATCATAAGAAATCTTTTAAGAAATAAATTAATTAATTCAACATAGAATGAATATAATTTTCATAGTAATTGATAACCTACTAAAGAATTCTTCAGAAGGTTATCAATTTATCAATGACTACATAGAACATACATTATTTCTTATTACTCACAAGTACTAACAGAAAGAGTTAAATAAACGGTTGTTAGAGTAAGTTATTCTAACAAATTGAACCAAAAGAATTAAGATATATATTTATAATTATGATATTTAAAAGTCAGCGGAGATCAACGAAAAAAAAAAATAACTTCCTTTCGTAGCAATATTAAGATAAATTCAACCATTATTATTAATACGCAATAATTAACGACGGCCATTTATATCAATGAATTATTGTCATTAATAATGTCACTGGCCGGAATTACAACGCACTTAAATCACTTTAGCGAGCGGAATTTAAAAGTGAGAATACGATGCGATTTTCTTTCCGTGTTTTTCGTCGACTTAATATAGCCACCACCGAAAAGAAGGTGCAATTTTTGTATCATTAATTTTTATTTAAAAAATTTTTGGGCATCGTTCCACAATTTAGCCCAGAGTTAGGGAAAATTCCACCACACAACTTTACCTATGTATATCCTCTATTTCCTCCTGCGTTTTTCGTCGACTTAATACAGTTAACAGCGAAAAGAAAGTGTAATTTTAAGAATTTTAAAGTAAGGGAAATATCGAACACACTTTTATGCAGGTATGCCTCTGCTAAAACTAAAATCCTTGATGAATTATATTTTCAAGAATCGAATATCTCTTGCGGTAGGTAATCGTCGACAGACTTAATTAAGGGATCAATAATATCATAACTTATTCTAGACGGGTTCACTTGGAGGCTGGTCAAATTATTTTTTCTCGTAAACATGCTTTAAAAATGCAAAAAAAATAATAATTTGTGAACCGTTTAAAAGCAGATTCAGGTGTTTTAAATAATAATAATTTTTGACTACCAGTGTTAGAAAAAATTTGATAATGGATTGCACATTGGATGTTAACCCACTTTTCTCTTTCGTAAAAGGTGGTTAAATAATTAAGTACCTAAAAGAAAATAGGCAAGTACGGTGAATAAAGGCGAACCCAGGAAATACTTACGGTATTTTAATATTTCCTTAATAATTAAATGTTTATTTAAAAAAAAAATATACCATTACAAGTAGAGAGCCAAAGCGTTGTAAAGTAAAATTACATTTAACAAGACAAGAGAAATAATATTATTATTATTAATTATTTAAAATAATATTAATACTATCCAAATAGCAAAAGATAAGATTAAAAAAAAATATAAAACAAAGAACAAGCAGTATACATACATAAAAAGATTGCCTTATGTGAATACAAACCATAAAACTATAAATGAGTCTAGAACAAAACTGGCTTTAACTATAATGACAGAACAGGACACATTTAATTACATAATATCTAATTCAGCACTAAGGTCGGTATTGTACTTACGTTAGGTTTTATTTAAAAAAAATATTAAAAACGAAATCGACGCAAACGAAGTCGCGGGCAACAGCTAGTAGATAAACAATAGGCAGTTATGTCTTAATCTGTGCTCAGTACGTCATAATAGTATCTTTCGTAGTAGTCAGCCTCAAAAAGATGTATATATCGACAAGGATTCATTTGATTAGCTACAATTTGTGTTCCATAAATACTGAATCAATTTGTAGTTATTACAATTAAGGTGATATTGAAAAGAATGTGATTTTTGTATTTCGTGTAACTTGTCAAGTATGTGAAATAGGGATTTAACATTATGGTGTACGTTTTTTGACTCTTTGGTCTAGTATCATGTAAAAGAAATACACGATTCAATGATTTTTTCTCGATACAAAAAAAATGCAAAGTTATATCATTTTTTTTTACTTTTTTCGACATCACGGCGTAACGTTTAAGAGTTATTCAGGTAGAATTCCGGTTTTTAAAATGCTGTTGAAGAAATACGTAATATGTGGAAAAAGAACCGGCTCTCCTATTTTTAAGGCATCTGTTGTTACGCCATCGTCGCCTGGGCTCTTGCTGTATTTCATGTCCCGTAGTGCCTTGTGGACTTCCCTGTTTAGTATTTTCAATACTAAATTGTTTATGTCAGTCTATACTAAATTGTCTATGGAAATCTCTAAAAAATTATCTATGTAATCTGAGTCTTCCTCTTCCGTTTCGGTCTCCGTACCGGCGTCACGTCTCGCACATTATTCCTTAAATAATAACTAATACCTTTCATACTTATCTACAACAGTGTTTAAGTGTAATCAGTGCTCAATAAACTTTGTGTCAACAACAGTCGACGTTTCATTCAAACTCCAACATTAATGGTCCTTCGATTGCCTACGCCCAAGAAATCGCCATATTAGAAAACGCCATTGTTCCACATAGTACTTCGGGACAGTTCGTGTGAACATCGTGCAAGTTCGTGTGGCGGGGTGGAAGAAATCCAGCGCAGCCAACATAAGCGCAAGTGCCTGTTTTATCGACGCGACGGAAGACGCCTTACGCCATCTACTGGAAGACAAAGGCATTTCACGGCGAACACGCCAATCACAGCTCGATATTGGTACGACATTACCGTCCGACTTCAAGGGCATACATGCCAACCAATACCAGCACAGCCACAATAGTGCCATCTTAAAAAATAAAAAGTATATCGAACTCCGCCATTACTACACTACAGATTTTCGGATTCGATCGTGATCAAACAATTAGTAACAACTACTTCTACGTACATACGCAAATACTATTCAGCCAAAAGTAATAACTACGGCTACAATTAGTGATACCACTGGAAACTACAATCAACTTTCTAGTTCCAAACACGGACACGTGTATCTACTCAACAGCTACAGCTTACCAACTACATGAATACCAAAATGGAGATCGACGCTCTAAAAGTTCAAAGAAGTTCCATCAAAGGGAAACTGACTAGAATCGGTAACTATATCTCTAGCCTCGATGTGGAGGAAACCAGTTACAACGTGCAAGAACTGATAGTAAGAAAAGCCGAAATTGGTCAAATTTTGGAACGCTATGAAGAGGTGCAACTAAAAATTGAAATTTTGGACAACGCCCCAGAACGCCAATCGATGCACGAGCAAGAGCGGGAAACTTTCGAAGGAAAATACTTCACCTGTAAAGCAAAATTGGAAGAGCTACTCGGTGACTCGGCGGATAAAGCATCTGCTAATGTGTCGGTTGAGAACCACGCCACGTTGTTGAACTCAACCGCCATAAAAAAACCACATGTCAGACTTCCAAAATTGGAACTACCACGATTCGATGGCGACATCAAACAATGGCCCGCGTTCAAAAACATATTTTATTCATCGGTGGACTACGCAGATATCCCGCTGGTCAACAAGCTGCAGTATTTGAAGTCTGCGCTCACGGGGGAAGCCGCCGGTCTAATTGCATCACTGCTCATAACAGACGATAATTATCAAAAAGCTTTAGACATCCTGTCCAAAAGGTATGAAAACAAAACCATAGTAGTAAATTATCATTTAAAAGCTGCATTAATAAAATTTAATGTAATATCAAAATCTAATCTTAAAGATTTTCTTATAACTCTGCAACAAAGTCTAGATTCTTTAAAGGCTATCAATCTACCTGTTGATACCTGGGATGTACTGTTAGTATTTTTAATTTGTGAAAAATTGGATAATTCTTTGCGTGCTGCATGGGAAATAAATAGGAAAGATAATACTATTGCTACATTGTCTGAACTGCTAGACTTTTTGAATTTACGCAGAACTGCTTTTGAATTGTTGAATGATAAATCATCTAGTGATAAACAAAGTGTGAAAGCAACGCATGTAGGTTCAAATCAGCCTAATGCCTCATGCACATTGTGTCAAAACAAACATGCATTGCACAACTGTCCCAGTTATCTCGAATTGTCTACTTCTGATCGCATACAGCTTATTAAAACTAAATCCCTATGTTTTAATTGTTTACAGCCATACCAAGCTAATCATAAGTGCTCCAAATATAAATGTTTAAGATGTCATAGAAAACATCACACAAGTATACACATAGACAAACAACCTAACAACAACGAACAGGTTAGCTCTACCTTATCTATATTGTGTAATAACACTCAACCACTACAACCTACTATTACAAACTTACCTTTATCGCATCCTGCTGAGTCAACTCAACTTGACTGTTTACAGAGTTCTAATACCAACTCTACAAATAATAATATTCCTTCAACTGTGTTAGTGTCTAACAATAATACAAATCAAATATTGCTTTCCACAGCTATTATAAGAATCCAAAATGCATCAGGAAGGTGGATGCATGCGCGTGCTCTTCTGGATGCTGGGAGTGAAGTCAACATTGTTACCCACAGACTCGCTTCTATGCTTCAGCTTAAGTTGAATGAAAATGCTATTATATTACAAGGTGTTGGTAACAACCAACAACAAACAAAAGTGAGTACTAAAGCCAATATTTCATCACGCTACAGCAACTATACAGCTACTCTTTCATTCATTATCATGGATAACATTACTGTGCCGCTACCGCATACTTACATACCTACACAAACATGGCCTATACCAGCTAAACAAGCACAAACACTTGCTGATCCTACTTTCTACATCCCTAGTTCTATCGATTTGCTCATTGGTGCAGAACTATTCTATTCTATAATTCAAATGGGTCGCATGAAGCTAGGTCCAAATTTGCCTTACCTCATAGACACAACATTCGGTTGGGTTATTTCGGGTCCAGTGAATATGGATAAGTCTTCTTTGCTTTGCACACAGCCTCTCTGCATGCTAGTTGCATCTAATTCAACAGATCAGTTATTACAATCCTTCTTGGAACAGGAAGAAACTTCCTCTAAATGCAAACTCCGCTCACCTGAGGATGACTTTTGTGAACAACTCTTCGAATCTACCACTACTAGGAATGAGTCTGGCACCTACATTGTCAATTTACCAATTCAATCCGAACGAGTAAAGGAATTAGGTAATTCATTCAATATAGCTTATAAATATTTACTTCAACTTGAATCTAAAATGAAAAATAATTCGGAATTTTATAATCAGTACCGGGCATTCATACAGGAATTTATTGACCTTGGTCATGCTCATTATATAGAACAGTTTTCAGCTACAGATGACAATTCATATTACATGCCACATTTTGCTATTTTACGACCTGATAGTGTTTCCACTAAGCTTCGCACAGTTTTTAATGCAAGTTCTAAAACTTCTGCTGGTATGTCATTGAATGACATATTATATGAAGGTCCCAATATATACAATGAGCTATTTGAAATAATTCTTAGATTCAGAATCTATAAATATGCATTTTCATGTGATATAGTTAAAATGTTCCGAGGAATCTATATAAATCCTCAACAATCGTCATTGCAAAGAATCTTATGGAGAAATTCTAAATCTGAACCACTAAAATGTATAGAATTAGACACAGTTACTTATGGTACTAAATGTGCACCTTATTTAGCATGTCGTGTAATGCTGGATTTGGCAGAAAAATACAAAGATACATACAAATTAGCTGCTTCTTGTATTAAAAATAACTCATATATGGATGATTACTTGTGTGGTGAACAATCCAAAGACAAATGTCTACAGCTGTATTCAGAACTTATTGATTTATTAAATAAAGCAGGATTTAAGTTACACAAATGGGCATCTAATCTTCCAGATCTTTGTGAAACTGAGTCTAATAAAATGCAAGATACATCACTTAGTGATAGAAATGACAAGTCATACATTTTCACACCATCTACTTCAGTGAAAGCTCTTGGTTTGAAATGGACACCCAGTGTGGACACACTACAAGTGTCTATCCCTAGTCCTAACAAATTACCTTATACAAAGAGGAATATTCTATCTCAAATTGCTCAAATCTTTGACCCTATAGGTATATTAGCCCCTACTACAATTTTACCTAAACTTCTAATGCAAGAAATATGGAAACTAAATACTGATTGGGATTCTTTAGTCTCAGATGAATTACAAGATACATGGCACAAGTTTATTATAGAATTAAAAAACTTAGATAACATTCAGATACCTAGATATTGTTTCTCTGACATATCTGATAAGATACAATTGATAGGTTTTTGTGATGCTTCCAGTAAAGCCTACGGTGCTTGTTTATACATTAGAGCTACTTACCCTAACAAAATGCCTAGTTGTTATTTAGTAGCTGCCAAATCTAAAGTTGCTCCAATCAAAAAACAACAGTCAATTCCTAGACTAGAATTAAATGGTGCACTTGTTTTAGCAAAACTTAGTAATCGATTCATTTCCTCTACTAAAGACATTATTACTATTGACCAAATCTATCTCTTTACAGATTCGACTATTGTACTTAGTTGGATCAAAACTCCTTATAAAAATAAACTCCATACTTATATATCACATCGCCTTATGCAAATTATTGATACATCCAAAGGTGATGATTGGTATTACATAAATACCAAACAAAATCCAGCTGACACCATCACACGTGGAGTCATGCCCGCGAGCTTACAATCTTGCACATTATGGTGGCAAGGTCCCTCTTGGTTGTGTGAAGACACTACTTTGTGGCCCACAACTTCCTTGGCTCAGCCTCAGGAGCTAACTCCAAGCCCTTCAGTAGTCCCTACTGATAATAAAACCAGTCTGATCACTCATTGCCAAGACAGTCCTATAAATTATGATTTTTTCTATGAGTATTTTTGTAAACATTCAAATTTTACGCGCTGAATTAGGTCTGTTGCCTATTTATTTAGATTCATACATAATCTAAAAAACGTAGACATGCGAACTTCCTTCTTAACAGTCTCTGAATTGAAGTATGCACATGATTTTATAATCAAAGCATGTCAGCATCATCATTATTACAAAGAAATTTGTGAATTACAATCCAGTCAGTCAATCCACTCAGACACTCTGTCAGATACTCCTGAGTACTCAAAAGGCAAACAGAAATCATATGTCTTAAAATCTAGTTCACTTAAAAAATTAAATCCCTTCTTAGATGAGTCAAATCTTCTGAGAGTTGGAGGTCGCATTCGTCATGCTGACATTCCATTCAATCAGGCACATCCCCTCATATTACCTTCTAAATGTCACATTACTAATATTATAATACAACACTATCACTTGACATTATTACATGCAGGTATACAAAACACATTATACAACATCAGACTGAAATACTGGCCTATTAATGGAAGAGGTGATGTAAAAAAATGTATTCACTCTTGTGTTAGATGTACTAGGTACCAGGGTCGAGTCTGTGGTCAGCAAATGGCTGATCTTCCAGCAGCTAGAGTGACATTAACACGTGCATTCAATCATGTAGGAATTGATTATAGTGGTGCTATAGCCGTTAGAAATTCTATGGGTCGAAATTGTAGATATACAAAGGGTTACATCTGTCTATTTGTATGTTTGTCTACTCGCGCTATACATCTTGAATTGGTTACAGATATGTCCTCTCAGTCATTCATTTGTGCCTTGAAACGTTTCATTTCTAGAAGAGGCATACCTATTTGTTTGTATACAGATAATGCTAGTAATTTTAAAGGTTCTAAATCTGATTTGCACGACTTGTATAAAATGTTTAAAAACGAAACTTGCTACAGTAATATACTAAAATATGTATCTTCAAACTATATTGAATATAAGTTTACTGTACCATTAGCTAGCCACATGGGTGGTATATATGAAGCAGGTATAAAATCTGTAAAATCCTTACTCAAGAGACATTTGTTTAGTACTAAGTTAACATACGAATTTTTGTACACTGTATTATCACAAATTGAAGGTATACTTAATTCTAGACCACTCTATCCATTGACAGACCTACCTTATGATTTAACATGTTTAACTCCAGGTCATTTTCTCATAGGTACAGCTTTAACTGACTTACCTGAGCCTAGTGTATTAAACCTGAATGAGTCTAGAATTAACGTCTATCAGAAAATAATGCAAATAAAACAAAAATTTTGGAAACAATTTTATTGTAACTATTTGTCAGAATTGCAATGTAGAAATAAGTGGTTGCAAATACAGAAGAATGTAAACATTGGAGATCTTGTAATAATTAAAGATGAAAATACTCCTCCCACTTGTTGGCCTCTAGGCAGAATAACTTCCACTAATGTTAATAAGAATGATAACTTAGTTAGATCAGCTGTGGTACGCACATCTAAGGGAGAATATACCAGGCCTATTCATAAGCTAATTTTGCTACCTATATCTTCTTAATTTAAAACTTAAAATATTGTAACATGTATGTAACACTAAAGAATTATCTCCTTAATCTGAAAACATTGTAAAGTTGAGTTTGAACACAATAATTAATGTATAATTTTATAAATTTAGGTTCTACTTATTTACTAAATTTAAGCACTACATACAACTATAACTAACTATTGACTTACCTCTGTAATTTATTTAAGCAACATCCTTAATAATTCAACTATGATTATGAATCTGTATTTCAATAAGTTACTAGTTAACTAGGTACTTACTAACATAGCTTTACTTTTAAATAAGGTGCGAGAATGTTTAGTATTTTCAATACTAAATTGTTTATGTCAGTCTATACTAAATTGTCTATGGAAATCTCTAAAAAATTATCTATGTAATCTGAGTCTTCCTCTTCCGTTTCGGTCTCCGTACCGGCGTCACGTCTCGCACATTATTCCTTAAATAATAACTAATACCTTTCATACTTATCTACAACAGTGTTTAAGTGTAATCAGTGCTCAATAAACTTTGTGTCAACAACAGTCGACGTTTCATTCAAACTCCAACATTCCCAACCTGTACCTAAATGTTGGAATGTGATTACTTTGTGTAAATAATTTTATCACCACTGCTCTCAAAACAGTGAAGAAAAACAAAGTGAGGAAACTGGCATGTCCTAGAAACAAAAATTCGAAGAAATTTGACATCTAACAACCCGCACTAGGTCCGCGTGGAGTAGGCTGTAGTTGATTCCAGTCAGCCAGATTGCCACTCCCTCTCGAAGAGCCTATTCCCAGCAGTGGGAACATTAATAGGCAGATTATGCTATGCGTTTTATGCTGATATTCATGATATTACCATCTATAATAATATAATGTTTATAAATAAATCACAATTCTATAAACAGTTACTTACGTAATCTATTACTTTTGCTATAGAAGCAATATCATTAAATAAATAAAAGTGTACATGTTTGACGTTAAGTCAAACATTTGTGTGATAATACGTAAGTGATTTTGGTCATAAATTATTATTGCATCCATTAGGTACATTTGTGTGCAGCAAAAGCAGAATCAGCCTACAGCTGGGGCACAGGCTTCCTCTCTGTAACACGGAGTGGGCCATAATTAACCACGCGGGCCCAGTGCGGTTTGGTGGACGTCACATGTCTCTAAGTTTTTTGGTTCTAAGACATGCCGGTTTCCTCTCGATATTTTCCATCACCTTTAAGAGCAGTGGTGATGAAATTAAATACAGAAAGCAAAGTGCCTGCCTGGGTTCGAACTGACGACCTAAAACTCCCGATAGCTCTGGGCCACCTTTGTCCTCCTCTTCTCTACCTTTGTCTACAGGTAAACTGCTTTTTAGTAGCAGTTGTACCAAATCTGTGGACCCCATTTGTCACATGACTGCCCAAAAAATAAGTGTGAAAATTAAGCAAACCTTACAGTCCATTCATAGTTATTTTACCTTTGATAACAGCAACGTATCAGCAACCTTGTTATAATGAGAATAAAGACTTGTCTTTTGTACAGTGATGTAAAATCAGTGGTAAAACAACTGTGAAAGGACTGTACGTCGCGTCTTAACTAAACCTTACATTATGTCACTCATTTCTTCGGAAAACAAGAAGGCACCCTCTGTCACCGCGACCATGCGTTCGTGTTCCTCGAACAAAATCAACGCAACAGTCGTGTGTGCGCGTGACGATCGCTTTAGTTATGACGCGGCCGTAGTTATCTATCCTTCATCATCATCATCATTCAACCCGGAATCACCCAGGCCTCCCCTTTCTTCTGCCATACTTTCCGGTTCCGTATTTGTATTATCTGTCCTTATTTTGCCCTAAACAGCATTGCTAAGTTTTAGTAAAAGATTACCGATGAAATTATAGGAAAGAGTCTTTTATACTATTTAATCTTTCGGTGACTAGAGTAATGGAACAAGAAAGGCACGTAGTGGACATACTCATCGAGGTAGTCCAGCCGGTCTAAACTGTAAAAATCTTACCGTGAAAACTGAGCTGAAGTGGGTTTGAAGTGAGCTGCCATTCCACCTGATGTTAGGGATTGACACTGTTGACAGCTCATTTCACCTAAGTTTTCACGGTGAGATATTTACAGAATTGTTTGGCAGTATTGTAGTGTTAGGCAAAGGGGGAGGTATCCTCCAACTATTATAAAAAATTGGGTCCATCATGGTCTAAATTTTGGTTAATCCGCCAAATGTCACCGAGTGCCGACCTGTCAATAGTGTCAATCCCTAGCATCAGGTGAAGTGTCAGCTCACTTTAAGCTCACTTAACCTTAACATCTTTTTAACTTAACCTCAACATATTTTTAATAAAATAAGTGATAGGCATAATTTTAATACTAGAAATAAAGATAAATTAGATCAACCTTTTTTCAGATTATCTAAAGTACATACATCTTTTATGGGGTACTGTGTTAAATGCTACAACAAAATACCTTGTGACATATTGCAATTAAATGAAAGAAAATTTAAAACTCTTAATAAAAGTACACTTTGTAAACAAGGATATTACAAATTAGAGGATTATATCCAAGATAAGAATGTTTGGAAACATGCTGGTCCTGCTCCATAGGACAATCTAAAAGTCTAGACAAAATCAAACTTGTTCCTAATTTAATTTATATATTTTTTTTTAATTATGACATCTTATTCTAATTCATTTTTACAATCTGCGACTACAGTGGCTCACACACTTGTTAAAGTTCAACTACTTTTGCATTTTTTTTTTTTAAATAACTTGTAAATATGTGAGCACCATGTATCTATCACTTATTTGATTTACCTGTCATTGCTTAATTTTTAATTCTTTTTACCTTTTGTGGTAGACTAATTTTATTATGGGTGCATCGTGTTCACATATAATTTTTATTATGTATACAAGACCTTGTAAAAACATTTTTAAAAGAGTAACGGTGGAGTTTCTTGCCCATTCTTCTCTATACGAAAACTACCTTTTGGAATGGGCGACTAGAATCATTTCTATTTAGTTTTTTTTTTGACGTTCAAAAGTGCCTTTAATGTGCCTATTTGAAATAAATGATTTGACTTTGACTTTGACTTACTTTTTGGCGTGAGATTTTACAGAATAGGTCGGCAATAGGTATTAGGTAGAGGGAGGTAACCACCAAATATAATGGCGTACATTTAATCACACTAGTGTGTGTGTGTTTATATGTTTGTTACTTCTTCACACTCAAACGGCTGGACCAATTTTGATAAAATTTTGCATGGAGGTGGCTGACACCCTGGATTAACATATATGCTACTTTTCTTCCCGATATTCCCACGGGATCGATTCACTACTTGACTTCCATAAAGTATAAATAAGAAATAGAACATACCTAAACATCCATCTTTATACCTATCAAGTAGACTGAAATCTTTAGCGTTAACCCTTCGCCAGCTATGATTTTCAGTGACCCATTTCCTTTAATTTCCTCTTGCAAGTCGGGGTATGATAAGCAGACATATTCTACGTTTGGTCTAGTGTTGATAAATATAGTGTTGTGCTCGTAAACTATAATAATAAATTGTGTTTATAATCCAATAAACTATGACATTTGCTTACTTTGTAAAGTATTATATTATTTTTTCATTGTGAATGTGAAGACGATGTGGGTCATTTTATTTTTTTTTTAATTATTCTCTCTGTTCTGTTAGTTTTTTTTTTCATGGTCTGGCAGTTTGAGTAATTTATGCCTACCTAAATGTTCTTTCTTTCAACGTTCGTCGAATCGTTAAGCTCCTTAAGTCTTGAGTTGAGCTGCACAATTTCTAACAAATGCGTGCACTGACTGGACAGGTCCCCTCAATCTGTGTGGTTCTTTCTTCAAAAGACCACCTTAGACATCGATCTACATGGTCTTCATATAACCTGACCAAGATTATGTCTGGACTTTAAAAGAGACTGTGACCTCTGAGTTTGTTTCGGCCTTTCTTCTCAGAGTAGTCAGATAGGAAACGCCGACTTCATCTAGTTTTAAAAAAACATGATTGACGTGTAAAAGTGTTTGTACAAACCTACTTACAAAAATAAAATCATTTATCAACTACTGATGGCAATAGATCTTTTGGAGGGGCTCGTGGCTAAATAATAATAGCCCCCTCCGTGCCTCGAAGGGCACGTTAGGCAGTTGGTCCCGGATGTCATTTGTAGATTTTTAACTATCGTTACCATAGATATCCGTGATCGTTACGGGTAGTCAGAAGCCCAAAAGTTTGACAACCAGTCTTACCAAGGAGTATCGTGTTATTCAGTGGGTTGTGAGGTCAGTTAGGTAGTCGCTTTATGTTAAATACTGGTATTCAGCTGGTTAGACTGCAGTCTAACCGGATGCAGCTAAGCCGACCCATAGTTGGAAAAAAGATTAATTGATGGCAATGCATCTTTTCTCACAGCACTCATGGATGCTCGTTGCGTTAATCACGACCATTGCTTACATAATTCAGACCAATGATTCTCAGTTTCCTTGCGCGTTTTTACCCTGTGATCTTTTTATCTGACTGCGGCGGAGCCCTCAGGTTACGTTTTTACTACCTAAATAAATCTTGCTTTAGGCTATAACATTATCACCAGCAGTATTACATTGTACTGAGAATAATGGAAATACTATCCTTAATAGAAAACACGATACTTTTTGAAATTCAAAATCCAAGCAAAATTCGATATTCCAGAGTACTTACTTACTATTATTTCCGTGAATGCTGTATTATAGATTCTATTGAATTCGGCTTTAAGCCGCTTCAGACGTGGCTCAAGCTTGCTCCGTTACGTATCTACCTGTGGATTAAAACTAGAAGGGATTAGATCCATAGGTACAGTGAAGTTTAATTGGGTTTTTGTCACAACTGTATCCAATAGAGCTTAAAGTTCGACAAAGGATAGGATCGGTTTACCAATTTCGGGAACGTTAGGATTAAAGTATGTAGTTCTTTATACGAATGAATGTTAGTGCCAAATTGTTTCGGAATTAAATTGCTGCGTTTTCGGAATGTGCTCAATTTTCATTTATACGTGATGTGTGTATTTACGAGTTACCTGCAACGAAAGTTCATTGTATGCACGTAGGAACTATCACTATTTATAGTTATCTACAACTACATGAATATTGTCGATAAGTTGCCCATTTCAATGCAGCTGCCTCTTAATCTGCAGAAATACCCGGAGAAATAGAAATGGGGGTAGCGCTTCCTGGACAAAAAGACAAGTTTAAAACAATTTAGAAATAAAAAGTAAATAAGGCACAGCACATTCTATTTATCTTAAATTTTTGAATTTGCAAATTAATATCCGATAGCTATTGTCAATTAAAAAAAAACTCGACAGTAAAACGTCACTTCGCGGGTTTCCGAACGGCAGCCAATTCCAATTTGCATGCTTAATGCCTTCGTCATCGTGCGACAGATTATTTTATTTCTGAACGAACGAGGATAGAATACTTTTCCTCGTTTTTGTCATAGATAATTTTTGAATTTATTTTTCACTGATAGTATTCGAAAATGGAAATAGCAGGCAACTGTTTTACCTATTGATATAGGGTTTGCAAACTGATACTGATATGGTGACCATTTATGTAAATTATTATAAGCTATAAAATAATATCCGCTCGTGATATGAGACCTTTATCTCAAGTGCATAACATGTTGTGATAAAACGGCATGGTTTTAATTATACGCTTGTAACACTGACCCAGTGGGTAGGTGTGTTACGTATTCTGCTTTTTTTCAATACCACAGGCATTTCTGTCGCGGCAAGTCTGACAGTCTTACCAAGGGGTACCGTATTTCCCAGTTAATAGGTTGTGGAGGTCAGATAAGCAGTCGCTTCATGTAAATTACTGCATATTATATGTATATTCAGCTGCATACGATGAAACTGGAAGACAACCCCAACATAGTTGGGAAAAGGCTTGGCAGATGTAGCATTTTAGGAGCGTTTTGATCATATTTTTTTAAGCCTTCTTAATCTCACAGAGCGGCGGGGTAATTGTGTAACACAGTAACAGTAGCAAAGGCTTTCATTTTGACAATTCAACAACATTCATTGCGTTATTTACGTTGTTGAGCAGGCAAATTTTTCGAACACATGAAGCAAGGGATTAGCAATATCTTTCAAAATGATTCAGATTGTTATTGAAAGTGTGCTAGGCAATTCAAGTGCAGTGCTGTGGCTATGTAGCACAACAAAAAGTGTTAAATATTTTATGAGCTTGAAAGCAATTATTACTTTCTATAAAAATTTTGGGTTCAGCATTAAACCTATTTTGATGACGAACAGCACCGAACGCAACGTAGAAACTGGGGGTGTGCGGGTTGAATATGTCCATGAATATATTTACCTCGGCCAACTAGTATCCTTCCAGGCGAGACAGGACAAAGAAGTCGCTCGCCGCACAGAAAACGCCTGGAAGAACTATTGGTCGATGAAACATCTCATGAAAGGACCTCTCCCGCTTTCACTAAAACGAAAGCTCATGGACATATGCATTCTTCCCACCCTCACGTACGGAGCGCAAACATGGTCTCTTACAAAGCGTCAAAAGTCCGCACTTGGAGTCTGCCAACGGGCTATGGAACGAAGTATACTAGGTGTCAAACTCACAGACCGCATTAAGAACTCTATACTTCGTTCCAAAACACAAATAGCGGACGCTGGCCGCACAGCTGCTGGACTAAAGTGGAACTGGGCTGGCCATATCTGTCGCATGTCGGAGCAGCAATATGCAAAAGCCACCACTCAGTGGATCCCCAATGGCAGGAAACGACTGCGCGGCAGGCCCAGAAAGAGATGGCGGGATGAGCTGGACTCCTTCTTAAAGGATTGGCCGACAATCGCAGTAGACCGAGAAAAGTGGAAAGAGGGAAGGGAGGCCTTTGCCCTGCAGTGGGACAACACAGGCTCATAATAAAATAATATTTTTTTTTTTTTTAATAATAATAAAAAAAAAAAAATAGAGAAGCAAACAGCACAGCTAAAGAATTTTAGCGTACATTTGGTTAATATCCAGATGGCCATGATAATAATTCATAACATACATACTTACTCATTTTGTAGGTTAGTATAATTTCGTGAACGGAGTAATGAACTAATCGCTATGCTAGTTTTAGCCTTTCATTGATTTTAACTGACGTAGGACGGGTCAAACTTTTGCTTTTAAAGGAAAAGTACAAAACATAATAGCATAATCAGACTATAATGTTCCCACTGCAGGCCTCCTCTCTGAGAGAGGGAGTGGGCCGTAATCCACCACGGACCTAGTGAGGGTTGGTAATGTCACACGTCTTCGAATTTTTTATTCTAAGACATGTCGGTTTCCTCACGATGATTTCTTTCACCGTTTTGAGAGCAGTAATAATGAGGAATTTTTTTACACAAAACACAAAGTAAAGCGCCTGTCTTCGAACCTACGACCTACGACTCGTAAGTGCCGCTAACACTAGGCCACTACTTTTCTCTTCTGCAGACATAATATTTCTAATAAATATCGGTGATTAATTTAATTTATAAATTACATTTAACTTCAAGACGTCATATGACGTCATGTTTCTCCGTATATGTAAGCACTTTTGACAGCATACGCCCAAATTATTGAGTTAATTGGAGATTTGGGCTGCTAGACATTTCTCATTGTTTTAATTCTTATTTTTATACCGAAATCTTTTATGACAGCCGCAACAATTATTTAAAGTGACCAATTAACTTTCCGCAAATCAGCAGAATTCAATTTGTGGGGAGGATTCTTAACCAAAGATTGTAAGACTATCTTTGTCTAAACTCAATTTCCTTTGTATTGTATAATTGCATAGCACAGATGGAGTTTTATGTACAGACTATCTATAGAGCTACCATTTACCGGGTAATATGTCTTTCATTGACTTGAATGTGCCCTGACAGCTGATAGTATGTCATGCTCACTCAAATGCGAGACATTTGAGTGAGCATCGGTTTATTTTTAATTATTTTATTTTTGGATCTCCTTTTGTTACTATTTGCTGTACTCTGGACGCTTTTAACGCATGCGTCTTTTTTTTACATCGTTCTTACTTATAATAATAAATTCAACATTAATGATGTAACTAACATTTTTGTAAAAAAATATTTTAAAAGAGTGTCCATAGAGTTTCTTGCTCTTTCTTCTCCATAAACTCAAACTCAAACCATTTATTTCAATTAAACCATTTACAGGCACTTTTGAATTGTCAAGAAGTCGGTCAGTTAGAAAAAATTAAGCATAGGTACCTACGCTTTGGAATGGGCAATTAGCTTCATATTTTCTGACTGACCGATATCTTGACAATTCAAAAGTGCCTGTAAATGGTTTAATTGAAATAAATGCTTTGAGTTTGACTGTGGTGAGCGACAGCCCTTAACTTTTAAAAATAGAAATTTCTTTAATTGATCCGCTTTATATCAAACCTTTCGTACAACAAAATACGGTTTATTTCCCTCTGGCCCTGATTCGAATTCTCTTGCCGAAATTCGGTCGACTTTGTTGTGACCATAAACGGGTAACGCGTTTACGTTTTATAATGTTCTCGTGCCCTTGAGGTCTTATACTAAAAGGTTCACAATGAGAACACATTCCTTTTCGTTTGAATTAAGAAGTTTTTATTTCTGAGAATATTATTATTTTTGTTGTAGGCGTAATGTGAAAATGAGTAGGTTTAATATTATATTCAACAGTGAATACCAAATTGCTTACGAATAATATAATCACTTTCAGCCCTAAAATGATTGAAAGTTTTTATTCAGGGGAGCATGTCGACGCGCAAACTGCAACCATGCATTCAGCACGTGATTCTAGACCCTAAAATTGCAATACCTACCTGGTCCAAATTTATAGAACAGCTATTTTTTTTTTATAACCATTACAACACATATTCATAACATACATCATCACGTCATACATTATCATCAACGATCACTTAGGTTAATATTCTCAGGGGTAGCACTTGGCTTTGGCCCGTGTTACCCTATAAAACAATAAGATAAATATTCTAAGTATATGATTATTTAATCAATTAATGTTACCTCCAATCACCTGAAACACAGGATTACCTAGTTCAGGCACAAATCATGGGTGAACTCGACATAGATTTAAGAAAAACTGTATTTAACGTTAGTCTTTATATTTTTGAATAAATTTTATTTTTATTATTATTTATTAAAACTGGCTGATCAGCTAGGATACAGAAATGTGGGTATACCAACAAACAATAATAATAATAAAGATTATTATTATTATTATTGTTTACACAAGAAAGTGGTTACAAAATTGTGTGAACTCCCTGACTCCTGTGCTAGGTGATAGACCCTGTGTTACAAGAGCCAGTCAGTATAGGCTAATATAATAAAAAAATCTTGCGTAGCGTTATTATAATAGTGTGTGTAGTCCACAGTATAATTGATCCAGTTTACGTACCCTAGACTCAACCTCAAGTATAAAAAATATCAGGCTTCGGTTCTCTAACCAGCAATAATATACCTAGAAATGACGTCAGAATCGTCCTATAAGCCTCCCAGTCGAACATAACGACTGTAAGATAAGTAGGCTTTTATGTTTTTCTTTTATTTCCGATCTACGTTAAAGTACCATTTTCGTCCTGCGTTAGGCATTAAAACCTTTTCTGAGCCAGATCTTCAAATGTATGTTAGTGTGTGGTGAACGTCTGATTCGCAGGTCAACAGTCGCATTTAGCTTTGAAATTATGCCTAAAAATTACTTTTTAATTACTTATATTTGCTTACCATGATGAGAGAATTGCTTATTTCATAACTAAAAAGAATTAAAACAATTAAGGTTGACCAGCCATTCTGATATCAGAATGGCTGGTCAATCTCTGTAGAGTAGTAACTATGAGGAATTACTGAAATTTTCATGGGCGAAAGATTGCTTATCAATTGCTTATTTCACAATTTATAAGCCTAGACCCTGTTTATCCTCTCTTTATGCTAGCCACGAGTTAAAAAGCCTCTGCGCCTGTTAAAATATGTGAGCAAACTGACGTATGTTCGTACTTGTTGCTTTATTTTCTGTAATAACCAAACGGTGCCTAGTTCTAGATTGTTTGTATTCATATCATCTTCCTGCCCTTGTCAAATGTTACTTGGGGTCGACGCAACACGCTTTTTTCTTCCATTCTCCCCTGTCAGTCGTCACGCTATCGCTATCATTTACTCTTTTTTCCTTCATAATATCATTCCTCACAAAATCCATCCATCGTTTCCTTTGTCTTCCTCTCTCTTCATCCATTAACATTTATATTCATATTCTCACCAGACTCAGTAATTGAAAAAATATGAGCTATACTATATAGATATACATGGTGGAATTTTTCCATGTCACCTGGAGGGAAAGTAAGTACTGGAGATAGCAAATTTTACTCAAAGGAAACATTCCTTTATTTTTAAAAAGAAACAAATCTGCATTCACCGATTTTCAAAAATTCGCTTGCCACACTCGGGAATCGGACCGACTAAAGTTCTAAAAAATAACATCCTTTACTCACATACATCCTTTTGACTGTATACAGGGTGTCCCGTAACTCAACGTCAAGCCGGAATCGGGTGATAGGACAAATCGTAATAGTTAACAGAAAAACATAAAAAACAAGTGCGAGGTGCGAGTCGGACTCGCACACGAAGGGTTCCGTACCACATGGCAAAAACGCCGAAAAAAACACGTTTGTTGTATGGGAGCAACCCTTAAATATTTATTTTATTTTGCTTTTAGTATTTGTTGTTATAGCGGCAACAGAAATACATAATTTGTAAAAATTTCAACTGTCTGGCTACCGCGGTTCTTGAGATACAGCCTGGTGACAGACAGACGGACGGACGGACGGACAGCGAAGTCTTAGTAATAGGGTTCCGTTTTTACCCTTTGGGTACGGAACCCTAAAAATCTTAGTCATGAAGTTTTAAATTGCATTAATTTCTTTTTTTTTTTTCGAAAAGTGTACACCCTGTGATGGTTTTTCAGCTCCTTTAGCTACAAATCTTTACTTTTTTATATTTTCTTTTTTTTGTGTAATCTTGAGTAGTGCTTGTGTAATCTGTTGTTTTAAAATTTTAGCTAACTGCTCCAACTTAGAAGAAAATGTCATATTTATCCGAACCAAAAATGAAAAATTAATACTTTAACATACAATACTGTATGTTAAAGTTGGGCAAAGTATTAATTTTTAGTTACCTAGTCCGATTACTGAACAAGGACTATATCTTTCTGCAAAGAAGAATTTTAACTATTTCTGTACACCCTGTATATCTATATATTATAGCTCATATTTTTTCAATTACTGAGTCTGGTGAGAATATGAATATAAATGTTAATGGATGAAGAGAGAGGAAGACAAAGGAAACGATGGATGGATTGTGTGAGGAATGATATTATGAAGGAAAAAAGAGTAAATGATAGCGATAGCGTGACGACTGACAGGGGAGAATGGAAGAAAAAAGCGTGTTGCGCCGACCCCA
This sequence comes from Oligia fasciuncula, assembly GCA_963082905.1. Lineage (NCBI taxonomy): Eukaryota > Metazoa > Arthropoda > Insecta > Lepidoptera > Noctuidae > Oligia > Oligia fasciuncula. Next base: position 10,542,431 of record OY720409.1, read on the forward strand.
AGTAACATTTGACAAGGGCAGGAAGATGATATGATTACAAACAATCTAGAACTAGGCACCGTTTGGTTATTACAGAAAATAAAGCAACAAGTACGAACATACGTCAGTTTGCTCACATATTTTAACAGGGGCAGAGGCTTTTTAACTCGTGGCTAGCATAAAGAAAGGATAAACAGGGTCTAGGCTTATAAATTGTGAAATAAGCAATTGATAAGCAATCTTTCGCCCATGAAAATTTCAGTAATTCCTCATAGTTACTACTCTACAGAGATTGACCAGCCATTCTGATATCAGAATGGCTGGTCAACCTTAATTGTTTTAATTCTTTTTAGTTATGAAATAAGCAATTCTCTCATCATGGTAAGCAAATATAAGTAATTAAAAAGTAATTTTTAGGCATAATTTCAAAGCTAAATGCGACTGTTGACCTGCGAATCAGACGTTCACTAGTGTGTGCACCGACGAGCATCTATAATCTGTCCAATGATTGAGCGAACAATAATAATAATAATAAAATAGCACTAACAATAAAAAAAAAATAACTTCAATAAAAACGCTAGGGAATTTTTGGTGCACGATGTAAACGACCTACCGAATACCCACAGAATAGTCTTTGTAGATCGAGTCGATTGTCATCCATTTGCATGACGATTGCGACTGCAACTTTGCATGTAGATTGAATCCGACAGAAATCCGACGCAAATCGGCGACCGATTACCGATTTTGCACGTCAAGCCAAAAGCCTCGTACATTTGATTCACTCGCGCGGCAAATCGCTTGTTACCCCTTTTCTTCGCGCTAGTACTCGTAATATGTGTTGCGATGAATCGTGGCCAGGTCTTGAAATACCCATATTTTTGGGAACCGGTACCAATGGACTTGGTGCGGTACCAGAGTAATACCTGTACTATTGGCATTTCCAATCAGTATCGGTACTGTATCGGTACCAAACAAATATTTCCATTTAGAGTGAGAATACAGATAAATCTATAAATATAAAATGGTAAACTGACTGACTGACACCTAAGATACAGGACATGTCCTAGTTTGGGTGTCAGGAGTTTCACACAACGTGCATATACTTAGCCTATTAATATAAGGATTATAAGATATTTAAGTACATAATGCATTGTTAACCCTTTTATCTCTCCTTATTAGGCATATGAACATAAATTATTATTATTATTTTTTTTTATTTTTTTTATTATTATTATTATTACTGATTGTTGATATATAAAAAGGCATTAGAAAAATAACTTCAAGGTTGCCAACCGTACGAGGTTCCTCGTCCAAATATAAGATTTTTGTGGTACGAGTCGGGTACCTGAATTTGGTACCGTTACTTGTCAGGTGTAGTATCGGTACCCAGCCAGGTACCGGAATAGCAAGAACCGCTAAGTACCGATACAGAACCTGTACTCTTGGTACCGGTTCCAAGCCCTGCTCATGGCATGGCCTAAACAATTTCTTTCATTTGTTTTCTCCGCAGTCGCCGTCGCAAGACGCGTGTCGCTTCAGCGTGTAGCTCATAGTCAAGAGGTAACTCCCTCGCATAGGGTCTTAGCATTAAGCTGAGCGATGGCCGTTTTGTGTGGATGTGTTGCATATTTTCCCCCAACTTGATATTTTTTTTGTGTTTGTGTACTTTCTCTGCAGCATGTAATAAACGTATTTTCGCTAATAAAAGTAATTTCTTTCTTTCTACCCTCCTACAGACTAGTAATCGGCGTCATTTGACGGTTTTAGATGTCAAATAAAATAGATTTGGATTACCATTGAAGAGACGTGATGAGGTTACAGAGGACATAAAGAGGCTTAACATGGAGAGGATAGTACTTCAAACGGCTATGGATATGGTTACTGTTCTGTGGTGGCGATAAACAGCCATTTGATTCCTATAAAGACTTTTTCTGGCGAAGAGTGACGTAATGATTTTAGTGAAACGGTTGAAGACTACTTTCACGAGAAAAACAGTTGAATGGATTTTTTTATCAGATTGGAAATCAAAGGTAATGAGGCAGTATTTTACTCACTTATAGATATTTTATAGATAAAGGAGATAATAAAGTACTTTAGTAGGTACATACATTATAACCTCCTTATAACCTTTATTGTTGAAATATTTTCTCAAAAAAATATGTACCTACAAAAAACCTTCAGGTATTACTATAATTCTTCACACGTAGCTAATCAGTTGTAGCCCGAGAAATTCAATTTGTCTTACCTGTTTAGCAATTTTCAGGTTAGTGTCAAGTTGTATCTTGATCAAAATATGATTCGCGACTGTAACAGGTACGTATTTACAGCATTATAATCATTCGATTCATTCATACATTATTCTAAGTTAGATTTGTACCAGAACAAAAGTGCTTATGTAAGAAAATTTAAAATTCGCGGTCTAACACTGCGCATTCACCTTATAACGATAAAGGTGCCACAGCGTACAGGATTATACAGTATAACAATATACGTAGGTACTTACAACGCGACCCTAAACTTTCAAGGCCCATGGCAGTAATGCTTACCTAACACGGATACAGTGTATCAACGGTTAATCTAATCATAATAATTACAATTGTTAAGTTAAGTCGGGTACGAGGCAAAGTTAGTTGCTAAAGCGATAGTTTAAGATAATATCGCCTTAAAGCGATATTGGTGTGGTTTTAATTCACTAAGCAATATGTAATTGGATAACCTTGTTTAAGTATCTCATTTGTCTAAGAGTGGTTTTGGATAACATTAGTTAAAGTTATTATTTTATTAATATCCTGATAGTCTCGTTGGTCTAGTTGTCGCCAGCGCTACTGCTGAGCATGATGTCCTGGCTTCGATTCCCAGGTTGGGCATAGTCCCCAGGGATGTGTCTTTCAGGCGTTGCACGGGGGGGTTCCGGAATTGGTCTTTTAAGAGGAACCGGGACCACCCCTATGTGCTGATGGTGATCACGGGGGTGGTTTTAGTGAGGTAAAAATCCCACACTCCCCGACCTCCCTCCCCGGAGGTCGGGTGCCTTTTGAGGGATTCCCCTGACAACAAAAAAAAAAAGTTGGGCATAGTGTTATAGGGTTTTTCTACCCGGGATTTTGTAGTAGCAGTCTGGATTTCAATAGGCTCGCCCTCTCCTACGTAATCCTGGGACTTAAACATCTGCAAAAATGTGGTTGTATATAAGGTACAGTCATCAGCAAAAGTAGATTATCAAAATCAGAAATTCAATACTAATGAACGGAGTTCGCGACAGAACGTGTGGCGTCGAAGTGATTCAAAAGAATGTGATTGTAAATTATACCAAACATATTTTACTACTAGTACAGCTGCCATATAATATATTCGTGATCAGTTTTGACTCCCATTGAATTTCTGATTTTGATCATCTACTTTTGCTGTTGACTGTACACTCCAGCCCAACCCTACACACCCGAGATACAAGGCATATAATGTTATGTAAAGACAAATCGAAATTGGCATAAAATGTTTTTTTTTTTAAGTGAAAACTTCTTTAGGCGCGTTTTTTGAGATGGGAAAAACCATTGAACTCGCGCCACTGTTACCGTAAGCGAAACCGCGCGTGTTTTGTTTATAAGAAGATTAAAAAAATACCCGCTTCGGATGTGTTCGGCTGTCCTCGGGATGTACTCGGTTTTAATGTATATCCGATATGTCAGTGAGTGATGGCAAAGTATTCTGTTTGTGTTTTGTTATCACTTCTGTCGACACTCCCGGAGTGCCACTACTTTTTTTTTTAATATTGTATTGTCTAGTTAGAATTAGACACTACAATATTTTTAACTCGGTGACTCGTTTGTTGTATGCAAAGAGGATTAGAATAAAGCGTGACGTAAAAATGTCAGTGCCTAAATACAAAAATCGTAAAAAAATATGTTTCCATGTTACGCAATAACAGGATTGATGAGTATTCGCCTTATGGGAAAGCGCAGAGCTTTGTACTAAGCCTCTATAATCCTATAGGCAAACGAGCTCTTTGGATTAAAAATATCTAACGTCACACATACATTATAATTATGTCCTATGTATTTTACTGTGTGTACATATATATAAAATTGTAAACTGACTGACTGATTGTTGATATATCAACGCACAGCCTAAGCCGCTGCTCCTAGAGACATGAAATTTGGACGGTGTGTTCTTTGTGAAGAGTAGGTATCCACTAAGAAAGGGTTTTTCGAAGTTCCACCCCTAATAGGGTGAAATTTCACGCGGACGAAGTCGCGGGCAGAAGCTAGTACATTATAAAATAAATAAATACAGTACTCCGGCCAGCCGGTGGCGGCCGGAATTCAGCTGAATTCCAGTATTTTACAAGAAGCGACTACTTAACTGACCTCCTCAACCCAGTTACCTACTGGGTAACACGATATCCCTTGGTAAGACTGGCTGTCTGACTTTTGGGCTTCTGACTACCCTTAACGACTGTCAAAGATGTACGAATGTCATCCGGGGCCAAATCGGATACATTAACCTCTATAAAAAATATTATAATTATAACCCAGCATAATTAAATAATTATTGTCACATAAACCAAAACATTTAAATTACAACCATTGTTAATAAAAAAATATTGTAATCTAAATGTTCTGAATCTGAATCAGAATGAATATCATTAATACAGTAGGTGAATGGTTACATTAATTTCAAATATGGCCGCACTGGTTTATTGTAATGCAAACATTAGCGACTATTTTAGGCGGGACTCGTAATCAACATTTCAACGATTTAATTGCTTCCATTTAAGGTGACAAAGATGATCCTGTAATCAGATGCGACATATTATAATCATATGCATGTCTCTTTGCTAAAGTAGGTACCTACACGTTCAATAAACTACTTTTAGCCAACTAATATTATATTACAAGGCTGCATTTTTACAAGAGTGTGAGGTAGCTAAGCGCTGAGCGAGGTTAAAGCTAAGATATTATATTTTATTTTGTGTTATTGTTTTACGATACAGGGAATTCTATTGTGAGGACCAATGTAAGAATATGTGACATCTGAGTTAGTTTCAGCCTTTCTTCTCAGAGTATTCAGATAGAAAATGCCGACCTCAACTAGTTAAAAAAAAATAATGTGATTGACGTGTAAATTTACTAACCTACAAACAAACCTATACAAACCTACTTACAGAAATAAAATCATTTTTAATATATTTTTTTTATTTATATGGTCATATTTTTCAATAATAAATATTAACTAACTTTCAGTCTCAATATGTCAAAAAGAAAACTACTTATTTAACTACACGCCATAGATTGTCGCTGATATCAGAAGGGCAATACTCGTATTTCAAGAACGTTCGCAGTATAATCTGTCAAAAATACCACTCATTTCCCTATATTTTTGACAAGTTTCTGACGTTAATTGTCGCTGAGATGAGATTGCCACTTGAATTTAAATGTTTTTTTAACTACGACAATTGGCTTTCAGATTGCGATTTCAATTAGAACGTTTTTTAAGTACGAAAATTGGCGTTTGGTGTAGCGGTGCGGGGAAGCTATGAAGATGCGCGACACCGCATTAAAATTTGTCGCTTACACAGAGCACCTCGCAAGCAATTAACTTTTATGCTTCGAGTGTAATTTCCGCACGGAAATAATATTTGTAAGGTCTACAGATAGTTTCGTGGGATGAATATTAGTCTCTGTAAGATATGTGTTAGTAACCGCACCAAGGATAAATAGCTAATGTGGTTAATACCAGAATATAGTATCATTATTTATAACGGAATCCAAATCTTATCCGCATAAGGCGTGAATACAGACTGCTTATAATTTGTCTTACCACCTTTCATCATCTAATTTACAACAGACTAAAGTAAGTAAACTAACGTTTTTCGCTGAAAAAATTATTAAGTTTATATATGATAAAATGAGGCCCTTTAATCTAAACACCGGGCATTTCTGTAAAAGAAAAAATAGGAGTAAACTACCGCTTAAAATAGACCAAAATCCCCAAAAATGGGGTAATCGGTAGTTCACTATTCACCATATAGAATTCATAAACAACGCGCCATAGGCACATAAATAAATTACTCGCAACTATAAGTTGCGAATTTATTTAGGTGTTAATTTTGTTGGTAATTTATTTAGTTCACGTCACTAAATAATTAAAATGGTGTGAAAAGACAAACCTGTTTATATTAACGCAGCTAGGCTCCGTGAATTAATGCGTGATTTCGTTCAGCTAATTACTTTCATGTTTATGTCACGGAGTAGTGGGAAGAATGTTTACCCAATTAAAACTTCTAATTAAATATTAATCTTCAGTTAAGTATGAATCAACAGTACGTACAGTCAACAGCAAAAGTAGATGATCAAAATCAGAAATTAAATAGGAGTCAAAACTGATCACGAATATATGGCAGCTGTACTAGTAGTAAATGTTTGGTATAATTTACATTTTTTTTTATTTTTTTTTTATTACTAAAAAATCACACACAATCACATACTTTTGAATCACTTCGACGCCACACAGTTCTGACGCGAACTCCGTTCATTAGTATTGAATTTCTGATTTTGATCATCTTCTTTTGCTGTTGACTGTACTACCTACGTACATAGCCGAATAGATAGGTCCCGTACACACGGCGAATCAGTAAAAGTAAAAAACAATATTTACGGCCCTGAAATAAGGTAAGGAAACATAATTTATACACATAAACATTCCCAAGGAAATTTAATATTTTAACATTTTTAAGAAAATAGCGGTGGCTTTTGAAGTTTTTTTTTAATGAAAATGAACACGATCCCACCCGTTTCACGGCTGTACTTTTGATGCAAACTCTCTCGTAATATTGCAGGAAAAAGAGGTTTTTCTACTTACTGCCAAACAGATAAAACTAAAATTTTATGTGCCCGCTATTTCACTGGCAGGTACACAATAAAATAACCGGCAAACTATACGAGAAATACTGCAATGCTGCTTATTAGCGGAAGAAACAAGAATAGCGGTAGTAGGTACAGTCACCTGCAAAAGTCCATGGGTGGGTACCCAATTGATATTCACACTTGAACTTCAAACGTTCACAGGAAAATAGACATTAGGGTTAATGTCTATTTTCCTGTGAACGTTTGAAGTTCAAGTGTGAATATCAATTTATTAATAGGTAGCTACCTACCTATTAATAAATTGATATTCAATTTTAACATATTGGGTTAATAATTAGGAACAATTTTCTTTAAAAGAAACTATTAATTATAAATTGTTTGAATGTTTGAAAAAACAAAAAGAACACCATTATTTATTCATAGGATTTTGAATCTGAACTGCCCATCCATTTTTGCAGCCGACCGTACATAATTTTTCCAGATGAGCACATTTCCCAGAAACTCTATAGCTCTTTGTATTTTGTGGATATGATTTACACACATGTGTAAAAGCTCAATTATAAAGCTAACATAAAGCACTGGCCACACTTAGGAGAAAACCATGCGCTATGCGTCTATTCGCTCCAGTTTGAACACCTCCATACAAATTAGTTGACACAATCGCGTCGAGTAAATGTCGTCACGCACCCCGCGCGGGTTGCGCTTCAGTTTGACCAGAGTACAGTTTGACCGAATGTACAGTCAACAAAAGAGATTAGTATGCAGGACCATCGAATATAGTTGACGTTTAGTAAGAAACCGATGGATGTTGTCGACTAAAATTTATTTTGATCGGAAATTATCTAACGGAAACGTACCCGTTAAGGCGAGAAAAAGTAACAGAATGACAGAGCTACTGCTGCTCCCGCGGTTTCACCCGCTTAAATCTCGATCCCGTGATTTCTAATATAATTCAATCATGATTCGAAAGACACGTGGCGCCATCTTTTATCATAATAACGTTATTGTTGTTGTCCTCGGGAACAGCACTTTTTTTCGGCATGAAAGGTATGTCCGTTTCAGGAATCTGTACACCTGACAACGTATAGGTATGCAAAATTTCCGGATGATCGGTTCAGTGGTTTAGGCGTAAAAAGGTAAGAAACAAACAAACTTACTTACTTTCGCATTTATAATATTAGTTAGAATGTGATGGATATATATGGATATCTAAATAAAAGACAGCCCATAATTGTCATAATGTCTTAAATATAATTCATCATAAAAAGAAAATAGGTATAACTAATTGACCTGTTCTTCCATAGCGACGTGGCGTTGATTTCATTAAGCTAATTGCTGGCACGTTTATATTCAGGAACCTTCGATCTATTAATACCTGCCAGCCCAGGTAATGTTTGCTCCTAAATGGGCTTCGAAAGAGACTTGAATTCAATGCAAAATGAGATGCCTTTCATTCAGCTGGGTTTTTGGTCCCTTGATGAGCATTGAATCAATTAAGCAGATTTTAGTGTTTATACGTAGGTATTGACTTCATAATTATAGTGGGAAAAAATAACGCTTAGCGAAAACCAAGTAATGGTTTACATACGAATGTCGTAACAATACCATAGGCATTGGTTAAAAAAAATTGTGCACTAGAAAATCCGCGTTCTTCGTTGAAAATCCAATTAGTGTTTTTTTGACGTGCTGGGATGCTCTCTGTTGGATTTTCAATGCTCGGCTCAACATCTCAAGTTGAAAATCCATTGCACGATAAAATCCCGCCGCGTCTGTGGGAACTTGGGCTAATACATAATATACACGGTTTATGGGCTATCACTAAGATAAAAGCAACTTTCTTGTCTGGCTTATCTTTCAATGAAAATAATAATTATGTAGGTATGTAATTTGAATTGATACTTCACGATCTTCACGATTATTCTATTAAATCCATTTCCATATTTAGCCGAACATTAACCTTGGAAACCAGAAAGGGAAATAGGTAGGCTACTTTAAAATTATGTAAAATATAATTTATAAAATATACGTACGTGACAGTGCCCTCTCCTTAATGAGGACGACCCTTGCTGATGAGCACACAATCAGTTCATTTATGCGTATCTACTGCTGGCAACGTGCCATAAAATTTGATGGGAATCCCTGTCAAAGGTATTGAATAAATATTGTATTCCTCGATACATCATTTCAAGGAGTGCTCTTAATAACCCTCACGTTGCAAGTACGGGTATTCAAGCCAATATTGAGACACCATTTTATACTTTTATTCGTATTCTGCAAAAACAAAGCATTTGCATATCCTGTAGGTATATTATGTAGTTTTGCACTGAATTTGGATTGATTGTGATACCAGATATACACTGACGCTGATACATTGGTATCAACTATTAACACTACAATACTAAATATCAAACTTTTTCCCTTATTTTAATAATCATAGAAATCACGAGACGACCTAGACGAGTACTGTAAGGGTTGGATCGAGGTGGCTCTAGAAAAGGATGCCTGGAAGGGTTTGTTCAGCAGTAGGACAGAGTAGGCTTAGTAAAAAAAAAATATTACCTATGTATGTATGTATCTATGTGTGTACCTGTGTACAGTCAACAGCAAAAGTAGATGATCAAAATCAGAAATTCAATACTAATTAACGGAGTTCGCGTCAGAACTGTATGGCAGAGCTGTTGCTGTTGTTGTTGTTGAGCTATGTGCAGAGACTGTGTGGCTGTGTGGCAGAGTTCTGACGCAAACTCCGTTCATTAGTAGGTATTGAATTTCTGATTTTGATCATCTACTTTTGCTGTTGACTGTACCATGCACCTATGACAAATGTCTTATTTAAAAAAAGATAACTGGAAACCTCTGTTTCTATGGAAAATTTAAAATCAGTCTAATTTGGCTGTAACACTGTTTTTCGAAAACGTTCTTAACTAACTTTTTAGACCTTTGTATCCTGCTTATGCGTATGAAGTGTCATTAAAATCGGTTCATTTGTTTCGAAAAACAAGGGCTTGAAAGTTTGTATGAAATGCCATACGGCGTAAACGCTCATAAATAGATAAAAAAATGCAAGTTAACTGCTTTTTGTTGTCATCAAGAGTTCTGCGTAGAATGAAGAGTTGCGAACTTCGCACATTAAAACTTGTGCAAATTCACTACAAAGTGTTTAAGTGAATTAGTTTGGGCTATTATGATTTAATTAAACTAAATAAGTAGATGGTTGCTCTTCAGTCAAGCCCTTTCTGGGCTTTGTTCGCTTTTCCACCAATTAATGCAGCTGGTGATGTTCTTTAGAAAGGTCAGATGCCTAGTACTCGCAACCGGCGTGCGTGTATAACCAGATGCATGAACGTAAACAAACCAAAAGTAGTATGAAAGGATCGTAGCACATGACGTTCTATAGTTTCTGCGTACCCGCATGGGAAGAAAGCATGAGTTTATATATGTATGTAAACTAGATAAGCAGGTGATTACGTAGATCTAACTGGCGAAAAGTGAGTGTACAGTCACGAGCACTAATATGTCAACACTTGGCAACTTTCAATTGCGATTTTTTCGTGAAATAACGAAAGCAACGTTGAAATACGACACTTTACATAAACCTATGGGTTCAGAAAATACTATGTTCGTAATAATATAAAATTTCATTCAAAAATAAAGGAGAAAATCGCCTTTGAATAAGCCATGTGTATACACACTTATGCTCGTGAATGTACACCTCTTACCACCTTTCGGGAAATACATGAGATATGTTTCGTGTTATGATTTCGTAGTCGCTTATCAGTGGAGCCTTTTCTCGGCCCCGAAGTATGTACCTATGAAAGAAAGAGACTTGTTGTGTCGATCTAAAATAAATTTGGATAAAGGTAAGACAATGATGATCTATCTATATTATAACCTTGGGTAAACTGGAAGTCTTTAAACAGACTCCGGACCCAGGTTGGCCGAAGCAAGGAAAACCTGTTCAGGTGGAGATTCATAGAAGACTCCGCCTTGGAGTGTAAATGTGGTGCTGTTCCACAAACGATGGGACACTTAATATCGTGTCCTGTCAGCTGCACGTTACAGGAACTGATGGACGATAGTGAAGGCGCCAAACAAGTAGCCGAATTCTGGAAGCTAAGAAGAAGATAACTGCACTAGTAGATCAAAACTGTATCGACACTAATGAGTATGATTAGGAGGACAATTAAATAAATAAATAAATAAATGATGTCATATCCTACCCTACGCAAGCAAGGCAATTACTTACTGCGTTCATGAATTCATTTGCCAAGTGTGGTGTAGCAACATTCCGTTTTGGTCCACGTCCAACATTTTACATCTCAATACAAATATTCACTTTTACTACATTCGGAAAACATAAACAACCGTTTCGCTGGTTTCAATCAAATCGTACATTTATAATTTTTACCCATTTATTTACCACAAATATTTACGTTGTGCGAGTTTATCGTGTAATTTCAGTGACCACTGATTCAGCAAAGGTTATGCAAATAACGCGACACAAAACAATTGAAATTCTGGGATTTAATCATCACTTGTATTGTTTTACTTTAATCCATTTATGCTTTTGTGATAAGTAATAGTATCAATTAAAATAATAAGTGACAAATTATGCAGATACGATTGTAGTCTAGACTTGTAGATTAAATAGGTTATCTGTGTACTAGTATTTCCCGTGCGTCCGCCATGTTTGTTAAGCTGTTAATCTTCATTTTTAGGGTTCCGTACCAAAATGGTAAAAACGGAACCCATAAGGTGAGACTAAGTCTGTCTGTCTGTTTGTCTGTAACAGCTGGATATCTCAAGAACTGCTATTGCTATCAACTTGAAATTTGGAATAGTTTTAGATGACGTTTGCCTAGCTATTTTGCAAATAAGAAAGAAATAAAAATATATGTATGTTTTTTGCAACAGGGACTGAAACGGGGTCTGAAAAATTCGAAGTGGGGCTACTAAGGCATGTGGGGTATCATATAAAAGAACGCAGTTTGCACATTCTGAATCATTGTTTTCTTTTATTTTTAGGCCACATAGTTTTCGACATTTGATGAAAAATATAAAAAAAAATACCGTCCCCCCCTTATCTCCGAAGTTTGCAAAGAGAAAAATCTGAAATTATTCTATGTGATAGAAGTTTATGTAACGATTACAGTAAAAATAAAACGAAGTGTCTAAATAGCACCCTTTTTCAGAAATCATCAACAAAAGTTACATTAGTTTCACTATCGGCCAAGAGATGGCGCTGACATAAAACTTCAATATTCTACACCGCAGTATACAGTGTTAAAATTCTCTGACGAATATAGGCCTCGCCGATGAAAATAAAAACATGACCCTGGCCTCGGTGCGCGAGTCCTACTCGCTCTTGCCCGGTTTTAAGGAATAAAAGCATCAGTGAAATTGATCTCGTCAATATTTTTATTAGTTTGTAACGGGTGGAGGCACTTTTCTTTGGAATTGATTCAATTCTTGTTTGTTAATGGTTTGGCCTAAAGTCAAAGATCACCAAGTAAAGACAAACAAAGGGACCCGTGTTCGGGTTTGTTAAAGTTTCAATTCAACTCAATTTATTTATTTAGTAACAAGTTATATTGAGTTCGAAATATAATCCAGCAAGAAACATTAACAACAGTATTATATTTACAAATATATACGAATACGTACAATTAAATTATTATTATTATTATTATTAGCCTGTGATGTCCCACTGCAGGGCAAAGGCCTCCCTACTCTCTTTCCACTTCTCTCTGTTCAAAGCTGTTAAGGACCAGTTCTTGTTGAATTAAATTAAATTAAAATTAGAAAATATTATTCAGATATAAATAAATGTAAAATATCATGCAAACATAAAGTAATCACACTAATATTAAAAAGGCAAAAGTTTGTGAGGGGGTGTGTGTGTGTGTTTATATGTTTGTTACTTCTTCACGCTCAAACGGCTGGACCACTTTTGATAAAATTTTGTATAGAGCTAGCTGACACCCTGGATTAACATATAGGCTACTTTTTATCCCGATATTCCCACGGGATCGAAACATATGCGGGTGAAACCGCGGGGCGCAGCTAGTAAACAATAAATGCAAAGCAATTTAAACGAAAAACATTAAGTATTTGATTTAATATTTTGCCTGTAGTACCTACTTAGGTCGATAGGTTCAGCTTGACATGACTAAAAAACACTTTTCAACGAATTACCAAACAGGATCCAAGTAAAGAGATGATAAGCTATTCTGTACTACTGAACATTCTATAAAATGTATTAAAAAAAAACCTAGCGAGTCCATTAGCACAACACAAACACTTAAAAAAACAATTGATACCCGATACGCTATCACAAAAAAACTTTCGCCACTTATCCCAGCAGTCTACTTGTTACCAAAAGATTTATACTTCGTAACCCAACGCGTATGAGGATCGTTACCAACTACGCGTAGTAACATAAAGGAAGATTTTGCACTTATAACTTCAAAAGAGACTACTCTTCAACTTACATACGAGTCGGTCCTTAACTAGTACTTGAAGTAACTATGTACCTATCTAATATCGTAGCATCAACGAGGGCGTCAAATTTTCTCTTCATGTGAACGTATGAAGAGGCACTTGATACTGAAATTACGTATTTATTGAATACTTGTATTAATTATTTAGCAACCTTAATGGCTGTCCTTCAGAAAGGTCAAGTGCGTGGCAGTGGCGGTACCTTCATAGAAGCAGAGAAGCCCGGCTTGCCCTAATAAAATCATAATTCACAACAACAAAATCAATAAAAAATATATTAAAAAAATTCCAGTCAATTAACTCGAACTCAAACATTCATGACATAGGAATATCATTTCGAAATCCGAACTAGCGCTAACTTTGGGCTAGGTTCGCGCCAAATTCGGAATTCGGCTCTGAACGCTATACAATGCGTTCAAATGCGCCATCTCGCTCACACTTAGTCTGGCTTTTACCTGGCTTGCCTTTCCTTTCTCTGTCTCGCAGTTTTCGCATACAAATTGCTATAGAAACGTTTACATTTGTTGATATATTGGTAAGTACTTATACACAGAGTTCTATGAAATGAAAAGCCAGGCTTTTGAGAGGCATGAAGTTCGCGCAAATGCACTATCCGCGTGTTGCGTTGACCTGCGTAAAGTTAGTTGCGAAAGCACGTGTGGCGGGCGCGATGTGTCGATGACACGACGCGACTCAAACAAATTGTTATTGTTTTGAATACCTACTTTGAGAATTAGTTTTATTATTTGAAAAAAATATTGATTGTGGTGATTGGTGATGTCATTCCCTATGATTTTGTAAATGGTTAATGAATATAGTGTTCTTTTATCATTGTGTTCGGAATCTGTCATCGAAAAGGTACGTAAATACATTGAGTTTTCTGCAATTTTCTGCCAATAAATAACTCTTTACTTCACCGTAGCTAATCTTAAATTACTGTCGGACTGTCGGTAGGTACTTATCGGAAATAAAAACAAGTATTTTTGTCAGTCAAGAAGACAGAATAAATAAAATAGGTACCTACTCATTCGATCGTTTATTAGGTATGAATATGATATGACAAACCTATGTTAAAATTATCAATTGACTTTAAAATGTAAGTACCTAATTCATAAAATAATGCGTACGAGAAAATAAGGTCAGTGGGTCGTCTTAGGGGCGGATTTGAAAATAACAATAAATCGATAGTAAAATTTGGAGGCCATCTAGTGCATTTTGATTGAACAAATTTTGCAAGTGACCAGCAAAATGAAAAAAGGTCCGGCTAAGCGCTGTGGTTCATTTATTTTACGCATTCATTAATATAGATGGCGCTTATGACAATTACGTACTGATGCTTGAAATAAGTAGTACCTGGTCTTCGTATTTTTAAGGTTTTCTTACCAAAATTATAATAATGATGTTAGTACTACTAACAACCATTAACAACAAGAAAATCAGACAATCCCTCAGTTGGGCGTTTTTTTTTATACCTTGAAAATCTGTTGGCTTGCCCTAATTTTGACCCCTAGGCACGCCACTGGTGCGTGGTACTCGCAGCTGGTGCGCGTTTTTAAGTACTTAGATATCTTATGAACGTACCTATGTGATATGGTTTTTTTAGCCAAAGAAAATGCTTGGCGTATAGAGTTAATGAGGAACAGGGTGTAAAGTTCACTCATACTCTATAGAGAAGGGAGGATCCTCCGACCAGACGGGTGTTGTGTCTGGCGGGCAACTGCTCGATGATTCATGTCGGGCCGTTGTATCTATGCTAGTTGCGCGGTAAACTTTGCTTGCGAGATGCAGGATTTTGCGTGTCGTCAGTATGACGCGTTGTTCTCATGTGGTGTTGTAGATACCTCTACATTCGCATTCCACACAACAAAATCGATTTTAGGTTTTGTTGTGTGACTGAAAAGCATTGCACGATATTCGCGAACACTTAAAAACTTAAAAAAAAACAGGAATTGCCTGATATCTATACAGGGTAGCAGGACTTCGAAGCGCAAACTGAAACCATGAATTCAGCACATGATTCTAGTACGTAACTTATTAAAAAGAAATCTACTGTTTCATAGAAAAGAGCATTACTTAAGCGGTCAAAATATAGGGTGACTGGTAATTAGTGACCGATACTTAAACACGTGATTTTACTCATCATTATGAACAACTTTTACTATGGGACCAAACCTGAAATCGTGAAAAAAAAACAGCTGTTCTCTACATTTTGACGAGTTAGACGAACATAAATTTAGGGAACAGCTGATTTTTTTTTCGCGATTTCAGGTTTGGTCCCATAGTAAAAGTTGTTCATAATGATGAGTAAAATCACGTGTTTAAGTATCGGTCACTAATTACCAGTCACCCTATATTTGAAACATTTTTTTTTTATAACCGACCAAAAATTTATACGCAGCGGAGGTTAGAATTATGTACTGAACCCATTGTAACAGGTGGCGCGTCGTTCTTTCATACATTAGTACAGACGCCAGCACATTAAGCTACCCGAAACTGTAAAATTTTCCCAATCAACTTTGAACCTAATGTTTAAGCGATAAAGTTGAAAAAATATTAGGTAAATAAATTTGACAGATTGTAGTAGCTTGATGTGCTGGTCGCGTCTGTACCTATTGTTTTTTCAGGATAAACTCCAATTTAGCCAATTCAAACAAAAATATTCGTCGTCAAACGAAATTGTTAGATCGCAATACCTACACAAATAAAATGCGACAGCAACACACACATAATTTAAAACGACCGATAGTACTGATCGTAAATTTTCTAAATTTTCACAAAAAATCGTTTTTTATTATTTTCCGATGCGATACAGCGGTAAAGGGCTGCGTGCCATAGTTATCAACGATTTTTAGGAGTGACGAGGACGCCATTATCGGGACACCAGGGGGTCTATTCCGAAGCGGTTAACCACTGTATCGGCCGAATGTTCGGTCATTTTCTGATTCGAATATCGTTGTCCTACTACGAATTAAAAAAAAAAGGTAAAACAAAGGTTAAGGATTCTAAAAAGGTTCGGATTGGCACAGTTTGGTCGGGACCAATAGTCAATATAGGAAATTAATGGTAGTAGAAAATGACCGAACATTCGGCCGATACAGTGGTTAACCGCTTCGGAGTAGACCCCCTGGATCTGTTTGGAACAACATTCCAACGCAAAAGAAAGAGATGGAGCTATACAGAATGATAGCGCCATCCCCTTTTAAAGCATTTTGACATTTTCGGGCTCTAAAAAGTGACCAGTTTTAGTGGCTAAGTGATCATGTGGGTAGCTTGTAGTGGTCGCTTGAAATTCTGAAAAGTTCAATGTGTAGGCTAGCACTATGCGGTTCTATTTTTAGATAGGAGCTGCTGATCCGTTTATCGGAAAATTCACGGTCATACATAGGCATACACAATGATGTCCAATATAGTACTAAGGTGACTGGCTTCTCCGTGTAAAAGTAAAATGTAGAAATAAATGGCAAAAGACCTTACATTTTGTGGGTTAATTCACTCCCTTTACCTTTTGGGGTAACCCAAAGGTTTCTTGATTCACGTGTAGAATATTAAGTTTCAGGTTGAAAACTATGGACCCTTTCTAAGGTAATCTAAAATAGGTGAAGGAAAACATTGAAAAGAGACCTTGATTTGTGGTCCAAAATCGCCAACCATCGTTGAACACGTTACTTTCCGCTATGTCAGGAGAAGCCTTTTCCTTGTAGTTGAAAATCAAAATTATTGATTTTTCCATACTAATAATATTATTTTGAAAGTAACTCTGTCTGTCGGTCTATATGTTACCTTTTCACGCCTAAACCAGTAAACGGGTTTCGATAAAATTTGTCAGGGAGATAGATTTAATCCCGGGGAAGGACATAGGATAGTTTTTACCCCGATATTCCCACGGAATCGACACTTATGCGAAAATCGTCTTAAAACTGTCAAATAAAAGGCGTGCGATGGGTACAGACGCCAGCACATCCAACTACTACAATCTGTAATTTTTTTTAAATAGATTTTCAACTTTATCGCTAAAGAATAAGGTTCAAAGTTGATTTGGAAAATTTGAGTTTCGGACAACATTTGTTAAGGAAGGGTATAGACAACCCAAGCGTCTCTAGAAGAGAACCATAGTGTTTTATCTATGACCTTATAACTATTTAAGGTTTACACACAACGAAAACAAACAAAACAAATTCTTCTTGATTAAAGAAATTAAAATTCGTTAGAACAATATTTCTTCTTCTGCCAATGTAGCCTTTTCCCAACTATGTTGTGGTCATCCGGTCTCAGTATTTTACAGAGAGCGACCGCCTATCTGACGTAAAAATACATAAAACTTTTATGAGTATGTAAAAATATAAACATAAAAAATACGCACATGCCCAAGTTTTTAATAGATTATCGATATCTACAGTCATCCATTGACCCAATGGCATTCATTTCCATCGATTATTTCTATTCAGGCCACCAATAAAACTTCCATTCATAATATTTTATACCAATAACAATGCATCATTGTCCTCGCTTTCACTAGAAGGGTTATCGCCACCTACGCTTAGTGTGGGATAGCTGGCATTACTTACAGCTACGTCGCACTTCCAGTGTGTAAATAGGTCATCTGTGATAGTAATCAGTGATTATATAGCAGGAAAATGGTGTTGTTTTAATGGAATGGTGCATTTTTTTTAGCTTCAGTATAATGACAAGCTAAAAGTGGCAATTTTTATTTTGTTGCACTAAGTGTAGATACATGCGCGAACTTACTTCCTCTACGCCGAAACCTTGCCAAGTTACGTACGGCAACTGTACATTGAGTTTTAGAAAAGTTCTGATCACCATTGCTCTCATAACGGAGAAGGAAAACATCGTAAGGAAACCGGCATGTTTTAGAACCAAAAATTCGAAGACATGTGACAACAACCCGCACCCCGCACCCCGCACTGGTCTGGAAGAGAAGCCTGTGTCCCAGCAATGGGAACATTATTAGGCTGATTATGCTACTCGTAAAAAGTATTAGTGCAATCAATAACACTATTTAAACCGTCACCGGCATACCACACGACGCGTCATTCATCAATGTATTTAAAAAAAAACATATCGTCGCTTTACGATTGAATAATACATTCGACAGACAGCCGTGTGTCAACGTACTCGTACATGCGATGCTACATATGTTTATTTTGCAGCTGCAAATATATGGTACAGTCGTCAGCTACGTAACTTGGCCAAAGTCTTCAGTCATTCCTCTCCTTACTTTAATTTTCTTCTAAACAGATATGTATAAAAATAAATTATGGCAATATCTATAGAATAACTAGCTGCGCCCCGCAGTTTCACCCGCGTAAATGTCGATCCCGTGGGAATATCGGGATAAAAAGTATTTTATTAAAATTGGTCCAGCCGTTTGAGCGTGAAGAAGTAACAAACATATAAACAGCCACACACACCCCCACTCACAAACTTTCGCCTTTATAATATTAGTGTGATGACAAGCAATAAAAATGACACTTTTTTTTTTGTTGCACTAAGTGTAAATGCGCGAACTTACTTCCTTCTACGCCGAACGCAGTCGCTAATTGATTATGGATATAGGGAACAAGAAAACATGCTGCTCCGATTCCAAATAAATGGGGATAAGGAGAATGACGTTGATGTTGACTGTACATGCGAAAATATTATTTTTCTTCTTTTCGTTTTTGTACTACGTAGTGAATGTAGGCTTCCTGTCAGTCTTGATTTTAGTTTTATTTTTTTATCCATATTTGGTTCTGGTTTAGCCTGTAGTGACAAAAAGTAGGTCGTGTATGCTTTTACAGGAAAAGAGCCATTTCAGATTATAGAGGTACACACACACACACACCCTCACACACACAGCACAGGCAAAGGGTACAGGGCACAGGGTGTAAACTTTACTCATCCTCCATAGAATAGGGAGAATCGTTCGATCAGACGGGTGTCGCGTCAGGTGGGCCACTGCTCGACGATTGATGTCGGGACGTTGTATTTATTCTAGTCGCGTGGTAAACTCTGCTTGCGAGATGCAGGATTTTGCGTGACGTCAATGTAATGCGTAGTTCGCATGTGGCGCTATAGATCCCGCCAAAATCCAGCTTTCATTGAACTCAGCAAAGAACTTTGTAAAAATAACCAACCATTTTTGGTACTATTTATATGTATAAATGAATCCATTCCATTATAATCACATCCGAATAATACATTCCTTAGTCATATCCCGGACGAGATAATGTTCTAAAATTATAACATCAAAGGATTGGACTGCTGCGTCCCCGTCGCGATTAATGAAATGATAAATGTATGAAGTTTAAGTAGGTTCCAAATGGAACCATACGAATAGTATGTTCTTCGTTTAAATATGGAGACTGAATTTGTGCCTGGTTGGCGGCAATACGCTCGCCCTCTGGAAAATGTGGGTGTACCTACTATGTATACACCTCTTTCCAACCTTTCGGGGATTACAGGCATGATATTTTGCAATAATAATCCTTCTTGCTTACTGTCGTAACACAACACCCTATAACAACAACACAACATAACACCCCACTGTTTATGTTTGTGTCCCCGACCAGGGAAACCCGAAACTAGGGATCGAATATTATTATAGTTTAGGCAAAGCGTTTTGAAGTTCTATCGATTAAGAAACGTCCAGTAGGTACTCTAGGTAGAGCAGAGACGTCAATAAGATAGCCTACTATTAAATGACACAACTTGCAAAACGTGGATGTATAGATAACCCCGTAATTACTTTACCGCCCTAAAGGTCGAAAATCACTTACACGTCATAAAAAGTCAAGGTCTATTTTCGCTGCGTCAATTAGATAGTTTCATCTTTTTTCAATCTTAGTGAACCTTTAATTTACTTGGAATTTTTGTCCTAAGGGGCCGCCTCCACGAGCGAGAGAATCGTGGCGATATTATCGTCGTGCCACGTATTTCTATACACTCTCTTAGAACGTGTCTCCACACGGCGATCTCATCGCCGTGAAAATTTGATGGCACGGCGAGACTATCGCCACGATTCTCTCGCTCGTGGAGGCGGCTCCTTAGTGTTACAGCAATTACAAACTCAACTATACTATTCAGTTCAGCCTACACATTCAGAACGAAACAAATAAAATAAGTTTCTTTACGGGAAACATGACGCAGAAAAATAACACAAACAAAAAAAAACAAGTTGGGGTAAAATAGGCGGTAGGGGTAAATATGTACGATAAAACGGCCCCGGATCACGGATTACGTCTCAGGTGTGATGTTAAACGAGTTTAAAAATATCTCAGAAAGACTAAAGAGTCTTTCTTAGAACAATATACGTAAGAAGCTTGTACTTCTACTTCCTTACCTTTGATCTAATCAGAAAACAAATCATTTAACACATTACAAATGGAAAGATCTAACTGCAATCTATTCTATTACTGGGAAACAATAATTACTTTAAAAATAAAATAAACTTGTGTCCATCTTGTGGTCTCCTGATAGAAATTGTTTTTTTTTTTATGGCAAACGATCAGGTCCACCAACCCACACTGGGCCCGCGTGGTGGATTATGGCCCACTCCCTCTCGTAGAGAGGAGGCCTGTGTCCCAGCAGTGGGAACAATTATAGACTGATTATACTAAACGATCAGGTGGGTCTTCTGATAGAAAATGGCATCGCCTACCTAACCTTTGGATATCTGTAATACTAATGTTGCCATTCCTAGGTTCCAGAGACAAAACCTATTTTTTTTATTCGCTGCTGTTTGCAGCGGCAATCAAATATGGTGGAAGTCCTTTCCGTAATGAGTTCTTTTACAAAGAGTTCTACTACTAGGTACTTATTACTATTCGGTTCAATCAGCCTATAATGTTCCCACTGCTGGGACACAAGCCTTCTCTTGCTGTGAGAGGGATCGGGCATTAAAAAAAGCTGTTCTATAAAATTATACCGCCTAAGTATTGTACTTTTCTTTTAAACAGTTTTTTTTTTGATAACCGACTAGGTAGGTACGCTAAATTTCTACGGGGTCTAGAAACTTGTGCTGAATTCATGGTAACAGTTTGTGCGTCGATGTCCCTGTATCAGACTAATATTATAAAGGCGAATGTTTGCGAGTGTGTGGGGGTGTGTGTGGGGGCATGTGTGGGGGTGTGTGGGGGTGTGTGTGTGTGTTTCAAAGTCAATGTCAAATCATTTATTTCAAATAGGCACATTAAAGGCACTTTTGAACGTCAAAAATTACAACTAAATAGAATTGATTCTAGTCGCCCGCGTTTTTAAGTTTGTTACTTCTTCACGCTCAAACGGCTGGACCAATTTTGATAAAATTTTGTATGGACGTAGCTGACACCCTGGATTAGCATATAGGCTACTTTTTATCCGGATATTCCCACAGGAACGACACTTATGCCTGTGAAACCGCGGGTCGGAGCTAGTAAGGTAATAATTGTAACATGGGTTAAATAAATATTTGTTGTAGGTACCATAAACTTTAAATAACTAAATAGACATGACCTCAAAACTATTAAAGTTATTTTTAAACCCTTCACGTGCCTGCTTTGAACAGTTTAATGGGGTGCAATCAATTCATACCACGCTATGTGACCCTGGTAAATGCAAGTATTCGACCTTGACCGATAGAATGTAAAGTCTGGCAGTCACGGTTGAAACGCTTTCAGACAAGGTTACACGTTTCAGGCTTAATGTCAAGTTAGAGTAAACTGTAGTACCTATAATGTTATGTGTGTTTGAATAATCGACTTTTAACCACTTTTGACCACTTTCGGTTTATTTCCGGCTAACTTATTTGGTAGATGATTTTCATACATTACATAACATACCATCACGACTGTATTCCCCCAATGGGTGAGGCAGAGGTGTACCTAATAGTTCACTATTCCACATTTCGCCAGTTTTGTTTAACAGCTTTTACGGGATTTCAGAACGATGTAGAAGATTTAAAAAAAAATTATCGCCAACGGGAAGTGACGGACAATTACATATTCTTTATTCGGAGAACACATGATGAAAGGATTTATAGGGAAAGCTCAATCAGGAGACTCGGTGCTCAGGAGGTTTGAAGAAATAAAGTTCATAGTCCAATGTAACAGAGGGCGAACCTATTGCCATCAACCGGGCACGAACCAGACTCCAGGCTGTTTTTTAAAATTCCAGATGGAAAAGTAAAACTTTGCCGAACCCGAGAATCGAACCTAGGACCCCATGCTCAACAGTAGCGCTTATGACCACTACACCAACGAGGCAGTCAACGAGAGTTTCGACTACTTTCGGGTTCCGGTTAACTTATTTGCAGATGATTTTCATGCAAAAGTTCAATTTTGGTATTGATTTGGAAGAAAACAACAGCTATTCGGGATAAGATTTGAAAACTTAAATTATTACTCCAAGTCCTGCAGAGTTATAACTGGGGCACAACTGTTTATCATTGAGCTCACTAAAACTTTATAGAGCAAGTAGTTTGGAACAACTCCTTTGACAGCCAGACCACAGTATAAAGATCATACAGTATTTCGACTTCATACAAACGGACGAAACGCGAGCTATACCTACGCGCCTCGACCTCGGTATGCAGACAGTCGCGACTGTGCCGCAGTGACGAACGGACGGTGTGTTGTTTTTTTTACCGACTTTACAAAAAGGAGGAGGTACTATGTTCGGGTGTTTGTGTTTTTTTTTTTTTTTTTTGTATGTTTGTTCATCGAATACGCCGCCAATTGTCGACGGATTTTCAAAATTCTTTTTTTGTTCGAAAGTAGATAGTTCTGAGGTGGTCCCATTGTCACCAAGTTAGGATCTGATGATGGGATCTTAGAGAAATCGAGGGCAACCCTCAAATTTTATAGGCTCACTTATTGTTTTTCGCATATTTTATGAAGTATCTTGTGTAATTGTGTATGGTTGTCACCATCTCAGGTAGCTGGGCTGATGATGGAAGGTACAACTCCTTAACAGTAAGAAGTTACTCGAACAGGCAAGGACTGTTTTAGTAAATTGTTTTGATGTTTGATAGGGCATTTGCCACATTTGGTCTCATGATCATCAAGTCATGACCTGATGCTGCAGTCAGGATAGTCTGCAGAGTACCTAACTCCTCGACGACTAACAGCAGATATATCGTGTTTAGGCTCATTGAAAAGGGCTCGATGTGTGGATAAACGTACTGTTACTGAGGAACACCGAAGACCTGATGCTGAAGCCAGGAGCATCAGAAAAAGTACAAACCTTTAAATTACAGCACCGCCGTAGTCGTGTTTGTGCTCATTTTAAACAGGACTAATTTTAAGTTCAATGCAATGTTGACATAAGTCTGGCCTGAAGAGACTGTAACCTCTGAGTTTGTTTCGGCCTTTCTTCTCAGAGTAGTCAGATAGGAAACGCCGACTTCATCTAGTTTAAAAAAAAAACATGATTGACGTGTAAAAGTGTTTGTACAAACCTACTTACAAAAAAAAATAAAATCATTTCATTTCATTTCATGCTGCAGCCAGGATTATCACTTATCAGCATCTAATCTAAAAACTAATAAAAGGAGAACTCCTCAACAATTAACGTCCCTGCATCGAGAAAAGGAATATTTTATAAAAAGGCGATGGGCAAGTTGACATTAGGCTATTGTAACTTAGATAAATTATAAATAGACCCACTAAAAAGCGAGAAATAAAAACTTTTTAACAAAAAAAAAACCGACTTCCAAAAAAAAACACTACAAACTGAAAAATAACTTTAATTTCGGAAGTCGGTGGCAAAAACTAAAATACTGATCCCTAAGGCACCGACTTTCGAAATTAAAGTTATTTTTCAGTTTGTAGTGTTTTTTTTTGGAAGTCGTTAACAATAACCGCGCGATTTTTTCACAAAAAATAAATTGAAGTAGGTACATATTTAATATGTCAAGTAGGCTATATTGTGCTGTTTTTGGTTGCATGAATTCGTCAATAACGCATCCAGAGATAACTTTTTTTTAGATTACCTGGAAACTCTGAAAGGTAAGACTATAAAATAATTTTACTTACTAGTAGGTAGGTACATAATGTGTGTCTTTTTAATGGATAAGTATTTCCTTTTATCTCCCGAAAAAAAAGATGTTTGGATTAATAAATAAAGTGAATAGAGTAAAGGAAAGTGATAGACACGAGTGAAATAGGTAGTTATAGGCGGTTCATGAATCATTATACGGTAGGTACGCTTGTGTTAAAACCTCGGGGCATGTGTGTTTTGTTTTGTTAGTTTGTGTAATTCAAAGTAAAGACGTGGTTTTTATTATTAATATTTATGTACACACAGTAAAATACAATAACAATACTAAATGGAAACACAAAGTAGGCAAATATAATTAAAATGCTGGAGGCGGGCAGCCCTATCGCATGTTTACGTACCGCGCGGCTGTAGGCATTTATTTCAAGGTTACGGCGGAGTTACGATACTGTATGATCTTTATACTGTGGCCAGACTGACACAAACGTGATTCCGTAAACATTTTGTTTACATTTTTGCCAAGATGTAGGTATATAAATAATTAAACGATTTTATAAACAATAATTGTGACACAGATTACTAATATTGCTATTTATTTATTAAAGTCAAACTGACATCATTCTCAATCGCAGTTTCTATTCATTCGTTCATACGTAGGAATATTGATACCATGATGTTCCATCACAACACACGCTAATACTAATCCATTCCATCTGTTCATCATTCGATTGTCCGTTCTATTCTGAATGCAAACTATCTGTAGTCGTGCAACGGATTTAACTAGATCCACGGAATAGGGAATGAAATGGAGTGCGCACGTGCAAATTTTCATCAATGAATGTGTAAGTATCAGAGGAATGTTTATTAGGTATACATTAATTGATTTTTTTGTATGCGATAGTCGACATGAATTTTTCGCTGTTACTGTGTAGGTACTTAACTTGCACACGACTTGCTTGCGCACGATACTTTTTAGAAAATATCTAGCTTATATAATATTCATGACAGTTACTGATGAATAATCATAAAGATGTTTTACAGTGCAGTAGGTAATCACCAAAGGGATCTCTCTAAAATACCCATGGGCTTGAACTTCTTACGAGTTCGAAAATAATAATAATTATTATTGTACATAAATAAAATTCATACATACACTAAACGCACGATGCCATCGCGGCAGGCCAAGACGAAGATGGCGGGACGAGCTTGACTCCTACCGTAAGGACTGGCCGGCACTAGCAAAAGACAGAATTGTGTGGCAAAGGGAGAGGGAGGCCTTTGCCCTGCAGTGGGACAGTTCAGGTTAGTTAGATTAGATTAGATAGATTGTACATTCATTTTTGTTCTGGCCCACAGTACTTTATACTATATTAGTCCCAAAGAAAGCACATTTCTAAAATCTAAAGCAGAAGAACCAGGAGCTCCATTCATTTACTACTTCATGTCGCACTCACTGGAGTGCTATTGTGGTGGGATCTCTCGGTATTAGAGCGTTTGGTAGATCCGTGTGGTCAAATTATAAGGGCGCTGCGCCTGCACTTCCAATGTAATTGTCTTTGGAATTGGTGGACAGATCTCTGTGACTGGATTTCAATGGATTTCGAGACTGAGAGACTTTCGAGTGTCGATATTGGACAGGTCTTGGAATTTTAATGGATATTCAATATTTTGGGGATTTATTTATTTATTAAACTGTATGCACAAGTAAAAACTGTACAAAGGCGGACTTAATGCCTTGGGCATTTGGATGCCTTGGGGATTGTAGTTTTGATCTTCGTTTTGTGTATTTTTTACCAACAATAGTGGACTTGGGAGCCTATTTAATGAAACTGTCAAGTAATAGGCGATAATCCAACGACTTCTCAAGTTTCTTTTAGTTGTCTATTTTACTAAACAAAACCTGTCCTGAAAATGTGAAAATTTTGTAATTGTCGACTAGTATGTCGCCATAATAAAAAGCACTTTTAGAAAAACTAAACACAATTTCAGCGTTAGATTTTCTTTTAAAAACCAAATAAGTACTTTTTCTGTTTTATTGTTTTTACTGACGTTATTAAAAATCATAAAACATCATATGTTTACGTCATGCTTTCAACCAAGTCAAAATCCAGCTTCATCAAAATTAATAACCCTAAAATCACAGCACTCAAAGTTAAAAATACATACTAAAAGACTGCGGATGTAAAGCCAGGCTGCAAGTAGGCTAAACCTGACACGAACTTTGCAAATGTCCTAAAATCACTTACTGTTGCCATGCATACGGGCTGCAACGAGCGACTTGCCGCCATTTGCATTGCAAATCAGCCACTTTTGCGCTTCGCAGTTTCTTACTAAGTTCGTTAAAGTCGTGTATGATAAGTTGCGAATGTCAATCTTTGGTGAACCTTTTCCGAATTTCGCGTGGAATTTATATATTATGAAAGTGCTCATTTTGCTTTTATAATTATTAAAATTTTGATTTAGTAATGTCATAAACAGTTAAATGAGGTTTTAAGGGTTTGTAATTGATATTATTTCAGTGTCTTGAGGAGGGGGAAAAATATATAATAAATCACGTTCACTTATATCCATGAGAATGTTTGCTGAAACCTACAGCTCAAAATATAAGACTGATTGCGCTTGCTAAAGGCGTCGATAACACGTAAACATTAAAATGTTACTTCATATATTGATAGGTAGGATTCGTTTCTGTCACTAACTTTTAGAGTACAACATATTGACTTTTTAAGACAATATTTTAAACCACATTTTCGAATTCCATAATTGTTTTTCCATTCTTTTAATGTAAGTGGCTAGATCCAGAAACTTTCAGTATGCCATACGTATACCTACAATTATTATATGTGTAAACATTTAGCAGTAATTCCTTTCCTAAATTTTTTTTGTAAACCAATGTTGAATATAATTTATGCTGTTGGTGTTCTTTTGTAAATACATAAATAATTATAATAAAGAAATCCCGAGATTTTGTCGAAATTTGTAAAAACTATTCGAATCAGGGACGGGTCGCTAGTACTCGTATAAATAACACTGAAATCGTCAGCTTGTTAGTACAGCTGTGTGTCCGTTAATCTCTGGAGCCACTGAACCGATTGATGGGGTTTCGTAAGGAAGAGGTTCACGGGAGCGTATTCTGAAAGGTTGCAAGCAGATCAATGTCTTGATTGCATTTCAGAAATAAGTAAGAATCTATAAGTACTACAAATAAATAAAATTGAAGGTCAGTTTGTAATGTCAAAGTGACAGCTTTTTACTAAATGCTTGGATCGATTTTGATGAATGGTATGGGGATACTTCGAACCCTGGGGAAAAACATAGCCTAGTTTTTATTGATATACCATGTGGGTGAAGCCGTGGGCATTGTAATATAAGGATTTAGGCTTTTCTTAGCAGTGGGACAAAGCAGGCTAACAAAAAAAAAAAGGGGTGCTGTCAATTTTCTGAAATCAAACTATTAGCTGTGAAAGTAGTTGTTTTATGAATTACGTGAAATAGCAATGAAGGGAATATGCAAGTTGACTTAACATATTATACGCCCCAGTACAAATTGCGTTTTCATTTTTTATCAAATTAAAAATATCGAAACAGCTTCCACAAAATTCTGATATTTGAACTTAAAATACGCATCCTGGATCCTAACCTGATCGGCTAATCTATTCAGCACAACATCAGTTTATCGACAAACTCGTGCCAAACACGAAAGGCAACAAAACATACGACTTTATTTTACAGACTAATTCTTCAGTTTTATTATTAGTAGAGATTTATATGGTGTACAGACGCCAAAACATCAAGATAATACAATCTGTCAAATTTCTTCAATAGATTTTCAACTTTATCGCTAAAGCATAAGATTCAAGGGAGATTGGGGAAATTTTACAGTTTCGGGTAGCTTGATGTGCTGGCGTCTGTAAATAATGAAAAGTAAAATAACATCACGCCTTTAATCCCCGAAGGTTTGGGCAGATGTGTACCTGTAGTATACCCACATTTCATAGTTATGTTTAATTCCTTTGTAGTAGGGGGCAAGCCTATTGCAATCAACCGGGCACAATTCCAGACATCGGGCTGCTACTGAGGTATTCCAGACATCGGACTGCTACTGAGGTATTCCAGACATCGGGCTGCTACTGAGGTATTCCAGACATTGGGCTGCTACTGAGGTATTCCAGACATCGGGCTGCTACTGAGGTATTCCAGATGGAAAAACCTAATAACACTTTGCCCGACCTGCACCCTAATTGCGTAACACACTATCAATGTGAATCTGAATCATTTTGAAGGATATTGCTAATCCAGTGCTTCATATGTTCGAAAGATTTGTTTGCTCAACAACGTAAAAAACGCAGTGAATGTTGTTGAACTGTCAATATGTAAGCCATTGCTACAACTCATGCGCTAGTGACCATGAGATCAACGAGGTAGTCCAAAAAGAAAAAAAGCCGCCAGACAATAAAGAGAGAGAGAGAGTATTCTTTCTAAAGTCTATTCAA
This sequence comes from Oligia fasciuncula, assembly GCA_963082905.1. NCBI lineage: Eukaryota > Metazoa > Arthropoda > Insecta > Lepidoptera > Noctuidae > Oligia > Oligia fasciuncula. The sequence continues at coordinate 10,571,235 of OY720409.1, forward strand.
ACTTACGAGTATGTTTCAAATTAATATTATTTCAAGTTCAACAAATATTAACTGTATTTTAATGGAAATTAAATTGATTTCAGAGTGAGTGACACTATTGACAAAGTTATAAAAATGTTAGAAGTTGTAGCGTAAACTGAACTTTATAGTGCAGGATACAAAGTTATCAAACTCAAACTCAAACTCAAATCATTTATTTCAATTAAACCTAGTACAGGCACTTTTTACCCGACTGCGGCGAAGCCCAAAAGGAGGGTTATGTGTTTGACCTGTATGTATGTATGTATGTATGTATGTCCGATTCTTTGTTCCCTCGTAACTTCTAAACGAATGAACGGATTTGGATAAATTATACGTCTTTAGATTTGTCTTGGTAGCGCGAGTGTCACTGGCTACATTAAAATCAAAAACAAAGTAAAATGGCGGATTTAGGGTGCCATATTGTGGAGTTCGTATTTTTTTTTTCTTCTAATACCATCGAGTGAAATATCAAAATTAAGGGTTTTAAACGGTGATTACAAAAATATATACAACTTATATGGTTAAAAGTAATTCGAAGTGACAAATCGTAAAAAAACACGTTAAATAAAATAATTATTTCTCGTTCCCTGTTGAGTGACTTTACGGGTCAGCTAATAATTAATACATAAGTAAATCGTCTGCAAAATCTTTCAAATTTGTAAACTAAAAAGCTGGAAATAAAAAACAAGTAATTAAAAAAACTAAAAAACCCGACTGCGGTAAAAAAAAATAGTTTAAAAAAAACTGAAAAGCTAAAAACAAGGCCATTTTAAATTAAATAAAAGTTGGAAGCAGGCGGGACCCATTTGAGTTTGAAAATATAATATAAAAATGGTATGGGTCCCGCCTGCTTCCAACTTTTATTTAATTTAAAATGGCCTTGTTTTTAGCTTTTCAGTTTTTTTTAAACTAATTTTTTTTACCGCAGTCGGGTTTTTTAGTTTTTTTAATTACTTGTGAATTGTCAAAATTAAATAATCTGTCAGTTAGTCAGAAAGTTAAAGCTAGTTGCCTATTCCAAAGCGTAGATCTCTATGGAGAAGAAAGGACAAGAAACTCCATGGACACTCTTTTAAATCAAGATATTACAAAATCCTGGGTACATTATTCTTGTTGCTTCTATATGTGAGAACAATGTAAAAAAACAGAAATGAAGAAACAATTCAAGACATAAGATTAAAAATAAGCCTTGGCAGTTAAGAGATGACCAGTCTCAACCGACGGCGCCCGTTCACGAACATGACACACATATTTTCCATAAACTCATATTTGTTTACATTTTCGGAAAATAAATCGCGAATGCAGATTACATAAGGTCCCATTAAAATAGATGGACAAACTTTTAGAAATCATTCAGACTACCAAAATAAAGACGATGGTAAAAAATATGTATATAAGAAAAACGCATAGATACTTGCAAGAAAAATAATCAGCTAACGAAAATACACAAATTTGCAATTTATTATTTTAACTCAAAATTTTAATCAGAGTTTTTTTCTTTGCTTGGATATCGTTGGTTAGACGAACTGAGCGCTGTGTTAAAATTTGTCCATCTATTAGTATTAATGGGACCCTGTATATCAACCCTTTACAAAAAATACAGCCTCCCAACAGACAGCCACTAAACACCATAATTCCCAGCCTAGTTCAGGCTTTCATTTACACCTTCAGAGGCTTCGCAATCATTACGGTAAATGACTGGTATCAATTACGGTCAGCCCGTTCTGTGCAGCCTTTTGTAATTGAGGCCATTTATCTCGACCATACTATGTAGGTAGGCCTAGAGAAGATAAAATATTGAATGGAGGAATTTTGGTATATTTGAAGAAAGAAAGAAAAGTATTTTATTTGAGACATGCACAGGAAATCTTTCATATATCTATGGGAAAAAATAACAAAGGAGCATTTAAAAATAACAAAATTAGCGGTTTTTTTCGAATAGGTAAACAAAACTAAGAAAACACCTGCACGCGTAGCATGAGCACCGGTTTGTCGACTGAAGAGTAGACAAAGATGACGTTCCGTGTAGACAGTACGACGGCAGCAAAGTAGAAAGAGTCAACTACACTTTTTACGAAATTCACTCTTTTACATAATTCGACTCAGAACTCTTTGTTCTCATAGGATTTTTTTTTCTTTTTGATTCTTAATTTTTATTGATATTAAGTCACATTATAAGGAGGGGTCCGTGGCTAAATAATAACAGCCGCACAGGTTGATCGATCAGTTTAAGCTACGCTTGCTGCGGTTGGTCTATGGATGGGTGACCATCTTTACATACCGATACCCCTCCGTGCCTCGGAAAGCACGTTAAGCCATTGGTCCTGGCTGAGATTCGTGGACGTTTTTACAGTCGTTACGGGATTTTGTGGATAACCGTTTATACTTTGTGTGGCCGTCGAGTAGAAAGTTTTCTACTGTCTTTAGCGATTATAAAATCTCTTAGACAACTGTCAGTTGTCAATGTGATTTTGACAATTGGGATAGAAAACTTTCTTCTGAAATAGTCTGCATGAAAAAGGACCTAGACAAAGATCGTTTAAAACGAAAGACAAAATGACAGATTGTAGAAGGATTTCTAGGCGGTATGTCAAAAATGAAGAAAAGAAATGTCACTTTGCATAGTTTTCTACTTATGAGGAAAAATGTAAAAAAAAAAATGGTTGCCTGTAAAGTCGGTTTTACGGGCGAAGATTTTACGTGACAACGACCGATCATCCGATCATAGTTGAGTGGGAGAGAGACGCAAGGCATTCGGCGGGCCTCTCTCTCGTTCGGTGACTCATCGTAACGTTACCGAGCGTTACACTTTTTCATAAGTGACTCCCAGTCGCAACCTAATTTAAGACGTTGTCACGTCAAAATACAGTCCCCCGCGCCCCTTATCTTCGAAGTTTGCAAAAAAAAAACTGAAATAATTCTATGTGATAGAAGTTTATGTAAAGATTACAGGAAAATAAAACGAAGTCTCTAATAGCACACTATAAATAGCACATATGCTTTAAAACCTGTATAACAACCTTGTTGGAATTATGTAGACTTTTTCCCGCACTAGGATTTTTCATTAGTACTGTAATAGAATAGGAAGGAAGGCGGAGGACAGGGTGCTGTGGCGCAGTCTGGGAGACGCCTATGTCCAGCAGTGGACTGCGATAGGCTGAGTTGATTGATTGAGTTGATTCATCATCATCATCATTTCAGCCGAAAGACGTCCACAGCTGGACATAGGCCTCCCCCAAGCACTTCCACTTCGACCGGTTCTGTGCTTCTCGCATCCAACGGGTTCCTCCGGCCTTCACAAGGTCGTCGGTCCACCTTGTGGGAGGCCTTCCAACGCTACGATTGAGTTGATTGACTGTGGTGATTCTCAAGTAACATTGGAAATCACTAAGAGCTGATTTACCAAAGTCAGATATCTTTTATCCATGGATTAAAATTGACGTCTGACAGTTTAAGTATGGAAAAAGAAAAATTAAAAATGTATGTTTAGGATAAGATTTATTCTAGGAATAAAAAATTGGTGGAATTCGCCCTGAGGCGCAAAGTACCCAACAAAAAGCTTGCCTCCGCCCTCTAGATTCCAATCGAATTTCCAAGAGGAGCTAACGTCTTCTTAATTAAACACGTATTAAGCTAATGAAATCAGCATCTCAATGATCTAAACTACACTAAATCCTAAGGCGCATCCTAAGACGGCTGTAAGAGCACTTGTCCACGAGACGGATTCCTCCCGGCACGGCGCCGGAAACTATCGCCAGTTCCGTCGTCTGTTATGTATTAAATACTAAGAAATTGCTTGAGTAAGTATAGATTTTATTGTATTTGTTGGTATATTGCCGTGCCTGGCTGATGTATGGTAAATAATGTAATTCAATATTCTGTGTCTCGTAATGTTAATTACTTTGCATACCTACTATCAAGCATTTTCTACCTGAATAGACAGCTGGGAAGTTTGTTGTGCCACTTCCCAGCGAAGGCACTAGGAAATGGTTAAGGGCAGGCGTTTTGGGTGTAGCGGTACAACAACGCCACATGCGAAGAACGCGTCATACAGACAGACGTCACGTAAAATCCTGCATCTCGCAAGCAGAGTTTACCGCGCAACTAGCATAGATACAATAGCCCGTCAAGAGTCATCGGGCAGTTGCCCGCCAGACCTCCCTTTTCTATAGAGTATGAGTGAACTTTACACCCTGTTCCTCATACCTCTATATGTCTTATGTAATTTTGACGTTAGAAAAGTGCTGATTCTTAGCCTAATTAGAAATAAATGATTTTTTATCTTGGTTATGGAGGTTTGTTAACGCTGGCAGTGCAGCGGGCACTAGCAACAATTTACCTTGTTTCATTATTTTTCCCACATTCCAAGACATGAAAGCTTCGACTAATTGGTTAACCATACGTACATTCTGTACTTCTCCCAGCGCCAACTCTTACGGCCATATTTAATATTGCGAAATATTTGTCAAAAATGACATAATTGTCACATTTTCACGACAGGTGCAAACAGTTCCTGCAAACCAAAAAAAAATATATATATATAAATTTCATAATAATTGTCGGATTGACGCTTGTCACCTGTCGTCTGTCGGTTTTTACCGACTTTATATTAAATAGACCTTTGACAGCTGGAACGAGTGGACATGAGGTTATGGCAGGTTTCGCTACCTGTAAAAATGCTCTCATTAATCGATCTGGCAAGGTTCCCTATCCATTTGCATAAAATTTTAGACCTAATATAACTTGGCATACTTTTGTTTCTCCTAATTATATTTTCGCATAACATTATTTACACATAACATCTTTTTTTAAGCATCATTTCTCAAATCATAATAATTATTAAGCACAACATTCTAAAGCATAAATTTAGCATGCTGCATGTTTTATTTCTAACGACGTCAGGTCGAGTCTGCAGGGTTTAAAGGAACCTAACCAAACCGAACCTCGGGGTGCCCTTCGCTCGCTCTTGCATCCTATAGTAGCACAACATATTGAATTTTTAAGAGAATACTTTAATTTCAATTTTAAGTACTTTAGTTTAGTATTATGCGAATTCAATTTATGCCAAAACAAATTAGCCTTCAAGATTATTATGCCAACATAAACTGTATGTAAAAAAAAATATGGCAATTATTTTAATTTTTAATTTTCGTAATGTAAACAAACATTAAAAATAAATGATTATTTTAAAAAATCTAAGTCTCTTAAAGTTACGAAAGAAGTTTTATAATCTACCCTGGTCTATCCACTTAAAGAAACAGCCATTAGTTTAACAGCGGTCCATAGAATTTTTTTCTGTACGAGTCGTGTATGAGTGGCGAGGGCGCCCCGCGGCGCTTCGAAAAAAATGTAGGTACATGGGTGATGACGTAACCTTGGGACGCGGGACACGCGAGCGGATATGATGGTTATGAATTGCCTGTCTGAATAATATGAAACAGGCAGCAAATAGTCTTGTCATAATAGCCTGCACCGTGCCGGATAAAAACCGCCTCGTGGACACGTGCCTTAATGATAGGGTGAGAGCACACAGCGGTAATCTGAGCTAAGCAATGATTCACTGGAGCTTGTCACGATGATAAATGAATACTTATATGAATTTGTGACCAACGCGTGGCTTCATTCTTATGGTGCTAGTAGGTAAGCTCTTAGGTATTTTCTAAGGAAGTAGTTGGTGAAAACTTTTCAGAATAATGTACTCTTCACTCTGTGGTTTTAAGAGCTGTGTCATAACATGATTCGAAGAGTTGGTTATTCGATTACTAGCTTCTGTAATATCTTATTTTCCTGACTCACCCCGTCGCATGGCATCGCCTGCTTAAACTATTACTTCGTTTTCGATTAACGTTCTTTCGGACCTGTTTTGTTTTAGCTCGGCTCCTAAGGTTTTTGGGTGGCGTTAAGTCTATAACCTTCGTCTAGAACTGGGCTATCAAATACAAAAAGAATTACTCAAGTTCGACTAGTGGTTTCAGAAATAAGCACGTTCAATCAATAAAACAAACAAACTCTTCAGCTTTATTATTATAGACTGATTCTTTTAGAGAACTTAGTAATAGGCTATGATGATTATGATGATGATGGGGCTCCCTTTTCCGCACTTAGACTCCCATTCGGTCCGTTGTGCGTGGGGATTCTGGCTAACAGAGCCAGCCAAGCTCCGCCCAAAAGCACAGAAGCTTCCTGGGAGCTTCGCAGGCTTCGCGGAGCGACCTCATTGTTCCGAGGATTTCTGCACGTTGAGAAGCCACGGCCTCGCATTCCAGGATGACGTGGGCGGCTGATTCCTCGGCGTCAAGGCAGCCCCTGCAAAGGGGGCTGTCTGTGGCGCCTATGTTGAAAAGATGTTTGTTAAGGAGGTTGTGGCCCGTAATTGAACCTATTATTATTCTAAGGTTATTTCTGCTTAGGCTGAGAAGCTTTTTGGTTAGTCGCGGGTGAATCATTGGTAAAGCCAATTTTGACTGTCTACAGTCTGCTGCCCGTGACCATCTGTTGTTATGGAGTTCGGTCGATCTTTGGCGAATCCACGCACGAAATTGTGAGAAAGGCAAAGGGAGAAGTGGGTACGGGCCTAGCACCCTCATATCAGAGCCTCTCTTCGCAAGTTCATCTGCAGCATCATTGCCCAAGGATCCACTATGCCCCTTGATCCACTGGAGAGTAATACGATTGGATGTCGATAAACTCTCCAGAGCTAGGTGGCACTCGAAGATTAGTTTATTGTTAGTTTGTTTGCTTTCTAAAGCTTTGAGCACAGATAGGCTGTCGGATAGGAACTTAATTCCGTAGTTCCGAATGCCTAAGCGCTTTACTGCTGTTGCAGCTTGTGTTAAGGCAACACATTCGCATTGAAAGATCGAGCTGTGTGTGCCTAGCGGTATGTGGAAGTTAATATTGAGGTCAAGGGAGTGTACACCAGCACCTGAACCGTTTTGTGTTTTTGAGCCGTCTGTGTAGATTCGCACTTCATTGGCTCCTGACTGGTCCCTTTCTTCTTGAACTGTTTGTATAATATAGTTTTTGTTGAACATTGGTTGGTTAGGTGTTCTATCACACGGGGCAGCGATGAGAGGCTGGTACTCAATCGCCCGGTCCAGGATTTTAGCGTGTGGACTTGTAAGGTTTTTGCCCCATATGCCCAGATGCATTAGCCTGATGGCAGCTAGCGCCGCCTCCTGCTGTATGTACAGGTCAAGGGGAGTTAATTGAAGGGCTATCTCCATGGCTGCTGTTGGGGTGGTTCTCATGCAGCCAGTGGTGGCTGAACAGGCCAGTCGTTGGAATAGTAATAGGCTATTTGACAATGTAAAAAATAAGGTCATAATTATTGACACTCGTATAGATTATCGCTTTTAAAATCGATTTGCTTTAATTTTACTACAAAACAATGTATTATTTATTAAAAAAAACCCGAAAAAACTTCATCTTTTTAAATCTGGCGCCACGTAATCGAAAACGGTCTGGATTGGCTCAACTTAAGATGACGTCATGATTTAGTAAATTTCTGTCTATCGTTGACAGAACAGATGACTTTTGTCTAGTATCTCGACCGTTTCAACGTTTGTTTACGTGAATCGTGACGTCACGACGCCATATTGTTAAAGATAGCGTTTTGGCGGTTTATTTAAACAGTACATTTTTATTTACAATTTTTTAACAGAAATACATTATGCAATTTGAAGTAATAGGTTTTTGTGGGCTCGTTAGACACCATTAAATAATCTGAGATGTTTATCAGAAACCAGTCAAATAGCCTATTGTCGAAGCCGCCCGACTTTGTGCTATGAAAAAACGTGATTTTGTAGCTTTGTTATAATAGCAACCATCATAAAATGAACAGTAGGTCAATTCTCGTAGTTACGGTCAGCAACAAAAGTTGATTAACACTTCAGTTTTTTTAATCTCAGTTATTGAGCAAAATATTTGTTCAAAATTGCATTGAACTTCTGCTGCAATTTTGAACAAATATTTTGCTTATTACCTGAGATTAAAAACACTGAAGTGTTAATATTTTCCTCAATAACTGAGATTAAAAAAACTGAAGTGTTAATCGACTTTTGTTGCTGACTGTACTGAAAAAACTTTTGTCAACAGAGATTTTTGACAGATTGAGACTGAGATGAGAATGCAAATGTTCTTAAAAATACGAAGATTCCCTCTAAGATTTAAGTAACAATCTTCAGCATTTTTCGCTCTATTTAAATAAAAAAGAAGATCAATCGAAGAAGAATAACATAAAGCCAACATAGCCCTTTGTCTAAAGTACCTTTGTTCCACATTCACAAACTGTTCCTTACAAATGTTTAATCGCACGTCACATGAAAAAGTATAACAATAAAATGGCCTGTTCAAGTCCCCGTTTGGCAGATTTATTGGTCGTAAACTGGAGCGAACAATAGCCTATTAGACGATGGCCGATTTGTTGAGCTTTAAATATGTAATGTTGTTTAAATGGGAAAGTATTGTCGTATGGGTAACTTTACCCTGTCAAATTACCCTGATTTATAAGGAAGATTACATTTCGAAAGATGGCTGGTTAGTTTATTAGATTTAGGCGCAGAATGCCCACTTCTCTAAATGGCAACTGAGTCTCTAATGGACTAATTCTCAAAATGTCTAATTCTATAAATGACTAATTCTCAAAATGCCTAATTCTATAAATGACTAATTCGCAAAACGGCCACGAAAACTGACATGCAATATTAAAGCAAGCATGTTACCCAGTAACTGGATTTGACAGTCACTCCGTGTATTGGTGTTCAGTTAAGACTGGAAGCCGACCCCAAAAACAGTTGGGATAAGACGAGGCATTCTTCATAAAACTTGTTATTTGCTACCGATTATAACTATGAGGTCAAAGCGGTTCTATCGTCATATCTTTACACCCCATTGAAGAAATGCCTGGCAGTTTATGAAGAAGATGAAAAAGAACTCAACTTTTTACATTCCATCCTACGAAACCTAAGTGAGGCACTTCTCATTGTAGCCTCCAACCACTCTACTCCTTTTACGTTATTTACCTGCAAAACAATGATCAAATAGAACAATATACAGCTCTACTCATATTCGGGAATACCGCGCAGTTTTGGCTTCACTCTGCAAAGCCGAAGCCACTCAAACTCCGCATAACTGTCAGTCAAACTGTTTTTGATCCCGAGCGGGAAATTAAAGCGTAGCAGTGTTTTTAATACTTCTTTTGTGCAGGTATGGTTCATAATTTGAATATACCTATGCCTATTTTTCTGTAGTTACTGCCACTGCTTAGAAGCGATAAACTTCTAAGAGATTATGTGAAGACAAACAACGTGTAAGGGCAGTATTTTGAACGAATTCTTACTGTGATGTTTTTTTTTTGTTAGCCTATTTTGTGTCCCACTGCTGGGCAAAGGCCTCCCCTATTTTCTCCCATATGTAAACATAGATTAGATAAATTAATAAATATTAATAAAAGCTTGTTTTTAAAAACTTTTTTTTTCAATTTTTATTAAACATTTTGGTGCTCTATCCAGTCTATCTAAAGTAGCAAGAGCACCAATATGTTCTCTGGCTATAACAAAGATTATTATGTTGATACAGCAACCTGTTGAGTTTATCGAAGGCAACTAGTCCCCACGGTACTGAAAAGCGATATAACATAACAGTTTTCATAAAAAGGTGCAGGTATTTTTATAGGAATACCATTTATTATACCACTGGCTTTTGCTCGTGGCTTCGCGTGAGTGAAGGTAGGGTATTATCTCACAGAACCTTACTACCGGGATAAAAAGTATGCTATAACCTAACCCAGATCTTGGTCTACCCGTTTGCCAAATAGCTTATAAGAGTGCCATTGTTATATAAAGATTACCGTTCCATCATCAAACTCCACAATGTGAATGCTTTTATAAATAACCAAGAATTCGCAAACAAAATAAATATTATGAATGATTGTAAAATAACTATGGTTCTGTGCCCGTAATTCCGCGTTTCTTAAAGTAAACGCCATAGGAATAAGATAAGCCGATTTTATTTGAATCGATATCAAGCAAATGAAACTTCGCTATTAAAAAGAAAACTTCTGATAATCTCCTTTAACCTACTTAATAGACTTTCTATCCGGATTATACAAATAATCACCCCTAAGATATTTTTTCCTCAAATTAGACTCATAATTAATTCGCGTAAAAAACTTTATTTATTAGCAGAAAAATAACGGTAAAATAAAATTATCTAAGCTCTCTCTTCACGGCCGGATAAAAAAAATCACTTTGCGAAGTTTTTTTTGCACAAATTAACGGTACGTATATCATGTGGGTCGTTAAGCTGTCACAGGGAAAATAATGAGCCTACACTGTGTTACGAAGTGGACTAAGACTTGTTCTTTTTGTAAATCTTTTGGATTTTCGTATAGCCTTGGGCTTCATAGATCTCGGAAAAATGTACGAAGTAATTTTTGGTGTAAAGTAATAGGGTTATGCTTAACAATTCCTACATTACCAAATGATAGAACGATTAATAGCGAATAGTTGCGTAGCATAGTATTCGTAGCGTTGCGTAGTTTAACGGCGTAGTGCATTGTCCAGGTTTATACAGCGATGTGCAGTCCTAGTAGCATAGCATAGTATTCGTAGCGTTGCGTAGTTTAGCGGCGTAGTGCAGTGTCCAGGTTACAGCGATGTGCAGTCCTAGTAGCATAGCATAGTATTCGTAGCGTTGCGTAGTTTAGCGGCGTAGTGCAGTGTCCAGGTTACAGCGATGTGCAGTCCTAGTAGCATAGCAGAGTATTCGTAGCATGGCGAAGCACAGTCTCCGTATCACACCGTAGTCTTAAATGCGTAGCGTGGAACTGTAGTCTTATTTGGTAGTGAAGCGTACTTGACGTAGCGAAGTTTTTGGAGATTGAGATTCGAAGCAGACCATTTCATTATACAATTTTGTATGAGACAACTATAAGTTTCTACATAGATATATACATAATCTAGTTATAAATAATACTATTAGTAAGCTAATGATACAGCATACCGTAACACACAAAAGGCATACACGTACATACGGTAATTAAATCCTGTATCTTTATAGGTTATCGTAAAATGAGTCGGTCCATAAACAACAAATAAAAGGATATTATTACAACTATTATTTTATACCTACATTAAAGAGGTAATCTTACATTCAGTGCAACAATAGCCGTTTTACTATTAACTGACCTACAGTTCAGCAGATAATCAAGTTATAGACTGTTTATAGGATGGTATCAGCATTCTACATAGTTATTACAATAAAATTAGCATACCTAGCTCCTGGTTGCGATTTCTGCTACATATGTGAGAATAACAACCTATTTTTATGATCCCCAATGAAAATTAATCTTTAATACACGGATAAAAATATTAAAAAATAATATAAAAAGTAAATAATAGTAATAATAGTAAAGTAAATAATAGTAAATAGTAAAGAGTAGTCAGAGTGAGAGTGAGTGAGTGAGTGTGTGAGTGTGAGTGTGTGTGAGTGTGTGTGTGAGTAGTGTAGTGTATAGTAGTAGTAGTTAATTATTTCATCACCACTGCTCTGAAAACGGTGAAGGAAAACATCGTGAGGAAACTGGCATGTCCTAGAACCAAAAATTCGAAGACATGTGACATCTGCCAATCCGCACTGGGCCCGCGTGGTGGATTACGGCCCACTCCCTCTCACCGAGAGGAGGCCTGTGTCCCAGCAGTGGGAACATTATAGGCTGATTATGGTAATATAAAAAGTCTAGACTCTTACTTTTTCTCAAAGACCAAATTATATCCAGTGTCCTTATTGTGAGTTTGTTTACTCACGTTCTATTCGTTCAATTTTATATGGAAACACGTTAAAGCGCCACCTGGTGGTCACTGGGAGAAACCTAATTTCCCATACAAAATTCTAACGAGCTCGCAATCGACCAAAACTCACACTGGCTACAGGTGTTTTGTCGCGAAATGGATATCCCTCGTCTTCTCACTACTTTTTTTTTCGGTAGCCTATCCTGTTTCCCGCTGCTGGACAAAGCCCTCTCCTTTTTCTTTCTAAACCTCCCTGTCTTGAGTGATCTCTGGTCATGTTGGCCCTGCAAACCTCATCAGATCGTCACACTCCTGCAGCATGGTCTACCTCGACGGCGGCGGTGTCCTGTCTTCTCTCTACTACATATTTTAAAATAAAGCTCATACATGGCAGTAGTAAAATTTACAGGCCAGTCAGCACGTTGCCTAGATCACGTAAGATTTAAACCATATGTATTTCAGAGGGTATTTGAAAGAACCAAAAATATTCTGTTTAATTAGTTTATGTTTAGTTATTTCGCGCTATTTCGGAAAATACATTTTCAACCGACTCAGAAAATGATGACAGATCGTTCCGAAAATTACATGTTTCCCTAAAATACGTCGACATTTTTGACATCATTTTCATATTCAATAATTAATTTGGTCCAACTATCAAAATGTCTATTCTAATTTCGCTCTAAATCTGAAAACTTTTAACCTAATTACAACACTTTAATCCAAACTACGTCTATATTTGCTACACAATGTTTATAGGTACCTACTTGCATACACGTCTTCAGGCTTGTAGGTATGTGAATTTGCGACCCCAAATGACTCAATTTCCTGTGTATAGGACTTTCGCTTCTGGCAGAAAATTGAAGGCTGCGAAAATAATCAAATATATATGATTTCCCGGATGGAATTAGGTATAAGTTATACTGATATTTTGGATTAGGATTTAATATCATAGAAAATAACGATTGCTGAAATAGTAGTTACTTAACTATTAATCTTCAAAGTATTTTTCACTATTTAATCATTTGTTAAAACAAGTACTTAATCGATTTTTTTCTAATTTTGTTTAATTACCTTTAAGTTCATCTAATTTTGTCTAGTTTTATGTAATTTAACCTAATTTTATGATTGTATGTGTAACTGGTAATATTGACCGATAACTTGTGTGTGGTGCAAACTGTAAATGTACGAGTATGTTGGTATTAAATAAATAAATACTATAATATAGTCTGACAATCAGTCTTACCAAGGGGTATCGTATTACCCAGTAACTGAGTTTTTGGAGGTCAGATAGGCAGTCGCTCCATGTAAAATACTGGTATTCAGCTGCATCCGGTTAGACTGGAAGCCGACCCCAACATAGTTGGGAAAAGGCTAGGCAGATGATGATATAAATAAATACTTAATGAACTTTGGCGAAATGTGTGTTTTGCCTGGGTGTGTCACGTTTGATATAGAAACAAAAGTTCTAACGATCATAAGACCTAATTTCGTTTGTTATAATTTTTATTTAACATAACGGTCAACGGTCTTAATGAATTATTGATATAACTTCATTTTACCTAATTTCATATGGTATAATGAACATTTTACATAATTTCAAATGGTATAATGAACATTTTATATAATGCACATTTGAAATAATATTCACATAATATAATATTCAGTTGCTATAATATACAAAATCTATAAGTAACGTTTAATATAATTTAGAAATATCTACTTTTATTTTTCCAAAAAATTCTTAGATTTTCAATGCCTGGCACTTTCAAAGAACAAGTGGTGCTTGTTTTTGCTAGCACGAAAGTGTTGTTATCGCTGATACTACATAGTTTGCTTTTATGAGGGTGGACGGATATTTTTTATTTACATAGGATGCAAGGGCGAGCGAAGGGCACCCCGAGGTTCGGTTGTGTTAGGTTACTTTAAACCCTTTACACAGAAATAGGGGCCCCGCGAAGCGGGGCTCCGTCGACATAGGATGCAAGAGCCAGAGAAGGGCACCCTGAGGTTCGGTTGTGTTAGGTTACTTTAAACCCTTTACACAGAAATAGGGGCCCCGCGAAGCGGGGCTCCGTCGACATAGGATGCAAGAGCGAGCGAAGGGCACCCCGAGGTTCGGTTGTGTTAGGTTACTTTAAACCCTTTACACAGAAATAGGGGCCCCGCGAAGCGGGGCTCCGTCGACATAGGATGCAAGAGCGAGCGAAGGGCACCCCGAGGTTCGGTTGTGTTAGGTTACTTTAAACCCTTTACACAGAAATAGGGGCCCCGCGAAGCGGGGCTCCGTCTACATAGGATGCAAGAGCGAGCGAAGGGCACCCCGAGGTTCGGTTGTGTTAGGTTACTTTAAACCCTTTACACAGAAATAGGGGCCCCGCGAAGCGGGGCTCCGTCGACATAGGATGCAATAGCGAGCGAAGGGCACCCCAAGGTTCGGTTGTGTTAGGTTACTTTAAACCCTTTACACAGAAATAGGGGCCCCGCGAAGCGGGGCTCCGTCGACATAGGATGCAAGAGCGAGCGAAGGGCACCCCGAGGTACGGTTGTGTTAGGTTACTTTAAACCTTTTACACAGAAATAGGGGCCCCGCGAAGCGGGGCTCCGTCGACATAGGATGCAAGAGCGAGCGAAGGGCACCCCGAGGTTCGGTTGTGTTAGGTTACTTTAAACCCTTTACACAGAAATAGGGGCCCCGCGAAGCGGGGCTCCGTCGACATAGGATGCAAGAGCGAGCGAAGGGCACCCCGAGGTTCGGTTGTGTTAGGTTACTTTAAACCCTTTACACAGAAATAGGGGCCCCGCGAAGCGGGGCTCCGTCGACATAGGATGCAAGAGCGAGCGAAGGGCACCCCGAGGTTCGGTTATTTTAAACCCTTCACTCAGAAATAGAACACACACACAAAGAACACAAGAGCGATTCTTTACATAGAATGCTGGATCGAGCGAAGGGCAGAAAATTAGTTAATATGAATGTTAGGTCATATGAACGTTATATAAAAGGAGCATTATACAATATGAAAATTATATGAAATGAACGTTATACTAAATGAAATTAGAGAAAAAGAAAATTAGTTAATATGAATGTTAGGTCAAATGAACGTTATATAAAAGGAGCATTATACAAAATGAAAATTATATGAAATGAACGTTATACTAAATGAAATTAGAGAAAAAGAAAATTATATCAAATATAACATTCGATCATATGACATTAGGTTAAATGTTTTTATAGCATATGAAAATTATATCATATGAGAGTTATGTCAAACGAAATTAGACCATCTGTTGTTATACCAAACATTACACACCCGTTTTGCCTAACGTAATCACTTGTAAGTTTTCATTATTTTTGAAGGTTTTTTGAAGGTTTGGATTATGCTAATTACTTTCGTCGCTTACTGTACTTAGGCACGTCAAGATATCTCCCAACAAACAAAAACAATTTCAAAGTTTACACCAAGCTCAGAGATAAAAATATTCACGAACCGATTGAATCAAACTTTGCATGTAACTTTTTTTGCGTGAAAACGAGCATCCCACACGATTGCACACTATTAATAGTGGCCCAGCATCCGCCACTATTTCCATATTTATGACCACTGCGCTTTTGACATGGATTTGATCACATTGGGTGAATAGAAAACACTATTTGTAGGGTAGAGTAGTTTGCTGACGATTGGATGATAGATTTTGTTGGTGGAAGCTGGAATGTTACTCAATTGCATTATGAACATCAAAATCAGCAAACAATGAAAATGCGAACCCAACGACACCAACTTCCGAAATTAAAATTATTTATGACCTTTGTAGTGTCTTTTTTTGAAGTCGGTTGTTTTTTTTTTTTTGTAAAAAAGTTGTTTTATATTTTCTGTTATTCTACTGCATCCGGTTAAGCTAATAGCTGATCTCAATATAATGGAAGAATGTGGAAGAATGGCTAGGCAGATGATGATAATTTTCTCAAAAAAATAATATTATAGAACTTTAGTACCCCTCATAAAAAATATAAGTATCTTATAGAAAACGCTATACATTCAAGCTCCTCTCATCGTCACAGTCGGTTAAAACACCCTTATGACCTCAGTGGCCGCAGACGCGTCCGCCTCGGCTCCTATTTCGCACTCGAATGATTTTTATACCGCGTCCCGTGATAATGATAAATCTCTGCGAAGCGCCGCGCCCCCATGATGCGGTCTGAGCCCCGGACGAACGGCGGTTTCATATATCAAAGGGCTTTCTGCTCTTTCATCTTTTATGAGCTTAATTTCTTTTAATTTCATTTCGAGGGCACGCTACTTAAGTAGGTGTTAGGATGTGATGCATTGAAATCCCACCCATGCGTCTGGTCCTTCTGTTGAGAATGTTAGCCAGTCAGGAGAGTGGTCGCAGGGCTATCACCGAATGATAGTTTTAAGTAGGTAGGGACGTATCGTCAATAATGAAGGCAAATTTGGGCCCGTGTGTTTTAAAATAAACTTGAAATTAGTGGACAAGGTTGGTGCTTAAACTGATAGTGTTTTTAGATCTTTGGAAGAAAAAACCTACGAAGACAATCTTATTAAGTACATAAAAATCCAAAGTATTTTTTTTTGTACTTTTCGCCCATCACTTACACCATAATATCCGTGAAATAGTTTTATAGCGAAACGAGCATTGGATAACGGCACGTGCGACGAATTTAAAATATTATATGTTCACTGTTGTAAATATTATAATTTTGGCACGTATCAATAACGATGTGTTATTAGACATCTGATTAAGGTAACTGATCATTGTTTTTTATATCAATGAGTCCAAAGATTAACATTGATTATATACCGCTACTATTGTACCTATTAATAATAAAAATAAATACCACTGAGATAGTTAGATACCGCATTTTTTTGAAGTCAATTTGGGGCTGTTTCTAATAAAAATACCGCCGCATTCTCTGATTCCTCTTAACGTTAATGAATCATTAACAAATCGGAACACCCTGTATACAACGTAAACATTAGTTGATTACTTAAGATTAAGAATCATCAAAATCTATTCGTTGAAGATTCGGGTGTGAAAATCTCAACCATACTGTCTTACGCGAAGTCTACGCTTTGTGACAATAGGCTTCAGAATTATACGAGCTATTTCAAGGAATGAAACCAGATGTCAAATAAAGTAGAAGCCATTATAAGAAAGAGCTCCAGCACCTAAAACCATACAGTCTATCAAAAAGTACTCTGTGACAGTAACCGCCGCGACAAGCTGCCGCGGCGCCCTAGGCCCGCGCGTCTGCGTCTGTCTGCGCCTGTCTGCGCCAGTGCGCCGCGCCGACGCCGCGACGTCAAGCTCGTGTGTCACCAAGTGACGTGACAATCAATTTTATTTATTATTGTGTTTTTATTTATTATGTTTTTTGTGTAGTGTTTTTAATTATTTTACTTTAAGGTAAGTGAGAGAGGAAGTGTAAATATTTTTATGTTAAATGCCGGCTGTAGCGATGTCGGAATCGGAAATAGTGCCAGTCAACCTGCCACATCGCTCGATGTCCAGGTGAGATGTCCCCATTGCTCCCAGCCACGCTTCTTTAAAGGCGAACGGGGGTTACGAATACACTATGGCAAGGTTCACAAACCTCATAGTGTACCTTTGTGCCCCCCACCCACATCCCCAACATTAATATCTCCAGATAAAACTTTGTGGAAAACGTTGGCAAAATTCAAAAATTCGACTCCAGTATTAAAGAGAGTTCCCCGGGGCGCGAGGCGGTCTGTTGCATTGAGTTTGGCACGATGTCTCCGTCTTGCGACCCAGGAGAACTCAGAAAGTGCCTGGGAGCAATTACTCACCTTCCCTTATAGGATTTTACATGTTCAAAAAAATTCGGCAACTAAAAAAACATTGACAACCCAAATTAAAGAAAACTGCAACAATTTGACTCTTATTTTGGATCCAAAATTTCCTGTTTTCAATAACCTTTCAGGAAGAGGGTTATGTTCACATGTAGAATCCAAATTAAGCGAAGGTGATATCAGGGGAGCGGCCAGGCTACTTTTCAGTAGTGATGTGGTGGCGCCCTACTCTCCAGAAACCCTATCAGCCCTGGAGAGTAAACATCCAGCGCCTGCGGATGGTCTCACCTTTCCCAACCCCCCCCTCCCTCTCGTTCCGGATTCAACGGCTTTTAATGTTACTGCCCCCCAGCTGATTGCAGCCGTGAGCTCCTTCCGAAGTGGTTCCGCCGGCGGCCTCGACGGCCTGACTCCTCAGCATTTAAAAGATTTATTGAGTTCAGGCGCCGGGGAAGCTGGTGAGTCGCTTTTGAAGGAGCTTGCGGCTCTAATTAATCTGATGCTCAACGGCGGTGTGAATGATGGCGTCGTCGATGTCTTGTACGGTGCCAATTTATGTGCCCTGCGCAAGAGAGACGGCGGCATTCGTCCCATTGCCGTTGGGTGCACCTACAGGCGTACGGCAGCCAAAATATGCTGCAAATTATACGGCGACATTTTGTCAAAGAAATTCCAGCCCCTACAGCTTGGCTTTGGTTCCAAAGGGGGCTGTGAGGCTGCCGTACATGCCCTATCTAGTTTCTTAAATGCCAATAAAGGTGAGGTCATCCTCGAGGTTGACGTTAAGAACGCTTTCAACTCTGTCAACAGGGACACTTTGTTGGCTGAAGTAAAAAAGGAGTTACCAGAAATTTATGGTTTCATGTGGCAGTGCTACAGGCACCCATCAAAATTATTATATAAAGACAACGTTTTAGAATCTGCAGTCGGATGCCAACAAGGTGATCCACTCGGGCCAGTCATTTTCAGTTTGGCTATCCATCCCATAATACAACAACTAAATTCAAAATTCAATGTGTGGTATTTAGATGATGGAACATTGGGAGGTGACGTGGATACCGTTTTAAAAGATTTTCAATTCCTTAAGCAGCAGTTCCAATCTATCGGCCTTGACCTCAATAACTCAAAATGTGAAATTTACATTTGTGACAATACTGACAGACAATCAACTATACAGAAATTCAATTTAATAGCCCCAGAGATCAAAGTTTTGGAAAAAAGTTCATTGCACCTCCTAGGTTCCCCAATTTTAGAAGACAGTTTTTCACCATTCGTCGACGAAAAAATTAAACATTTTAACGATATTTCGGATAGGCTTTCTAAAATTAATTTACATTCGGCTTTCACCCTTATCAGATATTGTTGTTTCGGTCCAAATTTCATGTATTTTCTCCGCTCTTCCTCTTTATGGAAGCAGCCACATCTTTTGGACAAAATTGACCATATTATTCGCAGTACTCTTACATCCATTTTAAATGTGGCTTTGGACGACCGCGCGTGGCTGCAAGCCTCACTACCCATTCGTTTTGGTGGGCTCGGCGTCCGCAAAATTTCTAGCGTAAGCCTACCGGCGTTCCTATCCTCGGTCCACAGCACAGAAAAGTTAACCACACGAATTTTGATTCCTGCTCAGGTTGACTCTGAAGTGCCGTGTTTGACCGATGCAGTGAACGCCTGGAAAATGGCTTGCCCGGACACGGTTCAGCCCGAGAACCCGTCTTCCCAGAGACAGTGGGATGAGCCGCTCTGCAGGTTGGTACGGAATAAACTTATTAATACGTCCACCAATACTGCTGAGCGAGCCCGCCTGCTGGCTGTGGGTGAATGGGAGTCGGGCCTCTGGCTTCAGGCGCTACCGTCACCCAACATAGGCACTATGCTGGGTGACACCACATTTCGGCTCGCTACATGTTTGCGTCTGGGTGCTCCTTGCGGAGCTCCACATCGCTGTCAATGCGGTGAAGCAGTCGACTGCCTCGGACACCATGGCCTATCCTGCAGCAAGAGCGCTGGTCGGATGGCACGGCACGCCAGCATTAACGACATCATCCGTCGGGCTCTTGTCACCGCCGGGGTGCCAGCTGTTTTAGAACCCAATGGCTTGGCACGCGACGATGGGAAGAGGCCAGATGGAATGACCATAATGCCTTGGAAGTTGGGTAGGCCTTTGGTGTGGGATGCTACCTGTGTCGACACCCTCGCGCCATCCCATCTTCCTAGCACGGTGGGCTGTGCTGGGGCGGCTGCTTCAGGAGCAGAAATCCTCAAACGGCGCAAATATAACAACCTTATTGGGAGTTATATGTTTGAGCCGTTTGGGGTTGAAACACTAGGGCCTTGGGGTCCGAGTGCTCATCAAATATATCGGGACATCGCCAAGCGGTTGGTTGACTCATCACGTGACCAGAGGGCTGGCCTATTTTTAGCCCAAAGAATAAGCATTGCCATCCAACGTGGTAATGCTGCCAGCCTTTTGGGCACTTATGCCATTGACAGCGATGCGGACGAATTTTTTGATGCCCAATGAGCTCCTCTCTTTTTCTTTTCCCTTCTTTTTTATATACTTGTATATACTATATAATATGTATATTTTAGAGTTAAATTGTAAGATAATTAGGTATTAATAAAAATTAAAAATAAAAACAAATTAGTCGATGTACAAAAAGAAGACAATACCACTGTGATGCAAAATCAGAGTACAAACACGAAAAGACCTGGTTGCATAAAGGTCCTATTTTGTAAAGGGACTAACTAATAAGTTTTTGAGGTCCTCTGATGGAAAATGGAGCAAGGTAAAAATTAGCTTACAAATAGGATATAAAATTGTGAAAATGCGAATCAAAACAAACAACCAAACACTGAAAATACCGTTGCGCGTGTTCACAAAATGCATTTATGAATTTTAAGGTTCAGTTTGCGTTATACAATACATTACTATATGTGCATAAATATGCATGTAACATTTTACCATATTCATCAGATTGCTATGTCTGCTGGTTGCAAATCTAAATGTTCTCATTAATTTACATGTAAGGGCGATGGACATAAATGTAGGTAGGTAATGTTTAGAACGGGCGTACCGATGTCGCATTGAGTACGGGTTTGTTCAATAACCAATTAAATGTGACCACAGCTTAACCCTTCGTAACGTGGTTCTTCGGATCGTGGATCTACTCGAGACACAATGGCTTTTTATTTTTTTATGTTATTACGGAATTCAACCGGCTAAGCCAAGTCGCTACGGTATGGCGATCTCTTCTAATTTTACCAGATGCGGCTCCGTAAGTTCGCAATCCAATAATTTGGACAAAGCAGATTATTCTGAGGATGATAGGTTAGGTCAGTTGTTAGAATTCTTGGGTTCAGAGTTCCGATCCCACCTAGATTTTATTTGTTATCTAACTTGGACAGATTCTGTCATTCTACGCAAACGAATAAAACTCTTATTTTACAATCGCAATTTGAAAGCATCAATCTTTGAGAGAAATCCACCTTATTCTGTAAGAAAATGATGTCACTGTGCACTCTCACATGCAAACGTACGGTTACCAAAGGAGATAAGTAACCATGAAACCGATGGATGTTTTCGAATAAAATTTAATTTCATTAAAAGGCAAATAGTGCATTTATCAAATGAAATTTCATTCGAAAAAGTCCATCAAAATCAAAATCAAAATATTTTATTTCACATAAGCCTACATGGGCACTTATGAAACGTCAGAAGCTAGGTGCACGGTTCCAATTGGTCGTTTCCTATGTAGAAGAACCGGCAAGAAACTCCACGGTTACTCTTTTTAAAAATAATTGGCTTTTACAATATTTTCAAATTACAGTAGGTATGGGAGGATAGCGTAGGCCTGTCAACAAGTATCAGGTACTTGATAAAATAAAAAATGGTCTACAGATCTAAAGTCTCATCGGTTTCTTACTAAACTTCAACAGTATCCGACGAGCCTGGTTACTCTTTTGGTAACATCACTCCTTGATTCTTTATAAGTATTTCAGGTGCAAGCAATCTGTTCCTCCTATTGTCTGAGCTAAATCAATAATATATCTCAAATAAGACCGTGTTTCTATTCCGTCCGTTTATTAGAGTCAGATTGACATTTTTAGATCTGCCGCCGCCTTCTCAACCTACTTTTGCGATACTAAAATGTTCAATCTTGGATAGAATCTGTGTCGTCACTGATGTAGAGCACGATTTCATTCTCACAGCATTGATTTGGATGATTGGATCCGAATTGCAGTACTGTAGGTAGGTATATTTTTTTTAAAGAAGAAAATAATTGCGTAGTACTCGCAACCGGCCTGCGTGTATGACCAGAGAGGCAATTCTCATATTTTTTAAAATAAGAATTTACGTATTCTAATCTCAGTCTCCTTCTGTCAAAAATACATCTGATTTCCATTTTTGAATTTTTTTTTACATTTATTGTCGCTGAGATGAGATTGAGACTAGATTTTGAACGTTTTTAATTACGAGAAATTAGCATTCAGATGTATGAACGTAAACGAGGCAAAATGAGTGTAGCGTTCTGTAGTTTCTTCCTACCCCCATGGGAAGAAGGAGTGAGTTTATAAGTACCTATGTAAGAAAATAAAGTACCATTATGTATTGCGTCTTGGTGTTTCTTTGAAAATCTCACACGATCATAAAACCAAGGCATTACCTCGTCAGAATCGTTTACGTCTTCTTGTTTGAACGTGAATTAGAAATTAGCTTTATGAAAGGCCACCTATGGCCACTTTCGTTTCACCACAAATCAAACAAAAAAAAAACAAATATAAAAATAAACAATTAATTTTTGACCATTTAAATACACAATACATAAAACAATTTAGCTTATTATTGTCGCTGATAGATACCATACCATACCGCTTTATACCATAAAAAATATAAAACTAAAAATTTTTCATGGTGTGACACAAAAGGCGGTTGGGATATGGATAAACTAAATAAGGTAATTCAAACAAACATGCTAACAAGAAAACTATTTAAAAAGTTGCACTACAAACTAACAACTTCGCTTTATTTCCTCGAGAGCAAACGATGCAACTTTTAAACTTCATTAAACAAAATAATGTAACAAAGAAGGACATTTTGTAACCAGTACAATGTTATTTACAAGCTCTTTATAGCCAACACCAGTAATATCGTGATACCCAGTTACTGGTTTGTAATGGTCAGATAGGTAGTTGCTTCATGTAAAGTACTGATGGCCTAGGTTCTAGACAAAATTACATTCTATCAGCGATATAACGAGGACGAAGCCAAAAAAGGTGGTCGAATCAATATCAGAGCAATTGAAGATCAGCGCCACACTCCACCAGGCCACTGATACTAACAGATGGAGAAAGACATTTGGCAATTTGAATCGAAGGTACGATTCCCAACAGTGACAGAGCGATTGAGAGGAGAGAACGAAAATGAAGAAGTAAAAGTCAAAAATGTATAGGACTGCTATAAGCTACTGAAAAGCTTATGTCAATCACGTCGAAAGTCGTTGTAGACATACGAAACGTTATGAACCAATTACCTCTTGTCTAGACAAGCCCTCTGGTATTCAGCTGCATCGGATTAGACTAGACGGCGACCCCAACATACTTGGGTATAGGGTAGACAGATTATGACATGACCATAATCAACTCAGCCTATCGCAGTCCACTGCTGGACAAAGGCCTCTCCCAGGCCGCGTTACAACACCCTATCCTCCACCTTCCGCATCCATTCTGTCCCAGCCAATTTCTTAAGGTCGTCGGTTCATCTGCGTCCTACGTTCGCCGATACACGGTCTCCAGTCCAGGACTCGTCTGTTACACCGGCCATCAGTCCTACGACAAACTTGGCCAGCCCACTGCCTCTTCAGTTTGCTTACTCTGCAAGCTATATAATTCTGGTGCTTTTCTGGATAATTTCATTTCTGATTTGACACATACCTAAAACTTCATATTTTCAACTATGTTCTCTAAAGACTAACAACAACTCAACATTATACACAGTTGTAAAGTTAAACGTATTTCTTATATTTCTTGAACACTTCGACAGTGGTAAAGAATTTATATTCACAGCTCGATTTTATTTCTGTGGTCTTGATTTGATTACTGACTGAAGGAAGCGGTATACTAAAATAGAAACTATGTAGGGATAGTCCGTGCTAGATATTTATAAAAATCAGGTCAAACTACATATAACACTTTTTTAAACGCTCCGCTCTCAGTTATTATTTCCTAGTATGGCTATGTATTATCAGTATTCTCTTGCCCTTGTCACAATTTATTTTGGATCGGCGCGGCATAAAGTGCCTTCTTCTTTCATATTTCTCTATTAGTCGTCATAGAATAGAATAAATCAATATTTTCCTTATATTTCTTCTTGCCATATTATCTTTCACACCGTCCATTCACCGTTTCTTTTGTCTTCCCTCAATTTATAGTCAAAACTTTCCTGAAGACTTTTTCCCAATTCTCCTATGTTAGAGACAAATCTAGTATAATAAAATATGTATTAGGACATGATATAAAAAGTTTTATCATCGAAAGAAAAGGTCTTCATTCTATGAATAAATGAATTTTTCAAAACATTAGTTTTCTGAGGAAACATTTCGTCACGTTTTCTCATTCATAAAAACAATACTCATGTGGGAAAATCAAAATTTGATTTAGAGCAATAGAAAAAAGTAATGTTGTGCCTCATTAGTCTCAGTTGAGCTCATATGGCTTTTTTTTTTTTTTTTGCGGATGGGAAATCATCAAATGACCCCTCCCGCTCTGGGTGGAGCGGAAGGGAGTGTCAGACTCTTACTGACTAAAACCCACCCGTGTTCCTTCCTTAGCCCTTTATGTTCCGGGCCAGCGGTAACCCTTTCGGACAATCCCGCTGACCCGGCAGGGTTCGGCCCTATGGGGCCCCTCCTCGATGCTGACATCTCTTTGAGGCGCGCGTGGAACACGTACGCGCCGTCCGGCACGGGCCTGGTCCTGATCGGACGGTGAGCTACCCATTACTCTCCGCCCGCAGGCCCGCGCCTACGGTGGCCGGGAGTCGTCGCGCGGCTCCCGACGCCCGGAGCGTCTCCCGCGGCGGCTGGGACGGGAGGCTCTCTCCCTGAGCCGTCCCGCCACCTCCTTCGCTAGCATGACTGCTTCGCAGAAGGAGGTGACTGTACTCATATGGCTGTACTTATACCTATTACAATGGATTACATATCTCCGACTAGTTATCATTTTATTCTTGATTAAGTTTTGGATGAATTGGGCACCAGTCATTTGCTATTCGAAAGCTATTGGTGTTCTTATATCGATAATTGCGTAGGTATATATACCAACTTACAGTCTTGTATTCGTTTTTGTCTAGTTCCAGATTCCACTGAATTATTTGAGACACCAAAACGTTCCACCATAATTTATACAGTTAGAGAGACCAAAGGTGACCAAATGATAACCGCCGCGACTTACGAGTTTTAGGACCTAGGGTAGAACTAAGTCGCTTTACTTTGTGTAACTTATTTAATCACCACTGCTCTCAAAACGGTGAAGGAAAACATCGTGAAGAAACCGGCATGTTATAGAATCAAAAATTCGAAGACATGTGACACCTACCAAACCGCACCTGAGCTCGCGTGGTGGATACGGCCCACTCACACATCGAGAGGAGGCCGGTGTTCCAGCAGTGGGAACATAATAAGCTGATTATAGTTATGTTATGTTATGGTACCCTACGTGAAACGGTCAGTGACATCAAGGCGTTGCTGGCCTTCCTTGAGAAGTTGGGGTGGATAATCGATTTTCCCACCTGTACGCAAAATACGCGCATTGACGTGGAGTTGCGGACACCAGCCCGTATTACCCATTAGTTACGTTAGAGTTTGTCACGTGATCTATAATATAAAATTCAAAGTCCTGACTGACTGATATCTCAACTCACAGCCTAAACCGCTGGTCCTAGAGACATGAGATTTGGAGGGTGTGTTCTTTGTGAAGAGTAATGTAAGGTATCCACTACGAAAGGGTTTTTTTTTCGAAATTCCACCCATAAGAGGGTGAATGTTGGGAGGGTAAAATTTCACGCGGATGAAGTCGCGGGCAGGAGCTAGTTATGACATAATATGATACTTTCAAATCACTTACAAGGTCAATCAACACTCAATACGGAAACTACGTATATTCATTGAGATGTTCGAATATTAACTCCGCATGTATTTGCAAAAGTCTCGGCACGTTATTCTTGTAAAATAATCCGAGCTCTGAACGAAATCTCCGTGTTAGCTCTGAGAAAAATGTTGAACGTGATCGCTTTAAAGATTTGACGAGCGTGGTGTGTCGTGTGACAGGTGATAAGATGGCTTAATGGTAGAGAAATTAAACTTCATTATTACTGTGTTTTTTTTACAATGTTTATGAGGAATTTTGTCTTCCGAGATACGAGTACAAGTATATTTTTACTTAGTTCAGCCAGCTGTTCAAGCTGCTTTATCCACCACTTGTACAACCATGTTTAGTGTATGACTAACTTTAAGTATGTGTTTCTCTTTGTACAATAAACTTATTATTTATTAATTTTTTCGAGCCACTAAATTATTATAATAAGAAAGGGGTTGAAACAAAAAAAGTGGAGTGAAATATTTCTGGTTCTGGTTATGATACTCGTAGGTATTTTTTTTTTTTTGCGGATGGGTAATCATCAAATGACCCCTCCCGCTCTGGGTGGAGCGGAAGGGAGTGTCAGACTCTTACTGACTAAAACCCACCCGTGTTCCTTCCTTAGCCCTTTATGTTCCGGGCCAGCGGTAACCCTTTCGGACAATCCCGCTGACTCCTCGTAGGTATTGTTTGACGTTTCCGAACGTAGACAGAGTAAACTATAGACTGCTGCATATCTTCTTCTTCATTCGCTTAAGAAAAAGAGAAATATATTAACGTCAGTAACAAAGGAAAGAGACAGAGTAAGAATATTTCTGTCCCTTACTGCGTGTCGGCCACGGATGGTGTCGGCTAAGCATAACAATGTGCACAACAAGTTTGACGTAGAATGAAATAATAAAAACTACACCGCGATTAAATGGAAAATAAGATAATTCAATAATAGTACATTTGCGCAACTGTAAAAATGGTAAGGTGCAGTGTAATAAGATCTAAAAATAATAGTATGATGAAGATTGCCGGAATTTTTTGTACCTTTTGGTGACACGGATACTATGAGTCTATAGATTACTCTGTCTAAGTTTCCGAAACTTATTTGTACGTTTGTGGACTATTGACATTAACGATTTTCGTCTTTTTTAATTCCAGACTGAAAATGCGTAATAATTAGAAACACTTTTAATGATTCGGGGAAAACAGGCCTGGTGTTATATTAGTCCTTATAATATTTGAAATATATGAGAGTTACATAAATTATAATCTAAGCCCAACTCAATGATGCGACCTAAGGGCACGGCTAACCCTATATCAACTAAATGTACCAACACTTCCTTAATACATAAACAGCTACACAACACACAGTCAACAACCCTGCCACTGCTAAGTGGTACCAAACTTAAAACAATAGTTCCCCCAAGCCCACCACAGCGAACTCCCGGACTTAAGACTTTGGTACTTTGTACGAATGCTTTGTTATATACTTACTAATAGCTGTGTTTCAAGAAACTTGCTGAGGTTATAATCCCCTAAGAAAGTTTCACTTTGCGCAACCAAGTGGGGTACGGAATTTATCGTTCTTTTCCTTGAGAAAACTCCGATGGGTTCAACATTATTACTTTTATTCTTCAAGCCGAGTTGGAGCAGTTTTTCAAGAGCTGGTTTAAGGTAATGTATGTAGCCTTGTTAGGAAACTGTTGGTCTTGGGAGAAGCGGAAAAAATTCAATTGTGTTGTAGCTGCGCTCTGGCTGCGTTCTAAACTGTTGTGTCGAAGGAATTTGAGGAAGTTTCAAACTCAAGAAACCTAATAAATTCATTAATAACTAAGTAGTAGGTTATCGAAGCCTGCCGGGTCAGCGGGATTGTCCGAAAGGGTTACCGCTGGCCCGGAACATAAAGGGCTAAGGAAGGAACACGGGTGGGTTTTAGCCTAAGAGTCTGATACTCCCTTCCGCTCCACCCAGAGTGGGGTCATTTGATGACTGCACATACACAAAAAAAAAAAAGGAGTAGGTTATACGTGCGTAAATTGATATACAGATACACATAGAATACTGTAGGGTAAGTACTGTAGAGTTTATGTAAATATAAATAAACTCACGGGTACCTACATGTAGGAAGGTACGATCCGATCTAGTCCCCCAGCGACGCCCTGAGCCAAGTTTCGTATCCCACAGGGGATGCCCTTAGCATATAGTCTCCTAGTTTTAAGTTATATGTCCTGCCTTAATTTATTAAGGTATCCACTGGATAACACGGTTAAGCAGCCGGAAGGCAAAAACAAATGAGCACCGATCCGTACATTAAGATTTACGTCATAAAGCCTCTTTCTATTTCGAACAATGTAATTTATTCATAACAATATCTGTGGACCAACAAAAAGTTATTTTTGTATACACTTTCCAATTTATTTTCCTAGTTATTACGATACCTTAGCTTTTAGCTTAGGGCTATTATGACTGTGCCTCCATTTTATTCTTCGGTTCTTTTTAATATGAAGCCACCACTTTACTTCATCTTTATTAAAAATCATTATTTTTTTAATTCAAAGGGACGAAATAAAAAGATTCGTTCGCATTTCATCTCCCACAAAAGATTATGAATTATACATAAATCCTTTTAACGTTTTTTCTTAACAATGCTTTGTTTTTCCTTTTCTTAATTGTGGTTGGAAATTGGTCAGGAGCTTAATAGAAATGTTGTTCTGCCGTTTTTTTTTAAACTGAACTGCCGAGGTCCATCGTATCCGTCCGGGCGTTGACATTCAAGTTTGACACTTTCCAGTCTGGTAACTCAATCAATCAATCAACTCAACCTATCGCAGTCCACTGCTGGACATAGGCCTCTCCCAGACTGCGCCACAGCACCCTGTCCTCCGCCTTCCGCATCTAGTCTACCCCAGCCACCTTATTTAGGTCGTCCGTCCATCTAGCTGAGGGGCGTCCCACTCTACGCTTGCCGATACGCGGTCTCCACTGCAGGACTCGTCTGCTCCACCTGCCATCGGTCCTTCGACAGACATGACCAGCCCACTGCCACTTCAGTTTGTTTACTCTGCAAGGTATGTCGGTAACTCCGGTTCTTTTCCGGATAATTTCATTCCTGATTTTATCCTTCAAAGAGACTCCGAGCATAGCTCGCTCCATTGGTAACTTAATATAGTGTAATAATCAGTACATTTTGACTGCATGCTGTTAACTTATTTGACCGCATGCGAGCATCCTTACGCTGTAACTGAACTCAAACTCAAACAAATTCGAGCTGCCTTACAGACTGCATGCGGTCAACTTATTTGACTTCATGCGGTCTGTAAGGCTGCTCGCATGCGGTCAAAATGTATTGCCTTTAGGAATATAACTTACGGCACAGTTTAGTTTCAGTTCTGTGGAGTTTCTTGCCCGTTCTTCTCTATAGGAACTTACTAACTGTTTGGAATGTGCAACTAGCTCCATCTTTCTGACTAACCGACCCCTTGACAATTCAATCAAAAGTGCCTGTAATTGGTTTATTTGAAATAAATGCTTTGATTTTGAGTTTTGCAGCGGTTTGTGCATCATCATAGCCAACAATGGCCGGCAGATATAGGCCAAGGCTAAATGTTTAATGCTTAAAACCAGGACCGGGCGAAACCAGAATATTTACAAACTTGAATAAAAATGGATTTACGCGAGGTAAAAAGTGACGTAAGAAAAAAATCCCCCCCGCAGCGCTGAAAGGGTTTAGCCGTATTTTCCTAAAAATAACATTATGTGGCAAAATAATTCTGTTACTGAATGACAAAATACGGATTTATGTGACAGTTATATTATTTCATTTTGTGTTATTTTTAACTAGCAGCGCCCCGCGGATTCACCCACATAAGTGTAGTTCCCGTGGGAACATCGGGATGAAAAGTATCCTATACGGTATTCTGATGTATAAGCTATATTACTGTAAAGTTTCATCAAAATCCGTTCAACAGTTTTTGTGTGAAAGTGTAACAAACATCCATCCATCTATACATCCATCCATCCTCACAAACTTTCGCGTTTATAATATTATTAGTAGGAAGCAGAAAGGATAGTAGGTGTTTTGGTATATTTTAGGGATATGTGGACTCCCGGTTACCTACTTAGTGCTAATGTTATTAGCAAAAAGTAGTATTCTGTAAAACCCTCTTAAAATACCTCTGTAGCGGTATCTACAACGCCACATGCGAACAACGCGTCATACTGACGTCACGCAAAATCCTGCATCGCGCAAGCAGAGTTTACCGCGCAACTAGC
The DNA here is from genome assembly GCA_963082905.1 of Oligia fasciuncula. NCBI lineage: Eukaryota > Metazoa > Arthropoda > Insecta > Lepidoptera > Noctuidae > Oligia > Oligia fasciuncula. Next base: position 10,601,278 of record OY720409.1, read on the forward strand.
ATAGATACAACGGCCCAACATGAATCATCGGGCAGTTGCCCGCCAGACACAACACCCGTCTGGTCGGAGGATCCTCCCTTTTCTATAGAGTATGAGTGAACTTTACACCCTGTTCCTCATACCTCTATACCTCATTAGTTTTTGCCCTTTGTGTTACTCATTGTCTACATTTATACCTATAATTTTTATGGTGTACGTAATAAAGAGTATTCTATCTATCTACGTTAAGCGCAAGCGAAGCGTGTTTTTTTAGGTTTTGTTTTTTAACTTTTTCCTTCCTGATTATTAATCTTCTAAACTTTATTTTAGTACAGTTTTAATGTATAAATTGGCTAAACCTTTTAGTAAGTAATGGTCCTATCAATATTCTTTTCGCTCGGTGTAATCTTTGCGTTCAAAGGAGGTAATTATGGAAAGTTCGCCAAGCTGGCTGCACTGCGGAGTTCCTTTGCCTTGAGTGAAACTATTGAAATGCTGAGACCAAAAAGTTTTGTGCCGGAAAAAAGCGTAGGTAAGTTCAAATTAAAAAATACTTTTTTACTTCTGTAGCCGATTATTGAAATTCATTCGCGTTACAGCATCCCAAAATCTAGACTTAGAGGGGTTACCCATCCAAACTTTAACCTCAACAAAAACCATTTAACCCCACAGCTGATGCTCTTTGACATTAACCAAAAAAAAAATTAAACCAAAATAAACCCTCATGAAAAAGTGAAAGGGAAAACCCTTACACGCGTATCAAAAGCTCACCATTTCGCGTGATTCGCCTCAGGGCGGTAGCTAACTTAATTATCGAAGGCTTGCAACTCGCTACGAAGGTAATTATCTCGTATTTGTGTCATAACACTTCTGGAAGGCTCTTGAAAGGAAGTTGGAGTTATTTGGTGTGAAATAATTGTATGGAAAAGGCGGTTGTCTTTTGTTAGTTATGAATGACATCGAACCAATGATGGTGAGAAAATAAACGATTCATATTAATGGTGTTATACTGTAAAGTTTGTTTCAAACCTCATTTAACTGATCAAATAATAAAAACAAAATGAGTTCGAATTCGAAATAAGTGCTCAATTCGAATTCATTTGTTTTTAGTCTTCGCGAATGCTTACCTCGACACTTCGAATTTTGAAATAGAGATAAAGAGCTACGTAATATACTTCCCTATTAGTAGTCCCTGTATACCTGGAAATTGTTTTAGAGACGTGCAAGCAGGTCCGTTATTATTAATTTCCTCCTGAAGGCCAATAATTCAAAATACTTTAAAAACGGTCAAATTCAAGTCACAATCTCATCTCAGCGACAATCATGTGGTAAATTGATTGTACTTTTGTCTAAGAGATTAAGACTGAGATTAGAATGCAAACGTTCTCAAAAATACGGGAATCGCCCTCATTATTTATCCACGAAACTACCAACTCTACTTTCGAAAAATCTTGAATTGTCTCGTATTTTCCGGTAGTCCAATAAAATGAAGATGGATTTATCGGCTATGAAATGTTGCTTTAGTGTTTGGCTAGACTGGCAGCGCGGGCGCGGTGAGCGGCGCGGGCTACTCGGCGCGGAGAGCACGCGGGCAACTCACGCCATAGCTCATTCATACAAGTGGCCGCAGTCGGAGCAAGGCGCGGGGACCGGTGTTCTCAAACTAGTTCGAGCTTTTATTCCAGTATAAATAAGTCTTTTTCATCCATATTATATTTTGACAAACACTGGACACAACAACACGCAGAACGCAGCCGCACTCCAGTGCGGACAGCCAGCTCCAGTGCCCGCACACGCGTTCGCGCCTCAGTCTGGCCAAACACTGAGAAATTGAAATAATTGAAGCGTAAATTGAATTACTTCGACACGTAAAGACACAACCAGTATCTGCTGCTGCTGCAGTAATCTCACAGCGGATTGTGAAGTACGTAGTATTTGAAACTTTTCTCCCGACATATTATCTCAAGATGATATTTTGAACGACGAAGATTTTTTTTGTCTTATGTCTGCTTTTAACGCTATTTTTATTCATTCTTATTATGTTGTTAGTCTGAGATTTGACGGGATGGGTTTTGATTTTGTGAGGTTTGGGGCTGAGATAATATACAAGAAATAATATGATAATTTATGTATTCGGCCAATTACTTAATATTAGAATACAAAAGGAAACAAAGGGCTCGTGACTAAATAATAACAGTCGCACGGAATGACAGTAGGTTAAGCTACGCTTGCTGCGGCACGGTTTGTGGATGGATGACCATGCATTACATTTTGAGACCCCTCCCTGTCTCGGAAATGTATTCAAATTCGGTTTTCTGTGGATTACACTGAGAGCATGTAGTTGGTTATACAGCAGAATAACAAAGTAAGAGTGAACAGGCTTCTTCTTCTCCATCGTCAACTTTGTCTCTGTCACCTCTGACCTAGACTAGACTCAAGAGCACACTCATTTCAAAAAGAAAAAAAACATAAGCATACCGAGACCTTGCCTAGGAATACACGTTAAGATGTTGGTCCCGGCAAATTCGAAGATCTTTGACAGTACTTTACGGGTAGTCAGAAACACAAAACTCTCTCTTCAGTCTTACCAATGGGTATTACCAGTCGGATAGGATACTCCATGTAAAATACTGGTATTCATCGGTATCCAGTTAGATTGGCAGCCGACCCCAACATAGTTGGGAAAAGGCTAAGCAGATGATGATATAATGAAGAAATTTCGATGTTTTGTCAAGTCGTAAAAGCTAGGCAGTTTGGCAAGAGAAAACATTTATTCAGGAAGGTCATAACATAAACACAACAGCATTTAATCTTTCCTTCATCGCCATCATGAATCATGGGCCCAATAATCTATACAAATAAATAAAAGTCTGGTTAGTTACACCATTTATCAAGAACGGCTGGACGGATTTATACGATCTTTAATTTGTTGTTGGATTTGTCCCCGCCCTGAATAGCAGAATAACTATAAAACAGGGGAAAATTCACGAAATAAATAATTATGAAGATTATTTATTAATTTTCCCATACATTTGTTCTTAATGAATCTGAGGCGGTACGAAGTTTGACGGGTCAGCTAGTTATCGACTAATGAAGAAAGATTACAACTATTTATACCAAATGGATTTTTAGTCACAGACCAACAGTCTATGTGTTTTTAAAGAAATGTGAAAAATGTAGGTATTAATTTGGAAAAGAAAATCGATGTTCTTGGTTATCGCCGTAAGGTCGTCCGAAGTAAGTTTTCCTAAGTAACATCACACTAACGTGACATCGATTGAACAAGGCTTCGCAGTATGATATCTACGCAGTAAAATCGTTCGTAGTACAGTTTTTCGATGTAACGAAACATCGCAGTAACAAGGCGTCGATTTAACAAGGCGTCGCAGTATAGAGATGTCGTTGAAAGGTTTTCGAAGAAACAAACTTCGATGATACGGCTTTCGCACTCAAGTAGGTATTCCGTGTGAAGTGATCCTCTTAACGTTTACCCGCCTACCTGTCGAAACAACACGCGTCGGAGTAGTTGAATGGGCGCAGTAAAGTCATTGTTTTAAGAATGACAATGACAATAGAACAATGACACTGTTGTGTACACTTGGTGTACCGTTGACATTTCGAGCACTTTCTCTTATGTACACTTGGTGTACACTTGACGCTTGAGGGGTTAACGTTATCTGTTATAGTGGCCTTTTACGACACCCACAGGCAAGGAAGTGGTGGCCTAGACTTAGCTGGGAACCGAACGAAACTAAACCCATACACGAGGATGTGGTCGCCTATCTGTTTGGTGGGAAAACCCGGATCTGATATCATGAGTACATCATCAGTTTTTATGATAACGTTACTGACAGTGTTGCTGGGCAGTTTGTGGCGCTATTTCTTCCTCCCAGGTAAAACATTAGAAAGTATTGAAGTCTGGGCGTTTTGGGGACTGCTTTTTTGATACTTTGGTGATTAAAAAAACTGATAATTATTATTTATTTGTATTCAATCAATAATTTTTTTAATATAACAATGTGCAGACATACATACATAGATACATGTATGTATGTATCTAACTCCTTTTTCCCATGAGGGTAGGCAGGAAATGTCATTACAAAACGTGCTACCATCGTTACAAATTCATATGGTTCCACGTTTTTCCTCGGTCATACACGTGGCCGTCTCAAGTACTACGCGGTCCTGAAAACATGCAAGTGATATATTATTATTATTAGTCCGTCACGAATGTTTCTCCTCGGATTATTTATTTAAAACTAGCAGCGCCCCGCGGTTGCACCCACGTAAGTTTCGATCCAGTGAGAATATCGTGATAAAAAGTATCCTATAGGTACTTTCCCGGGACTCAAACTATCTTTATACCAAATTTCATCTAAATCGGTTCAGCAGCAAGAGTTAACAGACAGACAGACACACTTTCGCATTTATAATATTAAGTATGGATAGTAATTATGGATTAGTATGGAGTATGGATTGTTGCACACAATAAGGTGCAAAGGCGGACTTAATGCCTTAGGCATTCTCTACTAGTCAACCAAGGGTGGTGTTGCTGTTTAACAAAATAATAAAATAAAATAAAAACAGCAAAATGCCTCTACAGTTCAGTTTTTGCTAATAAAAACATGTTTTTAACAACTTGCGAAAAAATATGGATGATTACATCCATAACGAAAATTAAGTTTATTTAGAAAAGTAGACAAGACTAAAATGGGTAAAACTTGTCCACGCTTATCAGATTAGTGTCAAAAATGTCCTAATTAAGCCGACAGTGATTTTCTTTGTAGAAAATTACGAAAATTGTGTTTAAAAATTTGAATGAGATTTTCTTAACGTAAAGGCGCGTTGGTAATTATTTTTTTAGTAATATTAGCCAAGGTTTGAGCTTTTGCAAAGTTTATTAAGTTTTAAAATAGCAATTATGGTAAAAACCGTTTTTGTATTTCAGCAAACGTTAGATAAAGTTATTTGTGGCAAGGTTTTTCTTTTACCGTTTTCATAATTAAAATCAGTCGGTAAACGACCAATCAAAAACTGCTAAAACTAAAAGTTTTCATCAGTCACCGAAAACGAATTTTTGGCAGTCAATTGCTTTTTGTGTCCAGTGGAATTGTACTAGTACGTAATGCTTGAGTTATCATTCGACAAACATAGAAAGAGCGACAGGTGTCTTGTCTGTAATGGGAACCCCGAGTCAACTTCCACTCATTGACCACTCAATATTAACTCACATTAAGAATACATTAAATCAAATTGAAGGAATATTACCTGATAAATAATACATAATATAATATAAACAGTTAGATAAGTAAATGACTAATAAAATACATTGTTCATGATATTTCAGTGTAGGATGTAAGAGAACAAAATATTATGTACTGTATTGTAATGCTCAGTAATATCATCTCAATTGTAATGCATGTTCCAAGGTCGAGTAGATTTGGCATTGTACGCAATATTATCTAGATTATGAGCAGCCAATACACAATTATTGAAGTTTGCGTCCATGGAGGTAAGCAGAAACTATAAGACTCGATCCTAGATAAAAAACGTAGCATAATCAGCCTTTAATGTTCCCACTGCTGGGACACAGACATCCTCTTGATGAGAGGGAGTGGGCCGTATCCACCACGCGGGCCCAGTGCGGGTTGGTAGATGTCACATGTCTTCGAATTTTTGGTTTTAAGACATATCGGTTTCCACACGATGTTTTCCTTAACCGTTTTTGTTTTGAGAGTAGTGGTGATGAAAGCGCCTGCCTGGGTTCGTACCCACGACCTACAACTCGTAAGTCGGAGCCTATACCACTGAGCTACTACTGTTCTTCTAAAAAACTTATTTTAACGATATTATTTTTACTCATGGACCAGGAAATCTTTCGAGTTTAACATAATACCTAGTTCATATTGAGATTCAATTTAAGCTTTGTTGCCATATCCGTCGGTATCTACAAGGTAATTCCGTTTAAAAATAAACTGCGCAAAAATAGCCGCCAGGTCGTTTCGTAGGACTTTTTACGAACGACTATGGAGGACTTTTTTTACCATTATTTTTCCATACGTACCTGTCCTATGATAGTAGATATATTTTTTTTTTAATCTTTATTGGTTATTTGGGGTTTTTATCCCAATGGACACGCCAACCCCATCATGCCTTATACAAACTACTACGATACAATGCTTTAAATTTAAATTTAAGGAGAATCTTAATCAATATGGTACACCAACTCGCTAAATCTTTTCGCCACATCTGACTTCGGTTGTGCTAAAATTGATTGAATTAAACCTACCTGTGATATATTTAACTTAAACTCATTGATTACAATTCTCCTTTCCTCTTGGTTCTTGACGCAATCTAAGAACCAAGAACATTCTTAAAATTCTTCTTTCCTCTTGGTTCTTGACGCAATCCATCAGCAAATGTTGTACATCCTCAAGTACATTGCAAAACTATATTGTTTCTTTTTCTTTTATGATACTACTAGCTGACCCGGCGAACTTCGTACCGCCTCAGAATATGAAATACATTCGCATTTTTCTTGAGTTTTTTAATAGTTATTCTGCTATTCGGGGCGGAGACAAATCCAACAAATCAAAGATCATAAAATTTTCTGCTATTCGGGGCGGAGACAAATCCAACAAATCAAAGATCATAAAAAAACAGGTCAAGTGCGAGTCGGATTCCCGCACCGAGGATTCCGTACAAATTTGTAGGTACTATGTAAATAGTTTATCACGGGGAATTTTTTTTGTAATGTAATTACAAATTTGCGATTTTCGAATTTTTTCCTTTACTTGTGCTACATGACATTGCTTCTTGCCAAATTTCATGATTTCAGGTCAGCGGGAAGTACCCTATAGGTTTTGATTCCGGAGCATAAACGCCTATATCATTTGATTGCGTCGACTTAGAAGTTTGATTTTTTCACTGCTTCAAGTTTTTGCAGCGCTGAGTATTTGATATAAATTTCAACTTGATAACTCTACGTGTTCCTGAGAAAGAGGTCTTGACCGACGGACAGACAGACGGACAACGAAGTGGTCTTATAAGGGTTCCGTTTTTCCTTTAGAGGTACGGAACCCTAAAAATCGGTCCAGTATTTATTTATTTATATAGATTTCTAAACTTCTTCCACTAGGCATGGGTAGTCTGCATCAAATAAAAACTATTACCATCGATTAAGTAGATACATCATTTTGAACCCCCCTGCGTTAAAATATTTCGTCGGTATTTTTTTTTTATCAGCTGTTTCTTACAAAAGTTTTGACCACACATTTCATTCACATTTCATTTTGACATACGTAGTCAAAATGTATGGAACAAAGAATTGTATGTTTAATAACCGACAAAAAATTTCAACATGGTAACAGTTTGCGCGTGGATGTCCCTGTGAACCTGTATAAATTTACTTTCTCTTTTGTTTCTAAAACCCAACTAATCTATCAGTAATACGGGTTACTCCCTGAGTACCCCGATCCCCGAGGCCCCCGTCCCGGAGTACCCCGATTTATTTTTGTCTTGATAAACTCAATTAAAAGTCAGTTACTGCATTACAATACAAACTAACAATAATACAATCAAAATCTAAAGCACATATTTAAGCCAAGGTCATGAGCAGCGATATCCTCAAGTGCCCAAACAGTAGCCAGCAGCTGAGAATAATAACACAAATTGAAACACTACTGAAACTATTCCGGATAATCTAGCTAGCAACTGTGACGTCAAGTCTACCTGTATGGCATAACATAACGCCTGGGTTACGTTATGGAATGGGAAGAGCTTTGTAGAAAGTGTACATTCTATATGCCTCTAAAGAAAGAAAGACAGGAAAAGTATTTATTGCGACTCGTACAGGAAATTAATCATAAACTAAACTAAACACAGCTAAATCAAAAAAAAAGTAACAAAAAGAAAAATGCAACAGAAAGTTCTATACGAAGCCAAAAGGCTCCTATCTCAACATGATGATGCAACATTTAAAAAATAAATGTCGCAGCGCTGGTATTCTGATAATAATGGCAAAATATGGATGTATTTCGCAGCACCATGCTGAGGCAGGGGGCCCTCTTAGTTTGGTACAGGACGTTGTTTTTTTATATTCTGTTGGTTGTATTTGTTATTGGAACATATGATGGCTCTTTTTTAAAAACGCGTATATAATTCAAGCTTTTTCTCTCTGGTGTGCCATCATTTGTTGCTCGGAAATTTAGTGAAGCGTACGAAATATTCTCAAATTACGTTGTGTTGTTATTTACATGAAGTTTAAGAAAAAGAGAAGATTTCATGCGTCATCGTTATCGTTGCGCATACGTACTAGTACATCACTCTTGAGTGCTCAACATGGACTAAAGTTCACTGTGTGCGTTGCTGTCTTGCTGCGCCTAGTCACGTTAGTTCTATTTTTTTCGAGGACTCTCCCGTACTTTTGTCTAGTCCAGTTGTTCGGGGATTTTTCGTACGCGGAACTTGTAATCCATTGTGTGCGTTATTCAATACAGTTGTATTGTAAGGGATTTATTTTGAAAGACGAAAATGTACGCCGGGGATTGTCGCTCGTTTGCGAAGGCCTTCATTAACATTACATTTAGTTTATGTTCTTTCTGTGCGAGTCCCAAAAAACATTTTTTATTAATTAGTTTTGATTAAATCCCATGTAATATGGGGCGTATCTATTGTTATAAACCGGGCCGAAATCATGATTCCGGGCTGGTACTACGAAATCTCTGATGGTGAATCCCAGTAACACCTTTTAGTTGACATACTACACTTAGTACGACCATTTCACTAGAAAATCGCTGCGGTCACTTTCAGTCAGGGTTCTGTAGGTAATATGAAAAATACCCAACCTTGGCCGAGCCTGTATCATAGGCGTTATTTATAGGTACTGCCACGGTAATCCGTAATGAATATTAGGCACTCTAGGTTAGGTTGACTATTTTTATGTGACAAGTGGTTTGTTGACGTTAATTTGGAGAAAGTTTTTAAACAGCTACAGCTTTTTATCTGGATTTTCCAACAACGTTATCTGATTACTTCCCTGCCTAGTTTTTCAGCCATATCGGTCTTGGTCAGCTGCAAGGCTAATCAGAGCTGTGGAATTTCATTTTTACATGAAGTTGCTGTCATCTCTTCAAGGCCTAATTTGGAAGGGATTCTCTTATTATCTCAGTGTAGAAATGAATAGATTTCATGTTGTTTACTTGAAATTTATTTATAATCAGGATAAAAAGTAATACAATAAAGTGTTATATTTAAACTTAATAACAATAGGATACTTATCATATCTACAATTTAGTTGGTTTCGTAGACTTTCTAAAGATGATGTCAAGAGAACGGTATTAATTTTCTCCAACCTGGTTCCACGCAAACTTGGTGACAATTGTGAATGAGCTGTGGTGGCCCAGTGGAGAGACGCGACTTACGAGTTGTCGTAAGGTCGTAGGTTGGAACCCAAGCACTTTACATAACATAACATAATAAGCCTATACTATTCCCACTGCTGGGACACAGGCCTTCTCTCGGTGAAAGGGAGAGCTTGAGGGGTGTTTAAATTATTTCGTCACCACTCTCTCAAAACGGTGAAGGAAAACAACGTGAGGAGACCAGCATGTCCTACATAGAACCGAAATTCGAAGACATGTCGACACATTCAACCCACACGAGGCTCTCGTGGTGGATTATAGTCCAATCCCTCTTGTAGAGAAGAGATCTGTCTCCCAGTAGTGGCATAATTATAGGCTGATTATGCTAAATACTATGGTGTGGTGGTAATTTGATCGTTCATTGCCGCCTATGAAAACTAAGCCTATCATTTTACCAATTTTCTTGTACCAGAAAACCCCCAAAAAAACGTATATTCACTTAAATAAATTGACAACATAATCTCACATCAACAATATCAAATCCCGTAACACTATCCGAAAGCCTTAAACATTCCACTCAAGTCTTGGCGCACAAAACATCCTTCATTTTATACATTTTTTACGCGTAGAAGAAAAACAGAGGGTGCCAAAAAGAGACGCCTAACTCGATCTTGGATATATTAAATTACCCAGGAGTGTAAGATTTTTGTGTTGGCTGTCTGCGTTGTTATTGATTTAGTAGTTTGCTCTTACTGAGTTGACTGTGTCTCGTTTAAAAATTTACAACAGACAATACGATTTTTTTATGTGGGTAAGATAGTGTGTGAGTAGTTTTGGTGTGATTTGTGTTTTGGGGATTGAAATAAAGGCGTGTGATGTTAATGTTTTTGTTCTTCTAAATTGGTTTTAGTTTCGGTGGCTCCATCTAGCTAGAGGGCGTCCCGCACTACGCTTGCCGAAAAACCAACACCACCAAAACCATAAAAACCATAAAAACCACCTTATACACCTATCTCATAATGCTTATAGTACTCTAGTAATCTTCTATAATGTGTGCAAATCAATCAAACCGTCCAAAGTACATTTTCTCTTTAACAAAACCTTCCCTAAAAATACAACCTTTTCTTATCCGGCTCAACCCTAAATCAGTGGTGTTATTATCACCGTGATATCAACATAAAGGCGCCGTCAATGGACCTTCCGATTGCGTAATAACGAAGATAAAGAAGCACCGCTTACAACAACCCCTGATAAGGAAATGGCTTGGCGATACGGAGTAAAAACAGTTTTTAACAGAAAAAAAACAGAGACATAGAAGCTATCCAAACAGCCACTATAAAGGAAATAATTTTACTGAAACGACTCTTCACAAAAACATCTTGATGAAAATATAGTTCGATTTTTCTTTGCTATTAAACTAACGAGCATTTCAGTAAAACAAAACATCAATCTGCCAAGTCTTTTCCTTGAGATCGTCTTCCAGTCTGAACATATCCGTAATAAGCTCCCGATCACTGACGCACGCTATCTGACGTCATGCTCCACTGATTCCATGACGTCACCAACGTAATTAGCTGCTGCTTCGAAGGACGCCTTCCTGTATTATTATAGTGATAAAGAATCAGGCTGTATATATACATAGAGTTTGGCGAGTTTGGAGAGTTTGGCGGCACGGTTGGCGCAGTGGTTAAGCGATTGACTGCTGCACTGCGTGTCGCGGGTTCAATTCCCGCACGGAACAAATGTTTGTATGACCTACAAGTAGTTGTTCCGGGTCTGGCTGTTTGTGTATGTGAGATTAAATGTTTGTAAACGCACCCACGATACAGGAGAAATTCCTAGTGTGGGGCAACGTTTAAAAAAATATATATATTGCTTAGTGGGTAGCGGTAGACTGAAATAGACTTTAATTGGTCGTTATTAGGTGCCTTAATTGGGTGGTAAAATTGTATGAGTTACAAAATGAAGAAAAAAAACCACCCAAGTGCGCGTCCGAGCACGCACAATGAAGAATTTATTAGTTAGGATGAATTTATACCTAGAACAAACTTAACTTTGTTGTTGAAAAAATGTCCTCCCATACAATACAGTTCGATATACGTCACAGTCAATTCTCCAACTTCAAATGAAAGCATAATCAATCCCTCTGCCAGAGAAGAGGCCTGTGTCCCAGCAGTGAGAACATTTTAGGCTGATTATGCTAAATCAGTGAGCATGCAGTCGCAATTTTTTTTATAAAACTACAAAATAACGATGTTCGGAGTTTTTCCTTTATTTGTGATGTGTCAGTGATGTTTATGGTATCGAGTGATGTTTCTTTTGACACATACATAATCAGCCTATAACTGTTCCCACTGCTGGGACACAGGCCTCCTCTCTGTGAGAGGGAATGGGCCGCAATCTACCACGCGGGCCCAGTGCGGGTTGGTAGATGTCACACGTCTTCGAATTTTTTATTCTAGGACATGCCGGTTTCCTCACGATGTTTTCCTTCACCGTTTTTGAGAGCAATGGTGATGAAATAAATTAACACAAAGTAAAGCGCCTGTCTGGGTCCGAACCCACGACCTAAAACTCGTAAGTCGGGTCTGTTACCACTGGGCCACCACAGCTCTCACTGTTCAAAGCAAAATTATAATTCAGTTCATCGTCGGACAGTACCTACTGCCGCTTTTGTGTACATAGGAATTGCATTTGTTTTGTTTTTTTAGGATGTAAAAATTAATATCAATAATTACTAACATAGGATAAGTGTTTTTTTACTAACAAGTGAGTCATGATACTTGATAATAAATTAAATTGAATTGAATATTGTCCAAGGTTTTTGTGGAGTTTTGTGCAAAACAAACACATTTATACTATACGTACCAATATATTATACTTTTTTTTTTTTTGCGGATGGGAAATCATCAAATGACCCCTCCCGCTCTGGGTGGAGCGGAAGGGAGTGTCAGACTCTTACTGACTAAAACCCACCCGTATATTAAATATATTATACTTAAGGCTGATTTTCCAATCGACCGATAATTTTTATTCATGGAAAAATTGACATCTGACAGTTTTTTTTATGGAAGAACTGTCAAAAATTCAAAATTATTCCTCCAATAAAGTAATCTGGCGTTGGAAAAATCAGCCCTTACTTTACGTGATAAGATTACTGAACCTATTGAAAAGATAGGATAGTGCAGACTTTTAGATTATTTAGTCCTTTTCGAGGGAATTTGAAACAAACAACCAAAATTGTGTCCAGCTAGGCAACCGGGAACCACTTGGGAGAGGCCTATGTCCCGCAGTGAGCTGGTAGAGGCTGAGCTAAACCAAAATCATCTGGTGGTTAAACGTTTCTAATAGCAAATTTCTTTATTTTCAGGAAAAGGTGAATTGATGGTGTGACACAATTTGTGTTTTACACCAAACCGACGGCGACGGATAGAGGTTCCGACGAAATTCAGGTAATACCTACCTTATAAAAAATAATGCAAAAATACGTAAAAAAATAATGTATTTCCCGATTCCCGCTTTCGCCTTATCTTCTTACCTTATATATTTTCAACACAAAATATTATTAAGTATATTATTTTACTCAAACAATACATCATAATGTGGGGTATTTTTAACTATTATGACTACGAAAATCCATTTGCTTGTGTAACATGACATAATATTAAAAAGCTTCCATTATCAGTTTGGTAATATGAACCTTGCCAATATTGGTTACTCAGTCGGCTATAAGGAAAAAAAAATATTATAGGGAGATTTTTCAGACGTTTGCACGTTTATTTTAGATGAATAATCTTGGATTTTCTTATTATTTTTACTCGAATCGGTATCCTTGATTTTAAATTGGCATAACAGTAATATGAAGAGAAGATAAATTTAATTTATTTTAACAGGTTCATCGACTATTGATTACACTGATAAAGTGACACCACATGGATAAAACAATGAATCAGATAAATAAGCTTACGTATTTAGTATCATGCGCTAATATTGAAAAATTGGTAACATCGGTAAAAAGTAACATTTCATTTCAAGTAAAGATATTATCACAGAGATACTTAACTATAATAAATAGGCCTACTCTCTAATTCCGTCAACAAAGATACGGGCTAGTCCGAAAATTGTTCGAAACTTTGGACAATTCCCAATTAATTAATTTTTATGGATGGCCAAAAACACATCGGAGTAGAATTCGCCCATAACTTCGGCCGATACTACGGATTTTGTGCTCACCTGGTACAAACAAAGAACGAGTATTGATCGTCACTATTTTTCACAGCGTATTAACAATGTGCTCTTTTACTAATGTTACCATAAATAAATTGTAATGAAGTATTTGGAAATTGGGATATGACATTGAAAAATCATTGGGACTTTTTACACCTATGACACTAAAGAGCCAAAATATAAAGATCTCATTAAATAATGTAAACAAAAAAAATATATAAAAAAAATTATAGGTACCTATATATTCACATCTCTATCTTCTGCAACACAAATATATTCGCACGAATTTACTCGCCCGAATCGGCTTTTTTTTTTTTTCTATATAGGTAGGTGACTTGTTCGCAGTTAATTTATTTGTGGGCGACTCGATAACTTCAGAAATATGTATTAGGTAATTGGCCCATTTTGAATTATATGCAAATTAGTTAAGAAAAATGTACACGTTTAAATGTACACATAATAAAAATGTACACATAATATTTAACTCTTATCACTTCTGGACGCCGCTAGTGTCCTTTTTCAATACTACGTTTACTAATTTTCCTATAATGCGTGCGAATCGACTAATAAGCCAATATTTTGCGTTGCTCTAGCAGGGTTTATGTTTATACCATATAAACAGGGTGGCGGGGACACCGATATGCAACCTGTTACATGATTCTGAACCCCTATGCATTTAAATTTTTCTCCAGTTATTAAATAAAAATAGCTGTTCCATACATTTTGATCGCATACGTATTGCATTGATGTACCTGCCATCCTGTATAACCTTACCTTTGTAAACCACATAAATACAATAAAATAAACTTTTGAAATTTTTAGAATATAATTTTCATGACAGCAAAATTTTATTGTAACTTTTATGCTTAGCCTTAGAAACAAACATAGTTTTGATTTTCAGTAAAACACTTTATTTTCTTTATTATTATTTAAACACAATGTTCTTCTACATACATCAAACCACAGAGTGTTGCTAAGTAAAGAAGCCACAGACTGCCAAGAAATGTCGGGCGGTGGGCCAGGCATCTCGAAATCGCTGAGTTTCGGGCGTGCCCACGAAGCGATAAGACGCTGTCAAAATGAGTAATATTCAAAGTATTTTCACAAGAATATCTATGGGTTTCTGAGATGGAGTGTATTTTTGAATTTAAGTGGAGATTGTGACCTTTGGTTAGCTGAGAAAATATGAGAAGAAAATAAAATAAAATAAAATTGTCTATTCTGCAGAAATAAAAAGTACATTACAAAAATGTACGCGTTGAAAACCAAACGCTCAATATTCGAAAACAATAAATAAAAACAAGATTTAAAATTGTCTTATTTTCTGCTGCTAATTAAGAACGTTCAAAATCTAGTCGCGATCTGATCTCAGCGACAATCAATGTCAAAAACTGGTTAAAGATGTAGGGAAATTAGAGGTATTTTTGACAGATTGAGACTGAGATGAAAGTTCTTAAAATTAAGGGAATTGCCCCTTTGTTAGCACGCGATACCCTTCAATCTTTTCTTTTGATATCAATTTAAGTCAAAGTGAAAGAAATGACCCTGTGAAGGCCGCAGGAATACGCTGGATGCGGGAAGCCAGAACCGGTCGAAGAGGCGGTGCTTGGGGGAAGCCTATGTCCAGCAGTGGACGTCTTTCGGCTGAAATGATGATAAGTCAAACCATTATTGTTCACCCTTCACTGAAGCCGGTTTCTATCCACTGCACTGATGAGCTTATAAAGACTTTTCTTAGCTCTTCATCTTCATTTTTCATCAAATTTTATTGGCCCAAAACATGGCCACTCCTGCGGCGTTATCGATAGCAGCGCAGAGGTCACTTTGGCAGCATGTTTTAGGGCACAGTCAGCAGGATAGGAAGTAGGGCATAGTTTGTGACACAGCTCCACATCCACACCCTGCTGCCGATCCGTCGAGTTTCGCACTTGGATTCAGCGACGGTTTTCTTACTTTATAATGTCACATCCTCATAATCATCTGCTTAGCCTTTTCCCAACTATGTTGAGGTCGGCTTCCAGTCTAACTGGATGTAGCTGAATACCAGGATTTTACAAGTAGTGACTGTTTATCTGACTTGCATAACTGAGTCATTGGATATAACCCCCTTGACTTGAAGATTATTTGTCAGACTTTCATGCTTCTAACTACGGGTAGTCAAACCGCTTTCACTTTCCAAAAAAAAACCCAAGGGCTTATTTAAACCCAAAATTTCTTCATCTTAAGGTTTTTTGAAATAACGGTCAAGACTTGCTTTGCTAAAAGGAATTAGTCTTCCGCTTGACTAGCTAGTACGACCTGTGATGTCCCAACTTCGATTTACAGAGCGAATAAACAAAGTAATTGGATTTTTCTGTCTCAATTATAGATTGGAATTGGAATTCCGCCCCCCGTCCCATAGGATGCTATGTAGATATGGATTTATGTGTATAGGACATGGCTCGTCGCTAAATATTAACAACGGCACGGGGCGATTGAAGGTTAAGCTATGTTTGTCGCAGTCGGTTCGTGGATGGGTGACCAACCATTACTATGAGAAATTTTATTCGTGCCGTTAGAAGATTTATCATTTCTTTGGTCCCATTCTCTCCCTCTATCCACCAAAACCATCTGTGACTCTGGTACCCATTAAGTTCTTTTAATCTCTTTTATTTAATAATCCGATGCCAGGAAAAGATTTATATGGCCGAACGAGGAAAGAGCCATAGTTTTAAACTGACCAACCGCAACAGCAAAATTCGCTCCTAACTCCAGCATTGCATTACCACACTACGCCCACACTCCCGCTTAATGTGTACAAACCACTTTAACTAGAACAATTCCTATAGTAATTTGTACTACGGCCAACTATTCACAACCGTACGCCAAATTAACTCCACCATTCCTAACACCAACAACTTTACAACGTGAATTACACCTAACGTCTTACAAAATAGAGTCCTAAATTGATTTTGTTTGGTATACCATCAAAATGTCACCACCTTTGTGATTGACGGGTATTCGAAACTGTCCGTAGGCTGTCAGCAATAAGTGTCAAAATTCTACGACATGTTGAACATTGTATCGTACGTTATTTGGGTGAGAACCACCTGTGAGGTAATTAATTGTATCTAATCACTTTCTGCGCGTTAATTTGTAGACAAATATTCGTAATTTATTATATTATATTATCTTTCTCGTTATAACCTCGATCTTTGTCTCGTTATAACGTATGTATTTGTGTGTCATAAATTAGTTGTGATTAACTTGTATAGTTATAATTATCTTCATAGTAATATTGTATATTCGTCCGCTTGTAATTTCACCCCCCCCCCATTCACCCTCTTAGGGGTGAACTTTCGAAAAACTCTTTCTTAATGGATACCTACTCTTCACAAAGAACACACTCTTCCAAATTTCATGTCTCTACGACAGCGGTTTAGGTTATGCGTTTATATACTCGTAGCAGTCAGTCAGGGACTTTGAATTTTATATATAAAGATAGAAATCCTTTCAATAAGCTCACACCAGGAGGAGTAACACCAGGTGTTGTAACACCACCTTTATAGTCTAACCTATTTCTGTCAGAGATTACAAATACAGGGCGGGGCAAAAATAATGGCATTACGTGAATGTGTCATATGACTTTTGCTAATGGCGTTATAATGTCATTGGAATTTGGTACAAATATGTTGTAGACATAGAGAATTTGATATAGCTCATGTAGGTAACGATGGCGACTTTAAAACACAAATTTCGGTGCCGTATGATCTGACGTTTTGGCAATTTGAACTGGTCGGCCTGATTGCCAGACATTTTATCGGGCTTTTTTAAATTCGTGTTTACCACAACAAACCACAAACCTTGCAAGTGTTGAAAGTCAACATTGAAAATATCACCAATTCGGAGTTAGTTTTGCGAACATCGATTTCAATTGCCGTATAACGAGCACAAATGTGCATAACTCTCCTGAGGTGGTCGCTTAACCGATATAATTTTTTCGAAATATTGTCATATTTTTCTTCCAGCTATATACCATTCATATTATGCCATTACTTTTGCCCCAACTTGCATTATATATTTAAATTTAAATATTTCTAACCAGGGAATTCCTGGGATCGGCTTCCAGTCTAACCGGATCCAGCTATATACTAGTATTTTACATGGAGCGACTGCCTATCTGATCTCCATAACCCAGGGTAATACGATGGCCCTTGGTAAGACTGGTTGGCAGACTTTCGGACATCTGACTATTTTCTCTCTCTGATCTGATCTGATTATTTTTTATTTGGCAACACTCGAACTGTTTACATCTCCGCGTATTTAAAATTTGAAAACAATTAAAATAAATATCAAAATGGTATTATAAGTGGCGCAACAAAGTGTAATAAGTATTTTGCAATAGTGATATTGTTGGTGACAATTTTTAACCAGTGAAATTTCAACTAAGACAATAGTGTAATACGAAAACTAAAACCAGTGCTAAAATAATTATACACAATAAATTGGTGCTTCCTCTAACGTAACAACGTCAAAACTCAAACATTTGGTATGAATAACTACTTGAGTGGCAATTTTATAAACCCAAGTGACTAAAACTAAAAAACAATAAACAATAAATACCGTTTTGAAAAGATTTAAAAAAAAAATGGACTTTGGACCCTAAAGATAGTGCTGACTTAGCGAACTAAAAGAACTACGCTACTCGCCACCAGAGGGCCAAACCTACTATTAGTGTTACCAACGTAGGAATAATTAAGTATTTGTACGTAAAATTACTGGCATGGGGGACGAAAACATAACGCTAAGAAAAAAACAAATCCAGTCTACCTCGTTCTCAGAAACGTCACTTTTCGATGCTACAGTTATGAGTATGCCAGAAACTTCACTGCGAGACGATGAAACCATTGCGACGCTACAGGAAGAGATCAATGATTTAAGGATTAAGTTGCAAAGCGCGAATCAGGAGGTTGACCACTTGCTCTGTGAGAATGAAAATTTAAAGTCAGATCTGGATAAATGTAATCGTGTCATAGAATTATATAAGAAGGTGGGTGCAGGAGAAGCCAAGTGTGCCACTCCAGGTTCTAAACGAAAGGTTTCAAACACGAAACACCAAGTGAGTAGCCTAACATCAACCCCAATAAAACAATATCTTGGAAATAAATCTACATGCCGAATGCAAACTTTGAATAAGGAGACCCAAACCAGTAATCTCACTCCTCATACGCCAGCAAAATTAAAACGCCAAACATCGACAGCCTGTAGTACTATACAACTAGGAACGGAAAATGCATGCAAACAAACACAAACAGATGTAAATATTGGCAATACCACTTCTGTACATCAAGACAGCAAAACCGAAACAACCAATACTGTTACACCAACAAAACAAACTATGAATAATTGGGACAACAGTAATTTAAAAAGTAACAAAATTTGCATTATAAGCACCGACAACACGAATAATTTGCTTGGCATTGCAGAAAAAACTATAGATAAATGTGAACTTTGCCACTATATCACACCTCATAGAAATGTCCAAGCACTCCTGAAAGGCATCACAGAAAAACTAGCAAACTTCACCGTGCAGGACTACTGCATTATATTGATAGGTGGCGAGGACTTTCAAGTCACATGTAAATATTATGACATTATTTTATTAATAAGAAAAGTTTTACAAGAAATCACAAATACAAACATAATTATATGCGCACCAACGTACAAATTCTTCAATAATAATTATCTATACAATTCGAGGGTAGAAACGTTCAATAACTTGTTATATCTGGATACAGTTACTCATGGACATGCATATTTTCTGGACAGCAACAACAATTTAAAATACGATGATACCATGTTCAATAGACGCACAGGCATGATAAATTACTCCGGAATGAAATCTATTTTTAATGATATTTATGATATGATTATTTATATTCAAAGTGTCAATACTGAGTATGAAAATATATGTGGACTTGACATAAATGACAAAATGCATCCTAATTACAATTCGAATAAGTTTAAGACAACATCTGCGACTAGTACAGATGGACAAAACTCGCAGTTTTTTCTGTAATACTTTCAATATTCTGCACCAAAATATTGCCGGTTTGTTGAATAAATCGGACTTATTGACTATTCAATTGAAAAACCTTGAAAATCAAGGAACTATTGTAGACATTCTCTGTATAACTGAACATTTTATTGCATCTGGCCATGAAAGTTTGTTGTACCTTCCTGGTTTCCATCCCGCCGCCTTCTTTTGTCGCAAAACAAATCGCGGAGGGACATGTATTCTAGTTAGAACTGGGCATCAATATAAAGAACTACCAGATATTGCTAAGCACTCTGTGTCAGGCGTTTTTGAAATTTGTGGAATTGAATTGACAACTCATTCTATTATTGTTATTTGTGTTTATAGAATTCCTAAATACAATTATTTGACATTTTATGATAAGCTTGACATTGTTTTGAGTAAGTTATGTTTGTTAAATAAAAAAAAAATTGTTATTTGTGGCGATTTAAATATTGATACGTTAAAAAGGAATAGGACTACTCTTGAACTGGAGAATTTTCTACTGAGCTACAACTTGACATTAGAAATAAATCAACCTACCAGGCTTAGTAGTAACACATGTATCGATAATTTCGCACATAACATACGAAAAGGATGTAAAGCTGACATTATAGATCTCATCCTTTCTGATCACACGTCACAAATACTCAGGGTTCCCATAAATAGGACATGCCGCTTAAAATTCTGGAAAATTGTAAGAAAAGACTACTCTACAGAGAACCTTAAAAAATTCCGAGAATGCATTCGAAGTTTAACTTTTAAGGATGTATATGAAAGTAACGATGCCAATATAGCTTACAAAAGATTTTATGAAACGTTCTCCCTATTCTACAAACTTTGCTTCCCTGATAAAATTATAACTATTCATACTAATAAAAACGCAAAATGGGTATCGCGCGGCATAAAAAGCTGTAGTAAAAAACAAAGAAAATTACTGTGGACATACAGACTAAAGCCTGTATTAAAAAATAAAACTAATTTTAAAAAATACTCATTACAATATAAGAAAATAATAAGACTAACTCAAAAAGCTCAAAATGATTACTTTATAAAAAACTCGCAGAATAAATCGAAAGCTACATGGCAAATAGTCAATAGACCAAAAAATAACTCTCCTAAAGAACAAATAATGACCATTAATAAATGTGACCTGACCTTTTCAAAACCCACTGACATTGCAAATGCATTTAATAATTATTTTATAGATGAAATTGAGAATAATATAAAAACTGATATGAAATTTGACAATAAATTAGACAATTTGACAAGACAATCCATGTTTATGCGGCCTGTTCTAACAACTGACATTGTTACGGCTATAAGATCACTTAAAAATACAAGTACTGTAGGATTTGACGGTATGTCAACAAAGGTGATAAAATTTGTAACTGAACTTATAGCACCCGTATTAGCGCATATTATGAACCTTAGCATTGTCGACGGAGTTTATCCTGAAAACTTGAAGAAAGTAATTATTAAACCACTTCATAAAAAAGATAACAAAACCGATATGAAAAACTATAGGCCAATAGCTAAAATTTCTGTATTTTCCAAAATTTTCGAAAAAGTTATTTATAAGTCTCTGTATTGCTATCTCAATAAATTTAACTTATTATGCAAGGAACAAAATGGCTTTAGAAAGAATACCACGATCAACATGGCTATTTTTGATTTTTTACGTAGTATTATGTTAGCAGTAGACCAAAAAGCTCCTATTTGTGCTATCTACACTGATATGACCAAAGCCTTCGATTACGTAAAGCACGACGTCTTATTAGGCAAACTGCGTAGCTATGGTATCAGAGGTAACATTTTAAAACTACTCGAATCCTATCTCTCCAACAGAATGCAATGTACAGAGATTTCAAGAGTATGTGAAAAAACAAAATTTGAAAAGAGTTTTTTATCTCATTCTAGATTAATAAAATTTGGTGTCCCACAGGGTAGCGTCCTTGGGCCACCTCTTTTCTTGATCTATATAAATGATCTGCCAAAGGTGACTCAACATCAAATGGTCATGTTTGCGGACGATAGTACTGTCATAGTGAAATGTATTGATCGCAATATTTATCAAGATGACATAAATAATACACTATCGGACATAATTAATTGGCTTAATAAAAATAATTTAGTTATAAACTTAAAGAAAACCAATATAATGCACTTTCACCAACGAACTGTAGTACCAAAAGTAGATATCAGACATAGTAACTGTGACATTGAAGAAGTTAAAGTAGCAAAATTCTTAGGTTTATTCCTTGATAACCAGCTTAACTGGAAGGCCCACATAGATGACCTAAGTAAGAAAATAAATAAATCAGCATATGCACTTTTCCAAATTGCTAGAAAAATAAATATGGATGCACTACTAGTTGCATATCACGGCTTAGTAGCCTCAATTTTGAGATATGGTATTATTTTCTGGGGAAATTCTACTGATAAAGATATCATTTTTAAGGCACAAAAAAGATGCATAAGATCAATGTGTGGTCTGAAAACTGACGTTAGCTGTGTACCATTCTTTAAATCGCTGAAAATACTTACCTTACCCTCATTATATATTTTTGAAATTAGTGTTTTCGTCAAAACAAACATGAGGTTGTTCGAAAAAGTGTCAACGTTACGAGATGTTGCGATTCGTAGCCAATACGCAAACTCTCTAAGCAATCAGCGCTGTAAGACTGCCTTAGTGAGAAAGAGCGTTTTAGGTATGGCACCGCGCATTTACAATAAATTACCAGATGTCATAAAAAATTTGAATGTTACACAATTTAAAAAAAAATTTAAAATGTTATTAATTGAAAAATGCTATTATACGACTGATGAATTTCTGAATGATGTATTAATGTAGACTTATTTATTTATTTGACTGGAGAAACAAATTTTAATTGAATATTGTGACTAATTGTAATTTGTGATTATTTATTTATGCATTGACTGTAGAAATTATTCCATATTGTTTTTATTTAGCATGCAACCATATTTGTACGCCTCTTGGCATAACATAGCGAACTATGAACTTTAATTTAAGAACTGTATTGACTACCTATGTTACACAAATAAAAAATGATTATGATTATGATTATGATTATGACTACCCGTAACGACTATCAAAGATTTACGAATGCCAGCCGGGACCAACGGCTTAACGTGCTTTCCGAGGCACGGAGGGGTCTCGGTATGTAAAGATGGTCAGCCATCCACAGACCAACCACGGCAAGCGTAACTTAACCTGATCGATCGACCTGTGCGGCTGTTATTATTTAGCCACTAAAGCAACAGATTCGATTCGTACTAATTAACCGAAACCTTAAATACTCATCATTAAAACCATAAATAAACAGAACTGCCGACTGACCTCCGGAACTCTTTGCTCTAGGTAATTTAATTCTTGTTAATTCCTTCCAAGTATGATTTTATCACATAATTATTATTACAGGCACTTAATTGATTCTCTAATGACGGTTCAGTAGTGACTGGTTTGAATTAAGGCGCTGGCCAAACATAGGACACCATAAAACGTTCAGTTTTTGTCGCATAGTTAGGCGTACTGGTTAGGCATATTACAAGCCAGAAAAAAAATGTGTGTATTCTCAAATAAATACAAAAAAAATCATAAAAAAATAGTATCATGATAAAACAATCGTAAAACAGAGAACAATTTTTTTATATAATTCTCAAAATTTTGAACGTAAACTTATTTTCTTTATGTAATGATATTAAAGGGAATCTAATCATCTAAAGAAATACCTGAACATTATTCCACTGAGCCGTGTATTTGTTTTTTAATTTGATTGAAACTTCAAAATGACTTTTAGTTTTGTGGTCATTCGATTCAACTATCAAACGCATCGTTATTTTGAACCTTATTTGTTGCCGAGAAGCGCTATTATCGATTTTTTTTTAAGTTTATTTCTTACC
The DNA here is from genome assembly GCA_963082905.1 of Oligia fasciuncula. Taxonomy (NCBI): domain Eukaryota; kingdom Metazoa; phylum Arthropoda; class Insecta; order Lepidoptera; family Noctuidae; genus Oligia; species Oligia fasciuncula. The sequence continues at coordinate 10,624,825 of OY720409.1, forward strand.
GCGCCGTAGCCAGTCATAGTAAAACAAAGAAAACTGACATCACGCAAATTGATTTCAAGATTGAACAAACTTTCGAGTTGGTCTAAATAAAACCGAAAACGATGAAGCCATAACATGCAAATGCACTTCCGGAAGGTCTATTTAATTTCTTACATTTACATTGCCTGAAATTATTACAACTCAAAGAAAATTTCACAGAAGAATCAACTTTTCCCATCACGGAAATCTATTGATACACTGTGCACTAGCATCATAATACTTGCCCCTCCTCGATACTGACATCTCTTTGAGGTGCGCGTGGAATACGTACGCGCCGTCCGGCACGGGCCTGGTCCTGATCGGACGGTGAGCTACCCATTACTCTCCGTCCGCAGGCCCGCGCCTACGGTGGCCGGGAGTCGTCCCGTGGCTCCCGACGCCCGGAGATGACGCCGTGACTTGACTTGATTGTCATGCCATTATGAGTTTTTTTCTGTCTTTTGTGTGAATATTGTGTACCTGGGTAAAACTAAATTATTATATTTCTTTCTATGTGTCAGCTCACTTTTCTCAGTCTGGACACTTTTTGACGTAACTAAGAAGTGAGGGCAAATCTAGCAGTCCAGCGAGTTAAACCGTTGCTGCAGTCGATCGCATTGTAATATCGCGTGATTCGACTCACTAGAGTGCAAACGGTTATTTCATATAATCGGTAACGGTATGCAATATTCTTGGTTAAATTCAAATTGCTGGATTGATCGAATTGCTTTCAGAATGTTACAATGTGTGATTAATAGAAGACATATATATGCATATATGGAATCCAATAAATACGATGCATTTTGTGTTTCGTCTTGTGATAAAATAAATAGGGTGTCTAATGAAATAAATAACGATTAACTGAAACTTAATTTATGTTTTAAATAGAGAGTTACAACGAAACGTATCTACTGCAGGATCAACTGTAATGGTCTTAAAGGGCATAAAGTGCAAGAACATAGCGGATCTATAACGTAAACGAATAAATAACTTTAATGAGCAAATATTGTTATAATTGCTAATTAAAGTTATTAATTCATTTACGTTAAAAAATAGTACAATCGTTTTTATCGACGATGACAGACAACATAAAAAATGCACATCTGTTTGACAGATAAAAGAAAAATAAAAGTTTGTTTTTTTCATAAAAATATATATCAGCGCACACACTACTACTACTAGAGAGCGAGGCATAGACAAGTGATGATATTCTCGTAAAACGTGTAGACATTCATCTATCCTTCCATCGGTGTTAATTATAATAAAACTAGCAGCGCCCCACGGTTTCACCCGCGTAAGTTTCGATCCTGTGGGAATATCGGGTTATAAAGTATCATATTTGTTAACCCAGGAAATGATCTATCTATGTGCCAATTTTCATCCAAATCTGTTCAACGGTTTACGCGTAACAAACATCCAAACATCTTCACAAACTTTCGCCTTTATAATATTAGTGTGATTAGGATTTAATTTACATTAGCATTTTCATATTATTATTTAAGTTACAAAATCTCAAATTCCTAACAACTTATGTATTCTCGTCTTGTATCGACCCGAACAGTAAATACAACAATATTTTACTATTCGTGATATTTGCTGTTTAAACTGTGGTAAAAGAATAAATAACCTGTCGGCAAAATAATAGCTGGTAGGATCGACTACCCACGGTGTACACGACGTAGTACATTTCAGTATCCATTCGTTGCAGCCATTTGAATGTACCCCAAATATTAACGACATTAAAAGAATTCAAACTCAAAACATTTATTTCAAATAGACCAATTACAGGCACTTTTGAACTGTTATGGGGTCGATTAGTCAGAAAGATGAAACTAGTTGCCCATTCCAAAACGTAATAGGTAGGTACCTATGGAGAAGAACGGGCAAGAAACTCCACGTACACTTTTTAAAATCGAAAATATTTGTTAACTCATTCATGTTGAAATTATACGAGTACATGTGAGAACGATGTAGAAAGACTATTTAATCATCAAACTATGCACAAACAAGAACTATAATATATAAGGAGTCCGATTCACAACAACACATTTGAAAGTCACATTGAGACACCCTGGTTTGAACTCAGAAGTTACCCACGTAATCTCACTTCACAGAGTTCACTGTCTCTGCCTGTTAAGGCATTCTAATATGGGCAAGGAGGGTTCAAGGACCCTATGTCCATCAGGCGACATTTAGGCAGTCTTTATGTCGGTCTCTGTACGATAAACTGGCACTAACGCTTAGTAACTTGCCCGTTAGGTATCATAATGATACTTTATCAGTTTAGGGTTTTCGGAGGCCTATATTTTTACTTTTATACTATATTCTTACTAAAATATAGCTAGAACTAACGCCCGCACAGAAAATCGTCATTAAAACGTAACTGCCTTGAGAAGTAGGTAGAACCTACTTTTTTTTTTTTGTGGATGGGAAATCGTCAAATGACCCCTCCCGCTCTGGGTGGAGCGGAAGGGAGTGTCAGACTCTTACTGACTAAAACCCACCCGTGTTCCTTAGCCCTTTATGTTCCGGGCCAGCGGTAACCCTTTCGGACAATCCCGCTGACCCGGCAGGCTTCGGCCCTAAGGGGCCCCTCCTCGATGCTTCGTGGAACACGTACGCGCCGTCCGGCACGGGCCTGGTCCTGATCGGACGGTGAGCTACCCATTACTCTCCGCCCGCAGGAGGTACAACCTACTTCATGTGGAGATTAAGTTAATGTTATTGTTTTTTCAGCTCACTTTAGACATTGGCAGAATAGTCGACATCGGTTTTGCTTGCCATTTATTAAAAATAGAATAGAAGTAAATGTTTAAATTCAGGATTTTTTTTTAAACTTATGGGTTTTTTCACATCTCATGCCAGTTTTGTTCCCAGAATGTTCTCTTAGGATTCAAATGTAAAGTGACTAGTGCCTGTTTATAGCTGACAGATTTAATCAACCGATTCATGTTTCTGTGAGTGTGAGTTTGGAATGGAAGAGGTCTGCGTCTAGGTTCTTAGCCTTTAACTTTAACTTTAAGTGAGCAAAGCGTTGCTTTATCAAATAACAAAACAAATGAACAACAATATTATTTCGATAACAAGACAGAACATTTACCTTCACCATAGTCATCATTAAAAAGACAACAATGGACCCCAAGGGACATTATACAGTCTTTTTACTTTGTCCATTTGCAATAAAAGCTACCTTTTACATATATGCCGAGGCATTAAGTCGACCATCCACTGCTACGTAAAGCTACGGTTTTTTAGAAGAGCGATGACTGCCTACATAGCGTCCGCAATTTACCAGTAAAGTAAGTTGGTGTTTTCCTAGAAAGCGTTTTTGACACCGTAAAACCCCGCCGCTCAAAGATTCAAATCGCTAGATTAACCCTCACCGTACTTAGTCACGCGAAATGGTGTCCATACTGAGAAGAGTGAGCACATTATTATTATACCGGGTTATTGGTAAAACATTAACAACCCCTTAAGAGGTCATTGTACTCATCAATAAGAACAACTTTTACTATGGGACCAAACCTGAAACCGCGAAAAAAAACGGATTTTCCCTACATTTATGTTCGTATAACTCGTCAAAATTTAGGGAACAGCTGATTTTTTTTCGCGATTTCAGGTATGGTCCCATAGTAAAAGTTGTTCATAATGATGAGTACAATGACCTCTTAAGAGGTTGCTGGTGTTTTACAAATAACCCTGTATAGCGTTTTCATGACAATCAACTCAAGTCACTGCGTCATTGTGTGCCAGAGGTGTCAAAACAAAACACAAACGCTACTATTCTATTTCACGCGGTAGGACGTTGCCGTATCATCATTTTTATGACTGCCGATGTGTGGTCACCGCTTTTCTAGAAAACATGCACGGACAAAAGTTTGCCACGTTATCTGAGCGGCGTCATCCTTGCGTAGCGTGGCCGTAGTGGTTGGGTCGCAGTGGTCGCAGTGCAAAAAAAATACACATGCGTAGCTTAGCCATGGGCTGCTGTGGAGCAACGCCTTTATTTAAATCCTCGGCGATACAAAAGGCGGGCTTGTAACCAAACAAGGATCGGTCGAGTGTGAACACCTTGTATAATGGAGGGTTCTGTACAAAAGATTATGCGCTTCATTTGGTACGAAGGGTGTAATAATTAGGTGCGTTTGTGTGTTATGTTGGAGGGTTTCTTGATTAATGGGACTGAAAGTCATATATGGCTAATTTTAAGAAGAACTTATTAATTTTTTTTGATGGGCATCTCGCAGTTCAACCTTAGGGGTTGTCGACTGCTTAACCGGGCTTTCCTGTGGATGCCTCAATAAATTAAGGCCTCCAGCCAGGGCATAAAAAACTTAAAAACTAAGCGACTACACGCTAAGGGCACCCCTGTGGGGTACGAACCTCGGCTTAGGGCGTCGCTGGGAGAGGGCAGCAAGATGGGACAGGCTGGATCAGATTATTATTATTTAAGCTTGATGAGATCGGCTTTTTCTATCTGACTGCTCTGAGAAGAAAAGCTGAAACAAACTCAGAGGTCACAGTCGGGAATTTAAATCTACAGGCTCAGCTGCGGCGCGGGCTGGCACTACATCGAGCAAGGGTCGGGGGGAGAAGAACTTATTAAGATACAGAATTACTTATATTAATTATTATACGAATAGCTAATGTATGATACCTCGGGACAGTCAACGCAAATCCGTGGAGATTGCGATACAAGAGAGAACCTTTGGCAAGCAGTTTATATAATACCAATTAAAGTTTTAAAATCTTCAAACTGATATGGAACCCAAATAATTTAAGAATACTAGCATATTCCAATTTTGGTTCGAACCTAACTTTTTTCGTAAACAATGACTATTTAGGTTGCTAAGACGCCAAAATAACGAGACAAGACTTTTACTCTCCATACTTCCATACATAAAGCTCAATTACTTATCTACTTCTTATCTAATAAAAGATGGCAAGAGACTGGACGGCATGTCTTTATTTCCATGGAAGGTGGGCAAGGCTTTAGTGTGGGACGCAACGTGTGTCGATACTCTTGCGCCATCCCATCTTCCCGGCGCGGCGGCGCCGGCGTACTGTTCAGGCACTGTTGCTACGGCTGCGGAAAGCCTCAAGTGGCGAAAGTATAAAAAAATAAAACAAAGAAGATGAGGAAGTAGTAGTAAGTCATCATTTGCCTAGCCTTTTCCCAACTATGTAGGGGTCGGCTTCCAGTCTAACCGGATGCAGCTGACTACCAGTATTTTACTTAGAGTGACGGCCTATCTGACCTCCACAACCCAGATACTGAGTAATACGATACTCCTTGGTAAGACTGGTTGTCAGACTTTCGTTCTTCTGACTACCCGTAACGACTGTCAAAGATCCACGAATGACAGCCGGGACCAACAGCTTCACGTGCTTTTCGAGGCACGGAGAGGTCTATAAAGATGGTCACCCATCCACAGACCAATCGCGGCAAGCGTAGCTTAACCTGATCGATCGACCTGTGCGGCTGTCATTATTTTGCCACGGGCCCCTCAGAAAGTAGTATATTGTATAGTGGTGGAATTATATTTTCGAGCCGTTTGGGGTTGAAACCCTGTGCCGTGGGATCTGATTGCTCATGGTTTGTTGAACGAAATCTCCAAAAGGCTGGTTCACGACACTTCCCGTGACCCAAGTGCTGGCTTTTACCTTGGCCAGAGGCTAAGCATTGCCATACCACGTGGCAGTACATTAGGTCACCAGTCGACAGCGAGGCGGAGAAATTTTTCTACGCCTATATTTTAATTTTAATAATTTGTAAGTTAATTTAGTATAAGAAGTTTATCCAGTGTATATATATTTTTATACTCTATAATAAATAACTACCCATCAAGACATAAATAAAAGGTAAAACAGTAAGTACCTAGTAAAACAATTTTCTCAGCAAAGAGCCCAAGAAGGTCACAATCTACTTGATCATGATTAAATTACCATCTTCCTTAGTCCTAAGCAAATAAGAAATATCGACTCGAACATAAAAGTCCTTCAGGCATCAGAAACGGGAGGATAAGACACTTTACGTGTCTCCTTTCAAGAATAGCTGACAGCGAAACAATATTGACGTCATAGCCAATCAGCTTTCAACACAATTTGTACGGACCAATGGAGGCACGCCACGTCATTGGAAGTTGGATCGTGTTGAAAATTTGAAATACCGTTACGGATTTTATTGGACGATATTATTTTAGTTACTTTTGTAAGAATTTATTTAGTAGCAAAAATCAAAAGAGATCTTATCCAAACACACCTTTGTTTGGATAAGATCTCTTTTGATTTTTATACGAGTATGCAGCAGGAATGAAGTTGTTCATAATCAAAATGTTTCCTTATTTTTTAGTGCGTAGTTATATCCTACTAGCTGCGCCCCGCGGTTTCACCCGCGCAAATGTCTTTCCCGTGGGAATATCGGGATAAAAAGTAGCCTATATCATCAGTTAATCCAGGGTGTCAGCTACCTCCATACAAAATTTTATCAAAATTGGTCCAGCCGTTTCAGCGTGAAGAAGTAACAAACGTATAAACACACACTCACAAACTTTCGTCTTTATAATATTAGTGTGATAGTAGACCAAGGCAAATCTATACTTAATATTATAAAGAGGTAAAATTGGTTTGTATGTAAGGGGTGATCTTGGAGGGCATCAGCGTGTCCTCGTAGAGGTAAAAAAAAAGGTAATCTTTGGAAAAACCAGTCGGGTTTGAAAAATTCTTTTTGCATTTGGTAACCAAATTCTTGAGAAAGTCAATATACTATTTAACATCACGCTATAACTCATAAGAGCCGAGTAAAAAGAAAAAAGTCATATAGAACGCACGTGATAGCGCGGGCATGTGATGCGATGCGACGGGATGGGTTGGGGGAACAAGAAATTTCACGCGGACGAAGTCGCGGGCAGAAGTTAGTCTCAAAACCAATGCACTTTTAAAAACACCTTTTTCACATCCACTGCTATTCTATCCCAAATATATCCTGCACATACAACATTGTTTTTCGAAGTTAATAATCACAGCTCGTCTATGAAATTCTTCATCATCATTTCAGCCGAAAGACGTCCACTGCTGGACATACGCCTCTCTCAAGAATAGCCACTTCGACCGGTTCTGTGCTTCTCGCTTCCAGCGGATTCCTGCGGCCTTCACCAGGTCATCGGTCCACCTTGTGGGAGGCTTTCCAACGCTACGTCTTCCGGTACCGATTCATGAAATTCCATAATCAGCCTATAATGTTCCCACTGCTGGGACACAGGCCTCCTCTCTTCGAGAGGGGGTGGTCTTTAATCTACCACGCGGGCCCAGTGCGGGATGGTAGATGTCACATGTCTTCGAATTTTCGGTCCTAGGACATGCCGGTTTCCTGACGATGTTTTCCTTCACCGTTTTGAGAGCAGCGGTGATGAAATTATTTACACAAAGTAGAGCGCCTGCCGAGGTTCGAACTCAAGACTTACAATTTACGAGTCGGCGCCGTTACCAATGAGCCACCACTGCTCTGTTCATGAAGTTATCGATATTTAATACCTAATTTTTCTCATTATATTAACCGTGCTCATACCTACGTAGAAACAATTATATAATCTGTAAAATCTAATTTATGCTAATTATATCTTGAATGCTGTTCATTAGATACCTACCTGATCATTTCATGGTATATGCGGGTGGTCGTATCTCCATAGAAACGCCCTCGCATTTCGAAGGATATTCCTAATACATTGCTTCATATGTTTGAAAAATTTGTCTGCTCAACAATTGCAAATAACGCAATGAATGTTGTTGAACTGTCAAGATAAAAGCCATTGCTACTGATAGTCATTCACCTCGCAGGTCTAAGTTTTTATTTCATTACCGCTGCTCTCAGAACGGTGAAGAAAAGTATCGTAAGAAAACACCGGATGTCCTAAAACCAATTATTCGAAGACAATTTACCAACACACACAGAGCTCGTGTGATAGATTTTGGCCGACTCCCTCCCAGAGGGGAGGCCTGCGTCCCAGAAGTGGGAACGCTGTAGGCTGATTATGCAGATCTAAGTTGATCCTAAATTTGAGTACCTAACTACTAGGTGTTCGTACCGAGAACATAGTGTTCATGTTATTGACAATTAGAAGGCAATCTAAGTTATGTCAGTCTAAATCTAAGTTACGAGTAGTCTACAGGGTGGCAGGGAATCGGCAGCGGCGGCGACCTCTCGCGCCCGGCCCTGGTGCAAGCCATGGTCCGGGGCGAGAGGGAGTGGGAGGCAGTCACCTCCTTCTGCGAAGCAGTCATGCTAGCGAAGGAGGTGGAGGGACGGCTCAGGGAGAGAGCCTCCCGTTCCAGCCGCCGCGGGAGATGCTCCGGGCGTCGGGACCCGCGCGACGACTCCCGGCCACCGTAGGCGCGGGCCTGCGGGCGGAGAGTAATGGGTAGCTCACCGTCCGATCAGGACCAGGCCCGTGCCGGACGGCGCGTACGTGTTCCACGCGCGCCTCAAAGAGATGTCAGCATCGAGGAGGGGCCCCATAGGGCCGAAGCCTGCCGGGTCAGCGGGATTGTCCGAAAGGGTTACCGCTGGCCCGGAACACAAAGGGCTAATGAAGGAACACGGGTGGGTTTTAGTCAGTAAGAGTCTGACACTCCCTTCCGCTCCACCCAGAGCGGGAGGGGTCATTTGATGATTTCCCATCCGCAAAAAAAAAAAAAAAGGGTGGCGAAGCATTAACGCGCAACCTGTTACCGTGGGTTCAGTACACGATTCTGAACCCCTTCGTTGAAACTTTTCGTCGGTTATTAAATTTAAAATTAGCTGTTCCATACATTATGACCGCGAAGGTCACTTTGTCACACAATTCACTTCTCTATGAAACAACAATTTTTTTTTTTGATAACCGACTAAAAATGTCTACTCTAAAGGGTTTAGAATCATGTGCTGAATTCATGGTTTCAGTTTGCGCGTCGATGTCGACCACCAGGTTTTATAGTTTCTTTTGCAGGGCTTTAAATATGACGATAAGAACTTACTAGCTGAAATTGAGCCAAGAAATTTAAATATGGCGACTTGAATGTATGCTATGCTATAAGGCTGGTTTTACCGTCACGCGTTTCGGCAGCGCCGTTGGAGCACGCGCGTTCGAAGATGTATTGTGTACACTAAAACGCATACTGCTCAACGGCGCTGCTCAAGCGCGTGACTTTGAAACGCAACTACTACCCCATACATCTTCGAACGCGCGCGCTCCAACCAACGGCGCTGCCGAAACGCGTGACGATAAAACCAGCCTTAAAATTCCTGTCCAACATCGCCTTCGTTGTATGAAAACTGGCTTGATCGGGAAAATTGCAAGACGCCTGTAACTTGAAGTGAAATCAATAAAACTTTTTAATTATTTATATCGTAACTAGCTTTTACCCTCGGCTTCGCTTTCTTAAATCCACGGCAACGTACTACTGGGGAATAACAAGTATCCTATAACATAATCCACGCATTACCCACCTTTGTGGCAAATTTTATTGAAATCGGTGGCGTAGAAAGCTTTAGAACAGAGAGACCAACAAAGAATTACTTTCACATCTATACTTATAATAAATCTGTAAAAGTAAAAATTCTGTACATTGAAAATATCAAAAAAATTAATGGCAGGGGGGGTGTTACTAGACCGACACCGAACCCAAAAATGTGATTAAAAAATTTTTTGTCTGTCTGTTTGCTCAGGCATCACGCAAAAACTACTGGTTCGATTACGATGAAACTTGGTATAATTATTCGTTAATATCCTGGGCACTACACTGGGTACTTTTTATCCCGGAAAAGTATCTATATAATATATATTTCAAAGTCCTGACTGACTGACTGATATATCAACGCAAAGCCTAAACCGCGGGTCCTAGAGACATGAAATTTGGAGCGTGTGTTTGTGAAGAGTAGGTATTCACTAAGAAAGGGTTTTCGAAATTCCACCCCTAAGAGGGGAAGGTGAAATTTCACGCGGACGAAGTCGCGGGCAGAAGCTAGTTTATAATATTAGTCTGGTTATTAATATTGCTATTAACCAAGCTGCACTTGTAACTCATCGTATATTCCATCTGATATCGGTCAAAAACCTACGAATAAATTAATTATGAAGTATCATACAGGATAACCACGATTCTCTTCACAATAACCTAAATGTTAACATTAATTGTTATGTTAATATGATTGCCTATAAAATGAAATTAACGTAGCGTTACCTTTGAGTTCAATTATATAATATACACATATTACACATAGACATTAATTAATTATTATAACCGCGGGGCTTCAGGATATTAACTCTTGCGCGGCTTCTCATCCACGTACATTAATGAGGGCCTCAGTCTTATATTGGTAGCAAATCTTATAAGTAGGTACCTATTTAGACAAGGAAGAAACTTTTAATTTGTTTTGGCATTAACATTTAGATGTATTAGTGGTTCGCCAAGGAGCAGTGCTGGCCCATTGGTAACGGCAGCGAGTTACGAGTCGTAGGTTCGATCCCAGACAGGCACTACATAAGATAATAGGTAGAAAGTCACTAAAGACTAATAGAAGTATCTTGCGAGGTAATATTAATTTAGCCAGGTCGAAGTTTTTATTTCATTCTCTAAACGGTGCAGGAAAACATCGTGAGGAAACCGGTTGGTCCTAGAACCAAAAATTCGTAGACCCGTGACATCTACCAACCCGCACTAGGCCCACGTGGTGGATTACGGCCGAGTGGGCCGTAATCCCACCTTTCACTAAGAGGAGGCCTATGTCCCAGCAGTGGAAACATCATAGGGTGATTATGATTATGTCAAGGTCCGCGTACTGAAAAGATACAGTAAACATTTTTGATATTCGGTCACATACTGGTACCAATTCACTTGGTCACAAGCTATGTTGATTTAGGCTATTTCCACCTTTTTTTGCTAATAAAACAAGAAAGAGATGGACATGAGAGCTGTCAAGTTTAGTTGAACTAAAACTTCCATACAAGCATAATAAGTATTGACCAACAACACGCCGAAGTTCAAGGAAGGAACTAATTTGACATCTCTAACTTTGTCCTTATCTGTCACGGTCTTTCTATCTAGTTTGCCAGTAAGAGATGTGAATTCCCTAATCAAAAATTGTCGAATTGTACCGAGAAGATAAGTTTTACGTCTGAGGTCTGTTTTGAGGTCACAGTGGCATGGAAAATACCAATGAAATTATTGACACCACAACACTTGAGAAGATTGATGAATAATGTATAATAATAATGTAATGTAGGTGTGAAAACAAAATGTTTCGATCGTTGTCTGAAAGTAATTTACAAATAAATGTATGTACATCGTTGAGTTGAAAGTACCTTCAGTTTATAAATAACTAGCTGACCCGGCGAACTTCGTACCGCCCGCCCCGCCAGCCACTCTGCCCCCGCTTTTTATATCTCTGATATCTTCTAAGATATTCATTTTAATGATATGCTATAAAGGGCAATTTTGATCTACCTACATGAATTCATAACGTATCTAATGTATTTAATTGGATAAGGTATTACCAAGGTTTTTTAAAACCCATTATTTTTTTGTAATATATGTAAAAGATAAAAATGGTTGCTGTGTGTTATCCTTAAGAGATAAACACATAATTGCACCGGGAAAACCGGGACCGGGACCGGGAAAAGTGGAAAGAGGGAAAGGGAGCCTTTGCCTGGTGTGGGACCACACGAGCTTATAATAATATCAAGAAGAAAATAAAAAGGATCTAAGCCTTCAAATAGTGTGGAGCACACGGTGGAGGTCTGCCCCGCTTGGGCGGAGCACCGCCGTGTCCTCGTAGAGGCGATCGGCAGCGGCGGCGACCTCTCGCGCCCGGCCCTGGTGCAAGCCATGGTCCGGGGCGAGAGGGAGAGTCATGCTAGCGAAGGAGGTGGCGGGACGGCTCAGGGAGAGAGCCTCCCGTCCCAGCCGCCGCGGGAGACGCTCCGGGCGTCGGGAGCCGAGCGACGACTCCCGGCCACCGTAGGCGCGGGCCTGCGGGCGGAGAGTAATGGGTAGCTCACCGTCCGATCAGGACCAGGCCCGTGCCGGACGGCGCGTACGTGTTCCACGCGCGCCTCAAAGAGATGTCAGCATCGAGGAGGGGCCCCATAGGGCCGAAGCCTGCCGGGTCAGCGGGATTGTCCGAAAGGGTTACCCGGAACATAAAGGGCTAAGGAAGGAACACGGGTGGGTTTTAGTCAGTAAGAGTCTGACACTCCCTTCCGCTCCACCCAGAGCGGGAGGGGTCATTTGATGATTTCCCATCCGCAAAAAAAAAAAGCCTTCAAATAGTACCTATCATAATATTGTTGCAAAAGGTAATTAGGGCTACTATTATTGGAAAACGAATTGCTGGTAGGTATAGGTAAGTGTTGTTATGGTTACAAAATATTCAGATACTATTATTTATAATCAGAAGAGACTACAGCAAGAAAAATCAACCAAGATATAACGACAACCAACATGTTACAAAATGAAAAGTCATTTATTCAAACTACACTGAGGATTAGCACGTTTTGAATGTCAAAATTATATAAGGCAGTCCCCCAAAACGCACCACTTCCTAGTGCTTCAGCTAGGAAGAAGAAGTGGCGCAACAAACTCTCCAGCAGCATAACATCTGTTCACTTAGAAAAACTAGTTTTTATTAACAAGATCAATATTAATCACCTGCTATTGAAAAAAATTGTCTACCATTAGAAGGTCATCCACAAAACGATCAAGTCTATTCGAATCATAATGTAGGCTAACGGTTAGACCAACCTCTGGGTGGTAATTCGGAATCCAATCCGTGTAAGTGGCTACAAATTAGTCCGATTGATCGCCGGGGTATGACCACAGTATAACTAATTACAGTAGTTCATTGGCCATATTATTTCGAAGAATTGTTTATCGAATTGACTACCAAATAAGTAAAAAAATTAAATTCCCCGGATATACACATCATAACCGTCATTCTTTGGCAGATTTATGAAATGGCTATAGAACGACAATTTGATAAACAATCAATTTCCATGACTACCTACACGTCTCCCTACTTCTACTTATGTCCCGAACTACTTATTCCAGTGCCACATAATAAGCTCCGCCCATTCCTAGCATAACCATAATCAGCCTGTAATATTTCCAATGCTGGGACACAGGGCATCCACCACGCAGACCCAATGCGGGTTGGTAGATATCACAATATCTTCGAATTTTTGGTTCTACGACATGCCGGTTTCCTCACGACGTTTTTCTTCACCGTTTTGAGAGCAATAGTGGTGATGAAAAAATAATTTACACAAAGTCGAGCGCCTCTCAGGCTTCGAACCTACGACCTACATCGTAAGTCGCCCACTCCTACCACTCGAAAACTTTCCCATTTAACCACTGTTAGTAGTGACACTGTGGTATGACTGACCGACGATGGGTTCGTTGATACCCCCGAGTCCCTGACGCGTTAATTCGAGTCACCGATTAATGCGGTTAGTTGTCACGAATGGGGACCATTGATTGATTGGTGATTGTTTATTGTAATGGGTAGGATTTGTAGCCAATGTATTCGGTAAAAAAGGGTAACTGATATTTACTCGTACATGAATATTGTTAATTACGCCTGAGGCTGTCCTTATCTCTAACTGGGTTATATTACCGAATCGAAAACCGCATTGATTTTTGAATCGAAAATACAACTATCATGATGAAATTGGGCAGTGGGTCCAGTCGACCTACTCATATTCAAAATGTGATTAGGTTGAGTGACCCCGTGGGTCCAGTTGACCAAAGACTCGTATAATGGCTTTAATTTTTGCGACAAGTACACGAAGTATCACTCATAGATATGAATAGTCTTAAAACCAATGATTTCAAAAGTAAGGATACGCCCGTCTGAACATTTTACATAGACATTCTTCGTTCGAAATTCGAAGTTCGCGCGCACCACTGTCAACTGAGTCGCGTTGGCCCTAAAATCGTCATTTTAGGGCCAGCACGTTGGTGCCATTTAGTCGCGCCGTTAGTCCGGTCCTTACGCTAGTAATATATATATGTCAATGCTTAAAACTAACAAGCGTTGATGCATGGTCCGGACCAATAACTTCACGGAATGATCAAAGGATGGGTCATCAACGCCGGTCATATTTTGTATTAAAAGAGGCCATTGCCCTACTCTTAGATATTAACAGGTAAATAACATTATTATAAGCTCAAAAATCTCGCAACCAACAGTAAACAAGTGAACCTTCAAACAAAAGTCTAACCCACTAAGACTTTATCACTAAACATAAGCCTTTAAGTGTCAAGACAAGTCTTCCAACCACTTTATCGCGGCATTGTGAAGATAATATGAACGTTATAATGGCAGCTACTCACACAGGCTTCAGTTTAATTAACTGACAAGACAGTCCAGTGTCGTTTATAAACAGGCTTTATAATGAGAAAGTGGTGTAGAAGCGATAGTGGTGACAAAAAATGTACTAAGAAAACACACTTTTTTGTTGTTGTGTTTTATTTATTTATTAAAACTTTATGCACAAGTAAAAAACTATACAGAGGCGAACTTAATGCCTTGGGCGTTTTCTACCGGTCTACCATATTCACTACAATACGGCAATTATTAATAACCAAATTAATTGTTGTTTTATGCAATTATCTGAACTATTTTTATGTACGTAGATGCCGTGATCCCGTGCCTCGGAAAGCACGCTAAGCCGTTGGGCCCGGCTGTCATTCCTAGATCTTTGACAGTCATTACGGGTAGTCAGAAGCCCAAAAGTCTGACAACCAGCCTTACCAAAAGGTATATCATGTTACCCAATAACTGGATTGTGGAGGTCAGATAGGCAGTCACTCTATGTAAAATACTGGTATGCAGCTGCATTTGGTTAGACTGGAAGCCGACCCCAACATAGTTGGGAAAAGGCTTGGCAAAAGGAAAGGTTTTTTCTTGTATGAACATTCCTTATTTTAGCACTAAATATTTGCTGCTGCACAAGACGAATGATTATAAATTCCCTTAATTTACTGTAACCCTAAAGGTAAAATACCACCAATTAAAAAAAAAACTCAGTTATCCATGGAAATAGTATGTACATACCTACATACGCACGGCGACATAATAATATCAAGCTATATATTTCCAAGCTATTTATCTTTTAAACTTCATTGTTCGAAAAGTCTTAACAATGTGAGGTCAGCTTAAACCGTAATAGCCTAATATGTCGTCGTGTGTAACTACTATATTTGCTGTCATCAGCTAGTGCACAAGATGTGGATAAATTGCTTACTTTACTGACAATTATTTGACACACAAATATGATACCACAAATATGATTGAGCATCTGCGTATAGCCAAGGACGCTTTTGAAGTTTCCTACTCAGAAACAGGCTAGAGGATGTAAATTGAAAGAGGGCATACTCACGGGATGCTGGGAGCCAGGAGATCACCACACTGTATCACTAGCAGTCGTATTTCATGAAAGTACTAATCGTACTTTCGAAAGCGAATAAATAAAAACTTATAATAACCCCTTAGTTTGCGTCGGGGGTTAAAAATAGGAATATCGCTTTACATCTCATACCTAAAGTCAAACAGTTATTTTAATCCCAAAGTTAATAAGTAATAAAGTTTGTTTTTCAAAGTTGGAAAGGCTGGTCTCCAAAGAAAAATATTTGACTTTTGAAACTTTTGCAAAATTAATTGCTTCTGTGGTGTTCTTAGACGATGAATCGACTTTGAGAAAAACAAGTTCTCAATGAGAAAAACCTCAGTCGTGTTTTACGTAAAGTATGGATATCTAATTCCTGTGGGGGTACGCAGCGGGGTAATTGCGTAACACACTATCAGTAGCAATGGCTTTCATTTTGACAGTTCAACAACATTCATTGTGTTGTTTACGTTGTTGAACGTTGTTGTTTACGCTATTGTTGTAGAATTTTTTTCAAACACAATATGAAGCAATGGATCAGCAATAGGTATACTTCAAAATTACTCAGATTGTTAGGGTGTTACGCAATAAGGGTGCAGAAACCACAGTACCATTCTAGGAAGATTGGCGAGTAAAATTGTAACAACAAAAAATTGTCGTGGCAAATAATAACAGCCGCACAGGTCGATCGATCAGGTTAAGCTACGCTTGCCGCGATTGGTCTGTGGATGGCTGACCATCTTTACATACCGAGACCCCTCCGTGCCACCGTAGGCGCGGGCCTGCGGGCGGAGAGTAATGGGTAGCTCACCGTCCGATCAGGACCAGGCCCGTGCCGGACGGCGCGTACGTGTTCCACGCGCGCCTCAAAGAGATGTCAGCATCGAGGAGGGGCCCCATAGGGCCGAAGCCTGCCGGGTCAGCGGGATTGTCCGAAAGGGTTACCGCTGGCCCGGAACATAAAGGGCTAAGGAAGGAACACGGGTGGGTTTTAGTCAGTAAGAGTCTGACACTCCCTTCCGCTCCACCCAGAGCGGGAGGGGTCATTTGATGATTTCCCATCCGCAAAAAAAAAAAAAAAAAAAAACCCCTCCGTGCCTCGGAAAGCACGTTAAGCCGTTGGTCCCGGCTGTCATTCGTGGAACAGTCGTTAAGGGTAGTCAGATGCCCGAAAGTCTGACAACGAGTCTTACCAAGGGATATCGTATTACCCAGTAACTAGGTTGTGGAGGTCAGATAAGCAGTCGCTCCATGTAAAATACTGGTATTCAGCTGCATCCGGTAAGACTGGAAACCGACCCCAACATACAACATAGTTGGGAAAAGGTTAGGCAGATGATGGTTGTGTATAACTTGTGCACTGGATTTTCAACTTTCTGTGTTGAGCCGACCATTGAGAATCCAACAGAGCGGCAAGAAACACAGTTAGGTTTTCAACTTTCGTCGCTAAGCAGTGCGATAATCTAGTGCGTAAAATGAACGCCGCGGGGAAAACGCGCCCGTGTAAACCTGGGCTAAAGGAGTGTTTATTAAAAATCAACACAATAGTACGTCGCATGCCTCTACGAAGCCTCACCTCTTTAGAGTCATAAGCTGGGGTAAGACGTAAAAAGCGCTATATTAATCGCCTAGGTAATCCACTGGAGTGCAGGCTTTATTACATTTTTACGACAATACCTTTATGAGCTCTAGACGTTGAAAGGAAGTCTATATGAGGAGAAAAAGTATATTAAAAGCATTGTCTGACAAAGTAATGTGCTTGTAATTGGATTACGACGCGGTTAAAGATTAAATGAGTTTGTTATCTTGTTGTGGGTAGTCCTTAATTCTGTTTTAAGGGGCTTACATGACCTAAAGCGCGGTCACTGTCGGACTGCAAAGAAAAGAAAGAGAAGCGCGATGACACAACACTGGTAATTTATTGCAAAATATGAAGCAATTATTTAATTACAAAAAATATATTGTTTGGACTAAAAAATTAAAACATTAGTATTTTAGTATGTTGCTTGTAGAATAATCTGACAAAAAATTATGTATATTAGTATGGTTTTTATTTCAAAAAGAAAGTTTTTAGAGGTATCATCATAATTTTTTTCTATCATATCAAATTAGTTGTATTATGTTTTCAACACACTATCTACCTAGCATATATCCTGAAAAATATCATATATTTTTCTGATTTTGTTTAGGTACTGTAGTCGATCATATACTTTTATGGTTTCTAAAACTTGCGTTTTTTGCGTTTAGGTCCTGTAAGCTCATTTTTTTTTTTTTGTGGATGGGAAAATATCAAATGACCCTTCCCGCTCTGGGTGGAACGGAAGGGAGTGTCAGACTCTTACTAACTAAAACCCACTCGTGTTCCTTCCTTAGCCCTTTATGTTCCGGGCCAGCGGTAACCCTTTCGGACAATCCCGCTGACCCGGCAGGCTTCGGCCCTAAGGGGGCCCTCCTCGATTCTGACATCCCCCGTAAGCCCCTTAAGGTCTAAATTTTAATCATGCTCCTGCACTTATTTAAATTTATATGGGGTTGCAGAATGTGGTCTCTTTCTCTTCATCTCTATTAGCCGTCATTTCAGTAGTCATTAAAGTTCTAGCCATATCACCTTTCACACCTTCCATCGTCAAAACGTTAGTATGGGATAACATTTGACTTTTATTATAGGAACCTAGAGACTGACAATGTCGCAAAATACAAATCGTATTGTGTTTTTTTTTTCTTCGAAATTTTCCGGTGTCACTGGAGCCTGTTGCAAAGTCATTTTCAATCTTTTGCCCTTATTCCAATTCATTGCGGCACCCTAATTGCGTAACACACTAGCAATCGGAATCTGAATCATTCTTGAAGCAAATTGCTAATTCATTGCTTCATAAGTTCGAAAAATTTGTCTTCTCAGTACATAAATAACGCAATGGACGTTGTTGAACTGTCAAAATTAAACCGATTTCGATTGATAGTGTGTTACGCAATTGCCCCGTCGGCCGGTCGGCGCAACAATTCTTCTACGTCCATACCTACTTCTCTATTAGTAGTCACCTCCTTTCTACCCTTTACTTCTTCCCCACAGTCCATCCATCCTTTCTTTGGTCTTCCCCTTCTCTTACAGCCATCTTCATTCTTACTCAAAACTTTCCTTACGACATTTTTCTCAGTTCCAGCTCCTTCGCATCACGTACAGGCACCAAAGGAGATAAGTAACCAGGGTCGTCGGATATAGTTGAAGTTTAATAAGAAACCGATGGATGTTTTCGAGTAAAATTTTATTTAATTAATAGAAAAAAAACAGTTCATCTAACAAATTAAATTTCATTCGAAAGCATCAATCGGTTTCCTAATAAACTTTAACTATATCCGACGACCCCGGTTACTTATCTCCTTTGGTGACCGTACCTGTTACAAAGTAAACATAACTTATAACCACATCATTTTAAAGTCATACTCAAACATAGCCAAAGCAGGTAAAACTAGTTATCACAGTCTTTGTAGTCGGATTAGATCTAATATCAAAGGTACGGAAACTAATCAGCGGATCTTAACTTTGACATACAATATCTTGTGGTCTATCGATGAATATTCCAATCTGGATTAAAGTTGCGGTTTTTAAACAAACATAACCTGTATAGTGTTACACTTTTTGCTTACATGTTGCGTAATTCCCACCCAGGACAAATGTTTGTGTGATGAGCATGATCATTTGTTCTGTGTCTGGGTGTAATTTATCTATATATGTATGTATTTAGAAATATATAAGTATGTTTATCAGTTGTCTAGTACTCATAACACAAGCTCTGCTTAGCTTGAGACTAGACGGCGTTGTGTGATAGTTGTGGATTATTATTATTATTAATTTAGATACTTGTAAGCAATTATATATTAATTAAAAGTAGGTAGATAAGTTATATTACACAGGGTGTGTCGTAAATAATAGTGGTCCAGAGTAAAGGAGTCGATATACTGTATTCTAATGTATCACATATCGAAATGTTAACCATTTTCTTTAAGGGTCTCCGAAAAAAAAAGTGGTTTTTAAAATTTCTGTAAGTACCTTGCTTCACGAATTTGGCTGTAATTTCCACAAATATAAATATTTTTTAATTCGGTTTTTTTTTAAACTGACCTTAACTGAAAATGGTTATTATTTCGGTATGTGATACATAAGAATACAGTGTATCGACTCCTTTACTCTGGACCACTATTTACGACACACCCTGTATAGCCCGTGACTAAGTAAAAACAGACGCACGTGGGACCAATTGACTATTCTCGTTTTTTTGGAAAGGTAATCATTTGTTTTATCATTGAGAATTACTTAAACACCAAAATTAAACAATATTATTATGTCTGTTTAACAAGATTATAGTATTTTGACCTCCTAATTGGTGTACCACTCTAGACAACAGCTCCCGTGTATTGAAACTCGTTAGGGTTGAAATTATCTAACCGTCGTAAAGACAAATAGGCATTCTCGTTTAATGACCTAAGGGTGGTAAACCGGTCAGCGGCGGCGACCTCTCGCGCCCGGCCCTGGTGCAAGCCATGGTCCGGGGCGAGAGGGAGTGGGGGGCAGTCACCTCCTTCTGCGAAGCAGTCATGCTAGCGAAGGAGGTGGCGGGACGACTCAGGGAGAGAGCCTCCCGTCCCAGCCGCCGCGGGAGACGCTCCGGGCGTCGGGAGCCGCGCGACGACTCCCGGCCACCGTAGGCGCGGGCCTGCGGGCGGAGAGTAATGGGTAGCTCACCGTCCGATCAGGACCAGGCCCGTGCCGGACGGCGCGTACGTGTTCCACGCGCGCCTCAAAGAGATGTCAGCATCGAGGAGGGGCCCCATAGGGCCGAAGCCTGCCGGGTCAGCGGGATTGTCCGAAAGGGTTACCGCTGGCCCGGAACAGAAAGGGCTAAGGAAGGAACACGGGTGGGTTTTAGTCAGTAAGAGTCTGACACTCCCTTCCGCTCCACCCAGAGCGGGAGGGGTCATTTGATGATTTCCCATCCGCAAAAAAAAAAAAAAGGGTGGTAAACCGGTCGACAAAATAATGTCCGGGCGTAAATATAAATATTATTCTCGAGCTTTAGAAATAAATAATTACACAGATACCAAAACTTCTACAAAAAAAAGGACGAACTTTCCCTAAAGCTTATAAAATATTCCTTTATATCTTATTAAACATATTCTAACAGGCATAAAAAACTTAAATGCGACAAATCTCACCATTAGCGTTGTTTTTCATACGAAACTAAAAAAATACCGTCCCTACAGTTTTAACGTTGTTTTTCCTCTGTTATTCTAACGCTTTCCTCGAATATAGCGAGGGCTATGCCACAAAATAGATAGGTACAGAAGGTTCGCTCTATACAGTGAACGATAACGCACGCACATAAAGACACGCTTCAAGTACGGCGAGTGCACTCTTACGACTGGCATTGAACCGAGATAAACCTTTGGAAATCTGCAATGTAATAAATGCGAATAACTATTCAAAGGTATTAAAAAGATACTTTCTAGATTGCAGTGCGATCTAGAAAAAAATTATAAAAAAATATTTATGTACATACCTACCTAATAACTAATTGCACCGAGTTGCCGTGTCTGGCCATACCGCTGTTAAACCCGCGATGGTTTGTGTGGTGTGTTTATGTTCAACAATGATTTGTAACGTTTTTGTTTTTGATTAATAATCAATAATAAAAAATAAAAAACTAGATCGTCGTACGTGCGTGTCTATCCCTATGCCCATGAGTTACACGCTCAAACTGCACGCGTCTTGCGACAGTGACTGCAGAGAAAACCAATGAAAGAAGTTGTTTCAAGCCGCAGAGCATGCAACAAGTCACAGCGATGCGACTTGCGAAGCGACAGGTGGTAACAAAAGACGCATTGCTCGAACCCGTGAAGCGTGTCCATGTGTGAGTGCGTTTTCGCTTACTCTATGAAGTCGACCTTCTGTACTATTCTGTTGATATGTAAAGAGTTGGCGCTCGTTAGTACTTTGTAAAGGGCTTTGATTTCAGCTGCTACTGTTTGTACTGAGCAGGTTTTAAAAATCTGGATTTTCTAAGCTGTGAAGTGTCCGTGGAAAGACCTTTGGGTTTTTACCTGTCTGTGTCATTTAAAGTGACAGTGGGATAACTTCTAAAATAATAATATTGAAGCATGCATTTTATGATTTAGTGTATATTCTAGAAGCTATTCTCAAAAATAAAATCAAACATTTTACTAATACTTATAGCTGATTTAACCATGATGTCCCTTCATACTTTTACTTATTCATTTTCCGCATACTCTTGGTTTATGCCCTAGATAAAACTTTTCAATACTTGCACTCAGGAGGATACTAAATTTTTTTTTCGTGACATAATCCTTGACTCATGGTATCCTCTGAAAGACAAAGCATTTAACCCACTACTAAGTTACTTCCCGCGAACCTTACACAGTATATTTTTCTCTAATCGTTCACGACCTGAAGCGATGTGACTTGCGTCAAGCGACCCGCGCGCGCGTCACCTTTTACCGTCTGTCGCTCCGCAAGTCGCGTCACGGTGACTCGTGGCATGCTATACACAACTGCTTTCATTGGTTTTCTCCGCAGCCACAGTTGGAAGACGCGTGTCGCTTAAGTGTGTAGCTCGTGGCCACGGCGTAAGATATCTTATAAGGACATAGAACAAAAACGCCTCGTCTTTTAAAAATATTACCTTTTCATTTTGAAAGATACTTTTTATAAGTAGCTTTAGAAAATCTTGGTGCCTTGGCTTCAGGAATTGCAAACTAATTTATGTATTCTCCGTTACTGGACAGGTCTACTCAAATCTATATGGTTCTTTCCTTAAAATACTTTAGCCTGCATGATCTTCATATATGGCCTGACCAAGATTATATTTCGACTTTGAAAGTGACTGTGACCTCTGAGTTTGTATTGATCTTTCTTCTCAGAGTAGTCAGTTAGGAAACACCGAACTCTCTAGTTTTAAAACATAATTAAATAAACAACCTGTGTTTTTTTTAACCACTTTACAGAAATAAATATAATTTATCATTTAAACTATGGATAAAGAAAAAGTAGGGTTAAAATAACATTAAATAGAAGTTCTATTTTGGACTACACATACAAGGACACAAATCCATATAATGTTGTCCGCGTAGCTGAAATTATTCACCATACTGCCATCAATTGAGCAACCGATGTTGGTCTCGCTGAGCTCACCAATCAATTGATTCATGTAAACATTAAACAGGGCCGGGGACACCACACTCCAGGATGTACGTATCAGAGTGAGTAGGTACCAATTATTTCATAGACTTATTTCGTAATTTAAATTATCCACATCTGAAAAGGGCTTTGGGAAAATTCATTAACCATTACTCTGGAAGCGACTTCTTCATCGCGTTGTTTTGTTAATAACAGAGAGAGGCACGCTTCTTATTCTATTGATGTTTAATTTGTCCTCTTTGAAGCATTTAAGTGGCAAAAGGGCCAATTTCCCCCAGTCAACCCACGCAATAAACCGTATCCTTCAAAATTGTCCCAGTAATTTACAAGAAACACACATACGCACAAAAATACATATATTAAATTTTATTCAACACAACACAACCCTCCCATACCGTCCAAAAAAGTCGTCAAAATGAAAACAACATGTTTTGTTCAGACAAAATTGTTTAATTAAATAATTGTTTCATATTAATTCATTTAGGGGACGCAGCTGTGTGCTGGTTAACGAACTGGCTTAATCCAGAATCGGGTCAAACACGAGCCGGCTGAGATACGGGGACGTTGCTTATTTCCGCACCGTCTTAATATGCCGACCGTACACCTTCGGTTTATGGTGCAAGTTAGAAGATTACGATATTGTAGTTTATTATTTATAGTCAGTCCTCCAGAAATATCGGTAGACTTAAGTAGGTATTGGCCGAAACATTACTTCTACATTAATTCTACAACTAAAACTCAGATTAAACTGGGAAACATTGCCACACTGAACCCACGAAACGGAATCGGAAGGTTAATTCACGTATTGAAAGGCGCTCAATTCCAGTCGCAATCTTATCTCAACGACAATCAATGTCAAAAGCTTTTTAAAAATGTAAGCAAATTACGGGTATTTTTGTCAGATTGGGACTGAGCTAAGAATGCGACCTTTCTTAAAATTACGAAAATGTTTATTATGTTGTTAATATTTAGCATTTCATTAAATGTTCGGGGACATTCCATGCGACGTCACGCGGGGAGCGGGACACGTGAGCGGTCAAGGGCCTACTCATAAAGACATGTTTTTGAACCGAACCACTCCTTTTAAAATTATCAAATAACTTCTCCCGCTCTGGGCGAAGTGGGAGGGCGTGTCAGTCTTTTACTGACTAAAACCCACCCGTGTTCCTTCAGTTGCTTGTGCCAGGGGCCACGGTAACACTTTCGAATAACCCGTGACTCTGACAGGCATTGACCCTAGCGGACCCCGTCTGTTAGTGCTAACATCTCTTTGAGGCACGCTTGGAACACAGCTGCCCATTGCTAGCCGTCTGCAAGCCCGCGCCTACGGTGGCCGGGAAACGGCTTTCGACTCCAAACGCCCAGGGCGTCTCCTGCGGCGACTAGGGGCGTGAGGGCCCAAATATTGCCTCTCCCTCCCTCCTTCGCAAGCATTAGTTTCGCAGAAGGAGGTGACAGCTTCCCATGCACTCTCGCTCCGTACCATGGCTTGGACGCCGCCGATCGCCGCCGTGAGGTCGCGGCAGTGCTCTGCCCAAGCCGGGTAGACCTCCACCGTAAACCGATCCACTCCTTGGGGGACTATAAATATAGATAAATTATTTTTTAATCCAACAACAATCTTGAACTCCAAAAATTGATTTTCTACTTATAACTTTGTGCTAATATTTGCAACGCTCTTATAACTCGCTCAAAACTCACCCCTTTCACCACTCCTTAACCCTCACACAACGACCATTTGGCCCAAACGTGGAGCAAGTCACGGGTTAAAATTGGGGACGAAAAAGGTCCCCACTAACGCATGACCGGCGTGAGGATGATTTGCAACCCAAAGTTTTATGATTTCGAAGTTGCCAACGTCAATTTAAGATTACAAAGGCTTTTGGGGTCGAGTTTAATACTAGTGGTGAAATCGGAGGGGTTTTTATGAAAACCTTTTTTCTGCTTAAGAATTTTTTCTTGAGGGTAACACTTTTAATAAAATGTTATTAGATTTTGGAGCGGCGCGTAAATATTTTGAAGTGAGAATTCGCATTATGTGATTTTTTCGGTTGAACTTGACTTTTCATATTTGTGAGATGTATTTTTAGATAAATGAAATGGGCAAGAAAAGTTGAGGGAACTTAGTTTTTTTGATGTAAAATCATTTTCGACAGTAAATTCTCAAAATAAAATAACAAATCTAGTAAAATAATTTACGAATATAACATTGTCCGAGTTAAATACATAATGATCCGAACAATTTCATGTATTACATAGGGACGTAATGGTAGCGTGTCATTACAGACATAATAAGGCATATAACGAGGGTCGCCCAAACATATCACGAACAACAGACTGATGTTAAGTGTCTACGATGTTAAAATAAGTTAGGTACTTACGTTTATAAACAAAACACAATCGTATAAAACTGGCAGGTTTCCTACCTAAAGACTCTTGTAATTAAAAACGCGACAATCAATGTCAAAAACTTGTCAAAAATGGAGCGAAATTAGGGGTATTTTTGACAGATTGAAACTGAGATCAGATTGTGAACGTTCTTAAAATTACGGGGATTCTCTCGATGTTAAGGGAGAACCTATAGAAAAAAAAGATAATTTAGAAGAAGATTTTAATGGGAGACTACACTGCAAGCTTGAGCTTACTCAGAAATAAAGGAGTTCGCAATTAAATAGTAAACTTAGCCACTCAGATATTACCAAAATAATAAGTCCTACACTTACTTGCTAAGATTTTTAAGACTGCCCCGTTGATCCCGTGGTCACAAGCGCGACTGCTGAGCTTGGGGTCCCGGGTTCGATTCCCGGGTCGGGCAAAGTGTTATTGAGTTTTTCCATTAGGAATTTCTTAATTTCCATTAGTAACAGCCCGGAGTTTGGAAGTTGGTGGTGTGATACCCCCGTGCCGCGGAAAGCACGTTAAGCCGTTGGCCCAGCGCCTGATCTCTCTCCGGTCGTGTCGGATTGCCGTCCCATCGGACAATGAGAGTGAGGGAAGAGGGAGTGCACCTGTGTCTGCGCGCACACTTGTGCACTATAATATCTCTCGCGCCGAAGGCTAGTCTCCGTTGAGATTGGCCGCTGTGGCCGAAATACGGTCTGGAGGACTTTATTTATAAGATTTTTATAAAGCTTAGCAGGTAAGTGTAGAACTTATTCTAGGGGACCGTTATCCCATACAAGCTTGGCCCAGAAATGGACACAAATAAAACTATATGTATCATGTTGCTATAATAGTGTTCCATAGCCCTGTTTTGTTCGTAGTAAAACTTTGTGAAAGGACTTAAGTCATATTTCAAAATAATGACTTATTCCCTGGAGTCACCAGGTCATAGTGCTTGTTCACAGAAATTCATTATGTGTACCAAATATCAACATAATCGATCCAGTAGATTCGGAGCAAATTGGCTGGGACAGACGGACTGACAGGGAAACACAAGAGTGATCCTATACGGGTTCCGTTTTTTCATTAGGACGTACGGAACCTTAAGAATATAAGTGTCTGTTTGTATTGTCAAAATAACAGCTTTTTACTAAGAGCGTATGAAAGTGTATAGGTACTTACAGCAAAAAATAAAATTTAAAGAATTGGTCTGTCTGTTTGCGGAACTAACAGACAGACCAATTCTTTAAAAATATTTTATTGATCTCTGGAACGGCTGGACCGATTTTGACGAGAACTTACTTTTGCTGGCAGATAGCTGATGTTAAAGGGAGTAACGAAGGCTACTTTTATTTTAGAAAAATAATAAATTAGGGTTCCGTGTAAAAAAAAATAAAGTTAAGGACCCTCCCTTAACTTTCTTCATACAAGAACCCTTTGTGTGCGAGTCCGACTCGCCCTTGGCTGAGTTTTTATGCTATTCAACAACGTTCAAAGCAAATAAATTTAAAATTATTATCACATTCTGATAAACTTTTCATCCATTAAATCATTGTAAGTAATTAAAATGATCACTCGAATGGAAATCATTTTACATTCCATTACCGTATAGTATAACGGAACGCATGCGGTGTAATGAATGCTGTCAGGCGTGGGCGACACTGAAGTATAAAGTGTTCCGTACAAATAAATATTTGCGCTTTTCTTCCCCGTTTTAATTATATTTGAAGTGGCAGTTGTATGGTAATGATATATAGGTATGTACCCCTCCGTGTCTCGTCCCGGTTGTTATTTGTGGATCTTTGACAGTCGTTACGGATAGTCAGAAGCCCGAAATTCTGATAACCAGTCTTATCAAGGGGTATCGTATTACCCAGTAACTGGGTTGTGGTCAGATAGGCAGTCACTCCATGTAAAATACTGGTATTCAGCTGCATCCGGTTAGACTGGAAGCCGACCCTAATTGAGTTGGGAAAAGCCTAGACAGATGATGATATACATAGGTTGTACATACACAATTACGTATAGTATAGGTATAGTAAATGGTGTCCCTGTTATTATGGTAGATATAAAATTTACATCTACCCCCTTACTAATAAACGTCGTATAGCGTCTGTATAGTTACACAACGCTTTGACTTTTCCTTCGAAAGTCAAATTACTGACGACTGAAACAGAGACATCGGTGAGTAACTATTCACCTGATAAAATACGTATACGCGTAAGGAGATAACTTTATAAAAATACAGGGTGGCAGTGGGATATTGACGCGCAAACTGTTACCATGGATTTCGTACAAGATTTTGAATCGGAGGTTGAAATTTTTTGTCGGTTCATAATCAGCCTAAAATGTTCCCACTGCTGGGACACAGGGCTCCTCTTGGTGAGAGATAGTGGGCCGTGATCCACCACGCGGACCCAGTGCGGGTTGGCAGATGTCACATGTCTTCGAATTTTTGGACTAGGACATGCCAGTTTCCTCACGATGTTTTCCTTCACCGTTTTGAGAGCAGTGATGATGAAATAATTTATACAAAGTAAAGCGCCTGTCTGGGTTCGAACATACGAACTACAACTCGAAAGTCGCGGCGGTTACCACTTGACCACCACTGCTCTCAGTCAAATTTCTACGCTAGCATCTAGAATCGTGTCCTGAATTCATGGTTACAAGTCGTCGATGTACTTGCCACCCTGTATTCATGAATATTATTCTAATACGCGTTTTCAGTGATAGTCCGTAGCCGTAGGCCATGTAATTACCGTTTTCAGTGATAGTCCGTAGTGGTAGGCCATGTAATTACCGTTTTCAGTGATAGTCCGCAGTGGTAGGCCATGTGATTGCCGTTTTCATTAATATTCCGTAGTGGTAGGCCATGTTTTTACCGTTTTCAGTGATAGTTCGCAGTGGTAGGCCATGTGATTGCCGTTTTCTGTGATAGTCCGTAGTGGTAGGCCAAGTAATTACCGTTTTCAGTGATAGTCCGCAGTGGTAGGCCATGTAATTACCGTTTTCAGTGATAGTCCGTAGTGGTAGGCTATGTAATTACCGTTTTCAGTGATAATCCGTAGCCGTAAGCCATGTAATTACCGTTTCTATTGATAGTCCGTAGTGGTAGGCCATTTAATTACCGTTTTCATTGATAGTACGCAGTGGTAGGCCATGTAATTACCGTTTTCAGTGATAGTTCGCAATGGTAGGCCATGTAATTACCGTTTTCAGTGATAGTCCGTAGTGGTAGGCCATTTAGTTACCGTTTTCATTGATAGTCCGTAGTGGTAGGCCATTTAATTACCGTTTTCATTGATAGTACGCAGTGGTAGGCCATGTAATTACCGTTTTCAGTGATAGTTCGCAGTGGTAGGCCATGTAATTACCGTTTTCAGTGATAGTCCGTAGTGGTAGGCTATGTAATTACCGTTTTCAGTGATAATCCGTAGCCGTAAGCCATGTAATTACCGTTTCTATTGATAGTCCGTAGTGGTAGGCCATTTAATTACCGTTCTCATTGATAGTACGCAGTAGTAGGCCATGTAATTACCGTTGTCAGTGATAGTTCGCAATGGTAGGCCATGTAATTACCGTTTTCAGTGATAGTCCGTAGTGGTAGGCCATTTAGTTACCGTTTTCATTGATAGTCCGTAGTGGTAGGCCATTTAATTACCGTTTTCATTGATAGTACGCAGTGGTAGGCCATGTAATTACCGTTTTCAGTGATAGTTCGCAGTGGTAGGCCATGTAATTACCGTTTTCAGTGATAGTCCGTAGTGGTAGGCCATTTAGTTACCGTTTTCATTGATAGTCCGTAGTGGTAGGCCATTTAATTACCGTTTTCATTTATAGTACGCAGTGGTAGGCCAAGTAATTACCGTTTTCAGTGATAGTCCGCAGTGGTAGGTAATAGTCCATAGTAGTAGGCCATATAATTACCTTTTATATCATCCACGAGTAATATTAACTAAACGAGAATCATAATTGATGTCATTATTTTCTTCATTTCAGGTAAATGAACACCTCAGGTAATTAAGAATACTGGCGTAGGTAAGTTTATATTCTTTTATCTGTAGAAAACGCGTACAAAAAATTATTTTATTTCTTTTTTCTTATCATTTGTGTAGTATGTAGGTTTTGGGTTCGAACCCAGACAGGCGCTTTACTTTGTGTAAATAATTTTATCACCACTGCTCTCAAAACGTTGAAGGAAAACATTTTGAGGAAACCAGCATGTCCTAGAACCTAAAATTCAAAGACATGTGACACCTACCAACCCGCACTGGGCCCGCGTGGTGGATTACAGCCCACTCCCTCTTGAAGAGAGGAGGCCTGTGTCCCAGCAGTGGTAACTTTATCGGCTGATTACGCTATCACTTTCCACTTTATTTCTCCTTCCGAATTCGAATTCAAGAGTTCGGCGGAGTTCGGTTGGAGTTCAAACTTGTGCATCTCATACGACTCCGACTACGGTTACTTCAGATCGACATTTTTCGGATTCATATCGGATGCAGCGCGCAAACGCTCGAGGTCTTCAGCAAGAGAAACATACATCCCCTATGCACGGGCACTTTTCTGACGCGGCGGCGTTGAAAATCCAAAAGAGTGCGTTCACATGATTGGATTTTCATCTCTCGGCGCTAAGCCAAACGTTGAGAATTCAACAGAGCGTATCCCAAGTGTATTAAAAAGCGCACAATTTGATTTTCGACTCTCGGCGCTATGCCAAATGTTGAGAATCCAGTAGAGTGCATTCCTAAGCGTCGAGCGCGGTAAAAAAACGTCGTGTTAAAAAAGCAGCCGTGCATACGTGGGCTAAGCCTGCTTGGGCTCAAGGATCCCTAAAATAATCCTGCCCTATATCAGTGAATTATCCAAGGTAGAAAATTGGAGATTCGCTAAAAGATCTCTGAAGATAAATAGGACGGTCAAGGTTGTTCGGAACTGGGGGCCTAAAAAGGCCACTTTGGAAGAATCATAAAAGGATAACATAATGGACCGTTAACTGTTAAGTTAATCGTATCAAATCCCATTAGTGAAGCATTTTTCAGTTATTTTTTTTTGTCTGTGCTAAAATACCAATCAATCCAATCCAAATCCAATCCCAATCTCTTTGATTATACCTACGTAAAGCAGCGAAAAAAAGAAAAACTCGGACTGTCTTCGCCATATTATTTGAAGCCAATTCATAATGTTATCCTTTTATGATTCTCCAAAGTGGCCTTTTTAAGCCCCCTGGTCCTTCTGTTGATTATCTCAACGTCCAACTGATTAGAATGCTGATGCATGATGCTGAATCCTGATGCTGCTGATGAATGATGAATGAGACAAACCGTGAGGCTAAGATGTCATATGATGGTGGTTATAAAGGCAGGTACTGCACTGCAGTTCTCGTTGTAAATCTGTTAAATCGGTCATAGACGTCACCTTACCAAACCAGAGTTTTTTTTCATAGATACCGGAAAAAAGACCTCCTTATAGATTCTGATGTTAGTATAGCATTAATTACCTAATACATATTCAGCCTATAATGTTCCCACTGCTGGGACACAGGCCTCCTCTAGGTGAGAGGGAGTGGGCCGTAATCCACCACACGGGCCCAGTGCGGGTTGGCAGATGTCACATGTCTTCGAATTTTTGGTTCTAGGACATGCCGGTTTCCTCACGATGTTTTCCTGCACCGTTTTGAGCTGAATTATCTAATGCTCCATGTTAATTATTACGTCATAAGTAGGTATGTCAAACCTATACTTTTATGACAGTTATATTATTAAAGACCTGGGGCGGGTGAGTCGTTTAACATTTAGAACTACTTTTGTTTATCTTACCGCATGCTGCACCGGTTGACTTCGTCACGTCAACGCCAGTTGTTGCAGAAAACCAGCGCTGTGGCTCTGTATCGCATAGGATCGTAGCATTATGCTGAGCGATGGCTGTTTTGCGTGGATTTGACGCATATTTTGCCCCAACTTGTTCTTTTTTTTGTGTTTTTCATGTCATGTTTATCACATATAAACGTATTTTCTTTCTTTTATTTTTTTAAGTTGGATAGAACATTTTCAGTATAACTTTAGCTGCAAATATTGGTTTCAAGTTGCACATTTATAACTTTACAATGACATAGTTTCTAATATAGTTTTTCCAAGACCAATAATTTTTTTTCTAAACATTTTTTTACTACAGCTTATCTTATTCATACCCCAAGACAATTGAATTTTGTTCACCATCTCATTTTACGAATTTAGAACGGTATTCATGATAATATTGTAAGCAGGATGTCTTATTGGCTCACTCTGTACGTGACTCAATTGCGAGAAGCAAAAGTAATAAATTTAAATTCATAAGCTGACAACCTGTAGAATGCATAGTAATGTATCTGTGACGTCATATTCTAAGAATTAAAATAGATTTACTTTATATGTGTTGTAAGAAAAAACTCGATTTTTTTGTTAAGGGGATTTCAGGACCTAAACGCAAAACAAGCAAGTTTTAGAAGCAATGAAAGTATATGATCGACTACAGTAAACAAAATCAGAAAAATATATTATATTCTTCAGGATATATGCTAGGTACTCGTAGATAGTGTGTTGAAAACATAATACAAATAATTTGATACGATAGAAAAAAATCATGAAGATACCTCTAAAAACTTTCTTTTTACAATAAAAACCATACTAATATACATACATGATAGCGCTGGTAAATAACAACAGTACTATGGACTGGAATAAACGTCACAACGGCTGATGACGTAACGGAAACATGAATCAGTGTAATAAATAACTAAGTGATTTTGCATTAAGTACATTATAAAATCGTATTAAATTAAGTATTGTTAATTTTAAGGTATGTTGTTATTTAAATATTAATTTAAAAGTTTACTAAGGAAATTGGAACATTGTTACTGTTAGTTATTTTTAAAATTAGTGTTACTTCACTAAATTTACAATTTAAAGTATTTAAAAAGTGTTATTAATTACAAATCAAATATTGTGCGCAATTACATTATTAAATAATATGTACAGTCTAAATTGTATTTTAAAACAGGTGTCAACGGAAGTTGTTGCTGTCTGACGTTGACAGTTGTTTGAACGTATAAATAGGCTCGCTCTAGTCGCAGAGCGCACAGTATAAAATTGTATTTTGAACAGTGTACATCTCGATGTAAAATTAAGTGAGTGAATTATTATTGGTTGTGTTGTGAGTGATTAAAAGTGTTTACAAGATGTCTGATCGTTATCATTCGAGGTCCCCGAGTCCTCCCGCTCTTACATCAGAAGAAAGGGATGAGCCCGCACCTGAACTGGACCCATCAACTTACTCGCCTACCCTGCCGACCTCTCGACCAGGAACTTCGGAAGAGCTGAATTTACTTCGCTGCCAGATCAAGTTGCTGGAAAGGATGGTTTTCCGGAACCAAAACACAAGTACCCACAAGCTAAGTGAAATTTATTTACCAAATTATGACCCCGACGAGCATAAAATAACAATTGAGGAATGGTGTAAACAAGTTACCTCTTTAATCACCATGCGAGGTTGTTCACAGTTTGTTGCTATGATGAAGGGATTAGCATGCTTGCAAGGACGCGCCAAGCAATGGGCAGACACTAATGCTCATTCTCTTGCTAATTGGGATTCACTCCAAAGGGAACTCATAGCACAATTTAGCGGCGAAACAAGGTACATTGTGTACGTCAATGCATTTCGGGAATATACTTCAAATCAGGCCAAATCTTTTTCTGAATACGTTGCCGAATCATGGCGCTTGTTCTCAAGAATTTCACCGAATGCTCCAACTGAGCTCATGGTGGAAGCTGTAATATCTGGCATAAGACCAAAGTTTTACCAAGCTGAACTCCTCAGGTCAGCACCAAGATCACAAGCTGAACTGATAGCCACATTGGCGAACTATCGTAAACGACCCGCCGATGCAATGTCAGATGAACCCCGTGCTAAACAACCAAGGCTTGACCTCCCAACAACTGTGACGTGTCACAACTGCAACAAACCAGGGCATATTTCTCGTGATTGCAGGAACAGACTTTGTGAAATCTGCAAGAAACCAGGCCACACATCTGACCGCTGCTGGCATAAAAAGAAAAATGAATCACAATCGGAGAAGACTTCGGTTCCTGCTACTGCCTCAACAGCTGCACCACCACCTTCACGCCGGGAAGTCAATACGATCCAAAAGGAAAAGGCGCCTAACGAAGTTCAACTACAAATAGGTGATATCATTCTTTCTTGTTTAATTGATAGTGGTGCCGAATGTTCGCTTATTAAGAAAAAAGTTTCTGGGTCAATTAAGGGTAAACGCCAAATAGAACTTTTGCAATTACGAGGGTTTGGGGGCAGTAGCATACCTTCGAGTGAATCTATAAACACTGTAGCCACATTTAATGGTGTGACATTCGAAGTCAAACTTCATGTTGTTAATGATTTAAATTATGATGTCATTTTAGGACTAGACTCTATCAAAATACCGGGGATTAAAATTTCAATTACAAACGAAGGAACTTCAATAGAAAGAGTAAGTTACATTTTTAATTACGAAATATCATCTTTGGCTAATATTGACACTGATTTGAACGATACGTCTCAGTTAATAAGTATCCTAGAAAAACACACAGATTTATTTACTTTCAATAAAATTAAGAAAGTGACCACGGGCCAGTTAACTATCAGATTAAAAGATCCTAATCGTATAGTACAAAGAAGGCCCTACCGACTAGCACCGGTAGAGAGAGAAAAGGTTAAGACAATTATTGAAGATCTTAAAACTAAGGGGATTATTAGAGATAGTTGCTCACCTTTTGCAAGTCCTATTTTGC
The DNA here is from genome assembly GCA_963082905.1 of Oligia fasciuncula. Classification (NCBI taxonomy): domain Eukaryota; kingdom Metazoa; phylum Arthropoda; class Insecta; order Lepidoptera; family Noctuidae; genus Oligia; species Oligia fasciuncula. The sequence goes on from OY720409.1 coordinate 10,658,676, forward strand.
TAGTAAAAAAGAAAAATGGTGATGACCGGCTTTGTGTTGATTTCCGCGAACTAAATTCAAATACAGTTCGTGACCACTACCCTCTGCCACTGATACAAGATCATATTGATAAACTTGGTAAAGCTCGATTCTTTTCAAGTCTTGATATGGAATCAGGGTTCCATCAAATAAGAATTTCAGAAGAATCAATCGAAAAAACTGCTTTCGTTACGCCAGACGGCCAGTATGAGTACTTATCAATGCCATTCGGTCTAAGTAATGCACCTTCAGTATATCAGCGCGCCATTAATGCAGCTTTAGGCGACTATCGCGACAATATTGCACTAGTATATATGGATGATGTTTTGATTCCCTCATCTGGTGAACAAGAAGGTTTAGAAAGGCTAGCACTTGTATTAAAAAGACTATCAGACGCAGGATTTACGATAAATCACTCAAAATGTAAATTCCTCAAGACGTCCATAGAATATCTCGGTAACATTATAAAAAATGGTGAAGTGAAGCCAAATCCCACTAAATTGACAGCACTTAAATTTTCAGAACCACCCAAAACACTTAAGCAACTTAGGCAATTCAATGGTCTGGCAAGCTATTTTCGGCGTTTTATCCCTCAATTTTCCCAACTAATGAGTCCACTATATGGGCTAACAAAAAAAGACGTACCATTTGTATGGTCTCCCGATCACGAAACAAGAAGACAATATGTCATCACACTTTTGACCTCTGAACCTATACTTTGCATTTTTGATCCAACTCTTCCAATAGAAGTCCATACAGATGCTAGCGCCAAAGGTCTCGGGGCGATTCTCATTCAGAACGACAATAATCGTCGCAAAGTCGTTGAATACTTTAGTATGCGCACTAGTGATGCCGAAGCAAGATACCATTCATATGAATTGGAGACTTTAGCTGTTGTCAGAGCAATAAAACACTTTCGACATTTTCTATATGGGCGCAAATTTACAGTTGTAACTGACTGCAATGCCCTTAAGGCTTCAAAACATAAAAAGGAACTTACACCTCGAGTTCATAGGCTATGGGCATACTTACAAAATTTTGACTTTGATGTTATTTACCGTAAGGGGGAACAAATGGCACACGTAGATTTTTTGAGTAGAAATCCACAAATCAATATTTTAACAAAAGATCCAGCGTGGATTGTAGTTGAGCAAGAAAGGGACAAAGAACTCAAAAGTCTTCGCGATGCCATAAAGAATAAAGATGACTATGACAAAAAATTTAGTATTCGATCGAATCTCTTGATGATAACCATACAAAACCAAAAAGGAGAATCACTAACTCGTACAGTAGTCCCTGAATCACTTGTTTGTTCACTAATAAATAGATACCACGAACATCTTTTGCATACGGGGTGGGAACGTACTTTGGATAAAATTCGGGAACAGTTTTGGTTTAAACACATGACAAAACGGGTAAGGCAGTTTTGCAATAACTGTTTACAATGCAAAATTGGCAAAGAGCCTTCCGGCAAAAAGCAAATGGAACTGCACCCCATTGATAAAATAAGCATACCTTTCCATACGATACATGTAGACCTTATGGGTAATCTTACCGGCACAAACAAAAAAGCATACGTTCTGGTAGCTATCGACGCATTTACAAAATTTATACTTCTGTATCCACTGAAAGATAAAAGTACTAATGTAATATTAAAGAGCTTCCGCGAAATGATTAATATTTTTGGCACCCCATGTAGAATTATTTCTGACAGGGAATCTGCTATTATGGGCACAGATATTCAAGATTTTTTTAAATCTTTCTGTATTGAACATCATGCTATTGCCCGCGGTACACCTAGAGCTAACGGTCAAGCTGAAAGACAAATGCGCACTCTTAAAGATCACCTTACAGCCATATCGCTAACACAATCGAGAGTTTGGGTTAATAAAATAGGTGAATTGCAATTAGCATTAAATTGTACGAAATCTAAAGCTACGGGATATTCCCCTTTAGAACTCCTGCTAGGTAAAAGATGCTCTCCCCCTGCAATCGAACAGATATCCCTATCTACCGAAGATATAAACAAAGATGAAATCCGTTTAGACGCTGAGCACAGAATGGCCGAAACAGCAGAAAAAAATAAAATACGTTTCGATTCTAAGTGCGCCAAAATTAAACCCTTTCTAGAAGGAGACTTTGTTCTTTGTAAAGACACTCAGTGGTCGGGTAACAAACTAGGACCAAAATATCTGGGACCATATCAAATAATAAAAGTCCTAGACAATCATAGATACGAAGTAAAAGACATTCGGTCTCAGCGAAATAAAAATACTGTAATCACACATGAACACATGAGATTGGTGCCTAATCCTAATTTAACTGAATGAATAGACCGTGATAGCGAGAATAAGGTGAGAAACTGTTTAAAATTGTTTATGATTGAAAATTATGTGAAACTTTTCATTGTGAGTTGGTTTTCAAGTCAGTCAAGCCAAGTCAAAGACGGGTCTCTGAATCTTTATGATCAAGCCACGATCTGCGACCTCTGAGTTTGATTTTGAGTTGCAAAATGGTTGTATTCAAAGGCCTTGGTCATGGCCAGTGTTTCAGTTGGTTGTTTAAATAAATTTCAGTCAAGCCAAGTCAAAGACGGGCCTCTGAATCTTTATGATCAAGCCACGATCTGCGACCTCTGAGTTTGACAGTTTCACCAGACTAAGCAATGTTGCCTCTGAGTCTGGTCTAAAAGTGTTTGCTGGTGTTTTTAAAAAAAAGTTTTCTGTGTTTTACAGAGAGATTCGCTGGCCCTAGCAAGGTCCGCTCGTCAGTATGGCCGTGATAGCGCTGGTAAATAACAACAGTACTATGGACTGGAATAAACGTCACAACGGCTGATGACGTAACGGAAACATGAATCAGTGTAATAAATAACTAAGTGATTTTGCATTAAGTACATTATAAAATCGTATTAAATTAAGTATTGTTAATTTTAAGGTATGTTGTTATTTAAATATTAATTTAAAAGTTTACTAAGGAAATTGGAACATTGTTACTGTTAGTTATTTTTAAAATTAGTGTTACTTCACTAAATTTACAATTTAAAGTATTTAAAAAGTGTTATTAATTACAAATCAAATATTGTGCGCAATTACATTATTAAATAATATGTACAGTCTAAATTGTATTTTAAAACAGGTGTCAACGGAAGTTGTTGCTGTCTGACGTTGACAGTTGTTTGAACGTATAAATAGGCTCGCTCTAGTCGCAGAGCGCACAGTATAAAATTGTATTTTGAACAGTGTACATCTCGATGTAAAATTAAGTGAGTGAATTATTATTGGTTGTGTTGTGAGTGATTAAAAGTGTTTACAAGATGTCTGATCGTTATCATTCGAGGTCCCCGAGTCCTCCCGCTCTTACATACATACAATCATACTGTTTTTTTGTCAGATTATTCTACAAGCAACATACTGAAACTCTAGTGTTTTAATTTTTTAGTCCAAAGAATAGATTTTTTGTAATTAAATAATTGCTTCATATTTAGCAATAAATTACCAGGGTTGTGTCATCGCGCTTCTCTTTCTTTTCTATGCAGTCCGACAGTGACCGCGCTTAAGGTCATGTAAGCCCCTTAAACAGCTGTAGCGCGGTTTGCTACATCACAACCGAGCTACGGTGCGGCGTAGCTAAGTGTTACAATTTCGGAGATCGTCGTCATCAGTTTGTTATCAGGGAAATCATTTGACGCATATCAGAGGGGCGATTCTCTTAATTTTAAGAACGTCCACAGTCTGATCTTAGTTTCAATCTGTCAAAAAATTCTTCTTTAATTTCCGTACATTTTTGACAAGTTTTTGACATCTACTACTCTCAAAACGGTGAAGGAAAACATCGTGAGGAAACACGCATGTCGTAGAACCAAAAATTCGAAGACATGTGACATCTATTAACCTGCACTGGGCCAGTACAGCCTGTGCAGAGGAAACTGTGTCCCAGCAGTGGGAACGTTATAGGCTGATGGTAGGGCAGCACATCAAACTACTACAATCTGTCAAATTTCTTTAATAGATTTTCAACTTTATCGCTAAAATATAAGGTTCAAAGTAGATTGAGAAAATTTTACAGTTTCGGGTAGCTTGATGTGCTGGCTGTACATCAATAACAGCAACAATCAATTCAATTGGGATTAATTAAAACTGACGTATAGTTATTAACTGGGTTAGGTAGTATTCAATAATCAGACGGCAATTACCGACACACCTGTTAATTTGATTATGGCACTCGTAATGGTCGTTCGTTTAAATTATATCGAACACTAGCTTCCGCCCGCGACTTCGTCTGCGTGAAATTTCACCCTCCCCCCATTCACCCTCTTAGGGGTGGAATTTCGAAAAATCCTTTCTTAGCGGATGCCTACGTCATAACATCTACCTGCATGCCAAATTTCAGCCCGATCCCTCCAGTGATTTGGGCTGTGCGTTGATAGATCACTATGTCAGTCAGTCAGTCACCTTTGAGTTTTATATATTTAGATTAATATTAGTAATTGATGAAACAGCCTTTTTATAAATGTACTAATGAAGAGACCATCGGGCGATCCAGATTTTAATTATTTTCACAATGATCAAAATTCACATCGCAAAAACCGATAGTTATTTTCATCAAGAAAATATTATTATAACGTAGGTTGTGTAGAAGTAAATTCTATCCCAAATTATAGATATTTAATATTCCTAAGGTCCCAATTACCGAAAATAACGACTCAATGCGATTAATTTTAAGCGAAATTAAGATCCATTTATATGATTAGGATTATTTTAGGACTTTTATTTTATGGATTTTTTTATATTTTATTTACTACTACTATTTACCTACTTTTTTCTTTTCCTAATTGTGAGACTTTGATTTACCAAACATTCAGAAATATCGTAAAATTTTTGTGTGAGTATCTAAGCCATGCCTCAAAAGGAGACTGTTGTTTATTTTTCTATAATAGCCAATTATTTATCAATTGTTTAGGTACACTGTTAAAATTTTAAAATATTTTTTTAATTCAATCTAGGTAAGTTTAGTGTACCAATAATTTCTTATAGTTTAACATCGCATGCACCATAAACGTAAGAATTGTGCCACAAGCACATTTTATAAAACTAATAACTAAGTAGGTGAAACGAGGGATACAAGTTTAAAGTAACGTGAATAAGAGTTTAAAAATAACATCAAAACTAAAATTGGCTTTAAACATAGAACTTAAAGACACCGACAAATTATATTAAAAGTAAACATAACTTAAAGGAAATACAATTTAGATGTATAGGAACTCCGAGAAACAATCCCCCAACTAAGCCATAACCCCTGCAAGTGCAGCTGGGACCCACATACCTACCTCGACACACTAACCAATAAACCAGGAACCCCCTCGTAAAGAGCCCTTAAAACATCCCATTAAGCTCATGTAATGCCTATGGGCTGTGATCTACTCGCGAGACTATCTGAACGAACTTTATAAGCTTTTAAGTTGACAATTTACTGTCGAACGACTCTTAAGTTGTTGATGACTCTTAAAACATGGGCCTCTTGGGACACACAAGTAAAATCCTTGGGAATGAGGAAATAAAATTCTTGGGAATCCTACTACATCCTAATATTATAAATGCGAAAGTTTGTGGAGATGTTTGGATGTTTGTTACTCACGCGTAAACCGTTGTACAGATTTGGATGAAAATTGGCACAAAGACAGACCATTAGCTAGATTAACTTAAACAATATTTTTATTCCGATATTACCACGGGATCGAAACTTACGTGGGTGAAACCACGGGGTGCAGCTAGTAAAGAAATGATTATTTAAGGATCATCATCATCTGCTTAGCCTTTTCCATACTATGTTGGGGTCGGCTTCCAGTCCAACCGGCAAGGCAATTGCGTAAAAAATTATCAATCGGAATCGGTTTCATTTTGACATTACAACAACATTCATTGTGTTATTTACGTGTTAAGCGGACAAATTTTTCGAACTTATGAAGCAATGGATTAGCAATTTGCTTCAAAATGATTCAGATTCCGATTGATAGTGTGTTACGCAATTAGGGTGTAGATCGGACCTTCAGAATTATAGAGACCTAATTCGAAATTTGAAGATTTCAATAGGCTATTTGACTGGTTTCTGATAAACATCTCAGATTATTTAATGGTGTCTAACGAGCCCACAAAAACCTATTACTTCAAATTGCATAATGTATTTCTTTTAGAAAATAGTAAATAAAAATGTACTGTTTAAATAAGCCGCCAAAACGCTATCTTTAACAATATGGCGTCGTGACGTCAAAATACACGTAAACAAACGTTGAAACGGTCGAGATACTAGACAAAATTCATCTGTTCTGTCAACGATAGACAGAAATTGACTATATCATGACGTCATCATAAGTTCAGCCAATCCAGACCGTTTTCGATTACGTGGCGCCAGATTTAAAAAGATGAAGATTTTTCGGGATTTTTTAAATAAATAATACATTGTTTTGTAGTAAAATTAATGCAAATCGATTTTAAAAGCGATAATCTATACGAGTCTCAATAATTATGACCTTATTTTTTACATTGTCAAATAGCCTATTGACTCATAAAATTACCTTGCACGACCATTTTCATCGAATCTTAATAAAAACATAATAATTAAGTTAGGTTAGACAACTCTGACATATCTGCCAAAACTGACATATTAAGTCTCTGTTTTAAGTTATTGATAATTTAGGAATATTGTACCCGGCAGGAGTGAACACTGACAAGGAGGAGCTCGCAACTCATTCTTACCTTTGATGGCCGACTTGAGTAAAGATTCGCAAGAGCAAACGTGCTCCGAGGAAGGAAGTATTCCAGTAAGATGCTGGTAGGGATCTTGACCGTACTTCCGGAATTGTCCTGATAGCCGTGGAATACCTCTCCATTCCTCAAGCACCTCAGGATATGTTGCCCCCTTGTTGCTACGTGCTAGTGACAGTTTCCGGGGGCCCGTTATTGAGTGCGCAAATCAGCCCCTGCCATTTTATCCGTGTATTGTATATATAAAACATTAGTCAGGCAGGGGCCATGGTCCTTCCATAGTCCTAGGTAACCAGTCCATCTGGTAGTCGTCGCTTGATGCTTCATTTCCTTTACGTAAACAGTTTGACGAGTTGGCTCCGGTCTTTTCTATGCCTACCAAAGGTCCGGGTTCCTATGGTCCCTAGATACATCACCTAAGTTTTCACGGTGAGATTTTTACAGAATAGCACCGCTGAATCTGGTATAAATAACAAACAATGCATGTTTTAAGAAAACTCTTTTCTTGCTAATACTTTTAATCGCACCACTGTACCTACTCTTTCACAATCCAACAACGACTGACTATCCGCTACCTACATTTTACCATTTTAAAATGACTTTGAGCCCTCCCAGAAATAACGATAATATCATACCCGTTATTGCTAAGTGTTGCCAAAGTAGAAGAATACATTCAGTTGCCTTATTGAAAACACATGTTTAAAAATTTGTAAAAATATGAATAATTTGCAGTTTGACAGTGTTGCCACAGTAGATATTATGAGGCGGTATTAAAAATATACATTTAAAAAATTAAATCAAAGGTTTCACGACACATTAAAATTAGGTAGATTATTGGGGTATTCCTCAAAGCGAACCTATTAGTTGATAACATAAGGTAGAGTTCTGCAGAGTTGAGTAGAGTTTTTGAGTTAGTTCTGGTGTAAAGGGTGCCAGTGTATTACAAACAAATGAGACATTTTAGCTTTGTCTCTGAGAAAGCAATTCAATTCGGTTGGCTCTGGCAATGCTCTTTGCGTCTGAGTATAGACGCCAGCACATCAAGCTACTACAATCTGTCAAATTTCTTTAATAGACTTTCAACTTTATATCTAAAGTATAAGGTTCAAAGTGGATTGGGAAAATTTGACAGTTTCGGGTAGCTTGATGTGCTGACAGTCTGTACATTTACAATCAAGTGGGGCCCCCTCCCTGCCAACAACGAAATATCTTTCAGAGATGATTAGAAATTCATTCTAGAACATGTTTTTTTAAATAATAATAATATAATTTAACGGATCAATTTGACCACAATGCTAACCAATAACAAAATACGTTTTTAAACATCGATACTTTCCATTATTAAATATTACAGCTCGATGGTAACAAAGGCACTTCGCAGAATTATTGCGTAAACACGGACCAATTAAGAGAAAATGCGATCGGAGAGACTTTAAAAAAATTCTAAGTAAAAAGTCGTAATTCGAGGCTTGGCTCTCGCCTAATTCCTCCTCCACTATTGGACCAATAATATATTATTATTTTTTATATATGTTTTTCTTTTTTCATTAATACTTAGACAATTTGTACACTAAGCCTCTGTTGACAGCGGTTTAAATCGGCATTTTTTGAGGGTTATAGTGTTTATAAACACAAGTAGTTAATATTTATTATTCTGTAAAAAATCATTGCTTTATGGTCATTAACCAGAAAAAAAACAGGCGAGAGCGTTTCTACGGAAGAACGACCACCCGCATTTACTCTGGCCTTCGATCAATAATAGTACTAGATGAATGATTAGGAACAAAAATAAGTCGCTAAAGTGGCCGCGTTTGCACACAGATAAACATTTATATTTCTTACTACGAACTATAGAAAAAAGTTTAATAATATTAACAACTTCAGATTATTATAAACCTTAACACTCTAACATAAAGTTTAATTACGATTGCAAATGATTAATATTTAAGTCCTTCTGTCATCGAAGCAATAAATTTAAAATGTCACTTGAAAATAAAAAGTCATTTTTATAATAAGTACAAAAATATTTATTCTAAAATGAAACTTAACGTCTAAGCAATAAGGTTAAAAACATTTTGTTGACAATTTCGTACTTACTCGAATTTGGAACTAGACGTAGTTCTTGGAATTACATTTCAATGCTTCAATGTTTGTTAGAATAGTTGGCGCGTTGTCGCAAACATTGGCCAAACAATAATAATATTTGCTTATTGATTTATATTTACTATTTAATTGTGTTACTATTGTATGAAAAACATTTAATGATAAAAACTTACCGAAAAAAGATGTTCCTTCCAAAATCTTGGTGTTTCGGTGGTTATTTACACAACTTTTGAACGCGCACTGAGGCATTTTGACGTCTTAACATTGGCTATGATTGGACCATACTAATTTGAAATAAGAGCACAAAAGTATTCGTGCTCGTATTTTTCGGGCCGTTTTTGAAGCGCTTATCGGGCATCTAGTACTATTATTGATCGAAGACTCTGGCACTCACAATATGGCACGCAAACAAAATAGCGTGACAGAATCATAAAGAAAATTAGGTCTATACCACAGAAAGCCGCTGCACGCACACGTAGACGCGTACGTACGGCGCGGTGCGGAACAAAAGCCGATCACAAGTACGTGAAGCGATGCCGATCTTCTGTACCTTTTTATTCTGTGATAGCGTGTTATTATATATAATACGTGGAAGTCATTATGTGAAACTATTGGCATGTTGGCGTAGCTAAATACACTGTAACCTGTAAAAATATTCCAGTTTCGTGACTGATAAAAATCGGACAACACCTCATTTATCAAATTCAGGGAAGTATTTAAAGGTTAGTAATGGAGGTTGCGAGGTTTATTTGTAAAATAAAATGTCAAGCAAATCGAATAACAACTTCAGTTGTCTGTATATTCAAATCACAACTGTCATTGTTTTTGAATGAAATAGCTATGACACGGCAAATTGACGTTTAAGTACTTAGTACCTACGAGAAAAAAATGTTTAAAACAGATTTAGAAAAAAAAGAAAGAAAATAAGTTTATTTGCGGCAAACGTGACGTATAAAAATAAAAACACAAGCGAAAAATAAAACAAAATAACAAACACACACACAATGTCAGAGTTATAATGGCAATCATGTCATCTGGTCTAAATAGAATAGAAATACTCTTTATTATGTACACCAAATAAATTACAGACATAAAAATAGAAACTGTACATAGGGTGACACAATGGGCGGTCTTATCGCTAAAAGCGATCTTTTAAAGACAGCCTTTGGATGGATTAAAAAGGGGAAGGACAGACAAATACTGTAGGTAGTCTGTGGTGTACCTATTACATTATACAAAATAAGAAAAAAAAAAAGTAAATAAGTTTTTCTGTTTATTATTTATATTTTAAATAATTATATCATTTTATATTTTGTGAATGTGAGAACGTTGTAGGCCCTTGAGACTATAGATTTGTAGACCATTTTCCATTTTATTAAGTACCTGGTACTTGTTGATTAGCCTACACTATCCTCCCATACCTGTTATCACTGTAATTTAAAAACACTGTAGAAGCCAATTATTTTTAAAAGAGTAACCGTGGAGTTTTTTGTCGGCTCTTCTCCATAAGAAACGGCCCGTTGGAACCTTGAACCTAGTTTCTGACGTTTCATAAGAACCCACGTAAGTTTATGTGAAATAAAACATTCTGATTTGATTTGATATCTCTTTTTACACGACTGAAAAATAAAAAATATCTTGTGGTTATCCAGCAAAATACAACGATGTGTAAGCCTACACATCATTGCATTTAGCCGGATCACTGGCACCCTTAACGAATCACACGAAAGCACATTGATGTGTAGTATCGAATTTAATTCAGCCAAGCACGTCATTGTATTGAAATTGATAGCCATTCAACAAGTTAAACAAGCCACTTGAGACGTGTCAATGAACTTTTATGGAGGACGATTAGCCTGGGTTCATAATGCAATCGATAATGAAGTCTATCGTCAATACAGAAGGTATATTTCGGTCTTGTTGGTCGGTTTGACTGCCCCGTTGGTCTCGTGGTTGCAAGCGCGACTGCTGAGCGTGGGGTCCTGGGTTCGATTCCCGGGTCGGACAAAATGTTATTGGGTTTTCCATTAGGAATTTCTTAGTAACAGTCCGGAGTTTGGAAGTTGGCGAACGAGGTTTAATACCCCCGTGCCTCGGAAAGCACGTAAAACCGTTGGTCCTGCGCCTGAGCTCTCCCCGGTCGTGTCGGATTGCCGTCCCATCGGACTATGAGTGTAAAGGAACAGAGAGTGCACCTGTGTTTGCGCACACGCTTGTGCACTATAATATCTCCTGCGTACCTGGCTAATCTCCATTGAGATTGGCCACCGTGACCGAAAACGGTCGGGGAGGCTATTATTATTATTATATTTCGGTCTGATTCTAATCGATTTGTGTAATAGACACCTTCGTGAGCAGCGCAGCGCAGCTTCGTGCGTGGTCTACATAATATGTTTCATTTTATAATGTTTAGTATGTAGAAGGACACTGGTGTTTATATGGCCCATAATATTAGACTAATCAAAAACATTAGAGAAAGAAAGAAAGAAGAAAGTACATAGTGAATATGTCACATAATGACTTCTTGCAATAAGCCGACGATAATAACTTCATTTGAGTGTCCATAGTAGGCACGCGGGGTTTGTGAGCGGGCGGGCGGCGTGGGCTGCTTGGCGCGGGAAGCGCGCGGGCAATTCACGCCATAGCTTGTTCACACAAGTGGCCGCAATGAGGTCGCGGGCGGCCCGCGCGGGGACCGGGGTTCTCAAACGAGTTAGATTTTTTTTCTAGTAAAAATAAGTCTTCATCCATATTATATTTTGACCAACCCTGGACACGACAACACGCAGAACGAAGCCGCGCTCGACTGCGGACAGGCAGATCGCGCGCGTTCCCGCACCCGCGCCGCTCCCCGCCCCGCGCTGCCAGTCTGGCCATTGCTACATTTCCCTGTTTAGAACTAAAATATTTTCGATACATAATTGACTTGTTTTTCAATATACCCACCTACTATTTACATATACGGTCTTCCTCCTCTATATAAAGTCCTTCGATGTGCACTGTGAAGGAGAAATATGAATTAATGAGGCGTGGTGGATAGCATACGACGCAACTACCGGAAGCAACGTCAAAGCTTTCATTGGTTCCGGGCGAGGGCCGGCGCGCGCGCCGCGCCCGCACTCGAGATGAACATTCTTTCTTAAATTGTGAACTAATTTTAAGGAGCTGGTGAGCCGTAAATAGTAGTTTGTTATAATTCGAGTTTTGTATTGGTCTGGTTCATAAAGTTTGAACCGTATGTCATTAGTTTTTGCGATGGCCTGAATTGACATCCTGCGGTGCTATTCTGTAAAATCTCACCGTGAAAACTTAGGTGAAGTGAGCTGTCAATAGTGTCAATTCCTAGCAAAAACAAACTCACTTCACCTAAAGTTTCACGGTGAGATTTTAACAGAATCGACTAGCTGGTGCTACTATTGTATATAGTGAATGAGATATTGTCGCCTATGTGCTAGCAGGTGGGAACATTATCGGCTGATTATGCGTCACCATTGGCAGCCTTGTCTCACCTACTGCTTAGTACAGGCCCAGGCAGGTAGTGGTTTCTCCATTTTGCGCCATGCTTGTCATAAGATGTTTGACGTAGGTATTGTGTATTAACTTGGTAAGCTCATGATGATATTGAAAACTATAAGTAATGCTAGGACATTTTTTCGGAACGATTTTTCAACACCACTCTGTACTTTCCAGCTTTTTAATCCACATCATGGTATTTAAACGTCCTAGCTAGCCTGACGTAAAGTATAAAGAATGGAATAAAATGAGTTCAATAAATTATTTATTGTCTCTCTGACATTATCTGTACGTGACATTTAACACGAATGAACTAACCTTTGTCCCAGAACGATTAGGACACAATTACCCATTGATTTTGTACAAAAATAAAAGTAAGAATACTTTCCAATACTTTGTTATTATTCGATACATCGAACAAAGGAATTCGTAAAGTTACACGTGTTCCAATTCCAATGGAAATAAAAACTAAATTATACATTACAACGACTTCAATAAGTATGTCACAAAGGAAGCATTGTTCTGACGATCAATCATAAATTCTACGGAAGGGACTTTCTATTTTTTTGAGGGATTAGTTCTGCTTTTGAAAGCATTTCTTGGTAGGTATTATGTTTGTTTACATTATCCAAAATGATAAGATATTATGTAAAGTTATCTTTATTTTCAAACTAGCAGCAATGTAGACCTGTCAACAATTATTAACAAAATAATTCACGTTAAATATTTAATTGGATTTGTTTTTGTATTTGATCGAGATCCCTCCGAGCAAAGCATGTTAAGCTGTTGGTCCTGAATGTCATTTGTAGATCTTTGATATTCGTTAAGGTAGTCAGAAGCTCAAAAATGTGACAACCAGTCTTACCGAGGGAGACGTGTTACCAAATAACAGGTAACTCTTGGTAAAACTGACAGCCGGGTCCAACAGCTTAACGTGCTTTCCGAGGCACGGAGGGGTATGTAAAGATGGTCACCCATCCACGGACAAACCGCGGCAAGCGAAGCCTTTTAACCTGATCGATCGACCCGTGCGGCTGTTATTATTAGCCACAAGCCCCTCTAGTCGTGGCGAGACGGATGAGGGAGAGAGCCGCAAGAGACGCTCCGGGCGTCGGGAGCCACGGGACGACTCCCGGCCACCGTAGGCGCGGGCCTGCGGGCGGAGAGTAATGGGTAGCTCACCGTCCGATCAGGAGCAGGCCCGTGCCGGACGGCGCGTACGTGTTCCACGCGCGCCTCAAAGAGATGTCAACATCGAGGAGGGGCCCCCTTACGGCCGAAGCCTGCTGGGTCAGCGGGATTGTCCGAAAGGGTTACCGCTGGACCGGAACATAAAGGGCTAAGGAAGGAACACGGGTGGGTTTTAGTCAGTAAGAGTCTGACACTCCCTTCCGCTCCACCCAGAGCGGGAGGGGTCATTTGATGATTTCCCATCCAAAAAAAAAAGCCCCTCTAGTCAGATAGATTTATTTATTTATTTATTTATTTATTTATTACATACATACGCTACCATTACAGTTTCCCAATTCGGTAGTGTGTTAATAATACTAATTTACAACATAATACTAATTTACAACATAAAATTTACAAATTAAAAGATATTACGTGTAACGTTATCTTTGCGAACTCGCTCAGTGAACATGAGAAAATATCTATTCTGTCGGCAACCAAATTTAGTGTGCGCATTGTTCGCGTAATAATTAAAAATAATAATAATAATCGCTCCATATTAAATACTGGTATTCAGCTGCATCCGGTTACAATGGAAGCCGACTCCAACATAGTTGGGACAAGACTAAACATATGATGACCAACTCAACACGTAGAAAGAGCTGTGGAGTTTCTTCCTCCTTCTCTATACGACACAACCTTTTGGAAGGGACAACTAGAATAAAATTTAATTTCTTGTAAATAACGTTTAAAAGCGCCTTTTATATGCCTATTTGAAATAAATGATTGATTAATTATTAACCGCTTAACCACCGCTAATGAGACACTATTGATTTTCTATTGTAATGGGCCGATATCATACCCCGCCGGGCTCGAGTGGTTAAACCAACTTATATTTAGAGTGACTAACAAAACTTTTCACCACAGAAAGATTGATTCTAAATAACGTGTATAAAACGCAAACGATACAACAAAATCAAACCCAAGCAAATAAAAATCAAAAGGAAATCAAAAACTCAAAAGATATCGCATAGACTGGTGAAGCACCAATAATTTAGAAGCAAATTGGTAGTTATCAGGGATTCATTACCGTATTGACAGCTAATCAACTGGTTCGCATGCTACTCGACTCGATTGACTTCGAGCGCCCGGTTGCACCGACTGACTACGATTAGCTTCGATAACTAACTGATTAAGTTAAGTGATTGATTTAACATAACATCACGCCTGCAACCGCCGCAGGGTTAGGCAGAGGTGTACCTATAGTACACCTACATTTCCAGCTACGACTATTAACCAGGCGCAAATCCAGACTCTCGGCTGCTACTGAGAAATTTCTGATGGAAAAACCCATTAACACTTTAACCGACCCGGGAAGTGAATCCAGGACCTCATGCTCAACAGTAGCGCTTGCGATGACTAGACCAACGAGGCTTATTTTAAATGACGCAAACGATACCACAAAACCAAAGCACAAAAGTCAAAATATATCGCATAGACTGCTGAAGCATGTATCCAATCATTTAGAAGCACATTGGTAGTGATCAGGGACTCATTACTGTATTGACTGCTAATCAGCGGGTTTGCATGCTACTCGACTCGATGGACTTCGTGTGCCAGGTTGCACCGACTGACTAACTGGGTTTTATTGAAAATCAATCTACCTAGCCTTTTCCCTACTATACTGGAGTCAGTTTCAGGTACTGGGTAAAACGATACCCCATGGCGTCTTACTAAGGGGAATTGTGTTGTCAGACTTTAGATTAGGCTTCTGACTACCCGTAAAGACTTTTGAAAGTGTTAGTAAGTATTTGATATCATTGCAAAAGGTTGCAGAAAAGTATTTTTATTATAAATAGCAAGCCTATTTTTATATCATCTGATGAGTTAAGTGTGTAACTTGCGCACCAGACACAACAACAACATTGTGTCGCGAAAGAGAAGCCCTATCAATTTTTTTTGTTTGGAAGTCAGTTTTAGACGGATCAGTAAAGGAAGAAAAAAAGAATAAAGTTTATTTGGACACAGTTCGTGAAACGAAATACAAATGACAAAATAAAAAAGTAAAAGTAATGTTTTAACAACAATAGTGCTCACGGTTGTACCAAAAAGTAATACTTTTAAAATGACAGAAAGTGTTGTCTGCTTCACGCTCAGTTGGTTAATTAAACATTGACCAAAGAACGTATCATGTTCAAAGACTTTTTAATTCCAAAACTTAAATCCGTAACCTGAGTAGATAGCAATGTGCTTAAAAGCTAATGGAAGACTCATTAGCTTTCAAGCACAGAGAGTTACAGCAAAAAAATGCTTTTACCTTAAAGCTACTTTAACCGTAGTTTTAGAATTTAAAATGTTACTTAACCTTGACTCTTTAATTAGTCTAACGACAGTTAAAGTTCAGGGCAACCGGCCGTTCACAACCCGTGATTAGTGGTTAATGTGGATTCATATCACTCGTCCACATTAGATACACGCGAGCCTGTTTGACTAACACTTTAGGTAGCATGTAGGTCGGCCATGAGAAGGTATAGGCAGAGAAGAAGATAGAATAGGCCAAGAGGCTGTTTATGAAATCTGTTAGTTGTTTTTTTTTATATATATAGGTTTGCTCTTGACTCTAGTCTAGGTCAGAGGTGACAGAGATAGTGCTCTAAGTTGATTGATTAAGTTTTTATTTTTCTTAGGTTTGCCTTGCTCTATGGTAAGAATAATTACTTACCTTGGTAAGTACCTGAATTAATAAGAAAATTATATAATAGTAATATTAACATTTAGTTCAGAAGACTGTTATGATAAACTAAGTTTTTCAAAGCTTCCTCTCTACTACGATTTTGATGTGCCCAATAGGGTAATTATTGATCACATATTATTTTAAGTTATCACCTAAGTACCTACTCATTGTGGAATGCAAATAAAATATTTTATTTATTTATTTATACTTTTCGCACAAAAAGGTACCTACAAAGGCGGATTTAATGCCTTAGGCATTCTCTACCAGTCAATCAAGGGTGGTGAAGAGATTAAATGGCAGGTGCTTTGGTTGAGAGGAACAGTGATAAAAAACCACTATTAAAACTAGGTAAGTACACAAATACTTAAATACTGAGTATTGACTAACCGCAGGAACCCGTTGGATGCGAGAAGCACAGAACCGGTCGAAGTGGAAGTGCTTGGGGGAGGCCTATGTCCAGCAGTGGACGTCTTTTGGCTGAAATGATGAGTATTTTTTTTTTTTTTTTTTTTTCGGATGGGAAATCATCAAATGACCCCTCCCGCTCTGGGTGGAGCGGAAGGGAGTGTCAGACTCTTACTGACTAAAACCCACCCGTGTTCCTTCCTTAGCCCTTTATGTTCCGGGCCAGCGGTAACCCTTTCGGACAATCCCGAGTATTGAGTAAGAATTCCTTTATACCTTAGAGTCGATAAGTACGTGTTACTAAATATTGTTGATTAATTCTTGCGTGCTAGTCGTACGAAAGTGGTAAGTAAATACTACGTATTATTTAACCTGGCTGCAAAAGCTGTATACCAGTAGGTAGAAAATTAATACGATTTGATTTATTTCATCGATTTGTCGTATACTAGCAAGACTGTAACAAGCCACGCTATCAACTTTGCTAACTAGGTAAATAATCTAAACAACGCAACACTAGAAGACTAATTAACAATTTCACATAATCTACAAAAATCCTACTAATATTATAAATGTGAAAGTTTGTGAAGGTGTTTGGATGTTTGTTACTTAATCACGCGTAAACCGTAGAACAGATTTGGATGAAAATTGTCACATAGATGAACCTTTTGCTGGATTAAAACATAGGATACCTTTTATCCCGATATTCCCATGGGATCTAAACTTATGCGGGTGAAACCGCGGGGCGCGGCTAGTGAATTATATTTTAACAATAAATCAGTCGAACCAGTAAAATAATACGTTACCAGCAAAAATGCCTCGTTAAAACCATTGAATGGAAGACAAATTACTGCTTTAAAATATAATTCTGAGCCATTTTATCGGGACACTCGAATATTGAATAATTTCTTTCTCCTTAAATAAAATATTCTAAAGGACTCTTCACGTTTAATAACTGCCGGTAATGGCCATTGGTGGCGTTAGGGTCTGTACACAGTGGGAGAGACTGGCAGGAAATTATTTATTTTTCCTCCTTGCTTGATTTTTTTATTTTATTAAGAGTAGCATAAGGCTCGTATACCGAGTTCCAAACCCGAAGGACTTCGATATCGGAACACGTATTATGGAATGGAATTAGGCAGGACACCTGGCAAGGCGCAGCGATGACAGGTGGAGAGAGGCTATTTATTAGAATTTCTTAGAGTTCTTTCTGACTTTTTTCTTTTGTGCTTGGCTCCTTATGATCCTAGCGTGAAGGAAGGAGCGTAGCCTATAGCCTTCCTCAAGAATTAGGCTACTAAATACAAAAATATTGTTCTACGCCGACTGGTAGTTCAGACATTAGCGCCTTTTTTTTTTTAGGATGGGAAATCATCAAATAACTCCTCCCGCTCTGGGTGGAGCGGAAGGGAGTGTCAGACTCTTACTGACTAAAACCTACCCGTGTTCCTTCCTTAGCCCTTTATGTTCCGGGGCAGCGGAGTTTCCCCGCGGCGTAGTGCCTCCGCGCGCCACTCATACAGGCGCGCAAGGACTATCGCCGACAGATCCCATGGCGGCACTCCAGCAAGGAAGCTTGCCGCCTCGCCCAAGATCGTGTGGTACCCCCGGATAAGCCTTACGGCTACGACCTTTTGGGGCGCGTTCAAATAGTGGGCGGTTCGTCGCCGAGTGAACGCGCCCACACCGGGGCCCCGTATAAAGCAATGGACCCGACGACCCCCGCGTAAAGCCTCCGTTCGGCCTCCGGAGGCGTTTGGCCCCCTCAGGTTGGGCAAGAGCAGCTTGATTAGCGCCTTCAAACAAACTCTTCAGCTTTATTATTAGTATAAACATAGATTACACAACAGTGGACTTTCTGGTGGTAAAAACATTTCACATTTGGACAGAAGTTTGTTTGACCTATGAAAATAATAATTTTAATGTATATATTGCCTGGTTCATGATCATAAGCCATTAAGATTTACTTTGCTACTAAGTAATGAGTAATGAGTTCACCGACACGCAAGTTTTCATGATTTTTTTTTCTTAAAATTACTTTACTTTTTGCTAGCCGCTAACTACCTTTATCACTCTGCCTTAAAGTAATTGGAACCTAAGCTTTATCCATCTCAAGATAAAATAATAACTTTTCACGAAAATTAATATTAACGCCAAAGCTCTGTTTACTACTCGCGCAAATGTTATTACATAGCCACAAGCCCCTCCGGCTTGTGGCTATGTAATAACAGTCGCGCGGGTCGATCGATCAGGTTAAGCTACGCTTGCCACCGTTGGTCCGTGGATGGGTGACCATCTTTACATATCAAGACCCCTCCGTGCGTCGTCGGTTGGCAATCGTTACGGGTCGTCAGAAGCCCGAAAGTCTGACAACCAGTTTTACCAAGAAGTATCGTATTACCCAGTAACTGGGTTTTGGAGGTCAGATAGAAAATACTGGTATTCAGCTGCATCTGGTTAGACTGGAAGCCGACTACAACATAGGAAAAGGCTAGGCAGATGACGATGCTCTGTTTAATAAATCCAAAACAAAATTTATTAAAACGATAACACCCGATACATGATGTACGGATGAATACGTTCGATAGGGTTGTCAGTTTGTTGTGAAAACGGGTTCCGTATGAATATATTAGATAGGCGGAAGACGGAAACGATGAATTCATACATACATATTTGTGGTGAAATGGTAGATTTATTTACTGGTTAAGAAAACGCGCGTTCAAAGAGGGATGGAGATCCAAAAATATAATGTTTTTCTTTTTTTTTAGAAAAACACGATTCTACAGCCTAATATTTTAATGTGGTAAGTTGGCAAACAGATTAAATGCGATATTGTAATAATGACATGCTTTAATTTGCATATAAAAAAGAAATAATAGTTAAGTATAATTCAGTACCTTTGTCCTAAATCTTTCCCATGTTTAAGTTTTTTTGTCTGTTATGTGTACATAAATAGTAAATAAATGAAAAATATAAAATTTTAATGTCTGATCACTTGTGTGATCGCACCCACGGAACAAAATAAATCAATACCACCGCTACAGAAATTAATTAACCCAAAATCTTTCAATGAATAAACATTAATCAAACACTTCGCCCACCTTTCCCTAACTTTTCATCCACTGTCCACACTTAAAGGTAAGATTAATGCATTTCGCTCCGAACATCGATTTGCAATTTACTTTTCATCCCGCGTTAATTTCGATCTTTCCGCATGACTGTGGCAACCCTACGCCATGTGTGCGTTGAATAAATGATCGCGGTTATTTGTGAACCCTTGAGAAAGGCTTTTTAAATGGTTAATTTTAAACATCAACCTGTATTTTGTGCGTCGTATTTTTGACGAATGAGGGATGACCTAAATGAGTGGACCGTTATTCTTGTTGATCACCTAACACCTACTAGTCTGATGGTGTATTCAGTTCACCACCAAACAACGAACGTACCTACTGACTCCAAGGTCACCGCCTTTTCTCCATAACGTAATCAACTAAGTAGGTATATCAGCTATTTTAACAAACAGACAGTTTTTTTTTTCAGTATTTTTTTTATTTTTTATTTAGGATTTTCTCAGTAGTCTCAGATTTGTTTTTTTGTTATTTTTTTCCATGTTTTAATAATTAGAACCCTCACAGGCGTCCCTAGAACACCCTACCAAAGTTTCATCACAATCTGACAAATGGTTTCGGAACGCATAGAGGAAAAACAAACAAACATTGAATTTTATTTATATATCTAGATCGAAATTACATATCGGTAAACGTAGCCATTTTATGACCAAAAGCGATCTTTTCAAGACAACCTAAACCATCCATAAGTGGCGAAATGTGTGTGTAGCTACACCTCTACATAAGATCTTGTGAATAATAGGCATGAATGGCCTTATAGACGACGATATGTACCTATAACATAATATGTTATGGGTACCTACATGTCATCGTCTCTTTTTGGAAAACAAGACACAAATTCATAAATGGAACAGAATTTGTGTGATACGGGCCATAACTTTTACAGCAATACTTCGTACTATTGCAAGAAATTTCTGTGCAGCTGTGGTCTTGTATACTAGATCTCCCAGCAAAAAAATACGTGGTAGCCCTATCCAAATAGTGCCCAAACCTACGTGTACATGGTGTGTTGAATACCCGATGCCTTGATGTTTGCGTTCCCTTTTTGTCTAACTTTCATTCTGTTTCGCACAGAACTTTCACAAAGGGCGTATAAAGTTACACATTTACATATTTTTGCCAGTTATATTTTAGTTACTAGCTAAACACAAAAAAGTGGGTAGGCTTTTGCTACTTTTTGTTTCGTTTTACTGAAAAATATGGCGCTATTTTTCATTTACATAGTCCCCGTTGTAGAATTTGATACTAACTTTCTTCTAAAGAGTATCTGGAATTTTATTTTTATTTATAATCTCGTAATCCCCTCACGGGGATAGTAAAGATAGAATATTTATTTTAATACTGAAGCTCGTAATTTTGATTTTATGTTTTCGAATATTTGATAGCTATTTTCATTTGTTATAATTATTTAAAATTCCTAGAAAGGGTTTTAAATTAGACACATA
Organism: Oligia fasciuncula; assembly: GCA_963082905.1. NCBI lineage: Eukaryota > Metazoa > Arthropoda > Insecta > Lepidoptera > Noctuidae > Oligia > Oligia fasciuncula. The sequence continues at coordinate 10,679,953 of OY720409.1, forward strand.
TATTTACACTAGATACTAAATTAAATTACTAACTTACTTTACAAATAAATACAAAAACAAAGGACACTTAGGCGTCGAAGTACTCGTCCGCATCGCTGTCATCCAGAAACGTGCCCAGAAGACTGACAGCATTGCCACGTTGAATGGCAATGTTAATTCTTTAGCCAAAGGACGACCCAGCCCTCTGGTCACGTGAAGTGTCGACCTGCCAGCGAGAAATTTCCTTAAAAAAAGGAGACGCGCACTCGGGTCCCATGACCCGAACGTTTCGACCCCAAACGGTTCAAAGTTTTCCATATTCTTTTATTTTAATGAGTATCAAACAAAATTTTTACTAAGTAGAAAATAATACTTTGGTGTCCTATTCTCGTCTTATTATTGTCTCGTGTTTCTTAGAGAAAATTACAAATTTGAAGCAACTATCTTTACCCGATTAACCTGACTCAGAACTTTTGTGGATATTGCTCGCAGAATAGATGGGGCCGAAAAGTTCTGGATTGATGACCGCGTACCGGAAGAAAATGATAAAGATGATGATAAGGAGAACGAGGCAGGAGGCAGGCCTTCAACGTGCATATTTTATTCACACAACTTTAACGTTATACTCAACACTAAAGTTTAACCACACTAACACTACAATAAAACTACGCTACAATTAGCCCTAGGTAAACGCACATACCTTCTGCTCTATAACTATACCTCCGAATTGTAGTGCCACAAGTGGCCACTTTGTGGAACAAGTGCGACCGCGCGATACACCAACTAGCATTGCTAGTATATACTTCAGCATTGTAGTGCCACAAGTAGGACCGCGTGATACTATATTATGCGTGGTAGTATGTATGTGTATATAACCTATTTATGTACCTAGTTTTAATAGTTTTTAGGGTTCCGTACCCAATAGGTAAAAACGGGACTCTATTACTAAGACTTCGCTGTCTGTCCGTCTGTCCGTCCGTCCGTCTTACTGTATCTCAAGAACCGCGATAGATCGACAGTTGAAATTTTCACAAATTATGTATTTCTAAGGCATTAAGTCCGCCTTTGTACCTTTTTGTGCGAAAATTTTAAATAAATAAATAATACTCCAGCTAATATAATAGGCTATTGGACTGGTTTCTGATAAACATCTCAGATTATTTAATGGTGTCTAACGAGCCCACAAAAACCTATTACTTCAAATTGCATAATGTATTTCTTTTAAAAAATAGTAAATAAAAATGTACTGTTTAAATAAGCCGCCAAAACGCTATCTTTAACAATATGGCGTCGTGACGTCACGATTCCCGTAAACAAACGTTGAAACGGTCGAGATACTAGACAAAAGTCATCTGTTCTGTCAACGATAGACAGAAATTTACTACATCACGACGTCATCTTAAGTTCAGCCAATCCAGACCGTTTTCGATTACGTGGCGCCAGATTTAAAAAGATGAAGTTTTTTCGGGTTTTTTTTTATAAATAATACATTGTTTTGTAGTAAAATTAACGCAAATCGATTTTAAAAGCGATAATCTATACGAGTGTCAATAATTATGACCTTATTTTTTACATTGTCAAATAGCCTATTATTTAAGTAGCTTCTGCCTGCGACTTCGTTCGCGTGAAATTTCTTGGTCCTCCGACCCACCCCGTCGCCCCGTCGCATCACATCGCCCGTCCGCTCTGTTTCTTGGTCCTCCGACCCACCCCGTCGCCCCGTCGCATCACATCGCCCGTCCGCTCTGTTTCTTGGTCCTCCGACCCACCTCGTCGCCCCGTCGCATCACATCGCCCGTCCGCTCTGTTTCTTGGTCCTCCGACCCACCTCGTCGCCCCGTCGCATCACATCGCCCGTCCGCTCTGTTTCTTGGTCCTCCGACCCACCCCGTCGCCCCGTCGCGTCGCATCACATCGCCCGTCCGCTCTGTTTCTTGGTCCTCCGACCCACCCCGTCGCCCCGTCGCGTCGCATCACATCGCCCGTCCGCTCTGTTTCTTGGTCCTCCGACCCACCCCGTCGCCCCGTCGCATCACATCGCCCGTCCGCTCTGTTTCTTGGTCCTCCGACCCACCTCGTCGCCCCGTCGCATCACATCGCCCGTCCGCTCTGTTTCTTGGTCCTCCGACCCACCCCGTCGCCCCGTCGCGTCGCATCACATCGCCCGTCCGCTCTGTTTCTTGGTCCTCCGACCCACCCCGTCGCCCCGTCGCATCACATCGCCCGTCCGCTCTGTTTCTTGGTCCTCCGACCCACCCCGTCGCCCCGTCGCATCACATCGCCCGTCCGCTCTGTTTCTTGGTCCTCCGACCCACCCCGTCGCCCCGTCGCATCACATCGCCCGTCCGCTCCGTTTCTTCGTTTTCGCTTAGCGTTCTTTCTGACTTTTTTCTTTTTGCTCCATAGGGTCCTAGTGTGATGTAAGCCTATAGCCTTCCTCAAGAATTAGGCTATCAAATTCAAAAACAAATTTTCAAATCCAACCGGCAGTGCCAGAGAGCGCTCAAACCAACAAACTCTTTGGCTTTATTATTAGCAGAGATTTGCTCAAAATTAATTAATTAATTCAGCTCAGGCCCCGTAAACTATACAAAGCTTTAACTAACTAAAAAAAAAAACTACACTAACACCTCTATGACAACGCGTAGTCTTACCTTCTATGGTCCAGCTAACTATATCTCAGTGTTGAAGTGCCACAAGTGGCCCCGCTTTGTGCCACAAGTAGCGTGCGATACTCAAGCCAGCATTGTCGCAGCCAGTGAACTAGTCTTGTGTAGTTCGTGAACGATGAACGAATAGGAGCCGTATCTTCGCACTGTACTAAAAGAAACGTTTCCGAACGCTAACTTGTAACCGGTCTAATAGGTCAAATAGCTCTTTTCGTACTCGTACATCGCCCGAACGAGAAAATGAAATACAGTCACTGATTGTTTGACAGAAACGTTATACGTTTTCATTCGATGTCTGTGAAGAATGAGAACGAGAGAGAATAGCCGACGAATGACGATGCTATCCGAACCCGACCGACCGAATTCGCAAGAATGAGATGAGATGCGCGTTATTTCAATGCCTTAGTGTCTATTTTAGCTTACCGCCCAAACTGCTCTATAGAAATGCTTACCGAGAGCGAAGACCGAATAGAGCTATTAGAACTAATAGAATGAACTAGTTCACTGTCCGAAATGAACTAGTACGGAGCGATCTTTAAAATGACCGAGCAGGCACAAGACTACAGTGAACGATAGACTTAATTATAACCGTGCACTGAGATTTTAAATTGTTCTTTCATTCTTAATTTGAATTTTAATGGTCATTATTCATAGAGTATATAACACTCATTAAATGCTCCTTTTTAGGATTCCGTACCAAAATGGTAAAAAGGAAAGGTCTGTCTGTCCGTCTGTCACAGCTGGATTTCTCGAGGACTACTGATAATATCAACTTGAAATTTGGATTATTTTTAGATGACGTTTGCCCAACTATTTTGCAAATAAGATTTTTTTTTTGCAGCACGTACCTAAAGGGGTTCTTCAAAATTCGAAGTGGGGCTACTAGGGCATGTGAGATATCATATAAAATAGCGTTGTTTGCACATTCTCAAACATTTTTTAGGCCGCGTAGTTTTCGACTTTTGTTGAAAAATGTAAACAAAGATACCATTCCCCTATCTCCGAAGTTTGCATAGAGAAATAAAAATCTGCCGAAACGAAAATCTGTCTACACGAAAACAACCTATTATCATCTACCTAGCCTTTTCCCAACTGTGTTGAGGTCGGCTTCCGTATTTAACCGAATGCAGCTGTACTTGATAGAGTTGATACCCCATGGTAAGACTGGCTGTCAGACTTTTATGGTACCGTCAAAGGTCTACGAATGACAACCGGGACTCGAACGGAGACTCCTCCGTGCCTCGGAAAGCATGTTAATTCGTTAAATTTACATGCTTTCCGAGGCACGGAGGAGTCTCGATATGTAATGAATTTAGATTATGTAAAGAAACATTATCCTTTTGCCCACCACACGTCAAAAAATCAAAAACGTGCCCTCGCGGCCTCGGCGTCAAAGTCTGTCATGTAAACTCAAAAAAACTCAAACTCTTTATTGCATTCATGTAGTCGACATAGATAAAAATACTAAATGTACAAGTCGAACCGTGGCGTACTGGGCACATTTTGGTTTGTCATCTATACATGACTGTGGCGGTCAAAAGGTTAAAAAGAAACCCCTTTAACAATTTTCCTGTTACTAACAAGCCGCCACCACATTTGTATAATATGAAAAATGCAATTCTGATTGCGTCATTAGCCAGTAATTTGTTGGAGCAAGCTAGTAACTTCCAATAGCTCGTAAAATGCTATCGAGTACTGCCTCGCCTCGATTTGCCTATTACCGCCTCGTTAGGTCTTCAGTTTCATTTCAAAGTACTATCGAGTGTCTGTCAGGAACTTAGTAGCTTGAGAGAACAGTAGAACTACTTGTGAAAGAGCTTCTTACATAAAGTAAGTCGGTACTACCACTATAACTAACTGTACCGTAAAAAGAAAGAGAGAAAATATTTTTGTTTAGTAAAGACTTTATAGCGCACCGCATATTCTGCAAAATAGAAACAGCAAAAAAGTGATGACCAACGGAATACCATTGTAAAAAGAAAAAAGCAGTACCTATTGCAATGATCATCTGCCTAGCCTTTTCCTACGTTGAGGTCACCTTATCCTTTTGACCGCCACAGTCTTGTATAGATGACAAATCAAAATGTGCCCAGCACGCCACGGTTCGATTACATGACAGACTTTGACGCCGAGGGCACGTTTTTTATTTTTTGACGTGTGGCGGTCAAAAGTTTAAAGATTAACCGAATGAAGGTGAATACCAATATTTTACTTGGAGCGACTGGACGGCCTATCTGACCTTCACAACCCAGTTGCTAGGTAATACGATAGCCCTTAATAAGACTGGTGATTGTCCGACTACCATGTATGTGGCTGTAAAGTGCGAAAAAGGCTTTACGTCATTATTTTGATAGCAGTAGGTATAATTCTTCTGTCTGCTTGTAAGACTAAATTGTGATCATGAATTCGCCTGCCAAGTGTATTGTTAATAAGACTCACATGTTATGCAAACTACTTGTACTTGTCTGTAAGTAGGTATCACGCATGTGGATTTGTGGCTTAGGCCGCTATATCCCACTGGCGTTTGACAAGCGTCAGCGTCTCTCGAACGTCTGTGCAGCGTCAACGTTGCGCAGACGCGACGTTGACGTCGCGTGACAAGCATAACGCGACGTCAACCTCTCGTCTGCGCAACGTTAACGTCGCGTTTGTTGGCAATACTATCATGTGCACGACGTTAACGTCGCGTTCAGCGGACGTTAATGCTTGTCACGCGCAGAGGCGACGTCAACGTCGCGTCTGCGCGGCGTCGACGCTGCGCAGACGCGACGTTGACGTCAATGCTCGTAAAACGCCAGTGGGATAGCGGCCTTAATGGTCACTGTCACCTCTAAGTTAAAACGACGTATTATCAACATATGCGGTTATACCTGAACCTCAATTATCTTTTACGTCCACGTCAACTACAAGGAGCGTTATAGTGTCCTTCTAAATAACCATCATCGAGAACCCATGAAAAATAAATAGCAGCCGCATAAAAACCTTCCCCATCTGCGGCATATATGCTCTAAAACAATATCCTGTAATAGTTATCAATTTGGACGTACATTTCCGGACTAGTCCCCAAACTAAGCGAGGCTTTATCACTTTAAATAAAATGTTACGACTGCTAACTCAGATGCACAATGTTCTCACAAGGTACACTACTTTTCAGAAGGGTCGCTTGTTACAATAATTATCACTAAGGGTTAGCCCACGTTCTTACGGACGTAAAAATATCGCGGCTGGATTTTATCGCGCAGGATTATCAACTCTCGAAGTTGAGCCGAGCATCGACAATACAATAGAGCATATAACCCAGGATGTCAAAAATACACACTGTTTGATTTTCAACTCTCGGCACTAAGTAGTGCGATAAAAATCCAGAGCGCGTGAAAAAATCGCCGTGGGAAAATCGCGCCAGTACGAACCTGGAATTTTGTCGCGTTCGTTCGTTCGACGGCATTCATCACGCGTGGAGTAAGGACATTACTGGGACACAAATGTTCTGATCACATATTTAAGTATAAGGGATTTAGCAGCGATAAAAATTCTGCTCATTTTCAGGTTTGATACAGTTTTCTTCTAAGAAGGTACTGAGCGACTCCTAATTGCAAGTTAGATTTTTAAGACAGTATTGATCCTTCTACCAACCCGCACTGTGTCCGCGTGGTGGATTACAGCCCACGCCCTCTCACCGATAGGAGGCCTGTGTCCCAGTAGTGGGAACATTATAGGCTGATTATGCTTATGGTTATTGGTCCTTCTGAATTCGTTCATATTGTGACACCGCGCTGCTGCTACAGGCAATATCAACAAATCTTTGCAATAAAATTAAATTAGGGTCAGCGGCGGTGTATACACTGCCTTATAATGTTGTCCGCTGTTTTATTTTATTGAACGACAGACGACAGTTTATTATTATAGTTAGTTAAGTTTAAATTGTGCAGTAAAGGAGAACGGTGACTTAGGACTTTTAAAGGGGTATGACCATACGAGGATTTTATAGGAGTCGTCCAAGGTTATATTTTTACTTCGAAATGATAACATTTCTTAGTATTCATTCATTTCTTAGTAGTCATTTTTAAGTAGCTTGATGTGCTGGCGTCTGTACTCATGTGACTAAAAGAGTGATGAATATACATGTTGATGGATGGAGAGGGAGAGGAAGGCCGAAGAAAAGATGGATGGATTGTGTGAGGAATGATATGAAAGAGAAGGGAGTGAATGATAGCGTGACGGTTGACAGGGGAGAATGGAAGAAGAAAACGTGTTGCGCCGACCCCAAGTAACATGGGATAAGGGCCGGAAGATGATGATCTGTCTTATTTATACGTAAATCAGTCAATTTGGTGGTAAGTTATGTTTCAAAATATTTATTCCTCAATTTTCATGATTACACTTACCAGTGTTTGTCTCTGCATCACCCATAGGCTGATTGGTAGAAAATGCCTATGGCATTAAGTCCACCTCTGTACATTTATGTGCATAAATTATTTAATAAATTAATAAAGTCAAAGAAATTCATTGTTTGTGAAGGCAAATAGTGAAACGCGTGATATTTGAATTTCGAACGATTACCGACAGTTATCAAAGTAAAATGTGATGTAAGATCATGGAATCAGTAGATACTAGGTACTAATAGCGTTTTATAAATTGAATGACTTGTTTTTCTGAAAATCCTAGATACGAAAAGAATGTGGCGCATTTTCCTTCAACCAACCAAGCAATCCTGACCAAATTCAATAAAACAGTTACTGTTTAAGTAATGTACCCGACTCACGTAATCGCTTTTGGCACAGAAACTAGCCACAAGACACGTCATTCAGTTAAACAATTCCTTTGGGCGCAGTAAATAAACGCCTACACTTGGCACTTTAAAAAGCTCTTCAGGGATAAAAACTTATAGCATTGTTGGAAAAAACAGTGTTGCCAATAATGAAAGTTGATAAATTCTAGTGTGTCCACAAGCACGTCTGGACAGTCTATTCTTAGAAGTAGTAGGTAAGATACTTAAGCTTTTTCAAATATTTTGAGGTCGTTGTCGAGACTTATAGTCGACCTCGTCATTGCTTTATCACTTTTGACAATAATTTCCATTACAGAAATTTAATTTGATAAATGAATTAACTATACCAGAAAGATATGGCGAGATGACCTGAACCTGTACCGCGATGGCTGGTTCGAGTTTGCGCAGGAAAAGAGTTTCTGGAAGGATTTGGGAGAGGCCTTTTCCCAGCAGTGGGAAAGTAAGGGCTAACAAAAAAAAAACTGTTTTCTATTCATAAAATTAAATTTTATTATTACCTTCAACTTTAACCGATGACCCTAATTACTGATCTCCTTTGGTGCCGTACATTGAAACTTTATATGAAGTCTGAAAGTGGCACCGGTGACTGAAAACTTGTGCGGAAATCGGTGGTCATGGTAGGGGATGTGATGCGGAGGAATTAATGTTGATGGAGAGAGTATGGGAAGACCAAAAAAACTATGAGTGGACTGTGTGAAAGATGATATGGTTAGAAAAAGGATGAATACGACGGGGGTGGAGATCACAACTAAAAGAGACAATTTTCGCCGACCCCAAATAAATTGGGATAAGGGCAAGGGAATGATGACATTGAAAATTAATTTAAGTTGAAACTATCTAACTGTCACATAGATAAATAGACCTTGTGGTTTTAGAATGTGAAAGTGACATTGCACCTTAGGGTGGTGACGCAATAACGAGGTCGACTATATACCTACCTAGTAGATACGGCTCCTACCTAGTAGTCCCATGATGGGACAAGTGTTTCTTGGATATAGAATTCAGTTTTGTAGATTTTTATAAGAACATGTGTAAACATTTTGTATTCGAATATCCTTTACCTAAGGCATCGCGCACATTATTACCATCCTCCAGGCCTAAGCCTACGTTCACACGGACGTAAACGTATCGCGACGGGATTTTATCGCGCACTGGATTTTAAACTCTCGGTGTTGAGCCAAGCCTTGATATTCCATCAAAGTGTATCCCAGCGCGTCGAAAAACTTAATGTTGGATTTTCAACCCTCGGTGCTAAGCGGTGCGTTGAAAATCCAGTGCGCGAAAAATAATCGCCGCGGGGGGAAAAGTCGCCTGTGTATCCTAATTTTTTTTTTTTCCAGTTTCCAGTTGACAGTATGCTTCATGTCATGTCTTTCGCAAAGTCCGTCCATCTTATCTTTAATCCGTTGTTTTTCTTATAGCCATTCTCCATTACACTTATCTCATACGTACAAACATAAATCTTCATCATCTGACTACCCTTTTCCCAACTATGTTGCGGTCAGCTTTCAACCTAACTGGATGTAGCTGAATACCAGTATTTTACATGGTGCGACTGCCTATCTGACCTCCACAACCCAGTTACTGTATATTACGATACCACTTGGTAAGACTGATTGTCAGACTTTCGGGCTTCTGACTTCTTACCAAGGGGTATCGTGTTACCCAGTAACTAAAAATACTAATATTCAGCTGCATCTGGTTAGACTGGAAGCCGACTCCAACGTAGTTGGGAAAAGACTAGGCAGATGATGATATTATAATAAAGAAATCTCGATATTTTGACATATCACTAATTATATATCACCCATCGGAAGCAGGAGCGGGTTGTTCGTAAATAATAAAATAGCTAAATTCTATCCAAACTTATGTTTCAAAATGATGTTATTTCAAGTTAAACAAATATCGACATTATTTTAATGGTAATTAAGTTGATTCCAGAGTGACTAGCACTGTTGAAAAAGTTATAAAAATGTTTGGAGTTGTAGTGTAAACTGAACTTTATTATGTAGGAATTAAAGTTATTTTTCCAAGAACTCATATTTGTTTACATTTTTGGCAAATAAATCGCGAATGCAGCTTACTTCATTGGGTACCAAGATCAGCCACGAAAGCGAATTGAAGTATTCAAGTTCCAAATTTTAAAGTCTTGTTACTTTTTCCAGTAAAGACTTCAAAGTCGAACTTACAAGTTGTTCTCATAATTATTTGTTGAAATTAAAATGATAATTAACTTTGTGTGATGACACTAACAGTAGCAATGACTGTCCTTGTGACAGTTCAACAATATTCATTGTGTTACGTTGTTGAGCAATTTTTTGAACGTATGTAGCAATGGATTATAAATATTCTTGAAAATGATTCAGATTGAGATTAAGAGTGTGTTACGCAATTCTCCAATTGCGTAACATACTCTCAATCTCAATCTACTGACTGATTGTGACGGGACAGATAGCTGAGCTTTATAACATATTTTGGAGTAACATAAGCTTTTTGTTCCAGTAGCATGTTCCCGTGCTTTAATTTTCGACACACGCGTGCGAAGCCCCTGGTAAAAGCCAGTTTAACATAAAAGCGAACCAACATTCATGGGTACCAATTACCTACCACCCACCTAGTATCGGTATCGATTTCACCTTGGCACGTCACTAGTTCCTCGGACATTGTGCTACTAATCCCAGGTTACTTTAAAACCAAAAAGAGAGTTCAAGTTCTTAAAGTTAGTTAAAGTTTAAACTGAGTAGATTGCAGGGTTGAAACTTTCAAATAGTTGGTCTTGACTAGAGTTTTGTTTTGTTTCGTTGTTCTTTTATTTATTTTTCCGGTCTACTTTGTAATTTATTGCCTGTTGCCTCAATCAGCTGTTGCCAACTCATTCTGTAGTAGGTCAGCGCTTCTTACAAGTTGTTCAACTTCTTGTTTCGTATCGGACAGTCAGCAAGTTGGTAGTATAGCGTATGTAGGTAAGGAAGCTATTCATTATTATTATTATTTATATTACTATTTATTATACAGGGTTATTGGTAAAACATTAACAACCTCTTAAGAGTTTATAGTACTCATATTATGAACAACTTTTACTATGCTTAAAACGCGAAAAAAAAACTCAGCTGTTCCCTACATTTATGTTCGTATAACTCGTCAAAAGCGAACAGTCGATTTTTTTTTCGCGATTTCAGTTTTCAGAAATAACCAAACAAACGATGAGGGCGCCTCTGCGCGGTCGGCGTTTGGTCGGCGCCCTCTTAAAGGTGGGCTCACATGATAGACAGACGGCTCTTACATACAAAAATAACGCAGACATCCTATTTAAATAATAAACTAACTCTTTGATCCCGTATCCGTCCACGCTAACAAAATCTGCCGAGCAAATTGCTACAATTTAGACAGAACAACTATAATAAATAAAATTAATTTGCCTTGTAAATCATATTGATCTAACTGTGTTAGATTCAGCAAAAACATCGCTTCGCGTCGTCTCGCCTGGTTGAAAGTGGCCAAGTAACCGCGTAGACGGGTAGCCGGGTAACCGGGTAGCGCAGATAACCCGGCTCCAGTCGGTAATTAACTTATGAATTTCCGAGGCGCGGATCCAGATTTCTTCGTCACTGGTTTACAATTAGAGGAATGACAATGAACTTTATGATAGACGAATATACTCGTATAAAGGTAGAAGAGTCATCATCTGCCTAGCCTTTTCCCAACCATGTTGGGGTCGGCTTCCAGTCTAACCGGATGCAGCTGAATACCAGTATTTTACATGGAGCGACTGCCTATCTGACCTCCACAACCCAATTACTGGGTAATACGATACCCCTTGGTAAGACTGGTTATCAGACTTTCGGGCTTCTGACTACTCGTAACGACTGTCAAAGATCCACGAATGACAGCCGGGACCACCGGCTTAACGTGCTTTCCGAGGCACGGTATAAAGGTAGAAGAGTATTTTATCTAAATTAAAAGTCCGTTCGAACGTAAACTAATTAAGCATTAAAATTATCACTTCGAATTGCAAGTTGGTTTAAGAAAACCAACTTATGGAGTCCGTTCAGCTTTCCGCAGCTGAACGGATGCGTACGCATCACATACAAAATCGTTGTTCTTTAAGGACAAAAGCTGAACAGAGTTGGATAAGTGTGAGTAGTCCCTAGCTCGGTAGGCCAATCGTTTAGGCCTGTAGTAGGTATTGGAACAATCATTTTGTGATTAACTAAATTATTTAATATTGATGTATTTTTGAATGACCGGGCGCTATGTTTTCCATTACGAATAACCGACAGAGCAGCTGGTCTAAAAATATTCCCAGCCCTAAGTAACTCGCAAATGCCTAACATATATTTTGGTTCTTTATTTAGCTTTTCATCTCAAAAAGGACTAATCTCAGTTGCCAATCGTAAGATTCGATTCCCAATAGTCGGAAATAATTATCGAGTTCTTCTGTTAGGTAATTCGTATTAAATTCTATTAAGAAAGGACATTAAGGCGATTAGCACACTGCACCGCATCACGCAGCGGGTCGCAGATAACGCACTCACGCGCGTGATTTTTTACATACAAATTCAATAAAAACGCACTCACGCGCGTGGAATTTGGCTCCGTTTCCCGCACACCGCTGCGTGAAACGCAGCAGTGTGCCAATCGCCTAAGTCTTTTAGTATTAGTCCAAATGTTAGTGCAAAATAGTACCTACATCAATCTCCGTAGTGTAATCCAAGCGGATATTACAATATTTGACTACAAACTAGTTAAAACTGTATCTAAACTTACGATGAATACTGTCATCAACGGATATAGATACAGACAAACTGTGGGGTGATCGCATAACATAATACCCAGAGGAGAAGCTGACACAACGATGACAAGCTCTCATTGTTACGATGTTCAGGCTAACCTAAGAGTAAACGGAACTTTTGAAATAGCAAACTGTTTTGACAACATAAATCTCCGAAAGGGTAGGCAGTTAAGCATCTATTATACACCTACATTTTGCCAGCTATACAAGGTCAAATTAAATTAGTCAGCGAAACTGCAAACGTGACGTATCGATATCTAAACCCGATAAAATAAAATAAAATAAATAATGTTTTTTTAAGGGGTCACACACACAAATCTAGACTCTGGGCTGCTACTGCGAAATCACTAATGAAAAACTCCAATAACAGTTTTCCCGAGCTAAGAACCGACCCAGAACCTCATGCTCAGCAGTTGCGCTTGCGACCACTAGACCATCGAGGCACTCGAGGTACTTTAAGAGAAAGTAAATAGGGGAACTAAGGGTAAAAAAGGAGGGAAGGCCCCGCTAAGATAATATAACACAAAGTCGACATAATTAAGTAGGTATTGGGAATTTCCTCCAGAAAGGTAAAGCAGTGGAGAAGAAAGGAACGTGGAGTTCTATAGATTATTATTATTACCTGCCGACCACTTCAATCTTACTGGTCGTACAGATGTAGGTAGATATACTATATCACAACTTATGGTAGGACCAAGCCTTGTCACCCAACTTTTATAACTTACAGCGAAATGAAAGGTATGTACCATTTCAGCATATTATTAAAGAAAGAAATATGCCTTTAATAATATACCAGCAAAATAATACACCTTAGAACTATAAAAATCAGAAAACAGTACAGTACCTTTATACACAAATTATAATTATATCATCTTACGTATTTTACTATGTGTAAGTACATAAATAATAAAATAAATAAATAAAACAAAGATTATAATGCCAAAAGGGCCTCAGCTCAGCATAATGTCAGATGACAACACGAGGACTACCACTATTGTTAAAATCAGATTACTATCAGTCTACCATTAAAAACACTCCAACCACTTAGTACCCCTGTAGTTATACCGACATTTATGTATCAGATACTCCAAAAAGTCAAGGTAACAGACACATAAATTATTTACAAACCCCTAATTACGTATTCTATTCAATATTCTAGACAACCAAATTATTTCCCAGTAATTAATTTTGTATAAAATTTCTTTTTTTCTTCCAAGGTGAAGAAAAAATCCAGTAAATCTTGGCGACTTATTGTAAGGCTAGCGATGTATTCAAGATAATGAATATCTTTCTCAGAACAAAGCTTTTTAACTAGAAACTCTTGGAGATAATAATAAGACTTTGAAACTACCTGGAAGTTTAATTATGTTGACGTTATTAGCTGAAGCTGAAAGCCTAGACAGTAGTTACCTTTATTACGTTTATTTTTCAGAGAGTGGCCATTTGTCTTCTGTAGGTAAACCACTTTCGGGAAAAGTCGGTAAAGTTATGTAAGATCCGTGGGTCAGACTTACGACTTTCCGTATTCGAATGACATTCGGCCGGGAATGACATTAAATCTCTCCGTGAAACCTTAGGTGATTTGAGTATGAAAAGAGCTGTAATTTCATCTGATGCTAGGGATTGACAGTATTGACAGAATTGATCATCAGGAAAGAATGGTTATCCATAATGACTTCCTAGATAAATTAATTCACACTGTTTCTACATAATAAAAAAATATAACGGCTGTATACGCCAAAGAAGTAAGTCGTCACCAGTACTTTATGACATGTCAAACTTCGAAATAAAATAGTTCAAATTCATCGATGACAGCCTCCATTCTATTAAGCAAAATATGCATAGTGTTGTGCATTACAAGTCGACATATCGATAGGCCGTCCTCGGCCGTACCCGCCGGAGCGTTTCTTCCATTAACAGTCGAGTTAATTGAAAAACCAGCTGCAAGGGAACTCATCCGCCGAGAACTGTCCGATTGTTTTGTTACAAACGAAAATATTATGTAAACAACAATATGAAAAAAAAAATCTATGATGCTTTAGTGACAATTGTTAGTATAGACTTTCTGTAGGTAAACTTAGAGTGCCTAATTAATTGGCTGTTGCTAGCGTTTTGTGATACAGAAAATACTTATTTATAGACAGTGTATTATTATAATATTTGGGATCTACTTTGTCTTTTTTTGTGTTTTCTACTTCTCAGTTTCTGTATACTGGCTCAATGTCTATTTTATAATTTATTTCATGTTATACTGTAAACTAGTAAGTAAGAGTAGGCACTTTGCTTGCTTAGTGTGGTAAAAATCTGAAACATTACGCAAACTATTGAACATAACTCACCCTTTATGATAAAGTAATAGCAATGTGTAACGTAAACCACTTTCAGTTTTTGATTGACGTGAACAGAAAATGTTATTAGAAACTTCAAGCAAAATTGAACCGGGAATCAAACCCGACGTCTGTTAATAAACAGCCAATTCACAGGTGAACTTTAGAGTTATAGGATCAATTAAAATGGCGGATCTTATCGACGCACACATTAATTCATCCGACTCTCGACCTTGGCGTCGCAACTTATCGAATTAAACTTTCTTATCTATAAAGACGATAGCAATGGTGGCGCATGCCTATTTATCATTCATACACTCACTTTTGTTTTTAAGGCAAAAGCGCCAGGGTAGCCCGCGAAATTCAACTTTTTTTAGGTTTTTTGCAATTTGCTGGTTAGTATTAAGTTGTACGTTGATTAAAATATGCTTCGCGACCGTAACAAATATGTATTTATAGAATTATAATCATTAAAGTCATCAACACAACTCTCTAAGACCAAGTAATCCTACTGAATGACTATTTCATGAAATCTTAACATTTTAGGATTATACTAACTTAACAAGTTGTATAACTGATTCTAATGATTATAATTCTGTAAATACATATTTGTTACGGTGGCGAATCATATTTTAATCAACGTACAACTTAATACTGACGAGCAAATTGCGAAAAACCTAAGAAAATTTGAATTTCGCGGGCTACCCCTTAAGGGACATATTTTTAAAGAATTTCGAAAAAAGGTTTTCATTAATGAGAATTCCAGAATTTTGGGAATTAGGAAACACCAATTTTGTAAATTCTTCTATTTTATTATTAACCCAGGGATCGACCACAAGAACCTTAATTAGACAACGTTTAAATTCTTTTCATCTGGTAAACACGCACATAATCATCCCATAATGTTCCCACTGCTGGGGCACAGGCCTCCGCTCTTCGAGAAGGAGTGGGCTATAGTCTACGCAGGCCCAGTGCGGGTTATGTCACATGTCTTCAAATTTTTAGTTCTGTTAGTTAGTTAGACATACCTACAGACATGCCGGTTTCCCCACGATGTTTACTTTTTCTTCACCATTTTAAGAGCAGCAGTGATGAAAAAGTATTTACAAAAAGTAAAGCGCCTGTCTGGACTCGAACCCTGGCTCGTAAGTCGGGGCCGATACCTCTGGGTCACCACTGCTCCCCACGCACTTTTGCTGCCTATTGCAATGTTTCATAGACGTGTATAGTTGTGATGTATTTATTTCATTTCTGGTGACAGCAAAGAGGCATGATCTCAAACTGAATCTCAATCTAAACCACCCTTAGGACCAAATATTATCGACGAGTACTAGCAGCGCCACACGGTTTCACCCGCGTAAGTTTCGATGCCGTGGGAATATCAGGATAAAAAATATGCTATGTATTAATCCAGAAAATGGTCTATCTACGTGCCAATTTTCATCCAAATCTTTTCAACGGTTTACGCGTGATTGAGTAACAAACATCCAAACATCTTCACAAACTTTCATATTTATAATAATATGGGATACAGGTAGATATTTATTATTTTTATTTATTTATTATTTGATATTTATATATATATATATTTTTTTTTTTTTGGGTTGGTATTGAGTATTGAGTATAAAGAATGATAAGTGAGTAAAAACTCTTCAAGAATCACAGGCGTGTCCTAACATAATATAAAACTCTTCAGATTCCCCACCACACATCCAGACCGTGATTATCCACGACTAGCTTCTGCCCGCGACTTCGTCCGCGTGAAATTTCTTATCCCCGACACACTCCGTCGAATCGCATTGCCTGCCCGCGCTATTACTTTGTTTTCGCATAGCGTTATTTCTGACTTTTTTTTTGTTTTTGCTCGACTCCTAGCGTAATGTTAAGTAGCTTTAACTTTCCTCAAGAAAAAACAAAAATAATTTTCCAAATACGACCGGTAATTCCAAAGATTAGTGCGTTCAAACAAGAAAACTCTTCAGCTTTATTATTAACTAACTGCGCCCCGCGGTTTCACCCGGTTAAGTGTTGATCCCGTGGGAATATCGGGATAAAAAGTAGCCTATATGTTCATCCAAGGTTTCAGCTACCTCCATACAAAATTTTATCGAAATTGGTCCAGCCGTTTGAGCGTGAAGAAGTAAGAAACATTTATTTTTATTTTTTATTCTTTATTAATAAGGGGTTTTTATCCACACGGATACGTCAACCCCATTGTACCTTATACTCTATTTACACACAATTATACATCTATAATTATACTATGATCGTGTCAGCTACCTCCGTACAAAATTTTATCAAAATTGGTCCAGCCATTTGAGCGTGAAGAAGTAACAAACATATAAACACAGACACACTCTCACAAACTTTCGCCGTTGTAATATTAATGTGATATAGATTGTTTCCTCCTCCCTTCGCCTCCCACAGCGTTGACGGCAATTCAATACATTTCATATAATATGGCCCACTCCATTCCTGTTTAGCTTAAAACTGTTTACGTTTTACTGAAGAGATCTCTCAAATTGCCGGAAAGCAATTAGTGAAATAAACAATGAGACTAAATAAATTCTACCTAAGGAACAGCGAATAAGTATTTTCTTTGAACATTTGAAAATAAACAATTATTTTTCTGGCTCGTAATAATTATAAAAATAAAATAAATAAAACCTTTATTTTCAGGCTACTTTAGCCCATAGACAAATAACAATTAAACAATAAAAAAAATAATGATATTAATAAATAATATTTTTTTAAAATTAATAATAATGATAATAATTTGTAATTATGTACAGTCAACAAAACAGATAAGTATGCAGGATCGTCGGATATAGTTGAAGTTTAGTAAGAAACCGATGGATGTTCTCGAATAAAATTTAATTTTATTAATAAAAAACAAACAGCTCAATTATCAAATTAAATTTCAATCGACAACATTCATCGGTTTCTTACTAAACTTCAACTATATCCGACGATCCTGCACACTTATCTCTTTTATTGACTGTACATACAAATACCTACGCCTAACTGTGCGATAAAAAACTGAGCGTTTTAACGGTGTCCTACGTTTGGGCAGCGCCTATTTACGCCAGACCTTAAAATAGCATCACCGGGCAACGCTTTATTTTATCAGTAGATAAATTGCTGTAGGTAGCTTTAAAAGGCCAGCTAATGTTTATTTAACTATAGTTGGAAACCCTCCATTTTTTACACTGAATAACTGTTAAGGAAAATAAAGGAGACCTTCGATGAATTTATTCATTTTAAAGAAAACTGCCGTTCCTAGTATTTTTGTTTGAAAAGGATTCTTGGTTAGTGTTGTTTTTACTGAAAACTTTTATCAAATAACAGAAGCCTTTTACAAAAATAAAATCATTGCCTCCAATAATGATAAATGGTGTACCGTTATCGAGAGTGCACTCTTTCAAGTATCTTGGGCATGTTTTGACCACTAGCTTCAAGGATGATGACGATATCGAGAGAGAGCGGAGGGCACTGTCGGTCAGAGCGAATATGATTGCCCGCAGGTTTAAGCGTGCTTCTACAGAGGTTAAAAAAACACTTTTCAGGGCCTTCTGTTCCTCATTTTACACCTGTAGCCTGTGGGTACATTTTACGCAAAGATCGTACAGTGCCCTTCGCGTGCAATACAATAATGCTTTCAGGGTGTTGATGGAGCTGCCTCGCTTCTGTAGCGCATCAGGGATGTTTGCGGAATTGCGTGTTGATTGTTTTTATGCATTAATGCGTAAAAGATGTGCGTCCTTGGTGCGCAGGGTGCGAGCCAGTTCCAACAGCATCCTGGGAGTTATTGCAGATAGGCTGGACTGCTGTATTGTAAGTCGTTGCTCCAGTATCTCAGCTGGAGTGCGGAAGCAATGATTGTTTTGGTGTGTTTGTGTAATTGTTGTTGTAATTGTATCACTAACATAGTTGTAAGTTTATTTTATTGTTACTAACACTGTATGAGTCTCATAGTTACTTGTAATAAAGAATTTATTATTATTATTGTATCAACTTTGTATTTCTATTTTGGTAATAAAGCTCTTTAGCTACACAGTTCCTTTGTGAGTTTATTGAAATAATCTATCTAGCAAATCAATGTTTGTTTCAGTCGCGGATAGAAGCTATTTTTTTTAATAATAATAAAGAAGTAAAATGTGTGAGTTTGTACGTAGGGTAATCTTACTTATTGTATAAAAACATTACACACTACAAAATATATAACGGGCTACCTTATCGCTTTCTGCGATCTCTCCCAAGCAACCTTGGAATGGACAGTGATTTGCCTCGATATAAACCGCTTTATTTATAAACATTACTTAAAGTTAAGTAATTAGGTATTAGCGACTGTTTAACTATATACATTTTAGGGTTCCACACCTCAAAAGAAAACGGAACCCTTATAAGATCACTTCGTTGTACGTCGTTCCGCGACGTACAACGAAGTGATCTTATAAGGGTTCCGTTTTGAAGAAAAAGGGCGGAAAGGATCTTGACGTCTGTCAAGACACTTTTTCTTAGGAACGCGTGGAGTTATCAAGTTCAAATTGATAACAAATACTCAGGGCTGCAATCCCTTGAAGCAGTGAAAAAATCAAACTTCTAAATCAACGCAATCAAAAGATACGGGCGTTTATATTGCGTTTATTCCGCAATTTTTAACACTTGCAAGGGAATCAAAACCTATATATAGGGTACTTTCCGTTGACTTAGAATCATGAAATTTGGCAAGAAGCAATGTCATGTAGCACAAGTAAAAGAATAAAACCGAAAACCATAAAATAGTTACATTACCAAAAAAAAAATGTTTTCCCGTGATAAACTATTTACATACCTACAAATTTGTACGGAACCCTCGGTGCGCGAGTCCGACTGGCACTTGTTGATGTTTAAACGTGTCCTAGCTTTAGGCAACGTTTGTAAATAAGGGAGAAAATCTTTGAAACCACTGATCTGATTTCAAAAATTCTTTCACTAATGAGAAGCTAAAATACTGCCGAGTTTCTTATGACAGGTATATTTTATTTATTTAAATTCAGACACAGTGATCCATATTTATGTTAGTATACTTAAAAATTATGTTAGTAACCAAAGATTAAAAATACATGCCACAATTATACTATTATAACTAAAACTAAAATTAAATAACTGAAATATATACCTAAAATCAAAATTGATAAAACCTTTAAAACCATTTACTTCTTTAATAAAAAGCAAATACACCTAAATTAAAACAAGAATTTCATTATAAATCATAAAAACAAAAGAAAAAATATAAATATATATAGAATTGAAATATAAAATTAATTATCCTATCCTCAGCAGTATAAGTCAAAAAAAGAAATTTCACGCAGACGATGTGGCGGGCAGAAAGCTAGTTCATGAATAATATCACATTTCAAAAACATAACCAACAACCACTGAAATTCAGTATATAACTGCGGTCCCATTTCAATTATGCTTTATCACATCTCGATTTTCGGTCGAAAACATTTTTATGTCATTCAATATCGAATATCGATACTATCTAAATTGTATCGAAATCATTTTCATTCTCTCTCTTAACGAATAAAGTTCCTACATAATATAGTATTGTATGAATACCAAATTTTATTAGGGTTTATCTTGAAAGGCTAGGATAGCTTGATACTAAAATTTTGCCAATAAAATTTGGGTTGAAAACGAAACGGTGCCTAGGTATTTAGGTTACCTTCAAGATTTTAAAGAGACTCTCTTTCAGCTACGGTTAGTTAGCGTAGAGACTAAAATCTTGTGCTTTCAATGAAGAAAAATATAGATGGAAAGTTTAAAAAGAACGTTAAAAGAAAATGAGAAAGATACGGTATTAAAATGTGCAGGCTTTTTTGAGTTATTGCTTTTAATTTAGCTACGTTGCTAAAAGGATAAAAATATGGGCGGAATATTTTTTATAAAATGTAGGTAAATCTTTTCATTAAAATCAAAAGACCTGGAAATAGCTTACATCAGCACCCTAACTGTATAACACACTAGCAATCTCAATCTGAATCATATTGAAGTATATTGCCAATCCATTGCTTCATTAGTCTGCTCAACAACGTAAATAAGATTTATTCCTAACGCAATGAATGTTGTTGAACTGTCAAAATTAAAGAAATTGCTACTGCTAATGTGTTACACAGGATGTACTAATGTTATACCTAAATATTATTACACTGGCTAGCTAAAGTTGGGGCTTATACTTATACCCCTTATATTTTAATGAAAAAATGTCTTCGCGAGTTAAATAAGAACCTATCAAACTCAAAGACAAACAACTGCCTTCGTATGAAAGTCGTCTTCAAATAGCAATTAATTATAGCACCTAGGTACTATCAATTCATGCATTCAATTTATTCAAACTACCACGCACCACCCACTACTTCTACCCCTTGCATCTAACGATAGTATTATCGTCAGCAATTTCTCAATCCGCCCACACTTTCAATTATATTCCTACGCCAACACTTTATGCTGCCTACGGCTACGCAGGCAAATGACAGCCGCTCGTTATGATATTCATTGAAAATGTTGTGGCTTAGATAAAAATATTAGTTGTTTGAAATGTAAGGCAAGCTTGTTAATTGTTGTTTAATTACATAATAATTAATAAATTATTTAAATATTTATTAAAATATTTTAATTAAATAATAAAATATACAGTGTGAGCACAGGTTTAAACCTCTGTGGTTTTTGGTTGCTATTTTATGAATAGTCCTGTATTCTTTTGTATAAATGATAAATAAAAAAAAAAAAAAAAAAAAAACATAACGAAATGAGGGAAATATAGCTTAATTTTATCGACGAAAAATATATTTAAAAAAATATTTAAAAGGATCTTTACCTGCTAAAGAGATTGCAAGGCCTTTCTTTAACAGTTGATAGGAAATGTTGTGATTGAGTTATAAACATGGTATTTTTACGTTTAGAAATCTGATACGATGGAGAATAATTTAAAGTAATCAAAAAGGGTAGGTAATCGGGGCTTTTATTGAGTAATTTTACAAAAGTTGATGAAAAAAATATCAGATTTTGGTTAAAAAAAAAACATAATTCTCAATTGAGGGGTGATTGTTTACACAGGGGTCACAGCAGCGAAAAAGAATTTTAAAAATGCTACAATTTTTTTTTTTTAGATTTTTTTAATATTTTTTCCGTCGATAAAATTAAGCTTAGTTTCCCTCATTTCGATATGTGCACATTATGAAGACTCACACTGTATAATCTGCGTGGATGTCGGAAATTATCCCACGGGAACGTGCTACCGGGACAAAATCTAGCCTAAGTTACTTCTTATAACATCAGCTATCTGCCAGAGATAGTCCCATCAAAATCTGTCCAGTCGTTTCGTATATTAGCCGGAACAAACAGAAAGACAGACAAAAAAAAAACATAAGTAGATACCGTATTACATTTAGTAAAAAGCTGTTATTTTCAGACACTTCAATTTAATTTGTTTGTATAGATGCATAGATATATTATATATGTAGGTATAGTTAAAATTTTGTAGTTAAAACTGAAGCGCATAATATCAGAAGGATTGTAGCAGCGTCCTGCTTACACGCAAGGGAAAAAAGAGCGAGTTTATGTACTCATACGAGTATATGTGTAGCTCAGGATAAGGGCTCCCTTTTGGGTTAAACACAAAAGCCTATAAGAATGTTTGTACAGTCAACAAAGGAGTTAAGTATACAGGAGCGTCGGATATAGTTGAAGTTTACTAAGAAACCGATGGATGTTCTGGGCTGAAATTTAATTTAATAAATGAGCTGTTTGTTTTCTATTAATAAACTAAAATTTTATTCGAGAATATCCATCGGTTTCTTAGTAAACTTCAACAATATCCGACGCTCCTGTATACTTAACTCCTTTGTTGACTGTACATACTGTATGAATTTTAAACAGCAGATTTTTTTAGACCATCACGAAACATTTCTACCCTACACTACGGGTTCTAAAATCATTTGCTGAATTCATGGTTTCAGTTTGCGTGTCTTTGTCCCTGCTACCCTGTATGTATGACATTATCTAATTATTTCTGCGACTGCTAAAAGAAAATCTACAAATTCCTTAAAATGTATTCTAATGAATCAGTTAACAAATCTCTTATAATATGATAAGTTGTTGCTATTTCACCCAACCAATCCTAGCAGCTTAGCAGTAATCATCATTCTCATTCATTAATTCATTCAATCTCCTTTCTTCTGCCCAATTTAGTTGGGGGCGCCACAACACTTCTTTCTTTTTCATACTTCTCTAGAAGTCGTCATCTCGATAGTCACCCTATTCTAACCATATCATCTTTCACAGAGTCCATCCATAGATTTCTTAGGTACAGAAGCCAGCACATCAAGCTACCCGAAACTGTCAAATTTTCCCAATCAACTTTGAACCTCTTACTGTAGCGATAAAGTTGAAAATCTATTAAAGAAATTTGACAGATTGTAGTAGCTTGATGTGCTGGCGTCCTTCCCTTACTCTTATAGCCATCCACACTTACTTTCCTCACGACATTTTCATCAACCATCATCATCTGCTCAGCCTTTTCCCAACTATGTTGGGGTCGGCTTCCAGTCTAACCGGATGCAGCTGAATACCAGTATTTTACATGGTGCCTATCTGACCTCCACAACCCAGTTACTGGGTAATACGATACTCCTTGGTAAGACTGGTTGTCAGACTTTCGGGCTTCTGACTACCCGTAACTACTGTCAAAGATCTATCTGTGAATTACAGCCGGGACCAACTGCTTAACGTGCTTTCCGAGGCACGGAGGGGTCTTGGTATGTAAAGATTGGTCACCCATCCACAGACCAACCGCGGCAAGCGTAGCTTAACCTGATCGATCGACATGTGCGGCTGTTATTATTTAGCCACGGGCCCCTCATTTTCATCAATGTGACGGCATAATTAACCAATCACAGACGTGATCAATAGACATGGTTCCAGATTCCGGTGGGATTTAATTGATCGGAACGAATCTATCGGCATTCATCGAGTGTGATTCTACAACCGCCCACGTTTTCAATTATGTTCCTACGCGATTTCATGGCATATTCCTTGCAAATGACGAGCGCGCATCATTTGACTTTTAAGTAATTGACATAGAGTTTAAATTGCAATGATTGACCCGCGCTAGTGATGTGCGATATCTGTACCTACCAACCAACATAGAATAAGAATGTTCAGAAGAAAAACTCTTGATTCGATCGCATTTTAAATGCCTACAGTGTTGGGTTAGGTTAGGCGTATGAAACGTTCCAAAGAGTCAGTGTTGCCTACTGAGCATGAGGTCTGGGTTACCATTTCTATGTCGCGGAAAGTGTTCTTGGGTAGGTTGCAGGTCCGCTAGTGGTTAGTACGGATATCCATACTAATATTATAAATTCGAAAGTAACTCTGTCTGTCTTATGTTACTTTTTCACGCCTAAACCACTACACGGATTTCGATAAAATTTGGCAGAGAGATAGATTGCATCCCGGGAAAGGACATAGAATAGTTTTTATCTCGATATTCCCTCGGGATCGACACGTATGCGGGTGAAACCGCGGGGTGCTGCTAGTTAGCCTATGTACATTAGTCTTATAAATAATGCTTGTTGTCCATTTGTTCTCTCTGTAGACAAATGACGATAGAATGGGCATCGGGCAATAATACCAATGGCGTAGGATAGCCAAGGATAAACAGAAGGAAATAAATAATGAAACAATAAGGGCTAATGGAATACTACTGTCTTTTAATTTTTTTTTTTTTTTTTACCTTATCTATATTTATATCTAGACTACACTCTGTCCACCAGGTTAACCGTTTTTTGGCAAATGGAACTGGTGATTGCAGCAACGTTATTTTCGATAATTTCACTTTAATTTAATTTTGTATGTAGTATCAATTATCGAATTTTTGCTGTCGAATAAAAAAGGGTGCAGTTTCTATACCTGTGTTTATTATTTATTATTAAATAAAAATAAATTTTCTTTCAACTACGTAGTAATGTTATCATTAATCACTACAAAACCGTCACAAAGGACGTATTTTTTGCTTAGAACCAAAACAGTGCAGAAATGTTGTATGAAATCTCATTGTTGCACAGTTTTTCATTAATGCAAGTAAACCTAAATAACTTAGGTAAATTATAAATTCAACATTAATGATGTAACTAATATTTTTGTAAAAATATATTTTAAAAGAGTGTCCATAGAGTTTCTTGCCTTTCTTCTCCTTAAGTACCTACGCTTGGAAGGGAAGGGCTTGGAAGGGCGCTTGGAATGGACAACTAGCTTCATATTTTCTGACTGACCGACTTCTTGGCTATTCAAAAGTGCCTGTAAATGGTTTAATTGAAATAAATGCTTTGAGTTTGAATAATTATAGACAAACCATATTACTTACATAATAATATCTAAACTAACTGCCGTGGACGTCTTTCGGCTGAAATGATGATGATCTAAACTAATATTATAAAAAGAAAACATTTGATTTTTTGTATGTTTGTTTGTTACGCTTTCACACTAAAATGGCTAAACGGATTTTGATGAAATTTAGCACATGGGTAGACCATGACCTGGATTAAGAAATAGGATGGTTTTTATCCCAATATTCTTATTCAGGTAAAACTGAAAGGAAAGGCACAGCTACTACATAATATGGCGAAATCAAGTTCAGGAACAGACAAATTTTTGGAACATATGAAGCAATGGATTAGCAATTATCCTTCAAATTCATTCAGGAGGCCTACCACAACCTCTTAACGCGATCCATTTTAGGACCTAAACTGAACTGTTCGTCTAATTCGTACCATGACGTCAGTTTAACGATTCAATTTAGGTCACTCCATCTGACAGCGAATATCCCAAACTGAGTCGCAAGTTTTGGGTTCATTCATTTAATTTTGTACTGTGTTTGGTACCATAACGTCCATAGAGCAGCTCAAACTGAAACGCTAACTGTCAAAATAAGCGATTCACTAAAAGTTACTATTTCTCTACATAAACTGAAACGTTTTGTGAATTATTGGCGAAAACGAAGTTTTTTTGTGCTATTTTAGTGGAATTTTACAAAAACCAATGTAAGTGTACTTTAATCTTTCCTTTAAAGTCTAAAATACTTATTTTACATGCATTTTTTAACCGCATTTGTTTTTCTTTACAGATGTCTGATGAACTACTTTTATTTGAGTTTTTTGAAGAAGTTAAATACTTACGACATTCCTTGAAATAATGTTAAACTTATACACTTCACTTTAATTTTCCCACCGTAATCACAACCACAGAGTACAATAATTTAAATACGGGGATCACAACTCCACAGACTACGTATCTAGTTAAACTGACACTGACAGTGACATGACAACTCGCACAACTTATTTTTACTCTGGTACGTTCGAAACAGATTACGTCGAAATAGAAATATTATTTCGGTTAATAAATAGCAAAAGGTAAATAAATATCTACTTTGACTAAGAATTATTTTAATAATAGTTAACGTATTAACGTGGAATCATAAAAACAATTGTTGAGTGTCTGTTTTACTTTTATATAATGATATACGAGTTAAGAACAAATAAAATGTTACTCGCTTCTGAACGTGTCGGACACTAAAATGTGCGTGAAACAAACTTATTTGCTAATAATAGCGTTGTCTCTTTTTCACCAATAACGTTTCAAATGCGGTTCAGCCACAAATTGCGATCTTTCATTCACTTTTAACGATCCAAATGCCGATGAGTGTATTGGACGTCATGGTAAGACTTTGAAGCGATCCAGTTTAGGAACATAAACTGAAATGTCTTGCTTTTGAATCGTTTTTAATTAGATCATGGTAGGCATCCTGGTTATGATTGAAGGCGTGTTATGCTATTAGAGTGCTGTTGAAAGCTGTTGTAAATATACGAAACGCTTTGAAATCAATTGCCACTGCTCAGAGTGAGTGAAAATATACTTTTGCAATAACGACTACAAAGTTTATAAATGGGGGGAAGTGTACCTTTTCTAATAAAACTATATCAATTTTCCTGCATTCTTATATACCACCTCATCTTGCACTTGTAGCCCACACGCACCTATTCTTATAAAAGTCAAGGTTATAAAAGTCAGGTAATGCTTATAAATTTTAATTATATATAAATGATGCATAAATGTCGCTTCCCACGTACACGTGTCGTTTAATAATTTATACTGCACTAGCAGCGCCCCGCGGTTTCACCCGCATAAGTGTCGATTCCGTGGAAATATCGGGATAAAAAGTATCAAAGTCAAAGTCAAAGTCAAATCATTTATTTCAAATAGGCACTTTTGAACGTCAAAAAAAAAACTAAATAGAAATGATTCTAGTCGCCCATTCGAAAAGGTAGTTTTCGTATGGAGAAGAATGGGCAAGAAACTCCACCGTTACTCTTTTAAAAATGTTTTACAAGGTCTTGTATACATAATAAAAATTATATGTGAACACGATGCACCCATAATAAAATTAGTCTACCACAAAAGGTAAAAAGAATTAAAAATTAAGCAATGACAGGTAAATCAAATAAGTGATAGATACATGGTGCTCACATATTTACAAGTTATTTAAAAAAAAAAAAATGCAAAAGTAGTTGAACTTTAACAAGTGTGTGAGCCACTGTAGTCGCAGATTGTAAAAATGAATTAGAATAAGATGTCATAATTAAAAATATATATATAAATTAAATTAGGAACAAGTTTGATTTTGTCTAGACTTTTAGATTGTCCTATGGAGCAGGACCAGCATGTTTCCAAGCATTCTTATCTTGGATATAATCCTCTAATTTGTAATATCCTTGTTTACAAAGTGTACTTTTAATATGAGTTTTAAATTTTCTTTCATTTAATTGCAATATGTCACAAGGTATTTTGTTGTAGCATTTAACACAGTACCCCATAAAAGATGTATGTACTTTAGATAATCTAAAAAAAGGTTGATCTAATTTATCTTTATTTCTAGTATTAAAATTATGCCTATCACTTATTTTATTAAAAAGATGTTGATTTTTTCTTACATACATAATATTTTCATAAATGAATTGGCAAGGTACCGTCATGATATTAACCTTTTTAAATAGTTCCCTAAGAGATTCGCGACGACGTAGATTGTAAATGGCTCTGACAGCTCTCTTTTGTAAAATAAAAATGGATTCAATGTCAGCAGCCCGACCCCATAGTAAAATGCCATATGACATAATACTGTGGAAGTAACTAAAATAGACCAAACGCGCGGTTTCAACATCTGTTAACTGTCTTATCTTTCTAACAGCATAAGCGGCGGAGCTTAGCCGCCCCGCAATAGATGTTATATGAGGTCCCCATTGTAATTTCTCGTCTAGCGTGATTCCTAGGAAAACTGTCTGATCAATAAATTCTAGTTTTTGGCCATTCAATTTGATTTCACATTCGCTACTTCTAACATTCGGTAATTTAAATCTAATGCATTTGGTTTTTTTTTCATTAAGTACTAAATTATTTACCGTAAACCAATCTTGGACCTGAAGAATAGAGTTATTCACGTCGTCAAGATTTTGTGACCGTCGGTCTATTTTAAAGATTAACGATGTGTCATCTGCAAATAACACCATCTTCGGTTGATTTTGAAGTAATTGGGGTAAATCATTAATGTAAACTAAAAAGAGGAATGGACCCAATATCGAACCTTGAGGAACACCCATTGTCATTTCAGACCCTAATGAGTTTACGCCGTTTACTTGAACTTTAACCTTTCTATCTTTCAGGTATGATCTTAGCAAGTCAAGTGCTGCTTTTCTAATTCCATAGTGCTCCAGTTTCATCAGAATTGTCTCGTGGTTTACGCAATCGAACGCCTTAGAGAGGTCGCAAAAGATTCCAATGGCATCTTGTGCTTCTTCCCAGGCGTTAAAAATGTTCTTTATTATGGTAACACCGGCGTCAGTAGTGCAACGCCCTTTGGTGAAACCGTACTGGTGTTCATGAAAGATGGAATTTTTATTAAAGTGACGTAACATTTGATTGAGCATCAACTTTTCAAACACCTTACTGAGAACTGGTAGAATTGACACAGGTCTATAATTGTTAGGATCTTTACTATCACCGGATTTGAACAATGGTACTACTTTACTATGTTTCATAAGATCCGGAAAGACTCCTTGGTCAACACTGGTGTTAAATATGAAAGCTAAATAGGGCGCAATAGTTTCGATAAAATATCTACATACTTTTACAGACATTCCCCAGAGATCTTCTGTTGATTTAATGTTAAGATCTCTAAAAGCTTTTATAACAGCCTGGGGGCTTGTATGCTGAAACCTAAACTCCAAAGGGCATGCCTTTACATTCTTTTTAAGTAAGGCAGCAGAAAGCGTGGGGGATGAATTTAAAGCTTCAGTAGTTTTAAGGGGAATATTAGAAAAAAAGTTTTCAAATTCCTGAGCTATTTCTACATCTGAGTTGATGGGGCCATGTGCAGTCTCTAAATTAAATTCAGTGTTAGGCTGTTTTTTCCTACCTGTTTCATTATTTATTGCCTATGTCCTTTCCCGGGACTCAAACTATTCCTATACCAAACTTCGTCTAAATCGGTTCAGCAGTTTAAGCGTGAAGAGGTAACAGACAGACAGACACACTTTCGCATTTATAATATTATTAGTATGGATTTATCGTTCTATAGAAACATCATCCATTCCTTGAAACCACGATAGGTACCTACTGGTCCGCATAATTTCCCTGTAATCAAATACCCACCTATTATGGTCTTAGTGCAGGCTAAAGGACTCTTCTCATACGAAGAAGGCACGAGAATTGATCACCACGATTGCTCAAGACGGGTTCGCGATTTCAAACTAATATTAACTATAGGTCGACCGCTTAACTGAGATGTTGACTGAGGTAGCTGAGCGGTGTGGGAGGGATGATAGTTGTCACAAGTTGACGAATCACTGAGCTCTCGCATCACGTCACCACACCTCTCCTGCACCGCGTTGCTTCCTCAGGCAACGTCTAAGTTAAGCGGTCGGCCTTTATAAGTCCAGAGGGGCAATTTTCGCAATTTTAAGAACGTTCTCAGTCTGATCTTAGTCTCAATCTGTCAAAAAATACTTCTAATTTCCCTAATACATTTTGACAAGTTATTGACAATTGTTTGTCGCCGAGATAAGACTGCGAATAGATTTTGAACGTTTTAAATTACGAGAATTTACCTTCTGATTTTCTCACGGTGTTTTTCCTTTACTGATGACAATAAATTGAAAAAGTCACATTGATACTTGCTACAGCCCGAAAGTCTGACAACCAGTCTTACCAAGGGGTATGGGGTAAGGGGGGCTGGGGTAGGGGTACCATGTAAAATACTGGTATTCAGCTGCATCCGGTTAGACTGGAAGCCGACCCCAACATAGTTGGGAAAAGGCTAGGCAGATGATGATGACATTGATACTTGCTAGAGTTTGAACCCAGAACCTCGTCCATATTTTATTTGGGCCACGCACAGGAAATACAAACAATAAAAAAGAACATTAAATGTAACAAAATCATGAAAACAATAAAAAAAGAACATTAAAACATGTAGGTACCTAAAGTACCTACCTACGTCCCTCGTTTAGCTTTACAAATACAGCAACAGGACAAATTCAGTACTACATGTGCAAAATTATTCTCTACAAAGTAAACATTCTCTTCAAAAATGTTTTTTTATTCTGTCGTATAATTTTCGCCTTAGAGGTTAATGAAGCAAAACGTGCCACTTATTACATCCATGTTCAGTAAATTTAGCTTTGTTTTCTGCTTTGCAATGTTTTTGTTAGTACAGTGAACACAATAATCACAATTTGACATTGACAGTAGCAGTCGGGTGATTTTTAAAGCACAAGTATTACCACTGACATGTGGTTGACTGTCCCAAATATTGTCTTGTGATGTGTAACATCAAAAAAGCATCCAAAATATTGTGTTTCTTTATATATATATACTTTACGTCTGTTCAGTTAGAATAATTTGATTATATTACACTCAATAGGTGTTTTATTTTCGTTCACCTTAATAACTCGATCAAATAAACATAAACGCTGCTATGTAAATATACTTCCCTAGTTTCAGCATCTGCAATGCGCCTGTCTCCACCATAAAAAACAATAATATGGAGGCTACCTCGTAACAATATCAATTTCATGAATGAATTGTAAGGTTTTTTTAATATGGAGTTCGTAGCATGCCACCGTCTCGTTTCGAAGACAAACTGCTGATATTGATTGGTGTTTTAGAGAAAAATGTTTTATGTTTTTTTTCTTTCGTTATGGTCTGGTCTGAAGTTTATCGGGAAAGATGGAAACCGGACAAGGATAGAGTGATTTTATTTTATAATATAATAATATGTTTTACTACAGCTTTGAGCCGTTTGGGGTCGAAACGATCGGGTCATGGGGCCCGAGTGCGCGTCTCCTTCTTATTAAGGAAATTTCTCGCCGCTGGTCGACACTTCACGTGACCAGAGGGGTGGGTCATTCTTTGGCCAAAGAATTAGGATTGTTGCCATTCAAAGTGGCAATGCTGCCAGTCTTCTGGGCACGTTTCCGGATGACAGCGATGCGGACGAGTACTTCGACGCCTAAGTGTCCTTTGTTTTTGTATTTATTTGTATAGTAAGTTAGTTAGTCATTTAATTTAGTATCTAGTGTAAATAGTAACATTTTCACAATTGTTATTAATTTGTTAACCTTTTCACCGCCACACGTCAAAACCTGGACTCACAATTTACAATTATTTGTACTTACGGCTTGCAGATACATAGTTTTTCCGAATCTGTCTCTTCTTGTGTGTTTTCAAAAACATCTAAAATTGACAACATATAACCTTTCTACCTACTTTAATGTAGTTTGTAAGTACCTATATCTAGCCGTTTGTGCGTGAAGAAATAACAAACATACAAACACACTCACAAACTTTCCATAATCAGCCTATAATGTTCCCACTGCTGGGACACAGGCCTCCTCTCGGTGAGAGGGAGTGGGCCGTAATCCACCACGCGGGCCCAGTGCGGGTTGGTAGATGTCACATGTCTTCGAATTTTTTGGTTCTAGGACATGCCGGTTTCCTCACGATGTTTTCCTTCACCCTTTTGAGAGCAGTGGTGATGAAATAATTTACACAAAGTAAAGCGCCTGTCTGGGTTCGAACCTACGACCTACAACTCGTAAGTCGCGGCCGTTACCACTTGGCCGCCACTGCTCTCACAAACTTTCGCCTTTATAATATTAGTGTTTATTATTTTGATATAATTTGGTATGAAGGCAGCTGACACCCTGGATTAATACATAGAATACTTTTTATCTCGATATTCCCACGGGATCCAAATCGTGGTGCAGCTAGTATATATATAAAGCTTTGAATATCATCAAATCTCTATCATATGCGGTCACAGAGCGATTCGATAGTGACGTCTGTTGTGACCACAATATGTGTAGTGAACCGACAGCGATGCGAGGGCGGTGACAGAGAGTATCTCCACGTCACCTGCACACGGATCAGTTGCCGGGCCACTAAACTAATAGTATAAACGTAGTCATGAATGGCATCGGGCTATATACATCACACAGAAGAGTTTTGTTACTTTCAAAAGCTGCACATTTTTCAATTGAATCCCGAAGAGGATTTTTAGGAGTAGGCAGGCCCTGCACAATCCAAATATTGATCACATTATGATACACAAATAGAACGGTGAGTACAAGTGTATAATGCATCTATTTTCCAGTTAGGTAGACAAGATTCACGACAATAACTCAATCATAAAACAAAACACAATCAAACAAATGGACACCCGAAATATTTGTAAACTCAATTTAAATACGTACTATACAATAAAAATACCCTAGAATTAGGCGGGTTAATCCAAAGCGATAGTCTGACTAGAAACATAGTATCTGTGGAGCGATTAGAAAGTCAAACAAAAGCCTCCGAACGTGGGGGGTTAATTAGTGAACTGGCTCACTTGACCCGGTGGGGTGTGGTGCAAGAATATGTAACCTAGACCTCGATGGGTTGGTGTCAAGAGGGTTGGCAGGTTGTACATTGTCTGCGTTTACAGCTGCATTTTTAACCCCTATTCTTTGTAAAGCATGCCTAGACTGTCATATAGCTTATTCACTACATTATTCTACATTTGTTACAAAGAAAATCAGTTCTCCTGCTTTTTTTTTGTTTTGACTAATTGTTAAGGTTCCGTACCAAAATGGTATAACGGAAACCTATGGTGAGACTCAGTCTGTCTGTCACAGCTGGATATACCAATAACTACTAATGCTATCAACTTGAAATTTGGAATAGTTTTAGATGACGTTTGCCCAACTATTTTGCAAATAAGAAAGAAATGTATTTTTTTTGCAGTACGGACTGAAAGGGTCTTCAAAATTCGAAGTGGGGCTACTAGGGCATGTGAGATATCATATGAAAGAACGTTGTTTGCACATTCTCAAACATATTTCTTTTTTTTTAGGCCGCGTAGTTTTCGACTTTTGTTGAAAAATTTAAACAATAATACGATTCCCCTATCTCGTTTGCATAGAGAAAAATCTGAAATTATTCTATATGATAGAAGTTTATGTAAAAATTATAGGAAAAATAAAACGAAGTATCTGGTACACTTTTTCAGAAATCATCAACAAAAGTTACATAGGTCCACTATCGGTCAAGAGATGGCACTGACATAAAATTGCAATATTCTACACAGCAGTGCACAGTGTTAAAATTCTCTGACGAATATAGGCCTCGCCGATGAAAAATTAAAAACATAGTGGTACGGAACCCTCGGTGCGCGAATCGGACTCGCTCATGGCCGGTTTTTTTCAGAATAAAACTTATATCTTCTCAGTAGCTAACCGCCATGCAGACGACCGTATCAACAAAATCTCGTTTCAAATAGTAGGGTAGCATTAAGTATGACCGGTTTTAGAAAATAGAATATCATCAAGTCAGGAAATTGATTTTCTAACATAGTTCTTAATTCATCTGCTGTTAGACCAAGGCTTCATAATTAATTAATCATGTTATCCTGAGGTAGAAGTCAACCCAAAATACATTTAATAGGGCTGGTTTTACCAAAGTCGGATATCTTATATTCATGGAATAAAATTGCTGACAGTTCCAGTACGGAAAGACTGTCAAAACTTCAAAATTAATTCTCAAGATTCATTCTAGGTAGGTGCAAAAATTTGGTGAAACTCACCCTTAAGCATATTATCGTTGCTTGTACCACACCCTAACAGTGTAGTGTCTAGGTATAACATGTAGTTCGAATTCCTATTTGTTAATCTGAGTTTAGTTTAATTGAGAACCTCTATCCCACACAATTATAGGCCTTTGAAGTAGGCACGTTGTGTTAAACATGAAGAACCTTAAGGCTGCCCTTCCACCAACGATGTGCTTAGTTTTGAAGCGAATCATTTATGCTATCAACCAATATCTTTAGGTTTTCATAGCGTAGCTTGGCTTAGCTCTGGTGGAAAAGGGTTCAACGAAGTTAAGTTCTTTACATACTCGCAAAGCGCACCACGCGTCGTAGTAGTTAAATGGGCACAGTAAAGTCATTGTTTTAACAATGACACTGTTGTGTACACTTGGTGTACCGTTGACGTTTCGAGCACTTTCTCTTATGTACACTTGGTGTACACTTGACGCTTGAGGGATTAATAGCACAATTACCCGCACTATTTAGCTCTGGTGGAAATAGACATAAAGTTGTGTATAATAATATTATCTATAATAGCACATGTCAATTACGCTGCACACCTGACGTCACGTGAAATACTGTATCAATCTGCGCAAGCAGAGTTAGCGCGATAAATGTATCTCTAGAAACCCGAAACCAAGTAGGCGGTAGCCCACCAGGCCCCGTCTGGTGGAAGCCACGCCTTTATGGTCTCGCAGCTACTTTGCTCTTAGTTGGTGGAAAGTCAGCCTAACGGAGTGTGTACTAAGTATTAATATTAATGAGTTTCTGTGAAACTTGGTTCGTGACAATTTTGGGAAATGGCAATCTCATTTATTTAAGGAGAGTGGTGTATCGTTGATCACGATGGTGTTAGGTAGATCTGATTGTTCATTTGAAATTCTTTTTCGCCAAAAAAATAATAAAATTAAATGAAAATAGAGAATCATTGTATTGGTCCTTTAAAAACTTATTGTCATTCTAAGGATGATACCATTTTTTTAACCCTCTAAAACCTTTTTGATCTTCTAATGATATTTTTTTTTAATGCCTCTTCTGAAAGGTTGGTCACAGTTACTAGGCTGATCATGACAATAATATGAAAACAACAGTAAACTGACATAATATGAATACAATAATATTAAGTATATCAGCGTTTCGATTTAATATTTTTAGAAAACCAAAAAAGCCTCATTTATTATATTAGTGTGTCCATTATTATTTTTAGCTAATCAAAATTGGAATTGTTTCTATACATCGTTGTAGGTGGAACTTGTTTTAACGAGGAATATTTTATTTTCAAGTATGCTTGTCGGTTCCGAGAATACATTCGCCTCCTACCCCAACAATCTCGTTATATTCTTTTGAAAAAAGTAAAGTTTTTGCTAGTCTATTATTTTAATACGGATACGGTTCTAAAAATAGCCCAGCAGACTTACCTAACCAATCCACAAATAAAGCTGACGTATTCTATGACGTAGTTTTATATCTACTGCCGTGCAATGTTACACAGTCATCCGTCGCTTCGGGGCGACATGTACCTACTACGTTTCAAAACGCTTATTATTATTGAGAATTTGTAGGTTGTTTTTTTATCAAATCTGTCTTTATGAAGTAAACGGATTTTCTTTCTTTTTTAAGTCAATCTGTAATTGGCTCATGCTCAATTGAGTTACAAGAAGAGGTTTCTTGACCGGACTTTATTTAGTCGATATTGCTACTGCTGCTCTTGTAGTCTTGTCACATTGTTGTTTATAATTTAAAAATTACGCTTTTTTAAGGAAGAACGTGGTTGAAATAAACAAAGTTACCCTTCGTCGAATCTATCTGGCTTTGTCTAACTTTAGTTTTGCGTGGATGTGACGCATATTTTTCCCCAACTTGTTTTTTTTTGTGTTTGTCTTTCTCTGCGTCATGTTTATCGCAAATAACAGTATTTTCATTCTTTCTATAGCCACTAAACCTCAAAAACAGGGTATTGGTAAGTGACAGACTTTAACGTTCAGCCTACTTACTTTCGAGTTTTATTCAAACTGCTAGTAGCTACCTAAAACGTGAACAAAACACTGTTTAAAATACTTTATTTCACATAAAAAGAATATACATTTCGCAGCCAACTGGTTTAATTAGCCGTTTAGTTAACCGCCTAGCCTTAACTAAACGGCGGCCGTTCAACTAACGGCCTGAACTAAATTCAATTAAAGTTTAGGTTGGTAGTCTGTAACCAATAACGCGAGAGCCGAATTGGTCGCAGTAACTAAGCCAGGGCACCCCGACCAAATGGGTAAGGTTAGGTTAGAACTGTGATCAACCGCGTGCGAGCAAAGAGAGCGAAGCGAGGCGAGCACTTCCAAAGGCGACATATCACTTCTATGAGGAAAACATAATAATTACTTAAATATTGGTTATATTCAGCACCCTAATAGCGTAACATCTGTCAAAATGATTCAAATTATGACTGATAGTAATCATAATTTGAATCATTTTGACAGATGTTAGCTAAAATGTATTGCTTCATAAGTTCGGTAAACAGTTAAGCGATGGTTTCGCCGAAATAAAATACTTAAATTTAAAGTTACAAAAACAATTGACAAAAACTTAAAATTTAAATATTTTTAATGGATGTTGTTTTCTATGGTCTAGGTGGTCGCAAGCGCCACTGCTGAGCATGAAGTCCTGGGTTCATTTCCCGGGTCGGGCAAAGTGTTATTTGGGTTTTCCATCTGGAATTTCTCAGTAGCAGCCCGGAGTCTGAATTTGTGCCCGGTTGTTCGCAACAGGCTCACCCTCTATTACATGGGACTTAAACATAACTAGCAAAGTGTGAGTGTGTTACATCGTACTGCTTTAATGGCGACATTATACCTATATACGGTTTCGCATTTTCGTTGTATGAGCATATTTTATTTTCATTAAACGTTACCTATTATTTATTTACAATTTTCTAAGATAGCATCTTGGACTTAAAGAACTGTAGCGCAGGGGTCATTTTCCGGTGTCACGGATCATATTATCACATCAATGAAATTAAGTCGAATAACGTACAAACAGTAGGCGAATTGAAAGAAAGAGAGAGAACCATATTACGTCGGCGAGCGACGCAGGCGATAGTTTTCAAATTACGAATTATTTTATGTTGTTATAACTTTTATGATTACTGGCCCCTAGCCCTACCCGTGAGTTAAATTAATGTCGTAATTGTAGCGGCACGGTGTATAGGTTAATCGTGCAATACTTACCTAGAAAGGCAAAAAAAGCCAAATCGTGGGCGATACCTAGAAGTACATGATGGCTAATTTATTCACACCTCTTTTGTGTTTATGATTATGTATACCTCTGCTTCACATAATCCATCTAACTGATCGGCAGACAGGAGTTTGGGTTTCCATACAAACTCCTATCTGCCGATCAGTTAGAATTAGCAACCCACGCTTCTGTAAACACTGCCCGAATTAGGAAATTCGGGCAGTGTTTACAGAAGCGAGGGTTGCTAATTCTGACGGTGAGACTTTCAGCTGGGTATTTTTCAATAAACCCTGACTTTTTTAGAAGAATTTAGGGATTGTTGAGGTGTACTCTTGCGCGTGTATCAACGCTGGAGAAAATAATAATTTCTGTGTAAAGCGCAAGTCAAACAAATCTAAACCCAGGATTGCTTCTGACAACGAGATGGAACATTATAATAAAATGTAATGTTCGAATCCTTAAATTAAGCTCTTTTAAACAATACCTAAGACAGTATATTTATTGAGACATTGGTATCATTGTGCCAGAATTCAAACTACATTGCATAGACCACGAGAAAAACCTATGTGACGGTCGGACAAAAAAGTGAGATTATAATGGCCCCAATTTTCATTTGTTCGGAAACTTAAAAATTATAGAAATACTTTATTGTACATCCACAGGCACTACATTCAACTTCATTCAACTACTACACTACACACACACACACACACTACTTTTCCTTTTTTTTTTTTTTTCTTTTGGCTTTTTTTTTCAACTAAATAGCAAATACTGGAAGCCATCAGAAAACAAAATTACATCGGTACTAAAATAAAATTTTTCTTTGTTACAGAACCAAGCACTATGCCAGTGACAACCTGACGACGTGTGGGCGATGCGCCGCGCGGCGGTACGCGCGCGCGGTGCGACGCGCGTAATATGCGCTCATTGAACGAAACAGCGTGTCAGGCGCTGCTTGAAGACGTCCGCTGGGACGAGCCCGTCAGCCTCGTCAGCTTAGCCATACTCGCGCTTATTGACGTGCTAGTGATTGCGGGTAAGCGTGACATTAATATGTCTTTTGTAACTTAACAACAGCGTGACATAACTAACTCTACAGAGTTAGCAAATAGCGAAACTAAGCTAATGCTAGAACTTAGCCAAACTCGCCCTTATTGACGTGCTAGTGATTGCGGGTAAGCGTACATTACTTTATCTTTTGTAACTTAACAGCGTGACATAACAAGCTCCGTAATAACGATACTTAGCTAAAGCTAGAAGTTAGCAACTCTCGCCATTATTGACATGCGGATAGGCGTTACGTTACTATCTCTGTACTGACGAAACTGAATGTCAGGCGCTGCTCTAAGACGTATTATTGGCGGGGTAAAGGCGTGAGATGGTTATAAATCGCACTGTTATGAGCGTGACCATAAACATTGCAGTAAAGAGGCAAAGGCGTGAGCGATGAATTCGTCCAGTGTGCTCATTTGTTTCAATCAGGTCTCGGTAGTAGGTCCGTTGAGACTTTCACTCCACTCCCGGGCTGTCACAGGCTACAGAATCGCAGCTAAATACCGTACAATCACATAGGTAAAAATAGGTATACGTCATTACAGAATGCCCGTGGATCAATTCTGTAAATGAATGAGGCATGTAATTAATCACTTTCTTCAACCAATTCGGCTCAGGATGGTTGGTCACAGTTCCAACCTAACCTTTCCAGTTTGATCGGGGTACCCTAGCTTAGTTTTTTTTTGCTAGCCTATGCTGTCCCACTGCTGGGCAAAGGCCTCCCCCAAATCCTTCCAGGAACTCTTTTCCCGCGCCACCTCGAACAAGCCCTCGCGGTACGCGTCCAGGTCATCTCGCCATCTCTTTCTGGGCCGGCCTCGGCGGCGCCGTCCATCTTCAGGCACCCATTGTGTGGAGATTTTTGCCCAGCGGTCATAGTACAATGACCGCTGGGCAAAAATCTCCACACAGTACATACGGCTGATGTGACCTAGCTTAGTTACGATTATAAAATATTTTTCTCAGAGCAACCAACTAGGCAGCTGTGACAAAGGGCCAGAAATATAAAAAGGCTTTCGTTTTCAAAAGTTTGTGCCATTACGGTGAGTTTTTAGAGGATCAGTAAATATTTCCCAATGGAAAGTGGTGGTAGAAAATTATGTCTATCATGATAAAATTATCGTTACCGTTTTAACTGGTTTGTGAAAATGGCAAAGGTTAAAATCCTATTTTCTAAACTAATTGCACTATCGCTAATGAAGCTGTGATACGCCCCTCAATTAACATGACATCGCAAGTTAAATTCAATACGGAGAATCGATTTTAACTTTGTGCTAGTTGCACAGCTACTAGCATCAATTAAATCAAATTGTGTGAAACTTTGTCAAACATATCTCTGACATCGGTGAAGGAAAATTCTTGGATAAACCAGCAGGGTAATTGCGTCTCAGATTTACAGTAGGAATGGCCTTCGTTTTGACAGTTCAACAACATTCACTGCGTTATTTACGTTGATGAGCAGACAAATTTTCCAAACATTATAAGCAATGTCTTAGTAATATCCTTTTTTTTCTCGGGTGGGAAATCATCAAATGACCCCTCCCGCTCTGGGTGGAGCGGAAGGGAGTGTCAGACTCTTACTGACTAAAACCCACCCATGTTCCTTCCTTAGCCCTTTATGTTCCAAGCCAGCGGTAACCCTTTCGGACAATCCCGCGTTCGACGGCACGGTTGGCGCAGTGGTTAAGCGATTGACTGCTGCGCTGCGTGTCGCGGGTTCGATTCCCGCACGGAACAAATATTTGTATGACCTACCAGTAGTTGTTCCGGGTCTGGCTGTTTGTGTACGTGAATTTAAATTTTTGTAAACGCACCCACAATACAGGAAAAATCATAGTGTGGGGCAACGTTTTGAAAAAAAATTTAGAAAGGGTGATGATCATGACACAGGCCTCGACTCTTCAAGAGAGTGTGAAGGCCTGTGCGGGTTGGTAGATGTCACATGTCATGTCTTCAAATTTTTTATTCTAAAACACGCCGGTTTTCTCACGAAGTTTTCTTTCACCGTTTTGAGAACAGTGGTGATGAAATGTTTTACACAAAGGGAAGCGCCTTCTTGGGTTCGAACCCACGACCTACAACTCGTTAGTTAGCCGTTACCAGCCGTTACCACCCGGCCACCTCGCAGTGGGATAGTAACAGGCTAGTACTATTTATGTCAAATTTAATTGGCTGACATAATAGTTACACATTATCTCTTGTATCCTGGAAGCAATGAGCGTCATAGTTTAGAAGACTATATGAATCCCGGCATCTAAAAGTAAAATTAGTTACCGAGTCTTTTTATAGAACCAAAAAGAAGATTCCGTTATTAAAGGTTAAGGCTGCGACGAAAAACGATCCATTTTAATATTATATGGAAGCGAGAATTTTCTAAAAATAACTTATTCACCAGAACAATTTAATATCAAACATGTGCTACTTAGCATTTTCCAAAACACAACGCTTATCTTAAACAGAATAAGGATTATACAAAGCAAAATTCAAACGTGTAATTCTAAATTGAAATCCAACGGTAACAAGACAGCGAATTAAATAGGTAAAGTACTTTAAACATTTCGCCCCTTGAAGTCTCGCCAAGCGTTTTCGTTTGTGCCCCTTTCATCATAACACATACGTACGTTCCACGTTGAATCCCATTCGCCCCCATTGTACCTTGCTACGCGCTACACCGCTACACCGCTACGCCGCTACGTCGTAGCACGTACTACGAAGCGCTACGTGATTTATGTGTAGCATGCACTTTAGTAAGTGATTTCAAAGAGAGAATTTTCTTTAATGTTAAAAGTGTTTTCAAAGAAAATGTTTGCTTTGTAAGGAATGTAATTAAAAGGTATCGTTCATTAGACGGGTTTCGTATATACACTATACAGAGTACGGAGTTAAAACAAAACATTGTTAAGGTACTGTTCAGTGTTCGGTGCGATGTTCGAGATTATATTCTCATGTTAAAAAAAATGTAACGTGATAGCTTTTTTTACGTTTAAACATCTCTGGAACTACCTGAAAAAAAATTATAAGCGACGATTTCAAAGTTAACTTTTTATGTGATGAGTGGAGTAAAATTTTGAATTTTATAAAATACTAGCTGCGCCCCGCGGTTTCACCCGCGTAAGTGTTGATCCCGTGGGAGTATCGGGATATAAAGTAGCCTATATATATGTTAAACCAGGGTGTCAGCTACCTTCATACAAAATTTTATCAAAATTGGTCCAGCCGTTTGAGCGTGAAGAAGTAACAAACATATAAACACACACACTCACCCCCTCACAAACTTTCGCATTTATAATATTAATGTGATATTAATGTGATGTGTGTGTGATGTGTGACTTTGTTTTGTTGTCATAATTAGGCCAGTGACGCGGGCGCATCACCACAGAACACATATACTCCTATAGGATTGATTTGTGATTTGTATTGTCAAATGTCAATCTCAAATTGTCAATGTCAAGTAATAAAATAATGTGTGTTGTCTTTGGTCCCTGGCCCTGACATCAAGCAATAGACAAAATTGTCAACATTTTTTTTTACGCTTGAGTACGATGTATTTGACTACGTCGTGTGTGTATATTTATCTTTTTTTGTTTATTTTTTTTATATGCAATGTGCGTTTTGTTTGTGCAGAATAAACAGTTTTTCTTTCTTTCTTTCTTTGATAAGGTTCTGCCTGCAACTTCGTCCGCGTGAAATTTCTTGTTCTCTTGATCCACCGCGCCGCATCACATCACCCGCCCGCTCTCTTACCTACTTCGTTTTCTTGTTCTCTTGATCCACCGCGCCGCATCACATCACCCGCCCGCTCTCTTACCTCCTTCGTTTTCTTGTTCTCTTGATCCACCGCGCCGCATCACATCACCCGCCCGCTCTCTTACCTACTTCGTTTTCTCGTTCTCTTGATCCACCGCGCCGCATCACATCACCCGCCCGCTCTCTTACCTCCTTCGTTTTCTTGTTCTCTTGATCCACCGCGCCGCATCACATCACCCGCCCGCTCTCTTACCTCCTTCGTTTTCTTGTTCTCTTGATCCACCGCGCCGCATCACATCACCCGCCCGCTCTCTTACCTCCTTCGTTTTCTTGTTCTCTTGATCCACCGCGCCGCATCAC
Organism: Oligia fasciuncula; assembly: GCA_963082905.1. Lineage (NCBI taxonomy): Eukaryota > Metazoa > Arthropoda > Insecta > Lepidoptera > Noctuidae > Oligia > Oligia fasciuncula. The sequence continues at coordinate 10,722,113 of OY720409.1, forward strand.
ATCACCCGCCCGCTCTCTTACCTCCTTCGTTTTCTTGTTCTCTTGATCCACCGCGCCGCATCACATCACCCGCCCGCTCTCTTACCTCCTTCGTTTTCTTGTTCTCTTGATCCACCGCGCCGCATCACATCACCCGCCCGCTCTCTTACCTCCTTCGTTTTCTTGTTCTCTTGATCCACCGCGCCGCATCACATCACCCGCCCGCTCTCTTACCTCCTTCGTTTTCTTGTTCTCTTGATCCACCGCGCCGCATCACATCACCCGCCCGCTCTCTTACCTCCTTCGTTTTCTTGTTCTCTTGATCCACCGCGCCGCATCACATCACCCGCCCGCTCTCTTACCTCCTTCGTTTTCTTGTTCTCTTGATCCACCGCGCCGCATCACATCACCCGCCCGCTCTCTTACCTACTTCGTTTTCGCTTAGCTTTCTTTCTGACTTTTTTATTTTTGCTCGGTTCCTAAGGGTCGTAACGTGATGTAATTAGCCTATAAATAGACTTCCTCAAGAATTGGGCTATCAAATGCAAAAAGATTTTTTTCAAATCCAACTGGTAGTGGCTGGGTTCAAACCCTCGACCACCACTGCTCCACTTCAACTGTTACATATTAAAATTTGGGGCCTCTTACGGCAATCTAACATAAGCCCAGATGCCAGGTGGTGATCGAAATAAAATATATAAGAAAACAACAAACTATCTCAAACATCGTATATTTATAAAAAATAAATCTGCTCAACCAAACCACACTCGGTAGCCGATACGGGTCTACCGCAATAAAAGGTGGTCCAAACGGAACCTTAAGAACTAATTTACCTTATTACTTACAAAATAGGTAGGTGACTATAGTTATAGCTTATTATTGCCAGCCAGCAAAAATTCCAGCAGAAAGAGCCATGTTTTAATTTTATTTAACATTTTATTTTATTTGGTATTGTTGCTGCATGTGATAATTTTTATTTAAGATGTTAATGTTCAACACAATGTAAATTGTTTATGAATAAATGAATGAAATGAAAGAAAAGTTGGAGATAAACCCAGTACTGTTCCGTTTAAAAGTTTAAATTAAATATTATAAATTTCAAATTTAAGGTATGACCTTCCAGTTATTATGACTGTTATTAATTAATAAATGGGCTCCAGGGACTTTGAGAGTCCCGGATCCCGGAGCCGACGAAGGTGGAAATCATTTATATACTTACCATTAAAACTTTCACATTAGTTAGTGGACTACAGGACATAATCGCAAAAAATGCAAGTTTTCTAATGACTAAAAGCATATGATCGACTACAGTAAACAAAATCAGAAAAATATAAGATATTCTTCAGGTTATATGCTAGTCAGATAGTGTGTTGAAAACATAATACAACTAATTTGATACGATAGAAAAAAATCATGAAGAAACCTCTACAAACTTTCTTTTTACAATAAAAACCATACTAATAAACATGCAATCATTCTGATTTTTTGACAGATTATGCTATAAGCAACATACTAAAGTAATAGTGTTTTAATTTTTAGTCCATACAATAGATTTTTTGTAAACAGATAATTGCTTCATATTTTGCAATAAATTACCAGCGTTGTGTCATCGCGCTTCTCTTTCTTTTCTATGAAGTCCGACAGAAACGGCGTTTTAGGTCTCATCCAATCACAACTCAAACAAGTATCTCTGAAAAGGACACTCACATCAAATATTTTCGCCATAAAACAAATCAGGAACTTACAACATTCACAACGCCTTAGAAATAAAAGCATGGACTCTTTATGTAACCGGCATTCATTTATACCTGAGACATTAGCCAGGGAAAGAAAGAAGATACATGGCATACAAATAAAAAATTATTTGCTTAAAAGTATTTTAGTCTTTCGTAGCGAGAGCAGTGCCAAGAAAGCGGCCGGCCAGTGCTAAATCCAAATGTTCACAGTTATTGGATGGAGTGATCGCAATTTCAGCTACTAAGCAAATTGTCCTGGATTTGATCTACGTGTCAGCAATTGTGTGATTAAGCTATTCCATTTAGAGATTCTTAGTAGGAGTAAAAGAATTTTGTCATAACGAGCATAATAAACGTTTTACTTACAAGAATATCCCCAGCAACTAAACTGAATAGGAGTTGTTAGATTTATCTCTCACATATACCTTTGTCGCTATTGATATTAAAAAATCACGCATTTTCTCTTGTGCGTTATTTCCATAGCCAAGTCTTGTTTATTCAGTTACATCTACATTAATGACTGTATAAGTATTCTTGTTTTCATAGCTGCAATAATCTAAAGTCGTCATTTATTTTCATTCCATATGTATATGTCGGCAGACACATTGATTAGCAGCTGTGAGAGACGGCGACTAGATGGCGCTAGTGGAACGTGCACCAGACGCAAATCATTCACTCTATCGATCATTTGGCCTAAAGGACTTGGTATCCAATCCAGTAAAATATTGTAACGGTTTCCCCCCCACTAGCGATCGCCTTTATAAGGAGCTGCGCTGTTTGATCGGTACGCATTTCCAACGGTTGCGTCGTGGTGCACGGACCACTGTCTCTCGACAGTCAGTACTGCCCGATTATTGGATGTGGAACGCTGTCTTTGACAATTAGTACTATCCTTATTGCGGTGGGTGCATGGACCACTGTCCCTGACAGTCAGTACTGCCCTATGTGACCGCCTTTTGCCGTTATTAGTTTTAGTATTTCATTTCTGTATTTTCTAGATTTAAGATAACTGATTGTTCAATTGAATAAACTTGTGCTTTACTTCTGATGTCTGGGCCAATCCGACATCAGAAGTGGGATCGGATTGTCCGCCCACCTCTGGCACTTCATTATCACAAAATGGCCAGAAAAATATTCCGCTACCCTCAAATAATTTAGAAGCATTTCTTTCATAATTAACTGATGCTCTACTACCCGGTCCAATGCGCCACCACAACCATTCACAGTGTTGGTACCATTTGATCCTGATTACCCCAATTCATACGTAGAGGGCTGTCAGACACCATAATTAAAAGCAAAAATTTGAAAGGTGTCAATTTAATCATGACGCTGACCTTGCCTTCGAGGCGGCGCAGCCACATTACTGATCTAGATGCCTCTCAGTCATTATCAATGGGATGATATCTAGACCAGCAAATATGTACTGTAGGGGTTGCAAGAGTATTGTGACCTAGTCCAGTCAGCTGCAGGGATCTCATCCATGGGATGGTTATCTAGACCAGCTAATGTGTACTGTAGGGGTTACAAGAGTATTGTGACCTAGTTCAGTGAGCTGCAGGGATCTCATCCATGGGATGATTATCTAGACCAGCAAATATGTACTGTAGGGGTTGCAAGAGTATTGTGACCTAGTCCAGTCAGCTGCAGGGATCTCATCCATGGGATGGTTATCTAGACCAGCTAGTGTGTACTGTAGGGGTTACAAGAGTATTGTGACCTAGTTCAGTGAGCTGCAGGGATCTCATCCATGGGATGATTATCTAGACCAGCAAATATGCACTGTAGGGGTTACAAGAGTTGTGACCTAGTCCAGTTGTAGCTGCAGGAATCTCACCTGCTTTAGTGGGTGACGATTTAGACCAGCATGTTTGAACTGTAGGGGTTTTCTATTGTAAAGAAATACCTAGACCAGTGATATTTGCTAATTTGATATGTAACGATGATGACGATGTGAATTGATGACGAATGAATGCACTCGAGAACGAGTGATTTATCAGGATGGCCGTGTCGGCAGACACATTGATTAGCAGCTGTGAGAGACGGCGACTAGATGGCGCTAGTGGAACGTGCACCAGACGCAAATCATTCACTCTATCGATCATTTGGCCTAAAGGACTTGGTATCCAATCCAGTAAAATATTGTAACGGTTTCCCCCCCACTAGCGATCGCCTTTATAAGGAGCTGCGCTGTTTGATCGGTACGCATTTCCAACGGTTGCGTCGTGGTGCACGGACCACTGTCTCTCGACAGTCAGTACTGCCCGATTATTGGATGTGGAACGCTGTCTCTGACAATTAGTACTATCCTTATTGCGGTGGGTGCATGGACCACTGTCCCTGACAGTCAGTACTGCCCTATGTGACCGCCTTTTGCCGTTATTAGTTTTAGTATTTCATTTCTGTATTTTCTAGATTTAAGATAACTGATTGTTCAATTGAATAAACTTGTGCTTTACTTCTGATGTCTGGGCCAATCCGACATATATTTTGTATGTATTTATTTATGTATCTACTATACATGTATATATCTATGTATCTATTATAGTATATTATTTTGGCACCACTGGCAACGCAATCCACGCAATCACTGTCTATTCCATGGTTGCCTGGAAGAGATCGCAGAAAACGATAAGGCCGCCCATTGTATGTTTTGTATTAATCGTATTTTTTATATGTATTTTCTGGTGTACAATAAAGTATAATTATATAAATAAATAAATAAGTATGACTGCGTTAAATGGACCTTCTGCCTCTATTTATTTTTTACGGAAGGTGAGTCCGCTCGGACGAGGAGACTCCATTAGGCGATTACATTGGGGACTACACGTTTCAATCGCAAACTAAACCAGCCCAGTGTTTACACCGTTAAAAATGTTACACTAATAGTTGGTGTGTTCAGATTTTTCTGTAGCGTGAAATTGTGTTTAGAATGTTAACTAACCTGCCATGTTTGCTGTTGAGTTAGAGTATTCCTAGGGTTTACTAGATTTATGTTATGTTTGGTAAATTAGTTATGTCAAAATGTAGTTTTTGTGTATTGCCATATATCGTCACTCGCATGACTAAAAGTCCTATCTCATTTTTTAGCTGATTTGGGTTGGGACGGCTACACTCCTCTATTCGTGATTCTTTACATTTTGTTGCCTTTCAAAATGGTTATATTTGGAGATCCAAATAACATAAAGGTACGACGGTTAGTGAAAAGTGTGAGGAATCACGAATAGAAGAGCGTAGTCATCCTGACTCAGAAAAAATATGAAAAATGACATAGGACTTTTAGTCATGCGAGGGACGATATCACAAAGCCCTTAGGGAGAGGCCAGATATTGAAGTCTTTGCCTGGTAGAATATTAGCTTAGTTCAGTAAAAGTACCCAGCGAGAAAATTTTACGATGAAAGCTCGTTCCTTCAAAGTATAAGAATAGACCTTAAACTTGCAATAAGACAGCAAGAGCAAGTCCATAGGTAAGTAGGCTTAGGGGCCTCCTCATCCGAAATGAGAGGCCCCAAAATGAGAGGCCCCAAAATCTCAATCCAGAAATCTTTGTCATGCACTATAGTCTGATAATCATCCACGTAGGTTGCTTTATAATAAAATTTGTATTTATGTATAATTACAATATTTACTATGCTTATTATTGTAAAAAAAAGTTTTTGCTACAGGATAGTATCAGGTAAAAAATAGCATAAACTGAACAGAAGCGACATAAAACTACCAAAACCACCGCCAAACATCAAACATTGTACCGCTGAATACATCAATATACAAAAATAATGATATACCCTTACAAAAGGCAGTAGTTTGTGTACAAAGGCTGTGTAAATATAAATCTGAGGAATCAATCGAGCGTTCGATAGCGGTTGTACATGCCCATTGTGGATGTGTATCGATAACACTTATCGTTCATCGGCGTACTGCTAGTATTCGGAGTGAATAGTTTGGATTTTGGATGAAAACTTGCGTACTTTATATCTGTATCATTGGAGTATCGCTATCGTAAGTTTTTTGCGATAGATAGCTTAATGCTTCGTATAACATATTCTTAGCGAAACCTCCCTCTCCAAAACCTGGCTCAAGCGGGGCGCTATAAAGGACGGCGCGCGCTGAGCAACGGCCCCTTTTTGCATCGGTCGGCAACGGTTGAACATCGTTACCCTCGCTTGTACTTTTATATTCGGTTGTGATTTTGTTATTTTGGTAATTAATTTATATGATTTGCAGTAATTAGAGTATCAGATGTCATAGTTTTAAATTATCATTCGTTGTAATTTCGGTTGTTATTTTAATTAAATAATTTTAGGAAATACTTGTGCGTTATTTTTAAAAAAACTGTCCTCACTTCTGGTTTCTAAGATCAGAAGTGGGATAGACCACGTGCTTAGTGCTGTTTGTGCCATCTATTTTAAGTTAAATAAATGTCTGTTAGTGTTTGAATTTGACCTAATTACTGCAAGTTTTGTTGTTTGTGGTTTGGCGCGTATCGGTAAGTGTTAAATTTTATTCCTGATCATTTAATTTCTGAGATATGCCGGGACGTTCGACAAGTGTTGAAAAACTAGACGATTCGCGTCGACCGCATCGTAGTCGTTCTCGAACGTTGAGAAGTAGATCGCGTAATCGTAGCCATGGTTCCGGAAGAAGCAATCAAACTCCTTCACCGCGTAGATACCGTGGGCGTTCTCGTGGTCGCGAACGTACCACGTCGAGATATCGTAATGTGTCTCGTAGTCCACGTAATGGTCATAGAGGTCGTGATACCTCTTATAGCCGCCGTGATTCTCCGCGTGATCAGGCCTTAGATCAAATATTAGCTCGCTTGAATTCTATTGAGAGCCGTTTGCCTACTCCGACAACGTGTCGCGTGTCTACGCCTGTTGAGGAGCATAACCCACGGGGGGAGGAAACTTTCATTAGGCAGAAGTCGCGAACGTTCGACCGGGATAATGACGTGACAGATAAGCTCGTTGGCGCATTGTCTTGCTTAGTTCAAGAGAGATCGCATAATTATTATATTTCTCCTTTCGATCCTAACCTGCACGACTTTGACGTTTGGTGCTCAGAAGTAGACCGCGCTCGTAATTTAAATAAATGGGACGATCGCGAGTGTCTAGGGCGCATAGGAAGTTGTTTGCGTGGTGACGCGAAGTCATGGCTTAACGATTGGATAACAAATGATCGTTCGTGGAGCAACTTCAAGTTAGAGTTTCGTTCACTATGCCCACGTAATGTAGATGTTGCTACAATTTTATTTGAGGTCATGTGTAACAATTCAAATAAATTCCCGACATACGCCGAATATGCTCGCAAGTCTCTTTTGCGTCTTAATATTGTAAAGGGTTTGTCTGACGAGCTGAAAGTTGCAATAATTGTGCGAGGTATTACAGATGCTCAAATAAAGGCTGCGGCAACGAATGCGAAACTTAAAATAAAAGATTTAGTCGAATTTTTGTCGGTATATATCAAACCAAAAACAGAGACGCGCAGTTCAAACAATCCTTCCCACTCAAACAATGGAGGACCGTCATCATCGCGTAAACGCGAAGCAATCAAATCGGGAGATAGTAAAATAGTGTGTCATTATTGTCGTAAAGTTGGTCATACGAAATATGACTGCAGGAAGAGACCTAAAGTTGACACTAATGCGCCATCATCAGCAGATACCGTGACGTCAACGCCTACAACATCGGGTGATAAATCAGTCAAGTTTTGCACATATTGTAAACGTAACGGTCACGTGATTGATACATGCTTTTCGAAACAAAAGTCTGAAACTGAACGTAATCCAAAGAAATCGGCTAAGATAAATTTTTGCTCAAGTGTCAATCGAAACGAGACAACATAATGTCTGCTGTTATTCAAAAGGTGCCTATAGATACTTTGATTGATAGTGGGTCTGATATCTCGTTAATTTTAGAGTCGGTTCTTAAATATTTTAATTTAAATCGAATTCCAACGTATCGTTTGTTGAGAGGTATAGGCAGCCAGGAGATTGAATCAACATCATATGTTACGACGATGATTGAATTTCCTGAAGTGTCTTTGGAAGTTGATTTGTATGTGGTCCCAGTTTGGTGCATTACGGCGCCTATTTTGATTGGCACGGATGTATTAGATAGAGAGGGAATTACCTACACGCGTAGTAATAACTTACACCGGCTCACGAGATTAGACAGTGTACCCTCCGTACTGCACGTATCCGCCGTTGAGTATGAAAACATTAAAACGCCGTTAGTTAGCAATGACAGGAATATTTTGCTTGATATCATCCGCGAGTTTTCGAGTTCTTTCATTACGGGGACTGCTACATCAACGGTGAATACGGGTAGTATGGAAATAAGATTAACATCGAGTGCCCCGGTAGTTCATAGGCCTTATAAGCTTTCTTGTGACGAAAAAAATAGAGTTCGGGATATTATTAATGACTTACTCTCAAAGGGAATCATTCGTGAGTCACAGTCCGACTACGCCAGTCCTATCATCCTCGTCAAGAAAAAGGACGGGAGTGATAGGATGTGCGTAGATTATCGCGCACTTAATGCTATAACGGTCAAAGAACGATTTCCTTTGCCCTTGATCGATGACCACATCGATAGGCTTGGTTGTTTCAAGTTCTTCACCAGTTTAGACATGACAACTGGATTTCATCAGGTGCCATTAAAGGATGACGATTCGATTTCCAAAACCGCCTTTGTAACGCCCGAAGGGCATTTTGAATATTTGAAAATGCCCTATGGGTTAGCTAACGCCCCCATAGTTTATCAAAGAATCATATCGAAAACCTTAAAACCCTATATTGAAAGTGGGCGAGTGTTGACGTATATCGACGATGTGCTTCTTATGTCAAACGGAATTCCTGAAGGGCTCGACTTGTTGCGTCAAGTTTTGAGTACTCTCACGAATGCCGGTTTTTCGGTTAATTTAAAAAAATGTACCTTCTTAGATACCGAAATAGAATACTTAGGACGGGTAGTTAGTAATGGTCAGGTACGGCCGAGCCCAAGAAAAATAGAGGCACTGGTAAATTCTCCAAAACCTACTAATGTTAAGGGGGTTCGCCAATTTTTGGGTCTGGCCGGGTATTTTAGGCGTTATGTCGCGGGTTACGCTTCCAAAACAGCCTGCATAGCCAGATTGTTAAGAAAGGGAGAACCTTTCAAATGGGGTTCAGAACAAGATGTGGCTCGTGACTATATTATTCATTGTTTGACCCACGAACCAGTTTTAGCGATCTTTGACCCAAGTTTGCCTACGGAGCTTCATACCGATGCCAGCTCTATCGGTGTCGGCGCAGTGTTGTTGCAGGAGCATGCCGGTAAACGAAAGAGAGTAATCAGTTACTATAGTAGGTCCACACAGGGCGCAGAGAGTCGCTATCACAGCTACGAGCTGGAAACCCTAGCCATTGTACGCGCACTTCAGAACTTCCGTCATTATTTAATTGGCATCAATTTCAAAATAGTGACGGATTGTAATTCGTTGAAGTTAACTGAAACAAAAAAAGATTTATTGCCTCGTGTCGCGCGTTGGTGGGTTTACCTCCAAGACTTTACCTTTACCTTGGAATATAGAAAAGGATCCATGATGCAGCACGCTGATTTTCTAAGCCGGCATCCTCCTGAAACTGTAAACGTATCACACATTCGCAATTCTAAAAATTGGGCAAAGGTCGCTCAGACTGCGGATGAGGAAACCCAAAATTTAATTGTAAAGTTAAGAGAGGGCCAATTAGATTCTTCTAGGTATTTAATTAAAAATGAACTCTTGTATTACAAATATACACCAACCGGGGAAGAGCCACGCTTGTTGTGTTATATACCTAAAGGTTACCGGCTTAGCCTGTTAAGAGCTTTCCATGATGAGCATGATCATGTTGGAGCTGACAGAACGACAGATCTTATATTACGTCACTTTTGGTTTCCGAGTGTTAGGCAATTTGTTAGAAAATATGTTGGCCATTGCCTTGTATGTTTAGCTCATAAGAAAATACCTAAAGCACCCCCACAACCGATTCAGTCTTGGTCGAAGCCTGATGACCCATTCCGTGTTATTCATGCCGACATATTAGGCCCGCTTCCAGAATCTAACGGGTTTAAGTACGTTTTGATAGTAGTTGACAGCTTTTCAAAATTTTGTCTACTTTACTCCATGTATCGTCAAGACTCAGGCGAATTAAAACGGGTGTTCACTAATGTGATAGCTTTGTTCGGGTCTCCAAGTACTATAATATGTGACAGAGGGAGAATGTTCGAAAGCGTAGCCTTCCGAGACTGGGTTAGTAGCTTGGGCTGCTCCATTCATTTCATCACACCAGGAATGCATCGAGAAAACGGACAAGCAGAGAGGTACTGCAGAACTGTCTTAAACATGTTACGGGTAGAGGTGGGACATAAAGGTTCTCAGTGGGCTGACGCTTTATGGAAGGTGCAGCTCAATTTAAATGTCACCAGACAGGCAACTACACAAGCCTCGCCATTACAACTCCTTGTTGGGATTGATGCAGCTACCCCAGTAATAAGATCTCTAGTGCGTGACGTCGCACTTGAGAATCGTAACCCTAATCGAGAAGCACTTATGACGCTCAGGAGACAGCGTGCCTCAGACTTACTTACAGCTAATCAGCGGCGTCAAGATGAATACACCAACCAGAACCGGCGACAACCACGAGCCTACGCTGTTGGGGACTATGTCTTTGTCAACAAGGCATCGCAGAGCACGGGAAAGCTCGACTCCGGCATGCGGGGGCCCTATAAGGTCCTGCGTGTACTGCCACATCATCGCTACGAGCTGGAACTACTGGCTGGTTCGTATGGCAAAAAAACCCAGGCAGCCGCCGAGCATATGGTGCTCTGGCGCGGCGAGTGGACGCCTGACGCATGCTCCGCTTTCTTCGAGGCTGGTAAGCAACCGGAAGACTGGTTTGGCCTGCACCCCTGGTTCATGGCTTCTGTTTGGTCTGAGCCTCTGGCTTATGACTTCTGTTTGGCCTGCACCCCTGGTTCATGGCTTCTGTTTGGTCTGAGCCTCTGGCTTATGACTTCTGTTTGGCCTGAACCCCTGGTTCATGGCTTCTGTTCGGTCTGAGCCTCTGGCTTATGACTTCTGTTTGGCCTGAACCCCTGGTTCATGGCTTCTGTTAAGTCTGAGCCCCTGGCTTATGACTTCCGTAAGGTCTGAGCTCCTGGCTTATGACTTCTGTTTGGCCTGAACCTATGGTTCATGGCTTCTGTTCTGGTTCAGTATATTAGCTTCACTACTGTTTATTTATCTTGGCTAGTATTCTACCCAATGGAAGTCCGGAATTCCATTGATTGGAATGCTATTTAGTTCCATTTACGTTTTAATACTTAAAATCCTTTTTTTTGCTTTGTAACATTTTTTTTAGTCTGAAGCATTTAAATTTACATTTCAATTACCTAAGAAACCTTCCTGCTTAGTTGGGTGCCTGATGGTGGGAGTGCACGCTCACTATCGCGTACTTAACAACATTAATACAAGTGCTTACTATTTTTTGGCTTCAGACACATAACTAACGCAAGAAAACAAATGTACAGTATGTGTTTCTTTGCAGATGATTATGGCCAGTCTGAGGATGACGGTCAGCCTGGTGATGGTGGACCTAGTGATGGCGCAAGGCAAGATGCGGTCGAGGACGCCTCGCTGTCAGGAACGGCCGTCTTAGCGAAACCTCCCTCTCCAAAACCTGGCTCAAGCGGGGCGCTATAAAGGACGGCGCGCGCTGAGCAACGGCCCCTTTTTGCATCGGTCGGCAACGGTTGAACATCGTTACCCTCGCTTGTACTTTTATATTCGGTTGTGATTTTGTTATTTTGGTAATTAATTTATATGATTTGCAGTAATTAGAGTATCAGATGTCATAGTTTTAAATTATCATTCGTTGTAATTTCGGTTGTTATTTTAATTAAATAATTTTAGGAAATACTTGTGCGTTATTTTTAAAAAAACTGTCCTCACTTCTGGTTTCTAAGAATATAATAAAGATATGATAACGTGGATCTAGGTGAGACACAATGGCTTTTTAATTGTTTCTGTAATTACGGCATTTAACCGGTTAACTCGATTTTTGGAACGAATGCGGTAGGAGTCATCATCATCATTTCAGCCGAAAGACGTCCACTGCTGGACATATGCCTCCCCCAAGCACCTCCACTTCGACCGGTTCTGCGCTTCTCGCATCCAACGGGTTCCTGCGGCCTTCACAAGGTCGTCGGACCACCTTGTGGGAGGCCTTCGAACGCTACGTCTTCCGGTACGCGGTCGCCACTCCAGAACCTTTCGGCCCCATCGGCCATCTGTTCTGCGAGCAATGCGCCCTGCCCACTGCCACTTAAGTTTGGCAATTCTTCGGGCTATGTCGGTTACCTTGGTTCTCCTGCGGATCTCCTCATCGGTAGGAGTTCACTGATAGAAATCGTCACGTTGAAAAGCGTTATGCTCCATGCGACTTTCTCTTAGGAAACAGCTGATTCTTTTTTCGCGATTTCAGGTTTGGTCTCAGCCTGTATAATACTATTATTATTTTAAGCCTATGGGCATAAACAGGCGGGCAGGAATATCAACGAGTAATTCTTTTTTTGTTTTTTGAATAACTGACAAAAAATTTTAACGGAGTTCAAAATCATGTATTGGATCCATGGCTACCGGTTGTGCGTTGATATCCCTGCCACCCTGTACATTATGGAAATATTTTGTTTGGAATTGAAGAAACTTTAATTCTTTGATGTCAATACTGGTTCAGATCTAACTATGCTCATATGGCAGTGTCCTTTACAAAATTTGTCAATGGCGACACGGCAAGGGTGCTTATGGTGTTTGTGCGAGGCTGCTCTTATGAAAAAAGACGATGATCAAAGCCAACCGGCCTTCCTGTAGTAAAGAGGTTACCGGTGCCAATGAACTTGTGACACGAAGGTGTTACTGATACGTTGCCGGTCTTATATATATCCTCTTCCACAAACATTAGATAATTATGTTGAATGTATACTAAGCTTTTGGTGTTCTTTAATAAATAAATAAACACTTGGTCGTCATCATTATAATCCTGTCCTTATCCCAATTTCTTTGGATTAGGCGAAACATGTCTTTTTCTTCCATACTTCTCTATTAGTCATCATCTCGGTAGTCATCTTTCACACACTCCATCCATCGTTTTTTTGGACTTCCCCTACTCGTATAGCCATCGACATTCACACTCAAAACTCTCGTCACGACATATTTTTATCCATTCCTTCGCATCACTAGCCCATACCATGACAACCGATTTCCACACAACTTTTCAGTTACCAGTGCCACTTTCAGACTTCCTTAAATAAATAAACACTAGTTGATACCTAAATAAAAGCAAACTGTTGGATTCAACAGTGAAGTCATATTTAGGCGATCATAGTGTTTACTAGTGTTAGTGAAAACGAGCGACTGCACGCACAGTCGAACATAGCTGGGTCCACACTTTAGTGTATCCATAGTGTATCAGATCACCGACGCGTAGCATCGACGTGTATCATTTTCGCTAGTATGGACGCAAAATGATACGCGGTCATATTACACGCCGTAGCTTGGTGCACCCCGATCCGTATGTAACCGCGTATCTGATACATGTCGTATCGGACACGTGTGTCATGACCGATCATACGCGGATACGCGGTTACAAAAGCAGCAGAAGGATCGTAGTATGGACGCATTTTGATACTGTGTCACGATACGTCGTCATTTGATACATGATACACCGCGATCCATCTCGAGGCGGTTTTTCCCCGATCATCAAAGGGGATACACCCGATACACGATCTAGACAAGTTTGGAAGTGCACTTTTATTCGCGATCATCGCACGCTCCTCTGCTCATTAATTTGTAATTCCTTGATGGCGGCGTACCGTGTAGATGTTTTTTTATCATGAGTTGGGATAACTGGATACGAGGAGATTTGGATACGAGGATCGTAGGAAACATTGAGCGTCTACACATGACGACACGCGTTAGCGACACGCTGACAAGATACAGTATCGTAAGTGTAGACGTGGTTTTTGGCATGACTGTGGCATGACACGGTGAGAGATACGATATGGTCGAAATGGGCGAGGATTCGAATACCTACTCGATACGATACGCCTGATTTTGAACTTCAAGATGATACACGTGTGGACCCAGCTTTCCGTGCCCTGTAATTTCATAAAACTGCAGTTCAGCAATGCTTGTCGACAAAAAGTCCTAAACTAAATGAAAATAATATGTAACGCCCTAAATTTCACTTAAACATCTAGACTTCTGCTCTTTAGTCCCATTGTATGGACCTCATAGGTACTCCAGGCTACACAATAGGGCTCTACCTACCCGTTTAACATACTTCAATTCCTTCAATAAAGATTTCTTCAAAGAAAATAGGGTCCGCAATAAATAATGCCGTACAATGGCCCTTAGCAACGGGCTTAACAAAACATAACAATGTGTTGTTAAGCAAAATATGTATGGAAGCAATATGTCGCCCTTAAATCTCAATGGGACAATTTTAAGGTCAGTTAACGATACACTTCGAAAATAATTATAGATATTACCTATAGGTACACAAAATACATAAAATATAGACATAAACATAAAATACATAAAAATTATAAGAATCGATTGATAGATTTTATAATAGTGTGAAAGATGTTAATAAAAAGATGAATACAAATAAAAAAAATATTTAAAAAACTGGCCAAGTGCGAGTCGGACTCGCACACGACGGGTTCCGTACCACAAGGCAAAAACGCCGAAAAAAACACGTTTGTTGTATGGGAGCCCCCCTTAAATATTTATTTTATTTTGTTTTTAGTATTTGTTGTTATAGCGGCAACAGAAATACATAATTTGTGAAAATTTCAACTGTCTAGCTAGCGCGGTTCTTGAGATACAGCCTGGTGACAGATATCGAGCAAAAAAGGGCAAAAAATCGCGTTTGTTGTATGGGAGCCCCCCTTAAATATTTATTTTATTTTGTTTTTAGTATTTGTTGGTATAGCGGCAACAGAAATACATAATTTGTGAAAATTTCAACTGTCTAGCTACCGCGGTTCTTGAGATACAGCCTGGTGACAGACAGACGGACGGACGGACAGCGAAGTCTTAGTAATAGGGTTCCGTTTTTACCCTTTGGGTACGGAACCCTAAAAAAAAACAGACATGCTGTGTCGACCACAATAAATTAGTTCACTGCCCCGTTGGTCTCGTGGTTGCAAGCACTAAGCGTGGGGTCCTGGGTTCGATTCCCGGGGCGGACAAAGTGTTATTGGGTTTTCCATTAGGAATTTCTTAGTAACAGTCCGGAGTTTGGAAGTTGGCGGTGTAATACCCCCGTGTCTCGGAAAGCACGTAAAGCCGTTGGTCCTGCGCCTGATCTCTCCCCGGTCGTGTCGGATTGCCGTCCCATCGGACTATGAGAGTAAGGGCCTGGACTCATGTCTACGGCACGGCGCCGGCCACCGTGCAACGGCACGACGCCGCCACTGTGAGACGGCACGGCGCCGCGCACAGTGGCACCGCGGGCACAAGGTAACCATCGTTCAGGTTTTGTCTTGATATGGACCGCGAAATACGTATTATTCTGCTCCTGTTACTAAGGCGACGAATGAGAAAATATTGGGTGAATCCATATCTTTATATAATGAACTATGATGGAAGTCATTTTGAGAGGAAATATGAAGCGCTGAAAATATGTGGTCATGAAATTTCAGTCAGTCAATATCAAGTTTCGAAAATACCTGCCTTGTGAACGCGGTGCGGTGGTTTTTTTCAACCATAATACACACGAACCAACGCACTTATGTAAATCAAAACCTAAGCAACTTTTACTGAGAGTTTGTGACGCAATAAGGGCGCGGGAGTAATTTGGAATTGTGCATTTTCAAGTAGCACAAGTAAGACTGGTTGTCCGACTTTCGGGCTTCTGACAAGTATTAACGACTGCCAAAGATCCACAAATGACAGCCGGGACCAACGGTTTAACGAGCTTTCCGAGGTACGGAGGGGTCTTGGTATATCCACGGACCAACCGCTGCAAGCGCACAAGCCCTCCTATATTTGTCTAAAGTCTAAATATAACAACAAATATTCTTCGTGAAAATGGATGATTTATCGCAAGAACAAAGCCGCAGAAAGCCACAATTCTTATAAAAGTATTAGCCAAATAGTTCTGCGTGACTAGCCAGCAATAAACTATGGTTTATAGATAAAATGTTTCGGATTTAAATGTGCGAATGCTGATTCGCTATGCCAATACAAATGGTAATAGATTTCTTTCTTTTATAACTACCGGATTGAGGTAGGACAGCCCAAAATTTATGAGCAAGTTATTAACGATTGTATTGCGTCATAAAATAGGTAGAAACATCTATGGATATTAACTGTCTGAAGACAAGTTATAGGTTGCATTTAAACTCCTTAGTTTAAATGCAATAGTACCTTTACTATTTTTCTACTAGTCAAACCGGAGGCGATGAAAAAATAAATCCTGTCGCTGACTGCCTGGCCTGTTTATAATTATACGATGATTATAACACAAAATTCTGGAAATTCTAATTGTTTTTTTTTTTTCAATTTCAAGACATGTGACATCTACCAACCCGCACTGGGCCCGCGTGGTAGATTACAGCCCACTCCCTCTCACCGAGAGGAAGCCTGTGTCCCAGCAGTGGTAACATTCGGCTGATTATGCTGTTATGCTATAGCACAAATAAACGTAGAATCTGAAGAAGCCTATACTGCAGACAGTATGAAGTTAAATAAACTATAATTAAAAATAAATCAAAATTTACGTTAATATCATACCGCTATTGCAAACTGGTTGTGGTCGTGTCACAATACCGTTCGAATTCGATAATCGTGACGATTACAAATACAATTTTGTGGCAGAAAATTGGTTAAATTCCAAAAATCAACGTAATGATGTATGTAAAAAGATGAGGTTAAGAATAATCAAAACGTTTGGAAATTTATCAGGCAGGGGTCATAGTTCTTGATAACCAGTCCACTTTAGCCACCCAATCCCATAGTCCAACTTTTTATTTTTCCATAACCTGCAATAGTCCTACACCAACCGGGGGTTATCCTTGGGTGCATTTGCATAGTGCATACAGGGGTAATCGTCGGTTGGTGCCGCATTTCATTAAAATTTCGTAAGGGGCCACTGCAAGTTGGCTTCGGCCCCTCGTACGCCTTCCAAAGGACCGAGACCGCATGGTCCCGAGTTATGTAAAATAATCAAAACAGTGGGCCACCATTCAATCAAAACTTCACACATATTTTAAATTAAAGTCTCTTTTCGTTGTTCTTCTAAACTACGCAACGGATAATCCAGTTTTCACCATCATTTAGAGAATTTATTCCGGAAGGTTTGTGCGTATCATCTGCTCAGCCTTTTCCCAACTATGTTGGGGTCGGCTTCCAGTCTAATTGGATGCAGCTGAATACCATTATTTTACATGGAGGGACTGCCTAACTGACCTCCACAACCCAGTTACTGGGTAATACGATACCCTTGGTAAGACTGGTTGTCATACTTTCGGGCTTCTGACTAACCGTAACGCCTGTTAAAGATCCACGAATGACAGCTGGGACCAACGGCAAACGTGCTTTCCGAGGGGTCTCGGTATATAAAGATGGTCACCTATCCACAGACCAACCGCGGCAAGCGTAGCTTAACCTGATCGATCGACCTGTGCGGCTTTTATTATATTAAATATAATAAAAAGAAATCTCAATGTTTTGTCAAGTCGTAAAAAACTGGTCGCTAGTTCTATATAAAAGTCCCCACCAAAGACTACAATATGATGCTGTATAAGTCCCCACACAAATGTACCTATTGGCCACAAAGAGTTAACATCGTTCATAATTTAAAACTCCTCTCTCCGAACCGGCCAGTATCAAACTACAAAGGCACAATAAAACCTTTTTGATAGTAACAAGAGGGCCTTTCGGACCCCAAGCTTCTCCTTTATTTATTTAGAACTTTTCCAATATTTTCCGTTTTCTTGTCACCAGCATCTGTTTGGTTCATGAAAGAAAACAACAGATTGTACAGAGTTGGGTCTCTTTGAAGGTTTATGGTATCGGTTACGAGTGATAAGGGTGATCGATTCGGGTTGTGATATTTTAGGTTTAATCCGGTATATTGATATCGCGGGAAGCGCAGCTATTTGTGTTACTCCAGACGGTGTTGATTTGCATAAAGCCTGTGCATCTGTACAGTAAACCATATGGCTTGACTATTGAATTATCTTCTATTTTGTTTGTCTTGTGTATTTGAAAGATGATAAAGCGGCATTACAAAGTATTATTGGTATTTTATATTCGAATATCGGGATAAAAACTATCCTATGTCCTTTCCCGGGACTCAAACTAACTCTTTACCAAATTTCATTTAAACCGGTTCAGCGGGAAGAGGTAACAGACAGACAGACACGCTTTCGCATTTATAATATTAATATGAATGCAAGCGTACGTTCGTGAGGTTTACTTAAAAGTCCAAATGCACTTTTTTTGTTGCCTAATGACGTGGAACAACAAAGAAAGGACATCTTATCACACGTCAGCTACGTAAAAAAATCATTACATACTTCTCGAAAGTAGTTAGAAATAACTTTCTTTATCTGCTATTTAAAAACTCACACATACACATTACGAAGGATACAGCTATGCACTTACGAGTACCTCGCGGTACCCGCTTTATAGGTATATTAGCCGGGAATTGTCCTCTGCCGAAAGTACGGTAATACCATAGGCCCATAATGATCGGGCCTGACAGCTAATTGCGATAATTACCGTGCAGCCAGCACGGTGATAATCGCATGACGGTATTAGCAAGTCGCTTTGATGGTGTGATATCCTAGTATTAATTATCGTCATGGAAACCTTATGGATCGTTCAGCTAAATGTTGTTGTTTTCGTAATCGATAGTGTGTTGTTTTTGAAAACAAAAGATTATAGGGGTTAGCCTTTACCAAATCTGAGCAAAATTGATAGCGGTTTCCAAAAAAATTAAATGAGAACGGTTATTGCATTTGGTGGACTACAATCTGTCAAATTTCTTTAATAGATTTTCAACTTTATTGCTAAAGCATAAGGTTCAAAGTTGATTGGGAAAATTTTACAGTTTCGGGTAGCTTGATGTACTGGCGTCTATACATACCATCAAATTGAACCACTTTCTCCATGGGACTAACATCGTAATCACCAAAAAATGATCAGCCATCCCAAACGTATGGGATTATTTGATTGTCCGTTTAATGGTCTGTAGGTACTACACCTTTCTGATAAATGTTGTATATGTCACAGCCAACTGGTTTAATTAGCCGTTTAGTTAACTACCTAGCTTTTAACTAAACGGTGGCCGTTCAACTAACGGCCTGAACTATATTCATGAAGTTTAGGTTGGAAGTCTGTAACCAATCACGCGCGAGCCGAATTGGTCGCAGTAACTAAGCCAGGGCACCCCGACCAAATGGGTTAGGTTAGAACTGTGATCAACCGCGTGCGAGCCCTCAGAGCGAAGCAGGCGAGCACTACTTCCAAAGGCCAGGCGGTTAACTAAACGGCTAATTGAACCAGTTGGCTGGGACATATATACAAAACTAGTAAATATTGTTACTTACACTATATGAGTCACATCAGTCTATCCTTTTAGCCTGTATTGTCTCATGCATGTCATTTTGAGTATGAATATCGATGGCTATAAGAGTAGGAGAACATCAAAGAAACGATGGATGGTTTGTGTGAATAATGATATGGTTAGAAAGGGGTTGACTACCGAGATGGCGACTAATAGAGAAGTATGAAAGAAAAACACGTGTTGCGTCGACCCCAAAAAAATCGGGATAAGGCCAGGAGAATGATGATGTCACTACATTACATGAGTCTCATCTATCTTTCTATAGATTTTGTCCGTAATGTCCAGTGGTACACACTACTTTATTTCGAGCCTCATAGCCACTCGAAATAAATTATTTATTAATATTGCCACAAATTATAATGAAGCAAAGTGCTTTCCATATTAGAAGTTATTCTAACTTCCACAAGTTAGGTAAAATAAGACAAAAACTTTATTCAAGTAGTCCATTATGTAAATACGCTTTGCGAGCATAAATTATCATTAATCAACAGGTTTTATCGTACTTAACGAAACACAAAAAACGTCTTTACAAAGATAATAAATTATCATAGTCATGCGTTATAAATTCTCGGAATATAGGTACCTTACTTAGCGTTGACTCTTTTTCGTGTGACAGGAAAATTACTATGTTTTATAGTTCGTTTTATAGAGTAATAGTTGCTTAGTCACCCTATAACGTTCCGACTCAGGCCTCAGGGACTCAGGGTCCTCTCTGTGAGAAGCGGTGGGCCGAAATCCACCACGCGGGCCCTGTAGAGGTTGGTAGATGTCACATGTCTTCTAATTATTGGTTCTAGGACATCCCGGTTTCATCACGATGTTTTCCTGCACCGCTTTGAGAGCAGTGGTAATGAAATAATTTACACAAAGTATGTAAAGCGCCTGTCAGGGTTCAAACGTATGACCTACAACTTGTAAATCACGGCTGTTTTCTCTATGCCACCACTGCTCATATGAGTTATATTAATAGTAATTTATTTCCAAAACTTCAGTACACGTTACATTAGTAAAGTCTCGACCCCTGAACTAGTACATCCTGTATGACAGGGGTCGAGGCCGTCGAGGTTTCTCTAGTTACATGGACCAGCGTGAGAAGGTTTGGACTAGGTAAATACTATTTAGTGATTTTTAAATTAAGAAAAAAAAAATAGAATGGCGGTAGCATGTGTTCGGTGAGCTGTGTGGTGGGTGTGTGAATGTGTGTGTATTCTGAGTCTGACCACTAGGTGAGATTACTGATAAGGGTTTCAGTATAAGGAAAATTGACGATAGATTGACTTGGAGTTATCCAAACTGCGGCACATCAAAGGCTGTGTATCCTTTGAAGTTTCAGCAATGTTATCTTGTTATTTCATAGTTTCGTCTCTGTGTAGGTTAGTATTTAGCGTTTTAGCTAATCATTATTTGTTCGTATTTCCTTTTGTTTTTACGTGAGCTTTTAAATGTATTAGATAGCGGTTGCTGCTGATGGAATTGGTTTTAGAACTCGGAAAGAAATAAAAAGGTCAAAGTTCCTTCTGTAGAACGCGGTTTGACCTTTTAGTTTTTCTCAAATAGTTGTACCATACTACTAAGTTTTTTTTTTATTTAAAGCACGGTCACATCACATATAATACACTTATGCTAGAAACAAGCTTAATTACTAAAGGACTAATTAAAATGACAGTTAAGGCGTAGGTACATCTACTTGCGACCGGCGTACATACGTGTATGACCCGATATATGAATGTAGACGAAGCAAACAGAGTATGTAAGGATCGAAACAGGTGGCGTTCTGTAGTTTCTACCCCCCCTCTCCCCCCCATGGGGAGAAGGCGTGAGTTTATGTTAATGAAGAATTTCTTAATTTTAGTTACCTAAGTCATCTGTAATCCCCAACGGGTTAGGCTAGAGATGTATCTGCAGCACACCCACATTTTGGCGGTTATGTTTATGTCCCATGTAGTAAAGGGGCGAGCCTGCCATCAAGAGTGCACAAATCCAGATTCCGCGCTGCTATTGAGAAATTCTCAAGAATTTCTTTTATTTTTTATAATCGAATCCAGGACCTCCTGCTCAGCAGTAGCGCTTGCGACCACTAGACTGACGAGGTAGTGAACACTGTGTGTGTGTGAGAGGGAAAACAGTATATTTGTCATTAAACTAGATAATCAAATTGAGCTAGCAACAACTCCTACTTTCCTATCATCAACAATTCAGCATAAAACAAATTCAGAGTCTCAAAATTACATTACAAGTTTTATACTTGTCCTAACAAGATTGCTCCATCCAATTCGCCTCAGTAATTGATATCATCGAAAACTGCCAACTCACTCAAACTTTCCTAACTATATGTCGGAAAAAATACAATTTTCTTTCGGGAAATCGATTAAAATCACCTACTCGATCCCAGAAACTTACTTCATCGGAACTTTTGCGACTCAACACAAGTATTCACGGAATAATTGAAGAGGGAACTTTTTCTTCGATTTCTTGCTGGTAATAAATTAGCGTTTGTAACGTTTCAAGAATTTATAATTATGTTATTCGAGAAGTTTTTTCACCGATTTTTTTACTTTGATACCATCCATCATTTTGAAAGCTTACATAGATATTCTGAAGACATTTTATTTATTTATTTATTTTATTTATTATGGGGAAATAAACAGCTACTTACAATATAAAATGTTTACAAATAAAACTAATATAGGCTCATAAGTAGTATTAACAATATTGCAGTCCAGTACATTATCCGCATGTTAACAAAATTAAGCTAAGGTAAAAAGTGCCACTAGATTATAGGAGTGGGTTGTAACGGGTAAAATCGCATATCTGTTCCACCTGTTGCTGTTCCACGTAATTAACAGTTCCAAAAACCTGTTACAAAATAACAGGCTGTTATTTCATACTATGTGGGAACAAAGTATTGTGTGTTCTCTGTTATCACAGCTGATACACGTAGGTAACTAAGGTGTTACCTATATGCGAGAAAAGGAAAAAGCTTGTGACGGACGATGTAACAGGGTGTCACAGTGTACCAGTAATTTTTTTTATCTTATTCTAACTACTATGCATGAATAGAGAAAAGCTTGTGACTGGATGGATTCTGATAACTCGTCGTGGAACAGAAGCTGTTATTTCAGTTTGTTTGTCACAGTTAGTCTGTTATCTTGTGATACCTGTTATATTTAGCTGTTACGATATAATATACGCTTCACTCCTACTAGATTAGCATTACTCAGATATTATATAGTAATTGATATAATATATAATACAATTAATTACGAGATTAATTAATTTTAGACATTGGTCACTTAATATCCGATTTCAAATTATTTTTCTTATTTTCTTGTGTCAATAATTTCTGCCTCCTCATCATTTATTTATTAATTCCCCTGCCTTTATCCCAGTTTATTCAGCAGAGTCGGCGCAACATGTGTTTTTCTTCCATTACATCTCTATTAGTCGTCAGAGGGGCCCGTGGCTCAATAATAACAGCCGCATAGGCCGATCGAACAGGTTAAGCTACGCTTGCCGCGGTTGGTCTATGAATGGGTGACCATCTTTACATACCGAGACCCCTCCGTGCCTCTGAAAGCACGTTAAGCCGTTGGTCCCGGTTGACATTCGTGGATCTTTGACAGTCGTTACGGGTAGTCAGAAGCCCGAAAGTCTGATAACGAGTCTTACCAAGGAGTATCGTATTACTCAGTAACTGGGTTGTGGAGGTCAGATAGGCAGTCGCTCCATGTAAAATACTGGTATTCAGCTGCATCCGATTAGGCTGGAAGTCGACCCCAACATAGTTGGGAAAAGGCTAGGCAGATGATGACTTCTCTAATAGTCGTCATCCTCCTATTCACTAAAAAACCGACTAATATGGGGGATTAACAGTATACAAGTGCAATACACAAACGAGAGTTGATTTTGCCCTGACTACAGTTACATTTTCCATCAGTTGTAATCTGTGGAAGTTTATTTTTAACATTAACATAACATTTAGCAGAGCCCCGCAGTTTTACGGCATAAGTGTCGATTCCGTGGGAATATCGGGATAAAAACTATCATATATCCTTCCCCAGGATGCAGTCAATCTCTCTGCCAAATTTTATCGAAATCCGTTTAGTGGTTTAGGCGTGAAAAGGTAACATACAGACAGACAGACAGAGTTACTTTCGAATTTATAATATTAGTATGGATATACTGCTGTTTGCTTTCCGATATAAAAACTTTTTAACAAAAAAAAAAAACCGACTTCCAAAAAAAACACTACAAACTGAAAAATAACTTT
Organism: Oligia fasciuncula; assembly: GCA_963082905.1. Classification (NCBI taxonomy): domain Eukaryota; kingdom Metazoa; phylum Arthropoda; class Insecta; order Lepidoptera; family Noctuidae; genus Oligia; species Oligia fasciuncula. The sequence continues at coordinate 10,745,758 of OY720409.1, forward strand.
AATTTCGGAAGTCGGTGTCTTAGGGATCAGTATTTTAGTTTTTGCCACCGACTTCCGAAATTAAAGTTATTTTTCAGTTTGTAGTGTTTTTTTTGGAAGTCGGTTTTTTTTTTTGTTAAAAAGTTTTTATTTCTCGCTTTTTAGTGGGTCTATTTATAATTTATCTAAGTTACAATAGCCTAATGTCAACTTGCCCATCGCCTTTTTATAAAATATTCCTTTTCTCGATGCAGGGACGTTCATTGTTGAGGAGTTCTCCTTTTATTAGTTTTTAGATTAGATGCTGATAATCCTGGCTGCAGCATCAGACCAAACTTATGTCAACATTGCATTGAACATAAAATTAGTCCTGTTTAAAATGAGCCCAAACACGACTACGGTGCTGTAATTTCAAGGTTTGTACTTTTTCTGATGCTCCTGGCTTCAGCATCAGGTCTTCGGTTTTCCTCAGTAACAGTACGTTTATCCACACATCGAGCCCTTTTCAATGAGCCTAAACACGATATATCTGCTGTTAGTTGTCGAGGAGTTAGGTACTCTGCAGACTATCCTGACTGCAGCATCAGGTCATGACTTGATGATCATGAGACCAAATGTGGCAAATGCCCTATCAAACATCAAAACAATTTACTAAAACAGTCCTTGCCTGTTCGAGTAACTTCTTACTGTTAAGGAGTTGTACCTTCCATCATCAGCCCAGCTACCTGAGATGGTGACAACCATACACAAATACACAAGATACTTCATAAAATATGCGAAAAACAATAAGTGAGCCTATAAAATTTGAGGGTTGCCCTCGATTTCTCTAAGATCCCATCATCAGATCCTAACTTGGTGACAATGGGACCACCTCAGAACTATCTACTTTCGAACAAAAAAAGAATTTTGAAAATCCGTCGACAATTGGCGGCGTATTCGATGAACAAACATACAAAAAAAAAAAAAAAAAAAAAAAAAACATACAAACACCCGAACATAGTACCTCCTCCTTTTTGTAAAGTCGGTAATGAAAATACTGTTAGCCTGCATCATCCCACTGCTGGACAAAGGCTTCTCCCCATGACTTCCAGCTCTTTCGATCCAGGGTTAAAGTGGACTACTGGTCGTTTATTTCTCCAGCTCATCCCGCCATCTTCTACGGGGTCTGCCGCGACGCCTTCTAGCTGTGTCAGGGCTTCACGTAGAAAAGCCCTTAAAATCACCCTTATGTAATAAAATTAACCGCCGTACTTTACGTAAAGCTATCAAGCTATTATAGGTTTAGGTACGCGCTCCGATCATCACTCACAATAATCTCTAAAACAGCAAAACAATTAACAATTCACCCCAAAAACTATAAATCACAGCCTCACAAACTCCTTGAGGCACTTACTTTGGCCAGTAATTACACCAAAGTAAAATGGAAGTATCTGAAAGAGCCCTAAATGCAAGTCATTTTCGGACGAGGCTTTTCGCAGCCCCATCTCGTTAGTGAATTTAATGTGGCGTTTCAAAAGATTTTTTTTTCTGTATACAATGTTTTTAATTCGTCACTTCTTTTGAGAACGAGCTTTTGAGTAATAAAAGATTCTTTTGGCTGTAATAATTATGAGTTAAAGCTGTGCCGCATCTGCGTGTTGACAAATGATTCAGTTGTAGAACGAGAAACTATTATTTAATAAATATAAATAAGTGTCAAAGTAAAAATTTGATTACGTCTAGCACTTAAAACGTTATCGGATACTAAAAACGTCAAATGCTTGTGACTAAGTAATAACAGCCGCACAGGTCGATCGATCAGTTTAAGCTACGCTTGCCGCGGTTGGTCCGTGGATGGGTGACCATCTTTACATACCAAGACCCCTCCGTGCCTCGGAAACCACGTTAAGCCGTCGGTCCCGGCTGTTATTTGTGGATCTTTGACAGTTGTTACGGGTCGTAGATTAGTGCGTACCGCTCGTACGCCGCTGCACGCGCCGCGCCGCGCCGCTTATATGCATTGAAACGCGCCGCTCCTCGCGCCGCGCCCGCTGCTTTCTTGTCCGCAGCCTTATACCAACGAGTCAGTCAACACTATATAATTGAACCAAATAAGTATTCCAGCTCAGTATGAGCACTAATTTATTACTCAATAACCTGAAAATAATTTTCTATTTACCCGGGTTCATTCTTAAATACTCTCAGTTTCTCTAAGAAACCTCTTTCTAGCCCTTCAAAGAAAATTGTTTTTTTTTTAATATATGTTTATTCAAAAATACAACAAATTTACAAGCTAACACTACAATATATATATGTATATAAATATAAAAATGAAACGCTACAGCTACAGCTAATTTTACGTTTATCATACTTTTTATTAATAAAAAACTGGAGCGTCTACAGAAAACTACTTTCAGTGTTTACAGTTAGAACAGCAGTGCTATTCTGTAAAAATCTCACCGTGAAACTTAGGTGAAGTGAGCGCAGAGTGAGCTGTCAATAGTGTCAATTCCTAGCAAAAACAACCTCACTTCACCTAAGTTTTCACGATGAGATTTTTACAGAATCGACCGGCTGTAATCTAAATAATAAAACTTATTTGAATAATAGAATTTTTTTTTTAGTTATTCATGAAACTGAATGATGATATTTTTGAAATAACTTTTGCGCTCCATATTTATTAATAAAGGATTCTAATTGATTTTAATTGGCTACGAACGACCGAGGTAAAAAACGCTCTGTTTGAGTTTCGCACTCACCAACTTACTTTCATAAATAGCGTTTCAGTGACGTCTTTCGACAGTAAATTGCGGACGAATTAAAAAAAACATACGGACACAGTATCTATATATCCTTCTTATTCTGTTTATAAAATATATTTTAGATTGGTCCAGTATTGGAGGAGTAAATAGGCGAGAACCAAACCTCGAATTATGACTTTTTACATAGGCTTTTTCAAAAAGTCTCTCCGACCGCATTTCCTCTTAAAACTCCCCAAGGCGCGCCAATAGCTGTTGTTCACATGACTAAGTACTCTTTTCTTTCAGGAAACTGCCTGGTGATAGCGGCAGTGCTTTGCTCCTCAAAGCTGCGCAGCGTCACCAATCTGTTCATCGTGTCGCTGGCGGTGGCTGACCTGTTGGTCGGCCTCGCCGTGTTGCCGTTCTCAGCCACCAGAGAAGTGTTTGAGGTAAGCTTTTTTTTTTTGAGTAATTTATGTGGCCTACCCAAATGTCCTTTCTTTGGTTATGATCGTCGAATCGTTGAGCTCCTCAAGTCTTGAGTTGAGCTGCATGATTTCTGACAAATGCGTGCACTGACTGGACAGGTCCTCTCAATCTGTGTGGTTCTTTCCTCAAAAGACCACCTCAGACATCGATCTACATGGTCTTCATATAGGTAACCTGACCAAGATTATGTCTGGACTTTAAAAGAGACTGTGACCTCGTGAGTTTGTTTCGGCCTTTCTTCTCAGAGTAGTCGGATAGGAAACGCCGACTTCATCTAGTTTAAAAAAAAACATGATTGACGTGTAAAAGTGTTTGTACAAACCTACTTAAAAAAATAAAATCATTTATCATTTAATGGCGAACTTTTTTCGTGAACCCAGCCGTTACTATTCGGCATCAACGGAAGAAGAATTTTTAAATGTTTCGTGGTCATGACCGTTGTGATGCAGCATCCAAGTCTCGAGACTTAGAAACGTGACCAGCGCCCTAATGGCGCCCACTGCCAATCGGAATCTGAATCATTTTGAAGCAATTTGCTAATCCATCGCTTCGTAAGTTCGAAAATTTTGTTTGCTCAACACGTAAATAACGCAATGAATGCTGTTGAACTGTCAAAACGAAACCCATTGCTACTGATAGTGTGTTACGTAATTACCCGGCATTAGCGTAGCCATTGAATGTTAACGAAACATATCGTTGGGGGAATCTATTGTAGCTTCGGTTTTACAATTGGTATCTTTCGATAGATAGGTAAACATTCCAGTAGCTTAAAATTCTGTTTTGGCCATATGCTATGAACATAATCCCATGATCGACTACGCGATTTCGATTTGATTACGCGTGATACAAATTACTTACCTACGCGACAAGCGGGGTCCTAACTAAATAACACACTAACAGTAGGAATGGCTTTCATTTTGACTGTTCAACAACATTCATTGGGTTATTTATCACAACTACATCATCATCATTTACGATTTTTTCGAACATATGAACCAATGGATTAGGCAATATATATTATTATTATTATATTATTAAATTATATTATTCAATATCCTTTAAAATGATTGAGATTGTGATAGATAGTGCGTTACGCAATTAGGATGCTGAACTTGTCTGAAACTCTACCGTGCCCAAGCTTCATACCAAACCATATATAAAAACTCACTACATACTCATTTCACTCAAACACGGCTCCAAAGCGAAGCTACCGCGTAATAACCAACAGATTTGGATATTCACCGCCCCTGCTCTGAGAGGCGGTGTGATGAAAAAAGTTAAATAAAGTCAGGAACAGCCCATAAAGATAGTTTTATTGCAGTGGCAAGTTATTCAGTCGCTCGCAGGCTGTACGTTATCAAGTCTTGTGATGGTAGAAGTACTTGTTTATTGCTCTTGGAGATAATAGAGATCTCTTGAGTATTGAAAGACGAGTAATATCAAGTTTCTGATTTCAGAATTTGAAATTAAGAACTGAGGGGCGATTCTCGTAATTTTGACCGTTCACAGTTTTAACTCGGTTTCAATCTGTCAAATATACCTCTAATTTCCCAACATTTTTGACAAGTTTTTGACATTGATTGTCCCTGAGATGAGATTGCGACTAGATTTTAAAGTTTTTAATTACGGGAATTTGCCTTCTGGTCAAACTCTGAATGCTTCTTCTTCTTCGTGTCGCTGGCACGACTATATTTCAAATCTTGTTGGCCCAAGACTTCACCACTTCTCCGGCGTCATCGGTGACATATTTTGGGACACAGAGGGCAGGATAGGAGGTGGAGCATGGTTTGTGATATAGCTACAACCACACCCTAATGCCGTTCCGACGAGGTAGCCCTACTTTACCAGGTTGGAATCATCATCATCATCATTTCAGCCGAAAGACGTGCACTGCTGGACCTAGGCCTCCCCCAAGCACTTCCACTTCGACCGGTTCTGTGTTTCTCGCATCCAATGGGTTCCTGCGGCCTTCACAAGGTCGTCGGTCCACCTTGTGGGAAGCCTTCCAACGCTACGTCTTCCGGTACGAGGTCGCCACTCCAGAACCTTTCGGCCCCATCGGCCATCTGTTCTGCGAGCAATGTGCCCTGCCCACTGCCACTTAAGTTTGGCAATTCTTCGGGCTATGTCGGAAGAGGTCAATCGTCGAATCCGACTCGGCTGGGCAGCATTCGGGAAGCTACGCGATATCTTCTCGTCCCACATACCGCAGTGTCTCAAGACGAAAGTCTTTGACCAGTGCGTGTTGCCAGTGTTGATGACTTATGGCACTGAAACGTGGTCGCTCACAATGGGCCTTATAAGAAGGCTAAAAGTCACCCAAAGGGCAATGGAGAGGGCTATGCTTGGAGTTTCCCTGCGTGATCGAATCAGGAATGAGGAAATCCGCAGGAGAACCAAGGTAACCGAGGTTGGAGTGTTCGAAAATAAAGCCTGATTTACACCGTCCAATTGAATTGCCTGTACCTATTAGTAAGTATAAGCAACAATGAAACACTGTTTGAAAGATGCAAGTCATTTGTTGCTTCAATTTTATGGTATGCCACAGACAACAAACTTGCACGGTGTAAATAGGGCTTAACAGTTGGGCAAAATATTGGCAAAAAAATTGCGCATTTAATTTTAACATTCAGTTGATTAACGAATAATAATAAAATTCTTGTCGCACACTGCTAAAGAAGAATAAAACTGTGTACAAAGAAGGAGTTTAGGGAGTGGTAATGAACTGACATAATACAAAAGTACAAACACTCCAAAACAGAACATGAATACGTCTCTTCAGGGAGAAATAATGATCATGGACTAACTTGCTAAGTACGGTAGCCCGCATTCATGCGCCCCTAGTACCTCTGTCCTTCACTTACTGATGGTGAGTTACGAAATAACAAATGAACGCCATAACCCTCATGAAATATCACAAGGTACCATCGTTTTCAGTAATTAGACGCTTTAAGAGCCACCAGCTGCACATGCTGCGAAAGTAAAGGGTTGACAAACCCACACAATGATTCTGAACTTTAAAACCCCATTATAAAGTCCTAATTCAAACAGCATTCTATTTGATATCATTTTAACTGATTTTAAACTTTGTTCGCGAAGATATAGACGCTCGTTTTCTGTGTAATGGAACGGAATTATTTGAAGTTGGTGAGGGAATTTAAAATTTATGTGCAGGAAAATAAGATTCAGTTTCTTTTGAATTTGTTATCTATCTCGGCGGTGTTTTCAATGACATTATTAGTGCGCAGTAAACGGCTATTTCTAGGCTTTTGCGTTCATTGAGGCTTGGAGAAGGTAAATATTTTTAAAGTTGCCAGTAAGTCATTAATGTTTTATGCAAATGGAGTCAAAACAATTGTGCTTATAGAGGAAGATGAAACGTGGGGTTTATCTAAGTCTGTAAGGCCTTTTAATTGATCTTTGACTTCTGAATATTGTAATTGCTTGACAAGAGCGTGATCAACATAAGTAATTTCGAAACAAGGCGCGATGGAGATTATAGAATTGAGAAAATGTTAGATTGAGACTGGCCTGGTTGTGGTATACTGGAAAAGATTTCTTCAGAAATAAGCATCACCTTTGTACCTATTTTTCTGTTCTTTTTTTTCTTGTCTGAGTATATGTGTCTACCATAAATGGATAAATAAATACCTCATTATTATGCTTTTTTTTTTTTTTTTTGCGGATGGGAAATCATCAAATGACCCCTCCCGCTCTGGGTGGAGCGGAAGGGAGTGTCAGACTCTTACTGACTAAAACCCACCCGTGTTCCTTCCTTAGCCCTTTATGTTCCGGGCCAGCGGTAACCCTTTCGGACAATCCCGCTGGCCCGGCAGCCGTCGGCCCTATGGGGCCCCTCCTCGATGCTGACATCTCTTTGAGGTGCGCGTGGAACACGTACGCGCCGTCCGGCACGGGCCTGGTCCTGATCGGACGGTGAGCTACCCATTACTCTCCGCCCGCAGGCCCGCGCCTACGGTGGCCGGGAGTCGTCGCGCGGCTCCCGACGCCCGGTCATTATTATGCTTTATCTTAACACTTTATCTTCACCACGATAACATGTAACGCCACATTAAGAGAGAGTGACAAAAACAACAAAAATGTCGTTGTCTTAGAAAGTAAAAAAAAAAAAAAGTCATATACTAATATTTTATCTGTTTGTGATCACTCATGACCTCTGTCAGAAATAACCACAGTGACAATAAACTCATTCTATGTTCCCACGTAGATTAAGTAATTAAAGACGAGGAATTGCATGTTCTACGGTGCTATTCTGTAAAAATCTCACCGTGAAAACTTAGATGAAGTGAGCGTGGAGTGAACTGTCAATAGTGTCAATTCCTAGCAAAAACAAATTCACTTCCGTGAAAACTTAGGTAAAGTGAGTTTGTATTCGCTAGGAATTGACACAATTGACAGTTCACTCCACGCTCACTTCACGTAAGTTTTCACGGTGAGATTTTTACAGAATCGACCGGCTGTTGGTTGTTAGGCAAACTAATCGATCATTATTTTTAAATATTTATGTAAATATAAGACAAGGCGAGTGGTTTTCTGAAGTCCTTTCTAAGGCTTCGTTCTCGGCCTCGAACGATGAGACTTGTGACGCGAATTGCATTAAGACTCGTGTCTTGCTCTAAACTACTACTTTCATTTGTTTTCTCCTCGGTCGTTGACGCAATACGGATGATGGGGGATTTACACTAGGTCGATTTTCGCCGTGCGGCTGGTTGCTTGCCAAATCGCCTCACAAGCCAAATGGCCACTCCATTTACTCAGGTCGATAAAAGTCGCTGGTGGCATTTTTCATCAAAATGTCGATCTGTATGTAGCGGGCGATCGCATGCGACCTGCCGCTGTACGACAAAAGTCGAAACCTACTTACTTTGGAACTTGCGATTTTAATCAACTGCGGCCTAGCTGAATTGCCATTTCGACAGTGTGGTTATGTAGCAGCTATAGTCACCTGTGTCAAGCCCGCATGACGCTTGAGAGTTTAGCTCGGGAACACGAGGGCTCGTGAGCATAAAGTGATAGCATTTACTTGTAACAAAACATCGAGCCGCTCTTGACGTCCTTTGCCTTGCTCTTTCACGAACCGAACAATGAGCACGAAGCTCGACGCTTTGTTACAACTTGATTTTACAAACAAACGAGCGAATTCGTACAACATCTCATGGAGCAAAAACACGAGCACGGGCAAACCTAAGATCTGATAATTAATTAAATGAAGAATAAACGCTCAAAAATACCATATTTCTCTAACCACAAATGACAATCACCTTTTTTCAGACTAACTAGTCTAAAAAGGTTTAACAAAAGGCATCATTTTTCATGTTCAAAAATGAACAAAAACAAGACATATTGTTTTTGTTCATTTTTGAACATGAAACGATTGTCGATTATTTATTCTATACCTCAAAATAGAACTCGAGTTAATCCCCTAAGAGATAGAATCATACATATTAATATAAAACAAACAATTCCATTTGATCTCAAAAAACATTCTTCTATCTTTGTTTTTGGTGGAGTGATCGATCACGGAATAATTAAATTGGTACAGAAGCTTCACTATACAGACGAAATGGATTGCAGGAGACGGTGGATTTATTTTATTTATTCGGCGGAGTGTTTTACAACAGAATAACCAATGTTTTCTTATGGTAGGAGTGGGTGACACATCAAGCTATACATTTCCAGTTTTAGCTGACCTGGCATTGTATAGGTCTTTCGTACAATCAGAAGTCAGCTTATACTGATTATGTTTAGCTTGATGTGCAGCCGTGCGTACCTGTTCCATAGGTGATTATTTAAAAAGTGGGATTCAAAATCACGACCTCTCTCTCTTCAATTCAATATCCAAAGCCCTATCACTAATCTATTACTGTGTGTAGGAACAATTAGAATTTTTTTGCGTTTTTCCAACCAGGTAGGTTGGTATGCTGTAACCTAGGAATATCTGCATAAATGCATTATTCTCTGGAGTCTTGTTTACGTCATTCAGAAAGGTACAGTGGTACTTACATTTATTGGTTCACTGTACCAGTTGTCATATCATGTCACTGCAATTTTATTAGAACAATTCTAATGAAAAACAAAAAGTTATTTCCAAAAAAATATAAAACATCGTACGCCAAATACGCGCATTGACGTGGAGTTATAACATTATCTTTACAAAGTGGATACAATATGTATTTATATTGAAAAAAAAAACACGTAAGCTGGCCCAGCAATCACAGGATTGCCGCCAGCTTACGTGATTCAGTTTTCGTGATATCGTGAATGCAGAATATCCTCCTTTTTTTTAAATCGGTTAAAATTTTAACGAACATTGTAGCTGAATAAGTTGAAAACAATTTAACTCATTTCAAACTGTCGCCTTCTCCATACACGTGTTGTGAAGTGACCCTTCTGAGCATACTTAATCTGTGGACTGATCGAATGACGTCATGACTCTTACATTCAAAACGGGGGTCACGAGAGCTTTGTCTTCAACCTTGAGAGACTTAACCTTCACAGTTGTCAGCCAAGTTCCAAGCTCGGACACTATGTGGCTGAATATTTTTAGAAGAGGACCTGTACAGACTGGTTGAATGTTTATTGATATTCCTCCTTTAGCGTTTAGAATGAATAAATTTGGTTCCCAGAGTTGGCTCTTTCAAGCTTGTTTATTTTTCAAGACACTTTCGATTCGTAGATATCAAATCAAGTTAACTCTGCCTGTCACAGTCCACTGCTGACAAAGGCCTCTCTCAGGCTGCGCCAAAATACCCTGTCCTTCGCCTTTCGCATCCAGTCTACCCCAGCCAAATTTTTGAGGTCGTCGGTCTATCTAACGGGGGGCGTCCCACACTACGTTTACCGATACGTTGTCTCCACTCTAGGACTCATCTACCAACATGGCCAGCCCACTGCCACTTAAAGAAACTCCGAGCACAGCTCACTCCATAGCGAGCTGAGCGATCTTAAATTTCTGGACCAGCCCGACTGTCAGTGTCCACGTTTCGGCACCGTATGTTATAACGGGCAGGACGTACTAGTTGAAGACTTTTGTCTCCAAACATGTAGCAAAAAACTTAGCCACCAAGTGTGGAGAACTCATGGTTCTAAAGGTGCGAATGCGTTCAGTTCCTAGATTAGTTAGGCCATCCTTGAATTACAGGTCGTAATGCGATTTCAATTTAAAATAATCTAAAAATAAAATAACATTAAGACAACTACAAGGTTCCATTCAATAAAACTGTAAATGAGTTGAAAAGAGAGAAGAACGTGACTTTTACGAAGAAAGAGAGTGAGAACGGGAGTCTGTTCTCTATCTCTTTCTTAGTAAAAGTCACGTTCTGAGTGAAATATATAGATATACATTTTATAGAAATACAACTAACTTTTACTACTATTTTACATTTTTTTTTCTTTTTAAAGAAATTTCGAAACGTCTGGTTGACACTTCTCGTGACCCAAGGGCTGGCTTTTACCTTGGCCAGAGGCTAAGCATCGCCATACAATGTGGTAATGCCACCAGTCTCTTGGCTACATTACCAGTCGACAGCGATGCGGATGAGTTTTTCGACGCTATTTTCTGGTTTCTGTATAGTTTTAGTTAAGTTAGAATTTAATTTTGTTATTTTTACCTGTCTAAATAAATATTAACTTCCTGTTTTTACATAATAAGTAAAATGTTTTGAAAATATATAAAATAAATATAAAACTCCACTGCTTTGTCATTGAAAAACGTTTCACATTCAACTCTGTTCATTCAAACATTCATAAAAGGTTATCAAATAATCGATGTAATCGGTGTTATTCCAATGACCTTTTCGAATAATTATCTTATAATATTATGAAATTGTAATCTATTTTTGGAGCCAATAAAAGAGTAAAATTGTATGATGTCATGAATCGATTAGAACCTAAATGTTTTATCTCATAGACTCCATTCAAGTTACGATCAAAAGGTATGTCCGTTAGACTTATCTTACTTAGGGTAATTATATGACGAACTAATTGACTGTCTCGTGGTTGCAAGCGCGACTGCTAAGCGTGGGGTCCTGGATTCGATTCCCGGGTCGAACAAAGTGTTATTGTGTTTTCCATTAGGAATTTCTTAGTAACAATCCGGAGTTTGGAAGTTGGCGGTTTAATGGTCCGTGCCTCGGAAAGCACGTAAAGCCGTTGGTCCTGCGCCTGAACTCTCCCCGGTCGTGTCGGATTGCCGTCCCAGTGGACTATGAGAGTAAAGGAACAGAGAGTGCACCTGTGTTTGCGCACACACTTGTGCACTATAATATCTCCTGCGTACATGGCTAATCTCCATAGAGATTGGCCACCGTGACCGAAAACGGTCGGGGAGGCTATTATTATATGCCGAAGATGCCTCACTGCGATACCTCGCAATCGCGGTATAGCTTGGTCATCTCCATGTAAAACAAATGCGTGCTGTTAGACACGCACGCACATGCCAAAGGATACATCACTGCGATTCATCGCAGGCTGCATGAGGGTTTACCTCCATGCGTGGTTTGGCTCGGTGCGCGAGTCCGACTCGAACTTGACCGTTTTTTTTATTTGAATTGTTTAAACTAACTTATCCGTGTCACCGAAAGGGACAAAAAAAATCCGGCAATCTTCATCATACTATCATTTGTACAGCTTATTACACTTCACCACCATTTTCACAGTTGCGCAAATGTACTATTATTGAATTATGCACTAAAAAGATCTTATTTTCCATTTAATCGCGGTGTAGTATTTATTATTCCATTCATAAACGTCAAACTTGTTGTGCACATTGATGTGCTTAGCTGACACGCAGTAAGGGACAGAAATATTCTTACTTTGTCTCTTTTCTTTGCTAGTGACGTTAATATATTTCTCTTTTTCTTGTGCGAATGAAAAAGAAGATATGCAGCAGTCTATATTCTACTCTGTCTACGCTCCACATGGCTCTGCTCATGAAGATTAATGTATGCCAGAGAATATAACAATAGTATCTGTGAATGAACGAAAACAAACCGTGAACCGGATAAGTGGTTCTCAGGTTATAAGTGCACTAATGGATAGACAGACAGCCAGTGAGCTGTGACGTTTCATTTAATGTAAGTAGGTAGAAGGTCTCCAAACCCGACACTTGAAAGCTACTTCAGACATGATGGGTATGCTCGTTTTCACCGACATTAGACCATACCAAAATTAATGACTAGATAAAAGCGCGCTGTTCAAACTCTAACTCAAAGAATTTATTTCAACTAAACCAATTACATGAAAGAAATAAAAATTGTTTATTCTGCACAAACAAAACGCATACTAAAAAATAACATAAAATACCCACTAACAAAGTAGCCAAAAGCCTCGTACTCAATAATTAAAAGTTTAAGGTTGACAACTTTGTCCATTGCTTGATGTCAGGCAGAGCATGTCGATTTGAATTGTCACGGAGTCGGTCAGTCAGAATGATGATGCTAGTTGCCTATTGCCTATTCCAAAGTAGTAACCTACTATGATTTGGAATGGTTATGAAAGGGCAACAAACTCCATAGAAAATCTTTTTAAATCAATGATTTGTTTGATTTTCAACTTTCGACGCTGAGCCGAGCGTCGAAATTCACAGCGCGCTTCGAATAAGCATTATTAAAATTTAGGTGTCGCCTAGTATTTTAGTCTAGAGAGCAGTGGTGGCCCAGTGGTAACGGTCGCGACTTACAAGTTGTAGGTCTTAGATTCAAACCCAGCCTGGCACTTTGTATAAATTGATTCATCTGCCTAGCCTTTTCCCAACTATGTTGGGGTCGGCTTCTAGTCTATTAGTATTTTACATGGAGCGACTGCCTATCTGACCTCCACAACCCAGTTACTGGGTAATACGATACCACTTGGTAAGTAGGACTGGTTATCAGACATTTGGGCTTCTGACTACCGTAACGACCGTCAAAGCTCCACGAATGACAGCCAGGACCAACGGCTTAACGTGCTTTCCGAGGCACAGAGGGGTCACGGTATGTAAAGATGGTCACCCATGCACAGACCAACCGCGGCAAGCGTAGCTTAACCTGATCGATCGACCTGTGCGGCTGTTATTATTTAGCTAAATTGTAAATTAATAGTGTACATTGATTATGATATTTAATCACCACCATGCTCTCAAAACAGTTAAGGAAAACATCGTGAGGAAACCGGCATGTCCTAGAACTAAAAATTCGAGAACATGTGACATCTATCAACCCCCACGGGGCCCTCGTGGCAGATTACAGCCCATTTCCTCTCGCATGTGTCCCAGCTAGAACATGATAGACTGATTACTCTAGTGTTAATGGAAATAGACATTAGGGTCTGACATCAGTCTTACGTCAAACTCCACACATTTAAATGTCGTGTAAACATTTGCTTTGCTGTGTTTTGGTCGTAATATTAGTGTTGCGTCTTACATCCCTAAAATAGCCCTACTACCGTATTCAACTGTTTAACTAAAACAAACACGTGTCGATCACATGCATATTTCTTCACTCTTTGACAAACTCATTATCTCTGACGCTAAGTAGCAGAGCGCATTCAATTACGAAACGGTTCGTATTACCAATTAGAAACGACAAGATATTTAATTGCTAATTGTTTGTTTACGCAAATTAAGGCTAAGGGCAGTCTATTAATTTCAAACGATCTTGTGGTGTTATAGAGGTGGGAGGAACAGGGTGTCACTTAACTCATATTCTATAGAAAAGGGAGGATCCTCCGACCAGACGGGTGTCTGCTGGGCAACTGCCCACATTGATGTCGGAACGTTGTATTTATGCTAGTTGTGAGGTAAACTCTGCTTGCGCGATGCAGGATTTTGCGTGACATCAGTGTGATGCGTAGTTCGCATATGGCGGTGTAGATGGCGCCACAAGTCTATCAATTTCAAACGATCATGGTGTGAAGTCTTCCTAACATAACATAAAATCAAGTCTGAATTCAGAGACGGAGGTGTACCGTGTACCTATAGTACACCCACAGTTTGCCGGTTATGTTTCAGTTCCATGTAATAGGAGGCGAGCCTATTGCTATCAATCGGGCAGAAACCTAGACTCCGGGTCGCTACTGAGAAATTCCAATTGGAAAAACCCTATAACACTTTGCCCGATCCGCGAATCTAACCCAGGAGCTCATGCTCAGCTGTAGCGCTTTCAACCACTAGACCAACGAAGCGTCTTAAGTCTTCTTACTTACATTCAACTTCCACCGTGTGCAGAATACCTATTTTGTTAGTCCGCACTCGGCTAACAGAATTACTTTACCCGACACTTTAATGAAATTATATATTTACGGCCATCACGAATTCTATCCATGTAATTGGACAACGAAGCTGTAAGAATTAACTTGAGGAAGGCAAAGTTGATATCGTTCACTCTCTTGACCGTTAACCTGAGATCTTTTGTATGAAGAACAATATTCATATAATAAGGCCATAAAACGTCATAAAATTCTACTACTTATACTCACGCATCTCAATCTATACCTATCATAAGCACAGCAACAAGAAATTAAATAAAGGCATCAAAATGGTCTGTTATTGGAATATTTGTATACTTAGCATTTATTTTTAAACTAGCTGCGCCCCGCAGTTTCACCCGCATAAGGGCCGATTCCATGGGAATGTCAAGATAAAAAGTAGCCTATATGTTAATCCAGGGTGTCAGCTACTTCCATACAACATTTTATCAAAATTGGTCAAGCCGTTTGAGCGTTAAGATGTAACAAACATATAAACACACACACACACTCACAAACTTTCGCCATTGTAATATTAGTGTGATTCCAGTACTAAACCAATATAGTATTCTGTGAGCACGATGTACAATCAATATTACAAGCCAGTTACTGCACTATGTCTGAGCATTAAATCGTCCAATCGCATTATCTAACCAAAACCTAACTATGTATGAGGCTAATACAATTTGGCACAAGTCAAGCAAGCGAGTTAGCTCGATTCACACTTGTGTAGGTATACTCGATCTCGTAATTAATTACTTTATAACTTTTGAAGTTTAGCTTCAATAAGGTTGAAATGATTTGTCACTAGTACCTATTAACTGCCATCTGTCCACTGTTTCCTGGGAACAGTTTACCAGTCGACAGCGATGCAGAGGATTTTATTTTTCGACGCCTTTTATAAGTTTTTGTTGTGTTGTTTGGAGTTTGGGTGGCGTCTCTGAGTGTGGAAATTGTGACTTCATTGCTGTATTAGGTTCAACCCCTATAGGTAGCACACCTCTAAAAACAAATAGTAAATAAATAAATACTAAACAAATATTTTAGTTTATTAATAGTTTTAGTTAAGTTAGGATTACACTTTTGTTTTATTTATATTAACTAGGTATAACACATTATTTATGTAGGTAGTTACATTTCTATTAATTCTCAATAAGTCACACAGACAAATAGGCCTCGTCGTTTCATGACGTATAAGTGAAATTCAACCTTAGGGTGGTAAGACAATTGCGAGGGCAACTGTACTGTGTTCGGTAAATTATTTAGCACACACATTAAACTGTGGCTCGGCCTGTATTGGTTGGGAGGCAATCGGTTGAGACGATGTGTGTGGTCCAAGTTATAAACGACAGGACGGAATTAGAAGATTATCCTTTTTACCACAAAAACTTAGACACTTGTTCAGCGCATGTCTGATGTCATTCTTACGTCAAACACTATACATAAATGTCATGATAAACAGTTTCTTAGCCTAATTATCTGATAATTACCGTTTTTTAGCAGTAATTAAGGAATTGGTCTGTGTGTTTCGGTGGTGTATTCATTTGGTTATAACTCATTAGACTAATTAAATAATTTTCTTTGTTGTCGACAACAAACTGGGCTACATACCGTCCTCGTATATTTATTTATTTAATACGTTAGCACAGAAAATGTACAGAGGCGGACTTAATGCCATAAGCATTTTCTACCAGTCAACCTTTGGGTGATGCAGAGACAAATAGTGGTAGGGTGCAATTACGAAAAAATAAGGAATAAATATTCGTTTAAATACACATATACCTATTAAAAACTATAAATATATATATATACCTAATACAATAAAGGTAGATACAAATAAATATACATAAATAGGTACACATAAAAATACGAATATACTAAAACAAATAAGACAAATAATGAGAAAACATTAACGGTGTAATGATACTGCCAGCTTTTTACGAATGAATAAGAATATGTGGACAACAAATATAACAGAATCGCCCTTTGTTAGTACTTACTGTTTATACACCCAACAAATAAATTGTTCCTGTGCTTCAATAAAATAATAGGATAATAATGAAATTGTTTACTGTTCATTTTCAATAAACACTTTCCTGCTTTAATTCTTAACAGCAGAGAAAATGCCTCCCCCAAGTTCTATCAGAAGGGCAATTCTCGTAATTTTAAGAACGTTCACAGTCTGATCTCAGTCTCAATCTGTCAAAAACACCTCTAATTTCCCTACATTTTTGACAAGTTTTTGACATTGACTGTCGCTGAGATGAGATTGCGAGTAGATTTTGAACGTTTTTAATTACGGGAACTGGCCTTTATGTATCTATTCTTTTTTTAGGACACCTTTGAAGTTATTTACAGTGTTCTAATTAGAATTCCCTTCATTTTCTTCTCTAACTTTAAGTATTAAGTTAAACACAAAAAAAAAATGGAAACTCATAGTCATCACTAATTATAGGAATTGGCATAAAACAATACACTGGGATTATTTTTACCCCTTAGAGCTGATTTTACCAAAGTCAGATATCTTTTATTAGTGGAATCAAATTGACGTCTGACAGTTCTAGTATGGAAAAACTGTCAAAAATTCAAAATATATTCTCAGGATAAGACTTATAACCAGGAATAAAAGTTTGGTGAAATGCGCCCTGTAACAAAAATAATAGTTATTTTGTTAAACTGAATGGGAGATGAATGAGACCTAGAATAGAATAGTAAAGTACATATTTTCAGTTAACTCTCCGAACATTTTGACTCAGAAACGATTTGAACATTCATGTAGGTAATGACGGGATCCTGAAATGTAAACAAATGTTTTTCAATAATAACATATCTGAATGAAGTATTTTAACGAATCATTGGATTCAAAACAAGTTTATTTTATTTGCTTTCCAAGCTAGGGTAGAGTAACCCTGAATTTTACGTCTCATTATAACTTTCAGATCATTATTCACATAACTATTTGTTTTTCACCCAATCTGTCAGACACCAGTCAGTTTCAAGAGGTTTTAGAGGTTTCGAAATAATAACTTTCACTTCACGAATAAATAGAGGAATGATGAAATTTTTAAAAGCTAATATAAAAAAAAACTGTTCAAAACAACATTAACTAACGGTGCAATTTAAATGACAAAAAAACTCTAAAATATATAAAAACCGGGCAAGAGCGAGTCGGACTCGCGCACCGAGGGTTCCGTACCATCATATGTTTTTAAATTTTCACCGGCGAGCTACTTACTAGATCTCGTTCAAACCAATTTTCGGTGGAAGTTTACATGGTAATGTACATTATATATTTTTTTTTAGTTTTATCATTCTCTTATTTTAGAAGTTACAGGGGGGGGTGGACACATTTCACCACTTTGGAAGTGTCTCTCGTGCAAACTGTTTAGTTTAGAAAAAAAATATATTAGAAAACTCAATATCATTTTTGAAGACCTATTCATAGATACCCCACACGTATGGGTTTGATAAAAAAAAAAATTGAGTTTCAGTTCTAAGTATGGGGAACCCCCATAATTTATTGTGAAGATATATTTAACTTAGATCATCATCATCTGCCTAGCCTTTTCCCAACTATGTTGGGGTCGGCTTCCAGTCTAACCGGATGCAGCTGAATACCAGTATTTTACATGGAGCGACTGCCTATCTGACCCTGACCTCCACAACCCAATTACTGGGTAATACGATACCCCTTGGTAAGACTGGTTGTCATGCTTTCGAGCTTCTGACTGTCTAACAAACTGTCTGACAGACTAACGACTGTCAAAGATCCACGAATGACAGCCGGGACCAACGGCTTAACGTGCTTTCCGAGGCACGGAGGGGTCTCACCGTCTCAGTATGTAAAGATGGTCACCCATCCACAGACCAACCGCGGCAAGCGTAGCTTAACCTGATCGATCGACCTGTGCGGCTGCTATTATTTAGCCACGGGCCCCCATAGTTAAGCATATATTCTAGCTAAAAAACAATTAAATTATTTATATTGACATCGCCACAGTTTGTGCCTTGCGCCACGCCAGTATACTCCATTTTCTAAGGAAAAAAGTATCATTGGAAACGAGCAGGTAGGTAGTCAATATCGTTGGATCCAACCATAGAGCGTTTAAAAAAGATAGAGGAGCTTGTAAGCTCTTTAGCTTAACATAACACGACAAGTCCGTATTCCCCGGAGGGATAGGCAGGGGTGTATAAGTAGGTACCAATATACAAAATATTATTTTGTCGCTTTAGGGTTTTTGGTCAAAAATCACAACACTCAGAGATAAGCTTGTACAGTCAACAGGAAAAGTAGTTGATCAAAATCAGAAATTCAATAGGAGTCAAAACTGATCACGAATTTAAGGTAGCTGTACTAGTAGTAAATGTTTGGTATAATTTACAATCACATACTTTTGAATCACTTCGACGCCACACAGTTCTGACGCGTACTCCGTTCATTAGTATTGAATTTCTGACTTTGATCATCTACTTTTGCTGTTGACTGTACACGTGTGATAGCTTCGATGGACTATAAGTTAATTATAATATTTACTACGAAATATAGAATTGATTCCGTAGTACTTTTTTAGGGTTCCATAGCCAAAGGGTGTCAATGGCTCCCTATGACTAAGGTTCCGCTGTCCATCCGTCCGTCCTTCTGTCACAGAGCTGTATCATTTGAACCGTAACAGGACACTTCAAATTTTCACAGATGGTGTACAGTCACGAGCACTAATATGTCAACACTTGGCAACTTTAAATTGCGATTTCTTCACGAAATAACAAATGCAACGTTGAAATACGACACTTTACATAAACCTATGGGTTCGAAATTTTATATTATTACGAACATAGTATTTTCGAACCCATAGGTTATGTGAAGTGTCGTATTTCAAGGTTGCATTCGTTATTTCACGAAAAAATTGCAATTGAAAGTTATCAAGTGTTGACATATTAGTGCTCGTGACTGTACTACTAGAGTTAGAGCTATAAAAAAAATTAAGGAGGTGAGGACCTCCTTATTTTTTTTTTTACTTTTTTTTTTATATAATATAAGAAACGTTGTAGTGTTAAATATTGTACGGTGGTACGGAAGCCCTCGCGTGCGAGTCCGATTCGCACTTGGCCGTTTCGTTTACAATGTTTAGTAGTGCATGGACGAGAGCTAGTTGGAGGCTTCAATTCAGGATTGAAGGATCTTACACTTCTCTCGTATCAGCCCAAACTGCATTTAGACCTCATTATTCGCTGACCATCAGATGTCAAAGTCAAAGTCAAATCATTTATTTCAAATAGGCACATTAAAGGCACTTTTGAACGTCAAAAATTACAACTAAATAGAATTGATTCTAGTCGCCCGATGATATTTTACAGACGCCAGAACATCAAGCTACTACAATCTATCAAATTTCTTTAATAGATTTTCAACTTTATCTTTGTAGTACACTTTAAGGTTCAAAATTGATTGGGAAAATTTGACAGTTTCGGGTAGCTTGCTTCTGTACCTTTACAAAAATTTAGAATTATTTTTATCCATAATTGTAATAATCAATAGTTTATCCAAGATCCTCAAAGTCCCTTACTGTGATTTTAAGTCATCTGCGCTCCCACAATAAAAGTGATTTCACAATAATTTCAGCACGAACCGAGAACCCATAGACACTTCTATCTTCTTTATTCGCTCTATGGATACAACCACCAGATTCGCAGCGGGGTGTCCACGTGTTCTGAGCTGATTTATATCAATATTTATATCGTATGCTAGGAAGCCTCATTTATCTGGTGGCTGCAAGCGTGGCTATGGGCGGTCGTAGAAGAGAAAAGTGTTATTTTATGGTGTTTAAGTCGCAGATGGGGTTTTGTGATGTGGGTTTTTCCATTAGGAATTTCTTAGTAACAGCCCGGAGTTTGGAAGTTGGCGGTGTAATATCTCCGTGCCTTGGAAAGCACGTAAAGGCGTTGGTCCTGCACTTGAGCTCTCCCCGGTCGTCTCGGATTGCCGTCCCATCGGACTATGACAATAAAGGAATGAACGAATGAATGTATGATATATTTATTTGCAAGAATATAGGTAGCTAACATAAGTTCTTAAGATCTCTGGGTTTCACTATATTCCGCATCAGCCGTGCAAATATTTAGATTTTACATCTTTGTTATACTTGAAGCGTACACATTAAATTAATTATTATTAATAACATAAAAATACTAAAAATAATTTCATAATTTAAATTTGGATTACAATGCAATTAATAAAATTAAATCGTAATAAGTAATAATTTATATTTAAAATAGCGATTAATAATAATAATGTCATGTCAATAAGGAACAGAGAGTGCACCTGTATTTTCTGACACACTTGTGCACTATAATATCTCCTGCGTACCTGGCTAATCTTCGTTGAGATTGACCACCGCCCCTGACCTCGGAAATCGGTCGGGAGGCTAATTAGTGACCCGTTTTGTGGCTGTTGGTATATAGATGAGACCCTGATTCGATGAATGAAAATGAGTCGATAAAATGATTCAGAATATTTTGATGTATATTCTGTACCTATATCTTATTAAAATACGTATCTATTAGTAGTCTAGTAGTAGTCATCATCATCTGTCTAGCCTTTTAGCCAACATAGTTGGTATCGGTTCATGAGTATTCATGTATTTATTTGCATGCCCTAAACAGGCAAAATATGAACTGTAAACCACCAACTTTTACAACTGGCAACATCTACATTTTCTGAAAATAAATAATTCTTATTCTTAGGTACACCTTTCCTTTACCTAACGGGGATCTGACTTTGTTATTAAATAACCCAATCACCAATCAAATCAAACATTTATATTATTTAAGAATATACACCCATCAAGATCATAGATATAGGTAGGTGATCAAAACGGAAGGTTAGACTGGAAGCCGACCCCAAAATAGTTGGGAAAAGGCTAGGCAGATGATGAAGTGTGTACACATAAAGAAATCAATCAGAATTTCCAAAAGTTTGCCTAAAACTACAAAAGATAAACACGGAAATAAACACAAACGGCAAACTGCCTAGCCTTTTCTCAACTATACCAAACCGAATACCAGTACTTACTTTACATGAAGCGACAGGCTATCTGACCTCTACAACTCAGTTACTCGGCAACACGGACTTACGGGCTTCTGACGACCCGTAACGACTGTCAGAGATTCGAGAAACACTCGCGATTCACGAAGGTCTCAGTATGTAAAGATGATCACCCATCCACGGACCGGCCGCGACAACTGATCGATCGACCCGTGCGGCTGTTATTACTTAGCCACAAGTCCCTCATTCTATTGACAAAACAATCCTTATCTATCTGAAATATGTTCCGCCATCACTTTCTGTAACCGTTCAAGTTAATTACCTAAATGGTCGGTCGATTCAAACAATTGCTTTCAATCCATTCTCTTGTTCTGACATTTTGTTAATTAATTACTGGATTGGAATAGGTCACACTCCTTTGGCCTATGTTTCAATTTTAAATAACCTTTATGAGCAATTTTGAAACTAGTTTTAAAGCATATCAGCCTATATTTTCCCACTGCTGGGACACAGGCTTTTCTGTAGGTACCTCACGGTCTTGAGTTTTTCTCCTCCGTGAAAGGTCGTGGGAGTTCCCTCCCACATTTTTCTTTTCTCTATCTTTTCTGGGATATCATTATTTTACGTTTCCCATCTTCCGTTTTTACGCCTGATAAGCAGCTCGCGATGTATTGCAGTGAGGTATCCTTCGACATGTGCATGCGTGTACCTCCATAGAAGTCGGGGTTAGGTCACGTACGACCACGGTTCGGACCTGTAATGCTATTCTGTAAAAATCTCACCGTAATAACATAGGTGAAGTGAGCGTGGAGTGAGCTGTCAATAGTGTCAATTCCTAGCAAAAACAAACTCACTTCACCTAAATTTTCACGGTGAGATTTTTACAGAATCGACCGGCTGCACACTAAGCTCACTTCACGTAAGTTATCACGGTGATCTTTTTACAGATTAGCACCGCTGATCATACATGAGCTACGATCATTGTAGAAAAAAAAGACTGTGACGAAACTTTCTACTGCTAAACATGGATCTCCCTAAACCCCATTTGATCCGTCTTAAGAGGGCATACAGCATTATTTAAGAGTCAAACAGCACTAGCTTGTAACCGTTTCGACGTAACAGTTAGTTCGTTTGTTAGATTACCCAGTTCACTTGGCTTCGCGGTCCAATAGACGCTATCCGCCAGAATCAGGTTCCACTAGGAAATTCAAAGTAACTGTTACATGAAAAGATTTGGTTATTTTTTTATCGTTTTGGGGAACGTTGGGATTGGGATGTGACTCTTTTTTAATGGTACTATAGAGGAACAGGGTGTAAAGTTCACTCATACTCTATAGAAAAGGGAGGATCCTTCGACCAGACGGGTGTTGTGTCTGGCGGGCAACTGCCCGATGATTCATGACGGGCCGTTGCATCTATGCTAATTGCGCGGTAAACTCTGCTTGGGCGATGCAGGAATTGCGTGACGTCAGTATGACGCGTTGTTCGCATGTGGCGTTGTAGATACCGCTACAGTACCTTCGTAATGCATAGAAGGTCGTTCATTAAATAAAATAAAAAAAATACGGGTCGAATTGAAAACTCTTCCTATTTTGAAGTTCCGATGTCCTAATTACAATTTCAATAAACCATTTCATTTCGGTCTTACTAGTTCGGGGTCCGCACTACATAATAATAAAATGACAATACGATTTGACAATTATCGCGATATTTGCCCGTCCGAAAAATTTAATTTGTCACTCTCTAAGTCCGTCAACGAAGATAGTTGATCCATCCACACAGGATCAACTATCTTCGTTGACGGACTTAGAGAGTAGACCCTCTGATATGAGAGAAGAAGTATGGAGTAGGTCATCAGTTCATAGTTTGTATTGACAAGAATCCACTCAGAAAGGATCAACAGGATTATTTACTAGTATTGGGCAACCAACCCACATTGTTTGAAAACCTCTTGCGTACTTTGAAAACTGTTATCGTAGCAGCTACTAGTGGCGTAGCCATGACATTGTACGAGTAGCTGTCGGGACCTATCGCTCGGAGTGTATCTGACGTCATTGCTACGCTTGCTACGTAGTTCGTAGCAAATCGGCGAAGTACATATTTTGCGTAGGTTTGTTTTTTAAATGTTGTAAGAAGTTAAAGGAAGTTAAAAATAAAACTCTATTTTCTTCTATATTTTTTTCTTTTCTCACATTGCCTGAAAAGCTCTAACGTACTATAAAATTGTTATCGTATTAGCTACGAGTGGCGTAGCCGTGACATTGCAGCTGCCGGGACCTATCGTTCGTAGCGTAGTTACTGACGTCATTGCTACGCTTGCTACGTAGTTGTAGTAATTCTCCCAACTGGTTTGCGTGGGTAATTTTATTACGATTTATTATTCGATTATATTTAAAATTATTTTAGGGTCTTAACATTTTCTTCGGAAAAATAATTACCTTAAACTTTATCAATATTGTCTTTGTCTTTTTGTGTATCTGTGGAGAACGTTGTTGGTTGCACATTTGTATAACTCCTTATGTTCTATTTACTTGTAATACATAATGTGTAATTGTTCGTTCTTCCTAATAAATAAAATAAAATAAAGTTATAAACTAAATTTGAATAAGTAGTTAATTACATGATTTTGTAGTTTTGTCTGAAAGAATTTCCAGCATTTATTTGACCAAAATCTTTCTAAGGCGTGCCCAAATCTTTGACCAGTTTTTAAATTATGGGAAAAAAAACACTATCTCCGTAAACGTCATTTTTAGGATCTTTGCACTGGTTTATTGATTATTATTGTAAGTATTTATATAGATAAGTGTATGTTTTATGTATTTATAATATCATCATCATTTCAGCCGAAAGACGTCCACTACTGGACATAGGCCTCCCCCAAGCACCTCCACTTCGACCGGTTCTATGCTTCTTGCATCCAACGGGTTCCTGTGACCTTCACAAGGTCGTCGGTCCACCTTGTGGGAGGCCTTCCAACGCTACGTCTTCCGGTACGCGGTCGCCACTCCAGAACCTTTCGGCCCCATCGGACATCTGTTCTGCGAGCAATGTGCCCTGCCCACTGCCACTCAAGTTTGGCAATTCTTCGGGCTATGTCGGTTACCTTGGTATCTCCTCATTCCTGATTCGATCACGCAGGTAAACTCCAAGCATAGCCCTCTCCATTGCCCTTTGGGTGACTTTTAGCCTTCTTATAAGGCCCATATAATATATAATAATATATAAATAGTACACCACTGACTACCTGCAGTATTATCTTCCCTTTCTTCCTTAATCCATCTAAAGGTTGTCTTTAAAAGATCGCTTTTAGCTATAAGACCGCCCATTATGCGTCCCATCATGCCTTGTAAAATTAAAATTTATACATTAATATGATCTGTAATATTAATGGTGTATCTACATAATAAAGAGTACTTTATTCTATTTTATTCTTACTGTACCTTTTGCTATTGGGTATACGCCGAAATCATTTTACATCCGTAAAATGTAATTTTTTTTTTTTAAATTGAATAATAATGTAATTTTAATATAATATATTGTATTATTTTTTATTTTTTTATTAATAATGTCATCGTATTTAACTTAATAATCATTTAATTTCATCGAAATTATTTACTTTAATTAGGACTTAAGATATTTGTTATTATTTTTCTCCATTAATTCTGACCTTTTAATGTGAATGATGTGCATGCCTATAAGTGATGTATTTACACAGAATTGAAGACTCGTGATTACCTATTGTTACTACCCTTGTAAATATATCGTTGGTGTGCCTTGCTAAATAAATAAAAAAAAATAAAAAAAAATCCGTAACAATACATTACTAGCTGTATTAACTTCACCATCTAATTCCAAATCCCTTCTCAGCACCACCATGCGTCCTCGGTTAACTACTAACATCGCATTTCCGTACACCACAACGTTATTACCGCAAAGACTTTACTAACTACGCATCGTATTTGGAAACGTGCTCCATAGATTTAGAAATCCGTTTGGAATCGAAACTCATAAGTACCTACTTTCCTTTGGTGACGTCGAAACGATAACCTCACTCTAGGACCTGCGTTCGCCGTAACCCAAAACAGGGTTGTCAATTTACAATCAATTCAATAGAATCTTTGCCGTTTCACACGTCGAAATTTCCGGACTGCAGAAACTATTGATTCGCAAAACAAAAAAACTATTTAAGTAAGCAAAATTTTTCTCAGTATTGCCAGTTCATAAATACAATGTTACTGTATCAAGATATCAAAAGTTAAATAGTTTATTTCTTATAAATCATGTAGGTACATGATACGTGGTAGATTGTCGAAGAGTCAGTAATTTAGTCAGAATGTTGCAGCTAGTTCCAAATTATACAGTTTCATATAGAAATGAAAATCCAATGCTCATGTCACTATCTATCGAATAAATAAACACTGCGTTGTCCGTAAAATGCGTTCAGATCAGCACCCTTATTGCATAACACAAACATAATCCGAATATTTTGAAGGATACTGCTAATTGCTTCATAATGTTCAAAAAAATCTCTTCTACAACGTAAATCATCATCATCATCTGCCTAGCCTTTTCCTAACTATGTTGGGGTCGCTTTCCAGTCTAACCGGATGCAGCTGAATATCAGTATTTTACATGGAGCGACTGCCTATCTGATCTCCACAACCCAGTTACTGGGTAATACGATACCCCTTGGCAAGACTGGTCGTCAGACTTTCGGGCTTCTGACTACCCGTAACGACCGTCAAAGATCCACGAATGACAGCCGGGACTTAACGTGCATTCCGAGGCATGGAGGGCCACGGTATGTAAAGATGGTCACCCATCCACAGACCAACCGCGGCAAGCGTAGCTTATTATGATCGATCGACCTGTGCGGCTGTTATTATTAAGCCACGGGCCCCTCAAGAACGTGAATATTGCAACGAATGTTGTTGAACTGTCAAAATGAAAGCCATCGCTTCTGTTAATGTGTTACGCAATTATCACCCAGGACTTCTTTACATTCTATTCTTCTATACATTCTATCGTCCTACGGTTCCACCCATAGCTGACCTTTGCGGATTTGTGTTGTTCCAGCCTGAAAGCCGAAGGCTAGACTGCAAGTTCGTTATCGTAATAACCTTAAGGTTTAACTGAGCTTTTAGTTGCGTTAAATTGCTGGGTCGGAGTTTGAAGTCTAGGCATACTAAGTGCCTAACTTCATAGCCGCTAAATTGGGCTGGTTGATAGGTCAGGTCTGTTTGTTGACCGAGATTGAAATAAGCATAATGGTACGAGCTTCGGGTTCGTGACAGTAAAAACTGCCGATTTAATAACCAAAAAATAACACTTTAATCAACAACACTAATTACAACTCAAACACACTAATTACAAAACACAATTGCACTACTGATCACTTGAAGATCGTTTCGATGTATCGCTCGTATCGCTTTATCCAAACTGTCTCACCGGCCTTATATAGTGCCTCAGATGGTTCTAGAACCTTCTACTGTAGAAATATCTAGAATGTTCGAGTACATACCGGCCCCGACTGACTAGGTGTCGATAGTTCTAGAAAGTTCTACAAAGTTCCAGCATCGAAATTTCTAGAACGATCGTGACTCGACTAGTTCTGCTACTCGATACTAGGTGGCGCTAGTGGTAACTAATGTCACCATGTACCAGGCTTTAATTGTGGCGCGCAACAATAATAAATAGGTATAGTAGTGGTGTTTGTCTATGTAAAATAATATTTGTAAATTGTTATAAAAAATTTATTTTTATTGTTTCATTATTTCACTCTTACCTTCATAAGTTTTTGGGTAAACCCTAACCTTTATAGGAAAAATGGAACCTGTAAGTTCATATACGATCACTTTCTTGTACGTCTGTCACAGAGGATTTTCTCGAGATCTATATAATCAGCCTATAATGCCGCCGGGACATAGGCTTCCTGGGCTCTATTCTACCACGCGGGCCCAGTGCGGGTTAATAAATGTCACATGACTTAAAATTTTTGGTTATGGTAACAGCACGATGTTTTCCTTCAATGTTTTGAGAACAGTGGTGATGAAATTATTTACACAAAGTAAAGCGTCTGCCTAGGTTCGAACCCACGACCTACGACTCGTAAGTCTGGGCCGTTACCACGAGATCTATGCAACGTAGGAATTTGAATTTCTTATAATAGGTTGAAGAATTACTGACAAAAAAAAACTCTCAAAAGTCCCTTAATCCAACTCTAGGCTTTTAGTATCACATAATTAATGCGATATAGTCAAACTCAAACTCAAAGCATTTATTTCAATTAAACCATTTACAGGCACTTTTGAATTGTCAAGAAGTCGGTCAGTCAGAAAATATGAAGCTAGTTGCCCATTACAAAGCGTAGGTACCTATGGAGAAGAACGGGCAAGAAACTCCATGGATACTGTTTTAAATTATATTTTTACAAAAATATTAGTTACATCATTAATGTTGAATTTACAATTATATGTGAGAACGATGTAAAATAGACGTACGCGTTAAAAGCGTCCAGAGTAGTTACAGCAAATAGCAAGAAAACAACAATCCAAAAATAAAATAATACAATGGGGTACAATGGGGTTGGCGTATCCATGTGGATAAAAACCCTCTATAAATTTTTAAGAAATTTAAAATACATCGCTTTTTAGGGATCCATACCCAAAGGGTAAAAATGGGACCCTGTTACTATAATAAGACTCCTCTGTCCATCTGTCTGTCTGTCACCAGGCTGTATCTCATGAACCGTGACAGCTAGACAGTTGAAATTTCCACAGATGATGTAATTCTGTTGCCGCTATAACAACAAATACTAAAAACAGAATAAAATAAATATTTACTTAGCTCCCATACAACAAACGTGTTTTTGTCGGCATTTTTGCCTTGTGGTACGAAACCCTTCGTGTGCGAGTCCGACTCGCACTTGGTCAGTTTTGTAATAAGTACTTGTAACGCTTGAAATATTAATTACTACGAATTCATATTTCCAGAAATAGGAAGCTTTATTAATTGTTTAATTTTATCTCTCATTTTGATTATTAATTTGTTTCATCAATTAACTCTGTCGTTTCCTTTGACAAAAGTATAATTGTATTGACACCCAACAGGCTTACTTTCAACTGATTATAAATGTAATTGTTTTCTGTGTCGTATTAAAATGTGTAGGTACAATTATTGTTTATCGACATAATTTAAACACTACAAAGTGAAAAATAACTTTAATTTCGAAAGTCGGTGTCAAAAAACGAAAATACAGAACAACGACACCGAATTCCGAAATTGAAGTTATCTTTCACTTTGTAGGTAGAGTTTATTTTGGAAGTCGGTTGTTTTTTTTTTCTAAAAAAGTTTTTATTTTTCACTTTTTTGTTGTACCTACCTACCCCAAACAAATCCATATAATACTACTTGCTATGTGAATATCATACATACACTTACATACATAAACTCTCACCTTCTTCCCACGGGGGTAGGCAGAAACCATAGATATATATAACGCAGCTCATCAAATTTGCGGGAAAGAAAGAAATAAAGAAAATACATTTATTTAGCACAGACTAAGATATTATCAGAAGAAAATGAAGGGTATGGATCAAAGATTCTGTGTGATTTATGTCAAAAAGAACAAAACATACGTATCGAAAGGGAACATGCCGAAAAATTAAAAATTTTGAATTTTTCCCTTGAAACGGAAATGTACCTATATAAGATTGATCATAAACCGAAACTAGTTCAGGTTTTTGATCAAAAATCTAGATTGTTACAGGTTTATGATGAAATTGAGTTTAAAATGTGTCATCTTCCGGTTTTTCATCAAAAACCTAGGTTTTTGATCAAAAAACTAATTTTATGAAAAACCTGCGACATATCTATGGTTTCTGCTTACCCCCGTAGAAATCCTTCTATGGCAGAAACTATAGAACGCCACCTGCTACGCTCCTTAGACTACGAGCGCACTCGGCGGCAAGGTCGCGGCGGCCAGTGAGATCTGGCTATACAAATAGCCAGATCTCACTGGCCGCCGCTTTAAATACCACACGCATTTAGCGACAAGCGGCCAGCGGCCAGGACTGGCCGTTGAGATCATTCAGTTTGTTTGAAACTAGTCCAATGCGAGCGCATTAGCCGCGGCGGTCGTCCATTTAAAAGCAAGCCGTAAAATCAACTGAGAATTAATGGCCGCTACATTGGCCGTCGGTTCCCGCCTGACCGCCGCGACTTGGCCGACGCGACCTGGCCGCCATACTCCTTTTGCCTCTTTTACGTTCATACATCTTGTCGACACGCACGTCGGTTGCAAGTACTACGCACCTGACCTTCCTGAAAAACATCACCGATAAGGTCACAATATATGTCCTCCTTGGGCGTCCTTTCACCATGCTGTCACAAATAATTTGCTCGATATGGTTGGATAAAACTGTAAAATCAATTTATGTATCAAATGAAAATAAATTATAATTTCTCACGATTTCATTTCTCGTTCTGAAGTTCCATCTTGAAAATCCTCACACGTAGGTAGGTACCAAACAACCCTGAACAAAAATCACAAAACAAACAAAATACAGACTCAACAGGCTATAAGTACGACTGGCAAAATCAATTTGTACCCATGATCTTGCTTTTAAGGGCGATTACACACTGGAGTATTCACTTGTAACAGAATGTTGAACATTACCGAGTATGCTAGTAATATATAAGTCAATGTTACCGAGTCATTGTACGATTTATTGAACATCGAGCAAGACACTCGGGTTTTTCCCTGGTTATAGAGCGAATTCTTGTAACATTTAAGAAAATGGTTACAACAAAAATATCAGATTCTTGAACATTATGAAGAATTTAAAAATGGTTCAGAAACACAAAGGAAAGTCATCAATCAATAGGTCTCTATCGGTAGACATCAGACAGATGAACTTGACATTTGTCTTTGGTTTCTCTACTCTTATTCTGAAAGAAGTAAATAGGGGAAGGTTGCTATGAATGGACCACATAACTTTACGACCTCATACCTCAAAAAGTGTAAGAGTTAAAATGAAAGCAGTTTATTATTTTTATTTCGTAAGATCTTTATTTATAATAATCAAACGCACAAACATTTCGGGCTTACACTTTTTGATATAAATGAAGAAAACAAAATTTTGGGCTGTTGCCTTCTTTGGACCATGGGCACCTTCAATGAACCACCAGGTTGCCATCAATGGACTTCGAGAAATATGTTCTAGAGGTCCAATCGAGGCAACTAATTATAATTATCAATATAACAAAATTGTGACATACGAGGGCAGACAAACATTACCCATACACATACGACAGGCAAACAAACTATAGTTATAGGCTACATAATTAGTAATACAATTTTACATTTGGCACATTTAGTGAGATAAACAAGTCATCAAAACTAAGATACAGTCTAAAGGTTTACATTAAGAGTGATTTAATTATATTTTCTACTAAATATTTAATTTCATAAATATAAAAATCAACAAAATAGAAGCTAAGGTCACTTGTCGTAATAGCAAAGTTAACATAACTAATTATAACCAGAAAAATACAGTAAAAAGTTGCTATGATTGGACCGGTCCAACGGTGGAACTCTTTTGGGGTCCATTGATGGCAACAAGGTACTCGTTATGAAAAAAATAAAATAAAATGTACATGGTCGTGATTAGACAAAATGGAATAACACTCATGGAATCACAATTAAATTGTCTAATAGTTCATAACAATGCACGCAGACAAATATGACTGCAATGATACTTACGTCAAATTGTCCTGAGTGTAATAATTAGATTTTGACCGCCGCAAAGACAACGTCATACGTCTCTCCTCGCCACGTGCCGCAGCGTCACTGAGGTAAGAGGGGGGTGCAACTGAGTCGTCACGGACTGGTTTTGACTAGTTTGGGTATTGCTAGCTTGCATAGTTTTGGAAATACCTTGGTGGTCCAATGAAAGAGCCAGTCCAATGATCGCAACCTTCCCCTATTCATGACATAAGCAGTTATAACAGACGAAAAAAAAATAGGAGTTTCAAAAGTCGACGTATATTTATTTTGTTTTTTAATCAATCAACTCATCCTATCGCAGTTCACTGCTGGATTAAGGCCACTCCCAGGGTGCGCCGTAACACCCTGTCATCCGGCTTCCGCATCCAGTCTATCCTAGGCAACTTCTTAAGATCGTCGATCCATCTAACTAGGGAACCGCATCCCTCAATACGTGGTCTTCACTTCAGGACTGGTCTGCTCCACTGGCCATTGGTTCTTCAACAAACACTGCCACTTCAGTTTGCTTACTCTGCAAACTATGTCGGTAACTCCGGTTCTTTTCCGGATAATTTCATTCCTGATTTTATCCTTCAAAAAGAGACTCATAGCCCGCTCTGACTCCGACTGTCAATCGATCAAATCAAAATATTTTACTATACATAAACCTACAAGGGCATTTATGAAACGTCAGACGCTAAGTGCGCGATTCCAATTGGTCGCTTGTTAAGAGACGAGGCGGCAAGGAACTCCACGGTTACTCAAAAATAACTGGCACGATGTTTTCAAATTAGCGCCGCAGGGGTCGATGGATCAGGTTAAGCTACGCTTGCCGCGGTTGGTCCGTGGATGAGTGACCATCTTTACATACCGAGACCCCTCCGTGCCTCGGAAAGCACGTTAAGCCGTTGGTCCCGGCTGTCATTTGTGGATCTTTGATAGTCGTTACGGGTCGTCAGAAGCCCGAAAGTCTGACAACCAGTCTTACCAAGGGGTATCGTATTACCTAGTAATTGGGTTGTGGAGGTCATATAGGCAGTCGCTCCATGTAAAATACTGGTATTCAGCTACATCCGGTTAGACTGGAAGCCGACCCCAACATAGTTGGGAAAAGGCTAGGCAGATGATGAGGTATGGGAGCCTAAACACTGGAGGTCTGTCACCAAGTATAAAAAAGAAAATGGTCTACAAATCTACAGTCTAGGCACATTCACAAAATATAAATGAATCTATATAAACAATAAATAAACTTAAAAAACTAATCAAGGTTACAACTGTTACAAACCTGAAATAATATCCTGTGAACAAAATCCACGAATAAAGAGTTGAAATTAAAATTGTAGCTATTATTATGTCAAATAATGAGAAGATTTTGTCAAAAAAATTTAATTATTTAAAAAAAAACATTGTGATTTGGGAAAACACAAAGCTATGCCGTTAATGAGGTATCAGAGAAGCCACAAGTGCAGAAGGAATTATTACCAAACTTCCTTGTCTTCCTTGTCCAAAAATACCTAAGATGCCAGTGTCGCTATAGCATTATAAAGTAAACAACTTTTAAAATAGCATTCAAATATAAGTTTTTTTTTGCAAGCGAAGCAAGTGAAGAGAGTTATATGGGAATCCTGCTGAGTTCAGTCATAAGAGGTGACTGAAGGAAATAGAGGAAATAATGCAGGAATACATTCCAGGACACAAAAGAGTAAAAATACGTTCAAAGGTATCATATATACCTTACAACACTTCCCTATAAACTACGTTGGGAGTTATGCTGCCAGGAGCCAAAATGTGTGATGACGCGGGAGCAAGCGACGACGTACAGTTGCCCGTGTGAGAAGAAACTCGTCCTGACGTCGACACCCACTGCCCTCAGTGTCTGCCCCTGCGACTTATTGATGGTCATCGCAAAGCAAACACTCACGGGGAGCTGTACGCGCTTGAACTGGAACGGGAAGTTATGAGGTATGAGGGGAATGCGTGGTATAAATACTGCCTCGCCGACGCCATAACCCGTAAACATTTCCGCCTCAATGGTGTGTCTGTGGAGCGAGATGACTTTAAGGCGGGTCCCGTTACACAACTTCGGAGGAGATAGGTTCCGAAGAAGCATAACCGGGACACCGCTTCAGCTTGAATGCGCTGGAAGTCCACTTGCTGACAGGGAGTTCAGAAATTCCACGGGATAATGTGTGGCGTCATCTTGCTTGACAACAGTGTTTATCGAGGTGTAGACCACTTCATTCCCCTCAATTTCCGAGAGAATGCATTCGTTAATTGCTGCAGCCTGATCATTTTTGGGCGTCAAAATGGCCCGCTCACACACCCAAGAATTCTGCTGGTGCGGTATACGACTAAATGTCCCCGTACACACAGCGAATGAGTTATTCTAAGCTGGAAACCACTCTACCGAGAGACTCTGGAAGCACCACCTGTCTACCTCTCTCTTCTGGTAGAGTGCCTTCGCCAAGACTTAGAAGGACATCGGAGAATTCTTGAGCGCGTGCATTGCCGCCGAGCCGAGCTCTCATATTAATGGTCAAGCGCAGCGTACGAACTCGTGACCACAACGAAGATCGTTTCAACGAAGCATTCACCTCGTCAGCCCTCGATCCTCGGCCATCGTACACTCATCCCATACGATCAGAGAGTAATCCTTGAGCACGTGTCCCTTATCGCTGTTACGTGACACACCACAAACAGGTGTTTCGGCGCTCTCTAAATCGATGGGAATTTTAAACATGGCATGTGCTGTCTTGCAGTCCCGGAAGCAGTGTGGCAGCGATTCCCGACGACGCTACAGCAATAGCAATTTTGCCTTGCCTCCTGACCTCTGCAAGTATGCCAGTGGTAACAAATGTTTTTCCTGTACCACCAGGAGCATCCAAGAAAAACATTTTACCCTGGTTTTGCCAAACGCTTTCAAGGACGGTGTCATAAATTTGTTTTTGCTCTGTAGAGAACAAAGCGACATGGTCATTTCGTTTGGTGGTCATTTCGCCGTCTCCGACTTCCGACTCTTAGAAAATCTTCAGACAGATGATGGCGATACTTCTCCCACAAAGCTACCGGGTTCGCGACTCCCCAAAACACCAAGATGACGGCAAACAGATGACGCATGCGGCTGGGACTGTCACTGACGCTCGCCTCCGCGAGGGTGTCAGCCCAATTTTGGTCACCGTTGAGAAGGTGACGTGCTACGCAGGCTGCGCGGTAAGTGGGAAACTCCACGCCATCAAATGTCCTCAGAAAGGCGAAAGACTTTGCCTCGGACAGTGTGAAGTAACAAACGCAGAAAATCGCATTCGCCATTATTCGGATGCACGGTATAATTTAAGTTTATAATTAGGTATACGACATGAAAATATATTAACTACCAAGCAATAATCACACAGATAAATACCGAACAAAAGTATTAACAGTCAATGTTTATTTTGTACTAACAACATGAAATTGATGAAGAAATGATCATCATCAATGAACATAACTTTTTTGTAATACTTAACACCGCATTTTTTTTAAATTGTCTTCCTCAACTCTGCTCAAGATTTTGAGGGTTTTGTTGGAACTTGAATTTGTCAAAACGAACTATACGATACAACTTTTATGAAGAAAATGCACATTACCATCTATGAATTTTAAGAATAACTAACTACTAACCTCACCAACATGATCAAATTTAAATTATTAATTTCCAAAAAGTGTTGACATGTAACTTGATTTGATTTTTATGAAATCTCATAGATGGCGCTGCTTCAAAATTGTCTTATACTACTAACATTCATTAAACTATGTTTCTCTGCCCAAGTTACTTTAATGGCGTAAAAGTTTTTATAGTGTAAAGCTAGATAATAGCATGACTTACTCAAAAACAACATTTAAATATGCGTCGTTAGATTACACGCTGTCACAGAATGCGTAAGAAAATTAAAGATTCACAGCTCCTCCTCGTAGGTGATAGCGTGATAATATGTAGCCTATATGTTGACCCGACCTCTTAGTAATATTCATGCAAAATTTGAAGTAAATCCATGCAGTACTTTTTGAGTTTAGCCCGGACATATATACAGACAAACAGACAAAAATTCTAAAAACTATATTTTTGGCTTCGATATCGATTGTAGATCACGCCCCAAGTATTTTTTTTATATATTCTATGTACAGTTTTGCCTTTCCTACGATTTTATTATATACGATTTTATTATATATGTGTTTATATTATTTATTTAAACATTATCATTATTTATTTTTTTAAATAACACAGACATAAGTATCAGAATTATTTCGTCATGAAGGCAAGCCTTTACGACGTGATTAAACACATAATAATGTTTTAAAGATAACAATATGATTTCGTTAGTACTATATCGCGCCAATAGATGTCGTTACATGTTTCCACTTATTGCAATAAAAATTGTTAAAGAATGCTTTAAATTGATTATATCTTTTGATAGACTGAAGCGATTGCGATGAAACAAAGACTAATCACTGCTCCGAGTTCTAGACTATATTTGAGTATAAATATGAACCATATTGGTTTGGTACTTTTTACGTTGAGCCTGTTCAAAATCTGTCACATCCAAACAGACAAACAGACAAAAATTCCAAAAATTGAAGAAATGGCATCTGTTGGTTATCCTATAACAGCCCAACTATTTTTTTTATTTTTATTTTCAATGTACAGAAACGCCTCGTCTACAGATTTATTATATGTATAGATGATAATATTATGTACAGACGCCAGCACATAAAGCTACCCGAAACTGTCAAATTTTCCCAATCAAATTTGAACCTTATGCTTTAGCGATAAAATTGAAAATCTATTAAATTTCAAAACGGTGAAGGAAAACATCGTGAGGAAACCGGCATGTCCTAGAACCAAAAAACTTCGAAGACATATGACATCTACCAACCTGCACTGGTCCCGCGTGGTGGATTATGTCCCACACCCTCACAGAGAGGAAGCCTGTGTCCCAGCAGTGAGAACATTATAGACTGATTATGCTTAAGCTTATAGGTACTTATGTGGGTTAACGGACAGCGCAGCACTAAAATACATCTAATGGCTGGATCGGCCGCCATCAAATAACTAATGCATGGGCTAAACCCTTTGCGTTTTAGCGTTATTATTCAATGCACAGACCCGAGCCCTGATCGGTGAGGGTGGGGTTCTCAACGCCGACGGCATGTGAATGTCTAAAATATTATAGCTCATTTTTAAAATAGATATGTTTTGACACGATGTTTCAAAGTATAATAAAATAGACCGTTTTCTTGCTAATAGGTACTTTTTAATCGAACAACTCTACTTTTTCACAATCCAACAACGACTAGCTTTGCACTACATTTTACCATTTAAAACGACATTTGCCCCACCCAGAAATAACGAATATCATAACTGTTATTTCTAAGTGTTGCCAAAGAAGAATAATACATTTAGTTGCCATAGTGGAAATACATTTTAAAAGTTTGTTGATAGTGTGTTGCCACAGTGGACATTATAATGTGGTATTAAAATAACGTATGTTTTTTAAATTAAATCAATGAAATCACGACAATAGCATCAATAATTGATGCTATTGTCGTGGTTTCATGTGCATGCAATGCATTGGATAATTCTTACTGTCGCAACTACATATAAATTACAAGCTGCTCCTGCCCACGACTTCGTCCGCGTGAAATTTCTAGTTCCGCACGCACCCCGTCGCATTGCATCGCCTACCCGCATTCGTTCGTTTTCCCATAGCTTTGTTTCTTATTTCTTTCTTCTTGGTCGGCCCCTAAGGGTCCTAGCGAGTTGTTAAATAGCTTATCCCTTCGCATGTCGCGTGTACAGGGTATGTACCGATAACAATATAATTTATATTGTGTCTGCTAATTGGACATGCGACGGGATATAGCCGTCCTCAAGTATTAGGCTACCAATCACAAAACAAACAAAAAAAATCCGACTGATATTTCCAGAGATTAGCGCGTTTACACAAATAAACAAACTCTTCAGCTTTATTATCAGTATAGATTAGTATACACTACCTGCGGCCCGCGGTTCCACTCGCGTAAATGTCGATCCCGTGGGAATATTGGGATAAAAAGTAACAAACATATAAACACACCCCCACACACATTCACAAACTTTCGCCTTTATAATATTAGTGATATTAGTGTGATTCTGAAAATAAATGATCAATAATAAAAGGCGTAGGCACATGATGCTCTTATTCCTTCATCAATCATGAATGACGAACGACTGATGGTATGATAATGTCAGCTACGTGGTGTGGGGGCGTTAAATTACAATGTTATATTTAAAGGCAATAGATCATCTTTATCAGAAGAGGCCATGTTGCGTGGGTTTACGGGCGATGAGTTGAAAGTAAATTAAAGCCCATGAACCATCACAAGATGTCTAATCCAATTACTTAATTAACTACATATAATGGACGTTCCACTATAGGATATCATAGCACAATTCCTCCAATCAATATCGTCTTTTACGATCAATCCATGTGAATGCATCCGTCACTTCTTTTTTTTATTCCTTATGGCGGGCCGCCCACCCAGTACAGATAATATGTCAACTGTCTATTTGACGTAACACCACGTCAAATAGACGGTTGATATATCTTCTAAAAAAAACAATATTAATCAAAGAAGTTGGCATCGCCGAACCAATTCGCTCGTCGCACCGCGCCGCCGTCATATTTATTCTGTTCATTCCAAGGAAACTTCTTTACTTCGCGCCTATTATATCCCTGTAGTTTTTCGAAAACAAAAACCAAATAAAAGTTATTTGAAAGCTAATTATAAATTAGCTTGAATGGTCGAATGCAGCCAGAGTAATTCTTCTGCCAGCCTGCACAACACAAAGGGGGCAATTCTCGTAATTTTAAGAACGTTCACAGTCTGATCTCAGTCTGAATCTGTCAAAAATACCTATAATTTCCCTAAATTTTGACAAGTTTTTGACATTTGTTTGTCGCCGAGATGAGACTGCGACTAGATTTTGAACGGTTTAATTACGAGAATTGGCCTTAAAGTCGATTTTGCAGACAAACTTTACAATAGAACTGTACAACATTACAAGGTTCTTTTAGAATATGGCCAAAATTGGAATTAACGTCGCCATCTTGTTTTTTCAATACAATTTCACAAATGTTTATAAATAACGCCCCCTTGTCAATGTCATTCAGGTGCCAAAGATCCTTGTAGCAGTGTAGGTACAGTCCGTTCACAGTTTTTACCTCTGAGTTTGCATCACCGTCAAAATCAAAGTGATCTTTATTGCCGTTGCAAAAAGGTTGCTGTTCGATTGCTGCCACTGACAAGGCTATCAGAATCACATTCTCGTTACAATAAGGTGGCTATTGGATTGCTACTGTCAGAGGTAAATTTAACTGAGAAAGAACTGTAAATAGATGCAAACATCAATCATTACTTTAGTCCATATCGGTGAATCACAGCAGTGGATATTGCAAAACTGACAAAACAACCTATCGCCTAACAAGACATTGGCGCCGATTCTGTCGTTCACAAACTAAACTAAATTTAAGTTCATGCATCTATGAACTTAAATTAAGTTTAGTTTGTGAACAACAGAATCGGCGCCATTGTTTTCATTTCTACACAATTAATAGGAGGAAGTGAAAACAGTTCCATGCGCAATCCTATAATGCATTCCTTAATGATCTCATTAAATTTTAAGTCACCATCTAAGTACACATTAATGTACTTAGATGTAACTTAAAATTTAATGAGATCATTAAGGACCTTATCCACAGCAATAATAATACGAGAGAGGAGGCTTTAAAAACTTTGCTTATTAGTCTTCTTAACTAAATCTAATAAACACTGTTTACTCAAACACCATGAAAAAATATTCCTCTAATCATTTATTTTACCAGGCACTCCAAAGCACACATTACCACAAACAAACTACAGAATATTGATTACTTTTTCCACCCTCGCATACCTGTAATCATAAAACCATAACCGAACGATACAATACTGGAATCCGTGAAACTAGGTGACCAAAGCCCCTGTTATAAATAGCAGAATTATGTATTTTATGTAGGTACTTATGTACAACGTGAATAATAACCGGCCTATCGGCGACCGGCAACATTTCCGTTTAAGTACGGTCACTCCAGTTTATACGCAGAGATAAACTGTAACACTGATACATTGCACTTTCATTGAAAGTTACGGTATCATTATACGGTGTGAGTCTTCATTATGTGCACATATCGAAATGAGGGAAACTAAGCTTAATTTTATCGACGGAAAAAATATTTTAAAAAATCTAAAAAAATAAAAATTTTGTAATATTTTTAAAATTCTTTTTCGCTGCTGTGACCCCTGTGTAAACAATCGCCCCTCAATTGAGAATTATGTTTTTTTTTTTAACAAAAATCTGAAATTTTTTCATCAATTTTTACAATAATTGTAAAATTACTCAATAAAAGCCCCGATTACCCACCCTTTTTGATTACTTTAAATTATTCTCCATCGTATCAGATTTCTAAACGTAAAAATACCATGTTTATAACTCAATCACAACATTTCCTATCAACTGTTAAAGAAAGGCCTTGCAATCACCATACAGGTAAAGATTCTTTTAAATATTTTTTTATTTTTTCAAATATATTTTCCGTCCATAAAATTAAGCTATGTGATCATTTCGTTATGTGCACATTATGAAGACTCACACTGTATTATGTATATTATTTAACGCCACTATAAACGATTCAGAGGGGCCCGTGGCTAAATAATAACAGCCGCACAGGTCGATCGTTCAGGTTAAGCTATGCTTGCCGCGGTTGGTCTGTGGATGGATGACCCATCTTTACGTACCGTGTCTCGGAAAGCACGTTAAGCCGTTGGTCTCGGCTGTCATTCGTGGATCTTTGACAGTCGTTACGGGTAGTCAGAAGCCCGAAAGTCTAACAACCAGTACACCATTGTATCGTATTACCACTGTAACTGGGTTGTGAAGGTCAGATAGGCAGTCACTCCATGTAAAATACTGGTATTCAGCTACATCCGGTTAGACTAGAAGCCGACCCCAACATAGTTGGGAAAAGGCTAGGCAGATGATGATCTAACGCCAATATAAACGTTTCAGTAATGTAATCCTTTCAACTTGAATGAAATGGTATCAAACTACCCAACAAGAGATTTCTCGGGTTCCATGGATTGAAATAATTAATTACTTTAGCCTTAAGCACTTTGTACAGACGCCAGCACTTCAAGCTACCCGAAACTGTCAAATTTTCCCAATCAACTTTGAACCTTATTATTTAGCGATAAAGTTGAAAATCCAATAAAAAAAATTGACAGATTGTAGTAGCTTGATGTGATTATTCGCCGTGTGTAGGCAGCAGTGTGTCCGCTAAGAATCAGTATTTGTAGATGACAAAATTTCTGACATTAACATTTGTAGTTCCTCGATTTTCGAGTGTCCGCTAAAGCTAAGCAATTGTACGAGCTACTAGTAAGGTAGATTAATAATCAAACAGTTGGTATTTTCCTGTACCAACTGGGCGACGACGTGGTCGCTAAGCCAGACAAAGCCCTTTAATGAAATAAATAAGAAAACTTGAATTTTAAGGTTTAATAATCGTCTCTATGTTAATTAATGTAATTTATGTTGTACCGTTTTAATTAAATAAATATAAATAAATGTTGTCACTACTGGGACCATAGAAATGTAATATATCTAGGGCTGGGACACAGGCCGCCTCTCTCTGAGAGGGAGTGGGCCATAATCCACCACTCGGGCCCAGTGCGAGTTGGCGAAATGTCTTGTCATGTGTTTAAAACATGTCTTAAAATTTTTGATTTTACGATATGCCGGTTTCCTCACGATGTTATCGTTCACCGTTTTGAGAGCAGTGACGATGAAATTAAATGCAAAAATTAAAGTGCCTGTCTCGGTTCAAACTCATGATCTGTATTCGTCAGTTGGTGCCGATACAACTGGGCCACCATAGCTCTGTAACAAAATGTATAACATCATCAGCGAATGTATGCCGTACCTTATATTTTTGCGTATTTCAATCAATGAAGAAAGTGATGTTCTCTAAGTAATTAAACTTCACAGATACGAGTAGGTGGCATTGCCCTTTAGGATATTTTAGAACTTAGCTAGATAATGGAACTTGTTTTTTATACGTGACAATTACCCACTAGTGTGCTCTTGCCTTCTCTATACGAGAAAATACCTTTGCCCTGCACTGGGATAATAATAGGCTTGTGGCGGCTTCTACAACGCCACAAGCGGCGTAGTTCGCTTGTGGCGTTGGCGTAAAGTTCACTCATCCTCTATAGAAAATTCCAACCAGATGGTTGTCGTATCTGGTGGGCAACTGCACGACGATTGATATCGGGACGTCACGCAAAATGCTGCATCGCGCAAGCAGAGTTTACCGCGGCAAACGGTAAACTCTGCTTGCGCGATGCAGGATTTGCGGACGTCCCGATATCAATCGTCGTGCAGTTGCCCACCAGATACGACAACCATCTGGTTGGAATTTTCTTTAGAGGATGAGTGAACTTTACGCCCTGTTCCTCATACCCTATGCTGTGCTATCATTCTTCTACCGCGGGACTCTCTGAAACTATAACCCAAAGTCCCAAGCAGTCTTCATCGACATTTACTTCATTTACATTTTTCATTCAAAACCCTAGCAAAAACCGACGCAGCACGAACAAAATCATTTCTTTATTTATTGCCCACAAAATTAATGGTCAAAGTTAATGTTCCGCGTTATTTTCTACGCCGATATTGATCTCACAAGATGTTTATGGGTCGCCTAATATAGCCTTATACAGCATGTGTCAGAAAGGTGTGAAACTAAACACATGTCTCCATCAGACCAACATCGTAATAGCGAAAAAATAATCAGCCGTCCACACTTTTGGGTTCAGTAGGTATTGAAGTTTTGTATGGGACAGTTGCAATTTTTTTCGCGATTACGATGTTGGTCCCATAGAGAAAATTGTTCAGTTAGATGGTCAGTACCCTTAAGTACCTATGACCACACCTTTCTGTTACATGCTGTATAGCCGAATATGACCAAATTGTGTGCGTGACGGTTTGTGACGTCGTCGTAATAGTTCTGTGGCCGATTTGGGTTACATTAAACCTATTATATATATTTATAGACTATATACTATTGAGGAATGGGTTGGGTTAAAAATAGTGTTTTGAATAAATATTGAGAGAGACTATTTACAATTTTTTGACGATTAGGTGCCTATTTATTGTTCAACTATTTTTAGTCTCCAATGCCCAAGTCCATGTCTTTTATGTAAACAAAAAATATGTATTCATGAATGAAAAGCAAGGGGTTTCCCCGAGACCTAACTGTGCAAGTGTGCAAGGCAACACGTGACCACTGTGTGCCGTCTTCCCTGAGGTCACTTACGGGGTGTGTGGACAGAGTCTCATGAATGAAAAGCAAGGGGTTTACCCGAGACCTAACTGTGCAAGGCAACACGTGACCACTGTGTGCCGTCTTCCCTGAGGTCACTTACTGGGTGTGTGGACAGAGTCAGGACTCTAAGCGCCCGCAATCTGCTACGTTACCTACAAGCTAAGACGAAAATATTCTCGATAAAATGGCTCTGTTAGTACCGACATAAATATTTCAATATTCCAATGGACTAACACTTAATTGGACACAGCTACGTAAAAAACAGGGTTTGAGTTCAGAGGTAGCAATTTATCTGTCTTATGAATAATAGAGAGCGCCTTGAAAAGACCAGCCCTTTGTGATAGTTAAAATTATTATTTATTGGTTTACTTCGCCACGGTCTATTGATTGACATTTCATGAAATATTCAATAACGTTGTAAATTTTATGAGGCGTCAGTCTTACCAAGGGGTATCGTTTTACCCAGTAACTGGGTTGTGTGGGTCGGACAGGTAATCGCTCCATGTAAAATACTGGTATTCATCTGCATTCGGTTAGAATGGAAGCCGACCCCAACATAGTTGGGAAAAAGCTAGGCAGATGACGATGATGATGAGCTTAGAGGATTGTAATGATGATTTTTATGATTATAATTCTGTAAATACATACTTGTTACGATCGCGAATCATATTTTGTTCAACATCCAACCTGACACTGACCTGCAAATTGCAAAAAAACGTAAGAAAATTTAAATTTTCCGGGCTACCTTGGCACTTCCCCCTTAACACAACTAAGTATTATACACTAGGTACTTAATTAAATGACTAACTA
Organism: Oligia fasciuncula; assembly: GCA_963082905.1. Lineage (NCBI taxonomy): Eukaryota > Metazoa > Arthropoda > Insecta > Lepidoptera > Noctuidae > Oligia > Oligia fasciuncula. The sequence goes on from OY720409.1 coordinate 10,789,240, forward strand.
ACTAAACAAATGAATACAAAATCAACATAGGCGAACACTTAGGCGTCGAAGTAAGTGGAGGTGAAGAAGACTGGCAGCATTGCCACGTTGAATGGCAATGCTAACTCTTTGGCCAAAGAAAGACCCAGCCCTCTGGTCACGTTAGTTTAGTTCACTTGTTTTTGGAACGAAGTTCTTTATCGAAGCTTGCGGTAGGAGTAAACTTGGAGAAATCGTCACGTACCTAACGAAAAAGAGTTTTTATTACATATAATAGAGAAAGTCGGAGAGAGAGAGACAGATAGTTTTCATGGTTTTCGAGGGTGTTGAAGCAGATCGCAGCACAAAAAAGGTAGCATAGCGGAACGGGCGTTAGCCATACTCAGAACAAGTCCACATTATTTTGCCCTTAAGATAGTGTAGCGAAAAAAGAGTCCGCCAACCAGTCTTACCAAGGGGTAGTGTTTTACCCAGTAACTGGATTGTAGAGGTAAATAAATTAATAGTTTAAAAAACACTAGAAAAACACGCTTTTATAAATGCACGTAAAAACAAAAAACTAATCGTGGCTCATTACAAGACTTTTCTAAGAAATCAAAAACAGCTATGATACGATTTTCCATCATAAAGTTCCAGTTCATATCTTCCGGCTCCATCATCAGATCAGTTCGACAGTACCATATTATTGTATTGTCATCAGAACTACATACAGCTGCCAATTTTCATTGCGCTACGACCCATGGAAGATGGTTAAATTAGTTACCTTAGATTCCATTACATTGTTAGTTACATACAGGTCGACCTAATAAAAGCGTGTTAAAAAGGCAGTCGTTCTATGTAATATACTGGTATTAAATTTCATTCGACTGGAAGCCGACCTCAATATACCTACCTGGGAAAAGGATACGCAGATGATCATGATAGTGAACAAATTCGTGGTGATTTATCATTTACAGTTTTCTCATTCTCATTCCTGAAGACAAGTCTCCTTTAATACTTTGCTAGTTATGGTTTGGAAATTCCTAATTTTTCAGCTAAAACCCTAACAATATTTTGCCTCGTCCTCCATCGTCTCATGTCCCTATAATTCTCGTGATTCCCCCTGATTATTTGAAACAAAAACCACATGGGAAAACTAATTTACTGAACTAATGTGACTGTAATCGGATTAGACCGGCCGAACAAAAATCAATGTGCTCACCAGATTGGGGAAGTACGTGGAGCGAAATAATTGCAACACGCAACCTAAACTTACCGGGTTTTTTTTACCGAATATTGGACTGTGGTCAAAGAAGTTTGATTTGAACCGAATGTTTGTTAGATTCGGGATTACCTACCTGACGATTGTAAGACTCGATCATCAATCATCATTCTCATCTTTTTAATAAACAAAATTATTTTACGATACGATTTTTTAATAAACATAAAATATTAACTGTCCATAATGTTATCCTTTTATGATTCTGCCAAAGTGGCCTTTTTAGGCCCCCAGTGATCCACAATTTTAGCCCTGGATCGGAAAACCTGGATGTTAAGGAGAGAGGCCTTTGCCTACATGACACAGGCTCATAGTAACAGTGGGTACCCAACAAAATCAAGCTGCTTCATTGACTTCTGCTTAAAATATATAATTTTTTTACAAATGAACGTGCGTGTGCTAGCGTCACGAAAGGCGGAAGATATCGTAAATTAAAATAAAAACCAGCCACGTGCGAGTCGGACTCGCACACGAAGGGTTCCGTACCACACGGCGAAAACGCCGAAAAAAACACGTTTGTTGTATGGGAGCCCCCTTAAATATTTATTTTATTCTGTTTTTAGTATTTGTTTTTACAGCGGCCACAGAAATATATCATCTGTGAAAATTTCATCAGTCTAGCTATCACGGTTCATGAGATACAGCCTAATGACAGACGGACAGTGGAGTCTTAGTAATAGGGTCCCGTTTTTACCTTTTGGGTACGGAACCCTAAAAACACTCCATTTATTATTTTATTAGACGTTTATTATTTTTAGTAGTTCGTGACGTGACATGAAACGGTGCTAACCAAAACAACGGTCATAAAAAACACCGATTTTGGGAAAATACAACACAAATTATTGGCCTGGCAGTCGAGGGGCAATGCGGAGCTTATCCATTGCACTATAGAAATTAACCCTATTAAATTAATATATTATTAATTAATTAATTTAATTATTAAATTAAATTACTAGCTATATCAGGTCCATGGTCTCAAATAATTGACATTCCATCGTCACTTAATCAATAATCTACTTTAGTGAAATGTGTTCTAAATTGATTTTTGATTGAGCATTTGCAATAAAAAGGTCCTAATAAGCTTTTGGTTGCAATGGAATGTGAACTTTGTTACGTATGACATTCAGTTTATTGTTCCATAACTTGTAAATTATCTCAAATTCTTAATTCAAATATACTTAAGTCTGTTCAAACACTAAAGTACTGTACCTACAGCAAAATACATTAGTTTCTACTAAAGATAAACTTTTCTATGTACCTGGCTTTTTTTTTTTTTGCGGATGGGAAATCATCAAATGACCCCTCCCGCTCTGGGTGGAGCGGAAGGGAGTGTCAGACTCTTACTGACTAAAAACCACCCGTGTTCCTTCCTTAGCCCTTTATGTTCCGGGCCAGCGGTAACCCTTTCGGACAATCCCGCTGACCTATGTACCTGCCTTAAAAATGTATTAGTGAACGCAGCAAAATCGTTCGATTTTTTTTTGCGATTACAAGTTGACTTAAATGACTGGCAGGTCTGTAAAATAATGTTACGAATAAATCTGTAAAATATTGTTGTCCGTTTTTTTTTTCTTCAAGTTGCCGACTTCAAAAACATGAGAAGGTATATCTACTCATCTCTGCTGATTCTGAACTACGTACCTTAGCCAAGTACTTGTTATAAAATAACGAGGTAGTAGACTTGAGCTCACTGCCTCATTGGACTAACTAGAGCAAGTACTAGGTACAACTAGGTACTACGTACGGTCAAGAAGCGTAAATGTTAGGCATTTTTTTAAACTAATGCCTTGCCCACATACGACCTTTTCGAATTTCCATTTTCATTCCAAAAGTTGGCAATACGTAGTCGGAAGAATAATAAGGTTCATATTAGGTGCACTATTTTGTAAGCTCGTAATTGTACCTACTAACAAGTATGGATGTAATTAATCTGATAAATAAATTATTATTTCCTTTATTTCATTAAATAACACATATCAATTATATTTTTAAATATTAGAATATAAAAAAAATATAAAAACATTTAAAAATATAAAAAATAGTAGCCCAGCGGTATTGGGAACAGGGTCCAAGCTACCGGCGGTCAGCGCTCCAGAGAGAGGAACCTCCTAACAATGCGGGCCGTGTCCAGAAATACCGCTTTCTGAATCAAGCCCTTGATCCAGCTGCCCAACGAGAGCCTCCTTAGGTGTTGGTCGAGGCTCTTGGCTATTAACCCATTGGCTGTCACGACTATCGGCACAATGATTGCTGAGTCCACATCCCACATGTCGACAACCTCGCGAGCCAAGGCAAGATACTTGATCTGTTTATCTTTCTCGGCTTTCACGAGGTTCTCATCATGCGGGCCGGTTATGTCAACAATCATTGCGCGCCGCTCCGATATTATTATTAATTAAATTATTATTATTATTATATTCATTCCTTGGTCTTACAACTGGGTTGTGTAGGTCGGATAGGTAGTTGCTCCATGTGAAATACTGGTAATCAGCTGCATCGGTTAGTCTGGAAGCCGACCTCAACATAGTTGGGAAAGGGCTAGGCAGATAGGTTGACATTGGCCTTCTATGGGCCAAAGTAGCCTGAAAATAAAGGTTTTATTATTATTATTAACATTGAACGCCCCTCGTAACAGGTGAAATCTATGTTTCTACTATTAATGCACCACAACCTACTCCCTCAAAGAATACAGGCGTGGTGGTATCAAGTTACATAATACTTGAATTCAACCTTTCTTTCACTTCACAAACAACACCGACAAATCTTGATAAAATATTTCAGGCAGCTACATTTTTACTCAAATACTTTAGGAATCTCAGTATAAACCGCTGAATCGTGCAGGCATTTACGAAACTTGTGTTTTGAAACTATTCTAGGTATTTGTTACGCCATACTTGTATTTGCATAGCCCCGCGAAAGTAGGCCGACTTCAAGACGTGGCTATAAAAGATAGGTATAAAAGATAGGCATCAGGTAAGACTGGCTATTTTTTAGGCTACATTGGTCGTTGTAGAGTAGTCGAATACAAAAGTAAAAGGTTTTTCTTTTCTACTTACTTTGGACAACACTACTGCTAGTATTGTGTGCCGAATACTTTGTCAAAACCCTGCGAATTTGATGTATTCATCTTACCATTGCTGCAAAATAGTCATGGGATTTGACGAATCCCACCTTCTACTCAATAAAATCCTAATATTCAGTGAAACTTTTTTTGTGCGTTACAACGCACAAAAAATGTTTTGAATATTCATCGCTTAAAAAGGTTCAAAAGGGGATGAAAGTTTGTACGGAATTTCGTCATTTTTGCTGATAGGATAAAATCCCATCGGTGTGCCCGGAATTAACACATAGGTAACACCAAACACCCTAAATAGATTATTACGTTATAATCATAATACATTCACCGAATTTTTACTATTCTCTATTATAAGTACTAATAATAAAGCTGAAGAGTTTGTTTGTTTGAACGCCATAATCTCTGGAACTACCGGTCAGATTTGAAAAAATCTTTTTTCTATTTAATATCACGCTATGACCCTTAGGAGCCGAGCAAAAAGAAAAAAAGTCAGAATGAAATTTTAAAAAGAAAAAAGAACGCTAAGCGAATACAAAGTGTTGCGATGGGGTGGGGGTACTGTTCAGGCCTTAACGCCTTCAATAAAGGCAATAGCAACCACGCGACGCGCTCTGTGATGAAACTTATTATATTAAACCATTAGGCGCAACTTTGCTTTCAAACAAATGTACTGTCATCTGTCAGTGTCACTTGCACAATAACCGTCGTCCGTGTAACATTCTTTTTTTTATACAATAAATATATTTGCGATTCTTGGGACTTTGATTGGCACCATTATATCCTCCAAAGATATAACATGGTGGCCCATGAGGGGAACAAAGAATAATCTGCGTTATAAAGAAGAAATAAACTTCAATAAAATTGGTACGAGTACGACACGCGCGCAGCGGCAACGAACTCCAAGATTAGGAGCCTTGCAGTGGAGGGATAAAAGCCACGGGTTCCAGCGTATGGAGGACTGTCGCCTGGTCAATACAAGGAGCCAGGATTCGAGCAGTGGTGCAGCCAAAGCATCACATCGAGCAGGGCGTCGACGTGCCGCCTCAAAGTTAAGTGCCCATCCTTTGTTTAAAATCCATCCATTCACCCAAAATACCCATAATACCTATTAGAATATTGAGAATAACACTCCATTTGTGTAAATTAAAGATTTTTCGTGCATATTATTGCCGAAATATCCTAAGAATTGCAAATATTGCATCAGATATTGTTTTTCCTTCAACAAAAAATAAAATCGTCTTAAAGTTTAGAATAACGTTGATTACTTCGTTAAATTATAAAGAATACGCATAATAAGTGAATTTTTCTATCCTGCTTCGTTATTAAATTAATGTTTTCAGATAAAATAGGTTCAGTCGATGACCTCTTCCACAAATTCTATCGTTTAGTTCTGGCTTTTGGTTTAGCGTAGTGTGCCGACTATTCCAGATCACGCCCCTTCGAGCGGTACCAGCCATCCGGCCCGAGCGTCCGGCTGGCGTACAGCTGATCGTGCGCACCCGACTTCCTTATCAGCAGGTGACACCGAAACGAGGAACGTGAGCCCATTCATTTTCTTATTTTTATTTTGGTAATTGCCCAATATCATCTTTAAAAGTTGACTTCTTGACACTGTTTATTCACAATGGCTGAAAGTAAGCAGCGTTATAAAGAATTGTTCACAAAAAGAGCGTCCGCCAAAGGACAGATTACTAAATTTAAAAATTATTTAAATACTATTTCTAAAGAAGATGAGTTAAATGATATTCAATTAACAGAACTAAACTTAAAACTTGCAAAGTTTGAGGCATTATCCGTTAGGGTTGATGACTTGCAAAATGAAATAGAGGTTCTGAGTCCTGAAAACATTGCGGCTGAAATTGACGAGCGCGATAATATTGAGAGAGAAATAATAATGAACATAGCCACTGCTAAGAATTTGGCTGCCATGTTTTCTCAAAAAAATGAATGCGAACAAAGACGCAATTCTGTTCATAACGCTTCATGTTGTTCAGAGGATCATCACAATGTAGGATTAAAGCTCCCACAAATACAAATAGCCAAATTTAATGGTGAATATTTCCGTTGGTTACAGTTTAAAGATACTTTTGAAAGTTTAATACATAAAAATGATCATATTTCTGAAATTAATAAGTTTTATTATTTAAATTCATATTTACAAGATGATGCGGCCAGAATTGTTTCCAATCTTGAAGTTTCTGCAAAGAATTATTCTGAAGCTTGGAAGCTGCTTTGTCAACGGTATGATAACAATAGAATCTTAATTGATTATCATCTTGATTCACTACTGAATATAAAACAGCTTCCAGGCGATTCTGAAAAATCTTTAAGATATTTAGTTGATCATATAACTAAAAACTTACGTGCCTTGGTCAGCTTGGGACAATCGACGGATAATTGGGATGTCATTATTATATTCATGTTGTCAGCTAAGCTCGATAGTCAAACCTTGTTAAAATGGGAGGAATATCGAAATAGTTTAGGGAATAAGCTACCAAATTTGGAGCAGTTTTTTAAATTCATTATGGATCGTGCTAGTGTGCTAGAATCTGCAAATCGCAGTAATAATAATTCTGCCAACATAGAGTCAAAGAAGCCTACAACTCCTCAACGTTGGACTCCACATAAACAAGGTCAAAGAAAGAGTCAGAATAACAATGTTAAATCTTTTGCAAGCACTAGTGATAGTAATAAGAATAAAGGACAGAAGGGTTACTCGTGTATTGTTTGTGACGAACGTCATAGAATTTATGACTGTCCAACATTTAAGGCTAAGGGTATTGGTGATAGAATGACGGATGTGACGAGGTATAAGCTCTGTATTAACTGTTTGAGACAGGGTCACTCCGTTAAGGATTGTCGTTTCCGGTCATGCCAAGAGTCTGGCTGCACTGAGAGGCATAATAGCTTGTTGCACCAGCCGCAAGCGCCGGTCAGTCTCGCTACGGTTCATGAGCCGGGTGAGATTGTAGCAAACTGTTCTAATAATACAGGTCAAATTATACTGTCAACAGCCATGGTGGAAGTATCGAATCCATTTGGCCAGCAAAAGGTCAAAGTTCGTGCACTATTGGACTGTGGCAGCCAATCATCTTTTATAACTGAATCCCTAAAGATCAGGTTATCATTAAAGTCCCATCCCATTGACACTCTAAAGGTCATTGGCATAGGCAACACAACAACAAATAATGTTATTGAAAGTTGTAATATTAAATTACAATCAATAAATAGTAACTTCAACATAAGTTGTTCATGTCTTGTGTTGAAGGAATTGACAGGGAGACTGCCAAAGTTCCCCATAGATATTGTTTCTCTGAAACTACCTGAAAATATTCAGCTGGCTGATCCAATGTTCCATAAACCAGCCGACATAGATGTCTTGATAGGCGCTGACTTATTCTGGGACATTCTAGGTAATGAGCAACTTTCATTAGGTGTCAAAAATCCTAAGATAAGAAGCTCACAATTAGGTTGGATTGTATCTGGTCCCATGGAATCAGTGAAGCCACACAAAAATGTTCACTGTAATCACAGCATAGTTTCCAAATGTGCTAGTGGTGATGATAGCATTGATAAAATGTTATCTAAATTCTGGGATCTAGAAGAAATTCCTGGAAAATCAATTATTACGAGTGAAAATGAAAGTGAGTGCGAAAAACACTTTCTCAGTCACACAACAAGAACAGATACAGGTAGGTTTTGCGTAAAGTTACCGCTTAAGGATACTACAGATTGTTTAGGCGATACTTACAACTTAGCTAAGAGACGCTTCCTTAATATGGAAAAACGGTTAAAACGAAACCATAACTTAAAATTAGAATACACCAAGTTCATTAAGGAATATGAAGAACTAGGCCATTTATCGGTATTAAATGGTCATAGTGATAGAATAAGTCCAAGTTATTACCTGTGTCACCATGCAGTTCTCAAACAGGAAAGCGAATCTACTAAGGTTGGTGTAGTGTTCGATGGTTCCGCTCCCTCCACTTCCGGTTGTTCACTGAATGATATATTAATGGTGGGTCCCAACGTACAGGATACCCTGTTTTCTATTTTGATACGGTCCAGGCAATATAAGTACTTACTCACCGGAGATATAGAAAAGATGTATCGCCAAATATTAGTACACGAAGATGATAGGCATTTACAGCTTATACTATGGAGAGGAGAGGAATCTGAACCCATTCAGACGCTTAGGCTCAATACTTTGACCTACGGAACAGCGAGCGCAAGTTACTTAAGCACACGCTGTCTGTGGCAGGTAGGGCAGGAACAGAATAATGACCTCATTAAGGACATTATTCAAAAGGACCTCTATGTTGATGATTTGATAACGGGTTCGAATGATTCACAGCTATTAATACATATACATAAGGCTGTATCTGAAGCATTAAAGTCAAGTTGTTTCAATTTAAGAAAACTTAAAACAAATCACCCTTCCATTTTTGATAATGTTATTATGAACGAACAAGACAAGTTAATTTTTAGTGAGTCTTCAAGTACATTAGGGTTAGGCTGGACACCTTCTAGCGATACCTTACATTTTCCAATAAAGGGATTTTCACAAGATAATAATCAAATAATAACAAAGCGATTTATTATGTCGAACGCTTTCAAGATATTTGATCCGCTGGGTATATTAAGTCCAGTTGTAGTGAAACCGAAGATAATGTTGCAAAGACTTTGGCAACAAAAAGTGGACTGGGATCAGCCAGTCCCCCAGGAGATAACAGACGATTGGATTAAGTTTTCTGAAAACATAAAATACTTGCCTTCCTTACAAGTGCCAAGGTTAGTTCTAGGTGACTCATTTAAATACATCGAGTTACATTCCTTTAGCGATGCTTCACAAAATGCATATGGTGCGTGTATTTACATGAAAACGATTAGTCATAATGATGACGTCACAGTCAGATTGTTGTGCGCGAAGTCAAAGGTGGCTCCATTGAAGCCTACCACCATACCCCGCCTGGAACTGTGCGCGGCCTTACTTGCTGCTAAACTCACAAAATCTGTTATTAACTCACTTCGATACAAGCCGGATAACCTAGTGCACTGGTGCGATTCGACAGTAGTATTGTGTTGGATTCGTAGCGATGCCAGCAAATTAAAAGTATTTGTAGCCAATCGTATTATTGAAATTAAGGAACTAACGTCTACTTCAGCGTGGCGATATGTTCCAACGGACTCCAACCCTGCTGACCTTATATCAAGGGGAGTAGATGCTAAACGTCTTATATCAATGGCACTGTGGTGGACAGGGCCTAGTTTTTTATTAAAAAATGAATCTGAATGGCCTAAGTTAAACGTCACTGATTCGGAAGAACTACCAGAGTTAAAGGTACATCATTCGACAATAATTGACCAAACCGTCATTGACTTTGATAAATATTCATCTTTAACTAAGTTACAAAGATCATTTGCTTATGTTCGTAGATTCATATTCAACCTTAAAAACAAACATAATAAACGCGTAGGTATATTGTCAGCTAATGAGCTACGTGAGTCATTCTACTCGCTATGCGTTATCTCTCAAGGTCAGACGTTCCCTATTGAATACGATTTATTAGTCAAAGGTAAATCGTTAACTAATAAAAGTAAGTTATTATCGTTATCGCCGTTTCTAGATGAGTATAGATTAATTAGAGTCGGTGGACGTATAGATATGTCAGGTCATTCTTTTGAAAAGAAACATCCAATTGTACTTCATGCTTCACATAAATTAACTAAATTATATTTCAAAAGAGAACATGTAAGTAATATGCATGCTGGTCCGCAGCTGTTGTTAGCGTCTGTGCGAGAAGCGGTATGGCCAATTAACGGTAGGTGTCTTGCGCGGCGCACAGTCAATAATTGCGTAAGATGTAGACGACTACGAGGCGTGACGTTACAACCTAAAATGGGTAATTTACCGCCCCAGCGCATAACGCCTGACTATCCCTTCATATCTGTTGGCTTGGACTTTGCTGGCCCATTCTATATTAGCAATCGTAAAGGCCGTGGGAGCCGTGTTGTTAAATGTTATTTATGTCTTTTTGTTTGTTTGCGTTATAAGTGCATCCATCTAGAAGCTGTCAGTGACTTAACAAAGGAGGCATTTATAATGACGCTCAGGCGGTTTATAGCTCGTCGAGGTAAGCCAACGGAAATATTCAGCGATAACGGAGGCAACTTTGTCGCTGCCGCGAAAGAGATAGGAGCGTTCATAAGAGACCATCACGAGCCCCTGTCTGATTTTGCGAGTCAGCAATCAATTACATTTAAGTTTATTCCGGCCTACACTCCTCATTTCGGTGGCATATGGGAAGCCGGGGTTAAGTCGGCAAAATATTTTTTAAGACGTGTTATTGGCGATAGCCACTTCACCTTCGAAGAAATTTCTACTTTGTTTGCACAAGTGGAGGCGATTCTCAATAGCCGTCCCTTGTGTCCACTCTCATCCAGTCCTAACGACCTCCTTCCCCTCTCTCCAGGGCACTTCATCATTGGGAGGCCGTTGACCGCTCCGCCAGCACCTAATCTGGTAGAAGTCAAGGAAAGTCAGCTGCGACGGTATCAACGCCTAGAGAAGACACAGCAGCATTTTTGGAAAAGATGGCAAAGGGAATATCTGTGCGAATTGCAACAGAGGACAAAATGGCGAGCAGATACGTCAAAGCTGGATGTTGGAGATATGGTACTCCTAGCAGATGACAACGCGCCCCCGCTTGCATGGAAACTTGGACGCGTTCTTCGTCTTATATCCGGATCTGATGGGATATCCAGAGTAGCAGACATCCACACCAATAAGGGCTGCGTGCGACGGTCACTAGTACGGCTCTGCAGACTTCCCACAGCAGAAGAGCTTAAAGATTGAAAGAAATCTTTCAATGCCGGGAATATGTTCAGGCCTTAACGCCTTCAATAAAGGCAATAGCAACCACGCGACGCGCTCTGTGATGAAACTTATTATATTAAACCATTAGGCGCAACTTTGCTTTCAAACAAATGTACTGTCATCTGTCAGTGTCACTTGCACAATAACCGTCGTCCGTGTAACATTCTTTTTTTTATACAATAAATATATTTGCGATTCTTGGGACTTTGATTGGCACCATTATATCCTCCAAAGATATAACAGGTACAAGAAATTTCAGACGACGGACGAAGTCGCGGGCAGCAGTTAGTATTTTATATAAAACATTGATTATTTATATTAAATTAGATAATTATACTGATTGTAGTCACATTACAAATCTACGAACGCACACAGTCGCACATGTATAAGGGTCTAGCGTAATAGGTACGTCGTCCATTTTGGTTTGTTTTGATTTTATTCAAAACAAACACCGATTCTTCTCTTTTAGTCGTCAATAATTTGACTTTCGAAAGAAGAAGAGAATGCTTTGTTTTTGCTTTGCTTTGAATTCAGACGCTATACAACGTTTATTAGTGAGGGGTTAAACCATAATATTATTATCTAGAACCACTTTCAGGTAACCCTTAAATTTTCTCAGCGAAACACCTACCAAAGCCCAACCACATACTCGATATCCGTGGACATACTACTACCTACACAAATATAATTACATACGCAAATGTAAGGGAATCTCATCCTTATTTACATAATGTAATCCTTACGAAGGTAACAACTAAGATTGAAATAGTTGGAATGCTTTAACGAAGTTAAGCCACGACTTTGAGTGAGCTTGAAGTTCATTATGTGTAATCTTAAATTAGTTTATAGATTAAAGAAAAGTTGTTAAATAATATTAAACGTTGGGGAGTATTAATTGATTTGTTAATAGAAGAAGATTTGAGGGAATCATTTGCTAAGACTTCGATAAACTTGACTTTAATCTTTTCTTTGGTAACAATATCATTTTTGTAACGGTTTTTCTAGTTTTCGTGAAATATACTAATCGTATTTGAATCTATAGCTAATTTTCTTCATAAGCCCAGGTTATTTTTTTTTTGCACACTGGATTTTGAACGCATTGCTTAGCGCCGAGAATTGAAAATCCAAGAGTGCATCTATTCTTTTTGAAGCGCTGTGAAACACTCTATTGGATTCTCAATGCTCGGCTCAACAACCAGAGTTGAAAATCCCGCAGCAATATTTTTACGTCCATGCGAACGTGAGTCAACAGTTGACGAATAAGCTCGTTAATAATTAGCGTTTAGATACTTGTCAAACAAGCCGACAATATTTCTGTAATCACTCGCTTAGCAATATAACGGGGGTAACTGAATGTTGTTATTGGCACACAGAAGAACACTGCTGTCTTTTATAAATATGTATTAGTATTTCAGGCGACGCAGATTATAATAATGGCATTTTGATTTGGGGCAGCATCTACATCGCCACATACGAACCACGCATCAAACTAACTTTACCCTAAATCCTGCATCGCGCAAGCTGAGTTTACCGCGCAACTAGCATATACACAACGACCCGACATCAAACGTCAGGCAGTTGCCCACCAGACACCACACCCGTCTGGTCGGAGGATCCTCCCTTTTCTATGTAGGATGAGTGACCCTTTTATTTATTTTTTGTGGATGGGAAATCCTCAAATGACGCCTCCCGCTCTGGGTGGAGCGGAAGGGAGTGTCAGACTCTTACTGACTAAAACCCACCCGTGTTCCTTCCTTAGCCATTTATGTTCCGGGCCAGCGGTAACCCTTTCGGACAATCCCGCTGACACGGCAGGCTTCGGCCCCTCCTCGATGCTGACATCTCTTTGAGGCGCGCGTGGAACACGTACGGGCCGTCCGGCACGGGCCTGGTCCTGATCGGACGGTGAGCTACCCATTACTCTCCGCCCGCAGGCCCGCGCCTAAAGAGGCCGTGAGTAATTAATCTTTCACTTGAATCGTCTCCATCGCAAAAATATAGCATCAACATTCTAGTCTCAACTGTATAAGATTCAGGATTCTTGGTATCCCAACTTGATACGGTCCGCACGTTCTTAGGAGCCTATTCTACGTTATTTATGATGACATATCTAGGAACTGTGTGTCTATATTACATTGAAAGAAATAAGCAGGAATTAAAAATGAAAAAACATTAATCTGAACTGCTATAAACAGTTCCATATGAGCCTAACGTTCAAAACAGTATTCTTTACTGATCCGAAAACAGTTAAAGCTTGAGGCAAAATGTTACCGCCATGACAGTAAACTTTAACGTTTTAAGTAGCTAAAAGGTCACAAAATAACTGTTTTATTCAATGGTGATATCGATCAAACCATTGAAATTTACTTACATTACAATATTGGTGGTTTTCCTTTTTTTTTCAGTAAATGGTATGTTCAATCATTAAAAGTTACTGTCTTGTCTTTTACTGTTTTACAAACATTTCTTCTTACTGTATAAAATCATTATGTAAGTCTTAATGAAATCGCTTAAATGTGCAGTAGTAAGAATTTTTTTTCAGTGCAGGTTTTCATAATATTTAATTTCAACCCCTGTAGAGTTAGGACTTATGTTATGGGTAGATTAAAATGCTGAAGCAGCTTTGATTATGTTTTATTTATTTTTTTGAACTCGTGGTTCATTAATAACAGCCATACGGGTCGATTGAAGGCTAAGGTACGCTTGCCGCGGTTGGTTCGTGGATGGGTGACCATCCATTACATATCGACCTTCCATGCCTCGGAAAGCACGTTAAGCCGTTGGTCCCAGCTTTCATTCATAGATCTTTGACAGTCGTTATGGTTAGTCAGAAGCCCGAAAGTCTGACAAACAGTCTTACCAAGGGATATCTAAGCATTACCCAGTATCTGGGTTATGGAGGTCAGATAGGCAGTCGCTCCATATAAAATACTGGTATTCAAGAAGTCCACCCCAACATAGTTGGGAAAAGGCTAGGCAGATGATGTTTATAATAAAGTGGAAGTCGACTGTAATTTTGAACAGAAATTTTCCAATCGACTTTCACGCATAGTTTTTAATCACGAAACAATATCCTATATTTAGCCCAACAGCATCCAACCATCCCATCAATTTAATAGAGATGTTAACCCTATAAATAGCGAGGTGTTTCGTCTCGCGTCGATCGTAAACCGAGCCTTTAGACCCTTCTTGATACTTTGTTAGCTATAAACACACGGAAATAAGGTGTCAGCATGACAAGGGTTAATATGGTAAACTAGTACAATTTATTTGACATTTCTCACTTGATGCTAAAGTGGAGTACTAGTTTTTGTTGTTAGAGGGGAGAGAGAGAGGGGAATACATTAGTTAGATTAATAATGAGTGCAAAGAAAGAGAGCAGCGAAACATTGTCAGTCTCATATAAAAGTGTTGGAATTTACAGACTAGTGAATAGTACAATATTACAGATACACGATTCTGCAAAACGTCACTCCAGCAGGAAATGCAATATCTTCGAAACCTGAAGACCTATATATCTATGCTGAAGACGCACAAATTACATTTTCAGCGCACATTTTTGCACAAATATAAGCTCTCTGCCAATGCACAATATTTCTCTCTCTGATCATTCTATTAGAATGTTCCTGCTGGAAAAACGTTACTCCAGCAAGAATCATTTTTTCCGTTTTATTTCCAAAACGACAAAGCGCACAAATTTTTTGTTTGGCGCACATTTACAGCAGATTACGCACTAATTATACGTTCCACTCTTATCACTCTAGGAGCTACTTTCCTGCTGGGGTAACATACACTACACACACCTGCTGATCTGTTTTGTAGAAATATCACCGTGAAAACTTAGGTGAAGTGAGTGGTCAATAGTGTCAATCTCTAACATCAGGTGGAATGACAGCTCACTTTAAGGTGAATAAATAGTGGTAGACCGCGAAATTCAAATTTTCTTACGTTTTTTGCAATTTGCAGGTCAGTGTCAGATTGTATCTTGATCAAAATATGATTCGCGGCAATTACAGGTATGTACATATTTAGTGAATTATAATAATTAGAATCATTAATATATCTTTCTAAGTTAGATTTCTACCACCAACCACCAATCTCATATGGAAAAGTGTTAATGGTAGAAATCTAACTTAGAATCATATTTTGATCAAGATACAACCGGACACTGACCTGCAAATTGCAAAAAACGTAAGAAAATTAGAATTTCGCGGTCTCAACTACCCATTCACGTTAAGCTCAGTTCACCTAAAGATTTTACGGTAAGATTTTTGCAGCATAGACCGATTCTTATTTTTCAATTCTACATGAGAACGAGACTATATTATTAAGTTAACTGATCACAAATCCAGACTCCGGGCTGCCACTGAAATGTCCTAATAAGACTTGCTTTTGGAACGAATAGCTAGCTAAATGAACAAGGCAGACCTTTTTACTTAGCAGATACATAGTACTTAGTCGCTGGAGTAATTTCATACATTTGTCGGTAGGTGTGTCAACATTCCAAATAGGTATACAGTAGTATCATATTCCGTTTTCCGTTAATTAATGTCAATTAAATTTAATCTCCAGTACATCTGTCGCTTCCGTTCAGAGTTTGCCCCTACCAATGGATTCAATAGTACCCAACCCACTACTAACTAGGAATTCGGTGAAGAAGTGAACTCGAATCGAATACTTACAATACGGCCGACGTAACTTGAACATAGGCACTAAGAACTTTCGCGCATGTTCTCTCACTCGCACTCGCCTCATGTCGCCATTTGGTTCCTAAAAAATCTTGCTGCGCAGCCTTCTGCGCAAAGTTCAGGCGCGCCTAGTTACGTCCGCGTCGGTCGTATTGTACAATACATTCTTTTTTGCTTAAAGATTCTTTTACATTTTGTGAATGTGAGAATGTTGTCGGCCTTGTAGACTGTAAATTTGTAGACCATTTTCTATTTTATTAAGTACCCTGGACAGGCCTACACTGTCCTCCCATGCCTATAATTAACACTGTAATTTGAAAACATTGCAAAAGGCAATTATTTTTAAAAAAGAGTTACCGTGGAGTTTCTTGCCGGCTCTTCTCCATAGGAAAAGATCAATTGTAATTCTGTACATTGAAAATATCAAAAAAATAAATGGCAGGGGGTGTTACTAGACCGACACCGAACCCAAAAATGTGATTAAAAAACTTTTTGTCTGTCTGTCTGTCTGTTTGTTCAGGCATCACGCAAAAACTACCGGTTCGATTACGATAAAACTTGGATAATTATTCTTTAATATCCTGGGCACCACACTGGGTACTTTTTATCCCGGAAAAGTATCTATATCTATACTAATAATCTTTATATATACTAATAATAAAGCTGAAGAGTTTGTTTGTTTGAACGCGATAATCTCTGGAAATACCGGTCAGATTTGAAAAATCTTTTTGCATTTGATAGCCCAATTCTTGAGGAAGGCTAATATAGGCTATTTAATATCACGCTATGACCCTTAGGAGCCGAGCAAAAAGAATAAAAGTCAGAATTAAATTTCAAAAAGAAAAATAGAAAAAAAGAACGCTAAGCGAATACGAAGTGGTGCGAAACAAAGGACACTTAGGCGTCAAAGTACTAAATCAGTAGTACTTCAGTATTAAATCCACCCCAGACCAAATCTAATTATAGCCAAACAGCCGATTGTTGATTAAAAGGAAAGAAAAAAAAATAAAAAATTGGGTCATCATCTGCCAAACCTTTTCCTACTTATTTTCGGGGTTGGCTTCCAGTCTAACCAAATGCAACTGAATACCAACATTTTACGTAGAGCGACTGCCTACTTGACCTCCCCCACCCAGTTACTGGACAACACGATACCCCTTTGTATGACAGTATTTTTTATTAGGTAGGTAATTTTCATATTCCTTATCAGTAAACCTGCCTAATCTTACATCCGATGAATGAAAAACATAACGCTACTTGTAGGATCCAACCTACTTAAAATTTCAACTTAAATAATACAGCGGCAGCGCTTGCAAACCTTATTCAATAGACATTTCGTTATTTTTAACACACTTTTATTACCTTCATATGTAACTAACAAACCATTTAATAAAATCTTGGAAGTATTTTTTTTTTAAAGACTCGCAATAAAGTACAAAACCCAGGCATTGAAATACAAAACCGAATTGCTTTACCCGAACTTCAATAAAATTCAATACAAAACCCAACTTTACAACCAAACCCTAAAATCAATAGCACACGTTGTGACTACATACTTCACTAAAGCAATCGTATTTTTAAAACCTATTCTGTGCCTCGGCGAAAATCCTGAATTTTTCAATGTTGCCCCACATTGTGAAAAGATAGTCTTCTTTAGCTATACATATTATTTTATTTTATTGTGTTTGGGTGACTTACAGCTATCAAATACAGAAGTAGTAGTGAAGTTATTGACGACAAGCTATTAACAAGCCACAAAAGTTTCAGCGGGATTGTCCGAATGGGTTACCGCTGGCCCGGAACATAAAGGGCTAAGGAAGGAACATGGGTGGGTTTTAGTCAGTAAGAGTCTGACACTCCCTTCCGCTCCGCCCAGAGCGGGAGGGGTCATTTGATGATTACCCACCCAAAAAAAAAAGAAAAGCCACAAAAGTTAGCAAAAAAAAAAAAAAAATGTCGCTTTTCGTGTCTGCCTGTGTGACCGCATTGTTCTACTAAACAACGCAACGGATTCTGATGCGGTTTTTAACTTCATTTCGAGAATTTATTATGTGTATAAAACATTTATATTCATATTCATCGTCATCATCATCATCTACAGCCCGGCTTCTCCCACTGCTGGCCTTTCTTTTCATGTGCCAATCCCCACGCTACTGTACCAGCCTCATCCAGGTTCTACCACCCGCGGTGGTGACAATGTCATCCGCCCATCTCGCCGCCGAAAAACCGACACTTCGTCTCCCAGTCCTTGGAGGCCACTCGACCACTGCTTTACTCCACCTGTCATCACTATGCCTGTGTCCTGCCCAAATCCATTTGAGTTCCGTAACTCGTTATCAGATATCGAAAACCTTCGTATGCGGATTTTGACGTTTGCCAAGCATGGAACTGTCCACGGCTCTGTGTGCCACTCTCACCCTTGTACAGTCACGAGCATAAGTATGTATGTGGGAGGTGGCGTAGAATAATAGACACAAATAGGTTCGTTATTATATTTTTCAGTAAGTGACACAGCAATATTTCATAACAATAATAAACAGCATATTTAGTTTAGAATTTAAAAATAATAACACAGTAAAAAAATACAACATAAGAATAGAAATTCAACATTACAACATTATTTAAAAAAAAACATACCTGACAGTTCAGAGCACCGTTGTGCCGTGTCCGCTATCGAACAACTTCTGATCTATCGAGAGACAGTGCGCCCCTTTTATAGCAAGACTGACTCGTATAGTGGGGGAACAAGTAGTCGGGTACAAATGTTACAATACCCTCTTATACCGGAAGTTGATAAAAGTATTATTAAACAATTCTTAAAAATCATTAAATAATTTCTCTCTCACACGGCCATACTGACGAGCAGCCTTTATGGCTCGTGAACAAAAATTCATAAAAAGATTTATATCAGTTCTCTCAAATCATAGCTTAATAATGAATTAATGATAATTTCAGACAATAGTTAAATCACACGATTCTAAATAAAAAAAAAAGTTACTAACGGTCAAATCACATGACATAATCACATTTTTAATGGCTGTTACATTACATGGCCAAATCACATGACCACCAAAGCCAAATCACATGGCGTCACGATTCTGTATCTGCCAAATCACATGGCTTTGTCAAATCGCATGACAACCAGATACATGCCAAATCACATGGCTATTGTCAAATCTCATGACAACCAGACATATGCCAAATCACATGGCTATTGTCAAATCTCATGACAACCAGTACACATGCCAAATCACATGACATTGGTGAGATTGTCAAGCATAACCATAATCGTTGGCCGGACGCTCAAGGATATACAGGACAATCTTCAGAGTTGCGTAATTATATAATACAACAAACATTTATAGTTTACATTATTAATTAATTATATTCGGAATATTAATCAGAAATATCCAAAGAGTCTGTCAACTCACATCCCATGTCAGGAGTGACAATTCGCAAATTATCATGAGAGACATACAACTCATTGCCAGTTTTATTAACTCGAACTGTATATCTATCGTTATCATTTACTTGAGTAATGACGCATGGACCTTTAAATTTACTGTCAAGTTTGTTAATTACTCGCGGATTTTGTTTTACCAGTACTATATCGCCGACTTTAAAAGGTATAATTTTAGCTTTAGTTTTATCATAATCCGCTTTTCGAGATTGAGCCAGCTCGTCCATTCTGAGTTTTGACTCTTGACGGCATATGTCGAGGTCCATACGTTCAACATCATTTAGCAAAGCTGATATAGCAGGAGGTGACTGATCGCAGCCCATTAGAAGTTGGAAAGGAGTATGACCAGTACTTTTACTAAAGGTGCTATTGATAGCCAACTGTACTTCGCCAACAGCATCTTTCCAACTTTTTTTTGTTGTATTTTCAACAATAGTAAAACAGTTTGTCAGAACCTTCATAATTCGCTCAACCTGGCCATTCGCACGACTTACACCACTAGCAATAAAATGCAATTCTATAGACCAATTTTCACAGAAACTTGTAAATTCTTTGCCGGTATAGGAAGCAGCCTGGTCACAAACTATACGTTTAGGGGTACCAAAAGTATAAATTAATTGTTTTAAGGCATTTACTGTAGCTACTGCAGTCAAATTAGTAACAGGTTTTAAGTAGCAGAATTTTGTAAATGCATCTATAAAGACAACTGCGTATTGTTTGCTAGGTTTATTGCCACTTAGTTTGCCAGTTGTGTCCATATGGACTGTATGAAAAGGCGTAGGGGGCTTATCTATAGGGTGTAATGTAATCTGTCGTGACCCTGATTGACTTTTATTTATTTTGCAAGTCAGACAACTGTCAACGTATTTGCGAGTATACTTTGACATATTTGGAAACCAAAATTGTTCTCTTATTTTGTCGAGGGTTTTTTCCCAACCAAAGTGTTTCAGAGCATCGTGATAAATTTGTATAATATGCCACCTATAACTTTTTGGAACATAGAGACGTTTCTTAACTTTATTATTAATAGAAATAATACGATACAATAATCCATTTTGAATTTCATAAGTGGAAGCTATATTTTTGTCGATACTCCCTTGTTTAATTGATTCGATTATATTTTTGGTTTCTAAATCATTATTTTGTTCTACTTCTAACCATTCACTATAATTTTGAATGTTATTTATATTGACAGTTGATGGATTGCGACTTAGGTAATCAACATGGGGAATACGTTCTCCCTTTCGATACTCGATACTAAAATCGAAAGATTGTAGGTAAGCCCACCACCTATGAACCCTAGGAAGCAATTCTTTTTTATTACGCGAGGCTTTTAGCGAGTTACAATCAGTAATAACTTTAAATGGCCTGCCAAGTAAATAATGACGAAAATGCTTAATAGATCTAACCACTGCCAGAGTTTCCAACTCATAAGAGTGGTAACGACTTTCGGTCTCAGTGGTGCGCATGCTAAAGTACTCCACTACTTTTAATTGATCATGTTTTTGAAAAAGAATTCCCGCTAGACCTGCGGAACTGGCATCCGTGTGAAGCTCGACAGGTTTAGCAGGATCGAACAAAGTTAGAACTGGTTCAGAGGCAAGGTACTCATGGATTTTATCTCTAGCAGTTTCCTGCTCCGATGTCCAGTGCCATTTGACATTATTACGTGTAAGATTATACAAGGGAATCATGATAAGGGAAAAATTAGGAATAAACTTTCGGAAGTAACTTGCTAATCCACAAAATTGTCTTACTTGTTTTACAGTTGTAGGAATGGGAGCATTCAAAAGAGCGGAAACCTTACCCTGGCTTGGTCTTACTTGGCCGTTGGAAACAACCCTTCCCAAGTATTCAATCTCAGTTTTTAAGAACTTACATTTTTTTACATTGATGGAAAACCCTGTTTTCTGCAAAGCTTCAAGAACTAACTTCAAATGTTCTATACCTTGATCAGCTGTTTCTGAATGGATCACTACATCATCAATATAAATTAACACGAATTCATCTACGAATTGCTTAAGGGCTGTGTTGATGGCTCTTTGAAACACAGAAGGTGCATTACATAACCCAAATGGCATTCTTAGGTACTCATATTGGCCATCAGGGGTGACAAAGGCAGTTTTTTCTATGGAATTATCTGCTACGGGAATTTGATGAAAACCAGCCGTCATATCCAAAATTGTAAAATATTTAGCCCGCGATAATTTACTAATATGGTCATCAATAATGGGAAGCGGAAAATGATCACGAACGGTGTTGCTATTCAATTCCCTGTAGTCAACACACATTCGGTCACTGCCATCCTTTTTTCGAACTAGTAATATTGGACTTGCGAATGGGGAATTGCTATCACGAATTATATTGTTATCCTTTAAATCCTTAATAATGTTTTTAACTTGTTCACGCTCAGTAGGAGCTAATCGATAAGGTCGTCTTTGAACTATTTTATCCGGATTTTTTAATCGAATATTTAATTCACCAGTAGTTACTTGAGAAACCGCATTGCCGAACGTAAACATTTTAGAATGTGATCTCAATAAGTTGGATAGCAGTATCTTCTGCTCCGAAATGATTTCAGGATTGATATCAAGTCCGTCAAAATCAACATCCTTTTTAAAACAGTTTACACTGTAAGAGTTGCGGTAAACTTTAGCAGAATTCCTTGAGAAAATTACCTGAATTCCAGGTATTTCAAATAAATTTTGACCAAGCAATACGTCATACTGAATGTACCTATCAGGGACCAGAATAAAATCTAATTCAACGTTTATGCCATCAACACAGACCATACACAGCTTTTTACGCGATGAACGGAAAGCATTGTCTCCAACACCTCTCAGAAGAATGGTTTCATAAGTTATTTTACCTCTAATTGAATCGCCAATACTTTCGCGCATTAGAGAACATTCCGCACCACTGTCTATCAAGCAGGAATAATCGTGATTATCAATTTGAATAGTGTGTAATTCTTTTTTAGTTAAAACCAAGCTATTCACGTGAGAGGCCTTTTCATCTTTGGTTTTCTTATTTAAGCGTTGAAAACAGTTTTCACTGGAATGTCCCTTTTTATTACAAAAAGTACACAATGTTACAGGTGGTTTCGAACTAGATTCTACTGGTTTTGAACTGTTAGAATTAGTAGTAGAAGCTGAATCTTTACTAGGGTTGCGATTAGTACCCGAACGACAGTCTTTTTGAATATGACCTACTTTATGGCATTTGTGACATCGTCGAGACGAAGTATCTGCAGTAGATACGTTTTTAGAACGCTTAGATGGGATATTGTGATCAGACTCTCTGAAAGGCCTTTTTCGCTTATACGAATTTAGACTCTGAATTAACTGTGGCAAATTTTTTGGTGTAAGGCGTAGCAAATCAGAACGAATACGAAAGTCCGACATACCTGAAATAACTGCTTCGACGAGGCGTTGTTCAGTCATCTCTACTCCAATCGCCTTCTTTGCTAACTCCCATTTTCGAGTTGCGTACTCAGCAAGACTACCGGCCTGCTCACTGGTATAGTCCATAAACAGCGTGAGGTCATCGTAGTAACGAGCTTCATCTGCAAAAGTTTCAATAAGACCCGTTTTGAGATCTGGCCAGCTACTAAGGCTAGAATAATTACGACGCGCCCATTCAGCCGCACGTCCGCGCAAGTTCTTCCTAGACAAGTTCAGAATTTCTCTATCAGTCAGTTCATACTCAGTTTTAAGTTCTTCGACGTTTCGACACCAAACTTGTATAGTATCGGTACGATCGTCAGGGTCAAAAATTGGTACATAGATATGCTCAAGACTGCGCATCCGTGGAGTAGGTCGCACATTTGGTGGATTAAAGGCTTTTGCAGTAGTATGAATTAATTGGGACATCATTTCTTGCATCATATTTTGCATAACTTTAATAGGTACAAAATCTACTGCCCTTGAATCACTGCTGCTGGCTGCCATTGAACCGCCGAGAGGTGCAGCGCCGTCATCTGGGGATGCCATAGCCCTATTGGTAGTACGTGGAGCTGCGTAACCCGTTGTCCTTTGTCCCAAGATTGGCGATTGATGATCAGGTGTGCGACATTCTTGACATCCTTGGGTTGTTTCTGCAGCATCCTGCAGGAGCCCGGTCTCGACAGCTGCAGATTTATTCATTTTCCTGAAACCAAACATTTATAGGCGTAGTTTTTGTTATCAATCCCACTTCTGATGTGGGAGGTGGCGTAGAATAATAGACACAAATAGGTTCGTTATTATATTTTTCAGTAAGTGACACAGCAATATTTCATAACAATAATAAACAGCATATTTAGTTTAGAATTTAAAAATAATAACACAGTAAAAAAATACAACATAAGAATAGAAATTCAACATTACAACATTATTTAAAAAAAAACATACCTGACAGTTCAGAGCACCGTTGTGCCGTGTCCGCTATCGAACAACTTCTGATCTATCGAGAGACAGTGCGCCCCTTTTATAGCAAGACTGACTCGTATAGTGGGGGAACAAGTAGTCGGGTACAAATGTTACAATACCCTCTTATACCGGAAGTTGATAAAAGTATTATTAAACAATTCTTAAAAATCATTAAATAATTTCTCTCTCACATGTATACTTTGTTTGTTTGTTTGTTTGGCTATGAGTATGCATGATAAGTAGCCATACACCGTAAGTTTACTGGACGCGGCTTCAAGTCCGCTGCAAACTTGACGGTGAACTTGATCATGAGTGGCCCGCATAACAGACAGCTTTGCTGCTAAGGAGTCTGTTGCGCCCCTTCTTCATCCCAATCAAAGCACTAGGAACTGCTGAAGGTCGAGCTTTTTGGAGGAATGTCTTATGTAATTTTGGGGTTCAAAAAGTGCTGATTCTTAGCCTAGTTTGAATAAATGACTTTATTTTGATTTTGTGTTGGGACCTCAGATGTTCATTTAACTTTACCTTCAATACAAAATTATTAATAGATCTCTTAGTAAAAGTCCACGACACAACTTCAAAAGGGTCTCTTGTTGACCAAGACCTGGTAAACGTTTTATACTGCTTGATAACCAGCATTAAATAGTTAAACTAGCGTCTAACCTGGGACCGCAATTTGACAGTCATTCCTGCTATTAACATTGACTCCTGCCTAAAGGTGCCTACATATATATTAGCCAGCTTTTTGAGTATCAACACGTGTCTTTATAGAGGTATGAGGAACAGGGTGTAAAGTTCACTCATACTCCATAGAAAAGGGAGGATCCACCGAGCAGACGGGTGTTGTGTCTGGCGGGCAAATGCCCGATGATTCATGTCGGGCCGTTGTATCTATGCTAGTTGCGCGGTAAACTCTGCTTGCGCGATGCAGGATTTGCGTGACGTCAGTATGACGCGTTGTTCGCATGTGAGGTTGTAGATACCGCTACATCTTCTTTAGTACCTACCTACTTCTATTTCTTTGTTATAAAAAATATGCAAAGAAGCGTTGTGCAGAAGTACTAACACGTGTCGATCGTCAACAATCAAGGTAATCATCTGTAGGCATCTTTACAAAATATTCACCATGGCAATTGGCATTCAATGAGCTATTGTCATACAGCTTGCTCATTGGCACAAGAAAATGAACTTTAAAATCACAGCCGCGGATAATCTATACATATAATAAAACAGTAGAAAAACTGTGTCTGTACATTGAAAATATTAAAAAAAAAAAAATGGGGGGGGGTTTAGAAACAGTAATAGGGTACGAATCCGAAAAAAAAATTCTGTCTGTTTGTCTGTTTGTTTGTACACGCTAATCTTCGGAACTACTGGAAGGATTTGAATGATTTTTGTTTTGTTGTATAGGTATTATGTCTGGGCAACATATAGGCTATAATTTATCTTGGAAACTTGAACACCTGATGCAGAACGGCAACAGACCAGCTAAACTATAAGAGATACAAAAATGGTACCATAGCAAAAATGGTTCCACGTGATGAGCATTTTCTGCCGAGAGAATAAATTTGAAGATCTGGAACACCTTATGTGGAACTCCAAGAGCCCAGCTACACCATAACATATATAGGAATGACGTCTTAGCAAAAGTTGTTCGATCTGATGGGCATTTCCTGTTGACTTATAAAAAAACTGGCCAACACGAAGGGTTCCGTACCACAATGCAAAAACGCCGAAAAAATCACGTTTGTTGTATGGGAGCCCCCCTTAAATATTTATTTTATTTTGTTTTTTGTATTTGTTGTTATAGCGGCAACAGAAATACATCATCTGTGAAAATTTCAACTGTCTAGCTACCGCGGTTCTTGAGATACAGCCTGGTGACAGACAGACGGCAAAAACGCCGAAAAAAACACGTTTGTTGTATGGGAGCCCCCCTTAAATATTTATTTTATTTTGTATTTAGTATCTGTTGTTATAGCGGCAACAGAAATACATCATCTGTAAAAATTTCAACTGTCTAGCTACCGCGGTTCTTGAGATACAGCCTGGCGACAGACGGCAAAAACGGCGAAAAAATCACGTTTTTTTGTACGGGAGCCCCCCTTAAATATTTATTTTATTTTGTTTTTAGTATTTGTTGTTATAGCGGCAACAGAAATACACCATCTGTGAAAATTTCAACTGTCTAGCTACCGCGGTTCTTGAGATACAGCCTGGCGACAGAAAGACGGCAAAAACGCCGAAAAAAACACGTTTTTTTGTACTGGAGTCCCCCTTAAATATTTATTTTATTTTGTTTTTAGTATTTGTTGTTATAGCGGCAACAGAAATACACTATCTGTGAAAATTTCAACTGTCTAGCTACCGCGGTTCTTGAGATACAGCCTGGCGACAGACAGACGGCAAAAACGCAGAAAAAAACACGTTTTTTTGTATGGGAGCCCCCTTAAATATTTATTTTATTTTGTTTTTAGTATTTGTTATTATAGCGGCAACAGAAATACATCATCTGTGAAAATTTCAACTGTCTAGCTACCGCGGTTCTTGAGATACAGCCTGGTGACAGACAGACGGCAAAAACGCCGAAAAAACACGTTTTTTTGTACGGGAGCCCCCCTTAAATATTTATTTTATTTTGTTTTTAGTATTTGTTGTTATAGCGGCAACAGAAATACACCATCTGTGAAAATTTCAACTGTCTAGCTACCGCGGTTCTTGAGATACAGCCTGGCGACAGACAGACGGCAAAAACGCCGAAAAAAACACGTTTTTTTGTATGGGAGCCCTCTTAAATATTTATTTTATTTTGTTTTTAGTATTTTTTGTTATAGCGCAACAGAAATACATCATCTGTGAAAATTTCAACTGTCTAGCTACAGTAGCTACCGCGGTTCTTGAGATACAGCCTGGTGACAGACAGACGGACGGACAGCGAAGTCTTAGTAATAGGGTTCCGTTTTTACCCTTTGGGTACGGAACCCTAAAAATCGAAGATCAGAAACATCTGATGTGGAAATCAAAACTATCACTAATTTCACCTCCACGCGGTGAAGGCGGTAACAGTTTAGGACTGATTTTCGATGACGATGGTATATCATTGAAAATTTTACTCTACTGGCCAAAACTGGCCTGGTGACAGACAGACGGCAAAAACGCCGAAAAAACACGTTTTTTTGTACGGGAGCCCCCCTTAAATATTTATTTTATTTTGTTTTTAGTATTTGTTGTTATAGCGGCAACAGAAATACACCATCTGTGAAAATTTCAACTGTCTAGCTACCGCGGTTCTTGAGATACAGCCTGGCGACAGACAGACGGCAAAAACGCCGAAAAAAACACGTTTTTTTGTATGGGAGCCCTCTTAAATATTTATTTTATTTTGTTTTTAGTATTTTTTGTTATAGCGCAACAGAAATACATCATCTGTGAAAATTTCAACTGTCTAGCTACAGTAGCTACCGCGGTTCTTGAGATACAGCCTGGTGACAGACAGACGGACGGACAGCGAAGTCTTAGTAATAGGGTTCCGTTTTTACCCTTTGGGTACGGAACCCTAAAAATCGAAGATCAGAAACATCTGATGTGGAAATCAAAACTATCACTAATTTCACCTCCACGCGGTGAAGGCGGTAACAGTTTAGGACTGATTTTCGATGACGATGGTATATCATTGAAAATTTTACTCTACTGGCCAAAACTCCCATTTTTTTTTTAACGTGAATTAATGCTCATGCGTTCTGCACTACCACGGGGAGATAGTACAGTTATGTGGGACTCTAACCCACTAAAACTCCACGGTGTCCTCCTCTGCCGCTTACAGCGGGAATATGGGCACGCGTTAGCACTCATCCGTGAACCCGCCGCGTCTGTCCGTCACCGGACCCTCCTCTGGGGAGTACTCCCCATCACCGGCGCACCAGAACACATAGCACGCCGTGACGACCCCAGGGACCAAACCAGCACATGGGCACCAGACGACCCCGTGTCTGGGCACCCTTGGTAGGGGAGCAGTCACTTAGATTTTAATTGATCACGTATCTTCTTCACAATAAAACTATAACCATGCCTAGAAAAAGGTCAAATCTTTTCCAATGTTCCAAAGGAGCTAAAAGATTGCGGATCATAAGATCCCAAGAATCTACCGAAGAGCGTCAGGAGAGACTTGATGCTGTTCGAGAACATCAGGCTGCAACTCGCTCCGTGGAAACCTCTTCGGATCGCGAAGCGCGCCTGCATTCTCAGCGTATTTACGCATCTACATCCAGGTCTCTAGAGACCAGTGAAGAATATGATGCGCGACTGACCGCTGATCGTGAACGTCATGCATTGTCTCGCGAGTCGGAGACGTTCACGGATAGAGAATTGCGCTAGAGTTCTCAGCATATCTACGCATCTGCTTCTAGGTCTCTAGAGACAAGTGCGGAACGTGATGCGCGACTGTCCGCTGATCGTGAGCGACATGCATTGTCTCGCGAATCGGAAACGTTTACCGATACAGAATCACGCTTGAGTTCTCAGCGTATTCGCACATCTACTAACAGGTCTTTTGAAACAAGTGATGAACTTGAGATTATCATACATTGTCCCGAACACGCACACAACAAAATACTCATAATCAGTTAGAAAGTGAGAAAGAAAGAATTGCTGGAGTACGGCATGAAGAGACAGATTAAGAAGAGCGCAACGAACGTTTGAATTCTGAACGACTTCGACATTCTCTGAACAGAATGTCGATATCATCTGAAGAATCGGATGTGTCTCAAGATATAGCCGTAGGGCATGGCGACCTTCCTTGGGTTGATAAGGAACGGAGTGCATTTACGTATACTCTTAAGATTGACTACGCCACATATTCCGCCATCGGAGGTATGGTTCAAAATTGTACTTTTTGTGAAGCTGTTAAATGGCAAAAAGAAACAAACGGTATGTGTTGCTCAGGTGGGAAAGTACATATTAAAATATTACTAAATCCTCCAGAAATATTAAGATCACTGCTAATCGGTGACCATCCACAGTCAAAACATTTCTTGGATAACATACGTTCGTACAATAATGCCTTTCAAATGACATCTTTTGGTGCAGAACAGATTTCAGAAGGCCCATTTATGCCAACATTCAAAGTGCAAGGCCAAGTTTACCACCTTATTGGTTCATTATTGCCTGAAAATGACGTCTCGAATCGTCTCGCGCATCCCGTTGTTTTACAGTCCCTGGGCTCTTAGAATTCGACATCAGACGTTTCAGATCTCCGATTTTGACGACCCCGTTGTCGCTGGCATAAGCAACAGCATCCGCGTACGAAGTCGCGGGCAGAAGCTAGTAATAAATATACCGAATAATACCGATACATACACTCCGCGACTTGAATTTTTAAAGTTCTCATATTCCTTTATTTGTGTCCGAAAATGTAAAAAAAACTTGCCAAACTACAGCTTTTCACTTTTTTACCAACTTTGTCCTGCCAGCCCTAGACACCACAATACAATACATCCTGCAGTCGATTCTTATTTACATACGTCTGTTACGATTTCATTGTACTTTTTTTCATTGCTCTGAAGAGGCAATAAGTTGTAATATATTGCATAGATTTGCAAGGCCTGCAAGACTTGCAAGAATATCGTCCTTTATTGGTACCTAATAATATGTAGATTTAAGCCTACTCTAAAAATGACTACCTACAATAACTCTAGGGCTTCTCTATTTTCTGTCTTCGATTTGCAATTTGTATTGAAAATTCTACAGCAGCTTCGTTCACGTAAATCTTAGCCGTTTCTTATTTCTTGGTTTAAGGTTGATCCGATTAGACGGTAAAGCCAAATGGAATGATATTTAATGCCACTAGCCATTAGGCTTGTAAAGATTTTGTATCAGTGTTTTTATAACTAAACCGAAAAACTTCTGCAGCTACAGCATTTGAGAGTGTATTCCTTCAAAAAATCTTTGTCCACCTATCAAAAACTCGCAAATATAAAAACAACAAGATATGAGAGATCGCAGAAAACGATCAGGCCACCTATTTTATATTTTGTAGTGTTTGATTTATCTAAATACTCGTATAAAATTTAAAGTCTTGACTGACTGACATATCAACGCACAGCCTAAACCGCTGGTCCTAGAGACAAGAAATTTGGAGGGTGTGTTCTTTGTGAAGAGTAGGTATCCAATAAGAAAGGGTTTTTCGAAATCCACCCTTAAAAGGGTGAAATTTCACGCGGACGAAGTCGCGGGCAGAAGCTAGTTTTTTATATAAGTACGTACATTAAAGTCACGCTTTCTTCCCATGGGGGTAGGCAGTAACTACAGAACGCCCTGCTATGATCCTTACATACCTCTGCTTCGTTTACGTTCATACATCTGGTCATACGACACGTACGCCAGTTGCGAGTACACCTGACCTTTCTTTATTTGTTACGTACTTTTGTGGTGTATGAATAAAGTATAATATAAATAAATATACCACAGCCACAGCGTAAAAAGGACGATTTTTATTAGGGCCCCGGCGGCGGAGCATGCGTAGTTCATACAAACATAGGTAATACCAAAATAATTTGTAATTCAAACATATTCTTAATGTAGTGTGTACTTATTCCGATTGGATTACAGAATATCTAGGTTCCCAAATATATGACTTTTAATGGACACTGATCTAAAGACGAGTTTTGAGAAAAATAAGTTTTCTATAGAAATTTGAATTTCCTCCAGTAGTAATACACTGCATTATGGACCTAAAATCGAGCTACTTTACAAGCGAGTGTGTTGAAAAACTATTTTTTCATGAAGTGTCTGTCTCGGTTCGAACCTACGACTTACAACTCGTATGTCAAGTTATTTCCTCCTTCTTCATAACTCACTTTCCACATAGAACTCGAACCATAAACAATAGTAGGAGATAACATCTGTTGATCAACCTACATACAGATATTAAACAGATTTGTGGTTGAGCACTGTCGCACGTTGGATATTGTACCCAACTGTCTACGTAGGTACGTGTCATATCTACCTTCTAAGCTATGTTAATTAGGACGAGCTGGCCTGTTCTTAGTTGAGGTTCTATGAATTCATTATGATGGAAATGGTAAATGATCTGTGCGTACGGATAGGTATTTAAATCCTTCATCATGAAAATCTTCAACAAAACGCCCGTATTTCTAACACGCTTATATTTTAGGTTACTGGCCATTGACATATAATACTAGCGTAAGGACCGGGCTAACGGCGCGACTAAATGGCACCAACGCGCTGGCCCTAAAATGACGGTTTTAGGGCCAACGCGACTCAGTTGACAGTGGTGCGCGCGAACTTCGAACTTCGAACGAAGAACTTCTTTGTAAAATGTTCAGACGGGCGTATCCTTACTTTTGAAATCATTGTTACTGGCAGAAATAGTTAACATTTTTTTTTATTGAACCTGTTTTGTGTATCTGCTGGATAAAGGTATTAATTGGTACCGATCGTTCGTTTTCTCTTCTACAATAATAATAAAGCGATTTTTTTTATTATTTATCTATTTATTTATTTGCTCTCATGTACCTACTACATCACACATTTTACAGAATAATTACTAAGTATCGGTTTTTTTACATTGTTAGGGCGCTGCAAAATAATGTTGATTTTCTGCTGGGTTTGTGGTCTTAGTAACATAAATTGAGTCAACAATTTAGCAATAATCGATCTCCTGATGCATGTTTAGGCAAAAACTCATAGAGAGCTGATATTTGAGAGCTCTAATTTGCAGATTCTGTTGAATATAATTGATCAAAACAATTTTTGTCATATCACAAATATCAAATACTTTTATAATAATAGAATACATTTTTGTTAAATGCCTTATAAATAAAGAAAAAACGACTGGACCTAATTTAATTTTCTACTGGAAACCAGTCTGAATATCTCCGAACTTCTACATCATTTTCACGTAGATTTATACCAAAATAGTCAACAATAATTGCTTTAAAATTATCAATAAAAAAAATTGATACTTTGTTTAATAAATAAAATAAAAGTTCTATATATTTCACTACGCTGGCGATGCGCGCTCGCTCTGGCTGGAGGCCTTAATTTATTGAGGCATCCACAGGCAAACCCGGTTAAGCAGACGACAACTTCATAAGCTGAACTGCGATATGCTATTTAAAAAAAAAAGATGCGCGCGCAGTACCGAAATGTAAGAGGGCTCTTAAATAGTGTTACGAGCTTCGGGTTCGTGACAATAAAAACTGCCGATTTAATAACCAAAAATAACAATTTATCTTACAACACTAATTACAACTCAAAACACTAATTAAAAGAACACAATCACACTACTGATCACTCTTAATTCGCACTTGAAGATCGCTTAGATGTTTTCGCTCTTGTCGCTTTATCCAAACTGTCTCGGTCGTCGCGCGTCCCGGCCTTATATAGTGCCGCAGATTCTAGAACCTTCCATTGTAGAAACATCTAGAATGTTCGAGTACATACCGGTCCCGACCGACTAGGTGTCGATAGTTCGAGAAAGTTCTACAAAGTTCTAGTATCGAATTTTCTAGAACGATCGTGACTCGACTAGTTCTGCTACTCGATACTAGATGGCGCTAGTGGTAACTAATGTCACCATGTACCAGGCATTAAATTGTGGCGCGCAACAATAGCAACTAAATGAACTCATAATCTGCCTAGTCTTTTCCCAACGATTTACAGCTTCCAGTTTAACCAGATGCAGCGGTATACCAATATTTTTCATGGAGCGACTGCCTATCTGACCTCCACAATCTAGTTACTGAGAAATACGATACCCCTTTGTATAACTGGTTGTCAGGCTTTCGGGCTTCCTTGCCGTAACAACTGTCAAAGATCCACGAATGTCAGCCGGCAACAACAGCTTGGCGTGCTTTCATTATGTCTCAGTATGTAAAGATGGTCACCCACACACGGAACGACCGCGGTTTGCGTAGCTTAACCTGATCGATCGACCCTTGCGGCTATTATTACTTAGCCACGTGCCCGAGCACGAGCGTACCTGCCTATTTTAGCTGTATAAACCGTTACAAGTTACGCTTCTGGTTCTATTTATAATATAAAATTTCAGTCGCTTCTGAACATAAGCGAGCATCATTAATTTCCGGGAGCCACACTTTACATTACCAACACAGGTACACGTGTAAAATTCATCATTAAAACTGTACAAAGTTTGCCGCTTTTTACACCGCTTACACATCCGCTAGATTCAGCCTACAGCGCTGCAGCGTATACAGAATGACCCACATCCAGTACGCCATTAATGTACTGAATGAGTGGGAGTATCAAAGGAACGATGGGTGCACCTAATTCGTTGGCGCTGACATGACCGTGCAAACTGACATGACCGTGCAAACTGACATGACCGTGCAAACAGCTCGCACAAAGAACTTGTGTATAGGTACGACGGTAGTGATAGTGGTCGGTCCATTAAAGTGGCTATTATACGAGGGAGGTGGTCGATGTGAAATAAAAGTGTGAATGACATGGAACGTAAGTGTTCTAAAATGTACCTAATTGAAAATTGAAAAAAAAATATTGAAAAGAGAAAAAAGCTAATAGGAAAACATTTTTTCCAATCAATTCATCTAGTTTCGCTGAAATCCAAATATGTTATTAGCTAAACAGATTTAAATAAAATGAATTGTATTGAATTGAGGGAAAACGAGAATGGCTTGAAGCCAGGGGAAACCGATGTCCAGCAGTGAACGCCTTTCGGCTGAAGAGATAGATGTAAGAGATGGTGATAATGCGGATGAATACATTAGGTACATATACTTAATCAGCCTATTCCTTATTCCCACTGTTGGGACCTCCTCTCTTTGAGAGGAAGTGCGTTGTAATCTACCACGCGGGCCCAGTATAATGCTGATGAATGGAAACGAGGGCAGCAGCGAACACGGGTCAGTCACCTCCGCAAGCAAAATTGCAGCTCTGATAATTTAATCTTTTCACCACGGCATGAACTTACTATTTGTAACTTGTGCGAAATAGATGAACATACAAAATATATTGTTCCAGCACTCCCAAAACCTACGTGTTTAGCATTCATTTTGCGTGCAACGTTTTTATTACAAAGTGCTATGAACAATATCCGTTCATATGAAACGGCTTATTTGCCACCTGTATATTAAATAATTATTATGAGTATAGTTATAGCCTAAAATATTCTTTTCGTAATAAAGTTGAATATTTTTCGTGCTTCGAATACATACAATCTAACATTGAGGAGTTAGAGAGCTTACGAAGGAATAATCGCAAACACGCAGTGAGGAAACGTGATGATCGATGCTCTTTCCTTCTCTGTAGGCAAACAGGCATTTGACTTGCATAACATAATCAGCCTATAATGTTCCCACTGCTGAGACACAGGCCTCTTCTCGATGAGATAGACTGGGCCGTAATCCACCACGCGGGCCCAGTGCGAGTTGGTAGATGTCACATTCTTCGAATTTCGGTTTTAGGATATGCCAATTTCTTCTCAATGTTTCCTTCACCGTTTTGAGAGCAGTGGTGATGAAATAATTTACACAAAGTAAAGCGCCTCTCAGGGTTCGAACCTTCAACTCGTAAGTCGCGGCCGTTACCATTGAGCCACTAGTGTTCCCTTGCCTACATTAGAACATTTACAGGGTTCATCATCATCATCAGCCCACAATCATCTCCACTTCGACTGGTTCTGTGCTTCTTGCATCCAACGAGTTCCTGCGGCCTTCACAAGGTCGTCGGTCCACCTTGTGGGAGGCCTTCCAACGCTACGTCTTCCGGTACGCGGTCGCCACTCCAGAACCTTTAGGCCCCATCGGCCATCTGTTCTGCGAGTAATGTTCCTGCCCACTGCCACTTAAGTTTGGCAATTCTTCGGGCTATGTTGGTTACCTTGGTTCTCCTGCGGATCTCCTCATTTCTGATTCGATCACGCAGTGAAACTCCAAGTCCGACAGTTGCACTTACGGAACTGCAGAAAAGTGAACATTTGTTTTTATTTTCATTCGCGGATTCACACTTCTCGACACTGTTCGTGTTTCGAAGACGTTTAAAATGGAACTTAGGTAAAACAAACAAAAACACACAATGGCGCCGATTCTGTAGTGTCACAAACTAAACTAAATTTGAGTTCAGGCATCTTTTTCTTTCTATTTCATTAAGAAAAGGACAGAAGATAAATATTAGTTTAGTCCTGTCAAATTAGTCAGCGCCTGACGTAAATTGACGTATTTTTAATAGTCATTTTTTTAATCTCGTCTAAATTGTCTATGGAGTATCTTAATTTGACAGGACTAAACTAATATTTATCTTCTGTCCTTTTCATAATGAAATAGAAAGAAAAAGATGCATGAACTTAAATTTAGTTTAGTTTGTGAACAACAGAATCGGCGCCAATGAAACAGTTTCCTTAAAAGCAATAAGGGCCAGATGAAGGGAATGGGTCGTTAACAAGATACATAGCAGAAGTTTGCAACCTGTCACCATTCATATTGCAATTTTGAAAGTTCACATTGAGTTTGCGATGCCTCGAATAGCACCGGTGTGGCTTGTGTTATTACAGGGAAGTTCCCGATATAACGGCAAAACAGGGAAAGTTTGAAGCTTATGCTTATGTAAATAAAAAAACTCTTCAAAGTAACTTCAAAAAACTTTTACCAAATATTAGTTATCTCATATTTGGTAAAACTTCAAGGTGCAAAAGTTTTAATTTCACAAGTTTTTGGCGTTGATAAATTGGAAAAAAACTGTATAAGGTGTCTTCGGGATAGATTTTTCTGTGTTAGGGGGATATAACAATACTATCGCGTCTACCGTCTGCTCTGCAAAAACCTCACCGTAAAAACTAAGGTGAAGTGAGCTGTCAATCCCTAGCATCAGGTGAATTGACAGCTCATTTGAAAATCATTTCACCGTTTTCATTTAAAAGACATATATTTCAAAGAGATTTTTACATATTAGACTCAGCTTTTGATCTATAGGTAATTCAATAAGTATGATCTTGAGAAAAGCTTTACAATACAGCGGGGTAATTGCGTAACACACCAATAGTAGGAATGGCTTTCATTTTGACAGTTTAACAACATTCATTGCGTTATTTACGTTGTTGAGCTGACAAATTTTTGGAACTTAAGCAGCAATGGATTAGCAATATCCTTCAAAATGATTCAGATTGTAGTTGATAGTATTACGCCATTAGGGTGCAGACATCGATGCACAACCTATTACCATGGATTCAGTACATGATTCTTGCACTGTTAAAAAAAAAACTATGCTAAAGGGTTTAGAATCGTGTGCAGAATACATGGTTTCATTTTGCGCTTCGACGTTCCTGCCACCCTGTATAATCTAGCTGGATAAGCCTGCGTAGAAAACTGACGGGGTTTTCAGAACGAAAGACTTCTTCTTGTCAACCTGGAAAACCAATCAGCGCCCTAATTACGCCATTAGGGCGCTGATTGGTTTTTCTGAAATCTTCAAAATGATTCAGATTCGGATTGTTAATATGTTACGCAATTGCCCCGCTGGTTGTTTTTGAAAATATTTGTCTCGTTCTTCTATACTTTTCTCTAATAATAACATACCTATTCTCTTAATTCCAGGTATGGATATTCGGCGACGTCTGGTGCTCGGTATGGCTGGCAGTCGACGTTTGGATGTGTACAGCGTCCATCTTGAATCTGTGCGCCATCTCCCTGGAC
Organism: Oligia fasciuncula; assembly: GCA_963082905.1. Taxonomy (NCBI): domain Eukaryota; kingdom Metazoa; phylum Arthropoda; class Insecta; order Lepidoptera; family Noctuidae; genus Oligia; species Oligia fasciuncula. Next base: position 10,825,673 of record OY720409.1, read on the forward strand.
CGCTACGTGGCCGTCACGAGACCCGTCAGCTATCCTAGCATTATGAGTCGGAAGAGAGCGAAGGCCCTCATAGCTGGATTGTGGGTGCTGTCCTTTGTGATCTGTTTCCCGCCGCTGGTCGGTTGGAAGGATAAAAAGGTTAGTTGAAGAAACTTGAAGATTTCGCACGATTGACAACAGAATGCACGAAGATTGTAATAGACTATAGTACCTACAGGTAGTGCCATCCACGAACACGCCACCCTTCTTCCTAATCGTTAGTGTTTATCGCTAATGTTTTAGTTTTTTCAACACACTAATAAAATGACCCACTAATAAGTAATTAGTGTGTAGCGACAAAACTAAAACACTAGCGGGAGGGTGCATACTTGTACTGTAAGCTTTAGAAAGAAGAGTGGGGCGCGACGTCGTGGATGAGACTATCAGATCTGTAATGCTCTAAGTAGAATAGGATGAATAGAAATATCGTCTGTGCCAAAAATGTCTGAAGAGAATGTAAACAAATGGATCGAAAAACAGACCTGTGGAATTGGCAAATTTGTAGTGCCACTTACAAATTGAGTGCTCTGACTGATTCGATTATTTTTACCTAATAACCCGAAATTCTAATTTCAAATCACTTGATATTTTTAATTTGACAATATTGAGGTTACCCTACTTCCTACTATCCTACTTTCCTACTAATATTATAAATGCGAGTTTGTGAGGATGGATGGATGGATGGATGGATGGATGGATGGATGGATGGATGGATGGATGGATGGATGGATGGATGGATGGATGGATGTTTGATAATCTTTCACGCAAAAACTACAGAACGGATTTTGATGAAACTTTACAGTAATATAGCTTAACATCAGAATAACACATAGGATACTTTTTATCTCGATATACCTATGGGATTGACACTTATGCGGGTGAAACCGCAGGGCGCTGCTAGTAATCATATAAACTTAATTTTCGACGATGATTACAATTTTATCATATTTTTCAAAGAATAATTGTTAGAAAAAGTCATGAGGTATAAAGTTGAAACCTTCGAAATACAGATGAATGTGTTACTAATTCCCTTGAGTGAGTGATTGCGTAAGAATTTAACCTGAACAGGGTTTGTATACACATTCATCAGAAGCTTTTGGAACAGACTATATATAAAATGGAATGATCTCATACAAGAGAACAGGCAAACAATGGGGTGATTCCGTAACACACTATCGGTAGCAATGGCTTTCATTTTGACAGTTCAACAACATTCATTGCGTTATTTACGTTATTGAGCCTGAGATGACATATTTTTTTAACATATGAAGAAATGGATTACTAGCAAAATCCTTCAAAATGATTCAGATTGAGATTGATACTGTATTACCTAATTAGTGTGCTGAAGTTTTAAAATAACCTGTTATATGAAAAACTTAAGTCTCTCACGGGCGAAGTCTCTCATTGTATTGTCTACTCCGTTTACTTTGCATAGATTTGGTTCCGAAAGTTTAAACCACCTTCATTTTAATAAGCTCTTTTGGACTTGAAATGCATGCTTATTAAAATGTAGTCTGTCATAAACAACTTTACATGAATTAACATTTTATAAGCTCTTCCTGGAGTCGTGTGGAATTTCAAGCTCATTACAATAATCTATGTATGGGATGGGCAAGTCTTTTGACAACCGGTACCTATCGCACTAAAAACTATACAGGAAGATTTTTTTATCACCATCCAATTTTTTACGGGGTGTTCTACCCATGAATAAGAACAGCTTTCAATAAGGAACTAACTCTGAAATCACGAAAAAAAAAATCTGCTGTTTCATACATTTTGGTCAAGTAGGTATTGAACTTTTGTATTAAACAGCAGATTTTTTGTTTCGTATTCTATAAAAATTCAGCTTCTTATATCATACAAAAGTGCAATACCTACACCGTCAAATTGTATGAAAAACTGTTTTTTTATACCTATTAAAAATTTTGCTTTCCTAAAAATATTATTGTACACTATAATTTATAATGAATCTCTTTTTGTGAATCTCAAATCTGCGACCAATTGTGAGAAAAGGCCAGAATATTAAAAAGAGTCATCTATTTTAAAAAAGTGCGTCATCATGTGGTTATAGGTTTATTAATTTTAAAAAGGATCATTAGAATGTCAATAAGTTTTTAGAGGATCAGAAAAATATATTTATAACCGGTTAAAAACGTTTCAACGTTACAAGGTCTAGTATCATGTACTGAATTCATGGTGACTGTTTTTTTAATTAGGCTCCAAAAGATTTGCAACCAAGTTCAGAACCATTCAGAGACTCACATCCATTCAAACCCGTAAATTACCCGCCCATTGAATCAAAAACGCGTATCACAAAAGGCATCATTTTCTGCCTGAAGGCCGGCGTAGTTCCGGGATGATACGCGTATGTCTTGTTTGGCGTCCCGGTCCGTTTTCCCCTTTGATAGCTTCTGTTCCGACATGCCCATTCCGTTTCCGAGCAGTCTTTTATTAGCCGGTGTATTGGATAATGACAGGTTTTGTTACGAAAAGTTTGCGTGACGAATTGGTTATTAATATGAACTTATTTATACAACTAGCTTCTGCCCGCGACTTCGTCCGCGTGAAATTTCTTGTACCCCCACCCCGTCGCAACACTTCGTAATTCGCTTAGCGTTCATTCTGACTTTTTTTCTTTTTGCTCGGCTCCTAAGGGTCATAGCGTGATATTAAATATATCACGCTATGACCTATAGCCTTCCTCAAGAATTGGGCTATCGAATGCAAAAATATTTTTTCAAATCTGACTGGTAGTTCCAGAGATTATCGCGTTCAAACAAACAAACTCTTCAGCTTTATTATTACTATACTATATACTTTAGTATAATATACAATGTGTCCGGTCCTAGCGATATTGTAGGTACTTATATAGCAACTATTCTAGTACACAAATTCACTACACACTAGGGTCCGATCCGCTTCCCCGCTATTTGGCAGTCATTTAGCTTTTTTTGTTGAGATATTCTCTTCATGAAACATATCTCTCAAAGTTTTGGTCCTACTGAGATAAAAGTAGGCTTATTCGGAGGGCAACGATATTGTCTATCGTTTCCATTACGATCATTATACATTCACATTTTCGTAACTTTAAAAAAAATAAAACTCAAAAAAAAATATCAAAAAATTATGCCAATCAGCAAATTATTGTAAATTACTGCAAAAACAACCCCTATGACCCTTTTTATTTTTTTCCTAGATCGACAGATTTTGAGCTAAGTTACAATACAACATTAAATTATAATTAATATTTTAGTGGATTGGACCCAGCTAGTGTATAGTGTATTTGTGTACTAGAATAGTTGTTACATAAGTACCTAGAATATCGCTAGTCCATGACCGAACACATTGTAGATTATGGCAAACTTTTTACAAAAGACTTTTTATAGCTTTACAACAATACATGTAGCTGCTCTACAGCTAAAGGTTGGGTTCATTACTTAGCAGTAGCGAAGGGTCAATTTTTGTAAGAAATAAGCCCAAGTAGCTTTACAACAATACATGTAGCTTCTCTACAGCTAAAGATTGGGTTCATTACTTAGCAGTAGCGAAGGGTCAATTTTTGTAAGAAATAAGCCGAAGTAGATTATATTTGTCTATAGAATATACTGACTGTGCCTTTTTCAAAGGGAAGCCGGTAGGAATCGAGTTGTATGGAACCTTCGCCACTGTTACTTAGTCACCTCGTGATCAACCCTCTAAGTTCTTAAAACCATATTGATTGACTAGCTTCCGCCCGCGACTTCGTCCGCGTGAAATTTCACCCTCCCCCATTCACCCTCTTAGGGGTGGAATTTCGAAAAATCCTTTCTTAGCGGATGCCTACGTCATAACATCTACCTGCATGCCAAATTTCAGCCCGATCCCTCCAGTGGTTTGGGCTGTGCGTTGATAGAACACTATGTCAGTCATGTACAGTGTGTGTGTGTGTGTGTGTCATGTGTAGTGTGTGTCAGTTTTATACATATATTTAGATATTTCAAATAGTCATTCAATAGGATTAGGTATATGAACTTACAGGATTGTTTTGAAGATTTTAATGATTATTATTCTGTAAATACAAACTTGTTACAGTCGTGAATCATATTTTGTTCAACATACAACCTGACACAGACCTGCAAATTGCAGAAAACGTAAGATTTGAATTTCGCGGGCTACCTATCGCTTGCTCCGATTTAAGTCTTATTTTTTTTGTATTTGTTTGTTTTTTTCTTTTGCCTTACGTTACCGGGTACAGATTCAGTCCAAAACTAGTCAGGCATAAAATCCAAACGAGTAAACCTGTTGGTACTAACTCCTAAATATGATACAAACGTTATACAGCATGTCTGGCCGAAACCCTCAGTGAGCTCTGACAAACATGCAGAAATGTAAAAAGTACCTACTTCAAAGCCTTGGTGTATCATACACCAAGATTTTTTGTTTTACTAGACTCCCCCTATGGTAAATTAGGCCTTATCTTGCAGGAGGAAGTGAGAGTAAGAACACGACAAACGCACGCAAGACAAAGGTCTTGCATCGTCTCTCTTGCGTAGTTGCGCAGGGCTACTGCAGTGTAAACGACACTGCAGTAGCCCTACGGTAGTGCTGCGGTAGCGCGGTTTCCTAAGACAAGACACTAGTCATAAAAAATCCCTTTTTATCACGCTTTTATTAGCTTTACTTATAACTGTAACTATAACAAATAATGTAATAAAATCTTCAAAGTAAATTTTAAACCTACTTTTAATTTGTCGTATCGAAATGAAACTTTGTTCGGATGACAAAACTATGATTTGGTATCTTGGAGCTGATCTGAAGATAGAGCCTGGAGGTGGATAGTGGAACTCTTCGATAGCTACTAGTACCGAAACCCCTCGAGTTGGGGCTCAAATAATTTGTTTGACGAGTCCAATAAATTACTCGTCCAGTAATGGACTCATCAAAACAGTTGACAAGCGTGTTTTTAATGTTTTTTAAACTATATGTTTTCTTTCCAGCCTGAAGAAGCAGACATAAAAGACGGCTGGGTGCCCAACCCCCCATGTGAATGGACCTGCGAGCTGACCAACGACGCTGGTTACGTCGTGTATTCAGCCCTCGGCTCCTTCTACATACCTATGTTCGTGATGCTGTTCTTCTATTGGAGGATATACAAAGCGGCCGTGAGGACTACCAAAGCAATTAATCAGGGTTTTAGAACTACAAAAGGTGAGGATATCAATTTCTAGATGAAGTTTTTCTTCGATGACTTGTCTAAATGCTTCAGAGGAAAGTCGGCTGCGGGTTAGACCAAAAGGAAAACCGAAATCTGTTAGAGCTAAAAGACTGAATATGTATGTCCTAAACAAGAATAGAAGCTCTTTTATTATTGCCTGTGGGTCAATTTCACTCAGCGGGCATATCGACCTTCACGTTCAATATAATGATGCACTGAGAGTACTGCTGCGGCTGCCGTTGTAATGCGTCGAGATGTTTGCGGACAATATTGATTATTTTGCCGCCATTATTAGGAATAGATGTGCATCCCTGATGACGAGTGTTCGCGGCAGTTCCAACAGTATTCTCAGTGTATCCGCAGATCGGTGGAATTTCATGATGTTGTCTGTATCCTACTAACACTAGAAGTTATGCAAAATTGTTACTACCTCTGGACTCCTGTCTCAAATAAAAGTTTTATATTCTATTCTATTACTTACCTACTTCCGGACTAAAACATGAAACCGAAACCACAATATTATCAGTGATCAAAATTAAACGTAATACAACAAAAATAATGGTGTCAAAGAGCAATTTAATTTGTATTATCAGCCTGTTCACAATTTGCAGGAAAAGGAGGTATGGGCAGTCGTTTTGACGACAATCGCCTTACCCTCAGGATACATCGGGGTCGCGGCTCGAACCGGCCGCACGGGTCTCCACTGTCAAATGCTTCCAACCACTCTACCAGCACGTCGCTTAGTGCTTCTCCAGAACGATTAAGAAGGTAAGTGAGTGAGTGTTGGTGAGTGGGGGTGGTTAGTGGGTGAGTGAGTGTACGTATGAAGTCTGTGGTGAAATTACTTTCTGTCAGCAACATTCTACTTATTCATAACGTAGTACCTAAGTACCTATCTCTATAACCTGGTGTTTGAAATACTGCCATCTGCAGCTACTGCAATTTCCGCGCTCCGCAAAACCCATCTTTATTTATTAAAAATGTAATAAGATCCAAGAGACCGTGGGTCTCTTGGATCTTGGAGAAGAAAAGCGGAGGCCAGTATTTTGTCAAAACTCCAATACTACTTACCACCTCCCCCATGACCCCAGAAAATACAATAGATATTTGTTGAAATACCATTAGGTATGTAGTTTTTTACCAATTTGGTAATGAATAAAGATTTATTATTATTATATTTTAAAACAAAATATCTCCCTACAGACATTCCAGCGCGAGACGTGCTCACGAAAAAGTCAAAATCTCCGTGTCCTACCCCTCGTCAGAACAGATATGTCCTGCCCACGAGAACTCCAGGTCTTCAAGCAGATCCCCGAGCCCTTCGCTCTATGCAGTCCATTATGAAAGAGATGGGAGGGAGCTGACGGAAAGCAGGTTGAGGGTGAGACCGTCTCATCACCTGGCACCAGGGCCGCTGTATGATGAGTATGATGATAAACCCCGGGCTACTCGGAGGATGGGGAAAAGGAATATTAAAGCACAGGTATTACATAATATGACTAAACATTCAATCATTCCACACACATTCACATACACAACACACATACATCCTGATTCACACACAATTCCAGTATTTCACGCACACTTTGCTTAAACTTTAAATACCCTATGTAGTTTTAAGTTTTGTTTTTTTTTAATTTGTATAAATATGGTAAAATAGAAATAAACAAGTATTTATAAGTAGGTTCTAATAATGCATGGAAGAGCGGAGTCTCCTAATACAGGCTTTATACGCTTAAAAGGAGGCTCCAATCACCACTGATGTAATTTGAAAACTTGTTGATTCCAATAAACCTTTTTTTATTTTTTTTTTATTTTCATTCTGATTTTTTAGGTCAGATTATTCTACAAGCGACATACTAAAGATTTTTTGTAAATAGATAATTGCTTCACATTTTGCAATAAATTACCAGCGTTGCGTCATCGTCATCGCGCTTCTCTTTCTTTTCTATGCAGTCCGACAGTGACCGCGCTTTAGGTCACGTAAGCCCCTTATTCAAAACATCTAACGGGCGAGTTGGTTTGGGCCCCTCGTACGCTTTACAAAAGTTTATGGGACATTTCTCGGGACCCAAAAGTAACATTAATTTTTAATTGTGGTATTAGTACATACGTATAGAAAAGTTTAACGAGTTTGCTTAATGAATTGGATCGTTGTGTTATGATTGCATGCAGTATTTTTTTTTGTTATTCAAAAAACAAGAAATACGAGGCTTTTTCATTTTTAGGGTTCCGTACCTCAAGAATAAAAAAACGGAATCTCGGGAACGCGTGGAGGTATCGAGTTGAAATTAAAACCATATACTCAGCTCTACAGGCCCTTGAAGCTGTGAAAAAATCAAACACCTAAGTTAATATAAAAAAGATACGGCCGTTTATGCCGCAAAAAAGTTTATTTCGACGCTCTCAAGGGAATCAAAATTTGGTACCTACTTCCCGATTACTAGAATCATGAAATTTGGCAAGAAGCAAGATCATGTAGTACAAGTAAAGGAAAACATCCGAAAACCGTAGTAGGTAAAGTCAACAAAGGAGTTAAGTATACAGGAGCGTCGGATATTTTTGAAGTTTACTAAGAAACCGATGGATGTTCTGGACTGAAATTTAATTTAATAAATGAGCTGTTTGTTTTCTATAAACTAAAATTTTGTTCGAGAATATCCATCGGTTTCTCAGTAAACTTCAACAATATCCGACGCTCCTGTATACTTAACTCCGTTGTTGACTGTACATTAAAAAAAACCCGTGATAAACTATTTACATACCTACAAAGTACGGAACCCTCGGGCCTCGGTGCGCGAGTCCGACTCGAACTTGACCGGTTTTTTTTTATTATTGATTTACTTATAGCATATCATCGTGTCGGTTTTACCGGTTTTACCCGAAAGGTTAGGAAGTAGTCGGTTAATAGCCAACAATAATCACAAGTTTTTTTTTTAGTCATGAATCATGATAGAAAGTGTTATAAAAAAGTACCTACCTGTTTAAATATATTATAATTATGTATATACCAATTTATCACCTACCCTTAAATTACTTCCAGGTAAAACGCTTCCGCATGGAAACAAAAGCAGCCAAGACCCTCGGCATCATAGTGGGAGGCTTCGTGTTCTGCTGGCTCCCCTTCTTCAGCGTGTACGTCGTGAGGGCGTTCTGTGGAGAATGCGTCAGTCCCATCGTCTTCTCCGTGCTGTTCTGGTTGGGGTACTGCAACTCGGCGATCAACCCGCTGATTTATGCTCTGTTTTCTAAGGACTTTAGGTGAGAAAACACCTTTATTTTGTAATTTTTCGAACTTGGCCTTGATACTGCCCCGTGTCTAGATAAAGTTTTTACAAACTGTATCTACATTGTCAGATAGGTACATATAGATTTAAGTTAAGGGATATACTTATTACCAACTTGAACTTCTAAAGTTGCCTACTTACAGGTTATAATGCCGCCCTTAAGTTCTAAAACATGTCAGTATAAACAGCTGTCCAAACCGTGAGAAAACCTCTTGAATCCATTGATTTCTATTTCCCTGTATTTTCTGATAGGTACCTAGGTACTTCATTATTCGATTGTATTTTTTGTCTTAACCGCTGACTAGACAGAAGAACGTTAAAATGTAGAAGTTTCCAGCTTTTGCTTGAAACGCCAAATTAATACTAATGTTATCTTTTACGTTTTTATTTTCCAGATTCGCATTCAAACGCATAATCTGCAAGTGCTTCTGTGGCAGCGGAGGTCCGAGGCGAGAGTCAGACGGCGATGGTTCTCGTCGACAGAACAACAGGCCCACTCACTCCCACTCCCTCGAAGAACACGACACGAACAACCATACTACTTCTACCACCACTACTACTGCTGCTGACAGGTAGATATTTTTAATAAAAGATTTCTTTGAAAGAAATAAAAAATATTATTAAACAAAGCGACATTCTTTTTAACCCGTTAACGGCATGCAAAAGAGGTCTCACGTAGCTAGGTACCTATGTCACGTTTGTCCATTAAAGCACAGTATAAAAACCATACAGTAGGTCGACGCCATGATCTCGTGGTAAATGCCGACAACGTCTAGACATTATCGCGACAGCTAGGGTTGTCACTTGTCTCAAGTAAACAATATTAATTAATTTATTTATTTATTTGAGTTCAACATCGTCATCAACATTACTATTACCATAAACAATAATTTTAACAATTACCTATCAAAATATCGTCTTTTTACCCCCCCACGCAAAAACGACAGGGTGTTATAAGTTTGACGTGTCTGTGTGTTGTGTGTCTGTCTGTGGCATCGTAGCTCCCGTTCGGATGGACTGATTTTGAACCGATGCATGGTGAATTAGTCGGAAGTGTTCTTAGCTATGTTTGATGAAAATCGGTTCAAGATGCCCCCCACCACAAAATGGCGGATTACATAATTTTTCACAACTCCCTCAATATGATTATCAAATGAAAGGGCTTGACTAGTTGAATACTATACACTATGATAAATTTCAAATCCAAGATGGCCGCCACCACAAAATGGCGAATTACATTTTTTCACAACTCCTTCAATATAGGTAAGTATCAAATGCAAGGGCTTGACAAGTAGAATAATGTTGAAAGGGAATGAGGAATATTAAGTAAAACTTGAAAATTATTTTTTTCCTAGATTGATGAGGAAACTGGAGTGATGACTGGTACCTACTACCGCTGAGTTTGACCATTTTTACGAATGGAAATATTCTACTTAACATACGTTTTTCTACATCAGATAGTGTCGCAGTCCCATTTTCAAACAACAGGCCAAACGACATCTATGATGAAAAATTACATTGTTTCGCAGCCGCCATCTTGAATTTTGATTTTGAACTCATATTCGCTGTCAGCACCCTCGAAATCTTTGGAAACGACACCCATGACGAAATTTGAAAATTTTCGCAGCCGCCATCTTGAATTTTGATTATGACCTCATATTCGTTGTCAGCACCCTCGAAATCCTTGGAAACGACACCCATGATGAAAAATTTGAAAATTTTCGCAGCCGCCATCTTGAATTTTGATTATGACCTCATATTCGTTGTCAGCACCCTTTTTTTTTTTTTTTGGGTGGGAAATCATCAAATGACCCCTCCCGTTCTGGGCGGAGCGGAAGGGAGTGTCAGACTCTTACTGACTAAAACCCACCCGTGTTCCTTCACTTGCCTGTGCCAGGGGCCACGGTATCTCTTTCGAACAACCCGCGACCCCGGCGGGCATCGGCCCTAGCGGACCCCGTCAGTTGGTGCTGACATCTCCTTGAGGCGCGCGTGGAACACAGCGCGCCGTCGACCCGGGCCTGGTCCTTACCGGACGGCGAGCTGCCCATTGCTCGCCGCCCGCAAGCCCGCGCCTACGATGGCCGGGAATCGGCTATCGACTCCCGACGCCCGGTGCGTCTTCTGCGGCGGCTGGGGGCGTAAGGGCGCAGGGATTGTCGCTCCCTCACGCGCTCCGCCTCCTCCTTCGCGAGCATCACTGCTTCGCAGAAGGAGGCGATAGCCTCCCATGCACTCTCGCTCCGTACCATGGCCCGGACTAGGGCCGGACGCGAGAGATCGCCGCCGCCGATCGCCGCCGTGAGGACACGGCGGTGCTCTGCCCAAGCTGGGCAGATCTCCACCGTATGCTCCACCGTGTCCTCCGGGCGATCCACACAATGGTGACACCCGGGCGTTTCCTCCCGCCTTATTCGGAACAGGAAACTCCCGAAGCAGCCGTGTCCGGTGAGGACCTGCGTTAGGCGGAAGGTGAGGACGCCGTGGCGTCTCTCTAGCCACTCCTCAAAGAGGGGACTTATCGCCGCAATTGTGGCGTGCCCAGTTGTCAGCACCCTTGAATTTCTTGGAAACGACACCCATGATGAAAAATTTGAAAATTTTTGCAGCCGCCATTTTGGATTTTCGTTTTGACTGCACTATCGGCTTTAGCGTCCTCGAAAGCCATGGAAATGCCAGTAAAAAAAATAAACTGAAAAGAAAAAGAATAAGTAAAATAATTAGAAAAAAAAACTTAACAAATAAGCAAGCGCTCAAATGTTACATGTCGTATCTCTGTATTTGTCTTCATAAATTAAAAATTAAATAAAATGTGTACCATGACATTTGTGAAAATAATAACCCAATAATAAAATCAATACCGAAAAATCGAAATCATCAACCCTGAAAGTTATGTCCCGAACTACTAACACGGTGGCAGTATGCAGTTCGGTCTCGCACCTCCCGCGTCTCGCCCCTCACACCCCGCACGATTGCCCTGTCTAGACGGCTTCGTCGAACGACTGTATGATGTATAGACTGTGATTAAAGCCTGGTTGCTGGTTGTCCCTGCGGACTCTCCGTCCGCATACCGGCCCATCGTGCTGACGCTCCGGGCGTCGGGAGCCGCGCGACGACTCCCGGCCACCGTAGGCGCGGGCCTGCGGGCGGAGAGTAATGGGTAGCTCACCGTCCGATCAGGACCAGGCCCGTGCCGGACGGCGCGTACGTGTTCCACGCGCGCCTCAAAGAGATGTCAGCATCGAGGAGGGGCCCCATAGGGCCGAAGCCTGCCGGGTCAGCGGGATTGTCCGAAAGGGTTACCGCTGGCCCGGAACATAAAGGGCTAAGGAAGGAACACGGGTGGGTTTTAGTCAGTAAGAGTCTGACACTCCCTTCCGCTCCAACCAGAGCGGGAGGGGTCATTTGATGATTTCCCATCCGCAAAAAAAAAAAGCCTGGTTGCAGCCAATGCTTGTATACCTTTTTTTCTAAAATAATACACGGCAATTCAAACTAAGTAAATTAATTTATTATAAATTCCAAGATCAACAACGAACAAAAATTATTTTGCAGGGGCCAATATCTCTTTTGCTTTTTTTTACTGGCAAATACCAAATAGCTTTAATTGCACAGTTCGACATTAAATAAAATCTATGTTAAGGGGCTTACATGACCTAAAGCGCGGTCACTGTCGGACTGCATAGAAAAGAAAGAGAAGCGCGATGACACAAAACTGGTAATTTATTGTAAAATATGAAGAAATTATCTATTTACAAAAACTATTTAATAATAAATAATCCATCACTGGATGCAGTTTGGCATTAGAAATATAATGGCATATTTTTTATTATAATTAAAATTGTTAATGAAGGGATAAACTGCTTTTATAGACAATCAAGAGGTGTATTTGAAGATTTTTTTGATGCATTAATGTATGTTTAATTATGATTTGAGTTCCATCACTGTATTATAATAAGACTTGAAAATATCATTATTTTTTTTTGGTCAAAATTATTTACGGTTTATGAGATACACTGCTTTAAAAACCAACTTTTTGACCGTTTTCAAGGCTATATTTGCTATGTTTTGAAGTAAAGAGTTCGTTCCATTGTTCCATTATTAAATTAAAGAAAATACAAAATGTAATATAACGCCATCTATGTTGGTTACTTGTACTTAATTGCAGCGCCCTCTCTACTTTTCTTGCATTAACAGTTGCATTACGGATTTAACAGATGTCACAATGTAGGTATAATTATTTAATTTTCACAGTTTTCAAAGTGCGGTTTTATGAAGTTCGCATTGTAAATTTTCTTATTATCCTTTTCAGGTGACGGCAAGCAATGCGACGGCAGAACCCACAGTTCCAGTCAACCGTCGCATGCGTTTAGCAAATAATGTTTTAGTAACCGTTAAAATAACGTATTACAGTCTATAAAAAAACAGTTTTTATCTGTATATTGTTACTAAACGCGTCCTACTGTAGAAAAGTCAACATAACTGTTAATCTTAATGTGTGTAAAAAAAAATATCGTTGTAACGTATAAATAACTTAGTTATTTAATCGTTATGATGTAAGAATAGCTGAATAACGAGCTATTATAAAACTATAAATGTGCGTATTTCAGTGAATGTTTTTTAAAAGTGAATTTATTTATTGAAAAGACTGTCAGAACTTAATTGTACCTAATATTACGTAATAAAAGATGTCGGATAACCAATATGTTGTTATAAAGTGGAACTATACAGTATAAAGTGTTAGAGAATTAAGTAGTCGTAATTAGACAATGGGGCGTGATTTGCACGGGATATTTCATGTTCATGTTTATACACGCTCTAACTCTGCTCTAGTAACTCCAAATTTAAAACGCTTATAAGTGTAACTGATACCAATGTAGTACCTACTTATCCTAGTTACTTTATCCTCACCCAACTCGAAAGAGTTCATAAACTAATGCCTATGAAAAATGACGTACCTTTCCCATAAGTAGATAATCTAGAGGCCCTTTAAGGCTAACATTTCGGACTTTATCGTTGTTTCTCTCCTACTTTTTTTCTAAATTATCTAGGTATGTAGTACTGATACCTAGATTTTCACCAATATTCGTTTTTTTTTAAGTTTGTTGAAATCCCTTTCCTACCTTCAATTAAAATCATCTGGTTTTTATTTGACCGGTTATCAGACTACACATAAATTGAAAATTTAATCATACTAACAGGTTCACTGTCCACAAAGTAGACACAATAGTTAAGGAGACTACATGACCTATAGCGCGGTCACTGTCGGACTGCATAGAAAAAAAAAGAGAAGCGCGATGATACAACGCTGGTAATTTATTGCAAAGCAATTATCTATTTACAAAAAATCTATTGTTTGGACTAAAAATTTAAAATAGGTACTAGTGCTTTAGTATGTTGCTTGTAGAATAATCTGACAAAAAATCAGAATTATTATATGTATATTAGTATGGTTTTTATTGTGAAAAGAAAGTTTTTAGAGGAATCTTCATGATTTTTTTCTATGCCATGAAATTAGTTGTATTATGTTTTCAACACACTGTCTAATTAGTCTAAATCCTGAAGATTATCATGTATTTATCTGATTTTGTTTACTGTAGTCGATTATATTACTTTAGGCATTATAAAACTTGCGTTTTTTTCGTTTAGGTCCTGTAGTCCCCTTAAACAATTAACATGAATCTTAAGTCATTCATGGGACAGGGAATGGGTCAATGTGTTTTAAAATGTAACCTTACTTATTTTTACAAACACAGGACATACAATGCCTTATTATGAAAAAAAAAACAGGTTTTGTTTTAGACAGGATAGAATTATAACACTAAGCAATATTCGATATTATACTATCAAAATAAGTCAATATAAGCTGTACTGGTAGTTTGAAAACTGACTATAAAAATATCGGTCGACAGTGCCTGTTTTTGATAAGTAAACTGTATCTTTGAACTTTAGACTATGAAATTGGAAAAATATAACTCGAAGAATATTTAAAAATAAGGCAAATGTATGTACAAAAACTTATAGAAAGATTTCAATTAGCCGAACAAACTTGATTGACTGTACAACTAGCATACTGTAGTCGGAGTATTTCAAATAAATTAACTTTATCTACATAACAGTCTACGATTAGTATAAACGGGTATCCAAAATAGTCGATGGATAATTAAAGATCTCAACGTTTCTCAAGTTTATTCGATTGTGTATTCGATGTTTTAACATATTATATTCGTTAGGCGAAAGTTGTATCTATAAGTGTGAGCGATATCAATATTACTATGGATTAATATACGAGATGTTACCAACTTGTTGTTTTACTGTCCCTATTTATTTTTTTGCAAACAAGCGTTTTCTCGTTCATGAAATTGTGAGAAGCACTAACCGTTTTTTTTTTTTTAAGAAACGTTCCCCCACACTATGAATTTCTCCTGTATTGTGGGTGCGTTTACAAACATTTAAACTCACATACACAAACAGCCAGACCCGGAACAACTACTTGTATGTAGGTCATACATATATTTGTTCCGTGCGGGAATCGAACCCCGCGACACGCAGCGCAGCAGTCAATCGCTTAACCACCGCGCCAACCGTGCCGTCATCAACCCGAGTGACAGTTTAAAGCGGAAGCGCCAGGGTAACCCGCGAAATTTAAATTTTCCTTACGTGTTTGCAATAATTGGCAGTATCAGATTCAGGTGGTATGTTAGAAAGTTGTGTTGATGATTATAATTTTGTAAATATGTACATATTTGTTACGGTCGCGAATCATATTTTGATTAATATACAACCTGACACTGACCTGCAAATTGCAAAAACCGTTATAAAGTTTTAAATTCGCGCGCTACCTTAGCACTTCCCCATTAAACTACACCGTCTACGTGGTGAGTTACGCTAATAAGAAGACGTCACTTATCAGTGGAAACGAATGATAATAATTCTCACGAATACCTCGCGATTCAGGGCGATTCTACTCATAACGATAGTAATATAGTATAACGTCTGAAATACTGTTCACTGAACAGTATTTCAAGCTCATTTCAAGTCGGGCTATTATATTATAGCGTAGTCACGCTATAATATAATAGCATATAGTTTAAAGCACAACAATATCGCTCGCCATTCATTTAAATAATACATAATGTAGCAAAGTGTGAACGTGTTCTAAATAAATGTATGGCGAGCGATATTGTTGTGCTATAAACTATATGCTAATTATAGCGTAGTCTGAAATGAGTTTCAGACTTTATTCCATCATCAGCGTATGAAAAAAAATTATACATCTATGATCTGAGTATTAATAATAGGATGTCATCATGAATATATAGGTATTATCTATCAATTTTAATAAAACTGACAGACACATACTGATCTAATTAAAGTATATAAACGAACAGACAGAAACGAATAGACAATAAAATAACATAACGTCTTTATTCTGAAAAAGTAACTATAGACAATATAACCGATATCAAACAACGTTACCATGATTGTCACAACACTACCAACACTAGCAGTCGTTCAATGCCGTCGTTCTCTCTCACTTTTATTTTCATTCAAGTCAAGCAAACTTCATTCATTCAGTTGAGTGCCCGCTTTTGCTGTTGAGTGTCGTGTTTGTGGTTAACGTTTATCAAACGAGTTTATTATCGAGAAAGTAATAATCGGTTAAGTTATTTATTGTGTTGTACACGTCACTTACCTATATTTTTCCTGTGGGATATCAGTCAGTGATATCAAAATGTATTTTGGAGGCGTAGAAGGGTAAGTGATCTATTTGTATTAAATTTTTTCGTACACAAAGTGGTAAATATCGAAAGTTGAAAGGCTCGCCTTGAGACTAAAGCATTCCTAGGTTTCGTAACAATTTAATTAATGTAGGTAATGCAACTTATTTATAACCTTTTTATTTATTTTTGTCTACCTAATTCCGTCCGTCTGCCAGAATCTTTACGCCCGCCGAAATGTCAATGCCGATTTTAGGAATGCAAAATTATTTATTTATCATTTAATTTCAATGCAAACTGGGTCTATAACGGAGCCTGTGCCGTTTTTATCCTAGGAATTTCTAATGTATAGAAACGATCAAAATTCTTATGTGAAACGAAGTGAATAGAACTTATTAACTGTTGTAATGTGCACTTACATTACACTTTAGCGTCTGCTATTTGTCGAAATCAAAGACATTAAAGTTGTCGAAATAGACTTGCAAAAAAGTAAAGTTATTTTGAAATCGGTTCTTTTACCAATAAAATTGATGTAATCTTTATCTTTCAATATTTAATTAATTCACACCATATTTCGTATACATAGTAGGGGAAGGTGGGGCAGCTTCATACAGTTTTTCTATTTTGTCTCATAGATTATTCTCTGGTATCAATATCTGAATAGATTGAATAAGAACTAGTACTATAACTATCTGACTTTCTATCAAAAACATATAATTTGTTTAAATATACATCTGTGACTTTTTATAAAAGTTTAAAAAAAAAATCAGGAATGTATGAATGTGCCCCGCATGCGGGGTACTTTCATACAGGCTATGGGGCAGATTCATACATGTGAAAAAATACACAAATTAAGGAATAAATGTTTAATTATTTATCAAAATAAAAGTATCAAAACACAACGTATTCGAAACCAAAAGCAATTAGACTCTGTGAGTAACTAATACCTAGAAAATAATCAAGTAATAAAGAAAAAAGTAAAAAAAGATAACTAAGTAAACAGAAAATAACTTAAAATGTAGGTAGTTTTTCCTTTTATGGCACTGAAAGAAACTTAGTTAACCGTTAGGTTAACTAAGTTTCTTTCAGTGACTTATTTGACTGATCAGAAAGACTGTTAAGTCTTTCTGATCAGTCAAATAAGTATATCTATGTCCTAGAATTAAGTAACATATCTTTGTTATGTATCTATTAGTAGGTAGGTAGTATGAATGTGCCCCTCTTATTACTGTATGAACCTGCCCCATTCAATGATTTTGAAAAACAAATATTCTTGTAATAAAACCAAACATATATATTATTATTTACGTATCAATTCACAAAATACATCCTATTATCTTTGAAATAAAATAGTATTGAATAATCTAGATAAAAACTTTCATCAAAATAAAGATGTTTAAAGTGAGGTTATAAAATTACTTATGCGTTGCCGAATCACGTTCCGCGTCACCTCGTCGCGAGTTTCACACTGACTGCTGTCAAAATTCGTGAGCCAACGCACACGTAGGTAAGTCACGTGTACATGCTTAAATCGTTCAGTTAACGCGCGCCTAATAAAAGATGTCGCTAGTGTATGACGGTGCCCCGTGTATGAATCTGCCCCACTTCCCCCTACCTACCTACATTAATTTAAAATGTTTAAAATGTGTGTCCAAAATGTGTAAAATAAAACACAAACAATGCATTCCACATGCTTACATTCACAATCGTAACATTCGGCCAATCAGCGGCCGGCATTCAATCGGCTTGTCAGCCACGCCGACAAAACTAAAACAGGCTAAATTAAACTTTATCCGCTGCAATTACAGTGGAATTTTAATTGTTAAGCGATAAGGAATTCTAGTTATTTCATTATTCTCATCGGGTGGACGGCCTTGAATTTTTAAAACGTTTACTTTTTATTCAGATTGATTTTTAATTACAACTACTTTTTGTGCCGTTGCATTGATAAAGTCACGCTGCACGTAGCTAAATGCCAACAATGTAAAGTTGGACACACCCCTATTAGGCTTACTTATTAAAAATAGGTTAAAAGAAAAAAATTGTGACTGGTAGTGAGCCCAGCCAAGTTGTCTCCAAATCGACAAATCTTTTTTGAACCTGTACCTACTGTCCTACTGCTGGGCAAATGGGCCATTTTTAGGATTTCGTAAATCCGTACCCAATGAGTGCCAAAGTGCCAACGGGGTCCCGTTCGCACTCACTAATAGTAAACAGTTGAAATTTTCAGTGTGTAATATTATAAATTCAAAAGTAACTCTGTCTTCTGTCTGTCTGTATGTTACCTTTTCACGCCTAAACTACTGAACGGATTTCGATAAAATTTGCCAGAGAGATATATTGCATCCCGGGGAAGGACATAGGATAGTTTTTATCCCGTTATTCCCACAGGTCGACACTTATGCGGGTGGAACCGCGGGGCGCTGCTACTATAAAATAAAATTTAAAATTGTAGGGATACAAGAAACTTGTTTTTGTTGTAAACATTGTAAGTAAGTAGGTAGGTACTTGCACTAATTAAGATCAAATCTGTTACGTACCTGCTGTAGGTATGATCTTGTGGCAGCCCTATGAAATAAAATGTTGATGTGCAGAAGCACTCGAATGCTACCTGGCGTCTCAGGTAGCATTAGATTTTACTTTGTCGTAACCTTTATTCAAACTCATTGTAGGCACGCGGTCATTCGTTTCACTGCATTCTTTCAACCAAAGACTGTATTAGCCAATGAAGAGCAGAGTATCTTGTCGACTAACTTAGATCTAAGGCAAATCACCGTGCGTGTGAAAATCGACCGAACGACAAAAACCAAACAAATTCTATCTGTGTTTTGTACTATTAATTATTCTGTGCATGTGTTTTTCATTAACCCCCATAGGTATTTGTATATACAAATACCTATGGGGGTTATCCTGCAAAAGCTGTCAACAGGTGGTCAGATAAGTTATATCTTTTCACAACTCATTGTTTAATTTTGATGTTAATGCGGGGCATACAGTACGGGGTAGAGCAGTGGTGACCAAGTGGTAACGGCCGCGACTAACGAGTTGTAGGTCGTAGGTTCGAACCCAGACAGGCGCTTTACTTTGTGTAAATTATTTCATCACCACTGCTCTCAAAACGGTGAAGGAAAACATCGTGAGGAAACCGGCATGTCCTAGAACCAAAATTTCGAAGACATGTGACATCTGCCGATCCGCACTGGGCCCGCGTGGTGGATTACGGCCCACTCCCTCTCACCGAGAGGAGGCCTGTGTCCCAGCAGTGGGAAAATTATAGGCTGATTATGGTATACAGTAAACATCAATTAAATATCGAAATGAATGACCTAGCTAAGCTAGTAAGCTAGTACCGACAAATATTATAAGAGACTAGCATCGCCCCGCGGTTTCACCCGCATATGATTCGATCCCGTGGCAATATCGGAAAACTATCTTACGTCCTCTCCCGGGACTCAGCCTATCTCTATATCAAATTTCATCTAAATCGGTTCAGCGGTTTAAGCGTGAAGAGGTCACAGAAAGACAGACACACACTTTCGCATTTATAATATTAGTATGGATTGCATGTGGGCTGTTTATCAGGGCGTATCGATGCATGCAGAAATATCATCGGCGTAGTGGTGCTGCCAATGTGAAAGTATGTCCAAGGTACCTGCCTGCGTATGCGTCTATCCAGAATGCACAAGACTGAATGTAGTCCCGCGCAGCTTCGTGCGTTGCGTACATTTATCGAAACTGGCTAAAATTTCACGATTTCTCGGGCCCTACCCGCAGGGACAGGGTAGTGTAATAAGAAACATCCCAGTCAGTGTCTCTAAACAGGGCAACCGAGCGGTGACAAGATCCCTGCTCCCCTGCTTCCCTGCCGCGCTGTCGATCGTGTACAATAAGAGACAGGGAAACAGGGAGCCAATTTTTTGACGTTTAGGTAAAGTCGACAGCATAATACTAGACGTGCAAAGATTTCTACGTTCGTCTAACGACTGGGAGTGAGTTAAGGCAGGAAGCTATTTATAGCGTAAGTGTAATAAGCGGCACCCAAACTGGTAGGCAGGGCACACGCACGACAGACAGGGCCCGAGAAATCGTGTAATGATAGGCCTTTTTAGGTATAAAGGCGATTTGAGTAACTTTTCTCCTAATGGAACCAACATTTGTGTGAACTGCTTTATCTAGATTACCTAACGGTGGTTGAATTACATGTGAAACAATTCCAAGTATGTCGTACTTAATTGCAAAATCAAACACTAGACTGTCGAATAACAAAGCGGTATTTACCGCTATACCGCCCAAATTACTCTTGAGCTTCATTCACAGCCTATTGCAGCGTACTGCTACCAGGTTCCAATTGCGTCCCTAATATCTTCATCCAGAATTTCGCCTTCCCCTCACATCACCTTACTGACTTTTTCAAGCCATAGTCATGTAAAAGGTGAAAGTAACAAATCCATTAATTCATTCATTTACTCGAAATTCAAACTTCAAATAAGAAGACCACATATGTTACATCTAATAAGGAAAACAAACAAAAAAATGGTTTAATAATTCTCACGAAAAGTGAGAGTGCTTGACAGATTTGGGTCACACACAATGAGCTGGTATGCGAACGGAAACTTTCTGATGAACTGTCGCACCAAAAATAAGTATTACGTGCAAAAATAGAGCCAAGTCCGAATGGTTTGTTTGCTGTTCGAACTAGGTTATGTCTACAATGCAAGTTGTGTTTTCGATATAAAACGAACAGCTTACACCAGTTTTATCGGCCAGTAAAAGACTTACCCTGTCGCACAGGCCAAGCCTCTATTTATTTTTCTGGCTGACCGACATAAAAATGGCATATTTTTGCACTCTAGGTATCCTCAATGTTTAGAACAATAATAATTGCAATAAGGAAAAATTTATAAATTAAACATTAGGCGTCCATTGTGTCATCATTTTCTTTAAGAGTTTTCCTCTACAAAACCTGAAGAAACATTCAGAATGTTTTTCGTATGCCTCCCAAACCCTAAACTTACAAAAATATTCACCATTCTGAGATATTTTCGATGGTTCTTTACACAAACACTGCTGCGTTAATACACAGGTTCAATAGAACGGTTATGTTTTATTTTCGTTTTAATTTAAATAAAATAAAATCTTGCCTACTCTTCTCCATAGAAAACAATTTTTTTTGGGGGGAAGTCATCAAATAACTTCTTCCGCTCTGGGCGGAGCGGGAGCTTTTACTGACTAAAACCCACCCGTGTTCCTTCAGTTGCCTGTGCCAGGGGCCACGTTAACTCTTTCGAACAACCCGCGACCCTGGCAGATAAGAAACTACATCGCTTTGGAATGTGCAATTAGCTTCATCTTTCTGTCTGACTGGCTAGTGCCTGTAAATGGTTTAACTGAAATAAATGCTGTAAGTTTGAACATTTAAAATTTACATTTTAGGCAACAAAATCCGCTGTTGATAATATAATTATGTAGGTCATGATTTCAATTTCACAAAACGGAGGTTCTTTCCGCAAAACGTTTCCTATCACCCGCATGATTATTTGATAAGAAACGTTGATATCCTTGATACAATTAATACCGTCTGTTGTGTTATCTGTCATTCTGTTAATTGTATTTTGTACACATTTTTGTCTATGTTTTCAAATTGCTATCTGTGTTTGTAAAATACACACATCAAAAGTGTCTAGGGATCAAGCATTTTTATGCGGATTTCTTGAGATTGAGATGTGGCTTTGTAATAAATTTATGATTTTATAAATTTATATGGATCCTTTTTGGTGCATTTTATAATTTGAATCAGGAACTGTGAATCAAATTCGAGTAAAAGATGAAAATCAGCTGTCAATATTTTCCCTATAAAAACATACAACGCATTGAAGACATTATTAGTGCTACTGTTTCCCTACTACTGATTAAAACCAACGTTATTATGGAGCGGCGACGTCATTTAAGCAGGGAAGAAATGCTCAGAGCCGTGGGAATGATAGAAGCTGGTTCCCGGCAACGTACTGTGGCTTTAGCTCTGAATACAAGTCAGAGTGTTATCAGTCGACTTTGGACACGTTACCGAAGCACTGGTACCGTGGCTGAGCGCCATGGAGGACGGTATCGCTGCACCACACGGAGACAAGACCGATACATTCAAATCTTAACTCGAAGAGCTCCAACAATAACCGCCATGATGTTAGCCGTGAGGCTTCATCACTCTTCAGGGAACTTAATTAGCGACCAAACAGTCAGAAACCGCTTGCATGAAGTGAACCTTCATTCCCGAAGACCGCTACGGGTACCACCTATAGCAATGCACAATCGTAGGATTCGATATCAATGGGCTCTTGAACACAGAAATTGGGCAGAAGAACAATGGCGTTTCGTGTGCTTTTCTGATGAGTCTCGTTTTGGTATGAGACCGGATACAAGACGTATACGACACTGGAGAACCCCTGGACGCCAACAGCGATTAAAATCCTGCCAGGAAGTCCATCCTTATAGTGGTGGAACCATCATGGTATGGGCGGGTATTTGGATCGGCGGAAGAACTGAGTTGATTTGGATCAGAGGCAACCTCAACGCTCAAATTTATGCTGAGACGATTGTATCAGACGTCATCGTTCCTCTACAAGTGCAAATCGGTCCCTTATTTCAGTTAATGCATGATAATGCACGACCGCACACCGCAAGAGTTGTAAGACAGACTCTCGCCGCAGCTAACATCAATGTCCTGCCCTGGCCTGCTCAGTCGCCAGACTTGAACCCGATTGAGCATGCATGGGATATGCTACAGAGAAGAGCTCTGCCGAATATGGAGGGTATCCAGTCGCAAGAAGACCTTTTTTTGTTGTTGCAACGAACATGGGCGGCCATTCCACAGCGTGATTTGGATGAACTCATTTTGAGTATGCCAAACCGATGTTCTTGTGTTGTTAGTGTTCGCGGTAGAAACACGGATTATTAATTGTTTAAGTTACCCAATAAAATTTTAAAGAAAACTGTTATTTCAGTCTTTTTTTCGAACTTTTGTGTTAGTGGTTCAAATGTCAAAAATCCCTTTATTAGGAAAATGGCAAATTTCTTTATTAATGCAAAGGTGACTTGGTTTATCGTTACTGTGACAAACGGAAACACTTTATTTGATGAATCCTTAAAGAAAATTTTAATTAATATCAATCAGGAGAAAAGTTATTGCAAAAATATATGTTGATCCCTAGACACTTTTGATGTGTGTAGTAAGGTAAGGTAGCTATAGCTACCTATCTGACATGTGAATTTCTGTAGGATACGTAATGAAAACAAGTTAGTGCAACAGTTTGTGCAAGCGTAGATTGGTTTATAGTTATTGACTTTAGGTATGGTTTAGTGATTTAAACTAGCACTATATTCATATAACAGGGACAGAGGCAGCTTCGCTGGCTGGCTTTGCCAAGTCTCCCTGTTATAAAAGACGTGGTCTTCCATAAATCCATCGAAGGACTTGACAATTTTATAATTAATAAGAACTAGGTAAAACTTAGGGATAACACACAATAAGCCTGCAGTCTTTGATTGGGATCAAAGCATATTGACCTTTAACATTGAATAACAGCACAGTATAATACATTATACTGTGAGTGAAGTATGACTGCGTCAGTGAGCGGGGTTCGCGCAGCTGAACTTTGGGCCAAAGATGTTTGAACTTTTTGCCATTGATACGCTAAGAAGAAGAACCAAATTCTTTTGGTTTCCAAAAATAATTTCCTGAATTGCAATGTGGTTTACATTCGAAATTGTTATGAAACAAAAAGTATGAAGATTTAAAACTTTAACATCGGTAAAAGATGAACAGGATTAGAGAAAGTAAATTATTATTTTTACACGACTTAAACATTTTCCTCTTCCTTGGAGTAGTTACGCACTTCAGAATACAAGTGCTAATTACTATCGTACCTCTACAGTTGATTTTAAAGTGTTGCAAGATAAGACTGAAAAGTGGCAGTGATTTGACAAAATTGTTATATTATGCCAACAAGGATGTACTCGAAAGTTTTCGACTTTATTTTAGTGTGTATCAACTACCAGTTGGTGACTAAACGATTCTGCTGGTTGGATAGCACTGCCCTACAGAAATATTCATGTGAATGATGATTCACGTAAATTTTCTGCTGGGCAGTATTCTGGACACGTTTAAATATAATCGTGGCAATAACTGTTTCAGATTCGCGACAGGTGGTAAGTGAAAATAACTAGGAGGCTCTAGAAAAAAAAACTCAAAGTGGGCGGTGGTCAAAATAAGGTTCAGAACCTATATACAGTCTACTAGACAGTGTGTTATTAGTCCGAATACCAATACTGCTATTAACTAAGTAGGTACTAGTAACAAAGAGAAAGGTTCATATACTAGAGCGACATTCCAACTATGAGATAAATGCAGACTTAAAAACCAAATCACGACTTTACTGCAAAGTCTACGTGTATTGCGTACAAAGTAATTGTGAATGTGCCGAAGAGCTGATGCGTCACCCAGTATTGAATTGAACTGTATAATAAATACGTAGGTATGTTTTATACACGTGTAACTCGAGACATAGAAAATGATTTACCAGCTGGGTGAAAATTGTCGAAGCGATAACGTAATCGCCACACTGTATTATATGGATGCTAAATGCTTATGAACTTACTAAGGCTTGTTGTTTCTTTTTAAGGATTTAAAATTGTGTGATGGGTGTGTTCTTGCAAATACTGATATCTATCTATGTTAATGAAAAGCTGAAGAGTTGTTTTGTTTGTTTGAACGCGCTAATATCTGGAATGACCAGCAGGGCAATTGCGTAACACATTTATCAATCGGAATCGGTTTCATTTTGACAATTCAACAACATTCATTGCGTTATTTACCTGTTGAGCAGAATGTTTTTTTCGAACTTATAAAGCAATGGATTAGCAATTTGCTTTAAAATTATTCAAATTCCGATTGATAGTGTTGCGCAATTAGGGTGCAGTTGGATTTGGAAAAATGCGACAGTGTGGGACGGGAGAACCAGAAATTTAACTCGGACGAAGTCGCGGGCAGAAGCTAGTTTTGTAATAAAAAAGGCAAGTCCTTCAAAATAATTTTGTTCAATAATAGTATCGTATCTTCTACACAATAACATGCCTATATACAAATAAACCCTTTTATTTGCTTTAGTATTGATAACTCTCGAGTTTTCTTGAACTTGGACGTTTTTGCAATCGTCGAACTAATTATCTATTTTATAATTCAATTGAGTTATTTATCAGCTTATCACAAAGATAAAGAACATAGACTTAACATCGGACATACATATAAATATAATGCCAAAGATTAGATACACATTTTTTGATGCAAGTCGTCACTCACAAACAATGAGGAAACACAAGAAACATAATTCTGATATTAAAATCTGGAGAGTCAGCACAGGGCCGTCTTTACCTATTGTGCAGGGTGTGCGTTGCACACGGGCGCAGCGGTCCTAGGGGGCGCCGAGCGCCGCTCGCTTCGGAGCCCCACTCGGCGCGCGCGATGCCCGGCCGCGGCACTTTCAATGACCAACAAGAGCTCCGCTTTCCATACATTTTGTATAGCATCTGGAGCTCTTCTTATATTTGTCGAATTACACCAAAGCAAGCCGCGCCACGAGCGCGCGAGCGGCTTTTACAATATTAACTTTTTTTTCAACATGAAATAAACCTTATTACACATTATTAAAGATTATATTTTGAGTGTAGTAGGTAGTGAGTGTCGCATCGCTCGGCGGCACCTGTTTCAATGATTCGTTTGAAAGCACGCCGACAATCATATTGCGAATAATGCGAATTCAACTGTTTGGGATAGACAATAAAGTTCAAATTGCCATGCCATGGACGAACGTCAAGCGCGCGGCATTTCTGAAAAGCGTGAGTACGCGTGGCGCGTGCCGCACTGTTCTACCGCTCGCTACACATAATTTTGCGAAATAAGCCTTAGCGCCATGGATTAAGTTTTATATTTGAGTAAACTTGTAAATTACATATGAAATTTACTTCATATTTGCGGCTTTTTTTTTTATTGAAATTTACCTAATAAGTAAGATTTAATTTTGATATTAACTGAATTAGTCTGCCAGTCTGCCACAAGCAAAACTGTTGCGAATTTCGACGGGGTCGGAGCACTCGTCAAAAATTATTTAGCTACGCTACCAAAGATCAGTCTGAAAACTGAAAAAACAAAACATAAAAAAAAAAACATAAACTTGTGCTTTGTTTTTTCTTGTCACTCTTTCCTTCCTAAAAATACTGTTTACCCGTGTGTAAGTACAGTGGCCCTCGCTCGCAGTGAGCTTCCCAAAGTCAAATGTTCCCAATTGCTATTGAACTTTGTTTGATATCAGGTCGTAATTAGAATGAAGAAATTTCCAAATTTGGACATTGATATGATGTAACATAACATCTATATAGGTAGACATGTTAACATGGGTACGCTTTGGCTTGTTAGGGTAAACACCAGAACACCCTGTATAATTCTAAATATACAGTCAACAGCACACCTTGGTATCCAAAACCGACGAATTTCTTCTTCATCTCCAAACAATAGTTTATTATACATTGGGGAAATTTGACAATTTGTGGTAACTTGGTGTGACTTGATGTGTGTGATTTGTGGTGACTTGAACTTTGTACCCATTCCATTTTGACCGCGCGCTTACTAGGGGACGCTTTTTTTTTTTTACTAGGGGGCGCTTGGGTAATGTTTGCACACGGGCGCTACATGGGCTAGAGACGCCTCTGAGTCAGCAAATTGTGTCAAATTTATACTTATACACTGCGGAAAAACGAACACAGAACAACCAAACTTGGCTGCCGCACTGCCATGCGCGTCGCAAATACTTGAGTTTACTACAGCTGTCCGATTTATGAAAACACTGAACCCATATTGCAAATACACTCTATGCCATGACGTCACATAATTATCATGATAACACAGACGGCCACTGTCATGATGTCCTTGGCAATGGTAACACCACAGCCATATACTTCGAAATGACAATCGCAGGCATATTTTTGCACATATTTGCATACAATATTCTGATTGCACATACTCGTTGTATAGGTACTTGTTGTATGTATTATATGATGCAGGTATGTGGTAATAGCAGTTATTGAAATGCAGGTATGCAGATGTGTATATGCATCACCGATCTGTCCTATTGATACAGTTAAGGGGAATGCGTCAGGGTAGAGTTGGTTTGTTTTTTTTGCGTTTCAGTGTCAGGTTGTGTTGATCTAAATATTATGATTCGCGGTCGCAATTTACGTAAGAATTCATCATCTGCCTAGCCGTTTCCCAACTATGTTGGGGTCGGCTTCCAGTCTAACCGGATGCAGCTGAATACCAGTATTTTACATGGAGCGACTTACGCAGTCGCTCCATGTAAAATACTGCGTATCTGACCTCCACAACCCAGTTACTGGATAATACGAAACCCTTTTGGTAAGACTGCCTGGCCAATTCCAACTCAAGGAGTTGTATTGCTGATTCTAATGATTATAATTCTGTAAAGTTTTATGGAAAACTACTATACTCATCGAGGTAGTTTATTATGTTATTCCAAACGGAAGGGGAAATGTTGTTCCGGCACGGTGTGCTTGCTAAACCATCACCCTAATTGCGTAACACAATATCAATCCCATCGGACTATGAGAGTGAGGGAAGAGAGAGTGCACCTGTGTCTGCGCGCATACTTGTGCACTATAATATCGTCGACCGCAGGTTCAATTGAGGTAAGGGACATAATACGATTTTTCAGGAGAGGCCGACAAAGTTTTTTTTCGGACTAAATCGCCTATAACTTTTTTTGTTATTAACCTTTTTCGGATCTGATTTCACACTTAATCTTGTATTTTAGTGCTCTATCTACCTGTGTAACATTTATTTAAATAAGTTAGCTATTTAAGAAAATAGACGTCCCTTACACCAACGTATTTTGTTAGTAATGTCCCTTACATTAAATTGATCTCTACATTGGATCCAATCTATAATGAAAAAATAGTGTAAAGGTCTTGTTGAAAAAATTCGTTGATTGGGAAGACCCTTACCTTATTTGAAGTGGATTGGCGGCGGTAATTACACCATTTCAAGTTGCTATATTGCTGGCTGATTCTAAATTCGAATCCAAAAATCAGTAGGGTAAGGGACATTTTTTTAAGCTAGAATTTTTTCATATACATCATTCGAAAGAGCGCAAAATTCTGAGCAAAACTGTATACTCAACTCATTTTGGGTATTTTGTCCCTTACCTTAATTGAACCTACGGTCGACGATATGTCCCGCGCCGAAGGCTAGTCTCCGTTGAGATTGGCCGCCGTGGCCGAAATACGGTCTGGAGGACTTTTTTATTTTTTTTTATCAATCTCAATCTGAATCATTTTGAAGGATATTGCTAAGCCATTGCTCCATATGTTCGAAAAATGTGTCTGCTCAACAACGTAAATAATGCAATGAATGTTGTTGGACTGTCGAAAGGACGTTTCGCAATTACCCCGCTGATCGAATTTCTCAAGACACAGCTGTGTTTTAATTTAAATGGAGAGCACAGAAGCATCTGTTTGGTTTTTAATCTAAAATTAGTGATATGCACCCTATATGGTTGATTAGTCAAGCGCTAAAAACACCCTAAATTTAAATATTAGGCCATCTGGCAAACCGATAATATTATTATTATGACCATGCGTGACCAGCACCCTAAATGCGTTACACACTATCACCTTAGTCAAAATATGTGGCTTGGCCGTTTCGCTACCATCACATGGGCGTAAGGTGAAAAATTTATTCACTGTTGAAATGAAATGAAATGATTTTATTTTTTGTAAGTAGTTTTGTACAAACACTTTTACACGTCAGTCATGTTTTTTATAACTAGATGAAGTCGGCGTTTCCTATCTGACTACTCTGAGAAGAAAGGCCGAAACAAACTCAGAGGTCACAGTCTCTTTTAAAGTCCAGACATAATCTTGGTCAGGTTATATGAAGACCATGTAGATCGATGTCTGAGGTGGTCTTTTGAGGAAAGAACCACACAGATTGAGAGGACCTGTCCAGACAGTCCACGCATTTGTCAAAAATCGTGCAGCTCAACTCAAGACTTAAGGAGCTCAACGATTCGACGAACAATACCAAAGAAAGGACATTTGGGTAGGCACATAAATTACTCAAACTGCCAGACCATGAGAAAAAAAAACAGAACAGAGAGAATAATAAAAAAAAAATATATAAGTATGTAAAATGACCCACATCGTCTTCACATTCACAATGAAAAAATAATATAATACTTTACAAAGTAAGCAAATGTCATTGTTTAAAAAAAAAATATTCATCAATGTCAATCTATATATATAAAATGGTAAACTGACTGACTGATTGTTGATATATCAACACACAGCCCAAACCGCTGCTCCTAGAGACATGAAACTTGGAGGGTGTGTTCTTTGTGAAGAGTAAGTATCCACTAAGAAAGGATTTTTGGGAATTCTACCCCTAAAGGGGTGAAATAGGGGATGGAAGTTTATATGAAAGTCCGTCAGTTTTTAAGTTATGATCTTCAAATTTTGTGTTTAGGCTGAGGATTGAAAATGAATTTACACGTGTCTCAGCGTTTTTGACAATTCTACCCCCGAAGGGTTAAAAAGGGGGATGAAGTTGTGTATGGAAAGTCCTTAATTTTCGAAGGAATAATTACTAAATTTATTATCTAGGCTTATGGTTGGAAGATAACGCAACAGTGTTGTTAGAATTTCAACCCTTAAGGGGGTGAAAAGGGGGATGAAATTTAGTTTTTAATTATATAATCTATCAACACACAGCCCAAACCGCTGGTCCTAGAGACATTGGAACTTGAAGGGTGTGTTCTTTGTAAAAAGTAAGTATCTACTAAGAAAGGATTTTTGGGAATTATACCCCAAAGGGATGAAATAGGGGATGGAAGTTTATATGATAGTCCGTCAGTTTTGAAGTTAGGATCTTCAAATGTTGTGTTTAGGCTGAGGATTGAAAATTAATTTATACGTGTCTCGGCGTTTTTGACAATTCTACCCCCGAAGGGTTAAAAAAGGGGAAGAAGTTGTGTGTGGAAAGTCCTTAATTTTCGAAGTAAAAATCACTAAATTTATTATCTAGGCTTATGGTTGGAAGGTAACGCAACGGTGTTAAGGGGGTGAAAAGGGGGATAACATTTTGTTTTCTTCTATATTCTATAATATACATATATAAAAGGGAACCGTTACCGACTGACTGATATATCAACGCACAGCTCAAACCACTGAACGGATTGCGCTGAAATTTGGCACACATAAAGCTATTGTGATGTAGGCGTGCGCTAAGGATTTTCCAAAACTCACTCCCTAAGGGGATGAAAAGGGGGGATTTTGATTGTATGAAAAATCTTATTCCTTGAGTTAATAAACTTGAAACGTGGCACGAATACTTACCTAAGTAAATTATGAAAGCTGGCATTTTTTGTTTTTCTACACTACCTCCTAAAAGGGGATTGGGGGGTGTCAAAATTTGTATGAAAGAATTTTAACGCGCCGCCGTCCGATTAACTCTAAACTCAGTATGTAAAATCAAAATAAATAATAAAGTGTACCAGGGTTATTCTAAAATCTACCCCTAACGGGGTGAAGAGTGGTGGTAGTCAATTTCACAGGGGAGTATTACGTGGCTTGATTAGCTGGAAAATTGGCCCAGACGATTTGTCAAAATGCCACCCTTCATCATCATCTGCCTAGCCTTTTCCCAACTATGTTGGGGTCGGCTTCCAGTCTAACCGGATGCAGCTGAATACCAGTATTTTACATGGAGCGACCACTCAAAAGTATAAAAAGAGGGGATACAGTTTATATGAAAAATCTTATTCATTTGGTTAATAAACTTGAAACTTGGCTATATTTGGCTCAGTAAATAATAAAGATTGTCATTTTTAGTTTAAACAAAACTTCTCACAGAGGATTTAGGAGGTGACAAAGTTGATAGGTTAGAAAAATTTGTAATCCGCTGTCTGTTTGCTGTTTTAGTGTTTTTCAAAAATCGACCATTACCAAGGTGGAAAAGGATAATAAAGTTTAAGGGGTAGATTTGACTGCTTGCTTCCATAAACTCGATAACGGGTATGGGTCTTTGAGTGAAGTTATGAACACATCCTAAACGATTTTTCATAATTCCACCCTTATGGGGGTGAAATGCGGGGTATACAGTTTATTTGAAAAATCTGATCCCTTTGATCTATAAACTTAATAATTGGCCCGAAACCTTATTTATGTAAATAAATGATAAAGAACAAAAATATACATTTTCGAAATATTTAGAGGAAAGTACAATTTTACGCGGACGAAGTCGCGGGCAGAAGCTATATATATATAAAATGGTAAACTGACTGACTGACTGACTGATTGTTGATATATCAACACACAGCCCAAACCGCTGGTCCTAGAGACATGAAACTTAGAGGGTGTGTTCTTTGTGAAGAGTAGGTATCCACTAAGAAAGGGTTTTTCGAAATTCCACCCCTAAGAGGGTGAATGAGGGGAGGGTGAAATTTCACGCGGACGAAGTCGCGGGCAGAAGCTAGTGTGTATATAAAAAAGAAAAAAATCATTCAAAATGCAGAAATTGGAAGCAGCTCAATCCCAAGCCTTTTTGTCCTCAATATAATCTTTAACGGTATAAAAGGCTTTCTGGCACAACTTACGTTTAATGAAAGATTTGAATTTATTAAGGCTTAGATCTTGAACGTGGCTTGGTAGTTTATTGTAAAAGCGTATACATTGGCATCTGAACGAGCCACCTATTTTCTTGAGCCTGGTTGTAGGTACAACATATTTGTGTTTGTTTCTAGTATTTATATTATGGATATCACTGTATTTTTTAAACAATTTTATATTTTTATGGGCATATAAAAGATTTTCATAAATGTACTGAGAAGTTCATTACTTTTCTGTTATACAATAGTTCTTGTAGTAACGAAACGGCCAAGTCTCATATTTTGACTAAGGTGTAGAGTTTGTGAAGTTAGGGCGTGTAGAGTTAGAAGCTTGGCTCTACATGAGATCTGTTAACTTTTTGGCAGTGCGAGCCATATGTGGTCTCGTCTTGGCAACATTTTACATGAAAATGTTTTTGGTGGGATTTTGTTTTTAGTATTTGTTGTTATGGCGGCAACAGAAATACATAATTTGTGAAAATTTCAACTGTCTAGCTACCGCGGTTCTTGAGATACAGCCTGGTGACAGACAGACTGACGGACGGACGGACAGACAGCGAAGTCTTCGAAGGTTCCGTTTTTACCCTTTGGGTACGGAACCCTTAAAATATCTGTCGTAAAACATACTATTACGTAGAGATGCAATGTGAGTATTCTCTTTAAGTAATATTGTTTATCGCATACTTACTAAGTATCACTCTAGGAAAAACACTTCAATTAGTTATGCATTCTATGAAAAACTAATAAACTTATTTTTACGTAAGAACTAAGTACATTATTAGTTTATAATATTTACCAGCTATCTAGGTGGCAGGTATTATAAAGTCCGGTTACGTGTTGAATGTAAATCATGTAGAGCAGCTGCTATAAAAAGTAAAATTCAGTCGACTTAGCGGGGGGCACCCCCGAGCCTCCGATAGATAATTCATATAAATACTAGCTGACCCGACATACGTTGTCCTGTTTTTGATTCGAAAGACACGTGGCGCCATCTATTATCATAATACCGTTATTGTTGTTTTCCTCGGTAACAGCACTTTTTTTCGGGATGAAAGGTACCCCTATGTCCGTTTCTGTACACCTGCCAATGCAAAATTTCAGGATGATCGGTTCAGTGGTTTAGGCGTCAAAAGGAAACAAACAAACAAACTTACTTTCGCATTTATAATATTAGTTAACATGGTATTTTCTTTGTCCGTTTCTGTACACCTGCCAATGCAAAATTTCAGGATGATCGGTTCAGTGGCTTAGGCGTCAAAAGGAAACAAACTTACTTTCGCATTTATAATATTAGTTAACATGGTATTTTCTTTGTTCAATGAATGTAATGTGCCTAAATGGTAATGTGCTTTAGCTATTTTTCGAGATGTCCCATATGGTTTCTAAATGTCAAGACAGGGTGACTAGTAGCAGCTGGAATAGTGTGTCCGTAGATCGGGCATCACCATCATCATTGCAGCCGAAACATAGGGCTGGACTGGACATAGGCCTCCCCCAAGCACCGTCATTTCGACCCGGCATAATTATTTTCTCATCAGTGGACTGCTAAAGGCTGATGATCAATAACCATTTTTATAATCCTCCAGTCCTTATCCCAATTTACTCATTTGAGATCGGCGTATCGTCTGCGTCCGTACATTTGTATCAGCCGTTATCTCAATCGCCATGTTTGAAGCCATTTAAGTTAATTCAATTATTTTTTCTTCAACAGGGGAGCAACCCACTCCAACCTGATCATATGTGACGAGACAGGCAAAGTGGTGGGCAGGGCTAAAGGGCCAGGCACCAACCATTGGACCCTCGGTATCGATGAATGCGCTAAAAGGATCATTGATATGCTCCGCTCTGCTAAAGATGACGCGAACTTACCTAGAGACAAGCCTTTGGATTCTTTGGTAAGTTGTAACTAGTACTTATTTGCGAGTGAAAGATGCCTCGTTTCAACGATGTTGGCAGTGCTGGATTAGCCCATAAGCAAATTAAGCAATTGCTTAGGGCATCACGTCTCGGGGGGCACCATAAGGCAGAAATAGCACCGAAATAGTATTTGCTAGCAGATGAATGGCAAGGCTGTTTATCAGCAAGATATTACAAGACCTAAAAGTTACTCTAGAGATATGCGCCAATCTTTACATATCGCTCGTCGATGTTTTAGAAAAATATGTGGCGACTAGTTGATAGGAGGGCCTACAGGCGTGGATTGCTTAGGGCATTATGTAGTCTTGATCCGGCACTGGATGTTGGATTTGGGCATTCGACATCTTTCATGGTTCAGTTTTCATGTTTGATTTATTTTGTGTTCAGACGTTTCACTTCAAGTGAAAGATGCCAAATGAAAGACATAAATGAACAGAAAGTGAGGCGTCTGATATTTGCTTTAGCGAAAGCGTTTTTTGCAATTTGTAGGTCAGTTGTTTCTAAATATGATTCGCGGCCGTAACAAATATTTTATTTATAGGTAGAATTATAATCATCATCATAAAGCATGTCCACATTCTAAAAATAAATGACACAATTAGGTAGGTAGTACTACCATTATCTACTTGGACCCATCCCTTTATCCCACGTGCTATTATTCTCGTCATAAAAATAGACCGAAAATTGTAGAAGATGCATTCATCAATTACTTTAACTCATTCCTTGACAAGTACCTCATTCATTCAATCAGTTTTAACAAATAGGTCCTATTAACTACTATCAATTCGACCTTCACCTCCTCAGGGGCTGACATTATCCGGTTGCGAGCAGGAGAGCAGTAATACAGAGCTGGCTGCCCGTGTGAAAGAAAGGGACGGAGATGCTGCAAAGGCAATCTACGTGGCTTCCGATACAGCTGGCTCCTTGTTTACTGGAGCTCCTAATGGAGGGATGGTGCTGATTGCTGGTGAGTTTTAGAAAGACTTAATAAACTTCGAAATATAAGAAAAATGTGGTAGGCCCTAGAGAATTTGACTCGGAAATCGGACTGCAAACTCCTGAGATTTTCAAGTGTGCAAAGTATTAGAGTACTTACTAACACCTGCACTATAAAATACCTTTGCGAGATTAATGCAAACGCTGTCGATGTAGCTGAATTCTGGTCAAAACTCTAAAACTTGGAATCATCGGTATGACGAAGAAGAAGTATTATCAACATTTTATCAGATGGGGTAACCGATGCCGTAGCACCATATAACCAGCAATTATAGGATGGCAGTTTTCCGTGGAATATTAGTTCGGACTCGGAGTAGGTAGGTGGTTCCAAGTCTTATTTTACCCATTACCTAGTCTCTAAACGAAAAGTAACAGTCAAATGCCTTTCTTTTTTGACGTGACAACGTCTTAAATTAGGTTGCGACTGGGAGTCACTTATGAAAAAGTGTAACGCTCGGTAACGTTACGATGAGTCACCGAACGAGAGAGAGGCCCGCCGAATGCCTTGCGTCTCTCTCCCACTCAACTATGATCGGATGATCGGTCGTTGTCACGTAAAATCTTCGCCCGTAAAACCGACTTTACAGGCAACCATTTTTTGAATGAGAGTAATTGGCTCCTATTGAACCCGCGAGCGATGGACTAAACGGTCATGAAATCTAATGCTGAGGCTAACTATTTGAACTAAAAGTACAGCTACATGAAGCAATGAAAAAGAATTTTGAACTCTGTGGCAATATAGGTGTACTCAGCCACTTTCTTTTTTAAATCGGCCTACTATTGAGCTTGGGCAACTGTTGAGTAGTTTTCCATGCGCTAACCAATTCGAAGATATAAATATCATTAATTCATTCATTATCATTCAAGAACAGCATTTGGTTTTTCAACATTTTCATGACGATAGCGCCAGGGTAGCCCACGAAATTCAAATTTTCTTAGGTAACGTGAACCTAGAGAATTGGATTGATGATAATAATGATATTAATTATTACAATTCTGTAAATCTATACTAATCCATACTAATATTATAAATGCGAAAGTGTGTCTGTCTGTAACCTCTTCACGCTTAAACCGCTGAACCGATTTGGATGTTTGGTATAGAGATAGTTTGAGTCCTGGGAAAGGACATACTAGGATAGTTTTTATCCCGATATTCCCACGGGATCGACATTTATGCGGATGAAACCGCGGGCGGTGCTATACATCATATTATATTTGTTACAGTCGCAAATCATATTTTGTTCAACATACAGACTAAAACTAACCTGCAAATTGCAAAATGTAAGGAAATGTGAATTTCGCAGGCTACCCTGGCGCTTTCGTCTTTTGATGAAAATCCAAATGCTATTCTTGAATGATAATGAATGAATGATATTAATATCTGTGAATTATTGGTTAGCGCATCCCACTTAATCACAAAAAATTGACGTTTAACGAACCTTGACACATCAGTGGTCTACTTAAATAGTAATAAAATCATTGTTTGACAGCAGAAAAACAGTCTGATTCATCACTCGGATGTTACGTGACCGTTTGAGTGTGCGATTAGATTTTATCAAACAGCTGGTTAAGTATATATTTTTTTTCTCAAGTACCTATTTGTTTTAGAATCTGTTATATTGTGTTTGTTGATAAACAAGATATGCGGCAACTGTTTTGATGAAAGAGTCGTCAGGTATCATTTTTAACAGTTTTAGGTTTTGTTCTAGTCCTAATCGTAAGTGTAACTAATATTCAGCGGGATTGTCCGAAAGGGTTACTGCTGCCCCGGAACATAAAGGGCTAAGGAAGGAACACGGGTGGGTTTTAGTCAGTAAGAGTCTGACACTCCCTTCCGCTCCACCCAGAGCGGGAGGGGTCATTTGAGGATTTCCCATCCGCAAAAAAAAAAGAAAAGCGTAGGTAACTAATATTATAAATGCGAAAGTGAATATGTTTGTTACGCTTTTACATTAAAACGACAGAACGGATTTTGGGTGGACACATGGGTAAACCATGACCTGGGTTAGGAAATAGGATTTGATCCCGAAATTCCCACAGGATCGAGAGTTATGCGGGTGAAACCGCGAGGCCCAGCTAGGTTTCTATAATGCATACTTTAGTCTGTTATTTTTCCAAATTTCATCCAAACCTGTTCAGCCGATTCAGCGTGAAAGCGTAACAAACAAAGAAATTCACTTTCGCATTGATACACACACATACACATAATCAGCCTATAATGTTCCCACTGCTGGGACACAGGCCTCCTCTCGATGAGAGGGAGTGGGCCGTATTCCACCACGCGGGCCCAGTGCGGATTGGCAGATGTCACATGTCTTCGAATTTTTGTATGACATGGTTCGCATTGATAGATAACAATAAATATTTTTAATAATAAAAAATAAATAATATTTTTAATACTTAATAAACTTACTTTTGTATTTATTTATTAATATTAGTTAGGACTAGCATTACCACAAAACTCTACGAGAAATCCGATGAAAAGTAAACATCTTGTATACGATTATTTCCTTGCAAAGTAAACTGGCGACCGCTAAAGGATGAATGATGACATTAAACATAGATTTGCTTGTAAAGCGTACACTGACATTAATTCGTAAAAGGTTAAGGACCTTCTGCCGCCGTTGCAAAACAGATGACTGTTACGAATTGATGATACAAGTTATCATAGTTTACTAATTTAGTAATGTTGATAATGTTGATATTAAAACTTCCCCGTAGTTCGGATCAATAATTCATCGACTTTTGTGATTTTTGTGAAGGTTTTTCTATTCAAAATTTATGCTTGATTTCATATAAAAATCCTACAAAAACCATAAATGTGGAAAAACGGTTTATTTTTGGTACAAGTTACATTAAAAGTAGGTATAATTTGACACAAAATTCCAACTTTTGACGTCAATTAGGTTTTTTTTTAGGGGATGAGTGGTCGAAAGTAACTCGAAATCGTTCGGGTAAGATACACACACGGGGGTGCATGTAGTGCATGATGCGTTACCCTTTTTTACTCCGAACTTGGCTGGACACACTACCGAGTGCCCAGGTTATTAGCTAAAACTGTGCCCCTATTTGAAAAAAGGTGTTAAATAAAATAAAAAATAGCGTTACCAACCATATAGGTACGCAATTTTTTTTATCAAATTCTATTTGCTATACAATATATAAAATGCCGTTACATGAAGAAACTAGTGACATAAAGAAATTCAACCAGTCAAATGACTTATTATTTTTGTAATATTATCAGAATCTAACACGATTTTTTTTTTCATAAAAAGCTTTTAAAATATTTTTTTTTATAGATTAACACACTAGAAACTAGTAAAAACGAAACGACCCACACTTTACTTCGTGACATAAAAATACTGAAATTTAATTTGACCCAGTAGGTACAGTCTCACTGGAGTAAACTGACAGATGCTAAGCCATATTTATTGTAATAGTGATGAGTTCCGTTCGTTGTGATTCAGTTCATCACACAAAGTCTATGTTTCTATTGACTTTGTGTGAATTATCTCTTCGCTATTATCTGTCAGTTTACTCCAGTGAATTAATAATTACACTATAGTGTAGGTACCTACCTACCTACCTATAAATAAATAAATAAAAGAACATCATTCTGAACATGATTTTTATATAAAGAAAAGAAAAGAAAGAAAAATGCGTTTATTGGCATTATCGGTGCAACGTAAAAAAATAAAAAATATGAGTCTTCGACCACAAGAAGTCCTCACACTAATTAATATTCATGAACCGAAAGGAATCATTCTCAATCATCATTAGTTACAATTTATGTGGAATTTTGATTGAAATCGCTGATCCACTTTTTAGTAGGTATGAACTATGAAGGCACGAAAAAGAAATCGTGTGATCATTTTGAGTGTTGAAAATGACATTCAATTGTTTTTAATGTCAAAATAATTAAATTCAATTTAACTTAACATGACTTAAATTAAAAGGTATCACAAATGTTTTAGTTTGATACCTACTTGAAAGTCATGATTGACCTAAGGGTCAGTTCACACCGAGACGCGACGCGACGCGCAGTTTTCAAGATAGAAATACAATTACAGACCTTATCTACTACACTAAAAGGTACACAATTCAGTGTCTACTACGTCGAGTTACGCCGCGCGGCGCAACGCGGCGCAGCGCGGCGCGGCGTAGCCCTAAGTGGGAGTTGGGACATTAAAATTTAATCTAGCATGTCAGTGAGTTAAATTCAAAGCCATTTTGTTTCTCTTAATAATCTGGTAAGTAGTCATTGTTACTACGAAATGTGAATGTCATGTGCGTGTGTGTCTGTACCTACCTATTTATTTTAGCACTAGCAAGTGCTGAAATAGAATTTTTGGTCGGGCGAAGCCGCGGGCAAAAGCTACTCGAATCAGAAATATGCATTTATTCTCGCTTACGGGACAAAATAGACAGTTATTGCTAGGTATGCTACAAAAATACCTATTAATTTATCTTCCTGCGTAGCTTAGGTACTTAATTTAGCTGCTGGCTTTGATTAATTCTCCCCGTCACTATTCATGTTAATATTATGCATTTTGCCTCTATTAAAAAAGCAATTAGGTGGTTACTGGCAATCCTGGTGTTAAATTAGTCGATATAGATAAGCTTGGCAATCTTTCGTTATCACGCCGCTTCTGTCCTATCATAGCCACATTATAGCCAGTTGCAAACTCTATTGTATTGTATAGTATAATCAACCTAGCCTAAGCCCTATAGCTTAGCCTTTTTTATATAATTTTGTTTTTTATTAGGGTTCCGTACCAAAATGGTAAAAACGGAACCCTTATGATGAGACGTACGAGTAAGTCTGTGTCTGTCTGTCTGTCACAGCTGGATATCTCAAGAACTACTAATGCTATCAACTTGAAATTAGGAAAAATTTTAGATGACGTTTTCCCAACTATTTTGCAAATAAGAAAGAAATAAACATGTATGTAAGTATATTTTTTGCAACAGGGACTGAAAGGGGGTCTGAAAAATTCGAAGTGGGGCTACTAGGGCATGTGTGGTATCTTAAGAAGGAGCGCAGTTTGCACATTCTCAAATATTTTTTTTTTTTTTAGGCAACATAAAACTTCAATATTCTACACCGCAGTACCTACACAGTGTTAAAATTCTCTTACGAATACAGGCCTCGCCGATGAAAAAAAAAATTAAAAACATGATGTTAAGGAACCCTCGGTGCGCGAGTCCGACTCGCTCTTGACCGGTTTTTTGGTTCTAGGAACATGCCGTTTCCGCTTACCCCAATTTATTTGATTTATTCCGGTCTGATCCACTGAACCCCCACTTCGATCCCCTGCTAGTTCGTCTTCTGTTTCCGCACTGGGTCCACGTGGTGGATTACGGCCCTTTCCCTCTCACCAAGAGAAGGCCTGTGTCCCAGCAGATATTTGTTTTTTTTTTTTTAATTTGCCTTAGGTAGATAGTTTAAAAAAGAAGAAGAAAGAGATCAATGAATCAGTCACTGGCCTATCAGGAATTCAGGATAACAAGAGTGCGAGTCAATGTCTGCTTCTGGCAGAAATCAGAAGTAGGTCGCAATGAACTGGGACGGTCAACGAGGCTGGTAGATAACCCTTAACCTTCATGCTAGCGGCTACATGTCAACAATGCTGATTACGAACAACCCGGGACTAGGGAATTTCCTACACAGTTTGTAGATATCGTAACATGTAAACTTCTGCTCCTGAAGGCCATTTGGTTGGGCAAGATTTTTGTAATTTTTTTCGCGACAGTTATTGAGATATGACAGGTATATTATGTATCCTAGGAACCCCTCAAAATTGGAAATGTCTACCACAACAGCAAGACTGAAAAAAAAACGAAAAATTAACGAGGTTCGCACTTAGCACTTACCTAGAAGCATTCGTTTTGTGCTAGAGCACTGGTAATAATAATATTTATTATTCTGTCTATTGTGTGGGTTAGGTAACTGGTTTATCACTTTATCAGACACGCCCACTTTATTCTGCCGAGTTCTGACAACCTTGTTAATGTTTTCGTTCTCACTGCGAGCATTCGCTTCACGAATTTGTTTTGTAAACATGAGCTTCTTTTACGCCACAAACATTCATTCGCAAAACACGGAATGTTTGTGGCGTAAAAGAAGCTTTTTTGTTTTTCTGAATTCCATTATGGAGTTTTCTAAGGAAGATAGAATGTTGAGGAAAATCACAAAACAAAACGGCCACGGTCGGCACGGTTGGCGCAGTGGTTAAGCAATTGACTGTAGCGCTGCGTGTCGCGGGTTCGATTTTCCCGCACGGAACAAATATTTGTATGACCTACAAGTAGTTGTTCCGGGTCTGGCTGTTTGTGTATGTGAGTTTAAATGTTTGTAAACGCACCTACAATACAGGAGAAATTCCTAGTGTGGGGCAACGTTTTATTAAAAAAAAAAAACACGGCCAAATAAACCAGGCACTTTTGAATTGTCAAGGGGTCGGTCGGTCGGTCAGAAAGATGAAGCTAGTTGCTCATTCCAAAGCATAGTAGATATACAGGGTGATTGGAAGATGGGTGCAAAGCTTTAAGGCGAAGATAGTACAGACAATTTAGAACCATTTAAGCCATGGTTGTCTTAAACGAAGTCTTACTACTTTTTTTTTTACCAATTTCTTAAGATTTTTTTCAAAAATTCCTAAAGTTTTAACTAAACTATTTATTTATGGCCAAATTGAATGTTATACGAATTCATTTTTATTGTATTTAATTAAAGTAATGTGTAAGCAATCTAGCAAAACATGTTTTAGGCCTCTGTGTCGTTAGACATTTTTTTTACAGATATTTAAAGTTCATAACAAATTTTAAAATTCATAAATACTTTTTGTAAACCCTATTTTAAAAATAACGGAGCCTGCTTTTTTTGTTCAAACCTTTTTGAAAACATGCTTGATAATCGCTCTTTCTTTTGAGGTAACATTTACGCAGATATCTTACAAATTATTAAAATTAGGACCTAAAAACCAATTTAAGGGAGAAATTTTAAATTTTAGGCAGTCTAAATAAAACAACATTTGAGTTAAATTTATTTATGTTTCATGGTCAAAATGTTGTCCGTGATTCCTAATACAAGCAAGGCTCCGTCTTCTCACTTCTGTTGTTGTTATTTTCAACATCATATCTCCAGCTTCATTGTTTCAAACTCTGAATTCATTCTCTCTGTCAGTTCTTCTCTCGTGTTTATTTCAACATTCGTTTAAACCAGCTCCTTGGCCCGGCCCCACACGAAAAAGTCCAGCAGGGTCAGATCTGGTGAGCGAGCGGGCCAAGGGATGGGTCCATCTCTGCCAATCCAGCTGTCAGGAAAGCAATTATTTAAGTGTTCCCCATGTGTTGTGTGGGTTATGAAAGTTTGTAATGCCCTCCCTAGAAAATTTGCTTTCATCCGTCCACAAGATTGATTTCAAATTCAAATTTTCTAGGGAGGGCATTACAAACTTTCATAACCTTCATGAATGGGCCGCCAAAGACAACAATCCACATTTTAAGAAGCAGGTGTCGTTTCATAGGAAATTCTCTGTCAATGTTTGGGCTGGAGTAATTTGCAGGACGTTGATTGGGCCCCACTTCTTACCGGAGACTTTCAATGGTGAAAATGATTTGCACTTTCTACAAGTGGATTTAGGTACCAGAGCTGATAGAGGAAACCGGTGTCCCGATATTCGCAAGAGACAGTACAGTCATCTTTCAGCAAGACGGCTGTCCAACGCATTGGATGTTAAATGTAAGGGAACACTTAAATAATTGTTTTCCTGACAGCTGGATTGGCAGAGATGGACCCATCCCTTGGCCCGCTCGCTCACCAGATCTGACCCTGCTGGACTTTTTCGTGTGGGGCCGGGCCAAGGAGCTAGTGTATACGAATGTTGAAATAAACACGAGAGAAGAACCGATAGAGAGAATGAATTCAGAGTTTGAAACAATGAAGCTGGAGATGATGTTTGAAAATAACAACAACAGAAGTGAGAAGA
Organism: Oligia fasciuncula; assembly: GCA_963082905.1. Taxonomy (NCBI): domain Eukaryota; kingdom Metazoa; phylum Arthropoda; class Insecta; order Lepidoptera; family Noctuidae; genus Oligia; species Oligia fasciuncula. The sequence continues at coordinate 10,868,543 of OY720409.1, forward strand.
CGGAGCCGTGCTTGTATAAGAAATCACGGACAACATTTTGAACATGAAACATAAATAAATTAAATTCAAATGTTGTTTTATTTAGTCTGCCAAAAATTTAAAATTTCTCCCTCAAATTGGTTTTTAAGTCCTAATTTCAATAATTTGTAAGATATCCGCGTAAATGTTACCTCAATAGAAAAAGCGATTATCAAGCATGTTTTCAAAAAGGTATGAACAAAAAAAGCACGCTCCGTTTTTTTTAAAATAAGGTTTACAAAAAATATTTATGAATTTTAAAATGTTTTATGAACTTTAAATGTCTGTAAAAAAAATGTCTAACGACACAGAGGCCTAAAACGTGTTTTGCTAGATTGCTTACACATTACTTTAATTAAATACAATAAAAATGAATTCGTTTATCATTCAATTTGGCCATAAATAAGTAGTTTAGTTAAAACTTTGGGAATTTTCGAAAAAAATCTTAAGAAATTGGTAAAAAAAAAGTAGTAAGACTTCGTCTAAGACAACCATGGCTTAAATGGTTCTGAATTACCTGTACTATCTTCTCCTTAAAGCTTTGCACCCATCTTCCAATCACCCTGTATATTATGGATAACACATGCAAGCGAGTACGATGCAAAACGTTAAAAGCGTCCGTAATAAAAATAAAAAAAAACAATTGAAATATTAAATTAAGTAAATTAAAATAAGCCGTGACAGCTAAGACAGTCCCTACTGACGGCGACCGTTCACGAACATGACTTACCTATGGATAAATGGCAAAACCTCCCTGATTCTCTAATAGAATATTAAAATACCTTCTTGACATAACCATCACTATTCGTCACTTTGTAGTCCTTAGAGAGTTTGGTAACGACACACTGACACACGTACTATTTCAATATTGCCACTTCTGAGGTCCCTGAAGAGTTTGGCAACTGCGTAGCTAGTGTAGATCATACCTACTCATAATATTTTTACGCAGTTAGTCGATGACGAGGTCTCATGGGCATTTGTGAGTCTCGGAGGATACAGCTAACCAGAAACTCCATTTAATATAATATTAGAAAAATAACGGTTATCACCCTTTCGTTATTTCGATAATGTAGAATAAACTCCGTTATTTCACGATAAATACAAAGCAACGTAATCTATTTACCATTTACATTAAAAAATAACTCTGGAGTGCGGTTATTTCAACTATATTACACAATAACTGTCGTTATTTAGCCGTTATTTTTTATACATCTTAGACAAAGAAAAGTATAGACGGCGGGTAGCGCCATTTCATTTCCACAAGAAAGGGATAAAGTATTGAGTTATTATAAGTAACAGAAAACGATAAAGCTATACTATTTCCGTCTCTCAGTGAGTGCCCGTTTTTTCAAGGCAGCTACATAAGTAGGGTAATTCCAGGATAGGTGCCCCAATGGGATAGGTGCCGCGGCTTTGAATACTGTATGTTAGAAATGCCGTGGGCTAAAATCGTACTAAGTAATAGGAAGCGCTCCCCCCGCAGACCCCAATGCCACGCCAACCGCACGCGAGAGCGCAAGCGTTTTGCCCGTGAGTGTAAAAATCTTCCGCGGCGAGACCATTACAAGCGTTGAAATTATAATCGTAAGTACTTACTATCGAATATCTTTTCACTCTGTTATAAATTCTATATTTTTTAAATTTATTTGCTGATATTACAGTTTAAAGTACACGAAATAATGCTATAAATTATAGTTTTCTTTTTAACTTTTTTTAAATTAAAAAGGGCATCTATCCTGTGCTAAAAGTATAGTTGCCCCATTTGCTGTTCGGGATAGATGCCCTCAGGGGCATCGATCCCTTTCTAAGTATTTCTATAAATGTTTTCATATTGCAGGTAAGAAATGCCTCGAAAATAAAAAAGAAAACCGGGGGTGGTCCCCCGTCACATTAGTTGGACTGAAGAAAGCTTGGAAAAGGCTTTATTATTATTATTTCACCAATGAAAAATTTTTTATTTTGTTCATAAGTCTAGATAGACATATAATTATAAAAGATGTCACAAATTAATGTTAAATACGGTTAATGTTTAATGCTGAATACAAACTAATTATTGAAACTAGTATGTTTTATTTCAATTAGCATCTAATATTGAAGCATTTAGGTATACAGTGAGTTTTCTGTCCCTCACGTTAGGCATCTATCCCTTGAAGCATTTTTACAACGAGTCTTCTATCCCTCACGTTAGGCATCTATCCTACTTTTGAGAGGTTAAAAAAGACACAATTTCTTCAAAATCTATCAAATCTATGAAACTTATGTAAAAACAAAAGGGGTACCATCATAGATTAAAGATCAAAGTTACCATATGCAAAAGACGTATTGCCAATAGATTTTTAATTAATAAGTTATGGCTCCCTATCAAAAAGTGGGGCACCTATCCTGGAATTACCCTAGCCAATGTTATTTTTTTGTCTCATGTGTGGCTACGCTACCCGATGCTCTATAGCTTTCTTACTCTAAGTATTATGCTAAATATTAATTTTGCAGGTTTTGTTTTTACCTCATAGGTACTTTATTAAACTAGGATTTAAGAACTCAATTCATTCATATCGCGAAGTGTTAGCTTATATACGAGTACAAATTGTAAAACTTGGTGCTGATAACAGATAGATTAGCTGTGTTTATAATTAGAACAGAAATTCTATGTGTTGCCTCTTAGCTCGATTCATTTTTGAAGTGCTGTTGTTGCCCTTTGGTATCCTTAGCCTCTTCAACTGGGACGTTTACGCAGGAAGTACCTACCTACCTATAGAAAGATGGCAGTATGAGTCGAATTATTATTGAGTATATTAAAAATCAAAATGACCCTGACAAAATTGGCATAAAATAAGGCCGAGTGGCGTTAACATAATCCGCCTATAATGTTCCCACCTGCTTGGGCACAGGCCTTGGCCGTTTTCGAATTGAACGATAACGATAACTACACGATACCGTCGGTATCGTCGACTGGTAGTTTCATACGCTTTCACACTGTGTCGTTGTAATCAACGGAATCGTCGCCAAACTGAATGTCGTGCCGACTGCCGATATCTGCGGACGACACAGTGCGGGGTGAAGCAGGTCGCGGGGGGAGTGGCATCGGCAGACCAGACGAGAGAATATCAACTCGAAAGCATCCTCTGGTTCATTCGGAAAACTTATAAAACATGTTACTTCACACAGTTTATCGAAGAGATAAGTTCCCTCTAAATACCGCACTTGTAGAATAGGATCAACCCAAAAGGTTCTTTTACGATATCGTTTTTTCCGCCGTAAATATAAAAGATACTTATAGCAAAATAAGTGTAACTTGTTAACTGCTGCCATTATTACCTCGAATACACTATTGCACTTTTGGAACAGAGCGGCTATGTAAGCTTTGATAAGCTGATGGATACATCGGGTCCATACCGATATCGTCGGACGATATCGTTGTCGTCCGAGCTGACGATACGATATAAACGTGTCGGTGAAAACGGCCAATGGGAGTAGGCTGTAATCAAAGAGAATATAATATTATATAATAATAATAATAATCATTTTATTTTCAGGAAACTAAGGCCCATAGATAAAATACACAAAATAATCTTATAAAATAATAAACTAATACATACTTAATTAAAAACCTGCATAAGTTTCGATTCCGTGGGAATATCGCGATACAAAGTAGCCAATTAATTCAGGGTGTCAGCTACCTCCATACCAAATTTTATCAAAAATGGTCCAGTCGTTTGAGCGTGAAGAAGTATCAAACTTATAAACACATACACACTTACAAACTTTCGCCTGTATAATATTAGTGTGATTAGGTAAAGAAATCTATCTAGTGGGATCATAATATTTCCGAAAATTACGAAATATTGATATTTCTTTAATGAACTTCTCAATCATCAATTTAAATTCTTTTTTTCATTGTTTTCAGGTACTGGTTCCAACGCTTTACTGAAGACAGCCGACGGTCAGCAGCATGGCTGCGGCGGATGGGGATATCTCCTTGGAGACGAAGGTGGTGGTATGTACAACCTTTTGCATCGTGTATTGTATTGTATATGTATGGTCTCGAGAACAATAATTATATAGCGGTTCCAGCCGTTTATTCAAATCAAAACTTACGTAACTAAGACGGAGAATTGATTCTCCATTTTGAAACGTTACAATTTCAGCATTTTTAATAAGTGCTTTGGTATGCTAGAAAATAATTGGAGCAAAAACCTACCAAGCAATAACTATTTAAATTTTTGTTGGGCTTGTAAGTTGTTGCTGAGGTAACAAAAGTCTTGACCTAGTGTATCGACCAGTGGCCTTGACCTATTTAAAAACTAACCGTTGGGCTATCCGTTACTATTCGGTCATCGAGATCACAATATTTTCGTGAACAAGTAAAAACATATGTACGAGTAAGACTTCGCACTTCGGTTATATGTGAATCTATTACACCATACACCACATCGAAATATTACTTTGTCAAAAGATTTGAAAAGATCAACTAGATCGACACAATAAACATTGATGAACTGGCAAAAAATAACCCACACACACACAAAGTCTAAAATGCTTTTAGCACTATAAGTCTATAACAGTGGAGCACGGTATTTTAGTTATTTATTTATGTATATACAACTTACTTATTACTTACTTTATTAGTAATTAATTCGTTGTCGGTATGTATCGTCACCGTACCTCATTTTTATCCGTGGTAACGTAGTGGATTGTACAGTAATCCTTTAGCTTTTAATACTTATTTTTCTGTTATATATGTCGCAGCCAACTGGTTTAATTAGCCGTTTAGTTAACCGCCTGGTCTTTTAACTAAACGGCGGCCGTTCAACTAACGGCCTGAATGATATTCAATTATAGTTTAGGTTGGCAGTCTGTAACCAATCACGCGCCAGCGGAATTTGTCGCAGTAACTAAGCCAGGGCACCCCGACCAAATAGGTTCGGTTAGAACTGTGATCAACCGCGTGCGAGCCGAGAGAGCGAAGCGAGCCGAGCACTACTTCCAACGGCCAGGCGGCTAATTTAACCAGTTGGCTGCGACACTGTAGAATTGTTTGTTTTTGGTAATAAAATAAAACAAATTCCTCTGAACTTCTCCTCAGCGTACTGGATAGCCCACCAGGCGGTGAAGACAGTCTTCGACGATGTGGACGGCTTGCAACCTTCACCGCATCCAACTGACAGAGTGTGGGAAGTTATAAGAGAACACTTTGACGCTGATACCAGGGCTGATCTGCTGCCGCATGCTTATAAGCACTTCGATAAGTCTATGTTTGCTGGTAAGTTATTTATTAGATGGGAAATGCTATAGAGTACAGGGCTTGCATCACAATAAAAAGGCTAAAAGAACGTTGTCATAAATTGTAATTACCGACTTCAAAAAAAGGAGGTTATATAATCTATACTAGCTTCTGCCCGCGACTTCGTCCGCCTAAATTTCTCTTCAGCTTTATTATTAGATTTATGAATAAAAGCTGAAGAGTTTGTTTGTTTAAACGCTCTAATCTCTGGAACTACCGGTCGGATTTGATAATTATTTTTCTATTTGATAGCGCAATTCTTGAGGAAGGCTATAGGCTATTTAACATCACGCTGCCTGATCCTTAGGAGCCGAGCAAAAAGATAAAAAGTCCGAAAGGATTCTAAGCGAAAGCAGTAATAGCGCGAGCAGGCGCTGCGCTACGACGGGGTGGGTCGGAAGAATAACAAATTTCACGTGGACGAAATCGCGGGCGGTAACTAGTATATCTAAAAAAATTAAATTTAAAATTTAAAAAACCCCGACAAAAATAAAATCAAGGAATCCCTACAAAAAGCATGAAATAAAAAAATAAATTTGAAAAAATTATTATATTTATTATATTTATTTTTTTATTTCATGCTTTTTGTAGGGATTCCTTAATTTTATTTTTGTCGGGGGTTTTTTAAATTTTAAATTTAATTTTTTATTTCATGCTTTTTGTAGGGACTCCTTAATTTTTGTATTTCATTTCTTTTATTTTCTTCCGTTTTAAGATTCTGGTAATTTGGTGTATAATCAGATTTTTTATCCGTCAAAAAATATTGATTAATTTATAGTTGAAGAATAATTTTTAAGACAACAGATTTTTTTGTTTTATTATATTTTTCAAGTTTTTAGTTTTCATTTCGTTAGGTAGTTAATATTCCTCATTCCCTTTCAATATAGTGTAAATTATTCTACTTGTCAAGCCCTTGCATTTGATACCTATATTGATCGAAGGAGTTGTGAAAAAAAAATGTAATTCGCCATTTTGTTGTGGCGGCTACCTTGGATTTGAAAATTTTAATAGTGTATAGTATTCTACTAGTCAAGCCCTTTCATTTGATACCCATATTGAGGGAGTTGAGAAAAAAAAATGTAATTCGCCACTTTGTTGTGGCGGCCATCTTGGATTCAAAATTTGTTATAGTGTATAGTATTCTACTATTGAAGCCCTTTCATTTGATACCCATATTGAGGGAATTGTGAAAAAATATGTTATCCGCCATTTTGTAGCGGCGGCCATCTTGGACCGATTTTCATCAAACATAGCTAAGAACACTCCCGACTAATACACCTTTCAAACAAAAAAAACTAAATCAAAATCGGTTCATCCGTTCGGGAGCTACGATGCCACAGACAGACACACACACACACACACCCCCCCACACACACACCCCCACACACACACAGACACGTCAAACTTATAACACCCCGTCGTTTTTGCGTCGGGGGTTAAAAAAAGTTTTTATCAACATTCTAAATTAAAAAAAAACATTTTCCACAGGAGTGACATCAAAACTGTCATCTCTAGCCTACAAAGGAGACGAGCTCTCGCGCCACATATTCTCGTGCGCGGGCGCTGCACTAGCATCGCACGTGGCTGCGCTCGCTGTGCGCTCTGACGCAACGCGCCTGCGCGTTGTGTGCGTCGGCTCTGTGTGGAAGAGCTGGGATATATTGAAACCTGGTGTGCTGAAACAGTTGAGGAATAGAAAGGTTCGTTTAATAAAACTATACATACGTGAACATGCCGTGGCCGCGGTGAAAAAAATTGCCAGCCACAAGATGTTTGGAAGCGGGGTTGTTTAGCATGCAATATGGAATCATCACTTGTGGAGTCAGCTGTTGACATCGTTTTGAGTCCACCATTAGTTTTTCCCCAATTTTTGTCGAAACACGACTAGTAACACTATCTAACAGGGGGAGAAGGAAACCGTATGCCGCTTTTAAATGGTTAACGAATGCTAGTGTCTTAGTTTGATTTACCTATTGCATAATGGAGAAAAAAAAAAAAAACTGATTTCCTCAACTCGTGCTTCAAGTAACATCACACATCACTACAAGCGGTCATAGACCCAAAAATAAATCGTCAGATCTCTTTTATTTTATCATGTTAAGAGTAAACTATTCGCGAGCTCGAACTCACTGGTGGTCATGGCCAAAAAGCACGCTGTCTCACCTGGCTTCGTGTCTGACAGAGCTAGTATCAGTGATGAGCAGTTAGACGCTAGTCTACATGCACAACGTCTAGTTCTCAAGCACAGAAACATCGTTCCGAACTGATAAGCGCGTAAAAAAATTCGAAAAGTGCTTCGGAAAATCGAGTTTAATGAAAAAACCACTGCATAAATCAATTAGAAATAAAGTTTATTAAACTCTTCGATAACTGAGCTTTGTCGGTACGGACTTGGTTTTGAAGATTTTACAGTTCTTTTATTACTTATTTACACCCAAAGTAACGTTAAAAATAGCAAGAAAAACGAATCTTTGTTGGCTGATTAACTTTTTAATGCCTTTTTATTTTACTGTTGTTTCCGTACAGACAACAGTAATAATAAGACAAAACGATATCATATTTAACTTTGGATGTACACTGTCAAACAGTGGAGTAATACTCTCCCGAAATTAGTATGGAAAAAATGTCGACTAGTGGCACCATATGATATCGATACCCATCACGTTTCGCTAACTACTTGATTTAATTTGACCCTGGCCCTGTAGTTATCCAAACTGCCTTAGATATTTATCCCAGACCTCTGCACTCCTACACGTTTGGGAGATAGATATTTTACCTAAAAGCGAAATCAATTTTGCAAGAAGATATCTCCTCATGTTCATCATTTTGATACCTTAATTTCTACATTTACAGGTAAACACAGAGCTCGAACTGGTAAGACTCCGAGTTTCCAGTGCCATGGGGGCAGCTTGGCTTGCAGCTAAATACGTCAACTACGAGTTACCAAGAGACGACTCAGCTTTCTGCACAGTCTTCTACACTTACCATCCAGAAGGTCTGGTGAATGGTACCGGGGACGCGGTAAATGGTAAGGCGGTAAACGGAAGACTGAATGGTACGAACGGTAATGGCAGCATTCACACCGAGGAGTGGAGCTAATGGTCATTTTGTTTGTAAGTGTATGGCTTGGCAAAAAGTATAGAATTTTTTTTGGTAACATTTGACTGCCACGATTTTTTTTTTAATCTTTTTTATTACGGACGGACTTTCTACATCGTTCTCGCATGTATAATTTCAACATTAATGATGTACCCAATGTTGTGTATCAATATTTTGATTTTAAAGAGTGTCTGCGGATTTTCTTGCCCGTTCTGCTTCATAGGAACCTACTACACGTTGGAATGAGCAACTATCTTCATCTTTCTGACCGACCGACCCCTTGACAATTCAAAAGTGCCTGTAATTGTTTGATTTGGAATAAATGCTTTGAGTTTAGTTGAAAACAAAAGTGTGTAATTCTTTGTCTCTAAAAATACACGTAGGTAATGCAGTTTTCGCCCATTGTGTCACCCTTTGCAAACTTTCTACATTTATATCTGTAATTTTTATGGTGTACAGACGCCACCACATCAAGCTACCCGAAACTATCAAATTTTCCCAAGCAACCTTGAACCTTAGCTGTAGCGATAAAGTTCAATATCTATTAAAGAAATTTGACAGATTGTAGTAGCTTGGTGTGCGGGCGTCTGTACATAATAAAGAGTAGTCTGTTCTATTCAGGGGGTCTACTCCGAAGTGGTAAATTATCGTATCGGCCGAATGTTCGGTCATTTTCTACTACCTTTCATTTCCTATATTGACTATAGGTCCCGACCAAACTGTGCCAATCCGAACCTTTTTAGAACCCTTATCCTTTTTTACCTTTTTCTTTTTTTTTTAATTCCTAGTAGGACAACAATATTCGGTTCGGCCGTATGTCCGATCGTTCCGATCATCCGTATGTGTCATTTCGGAGTAGACACCCTGTTTTCCACAACCAGTGCAGTGACAGTGCCGCTCTTAATTTCTTTTCTTTTTTGCCAAGCTGTAATATTAAAACCGCGTAGTTTTCCCAAAAATGTTTCCAGTGCCAAAATTAGTTGCACATTAATTTGTTTTTTAATGCACAGAAATTTTTGTTTATTTTTATTTGGTCAACGAGGATTCCAATTTTTATGAAAATTACGTTTAAAAACTAAGTTTATGCTAAGTACCTATGAACTTTAATTATACCAAATGGAATGTTTGCCAAGCGAATTGTGACGGTGAAAGAAATGTATGGTAAACGTGTTCTGATGGTACCTAAATGAATAGTTAAGAATCTATGATGCTAAAATGACAAGCTTTAAGATCAAGTAACAGTACGACGAGGCGCTGTTGTTGAATATTTGTGGAATTGTTTTGTGAAATATACAGGGTGGCAATTTAGTCACTTGCATCCGTCAAGGGGGTGGTTCTACACGTCATTCTAAACAACTTTCGCTACGGAAATCATACCAGAATTGTTAAAAAAACATAAATTCATCGAAACAGTCAGTCTACTGTTGTATGGGAATTTGTTTTTTTTTTACGAATTGGGTAAGAGTTCCGTAGCGAAAGTTTAAGATGACGGGTAGGATCATCCCCTTGACGGATGCAGTTGACTAAATCGCCACCCTGTATAGAAAAACAAAGGATAATATTTTTGTGTTCACCAAAAATCTAAAGGTACATCTATGTATGCATTTCTAAAATATTATTCTTCCCCGAAAAATACTGATCGTGCACCAAATATTACAAAATATTTGTAACTTACTATTTTAATTTTTTTGAAATGGACATCGAGAACCGAATTAGTTACGAGGTTAATTATTTTAAAAAAAATGCTTAGGTTAGGTTAAAACTGTGACCTCCTACGCACGAGCCGAGCGAGCGAAGCGAGCGGTGCCGCGGCAGCGGCCGGCGAGTGCCAGAAACGACTAAATTTTAAAGAAAAAAAATATGGAAAAAGAGATTATTTAAAAAAAAATATATTATTATTTAAAAAAATAAATGCTTGTTTTTAAAATTAGGTGTATTACTATTTTTACAAATTTGCAACAGTTGTTAAATAGATGCTCGTTATGACATATTTTAATGAACATATTTTGGTGCACATTCAGTATATTTGGTGGAACACAGGCAAAATTAGGTAAATGAAATGGGAATAAATTGAAGTACTTTTAAATACCATCCAAAAACAAATTGGCAGCGTTAGTTCCGATTTTGACCACTATACTTCACACGCATGCATAACCCTGTTAAAACACTCCGCGGAGTGCCGACAGAAGTGAAAACTTGAACAATTACGTGTGTATTTTTTTAATCGTCTTATAAACAAAACACGTGCGGTGTCGGTTACGGTAACAGTGTCGCGAGTTCAATGGGTTTTTCCCATCTCAACAAATGCCCAACGCGGCTAAAGTTTTCACTTCAAAAATGTAGGTAATATTCTAAAAATTAAAAATATTGTATCCATCTATGCCTTTTGGCCCTGTAAAATATCTAGGAAAATTATGAGAATTCTTTTAAAAAAAGTGATAGTTGATTACACATTATTCACAATGTAGGTATACTAACTAAATACTCTACCGCCTATCCAACTAATTTATTATTTGCCTCATGGGGCTAATGGCTCATGGCATAAATATGCCCGTTCTATGGCCCTATTCTGAGCCAAGCAAGTACCACAGATGACCATCATTTAAAAAGCATTAAATAATGATAACATTTTAAATTTTACTTAACATATTTTATATTACTTATTTAAAAGTTTATTGACATTTGACGAAAGGTTATTATGAAAGAAGAATATTGTAATATAACCTAGAAAAACACAGATATTGCAGAACGATCTGTTGCCACAACACATAGATCTGATTGACTTTTAAAATAGCGGGAAATATTGTTTATGCTCTGGTCGCACTGAGGCGAATCCCGCGTTGGACACTGAGATTGTTTTAATGATTCAAGCGACTATTCGCGTTAGTTTGAACAAGTTCGTTAATACAATCGGCGCGAGCGAATTTCGAGTCGTGGGGAAACCGGTATATCCTAGAACCAAACTTTCGAAGACATGGACATCTACCAACGCGCACTGGGCCCGCGTGGTTGATTACGCCCCACTCCCTCTCAGAGAGAGGCCTAGCAGTGGGAACATTATAGGCTGATTATGCTATGAAGCGAATGTCGCTCCGCATCCCGCGGGATTCGCTTGTTTTGCCAGAGCTTTATGGCTCCTAGGCATAAGTATCTATGTCATAGACAAATAAGCGATCTAAGGGCCTGTGCACACTTTTTTTAAACGCGCCATTGACGCGCGTTTGTAGCGATACGCACGCGAGTTAGACGCAGCCTGTAGACCTTCTATAGGATAAAAGCGCGCCGTCGACGCGCGTTTCTAAAACGCGCGTCGACGGCGCGTTTAAAAAACGTGGTGTGTCTACAGGCCCTTAGGGCTTAGACATTAGATATTTTATGCCTAAGGGCCTAGTATTTTTTTTAAGATATGTATAAAATCCATGATATAGTTATAGTTCCTATTTTTACTTAGGATTATGTAAACTTGATTAGTTTATGATAGAAATAATAGATAAGTTACTGTAAAATATTATTTGTATTATTCATTGTAAATTATAAATACCTATAAACATAATAATATAATTATATTGAACTTTTATCGATATTTTGATCTTTTTATTTACCAATACCTACCCTAAATTTTCTTTTGGCAAAAACTAGCCACAATGTCTATACTTTTGTGTCAATGGGCCATGTACAGTTGTACATACCCAGTAACTGGGTTGTGAACGTTAGTTAGGCAGTCGCTCCATGTAAAATACTAGTATCCAGCTCCATCCGGTTAGACTGGAAGCCGACCCTTGGTAAAAGTGTAGGCAGATTGATTGGGCCTTAAACACATACTTGTACAAAGGCCGTGGCTAGGTTGGTTAGCTTTTGTTGTAAACAACTAATAAATCTATCGAGAAATTATTTATAAATTGTTTGACAAGTAAGTTTAATAAAGAAATAAGTACTCATGTTGTCGCACTTATTTTTGCCGCTGGCAATGGTGTCAAAACGTCACCAGAGGTTTGGAGGGGCGCGCGAGGACAGCCATTTTTTGAAGACTACTGGATAGCGGAGTCACTTGGGTTCAACACGGTCGTCGAAGCAACACCTCTCCACTTTGGTATTTTAAATGTAATCTGTATCAATTAGAAATAATGTTGGTAAAGCATTATTTCTAGTAATTTAACTATTTCAGTGAATTTGATTGTATTTTTCTAAGAATCAGTTTTGTGGTACTTTTAATAAAAATGAAAATAAAAAGAATGTAACAGTAATTATTTAAAAATGTATGTTATCTAGCGATTGAAGGAAGTGAATTGAGCTAACTTGATTATAGATATCTTTCCGATCATTAAACGCTTCATATTATTATGATTTACTGACCGTTATTTTATTTTTCTTATATCAGAAGTGCTAAACCTACCTACGCTCACAAATATGCCGCGCAGCCGCAAACGAAGATCAAGAAGGGAGTCATCGACGAGTTCAAGTACGTCGACCTCCAACTCGAGCAGCAGCAGTAGTGCAAATGACCGGAGGCCCAAAAAGCGACGCCGCCGTAAGGATTCGCAAACCGTGAGTCAAAGTGTCGTATTATCATCAGTGATTCCCGAATTTGACCCGCTTATAGACAGTGTAGATATGTGGATTAATGTTGTTGAGGCCAATTCGCGTGCATTTGGATGGTCCGATAATATGATTAAGTATCAGGCGCTTCAAAAATTACGTAATACCGCGAAAACTTGGCTAGACGCTTTGCAAAAAAATGAAACCAGGTGGACCACCTGGAAGTGGAAGCAATGGCGCGAAACATTGTCAGATACGTTTCAAGTAAGAAGTGATATGTTCAGATCTCTTAAAGAATTAATTGATACAAAACCTTTAGCAAATCAATCTTTATACGATTTCTTTTTTAAACAAAAGTCTAAAATAGATCGCTTGCAGTTAAGTTTTCGAGAACGAGATATAATATCTATAATAGTAGGCTCAATAGGTGACAAGAACATTAGTATAGCTGCCGAAGCAGGCAATTTTAGGTACTGTGACGATTTAGCCTCCTTTTTACACGGCAAAATCCATTCGCCTGCGGTTAATGAAGTCCCTTCTAGATACGCGTTGCCACCAAAACATTCTTCTCGACCGTTACAATCCGGGCACCAAAATGCAACAAGTAAATCTGACACCAAAGTTGAACCTTCAGTGAATAATAATAATGTACCAAATTATACCTGTTACCGATGTGGAGAGGCAGGCCACAGAAGAAATAATTGTACCGTCAAAGATGATGTGAGATGTACCTTCTGTAAAAAGTTAGGGCATTTAGAGGCAGCCTGTCACTCCAAGTCAAAGCTTAAGGTCGAGAAAAATGTTGAGGTGAAAATGATTGCTGATCCAAAACTAAAACAAAAGTTTTACAAACCAGTTTTAATAAACAATGAGGAATGTAATGCATTTTTTGATATGGGTAGCGACTGCTCTTTAATTACATCTGCGATAGTAAACCAATTTAAATTGCAACCTTTTCCTTTGAATAAACCTATTAACTTAGTGGGATTTACTAATGATTTATCTGCTACAGTAACTAGGGCTGTCTCAGTTAAGTTTAAAGTCGATTCTGTGGAATTAATTATTACATTGTACGTTATTGATGCTCTATCTGGCTGTGACATTTTGATAGGGAGAAATTTTACAGAAGACAAAAATATAATGTATGTTCGTGTTGGAGAAACTTTAACGTTTCAATCGGCTCAATCATTGAATGTGTGCAGTATTAAGGTTACTAATAACGTACCACGTGAATACCAATTGGCATTAGATAACATACTATTAAAATACTCTCAATCTTTTGCTCAAGATTTATGCAATTTAGGAAAAACCTCTTGTGTAGAATTGGAGATACAACTAACATCGAATAAACCTATTTACCAACGGCCGTATAGGATGTCAGAGTCAGAAAGAGCTATCACGCGTGAATTGGTAGATGACCTTTTAAAAAATGGGATTATTCAAAACAGTAGTTCTGCGTATGCTAGCCCAGCTCTTTTAGTTGACAAAGCATCTGGGGCTAAAAGGCTATGCGTAGACTACAGGCAGCTAAATAAAATCACTGTTAAGGAAAAATACCCAATGCCCATGATAGAGGACCTCATTGACAGGTTACAGGGTTGTAAATTCTATACTTCTCTTGACCTAAAAAGTGGTTACCATCAAATAAGCGTCAAATCTGAGGATGTGCACAAAACTGCGTTCATAACAAGTGATGGCCATTTTGAATTTTTAAGGATGCCTTTCGGAGTATGCAACGGGCCAGCTGTTTTTCAAAGATTAATGAATACAGTTTTGGGCAATCTACGTTTTGGAAGTGTAATTTGTTACATGGATGATATTCTCATCGCTACGAAAACCATAGAAGAAAATATGGGTTGCTTAGCAAAGGTTTTAGATATCTTTGTCGAGAATGGGTTGACTATCAATTTAGACAAATGCTTCTTTTTCAAAGACCGAATTACCTTTTTAGGCTATGATATTGCCGAACAAGGCATCAGTCCGAGCTCCCGAAAGCTAGAGGCTATTTCAAAATACCCAATCCCAAAGTCAGTTCATCAATTAAGACAATTTTTAGGTTTGATTAATTATTTTAGGAAATTCATTAAGAATTGTGCGCTTCTCTGTAAACCATTGACCAGTTTATTGAAAAAGGGTGCAAACTGGCAATGGGGCCAACAACAAGATCAGGCTGTAGCACAGGTGAAAGAGGCATTGATCGAGAATGCAGTACTCAGCGTCTTTGACCCTAAATTACCCATAAATTTATACACAGATGCCAGTCGTGATGGCATAGGATGTATCTTGACACAGCTAACTAAAAACTGCGAAAAACCTGTGTACTTTTATAGTCGTCAGACAAGTAATGATGAAAAGAAATATCATTCTTTCGAATTGGAGCTTTTAGCAATTATCACCGCATTACAAAAATTTAGGCATTATTTATTAGGGACGAGTTTTAAAATTACAACAGATTGCAATGCAGTACGACACGCATTAAGTAAGAAAGAGATAATTCCACGAATAAGTAGATGGGTATTGTATACACAGGATTTTACGTTTGAAGTAGTTCACAGGGCCGGGTCGCAGATGCAACACGTTGACGCTTTAAGTAGGAACCCTATCGTTACTTGCAATAACGTAACTGATGAAGTAGAAAGTGTAAACACAATTACTGAAGGCGATTGGTTGCTAGCGGTCCAGTTGCAAGACCCTAGTATATGTAGTATTAGAGACATATTACAGTCAGGCGAGGCCGAGACGAATAAACATTTATTTAATGTATACGAATTATTAGGAAACAAAGTTTACCGTAGGACTGAATTTGGCAGGCGTTGGTTAGTACCAAAGAAATGTATATGGTATGTAATTCGCGCTAACCATGATGATGTAGGACATTTCGCAGTAGATAAAACGATTGAAAGGATTAAGTCGAAATATTGGTTCCCTCGTTTAAAGAAAACCGTTTCAAAATATATAAAAAACTGCTTGAATTGTATCTACTACAAAAACATTCACGGTAAAAAACCAGGCAAGTTGCACCCAATTCCGAAATTCGCTAGGCCATTCCACACACTTCACGTCGATCACCTTGGTCCATTTGTTAAAACTACACAGCAAAACAGTTACCTGTTAGTTATAGTTGACTCTTTTACCAAATTCGTTTTTATTTCGGCTGTAAAAAACACGAAAAGCAAACTTGTCACGAATGAGTTAAATAAGATATTTAAAGTATTCGGAAATCCAAAACGCCTAGTTTGTGATGCAGGTAGTGCCTTCACATCCAAACTATTCACTACTTATTGCAATGATAAAAATATTAGGCTTCATATCATTGCAACTGCTGTTCCGCGCTCAAATGGCCAAGTCGAGCGCTATAATCAAACAATTTTAGAGGCATTACGTAGTATGAGTGCTGATACTGATAACAATAAGTGGGACCAGCACATAACTAGCATACAACAAGGCATTAATAGCACTATTAATAAAACCACATCTGCCGTGCCAAGTGAGGTATTTTTTGGGTTCAGAATTCGAATGAATAATGACGCGATCACTGATGATAATAATGAGCATTTTATTGACGTCACTGCGTTGAGGAATAAGGTCGACGCAAATATTAATAGTAATGCAGAACGACAGAAGGCATCCTTCGACTCTAAAAGAAAAGAGGCTCCTATTTACAAGGTTGGAGACTTAGTGGTACTCAAAATTCCGAGTCACACAAATGATGGTCAAAGCACTAAGCTATTGCCTCTATACAAGGGGCCCTTTCAAGTGACGAACATCTTGGGGCACGATAGATATCAAGTGGCGGACATGAGGGGAGCTGAAAGATCTTCCAAAAAGTATGATGGTATTGCCTGTGTGGAGAATATGAAGCCCTGGATCCGCGTTGCTGAAGTACCAGATGTTGTCAAAGATACATAGGTATACTAAAAGTGGTATTATGGTAATTTTATAATAATAGCATTTTTTTAAAATTCCGCCCCTAATACGGTCTACTGACCGAAATTTCTGCCTTTATCGTTTATGTGGTCCAATGCATTCGCTTTAAACATGGATGTTTATAGGGTGTTCGGTCTTGGAATCAACAGACATCCTCGGTGAACGCTGTTGTAGTTTACGTGGTGATACACAACTAGATCGATACTAAGTGAACATTGATCTAGTTCAAGCCACATACTATATATACGGGGTGATACACAACTAGATTGATACTAAGTGAACATTAATCTAGTTCAAGCCACATACAGTAGGAGCGCATGTTAACCGTCGATGGCATACCATGCTCTAATCTGTCGAACACCTTATCTACAGTCCGATGTTAAAGCAGTTCACCTGTGTTTAGAGGTAACATACAGCGTAAACTAATATTGTTCTTTAATGTTTTGCAGCTTATATACATTGGACCAAAACGCTGTTCGAGGACGAACGCGTGAGCAGGATAGCCGGATGTTGTCGCACTTATTTTTGCCGCTGGCAATGGTGTCAAAACGTCACCAGAGGTTTGGAGGGGCGCGCGAGGACAGCCATTTTTTGAAGACTACTGGATAGCGGAGTCACTTGGGTTCAACACGGTCGTCGAAGCAACACCTCTCCACTTTGGTATTTTAAATGTAATCTGTATCAATTAGAAATAATGTTGGTAAAGCATTATTTCTAGTAATTTAACTATTTCAGTGAATTTGATTGTATTTTTCTAAGAATCAGTTTTGTGGTACTTTTAATAAAAATGAAAATAAAAAGAATGTAACAGTAATTATTTAAAAATGTATGTTATCTAGCGATTGAAGGAAGTGAATTGAGCTAACTTGATTATAGATATCTTTCCGATCATTAAACGCTTCATATTATTATGATTTACTGACCGTTATTTTATTTTTCTTATACTCAAAATAGTAACACCTACTTACAAAATGTTGTCAATGCATTGTTACAAAAAATGGAATTCGCATCCAAACACGTTATGTACCTACTGTGTATTTTTTTTTGTAATTAAGTTATATAAAAACCGGCAAAGTGCGAGTCGGTCTCGCACACGAAGGGTTCCGTTCCACAAGGCATAAAACGCCGAAAAAAACTTAACTTTTATACTTACCCCTTTAAATTTTACTTTATTTATTTTTATTACTTGTTGTTATAGCGGCAACAGAAATACATCATCTGTGAAATTTTCAACTGTCTAGCTATCACGGTTCATGAGATACAGCTTGAAAGACGGACGGACAGTGGAGTCAGTAATGGGATCCTGCCGTTTAGCCGAAAAGATTTTGCCAATTTCACTGCCCCAAATAAATTTTTGCAACCTTTTTTTATACCAATGCAATGTTTGGAATGATTTTAGTGTGCACATTTTCATTTGGCCAAATTTTTACTCGACAGAATATTACTAAGGATAATGTAATTAAGGCAAATGATTTATTACAGCAAACAATCTTTAGACAGTAAACATTAAAAACATAGGTAAACATTAGTCAAAAACATAAACATAAACACAAAAAAAAAAGTTGTTATAAACATTTAGTCAAGTACTAAATGTTTATTGTCAAAAGATTGTTATGAAAAAAAAATGTAGGTATAGGTAGATATTTTTTTTTTTTTGAATTATCTAGTTTTTACTATTCTCGTTTATTTATCTATTTACTTACCTAATTGAATTTGGTTAGGGCTCCAGAAACAGGAACCTCCTCACAATGCGAGCCGTATCGACGAGTACTGCCTTCTGAATCAGGCCCTTGATCCAACTGCACATTTTACCACTTTGGAAGTGTCTCTCGCGCAAACTATTCAGTTTAGAAAAAAATTGTATTAGAAACCTCAATATAGGTACCTATATTTTTGAAGACCTATCCATAGATACCCACAAGTAGGTATGGGTTTGATGGAAAAAAAATTTTTGAGTTTCAGTTCTAATATGGGGAACCCCCATAATTTATTGTTTTTTTTCTATTTTTTTGTAAAAATCTTAATGCGGTTCACAGAATACATCTACTTACTTACCAAGTTTCAACAGTGTAGTTCTTATAGTTTCGGAAAAAAGTGGCTGTGACATACGGACGGACAGACAGACAGACATGGCGAATCCACAAGGGTTCTGTTTTTGACATTTGGCTACGGAACCCTAAAAAGGGGGAACAGGTACATTAGTGTTCCCCCTTTTAGTTAGTTAGTACCTACCTACCCAATGAAATTGAGCAAAGTCGGTTTAACAGTTCAAATATTGATATAGTTCCCGCCTTCGGTCAAGTTGCAAGCAAGGTCATTGAATTGGAAAAGTAAACAAACATGAAGGTTTACTTTTTTGCATATTCCCTTTTAGTAGGCTGTCCATTGAACTTTACGTTATAAAAATATTAGGTAGGTAGGTACCTACTCCATTTTCTATTCAAGGTTGAAACTAGGTAGGTACCTATTTCAGATTCTTCAAAATTAACAAACATGTAGCAGCAAAATATCAAAAAAAGATTTGTTCTTTTCTTACCCACTCACGCGTACGCCGTCATAAACTAACGCAACCTAAAATACGCCGCAATGACATCTGGATAAAACTCACATATCATAAAACTGTGACAGCAAGCCCTCAGTATTTATTTTTTTGTAATTTTGTCTATGGGAGTATTGCTTGCGTTCCATTTTATTTAGTCGAGTGGTTAGATGTAGTACATGTGTGCCAAAAACCGTGAGTTCGTAGCAGCATTACGAAATTAGTTATCTGTAGTTGAAAATCATAAAAAAAACAAATGACGGCGATGACGGGTGCGGTAATAGGATACTCGCGTGATATAAATGTTATTGTTTATATAAACTTTGAAACTACAATGGTATGTATTATATGTCATTCGATTCGGTATGAATGGGGCTATTTTTTAGGTAAATAAAAAAATAGGGTCATCGCTTTCGATTTTGAATGAAAATTACTTTAATTTTTAATTTTCGTAATGTAAACAAACATTAAAAATAAGCAATTATTAAAAAAAATCAAAGTCTCTTAAAGTTACGAAACAAGTTTTGTAATCTACCCTGGTCTATCCACTTGAAGAAACAGCCATTAGTTTAACAGCGGTCCATAGATTTTTTTTCTGTACGAGTCGTGTATAAGTGGCGCGGCCCAAATAAAAAATGTATGGGACGTAACAATGCCCCTCGCGCGGGAAGCGTACATGTGAGTGGGTAATTGTTTGCCCCTTTGTAACACTAATAAACATGGCGTGAAGATATTGAACGAATGAAATAACAAAATTGAATGATATATTTAATCTGTAAAAATAAACGTTATTATAATCCGTTATATTACGTTTATTTCAGTGATTTCACATCACTATGTTGTCACTTTGACAGAATCAATAATCATGACATTTCTCATTATTGACATTTTGATTTGACTGACTTTTATTTGCAATCACTGTCGTTCTGACAATATTTTTGTTAACAACAATGAATATTTCGAGATTTTCTCGTATATTTCACATAAAACCCGTTATAAATACAAACCTTAGATGTTCTAGCCGTGCACTACAAGTATTTAATAGCAAAAACAATAGAAATGATCCTAAGAACTGTTATTATGGTAGAATTTTGGCGGTCGCGGCCGGGGTTATAGGTTATATTAGTTTAAAAGATGAATTATTAGCAGCGACTACTATAAAAAATGATTTAGCCGGTAGAAGAGAGAAGTTTAACTTTATAGCTGATGTGGTGGCTGTGTCGGCTCCGTCTGTGGTGTATATAGAGATAAAAGATAGTCGGCGACTAGACCTGTTTTCTGGTCAGCCTGTGACCCTGTCGAATGGGTCTGGGTTCATAGTGAAGGAAGATGGACTCGTATTGACGAACGCTCACGTTGTGGTGAACAAACCTAATGCTATAGTGAACGTGCGGCTATTTGTAAGTCATGTTTGCATTGATTAATTTGGAGTAACGAGTATTCTGGCTTTAAGTGGGTGTAACTTGTGCCTTGGTGAATAAAAATACTTGTGTCAATATCTAGGACCTACTTGAAAAGACCTACTTAAATGAAATTCGTACATTATTCTGGTTTGTTATGTTGTGTTACCGTTTACTCCATTGCAGCATTTTGTTGCATCAGCCTGTAAACAGTATCCCACCAAAAACATTTTCATGTAAAATGTTGCCAAGACGACACCACATATGGCTCAAAAAGTTATCAGATCTCATGTAGAGCCAAGCTTCTAACTCTACACGCCCTAACTTCACAAACTCTACACCTTAGTCAAAATATGAGGCTTGGCCGTTTCGTTACTACAAAAACTATTGTATAACAGAAAAGTAATGAACGGTGAATAAATTTTTCACCTTACGCCCATGTGATGGTAGCGAAACGGCCAAGCCACATATTTTGACTAAGGTGTAGAGTTTGTGAAGTTAGGGCGTGTAGAGTTAGAAGCTTGGCTCTACATGAGATCTGATAACTTTTTGAGCCATATGTGGTGTCGTCTTGGCAACATTTTACATGAAAATGTTTTTGGTGGGATTTCACATCTTTTTGAAAGTTGCTTATGAAATCCTGAAATATGTATTTTATTATTTATTACAAGGAGTCCCTATATCAATTTTCAGAACTCTAGCATCAAAATTTGCGGAAGTCTCTTACAAACTTCCATCCCCTAGTTTAAGGGGTTGGAGGGTAAAAGTTCCAAGTCTTAGAATTGTTTGTGTACTATTACTAGCTTACATACCAAATTACAGCTTTCTAGGACTTCAGGAAGAACCTTAGAATATTGATGCTTATGAAATAAAAAAAAAAAATTTTGGGGGGTTATTTACTGAAAATCCTGAAATACGTATTTTATTATTTGTAACAAGGAGTCCCTGTACAAACTTCCATCCCCTAGTTTAAGGGGTTGGAGGGTAAAAGTTCCAAGTCTTAGAATTGTTTGTGTACTATTACTAGCTTACATACCAAATTACAGCTTTCTAGGACTTCAGGAAGAACCTTAGAATATTGATGCTTAAGAAATAAAAAAATATTTTTTTGGGGGGTTGGGGGGTTATTTACTGAAAATCCTGAAATACGTATTTTATTATTTATAA
Source organism: Oligia fasciuncula (assembly GCA_963082905.1). Lineage (NCBI taxonomy): Eukaryota > Metazoa > Arthropoda > Insecta > Lepidoptera > Noctuidae > Oligia > Oligia fasciuncula. The sequence continues at coordinate 10,890,510 of OY720409.1, forward strand.
CAAGGAGTCCCTATATCAATTTTCAGAACTCTAGCAACAAAATTTGCGGAAGTCTCGTACAAACTTCCATCCCCTATTTTAAGGGGTTGGAGGGTAAAAGTTCCAGGTTTTAGAGTTTTTTTTGTTGTTTTTGTACTATTACTAGCTTACATACCAAATTTCAGCTTTCTAGGACTTCAGGAAGAACCTTAGAATATTGATGCTTATGAAATAAAAAAAAAAAAATGGGTAGGTTGGGGGGTTATTTACTGAAAATCCTGAAATACGTATTTTATTATTTGTAACAAGGAGTCCCTGTATCAATTTTCAGAACTCTAGCATCAAAATTTGCGGAAGTCTCATACAAACTCCCATCCCCTAGTTTAAGGGGTTGGAGGGTAAAAGTTCCAAGTCTTAGAATTGTTTGTGTACTATTACTAGCTTACATACCAAATTACAGCTTTCTAGGACTTCAGGAAGAACCTTAGAATATTGATGCTTATGAAATAAAAAAATATTTCTTTGGGGGGTTGGGGGGTTATTTACTGAAAATCCTGAAATACGTATTTTATTATTTATAACAAGGAGTCCCTATATCAATTTTCAGAACTCTAGCATAAAAATCTGCGGAAGTCTCGTACAAACTTCCATCCCCTATTTTAAGGGGTTGAAGGGTAAAAGTTCCAAGTTTTAGAGTTTTTTTGTTGTTTGTGTACTATTACTAGCTTACATACCAAATTTCAGCTTTCTAGGACTTCAGGAAGACCCTTAGAATATTGATGATCATCAGTGAGTCAGTGAATCAGTGAGTCAGTGAATCAGTGAGTCAGTGACGAAATCGGGGTATTTTAGATATCAATAAAATCTAAAGTATAATAGCTATGCAATTGAAACTTTATAGGTTTAATAAATCAACCACTGACATCATATCCCGAAAATTTTGTTTATCTGGTATAATCCAAACCCAAGTTATGAAGGTTCAAAAATACGACGAAGTGCTTCGAGAAAAGGTAGGTAGTGCCCTTGCGCTTCGCTTGGCTCGTCTTGGCGGGGGCACTCCCGTGCCCCCAGATTCTATTTCACAATACTTTTATTTTATTTTATTAGGGAGAACAAACAATTGTACATTTTGTCTTACATCTAAGTATACATTAAAGTGGGTTAACATACAATCAACAACGTCTCCACATATTACTATAAGTATTAATTTACTTACATACAGTATGGAAGAAAGTTAGGGTTTATTTTAATATTATACTTAATTATTAGGTTTTAAGTGCATTAACTAATTCTTTTTTAAATACATTATGAGCTAACGTAAATATGTCTATTTTAACAAAATGTTCGTTATATATTTTGGGTAATCTGTGAAGAGGCGCCCGTTCACCCGCATTTGTACGACTAGAGGTCGTAGCAAATAGCGGATAAGCGCGCGCCTCTCGCCTTATTACAGTTCTGGGTACTATATAAAATATATTATTCACAAGTTCAGGGCAATCAAACTTGTTGTGTATCTTGTGCAATTTTTATGCATTATTTTTATCAACTAAAAATCTTGTAAGTAACTCACATACATCCAATAAAAACACTTTAATCACTTGTATAGTAATTCAGGTCTTGTATATGCCTATTGTGGCTAACTCTAGATTGCAGTTAAATATCCTGCATCCTACTTAAAGTGTGGCAAACAAGAGAATGCGATCTTGACACCTGTCAGTTTCATACAAACAAATACATGTTTTGCATAAAGAGGTATAAGGAACAGGGTGTAAAGCTCACTCATACTCTATAGAAAAGGGAGGATCCTCCGACCAGACGGGTGTTGTGTCTGGCGGGCAACTGCCCGATGATTAATCTATGCTAGTTGCGCGGTAAACTCTGCTTGCGTGATGCAGTATTTTGCGTGACGTCAGTATGACGCGTTGTTCGCATGTGGCGTTGTAGACCGCTTGTGTACCGCTACATACGAATTTGATTTTTATTAGCTACTAAAATTGTCACACTGACTGGTGTCAGGAATGCATTTTCTTGACTGTCAGATTGTAAAATAAATTGTTTACATTAAAAATGGGTAGGTAGATATAGCATCTTTATCAAAGGCCAAAATGGGTACTATATCGTATTACATTAATGGGCTATTTAATTAAATTTACAGGATGGCTCCATCCACACTGGTTTTGTTGAAGACGTGGACCTCAAATCTGACTTAGCTACTCTCCGAATCCCTGTAAAAGGATTACCTGTTATGAAACTAGGCTCTTCATCAAACATTCAGCCCGGCGAGTGGGTTTGTAATCATTACTTAAAATGTTAATTTATGTTTAGTATTATGTTTACTTACCTATTATACATTTTAATGTCACACTAATATTACAAAGGCGAAAGTTTGTAAGTGTGATTGTATGTTTGTTACTTCTTCACGCACAAACGGCTCTACTAATTTTGATAAAATTTGGTATGGAGGTAGCTGACACCCTGGATTAACATAAGTATAGGATACTTTATATCCCGATATTCCCACAGGATTGACACTTATGCGGGTGAAACCGCGGGGCGCAGCTAGTTAGGAGTATAAATGGAAAAGTAAGCCAGTCTGTGTTGCCTTTTCACATCTAAACTATTTTACAGGTCCGTTGCTTGGGACCTGGAAAATATAATTTAATACTAGGCTACTTCCACATATTTTAATTAAAAAATAACGAGATGCAAAATACATGCAGACAAAATCCCAGCAACACCTTACTACCCCTATACTATTACATTATTATCAATTATTTTCCTTACTACCCAATTTTTTTTACTGTGTTTACATGATACCTAGCAATAAAACGTCTATTGTGTCTCATTTAGTGTCTTGCATTGTGTGCAAGTGGCATTACATTTTGAGACTCAATTGAGTTGCATTAAAGAATTCAATGGTGAGATTTGTACATTCAATTTCTTCAGTGCACAGCTGACAACAAAATGTGTTTTAAAGGACAAGTTGGACAATACAATTCAATTATCTAATAACCATTAATGTTTATATATTTGCAGGTGGTGGCAATGGGCAGCCCTCTAGCTCTCAGTAACACTGTGACAGCTGGTGTAGTCAGTTCTACTCAAAGAGCTAGCGAAGAACTTGGTTTAAAAGGTGGGTTCATTGATCTTTTTAGTATTTCAGTCTTGGAACAAAAAAATAATGGATTCGCAATATCCTTCAAAATTATTCAGATTGGGATTGATAGTGTACGCAATTAGGGTGCAGCTCATGGTCAAAGTGTTGAACCATGGACGTGCGGTCGACTGTACTTAACGATTACAAACTTAATTTTAATTGTCTGTCTGCAACAGGGCTGTTTCTTTACAAACCATAAAAGCTTTGTCAGCCTTCAAAGCAAGAGTGAATAGGCATCTCTTGGGCTTGCATGTTCCATCATAGACCTCATACTTCGCTTTCCACCAGGCGAGATAGAGGTTAAGAGCTGGACCATTTATAAAAATATAATGGAAATGTTCACTGAATTCTATATAAATAAATAATATGAAGAAATTAAGCGGAAATCGAGATCATCTCGCATTAGCCGGATTTTAGAGAACTTCGCAAACTACTACTTTTCTTAATCTCATCTAATACTTTACTCAAACTCATCTACCACTTTTGTCAAACTCATCTACCACTTTTCTCAAACTCATCTACCACTTTTCTCAAATTCCAGGCAAAGACATGGTGTACATACAAACAGACGCGCCAATCACGTTTGGCAACAGTGGTGGGCCCCTAGTGAACTTAGACGGAGAAGCGATAGGCATAAACAGTATGAAAGTGACTTCCGGTATCTCGTTTGCTATACCCATTGATTATGTCAAGGAGTTTTTGGCAAAGAGTAAGTTTATAATGTTATTATTTTAAATTAGTGTTTATTTGTTGCAAAATTTTGTTTTAACATTTTTCATATTGCTATTTGTTTAATTTGTCGATTTGATTTTTTTTATGTGATATTTAATTTTTATGTAATTGCTGTTGTCTTAAAAAATTTGCTAAAACATATGGTTCTTACACCTCACAATTATTAAAATAGATATTTCTATTGTATTTCTTTGATTTAACTTTTGTTCAATTGGTTGTTTTTAGGGTTCCGTACCCAAAGGGTAAAAACGGAACCCTATTAGTAAGACTTCGCTGTCCGTCCGTCCGTCCGTCTGTCTGTCACCAGGCTGTATGTCAAGAACCGCGGTAGCTAGACAGTTTAAATTTTCACAAATTATGTATTTCTGTTTCCGCTATAACAAAAAATACTAAAAACAAAATAAAATAAATATTTAAGGGGGGCTCCCATACAACAAACGCGATTTTTTTTGCCCTTTTTTGCTTGATATCTGTCACCAGGCTGTATCTCAAGAACCGCGGTAGCTAGACAGTTGAAATTTTCACAAATTATGTATTTCTGTTGCCGCTATAACAACAAATACTAAAAACAAAATAAAATAAATATTTAAGGGGGGCTCCCATACAACAAACGCGTTTTTTTTGCCCTTTTTTGCTCGATATCAATAATGGCAACAGGTAGGCACTTGAAATATTCACAAAATACTCAGTTGTATTTTTACTTGAATAATAAATAATAATTTTAAAATAAAATAAATATTTAAGGGCCATACAACAAACGTGTTTTTTTCGGCGTTTTTGCCTTGTGGTACGGAACCCTTCATGTGCGAGTCCGACTCGCACTTGGCCAGTTTTTTTTTAATAAAAATAGAAATATACTAATTAAAACTATCAAAGATAATATCTATTTCAATACTTATTGTTAATTGTTTTGTTTGGGAGGTTTTCTTGTTTTTGCTTGATAATTTATTTCATGTAAAATTAGTTGGTATATTGTTGACTATTTGTTTGTTTTAATGTGTTTCACTTAGCAATTTAAGGATAGAGAAAAAAAAATATTTTTCGTTTGTTAAAACACTTCCAGTTGTAAATAACGCTTAACAATATAAGTACCTACACACAAGCTTATGTAATTAAGCAATTTGTTATTTAACAAACGATTAAATTAAAGTATGTATATCTGTTAATTCTGTGTGACTTTATACCGAATTTGGCACCTTTTTTAACCGACTGGCTAGCTCAATTGGAAGGATCTCATTGAAGCGCTATGTGAGAAAATTAGTAGTTCATCCTATGCCCTGTCTAAACTTGCACCAACAGTTATAGCTTGTCCACTCTGAAATGACGCGCCCCACTACTTAAGTATACGTAGTTACACTACGGTAAATGCGGTAGTAGGGCGCGTCATTTCAGAGTGGACAAGCTCGAACACAGATGCACTACTTACAGGTTATCATGGTCTTGTAGCATCTGTACCTACTGAGATATCTATACTAATATATAATACTAATCTATACTAATATTATAAAGCTGCAGAGTTTGTTTGTTTGTTTGTTTGTTTGAACGCGCTAATCTCTGGAACTACTGGTCCGATTTGAATGATTATTTTAGTGTTGGGTAGTCCATTTATCGAGGAAGGCTATAGGCTATATTTTTTTTCTTCAAAATTAGGGATCCGTAATAAAATTGCTATTTTGTAACACAAGGTGTAAAATCGAAAACCTATTTTTGCGTGCGCTGCAAAAACTATTGACAATAGAACAAAATAATGTACTACGGGTTTGTAGAGCCCATTAAGACCTACAAAAAAGTCCGCGAGAACATATATCTAGCTATCATGGTTTAATCACAATAACTGATTTTGTGTTCAAAATAATTATTAAATCGTCTGAAGAAAAAAAAACTACGTTAAATATGTATCGTAATATTAATCTTTATCGAAATTAAGCATTATGTTATCAAGAGTATTTATGAAGAAGTAAAATACTTTTTGTTTCATCTCAATCGGATATTTCGTTTAAAAGTTATCACGTGTGTAAGATGTTAAGAGTTGGTACCTATTAAGGAGTTATGGGCCATAGAGTTTTTTATCTATACTAATAATAACGCTGAAGAGTTTGTTTGTTTGAACGCGATAATCTCTTTAACTACCGGTCAGATTTGAATTCTTTTTGCATTTGATAGCCCAATTCTTGAGGAAGGCTATAGGCTATTTAACATCACGCTATGACCCTTAGGAGCCGAGCAAAAAGAAAAAAACTCAGAGTGAACGGTAAGCGAATACGAAGTGTTGCGACGCGACGGGGTGGGGGTACAAGAAATTTCACGCGGACGAAGTCGCGGGCAGAAGCTAGTGGTATTATATTCTGGGGTAGCTCTAAAAATAGAGAAATCGCTTTTAAAGCGCAAAAGCGATCCACCAGAGCCAGTTCAGACTTCAAGTAACGGACAGTTCTGAACCATTTTTTTTTAAATACAAAATTTTAACACTACCGTCTTTGTATATATATGAAAAACTGCCTTATTTGTTAAGCTGAATTTACACTTGTTTCCCAACTTATCAAATATAGTTAAACGTAACAGGCGGAATGATATGTTACGCGGGCGTAGAGCTAAAACAGCATTAATGTGGAAGAGCATATTCTGTATAGCCCCGGAAGTTTTTAACAAAATCCCAAAGCAAATCAAACAGTTAAATTTAAATGGGTTTGAAAAGGAACTTAAATATGCTGTGTTATTATAGGGACCTTAAACGACCTTTTGAATGGTACGACTTTGCCATCCCAATGTAAATGTAAACTTTTATACTCTGAAATTTCTCTTTGATGTTGATAGTTTAACATTGATTAATACGGTGACATTAACCTAGATACCTAATATTTTTAACTGACATGCCTCATATTGTAATATTAATTCGTAATATTGATACTTACTATCAATATTATCCTAATATTTATTTTTTTTGTATTGTAAAATTTTATTTGTGTACCTGATATTTGCGCGCCCCACGTGGCAGAATGTGAGACCATGTCATGTCATACCTACCATGTTCGGACAAATAAATGAATTTGAATTTGAGACCGATAATCGTAGTAAGATAAAAATAAACCTTACTGTAACGGTAAAAAATAAACAAAAGATGATTTTTGTTTACTGTCAGTACAGTAGGACTTTGCTGTATACAGGGTGATGTTTTTACTCAACTTAAGGAAAAAACAACTGTATTTTTTTTAATCCTTCTGTTTTTTTACTGAATAATAATACAAACTGGTAATTTAGAACGCTCCACAGGAACGACGAAGGCGCCGCAAGTGTCGCGGAGGTACCTCGGCATCACCATGCTGTCGCTAACGCCGAACATACTTATGGAACTACGCATGAGGAATCCTGAGGTAAGTGCCACTTGGTACCTTTTTACCTTCGATCAAGAATCATCATTCTCCTGCCCTTATTCCAATTTATTTGGGATGTGCGCAGCATGTCTATTTCTTCAATATTTCTCTCTTAGTCGTCATCTCGGTAGTCACCCCCTTTCTAACAGCAGCATTCACAAAGTCCATCCATCGTTTCTTTGGTCTTCCCCTACTCTTATAGCCATCGACATTCATACTCAAAACTCCTCACGACGTTTTCCTCATTTCTCCGTAACACATAATACCATGACAACTGATTTCCACACAACTGTTCAGTTACTGGTGCGGGGTGCCACTTTCACTTTCCTCTTATGCACCCATTTCTTATTCTATCCATTCGTGTAATACCACACACACACACACACACACATCCCCTTAGCATTCTCATCCCAGCTGCATGCAGCACCTTCGATCAAGAATACTCTAGATAAGGTTCACGAACAAAAACTCGTAGCTTAACTGGCCACGATTGGTAGTACCTTACATAAATACAGGGTGGATTTTTGAGACGGGGCTGTAAGCCCACCTTAACCGCTGTAGCTACAGGAAAACGGTCTTAGGAGACTAATCTTAATTTTTTGAGAAATTTTAATCTGCATTATTAATGGTCAATTTTTCTAAAAACATTTTTTAATGCCAATCGATCGTTTCTTATAAAGATCAAAAAACTATCTGACCAATCTGCGGTTTGATTACTAGAAAAGTCAGAAATCGCAAAAACTTTTCCCATACATTTCGTAGGAAATGAGACTCTCAACTTACTTTTTTATAATGGATAGACTAGCTTAGGTATTTTAAATATCAGCAAAGGTAAAAAAAGGGTAGGTCAAACATATTTTAACTTCAGATTATTCAACCTTATTAATCGAAAACAAAAATATTCAAATCATCTCTAATACTCCTAAGTATGAGAGATAATGATTTTAATATTTTTCTTAGAAACAGGGTTAGGGTTTCATAGATAGGTATGAAAGATTATTGGGTAGAATGTGTAGTAATATAAGCAAAAAAAAAAACATAACATTTTGTTAAACTTTCAGATGCCGACTGATATCGAACATGGAATTCTTGTTTGGAAAGTTATCATCGGATCACCAGCTTACAAGTGAGTTTCATTTTGTTAACTCCACTACTGGCCACTCACACGCCACAGCTTTATCCCGAACGGTATAAGGATAAAGCTGAGGCGAGATACTGCTTCTATACCCAACCCATCGTTCAATCTGTTGAAAATCTCAGCAATCACGTAGCACAACCCGCACAACTACACAGCATCGCAGCGACAAAATGTGGGCAAGCAGGAGTTACGTGTGAATTGTGTCGCTGCAACTTCTTGCAGTTGCGTTGTGGTTGCATTGTCGCTAGTAGTTGCGATGTGGTTATGTTGTGGCTATTTGTTAGCAGACAGACATCGTTGTGGCTGCGACGTGGCGTTGATGTGGACCGTATCGCCCACAGGGTTGATTTAGTCGGTCAAATGTGTGAATAAACTATTCATTTTCATACAAATCCACGTGTTGTCGTTGTGGTATGTGTGGATAATTTTTAATTCAATCCTTTTCAGTGGAGGTCTACAGCCCGGCGACATCGTAATAAATATAAACTCGAAGCCAGTTCGGACTGCCAGCGACATCTACACGTTACTAGAGAACACTACCGGCAACTTGCGCGTCGAAATCGTCAGAGGGCGCAAGCGGTTAATACTCACAATTACACCTGAAAATCACTGACAATTAAGACGTGCTGTAGCAGACGAGTAATTGTAAAAATTAATTTTGTAGCGGTGCTAATATCTGAGCTTCGCCCTGACACCTTATTTATAAAATAATCATATACTTACAAAATAAACACCCTGTATTTCCTGAAAAATCAAGTTTACATCTTTTTGTCAGTGTTGATCTAGGTTTCTTCTATGACATACATACTACATAAACTGACGCCTTTTCCTATAATGGTAGCAGAAACTACAGAAAACCTCAAGTACATAGTATGTTAAAATTAATTTAATTACTTAATAAAAAATTCTGTAACCGTTTTTCTACATAATTTATGTGGATAGTGTGATATGGTCAACAGCTAAAGTCGCTTAGCACGTCATTAATTTAAAACGAAAAATAAATTATAATCATGTGTTACCCAGCGTTTACAGCCATAATATAATGTGAAGGTACAATTCCGAGATGGGCTGCAGACTGCAACCGCAGGCGAAAAAGCGGCTAGCGGCTGCGGGTGACCGCAGTTTTCATAGAGATACAATAATAACTCAAAATCTGTATTTATTAGATTCTTTTATTTTTATTGCCAGGACATAAACATTAAAGTCATCAACACAACTCTCTAAGACCATGTAATCCCCAAGAATGACTATTTCATGAAATCTTGACATTTGGGGATTACATGGTCTTAGAGAGTTGTGTTTATGACTTTAATGATTATAATTCTGTAAATACATATTTGTTACGACCGCGAATCATATTTTTATCAACGTACAACTTAATACTGACCAGCAAATTGCAAAAAACGTAAGAAAATTTGAATTTCGCGGGCCACCTTAGAGCTTCCCCCTTAAAAAAAAAAACAAAAAAAAACTTATTTCATATTTAGAGGTATATAATCAAATGCGAAAGTGCCCCGGCGATAATTCAAAAGTCGAAAAATAAGGACCACCCTAAGATACATAGAAACCAATAGTGTCGCTTGAGCCTGCAGCTGCAGTCTGCGGCCTGCGGTCCATCTTGGAATTGCACCTTAAGTTGCAAACAGGAGTGTACCTATATGTCTTGACGTTGTGTCAGACCGGGAATGTTGCGGATGCAGATTTATTTACACATCCGCGGATGCGGAGACGTTTTTGATAAGTTTTATAAACGATAAACAAACCTAGAAGTCACGTGTTTAATACATACCTTGGTGTAAACGCGCGGTTATAGAGATTTCCTAGTCCTGCAAACAATTTTAGATCTTTTTCATAACTGGCGTAAGTACCTACTTGGAAAAAATCCTGCTTTAAATGCTTTAATTAGAACTGTGATTATTTTAACAAAACAGCTGATGGCCGTTTTCACGCTGCGACGATAACGACACCGACACGTCTATATCGAATCGTCAGCTCGGACGACAACGATGTCGAGACGATGTCGGTATGTGGCACCATGTAACCAACAGTTTATTGTCATACAGTATGCTACAGCAGTCTCGAATAGTCGCGTTGCGCCAGTAAAAGCTGATTCCAAAAGTGGGCAAGTGGCATTCACATATCCTGCCCTTAATATTAGTAGTAATTGTATGAAACTAACAGTCCGACGAGTCGTTAACGTTATCGTCCAATGTGAAAACGGCCATTAAAATACCTCTTTACCTATGTTGACTACTTGTGTTGTATTTGCAATGAAATTCCTTCTATATACTTAGCTACCTCATCGTTTACTGTTATCCGAGCGTGGGTAAATATTTATTTAAATAAATGAAGTCAATTTCTATTTTACTATAGAATTCGCAGTATATGTTTTTGTTTAGATTTATGTAATATTTTATACATATTTGTTGATAAGAATGTTTGTATCATATAGACAATGATTAGACAATTATGTTGAAATTATTTACTTTTATTTATGAACTGCACCATTAATTATTTGAGAATTCCTTTCTCTGACACCTGCCTGTTACATAATTATATGACCTTTTTTTTACTTGTGATTTTGCATCACAAAGGCCAGCGCACATCGACGGAAGGCGGGGCCACCAAAATTAATGCTGACAATGCTATGACAGATGAGTGATGGCTAGTTTACCTACATTTAGCAAAAAAACTTTTTACAAAAAAAACAACCGACTTCCAAAAAATACACTACAAATTGAAAAATAACTTTAATTTCGGAAGTCGGTGTTAGTTTTCTTTTTTATCAACGTAAATTCCTACGTAGGTATCTAATGGTAACAAGGTATAGGTTCTAAAGCTCAGAGGTCCGACCACGGAGCATCAAAGGGGATTTCTCTCCGCGGTATTGAATAGCACGCTGGAGGATACAATGGCGGGATGCGCCATAGTCGGCTAGCAAACGATCCGGGGGAAAGGCAGTGCAAACGGGGGTGTACCTGCATGTTCCCCGCGACATGCCGCAGCAACCAGTAGTGCGCCGGCGGCTGCTGGCGGTATCGCAAATCATCATTGTGCGCTGGCCGGCGGTAAATCCTCGATGCCGTCCGCCGGTGTGCGCTGACCTTAACGATCACGTTATGCAAAATCAGAGGTAAAATAACTGAGAAAATACTATGACCGCTGAGTAGGTACAAAAGAAGACGTGTTTTACGAATTTAAACTATTAGTTCCTGATTGTGTCTACCTGACAATTGTGACAGGTGACCGAATAAACGCATTCTCACGGTGCCCGATTAAACGCATTTTTTCCTACGTTAGTGCTAACACATGAGTGGCACGCGTCCACGGCAAAAGCAACTCCAGCCGTAGACACGCGTCGACAACGTTCCGCTCGTGTAATTGACTGCGGTGCTCAATTACACGAGCGGCACGTTGTCAACGGCAGTTGAACGCGTGTCGCTCGTGTGCACGAACACTTAGATCAATCACGTAGGCACACTACTGCCGAAATATCTTGGCAAGTCTGAACATAGGCACTAAGAACTTTCGCGCATGTTCTCTCACTCACACTCGCCTCATGTCACCATTTGGTTCCTAAAAAATCTTACTGCGCAGCCTTCTGCGCGAAATTCAGACTTGCCAAGATAAATCAGCCGTACCTACTGTACTTAGGTTAATGTGACCACCGACGTCGTCATTAAAAAAATATTAACTTTGAGTCGTTTTAACCTGTGCTCTACTTTCTTGATCGAAGATGATTCAATCAATGCACGTTAGTATAAGTTCTATACAAATTAATGTTGGCAATTGATGTTATTTCAAGTTAAATAAATATCAACTTTATTTCAATGGTAATTAAGTTGGTTTCAGAGTGACTAGCACTATTGAAAAAAACTTTTTTACAAAAAAAAACAAGGAGTCGGTGTCTTTGGGTCTGTATTTTAGTTTATTGCCCCCGACTTCAGAAATTAATGTTATTTTTCACTTTGCAATGTTTTTTTGGAAGTCGGTTGCTTTTTTTGTAAAAACGGTTTTTATTTTTCACTTTTTAGTGGGTCAGTTTGTAATTTAAGTGTCAGTTACAGTAGCCTAATGTCAACTGCTCATCGCCTTTTACAAAATAATGCTTTTCCCGATGCAGAGACGTTAATTGTTGAGGAGTTCTCCTAGTAAGAACCAGGAGAACTGGAGCTGATTCGAGAAGTCACCATCAGCTCAACTTCACCGTACGCATTGTGACGAGCATAAATTGCTTAGCCACATTTAAATTTAAATTATTATTATTATAACCTCCTCCCTTTTGGAAGTCGGTTAAAAAGTTATAAAATTTATTGTGTATGAATTAAAGTTATTTTTCCATTAATTCATAATTTTTAACAATTAAATCGAGAACGCAGCTTAGGTTGAATGTTTTATGTTTGATTGAAAATAGCAATGTTACGACTGGTTGACTATTCAATTTTATTATAATTGAATTGCTTTCAATTTTCTATGAAAAATGATTGGATGAAGTCGTGTACGGGAACGCCAATTTGATATGGTTTCCTTTTATTTTTTAATTTTGGTAAGTACCTACCTACTTACCTTTTTTAATAAATAATACAATTTAAATATTATAATAATAGCTGATCATGATAATTATGTTATAAAATAGGTACCTCCATACGAACATAATTAATAAAATTTTATGATTATAAAAATAAAAATTTAAACAAAAAAAACGCAATTAAAAATAAATTGCGTTTTTTTAATAGTTACTAATTTTTCAGATACCACTTATAACAGCAACAAGACGATTCGATGGACATAGTTATCGGTCTCGTAAGTTGTCATAAAATACCAGAGATTCTTAATTTATTAGCCTTTACCAATACCTAATTGAGGAACCATTTATTAACGTACAGTCCGTTCACAGTTATTTTACTTCTGACAGCAGCAACCTAACTGCAACCTTGTTCCAATGAGAATAAAGATCACAATAATTTTGACAGACTTGTCAGTGGCAGCAACCCGACCAACTGCAACCTTGTTACAATGAGAATAAAGATCACAATGATTTTGACAGTCTTGTCAGTGGCAGCAACCCAACCAATTGCAACCTTATTGTAACGAGAATAAAGATGACAATGGTTTTGACAGACCTGTCAGTGGTAGCAACCCAACAGTAACCTTTTTCTCCATTTGGACAGAGATGCAAAATCCGAGGAAAAATAACGGTGAACAGACTATACCCGCCGATACCCCCTTATCACACGATGTTACACTTTGTTTACCAATTAACGTATGACGTAATTAACGAATGGCCTCAAATGACTGCCGAGTGCCGACGGTTAAGCTACGCACGTTTAGGTAGGTACTCGGCTTCGCTTTGAAACTAGACGGGATCGTCCACTGCGTCCCACCCCACGGCCACGGTACGCACGGATGCGGGGCTGGCAAACAAATGAACCGCGCAGCCAACGTGCGCAACCTCTCCTTGCATATCCTACGGAGCAGTGGAATCGAGCCTTTATAAAAATATTAGGGCTGTGCTACCTGTGTAAATAATATTATTTATATTTACTTAAGTCTCGACCCTAAATAGTTTATTTTTTCAATGACCTAGATATCATGGAAGGTGGCAAGCCAATACTTCGGATGTCTCCTAACGCGTCTCATCACGCAGAATCCAATTCAGGTTAGCATTAAGATTTGTACTTTGCGACCATAGCCCGACGTAACCGGTCACTAATGAGGGTTTTCGTGAAAATTTACGACACCAGTTGGCACTACTGTGACAAGAGGTCTAATGTAGGTACCTATATAAAATATATGATGACGTTCATCATTCGATTCATTCGTTCATCATTCAGTCATGAGAAAATATAGGCTCTTTGACAGTGATGCCACCTAGCGAACGTCATTTCAGAAAACCCTCATTACCACCACCACCGGTGACCAGTTTTTACTGCAATGTGCGACTGCAATACGACCACATTCTTACCACAACTCACCTCATTTTATTTTATTTTGTGTGAAGGTAGGAAGAGCATTTGGTCGATTTTTTTGCACGCAAGTGTAGTCTTACCCCACAACTCCCCCAGACCGTGCTCGCGAGAGTGGCGGGGGCTGGGGGGCGGTTCAAACTTGGTTTTAACCGATTAATTTCCACTATCAAAACCAAAATTCATGAAAAACCGGTTTCCCGCATAAACAGGTAAAAACCGGTAAAGTGCAAACCTTAACCTAAATAGATTTGTTTGGGGTCAATGACCGTAACCGGTTAAGAATTTCAACCGGTTTCCGAGCCCTGGTTGTGATATCATTTAGTTACAAAATTTTATTACGGAATTACGGAATTAACCGGTTAATTTGGGTGTCAAAACCGTTTGTGCTTAAGTAACCGGTAACCTTTATCATTTGGGTTTCATAAGAACAGTTTACTTTTGTTTAACCGGTTAATGAAGGAACGATATATTTACCGGTAGGTACTTAATCGAAATTAACCGCTCTTTTTAAACCGGTTCAGAGCCCTGGTCACAAGCGCCCGGTAACTGCGCACGCGCTCGGCGTTCACAGACTTGTGCGCCTCGCGAGCCGTCCATTACCGATAATTATGTTATAAAGTTAAATGTCCCACTGTTTCTTTATATACGTTTTTACATTAATATACAGTTTACATGCACAATAGTTGGAGTTTCTTTTGCGGAAAGTACCCCGACTATAAGTGTCGTTTAGATATAAGTACTGTTTCCGACTAGATAAAGGCAGACAGACAACTCCACCGCCTAAGTCAAAAGTCTCCGGATTGGTGAACGATCTGGGTCTTCTCGTCAGATGGTTGGTGGAGCATTTTAAGTACGACAACGTGGTTCCACTGGGTCGTAAGAGTAATGATGGTACGTATGTCCAATGTTTATAAAGGTAGAATTTCGAAGGCTGCCTCGCTGGTCATGTGGTCGCTATTGCTGAGTCCGAGGTCTTGGGTTGATTGCGGGAGGAAGTATTATTGGGTTTTCCATCTGGGATTTCTCAGTAGCAGCCCGGAGATTTGTGCCCGGTTGATGGCAATAGGCTCGCCTCCTGTTACATGGGATTTAAACATAACTGGCGAAATGTGGGTGAACTATAGGTAGGTACACGTCTGCCTATCTCTTCAGGGAATACGGGGAATACTCGTATTTATATCAAAATTTCGAAGGCCGCTCGCAGCGACACGACTGGTTTCTATGTGAATATGTCAACGCTTACGTTTATGGCGATATTGAGAGTGGCAAAGGGTTCCCAGCAGTTATAAATCCTCTGGGCAGGTGGCTAACATGCAATAACTCTTTTAGACCCTCTGTTACCGGGCCACCCTGGGTATTTTTTTGACAAAGGTAACCAGTTAAAAAAAAAAAACAATTTTCTGCTTAATCAACAACGCATCCCCTTGGAATGATTCTACAATTGCGTAAGTCAACGCTGCGTTACTACTGCTAACTCGTTTTTTTTTTAATAGTGCCCAAGGACGGTGGCAAGCCCATACTTCGCATGGCCCCTAAAGACACTAGCGATTCCGATTCAGGTCTGTATTAGTTTTGCCTTTCGTAGTCTAGGTGACGTGTAAAGCCTACCCACGCGAAAAAATAAAAGCTATAACATAATAAATTATGGTTTGACTACGTCCAAAGTATCCATCGATTAAGTATATACCTACAGACGCCAGCACATCAACCTATCCGGAACTGTCAAATTTTCCCAATCAACTTTGAACCTTATGCTTCAGCGATAAAGTTGAAAATCTATCAAATACATTTGACAGATTGTAGTAGCTTGATGTGCTGGCGTCTGTACAGTCATGGAAATGTATTATTAAGAAAATTTACACCCTACGTCTATTTGTCATGTTATAGCCATTTCATACGACTGTCAAAGAATTACGGTTGTGACTTGAATATACGTACAATTTCTTCGACTTTACTTTCAGACGGAAGAATCAAGCGAATCAAATGTGATGACAAAATGTCATGGAATTAGTGCGTCACAGAATTTTAGTGTTTATATTTTTTTATTTATCGGTTTATTGTCATTTCCCTAACGTCTTTTCTTTATTAGATGAAGATAATGATAAAGTGGGTCGTGAAATTGAAATCACGGCACCACAACCACTCACAAATAATCCAGTGACACCTCCAGTAGAACTTCCAGAGGAACCTCAATTGGACTCACCAGTGGACCCTTCAATGGACCCACCAGTGGAACCTGCAGTAGAACCTTCAGTGGAAAGTCAAAGTACGTGAATAATACTCAATTCTATAAAACTGTACGACAATTCTCAAAACGGTGAAGGAAAACATCGTGAGGAAACCGGCATGTCCTAGAACCAAAAATTCGAAGAATGTGACATCTGCCAATCCGCACTGGGCCCGGGTGGTGGATTACGGCCCACTCCCTCTCACCGAGAGGAGGCCTGTGTCCCAGCAGTGGGAGCATTATAGGCTGATTATGGTTATGGTTATGGTACGACATAATTTCATCCGCAAATATTTGACAAGTATCTCGTAGAAGAGCTTTTTGTGAAGAAGCTCCGTGGAAGTTTTAGCAGAAAGAAAGAAAGTAAATACGTTTATTTGGGGTACCTAAATCATGACGCAAAGAAAAAAAAAGTTGGTGGTAAATTGGAGGTTGGTGGTCTAATTCACGTAAAACAGCCATCGCTCAGCATAATGCTTTGACGCTAAGCGAGATTGGGCCACAACAGCATCGCAGGTTTTCGGCGACAGCCGGTTTGCAGAGAATGGGTACCAGTGTAATTCTGTAATGAGACTTTGAGAATACAGAATTAAAATATCTCATGTGCCTGTGTACTTATCTTATTCTAGCTTTGTTTTTGGGATGGCAACGCATTTCCAAAGCTTTTAGTTTTACAGTCCATAGGCATGGTGGCCGCTTAACATTAGATGTAGGTAGGTAAGTACTTACTTATATATCGACGGTTAAAAGGAAGTAGGGTATAAGCGACAAAAAATGAAATGTTCAGGAGAGCCGTTCAAAGTTTTAAATTTTAGAAAAACTGACGTATTTTTGTCATTTATTAAGATATCGTGAAAACTAAAACAGTTATAAAATCAGAAAAAAATGGGGCAGTTACCGGTATTTTTAGTTTTAATGATTTGACGCTATTTAAAGTAGTTTTTGTCGCTTATAACAATAGCTTTTAATTTTCCAAAGAGGAAATATGGCATAAGATACAAATGACATAGTAAAATATTAAAGGATAAGAAGCCTAAGCGACATGCCGATTTCTCACATCGCAAGGTAAAAGGGTATAAGAGACTGGACAGTTCAATGAGTGTTATAGGAAAAGAAGGATAAGGTACTTTTCACAGTGATTGTATAAAAGTTAATAGAGCACAAGTAACAGTCGGCTTTCAAAACAATACCAGGATATAAGACATTAGTGACACACAATGTCGCTTGAAAGCAAAGGAAAAGAAGGATAATCAACATTTGGCATTGCGTAAGTCTATGGAAATATGGATGAAAAGACACCCCAAAAATAATGAAGTAGCGCAACCAACACGATCCTTCATCAGGATATGAGCTAAAACGGGTAGAAGTTCTATTACATTACACTGTAATTGAGTCCCTAACTAGTAAAATAGGGTGAAGTAAACAAGACAACTTAGAAGTATTAGGGAGTCGATTTTCATAGATAAAGGCTAAGGATCCTTAGTCTTAGGGGCCTGTTTCAGTATACCCTACCCATTCAAGTAATTCAAAACACTAAATTGTAGGTTTAAAAGATGATAGTTCGTCAATTATACTTATTTTCATGTCACCTACCTACCTATTTACTAACAAGCGGATAGTAAGATGTTTTTAAATAAAAAAAGACATTTTCGTTAATATTTTTTAATCAAGAAAAATCAAAGCTACTTAAAAAGAGTGGGTAGGTATCAACCTGCTAATCATTTTTGAAAACAATAATACTGCAGCTAGTAGGTAGGTAACAGAATCAATTACGAAAACTTGGTATGTATCCGTCTATTCCGTCTATTGGGCAGAGAAAGCTTACGAAACTGAAGACCGATGATGGCAGGATCGTATCCGCCAAACCTGAGCTGTTAAGAGAGATCGAGAGGTTCTATGGACAGTTATACACGTCAACAAGTAACCCCGTTATGAATCTGGCAAACGACCCAAGAGCTAGATTGAACCGACACTATACCGAAGACATCCCGGACGTCAGCCTGTACGAGATTAGGATAGCTCTGAAGCAGCTCAAAAACAACAAAGCGCTGGATGATGACGGAATTACGGCCGAGCTCCTGAAGGCCGGCGGAAAACCCGTTCTTAAGGCCCTTCAGAAGCTATTTGGTTCCGTCATACTCGAGACCAAAACACCACAGGCATGGAACAGAGATGTGGTGATACTTTTATTTAAGAAGGGCGACAATGCCCTTCTTAAGAATGATAGGCCCATCTCACTTCCGAGTTATGTCTACAAGCTGTTTTCGAGAGTCATCAAGAACCGTCTCGCGCGCAGGTTTGACGACTTCCAGCCTCCCGAACAAGCCGGATTCCGTAAAAGCTTTAGCACCGTAGACCACATACATCGCTGCGACAGGTTATACAGAAGACCGAAGAGTATAACCTGGCTCTCTGCTTAGCGTTTGTGGACTAGGAGAAAGCCTTTGATTCGATCGAGTCATGGGCTGTGCTGCAGTCTCTTCAACGGTGCCAGATCGACTATCAGTACATCGAGGTGTTGAAGTGTCTGTACGAAAACGCCACTATGTCAGTCCGACTCCAGGATCAGACCTCGAAACCTATCCTTCTGCAGCGTAGTGAGACAGGGAGACGATATCTCTCCGAAACTGTTCACTACTGCACTGGAGGATTTCTTCAAGGTTCTGGACTGGAAAGGGGCTGGCATTAACATCAATGGCGAGTACATAACTCACCTTTGGTTTTACCGACGATATCGTAGTCACGGCTGAGACTATGGAGGACCTCAGTATAATGCTCGATGACCTCAGTAGAGCCTCCGAAAGAGTGGGTCTTAAAATGAACATGAACAAAACGAAGGTCATGTCAAATGCCCATGTAACACCCACTCTCATAAAGATCGCAGACGCTACACTCTAAGTCAGTGCCAGTTGCCAGTGATGACTTATGGCACTGAAACGTGGTCGCTCACAATGGGCCTTTTAAGAAAGCTAAAAGTCACCCAAAGGGCAATGGAGAGGGCCATGCTTGGAGTTTACCTGCGTGATCGAATCAGGAATGAGGAGATCCGCAGGAGAACCAAGGTAACCTACATAGCCCGAAGAATTGCCAAACTTAAGTGGCAGTGGGCAGGGTACATTGCTCGCAGAACAGATGGCCGATGGGGCCGAAAGGTTCTGGAGTGGCGACCGCGTCCCGGAAGATGTAGCGCTGGAAGGCCTCCCACAAGGTGGTCCTTTTGAAGGCCGCAGGAACACGTTGGATGCGAGAAGCACAGAACCGGTCGAAGTGGAGGTGCTTGGGGGAGGCCTATGTCCAGCAGTGGAAGTCTTTCGGCTGAAATGATGATGATGATAATGGTATGTATCCGTAATATTAAACATTTAAATGAAGTCGGTTAAAAAGTAACAAACATTATAGAAAATAATAAAAAGCTTCGAAACTTAAGACTTATTTGGAATTGTTAAACATAACATGGTATCTATGTCAAACAACAGCATTCAAAGAAACATAGGAATAAAGGATTTTTTCCATTTGATTTTGTGTAACTCTGTCCAGATATTCGCTTTTGAGAAGTGTCTTTTCTCTTATTCACCTTTTTTTTCCGTTCTATCGCCCACAGTCTCGTCTTCGGGGTCAACTGATAATTTCTTTTTTTTCTTGCCACTTACTTTCGGTTCCTACTTGTCAGAGCTTCCAACATCGCCAAAGGCACCTAACAAAGCTACCTCATCATCGGACATGTAGTCTAAATAAGCGGACTTCTTTGTAGGATGGGCTGTTCTCAATTTATAGGCTTGAGCATTTGTGGTATCATCGGTTGCCGATGATGTACTTGGACAAACGTCAACGGATTGCTTCGATTTTCGAGTATTTTTTTTTTTGTCAATTTCACTGATGGTGAATTATTATTACATCGAGGCAATTCCGATGTAGGAGGCAGACTTATTTCTGAGACTGTTGGCGTAGAATCGGCAGCACGCGGCAGTGTTTTTCGAATAAGCGACGCGCTTAAAACATACTTTTGTGATATCAAATGGCATAAGCACCGACTCGTAATTAAATTCTTATTGGGTATTGCAGTCTAAGTGACGTATAAGTATGATTGTAGAACGTGGAAGTAGGTTATAATCGACACCATGATATCTAATTTAATTTAAGTATTATGGTATTAGCGACAAAAATGTATTTATATTGTAAACGGAAGTAAGGTATAACCAACAGTGTGATATTAAAATAAATTAAGGTAATAGGGCATAAACTACATAGTTGTCATAAAGTACTGAATGGTAATAGGGTATAACCGACAGAGTAATATGAAAATGAATTTTGTATATAGAGTACAAGCGCCATAGCTATGTTAAATTACGAAATGGAAGTAGGCTATAAACAACCGAAAGCTCGACACCCTTATGAAGTAAAGAAGCATTACCGACAACAAACCCAAAATAAATTATTTTTGTAGGGGTACAAGCACCTTTATAGCAAAAATGACCTGAATTTTCGTCGGTTACGAAAAATAATACTAGGAAAATGTTTTTTTTTGCTAGGGCATAAACGCCAAAAAAGTCAACGTAGAGCCATGGGAGTAAGCGCATTCGAAAGAGCGGAAAATTTTACGTAGGATGGCATATATAACTCATTTTTGACCAAAATGTCGCTTATGCCCTACTTCCTTTTAACCGTCGATATGATAAAGAAAACATCTGAATGCTGATGTTGAAATCCTCAACCAATCAATCAACTCGACCTATCGCAGTCCACTGCTGGACATAGACCTCTCCCAGGCTGTACCACAACACACTGTCCTACACCTCCCGCATCCACCTTGTCCCAGCCATCTCTTAAGGTCGTCGGTCCATTTAGATGGGGGTGGCGTCTCTCACTACTCTTGCCGATACCCGATCTCTACTCCAGCCAGGACTCGTCTGCTCCACCGACCATCGGTCATTCGACAAACATGGCCAGCCCGCTGGCACTTCAGTTTGCTTACTCTTTAAGCTGTGTCGGTTAAAATCCTAATGATTAACAACTATTTATGTTTTCAGATTCAAACAAAGCCCTGAGGACGAAACACAAAACCAAAAAAGATAAAGAAGATGATCGTAGGTGTTTTGTTACCTTAAATAATTTTCTTTCATTTGAATGACTATCGACTCCTAGTTGATACCTAGTGGCTTTCCGGACGCTGTGAAAGATGTCCATACTATAAGAAAGTGTTACATTTTGTAGCAAATCCTGAGTGGGTGAAAGATCTAAAGGAATACATCAAGGACCTGACGACACGTTATGGACAGCAAGAAGTACTTGATCATGCAAAACCTGTCATCGTTTGTAAGTCCCTTTTATTAAATTAAATTAAAATTCATTTATTTCGGACAACAGTGATCCATATTTTGTGAGTATTACAAACATCTTATATTCTAGTGTTAGTAACATTGATATAAAATAAAAAAATAAAAAGAAAGTATAATTAAGACAAAAGGATGACCAGTCAGGAAAATATGTTTCCTACCTAATCAACCTCCGCACAAAATGCCTAAATTTTGGAGTATAGCTCTCCGCCACAGCTCTCAGGATATAGTTGCGACTACTCCGCACTCTCCACAGCAGCGAAGCAGTTTTTTTGCGTATTATGGCTTGAAAGCCGTCTGTGTGGGCCTCGGCAAACATTTCTGATGCGCTACAGAAACGAGGCAGACGCAAAAACATCCTGAAAGCATTATTATATTGTACGCGCAGAACATCCAGCGATCTCTAAGTGTAGTTGACCCATAGCTCGTGTAAAAACTCTGACTGAAAAAGAGTAATTTTATAAAAAAGAAAACATAATTATACCCCCAAAGAGTTAGTCAGAAGTGTGTGGTGGTGGAGGGGTGTGGACGTGTGGTGGTGGTAGGGAGGTGGTGAGTTGGTGAGGTGTGTGGTGTGGTGGTGGGGTGTGGTGTGGTGTGTGTGTGTGGTGGTGGTGGTGTGTGTCGTGGTGGTGGTGTGTGTGGTGCGACCTCTAGTACTCCCACATTTCGCCAGATATGTTGAAGTCCCATGCAATAGGGGGCGAGCCTTTTGCCATCAACTGGGCTTGTGCCAAGTAGATTTGTATCTAGACGCCGGAACTGCTACAGTGTAATTACAGATAGAAAAACCCAATAACACTTTAACCGACCTGGGAATCGAACCCAGGAACTCAAGCTCAGCAGTAACGTTCGCGAACACTAGACCAACGAAGCAGTCAGAATAAAATGAAATTTAAAATTTAAAGAATAATCGCCCTATAATCTTTCCTCTGCTAGGACCAAAATTTATGATATGTCTATGGCTAGAATGCAGTCCTCTTCTCTGTGATAGGCACTATAGGCAGGCAGTGTCACAGGAAGTGCCGTCCAGTGGGGCAATTGCGTAACACTTTATCAATCTGAATCGGTTTCATTTTGACAGTTCAACAACGTTCATTGCGTTATTTACGTGTTGAGCAGACAAATTTTTCGAACTTATGAAGCAATGGATTAGCAATTTGCTTCAAAATTATTCAGATTCCGATTGGTAGTGTGTTGATTGGTAGGGTGCTGGTCCATCACGTGGTCCATGTGGTGGATGTCACATCTTGTCTTCAAGTTTTGGTTCTAGGACATGCCAGTGTCTAGTGGTCTTTACAATGTTTTCCTTCACCACTTTGAAAGCATACCTAGTCACAATATACTCCGTTTTGAATAACTTTAGGACAAAGAAGAATTATTTTTCTTTAAACACTGATGACTAAAAACAAATATTTGTAGTCTCAAATATTTGTTTGTATTTATTATTGTGTGTAATAATATTTGATCTTTAATTTCAGCATTAGAGAAGAAACACAATATGAAAATAAAAGATATTGACGGTAACATGTTCACATTATTTCCTTTAGCTTGCCACTTAACAAGGCTACGCCGACCGCTTAGTGGCGCCCTCATCGTTTGTTTGGTTATTTCTTTTATTTTAGAATGAAAATGCAGAAAATAAGCACGGTAAGTTGTGCTCCGCAAGATTGCACGTTAATATTATTATAAACGGTCCTTTAACATTGTTTAGGTTTATTATAATCACTAACACGGATAATAGTGGCCACTATTTTCCGTTTTGTTTACCATAACGTGCTTATTTTCATTCTTAAATAAAAGAAATAACCAAACTAACGATAAGGGCGCCACTGCGCGGTCGGCGTTTGGTCGGCGCCCTCTTTTTTTTTTTCTGATGGGAAATCATCAGATGACCCCTCCCGCTCTGGGTGGAGCGGAAGGGCGTGTCAGACTCTTACTGACTGAAACCCACCCGTGTTCCTTCCTTACCCCTTTATGTTCCGATAACCCTTTCGCAATCCCGCTGACCGCTGTTCAAACAGCGGTCAGCGGGATTGCGAAAGCGATTGCTTAGATCCTTTTTATATTCTTGTTGCTATTCTTATATTATTATATAAGCTCGTGTCGGCGCCCTCCTAAAGCACACTTATATGTTGCTTATTACTAAAACTACGGTTTCTTATAAGAGCGGTGGCCGCTACATAGCGGCCGCAGTGACAGCTGTCATGAAAATGATGGTAGCGGAGTTTGACTTTACGGTGCGTGTCACAAACGTTTTCTAGTAAAACACACCAACTTACTTTCATAAGTACATTTTGGTGTCAATTCATTCACCGATAATTAAGGACGCTATGTGGCGGCTTTAAGATTATTATGTTGCTTTTGTAAACTCCACCTGTTAAATTACTCGAAAAACAATTATACGAATATCACGCTTGTTGGTTTCCCAGATTTTCGAAATGATTCTATTATATAGGTATCTTGTAGACAAAATTGAGAAACAGCACCGAAGGTTTGAACCAAATTTTAGTTACTCATTTTCCTGTGTATTTTTTCAGTGGACGAATACGGTAAGATATGTTTTCATATTATATGTTTTGGCTTTTGGCACTAAATATGATCTATCTACAGTTTAGATTTTTTTTTGTATTTTACTTAGGTACTTAGCTCTTTTTTTTTTACAGGTGAAATCCATATCAATTATGTTAAAAGAGGAAAAGGTAAGAAAACGGCTCGAAAGAGGAAAAAGTCAGATGGAACATGAACTTTAAGTCCTTAAAAATGTTGTGTAAGTAAAAAGTATTTCAAACAAATCAAAGGCATTTTATTGATTTACTTATCTAATACCTATATAAAATTGTGTCTCATTATTCAACGCTTGATAGGTTACTGAGTAAAGTAAGGGAAATTTATTGTGAAGTAAATTGTCTTCTCTAGGTGTATGAAAAGAGATACTGGAAATATTTAGTTTTTAAAATGCATAAGCAGGATACAAAGGTCTAAAAAGTTAGTAGAAAACATTTCCAAAATGTCTTATTTAAAAAAAGATAACTGGAAATCTCTGTTTCTATAATAATAATAAATAATAATAATAAATTTATTTCAGTAAAAATTTACAGCTTCTACAATTAATCTTACATAGGGGTCTCCTTTTAAGTATGAGAAATACCTGTGCTAGGAGGCCCCGCTCTTCTAAAACTAGTACAATAGTATGTAGGAGTGTGCTTACATGGAATTATACAATTTGGTAACTTATTATTATTAACTTACTAATATAAGAAAAGAAAAGGAAAAGGTAAAAACAAACAAAATACAATTAACTTAAAACATGTGCGTGTATGAGTATGAGTGGGTGTGGGTGGGTGTGTGTTGTGTTGGTGTATGTAAAGAGTGTGTCAGTGTATATAGAGGTATGTATGTGTATGCGTCACTTATCACCAGAATATCACACGATAGTTTGTAAAAGGGTTTCGATATCATCATAGCTTTTACTTTTTAGCCAATCCATCATAGATTTTTTACAATCCCGATAAGTCATGGGGAAAATATTTAAAAGTTTATTTAATTTGTTATATATGGAAGCGGACTGCCTGATGTACTGCCTTTTTGCGTATGTCGATTTAACTGAGACTTCTGGTGCAACAAGATATTTTCTTCTTTTTTTGTTTAGGCTGGGATCATAAGGGAGAGTTTTATGGAGTTTTAAAACAGCATGGAGGACATACAATTTCCTGACTGTGAGAAGACCGCTTAGCGAATAAAGGTTTTCAGTAGGGAATCTATATGGTTTGAAATACATGACCTTCAAGAGAGATCTTTGTGCTCGCTCCAATTCTAGAAATTTAATTTTTGTAGCTCCGCCCCAAACTGGTATACAGTATACTAAAACTGACTGGGCTAGTGAAACATAAATTTGGTTTAAGAGAGTCTTGGAGGTAACATGTCTTAAAGTTTTGAAGATCCAAATGAGCTTTCTAGTCCGAGCCATGACCATTTCTGTGTGTAGATGCCAAGATAATCGTTGGTCAATCATAATACCAAGATATTTGATATCAGTCACTTTTGTGATTTTGTTACAAGAACAATTTTTGCTAAGTTGAAAATTATCACAACTATGGATTTTAAGGTTATAGTTAGATCCAGGTTGAGTGATGTCATATTTTGTAAACGCGATATATTTCGTTTTAGAAGTGTTTAATGTTAGCAAATAAGAATTTAACCATTTAGCAATCTTAGCAAGGCCCCTTTCAGCATTTTCATATACAGATTCCCAGGTATCTCCAGTGAAAGCAAGAGCTGTGTCGTCTGCATAGGAGAAAACACGTCCATTCTCAAGCTTCATTTCGCAGAGGTTATTAATGTAAATGAGGAAAAGCGTCGGACCCAAAACACTGCCCTGCGGGACACCGTAACTCACCCCTAACTCATCACTGACGTAATTTCCTATTTTTACACATTGCTTTCTATCCTGGAGATAATCTATTAGCAAAGCTAAGGGGACTCCTCTAATACCTATGTTATTTAGACTACGTACAAGGATGGGAACAGAGACGGTGTCGAATGCTTTTTTTAGATCCAGGAAAACAGTTAGACACTTTTTTCCTGTATCCACCTGCTCCACAATATGAGAAGTTAATGCCGAGACTGCGTCTTCCGTCGATAATCCTTGTCTAAATCCATATTGAGCACGAGATATTATGTTATATTTGTTAAGGTAATTTATTAACCGGGTGTTAATTAACTTTTCTATAATCTTTGAGACTGCAGGTAAAACCGAGATGGGTCTATAATTGCACGCATCATCCCTGTTGCCACCCTTGTACACAGGCGTAATAATGGCTTTTTTCAGGGTGGGTGGGAAAGTACCTTGCGTAAAACACAGATTAGCCAGATGTGAAATTATTGGTACCACCACTTCGTGGGAGGATTTAAGGAAGTTGGTAGATATATTGTCCCATCCTGGTGCGCTCTCAGTTTTAAGACTCATCAATATACCATGCACTTCCCTGGGATCAGTTTCTAGAAGCACAAAGGATGAGGCTTGCGAGTCGGATAAATTAAAAGTACCTGAATCCTGCGATAGATTTTTAGAAATAATTTCTTCAGCCAACGTCTTACCAATGTTAGAAAAGTAGTTATTTATGTGATTAACTGAGTCCTGGGGGGTTGGTTTTATATCTAATAAATCTATATTTTGAGTATTTCTTTGTTTGCGATGCGTGATATTATTTATAGCTTTCCACATTTTTTTAGTATCTTTACTTGCCTTATCAATCTGTTCTCGATCATATTTTCTTTTAAGTTTTTTAATTAGGTTATTGCAGTGATTGCGATATCTTCTATGGAAATTTTCAAATCGGTCTAATTTGGCTGTAACTATTTTTCGAAAATGTTCTTTAACTTTTTAGACCTTTGTATCCTGCTTATGCGTATGAAGTTTCATTAAAATCGGTTCATTCATTTTTGAAAGTTTGTATGAAATGCCGTACGGCGTAAACTATCATAAGGATACGTATCCTTATGAGCGTTTACGCCGTACGGCATTTCAAAATGTTTACTGCTTGACTGATAAGGTACCTTATCAGTCAAGCAGTAAACATTTTCTGGCCTTTAAAAACCTACAAATACAGAATTCTCCATCCTACTAATATTATAAATGCGAAAGTTTGTGAGGATGTTTTTACTCTTTCACGCAAAAATTACTGAACGGATTTTGATGAAACTTTACAGTAATATAGCTTAAACATCTGAATAATACATAGGATACTTTTTATCTCGATATTCCCACGGGATCGGTACTTATGTGGGTGAAACCGCGGGGCGCTGCTAGTTCTAAGTATAATTTCTAAAACTCAATACACCGAAATGTTACAATAGATAATTTTCCTTATCTCAGTATCATAATCCGGAAAATCATCTCCTTTTTCAAAAGTCCCCTTAAATCTGACAACACGGTTTAATCAAAACCCTACGGAACTGTAAAAGCAATTTTCTTCGTCGTTCTAGAAACATGTACAATTTCATTTTGTGTGTTTGCACTGGCAATACTGACTGGATAGCCGTTCATCGAATTAAGTAAACAAAGAAAGTAGGGCGGCGAGTGGTGTAATCGATTCTTTTATCATTTTTTTTTCCGATTCGAATAGTGAGTTAACCGAATGTATCTACGGAGTAGCTCATCAGTTTTTAATTACGTTGTACGGATTAAAACATTAATTATTTGAGATCTAATTAGCTTGCATTTCACCAAGAGAAGAATGAAGTTCTGGATTCGATTCCCAGGTCCGGCAAAGTGTTATTGGGGTTTTCCATCTGGAATTTCTCAGTAGCAGCCTGGAGTCTGGATTTGTGCCCAGTTGATGGCAATAGGGTCACCCTTATTACATGGGACTTAAACATAACTGGCAAAATGCGGGTTACCGAAATAAGGTTAAGGAGGAATAGCTGGAGAGGCAACATGGCGCGTTCAGTTTCCGGCTGAGGCCGGTTCACTGGACACGGATGTTTCGGGAAATATCTGCGTCGCATAGGTCGTGAGCGGACACCTGCTTGTCGTCACTGTGTGGACTGCTCCGAGCACAAGGCACAACATACGCTAGAGGAGTAGTCGGAAGCGAAAACGCAAGGGATGCTGTCGCCTCTTTTTGCGAGGAGGAAATGCATGCAAAGGAGACAGCGGAGAGGGAGAAAGAGCATACCTCTCAATCCACCTGCACCAGAAGAGCAGCCGCCGGGCGTCGAAGGGTGCTTAATGATCTTCAACCAGTATAAGAAGGGGCCTGTAGGAGTCTGTAGGCGGTGAAACTGGGGCTGTATCGTCACTCAAACAGTTAGGCCCAAAGAAGTGGCACGCAGTGTTCCATGCGCGCCTTTATGGGAGGACGTGCGGTCGTGGGAATGGCCGCACTTGGTGGCGGACATGTATCTCCCGGGCCCCCGACTTATGGTAGTAGAAGGAACAGTGGGGTCTTAGATGGTCTCCTACCGCCGGACTTAATCCTCCATTTTCCCCAGACGGAGGACATCCATGAGGATTTCCCCACGGAAAATAAATACCTAATAGGTACAAGATCATTAATATGATTTTTATATTTATTTTTTATTAAACTGATTTGAATACCAGGTATAAATCATCATCAAAAACGAAACACAGGCACTCATTTTTTTCCAATAGGTCCTACAAAGATTGAATCAATCTCTAACCGATTCAAAAAACTAAAACGATGTATTGATTCCCGTTATTCCAAATTTCCAATCGAAACAGCCAACACTAGTCCCAGGAAGAAAGATTCTGTGGGACCTTATCTACAGTGTAATTTGAGTTTTTTTTTATTTTCCATTTTATGTCGTCGCAAATCGACGAATGTTCAGAGGATCTTAATTGGACTGACCACGCAGTTTCAGTCTTCAGCATAAAATAATATCAGAAAGAATTTAAATACGAGGGTGCATTAAAATATCCTCCAAAAGAGAGACCATACCTCAATAAAAATTGAAAAATTATTAATAATTTACCCATAATCAGGCTTATGAGAAAATAACAGACTAGAATATAAAGTATGCAAAAACACAATGAAAAGTTTTTTTTAACATAATTATGCAAATAGTAGGTACCTAATTTGTACAACTGTACTTTTTATAATACCTAATTCTAGCATTTTTTTTGTAATTGGAGTTAGTATCTACCTAATTACCTACTCTTACATTTCGTAATCACAGTTGCCATTAAAAACATTCTTAAAAATGTATAGTAGTCTAAAGCTGGTTATGAAAATGTTCATATTGTATGCACAATTTTTTTTTTACCAAGACCTTGTTTTTATTTCCACCACCGGATACGTCGGTATATTGGAAGTTTAAGTAGATCTAAAGAATATGTCGCCGTTCCTTGGGGGACAATAGCCTAGGGATCTACTCTCTAAGTCAGACAATGAAGATGCGGGCTCGTCCTAAAGTACCTAGTTGTTTCGCCAAAACTAGTGTCAAATTAAATTTTTTGGCCGTACAGCGTTCTCGCACTAGCGCCACACTCATGTACTAGCGCTTACAAAAACCCGCCAAAACCACAACAACATTTACTTCCTCATGAGTCATTTTTAACCGACTTCAAAAAAGGATGAGGTTCTCAATTCGGATGTTTATATATACCTACTTATATTTTTTTTATGTTTGGGGCATAACTCCGTCATAGACGGATTTGCAAAATTATTTTTTTTTCGAAAGAGATTGCTGCTATCGCATATGTATGCATTGTTTATGTAATCACACAACATAACATCACGCCTGTACCCTCTATAGGGGTAGGCAGATGTTCCTGTTTGTTCCTGTCACTGATATTCACATACCAAGTAGTGTTATATTATATGAATTTGTGTGGGGTAGGTAGGTACATACAACTAAAAAGTGAAAAATAAAAACTTTTTTACAAAACAAAAACTACCTACAAAATAAAATAGTTTTTTTTTTTTTGTAAAAAAGTTTTAAGAGGTAGGTACATTTATGATATTGCTGCACCGTAGGTACGTAGACGCTCGCATGCTTGACATCATTTGTGATCAATTATGGCATTTATAACGTTATTGATCAGTGATAGCCTAGTTGTATCGGCACCGACTTACGAGCAGGTCGTGAGTTCGAACCCAGGCAGGCACTTTACGCGTATTTAATTTCATCAACATTGCTCTCAATGTGAAATAATCCCCGAGAAAGTTTCTAACAAATTATTTTTGTTTTTCAAAAACACGATGTCACAGTTCTTAGCTAGGTACACCAAATAATTTCAAATATAAAGTACATGATTAGGTACATTTCTAGCTCATAAATTATGCTCAATGCACTGAACTAATTAATAAGATAAAAATTCAAGTACCTACCTATTGTTACAAATTAACATTTTTAGCCTCTTACAACAGTCTAGGTAGGTGGTTAGGTAACAAAATAAAAGTAAACAACACACTATGTCAAACACTGTATATTGATAAGGTTCAATTTAGAAATATGTTATCATAAATTACTCGGAAACCTCAAAATGTACTACTGATGTTTTCAGGTAAATGCTACTTTACTTATTAGTAACGCAGCTGTGTAGGTACAAAAAAAACAACGTAACACTATTTAAATTGAAATTCAAAAAAACTTGCACTATATAATTAGAACTAGTGCTAACCTGATTAAAATTCAATGAGATACAATACAATAAATAACTAGATAGGTACGTACTTAAATAAAGAAGACATTGTAAGTTTTTGTTTACACTCAACCTGAAAAGGGGTCATTGTTCTCATAATTTTTAAAAACTTTTGCCATAGATCCAATCCTAAAATAACGAAAAAAATCTGCTGTTGCATACATTTGTGTTCTCGTTTTTTGACAACTAGCTGCGCCCTGCGGTTTCACCCGCATAAGTATGGATCCCGTCGGAATATCGGGATAAAAACTATCCCTATATCAAATTTCATCTAAGGTTCAGCGGTTTAAGCGTGAAGAGGTAACATACAGGCAGACAGACAGACACACTTTCGCATTCATAGTATTAATTATTAGTATATTAGTATGGACATTCTATAAATCATCACGTACGAAATCTTTTCGAGAATTCCTAGTTTATTGTAGGTACTTCAAAATTACGTAAAAAAAATTAAAGAGTGGTATCACCATTTTATTATTCTTAATTAATGTTATTTTCCGGTTCTATACTTGGATATAGGTACTACAGCTAACCGAGTCATCATCTGCCTAGCATTTTCCCAACTATTTTGGGGTCGGCTTCCAGTCTAACAGTATGCAGCTGAATACCAGTTATTTACATGGAGCGACTGCATATCTGACCTCCACAACGATATCTCTTGGTAAGACTGGTATGCAGACTTTCGGGCTTCTGACGACCCGTAACGACTGCCAAATATCCACGAATGACAGCCGGGACCAACGGCTTAACTTGTTTTACTAGACACCGAGGGGTCTTGGTATGTAAAGCTGGTCACCCATCCACGGACTAACCGCGGCAAGCGTAGCTTAACCTGATCAATCGACCCGTGCGGCTGTTATTACTTAGCCACAAGCCGGGACCGCTAACCGAGTCATACGTAAAAAACCGAAAGCAATATGTGGAAATATCACAAGTTATCTGTAGGTAACTAGTGCCTAGTACCTGTAGGTACCTACCTAGGTACTACAATATCGTGTACGATATTCTAGCTAAATTGGATAACATCATAATAATATCACACCTGTGTTCCCCAAAAGGTAAGGCAGAGGTGTACATATAGACCATTTCATTTTAAATGTATTACTTTGTAAATTTTCATATCGTATTGAATTTGACATTCTAAAATTGCTCCAAAAAACAACTACAAACCTGTTTGTTCATATCTCTAAAACACGTGCAAGTTTCAGCGTATAAAATGGGAGTAGAAAGTCTTCAGCTTCACAGAACAACTCCTCATCTCTTCAACGTTCTACCTACTACTACACAACCACTACAATGGCTGCTTTCAAGACCACCTTCGTTCTGCTGCTCATCGCTTTCGCCATGGTGACCATCACCGACGCCGACCATGTCCAGGCCTGCGACGAGGTCTGCCCCCGTATCCCCCGGGAGAGGGATACATGCTGCAGAAGTCATGGGTACACTCGCTACAACAACTGTGCTTTCGGGAGGATGGATTGCGTCTGACTTCTCAAGCAACAGTGGATCTTTAGAGACATCCTTTTTTGAAGAATATTTTGAGGTTATTGTACAATTTATTTAAAGTTCCACGCAAATAAATATTTAAACATATTTTTTTCTCTTTCCCTAATTATTTATCAGTAGTTTTTCTTACATTTACTACCTACTTCTCTTTTTTCCGACGAACCGTTTTTGAGTTATTAGCGAAAACCCCAAAAATGGGAAACTTGTGCCCCCCACTCCGGCTCGCTTCCTAGACGTCAGGAATTTTAGAATGTTTACTCCCTAAGCACCCGAACAAGTTTCTGAACGAATCGCTTAGGTAGTTGCTCAAGCACCTTTTGGGCCATTCGTTGACTAAACTTATATACACACGTCAAGTGTCTAAGGATAAAAAAAAGTCGAAGACATATGACATCTACCAACCCGCACTAGGCCCGCGTGGTGGGTTAAAGCCCGCTCCCTCTCGAAGAGAGGAGGCCTTTGACCCAGCAGTGGGAACAATATAGGCTGATTATGCTGTTAAATACCCATACATACTTGCCCCATAACCATTCCTACTTGCCCCTGTCGTGATGGCCTCTCATGCACAGGGTTCTGAAATCCGGGCAAATATCATTTAGTTTTTTTTTTTTTATCAAATTAGTTTATCTTGGACGTTAATGACAGTGAGCAGTGGTGGCCAAGTGGTAACGGCCGCGACTGACGAGTTGTAGGTCGTAGGTTCGAACCCAGACAGGCGCTTTACTTTGTGTAAATTATTTCATCACCACTGCTCTCAAAACGGTGAAGGAAAACATCGTGAGGAAACCGGCATGTCCTAGAACCAAAAATTCGAAGACATGTGACATCTGCCAATCCGCACTGGGCCCGCGTGGTGGATTACGGCCCACTCCCTCTCACCGAGAGGAGGCCTGTGTCCCAGCAGTGGGAACATTATAGGCTGATTATGGTTAATGACATCGGTGAAGGAAAACATCGTGAGGAAACCTGGACTTGTAGTTAAAAAAAAAATATTAGTCTGAAATTGCCAACCCGCCTTGAGCAAGCGCGGTGATCAACAGGCAGCGGGGCTTTTGCCCCACTGCAGGCACCACGACACCAGGCACGCGCCTATTTTCATAGGCTGGTATCTACTATAAGCAAATTTATTGTTTAGATAGATTTAAGAACCGAATGCCCCTAAAAATTTAGGTAAAGTATATTTGATGTTTCTAACACAAACACATTATGTCACATCTTTCAATACACTTCACTGGATATTCCAATCACGTCATTCTATGACGATTGTGTGAAATGTTATAACACGGCAAATTGTCGTAAGGTGTCAATTTGCTGAACAATTAATGTCCCGGACTGTACAAAAAGTTTATGAAAATAATAATTATTTGATTGACCTGCGACGGGCTACGACTAACACACTATCGCCTACGGCGTAGCCGGCGTAGCAGACAGCTCTGCTACGTCGTAGCTATAATAGTCAAAAATAAGTTCTGTTATGTATCCGTTGTGTTATTTCCCAGTAGTAAATTACCAAGTTTGTTTTAAACATAACTTAGTCTGTTAATTTATTTAGTCCCTACTTAAGGGACCTTCTGACTTGGCCATCGCATGAAAGCACAATGTAGGTATCTCACAAGTAATACATATTATATCAAATTAGATTGTTTAGTGCGATTGCCAAGTCAGTCTATTTATTTAAAACATAAAAGATTTTTAATATTGATATGGTCACTATAAGATGTTGTTAGGTTACCTAATTACGTAATAAGTTAAGAAAAAAGGTCCCTTAAGTAGGGCCTAAATAAATTAACCGACTTGGTGTTACATGAATCTCACAACTTTTTACGGTAGAAGAACTGAATTGCGAGACTTGTTGTTTTATACAAGTTATGTTTTTGATGGCATCTCACTTCTTTTTTACCGACTTCACAAAAAGGAGGAGGTACTATGTTCGGGTGTTTGTATGTTTTTTTTTTTTTATGTTTGTTCATCGAATACTCCGCCAATTGTCGACGGATTTTCAAAATTCCTTTTTTGTTCGAAAGTAGATAGTTCAGAAGTGGTCCCATTGTCACCAAGTTAGGATCTGATGATGGGATCTTAGAGAAATCGAGGGCAACCCTAAAAATTTATAGGCTCACTTATTGTTTTCGCATATTTTATGAAGTATCTTGTGTATTTGTGTAAGAAGTTACTCGAACAGGCAAGGACTGTTTTAGTAAATTGTTTTGATGTTTGATAGGGCATTTTGCCACATTTGGTCTCATGATCATCAAGTCATGACCTGATGCTGCAGTCAGGATAGTCTGCAGAGTACCTAACTCCTCGACAACTAACAGCAGATATATGTGTTTAGGCTCATTGAAAAGGGCTCGATGTGTGGATAAACGTACTGTTACTGAGGAACACCGAAGACCTGATGCTGAAGCCAGGAGCATCAGAAAAAGTACAAATCTTGAAATTACAGCACCGTAGTCGTGTTTGGGCTCATTTTAAACAGGACTAATTTTATGTTCAATGCAATGTTGACATAAGTCTGGCCTGATGCTGCAGCCAGGATTATCAGCATCTAACTTCTCTCATAGTATCATTACTTTCATAGTATCATTACTTTCATAGTATCATTACTTTCATAGTATCATTACTTTCATAGTATCATGTCGTACGGTATTTTACTATGGGGACGGGCTGCAGACATCGAGTCTATTTTTATTCTGCAGAAAAGAGCTATCAGAGCCATATACAGCCTCCGCAGGCGTGACTCTCTAAGGGAACTGTTTAAAGATATTAACATCATGACGGTACCTTGTCAATACATCTATGAAAATATCATGTACGTAAGGAAAAATCTACATCTTTTTAGTAAAAGAGGTGAAAGACACAATTATATCACTAGAAATAGGGACCAATTAGTTCAACCAGGTTTCAGGCTGGCTAAAGTAGACTCGTCTTTCATGGGCTACTGTTTAAAATGTTACAATAAAATACCTGCCGACATACTTCAACTGAATGAAACGAAATTTAAATCTTGTATAAAACGCACACTATGCAGCCAGGCATATTATAAATTGGGGGACTACATCGCCGATAAAAGTGCTTGGCTAAACGCTGGTCCTGCTCCATAAGGACGCACAAATAAATTGATTAGCATTGGAAAATACTGTTGAAGCTGCTGAAGATTTTAAAATACACTTTTTGCATTATATAAATTCAATCTCCTAGTATTGTATAATTGCTTAGCACATGTGTGAGTACTATGTACATACTATAAAGCTTCCATTTACTGGGTACGCCTTTAATTGACTTGAATGTGCCCTGGCGGCTGAGAGTATGTCATGCTCACTCAAATGTCTCGCTGATGGTGGCGCGTGTGTTGGATCATTTAGCTCCCTATAAAATGGTTGAGCTGAATGGTGCTAATACATGCGTCATGTTCGTGAACGGGCGCCGTCAGTAGGGACTGGTCATCTCTTTGCTGCCATGGCTTATTTTAATTTTATTTAATATTTGAATTGTTTTTTTTTTTTTTCATTACGGACGCTTTTAACGTTCTGCATCGTTCTCACATGCATAATTTTTAACATGAATGATGTAAACAAGACTTTGTAACCATATTATTTTGATTTAAAAGAGTGTCCATGGAGTTTCTTGCCCGTTCTTCTCCATAGGTACCTACGCTTTGGAATGGGCAATCTAGCTTCATCTTTCTGACTGACCGACCCCTTGACAATTCAAAAGTGCCTGTAATTGGTTTAATTGAAATAAATGCTTTGAGTTTGAGTTTGAGTCTAATCTAAAAACTAATAAAAGGAGAACTCCTCAACAATTAACGTCCCTGCATCGAGAAAAGGAATAAGTATTTTATAAAAAGGCGATGGGCAAGTTGACATTAGGCTATTGTAACTTAGATAAATTATAAATAGACCCACTAAAAATCGAGAAATAAAAACTTTTTAACAAAAAAAAAACCGACTTCCAAAAAAAACACTACAAACTGAAAAATAACTTTAATTTCGGAAGTCGGTGGCAAAAACTAAAATACTGATCCCTAAGACACCGACTTCTGAAATTAAAGTTATTTTTCAGTTTGTAGTGTTTTTTTTGGAAGTCGGTTTTTTTTTGTTAAAAAGTTTTTATTGTCTAAATAGTCCTACTTTTTTTCCTGTCCGGTACCTTTTTACCTTTTTTTTAACATAATCTGTTGGCCATTTTACAAGTAACCTATATATAATTATGTCTAGGTACCTATCTACACCTTTTTTTTTTTTTTTTTTTTTTAATTTGCCTGCGCTGTCCCACTCCTGGGCAAAGGCCTCCCTCCACTCCTTCCATCTCTCGCGAGCCCGCGCGTCCTCCTTCCAGTCTTGGTGGAACCTATCCAGCTCGTCCCGCCATCTCCTACGTGGTCTGCCACGACCCCGCCTCACTGTGTCAGGACACCAATTCTGCGCTATTTGAGCCCACAGTTTGTCCGGCATGCGGCAGACATGTCCTGCCCAGTCCCATTTAAGTTGAGCAGCCTTTTGAGCCACGTCAGCTATCTTTGTTTTTATCTACACCTATTATTCCATTATATTATACATATACAGGTACACTGATGCATTCACTGCAAATGTAAATTTGTAATCCTATGTATTTAAATGGGATTACAAAGTTATTTATGCAGTTGGTGTAGATCTAGAAAAGTGGACCGAAATTGCAAAATATTTTTTATTTTTCCTTAATTTGTACACTTAACACAAATTGTATTCTAAATTTTAAGCTTCTATGTCTGCTAGAAGTGCCTTATAGTTTTGATGATCGGTCAGTCAGTCAGTGAGTGAGTGAGTGAGTGACAAAATTAAGAAACTTTGACTAGTTATAATTCTTATACTACTGGTTCAAATTGAATGAAATTTGAAATATGCCGTGTTTATACAATGCCTGCTTGACTGCTTGGCTGCTGCTACTGAAAATTCAGGCTTCTAGTTTTATCCACAACGAAGTTATAATGGTCGAAAACGGCCTGAACTGTTTCGAGAAAAGGATGGTATGGCCGTGCCGCTTTTTACTCGACTTGGCGGGATAAGAAGTCCTTATAAGTCACAGTAAAATTTTTTTGTGTGTTTGTTGCTGAAATTGGTAAGACGATCCATGGTAGCAACCGTGGAGAAAGGCCAAAAAAATTAACATCATGACGGTTCCTTGTCAATAAGTAAGTCTATTATATAACCTAGTGCGGGTTGGTAGATGTCATAACTCATATGTCTTCGAATTTTTTTGATTCTTAAACACTTGACGTGTGTATAGTTCAGTCAACGAATGGCCCAAAAGGGGGCGTAGAGTGCGTGACCAACGACCTAAGCGATTCGTTTAGAAACCTGTTCAGGGTGCTTAGGGAGTATACATACTAAAAGTCCTGACTTCTAGGAAGCGATCCGGATCCGGAGTGGGGAGGTACAAATTGTCCATTTTTGGGGTTTTCGCTAATAACTCAAAAACAGTTCGTCGAAAAAAAGAGAAGTAGGTAGTAAATGTAGGAAAAACTACTGATAAATAATTAGGGAAAGAGAAAAAATCTTTTTAAATATTTATTTGCGTGGAACTTTAAATAAATTGTACAATAACCTCAAAATATTCTTCAAAAAAGGATGTCTCTAAAGATCCACTGTTGCATGAGAAGTATCATCAGACACAATCCATCCTCCCGAAAGCACAGTTGTTGTAGCGAGTGTACCCATGACTTCTGCAGCATGTATCCCTTTCCCGGGGGATACGGGGGCAGACCTCGTCGCAGGCCTGGACATGGTCGGCGTCGGTGACGGCCACCATGGCAAAAGCGATGAGCAGCAGAACGAAGGTGGTCTTGAAAGCAGCCATTATAGTGGTTGTGTAGTAGTAGGTAGAACGTTGAAGAGATGAGGAGTTGTTTTGTGAAGCTGAAGACTTTTTACTCCCTTTTTATACGCTGAAACTTGCACGTGTTTTAGAGATATGAACAAACAGGTTTGTATTTGTATTTTGTAGCAATTTTAGAATGTAAAATTCAATACGATAGGATAATTTATTTTATTATTTACCTAGAACGCTACCACATTGTTTTGTCTGCGACGTCGTGAAAGGAGGCTTAGCATTAGATTTTATGTTCATATTTATGTGAATGTATGCAGAGCAGTGATGTGGTGGCCCAGTGGTCATGGCCGCGACTTAGGAGTTGTAGATCGTAGGTTTGAACCCAGTCAGGTGTTTTACTTTCTATTATTTCATCACCACTGCTCTCAAAACGGTGAAGGACAATATCGTGAGGAAACCGGCACGTCCTAGAACCAAAAATTCGAAGACCATCTTCCAACCCGTACTGGACCCGCGTGGTAGATTACGGCCCACCTCCTCTCAACTATTACCTACCAACCTTGGGAAAAGAAAATAGTCACTAATTATGGGGTCCAAAAATATCCCAAGTCAAACGCTCAATTCTCTCTGCCTACCCCGCAAAGCCAAAAACCTCCTTTCACGTCGCAGACAAAACAATGTGATAGTGTTCTAGGTAAATAAGAAAATAAATTATCATATCGTATTGAATTTTACATTCTAAAATTGCTACAAAAAACTACTACAAACCTGTTTGTTCATATCTCTAAATAAAACACGTGCAAGTTTTAGCGTATAAAAAGGAAGTAAAAAGTCTTCAGCTTCACAGAACAACTCCTCATCTCTTCAACGTTCTATCTACTACTACACAACCACTACAATGACTGCTTTCAAGACCACCTTCGTTCTGCTGCTCATCGCTTTCGCCATGGTGGCCGTCACCGACGCCGCCCATGTCCAGGCCTGCGACGAGGTCTGCCCCCGTATCCCCCGGGAGAGGGATACATGCTGCAGAAGTCATGGGTACACTCGCTACAACAACTGTGCTTTCGGGAGGATGGATTGTGTCTGATGATATTTCTCAAGCAACAGTGGATCTTTAGAGACATCCTTTTTTGAAGAATATTTTGAGGTTATTGTACAATTTATTTAAATTTCCACGCAAATAAACATAAAAAAAAAAATTATCTTTCCCCAATTATTTATCAGTAGTTTTTCTTACATTTACTGCCTACTTTTCTTTTTTTCGACGAACCTTTTTTGAGTTATTAGCGAAAACTCCAAAAAATGGCAAAATTGTGCCCCCCCCACTCCGGCTCGCTTCCTAGACGTCAGGAATTGTAGTATGTATACTCCAGCACCCTGAACAAGTTTCTGAACGAATCGCTTAGGTCCTTGCTTACGCACTTTCGTGACGTTGATTCGTTGACTGAACTATACACACGTCAAATGTCTAAGAATCAAAAAAATTTGAAGACATATGACATCTACCAACTCGCACTAGGCCCGCGTGGTAAATTATAGCCCACTCCCTCTCGAAGAGAGGAGGCCTTGGGCCCAGCAGTGGGAACAATATAGGCTGATTATGCCGTTAAAAACCCAAACATACTTGCCCCATAACCATTTCTACTGGCCCCTGTCGTGCCTAGTTGTTAAAGCCTCGTCTCTCATGCACGAGATACGGGTTCAAATCCGGGCAAGGATCAATGTGACTTGTTCAATACATATTTACATTCTGAGTTTATTTCGGACACCAATGATATCGGTGAAGGACAAAATCGTGAAACTTTTATTTAAATATAAGTCTGAAATTGCCAACCCGCCTCGAGCCAAGCGAGGTGATCAATGCTCGTGCCTTCTCTGTATGAGAAGCGGCCTTTTTCCTGCAGTGGGGCAAAAATAGACTTACTATTAGCAATTTTATTGTTTCTGATAGATTTAACCACCCCCCTAAAAATTTAGGTAAAGTATATTTAAATGTTTCTAACACAAACACACGTAACGCCGCTATCTTTCAAACACACTTCACTGGATACGATACAGACGACAAAAAAAAAGCCAGAAAACAATAATTCTGCAGATTGAAACAAACACATTTACACTGACACGATAAAACGAAACGAACGAAGGAAATAAACAACTCCTTCAATTTTAGCGTCCCTTCGAGATAAACGTGGTAACGTTTAACACCCGAAAACCTCATATAATACACATAAAGGGTTCCCGATAAGGTATAAGAATCAATATCGAAGAAGACGAAAGATAAATTACAAGGACGATTGTCTTAACTGCTAGCGATGCGTCCTGGGTGAGTCTAATATTTTTGTAAAAATATAATTTAAAAGAGTGTCCATGGTGTTTCTTGCCCGTTCTTCTCCATAGGTACCTACGCTATGGAATGGGCAACTAGCTTCATATTTTCTGACTGACCGACTTCTTGACAATTCAAAAGTGCCTGTAAATGGTTTAATTGAAATAAATGCTTTGAGTTTGAGTTTGAATAATTGAGCGTTTGACTTGGGGTATTTTTTATGATGTTTCTAAGTGAGTTAAGTGACTGAATATATTTGCGGTTCATAATCATCATTTTCAGCTTATAATGTTCCCACTGTTGGGACACAGGCCTCCTCTCGATGAGAGGGAATGG
This sequence comes from Oligia fasciuncula, assembly GCA_963082905.1. Taxonomy (NCBI): domain Eukaryota; kingdom Metazoa; phylum Arthropoda; class Insecta; order Lepidoptera; family Noctuidae; genus Oligia; species Oligia fasciuncula. Next base: position 10,931,567 of record OY720409.1, read on the forward strand.
GCCGTAATCCACCACGCGGGCCCAGTGCGGGTTGGCAGATGTCACATATCTTTGAATTTTTTGTTCTAGAACATGCCGGTTTCCTCACGATGTTTTCCTTCACCGTTTTGAGAGCAGTGGTGATCAAATAATTTAGACAAAGTAAAGCGCCTGTCTGGGTTGGAACCTATGACCCACAACTCGTAAGTCGCGGCCGTTACCACTTGGCCACCACTGCTCTCATCATGTTACTTCTTAGATAAGGTTAAATATTTGACATTACATACTTTTATAAATATTTCTTGTTTTTGGTCCACTGATGTCATCGACGTCATAATAAATAAAAGTTAAAAAAAGAGATCAAAAAAAGGAAAAAGACGGTTTATCCGACGATGAAAACTTGTTTTTAGAATCATGTGAGGATAGGTTCAATGTCCAGAAAGACATTCTCGTAATTAAAAACGTTCAAATCTAGTCGCAATCTCATCTCAGCTACAGCGATCAATGTCAACAACTTGTCAAAAAAAAAAAAACACTACAAACTGAAAAATAACTTTAATTTCGGAAGTCGGTGTCTTAGGGATCAGTATTTTAGTTTTTGCCACCGACTTCCGAAATTAAAGTTATTTTTCAGTTTGTAGTGTTTTTTTTGGAAGACGGTTTTTTTTTTGTTAAAAAGTTTTTATTTCTCGCTTTTTAAGGGGTCTATTTATAATTTATCTAAGTTACAATAGCCTAATGTCAACTTGCCCATCGCCTTTTTATAAAATATTCCTTTTCTCGAAGCAGGGACGTTAATTGTCTGGGTGTAATTTATCTATATATGTATGTATTTAGAAATATATAAGTATGTTTATCAGTTGTCTAGTACTCATAACACAAGCTCTGCTTAGCTTGAGACTAGACGGCGTTCTGTGATAGTTGTGGAATATTATTATTATTATTAGTTCTCCTTTTATTAGTTTTTAGATTAGATGCTGATAATCCTGGCTGCAGCATCAGGCCGGACTTATGTCAACATTGCATTGAACTTAAAATTAGTCCGGTTTAAAATGAGCCCAAACACGACTACGGTGCTGTAATTTCAAGGTTTGTACTTTTTCTGATGCTCCTGGCTTCAGCATCAGGTCTTCGGTGTTCCTCAGTAACAGTACGTTTATCCACACATCGAGCCCACAATGAGTCTAAACACGATATATCTGCTGTTAGTTGTCGAGGAGTTAGGTACTCTGCAGACTATCCTGACTGCAGCATCAGGTCATGACTTGATGATCATGAGACCAAATGTGGCAAATGCCCTATCAAACATCAAAACAATTTACTACTAAAACAGTCCTTAGCTGTTCGAGTAACTTCTAACTGTTAAGGAGTTGTACCTTCCATCATCAGCCCAGCTACCTGAGATGGTGACAACCATACACAAATACACAAGATACTTCATAAAATATGCGAAAAACAATAAGTGAGCCTATAAAATTTGAGGGTTGCCCTCGATTTCTCTAAGATCCCATCATCAGATCCTAACTTGGTGACAATGGGACCACCTCAGAACTATCTACTTTCGAACAAAAAAAGAATTTTGAAAATCCGTCGACAATTGGCGGAGTATTCGATGAACAAACATACAAAAAAAAAATACAAACACCCGAACATAGTACCTGGGTAGATTTTCAAAATAGCATTTTTTGCTGTTCTTCCACAATAAGGCTTAAATATCCATTAAGCATTGCGTAAAATTTACTTCAGTTTATAATTTGTATTTTTTTTAATAGTAATAAATAAAATCATAATATAAGTATGATAAAATATTTAAACTTACAAAAAACTATCCTGGAAATCATTTACCTCTCCGTTATTTTCTACACTACATTTATTGATCTCATGAATAGGTACTCAAAGTTCTTGCCTAAATTTTGTTTAATTTCACCCCATATGTAAAAATTATAGTGTATACTGAACAATTACTATATTAATTAGTTACATCGGAATTTACCCCTTATGTTATTATTTAACCATTTAAAATTTTGTCACAAAGATTTCATCATTAACTTCGGCGATTTTTGTTTGATAAATTTTGTCGATCAAAAGAACTAAATTCAAGTATCCGAACGCATTCCGGGGGCCTTACCCCGCGCGGCCCCTCAGTCGTCGTTGATTTGTCCACCAAGCTAATAAAAAATAATAAAATTTCTCACAAAAATTGTCAAAATAAATCATAAAATGAAAATCTACCCACCTCCTCCTTTCTGTGAAGTCGGTAATGAAGGGAAATTAGAGGTATTTTTGACAGAGACTGAGATCAGACTGTGAACTTCCTTAAAATTACGAGAATTGACCCTCAGGTTTTTGCTTAAAGATTGTGTACATTGTGCTTGCACTGGCTGTGTCGAAAAGGATGGTGAGGCAGTGTTTCCATGTGAATAACATGTTCCGACTGTTTTTTTTTATGCGACACCATTTTGCCATCCTGTGGTTGCGTATCATGGTCGCGTTTCGCCCCGCTTATGAAGGTAAAACGGACTAATGTAACCTTTTAGAAATCATTTAATTTGTCAATCATTATGTATGAATATATTTGATATCTAATTAGTAAGTGGTGTTGGAGATTTTAAATCTTATTTTGCAACACCAACATTAAATGTAAACCATCATGTAAAAGTGGCAACACTCGCCCTTTCCATCTGCGACACTGGTCCAATACAGACGTACATTTTATAACTTGCCATATTTTATTTATCTTCCTCGGCACCTACGTACCAGCACCTCAAGAGCTACCCAACACCTACAAGCTAAACATTGGTCCTTCGCGGAGAACTACCGTGCTGCGGAAGAAGCAAGCTAGAGGTTTGGCAAGTTTTTTTTCTCGGCCGTGTCGCAGCCATTTTGGTTGGCAACGCAAGCGGGCTCTGCATTATTCTTGGCCTGGACGTCGCCACAAAATCGCAAATATTATATCGATTCGACTCCAGCAATATTATCCAAGAAAAAGCCCAGAATACATACATCTAAGTACATCATAAATTTCATCGATCGTATTTGCCGCCATCGCCGGTCGCCGGAGTCATCTCAGCCTGCAGGTGTAAAGAGTACAGCTGCAAGCGCAAGCAAAACAACAGGTATTCCGCAAGTTCAAGCGAGACGGCACGTATCGCAATATACTTCATTTGTTCGAGTTACGCGCCTGGAACGCGGTCTACGCACGCCGACGAACGGAACAGAAACCAAATTTCGTACGAGCGCAAAAGGGTAGGGATGTGACAGTATACATAAAAAATCGATTATTAATTAATCGATTATTTTGCTTAGTAATAAAATCGATTATAAAATAATCGATTTTTTTAATAAAAATAATCGATTTTATTAAAATAATCGATTTTTTCCTTTTTTTTTGATAGTTTAAATTAAACGCCTGAAATATCGATAATAACTATCTATCACAGCACTCAGTTTTATTAATAATAATAATAAACATTAATTACACAACAAGTTAATAATTTCAAACAAAAAAGGTTTTTTTTTAATTTCTCCTTTCGTGCGAAATTCAAATTACAATTAGATTAGACATTACGTTTACGTTAGATTTCTACCACCAACCACCAATCTCATATGAAAAAGTGTTAATAGTAGAAATCTAACTTAAAAAATATGAATTTCGCGGGCTAACCTGGCGCTTTCGCCTTAAGATACAATATGGCTCGCCATTCAATTCAATGGACCACACGACGAAGATAATATTTATTTCATATTTAAGAGAATTACAAAAGGATTACAAAGATAAAATATTAAAGTATCTTAGCCGTGTGCCCTTTAGCGTCATTCATTTATTAGTTAGTTTTCTAGTGGTACAGACGCCAGCACATCAAGTTACTACAATCTGTCAGATTTCTTTAATAGATTTTCGACTTTATTGCTAAATCGTAAGGTTCAAGGTTGATTGGGAAAATCTGACAGTTTCGGGTAGGTTGACCTGCTGGCGTCCGTACACTTCGCGGTACTTTGCGGCTTCACGCTCCTGACTAAAAAGCTGTGTTGCGGCCGTTCTAACTTCTAGATGAAAAAAATCGGCAGTGAATAAGAAATCGATTTTTTATTAATCGATTTTTTGTAATATTAAAATCGATTATAAAAATCGATTTTTTTTGAAAAAAAAATCGATTATTAATCGATTTTTTCTATAATCGATTTTTTTTTCACATCCCTACAAAAGGGACAGCAAGTGACGCTAGGACATCGCACCTTCGCACCACGACGCCGTCTACGCCGCCATTTTGTGGCATTCGATCGACTCGTCAGTGAAATCAGTAGCTACGCGTGCGCATCAATACGAAACATTAAAGTGTTGTGTTTGTGTTCTAGCTCTAAGTTGTGATACTACAAAAAAGTGCGTGGTAGTTAAAAATGGAAGAAGATTTAAAACGTAAAATCGCCTCACGTGGCTACGTTAAAGGTACAATCACTAGATTACATAATTTTGTTGATGTTTCTGATCTAAGTAAAATAAGTTGTGATGAGCTGATCACCAAACGTGATCGACTAGTAACTGCTTTTCGCGACTATGAGTCTCTATGTAAAGATATTTTGTATCTCGATAATGCCGACAAAGAAAATGTCGAACAAGTAGAAAATAATTATTATAGTATCTTGGCATCATTGAACGAGCAAATTAAGACCCAGAAAAATGCAGGCCCCTCCGGCTCCTCGAGTAATTCCACTTTGCCCCACCAAGCCCGCCACCCTGGTGTGGCAAAGTGGACTGCCTAAAATTTTGCAGTGGAATATGCCCCACTATTCTGATTTGATGGGGCGGATAACACTAACCTAACCTAAGCATTTTTTTTTAATAATTATCCTCGTCTAACTAATTCGGTTCTCGATAGCCTGTTAAAAATAATCTCTTTTTTCCATATTTTTTTTCTATATAATTTAGTCGTTTCTGGCACTCGCCGGCCGCTGCCGCGGCACCGCTCGCTTCGCTCGCTCGGCTCGTGCGTAGGAGGTCACAGTTTTAACCTAACCTAACCTAAGCATTTTTTTTAAAATAATTAACCTCGTATTTATGCTAGTGTTATCCGCCCCATCAAATCAGAATAGTGGGGCATATTCCACTGCAAAATTTTAGGCAGTCCACTTTGCCACACCAGGGTGGCGGGCTTGGTGGGGCAAAGTGGAATTACCCGGCTCCTCAACATATTCTAATACACATCCGACACCTAGAACAAAGTTACCACCAATTTCCATAAATACATTTGATGGTACATTCACAGAATACGTGCCATTTATTAATTTGTTCGATTCATTGATTCACAATGACAGTAGTCTTGACCATATTCAAAAATTTTATTATTTGAGGTCGTTTTTGAAAGGCGAACCATACAATTTAATAAAAGACTTAAGTTTAACCCCAGAAAGTTATAGTGAAGCTCGCAAACTGTTGAGAGATCGCTACAATAATAAATATAAGATTATTAATGATCATATAGGCAAAATTTTGGATTTAAGTAGTATTGTTAAATCAACAGCTTGTAATTTGAGGGACTTTGTGTCAGGTATTAGGCAACAATTAGCTGCAATTAAAAACCTTGACTCTAATGTCATTTATTGGGATGCAATTTTGCTATGTGTTCTTTTTCGTAAATTAGATGGCATTACTGCGCGAGCTTATCAGCTGGACCGAGATCCCAGTATACAACCTAACCTCGAAGATTTCCTGCAATACATTGAGAAACGGGTTAAAATTTCCTTTAAGTCACAAAAAATTATGGTGCGGAGAGGGGGAGGGGAGAGAGGGGGGAGGGGGGCAACCCCCTCTGTACCATCCCCACCCCGCGGAACCCCATAGTTATGGAGATATCCAAGATATCCATGGTTAAAGTTTTTAGGTTAGGTTAGGTTAGAATAGCACTATTTAGTCAAATTGGGGGGGAAAGATTCCCTCCCCCCCCCAGTTTGCCCCCTGTACCATCCCCACCCCGCGGAACCCCATGGTTATGGAGATATCCATGGTTAAAGTTTTTTTTTGTATCCTATGTCGACGTAGCCCCGCTTCGCGGGGCTCCTATTTCTGGGTAAAGGGTTTAAAGTAACCTAACCAAACCGAACCTCGGGGTGCCCTTCGCTCGCTCTTGCATCCTATGTCGACGGAGCCCCGCTTCACGGGGCCCCTATTTCTGGGTAAAAGGTTTAAAGTAACCTAACCAAACCGAACCTCGGGGTGCCCTTCGCTCGCTCTTGCATCCTATGTCGACGGAGCCCCGCTTCGCGGGGCCCCTATTTCTGGGTAAAGGGTTTAAAGTAACCTAACCAAACCGAACCTCGGGGTGCCCTTCGCTCGCTCTTGCATCCTATGTCGACGGAGCCACTGACAGAGTGACAGCTAACAGATAAAAAGACGCTATAAAACAAAATGGCGTCGCTTCATGTTCCGTTCCGCAGTGTAAACAAAAATTCGTTATTTTTTGTGTAAAAAGGTCAATGTAATTGCATAATACAGCACGGTTATTGTGCACATTAATTACACTCAAAATTTAATATGTGAATATTTAAAAATAAAATTATATTTAAGTAAAAAATATGACATAAAATTGAATAAAATACACGTCTACTGTCAACGAAACGTGAAATGTCAACTTTGACGTCTATCATGACAATTTATCCAACCTAAAAATTTGCTAATGGCGTGATATTTTCCAATTTGTATGGAAACTTTGAAAAATTATATCTCGTAAACCGTGAGTCTCCGCAACTTCAAAATTTGTAAAAACATTTCTATTTATGAGTACTATCTACAAAAAAAAATATGAACTTCCAAATCTTTGGTACTTAATGGAAAGTTTATCCGTCGCCACTGCAGGAGCAACATGCATCTTCTGTAAGTTAAATGACCATAAAGTATATAAATGTAAAAAAAAAATGGTTGCCTGTAAAGTCGGTTTTACGGGCGAAGATTTTACGTGACAACGTCTTTTTCTCGGTAGAATATTTATTGATATGAATATAATTAAATTGCACAATAGGAACAAGGAATTAAATGAAAATAAGAACGTAACGTTACCGAGCGTTACACTTTTTCATAAGTGACTCCCAGCCGCAACCTAATTTAAAATAAGAACGTAACGTTACCGAGCGTTACACTTTTTCATAAGTGACTCCCAGCCGCAACCTAATTTAAGACGTTGTCACGTCAAAATTTCAGCTATTACCAGCAATCGAAAGACTGACGTTTGCCAAAGAACAAAAATTGTGTGTAATTTGTTTAGGTATGCATGGTGGCAAGTGTAAGTTTCACTTCCGGTGCTCAGAGTGCAAGAAGCCTCATAACACTCTGCTCCACTGCAATTCAGGTGAAACCCCACCAGCTGTCACCTTATCAAGTAACGTTAATAATAATGTGCTTCTACCTACAGCTCGAATCAAAGTTGTAGCAAGGAACGGCACAGAATACATTATCAAGGCGTTACTGGACAGCGGATCTCAGGTTTCTTTTATAACTGCAAAAGTTGTTCAGCTATTAGGTTTAACGCCCTTGCAAAATAATACTTGTATCGTTGGAATCACAAATGAAAAAAGTAATGTAAAGTATAGCATTCCCATTGAAATTCATTCATTAAATTCACCATTCAAGACAATGGTAACTTGTCATGTAGTAAAAGAAGTAACATGCAGATTACCTCAGAATAAATTTGATCTCTCTAATTTCATAATACCGCCCAACATTAAATTGGCAGATGACCAATTTAATGTGCCAAGTGAAATACATATGTTGTTAGGCGCTGATGTGTTTTTCCAGACCCTGTTACCGAACGAGCAGTGCACAAGCATCAACCTGCCAACACACAGCGAGCAGTTATCAACTCTGCCCTGGAATACTGCTCATCCACTGCAGCAGCCTAGCAACGCACAGCTACACATCTTTAACACAAGCTTCGGTCACATTGTAGGAGGAAATCTGCCACCCAAGGTATCTCAACAGATATGTAATAGGGTAGTATTAAAATGTGAATTAGGTCTCAATGAGACACTTGCCCAGTTTTGGACCAATGAAAAAGTTCCAGAAATATTTACAGAACAAACATCTGAGCAAGAGCTTTGCGAACATATTTTTCAAAGTTCAGTAAAATTAATTAATAATCAGTTTGAGGTTCCTATGCCTTTAAAATTACCTTTATCAGATGTAAATGATACTCTTGGTGAATCATTTCATTTAGCATTAAAAAGGTTCATGAATTTGGAAAAGAGATTGCATGCTGATCCTAATTTATTCATGCAATATAAAAATTTCATTCATGAATATCTATCTCTTGGTCATGGTCATTATATTGATATAGAATTGTTTGATTTAAATAAGCATGCAGTGTATTTCCTACCACACCATGCAGTTATTAACAACAATAGCAAAACCACAAAGCTTCGAACTGTCTTTGATGGTTCAATGAAAACAAACAAGAAGGTTTCTTTAAATGATTTGCAACTCAATGGACCTGTAGTTCAAAAAGATTTATTTGATATAATTTTATTATTCCGCTTGGGTAGATATACATTTACTGCAGATATCAAGCGTATGTTCAGAAACATTAAAGTAGATCCTCAATACACTACCCTTCAAAATATTTTGTGGAGGGACAATCCTGACCAGCCAGTCAAGTGTATAAGGTTAGATACGGTTACGTATGGTTTGAAAAGTTCAAGTTATTTAGCAACTCGCTGCATAGACGAGCTAGCAAATAGGTATGAAAAAGCATACCCACTAGCATCATCTATTATCAAAAATAATCTATATGTTGATGATATTATCTATTGTAATAATAACTTAGAGACTACTGTAGCCGCCAGAGACCAACTACGTGATTTGCTTAAATTAGGTAGTTTCCATACTCATAAATGGTCATCAAATGATGAGAATGTTTTGAGCAATATACCATTAAACGATAGACACTTTGATAGTTTAGAATTACAAAAGGGTGATTATAACATGAAAGCCCTAGGACTACAAATAAATGTAAAGGATGATCACTTTATAATATCTACTCCAGAGCCATTCAATAGGAACAAGGTTACAAAAAGGAGCATACTTAGTTATATAGGTAGGTTTTATGACCCAATGGGATTTGTGAGCCCGATTGTAGTCACGGCAAAGGCCATAATGCAAAAATTATGGCTACTGAACACAGGTTGGAATGATAGTCCGCCTGCAAATGTTCAGCAGGAATGGTTTCAATTTACCAATAATTTAGCTGCAATGCAGCCAATCCTTTTAGATAGGAACATTAGAATTACAGAAGCAGACTCAGCAGATTTAATCGGCTTTGCAGACGCTTCGAGTAAGACAGCCTACGGATGCTGTGTGTACCTGCGACTCACAAACCAATCAGGTACGACAAAATTGCATCTACTCTGTTCCAAATCCCGAATCAACCCTATTCAAAAGAAAGGCATGACTGTACCAAGGCTTGAATTGAATGCTGCACTATTGCTATCGAAATTAATTTTGCGGACTCATAATACACTCAGAGTTAAAATTAACATAAGGCATGTCTGTTTATTCAGCGACTCTCAGATTGTCCTGGCATGGCTAAATACTGAGCTAACAAAGCTTCAGGCGTACATATCGAACAGAGTAAATGTAATTCGTCAAAACACAGCTGGATGCAGTTGGCATTATGTCAACACAAATGACAATCCTGCTGATCTCATCAGCCGAGGTGTCAACCCAAATGAGCTGAGTAGCTGCGATATTTGGTGGAATGGCCCAAAGTTTCTGCAAAACAGTGAGTACAACTTTCCTGCTTCCAGCACTCTCGCTGATTCACTCTCAGTGGAACCCTGCTTGGCTTTTTCCAGCAACTTGGTTTGTCAAAATCCAAATCCGCTTGATTATGTATTCAAGCGCTTCTCTAATTACTCTAATTTAAATAAAATAGTAAGGCTATTAGCATACATATTGCGATTTTTACACAATATTAATAAAAATAAAGTTAAAATAAATACAAACTTTTTGCAAAGTTCAGAGTTGGATCGTGCATTAATGTTAATAATTAAACACGAACAAAATATATATTTTAAATCTGAAATCAAAGCAATAAACAATAATAACAATTTGAAAGGAAATCTATCCGAATTGCATCCCTTTCTCGACAGCCAAGGTCTATTGCGCGTTGGAGGTAGACTACATTATGCTGATATCGCTTATTCACAAAAACATCCTGTCATACTGCCCAAAGGCTCTTTAATTACAAGCATGCTTATAAGGTGTGAACATGAAAGGCTACTGCACGCAGGGCCTAAGCTTTTACTCTCGCATCTAAACCAAAGGTTTTGGATTGTTAATGGATTATTAGAAGTTAAGAAAATAACTCACAAATGTATTGTGTGTTTCAGACAAAAGGCCTCAGTAGCCAAGCAACTAATGGGCTCCTTGCCGGCAGCACGTGTAACAGCTACCAGCCGCCCATTTGAGAAGGTCGGCGTGGATTTCGCTGGGCCAATTGATGTAAAACTCTCTCGCGTAAGAAGATCATTAATAGGCAAAGGCTATATCTGTGTGTATGTATGTTTCGCGACAAAGGCCGTTCACTTAGAACTTGCCTCAGACTTGACCACAGAAACTTTTCTTGCGTGCTTGAGGAGATTTATCTCTAGACGAGGGTTGCCCACCGAAATTCACTGCGACAATGCAAGCACATTTAAATGTGCAAGGAGTCAATTAGTCGAACTCTATAAACTGCAAACTTCTCAGAACCACCAAATGCAAGTTCATAGATTTACCGCCGAGCGTGGCATACAGTTCCACTTTATACCATGTTACTCGCCTACATTTGGGGGACTCTGGGAAGCGGCAGTAAAGAGCACAAAGTTTCATTTAAAAAGAATATTGCAAAAAACTGTTTTAACTTACGAACAACTTAATACAGTATTAATTGAAATAGAAGCAGTACTCAATTCTCGACCGCTCTTACCTTTATCTTCAAACACTGATGATTATTGTTATCTAACACCCGGTCACTTTATTATAGGGAGTGCAATGTCAATGTATCCTGAAAGAAATGTCTGTAACATTCCACAAAATAGGCTTAAGTTTTGGCAACTGTGTAATTCTCTAAAACAGTCCTTTTGGAAAGTGTGGCATCAATATTATTTAAATTTGTTACAAAATAGACCTAAGTGGCGTGTTAATATAAGTAATGTCAAAATAGGCGATTTAGTAATTTTAAAAGAGGACAATACTCCTCCTATGTCGTGGCCTATGGCACGAATTGTTAATTTGTTTCCAGGGCATGATGGCAAAATTAGGGCAGTGGAGGTTAGGACCCCAAATGGGAAAACTCATTCCCGGGCCATCAATAAAATCTGTCTATTACCTATAGAATATGATGATAGTTCTTAGATATTTCCTTAATTGTTTCTGTTAAATAATAAGTCAACATTATGCATGTAAAACTGTACTATGTATGTATGTATTGTACTACACTATATCATGTACTTATGTAATATGTAAGCTCTAGTTTTTAAATAGTCTAAAAACCAAATATAAACCTGTAAGATTAAACAATTTAATTTTATGTAACTTTTTGTAAGTGTATTGCTATTCCTGTGAATGTAAATTTAAGCTCTAGTTTTTAAATTGTCTAAAAACCAAATATAAACTTGTTAGTTTAAACAATTTAACTTCATGTAACTTTTTGTAAGTTTATTGCTATTCCTGTGAAGCCGCAGCATGTTGGAGATTTTAATTATTATTTTGCAACACCAACATTAAATGTAAACCATCATGTAAAAGTGGCAACACTCGCCCCTTCCATCTGCGACACTGGTCCAATACAGACGTACATTTTTATAACTTGCCATATTTTATTTATCTTCCTCGGCACCTACGTACCAGCACCTCAAGAGCTACCCAACAAGTGGCTTTGAATAAATGTTGTGGATTAGTTTTACTCTCAAAAATTTTGAATAAAATGAATAGTTTTTTTTTATAATGAATAGTTCTTGCTGAAGTGGTCCGTTCTGCTTTCCCATCCCCTACCAACGTGTGCTTATTATCTAATTGAATTTTGATCAATTTATCAGCAAATTATATTGAATATAAAACACCTGAATTAGTGAATTTAATTTTTATCTATTGTAATTAGTTCAGAGCATTATGCATTTTGTCCTCGGAATCTTATTTAGTAGTGTTCTTTAAATTAATGTAGTGTAAAAACGATACACGAAGGAAACGAAACGATCCATGTTTTTTTTTTAAGAGCAAATTTATGTGCTTCGTTCGTGCGATCATTACAATCAGGATCTGGAGCTTCTTACCCGTTCTTCTCCATAGGTAACTACTACGCTTTGCAATGGGCAACTTCAGCTTTTTTACTGATCGACCCCTTGACAATTGAAATGTGCTTGAAATTGGTTTATTTGAAATAAATGCTAATAAGTTTGAGGATCTTAAATTTTCGCGAGAAAGAATAGAACCAAATAATAGTATCGGCAGTTTTTAACTATTCTACTACTTCTTCGGTACTTCGGTATACTTTTAATTTCATATAGAAATCAAAAGTATATCTTCCTCAAAACTGCCTCGCTGGTCTAGTGGTTGCAAACGCTACCTAATGCTGAACATGAGGCCGTGGGTTTGATTCCCGGTCGGGAATAGTGTTATTGGATTTTTTATTAGGAATTTCTCAGTAACAGCTTGGAGTTTGGATTTGTGCCCAGGTGAAGGAATAACATGGTATTCAAAATGTAAGTACCTACCTCTGCTGAATACAGGGCTTGCAGCAAAGTAATAACAGCCGCACGGTTCGATCGATCAGGTTAAGCTACGCTTGCCGCGGTTGGTCCGTGGATGGGTGATCATCGTCACATACTAAGCAGGGGGCTTAGTATGTGAAGTTCCTCGAAAGCACGTTAAGACGTTGGTCCCGGTTGTCATTCGTTGATCTTTGACAGTCGTTACGGGTTGAGAAGCCGAAAGTCTGACAACCAACAACCAAGGGGTATATGATATCTTATCTCTATATTATGGTTTTTGGTCTGGGTAGGTATGACATCAAAATGCCTGCACAGTATACATTCCATAATCTCTACTGCTATACTGTAAATAGTTGTCATATTATGGTCAGGTCTAAGAAGAGAATTTTCTTAGTCTTCAAGAAGCAATTTCCAAGAGCTTTTATATTTGATCAACAGCAAGCACAACACTTCTTGAACTAGATTCCTTAGTGGCTATTCTTTTTTCTCAAGGTTGGTAGGTAAAAGTTCAGGACACATCTACCGCCGAAAGCGGCATACGTATATCTACATACATTCACATATACTCAGCCTATAATGTTCCCACTGCTGGGACACCGGCCTCCTCTCTGTGAGAGGAGGTGGGCCCGCGGGCCCAGTGCATGTTGGTAGATGTCACATGTCTTCGAATTTTTGGGTCTAGGACACGATGTTTTCCTTCACCGTTTTGAGAGCAGTGGTGATGATATAATTTGCACAAAATAAAGCGCCTGACTGGGTTCAAACCTAGGACCTACAACTCGTAAGTCGCAGCCGTGACCACTGGGCCACCACTGCTCTGTATATATTTACCTAAATATGAACATATAGGTATAATCTAATTTATTTTTATTTTATTTTATTATGTTTGGGAAACTTACAGCTAATTTAAACAGTGTTCTTAATCAATATGCACTTAAAGGCCATTTACATGTTTCCACTGATAAAGCTAAAGGTCATAGCACACGTATCAAACCGGAAAGGGATCGGCACCGTATCAACACTAGCCGTTCAGTATTTTACTCCGCACACTAATCGGAATCGTAACGTAATCGCCTCGCCTCGGGACAAGCTCACAAACCGCGGTGCGGTGCGTTACGGCTCGTCGTCTCCGCGCTTACGGCTCGTCGGCCTCGCGCTTACGTCTCTCCGTACTCCAGGTTACGTCTCTTTGTCCACCCTTGCCCCTCTCACCCCTCGGGCCTGCCTGCTGCACCATCAACCAGCGGTCGGCGAGCCGTAAGCGCGGCGTTGCCTAGCCGTAGCCGAGTCCACGTATCGGAGCTTCTGATCCGCTTTGGTTAAGTGGTTACGTTAGATTGACGCCTGTTTCCCCCCCGGTGGGTTCCCGCATTGTCAAGGCGGGGGAGGGGGCTCAGTAGCCGTGGCTTGGTCACCCACGATGAAGCGAAGAGGAACCCGAGGAGGGGCCGCTCGTCAGGGCTTTTGCCGATAAGGCGACGACGTAGCAGCCAACAAGTAGGTTGCGGTGCCGCTTGGGAGGCATCGCGGCTGAGGGTTGGAGGCCGCGGAGGGAGAGGAGTGTCGGTATTGCGGTGCGCCGCTCTCCCTACCTTCCGCGGCCTTGACGGGGTCGCCACCGTCTGCAGATGGCGGACGCGGTGGGCCGCAGGGGAGGAGGAGTGTTGGTATAACGTTGGCCACTCTCCCTATCTTCTGCGGCCGAAAAATGGCAGGCGGCGGGGCCAATGACCTTACCCGACGCAGGGGGACCAAGGGTGGCAGACACGGGGTCGTCTGGCGCCCATGTGCTGGTTTGGTCCCTTTGGTGGTCACGGCGTGCTATGTGTTCTGGTGCGCCGGTGATGGGGACTACTCCCCGGAGAAGGGTCCGGTAACGGACAGCCGCGGCGGGTTCACGGATGAGTGCTAACGCGTACCCGTGTTCCCGCCATAAGCGGCAGAGGAGGATACCGTGGAGTCTTAGTGGGTTAGAGTCCCACATAACTGCACTATCTCCCCGTGGTAGTGCAGAATGCATGAGCATTTCTCCACGATAAAAAAAAAAAAAGGTTGACGCCTGTTTGACGGCGAGGCGAAATCGATACGGTGCCGATCCCTTTCCGATTTGATACGTGTGCCTTAAGTCTCCTTTCACGTCGCAGACAAAGCAATGTGATAGCGTTCTAGGTAAATGACAAAATAAATATTCTTATCGTATTGAAATTTACATTTTATAATTGCTACAATAAACAACTACAAACCTGTATGTTCATATCTCGAAAACACGTGCAAGTTTCAGCGTATAAAAAGGAAGTAAAAAGTCTTCAGCTTCACAGAACAACTCCTCATCTCTTCAACGTTCTACATACTACTACACAAACACTACAATGGCTGCTTTCAAGACCACCTTCGTTCTGCTGCTCATCGCTTTCGCCATGGTGGCCGTCACCGACGCCGCCTATGTCGAGGCCTGCAACGAGGTCTGCCCCCGTATCGTCCGGGAGAGGGATACATGCTGCAGAGCTCATGGGTACACTCGCTACAACAACTGTAATGGCGGGAGGATGGATTGTGTCTGATGATACTTCTCAAGCAACAGTGGATCTTTAGAAATCCTTTTTTGAAGAATATTTTGAGGTATCAATTCCTACTATTGATTGTACAATTTATTTAAACTTCCACGCAAATAAATATTTAAAAATACTTTTTTTTTTCTCTCCCTTAATATTTATCAGTAGTTTTTCCAACATTTACTACCTACTTCCTTTTTTTCGATGAACCGTTCGTTGTTGAGATATTAGCGAAAACCCCAAAAATGGGATTTTTGTGCCTCACCCCCATTTTTTTTTTTGTGTATGTGAAATCATCGAATGACCCCTCCCGCTCTGGGTGGAGCGGAAGGGAGTGTCAGACTCTTACTGACTAAAACCCACCCGTGTTCCTTCCTTAGCCCTTTATGTTCCGGGAAAGCGGTAACCCTTTCGGACAATCACGCTGACCCGGCAACAAGTAACACCCTTAAATATGAATAGTCTTAAAACTAACAAGCGTTGGTGCAAGGTCTGGACCGGGGGACCTTTATCTTCTGAAATCGCTTCTTTCGACGAACCGTTGTTGAAATATTAGCGAAAACCCCAAAAATGGGATTTTTGTGCCTCAACCCCTTTTTTTTTTTGTGTATGTGAAATCATCGAATGACCCCTCCCGCTCTGGGTGGAGCGGAAGGGAGTGTCAGACTCTTACTGACTAAAACCCACCCGTGTTCCTTCCTTAGCCCTTTATGTTCCGGGAAAGCGGTAACCCTGTCGGACAATCACGCTGACCCGGCAACAAGTAACACCCTTAAATATGAATAGTCTTAAAACTAACAAGCGTTGGTGCAAGGTCTGGACCGGGGGACCTATAACTTCTGAAATCGCTTCTTTCTTTCGACGAACCGTTGTTGAGATATTAGCGAAAACCCCAAAAATGGGAAATTTGTGCCCCCCCCACTCCGATTCGCTTCCGTCAGGACTTTTAGTATGTATACTCCCTAAGCACCCTGAACAAGTTTCTAAACGAATCGCTTAGGTCCTAGCAGCCGGTGACCCTGTAATCAGGTGTAACTTCTTGAAATTATGAAAAAACGAAAGCTTTTTTTTGTTTTATTGTCATTAGATATCACGCTTCACGTTTGTGAACTTTCCCCAGCTAGTTTGATTTCATTTGACCCTGTATAGTTTCCCAAAATCAATAACAACAACAACAGTGTCCAACAACCAGTCTTACCAAGGGGTATCGCGGGCTGTGGAGGTCAGATAGGCAGTCGCTCTATGTAAAATACTGGTATTCAGCTGCATGGTTTTGTTAGAACATTAACGAGTAAAAATATTAATGTTTTATAGCAACCAGTACTAAAGAGCTTCCTCAACACAAACTAACTTTGGATTAAACTGCCGAACTAGTTATTCTACTTATGGATTATACCGACAACTATTAGTAATGTAGTATCTAATAACACATCGTGGCAGCTAGACTTAATGCTAAAGTTTAAAGTAAGGGTTTTAACGTCATTTTGGTATAACAAAGTTCTGAACCAAGCTCCTCTTTATGTTTGCGATAATCATGCTAAAGAACAGTTTGGATTTTAGTTCAATTTTCTGTAACACAACATGTTTTTTTTTTTTGCGGATGGTAAATCATCATCATCATCATGTTGGTGTCAGACTCTTACTGACTAAAACCCACCCGTGTTCCTTCCTTAGCCCTTTTTGTTCTGGGCCAGCGGTAACCCTTTCGGACAATCCCGCTGACCCGGCAAACATGGACATTTGAAGAGTCTATATAAAAAGCAGCACTGCTACTTTGTCTGTCGTGGATCTTTATTTAATTGAGGATGCGACATATGTATATATGTAAATGGCTATTTGTCTAGCAGAAAACAAGATTAAGTACCTAATAATAAATCAACTACAAAAAAAAAAAAAAAAAAGTTTTTAGTGGGCTTGTGGCTAATTAATAACAGCCGCACGGGTCGATCGATCAGGTTAAGCCACGCTTGCCGCGGTTGGTCCGTAAATGGGTGACCATCTTTAGATTATCAAGATCCTTCCGTGACTCGGAAAGCACGATAAGCCGCTGGTCCTGGCTGTCGTTCGTGGATCTTTGGCAGTCGTTACGGGTCATCAGAAGCCCGAAAGACTGACAATCAGTCTTACCGAGGGGTATCGTTTTACCCATTTACTGGGTTGCGGAGGTCAAATAGGCAGTCGCTTCATGTAAAATACTGGTATTCAGTTGACTGATTCAAGCCGACCCCAATATAGTTGGGAAAAGACTAGGCAGATGATGATTGTTTGTTTTTTTTTAAACATTGCCCCACACTAGAAATTTCTTCTGTATTGTGCGTTTACAAACATTTAAACTCACATACACAAACAGCCAGACCCGGAACAACTACTTGTAGGTCATCATACAAATATTTGTTCCGTGCAGGAATCGAACCCGCGACACGCAGCGCAGCAGTCAATCGCTTAGCCACTGCGCCAACCGTGCCGTCAAATGATGATGTTTTTCGTATTTCCAAAAACTGTTTATGACGTAAATAACCACTCACAAAAAATCTGTTGGGTGTAGGTACTTCCTTTTACTACTAACTAATACCTGCCAGCCTGCCTACGCCCCAACAATGTTACATAAACACGATGAAGTTGCAACAAATAGCTCCTATAAGTTAATTCTTTCTTATACTCTCGAACATAACACTGAAAGGTTCCGCACGTCTAGCGAGGGTTCCGTGATGGCGTAATCATTAATCAAACTCGTTTTAGGAGACTCCACATTTTAGGGACCCGTTACTGTTGTGAAATAAGTATAAACCAATGTTTTTATTGACCAACTCGGAAAAAAAAAATGATTTTTACAAAGAAATAATCGATTGAAACATACTTTATTTCGCTATTTATTCGTTTTTTTTTTTAAATTATTGCTGAATGGGCCTGCTCTTGACTGATGAGGTCTATGATGGAACGAGCATGCCCAGAAGATGTTTCATTAGATACTACAAGTTTTTCATATTTATAAGGGCTTTCACCCTCAAAAATATTGTATATATTTGCAAAGTTACCCATTCTTTCTTTAGCCTTGTGTTCAGCAACATTTAAATGAACTGATTAATATTTTTTTTTTGTTCCGCCTATTCTGTCCCACTGCTGGGCAAAGGCCTCCTCAAGTCCTTCCAGGAACTCTTTTCCTGCGCCACCTCGAACCAGCCCTCGCGGTACGCGTCCAGGTCATCTCGCCACCGCTTTCTGGGTCGACCTAATCAGCTATACTTATTTAAAATTTCGTGTGTCTAATGCCAGTGTTACGTCAAAGTCCATATAATTATGTGGTGTTTAAAAGGTGTTTATCCTAAACAACTGATAAACTCTGTAAAAGGTAGCTGTAAGTTTCCCGAATATAATAAAATAAACAATAAAATACTTGGATAGTTCAACAAGAAAAGATTTATTCACAGTCATCCCATCTAAGCAAATAAATCATTCACGTTTGAATTCCGGGGGAGACTTCAAGGCACACGTCTCCAAGACGTATAGGACTCAAGTCGTGATATATTAAGGGCGGTAATCGAGATCTAATTTATTTACCATCAACCATGTCCCATAAAATATGTGGCACAGGACTGTGGGTTGGACACATCGTCTGTTTTCGTAGTTTTCGTTAAATTTCTATTTCCTAATTCGATTTCTATTGTTAAATTAGCTTTGAGTAGCGGTCAGGTCAGGACTGAAGTTTGAGAGATTCAATATTAAAAAAGCGTACGAAGGCTAATCACAATAATATTATAAAGGCGAAAGTTTGTGAGTGTGTGTTTGTGTGCGCGTGTTTATATGTTTGTTACTTCTTCACGCTCAAACGGCTGGACCAATTTTGATAAAATTTTGTATGGAGGTAGCTGACACCCTGGAATAACATATAGGCTACTTTTTATCCCGATATTCCCATAGGATCGACATTTACGCGGGTGAAACCGCAGATTATAAAAATGACTACAAACTGCGCAGCTTGTAGTAATTTTTATAATCTGATCATTCTCTCTGTGCCCCAATACAAGCAGCCATGTGACCTCTGCACTGCCACAGACGATGCCGTGGCAGTGGTGAAGTTTTGGGCTAACAAAATATAATTCACAAAATATAAGTCTTCGACACGACGAAGGACGAGTAACATATTTCCCTTGAGCAAGTGCAGACGCCAGCACATCAAGCTACTACAATCTGTTAAATTTATTTAATAGATTTTCCACTTTATCGCTAAAGCTTAAGGTTCAAAGTTGATTGGGAAACTTTGACAGTTTCGGGTAGCTTGATGTGCTGGCGTCTGTACAATAACCAACCAACCAGAGCCATACTGTCATTTGGCAGACATTCAGAGGCCGATCACTTGCATGCACATCGCTTTCAGCAGAAAAATAGCATAATTCAGCCTTTAATGTTCCTACTGCTGGGACACAGGCCTCTTCTCGGTGAGAGGGAGTGGGCTATAATCCACCACGCGGGCCCATTGCGGTTTGGTAGATGTCTCACGTCTTCAAAGTTTTAGTTCTAGAACATGTCGATTTCCTCACGATGTCTTCCTTCACACAAAGTAAAGCGCCTGTCTGGTTTCGAACCTACGACCTCGTAAGTTGCGGCCATTACCACTGGGCCACCATTGCTGAAAAATAGACGTGCTCTCCAATTCTTGCTAATATTTTACTATTGCTTAAACTTTTATATACAGAACCAACTCCAAACATTTTTGGCACGTATTCGCCGCACGACGTGGTATCAAGTATCTTACTTCTGAAGTATGGTGTAGGTACCTAACTGAGGATGGCAATAGATTTACTTTTTTTGGCACAGTGATGTTACACGTGTCGAGAGGCTATAAGTCAACGTAAGGTTAGCTGGCCATTTGAAACTGGCATTACCTTTCTGGTTGTAGGTAATTCGTTCACGTGAGCGCTAGAATAATGACGCAATTACTTTAGGGTGTCGGATTGACCAGAGACTGGTAGAGTTATCATTTTTACAGGAATATAAGGCCCTTTAAACACGATACGGTTTCATTACAGTACGGCGTATAAACCACGCCGTGGAACAAACATGTCTGTCAACAAGCTTCCATAGTGATCACACAACACTGACGAACCGTGCCTACACACGGCGTATAAACCACGCAGTATAAGATCGTGTCTGTGTACAATCTTCCATAGTGATCACACAACACTGACGAACCGTGCCTACACACAGGGTATAAACCACGCAGTATAAGATCGTGTCTGTGTACAATCTGCCATAGTGATCCATACGACACTGACGAACCCGAACCGTGCCTACATACGGCATATAAACCACGCAGTATAAGATCGTGTCCGTGTACAATCTTCCGTAGTGATCCAAACGACACTGCCGACTGTGCCTACACACGGCGAATAAACCGTAGTTTTCACGGCTAGAAAAACGTGTGTCGTGTGTCGTCATCTTCTCTGTGCTCTTATCTTCGTTGTTTATCTGGGTTTCTGTGACTATCGCTGCGTCGACCAGAGTGTCGATGGTTTCTTTCTCACTGTTGCAACCCTCAATGTGGGGAAGTCTCTGTACTGGAGCCTTCAGGTTGCGTTGGATAGATCAAAGAACCAAGAATGACAGTCGGGATCAACGGCTTAACGTGCTTTCCGAAGCACGGAGGGGTCTCAATATGTAAAGAGTGTCACCCATCCACAGACCAACCGCGGTAAGCGTAGCTTAACCTGATCGATCGACTCGATCGATCAGGTTAAGCTCGAATTATGTATTTCTGTTGCCGCTATAACAACAAATACTAAAAACAAAATAAAATAAATTTTTAGAGGGGGCTCCCATACAACAAACGTGTTTTTTTCGGCGTTTTTGCCTTGTGGTACGGAACCCTTCGTGTGCGAGCCCGACTCGCACTTGGCCAGTTTTTATTTAGCCACGAGCCCCTCTGAGATAACCTGCACATATACCTTAATATACATATAATAGGAATGCCTTGACCTTAGGCTGTAGACGAAGTGACAAGTTATCAGCGATAATAAATAAATAACGATTATGGAAAAGTCAACAATATACGGGATCGATATCCGTGTATGGGATTGACAAATTTAAGCTACCTAAGTACCAAAAAGCTTATGTAATCCTAATGAAAGTCCTTATAGAAATGCGAAACGCTTTGAAAGCCTTGTTACTTGTCTTTAAGGCTCTCTTGATTCCTATGATCAAAGCTTATATTTTTTAAGTAAAAGTGTAGAGAACACATCATTTTACATGTGCGTCTTACTTTTAAACAGTGTTTGTGATGTTGTGTGTGGGGGTGGGTGTGTGTGTGTGGGGGGGTGTGTAAGGGTGTGTGTGTGTGTGAGGGTGTGTGAAATCACCTTTTTCACCATTGTCCGCTGTCAACATCATCAATATGTTCAGCCGTTGGTCCATCCACATCTGCGTTAAGCCTGCATGTTTCAAGAATTTTCGTCAATCTTGACTGATCGGAAATCTTAAGTCTGGGAAAAAGCAGAAGCATGAAACAAAACATATCGGCATTCATACTGATTGGAAACCATCCTACAGTATTTTTTGCTGGTAACAAAACAAAAACGGCTGTGTTCTACCTGAAAAAGATTCGTATTTTTCAAGAAAACTTCCATTATAAGAGATAACAACCCTACATTTTCGCCTCTCAATTTTCCCTCAGAAAATGCACTACAAAACGGTCAGAACGGACAAAAACACCATCTTAATACTGGTCCATTTAGTTTGAAAAACAGACCAAGTGCTGCAATAAGGGTAACGCAGTGGAACGTTAGAGAGCGTGCTCAGTGGTCGTTAGTGACGGCCGCGGAAGCTGGCTAAAATAGAAAAATGGACAGGCTTGCAAAGTTTCAGCCTGGATGATCTAGATAGACTGTGTTTGTAGGCTTTGAGGCAATATGCGACATTTTTCTAAAAGCATAATGTAGGTACGTGCTGGCGAATTTAAAAATGTTTAACGCATAAACGCAGCCTTAGGGCTTGGAACCGGTAGCAAAAGAACAGGTTCTGTATCGGTACTTACTTAGCGGTTCTTGCCATTTCGATATCTGGGTACCGGTTCCAGATGGGTACCAGTACTTCACCTAACAAGTACCGGTACCAAATTCAGGTGCCCAACGCGTTCCAGAAATGTCATATTTGTACGACAAATCTCGTGCGATTGCCAACCTTGAAGTTTTTCTAATGTCTATTTTAACCGACGAAAAAACGGAGGAGGTTCTCAAGTCGACTCGTATATTTTTTTTTATGAATGCAAATTAATTAATTACGTAAAGCGTGATGTAATTTAGTGATCTTTTTCATCCATTCATTCAATGAAAATTACTTAGGTATACTTACATTAGTTTAAGTAGGTACTTAGTTATTAAGGTTAATTAAAAAAGGATTATTTTTTGCTTTTCAGTTTTTTTCGGCGGTTTAATTTTTTGTTAAAAAGTTTTTTTACGTACCTACCTACTAATGTATCAGTTTTCTCACTCAAACTTAAACTTACGGAAATATTTGTTTGGTACCGGTGCGGTGCAGGACCTATACCGACTGGAAATAGCAATAATACAGGTACTACATCCTACCGGTATCAATAATACAGGTACTGCTCTGGTACCGGTATCACACCCAGGCCAATGGAACCAGTTCCCAAAAATGCAGCTAAACACACTTTTGTACAGTCAGACGACATTATATACAACGTGATTAAATAATGTTCGCAGCTTTTAAATCTTTACAATCATGAACAATATTCAACCCAGCGTTTAGGGAAAACAAACATGCTGAAATATAGATATAAATGCGCTGTTTCACCAATTTAAGTGAAAGCTTGAAACTAGTCATTAGTATAAACAAGTGCGAGTCGGACTCGCACACGAAGGGTTCCGTACCACAAGGCAAAAACGCCGAAAAAATACGTTAGTTGTATGGGAGCCCCCCTTAAATATTTATTTTATTCTGGTTTTAGTATTTGTTGTTATAGCGGCAACCGAAATACATCATCTGTGAAAAATTTTTACTGTCTAGCTATCGCGGTTCTTGAGATACAGCCTGGTGACAGACAGACGGACGGACGGACAGACAGCCAAGTCTTAGTAATAGGGTCCCGTTTTTACCCTTTGGGTACGGAACCCTAAAAAGTATCACAAGCTGATGCGCTGGTAAAGAGTACATTGTTTTTTGTGGTTCTCATATTATATACCACTCGCTAAAAAGCTCATGTCCTTCCCCAGGGTTCAAAGTATCGACAGCAGGCAGACAACAATTTATTAAATAGTTATTTTGATATAAGTACCCTATAGGGATCCTGCCGTTTTACCAAAAAGATTTTGCCAAAATTTCACTACCCAAACAAATTTTCGCAACCTTTTATTATACCAATGCAATGTTTGGAATGATTTTAGTATGCACATTTTCATTTGGTCAAATTTTTACTTGGCAGAATATTACTATGTAAGTATAAGTCATTGAGGCATTTGGTCTTTAATCTAATGATTTATTACAGCAAACAATCTTTAGACAATAAACGTTTGGTCAAATGATTTGTTATGACAAAAAATATAAAGACAAAAATAAGATTTTTTGGGAATTAAATAATTAAAAAATGCAATTTTATCTTAAAATAATCATTTCATTCAATTATTTTTTTTTGCAATGGACATTATCGAGAACCGAATTAGTTAGAAGAGGTTAATTATTAAAAAAAAATGCTTAGGTTAGGTTAAAACTGTGACCCCCTACACACGAGCAGAGCGAGCGAAGCGAGCGGTGCCGCGGCAGCGGCCGGCGAGTGCCAGAAACGACTAGATTATATAGAAAAAAAATATGGAAAAAAAACAGACTACCCGAAACTGAACTAGTTAGACGAGATTAATTATTTAAAAAAAATGCGGAAAAAACACCCTTGTAATAAAACGTCTTCAAAGTTAGATCTTATGCTTGAAATGGCTGCCTTAAAACTGCGAAAACTGACGATACTAAATATTTGGCAAATGTAATTTTGCGTTAAAATGATTTATTCCAACTGAAATATTTGACTAAATAAAAATTGGTAAAGGTACTAGTTGGTAAACAAGTTATTGTTTAAACGTTCACTTGCCAAACATTAGGTTTGGGTTACAATTATTTGTGAAGAGATTTTTTGCTAAGTAATAATTTGGCAAATGAAATTATGCGGAAAATTGTTTGGGAAGTGATAATTTGGCAATTTCTTTTTGGTGAAACAAGGGAGACCCAAGATTTATACTTTCATATACATTTAGTAAAATGTTCAAGCAAATAATCTATCTAAGCAAATTCTCTTTTTAATGCGAAAAATACGGTCCCTGTTTTGTTTATTAATAGAGACATTGAAAGAAACCGACAAATACGCATAAACAAAGAAGAGAGAACCTTTTCGAGTTCTGCTCATTTCACAAAATGATGATTGATGAGCACTCTTGTGAATGTTGCTGATAAAATATGGACTGTGGGCTTGTGAAGGTAAAAAATACTGAAGTTTTTCGCGGAATGTTTGAAAAGTTTTATTTATCTTCAGTAAAGAGGAACTGTGATACGAATATTGTTCGCCAGTAAAGTATATAATCTGAAACCATCAAGTTCCATGAGTTTTTATTTATCTAAGTGTGCCTATGCTTGAACCACATTTGAGATTAACGTTCCAATATTCGTCAACAACATCTCCTGTCTCACTCTAACTAAGTAAATTCGTGATGTTACAACCATCTTGGTCATGGCCATCTTGTTCAGTACGCTTTCGATATTCGTGAAGTCAACACGTCTCTATTCCAAGTAACTATTTTGAACGCATTATCCGTTCAGCGCTTTCGAGCCCAGTGTCGTTAACTTACCCGAGCCGCTCCAACACAAGGTAGTAGCGAACATGTACTCGCTTCTGTGCTGAATCAACAAATGTTACTATTTAACAAAGCTTAGCATGCAATCAGAGCAAAATGAAAACATAAAGACAGTTATACAAAACCAGCAGCGGAGTGCGGCGCCGAACATACACCAGTCGTGTGAAGAAGACCTCAATAAGTCGTTTGACTCTCTTCCGGATAGTACACAATTTGAGAACGATAAAAGATGACTCGGCCCAAGAAAGTGGACACTCTCCCCAGTGATCCGACAAAGAAGCTGATCTACGGAAAAAGGTTGCCGACGCACATACTAAAATACACCGCTTTTGATTTTACACCAGCTACCACAGAACTAGAACCCAAAATTGCACTGGCAGATGCCCTGGCCCTAAACCATGGCTTGAGTTGCCAGAGGTTGAGTGAGAGTAGTTGGTGTAATGTGAGATACGCTGATACTCAGAAACAGTTTTAGGCAACCCCTGTGTTTAAATAACGCTAAATTAGAAGTCAGCAGAGGTTTTGGAGAAATCAGATTTGACCTTAGAAGCCATAACAAACAGGCTTATGCAGCAGAGGATGATATTTCAAAACCTTTTAGAGAGTCTACCAGCGGACATTAAAAATATTGTGGGTAGGGATTTTGTAGCTGCAAATTCCGAATTTAGAAAGAATTCTGGTACTTCATTACGTGTGTGGTCGGCGTGCAGAAGTAATAAAACAAAAAGGGAGGTCTACAAACCTCCTAATAAAGCTTTACGTGTTATTCTTCATGATAATCCGCCATCAGGAACGCACCTAGTCAAAGACAAATCCCTCACAGAGGTAGTAAAAGAGCTGGGAGGCGTGCACAAATTATTTCATAATAGAAAAAAACCATATACGAACAGGAAAACAATACCTCAAGTGGCGAAACCTAAAAGCGCTCAAGCTAATAACCACCGTTTTCGTGATTCGCCACATACCGCAAAAAGAAATCCACCGTATAACAAACGGGGAGATGGAAAAGGGTAAGTACCATTAAAAACCGTTTCCTCCCAAAACGCAGCAGAGGAAAAAGGACGGAGGGGCTCGAAAATGACTTCTTCACTGCGGGGTGCCTAGCCAATTTTGTAAATCAATGGGTCCCTCCCAGTAAATCTTTTAAAAATATTGAATGGCTACAGAATTCCATTCAAAAGCATTCCTCCAATCACAAAATTCTCCCAAATAAATGCGCAAAGATATCGAACACTCCTGCAGAGATGTTATCAGAAATAAGGAAAATGCTACAATCTCGAGCTTTACAAACCAGTACACATCATTCAGGTTTCCTATCAAAAATGTTTTTGAGGAAAAAGACAGACGGAGGGAATTGTCCGATATTCAATTTAAAAAGAATCAACGATTACATCCTTACTCCAAAGTTTCGATTGATAAACCACCAACAGATTCCATCACATCACATCTGAGGGAAAAGGACTACATGATGAAAATCGACCTTTCGCAGGCATATTTTCACGTGCCCATCGATCAGAACCATCGACGATATTTGTCACTTTCGTACCAGGGGAAAATGTACAAGATGACGTGTCTTCCTTTCGGATTGGCAAGGACCCCTTCAGCTTTTGTAAAAATTACAAACTGGGTGGCACAACAACTTCGTCAGAGAGGCTTTCGGGTAGTTGTGTATCCAGACGATTTTTTTTTGATATACGAAAACCCTACAGTTCTAGAGCAACAAATGATATTTGCTACAAAGTACTTAAAGAGCCTGGGATGGCAGATCAATCAAGCGAAATCATCAGCCAGGCCTTCGACCACCATAGAATATCTGGGCATTACCTGGAATACAAGTCTAAACACCAAAGATTTATCGACAACGAAAATCCAACAGTTGCAGAATTGCATTCAGGATTTCCAGAGGAAAGCCCGATTTAGTTGGCACGATGCCAAAGTAATTTTGGTAAGATTAATCTTCGCATCATTCACAATCCCTTTGGGCCGACTTCATTGCCGTCCAATTCAGAAATCATCTCGCCTTCTACCACGAACTCGTTCTCATCAGAAATATCCCATTCCAGATGTTGTTCGAGAACAACTGCTGAATGGAGGCTAGAAAATCTATACAAGACGTCGCCGATTCATTATCCAAATCCATCAATCTTCGTTATTACAGATGCAACAGAGAGAGGCTGGGGTGCCATAGCAAACAGTCGTCACCGGTGGGGCAAATGGACACCTAATATGGGGCAAATGAAAATCTAATAGATCTCAGTACGAATCATGCTCCTCAAGGAGTAGAACACTTGGAATTGGCGGCTTGGTTGGTATGGGCTGGTCCAAGCAGCTAGCAAACTGGTCCGAGGATGAAGTAAAGCTATTGGAGTCATCTTGGAGGCGATCAGCTCTAAAAACTTACAGACCAATCTGGTTAAGATGATGCAACTGGGCTAAAACAAAATCAAATGAACAGCCTCATTGATAATCCCAGTCCTCAAGATTTAGCTAAGTACCTGTGCTACCTTCATACAGTTATAAAGCTAGCGCCTAGGACCATAGCAGTTCACAAGTCGGTTGTGGCAAACTTTGGGAACCCTGTAAGATCTTGCGAGCTCAGTTCTCATCCTATAGTTAAGCATATCATTGAAGGAATCTTTGCAGAAAACCCACCAGTTAAGAAGCCTATTTCGTGGACAGTAAAAGACTTACTGAACTTTTTAAAGTCTTATCAATTGGATTATTTAACAGTCTTTTCGCAGTATCAAGGCACACATGTGTGCTCCTTCTGTTGACTACTGGCAGAAGAGTCCATGGTTTAACGCTCCTGTCGATAGGAAATGGTCATTTCGAAGATAAGGGAAATGATATAATATTCTGGCAATAGATTGGCTTGAAAACTGATTCAGGATCATATAGACAATCTGGCTGGTTGTTGAAAATAGGAGAAACAAATTCAGATGTTCGACTGGATCTAGTCTTTTGGGTTAAGAAAAACATTTCCATTTCAAAAATACGCCGTAACGCGGCGTGTGACGAAAGATCAGCAGGTAGCTTTAGAGCAGTAGTTGTGACTAACAACTGGATGGGTAATCAGTATATTATGTAACTTTCAAACACATAGCATTGGGTTGAAGAAGCAGTCTAATAATTCTACCTTTAAAGCGCGAGAATAACAGGAATATGTAAAGGAGTACGTACCATTCTCTAAGTTACCTGTGGTGTGATCTTTCAGTTTGGCAGAAATGGTGACAGCTGTGCTGTCACTTCCAAGTGTCATTCATAGCGTCTAAAAATTTTGCCGCCAACGTACGGGAAAATTTTTCTCTCGTTAATTTTCATAGAAAATTTGTAAAGTTTCAAGTAAAACTTTATAGAAAGTAAATAATAGTGATTGTGGTAAGTGATATATAGTGGTGCGCTGATCGTTAGTCACCGAAATGACGAAAGGGAGATCGGAAGTTCAAATTAGATTCGTGGTCACCGGTTACTTTGAGGAACCGTGTTTAGCGACCCTGAGCGCCACGATTCTCCTAAGCGCAATAGCGGGGAAAAACCCTCTTCATCCTCGGAGGATTGAGGCACCCCTTTTTCCTACCGCCGAACGACAGGGCAAAGAGATCGAGACGATTTCCTGTAAGTCGGACCTACGCATTTATAATTGAATGAGTAGCCAATAAGCCAAGTAAGTGCTGAATATCTGTTATTATGACATTATATCACTAACCTTACTCAAAAATACTATCAACAAATTTCTGTTTCTTGCTAGTATCACTTCAGACAGAAGTGCAGTGTTGTTTTACAAACAACCCTTTCGTGTTTAAAGAATATTACAACTTATGGAAAGGGATTTCAGTGTAAAAATATGATGATTAGGTAGTAATTCCTAAAGCAAATACTGAATGTCTTGAGCTAAAATTACTCAAGCAGGTTCTTTTCTATGACACCCCATCATGAAAAGCAATCCATTATAAGTACATGTATGCTCACCTATCCCATGTTTCACACACTGAATTGCAAGTAGAGTGAGTACTTATGCCACAAAACAAAACTAAAGACTTTAGCCCCCGCGGAGGGAGGTGTGGCTTGGATCTCTAATGTGAGTCGAGAGCAAAAAGTGCTAACTGCTAAAGTAGGTCTACAGACACTTGTTATTTGAGCAGCAACATACCCACTAAGATTTTACCCTACGGTCCCTTTTGGAAGTAGTCTGAACACTCCTATCCAGGAATGTACTTACAATAGTTCATTGCTCTCATGTGTTGTTACTTACATTAAAGAAGTTCAACACCTCTAAGTCTAATTTGCAATTAGAACACTAAGATGAATAATAAAAAATTACATAAGTTTTTTATCTAATAAGAAATGTTAAATATTTAAACAACATTATAACTTATTATGCTATACTGTACAGTTTTTGCTGTTTTGTAATAATTAAGTAAATTTTATAGTTATGGTCAGGCAGGACCATCAGGATCTTCTTGGCATTCATCAGAGGGTCATATAGATATCTATTATATTTACAGTGGAGCAAATAAAAGCTGTTTAATATAAGAAAATAGTTATTTTATTTTAAAAACATGATAAATGAGGATCATACCAAAAATAACTAGGCCAAGATTCATACTAGAGACAAGATTCAGGCTGTCTAAATAACCATGTAAAAGCTTGGGAATGAAAGACTGCAAACATGTTTCTGTTTCATACTGAAAATCATAACAGGAAGTTAAATCTGGCAAAGATTTATATTCAAAACAATTATATTTTGAGATAAGTATCTTTAGTTAAGATAATTTCTAAGATTATGATATTATAATCAAATAGCCTATTGTTTACACTCCGGTATTACTAAAAAGTCAAACGGAAGTAATTATGTATTAATTGGAGGGTAGCTGTTCATGCTGATTACACGAACGACTCCGGAGAGTCTTTTAGAACCAAGAAAATATGGGAATTGACAGCACACCCATTTAGCTTTTCTTCAGTTCCCTGGACAATTGCAGCATTAGCCAAGTAAGTGGCAGAGAATTTGCAAACCTGTGGTATTTGCATGTAATAATGTAAACTGCAATATTTTGTTTATTTGGTTTAGATAATTTTATCAGATCATATTACCCAGTAATTGGGTTGTGGAGGTCAGATAGGCAGTCACTCCATGTAAAATACTGGTATTCAGCTGCATCCGGTTAGACTGGAAGCCGACCCCAACATGGTTGGGAAAAGGCTAGGCAGATGATGATGAGTTTAGATAATTTTTTGCTGGCCCACTAGCAAAAGCTGTCTCGGAGACGGTGGGTCTTAACAAAGCTTGGGTGACAAATGAATTTCCAAAGTCAATTCTAAATCTCAATCAGGTGTTAGAATATGTAGGCCTAATCACAAGGCCCTGCCTGCAGGCTAGGTAGAAAGGAAGATAATAATATCAATGCTTCTAATAAAGAGATTTGGTTCTCTGAGACAAGTTCAAAGCTTATTAACACCCAAATTTTGCTATCCTTGTAAGGGAAAGCTTGTCACAAGCACACAAGCTTGTCACAAATAAACTGATTGATTGATTGATTGTCAGAGCAGACCAAGGCAAATGAAAAAATGGTTGCTCCACTGGTTTGTCAAGAGTTAATGTGGTGGCCAGAGGCTATTGATAGACCACAACTCAGTTCCTTTATATACGGGTAATCCACTTCCTGTCCACACATGCCGTCTGCCGGTCTTTAAAATATCGCTTTTAGTGATAAGACCGCCCATTGGGTCACCCTATGTATAATATTCTACACTTATGTCTGTAGTTCGTATGGTGTACATAACAAAGAATATTCTGTTCTACCCTACTCTTGCCAGGAACTTGACCAAACCAGGAAAAAAATGGCACTCTAAGTTGAGAGATGTTTGCCATATACGCAGTAATAAGCAAGCCAAAGAGCCAGTCTTCAGAGTGCACATATTCTAGCTCAATCCGACAAAGTTGTCGCTAACTTAGGATGTACAAGGGTACATACATCCCTAGTGATCCTGAACCTAACCTACAAAATGACGAAGTTAGCAGATTAGCTGAACACTAGAATCACTCTGTCAGCGGTTTATCTCCCGGGGAGTTTAAAGGTGTTATAAACGGCTTAGCCGACCGCTTATCTAAGAACAGACCAGCCGGATTGGCTCCTGTTGCTCCAGGCCCCAGGCCTCGGAGGCCATGTTTCAAAGTGGGGCGTCCCCGATGTAGACCTTTTCGCGTCAAATAAGTCAGCCGCTGTGCGACAGTACATCACAGGGGACTCAAATTATGGCTTGGCAAGCTTCTGCGATGCCTTCAGTTAAGAAGTGACAACATTGAGAACCTGTATGTTTCTCTTCACCCAATTTAAAACCGAGTGCTCAGTCATCTGAACTCGAAAATGGGGCAGGGACGTACTATTTAGAAATCGCCCCATACTGGACCCAGTGTGCCTGGCTCTCGTATTTGGAGACGAGAGGTCTCAGAAAGCCAGTACCCTTACAAGATCTATGTAAAAACCTCTTGGACCTGACAAGTTGCAACTCCTAGCTTGGAAAGTTTAGGGGGGGGAAAGCAGTCAGGTTGGGAGGGGCAGTGGTTGGTAGAGGAGCAAGGAACTTGCTAATATGTAGTGGAGATCCACAATAATCATTTATAAAGCTTGTATTCAGAGGTGAATGTCATAGTGTAGATTGCATGACATCTAAACAGTTTTTTGTCCATTTAGAAAGTCTAAAAAATCATTGTTCTTAGCTAAACCACTGCTTACCCCTTGATTAGCAGAGATTTACATACCCTAATATTGTAAGATATCTCACAACTTTTAAGTGTTGAATAAGATAATCATTGATTTGCTCAAACACGAGTACAATATGTGCAACACAAATTGTCAGCATGCAAGAGATGTTAAAAGTAGGGTAAGTAATAACAGTGCGCCCAAGGTTTGGCTCAAAGACACAAAGAGTTTACCTAAAAGCTACCATAATCTTTGTTGATTTTGGTTTACAATAACAGGTGTGTCTGTCTATAAAGCTTGCTCAAAAGATTTATAAAGAAACTAAGATAAAGGAGCCTCATGAAGTTAGAAGAAGAGGTCTGTGGTAGCCTTCGGGAGGCTGACTGGTGATTAGTTCATCAGATAAAATTAAACTGAAAGAACCACTAGGCTTACAGAATGATTACTTCTGTAAAGTAGTAAAAGAGAGGGCTATCTCTCAAGAGTATTTAGAATGATCAGCCTATAATGTTCCCACTGATGGAACAAAGGTCTCCTCTCTGTGAAGGGGGATGAGGGTTTATCATAATTATGAGAACTTTTAATTCCCATTGAAACTATTTAAATATGTTTGGGTAAATGAATCATATGTTAAGTCAATTTAATTGATAAATAAAGAGACTTATACTTCATTTACTTGCGAGGGTTAATCTATTAACCATAGTAATATAAAAGGTCCTAAATAAATTTCAGTTTCAATGGAATTTTAACTTTATTATGTAAGACATTGAGTTTGTTTTCCCACATCTTTATAAAAGTTGAGGTTCAAAAATATTGGTACTTTTGATTAATTAAGGAAATGAGTGATTCAATTATCCTTTAGTAATGAGATTATTATTTTAATTCAGTATAAATCTCATTGATTTAAATTATCATTATGGCCTTATATTTCATGTTCACCCTTGGCAAGCAAGGCAAATACATTTGTTAATAATCTATAACATTTTATAGATTTGTTAATTTTAGAATTTTTTAGAATAATAGATTGAAAGATCTTAATTTTTGGTTTGAACATTTAATGAATACATCCAGAAATATTCATTAATGTTATTTTAATATATAATTCACATAGCGTCTACATCCTTCGGGTATTCTTTCACCAGCAGATATCAAACAGGTCTTCAACCCAATGCTATGTGTTTGAAAGTTACATAATAGAGCTGTTTTGCATTAAAACAAAACAGTTATTATGTTATGGAAAACACATAGCATTGGAGAAATTTGCTTGCTGTTGAGTTTTGAAGACTTCTATGAATGACACTTGGAAGTGACAGCACAGCTGTCACCATTTCTGCCAAACTGAAAGATCACACCACAGGTAACTTAGAGAATGGTACGTACTCCTTTACATATTCCTGTTATTCTCGCGCTTTAAAGGTAGAATTATTAGACTGCTTCTTCAACCCAATGCTATGTGTTTTCCATAACATAATAACTGTTTTGTTTTAATGCAAAACAGCTCTAATATTGATGAAATTCTAAAAACAGGAAATTGGCGATTCAATAATACTTTCTTTCAGCATTATTTTAAAGAAATAAAACCAAACCCTAGTTGCAATCCAAATCTCTTTGTCAGTATAAAAATCTGCAACGAAACACCCTCTCCCACCTAGCTAGCTAGCCTTAATCTGTCGCGAATAATCCCCGCTGCACATCGACACATCACTAATTAATCTGTCGCCAATAATCCCCGCTGCACATCGACACATCAATAATTAATGAAACGGATAAAATTCTTCATAGTCTATACGGATATTGCCGCATCCATTGAAACGTAATATGTGAATGCGTAGGGCTACCACACTTTTGAATATGTTTTGTAACAATTTTATGATTAAAAAGAAACTACGGTTTGGAATGGGCAACTAGCTCCATCTTTCTGACTGACCGACCCCTTGACAATTCAAAAGTGCCTGTACTTGGTTTTTTGAAATAAATGCTTTGAGTTTGATTTTGAACATTTAAAAATGGAAAAAACATACAGTCCGTTTAAAGTTATTTTACAAATCACAATGATCTTTATTCACATTTTAATAAGGTTGCTGTTGTGTTGCTGCCTTTGACAAGTCTGTCAAAATCATTGTGATTTTTACGAGCTTACAATTTTAGTCCCATTGTAGACGCTTTTCGTCTCCCATAGGAGACTAAATCCAAGTACTTCCCTTGCCTAGCCAGAATTCTGACAGCTGGCAACCCTACTCGCAGCCATTACTTTAATTACTGGCCGTCACTTGCCACACTGCATCGCGCATCTCTTTCACACAACTAAACGAGCCGTGAAACTTACTTCACCTTTTACATACGTTTTTATTTAGACTAAACATCCTTATTTTGTGGAGTATTTTATTTTTCAGTGCAGCACTATGCTGCGTTGGTAAAACACGGCCTTAAAAATTGTACCGAAGAGCTTATTCGTAGGTAGCCGAAAAGTATTAAAAATAATGCAATTTTATTTTAATTTGATAAATTATCTACCAATCGTTGATGGAGTTCACGGATCTTTAGACATTGATTGTTGGTTTTTTACAAGTCATTTTTAACAGAAAGAAAACAAAAAGATTGTATTTTAAATGTAAACTAGAATAGATAATCCGATAGGCTAAATCACCTCTTTTAACATAGGTACAGACGCCAGCACATCAAGCTACTACAATCTGTCAAATTTCTTTAATAGATTTTCAACTTTATTGCTAAAGTATAAGGTTAAAAGTTGATTGGGAAATTTTGACAGTTTCAGGTAGCTTGATGTGCTGGCGTCTTTACAATATGTTGTTTGACTGCTAATTATTTAATAGATAAGTATATATTTATATGACTTTTTATGTACTTATTTAGTATGTATACTTAAGTTCTATCATGTGGGGTTTAGAGAGTTTTTAAATTAAACGATGAATCTAAAATATATAAGGTCAAATTACATTAGCTAACGAAAATCCGTACACGTGATGGCTATCGGTATCTAAACATAAAAAAATAAAAAATACCTTGATGTTTTTTGTGGGGTCATCGACCGCAGTTAGTGAAGTCACTAGAAATATTAGTTAAAAAAAATCCCTTTTTTTTGTGTAAAATTCACAGACGGGATTGGTTTCGATATCTTAATAAGAAAAGAAAAGAGATTTTCTCATTTAAAATTTCAAGTAACAAAACTACCAGCGGTCGTTGACCCCAAAAAAAACATTAAATCATTTGTTACTTTAATTTTATCGTGTTTAGATATCGATACCCATCGCGTCTGCAGAGTTACGCTATCTAATTTAATTAGACCCTGTATTCAGGATAGACAATACAACAAAAAAAAAACTCGTAGACTTTCACAGAGAAACCTAAAGGCCTAATTATAGAGCCTAATAACTTACTTAATGAGATAAGTGCTACGTCAACCCTCCTAATGTACCTATAACTTTAGCTTAACGTGGAAAGGCAGAAAAATCTCACCCTGTCAAGGGATAATTAGGGTAGGTAGGTAAAGCGTCCGAAGCTAATTTGGAACTCAACTGCTAATTGATCAGAATAACTCTTGATTGCCAACTCACAAAACTAATTAGAGTGCTTGTTCAAAGTTTGAACGTTGAGATGCGAACTGCAATCAATAAATCAAAAATTCATCTTTGGTTCCTGGAGTAGCATTCTAATAATAATTATCAGCCTGTACCTTTTCTGTAGCGTAGTGTGTTGCGCCGCCCAGCTAGATGGACCGACGCGTCGGTCCAGCCAACCAACCAGTCCTGCCAGGTCGTCGCGACGACCAAAAGTAGTTGGCTGGGACAGACTGCATGCGGAAGGCGGAGGACAGGGTGTTGTGGCGCAGTTTGGGACAGACCTATCCAGCAGTGGACTGCGATAGGCTTTTTTGTGACTGACCTTTTTAGCCTAGGGCAGTGGACCGCGATAGGCTTTTGTGACTGAAGTAAAGCCGGGGAAATTTATTGTTCAGCAAATTGACACCCTATGTAAATTTGCCGTGATAAAGCCATTTGATACATCTTTCATGTGATCTGAAGATCGGACAATTAATGTTGGTATAGATAAGACGTTTTTTGTTAAGTCAGGGAAATCGTTCCCTGACTTAACGAAAAACGGAATGACCAATTGAGTATTTAAGAATTTAGACAATGGAGTCCACGTTTCCTCACGATATTTTCCTGTACGGTCTAATAAGTCAGCTGTAAATAGACACGTAATATATTTTAATGTATATAATGATGTTTACTGGTGTTCAGAGGATACCCGTGGTCATACGCCTTGTTCGATGTATTTATAACCAGCGGACGATCAAGACGCTTCCAACGATACCTCATTTGTCAAATTATGATAAGTAATTTAGAAATTATGAGGGAACAGAAGAACATTCATACAAACATACCGGTTCAAATCATAACCCTCCTTTTTGCTTCGCCGTAGTCGGGTAAAAATAAAAATAAATCTGGTCTGTACTACCCGTTTAATTGTATGACACATAAGACAAAGCGGGCGGACAAAGCCATAGAAAGACAGTAGGCAAGATGGATCTAGATGGATGGGCAGTTAGATTGATGTAGCGAGATGGATGGATGAATGATTACAATTAACTTGTCGGAAAAACCAGGATAAGATGGGCCGAACAGGAAAAAATGGTTAAAGAAAGTTTTGTTTATTAATTTATTAAAAAATACATTATTTAAGCTTACAGTATTTGAGTGAAAGAAAGAATACTCTTTATTATGATTGTACACCATATAAATTACAGACATTTATATTGAAATTTTATAAATGTCTTCTTCTCCTCCTTCTTTTGCCTTTCGCCACCCAATTCTCTTTTCTGTCTCTAGCCTTCCTAGGCTAGAGTCGTCCAGCAATCTTGAACAGGTCGTCGGTCCACCTCATTGGCTGTCTGCCCACACTTCTACTATCAGGTCTCGGTCTCCAGTCCAGCACTATTCTACCTATCTGCCATCTTTCTATGCCCTATGTGGCCCGATCATTTCCACTTTCTTCGCGCAATCACCGCGGCTATGTCGGTACTCGGAAAACGTTTCGTTCTTCATCGGATTTCCGTGGAAGCAAATGTTTCAATATTTAAGCAAATGTGTTTTCAAAATGTTAATATCACATCGTACTAGTTGGGTGACATAAAGTGCAAAATTAAGCAAATACATCAAACTTGCCTCAAAAGGTCCTATCCACAGATATATAGATACACCCAGATAACGCAAGAGCAACTACTTCGCGTGCCGAAATCGAACCACCTTACGTATGTACAATAATCGTAAGCTGCCACTTTCACGCTCAGTCCTGTGTACTGCCAGTCGATTCTGTAAAAATCTCACCGTGAAAACTTAGGCGAAGTGAGTTTGTTTTTGCTAGGTATTGAAACTATTGACAGCTCACTCCACACTCACTTTACCTAAGTTTTCACGGTGAGGTGGTTACAGAATCGCACTGCTGCTGGCAGAACGTGAGCGGTGGCGCTAGGCCCCGGAGGCCGTTGCCGCGTGCGGCGGCGGATTTTCCCATCACTAAATAGTGCTTATGACGTCATAGTAGGTAGTCAAAAATGGCACGCTTGGTTTTCATACAGATCGTGATACTTGCGTTATCTAGGTCTATCTATATCTGTGGTCCTATCCGTCAAACCTTGAAATAAATAACAACTACACATATCTGTTATCGTAACGGGTCCCATTCATTCGACGATAATTGAATAATCTAATCCAACCAAATTTTCGAGGGGATCAAACCTCGGTTACGAGCCGGGACCGTAGCCCCTCGAGACATCGTTAATCCCTGATATATAGTTAAGGTACGGTTAGCTTAGCAGCGCGTAAGGCCTTTTGCAGACCATCGGTGATTACGTCAGACGGTAAATTACTGCCAGCACTCGGAGAAATTCATCTAGTTTATATTTATAATACTACGGAATGTCTCTTACATGTTTTTTTTTCTTCTATATATTTAAGGAATTTTTATACATAAAGTACATGCTACTTACAAAGTTATAACTTACGACTAAATAACAAACAGCGCTTTAGCGGCTTCAGACAAAAAGAGGACAACATCTCGTGGACGTGGTTCTGCCGAAGTAGAGACTTATAAAGAACTCTCGATCCGTCTCGTAATGTACACCATTCCACCAACAGGTGATGAACGTCTTCAATTACAACGCACACGTCACAATTTGGAGAATCTGATTTCCTCATCATGTGTGCGAACTTGTTAAGTGGAACGTGACCAGATCTTAACCTGAACGCCGTTACAATCAAAGATCTACTCAAACTCACATTAATGAGCCATGGTATTCGAGGAGGCTCACATTGTATTGTTTTATACCAGATTCCTTTTTCCAAAGATCTCACATTAATTCTCATTCTTACATGTTGGAGTCATCTCACGCTCAATAATGGTGTATTTGACAACAACAAAGCAACAACAACGTTTTTTAGCAACTTGCCTGTCATCGACATCTGTAAGTTGTTCGTATATGATCGCCCTTAGCCTTAAAGGCTCACACACATGCCGGCGGCACAGCCGGCAGGTTTTTGCGGCGCGGGTATGCCGCCAGCATAATCAGGTGGCATTTCAGTTGTGCAGTTCGTTTGTGCGGCAAGCCAGGCGGCTCGATACCCGCCGGCACTGTGTAGGAGGAGCCTTTAGGCAACTGTATTGCATGTTCCCGTAGTTTATATTCGCTTAGTTTATCGTTTACAAACACATTCACGGGTATATTTGGCTGAACTATGTTGAGTTTAGCTGTAAATGTATCTTGCTCGGCTTGAATTATTAAGGTAGTGTTATACTCGTACAAGTAGTCTATTTGATAGGTAATGAAGTGAGTTGATAAAATAAATGGGTTACAATAAGCTGTTTTTTTTTTGTTTTGCCTTTATTGACCCACTGCTGGCCAAAGGCCTCACCTAAGTCCTTCCAGGAACTCCTTTCCCGCGAAAATACTGATCATAATTCAGTTTAATTCTATAATGCATATCACATGTCTTTTACAAGATCACGCAATAAGAATCCCACTGCAGGGCAAGACCTCTGACCGATTTCAGTGATGTCCAAATTTGATTAAAAACCCCGGATTTATATCCACAATTTCATGCATGAGAGGTGAGGCCCTAACCACTGAGCCATTACGACACCATCAGATCATGCTGTCAAGATTTAAAAAAATAAAACATCGATTGAACACAGAGTTCCAATTGTTCTCAGATTCTGTCATTGCCTAGAGAATGGTAATTTCCTTGAAATTTAAATGCACAGGGGACAAAGGGAACTAGATATCAAAGATAATAAAAAGATGGCAGTCATCGTGTGGCCGCTAAATCGCGTC
Organism: Oligia fasciuncula; assembly: GCA_963082905.1. Lineage (NCBI taxonomy): Eukaryota > Metazoa > Arthropoda > Insecta > Lepidoptera > Noctuidae > Oligia > Oligia fasciuncula. The sequence goes on from OY720409.1 coordinate 10,970,736, forward strand.
GTCGGCTTACCGGCAAAAGCCCTGACGAGCGGTCCCTCCTCGGGTTCCTCTTCGCTTCACCGTGGGTGACCAAGCCACGGCTACTGAGCCCCCCCCCCCCCTTGACAAGGGACCTTATCGTACCTTATCAAAGTATTTTTCTTATAAGTAGGTACTTTGCGTGCGGTTAGGTAGGTAAACCATAACGAAACTTTTTTTAATGTAAGTTAGACACTTGAAATCACAAATGTTATGAAAGGAATAAAGTGCCTTCTATGTCCTATGCTACGTTAAATAAGGAGTGTAACTTTTTACCAATATAGGCCAGTTTGAATTCGTAAACATTTTCGACCAGTAAAACGATGTAATAAAAAAGTTATGTGCAACATTAAGTATGCAATTTCATCACCGAAATAAACACTTGGCCTCATTTTCTCTCACCACCATTTGGGTCTGGTCCCTAAAGTATAATGTAGCATTTTATGCATCCTGAAATTTTCAAGGCAAAGAGGGTATCTTGGAGTTACTAATACCATAAAAGTTTAGGGTAAATGAAAAGAATTACGAGTATTTTTTTGTTTGTTTGAATTTGTCTTCAATTTAATAACGAGGAGAAATAAGGGCGATAATTAATAATGAGGGTTTACGCAAGAAAGAGGGTGAAGTGTTTACAGAAAAGCTTGCTTATTAATGACGTAGCTTAAAAATACGTCACCACGACAAAAAAAAGATACATCCCTGCCATTAATTATTATGGCTCGAAGTAACGAAGATTTAAGACCAAAAACATCTTCTTTACAAGGTAAAATAAATGCTAACACATACACACAATGGACCCATAAGTACATACTAAAATAGACCTTAACAACTATTTTAAACACACACATCTAACTTTGCAACGCCCAGCCCACATCGAAAATTCATGTCGAAACGAGATCCCAAAGTCTTCACCATTCTTCATCCCCAAATTTTGACACTACTATAGATCGTCCGCAATTACTGGCATACTGGATTATCAGCGGAGAATATTAAAGAAATACTCTGGGGATGGTTTATAAGGCTGAGATCAGACGTTTCAGTCGGGTGAATATTCGTTCGAATGAGTGTTCATTTTTATTCTATTCCAAGTTTACACGACACAGGCAAAGTGACGTTCATCTGCTCTTTTTCTACGTCAGGTATAACTAAATGGACACCGTTTAGTTGTAATACTCGTAATAGTCCTCCAGACCGAATTTCGGCCAACTAAGACTAGCCTTCGATGCGGGAGATGTTATTATTATTCAGGATTCATTATTACTACTGCATGTAGCAGTATCTACAACGCCACATGCGAACAAAGCGTCATACGTCATACGCAAAATCCTGCATCGCGCAAGCAGAGTTTACCGCGCAACTAGCATAGATACAACGGCCCGACATAATTCATCGGGCAGTTGTCCGCCAGACACAACACCCGTCTGGTCGGAGTATCCTCCCTTTTCTATAGAGGACGAGTGAACTTTACACCCTGTTCCCCATACCTCTATACTGCACATACAGTGCACTCTCTCTTCCCTCACTCTCATAGTCCGTTAGGTCGGCAATCGTGTCGGATTGCCGGACCGGAGAGAACACGGGGTTATCACACCGCCATCTTCCAAGCTCCGGACTCTTACTAAGAAATTACTAATAGAAAATTCCAATAACACTGCCCGACCTGAGAATCGAACCCAGGACCCCACGCTCAGCTGTCGCGCTTGCGAGCACCAGACCAACGGGGTACTTATTTATAGATATGTCAATTTGCGATGCGAGACAAAATGGCCAAACTCGAGTAAACGTTAAACGCAAACGGCAAACGAAAGATGCCAAATAATAAAATCCAAAATCGTTTAATTGGTTCACTAATGTATTCGTAAGTATTTTCTAACTGAACAAACGCTTGTTGCGCCTCTTCTTCTCCCCAGCGAAAGCACAAGGAAGTGGTGAAAGGCGTTTTGGGGGACTGTCTTTTGTAATTTTGACGTTCGAAAAGTGCTGATTCTCAGCCTAGTTTGAATAAATGACTTTTGATTTATTCGACACTTTTGGTTCGTTTTTGTATTCCCACGTTTCATTTCGACTGAAGGATGCCGAATGAAACATTAAATAAATAAACAAACAAAACGTGGAGCGTCTGATATCAGCCTAAGCATTACATAAATGAGAGCCTAGTTGGGACTGTTGGGAGTGCGGAAATTAGATGTTAGAGCGAACTACGCTGGGAAGACGCCATACGGGTGTCGTGTGTGCGAGCCTAGGCGAAGGAAGGAAGCACATTTATTATGTTTATTATTATTTAGTGAATGTAATAATGTGAATGAATTATTGAATTAGTGAATGTATTATTATTTAGTGAATGTAATGTGAGGGAAAGTTGTTTGGTGTTTGTATACGATTTGTTGTTGAAGATGCGGAAGTTATTAAGATTACTTTGGATTTGGACACGTATAACGTTAATAGGTTTGAAAGTCTTTATAAACTTTTTATCGTAATAGATATCATTCTCACTTTAATCTTGAAATTATATATTCCTGACAGTCAAATAGAGATCGTCATGTCAGTAGATGAAATTGTAGGTGCACGTAAAATATGAATGAAACAATACCTAGTTAACTGGTACTCGTAACATAAATGAAACATGACATTCTAGAATCTTCTTGAGCTAAAAATCATTGCTGAGTTCCGAATTGTTTGGTGAGAAACAAATGAAAATTAAAAACTTCAGTAGGTAGGTAAATGGTGGTTTGAATAAATAATTGTATTTTGTACATTATACAGGGTGTAGTCCAAACTGGTTTGGACCGGTTCCAATACAGGTAATGTTAAAGTAACTTTGGGCAATGTGGCGTGAATACGGACCATGTTAGTTTATTATTAGGCTTAGTCATGTTCTTGTGCTACGGTTTGGAGAAAATTGCTGAAATCGTATCCGCCGCACTGTATGGTTTTGGAAGGATTTTAGACAATGAAAAGACAACCTATCTAGTAATATTATTTTATTTTAAAGTATTTTTTGATATGATCTCAATAGTATTAATTAAAGTGTTTTTGGTTATAATTTATTTTAAAGTATTTTTTGGGTGCTGAAATAAGTAAGCAAAATAAATGTGGCACTATTTATATTTAAGACCTTATAAGTACCATATTTTATGCAAAATGAAGGTATTCTACTCTGTTCTAACCTCTACTTATATTGAAGTGAATGTCAAAAAAAAAGTCAAAGTTATTTCACCTCTGATTTCGAATCACTGTCCAAAGCACAGTAATCTTTATTTTCATTCGTATAGGGTTGCTGTTGGGTTGCTGCCACTGACAAATCTGTCAAAATCATTGTGATCTTTATTCTCGTTTCAATAAGGTTGCTACTATCAGAGGTGAAATAACTGTGAATGAACTGTATACTGAGCGAGGTGTGACCTGTAGACAATACCAAGTAGATTTTGATGGTGTTCGCGTTGTCCCGTCTATCGAAAGTATATTTAATTATCTACATTTTATGAATAATCAAGTAATCAAAACACAGTCAACACATCAACGAACAAAAACGTTACCCAATGCAAAACTTTATCCTGCCGGGTCAGCGGGATTGTCCGAAAGGGTTACCGCTGGCCCGGAACATAAAGGGCTAAGGAAGGAACACGGGTGGGTTTTAGTCAGTAAGAGTCTGACACTCCCTTCCGCACCACCCAGAGCGGGAGGGGTCATTTGATGATTTCCCATACGCAAAAAAAAAAGCAAAACTTTATTGTAGAATACATAATTTAATTTAATACTTACAATTTTTTTACTTTGTCACAACACCAATCTATCTCGTCTGCTCGACGTCCTCATGTCAGCGCAGGTATCCAGCGGAATATCAGCGTCAGGTACAGACGCCAGCATATCAAGCTACTACAATCTGTCAAATTTCGTTAATAGATTTTCAACTTTATCGCTAAAACATAAGGTTCAAAGTTGATCGGGAAAATTTGACAGTTTCGCGTAGCTTGATGTGCTGGCATCTGTAAATTTGCCTGACACCTGCTGAGCTGGACTACTAGGTATATGGTGCAACCTTGAGACGCACACCGCACTTTGTATATTCGTTATTCTGATTCAGTGTCATATGTGTTCATTGTTGTTTTAGTACTATGTTTATTTTTTTTTTTTATGTTTGCACCTTTTTTGTAAATTCTTGAAATTTGTTAGCATTTAATTATGCTTTTGTGTGTGTTGTGCTGTGTCTTTTGTGTGCAGTGCATCTATCGTTCTATCTTGTTTTGCACATACTTGGGTTTGGCTCTTAAAGCAACAACGATACAAGCGAAACAATGGAATTGCATTAATTCATTGGCTCGTTAATTGACTTCGGTAGCTTATAGTCCAGATTCCTAAAGTTATTACTTTAGGAATCTGGACTATTGCCAATCCTATGAACACAATTCAATTCAGTTCAATTAAATTGATTAATTTAACTTTAACAGTTCTCTGGAGATTTGGTGTTCTGTTTTGGTTAGTTCGGCCAATGGAAGCCAAGCCAATTCTAAAACTAAATGAATTAAGAATTACACCACTTCTTTAATATTACTAGGTGTAGCGGTATCTACAAACGCCACGTGCGAACTACGCGTCATACTGACGTCACACAAAATCCTGCATCTCGCAAGCAGAGTTTACCGCGGAACTAGCATACTTAAAACGGCCCGCCAGACACATCACCCGTTTGGTCGTAGGATCCTCCCTTTTCTATGGAGGATGAGTAAACTTTACACAAGAATTAATAATTTTTTCAGTCATAATATTACAAAAGTATTTCTTTTAATATTTATCATCATCTGCTTTGCCTTTTCTCAACTAAGTTTTAGGTTAGACTTCCAGTCTTACTGGATGCAGCTGAATTATTGCAGCTGGGTATTTTACATAAAGCGACTGCCTATCTGACGTTCACAACCCAGTTACCGGGTAAAACTATACCCTTTGTTAAGACTATCAGACTTTCAGGCTTCTGACGTCCAGTAACGACTGTCAAAGATCCAAGAATGACAGCCGGGACCGAAGCACGGGGGGTCTCGGTATGTAACGATATTTTTTATTTTACTTTTATCAATATTGTTAATCCAGAATTTATTAGGGATGCTACCAAGCGTGGTAACCTAAACCGGTTTAAGCCATGAATGTTTTTAGCTTCGAGGAAATAATCTTTGCTGGATAGGGTAAACTTGCCAAATTCGTACCCCTTAAGAGAAAACCATCATATTTAGAAAATTAGGAAAGATAAATTAGTTTTAATTAAAAGTAATTATTGTTTGCTAAATGTTTTATTGCTTCTATAATCAAATTTAACATAAACTTTATAAACTTCTCAAAAATAAACAATTAAAAAAAAAACTAAAAAAGTACGATTTAAGACCATTCATCCCAAATCGTACTTACTATAACCTTAATTCGTACTTTGAGATCTATTCATTGGTATACAGTATTGAGAATCAGCATCGTAATTAACAATGTGTTATTAAAATAAGTAGTAATTCTTAACAAATTCGACGGATGGTCTTCGCCAATTCTCGGCAATCATAAATACTTTTCCTAAATCGTACCAGTACGTTTTAAGAACTTAACTCGAGTACGAAATAGGAGCAAGAGCCAAACAAATTTTAAATTTACCACCAAAAAAATTGACAACAGTCACGAGTATGATAACACGTCAGATGAAATCGCAAAGGTACACATTAATACGTATCAAATCGTAAAATAGGTTATACACGACCCTATTTGAATAAAATTCTTATGAAATGTGTAAAAATATTACAACAATAGTTGAAAAAACCTTACTTTTTCAATATTTCTTTTCGAGAGCAGCTTCACGAGTGTTATCTGTCAGGTGGTGAAATGGCTGACTGTTATTTCTATGTTTTGACACTAGAGGAGCTGATAGCCTGTTACCAAAGCCGAGTTTTAAGTGGAGTACGAATTTGGCGTAAGTACGAATTAGGCAAGTTTACCCTAATACAATACGGCCGACTTTTAAGCATCACTTTAAATTGCTTTCTACTTCTAAAACCCATTTTTATCCACGTTTTTCATTACTTAAACAATAAATATGCCACAATTTTTTCATAATGCATTTTTCGTCTGAATAATTTCTTTAGGCACTATAAAAAAGATTATGTAAAGGGAAAAGGCAAAATTCTACAACAATAAGTTATCATTTCAAGTCACATGTCATCCATTTATAAAATACCTACCCACCTTTCTCGGGTCACGTGGTCGACTGTACCTATTTTAAGGCACCTGTTCCACCACCTATGAGAAAGCGACTAGCCATCAACGATTTTCTCGCTCAAGAAACGTACTAAACATTGTAGGTCCCGGGTACCTAAGTAAAAGAGATACATATATATTAATACCTGGGGGCCTAAAAACGCCACTTTGGCAGAATTATAAAAGGATAACATAATGGACAGTATCAAATCCCATTGGTGAAGCATTTTTCAGTTATTTTTTTTGTCTGTGCTAAAATACCAATCAATCCGATCGAAATCCAATCTCTTTGATTATACCTATGTAGTGCAGCAAAAAAAAGAAAAACACGGACTGTCTTCGCCATATTACGATTCATAATGTTATCCTTTCATGATTCTCCAAAGTGGCCTTTTTAGGCCCCCTGATCGCTGTCTGTTCACACTGCCGGCGAGAACTCTCTCTTCACTAGTTTGTCGCAGCGACAAAGCTATCAAAGAGAGTACTCGCTCAGCGACGCTCGCTTGGCGAGCAGACCTCTCGCTGAGAGACACGCCTGGCACATAACAACATAATCAGCCTATAATGTTCCCACTGCTGGGACACAGGCCTCCTCTCGGTGAGAGGGAGTGGGCCGTAATCCACCACGCGGGCCCAGTGCGGGATGGCAGATGTCACATGTCTTCGAATTTTTGGTTCTAGGACATACCGGTTTCCTCACGATGTTTTCCTTCACCGTTTTGAGAGCAGTGGTGATGAAATAATTTACACAAAGTAAAGCGCCAGTCTGGGTACGAACCTACTTGGCCACTACTGCTGCCTGCTCGCCTGGCACATACCAGCGAGTAATCGCTCGTCTCCACTCGCTGCTCGCCAACTCGTTTCTAGTCACTAGCTCTACTCGCTTCTCGTTAACCACCCGGTGGGACAGGTGCCTTATTTTCATGTAGCAAAAGGCTAAAGAAAGGAAATTGGCTGCCATAGAGTAAAACGTTGACGGCTGCATGCAACACAACCTATTATCATGTTACCTGCTTAATAATAGCTACAGAAATGGAATGGATTTGATATGGGTTTGGCATGTATTGATCAGCATAAAAGAGATTTACATAAAAAGAAAGTTGATGGGATGAGTACGATTAGCAGAATAGGAAATTTATAGATAGATAAACCATTTATTCGGTGCACACAAAAGACAGTGTTGGGGTGGGATGTAGAGCGAAGATACAGGAAATACTGTTGAGGCTTTATTTGGAAGGTACCTACGAACTCAAGTGAAAAAACTGGTGCGTCGTACAAAAAACATAATGTGTCAACTTTACTGTAAGTACACAGTTTTCTAAGAGGGACAACGTTAACGGAAAAAAATGACAGGAAATGGAGGTGATAAGCCTTTAAGACATAGTACAACACACACAAGTACAATTCATTATCAACAAATTACACGAATATATAAACACAAGCAAAAAACTAGTACTTAAAGAAATTAAGAGTAAACTAGTCGCGAGCTCGAACTCACTGGTGGTCATGGCCAAAAAGCATGCTGTCTCATCTGGCTTCGTGTCCATAGAGCTAGTATCATTGATGAGCAGTTAGACACTAGTCTACACGAACAACGTCTAGTTCTCACGCCCAGAAACACCATTCCGAACGAATGGGCGCGTAAAAAAAATCGAAAAGTGCTTCGGAAACTCAAGTTTTATGAAAAAACCCCGGTTTAAATCAATTACAAATAAAGTTTATTGAACTTTCGATAACTGAGCTTTGTCGGTATGGACTAGGTTCAGTTCATTTATTACTTATTCACACCCAAAGTTACGTTAAAAATAGCAAGAAAAACGAATCTTTGTTGGCTCATAACTTTTTAATAGCTTTTTTACTATTCCGTTTCCGTACAGACAACATTAACAATAAGACAAAACGATATCATGTTTAACTTTGGATGCACAATGTCAAACAGTGTAGTAATACTCCTCCGAAATTTGTATGGAAAAAATATCGACTAGTGGCACCTTAAGTGACACTATGACCTACCTAAAATCAAAATAACAAAAGACCTTAAACGTGGGGTGTAGGTACGTCTCAAAGTTGCACCAAATAGGAGTCCAGATGAGTCAAAAAAAAAAAGAATGTAATGTCATTTCTGCCCCATTAATTTGTGTCTTAAATCAATGGTCTTAAACAATGGTGGTAAAAAAAAAAAAAAAAAAAAAAAAAAGGTCTTAAACGATTAACTTATAGAATCGCGCGACTTAGCAAAACGCGTTTCATCATTTTCATCCTATTATAAAAGAGAGATACTCACTTCTTACAACTTCAAACCTTTTTCAAGTTAAACTTTTTCCTAGCCCGGTTTTAGTCGATTGATCTCATGCTGAATGGAAAAAGGGAAAATAATTTGAATTTTAAAGAGCTCTTTAAGAATCAAATGGATGCAGCTATTTGATTCTGAAAGAGTTTTTCTTGACAATTGAGATTATTTGCTTTGACGGTTTATTTGCTGGTTGTAGTTTTCATGAAAAAGGGTTGTAAATAACTGAAATAAATTTTGTCAAAGGTAAGCAACTATATAATACTATAAAATAGATAAGCAACGTAACGTCCACAGGCTGGGTGGAAAAATAATCTGTGCCGGATATCTGCGGGGTAATTTCATGACACACATAAAATGGCAATCGATCGCAATGCCTTTAATTTTGACAGTTCAGTCATGTTCATTGCGTTATTTAGTGTTTTGAGCAGACGAATTTTCCAAACCAAAATAATTAATTAATTTTCGTTCAAAATTCTCAGATTGTGATTGAAATTGGTGCTGATAACCTTTATGGCTTGACATTGCACCTTTGCCCAGTAGGTAAACAAGTCCCGAGTGTCTTTTGTCGTAACCTATAACAAACGTGGGTTTTATTACAGAATTTGAATATAAGGCACGATGAACAGTGAACGAAAAGAATTGCGTGTAAAATAAATCCAGGTCCATTTCGTCGACGAGAGACGAATAAGTAGACGAGAACTGCACCCTAATTGCGTATCACACGATCAGTCACAATCTTAATGATTTTGAAGGTTATTGCTAATCCATTGCTGCATATGTCCGAAAAAATTGCCTCTTAAACAACGTAAATAACGCAATGTATGTTGTTGAACTGTCAGAATGAAAGCCATTGCTACTGATAGTGTGTTACGTTATTACCCCGCAGGATAAGCGACCATGTTCTTGTCATCTTCTTGTCCCTCCCTTGACCCCATTTCGTCGCCTCTGTATCAGTCAACAAAAGAGATAGGTATGCAGGATCGTCGGATATAGTTGGAATTTAGTAAGAAACCGATGGATGTTCTCGAATGAAATTTAATTTGAATAATAGACAACAAACAGCTCATTTATCAAATTACATTTCAGTCGACAACATCCATAGGTTTCTTACTAAACTTCAACTATATCCGACGATCCTGCATACCTATCTCTTTTGTTGACTGCACATCGTACCTTATATTCAAATTCTGTAGGTAATAAAGCCCATGTCTCACTAGACTGCCAATATTAATATTGCAGGTCACACATACGCATGAAAAAGCTGCACTCCCCCAAACGCGGAAAAGTCTACATAATTAAACCTAAACCCTTCCTTTATTACGTACGAAATATTGCCCTCAAATTAATTCTGTTACATTTTTTCATGATGAAATTCCAACAAATTTTCATCGTTGGCTTGGGTATACAAAATTATGAAAATAATGTACTTAGGTTAAATATAAAATCACGAATAATCTGAACATCCAAAATTTCAATTAATTTGTGTTCAATTAATTAAATGTAATTTGAAAGTTTTCAGCTCTCTCTGTAAATTACAAACAAACATTTATTGGTAATATTTCTCGTTGTATTTTTTTATATCTGAAGGTCAATAGGCTATTTGACTGGTTTCTGATAAACATCTCAGATTATTTAATGGTGTCTAACGAGCCCACAAAAACCTATTACTTCAAATTGCATAATGTATTTCTTTTAGAAAATAGTAAATAAAAATGTACTGTTTAAATAAGCCGCCAAAACGCTATCTTTAACAATATGGCGTCGTGACGTCACAATACACGTAAACAAAGGTTGAAACGGCCGAGATACTAGACAAAAGTCATCTGTTCTGTCAACGATAGACAGTTTTCGATTACGTGGCGCCAGATTTAAAAAGATGAAGTTTTTTCGGGATTTTTTTAATAAATAATACATTGTTTTGTAGTAAAATTAATGCAAATCGATTTTAAAAGCGATAATCTATACGAGTGTCAATAATTATGACCTTATTTTTTACATTGTCAAATAGCCTATTCTCGTTATATAAAACGTTTAAAATCTAGTCGTAGTCTCATCTCGGCGACAAACAAAAGTCAAAAACTTGTCAAAATGTAGGGAAATTAGAGGTATTTTTGACAGATTGAGACTGACATCAAACTGTGAACGTTCTTAAAATTACGAGAATTGCCCCATTGCATTGCTGGATTCCTATAGATTTCGAGTGTTTCCTGTTTTTTGACAAAACTAAATAAATAAATAACTTTAATCCTAATTCAACAAAAACATAGGTAAGTACATGTGTAGGCACTACATACCAACTCAAGAAATTAATTTAAAACAATATTTATGGCTACGTTTGTACAGGCCCAAGACATAATTCCAACCAATGTTTACTTACTATCGTAAATTGAAATTCAATTACCGTAACCCGCAAAGGGCTATGACCAGTTTAGAAAGACTCCTCCAACCCCTTTTGTACCAACGTCAGAGGGTAATGCAGAGATGCATCGAGTAAGTTCGAAGGTCCAGCTAAATTGGTCTTTAGGACCGCGGCTTCAGTTTAGCGTTCGCCGTGGCTCGGTTCGCACGTTCCGCGGACTGCGTGTTAAAACTATACTTTTAAATAAATACTTCGATTAAAGTCAAGTACTTACTTTGTATGTTGTTCGTGGTTTAAAGTTACAAGTGGTTTGTATTTTCGTGTTTGGTGTTTGAAAAAAGTTTCGAAAGTTTACCTAAGGTAAGTTTTGAAGTTACGTAAACTTTTTTTTTTGCTTGATTTTAACGCTGAAAAATATATTTGTAGCGGTCCGGGGGATTGCATGTAAATAAATATTGACAACGATATGCAATAGTTAGACATATTCTACTGCTGTGAGAAAGATAACCAGATAACCTTGAATAAAAATATTGATTGTGCTCTACAATTATCTAATTATTAGGTCGTAAATAATTACATTCCAATTAATTTTAAGATTAAAAATTTACTTTAATTTCTATTTGCAAAATTTTTGAAATTATGTAAACAATGTGTTTTTTTTAATTAATTCTAAGTCCAAAACATACCCATAATCAGCCTATAATGTTCCCACTGCTGGGACACAGGCCTCCTCTCAATGAGAGGGAGTGGGCCGTAATCCACCACGCGGGCCCAGTGCGGGTTGGTGGATCCAGTCCAAAACATAATGAATATGAAACAATTTACATTAATTCAAATCCATTTTAGATTTTAGTTTTACCCAAAAACTCGAATTTATACAATAAAAAAATATATAAGTATATCACTGAATAGCAATTCTCAACAGGAAATATTCCGTTATTTACATAATCGAGGCCATGAAAGGCGAACACGATAATCTGAGATCAAAGGTGCCAATAATATGGACTAATTCGTTTAGTCAAATAAATGGCTTTATCTATATGAATAAAAAGTGCAGCATTGAGGATGGCTGCACAGATTTTTTAATATTCCTCTTTACAGTCCGAAGACGTTTTTATGGAAAGAAAAAGTATAAAAGTCGCCCGGAATTTTTTTAAATTCGGGAAAAACTTTAATGTTTTTGTATACGGGATTTTTACGACAGCGGGATGACGTCTGTCGGGTCAGCTAGTTACGAAATGTAATAAATGTTTTGTTATAATCAATCATAATCAAACTTTATTTCATAAACCTACATAATAATAATAGCCTCCCCGACCGTTTTCAGTCGCGGTGGCCAATCTCAATGTAGATTAGCCAGGTACGCAGGAGATATTATAGTGCACAAGTGTGTGCGCAAACACAGGTGCACTCTCTGTTCCTTTACTCTCATAGTCCGATGGGACGGCAATCCGACACGACCGGGGAGAGTTCAGGCGCAGGACCAACGGCTTTACGTGCTTTCCGAGGCACGGGGGTATTAAACCGCCAACTTCCAAACTTCGGACTGTTACTAAGAAATTCCTAATGGAAAACCCAATAACACTTTGTCCGACCCGGGAATCGAACCTAGGACCCCACGCTCAGCAGTCGCACTTGCAACCACGAGACCAACGGGGCAGTTAACCTACATAATATGTATAGGTACTCATGAAACGTCAGAAGCTAGGTGCAAGTATTTGAACGTAGCTTGATAAGAAATATTTAACTGCGACATTAAAAGAAAACGACTTTAAAAAAATTACTCGTTCATAAATTATGCGATTTGATGAATGAATTATTTTTGGAGATAAACAACACAGACGGAAAACGTAAAATAATTGGTGGTTTGCATTAAAAATGATCGTCATTGTTTTTTTACCAACAGTAAATCATGTTGATCTTATTTTGAACAAAAACTTCGTAAAATATCGTTAGATTGATGGGTCGAATAATAATTAGATTATAAGTAAAGAACTGTCACATCGGCTTATTAATCGGTTCGCACGAATTTACGCACCCGAAACGGGCGAATCGTCACTTTTAAATCATATTATTTTTTCTATAGGCGACTCGCACGAATTGGCACATTCTGGATTTTAAGTAATAAAGATAGAAAAAAGGATACCTACTAGCGCACAGAAGTGATAAGTGTTAAATATTATAAAACGTGTAGGTACTTACTTCTTTGCATCAAATTCAAAATGTGGCAATTGGTGAGAATCGACATCGACTAATAAACCATCACATCACATTTGGCAAGCGGTTCTAAAGCCACAACATTATTAAGTAATTAGATAAATATTACCAATCATTGCTAAAAATTTTCAAATTCCTTTTAATATAGGTACCTGCTCTGAAAACTCCTCTAAATTCTAGATTAAATCCCCAGTCGCGACCCACCAATAATGGTAACCAAAATCATCATCTGCCTAGCCTTTTCCCAACTATGCTGAGGTCGGCTTCCAGTCTAACCGGATGCAGCTGAATACCAGTATTTTACATGGAGCGACTGCCTATCTGACCTCCACAACCCAGTGACTGGGTAATACGATACCCCTAGGTAAGACTGGTTGTCACACTTTCGGGCTTCTGACTACCCGTAACGACTGTCAAAGATCCATGAATGACAGCCGGGACCAACGGCTTAACGTGCTTTCCGAGACACGGAGGGGTCACGGTATGTAAAGATGGTCACCCATCCACAGACCAACCGCGGCAAGCGTAGCTTAACCTGATCGATCGACCTGTGCGGCTGTTATTATTTAGCCACGGGCCCCTCTAAAGTTAACTCAAAGTTCAAAACTCGATTATCAAACATAAACTTTCAAAGTTACATAACTACGTGTAAATCTAATCAGAGTAGAAACTGTTTAAAAATGTATGGAACCCTGAAAGCACATGGGCCTCTTTCAGCTGTTACTGAAATATTCAGGTTGAGTTTGGATAGCCCCTTGATGTAGTGTGTCCGTTTTTAATCGGGCCTAGTTGTAAAAAATTGCATTAGTATTCATTAGATACTCGTATGGGCAGGTAACTTGAAAGTTTCATCATTATTCTCTCCCTTGTTATGGCCAGTAAAGCCCGGAATACACAGAAAGAAAGATTTTTTTTATTTAGGACAAGCTCGGCAAATTAAAACAATGAAAAAAAACTTTAAATCTATCGAAATCATGAAAGCAATAAAAAAAGAACATTAAAAGTATACACTACATATACACACACTTTATGCCAGTAACTAACTTGCCAAAAAGTATGTTAGTAGCTTGCCTATTGTGACTCATGTTATCAGCAATCAGAAGGGCAATTCCATTTCGCATTCTAATCTGTTTCAATCTGTCAAAAAAACGTTATGATATTACCTACATTTATGACAAATGTTGACATTGATTGTCGCTGGGGTGATATTGTGACTTGAACGTTTTTTTTTAAGTACAGTCACCAAAAGAGATAAGTAACCAGGTCGTCGGATATAGTTGAAGTAAGAAACCGATGGATGTTTTCGAATGAAATTTAATTTGATAAATGAACTGTTTGTTTTCTATTAACTAAATTAAATTATTATTCGAAAACATCCATCGATTTCTTACTAAACTTCAACTATTTCCGACGACCTGGTTACTTAAATTATCACCTTTGGTGACCGTACATGAATTGGCTTTTTGAAGTTGTTACGGCACAATGGCATGCAAGTAGCTTGCATATTAAGTAACTGGCATGTGTATTCCTGACTGTTCAGGGGAAGCAAGTTAAAAATGAAGTAGTCAGCGGTATAGTTTAGGCAATAAAATGGCTTGGACCTCATACCTCGTTATTATCACACGCATAACCTATTCTAACTATTATAGGGTCAGCTTCCCTTTAATTCCGCGGACATCAGCCAGTTGGATCTGATTCTAAATCCAAATAACGGACCAATTTTCTTATAAGAAGCTAACCATATGAAATGTCTGACTGTTTTTTATTTAAAAACATCTCTTTGGGAAATACTTGTTAACTCTTCAAATCGATACAGTAATGAGTATAGACTCATCATCATCAGCCTACAGCAGTCCACTGCTGGACATAGTCTTTTCCAATGGCACGCTATTCCACTCAGTTCTCGGCAACTCTCATTCAACTGCTACCAGCCACTCTGCGATTATCCTCGCTCCACCTAGCCTGAGGGCGTCTTACCTTACGTTTGCGGATTCGCGGTCTCCACTCCAGAGCACGTCTACTCCAACGGTCATCGGTTCTACGGCTAATATAGTCGGACCATTTCCACTTCAGCTTGCTTATTCTGTCAGATATGTCGACACCTTTGTTTCTCTGCCAGATCACCTCGTTCCGGATTCGATCCTTCATAAAGACTCCAAGCATAGACTAAATGTACAGACGCCAGCACATCAAGCTACCCGAAACTGTGAAATTTTCCCAATCAACTTTGAACCTTATGCTTATTTGAGTTGAAAATATATTAAAGAAATGTGACAGATTGTAGTAGCTTGATGTGCTGGCGTCTGTACATCAATATAAAAATAAATGTAAGTAAAAGGGTTCTTTTTAACGATCACGTTCAAAGAAATAGGTTCTAAAGAATAGCAGTACGGACCGTACAATGACCCAACTTACGGGCCCAATTAAGGAATTACCTCACGTACGTCGGAATAAGTGTAGGTTTTTGGTTAAAAGGTCATTTTATGGCGGGTTCACATTAATTAGGGATGGATTGTACGTTGTAAGACGACGCTCGGCAACTCGGCATCTTCTAGCCTTACATACCTGGTGTAGTGAGGGACCTTTTTCCCGAAATTAGATATTTAATTGGAATAAGATGATTGGAGCACAGTTTTTAACCCAAAATTTGACAAAAAACATATATTATTTAAGAAATCGTTTAAGTAGGTACCTACAGGGGGCTTACCATTACCTCTTAAAGCAGGGCAGAAGTTGAACTGCACTACTTTTTTGTACGACGTCTTAGTATAAAAATGTAGTGCAGTTCAACTTCTGCCCTGCTTTAAGAGGTGATGGTAAGCCCCCAGTCTGGGAAAATAATTAATTTTTTTTCACACCACCTGCTCGAAAATGTCAAATTATATGTCAAGCAACCTTAACCTAAAGTGAGTCATTAGTGGCCGGGGGCACAGCCGGTCAATAATGTTGTACTGGATTTCATTATGACCCGCTGGTTAATAATGTGATTTGAATTTGGAATCTCACATGCTCAGCTAAATTGGCAGTATAGTACTAACAAACACCCTTTGGTTCCTATATAGTTACTTTACTCTTTGCTTTGGTGCCAGAAAGAGGAAAGCTATTCTCGATACGCTTACTACGCGTGGATGATATTCTCGATTTCCTACAAAATCATAATGACTGCTTCTTCATACCGTTGCCATGTTTTCGAAAACATAATATTGTAAGAATAATTAGATAACTACGAACCATTTTTTAAAAGGAATGGAATAACATTAAAACTGGCATTAATAATAACAAATACCGTACCGCGCCGTAATACCGTAATAGTAATTGGCTGTACATTAGTTAATTTATTTTAAGTAAACTGCGCAAAGATTGCTGTCGATTTTGTGAATAAATAAATAAATAATAAAACCTATTTAAACTACAGTCGATTTATCACATTTTATAAAAAATACTCTATTTTCACCAGCGTCTCCAATGACGTTCTAAATTCAAAATGCATACAGCCAATCATCCAAACCAAAACCATTCTACCAGCCCTGTATAAAGCTTAGTTTACACAAACGCCACTTCCATGAGAATGATATCAATAGACACACACGACAAAACCGTAGAAGAGACTTTTTTTTTTTAAATCGAATTGATCGTGTCTTGGCTACTTATTGGTAGACGCAATAAAGGCGCGAACTTTTGGCATTTAAACTTTAAATTTATCAACAAAGTATTATAAAATGTCGAGTGATGAAAGTGATTGTACTCCTGAATTCATTTACAACCGAAGCTAATAATATTTACAATGATTTAGTGCCGGAAAAGTCAAAGGAAACTTATATATAAGCCTACGACAATTTCCGAAAATGGAAAAGTACGAAAGGCGTCAAGTCCATTTCGGAACCAGTTCTATTAGTGTATTTTCAGCATTTATCTTGTACTCAGAAGTCAAGTAGCCTAATGGTGTACTTATTCAATGCTTAGGTCAACAATAAGCATGAAACACAATATAGACATCAAGACATACGCTAAGCTATTAGCATTTCTAAAGAGGAAATCGGAAGGCCACCAATCAAAGAAATCGAAAGTTTTCACACCTATGAATGTTGAAACTTTTTTAAATGAAGCTCCTATGTTATTCTTACTGTTTGTTTATTTATTAAATACTTTGTTTTTCGTACTATGGCTATTATTTTCTCACAGTAGGTGTAAAAAGTAGAGTATCCTCCTCTGGGCTAAAGGTGTCTTTGCCTTGGGCTAGCTTGAATCCCTCGCTGCATTCAGGATTCTTGTATTAACTCCCTCGCTTCGCTCGTGAGTTAAATCCCGAATCCTTCATTGCGCTCGAGATTCAATATGACGCCCGTGACATAAGACACAACTTTAGCCCCTCGGTGCATAATCTACTATATCTAATCGACACAATACTGTACACTATTTCCTGTATTAAAGACAATTCGTATAAAATACAACTGTGAAAGAATGATTATTTATGGCTTGCTCAAGACGGGAAGCGATTTCAGACTTATAAAGGATTATTGGAAAAACACCAACAACCTCTTAAGAGGTCATTGTACTCATCTTTCATTATGAACAACTTTTACTATGGGACCAAACCTGAAATAGCGAAAAAAAATCGGCTGTCTTAAAAAAATAAAATTAAGCTGATTTTTTTTGTAAAAGTAAGTAACACCAGGTTTTTACTCACGGTGTTTTCGTTCAACGATGTCAGTAATATCCAAGATAAACTCGGAACGTACCTATGAATTGAAAAAATCACATTTGCAATTGTCTGGACCTCATGTTTAGAAGAAGAAAAATATAATATAAAAAAATAGTTTCACTTTTACAAAACAGATGGTATCTACCTTTCGAAGCAGGAGTGAAAAAGGTGAATTATACGTGTTAAATGTAACTGACTGGCTCCATTAATCTTAAGGATGGTACTTATGGTCGGTATTGATAATGTGAGATGATACTGCAAAGACGTTTAGAAAGTTTTCTTTTAGTTTGTAGCTAAGTGACGCCGTCGTCGCTGTTAGAAAAATTGGAAGGCTTTTTAGTAACTTGCTTCTATCGTATCTGTTTTCAGCTGGTACTCTGTTTATTTTTGTGACGATTCTTTTGACGGTCTAAACATAAATTTCTATGATAAATAGACGGCACGGTTGGCGCAGCGGTTAAGCGATTGACTGCTGTGCTGCGTGTCGCGGGGTCGATTCCCGCACGGAACAAATATTTGTATGACCTACAAGTAGTTGTTCCGGGTCTGGCTGTTTGTGTATGTGAATTGAAATGTTTGTAAACTCACCCACAATACAGGAGAAATTCCTAGTGTGGGGCAACGTTTTTTATTAAGAAAAAAGAAAAAAAAAAGATTCTACCTAGGTCGACCACGGCGAAGATGGTGTGACGATCTGACGGAATTACTCATGATGATACTTACCGAGGTTAGGTTAGCCCTCCGTGCCTCTTAAAGCACTCATTCATTCGTTGATCTTTAACAGTCGTTACGGGTAGTCAGAAGCCCGAAAATCTGTCAATCAGTCTTAGCAAGGGGTATCGTATTACCCAGTAACTGGGTTGTGGAGGTTAGATAGGCAGGCAGTCGCTGGGGGTCCCCCCACAGCACTTACGTCCTCGTCGTGATCCCCGGGCAACGCCGTGTCTGACCACCGTAACGGAGTGGCAGACCGGCGGCAAAAGTGTGCTGTGACTTGCAGACAAAAGGCGGACGACTGCAAGGATGCCGAAAAAACTAAGGCGAGACGCCTCCGGGCGGTTTTTATCTGAAAGTCCCTCCCAGGACGATCCAAACGGCCCTTCTCAGGGCCAACGCAGTGGCCCTTACCAGGGCCAATCCACCGGCCCCTCTAAGGGCCACGCCGAAGCTGACCGCGCACCATCTGCGGCCAGCTTATCCAGCCTGCGGGCGGAGTTTTCGGACTCCGACGAGTCCGTCATGGACACGTCGGCGGCCGAAAACGACCGCCTCCAGCGGAAGCGGGCCTACCTGAGGCTCGGGTCCGGGGGCTCCTCGGAGTCGGTGGGCAAGTCGGGGAGGAAGGCGAAGTCAAAAAAGGCTTCGAGTCCCGCTTTGACTCCCACCCACGATGTGGGCCTGGTGGACGCCGAGCGTCAGTTAGGCTTGGCAAGGAGGGAGCAGCTCCAGCAGGACCTGGAGGAGAAGGTCGCTGCCAGGGAGCGGCAGGCGCGGGCCGCCAGGTCGAGGGCTGGCTATGGCACGTCTACAGTGCTGTACGCCGACCACTCCCTGGCGGAGCTGGAGCGCATGGCGCTCCAGGACAAGGAGGAGGTACTGGAGGTCGCCTCCAAGTCCTCGAACTTGAAGGGGACCTTCCAGAAGGCCCTCAAATGCCGGGCTGTGAGCATGCACGGCATTGTCCTGGAGCTGATGCAGCGCACAGCCACGGACGAGACGCGGCAGCTGCAGGCGAAGGTGGATCGCCTGCAGCTGGAGGTCAGCCAGCTGCACCAGAAGCTGGCTGAGGCCACGGCCCGGCACGCTCAACCTGCGCCTGCCCCTGCCCCTGGTCTGGCAGACGGAGGCTCCTCCTCCCCTGGCAGCCTCGTGGAAATAATCCGCGGGGTTGTCATGGAGGAGAGGGCCTTCATCAGAGGCTGCTTCGCGGGCATTGAGGACCGGCTCTTGCCGGAAAAGCGGCTCCGCCCGCCGTTAGCGGCGGATAAGAGTCCGCCACCGACGGAGCCAGTGCCTGTGCCTGCGCAGCCTGCGGGAGACCTGCGATCGGGTGCGCAGACCCAGGCCTCGAAGCCCTCCAAGGGCAAAGGGAAGGGCAAGAGGAGCACTGTGGCCCCTCAAACCCCCACCACAAGCGCGGAGGGAGCGTCTGCCACTCCGGCAGCTCCCCAGAACACGCAGCGGGAGGACGCCATGCTTCCCTCTACCACGCCGTCCAACCAGGCGTGGACGGAGGTGGGCAGGGGGAGAAAGGCCAAAAAGCCCAAGCCCACTGCGACTGCTTCGGCAGCCCAGAAGGCTCCGGCGGGAGGGAGGAAGTTGGTTCCTCCCAAAACTGCGGCGGTAGTGGTGACCATCACCCCGGAGGCCGCGGAGCGGGGCGAAACGTACGAGTCCGTCCTAAGACTGGCTCGTACTAACGCGGACCCCTCCCGGCTGGGGATCGGCAACATTACGTGCCGCCGCACCCAGGCCGGAGCCCGAATTTTTGAGTTCGGGGGGGAGCAGCGCGGTGCAAACGCGGACCTCTTTGCAAAAAAGTTGGAAGAGGTCATCGCGGATGTGGCGACGGTCGCCAGACCAGTCAAGACCGCATCCTTGGAGGTGATCGATATGGACGATTCGGTCACCAAAGAGGATGTGGTGGCGGCCGTCGCCGCTGCGGGAGGCTGCAGCGCTAGCGCGGTGAAGGGGGGAGCCATCAGGCCCGGTCGCCGCGGCATGGGCGTCATCCGCGTCGAGTGCCCAGTCGCCGCGGCGGCGGCCGCCCTTAAAGCGACCAAGGGACGGCTGCTCGTGGGCTTCAGCTCGGCTGTGGTCCGGCCGCTTGAGGACAAGCCTGCGCGGTGCTTCAAGTGCTTCGCGCCGGGCCACACCCGATCTACGTGTCCCTCCAAGTCCGACTGGGGAGAGTCTTGCTTCCAGTGCGGACAGGAGGGACACAGGAGTGCCACTTGTAGCGCCGCCACGCCACACTGCCCGGCGTGTGCTGCCAGTGGCCGCCCCGCGGGGCACAGAATGGGGGGCAGGAGTTGCCAGCCGCCCACGAGGAAGGGCATAGTGCCGGCGCAGGTTCGCCCTGTCGCCGCCACCGCCCCTGTCACCGCCGCTGTAACTCCAGCTCCAGCGGCGGTAACTGAGGAGGGGGGTGCGATGTCAGAATAATGGTTTCTAATCATCGCATCCTCCAGGCGAACACCAACCACTGCAGAGCGGCCCAGGACCTGCTGGTGCAGGCCATGGCTGAGTGGTCGGTGAACGTAGCGGTGGTCGCCGAGCCCTACTCGATCCCCGGCAGTTGGCTGGGTGACGAGGACGGCTTGGTGGCACTAGCGGCGCGGTCCTTCACAGACTCCCCTCCCCTCTCGCTATTAGAGAGGGGGCCGGGATACGTGGCCGCCGCGTGGGGAGAGGTAGCCCTCGTGGGCGTCTATTTCTCCCCAAACCGCCCTCTCCAGGACTTCGAGAACTATCTCGGAGTCCTGGCCGCAGTGGTCGGCAGGGCGGCGCCGCGTCAGGTCTCCGTATTGGGAGACCTGAATGCCAAGTCGGTGACCTGGGGCAACCCAGTCACCGACCCTCGCGGGCGGGCGGTGGAGATGTGGGCAGCCTTCTCTGGGCTCTCCCTCCTCAACAGAGGGAACGTCCAGACATGCGTGCGGCGACGGGGTGGCTCGATAGTGGACGTCACTTTTGCCACCCCTGCGTTGGCCGCGCGCGTGCTGAACTGGCGGGTGGATCTGGTGGAGACCATGTCGGACCACCGCTACGTGCGGTTCGACATCTCCACTGGTGGCTCCGGAGAGACGCGGCCCCCCTCGGGGCGGTCAGCGTTTCCACGGTGGGCTCTCACCCGCCTGGACAGGGAGGCGGCGGCGGAGGCGGCGTTTATCCAGGACTGGCTTTCGCCGCCTTCCGCTGGTCTGGACGTGGACACCGTGGCGGGACACCTGAGGGAGTCTCTGACCGAGGTGTGCAATTCTAGCATGCCTCGGTCAGGCCGACCGCTGCCCAATCGGGCGGTGTACTGGTGGTCGGTGGAGCTGGAGGGGCTTCGAGCGGCGTGCGTGGGGGCCAGGAGGGCCTACGCGCGGAGTCGGCGGCGGCGTCGACGAGACCACGCCCACGAGGACCACCTCTATGAGGTGTACATAGAGGCAAAACTGGTCCTCGAGCGGGCCATCGCCGACGCCAGGGACTCGGCGAGAGCGGAGATGCTGGAGGGTCTCGACAACGATCCCTACGGGAGGCCATACAGGGTGGCGCGCAACAAGCTGCGCCCCTTTGGTCCCCCGGTGGCCGAGACCCTGGAGCCCTCTTTCCTGGATGGGGTGGTTCAGTCCCTGTTCCCGTGCAGGGACAACTTCACCCCACCAGTGATGGACCCTCCGCGGGGGATGGCTCCGCCAGCTGAGGAGGAAGAGGAGGCCCCTCCTGTCACGGAGTCGGAACTCAGCGCGGCGATTGTGCACATCCGCGCCAAGAAGACGGCTCCGGGCCCCGACGGTGTCCCGGCGAGGGTGGTGGCAATTGCCGCCACCCAAATGGAGGAGCGGTTTCGGGACCTCTTTAGCGCATGTCTTGCGTCTGGGAGGTTCCCGAAGCCGTGGAAGGAGGGGCAGTTGTGCCTTCTTCGCAAGGAGGGCCGCCCTGCAGACTCGCCCTCGGCATACCGACCCATCGTCCTGCTCGATGAGGTCGGCAAAATGTTCGAGGGGATAATCGCTGCCCGCATAAAGAGCCACCTGCGGAATGTGGGGCCGGATTTGTCGGACGCTCAGTTTGGTTTTCGGGCTGAGCGTTCCACAGTGGACGCGCTGGCCCGCCTTAAGGGCCAGGTGAAGGAGGCGATGGAGGTGGGGGACGGATTGTTGGCGGTGTCATTCGACATAGCCAACGCCTTCAACTCTGTTCCCCACAGCACCATCCTAGAGGCGCTCCGATTCCACGGGGTGCCTCTATACATGCGGCGTCTACTGGCCAGCTACCTGGAGGATCGGGCGATCGTCCTCGTGAACAGGGCTGGCCAAGTCCGGCGGTACGCAGTCGAGGCCGGCGTTCCACAGGGGTCAGTCGTGGGACCTCTCCTCTGGAACGTTGGCTACGACTGGCTCTTGCGGGGAACTCTCCTCCGAGGCACGAGTGTCGTCTGCTACGCGGATGACACTCTCCTCACTGCCCGGGGGGAGAGTTTCAGGGAGGCGGCCAACTTGGCCTCGGCGGGCGGATCTTTGGTCGCAGGGAGGATCCGCCGCCTAGGATTGACGGTGGCGCTGCACAAGACCGAGGCCGTGTTCTTCCACGGGCCTCGGCAGCGCCAACCACCAGACGCCCACATCTTCGTGGAGGGCGTCCGAATCGAGGTGAAGGCCCAGATGAAATATCTGGGCCTTGTACTCGACAGCAGGTGGCGTTTCGGCCCGCATTTTAGCGGGCTATCGACGCGCCTGCTGAAGACTGCGGGCGCCCTCTCGTGGCTGCTCCCCAACTTGGGGGGGCCCAGCGTGAGATGCCGGCAACTCTACGCCGGCATCTTGAGGAGTATGGCCCTTTACGGGGCCCCTATTTGGGAGGACTCCCTCCGCAGGAGGGAGAACGCCGCCGCATTGCGGGCCCCCCAAAGGGTCATAGCCCAGCGGGCGGCGAGGGCCTACCGCACGGTCGGCTTCTCCGCGGCATGTGCTCTGGCCGGCACCCCGCCTTGGGAACTCGAGGCGTGGGTGCTCGCCAGAGTATATGAATGGACGGCGGGGCGAAGGGCGAGAGGAGAACGCCCAGCCCCGGAAGAGCGGGAGGCCGTCCGGCGGGAGGCAAAGGACGCCATAGTCGTCCACTGGACGCGGGACCTCGCCGCCGCAGCCTTCGGCCGCCGAACCC
Organism: Oligia fasciuncula; assembly: GCA_963082905.1. Lineage (NCBI taxonomy): Eukaryota > Metazoa > Arthropoda > Insecta > Lepidoptera > Noctuidae > Oligia > Oligia fasciuncula. Next base: position 10,994,427 of record OY720409.1, read on the forward strand.
TCGACGCGATTGGGCCGGTCCTGCGAGACTGGCTCGAGCGGTCGCACGGGTTCCTCTCCTTCCGTCTGGTGCAGGTGCTGTCCGGACACGGTTGCTTCGGATCGTACCTGCACCGTATCGGGCGGGAGGAGACGCCGTCGTGTCACGACTGTGGCGCGGCGGAGGACACGGCGCAGCACACTCTCGAGGTGTGCCCGTCGTGGTCCGAGCCGCGCCGCAGTCTTACCGCGGCGATCGGAACGGACCTCTCGCTCCCCGGCTTGGTCAACGCCATGCTAGGGGATGAGGGGTCCTGGGCGGCAGTCGCCTCCTTCTGCGAACACGTCATGTCCCAGAAGGAGGCGGCGGAGCGCGTGCGGGAGGAAGACCCTCTCGCGGCGCCGCTCCGAAGGCGGAGGAGGGGTCGAAGAAGACGTCAGTATGACAGTCATCTCCGACTCCTCCCAGGGGGAAGCCAGCAGGCGACGGGTGCGGGGGCACCCTCGCCTGTATTGCACAGGCTTCCACCAGTGCCGGACGGGAATGGCCAGGTGTTCCCGGCCATTCCCGTAGCCCCCCAGACGGGGGGACATGCGGGGCCCGCCAGTTAGGCGGGCATGCGCCGGGGGGGTTGTGGATGCAAAGGCTGAGCCGGATTCCCATGACCTCCCCATCAAGGCGATGAGGGAACACCGCTGAGTTTTAGTGGGTATACTGCCACCCTGGCAGGGAGTCCCACATACTCCGTCTCTTCCCCCGACGAGCGGAGATGCGTAACGTCATTTCTCAGCGAAAAAAAAAAAAAAAAAAAAAAAAGGCAGGCAGTCGCTGGGGGTCCCCCCACAGCACTTACGTCCTCGTCGTGATCCCCGGGCAACGCCGTGTCTGACCACCGTAACGGAGTGGCAGACCGGCGGCAAAAGTGTGCTGTGACTTGCAGACAAAAGGCGGACGACTGCAAGGATGCCGAAAGAACTAAGGCGAGACGCCTCCGGGCGGTTTTTATCAGAAAGTCCCTCCCAGGACGATCCAAACGGCCCTTCTCAGGGCCTACGCAGTGGCCCTTACCAGGGCCAATCTACCGGCCCCTCTAAGGGCCACGCCGAAGCTGGCCGCGCATCATCCGCGGCCAGCTTATCCAGCCTGCGGGCGGAGTTTTCGGACTCCGACGAGTCCGTCATGGACACGTCGGCGGCCGAAAACGACCGCCTCCAGCGGAAGCGGGCCTACCTGAGGCTCGGGTCCGGGGGCTCCTCGGAGTCGGTGGGCAAGTCGGGGAGGAAGGCGAAGTCAAAAAAGGCTTCGAGTCCTGCTTCGACTCCCACCCACGATGTGGGCCTGGTGGACGCCGAGCGTCAATTAGGCTTGGCAAGGAGGGAGCAGCTCCAGCAGGACCTGGAGGAGAAGGTCGCTGCCAGGGAGCGGCAGGCGCGGGCCGCCAGGTCGAGGGCTGGCTATGGCACGTCTACAGTGCTGTACGCCGACCACTCCCTGGCGGAGCTGGAGCGCATGGCGCTCCAGGACAAGGAGGAGGTACTGGAGGTCGCCTCCAAGTCCTCGAACTTGAAGGGGACCTTCCAGAAGGCCCTCAAATGCCGGGCTGTGAGCATGCACGGCATTGTCCTGGAGCTGATGCAGCGCACAGCCACGGACGAGACGCGGCAGCTGCAGGCGAAGGTAGATCGCCTGCAGCTGGAGGTCAGCCAGCTGCACCAGAAGCTGGCTGAGGCCACGGCCCGGCACGCCCAACCTGCGCCTGCCCCTGCCCCTGGTCTGGCAGACGGAGGCTCCTCCTCCCCTGGCAGCCTCGTGGAAATAATCCGCGGGGTTGTCATGGAGGAGAGGGCCTTCATCAGGGGCTGCTTCGCGGGCATTGAGGACCGGCTCTTGCCGGAAAAGCGGCTCCGCCCGCCGTTAGCGGCGGATAAGAGTCCGCCACCGACGGAGCCGGTGCCTGTGCCTGCGCAGCCTGCGGGAGACCTGCGATCGGGTGCTCAGACCCAGGCCTCGAAGCCCTCCAAGGGCAAAGGGAAGGGCAAGAGGAGCACTGTGGCCCCTCAAACCCCCACCACAAGCGCGGAGGGAGCGTCTGCCACTCCGGCAGCCCCCCAGAACACGCAGCGGGAGGACGCCATGCTTCCCTCCACCACGCCGTCCAACCAGGCGTGGACGGAGGTGGGCAGGGGGAGAAAGGCCAAAAAGCCCAAGCCCGCTGCGACTGCTTCGGCAGCCCAGAAGGCTCCGGTGGGAGGGAGGAAGTTGGTTCCTCCCAAAACTGCGGCGGTAGTGGTGACCATCACCCCGGAGGCCGCGGAGCGGGGCGAAACGTACGAGTCCGTCCTAAGACGGGCTCGTGCTAACGCGGATCCCTCCCGGCTGGGGATCGGCAACATTACGTGCCGCCGCACCCAGGCCGGAGCCCGAATTTTTGAGTTCGGGGGGGAGCAGCGCGGTGCAAACGCGGACCTCTTTGCAAAAAAGTTGCAAGAGGTCATCGCGGATGTGGCGACGGTCGCCAGACCAGTCAAGACCGCATCCTTGGAGGTGATCGATATGGACGATTCGGTCACCAAAGAGGATGTGGTGGCGGCCGTCGCCGCTGCGGGAGGCTGCAGCGCTAGCGCGGTGAAGGGGGGAGCCATCAGGCCCGGTCGCCGCGGCATGGGCGTCATCCGCGTCGAGTGCCCAGTCGCCGCGGCGGCGGCCGCCCTTAAAGCGACCAAGGGACGGCTGCTCGTGGGCTTCAGCTCGGCTGTGGTCCGGCCGCTTGAGGACAAGCCTGCGCGGTGCTTCAAGTGCTTCGCGCCGGGCCACACCCGATCTACGTGTCCCTCCAAGTCCGACTGGGGAGAGTCTTGCTTCCAGTGCGGACAGGAGGGACACAGGAGTGCCACTTGCAGCGCCGCCACGCCACACTGCCCGGCGTGTGCTGCCAGTAGCCGCCCCGCGGGGCACAGGATGGGGGGCAGGAGTTGCCAGCCGCCCACGAGGAAGGGCATAGTGCCGGCGCAGGTTCGCCCTGCCGCCGCCACCGCCGTTGTCGCCGCCGCTGTAACTCCAGCTCCAGCGGCGGTAGCTGAGGAGGGGGGTGCGATGTCGGAATAATGGTTTCCAATCATCGCATCCTCCAGGCGAACACCAACCACTGCAGAGCGGCCCAGGACCTGCTGGTGCAGGCCATGGCTGAGTGGTTGGTGAACGTAGCGGTAGTCGCCGAGCCCTACTCGATCCCCGGCAGTTGGCTGGGTGACGAGGACGGCTTGGTGGCACTAGCGGCGCGGTCCTCCACAGACTCCCCTCCCCTCTCGCTATTAGAGAGGGGACCGGGATACGTGGCCGCCGCGTGGGGAGAGGTAGCCCTCGTGGGCGTTTATTTCTCCCCAAACCGCCCTCTCCAGGACTTCGAGAACTATCTCGGAGTCCTGGCCGCAGTGGTCGGCAGGGCGGCGCCGCGTCAGGTCTCCGTATTGGGAGACCTGAATGCCAAGTCGGTGACCTGGGGCAACCCAGTCACCGACCCTCGCGGGCGGGCGGTGGAGATGTGGGCAGCCTTCTCTGGGCTCTCCCTCCTCAACAGAGGGAACGTCCAGACATGCGTGCGGCGGCGGGGTGGCTCGATAGTGGACGTCACTTTTGCCACCCCTGCGTTGGCCGCGCGCGTGCTGAACTGGCGGGTGGATCTGGTGGAGACCATGTCGGACCACCGCTACGTGCGGTTTGACATCTCCACTGGTGGCCCCGGAGAGACGCGGCCCCCCTCGGGGCGGTCAGCGTTTCCACGGTGGGCTCTCACCCGCCTGGACAGGGAGGCGGCGGCGGAGGCGGCGTTTATCCAGGACTGGTTTTCGCCGCCTTCCGCTGGCCTGGACGTGGACACCGTGGCGAGACACCTGAGGGAGTCTCTGACCGAGGTGTGCAATTCTAGCATGCCTCGGTCAGGCCGACCGCTGCCCAATCGGGCGGTGTACTGGTGGTCGGTGGAGCTGGAGGGGCTTCGAGCGGCGTGCGTGGGGGCCAGGAGGGCCTACGCGCGGAGCCGGCGGCGGCGTCGACGAGACCACGCCCACGAGGACCACCTCTATGAGGTGTACATAGAGGCAAAACTGGTCCTCGAGCGGGCCATCGCCGACGCCAGGGACTCGGCGAGAGCGGAGATGCTGGAGGGTCTCGACAACGATCCCTACGGGAGGCCATACAGGGTGGCGCGCAACAAGCTGCGCCCCTTTGGTCCCCCGGTGGCCGAGACCCTGGAGCCCTCTTTCCTGGATGGGGTGGTTCATTCCCTGTTCCCGTGCAGGGACAACTTCACCCCACCAGTGATGGACCCTCCGCGGGGGATGGCTCCGCCAGCTGAGGAGGAAGAGGAGGCCCCTCCTGTCACGGAGTCGGAACTCAGCGCGGCGATTGTGCACATCCGCGCCAAGAAGACGGCTCCGGGCCCCGACGGTGTCCCGGCGAGGGTGGTGGCAATTGCCGCCACCCAAATGGAGGAGCGGTTTCGGGACCTCTTTAGCGCATGTCTTGCGTCTGGGAGGTTCCCGAAGCCGTGGAAGGAGGGGCAGTTGTGCCTTCTTCGCAAGGAGGGCCGCCCTGCAGACTCGCCCTCGGCATACCGACCCATCGTCCTGCTCGATGAGGTCGGCAAAATGTTCGAGGGGATAATCGCTGCCCGCCTAAAGAGCCACCTGCGGAATGTGGGGCCGGATTTGTCGGACGCTCAGTTTGGTTTTCGGGCTGAGCGTTCCACAGTGGACGCGCTGGCCCGCCTTAAGGGCCAGGTGAAGGAGGCGATGGAGGTGGGGGACGGATTGTTGGCGGTGTCATTCGACATAGCCAACGCCTTCAACTCTGTTCCCCACAGCACCATCCTAGAGGCGCTCCGATTCCACGGGGTGCCTCTATACATGCGGCGTCTACTGGCCAGCTACCTGGAGGATCGGGCGATCGTCCTCGTGAACAGGGCTGGCCAAGTCCGGCGGTACGCAGTCGAGGCCGGCGTTCCACAGGGGTCAGTCGTGGGACCTCTCCTCTGGAACGTCGGCTACGACTGGCTCTTGCGGGGAACTCTCCTCCGAGGCACGAGTGTCGTCTGCTACGCGGATGACACTCTCCTCACTGCCCGGGGGGAGAGTTTCAGGGAGGCGGCCAACTTGGCCTCGGCGGGCGGATCCTTGGTCGCAGGGAGGATCCGTCGCCTAGGATTGACGGTGGCGCTGCACAAGACCGAGGCCGTGTTCTTCCACGGGGCTCGGCAGCGCCAACCACCAGACGCCCACATCTTCGTGGAGGGCGTCCGAATCGAGGTCAAGGCCCAGATGAAATATCTGGGCCTTGTACTCGACAGCAGGTGGCGTTTCGGCCCGCATTTTAGCGGGCTATCGACGCGCCTGCTGAAGACTGCGGGCGCCCTCTCGTGGCTGCTCCCCAACTTGGGGGGGCCCAGCGTGAGATGCCGGCAACTCTACGCCGGCATCTTGAGGAGTATGGCCCTTTACGGGGCCCCTATCTGGGAGGACTCCCTCCACAGGAGGGAGAACGCCGCCGCATTGCGGGCCCCCCAAAGGGTCATAGCCCAGCGGGCGGCGAGGGCCTACCGCACGGTCGGCTTCTCCGCGGCATGTGCTCTGGCCGGCACCCCGCCTTGGGAACTCGAGGCGTGGGTGCTCGCCAGAGTATATGAATGGACGGCGGGGCGAAGGGCGAGAGGAGAACGCCCAGCCCCGGAAGAGCGGGAGGCCGTCCGGCGGGAGGCAAAGGACGCCATAGTCGTCCACTGGACGCGGGACCTCGCCGCCGCAGCCTTCGGCCGCCGAACCCTCGACGCGATTGGGCCGGTCCTGCGAGACTGGCTCGAGCGGTCGCACGGGTTCCTCTCCTTCCGTCTGGTGCAGGTGCAGTCCGGACACGGTTGCTTCGGATCGTACCTGCACCGTATCGGGCGGGAGGAGACGCCGTCGTGTCACGACTGTGGCGCGGCGGAGGACACGGCGCAGCACACTCTCGAGGTGTGCCCGTCGTGGTCCGAGCCGCGCCGCAGTCTCACCGCGGCGATCGGAACGGACCTCTCGCTCCCCGGCTTGGTCAACGCCATGCTAGGGGATGAGGGGTCCTGGGCGGCAGTCGCCTCCTTCTGCGAACACGTCATGTCCCAGAAGGAGGCGGCGGAGCGCGTGCGGGAGGAAGACCCTCTCGCGGCGCCGCTCCGAAGGCGGAGGAGGGGTCGAAGAAGACGTCAGTATGACAGTCATCTCCGACTCCTCCCAGGTGGAAGCCAGCAGGCGACGGGTGCGGGGGCACCCTCGCCTGTATTGCACAGACTTCCACCAGTGCCGGACGGGAATGGCCAGGTGTTCCCGGCCATTCCCGTAGCCCCCCAGACGGGGGGACATGCGGGGCCCGCCAGTTAGGCGGGCATGCGCCGGGGGGGTTGTGGATGCAAAGGCTGAGCCGGATTCCCATGACCTCCCCATCAAGGCGATGAAGGAACACCGCTGAGTTTTAGTGGGTATACTGCCACCCTGGCAGGGAGTCCCACATACTCCGTCTCTTCCCCCGACGAGCGGAGATGCGTAACGTCATTTCTCAGCGAAAAAAAAAAAAAAAAAAAAAAAAAAAAAGGCAGGCAGTCGCTCCTTGTAAAATACTGGTATTCAGCTGCATCTGGTTGGAAGAAAAGCCAACCCCAACATAGTTGGGAAAAAGCTAGGCAGATGATGACTTACCGTTAGTTACATGGGTTTCTACAAGACACGATATTGATATGGTTTGCACGTGGTAAGAATACGCGGGGAATTATAATTACCATACAGAATAGGGGTCCAGGCAAGAATCAATATGGATTTTTAATTTTAGGCGTTTTCTGACGAACCGTAAGGAAATGCTGCTGAAACTCAGTATTTTAGTTTATTTATATCTAGGTTACATCATTGTAGTAAGTAGGTACCCCTAAACTTAGTTTTTATGGGTCCTTATACTTTTTAAATTAGTTAACAAGCTTTTACGACCTTCTAAAATAAAGTTATTATGCTCTGAAGTGTAATAAAACGACTGCAATTAAAATGTATTTTACTTCTTTTTCAAAAGATAATTTTATTGTAATTTACCAGGAGAAATATTTTAAGTTGCGGTTAGGTTTAAGTAGCAGGAGAAGTGTGAAACAAAGCCACAGTCGGAAGTAAAGGCGCAGACCCACCGCGGCGCATGCTGTGCACGGGCACGCGGCGCACTTTAGCTGCGTAGATTCATTTGTTTGACAACGTAGGTCAACATTTCCACTACACACCCACAACTAAGTCCTGCGATACAGTTACGTACATTTTTATAGTATGTACCACATGCACAGCGTGCATGGCGTTGACACTGTTGAGCTATGTGAGCGCTATATTCGAGCAAGCCACGCATGTACTAATGACGTCAATTGATGCGTAGCGTGTCCTTGGTTTGCAATGGACACAATCACATACATTTTCTTGCAAAGCGAAGCTTAACACACGTGTGTGGCCAATCCCGCGGTGGGTCTGCGCCTTTAAGTGCATTAAGCTACGGTTTCCTGCAAGAACGGTGGCCGTCATATTATAACGGCTGTCATAAAAATCTATAATTTTTACCAGTATTTGATATTATTAAGGTGTCAAAAAAAAAAACACTCTGTGTGGACAGCCGTCATTGTGTGACCGTTCACCGCTTTCTTAACAAAATGAAAACCACTTAGTACCTTGATAATGATCAAGCTATCCTTTTGTTTCCTATGCTTGCTGCTACACTGTTGCATTGTACCTTTAATTTTTTTTTTATATTAAGATTGAACTTAGGGCTGATTTTTTCAACGCCAGATAATTTTATCCCAGGAGTAATTTTGCATTGTTGACAGTTCTTCTATACAAATTCTGTCAGACGTCAATTTTATTCCCCGAATAAAAAATATCTGTCGATTGAAAAATCAGCCCATAATAGAGAACAGATTACATCTATTTTTAATGTTAAGAATTTATAATCCAAGCCACTTGCGCCCGGCTCCCGAGATTAACAACTAGGCTTACCTGTGAGCGAGCGAGTCGCTAACACAAACAAAAAACAAATAGACTGCTTTTCTAAGCCCCCAATTTTCTACCATACTTAAACTTTGCACAAAATAGGGCAGTAAATAATTTAAAGCCTTATTCGCTTTCCCATCAAGACCCAACTTTTGTTCCATCCCATTTTGCAGTTGCCGAGCATTCGAGGGTTACGGCTTTCATGAAATTCCTTTTCCACATTATTCTAACATTTGAAGGGATCCCTTGAAAAAGTCGAAAGGTATATATCATCCCACAGTCCTTTCTAAACGGGGATTTTAATAAAAATGCCGCAGAAGCACGGAGGATTTTTTGCCCGATTTTTTAAAGGGCAAAGTTTTTACATTGATTTAGTTGTGACCCAACGGTGAAATGAGTTATATGTATACCATTTTCTTGACAGTTTTAGTAGTCTTGAAAAAGAGGGTAAGTAGCTATGATACTTAATATTAATTTTTGTGTTTTAATTTAGACTGTATGCTCATAACGAGGCCTAAATTATGACGGTTGTCAGGTCCAGAAGACATTTTGGTTTAGAAATATAAAATAAGGTAGGTAAGGTTAGTAGTTCTATACATATAGACGGAAAATTTTAGGGAATTTTAGACAATTGATGCGTACTTAGTCTAACCCAACACTGATCCTTTAAACTAAAACACATGTTGCCTAAAATTATGCATAGACAAGCCATGTGCCCGATAGGATTTTCCATCGACAAAAAATACAAATTTACAAACAAACTTTCGTGGCCATTTTTTTTTATCAGTTCCTAGTGCTCACTTTCGCTATTTAGAGAATTCTTGAGAAAAATTAATGCTTCTAGACTTAGAAGTAAGGCTGTGCGTTGTATTTAAGAAGGGTGGATACCCATATTAGTAAACCTTTCTTTAGTAATTAATGTGTTGCGCCAAAAGATGCCTGTAGCAGTGTAGCTATAACTTAGGTATAAGAACATTGTATGTATTGTTAACCTACTTCATCATCATCTGCCTAGCCTTTTCCCAACTATGTTGGGGTCAGCTTCCAATCTAACCGGATGCAGCTGAATACCTTTCAAAAGTAGCCTATCTAAAACTTCACCCTTTTCTGTAAAAACAGTGTCGAAACATTTGTAAGTGTTGTAACCTATATTCTCAGATTCTCTTGAATTGATTCGAAGTCACACTCTGCTATTCATAAGCTCTATTCAACAGACGGTCACACGAATTAGGGCTGCGCAATCAAATCCCAGAGATCCGAGGAAGTCGGAGGTCACTTCGTCAGTATTTTTCTGTTCGTTGGCGAAATAAGATAACGTCGGAGAAAAAAATAAGTGTAGTAGGTATTTATTGTACCTATTGGTAGAAAATGAGGTCAATCTCATGTGGGTGGCTCAACGAATGATTTTTTCGAATTCTTCTCAGCATTGTGGCGCAACTCTGTGGTTAAAGTACACTGTTTCCGTGAGCTGGCCTAGCGTTTCAGTAGAAAAAGAGGCCGGCCGGGGCCCGTGGCAAAAAACAGCTGCACAAGTCGATCGATCAGGTTAAGCTACGCTTGCCAAGGTTGGACTGTGGATGATGATGTATAATAGGCTGTCGTTACTCTTTTTTCTCTCGTTGTAATTATTTATTCACAAAGACACAACAATTACAGCTTACAAGCTAACACTAATATTATATACAAGTATGTATATATAGTAAAAAATTAAAGAAAAAGGCAGGAGCTCATTGGGCATCAAAAAATTCGTTCGCATCGTTGTCAATGGGATAAGTGCCCAAAACGCTGGCAGCATTACCATGTTGGATAACAATGCTGGTTCTTTGGGCTAAAAATAGGCCAGCCCTCTCGTCCCGTGAAGAGTCAAGTTAGTCAGTTCGTCAGTCTCAGTCATTACTTTTTGTATAAAATTGTAACCTAAAATTGGTGGTAAGCGAGCATTTTGATGATGTCTAACGTTTAATATACCATCTTATTTAACAGTTGTGTAACAGTTAACGTAACTGTGAGTCGTTGATGTACCACATAACTAACCACACTGAACTATACCACATTAGCGCCTCTGTCTATCCCTAAAAATACCTCGGTATATAACTGTGACATTAACTAACAAGTTACCAAAAAAAAGTCAAAGGTCACACCGCTTTTTAAATAATTGGAGTCAATATTTTTCATCGTTAACGCTTCCCGTGATTTGGGACGCACGTAAAATTGAGCAGAAAATTTGCCTTTGACCGCGCCGCCGCCCGGTAGCCAGCTATGACGTGTTAAGTGTTTAGCTCGAGGCGATACAGGGGCAGTGTGATATTGCATTTTTTCAGATACAATATTTTTGCCGGTAGGAACTCGGATTTGATATTGTGCCTGATATGTAAGAGTAAGCCCGCCCAATTCGTAAATTTTGTGTACTGACTAAATATAATTATGTAGTTATCTCTGTGTGGCGAACGTATCCATACTAATAATATAAATTCGAAAGTAAGTCTGTTTGTCTCTCTGTCTGTATATGCCTACGTTAACCTTTGAACGGATTTCGATAAAATTTGTCAGAGAAATAGTTTGCATCCCGGGGAAGGACATAGGATAGTTTAATTCCACGCACCGCATCGCGGTTCGTGAGCTTGTCTCGAGGCGAGGCGATTACGTTACGATTCCGATTAGTGTGCGTTGCAGTAGGGAGTTTCATACAAAGAATACTGAACGACTCGAGTTGATACGGTGCCGATCCTTTTCGGTTTGATACCTAGGTCATAGCATACGTATCAAACCGGAAAGGGATCGGCACCGTATCAACTCACCGTATCGGAGCTTCTGATCCGCTTTGGTTACGTGCTTACGTTAGGTTGACGCCTGTTTGACGGCGAGGCGAAAGGCGATACGGTGCCTAATCCTTTCCGATTCGATACGTGTGCTATGACCTTTAATGTGATAACCTAATCGCCACGTCTGTATGTATGTGTATATAGGGTGACTGGTAATTAGTGACCGATACTCAAACACGTGATTTTACTCATCATTATGAACAACTTTTACTATGGGACGAAACCAGAAATCGCGAAAAAAAAATCAGCTGTTCCCTACATTTATGTTCGTCTAACTCGTCAAAATGTAGAGAACAGCTGTTTTTTTTTTCACGATTTCAGGTTTGGTTCCATAGTAAAAGTTGTTCGTAATGATGAGTAAAATCACGTGTTTAAGTATCGGTCACTAATTACCAGTCACCCTATATATGTATATCTATAGGGTGACGGATACTTAAACACATGATTGTACTCATCATAACAAACAACTTTTGGGGTCACGCAATTGGTAAATAAAAAAAAATCGTTTCTTTAGGAAAGTTGTTTAATATGATGAGTAAAATCATGTGTTTAAGGCCATTAATTACCAGTCACCCTATATTTTTAGTAATTCTAAGTATATCTATATTATGTGGTACAGACGCCAGCACATCAAGCAGCACATCAGCTACAGAAAGAAAGAAAAGAAAGAAACACTTTGAACCTTATGCTTTAGCGAGAAAGTTGAAAATCTATTAAATAAATTTTACATATTGTGGTAGCTTGATGTACTGGCGGCTGTACATACATAAAAATAACTGGCGAAATGTGGGTGAACCTATTCATACACCTGCCTATCCCTGCGGGGACTACAGGCGTGATGTTCTGTTAAGTCCAAGTACCTATACATAAATAATAATTTTGCAAAATTTTAAGCTAAAAATTCGATCAGATATTTGACACGACTGAATGAAAAGAGAATTAATTAAAATCCAATTTGAGCCAATAAAGTTAAACGCGGATGATGCAATCAGTGACATTAAACGCTGAAATGTTTCACATGTAAATTGGAATTGAAAAGTTTGAAATCGGATGGAAACTGTAATCTTTAACTTTTATTTTATCGGGACGACCACGACAAGGCATATAGTAGGTCCTATAACGAAAGGACTATTATTTTTGTACTTAAATCACCTTCATACATAGAAGCAGTAGTAGCCTAGTGGTAAAGGTCGCGACTTACGAGTTGTAGGTCGTAGGTTCGAATCCAGACAAGGGCTTTACTTTGTGTAAATTATTGCTCTCAAACCGGTGAAGGAAAATATCGTTAGGAAACCGGTATGTCATATAACCAAAAATTCGAAGACATATGACATCTCCAACCCACACTAGGCCTGCGTGGTGTATTACGGCCAACTCCCTCTTACCCAGAGGAGGCCTGTATCCCAGCAGTGGGAACATTAAAAGCTGATTATGCACCTTCATACGACGATTGAGTTTGTTAATACTTTTCTTTGTGAGAGAAAAACCCTTTGCCATAATATGTAGCCTTTGCCACAATTTAAAGTAGAACTTAACAAATAATTCTAAGCCCACGTTTCGGGTAGCTTGATGTGCTTGGCGTCTGTACATCGGCGATAATGATGATGATGTCGCAATTCACCAGGTACTTATTACTACTACCTAAGAACAAACTTCGCCTCACATTTTTGTTTTAGAATATAGAATAAATATAAAAGTCGAAAACTATACGGCCTTTTTTAGGCCCAGCAGTGGACGTCTTTCGGCTGAAATGATGATGAAGAATGGTGTCTGGTCAATAATCTGTATGGTCACTATTCAATGTTTTGCCCTCAACTAGGGCCTTCGTTGGTCTAGTGGTCACCTGCTGAGCATGAGGTCCTAGGTTCGATACCCGGGTCGGGAAATGAGTTATTGAGTTTTTCCATCTGTAATTTCTCAGTGGTAGCCAAAAGTCTAGATTTGTGCCCAGTTAAAGGCCATAGGCTCGTCACCTGGCGAAATGTGGATGTTACTATAGGTCTCAGACCAAATAAAAAGTCGAGACATAACGCTGCGAAGACCAACTGGACTTTGAGGGTCGAGAAGTTGGAGTCACGTCACAACACGAACTTCAAGTCGTTCATGGTGCGTGTTCCGACACATCATCTCGAGAAGTTCCTCCAGGAAGGGTTCTGGCCGAAGGGTGTTGTGTACCGCTGGTTTCGTTAGTTTGTTATTTTTTTAGTGTAATTATAATGTTGTATGTATTTATAGTATTTTTAATTTATATTTATATTGTGTTGTATGTATTTTATATGAGCCTTGATGCCTGAAATAAATGGATAAATAAATACAGGGAAAAATGCAAAAACTACACCTCCGCTCTGTGCATACACGCTCACACGCACACATTTACAACCATTTACAATCAAACTACACCTCACTATGTGCACATATGTTTACGAAACCGGCCTCACTTTACTGTTGACAGCCCTCTGTCTTGGTTTTTTATTTGGTCTGAGCTATAGGTACACCTCTACCTAATCCTTCGGGAAATACATAACAGGCATGATGTTATGAGATATGGTCAGCAATGGCCAAATATATGGTCAGATATGGGTCATAGTAAGTCATGGGCTATGCTCAGCGATGGATTGTAGTCCACAAAGAACTCTGGGCGGTATTAGACTATTGATAGTCTTACCTACATGTTATTATTTTGATAAATCATCACGTGCAAGTTTGTTGACATTTTGAAAAATCTGAATATTGTCCTCTTTCCCTTTCCTCGCTAATGTATTAATCCAAAGTGTCATTAATCACCTTTGGGAAAACAGGAAGGGCTTTTCCCGAAAAAGTATCAAAACAAAAACTTTTTCCAGATTTTATTCATATTTTATGGAGAAGGATTCTGTTGTTTATTGTTATGTATAGTCTTTATTATCGCCTAAGTTTGTTTTTTATTCTCTATTATTGGGATTGGTTAGTTATTTGTTTAGCAGGTTTCATAGATCAAATTGACTATCGTATTTTTCCGTTAGAACACAGATAAGTAAGACACAATACGATTAAATTAAGTGTCACCATGTATCTGTGTACTTTTTTATGTCAAACTAACAGCGCCCCGCGGTTTCACCCGCGTAAGTTTCGATCCTGTGGGAATATCGGGATAAAACGTATTATATGTGTTAATCCAGGAAATGGTCTATCTATGTGCCAATTTTAACCCAAATCTGTTCAAGGGTTTACGCGTGATTGAGTAACAAACATCCAAACATCTTCACAAACTTTCACTTTTATAATATGTATTGGTAGGATATAGTAGGATACACTTGGAAAAAAACACTTTCATGTTTTTGGCCTAATAGACAGTACCCACACTAATGCAACCAATACTATCGTAAACTAGAGACATTAATTTGTCTATTCCACCCTATTTTATTCCTGTACAGCGTGGTTATGGTTTCCATACTTTCCATACAATCGTGCCCATTGAAATTTCCTGTCGTATCGTATCCAAATACGCGTAAAATGTTCCCGCACTAAAAATACGTGGTATTTTTGCAAAGCCTCTCACCGCTTTTGACCCATTTTTGAACCGCAACTAAAATATCATGCACGTTTGTGATGACGACATAATCACTTTGAATAGAGGTCGTTGATTTTGTGGGCAAATGACTATTATAGAATTCATGGCAACATTGCAGTAATGGATTAATATTTTGACATGATTGCACATTTATTATGTGTGCGTGGGTGATTATTACATATCGGGAACTGATAGTAATAAAAATAAATTTATTAAATCAATTTATTACCTTCTAATTATGTCGGTCTGTAACTGTTAGCGATCTTCATTTGGATCTTTTCGGTGGACCCCAAACTAGGCGGCACCTGTATCTTAGGGACCTGAAAAGAAGTGAAAGTCTCCGTGTCTCAAAAAGCACGTTAAGCCGTTGGTCACGGCTGTCATTCGTAGATCTTTGACAGTTGTAGGGGTAGTTCGAAGGCTCAAAAGTCTGACAACCAGTCTTACCAAGGGGTATCATGTTACCAAGTAACAAAAGAATGTTAAAAGTGCCCTCCACCAAGGGCAGATAAGCCGTCGCTCCATGTAAAATACTGGTATTCAGCTGTATCCGGTTAGACTTGAAGCCAACCCAACATAGTTGGGAACAGGCAGATTGTTTGTTAGATATGATTGCAACAGATTACCTACCTATAATTTGACAGGTGGATGAGTTGCGGTATCGACCAATGCAAACTGAAGACGGAAGAGAGTTGTTAAGTTTAATTAATTTGCCAATGGATTGGTGCATTTCAGTTCCTTTTAGAATAGGTACAAGATACAGACAGAAAACAAAAAACTGAGAAGTGACCTACTACGATTCAATGAGGATAATGATTGAGTTACTAAAACAAACTAAAATTAACTCCTAACTTAACTAAAACTATACAGAAACTAAAAAATAGCGTCGAAAAATTCATCCGCATCGCTGTCGAAGTGTCGACTGGTAATGTACCCAAGAGACTGGCGGTATTACCACGTTGTATGGCGATGCTAAGCCTCTGGCCAAGGTAAAAGCCAGCCCTTGGGTCACGGTACTAACACACTGAAAACTCTTTTGGTTACTGAAACTGAGAACAATCGTCACAACGCTGGTATGACATAAAGTCGAAAAAGAATCAATCAACAAACAATATCATTGCTACTGCCAAGTCGCAACTTTTGGCATTGTCCTAACCCAATAAATCTATTAGATTCCGCTATTATTCAAACGGAGACTAATCACGACAATCCCTTTGATGTATTGCCTGGAGACCGATTTAATTCCGCTTCACGAATGTTTCACGGAATTTGAAACACGGATTTTGTACAAAACTTCGTCTGAGGATTTCGACCGGAGTCCGGATTCGTTTTCGCCCGCATCGGAACGTTTGAGAAGCGAACGGTGTTAGATTTAAAAAGACGATGTTTGACGACGAAGGTATTGAAAGTGGATCGCCGCATTGACCTATGTTTTTTTTTCTTTTTCGTTCAAACTTTTATAGCATGGAGGTGCCTATACTTACAGTCCGGGCGTCAAGAGGGAAAAAAAAAGAAAGAGAATGCGTTCCTGACACCTGTCAGTTTCATACAAACGAATACGTGTTTTGCGAATTTGATCTTTATTAGCCATTAGAATTGTCGCACTGATAGGTTTCAGGAACGCATTCACGTGACTTTAACATCATTTTGATCTTAACTGACACCTGTCAAATTGTATGTCAAGTGATGTGATTGGCTGTTTTTATTTATAGATATGTGTCAGCTTGTTAGTTGACTTCATCACTTTCCAGAAACTATGTAGGGACAAATAAGATCAAGAACTGTAGTTAGCGACAAGTCACTAATTATATTAGAATTGAGATTGTTTAGTACTAAAACACCTCAATTATATATAATTTATGTTTTTTTTATTTCTATATTATATGGTTACTTTTTATTTAATAACTTTTCATTCAAAACCTACTCCGTCGCTGATGGTACCGGGAAGGTACTTATCAAAATTACGAATTAATAAATCACTCTTGCTTGAGGACTCTCCTTTGTAGTGTCGTTTCAATACCTTTTGAGATGCTGATTTTGAAAAGAAAAAAAATGTTGGCAGCGTTATGTAACAAAATTGGAAATTGGATTCTTGAATTTTCTTCTGGTGTTCTGTCCACCATTCCCGTACAGATGGTTCATGAAGTACCTATTTATTTTTCATGTAGGTACGAAACACCAAGTGTTATTGAGTTTTTCCATCAGGAATTTCTTAGTAACAGCCCGGAGTTTGGAAGTTGGCGGTGTGATACCCCCGTGGCTCGGCGTTGGTCCTGCGCCTGATCTCTCTCCGGTGTGTCGGATTGCCGTCCCATCGGACTATGAGAGTGAGGGAAGAGGGAATGAACCTGTGTCTGCGCGCACACTTGTGCACTATAATATCTCCCGCGCCGA
Organism: Oligia fasciuncula; assembly: GCA_963082905.1. Lineage (NCBI taxonomy): Eukaryota > Metazoa > Arthropoda > Insecta > Lepidoptera > Noctuidae > Oligia > Oligia fasciuncula. The sequence goes on from OY720409.1 coordinate 11,011,205, forward strand.
AGGCTAGTTTCCGTTGAGATTGACCGCCGTGGCAGAAATACGGTCTGGAGGACTTTATTTACGAAAAGACACAAAAGTCACTTACATGAGAACAATGCTTAAAAGTTCGTCACAGACATCAAGGTAGCAATTATGTTACACCCATCCAATGCATTCTGCTTCTACGAAGGGTGTCATTTGTGATTAAATATGCAACTAATTGAGTTTTAATGCATTGAACGTGTGTTTTATTTATTTTTTGTTCATGTGGGTATTTTGTTATTTAATGCACTATTAAAAGTTTTTTTTTCCGTGGTACACTTAGTGGCATTTAACCTACATCACACTGAATAATATTGCATTCATATTTTTTCATATGGATATCCGGGGACGAGAATAAAATAACTAACATAACAAAAAGCACGCTATTTTGGCACCCTTTCATCGGCACAACTACCTACTTTACTTATTAAAAAAAAAAACTGTCAAGTTGACAGCTGTCTGCTGTTGGCTTCAACCACTGTTGTTACACATTTGTTTCGTTTCGAATATTTATAAATAATTCAATCTGAATTCAATAACAACTCGTACCCTGAAACGCAGAAAGGAACGAAATGATATTGAATGACATTTACGAAAATGTCAGCTCGAGTGTCAACCAAATGTAACGCAATTAATTGTACATGTAAAGTTGCCACATGTTTTAATTATGTTACAGGTAAATAAAGTAAGTAATAAAACATAATTTAATGTTGTTTAAAATTATGTAAGGATAAAGATAAATTTTTTTTCGAATTCCTCTATTTTTTCTCTACGATTTGGTAACGTGTACCTGGAGGTACAGACGCCAGCACGTCAAGCTACTACAAACTGTGAAAGATTGTAGATTTGCAACTTTATCGCTAAAGCATAAGGTTCAAAGTTGATTGGGAAAATTTGACAGTTTTATATTTTCGGTAAAATCAGAAAACTAGCTCGGCGACTGTTACGTGGTAAATTATGTAATTTTATCCATGTGCATACCAGCAAGTGCCCCAGAATTTTCAAGCAAACGTCTTTTGTTTTTCAAGATAGCAACAAAAATGGCCAATATTGGTTCACAGCTCATTGTATTGGTCTATCAGTAGACCCAATTTGAAATACAGAATATTTGTGGGCTGATTGGATGATGATGACATCCAGTTCGGCCGAAATTGGGAGATTATTGGAACCCAATTAATGACTTTAATTAACACTAGCAGCGCCCCGCGATTTCACCCGCGTAAATGTCGATCCCCTGGGAATTACGGGATAAGAAGTAGCCTATATGTTAATCCAGGGTGTCAGCTACCTCCATACAAAGTTTTATCAAAATTGGTCCAGCCGTTTGAGCGTGAAGAAGTAACAAACATATAAACACACACACTCGCAAACTTTCGCCTTTATATATCAGTGTGATAATTTTAATTCCTTTCTGCGGAAAGCCTGTCCATTAAAAGTTTAATTGAAAATACCACTTTAAATTATCGATCTTTAAGAGCAAAGATTAAAAAAAACTTGGAAACTTTCAGCTGGGAGCCGATAAAACCAGCGCCCTGCTCATAACTGCATTGTTTTCCAATAAAATTGTTAGCAAACTTGGTTGGTCCATAGGATCGTCGATCCGGTAAAATTCCTGGCTCTATAATGATATTGGGTGGGCAATGGGCAATGGGCATGCGGCTCACCTGATGGCATAGACAGAGTAAACTATAGACTGCTGCATATCATGCGGCCATCTCATCATATTTATCAGTATTTTTATTTTTGCAATGTTACTCAGTATTGTTTTTTATGTGACACAAATTTATTTTTATTTATTTATCTAATTATGCATACACACGTTGCAGTATAAAACTGGTTTACATCCGTCACTTCACACATCAGGTTCAGTTGAAAACCAGCGTCAGGCACTAGTTGTCTGGCATTTTTGCTGAACTGGACCTTTTTAGCGCAGCCGTGAGGCACACATTCCTGCTAATTTCTTACATCGGACTTTTTATTTTTACCCTTTTTATTTTTATATTTTCTGTTTTTATCTGATGTATGTACGACTATTATCTGACTACCGGCTGTATTGTGTGTCTTTTAGTCTGTGCTAAATAAATGTATTTTCTTTCTTTCTTTCTTTCTTTATATCTTCTTTTTCATTCGCATAAGAAAAAGAGAAATATATTAACGTCTCTAGCAAAGAAAAGAGACAGAGTAAGAATATTTCTGTCCCTTACTGCGTGTCGGCTAAGCACATCAATGTGCACAAAAATTTTGACGTTTATGAGATTAAACGGAAAATAAGAACTTTTTCGTGCATAATTCAATAATAGTAGGTACATTTGCGCAACTGTGAAAATGATAAGGTGCAGTGTAATAAGCTGTAAAAATGATAGTATGATGAAGATTGCCGGATTTTTTGTCCCTTTCGGTGACACGGATACCATGAGTCTATAGATTACTCTGTCTACGCCTGATGGTAAGTTGTCACCGCAGCCTATGACAGCTCATATAAGTAACAGAGGTATGTCAAGCACGTTGCCATAACAGAAATAATGCTGAATCGTCTCATGTGTATAATATCAATCGGAAGGTATTAAAGGTAAAGTTTAGAGCCGGGAGGGGACGCCCTAGAACGACTATTAAATAATAACAAAGTTTAATGCATGCTAATTTATGATGATAACGCAGGCGAATGATAATTGCAATGCTTGTAAAAGGCATAAGTACTAACATAATATACCTTACACCAACATCGTACACTTAGTTCGCAATAAACGTTTTGACTTTGACATAATAATATGCGAAGTACCTACTCGTAACCGGCGTGCGTATGACCAGCAGGGTAATTGCGTAACACACTATCAGTAGCAATGGGTTTCATTTTGACAGTTCAAAAGCATTCATTGCGTTATTTACGTTGCCGAGCAGACACATTTTTCGAACATAAATGGAGCAATGGATTGGCAATATGCTTCAAAATGATTCAAATTGAGCGTAATCGTGTGTTACGCAATTAGGGTGCCGATATACGAACGTAAAGGCGCGTACGCACGTACGAACAAAACATGGTGAACACGAACATAATGGATCGCCTCGAACATTTTTGACGAACACAGGTTATGTTCGTTAGTGGTACGCACGTGCGAACAAAGTGTTCGATGTTCGTGTTCACCATGTTTTTGTTCGTACGTGCGTACGCGCCTTAAACGAAATAAAAATTGTAAAGCCGTGTACGCACGAACGAACAAAACATGGTGAACACGAACATTGTTCACGGAACATTTGGTTCGTACGTGTGGACGTAAATTAGCATAGCGAACACGAACACCTTATGAACACAGTTCTACTTGTGTTCGCGCTCAACCCTTCAGTAACCATGGATTCACCGTTGGAAACAAGAAGTGATCGACAGTGAAGTAGCATCAAATTTCTCCGAACACGTCCGCACAGACCAACCAAATTGGATCGCAACGAACATTTTTGACGAACACAGTGTTTGATGTTCGTTAGTGGTACCTACGCACGTGCGAACAAAGTGTTCCATGTTCGTGTTCACCATGTTTTTGTTCGTTCGTGCGTACAGTCACGAGCATAAGTCACTTGGTTTTATTCAAAGGCGATTTTCTCCTTTATTTTTGAATGAAATTTTATATCATTAGGAACATAGTATTTTCGAACCCCTAGGTTGATGTAAAGTGTCGTATTTCAACGTTGCATTCGTTATTTCGTGAAAAAATCACAATTTAAAGTTGCCAAGTGTTGACATATTATTGCTCGTGACTGTACACGGCTTAAGGATCGTAGCAGCATTCTGTAGGGTCTGTCTACCCACATGCGAAGAAGGCGTGAGTTGTGTCACAAAATTACATCTGTTGACAAATCTCATTTCAACTTATATGATTCATTGTTGTTATTTTGGTCTACTAAAGCAGACATGAACAGGCAGCAGATCTACTTATCAAAGACTTATTCAGGCTTATCGTCACTTAGGTACCAAGGTCAATTTATCATGGAGTAAAGACCCGGGGCTTAACTAATAAGTATTGGGTAATTTGTTAGATTGCTTCCCAGTAAAGGCACGCACCGCAAGTCGCGCAACGAGCGGTGCCTTTGTGTCGCGCGCGATTATATCGCGTGTCGCGCCTGTTTGAAGAAGCCTTAAATAGTAACAGACCTGACATTGACCCTTACAAGGAACACTTATTTTCATTACATCATCATTAGTATAACCAGCCTATAATGTTTCTACTGCTGGAACACAAGCCTCCTCTTGGGGAGAGGGAGTGGGCCGTAATCCACCACGCGGGCCCAGTGCGGGTCGGTGGATAAGTAAGTAAACCTTAATTAAACATTAATTCTAATGGAACTATTATTTTATTTATATTACCCTTTACCTAATTCACATTTAGTTTTAGCCACATAACAAAAACATCTCAGTCACTATGTTCAGTACAACCTAGTTGAACATAATCTGGGGGCACGGCAGTGCCCCCGCCAAGTCGAACAAAAAGCGGCACGGCCGTACCATCCTTTTCTCGAAGCAGTTCAGGCCAGGCTATAACTTCGTTGTTAATATTATTCGATTATTGCTAACCACTTTGTTTTTTTGAAACTTATGCGGGTGAAACCCCGGGGCGGAGCTAGTATTTATATAAAACTCACAAAACAACACAGTCACTCAAATGTATACAAAGCATAAGAAATGGAAGGAAGGTGCCTTCTTTCCATTCCTTATGCTTCGTTTACGTTCATAAATTTGGTCGTACAGTCTCAAGCACCAATATGTCAACACTCGGCAACTTAGAATTGCGATTTTTTCACGAAATAACAAATGCAACGTTGAAATACGACACTTTACATATACCTATGGGTTCGAAAATACTATGTTCCTACTAATATAAAATTTCATTCAAAAATAAAGGGGAACCATCGCCTTTGAATAAAGCCAAGTGTATACATACTTTTGCTCGTGACTGTACAAATACGCCGGTTGCGAGTACTACGCACCTGACCTTTCTTAATTGCTATTTGTCTGTAGTAATTTTGTTGTACATTTGGAATCGTTACAATACATACGTTACGTTACGTTAGAATACATTTGTTGTACATTTGGAATCGTTACCTTATTTAAGGGGAAGTTTGAAAGTGGCACCGGTAACTGAAAAGTTGTGTGGAAATCGGCTGTTATGGGCATGTGTTACGGAGAAATGAGGAAAATGTCGTGAGGAGAGTTTTGAGTATGGATGTCGATGGCTATAAGAGCAGGGGAAGACCAAAGAAACGATAGATGCAATGTGTGAATGATGATATGGTTAGAAAGGGGGTGACTACCGAGATGACGACTAATAGAGAAGTATGGAAGAAAAAGACATGTTGCGCCGACCCCAAATAAATTGCGATAAGGGATTTGGAATCGTTACACAGTCAGTTAATTTACCTCTAATTTTGCATCACTGTGCAAATCTCAGTGATCTTTATTCTCATTCTAATAAGGTTGCTCTTGGCTTGAGCCACTGAGAAGTCTGTCAAAATCATTGTGATCCTTATTTTCATTACAATAGGGTTGCTGTTAGAATGCTGCTGTCAGAGGTAAAATCTGTGAACGGACTGTAGTTTTTAAATTACTCCTCTATTTATAATAATAATAATAAATAGTTTATTTGATAATCTTAAACGTACAGAAAAATTTTGAGATTGGAGCCTCCTTTTAAGCAAAAAATGCCTGTATTAGGAGACTCCGCTCTTTCAAAAACAAGAAGTGTAAACTATAAAATACAAGTACATAATCAAAAACAAGGTGATTTGAGTGAATGAGGGTGTGTGTGAGTGAGGGTGTGTGTGAGTGGGGGTGTGTGTATGTGTGCGAGGGTGTGTGAGTTTGTGTGGAGTGTTGTGTTAGTTTAGTGTTAGTGTATCTGTTGTAGAAGTGATTCAGTCTCACTATAGGTTAGCTTTCTTATCCATTCCGTTAGAATTTTTTTGCAATCATAACAATTCTTAGGGTAGATGTAAATGTGTTTATTAATAACATTATAAAGCTGAGCAGATCGTTTGCAAAGTTGAATACTGGCAAATCGTGTTCTTGTATGTGGTATTTTTAATATAATGTCTTTTCTTCTTCTAGCCAGTATTCTGGGATCATAGGTTAGTGTTTTATGTTTTGTGAGAACAACTTGAGTAATGTAAAGCTTCCGGACCGTTAAAAGGTTACTGATTTGATAAAGTTTTTCAGTACAATTTTTCTGCTATATTTTCCAAAAAGGCTTCGGTTTAAGATTAAGGTTGTCTATAAATCAGTCATCTACTTAGCTTTTATAGAAGCTATAAGACCTTTGTACTAAACTAAGCCTTTATGAGAAACAAAGGAATAAAATAATCATGTTTCTGCTATAAACGGAAATTGTGGAATCGGTTGTCGGTAATGTGTGTACCTAAGGATCGGAACGGAACCGAAGTGGTTCTCATCTGGGAATACGAGCCAAATACCTAGTCATCATCTGCCTAGCCTTTTCCCTACTATGTTGGGGTCGGCTTCCAGTCTAACCGGATGCAGCTGAATACCAGTATTTTACATACCAACCCAGTTACTGGGTAATACGATACCCCTTGGTAAGACTGGTTGTCAGATTTTTTGGGCTTCTGACGATCCTAACGACTGTCAAAGATCCACGAATGTCAGCCGGGACCAACGGCACGTTAAGTACATTCCGAGGCACGCAGAGGTCTCGGTATCTAAAGATGGTCACCCATCCACAGACCAACCGCGGCAAGCGTAGCTTAACCTGATCGATCGACCTGTGCGGCTGTTATTATTTAGCTACGGGCGCCTCGTGTGTAAATCGGTACGCGACCGATGTCAGCGACCGACGCGCGACGTCGCATCGGCGGCGTAACAACATTTCCAGCCCAAAACTTCTCAGCCGACATATTCTAAAATTCCATGGAAACTTTGGTGAAGTAAGCTTGAAGTGACCTGTCAATTGAGTCAATCACTAGCATTAGGTTTAGTGACAGCTCACTTTAGAATAGAATAGAATAGAAATAATCTTTATTTTGTGTGGGGGTGTGTGTGTTTGTGTCTGTTTTTTGTGTGTGTTTGTTTATGTGTCTTTGTTGTGTATTAAGCTCACTTCACCAAGTATTCGTGGTGAGATTTTTCCCCTAATAGACCGGGTGGTAGCGAAACAAATTTAATGGCCCAGTATCGCTCTAGACAGCGAAGTTGATAGGGGTTGATTGCAGAGTGTTTCGAAGTCGAACGTATACTACCTCAAGCACTACTTCGACGGGATGCCAATTACACATCTTGGCTTCCCAAGCCCCACACCATAATTGAAGGGCCATATAAACGATATAGTAACTGTTTCTTCTTCTCTTGGTGTCTCTCCTATTATTTAAGCAAAGCATAAGCAAAATCAGCCTATAATTTCCCCACTGCTGGGACACAGGCTTTATATTGAAGGTTAGCTATTCACTCTCAATATTTCTCCTTGTCCTTTGCGAGGTGAAGCAGCTTATAATGCAGATGCAAAATAAGTGTTGTTTTGTTTAATCTTACGAATTAAATTGAAATGCACTTATGTTTATCGTGTAACATGATGAGATATTAAAAAAAATCCTATGGGCTTAAAAAACTACAAAGTAATAATTATAAATATTATTAACACAAAAAGTAAAAAAAACCGAATACTAATTCCATATGGAAATATTCAATAAGTAATTTTTTTTGTGATACATTATGAAATTATGTCAAAACAATAAAAAGAGCCTAAAATAGCGAAAAACAACATTAGAATTACTACCCAATATGTTTTTAGTTAACATAGTTCAAAAATCTACTCTCTCTAACTAGCCATTAACTTCAAATATTTCTCCTTGTCTTTTGTGAGTTGAAGCAGCTCAGCAGCATTCGTGACTACAGTCCACTCGCGATTGTTCCTTAACTTTTTCTTCTGTTTCCCTATACCTACTGTAGAAAGAAAGAAGTTTGGCGCTCGATTAACGTTGACAGCGGGGCGCTTAGTTTTGTGAAATGTATTAAAAAAACTTTTTAACAAAAAAAAAACCGACTTCCAAAAAAAAAAAAAAAACTTTAATTTCGGAAGTCGGTGTCTTTGGGATCAGTATTTTAGTTTTTGCCACCGACTTCCGAAATTTAAGTTATTTTTCAGTTTGTAGTGTTTTTTTTGGAAGTCGGTTTTTTTTTTGTTAAAAAGTTTTTATTTCTCGCTTTTTAGTGGGTCTATTTATAATTTATCTAAGTTACAATAGCCTAATGTCAACTTGCCCATCGCCTTTTTATAAAATATTCCTTTTCTCGATGCAGGGACGTTAATTGTTGAGGAGTTCTTCCTTTTATTAGTTTTTAGATTAGATGCTGATAATCCTGGCTGCAGCATCAGGCCAAACTTATGTCAACATTGCATTGAACATAAAATTAGTCCTGTTTAAAATGAGCCCAAACACGACTACGGTGCTGTAATTTCAAGGTTTGTACTTTTTCTGATGCTCCTGGCTTCAGCATCAGGTCTTCGGTGTTCCTCAGTAACAGTACGTTTATCCACACATCGAGCCCTTTTCAATGAGCCTAAACACGATATATCTGCTGTTAGTTGTCGAGGAGTTAGGTACTCTGCAGACTATCTTGACTGCAGCATCATGTCATGACTTGATGATCATGAGATCAAATGTGGCAAATGCCCTATCAAACATCAAAACAATTTATTAAATAAAACAGTCCTTGCCTGTTCGAGTAACTTCTTACTGTTAAGGAGTTGTACCTTCCATCATCAGCCCAGCTACCTGAGATGGTGACAACCATACACAAATACACAAGATACTTCTTCTGAGATACTACTACTTCTTCTACTTCTACTGAGATAGCTAGAAATAGGAAAACACACAACACTGTACAATGAGTTATTAAGTACTAGTAGTAACACTTTCGTTATTTGTATGGTTATTTAGTTTATGTAAATTTTTTAATTATAAGAGTAGTGATTACATACAGATATATATATATTTTTTTCTTTATTTTAGTTTATGAGTACACACTACATTCAGCTAGACTCACACTTATTTAGGAAAACTAGACTTACCCGATTTACGGCGGGACGTCATTCGAGAGGTAGTTGCTGAAAATCAGCGCTGTGTACGTTGGTTCGTCCGAAGTCACAGCATTTTGCTGAGCAACAACCTGTTCTTGCACAGATGCGACGCACGGCTTAATTGTCCTATTTGTCCTTAATATTGTTGACTGTTACAAAAGCACTTAGTTAATTTTTTCCTCTCTGCAATTGGCATTTTGTTTTTGTTTTGATTGTTGTTGTTTTCACTTTGTTTTGCTGTCATAATTAGGCCAGGGACGCGGGCGCATCACCACAGAACACATATACTCCTATCGGATTGATTTGTGATTTGTATTGTCAAATGTCAATCTCAAATTGTCATGTCAATGTCAAGTAATAAAATAATGTGTGTTGTCTTTGGTCCCTGGCCCTGACATCAAGCAAAATTGTCAACATTTTTTGTACCTATATTTATCTTTTAATTTTTTTGTTTATTATTTTATTTTTTATTTTTATATGTAATGTGCGTTTTGTTTGTGCAGAATAAACAGTTTTTCTTTCTTTCTTTCTTTCATAAAATATGCAAAATTCGTCGACAATTGGCGGAGTAAACGATGAACATACAAAAAAAAAAAAAACATACAAACACCCGAACATAGTACCTCCTCCTTTTTGTGAAGTCGGTAAAAATAAGATGGCGGCGTTAGTTCCGATTTTGGTCACGCGCTAAAAGATTCCTTGTACAGCTACTTGAAACCATAGTACCTGAAATAAAGAAAAACACGTCCCAAAAAGTCTGTATCCAAACAGAATCTATTTGGGAAAATGTCCACATCGTGAATGAAGCGGGAACAGCCGCAGGGCTTCGTTGACGCAATCACACTGAACTAAATCACTGTGAATAGAGCGCTTTAGGGCAGCGGACATATTGTAAGCATTTGTAGAAGACCCACTCCTAACAATGCATGAAAGGATTGCCTAGGCGAAGATCTCTGCAGTGTAGCAGTTGGATGTGAGTAGCCGTCGGTCGAATTAAATGTCCAGCAGTCGACAGCTTTAGGTTGATGAAGACCAACTCCTTTCGCTCTAAATATAGCTATATTTTTGACAGACTAATGAGCAAAATGGTTAACACCTTTCTCGCGCTTTGGCTATAATACATAGTTACTACATATAACTGGTGAAATGTGGCTGTATGAACCTATAGGTACACCTCTGCCTAACCTTTCAGCGAAAACAGTCATTCTGTTTTGTGAAGTTATAATTATTGTCGTATCGTCTTCCCGTATATATACAGGGTGGCAGGACATCGACGCGCAAACTGTAACCATGAATTCAGCACATTATTTGGACCTCCCAGCGTAATTTTTTTTTGTAGGTTATCAAACCAAAAAATGTGGTGTTCCATACACAAAAGTAATACCTACGCGGTCAAAATGTATGGAACAGCAAATTTTTTTAACGAAAAATTTTCCATGCGTTTTGACCGCGTCCATGCGACCCATGTCCATGTCCGTGTCCCATGGTAACAGGTTGCGCAATGTCCCTGCCACCTTGTGTACACACAAGGACTACGAGTGTAATTTATGCCTCAGTGTTTTTAGCATTTTAATGAATGAATCTTCTGAGTATACCTGTATGGTGATCCCAGCGCTTTAGGGGCGTGAATATTTATAAACCCCCGCTATGTATGGCCGTGGTCTAATACTGTGAAGAACGAAACGTATTTGCTGATGGAAGCTGTTTGTGATGGTCAGGGAATGGAAGGCAAGCTACTTAATACATTGTATTTTAAAGCATTCTGTTTTAGAAAAGTGTAGTTCAAGCTATTGGAATGACTTCGAACGATTCAGGTGATCAGTAAAAATGCTTTTCCAATAACTTTCCCACTTGGCATATTAAATTGGTCAGAAAGAAGATCATTAATTTGGCAAAAAAAAACTGATGTAGCTCATTCATAATCAGCCTAAAATGTTCTCACTGCTGGGACCACGTGGGCCCAGTGTGGGTTGGTGGATGACACGAATTTTTGGTTCTAGGACATGCCAGTTTCCTCAGGATGTTTTCCTTTACTGTTTTGAGAGCAGTGGTGGTGAAATAATTTACACACAGCAGCAACAACTCTTAAGTCGCAGCCGTTTCCGCTAGATCACCACTGCTCTCCGCTGTCCGCAGCCCGCAGCCCGTTGTAGCCCGCCCGTTGGGAAACTACACTTTTAACAGCATCCCTTTCCGTGAACTGACTGTGGAGTCGTAGCACAGCACGAACAACAGAAACAGATGACGACACTTTCTTTGACAGCAGGAAATAAAGAATAGGTAAGCTTTCAGCTTCGATCAATAATAGTACTTTCAGAAACCAACTGTTAACAGTCCATTCACTGTTATTTTACCTCTGACAGCAGCAATCCAACAGCATCCTTATTGTAAAGAAAATAAAGATCACAATGATTTTGACAGACTTGTCAGTGGCAGCAATCCAACAGTAATCTTATTAGAATGAGAATAAAGATCACTGTCATTTGGACAGTGATGCATATTCAGAGGTGAAATAACTGTGAAAGGACTGCTAAATCTCTTTTCGTATCTGTCATAACAACAGCCGTCAATGATCGACCCCATATAATATAGCAAAAGAGCAAAGTGAGGGAAACATGGAATGTCAATCTACATAACAAATATCACAGACATTTTATTATCTTACTTGGTAAACAACATACTGTTTCCCTGTTTATCGTGCCAATATAAGTCGTGTGTTGCATGAGAAAACACTCAGGCTTTTGTCTTGGAGTGAATGCGGAGAAATAATACGAGATTAATTTTTATGAAAAGGTAGGTAGTATGTAGTGTCGTGTGGTTGTTGTCGTGAAAAAGTACGAGAACGTTATCTTACTTACTTACTACCTACCTTACCTACCTTTGTTACTTTGAATGAGGACGAGAATTTTTTCAACTTGATTGCGGTCTATACCTAATTATAAGGGTTATTGGTAAAACATTTACAATCTCTTAAGAGGTCATTGCACTCGTCATTATGAACAACTTTTACTATGGCACCAAACCTGAAATCGCGAAAAAAAAATCTGCTATTCCCTACCTACATTTTGACGAGTTATACGAACGTAAATGTAGGGAACAGCTGTTTTTTTTTCGCGATTTCAGGTTTGGTCCCATAGTAAAAGTTGTTCATAATGATGAACAGACCTTGAGGACTTGGACCCCACGGTGCGAGGATTTCAACCCCATGCTTAAATCTATAAAAACCTCATTTGTCTTAATCTAAGGCCCCATTTAGGCTCTATCAAAAAACATACACACTTAAACTCACATAAACACACGATCCCCTTTCGTACCAAACGGGTAGTAAAAGGGATTTACAAAAGATACGGAGATATCGTCTTAGAGTAATCCACTCCACTTGACACTCACGAGCGCATGTGATTCTCAGCATCTGTTACAAGTACCCTCAAAGACATATCATGCTTTATCAAATCCAGTCTAACCTGACCTCTCCTGAGTGAAAACCAGATGGAAGGAAGGAAGTACAGGGTGAAAAAGATCCATCATAAAGCCGTCATTTACGCATATTACACATCAAATAACATTGCACAAAATTAATTGCTGGGAAATGACTTTTATTTTTGGTGTGAAAAATCGCTGTTGTATGTTGTACTCATGGGTATGTAACGGTACAGCAGGGGCCCAAATCTGCTATTTTTATAAATTCGTCATTCCAACACGATCCCATTGTCATTTTCCTAAAAGTTCGTAATCTGCTAAATTCATAATGGTCGATCATTGATCAGTCAATGGCACAGAACATAAACGCTACTCTTAACGAATTAAAAGCAATGACGGCACAATGACGTTTTAATGGTAGGTCACTGATCAAAGGAACTGTCAAAATTTTAGCAGATTACCGCCTAAGTCAGTCATTCATTTGTCATTATGTACGAGATTACCATTCTATGCCATTTCTTTCAATGGAGTGTCAGTGTTTGACCATTGGAAAGTCATAATGACGCCATTATATTAGTAGATTACCAAACTTGTAAAAATCAAAAATTATGAAATCAATGGTAGACCATTCTGACACTATTGTAATAGCAGACTTGAGGCCCTGGCTGGGGTCGTGGGATATTTAACGTTAATTTAAAAAAAAAGTAAAAAATATTGTAACTTTTTCCTTCAATAAGTATATCTTTGTAACCGGAAGGTGCAGGCAGGTATGCTTCGATACAAAAAAAAACACAATGTCGGGAAAATAATTGTCTCCCGGCTTCATTATGCGTCTTTTTTCCGACAGCACAGGACGGACCCTGCTGGTCCGTCCTGTGCTGTCGGGATTTAGTTTTTAAATAGCGCAGCATTTTGCTAAGATCCTAAGAGAATCTTTGGCCTCGCACAGGTGGTTTTTATGTTTTCATTATTTTGTTAGTTTTAAATGTTCCTTTTCTTTACTGTTTGTATTTCCTGTACTTGTCCAGAAGTTTTATTTCTTTCTTTACACCCATTTCAATGCGAGGCCTGCTTATACTGGATTTGTACGTCTTGATATGTCTTCATGTGTACGACGCCTCTCGTAAAAGTCAATTAAGCGGAAAAAGGTTATTAGGAGGCACACATGCTAATATTCGCGAAGGAGATATTAAAAGTAATTGCTGTAAATCCGTGGAGTACCTTGGGCGCCATATCGTGTAATGATCCGGGAGTAAAAACATGGACATTGCATAATGTTGCGACTAATTGTGGCAAGGAGGTAATTAATCAGTGTCCTATTATTTAAGTTACATACAAGATCAAATTAATTAGCTGGCGAGACTCCACAGATTTCGATGTGTTGCTTTTACTATTTTCCTTACAACTTCATCATATTTTCTCACCTGCTAAACCTTCCTTGGACTTCTACCAATATTTCAAAACCAAAAATAGCCAAATCGGTCCAGCCGTTCTCGAGTTTTAGTGAGACTAACAAACGTGAAGATAAAAAAACAAAAAGATTTAGAAACTCAGGTTTTTCAACTACACTACCAGCGGCCGACGACAGCTGTAGTTACTTGAAATTCTGAGTTTAGAAAATCTTTTTTTTTTGTTTCATTGTTATAAGATATCGATAACCGTCTGTGGAGTTTTGCCAGCCAATTTAGTTCGATCTTATATAATGTGATTATGAACTGAAGTCAATCAATCTGCCTAGTCTTTTCCCAATTACGTTGGGGTCGGCTACAAGTCTAACCAGATGTAGCTGAATACATTGAATTAAATAAAAAAAAAAAAAAAAAAATTACTTATATTTTTTTTTCCTTTTTTACATTAACATATACATTAACTACGTTACATTTTAAATGAAGATTTGCTTTAGCCCCCTTACTAATAAACGTTGTATAGTCAGTAACTATTCAGTAATCTGTGGTATAGTATAGCACAAGCGCTTTGTCTTTTTCTTTCGAAAGTCAAATTACTGACGACTGAAAGAGAGAAATCGGTGTGTAACTATTCGTCTAGAGAAATCGGTGTGTAACTATTCGTCTGATATAAAACGTTTATTAGTAAGGGGGTAAGAATAGAAGTGAGTAAGAAATGTATTCTTTTGTATTTTGTGGTGTATGTACAATATAGTAGATTATGCACCGAGGGGCTAAAGTGGTGTCATATGTCACGGGCGTCATATTGAATCTCGAGTGCAATGAAGGATTCGGGATTTAACTCACGAGCGAAGCGAGGGAGTTAATACAAGAATCCTGAATGCAGCGAGGGATTCAAGCTAGCCCAAGGCAAAGACACCTTTAGCCCAGAGGAGGATACTCTACTTTTTACACCTACTGTGAGAAAATAATAGCCATAGTACGAAAAATAAAATAGAACTGGTTCCGAAATGGACTTGACGCCTTTCGTACTTTTCCATTTTTGGAAATTGTCGTAGGCTTTTATATACCTAAGTTTCCTTTGACTTTTCCGGCAGTAAATCATTGGAAATTTTATTAGCTTCGGTTGTAATGAATTCAGGAGTACAATCACTTTCATCACTCGACATTTTATAATACTTTGTTGATAAATTTAAAGTTTAAATGCCAAAAATTCGCGCCTTCATTGCGTCTACCAATAAGTAGCCAAGACACGAACAATTCGATTTTCAAAAAAAAAAGTCTCTTCTACGGTTTTGTCGTGTGTGTCTATTGATATCACTCTCATGGAAGTGGCGTTTGTGTAAACTAAGCTTTATACAGGGCTGGTAGAATGGTTTTGGATGATTGGCTGTATGCATTTTGAATTTAGAACGTCATTGGAGAGCTCGTGAAAATAGAGTATTTTTGATAAAATGTGATAAATCGACTGTAGTATAGATAGGTTTTATTATTTATTTATTTATTCACAAAATCCACAGCAATCTTTGCGCAGTTTACTTAAAATAAATTAACTAATGTTACAGCCAATTACTATTACGGTATTACGGCGCGGTACGGTATTTGTTATTATTTCTTTTTTTTTTTTTCTTTTTTTTTTTAAAAACGTTGCCCCACACTAGGAATTTCTCCTGTATCGTGGGTGCGTTTACAAACATTTAATCTCACATACACAAACAGCCAGACCCGGAACAACTACTTGTAGGTCATACAAATATTTGTTCCGTGCGGGAATCGAACCCGCGACACGCAGTGCAGCAGTCAATCGCTTAACCACTGCGCCAACCGTGCCGTCTATTATTATTAATGCCAGTTTTAATGTTATTCCATTCCTTTTAAAAAATGGTTCGTAGTTATCTAATTATTCTTACAATATTATGTCTTCGAAAACATGGCAACGATATGAAGAAGCAGACGTTATGATTTTGTAGGAAATCGAGAATATCATTCACGCGTAGTAAGGGTATCGAGAATAGCTTTCCTCTTTCTGGCACCAAAGGGTGTTTGTTAGTACTATACTGCCAATTTAGCTGAGCATGTGAGATTCCAAATTCAAATCACATTATTGACCAGCGGGTCATAATGAAATCCAGTACAACATTATTGACCGGCTATGCCCCCGGCCACTAATGACTCACTTTAGGTTAAGGTTGCTTGATATATAATTTGACATTTTCGAGCAGGTGGTGTGAAAAAGTATTTATATAAATAAATTATAATAAACTCAAATGTGTAGATACCTCTTAATCTACCGACTAAGAAAGTTCTTCACATTAAAAAATTATTAGAAGCATTTTTTTTTTGCTCATAATTTCAAACAAATTAACACTTGTCAAAATATTGTTTTCAGCAACTTTTAAGTATCGTCAACCTATAAATGGACATACGTCAGCAGTCACCGTTAGTTGTTTTAGCTAGACGGGACGCTAAAAGCCCCCGTGTTGCCTAAAATATTATTCGTCAATTTAAATCTCTGCACAACCTCGCTGTCTCTAACAAAAACTGGCCAAGTGCGAGTCGGACTCGCACACGAAGGGTTCCGTACCACAAGGCAAAAACACCGAAAAAAAACACGTTTGTTGTATGGGAGCCGGGCCTCTTAAATATTTATTTTATTCTGTTTTTAGTATTTGTTGTTATAGCGACAACAGAAATACATAATTTTTGAAAATTTCAACTGCTATCGCGGTTCTTGAGATACAGCCTGGTGACAGACAGACGGACGGATGGACAGACAGCGAAGTCTTAGTAATAGGGTTCCGTTTTTACCCTTAGGGTACGGAACCCTAAAAAGGGAATTAAAGAGCGAGATATGACCGAGTAAGTGCCCCACTCTCAGATTTGCATAAAATTCATTAAATAAACAAAAATGTCTTCCAAAAGTTCAAAGAACAATTTCATATTTCTACAGTGTTAGCAAACGAGTCATTGTTTTTACAGTCGTTGAGTAAACAGAATAAATTATACTTTTATAGGAGTCATAAAAATATTCTGTTGGCAACGTAAATACTATGAAATTTTAGACGGGGTAGGAATATTTTAATGGTTTTTTAATAAAAAGTTTATGCTGAATTTTATTTATGTCTTATTTATAATTTGGAGACGCTCCAGCTATTCTAAACAACCTGATCCGTAAAGGTAAAAGGAAAAGAAATATGTTCCTGAAATTAGTTGATTGAATCTCCGGCTATGCATGTATAACACTTGCGTAACACACTTACAATGGAAATGTATATCACTGGGGTTATTGCGTAACATACTTACAGTGGAAATGTATATCACTGGGGTTATTGCGTAACATACTTACAGTGGAAATGTATATCACTGGGGTTATTGCGTAACATACTTACAATGGAAATGTATATCACTGGGGTTATTGCGTAACATACTTACAGTGGAAATGTATATCACTGGGGTTATTGCGTAACATACTTACAGTGGAAATGTATATCACTGGGGTTATTGCGTAACATACTTACAGTGGAAATGTATATCACTGGGGTTATTGCGTAACATACTTACAGTGGAAATGTATATCACTGGGGTTATTGCGTAACACACTTACAGTGGAAATGTATATCACTGGAGTTATTGCGTAACATACTTACAGTGGAAATGTATATCACTGGAGTTATTGCGTAACATACTTACAGTGGAAATGTATATCACTGGGGTTATTGCGTAACATTACTTACAGTGGAAATGAATTTCATTTTGACAGTTCTACAACAATAACTGCGTTATTCTCGTTGTTGAGTAGAAGATTTTTTCAAACATATGAATCAATGGGTTAGGAACGTGTTTCAAAATCCTTCGGATTGTTATTGAAAGTGTGTTACACAACTCGTATGCTGGCTATGACCGAATATTATCAAAAACCAACTGTTACAACGCTGAGGAAGTAAACACTTTATAATTTGACAGGAACTCCACAGGAAATGTTACAAGCAGGTCCCCAAAAATCCACTACACCACACATACACACCCATAACCACACCACATGACAGCTCTAAACGAAACACCCTGCAAGCATCAAATGACACAGTGTTGACATGAAAATGTATGCGTCAATCCAGTCGACGTAAAGTTGTGAAACTTGCCCTGAGTTTGAGGAACATTTTTATTTAACGATAGCTGTTGAAAATTTGCAATTCTCCCGAGATTGCGTAATGGAGGGGCCGGGATACAGAGTTTAATATTATAAGTGCAACACCGTTCGTGGTGAGACCTTTACTCTTCTTTCTGGCTTTTTTGCTCGAGGAACGGTGAAAGACTTGCTATTTATCAGGAGTTTTAATCAAAACAGAAAACTCAAAAGGTTCAGTTGAAAACCAGCTTAAAGTCCGGTACCGACTTTGAATAAGAACTACTGTTTTAATTTTCTTTTCTATCTTCATTCTATCATAATTCTTCCCCGCGAAATCTTACCACGTCAATATCATATCTTGTTAACAGCGAGGAATCGAAATGTCAACCGTACGGACCTCATGTATTTTGACAGTTAAAATCACGTCGTTGTGTCATAGAGAATACGTTAAATGCAAATGTCGTGATAAGGTAAGCAACTGACGTGATTTCGAAGTAAAGGAATTGTTAAATGGTCATAGTGAATTAGGGCCCTGTCGAGTCTTACTAAGGGGTATCGTATTATCCAGTAGGTAGCTGAGTTTCGGAGGTCACCATCCGATTAAACTAGAAGCCTACCAGAACATAGTTGGCAAAGGCGGAGAAAAGAAAAGAGATCATTCGTCTCTCGTATCAAAAAAACAATGTATTCCACCCATTTCTGTACCACGTTCACTCAAATCATTGAACATCTAAATATGTCTCCCTTTTTTCGATTGTTTACCTAAACGGCTGCCAAAAAAGTCCAACAGTCGCTTATGTGGTATAAGAAAGCATAAATAATGGTAATTGACGAATAAATTCGGGACGCCGACACGAGAGGACCCAATTAGGGGTCCTTGGGAACATTTTTGTTTTATATGTAGCGTTTAAGCTTTCATGGGGTGTTTGTTT
This sequence comes from Oligia fasciuncula, assembly GCA_963082905.1. NCBI lineage: Eukaryota > Metazoa > Arthropoda > Insecta > Lepidoptera > Noctuidae > Oligia > Oligia fasciuncula. Next base: position 11,030,187 of record OY720409.1, read on the forward strand.
GAGATTACGTTTTATGCTTGTTTTGGAGGAAGAGTGTCGGTTATTATGTAGTTACTTCTACTATACCTATTTCGTATGATGGTTTTTTGTTATGACTATACCTACCAGTCACTGACGCCGTAATTTTTCTGGTAGTGCCGATCAAATCTCTAAAAATCTTACCGTGAAAAGTTAGGTGAAGTGAGTTGTCAATTGTGTAAATCCCTAGCGTTGTTGGTTTGTGGAATGACAGTTCACTTCACAGTGAGAAGTTTTCGCGGTGACATTTTTCCAGAATACGAGGGCTGTTCTACAACTGAATTTTCCCAATGGCCGATATAGTTGGCGCGGTTTAGCATGGCAATAACGGTCATTGATCTACATAAATTTTCTAGCATTTTTTAGTTCAATATCTAAAAAATATATAAAGCCCGTTGACATCCTGAATCAATATCTATCGGGATCTTCAACATATCCAATATCAAAAAACCATACATAGTTTAATGTTTGGGTTTAGAGAAAAGACAATGACCGCTATTGCCATGCTAAAACGCGACAACTATTAGTAGTAACAATACGAGTCATATTAGTCACGTGAGCATGATCATCAAGGAGGTATAGTATAAGTCGGTATTCATTTATTTTTATTAGCAGAAATAATAGGGTCACTCCCGTTTGGTAACGCTACATTTCATTGGTTATGTTTGCAGATATTACATACCAGTACAGTCAGAGTAGAGTTCTGGTGTGCCGAATTTATTTCATATTAATTTTATAACTACCATAATTATTAATGACTAAGTGCATTGAATACAAATGACAATAATAAAGTTGCTTGTCTTGAAAAAACAAAATTAATCAAGAATTTGACACCGTTTATAAAACCTAGTGGTGGACATCATCATCCATACTAATTATAAATTCGAAAGCTGGCTGAGGCTGGCACAGGAGCCGGGTCAGCGGGATTGTCCGAAAGGGTTACCGCTGGCCCGGAACATAAAGGGCTAACGAAGTACCACGGGTGGGTTTTAGTCAGTAAGAGTCTGACATTCCCTTCCGCTCCACCCAGAGCGGGAGGGGGTCATTATTGATGATTTCCAACCCCAAAAAAAAAAATGTTGAGTGAAGTGAGTGAAAATGCTATTCAGTGGTTTAGGCGTGAAAAGGTAACATACAGACAGACTGACAGAGTTACTTTCGAATTTATATTACTAGTATGGATTAAGCCAAAACCTAACATTTCTTGTTCAAAAAAGGAAAATACACAATGCAAATACCCTGTAAGCTACTTTTAAATTGATATAATATCGATTGGCCCACACGCAAAACTACATTCCTCACCTGTCAGGGTAAGGTGATCCGTTTCCACGACTGACTTGTGAGTCGTGCTAACACGGCTAGGAATAATAAGACGACAGGGATGTATATCTTTTTTTTCCTATTTACGTAACATTGCGCCTGTAGGCACGAGTGGGTTTTAGTCAGTAAGAGTCTGACACTCCCTTCCGCTCCGCCCAGAGTGGGAGGGGTCATTTGACGATTTCCTACCCGAAAAAAAAAACGGGTACACAGAAGTATACAGGGTGTCCAGTAAATAGCACGACATACTGCAGGGGGTGATAGCTAGGGTCACTACCTATCAATACAACACAATATATGTTCAGCAAAATCTTACGGATTTACAGTTTTACAAAATTTTCCGAAATACCGAAAAATCTCTACCTTGAAACAGATTTTTAAGCATCTCGTAATGAAAAAATCCTTTTCTAGTACTTTTTTTACATCAAATTATTCGTGAATAGTTACTTTACTCGTTGATAAGTCTTTTTTCTATCAAAGACAAGAAAGTTTTGAAGAAATAGTTTTTTTTGTTAAAATTTTCACAGAACAATTTTCTTTTCGCATAACTTTCACCTACAGTGGTGAAAAAAAAATTTATGTGGCAGTTTTGTACAACAAACTTAAAAGATAGCCTGTTTAATGGTGATTTAGGAAAGATACAATACTAGTGCATTTTCATTAAAAAAATACAAAAAAATGCTATTTTAGTTCCAGAAAAGCTGATTTTGTTGAAAATGTAATTAACGTAATTTTGACAAAAACCACTATGAGAATAAGTAATAGCTGCTCATTTACGCGAATTATTATAAAACTAGTTGTGACACGTAAAATGCGACATGCACGCGTAATGACTAAAGGTTTTTTCCTGCTCGCCGACCGACCCGACCCGACCGGTTACTGTCTAACAAAAGAAGCGCATGTGCTATCCCGCTCTTTCTTGCATTGTGATTTTGTGTCTCACTCTCAACCTTATTTGCGACACTTGTCAGTACGCTACCTTAAACCGTGCGCAACGCATCTCTGTGTTCACAAATTTGTCAAAATTACGTTAATTACATTTTCAACAAAATCAGCTTCTCTGGAACTAAAATAGCATTTTTTTGTATTTTTTTAATGAAAATGCACTAGTATTGTATCTTTCCTAAATCACCATTAAACAGGCTATCTTTTAAGTTTGTTGTACAAAACTGCCACATACATTTTTTTTTCACCACTGTAGGTTAAAGTTATGCGAAAAGAAAATTGTTCTGTGAAAATTTTAACAAAAAAAACTATTTCTTCAAAACTTTCTTGTCTTTGATAGAAAAAAGACTTATCAACGAGTAAAGTAACTATTTACGAATAATTTGATGTAAAAAAAAGTACTAGAAAAGGATTTTTTCATTACGAGATGCTTAAAAATCTGTTTCAAGGTAGAGATTTTTCGGTATTTCGGAAAATTTTGTAAAACTGTAAATCCGTAAGATTTTGCTGAACATATATTGTGTTGTATTGATAGGTAGTGACCCTAGCTATCACCCCCTGCAGTATGTCGTGCTATTTACTGGACACCCTGTATATAGTACCACCATTGTTAGAGGCACGGATATCGATCGGATATCTATGGTTAAAGGCACGGATATGTTAGAGGTAATATGAAATGACAGGAAATCCATCTATAGGTATATATTATGTAGGTCCCGCACCGCGCTGCTACCTCAGGCAACGTCTCAGTTAAGTGGCCTTCCTATAACTATATTTTCTACTAGCTTCTGCCGCAACACTTCGTATTAGCTTAGCGTTCATTCTGACTTTTTTTCTTTTTGCTCGCCTCCTAAGGGTCATAGCATGATATTAAATAGCCTATACCCTTCCTCAAGAATTGGGCTATCGAATGCAAAAAGATTTTTTCAAATCTGACCGGTAGTTCCAGAGATTTTCGCGTTCAAACAAACAAACTCTTCAGCTTTATTATTAGTACGGTATATAGATTTATTTTGTTAAAGCTAACAAAATCGTCTGCTCGCCCCAAAACTAACTAAACTCCCTTTTCATATAATTTCACTTCTAGGTTCAGGTTTATGATAATATCGACGATAGATGCGACACAATTTGTAGAACAAAGGTTTTGATGGACCCAATTAGATGTCTATCTCGGTGTCTCTCCTTCATTGTGGCTTTAAATGACGACCATGTATAAGAATGAGGGTCTATTCTTGAAATATTCAGAGCTGGATTTCTTGTCTGTAGGGATTATTATTATAAGTAATTAATACTATTAAAAACTGTATTTTACGTTGTTATTTCGTCAAGTTTTATTCCATATCTTTAAACTAAGTTAAGTACTTTTTTCAAAAGGATTTATGTTTGTGTCCTTTTGTCATTCTCGAAGGTACTCATTTAAGTGTATTCCTTCACTTGTTTCAGAACTGAGCCAAATAAACGTTTTTCTTTTACCACCGATTAGGGTGATCTAGTGAAAGCAGTGGTAATGTCAGTGACTTAGAGTTGTAGGTGGTAGGGTGGAACCCCGACAGGTATAAATTTGTATTTTGTGTAAATTATTTCATCACCAATGCTCTCAAAACGGTGAAGGAAAAGGTGTTGATGTAGGTATAATTAACCGAAAAACCCTTCCTTTTGGCTTTTCCGTAGTCGGGTAAAAAATAATTTTAGTTTTGGACACGTGGCGCGTTCGCACGTTTCAAAATCCAGGGTAAAAAGCAGCCCAAAAGTTCAGGGTGCTTCAATTAATTTGAGCTTGAAACATTTTTTGGAAGCACATGTATTCCACAGAAACGTGTTGAGTTTATGTTAATGAAAAAACAAAGGTTGCTTAATTACTTTTTCAGCACGTATCCCTGCTAATTTGATTATTTTCTTAATTCTGTTACTATTTTTTATACAAATTAAAACACGTGAAGCTGTGAATAAAGGGAAATTATGAGTTCGTCAGAAATTGCAGATTTTTTGGAAGTCATGCGACGGTAGCCTGAATTACAGTGTGCCTTTATAGAAGGCTACTAATTGGGCTCCTTTCGTAGTAAAATATTATGTTTAAGATTTATTTATCTAACTTTAAAAACGTTATTTCGATTTATGTATTTCTTCAGTAGCTTCAGCCCGCGATTTTGTCCGCGTAAACGGCCCCCGACGCATCCCGTCGCATCGCATCGCCTGCGCTATTACTTAATTTTCAGCGTTCTTTCCAACTTTTTGGTTTTTGTTTTTGCTCGGCTCCTAAGGGTCCTAGCATGATGTTAGTTGTCTATAGCCTTCTAAAAGAATTGGGCTATCAAATGCAAAAAGAATTTTACAAATCCGACTGGGTAGTTCCAGAGATTTGCGCGTTCAAACAAATAGACAAACTCTTCAGCTTTATTATTAGTACAAATATAGATTGATTGAATGCTCATTTTTTGTTTTGAATATAAACGAAAGTTTTCACTAAGCGATGTGGTCATTCAAGAGAAGATAACACTCAGGAATAAATTTCGGTTAAATTATCTTGGATTTAAGACAATTATGTACACGTATTGTTATTATCAGGAGGCCCTATTTATAAACCACATTATGTTTATAAATTGACAAAATATTATTCGCAATTTATCTATGAAACATTTTTACAATGATCACTTTCACTAAAGCTGACTTTACCTGCCCAAAACTACCTACTTCTATAGAGGCATAGGCGTTCCCCTTAGCTCCTGAAAGCGGTCATTCCGGACTCCGGGCAGATGTCACGGGATCGCTCGCAGACTCGTGTCATACGCTTAAGTGCCCCTTTGAGGGCAGGCCCGGAACATCGGGAGTGACACGGGCAAATGAATGAAATAGTCCTCTTAGTCTAAGTAAAGTTGGGAATAAGTAAAGGGATTTATATTGGAATAAATTGATTGGGTGGTTTGCGTTGAGTGATTTCATTGATGACGGCATGGTTGGCGCTGTTTAATGCGCTGCGTGTCGCGGGTTCGATTTCAAAATATTTGTATGACCTACAAGTAGTTGTTCCGGGTCTGTATGTGAGTTTAAATGTTTGTAAAAGCACCCACAATACAGAACTTCCTAGAGTGAGGCAAAGCTTAATTTTTTTTTTTTATGAAATGGGTGATATGTCTTTGCTTGGATTTTGATTGTTTAAAAAGATGTAAAAACGCAAAATCTGGGATAAGATTCGTAGGCAAGATACAGAAAAATTCAGATAGTGCAGGTTGATAATTAACTGGACCTGGTTACTGACCCAAAGAATCAACAGAATAGCTAAAAATTAAGTAAAAAAATATGTCTGTGATTAAATAAAAATAAAACGCTTCAATATGTAGGTAGGTACAAAAAGTGATAAAGAATTGAATGAACCATTTTTAGTGTCTGTTAAAAATAGGTTCGTGTTTTCAGATAATTGGTTTAATTTTATAGAGACAGAACGATCGTTTAATAAAATTATCCTCGTTAAAATGGTTGAGCATGATTTAAATGTGTTTAAAACCAGTAAAATTATCGGTCAATGTAATTTTATTTGAGACCACAAATTGAATGAGTGTAATATCCGAAATTAAGCCATTTTAAAATTAATTAACACAAACCACTGTGGGATATAATCTTTACGGTTGGTAATTGAACTTTGGCGTTTAAATGACCTAAATAGTTTGAATACATTAATTGTTTATTTAACACACAGAATTAATAAATATTAATCTTCTTCTTATCGTATTGATGGCAACAAGTTCAAACATCTTAGTGCTGAAACACGTTGACTCGCGGGCTCGGTCACGAAATATCAAACACACAGCATCAATGATATTTTAGTAAACAGATATGTTATGAGCGCGCAAATCGTGAAGACTAGAAAACGTCCTAATTGGGACGTATTGCCTTTAGTCTGATAATGACGAAATAAATGACGCAATTGACAACATATAGCTGTCACTTTTTTTCTTATTGGTTTCATCAAGCTATCCTTTTTCTATCCTTTTACTTGTAGTGAAATGTAAAATGAATGAAAAGTGTGTACGTGTGCTGCCTCTCGGCGCGGAACACTTTTTTCTGTTGTTTTGTAAGTGTATAACATATCTGTTTATTAGAATAAGTATCATTGCACAGCATAGTATGCAAGTGTTCACGTACAAAATGCAGGTGCGGCGAACCAAGTCCACCGCGCGCGCACCCGTCACCGCGCCCGCGCGTTCGTGAAGAAATCACTTAAAATCATGAATCACATTCGTTCTATCGGTTTTTACTACCTACCTACTACTAGAGGAATATACCTACAAACATTGTTTTACAACAGTCTTTCTACTACTTCAAATACCTACCTAGTTACTGTAGTTACCTAAATCTACCATGCCGTATCTAAAACTGACAGCACACAATTTTAAAGTTCACCTGCACAAACCCAACGAAACATTTTAGATTTAGAACACTCAAAACACAATCCAATCAATTTCAATTCTAGAATTCGCTTCAGTCGATCACTCTAAATCCGTCAGCGTTTCTCGCCAGCCAGAATTTCTGGAGGAAAGGAGGCAGAACTTTTCCCGGCAAAACGGGAAATACTAATGAACTCGCGCGGTTTTTTTTTTTTACTTTTTAACGGGCGACGGCTCGTAATTGGCCGGTCAGTCCCGACGTTTTTTTGTTCGGAATAGTTTCACAAGATTTCCATTTGAATTGAAAAGTTTTATCGTTGCTGGTGATACTACGTATTTTGCTGTTTGATCTGGGTCGACTGTAACAATTGGAAACAGAAGTATTTGCAAATGGACAGTTGGAAAATAATAATTTACTTAATACTTTTTAATTCTGGGTTTTATTTAAGTACCTAAAGGTTTTTGAGATTTAGATTGGTTTTAAAGAGTACGGAACAGCATTTTCATTTTCGAAAGGGTTTGATTTATATTTTTTTTTACACTTTATGCAAAATAAAAGGAGGACTTTGAAAGATTTTCGACTAAGATCTTTGAAATATTTGGTAAGAACTCTGTACACAAATTCTACCGTATTACGCGTTCCGTTTTGTGGAATATTGAGCCTATTCTAAATTCAAATAAACGTACTCTTTATAAAATTCTTTTATAAGAACCAGAAATGGACATACTATTTTCGTTCCCAATTCTGAGGCAGATTGCTACAAATTCCGTATAAATTACTCGATGAAGAGTATTATGAATACAAATAAAATTAATATGGGGTCGGCGCAACATGTCTTTTACTTTCATACTTCTCTATTGATAGCTATCTCTGTAGTCTGGTCCTTTCTAACCTTATCACCATTCACACCGTAGACAGAGTAAACTATAGACTGCTGCATATCTTCTTTTTCATTCGCACAAGAAAAAGAGAAATATATTAACGTCACTAGAAAAGAAAAGAGACAGAGTAAGAATATTTCTGTCCCTTACTGCGTGTCGGCTAAGCACATCAATGTGCACAACAAGTTTGACTTTTATGAATGAAATAATAAAAACTACACCGCGATTAAACGGAAAATAAGATCTTTTTCGTGCATATTTCAATAATAGTACATTTGCGCAACTGTGAAAATTGTAAGGCGCAGTGTAATAAGCTGTAAAAATGATAGTATGATGAAGATTGCCGGAATTTTTTGTCCCTTTCGGTGACACGGATACCATGAGTACATTACTCTGTCTACGATTCACACAGTCCATCCATCGTTTCAGCGGTCTCCTAATAAACCACCCAAAATATAAAACCATGTTCAATTTTTATTTCACAGTACACAGTACAGACGTTGACCTAATAAAAACTCCCACAGAAAAAAAGATGTTCAGGTTTTCCCGAATTAAAAACCTGAATGTCCTTTTTTCTGTGGGAGTTATTGTATATTTGTGTGTGAATGACATGGATATGGTTAGAAAGGGGGTGACTATCGGGATGACGACTAAAGAAATAAGAAAAAGAAAGGAAGAAAAAGACAGGCCTCGAACCCAAATACGCACGGTTGGCGCAGTGCTTAAACGACTGAGAGCCGTTCCACACGGTGCGGTGCGGCGCCGCACTGACTGCTCCGCTGCCCGTCGCGGATTCGATTCCCGCACCGAACAAATATTTTTATGACCTACAAGTAGTTGTTCGGGGTCTGGCTGTTTGTGTATGTGAGTTTAAATGTTTGTAAACGCACCCACAATACAGGAGAAATTACTAGTGTGGAACAACATAAAAAAAAATGAGATAAGGGCAGGAGAATGATCATGATATTAGGTGAACCCATCCATAACTAACGTGGTCATGGCCAGTAAACTTTATCTGTTTTGATTTTTCGGTCTGTTACGTTAGCTAAATATCAGCATAGTTGTGAAGGTTATTAGGATAGTTATGTATAGTCAACAAAAAAGATAAGTATGCAGGATAGTCGGATATAGTCGAAGTTTAGTAAGAAACCGATGGATGTTGTCGACTGAAATTTAATTTGATAAATGAACTGTTTGTTTTCTATTACATAAACATAATCAGCCTACAATGTTCCCACTGCTGGGACACAGGCCTCCTCTCGGTGAGAGGGAGTGGGCCGTAATCCACCACGCGGGCCCAATGCGGGTTGGCAGATGCCACATGTCTTCGAATTTTTGGTTCTAGGACATGCCGGTTTCCTCACGATGTTTTCCTTCACTGTTTTGAGAGCAGTGGTGATGAAATAATTTACACAAAGTAAAGCGCCTATCTGGGTTCGAACCCAAATAAATTTTATTCGAGAACATCCATCGGTTTCTTACTAAACATCAACTATAACCGACGATCCTGCATACTTATCTCTTTTGTTGACTGTACATACATTTATAAAATTGTTTGCAACGATAGTACAATTAAAAACAAATATGGCTACTTACGATCATTGATTTAGACTTGTTATACAATATATATTTGTTCAACCCAGTAATGCTACTCATTATCATCATTCACAGCAATCACAGCGCGACATCACCCACTCCTGAGCCAGCTCCCGACTATCTCGCCGCCGGACGACCGACACTTCGTTTTCCAGTCCTAAATTATGCGTAATGCTACTAAATAAGTACCTACATTAAATGACGCCGACCTAAAAACGAAAACCCAGAAGGGCACCGTGAAACAAAATAGCCACTCCATTAGGACCGAAATATCACTCAAAAGCATACCGCTAATAAAAGTCAATAGTACAGTCAACGTTCACAAAGGATCGCCTAAAATAAAACGACCCAAAACATTCGGGAAAAAACTGCGAGTTCCCGTGAATTTAGTAAACAAACCCTCAGGGATGTCATTTGGATCGCGAAACGAAAAATAATATTTGAATAAGTTTTGCTAAAGCAATGAAACGTTGACATGAAACTATTCCGATCTCATATTCTGTTAAAATACAGCAAAAAGGCGAGGAAAGTGGTGTGTATATCATGGGAAGTCGTTCCCCTTTTTCCCTTACGAAACAGAATTCTGAAATGGAAAAAATCATTTTGGGGGCTTTTAGAATAATTATTAGAATTGTCAGGATTATCCCTAAAACAGTCATGAACGCAAAAAAAGTTTTATTTTTGGCAATGCTGGAATCTAACCCTTTATCGACGCCAAAACGTTGCATCCAAAGTCTGAATCATTTTGATGGCTTAGTAGTTAGCATGTTACACCAAGAATACACGTTGACAGGCGTTTACACATAACGTTTGCCAAAACTAGGATTTAGTACGTACCCGTCATACGTGCTAAAGAGTTTCAAGCAACATAGGCGTGTAATATTCAAGGTTTACGTCCTGTCAATCATGAAAACACTGTACAGTATTAGCCCTAAAAAGAAACAAAAGAAAAGTGGTAGTAATATAAGCAATAATTAGAGAGGGCTATGGTAGCCTAGTGGTCCTGTCTTACGAGTTGTAGGTCGTAATTTCGAGCCCAGACAGGCGCTTTACTTTGTGTAATTTATTTCATCACCACTGCTCTCAAAACGGTGAAGGAAAACATCGCGAAGAAACCGTCATGTCCTAGAACCAAACCCAATCCGCACTGGGCTTGCGTAAGGAGGCCCACTCCCTCTCACAGAGATGAGGAATATGTCCCAGTAGTGGGAACGTTGTAGGCTGATTAACTGAATTGAGTTTCCGCTTGTCACTTCCATTTTCATCAAACAAGTTTTCCCTGAGTGAAATACAAGATATACTCGTATAATAAATATCAATATGGTTATTGGCTTTTTCAGCATTAAGCTATTGACCTAAATATTAATAATGTGGCGACACATGTGATATGTGCGAGCTTCAATTGCTAAAGCAACATATTTCTTTGATTAAAAAAAGGGCTCAAGAAAATAATGATTTTCTTTCTTGATTATTAATGCTTTATAAAACTTTTTTCTGTAGTTTCTGCAATATACATATATAAATTGTGAACTGTATTACTGTACTGATTACAATTTATCGTATTCATTTTCGATATTTTATAATTTAACCGTGACAAACCGTCAAATTTTGAGTGACCTGCACTTACCGACAAGATTCATAAAAAGTAATTTAAAAAAATTAAACCGACTTCAAAAAGAAATTAACTCAAAATTATGAAATAACTTTAATTTCGGAAGTCGGTGTCTTGGGATCTGTATTTTAGTTTTATGCCACCGACTTCCGAAATTAAAGTTATTTCATAATTTTGAGTTAATTTCTTTTTGAAGTCGGTTTAATTTTTTTAAATTACTTTTTATTTCGTAATTTTTAGTTTTTGCACTAGTATTTGACCAAGGTTTTGAGATGTTTTCCCTTTGACACTACACCCGTAGCTCTTATCAATAAGCCAGGCCGTCACACTTACACGTATATTAGTCCATATCTTGAAAATTACTGAATCGATCTTGATGAAACTTGCACTGTTCCCTAAGTTGAAGAAAATGTAAGCTAATAAAGAAAAAATGGTCACGATCCGATTAATAGTTCCGGAGATATGCGTGGACAAACATACATACATACATACATACGTCTATGAAATTTTGTATATTTGTTTGGAAGCCCTAATAGATCATCATACGTATCGAATTGATAACCTCCTTTTTTTTTTAAGTCGGTAAAAAACTACCTTCTCGTACCATGCATGGTACGGGATATTAATAACTAACTATGTGGTTGATAAGTAGAATTAAAACGTACTCATATTTGTATTGTTCTAGAAACATCAGAGACACTTATAATCGGTGAAGGTTAAACAATTCAAATAAATATTTAGGTAACACGTAGCGGTCGATTATAGTTCGCACGGAACTAGTTGGCCGCGCCTTAGGTATGTGAGCGGTGGGACAGAGGGGCGGGGGCGCTTTGTCATTACTCAGTACGTGGGTTGCGATTACTAGGCAACCCCGCCACCCTCACCCCCGTCCCCACCTAAGGCGCGGCCAACAAGTTCCGCGCGGACTATAGTTCTGCCATTTCTAGGACTGTCATACTGAACTTCGAAGTACAAAATACCGATGTACTGTATTCATAAAGTTTAAAAGTACGAATTCCGTGATTTAGAAGGTACGCTATGACGACTAAAAGAAGGCTTATAATGTCCAGGAGTGATAGAAAATACTCATTTATCTCCTAAAACAAATCTACGCTGAGCAATAAGCAGCAAGCGGCGTTGAAAGATCAGCACACAATGATAAAATTCTAATTGAAAATTGGCGCCTTTAACCCCTTTCATTAAACTCCACAGAGACATGAATAATATTAATGATAATCTATATTGAAGATCGGATATGGGTTTGAGGGCAAATACATTGTAGGTTCATGTAAGCCCTTCCATCTCTGCGGTAAACAGGGGCATAAATCACGTAAGACAGATCAAACGACATTGTTTGAGGAAGCAATACCCAATCGTTTTTGCTGTGAAATCAATACAACTGATGTGAGATGTATAGTAGTATACACCTCGTAATTGCTTTATCACTTTTGACAACATACATATAATTACCTACCTTTTTTCCATGAGGGTAGGCTGAAACTACAGAACGCCACCGTGGAGTGGAGAGTGGAGCGGAAGGGAGTGTCAGACTCTTACTGACTAAAACCCACCCGTGTTCCTTCCTTAGCTCTTTATGTTCCGGGCCAGCGGTAACCCTTTCGGACAATCCCGCTGACCCGGCAGGCTTCGGCCCTAAGGGGCACCTGCTCTGCTGCTGACGGCTCTTTGAGGCGCGCGTGGAACACGTACGCGCCGTCCGGCACGGGCCTGGTCCTGATCGGACGGTAAGCTACCCATTACTCTCCGCCCGCAGGCCCGCGCCTACGGTGACCGGGAGTCCTCACGCGCTGTTACGATCCCTACATACTCCTTTACATACTCCTTTTGCTTTGTTTACACACCCACGTCGGTTGCGAGTACGCACCTGAGCTGACTTGTAAGAAAGGTCAGCCTTTCTGAAGAACATCACTAATTAGGTTACTATTATGTCCTCCTATGACGTTTTCACTCACATCTGCCTTGTAAAACCTTTTTGTTTGACGCCTTTCATTCATCCTCTCAACATGATCAATTCACTAAGGTTGAAATTTTTCTGAATGACAAATAGACCTCGATGTTTTATGACGTGCAAATGACATTCAATCTTAGGCTGATAAAGCAATCACGAGGACGACTATACAATGTTCATTGTTTGTAGTATTGTCTAATGTCAAGGTCAAAGATGGTTTGGTAGGAATGGATAGATATTTTCAGGAAAGGTACTTAAATATTTTTTCATACCTACTTAAACTTACTTGGAATTAGCACACTGCTGAAACTGGATAAATTAAACCTTATCATTCTCAAAACATTTGTCCCATAACTGTAAACAGTTTCAAAACACTTCTTAGGTACTCCTATTCATATGAACAGTTAGCTAATAGCTCCACTAGTTTAGTCTGCGTCTCGAGCAGTTCCAAATACGAAACTGCGACATCAAGACTGCTCGAAACTTAATTTCCTGACTCCTGTACCTTGCAATATCTCGGATTTAATATTTTGTGGGGGAAATGCAGATTGACAAGCTGTCGCTCCCTTGGTATCAAGCGATTTAAGTGATTCCAGAATATTTGATGCCTGTAATTTATTTATGTCAAGGGTGACAGGTAATCATGGCTCATAATGTATTTTTATTTGGGTGTAAATAGCAGAACTAATCTTGACGAGAAAATATGTCTTGATATTTCGAATGTCACATATAAATTTTAAAAGAAGAAGAGCTACATGTTAAATGCATATTTTTTTCTTATGCAACTAATAGTTTATCCTCTTTATTACACATACATAAGCTCATGCCTTCTTCCCAAGGGGCTAAGGTAACAAAGTAGCAGTAGAGGTTGTCGTATTGAAATTATCAAGGGTCATATCACTTTGAATTTCTACTGTCAAGCAAGATCGCTGTATTTCGATTTCAGAGTATAGGTGCCGGTAAAATTACAGGCACATGAAATATTCATTCAAGAACTGTGTCTAAGGTTGGAAACACGTCCTAAACCTCTTTGATCTTCCAAGTGTCTATAGGTAACGGCAGTCCTAGTATTCTCCGAAGGAGCCCCGTTACTTGTCTCGTTGGTCTCGTAGCTGCAAGCGCAACTGCTGAATGTGTGGTCCTGGGTTCGATTCCCAGGTCTGGTTAGATTCCAGGGTCATTTGATGATTTCCCACCCAAAAAAAAGGGGTATAAGTGTTACTCAGTTACTAGGTTGTGGAGGTCCAGATAGGCAGTCGCTCCTCGTAAAATACTGGTATTCAGCTGCATCTGGCGGCATCAGGCTGGAAGTCAACCTGAAAATTCACCCAAAGGTTGGCTGGTAGAAAATGCCTATGGCATTAAGTCCGCCTCTGTACATTTATGTGCTTGAAGTATTAAATAAATAATAAAATTATTTGGGAAAAGGGTAGGCAGATGATGATATGAGGTTAACATTGTGCATGATTTTTAGTATGCCCCAGTATCGAAATAATGATATTATTGTATGCAGTAATGTAACTGGAAATATTTAGCTGAAGGCTGAACAAATTGTTTGAACCCGCAACCCATGACGTTTAACGTGCATTTTAAACGGAAATTCGCAAATTAATATGATTGCGAATTCCATTACACTGTGCGAGTCTATGTTGACAATGCCAAATTCATATATGTGTTTGGCATTATCATATAATATCCATTAATAAATAAAAATGAAATGATGTTCGTTGATAAGCGCATCACTTGAGAACGGCTGAGCTAGTGTGGTTATTTTTTATTTTGAAATGTTTGTAGAAGTCCGCGTTAGGTTTTTATGGAAAGAAAAAAAATAAAATTTGATCAGAAAATTGGTAAAATCTGAAAGTGCTTTTTTCTATGGATTGACTGGACAGGATTACGTCTGTCGGGTCAGCTTGTTTTAAAAAAATGACAGTAGGTACTCTGAAGCTCTCTACGAGCTTCACGGTACTATCAATAAAATCAAGCTTCGGTTTATCTCGTATGTTCAATAATTAATTATTTCTATAAAATATAAGTACTACGTATTTTACATCTTAATTATGTATTTTGCTTGTCAGCGTATTCTGACGTCTAAACTCTTCATCATCATCTGCCTAGCCTTTTCCCAACTATGTTGTGGTCGGCTTCTAGTCTAACCGGATCCTAAACCCAAACCTCACCGGGCCTAAACTCTTCTAATCTTAAATTATAATAATGTTTGTCTCGTATTTTATGCCAATAATTTTTAACAAACTCGTGGAGGTTGCATGTAAATACTAAATAGGTTCCAGTACTTAGAGGTCACATGGCTATAAGAGTAGGGGAAGACCAAAGTACCGATGGACTGTGTGAATAATGATAAATACCCATGATGAAAGGGGGTGACTACTGAGATGTGAGAAGTATGGAAGAAAAAAAAAACATGTTGCGCCATCGCCAAATAAATTGGGATTCAGGCAGGAGAATGATGAGGTACTTAGAGACAACACCAAAAGTAAATTACCAGTGACTTCTTTACGTACCACAACTGCAATAAATTTGAAGTCACCTCTACATGAGACGAAGTACACCTGCATTCATATCCATTGGCCTAGGCCTCTGCCTCGAATGTTGCGGGCAGCGGGGCGGCGGCGGCGGCGGCGCGGGAGCGGCGCGGACAACGCAGACCCGTTCTCGAAACCAGCGGGCAGATCGCGCGGCACTATAGCGGCCAAGTATTGTGTTCGTGGTTGTGTCGTCGAAAACATCTTTTTGATTCAAATTTATCCCTAACGCTCGATTTATTGTGGGCAAAAGAAGAAGTAAATCCCTAATGGCGACGCGCGGGTGGTCACCGCTTGACTGGAGTGCACCACTCGTTGCCCGCTCCCACGCCGCTGCCGCGTCGCACTTTTCGAGGGCCGGTCCATTTGATTTTACGCATTAGATCCTGCCGCTCCCGCGCCGCCGCCGCCGCCGCCCCGCTGCCCGCAAGATTCGAGGCAGAGGCCTTAAACTGGAACCTAAGCAGTGTACTACGTTTCATTGCATTACAACATCGAGCTCGTCAACAAGATTGTATTAAAATATCGCATGTGCTAGTAATTTCATCGGCAGCCATAGTCATACATTGCTTAGGAATATATTATACAAGGTTAAAATAAATTGGTTAGCTAAACTCCGCAGACGCGATGAATGTCAGTATCTAAACATAATAAAAAGAAAAATAAATTCTTTTGATGATATTTTTAAGTGGGTATCGACCGCAGTTTTTGTAGTTACTTGAAATACAAGTTTTTTTTTTGTATAAACTTCTCTGACGTGATGGGTATTGACATCTAAACGCGATATATAGAAGAAACCGTGTTTCTCAACTCATACTTAATACTTGAAGTATGAGTTGACGTTAACTTGTCAAAAATAAGATATCAATAACCTAATACAAGTTTAGCTAGCCAATTTAATTTAAGGTGAATGGATAGTGGTAGACCGCGAAATTTAAATTTTCTTACGTTTTTTGCAATTTGCAGGTCAGTGTCAGGTTGTATCTTGATCAAAATATGATTCGCGACAATAGCAGGTACATATTTAGAGAATTAGAATCATTATTACATCTTTCTAAGTTAGATTTCTACCATTAACACTTTTCCATAAGAGATTGGTGGTTGGTGGTAGAAATCTAACTTAGAGATAAGATATACCCAACTACCCATTCACCTTAACCCTGTTTAGCCTTTGAAGGTCATCCCGTGATCTTTTTCACGAGGCACTACTAACAAGTATGCTACTATCAAAGCTCGTAATCTCTTCGAAGCCAGTGATCACGTCATTTGTGGCTTCGCAAGTAACGTTCATTCAATTTAGGAGCATGTTCAAAACTTTATACTCAGTTTCAGTCACAAGTTTCGGGACCAGCCTTAAAACTAACACGTCATTAACAGTTGGGAGTTAGTCTGTCTAAGATAGAAATACATAATTATTAATGGCGCTATAAATATGAATGGTATGCCTGTTACTACTTTAGGTACGCCCTAACGGGTGAGCATAACCAAGATTACACTTGTTTTTGTTGATATAGAATTAATAACTTGAAATATAACTTAGTCCTTCTTAGACTTTACAATCTCCTAATACTTTGTAAAGTCTATCAAAGATTTATGGTTACAGTTCCTTATCATTTTAGTGCTCTCATCTTTTACTAAGAATCATTGCAGCATATCTTTTTGTTCTATACAGGTTGGCAAGGACCTCAACGTGCAGTCGCGCAACCTGTTACCATTGATTTATAGTCCGTGCGGAACTAGTTGGCCGCGCCTTAGGTATGTGAGCGGTGGGACGGAGGGGCGGAGGCGCTTTGCCATTACTCAGTACGTGCGTTGCGAACAATAGGCAACCGCGCCGCCCTCACCCCGTCCCCACCCAAGGCGCGGCAAACTAGTTCCGCGCGGACTATAGAACATGATTATAAACCCTACTGCGTTGAAATTTTTCGACGGACATTAAAAAAAAAATTGCTGCTCCATACATTTTGACCGCGTAGGCACTGCCCTTGTCTATGAAACAGCGGGTTTTATATAATTGACGAATAATTTCTTCGCTTCGGGGGTGGTCATCATGTGGTGAATTTATGGTTTCAGTTTACGCGTAGATGTCCCTGTCACCCTGTATTATCTCTATCTGCCGTCATCCCACTATTTCACTTCTTTCTTAGCCATATCATCTTACACACAGTCCATCACTTCCTTGGTCTTCGTCTCTCCTCTTTACCATTCGCATTCATATTCAAAACCATTCTCCGAACAGTTACAGTCTTCTTCTTTTTCGTCTTCGTCAGCCACAGCTACATTTTTTTTTTTTTTTTTATTTGAAATAGGTTTGCTCTTGACTCTAGTCTAGGTCAGAGTTGACAGAGACAAAGTCGACGATGGAGTGAGCTTACCCAGAAGAAGCCTGTTCACTCTTACTTTGAAGAGATTCGGGTTGTATGAGCTCGGAAACACAGACGCAGGTAAAGAGTTCCACTCTTTTGCTGTGCGCATTATAAAAGACATTTGAAAACGCTTAGTGCGAATTGGTGGAATAGCAACTAGGTAGGGATGGTAACTTGCAGTGCGTCTGGATGTCCGAAGGTAGAAGGGGGCCGGTGGAATGAGGTCGTGGAGTTTTTGGGCACACTCACCGAAGTACAATCTGTAGAAGACCGACAAGCAGGCAACCTTGCGGCGATGAGCCAAGCTGTGAAGCTTGGCATCCACCAGTTCTTCGTCGCCAATGAGCCTCTTAGCTCTGCGTTCCACCGAGTCAAGCGCGGCAAGTTGATATTTCGCTGAGCCATCCCAAAGGTGGCTGCAATACTCCATGCAGGATCGGACTTGCGCTTTGTAGAGGGTTTTTATAATAAACTCAAAATTAGTAACGAAAAACAACAAAACAAAATTCACTACTCAACTCTCTACAAAGTGTTTAATATTAATTCTGCTCCCAAATGAAATGACTCAACGTTTCCAGTCCCGATTGCATGCCAATTATAACTTGCAACGATTCTCAGATAGTCCATAGTTTCGTCCATTCCTAATCTCATTACACAACTTTCTAACTATTTAGCCTAAACTGGGCACTGGTGTCCGGCGTTATTAAATTTTCCAAAGTTGTCGTAGAACCCTGCTATAGCGATTTTGCATAAACATGAGCATCGTAGCTTATAATAGGTAAACTTTTAATTAAATTACGAATAAACATCATTGAAACGTAAATGAATGGGCGTGATAATAGCGGACAGAAGTTCGTGGTTCTCCGGGTGCTATAAAGCTAAATTGTATTAGGATGTTTCTGTGGTCATTTAAGAGTATCTTCAAGATAGAATTTGGAAATGTTGCACATATGTAGTATGCAACATTTCCAAATTCCATGTCCAAAATTGATTTGATTAATCAAATCAAAACATTTATTTCAGATAAATATCCATTTACACAAATCGTACAAAACAAAATTAAAATAAACTCGCAAACTTATAAAATGAAAATCCTTTGCCCAGCAGTGGGACATTAGCGGCTAATAAAAAAAAAAACAGTATCAACATCATTGGCTACCTTGTCCCATCCACTGCAACAAAAATGAAAAAAAAAAGCTCTTAAAAAATTATGAAATTAGTTTGTTCAGAATCATTTACAGAATTGGTTTCTGTGATTTTTAATATACTTAGGTATTTTTTTTTTCAAAAAATGAAATTCAAGCTACCGCTGCACAGTCAAAACAAACAAAATAGGCGAAGTATCTGCTACGCTAGACCCATAAACTTATGCGATTGAGTGCGTGCGTAGATTTGTAAAGTGACCACAATTTTGTCCCACAATCAGTATAACTAGTTTAATAAAGCGACAGGATAACAGCGATGCGGACGTGTAGGTACTTCGAGTCGCCTAAAATTATCCTTTTGTATTTGTTTTTATTTATATATAGTGCCTAGTGTAAATAGTTAAGAAATTATGAAAATATTTATATGTATTCAATGAAATAAAGGCAATATTAGTTTAATAAATAAACATCATCATCATCTGTATAGCCTTTTCCCAAGAACGTTGGGGTCGGCATCCAATACCAGTTTTTTTACATGGAGCGACTGCCTGTCTGACCTTCACAACCCAGTAACTGGGTCATACGATACCCCTTGTTAAGACTGGTTGTCAGACTTTCGGGCTTCTGACGACCTGGAACGACTGTCAAAGATCGAAGAATGACAGCCGGGACGAACGGCTTAACGTGCTTCCCGAGGCGTCTTGGTATCTATAGATAGTCACCCATCCAAACACAATATTATATGTAAAAAATCAGTGTATGTGTTATGATCATAGCATAATATTCTAATTTCATTTAATTTCATTTATTCATTAACAATTAACAAATTGTGTCTGAATGTTTACAAAAATAATATTTGAAGCTAAAAACAATATTCAATATATAATTGGAGTGTTTGATAATGTGCTTTAATGCTAGGACATGTTGTATGTGGTTGCTTAGTTAATGTTACTTCTCTTCCAGTTTTTTTATTTTATCATTGACTGGCCTGTTGGTCTAGTGGTCAGTGACTATGACTGCTATGCCGGAGGTCGTGGATTCGATTCCCACCCAGGACAAATGTTTGTGTGATGAGCATGATCATTTGTTCTGTGTCTGGGTGTAATTTATCTATATATGTATGTATTTAGAAATATATAAGTATGTTTATCAGTTGTCTAGTACTCATAACACAAGCTCTGCTTAGCTTGAGACTAGACGGCGTTGTGTGATAGTTGTGGAATATTATTATTATTATTATTATTTATGTACAGTATTAAAATAATAATAAGAATATGTACAAGTATATAAAAAGGAAAGGAAAGAATCAAAGGGCATCAAAAAATTCATCCGCATCGCTGTCAACAGGAAACGTGCCCAAAAGACTGGCAGCATTGCCACGTTGTATGGCAATGCTGATTCTTTGGCCAAAAAATAGGCCAGCCCTCTGGACACGTGAAGAGTCGATCAACCGCTTGGCGATGTCTCGAAATACTACGTGGGCACTCGGGCCCCATGGCCCTAGAGTTGGAAATTAAATCCAGCTTTGTATCAAAGTACAATATTCTTTTTGCTTTCATTTTCATTATCTTTACAAATATCTCTTTCATGATTTCCTTTTATTAAAATGTGGGTTTAATTTTTGAAGAGTTTATTTTCAAAACGCTTCAGGGCTGTCAGTATTAATCTGTTAAACGATACAATTATAATATTTAAAGTAAATAAAGTATGGGATCTGTTGATTTAATTGATCACATAAAAGTGTGTTTGTTACGAAAGTAATAAATCTTTATTAGTGACTAGCTTCTGCCCGCGACTTCGTACGCGGATGCTGTTGCTTATGCCAGCGATACGTTGTACTGGAAAACACCGGGGTGAGCGAGACGATTCGAGACGTCATTTTCAGGCAATAATGAACCAATAAGCTGGTAAACTTGGCCTTGCACTTTGAATGTTGGCATAAATGGGTCTTCTGAAATCTGCTTCGCACCAAAATATGTCATTTGAAAGGCATTATTGTATATGATCAGATATGTATCAGAATTCATACGTTCGTTGCGCTCTTCTTGTCTTTTCATGCCGTACTCCAGCAATTCTTTCTCTCTCACTTTCTAACTGATTATGAAAATTTTGTTGTGTGCGTGTTCGGGACAGTGTAAGATAATCTCTATCAGTAGTTAGTCGCGCATCACGTTCATCACTCGTTTCAAAAGACCTGGGGGCCTAAAAAGGCCACTTTTGCAGAATCATAAAAGGAATTCATCAAATCATTATAAATCATAATAGACAGTTAACTGTTAAGTTAATCGTATCAAATCCCATTGGTGAAGGATTTTTCAGTTATTTTTTTTTTGTCTGTGCTTAAATACCAATCCAAATCCAATCCCAATCTCTTGCAACGAAAAAAAGCAAAATACGTTTATGATTCTGCCAAAGTGGCCTTTTTAGGCCCCCTGTTAGTAGATGATCGAATACGCTGAAAACTCAAGCGTGATTCTGTATCGGTAAACGTTTCCGATTCGCGAGGCAATGCATGTCGTTCACAATCAGCGGTCAGTCGCCGCAGAGGTTTCCACGGATCGAGTTGCAGCCTGATGTTCTCGAACAGCATCAAGTCTCTCCTGACGCTCTCCGGTAGATTCTTGGGATCTTATGATCCTCAATCTTTTAGCCCCTTTGGAACATTGGGAAAGATTTGACCTCTTTCTAGGCATGGTTATAGTTTTATTGTGAAGAAGATACCTGATCAATTAAAATCTAAGTGACTGCTCCTCTGCGTTACCGGGTAGGCTACCGTGTCACGAAGATAAATGGAAAAGGAAATTAAACACTCAAATAACATAAGCCCGAAGGCATATAATTATTCGATAAAAATAAAAAAATAAATGGGAGTTTTGGCCAGTAGAGTCAAATTTTCAATGATATACCATCGTCATCGAAAATCAGTCCAAGTGTTACCGCCTTCACCGCGTGGAGGTACTCCCAGCTTAAGTTATTTTATAATCCCAGCATATGTTATTTTATACAGTGAAATTAGTGATAGCTTTAATTTCCACATCAGATGTTTCTGATCTTCGATTTTTAGGGTTCCGTACCCAAAGGGTAAAAACAGAACCCTATTACTAAGACTTCGCTGTCCGTCCGTCCGTCTGTCTGTCACCAGGCTGTATCTCAAGAACCCCGGTAGCTAGACAGTTGAAATTTTCACAGATGATGTATTTCTGTTGCCGCTATAACAACAAATACTAAAAACAAAATAAAATAAATATTTAAGGGGGGCTCCCATACAAAAAAACGTGTTTTTTTCGGCGTTTTTGCCGTCTGTCTGTCGCCAGGCTGTATCTCAAGAACCGCGGTAGCTAGACAGTTGAAATTTTCACAGATGATGTATTTCTGTTGCCACTATAACAAAAAATACTAAAAACAAAATAAAATAAATATTTAAGGGGGCTCCCATACAAAAAAACGTGTTTTTTTCGGCGTTTTTGCCGTCTGTCTGTCGCCAGGCTGTATTTCAAGAACCGCGGTAGCTAGACATTTGAAATTTTCACAGATGATGTATTTCTGTTGCCGCTATAACAACAAATACTAAAAACAAAATAAAATAAATATTTAAGGGGGGCTCCCATACAAAAAAACGTGTTTTTTTCGGCGTTTTTGCCGTCTGTCTGTCGCCAGGCTGTATCTCAAGAACCGCGGTAGCTAGACAGTTGAAATTTTCACAGATGATGTATTTATATTGCCGCTATAACAACAAATACTAAAAACAAAATAAAATAAATATTTAAGGGGGGATCCTATACAACAAACGTGTTTTTTTCGGCGTTTTTGCCTTGTGGTACGGAACCCTTCGTGTTGGCCAGTTTTTTTATAAGTCAACAGGAAATGCCCATCAGACCGAACAACTTTTGCTAAGACGTCATTCCTATATATGTTATGGTGTAGCTGGGCTCTTGGAGTTCCACATCAGGTGTTCCAGATCTTCAAATTTATTCTCTCGGCAGAAAATGCTCATCACGTGGAACAATTTTTGCTATGGTACCATTTTTGTATCTCTTATAGTTTAGCTGGTCTGTTGCGGTTCTGCATCAGGTGTTCAAGTTTCCAAGATAAATTATAGCCTATATGTTGCCCAGACATAATACCTATACAACAAAACAAAAATCATTCAAATCCTTCCAGTAGTTCCGAAGATTAGCGTGTACAAACAAACAGACAAACAGACAAACAGACAGATTTTTTTTTTCGGATTCGTACCCTATTACTGTTTCTAAACCCCCCCCAATTTTATTTTTTTTAATATTTTCAATGTACAGACACAGTTTTTCTACTGTTTTATTATATGTATATAGATATAGATATAGATTTATAGAGCCTTAAAATCATCTTTATTAGTGATTTATAGAGCCTTAAAATCATTTTAGAAAATTTATATATCTTCTGATTAAAAAAAAAAACATTAGACAGTGAAAAGAAAAATGCTTTTCCATCAATAGGTTTTAAAATTAAATCTTACAGAAAAAATTGCTTAGCGATAAGCAAAAATCGTTTTTTGAATCAGAAAGATTGATTAATATTCAATTGCACATTCAGACGGAAAAATCTTTTAGCAGGCACACTAGAACGATTTATTAAAACAATAGTTTGAATACAAATCATAGTAATATACCACAAAAGAGGGTCCTCATGAAGTTTCGACAACGCATTAAAATTTTGCACGCCGCCTATCGCTTTCATTACTTGATCTGGCAGCAAGCCAGTTTGGATAGCATCCAAATGTGGACCTTACGTGTCAGAGGTTAAGTTGAATCTTCTTTGTGATTGTCATTAATTTTTTAAGCCAGCCAACGGTTCGCAAAGTGATTGCTTTCAGTATTGAGCATCTGCCAGTAGGCTTTGTCACTGGAATTTATCAATGGCCAGTTATTAGTATGGCTGTTGACATTGGTTACCAACACAGATATTCCATTATTACATTACGCCTATAAATGCCGAAGTTAGGTAGAGGTATACCTATATTACACCCACATTTCTTCAGTTATGTTTAAGTCCCATGTAATACCGCCAGCCTATTGTCATCAACCGGGCACAAATCCAGACATCGTGTTGTTATTGAAAAGTTTTAACCCTTTGCTCAACCTGGGAATCGAACCCAGTATCTCATACTCTCATGCGCTTGCGACCAGTAGACCAGCGAGGCGGAAACATTTTTCAAGGTAAAATTTAAAACATGCGACAAATCGAAATGGGAGACTGTAGGTACTCATCATTATCAACGACTTTTAATAAGAGACAAAAGTTAGTTTTCAATTTAAATTTCAATCTGTATAATTTTCCCAATTAGTTTTAATGATGTGTTTATTTTTATTTTTACCACAAGTTTCATTCTGATTAGTGTAATGAGTTTTTTGTTATTGCTATCGCAGTAATCTTTACCTACTTACCGTTTATTTGACTACAATTTATGACTGGTGTATCTTTGTTAATGCATCAACTGCACGACTGCTGAACGTGAGGTCCTGGATTCGATGCCCCAGGTCGGGCAAAGTGTTGCTTGGTTTCCATTAGGAATTTCTTAGTAACAGCTCGGAGTTTGGAAGTTGGCGGTGTGATACCCCCGTGCCTCAAAAAGCACGTTAAGCCGGTGGGCCTGCGCCTGATATCTCTCCGGTAACGTGTCGGATTGCCGTCCCATCGGATATTGAGAGTGAGGGAAGAGAGAGTGCACCAGTGTCTGCGCACACACTGATGAACTGGCTGGTCTCCACTGAGATTGGTCGCCATGGCGGAAATTCGGTCTGGAAGACTTTTTATCTAATGCATCAAGATACGACTCCAATATAACATTGCTACCTTCCAAAAAATAATGTCAAAGCGATTAAAGCCCAATTTGTTATCTACTTGATGAATTATTAAGCTTGGACGAACATTTTTATCGTCCTTTTAAATTTTATGCAATTTATTCTCTGACTTATCTTCAAGTCATGAATGATTGGGTCTTAAGATAACAGTGTCTGTCAAGTAAAACAAAGCATTGACGAGTTTGAACTTAGCACCACTTTGGTTAAGAGTTTGACAGGCATTGTCAATAACTTTAATCATAATTAATATCTTCTTTGATTGATAGTGACAGACACTTTTCTAATGACTCAAGGCTTTAATTTAATGGATACTACAAACAAAAATACAGGGTGGCAGGAAAATCGATGCTCAAACTGTAACCATGAATTCAGCATATGATTCTAGATTCCGTAGAAATTTTTGTTCTGTTATCAAAAAAAATCTACTGTTTCATACAAAAGTGCAATAGGTACCTATGCGGTCAAAATGTATCCATAATCAGCCTATAATGTTCCCACTGCTGGGACACAGGCCTCCTCTCGGTGAGAGGGAGTGGGCCGTAATCCACCACGCGGGCCCAGTGCGGATTGGCAGATGTCACATGTCTTCGATTTTTTTGGTTCTAGGACATGCCGGTTTCCTCACGATGTTTTCCTTCACCGTTTTGAGAGCAGTGGTGATGAAATAATTTACACAAAGTAAAGCGCCTGTCTGGGTTCGAACCTACGACCTACAACTCGTAAGTCGCGGCCGTTACCACTTGGCCACCACTGCTCCAAAATGTATGGACAGCATTTTTTTTTTAAATAACTGACTAATAATTTCAACCCAGGTTCAGTATCATGGACTGAATCATGGTAACGGGTTACGCGTCAAAAAACTGATTCACCGAATTGCAGAGAATATAATCAGATTGAGGACATTTGCTAATGGATTTTGTCCGCAACAGGCGCGAGAGGGAGTCACTTTTGAGAGAAAAGTTGAATGTGCAGTTGTAGCCCGCGAAATTCAATTTTGCTTAAGTTTTTTGCAATTTTCAAGTCAGTGTCAGGGTCAGAATCGTATTTTCAAGATACAACCTGACACTGACCTGCATATTGAACAAAAGCGTAAGAAAATTTGAATTTCGCAGTCTACAGCTGCGCATTCACCTTAAATAGGCTTAACGTGGGATTAATACAATCAGTTTGATCCCAACCAACTTCAGAAGGTGCCAAAAAGTTATATCATTTAATAACAGTCCTTCATCGGTCCCTTCTATCTTTATCACAAAGTGTTTCATATAATATGGTATATTAAAAGTGTTAATGTTACAATGGTAAAGGGCACGATGGGGTTGACATATCTGTTTAGATCACCATCTGCCTAGCCTTTTTCCAAATATGTTGGGGTCGGCTTCCAGTCAACCGGATGCAGCTGAATACCAGTATTTTACATGGAGCGACTGCATATCTGACCTCCACAACCCAGTTACTGGGTAATACGATACCCCTTGGTAAGACTGGTTGTCAGACATATATGACATATTAACTGTTTAGATAAAAACCCCAAAACAATAGAGGAAAAAAGAAGTTTACGCGTCGACGTCCCATGCCACCTTGTATTGCCTTTCCTTCTACTAGTGTCCCTGAAAGCTAGAGACATAGAAATAAATTATTCACTATGGTATTATCTTGTTTTCTTGAATTTAATTTAGTTAATGTATAGTGCGATGGGATGTTTTCTTTAGGTAGCAATTTAATTTGAGAATTAGTTTCAGTATGGAATAATACAGTATTTGTTTGCAAAGTAATGGTTTGTTTTTCGGAGAGAAAGAAAAGAGTGTCTCATTGTATTAAGGTAATTACATCGGGTTCAATTTGATTTAAGTGGGTAACCATTAATTAAGTTATAGCTAGGGCTGTGTTTAAGTGGACTTTTATGGAATAAGGTTATACTTGCGTGACAATGGGTTGTCTACGTATCCAAATATCCAAGGATTTTTCATGAACTTCTGCTTAACCATACTTTTCTTTACGTTTAAACGTCCCTTAACTTTAAGCAATGAAAATAAACCGAATTCCGAATTCGGCTGAATTCTGGTCTATTTAGATTGCCATCGACTTGCTAAGAAGAGAAGAATAAATCCCAAGTCATTACTTATTTTCTTTGACATATTGAACATTTCTTCAATATTAATTGGTTAATTGGTTAAGTAGCTTTCCGGACACACAATTCAATTTGACTTAAACAACGTAACTTTCTAATTTATGAGTCCTTAAAAGTAATATCCTAACAACATCGTTTTCGCATAGGTATCATTCATCATTTATTTTTTCTATTCGTATTTTATTGTTTATTACACCTATTCATATGATGTGCATGCTGTGGTCTCCTGTAATTAAAGGAGAACTCGTTAAAGAAACTTTTATAATATTGTGATTTATGTTGTATACGCGTATTCTTTGTTGGAGGTCCGAAATAAATAAATAAATAAAATTCCTATTTCCATCCATCAGACCAAAACCCAAGCAAAACACTTACTTAAGACTCTAATCCAGACATAAGAAAGCAGAAAGTCGAAACAACAAATAACACAGGTATTGCTGTGTGGAACATTTGTTTTGTGAAGATCATTGTGCGCCTCGGCATTGTTAGTAGATGCTCGACACTACTCCACGTCGGCCGACCCGCCGTAATAATTAAAAATACCCGTAAAATGTCGAGGTGAACTAAGAAATAATGTCTGGGGAACTTTTTTTAATGAACAATTTTTTTTGGATTTGAGTAAGGCTTTTGATTGGGTTGACTTGGGTGTATAAGTGAATATTGGTTGTTGGTCATAGAGGTGATACTACATTATTATTGTTTGCTTTTTTAGGGTTCCGTACCCAATGGGTGCAACGGAACCCTATTACTAAGCCTCCGCTGTCCGTATGTCAGCGGGCTGTATCTCATGACCGTGATAGAAAAAGTGAAGTTGAAAATCTATTAAAGGTACAGATTGTAGTAGCTTGATGTGCTGGTGTCTGTACAAAACCCTTCGCGTGCGAGTCCACCTCGCACTTGGCGGGTTATTATTAACCGACTTTTAGTAACTATCTTCGCAAAACATCGTTGAAGGAACAATATTAACAACTCGTTAAAAGCATTCAAATGACTTTGCAAATTAATAGGCCGCTAAAAAGTTTCAAACCAATATACTTCATAAAAACAAATCGGTGGTTATATTATTATTTTCTATTTCAATTTTAATATTTTTCATTTGTGCTCCATTCGTTCGTCCATTTGCGATGAGTGAATAAATAAATTAAAGTTTCTTTTATGAAAAGACAAGCCCTGTTTGTATTTGCCCCGATGGTATTTGGAGGGGCTTGTGGCCAAGCAATAACAGCCGTAAGTATCGAATGCTCGCCGCGGGTGGTCCGGGGATAGGTGACCATCTTTACAAACCGTGCCTCGGAAAGCAGTTAAGCTGTTGGTCCCGGCGGTCATTCGTCGATCTTTGGCAGTCGTTACGAGTCGTCAGAAGTCCGAATTTCTGATAACTAGTCTTACCAAGGGATATCGTATTAACCAGTACCTAACTGGGTTGTGGAGATCAGACATGCAGTCGCTCCATTAAAAATACATATATTCAGCTGCATCCGGTTAGACTGGAAGCCGACTCCACAGTTGGGAAAAGGCGAGGCAGATGATGATGGTGGTTCCCATCAGCAAAAGTGACGCCATTCCATTCAAACTTTCATCCCCTACTTAACTGAATTTTCAAACTCATGTGCAAAACATGCTTTTAGACCCAGCGCTTTATGTCGTGGGTTAGATCACCCACGACATAAAGCGCTGGGTGTAAGTACATACCCACGAGCGACAGGCGTCAGCAGCAGAGGCAATTGCAGCCGTCGACGAGTCTCGATGGCAGTTGTCGACACCCGTCGACGTGCAGGCGGCTGCCGTCGACAACCTGCCGATCGTGTGTATGAGTACGGTGCACGAGCAGCATGTTGTCGACGACGGTAGCAGTAGCCTCTGTTGTTGACGAGTGTCGCTCGTACGTATAAGCACTAAGTAGTTAAATTCAACGAAAAGGTCGATAGCTTACATGATTGTACCAGGTGGTAGGTACACCTCGTAAGAAAAAAAAGGTATAGTACAATTTTCCTACAATACAAAGTTCCCGGTTTGCTCTACAGTTTAAATCTATGGAGATCTGCTTGAGAAATTGGTTTAGCGTTAAGCTCATATTTCAGGTCATGCATTCTTTTGTAATAAATTATTCACTTTGACCTAGTCCTCCAAGTTTTGACGACATTTCTTCCGATGAAGTTTTTCGGAACGAAGTTTACACTTGGCGAATGAGAGCTAGACGGGAAAAAGTATAGCATTTTGACCGCCATGACACACTTCTTTTACTCACTCAAACGTTGTTAATTTATTTCATAGTAGAATCGCCAGCACATCAAGCTACTCGAAACTGTCAAATTTTCCTAATCAACCTTGAACCTTAGTCTTTAGCAATAAAGTTGAAAATCTATTAAAGAAATTTGTCTGTACTTTTCAATCGGGCGTCCCACGACACCTCTTGACTTTTTTTAGTACTTAATTCGTACGTTATTAATAGTTATATAGTCGAAAATATTAAAAACAATGAACCTACAAAACTGTTTTTACCCTAAAATACATATAATATTCGTACGTTTGAACTACAAATTGCATTATAATTACCTATCTTAAAATGTCATCATCAATAATATCATAGTAACAGCAGTTTTAGAACCCAATGGTTTGGCACACGACGATGGGAAGAGTCCAGGTGGAATGACCATAATGCCTTGGAAGTTGGGTGTAGGCCTTTGGTGTGGGACTGAAACACTAGGGCCTTGGGGCCCGAGTGGTCATGGAATATTTCGGGACATCGCCAAGCGGTTGTTTGACTCTTCACGTGACCCACCCGCTTGGCGAGGAGAGGGCTGGCCTATTTTGAGCCCAAAGAATCAGCATTGCCATCCAACGTGGTAATGCTGCCAGGCTTTTGGGCAGTTATCCCATTGACAGCGTTGCGGACGAATTTGTTGATGTCCAATGAGCTCCTGCCTTTTTCTTAATTTTTTTATTATAGGTATACTTTTTTTTTGTACCTATAGTACCTATTCGCTAAAACTATTCCAAATTTCAAGCTGATAGCATTAGTAGTTCTTGAGATATCCAGCTGTGACAGACAGAGAGACTGAGTCTCACCATAAGGGTTCCGTTTTAACATTTTGGCACGGAACCCAAAAAATGTTAACATCAGTTTATTTTTATTCTTTATTTAGATACTTATTTTCATGTCGATGCCAATATACGATGCTTCTGAATTAATCCGCCAAACATCAAAATCATCTCCAATTCCGTATTTACCGATGCAGTATTGTGCAGATTTACTACCGGCATTACAACGCTGATAATGTCAGTCGGCCCTGTTTCCGATTCGTGAGTTATGGACCGTTCGGTCTATTATTACATTATATACCAATACGTAATGCTTTGTTCATATCTCTCGATTATTACCCTGGTTCTGACGTTTTGTTGAGATAATTGCGTTGTGGGGTCTTCTGGGACTTAATTGTTTCCGGATAACAACGATGAAGACCAAAAAACAAAAGGATTTTTTGGATTTATTTGTTTATTTAATTAGTTAGTCATTGAGGAAGTTATTTAGCTACGTTATTTGATTGTTTTCTACGTTTATTTGGGAAAAGAATAATTTAATGTGCATAGTATAAAAAACGTATAAAGTTATTTGTTTTTGTACCAACGCATGCACGAGTGCATTTTATCTACATGCGACGATTAGTTTGGGTGGTGTTACTAGCATTTAATTTTGAGCTCTGGTTAAACTTCAGACTAATTTTATTGGACAAATTAAACAATTCTTTACTTTAGAAACGATCAGTAACTTTTACTTATTTCTTTGCATCTTCCTAATTAAATTGTTTATTTACGCTTGTTTGTACTTTGTAACATTACTTATCATCACGACTGTTTCCAAGTCCCTGTATTTGTCTTGTTTGTAATTTGTACGTATGTATTATTCTTTCCAAAACTTTAACAAATCTTTCGACCATTTCGATGATTAATTCAATTTCGTTTTCATCTCTCTGCTGCAGCTTCGTAACACAAAGTCTGAAAACTTGAATGGATAGGAAATTGAGGGCAGTCTTTTGTTTCATTGATGATATTAATGCCAGCCAGTTAGTTGGCTTTTTGAAGTTGGCTACATTGTTACGATATCTTCAATGATGTTCTGTCCAGTTTTTCATTGGATATTTGCACAATGGTTTTGATTTTGATTGTTGCATTTTTCGATGTGGTTTTGTTTTTTGTGGTGGTCAACATAATATATCGCTTGTAATCAAAGCCAAAGCCCAACGGAGCCGACCCGAAAAGGCTAGGCAGATGGTGTACTGTCTTGAAAAACCTCTGTTTAATAAAGTACGTACTAGGTGTTTGCCAGCTGAAAATAATTATGATGTTATTGACACCTACTTTTGGTCTAGGTTTCAGCCATCAAATATTTTGTGCTACTTTGCAGGACGGAAATGTATTGTTCTCAGAAAATGTATACTCTTGGTCTTGATTAATATAAAATACGTGGATACAGGCTAGGGTTAGACCGAATCAATCATAGCGGAGAGTGTTTGTAGTAAACACAGAGAGTTAATTGATACCAGAAGCAATGATTTATTACAATGTGATCGACTTTTGTTTTATAAGCTAGGAGTAGTGGCACAGGAAAATGAGCGTGTACGCCGTACGGCATTTCATATAAACTTTCAAGCCCTTGTTTTTTCGAAATGAATGAACCGATTTTAATGAAACTTCATACGCATAAGCAGGATAAAAAGGTCTTAAAAGTTACTTAAGAACATTTTTTTACATAGGTACAACTAAAGAGTGAAGATTAGATTAGATAGATTACATAGATTAGGTAGATTTACAGCCCACTCTCTCTCGAAAAGAGGATACCTGTGTCCCAGCTGTGGGAACATTATTGGCTGATTATGTATGATTTTATAACTTAACACTGTTTTCTTCTTTTCCAGACAATGGCGAGTACAACGCGGCTGGCAACCGTATATTTCCTGCTCACCCTCGCAGCCGCTTCCAGCGCTATAAAGTGCTGGAAGTGCGGACAGTACAGCGACGGAGTTGGCTCTATCACGCCGTGTAGCAACAGGACTTTAGTCAGGCTTGAAGAGTGTCCGAGCAACGCCAAATATTGTATTGTGAGTATCTATTATATTAAGTTTCTAATTAGAGTTATAGTATTTTTATCTCAGGAAGCGACGCGCGCTTTACTTGTGGTTACCAAGTGTGTCAAAACGTTGTGATTATTGAATAGTGGGATATTGTCCGAGATCCACGGGGCATAAATCATACAGATTACGCGTGACTCCGGATATTTATATTTTATGAAAACCGATGTTATTTTTTAATTGTCTGTCTGTGATGTATCGTTTATTCTTCTTGTTTTTTTTTTTTAACATTGCCCCACACTAGGAGTTTCTCCTGTATTGTGGGTGCGTTTACAAACATTTAAACTCACGTACACAAACAGCCAGACCCGGAACAACTACTTGTAGGTCATACAAATATTTGTTCCGTGTGGGAATCGAACCCGCGACACGCAGCGCAGCAGTCAATCGCTTAACCACTGCGCCAACCGTGCCGTCAAATAATCTTCTATAGGTATACCTTTTAGTTTGCGTTTTCCGTTGTGGGTATAACGTTCTTTTTTTTTTGTTACACATCTCGGCTAGATCAACGCAATGGATTTATATGCTATCAAAATGAACGGGACAGTGATTACAAATGCGTTACGCAAAGATAATGCTGCGACATAGTCATTATTGTGACAAAGCTCCTTAATAAAAACGTAAAAAAATAAAAAAAAAGATGTTGCTAGTCCATTTGTAATGTTACACTCGTTATAAGTGCCTTCAGAAACGATATCACTACAGTCAAATCTAAACGCTTTAAAAACACGTTTCCTGCTGTGAATGAAAATATCCTCCTAAAAATAAAAACATCAACCTCACTCGAAACACATTTTAACAAAATCAAAAAAGTTGCTCCAAAAATATAAATAGCATCATTGAAACGCAGTACAGGCAATTATGATGCCGGTATAAATTAAAATGGCTTTAATCAACCTCTTCATGCCTCTCCCTTTGTGACTGAAGCTCACAAGAAACACTCAAATGCGGGGAACCACCTTGAAGGTATATTTGCGCAATGTTAATGGCAACACTGTTGTACAAGGACCAAAGCAGACTTGCTACTAGTATTGACGATTTTTCGACTGCTTCGATGCTGTGTCGCGTTTTGGTGACTCTGCGTTTGGTTGCTCGAAATCGCGCGATTTGCTTCGAAGCTGAACTGCGTCTTAGCGATTTTCTGCGTTCGATTATCAAAATCGTGCGTTTTATCGCGATTGCTTCGATGCTGCGTCTTGTTTTGGTGACTTTCTGGATTCGATTGTTGTATCGAAATCGCGTGTCTTAAAATGGTGTTTTTCTGCGTTTGATTGCTGTATCAGAATCGCGTAATCGCTGCATGGAGTTTTCAAACAGCGACTCGATCGCCCCGACTTTCTATTGTGTACAGATAGGCGCTTTTGGACACGGCATCAGCCCGTGTTCTATCCGAAAGCGACTGTCACGCGACAACTCGTTTATATAAATAGATGTACTCACAAGACTACTCACGCACTCAATAAAGCCGCGTTTGTCTTCATAATCGACGACGCAGCTGTACGTGTCCAGACTGCACCACTCCACGAAGTTTGAGGAGCTCGTGGAGTACATGCGTGTGAAGACCAACTAGACTTTGAGGGTCGAGAAGTTAGAGTCGCGTCACAACACGAACTTCAAGTCGTTCGTGGTGCGTGTTCCGACACATCATCTCGAGAAGTTCCTCAAGGAAGAGTTCTGGCTGAAGGTTGTTGTGTACCGACGGTTTCGTGGCTGGCTACATGACTCCAGACAGCGAAACACGACGCAGACACTTCGTGTGCGTTAGTTTGTTAGTGTAATTATAATGTTGTATGTATTTATAATATTTAAGTTATATTAATATTGTATTGTTTGTGTTTTATACGGGCCTTGATGCCTGAAATAAACCGATAATAATAATAATCATTCATACAACTATTATAATTTATAATCGATCTCGTATTCGCGCGACAGTCGCAATCGACAAGCGACTGTAAATATTGTCGAAAATTAGAACAAAGCTCAAATCAATAGAAAGAACAAAAAAGCGAATTAAACAATTACAGAAAAAAACCGTTGATCGCCGATGTTTGAAATAGCTCGTCTGCTTAAGCCCTTAGGTATGTCTTTATGTGATTTGTGTTTAGCGAAATTATGTGTATCTCCGTTTCATTATTTTCGACGGCACGGTTGGCGCAGTGGTTAAGCGATTGACTGCTGCGCTGCGTGTCGCGGGTTCGATTCCCGCACGGAACAAATATTTGTATGACCTACAAGTAGTTGTTCCGGGTCTGGCTGTTTGTGTACGTGAATTTAAATGTTTGTAAACGCACCCACAATACAGGAGAAATTCCTAGTGTGGGGATGTATAATTTTGCCTACAATTTTCACAATTGTTTCGGCGTGTGTGTTTAGGTTTAATTATGGTATGGTATGTATGTTCGGCATCATTTGTGTAACAGCATGTACCGTCTGAAGGGTCTGAGGTGAATGTGATGTTGAGCTGGAAATTTACACACGTATGAACGACTCTAGTATAATGTGTTAATCATCATCTGCCTAGCTTTTTTCCAACTATGTTGGGGATGGCTTCCAGTCTAACCGGATGCAATTGAATACTAGTATTTTACATGGAGCGATTGCCAATCGGACTTCCACAACCCAGTTACTGGACTGGACTGGAGGAAGACTGGTTTTCAGACTTTCGGGCTTCTGATTATCCGTAACGACTTACAACGTCAAGGATCTACATGACATACAATGACAGTCGCGACCAACGGATTAACTTGCTTTCCGAGGCATAGAGGGGTCTCGGTATGTAATGGATGGTCACCCATCTACTGACCGACCTCTACAAGCGTTGCTTAACCTTGAAGCTCGACCTCGATTGGCTGTTATAATTTAGCCTCGAGTACCTATAGCAAAATATGAAATTAAATAGATATCAATACATATAGGTCAGATAAATGCCCAAGGCATTAAGTCTGCATTTGTACAGTTTTTGCTTGTGCATACAGTTTTAATAAATAAACCGGTGGGACTAGAAATTACAAAGGGAAAAACGTAGAGTAATTTTATAAGGGTTTTTAAACTAAGCCAGACAACAACTATATCCTATTTTGACCGATCATTTTTTATCTTCGATTTGTTTGCTTCAAAGGTTTTCCTTATGCCTTTGTTTTTTCCTAAGACATATTTTCTTATCCAAAAAATATTAAGACTTACTTCGCCCCCCTTACTTAGAATATAATAGAATAGAAATACTCTTTATTATGCACACCATATTAATTACAGACGTAAAAATAGAAACTGTACATAGGGCGATACAATGGGCGGTCTGGTTTTATCGCTAAAAGCGATCTTTTAAAGACAACCTTTGGATGGATTAAAAAGGGGAAGGACAGACAAATATGGTAGGAATACTGTACTGTAATACTGTACCCTATACTGGTAAATACTGTGCTGTACTGTACTGTACTTACTTCCAATTCAAGCACCCATATTAATATTCCACCTCAATCAAGAACAACAATTCCTTCCAATCTTAGTTACACCGCCCCTCCGATAGATGGCGCGTCCAATATCCGGCAAGACGGCAAGACGGTTATCCGGACATTCGCCAAACGTTTTGCGAGATGACATCAGCTTTGCCCGGATTTTGGAGCTTCCCAAAGCTTAAGGTACCACAGTCAGCGGGGAAAATGAGCCGCGTTTAAATTACGAAGCGTATTTGTTTGAGGGTAGGTAGGTCTAAATGAGGTTATGTGTTTGGAATGGTGAGTGGGTGATAATATTGTTATGCAAAGTTAAATAAATAATATAGAAGTATCCGTAAAAAAAAAGACTTAAGATTTTACTTCTTCCAAAAAAAGCATAAAGCAGCATTCATTTGTCTTAACTCCAGAAAACAAATGAAAATCGCCTAAAGGCCGATTCACACATATCAGTGTAGCCACAGTTCCGTCAAAGTGTTCGCTCAGTTCAGTATCAGTGCTACAGTGTTGCGTCAGTGATTCAATTCATACATGTCAGTACTCAGTTCACGGAGCTTCAGTGAAAACCCTTAGACATTTTGCTAGTCTCTCTCTTGGAGATATAGCCTTCCTCCAACGAGTATCTATCTTCAATAACTTACTTCCTAGTTTCTGAACAAGAATATTGAAACAGCTCTCTGACATTTTAAAATATTAAAAATATTTCCTTTCATCTTTAACCAATTCTTTGTATAATGTCATGAATTCTCCTTCTGTCTCTCTTGATCGCCATGCTTCATGCACCCATTTTCTCTTTTTTCTTTGATGCTGCTCTTCTTCTTCGTCCAAAGCTGGTCTACGTTCGCCAGTTCGGCGAATGGCAGCAACGTACAATGATGTATTCGAAGTTTCGAACACATAGACATATTTACATGTTCATTGAAAAGGTTTCGTAGCCTTTTGCATGAGACACTTGAGCTCTTAGATTAATATTGTTTGTTGTAGCTGTTTTAAAAATACTGTTTTGTTTTTTTTCTTCTTTTTATTGTTTTTATAAATTAGCGTAACTGTCATGCATGAACAGTTCACCTCCTAGTGACCAAGTTTCTATTTATTGATGGTAATCTGTGAACAGCGCTGTGGGTTACATTATTACTCATGTAATTTATGTTTTATTTTGTTTACAATATTCCATAATGTAGCTGTTTGTTGTTCCAATTTTATAAAATAAAAATAAAGCAATAGCTATCATTGCTAGCTCCGTAGTACTGAACGCCATAATCTCGATACTTGACGACGACGCTGCGGCGGCGTCCGTGATCCGACAAAAAATATCGTCGTCAACGAATACGTCCGTGATTGCCGGTGTCGGCACTGACACTGAGAGCACTGTGTCGTCACTGACACTGACAAGTGGGGATGCGTTCATAGAAACTGTATGAAAGAATATTTCGCACTGTGCCGGTACTGTGTCTGAACTGTGACTTCACTGATATGTGTGAATCGGCCTTAAATGTATCCGAATGTTAATTTATCGTCCAATTCCCCGGTTACTTACTAAGCATTCCTTAAGATAAGGTTATTAAGATAACCAGCAGTGACGCCGATTCTGTTGTTCACAAACTAAACTAATTTTAAGTTCAGGCATCTTTTTCTTTCTATTTCATTAAGACAAGGACAGAAGATAAATATTAGTTTAGTCCTGTCAAATTAGTCAGCGCCTGGCGTAAATTGACGTATTTTTAGTAGTAAATTTTTTAATCTCGTTTAAAGTTGTCTATGAAGTAGGTATCTTAATTTGACAGAACTAAACTAATATTTATCTTCTGTCCTTTTCTTAAAGAAATAGAAAGAAAAAGATGCATGAACTTAAATTTAGTTTAGTTTATGAACAACAGAATCGGCATCGCCAATATCAATGAACGTCTCACTAAGTTCCACTATCGGGCCCGCTTCGTTCAGTACCTGCGAAGTTTC
This sequence comes from Oligia fasciuncula, assembly GCA_963082905.1. Lineage (NCBI taxonomy): Eukaryota > Metazoa > Arthropoda > Insecta > Lepidoptera > Noctuidae > Oligia > Oligia fasciuncula. The sequence goes on from OY720409.1 coordinate 11,067,470, forward strand.
AGTTACTTCATGTTTTGTATGAGATAAAAAGTGTTTAGTTGGATTTATAGGTAGAAGGTACTGGAAATTACTGTTGTCATTTTATTATTGGCATTAAGCTATTAAAAAAAGCTTCCAACCTCAGGCAATATAATCGTCTGACCAAGTTAAGCAAAAGCTTAACTTGGCCTTTATGGCGCAGCCGTGAGGCACACTTTCCGGGTAATGTAAAATACCTTTTTTTTATCGAGCACAGACTAAAAAGTCTGCTCGATAAATGAATTTTCTTTCTTTTTTTTTACAGACGTGAACGAAACTCATTGCGGGCATAATCCTTTGTGTATTACCATGTCTCTAACATAGAAAATTATCACTGCAACAATGTCGTGCAACTTTTGCTTAGCATGCATGTAGGTACGATTTATAATTTTATTTAGGTTGTTTATTTAGTTTAGACCGATCCATTTTTGTAGGTATCGATTGAGATATCCGGACAATCGGTTCAGTATATAATAATAAAAAACTAAAACTATAACCTCCTTTTTTTTGAAGTCGGTAAAAATACAGATCCCAACACACCGACTTCCGAATTTAAAGTTATTTCATAATTTTGAGTTAATTTCTTTTTGAAGTCGGTTTAATTTTTTTAAATAACTTTTTTATATAAATAACTTTTTTATTTCGTTATTTTTAGTTATATTTAAAAACTGGAATGTTTGTAGTAGGTAATAGTCTTGTTGTAAATATTGCACTAGAATTTGACCAAGGTTTTGAGATGTTTACCCTTTGATATTACACCCGTAGCTCGTATCAATAAGCAAGGCCGTCGCGTCACACGTACACGTCCTTAACATGAAAATTACTGAATCGATTTTGATGAAACTTGCACTGATCCGATTAATTGTGGCGGAGAAATGCGTGGACATGCATACATTATATACATACATACTTACGTCTATAAAATTTGGTATATTTGTTTGGAAACTCTAATAGATTTTCATATGTGAATATAATGCAGTTCCAATAATATTACATACATTACATACGTGTCCTCCTTTTTTTTGAAGTCGTTATTAATAAGTAATATCAAGCTAGTATGAGTATAACGCCTTGTTTGTATTTTTTTTATAATCAAGTATTATAGCTATTCACAACCGTCAAACATCAATCAACGTCTTCAAAAGAATCCTCTATAAACTCAAGTTCACAAATCCAAAGCCCCGAAGTGTCAGTTTATGGGCAGATTTTTCCAACCCCGGATAATTTTATCCAAGGAATAATTTTGAATTATTGACAGTTCTTCCATACAAAAACTGCCAGACGTCAATGTTATTCCACAAATAAAAATGATCTGTCGATTGAAAATTCAGCCCTACATCAAATAGACCACCGCCACTCTTCCGACAGCTATTTGCTGTCAGGGACGAGGCAAATCGGTAATTGAAAATATGTTATTTTCGGTTCGATAACCTGTCGAATTGTTGTGAATGATGATCTGAGCGTGATATCGGGGTCGTGAGAAAACGCCCATATCATTTTTATTTTTTTGAGGATGGGAAATCATCAAATGACTTCTCCCGCTCTGGGTGGAGCGGAAGGGAGTGTCAGACTCTTACAGACTAAAACCCGCCCGTGTTCCTTCCTTAGCCCTTTATGTTCCGGGGCAGCGGTAACCCTTTTGGACAATTCCGCTGACCCGGCAGGCTTCGGCCCTAACGGGCCCCTTCAATTGGTTCACGTACGCGCCGTCCGGCACGGGCCTGGTCCTGATCGGACGGTGAGCTACCCATTACTCTCCGTCTGCAGGCCCACGCCTACGGTGGCCGGAAGTCGTCACGCGGCTCCCGACGCCCGGAGCGCGGCTCCCGACGCCCGGAGAACGCCCATATCCTTAGCCCAAGTTTAAGTTTTGTTTACGAGTAGTTTCAGTTCAGCATTGTTTCATATAAGATGGTTTAAATTGATACCATTTGTACCTATTTCTCCACACTCATTGTTAGACATGACCAGATACCGAAGATACTAAAAAAAAAAGTACTCGAAAAATAAAGTTAAGCGTTTACACAGTGCTGTTAGCAACAGTACTTTTCTAGGTATTATAGATAGTCATTTATTTGGTATTAGAAAACATTATGGTAATAATAAAACATCAATTTAGGAAAGTAACATAGTTTTATGTGTCACTAGGGTGATATTTCTTTGTAGTGTCAACAACACGGTACCTATATGTTTTGGAGTACCTATCTAGAATTCTTGATCAAATAATTATTTTGTTTAAATACGAATACGTAATTGCGTCCATTATTCTGTTATTCTGTATTTACTCACTTCTGGGAATAGACCTTCCCCCCTTCCCTCGATTTTTCATGATAATGTACGAGTACCTACTTCTCTTTTCTTGGCTAAGAGTAAATGGGTTTTTTCATTAGTAATGTAGTAGTAGTAATGTAGTAAAGTAACAGAAGTTTTGAAGTTGGCGGTGTGATACCCCGTGAGTCGAAAAGCATGCAAGTTCAAAGCTGTTGGTCCTGCACCTGATATCTCTCCGGTCGTGATGGAATAGGTGCCGTCCCATTGGACTATGAGAGTGAGGGAAGAGAGTGAAAGAGAGTGAGAAACAAAATTTTAATATAATGATATCCGTATGACAATCCATATTATGATTATGGCAATTTTCCTATGACTCACTTTTATTTACGTCACACTTATGGCTCTTTCAATTTAAGGGGGAAGCTCTAAGGTGGCCCGCGAAATTCAAATTTTCTTACGTTTTTTGCAATTTGCTGGTCAGTATTAAGTTGTACGTTGATTAAAATATGATTCGCGGTCGTAACAAATATGTATTTACAGAATTATAATCATTAAAGTCATCAACACAACTCTCTAAGACCATGTAATCCCCAAATCAAATGAAATTTCATGAAATAGTCATTCTTGAAAAAATTGAATTTCGCGGGCTACCCTGGCGCTTTCGCCTTAAGGGTTTGAGACTACGGCGGCGCCGGAGAAGTGGATTGAAAGAGCCCTTAAGGTACGACGTAGATCTAATGGCGCCTGCATGATATTGACAGGAGGCGTGGTTGGTTATCGTTTTTGAAATTGTCACTGACATTGTGTATCCGTTCGGGAGCTACGATGCCACAGACAGACACACACACACACACACACCCCCACACACACAGACACGTCAAACGACGTCGTCTGTCAACGTGTCATGTGTCTTCTGCTCAACAACTTTCCTGTTATTAATTCCAATCTCGTCGCAAAATATTTATTTATTTATTTTCCAACTTACATCTATGATTACAGGGAAACCTATTGCGATAGTGTACGTATCTAAACTCTTATCGTGACTTATTACTAACTCCTTATTATAATAACATTTTGTAACTTATTAAGTACAAACAATGCAATATTTGTGAATTAAATAAATGACAGTGAAATACGTTTATGTAAGCCCAAACCTTTCACAGTCCGTTGCACATTGCATTTAAAAAGCAGTTCATTTAAATACACATTCGGACCATCAGAGTTAATTCTGCCTGATACCCGGTAATTGTCAGACAAAAAAGCTTAACGAAATCCCGAAAAGTCGGGCTTACATTTGGCGGGAAAAGGTGTAAAAAGTCAAATGGCTAAAGTAGTAAATCCGGATCCGGTAACCCTGCAGGCAGGGCTATTATTCTCATTTTGAAATACGGAATTACGGAGTTTTTGATTAAATCCGCTTATCTTTTCGACTGGTGAGCAAAAAGTGGGGTTCGTAAATGGCATAGAAATGTAAAAAAGTAAACAGGCTGGTGGATACCTAAAGAATATTCTTAGAGTGTTTTGAGTGAAAAATTGGATGGGTTATCACGCTTTTATAAGTCTTATGCTCAAATCGAAATTTTCTTATTTTGATAAATCAAATACATCCTTACTTTATCGGATCAAGATTTTGATGCCACTATATCAATTGATCATGCGTTACATAATCAGCCTATGGAGGTGTGGAGGTGGTGGAGGTATGGAGGTGGTGGATGGTGGACCTCCTCTCTGTGAGAGGGAGTGGGCCGTAATCCACCACGAGAACCCAGTGCAGGTTGGTAGATGTCACGTCTTCGAATTTTTTATTCTAGGACATGCCAGTTTCCTCACAATGTTTTTTCCTTGACCGTTTTGAGAGCAGTGGTGATAAAATCACACTAATACTATAAAGGTGGTACACCTCTGTTGTCATCTGACATTATGCTGAGCTGAGGCCCTTTTGACATTATATTCTTTGTTTTCTGTTTTTATAGTTTTAAGGTGTATTTATTTTGCTGTAATGCCAATAAACGCTTTCTTTGATTTTTTAAAGGCGAAAGTTTGTGAGTGAGGGTGTGTTTATATGTTTGTTACTTCTTCACGCTCAAACGGCGGGACCAATTTTAATAAAATTTTGTATGGAGGTAGCTGACACCTTGGATTAACATACAGACTACTTTTTATCACGATATTCACAGCTAGTAAATTATATAAAGTAAAGCGCCTGTCTGGGTTCGAACTTACGACCTACACCGAATTGAAAGTTCCTCTACAATTGCCGAAGCACCTATAGCTGTCATTCAATAGTCACCAGCTATAGGTATTGTTTGTATAACCTGCATCCTAATTGCTAAGACGCTATCAATCGGAATCTGAATCATTTTGAAGCCAATTGCTAATCCATTTCTTCATATTTTCGAAAAATCTCTCCGCTTAACAACGTAAGTAACGCAATGCATGTTGTTGAACTGTCAAAATGAAATCCATTACATACATTCGTGACGCGACTCTAGTCGAATAATTTCTATGAAAACTTCATGGAAATTGTTCTACTGGAATCGCGCTGCACTGTCGCGTCACGCAATTACTCCGCCGGTAGAAACAGCTAACAACCCAAACGATCGAACAACGCCACGAGAATGGTCCCTAAGGGTTGATATATTATTATCAAAGACAGGCGAAAACACATTTGAAATCACAGTTACTAAAGCTTGTATGTCATGTGATGTTTCCCGATATGGCACGCCCCAATATCGACAATAGCAAATGTCGAATCGCTAGCACCGATTTGTTATTCGACAAGTATCGCTGAAAATGTTTTAAAAACTCTTTGTCAGAGACAAGAATAGACATTTATTAAAACGTTTCTAGAACATGTGACTTTTGCAAGTGTTTGTGTATTTATGAATAAAAGTAGAAGTACGTAACCCTTTTGGGTCGTTTTTTTAACCTATTTTCAGAGTTTTATAAGTTTTCATTTCGTCTTCTTTGATTATCATAATACTGGCTGTTGCCGGCGACTTCATCTGCAATCCTGAATGAAAAATAGCCTATGTTCTTACCCAGGTCATGATCTATCTGTGTGCAAAATTTCATCCAAATCCGTTCATCTGTTTTAGCGTGAATGAGTAACGAACAAACAAGCAAATTCACTTTCGCATTTATAATATTAGTTTAGTTCAGCTTAATGGGGCTTGTGGCTAAGTAATAACAGTCACACGGGTCGATCGATCAGGTTAAGCTACGCTTCCCGCGGTTGGTCCGTGGATGGGTGACCGTCTTTACATACCAAAATCCCTCCGTGTCTCGAAAAGCAAGAGGGTGGTCCCGGCTGTTACTGGATTGGGGAGTCAGATAGGCAGTCGCTCCATGTAAAATACTGGTATTCAGCTGCATCCGGTTAGACTGGAAGCTGACCCCAACATAGGGAAAAGGCTAGATGACTTCTCTCTTACTCGTCACCGCGGTAGTCACCCCCTTTCTAACCATATCATCATTCACACAGTCCGTCTATCGTTTCTTTGGCACGCTCTTTGCGAGTTGCCTACTCTTATAGCCATGTTCTACTTCATAAATATACTTCAGAAACTGCTCTTGCGAATTAAAGTAATGAGCGCGCAAATAGTTACTTAGACCAAAGCAAAACCAGACACGTTGAGATAACACTTAGTAGATACCTACAGACCTTCTCAAAAGAAAATAAATAAAATATTCATTGAGACAGCTTTTCAAGATAGTGCCAAGGTAATTAGTAGGTAAATAGTTAGCACTTACGCTGCAAATACTAAGTTAATATTATGCATCGCCCGTGTGGATGGCGGAAATAGTCCTACGGGAACATACTATCCGAATAAAAAGTATCTTGTGTTAATCCAGATTTTAGATTTGTATGCCAAATTTCATTCAAATCCGTTCAGTCGTTTTAGCGTGATTGAGTAATAAACATCCAAACTGTCACATTTCTAATATTAGTCGGATAGGATACTTAGTTATAGTTTTACTGATGGCAGCACCAATTTAAGGGCGTAACTACGCCCTTAAATTTGTGCTAATTATGGTTGAGGATTGATCTAATTAAGGTATTTTTGCAGTTATAGGTACTCCCTGTACATTTAAAAAAATATTTTAAGATGATGAAGGGTTTATATCGCAGATGGATTGTGAAATCCGCAGTTTTATGTAACCAGCTAGCGGCTATCAACGTCTAGCAACTTCCAAATTGGTCGCAGTAACTTGACTATTTAGTATTTTTAGGCCTAACTTTCATAAAGCTCCGATAACTTTTAATTACTATTGCCCTTAAAATTACTGTTTTCTCTAGGGTGACATTTTTACTCATATTACTCGTTTTATTTATTTCTGTTTCGGACGCCATTATTGTTGTTAAGGCACACAGAGCTACGAGCGATGAAATCCACAATCTGATGTTTCTTTTCACGCTATTTTACATAACCTCTAACAAATAAATGCAAAACGTTTATGCAATTCTGCGTGTTAAAATTCAGAAATTATGAAAACGTCGTCGTTCAGTTGTTTTACATAACAGAGCTGTTTTGTAAAACAGCGGATTTGAGAATCCATCTGCGGCAGGTACACCAATTACCAACTGCACATTGTGCATTTACGGCTTTATATTATAGACCTTGCACATCAAAGTAATAGGAACAAACATCAACAGAACAGACGAATGGCTATATTTAATTTAAATATACACTAGAAACGAACAACAGCCAGTCGGTTGAAGTACCTTTACTTTGACGTGTACATATTTGTAAGAAGTTGGCAGAATGATCTCTGCGCTGACTTGCTGGATTCGTTTTATTCTCTACCTATTGTTATTTCTCCTGACAAAGTTTATTTTCGTTATATGGATGTATCTAGCTATGTATTAGTATTTATTATTTTTCGAGTTATCTTCCCCATATGTTGCACCCGCCATGTTTTGTCTCTGCATCACCCTAAGGTTGACTTCTAGAAAATTCCTCAGGCATTAAGTACGCTTTTGTGCAGTACTTTTTTTCTTGTGCATAAAGTTTAAATAAATAAATAAAGCATCCCTTATCACCACAAGCTTCACACTCCATATAAGGCAACACACAATTTCAGAGTCACAAAGAGTGTATTTATTTTTCCGAGAGCGAATCTGCGACAGTAAAATATTTTACGGACTTACAATGTGAACTCAAACGTTCTCTGCGATAAAGAGCGCTTCGCTAGAATGACAATTGTCGGATTTTAGTGAGAACGATTTGTTGTCAAAGGCGGTTCCATGGTTCCAATTGTTTTGGAAAGACTAGGGGATTATTGCAGTTTTCTTTGGATAGATTTAGTTTGTTATTTTTTTGTGTTTGGGGAGGTTTATTTATTTAGAGCTAGATCTGCCTTGCAGCTCCGCTGGTTGCCTATTCTTGATGGTTGTTTTTCGTAACGTTATAAAATATGATATATTCTGTACTTTGCCAGAGATATATTATATATTTTTCAAAAATGAAACACCTGTTTCGGATAAGGGAAATCACATTGACTGAGAGACATTTAAATTTTGTATACCAACCTTTTCTTAACGACGGGTATTTCTCATGGGTATCCATATGGAGAGTTATATCTTGTCGGACTCCCACTAACTAAATCCCAACAAATCCCCACATTATCCCATTTTTCACAGTTTCCTGGGACCGAATCATCGCTCACACAGTCAGTTGGACCGGATGAATTCTCAAGTCTGGTATCACAAAATTTTACGGTATAGCGATTTGCAAGCGTAAGCCCCTTAATTTCTCCCAACTTTCCGAAAACAAAGTCGTTCTTCATTTTGTTACTTCAAGTACTGACTGAATTTTATTTTCTTATGCTTTACTTACATAATTAGGTATATTCATTTACCAAGCTGTGCATGTTCCTGTTTTTATATCCATAATATTATGATAGAAAAAGAAATGAAAAGTTGCGAATCGCTGTGATAGGTTAGAAGAATGTCTAAATAATTATTTCCAGAATAATTATAGGCAACTAACAAATACTACTTTTAAGATTCGCTAGTGTTTGTTTTCACGAATACCTACTAGCGAAATTTTAAATTTTTAGAAACAGTTTAATAAATTAAAATTTTTGACTGTGACATTTCAAATTGTTTTCAAAATATTCTCAACGACAAGTAGTGTCGGACGAAAAATCGGTGACGACCCTTTATTTTGTATAGAAACGTCACATGACAAATTGGTCCAAAATAAAGTTGACTTTGAATACGCAGGAAACTTTATTTTGCTTCACTTTAATTTATTTTATACACAGACAAGCAACACAACTGAACTAAGTATATTATTGTTTAGTCCGTTAGACTCAGTATCATTATTCTCAGCAATATAATAATAATCGTTTATTTATAATAAAACCGGGCAAGAGCGAGTCGAACTCGCGCACCGAGGGTTCCGTACCATCATGTTTTAAATTTTCACCGGCGAGCTACTTACTAGATCTCGTTCAAACCAATTTTCGGTGGAAGTTTACATGGTAATGTACATCATATATTTTTTTTAGTTTTATCATTCTCTTATTTACTTACCAAGTTTCAACAGTAGGTATAGTTCTTATAGTTTCAGAAAAAAGTGGCTGTGACATACGGACGGACGGACAGACAGACAGACAGACATGACGAATCCATAAGGGTTCCGTTTTTTGCCATTTGGCTACAGAACCCTAAAAAAGGGGATTTATAATGAATAAAATAAATAACAATTAAAATAAAATAGCGCACAGTTGCTAATTTTCCGGAACTAGGTTGAACCTGTGCTTCAGGCTAGAAAGTGCATAACATATACATAGTGACATAGTGTGTGGCGACTCTAAATTAGCTAAGCAGCTTAGTCTTTGTACTGAGTATACACGAATACAGTGAGATAAAAACATTTGCAGAAACGAAATGTACGCTATCTAGTGAGATAAGTAAGAACTGGTGCACGATGCATCGCATCATGTGCACACAGCTTTAAAGAAAGGGCCTTTGTGATTGTTTGTTTTGCTATTTCTATTATATGACCAGTGTGTCCACAGTCTGGATTTATGCCCGGCTAATGGCATATGGTCGCCTCTACTACAAAGGATTTTAAAAGAACTGGTGAGTGGACTGTGGGGGACGGATCTAAGCTGAAACAAAGGCGTGATTTTATATTATGTGGCCGATATAAATAAGAGATTATAATATACCGCCCCAATAAATACTTATTTTTTGCCATCGAAACTCTAAGAAGGTGAAAAAATTATTTTAATAGAGTATAAAATAAAACAAAACACTTCTATTTATTGGATAGTCACCAGTCACAGACGTCACAGTAGAGCAGTGGTGGCCCAGTGGTAACGGCCAAGGCTTAAGAGTCGTAGGTCGTGGATTCATACCCAAGCAGGCACTTTACTTTGTGTATAATTTCATACCACTGCTCTCAAAATGGCGAAGGAAAACATCGTGAGCAAACCGGCATGTCCTAGAACCGAAAAATTCGAAGACATGTGACATCTACCAGCCCGTACTGGGACCGCGTGGTGGAGTATGGCCCACTCCCTCTCACAGAGAGGAGGCCTGTGTGCCAGCAGTAGGAACATTATAGGCTGATTATGATAAAAATGTTGGAAATTGAACCTCAATTTTCTACCTACATATCTACATACTCAACTGATACCGCCACAGTGAGGGTTTTAGGTACTTCCTTCTCCATCAATAAATAACAATTTGCCTAGCCCTTTTTCAACTATGTTGGGGTCGGCTTCTAGTCTAACTGGATGCTACTGGTCTATATCCGGTTGGATCGGAAGCCATTTTGCATGGAGAGAATAGCTATCTGACTTCCACAACCCAGTTGCTGGGTAAACAATACCCCTTGATAAGAATGGTTGTCAGACTTTTAGGCTTCTGACTACCCGTAACGAGTGTCAAAGATCTACGACTGACAGCCTGGATCAACGGCTTAACGTGCTTTCCGAGCCACGGAGGGGTCTTAAGAGTAATGGATAGTCACTCATCCACGAACCGACCGAGGCAAGCAAAAGTAAATTGATCGATCCATGCGGCCGTTATCATTTAGCCACAACTTCCTCTCCCCTCCCTATAAACAAATAAAAAAATAGAACCAAAAAGACATTTTAAACATTCCAATACAGGAAGAAACAAAAATGAGACACCGAAGGAAATGTCTCATTTCCTCAGTAAGAAATGTTGCACTTAAGTAAAGGAATTCGTTTATTGAAACATTTTCTTGGTGATAAGTCGCTCGTTTTGCAGCAAAACAATGCTATTTGTACCTGCATTGCAATCTCGCCAGCATCGAGTTGCCAGAATTCTCCAGAAGCTTTGTTTTGCATTCTTTAAGAGGAAACAAATGCTAGAGACGATAGGGCGTAAAATATTGAAGAGATTCTTGTAGCAATGGTTTACACTTGAAAAGTTCTTTTGAATAGGAAATTTAAGAAAAATGTTTTCATATGAGTGAGAAATCTACAAACTGGTTTTGTTACCAATGTTTTGTGTTGGAAATAAAATGTGTAGAGAAAAATTAAAGAAACGAGGCAAAAAGATGATGAGATGAAAGATGATATGGCTTAAAAGGAGGTGATTACTGAGATGGCTGATAGAGATGTAGGTATGGAAAAAGTAGACATGCTGCGCCGACCAAAAAAATAATTGGACGACGAATTTTGCATCAGAAATCTGAATGCTTTTTTGTTGGTATTTCCTTGATAATATTTATTATGTTAAGATATTAGGTTGATGATGATGATTATGTACAGTCAACAAAAGAGATAAGTATGCAGGATCGTCGGATATAGTACCTAGTAGTTTAGTAAGAAACCGATGGATGTTGTCGACTGAAATTTAATTTGATAAATGAGCTGTTTGTTTCCTATTAATTAAATTTAATTTTCGTCGAGCTCCCTCTCAGGAATATAGGGCACTCCCTGACTGAACTACAGAGCTTGACTGACTTTCAGAACTTCAGAACTTGACTTTGGTCTGACTGAGCTTCAGAACTGAAAACTGGTCTGACTGAGCTTTAGAACTTAACTGTGGTCTGACTGAGCTTCAGAACTTAACTGCCTTTTAGAACTTCAGAACTTGACTGCCTGACTGAACTTCAGAACCAGACTGACTCGACTAAGGTAGACAACCGCTTTTATAGTCCTGGGTCAAAATTCCAGAAGGAACATTTTAAAAATTTCAAAAATAATTTATAAGTATCGACTGCCTGAAATAATAAAAGCGGTTTACAATGTAAACCTGTCCATGAAATATAGTGAAGAACTGGCCTAAACAAGTAAGCTCTAAAGAAAAGTAAGACAATTTCATGTATATGTCAAAATACGAAAATCAGTAAAAAATATCTTAAGATACAATAAAAAATATCTTAAGATACAATAAAAAAATATCTTAAAATACAATAAAAGGTAGGAATTAATGGTATGAAATACAGATTTGTATGTAAAAAACATCGAAGATAACTAAAAGTATGTTTTACAATGGTAATAATGTGCAAAAGGTGAGTAAATGAGTGTCATAATAATTGTAAAACAGATTTGGGTGAGTATTGGATAGGATAAAACCAATGATAACTTGTAATATCATTGGATAAAACAATGCTGTAGATGTGGATTTGCTGCGTAAAGGTTTAAATTAATAAATTAATTTCAATTTCAAAGCGTATAGTAATTAAATTCCCTATAACTGCAGGTAATCTTGTTAGCCACGTGCAATAGTACATACATTGTATAAACATTTCTCATTAAACTAACCTCGTTCTAGATATGAAATATGGAACCACTTAGAAAGACAAATTAACTAATTAAAATTAATAAAGCAATCCACTCCTGATATTATCGGTATGCATTCGTTTGTTTTAGGGGTGTTACACACTTGTTCGGGTCGGCACATTCGATTCGGTAGTACTGTCATAACATAATATCATCACGCCGGTATGTTCACTTTTCACCAGTTATGTTTAAGTCCCATGTAATAGAGGTCGAGCCAATCGGGCACAAATCCCGATTCCGGGCTAATACTGAGAAATTCCATATACAAAATCCCCCTGACCTGGAGATCGAATCCACCTAATGCTCCGCAGTAGAGTTTGCGACCACTACTTAGATCAAAGAGTATTAGTAGGAAGTAGGATAGAAAAACACTATAAGTACTATCGTATTGGGCTAATTAGACTACCATTTCAAACTATAGTATGTAAGTTCCCTTTACAGTTAATCTTATTTGATATGTCCAATAAATCAGTTATATGAACATTTCGCATAAAACCTACCTATTCTCGAAATGAAAAATGGAACCACTTAAAAAACTAATTAACTAGTTAAAATTAATACCTTAAGCAAAACCACTCTGATAATATCAGGCCTATATTCGTTTGTTTTAGGGGTGCTACACACTTGTCGGCAGTATAATATGTTGCACAATACGCAAAAGTCACCCAAAACCTTCATATATCTACACAATGATGCTGATTAGCGCTTTTGTACACGGTGTAACCGGGTTTTCAAGACCACATTTGGTTTTGAAAGTCACCAGAGAGCTCACGAAAGGAATGAAAATTAATTTGGGTCGCTGTCACCGGATACAGTCAAAAGGACTACCTAAATGTTATATTTGTTGAACAAAAAAGCCGACTTGAAACAATTTCTATACATATTCCGCTTTCATTTGGAATCTTCTTCTCTTGAACCATGTTCGGGTGGGGTCGTCGCAGTTCGAGCTAAGCCGATCGCCTTTTTTCGGAACATTAAATCTACATGAATTCGATGCATGCCGCGACTCGAACAAGTGAATAGCACCCCTTACTTTCATAAGCACGGCACACACCTATTGACCTGTTAATTTTAATAAAATGGCTAGTAATAAACGGGTTTGTTTTAATGGAAAATGGGAAAAACCATTCTGCAAGATGCATGTTTATTTTACTGTGCAAACAAGCGGGATTTACTTTTGGACACTAATTATGTAAAGTCACGCATGTATTCTTTAAAAGGGATAGGTAGAAGTGGAGATATTATAACCACATTAAAACCATTAATAGGCATATTGACGTTAAAAATATCTCTGACTGGTACAAGGAGTTTTTCAAGTGGGAAAACCCGATAATCTTTTTCCCGACCCCGATATCGAACCCCACTCTTGCAGTCATTATCTATCTACCTCGATGGTTTAATAATAGCATAAATAAAAATATTGCAACAATCTGGGGGCACGGGAGTGCCCCGCCAAGTCGAGCAAAAATCGGCACGGCCTTACCATCCTTTTCTCGAAGCAGTCCAGGCTATTTTCGACCCCCCTATAACTTCGTTGTGGATAAAACTAGAAGCCTGAATTTTCAGTAACCAAGCACGCATTGTATAAACACGATATATTTCAAATTTCATTAAATTTGAACTAGGAATTTAAGAATTATAAAAATAAACATGCATCTTGCAGAATGGTTTTTCCCAAAAACCATTCTGCAAGATGCATGTTTATTTTACTGTGCAAACAAGCGGGATTTACTTTTGGACACTAATTATGTAAAGTCACGCATGTATTCTTTAAAAGGGATAGGTAGAAGTGGAGATATTATAACCACATTAAAACCATTAATAGGCATATTGACGTTAAAAATATCTCTGACTGGTACAAGGAGTTTTTCAAGTGGGAAAACCCGATAATCTTTTTCCCGACCCCGATATCGAACCCCACTCTTGCAGTCATTATCTATCTACCTCGATGGTTTAATAATAGCATAAATAAAAATATTGCAACAATCTGGGGGCACGGGAGTGCCCCGCCAAGTCGAGCAAAAATCGGCACGGCCTTACCATCCTTTTCTCGAAGCAGTCCAGGCTATTTTCGACCCCCCTATAACTTCGTTGTGGATAAAACTAGAAGCCTGAATTTTCAGTAACCAAGCACGCATTGTATAAACACGATATATTTCAAATTTCATTAAATTTGAACTAGGAATTTAAGAATTATAACTAGTCAAAGTTTTTTTCTCTATCTATTAATTTAAAACTTAAAAGATTTTTAATATTGATATGGTCACTATAAGATTTGGTTAGGTTAGCTAATTACGTAATAACTTAAGACAGAAGGTCCCTTAAGTAGGGACTGAATAAATTAACCGACTTGGTATTACATGGATCTCGACAACTTTTTACGGTAGAAGAACTGAGTTGCGAGACTTGGTGTTTTTTACAAGTTATGTTTTTGATGGCATACATATTACTTGGAATAATCATTTCTAGTAATCTATTTGGCCCACTGGTCGTCTGACATGCGGCAGATGTGTCAAGCCCAATTCCATTTAAGTGTGGCAGCTTTCCGAGTGACATCAGTTATTTTAGTGATGGAACGGATTGTTCTATTCTTAACCCGGTCCACAAGTTTAACAACCCAGTGGGTCCCGCTTAGTGGTAAACGACATCGCGGCAGGCTGACGGAGCTGGCGGGATGAGCTGGACTCCTTTGATAAAGATTGGTTCTTGGCAGCTCTTGGAAGGAGTGTAGGGAAGCTTTTGCCCAGCAGTGGGGCCTTAATGGCGAAAAAAAGTAATAGGTATGTGTTTAAAGTAACATTATTTGTAAACCGGTATATCACACTTTCGGCTGATTTTACAAAGGTCAGATATCCTTTTTCCGTGGACTAAAATTGACTTCTGACTGTTTTGGTATGGTGATACTGTGAAAAATCCAAAATTTATACGCAGTATAAGACTTATCTAAATATACAAAACTCAAAGGTGACTGACTGACTGACATAGTGATCTATCAACGCACAGCCCAAACCACTGGAGGGATCGGGCTGAAATTCGGCTTGCAGGTAGATGTTATTACGTAGGCATCCGCTAAGAAAGGATTTTTCGAAATTCCACCCCTAAGAGGGTGAATGGGGGGAGGGTGAAATTTGTTGTAGTGTGTGATCCGCCTAAGCCAGCATTGTATCATGGGATTACCACAAACGTGTAAGAGTTTTAAGATTGTAAATATTCATACTAAAGGTTTTAGCATTCCTGGCATTTTGCCACCCTCAGTCTTCAGCCCCTTTGTGCAAAACAGGCTTTGTTGATAACTTAATTTTTAGGGTAGGTACAAATCCTGTCATTAGTCGTGTGTAAATGTTGCTAATTTATTTGCATTAATATGCATTTTACGCGCAGGAATACCTTAGCACGGATTTTCTTCCGTGATACCTTACGGAAACATTTACATTAAGGGGAGGGACATAAATGGATTGCCGTGGTTTGTTTGGCTTTAAACAAGCTGATGCTTTAATATTTTTTGATAATATTTTCGAAGTTACAAAAAAGACTTCATTCTAAGAAAATTCTTCATGTTAAGAAAGGATAATAATTGCACACATGAAAATCAATTTCCACTAAATTTACGACAACATTTCCTTCAAACAAAAGACAGTTTGTTTTAGAACTATTCAACGTATTTGAATAATACCTTTGAGAGTTTATTTTCCTATATATCATCTGACAGAGGTCGCCGTTACAATAAAAGTAAATTGTTTGCCGTTACAATAAAAGTAAATTGAGGAGATTCTTACCCCCTTACTAATAAACGTTGTATAGCATCTGTATAGTTACACAACGCTTTGTCTTCTTCTTTCGAAAGTCAAATTACTGACGACTGAAAGAGAGAAATCGAGGTATTCCACTCAGAGCACTGATGTCAACCGCACTTGGACGAACCGCACCTGAGCACTTCCACTAACCGCACTGAAACAAAATTTTGTAACGTGCAGTTCGGTAAAACAATTTATCGTTATTGTTTTCAGTCCCAGAACGGCACTTGCTTAGTTTGTAGCGATATAACACGTTTATTAGTAAGGGGGATAGTATAATGAATTGCACGGAGATAAATTGCACGAAGGGTAATAGAGAGATGTAACCAATGACTGCAGTTTACAGGGATATTACCGTTATTCCGAAGATTGGAAGAAGAGTTATTTTGTGGCAAGATGCTGATTTAAAATTATTATTGAACTTTAACAACGACATCGCGTAGAAAGATTCTTTAACAGGAATCTAGGATCCGTGGAAATTTGTTAAAAAGTTCTAAATCTACAAATATTAACATTATCTTGCCCGTATTCCGATTTATTCGGGGTTGGCGCAACATGTCTTTTTCTTCCATAATTATCTAGTAGGTAGTCATCTCTCGTTAGTCAGCCCCTATCAAGCCATTTCATCTTTCACACAGTCCATCCAACATTTCTTTGGTGATCAAAAACAACAATGATGTAAATCCTACTATCCTAGAATCCTACTACTAATGTGAAATTTTGTGAAGATGTTTGAATGTTTGTTACTCAATCACGCGTAAACCGTTGAACAGATTTGGATGAAAATTGGCACATAGATAGACCATTTCCTGGATTAACTACTTAGTTACTATACTTTTTATCTCGATATTCCTACGGGATCGAAACTGACGCGGGTGAAACCACAGGGCGCTGCTAGTTAAAAATAATAATCTCCCTGACCACTGTCTAGTGATGGCGCAGAGGTAACGGCCGCGACTTACGAGTCGGGTGTTTGAACCCAAGCTGGCGCTTTACTTTGTGTAAATCATTTCATCACCACTGATCTCAAAACGTTGAACGAAAATTACGTGACGAAACCGGTCCTAGAACCAAAAAATCGAAGACGTGTGACATCTATGAACCAGCACTGGGACTGCGTGGTGGATTACGGCCCACTCCCTCTCACCAAAAGGAGGCCTGAGTTCCAGCAGTGGGAACATTATAGGCTGATTACAATTTCCCTGTGTCTCACCCTTAAACGGTGTATAATAAGCTATACAGAGGGTTACAGAAAACGGTAGGGTAAGGGTCATATTGGTATATAAACATGGGCCGTTTGTGTGTTTTTTATTGGTCTCTGTGTAATAGGGGACTGTGGGTATTCTTTATAGGGTTCGGGGTAACAATAGCGTACTATTGGGTCAGTAGGATGCTTGGGTTCTATTATTACTGGTAATAGACTACTGCACAGTTTATCTCGATTCGTCGTGGGTCCTGGTTTTGATTCCAAGGTTGGGAAAAGTTTTATTGGGTTTATCCATCTAGAATTTCTCAGTAGCAGCCCGAAACCTGGATTTGTGTCCGGTTGATGGCAATATAGGCTCGCCCCCTATTACATGGGACCTATACATAACTGGTGAAACGAGGGTGTAGGTAGGTACTATACATAGGTGCACCTATGTCTCACCCTTCAGGGATTTATCATCATCATTTCACCCGAAGGCGTCCACTGCTAGACATAGGCCTCCCCCAAGCACCTCCACTTCGACCGGTTATATGCTTCTCGCATTCAACGGGTTCCTGCGGCCTTCACAAGATCGTCGGACCGCCTTGTGGGGGGCTTCCAACGCTACGTCTTCCGGTACGCGGTCGTCACTCCAGAACCTTTCGGCCCCATCGGCCATCTGTTCTGCGAGCAATGTGCTCAGTCCACTGCCACTTAAGTTTGAAAATTCTTCAGGGATTACAGGCGTGATATTATCGTATCCCTTCAGTCGTAAAGGCGTGTAATGTAACACTTTTCCTGTCTGAACGGATTTAGATAAAATTTTGCTCACAAATAGACCGTGACATAGGGTACTTTTATCCCGGAAGTAGGTACGTTCCCCTGGGATAATTTCGAACCTCCACGCGGCTAAAGCCGGGGACAAAAGGTAGTCAATTATAAATTCTCGAAGTCCACAAACTCGGCAAAGAGGTTTTGTTACCACTTCAAACTGTATCAAAGTGTCCAGCAAAAAGGCTACTGCCATAATCATAGCCACAAAGTTGCCAGTACTATTATTTTCTTATTAATTGCAATCTTTTCAATACTGGCAAACTTGAATGTTGAGTTTGTGAAAGTAAATTGAATTGTATTCGCAGAGGTTTTATTCTGCATTATTTTGATTTTTGTTAAAGAATTTTGTATACAAATTTTTTATTTGCTATTGCGTTGTGTTACTTATATTACTATACTTAGATTTTTCACTGACTAATTTTCTATCATGAAAATAATTATTTCTATGACCTGGGTCATTAGTTGTGGAATGGAGGTTATTTGCAATATTTACCTACAAACTTATTGAAAATAGATATTAATCTTATTACGGCATCACTGCAACAAAACATAATTTGACAAGGTCTCTTCTAAACACCGAATCATCATACTCCTGCAAGTCCCAATTTTTAGAATATTAAGACTTTTTCATCATCGATTTTCCTCTCTCTGCTCGCTAGAAAAGGACTTCACTCACGTCCTTCAAACCAACCACATTACCATACCTCCTAAAAATACCACCACCAGCGGCACACACTCAAAAGCCTTATCCAATAAGAGAAAAGATCCATCCACCAATAGAAATGGAAATTCCGAATCCAGAACGATATTTAGAGCGCGAATTATTTGCAAGTGAAATTTCGTTGACGCTAAAAAGCTTTAGTTGGTCGCTTGATTCAGCGCTGTAGGATTAGCAGTGCGAGATTGCAGTTTATTTGAAAGCAGGTTAGTAGTTTACAAATTGTGAATTCGCTGGTTTATCTCGTTTGGTATAATCTAGTTGGATTGGTAGCAGTGTCTGCTTCTTTAAGTATGTGTGTTTGTTTCGTAAAGTTTTTTTTCTAATTCGGTTGACTCAGTTGAGTGTTAGTAGTTGAGAAATTGATAGTACTGTACTGTATATAAACTATTTATCTTTTTTGGTTTTGGTTATTAATTCCCCCTCCGTGCCTCGGAAAGCACGTTATGCCGTTGGTCTCGGCTCGCATTCGTGGATCTTTGACAGTCGTTACGGGTAGTCAGAAGCCCGAAAGTCTGACAACCAGTCTTATCAAGGGGTATCGTATTACCCAGTAATTGGGTTGTGGAGGTCAGATAGGCAGTCGCTCCATGTAAAATACTGGTATTCAGCTGCATCCGGTTAGACTGGAAGCCGACTCCAACATAGTTGGGAAAAGGCTAGGCAGATCATGATGATGATGGTTTTGGTTACTATTAGAAGCGGTTCCAAAATGTCGCAAAGATAACCTAAACCGTATATTGCCTTTTGCTTATTCTGTTCACAATAATTTTCGGGAAATATTTAACTCTTCCTATAATTATGAACTGATGAACGCAAAAATACCTCAATGATGAACGTTTTTTTAAATTAATGAACCTCTAAATACATCATGCTATAATTTTCTTTAGAAACGAAGTCGAAATTTCTTTTTTTTTATTTGTGTTCTTTCTCTGCGTAATGTTTGCCGCAAATAAGCGTATCTTCTTTCTTTTCTAACCGACTTCAAAAAAGGAGGAGGTCCTCATTTCGACTGTATGTTTTTTTTGTATGTTTTTTACGCGATATAAACATAGCCAGCATGGCCTTCGGAAAATATCGCAGTATTTCAGTGCATGTATTTTCATCCATTATAATAATTATTATTATGTACATATACGTATAAAATGCAGTTTTCCTATATTTCCATGTGATAAACATCTGACCTTTTTACATAAAACTTGTTTTTATTTTCTATTACCTAGTATAATTATTATAGTTCATAATATAAAAAGTATTTTTAAATCAAAAGCGTGTAAATTATGCATGTTTAACGTTCCGTGTTGCCAATGCTTGTAATACTGTAGTTTGACGTTTTTATAATATATTGCAAAAAGGAAATTCTTGGAAAAATATTGTACCAGTCTACCATATAACATGCAAAAATGGTTTTAAGGAAATTTCCTTAAATAACACTTAAAACGGATTTTCGTACATTACAGCACTTATTTATGCATCATAATAGTACTTTATAGTACCTAACATTTTGAGAAAGTAAATTAAATCTACATATTGTTTTTTGTAAATTCTTACCTAGTTATTCATAATGATGCCATATAAAAAAAATGCTTTTTCACTGTAAGATTATTAATCCTAAAACATAATTTCAGTTTTTCTAGAATTGCTTGAATGTGATAAAGCGGTTCGTGTTGCCAGTATTACCGAGTACCTTTAAAGTCTTCGTTTGCTTAATTGACAAATAAGTAATCAAACTACAGACGTCAGCACATCAAGCTACCCGAATCTCACAAAATCAACTTCGAAACATATGCTTTAGCAATAAAGTTGTAAATCTATTAAAGAAATTTGACAGATTGTAGTAGCTTGATATGCTGGCGTCTGTACATTTTCATCAACACAAACACAATACTCTTTCGTACCTGAAAAATAACCCTGTATAAAACAAACATCCAATATAAAATGCAAACTGCAGTAGCTTTAAAAATAAAGTCTATATTGGCCGCAGCTCGGACACCGGAATGCACTCCGCATTAACTGGGGCGCAGCGATACTGATAAAATCTCAGATAATTGTTTATTCGCTTCCATTTATTGCAACGGATACCTATTATTTGTTTATCGGATATATTTAACTGACCCTTTAAAAACTTATTGATCTTCTAATGCTGGACACTTTTTAAAATTAATGAACCTCTACAAACTATTGCGTTTCAAACGATGCACACAGTTACAGCCTTACAGCCTTTTTTCACAGTTGACATTTGGTCGCAGTAACTAAGATAGGGTACCCAGACCAAACGGGTAAGATAAGGTTGCAACTGTGACCAACCACGCCCGAGCCGAATTGATCGCAGTAACTACTAGAGCACTCCGACCAATTGGGTTAGGTTAACCGGTAACCCAGTCGGTCACAGTTACTTCGCCAATTAGTAACCCCAAAATAGGAATTGCTTAAGGTTTACAATAAGACGTGCAATCATTATATTGGAGTGTTTAATAATATTTTTAGGAGCGCAAAATGGAAATTAAATATATGCCTTTGTTTATTCATTGGATACCTATTATTTGTTTATTCGCTTTTCATTTTGCCTTCGATACCTATATTAATAGCGGGTATCGGGTTATTGTTTTCAAGCACTGATATCTGCGCGGTGCATGGAATTTATCGGGTGATTTAATAATCATGCTTCCGTGTGCATTGTTTTGTTTTGGTTTTAAAACTGGGGCGTTTAATATTAATTGTTGGTTTGTTCAGCTTGTTTATTTGAACTTTGACGGGTTGAATGAAGTAATAACAGAAATAATTCAAAAATCTTTGTCTCGCGTGGATCCGCGTTTGCATACGGAGGGTTAAGGGTCAATTCAATCAAAATTTTATACCGAGTATAATACATATTTTGACAGTTTTCGATGAACTCATTTTTCCATAAACTCATATTTGTTTACATTTTTGGTAAATAAGTCGCGAATGCAGATTACATACAAACATAAACTCATGCCCTCTTCCCATGGGGGTAAGCAGAAACAACAGAACGCCACCTACTACGATTATTTAACACTCTTTTGTTTCTTTTACGTTCATACATCTGAAGGGAAATTCTCTTAATTTTAAGAACGTCCAGTCTGTTCTCAGTCTCAATCTGTCAGTTTTGACAAGTTCTTGACATTGAGAATTGGCCTTCTGGTCATAAGTTTAAATAAATACACGCACGCCCCGGTTGCGAGTACTACGCACTTGACCTTTTTGAAGAACATCACCAATAAGATTACTAAAAGTCCTTATAGGGCGTCCCGGCGTTTCCACTCACATCTCCATTGTCGCCTTTCATTCACCCTCTCAACAACTCCATAGCCTCTGTCGATGACGTTATAGTACATTATGATACATGTGTGCTATGTTGATCATTATGCACGAGGCGATATTATCGCGCGAGCCGCAGGCGAGAGCGATAAGAAAGCCGAGTGTATATTGATTAATGCACACGCGTTTCATACGACGTTTTTCAACACACTTGCGAGGAAAAAAAACAGACTTGTATTGTTAAATATTAACTTGTATGGAAAATGGCGCGCTGGTTTTGTTTTCCCGCGCGCCGTGCTAGCCAGCACTAGCTATGCGCGCGCAACATTGACTCATTTTAAATATATTAATCTATGGCACAGACAAAACCGATACAGCCTATAGAAAAAATATAATAAACACAAACCTGAAAATTGCAAAAAACCTAAGAATTTCGCGGTCTACCACTGCGCATTCACCTTAAATTGTCTGTGGTCCCCTGCGAGTTCATTTTGCGACCAAGGACAATACAGACTATTTAAAAAAAAATTGAAATATAGCCCGCGGATTTTTTCTTTCGGCATGAAGTCTCTTTGGGCGCTTTCCGAATTAGCTATAATCGCTCACATCATCTCCATGGACGTAATATTACGTCCATGCATCATCTCACATGCGTTCCGATTTAGATATTACTATTATGACTGCTGAGAGCTGGCAACAATTCGGAACACTCGTGAACGCGCTCACATGACAGTGCTTACACAATGTAAAAAAGATATTATTACAGTATTTCTTTGTATAAACACCACATTTCTTCTTCAGTTCTTCTTCTTTGGTTAGGTGGCGACTGTCAGCCAGAAGCACAATTTCAAAAATGCCACGTTAGTTTAATTTAAAGATGATGCAACTCAAAACAAAACACACACTGACACAACCTCATACACACACTGTAATTTTTGACAGCGCTCCCGGTGATATTATTCTAGGGCATGGTCGGCATTATCGCAAGATGGCGAATGTCATGACGTCATCTATGACGATTCACGGGACATCGTTATCGTTATCGCGCTCACGCTAATTCGGTTATTTCCCAATTCGGAACACATCGATTATTTCCCAATTCGGAACGCAGGGTTTGATGAGATTAAAAAAGCGCGCGTCGCCGACTAGTAAATAGTTATCTGTGGTATTACAGAACATGTGGATTAAAGTAAAGAAAAAGCACGCGTTCGTAATACACTCCATTATGGACCTAAAAGCGGTTCAATAAGAGCCACTTTACGAGCAAGTGTGTTGAAAAATATTTAACGTAGCGATTTCACATATTCCGAAACAGCTAATTTTGACATTTATTTTAGAAAATCTAGGAATATTAATGTTTAATAAAGCTATTCATTATTTCTAAATCGTTAATAAGTAATATTTTGTATTGTATTGTTGCGTATTGCAATTTATTGTAGGTACTGTGGTTTTATTGCCTGTTTAATGAGCTTGTTCAATGTGGTTAAAGGCACACGTATCAAACCGGAAAGGGATCGGCACTGTATCAACTCGAGCCGTTCAGTATTCTTTGTATGAAACTCCATACTGCAACGCACACTAATCGGAATCGTAACGTAATCGCCTCCCCTCGGGACAAGCTCACGAACCGCGGTGCGGTGCGTTACGGCTCGTCGTCCCCGCGCTTACGTCTCTCCGTACCCGAGCTTACGTCTCTTCGTCCTCCCTTGCCCCTCTTACCCCTCCGGCCTGCCTGCTGCACCATCAACAAGCGGTCGGCGAGCCGTAAGCGCGGTGTCGTCGCCTAGCCGTAGCCGAGTCGACGTATCGGAGGTTCTGATCCGCTTTGGTTACGTGCTTACGTTAGGTTGACGCCTGTTTGACGGCGAGGCAAAAGGCGATACGGTACCGATTCCTTTCCGATTTGATATGTGTGCTATGATCTTTAGGCGTAGACTTCGTAGCAAAGAGCAAGCTACGTCGTAGCACACCTCGTAGCAAGACATTCGGTTACGATGTTCTACAAGTTTTATGTCAGGATAATTAAATAGAACTATACAGACTGTTAGGTTATACGAGGCACACACGTGTATACTGCATAGTTCCTCGTTTCACTACAGAATTCAGAAAACTCCGTCAATGTACATGTCTTAGCCTTTTTTTTTTTTGCGGATGGCTAATCATCAAATGACCCCTCCCGCTCTGGGTGGAGCGGAAGGGAGTGTCAGACTCTTACTGACTAAAACCCACCCGTGTTCCTTCCTTAGCCCTTTATGTTCCGGGCCAGCGGTAACCCTTTCGGACAATCCCGCTGACCCGGCAGGCTTCGGCCCTGTGGGCCCTATGGTTTCTTAGCCCTGAGGGGTTCATTAGTTTGAGTATCTTAAAGACTAACTTACTAAGTTTCAAAACTTATTGAAGAATGTTCATAGATACGAGTATGTCTGCTTGAGACGAATGAGCTTACAGTCAGATAGCTAAAATATGACAGTTATTATTTGAAATATGACAATAATTATTTTATTTAAGACGAAGTAAATGTAACAATAATATTTTTTTTTTTAATATGACAATAAACTCAAACTCAAAGCATTTATTTCAATTAAACCAATTACATGCCTGTAAGACCAATTACATGCCTTTTGAATTGTCAAGGGTTCGGTCAGTCAGAAAAATGAAGCTAGTGGCCCATTCCAAAGCGACATACACTTTATAGTACACTTACATTTCACCAGTTATTTGCTTTTTAAAATAGAGTTAAGTAAATTTAAAGTTGTTTTTGAGCTGTGAGGGTCGATCATTGCTCCAAAACCTTAAATTGAAATGGCACAGGGCAGACTAACATTTGCGCACGTTCAATGAGCTATAAGCTAAATAACTACTATGCAGAGTCAGACCACGTATGCCTATGGATGCGAAACGAGTTGGACATGACAAACCAGAAATGGTCCATTAACTCTGAGACTAAATAAATAAAAGTCATTGGGGAAGTTTTTGCCTAGCGGAAAGAGGCCTAAATAAAGGCCGCTGTAGTATTTTCAACTTTCCACGGTAAGCCGAGCGTTGAAAATCTAACAGCGCGCATTTATTTAGGCATTCATTTACGTGTAGCCGAGTGTTACTGATAACGGGCACTAAGCTCCTTTCACATGGGACTTAAACATGACTTTTGTAATGTAGGATTCTGCCTATCCTTTGGGGAATACAGACATGATGTTATGCCATGTAGGAATAACATCACTTGACTACGGAATTCGAAACGTTTATCTATCTATACTTATACTTACTAATACTTACAAATATTTACTAATACTTACTAAAACTTACAAATACTTACTAAAACTTACAAATACTTACTGATACTTATACTCACTAAGGGGCTTGTGGCTATGAAATTACAGCCGCACGCATCCATGGATGGGTGACCATCTTTACATACCAAGACCCCTCCATGGCTCGGACAGCACGTTAAGGCCCGTAATCCACCAAAGCGGAGAGGAGAGGAGATGTCTTATTTTTGTATAGAATTTCGTGCGAGCAAGCGGGCAAGCGTCACGAAATTATATAAAAAAATGAGACATCTCCTCTCCTCTCCGCTTTGTTGGATTACGGGCCTAAGCCTTTGGTCCCGGCTATCATTTGTACATCTTTGACAGTCGTTACGTGTCGTCAGAAGCCCGAAATTCTGACAACCAGTCTTGCCAAGGGGTATCGTATTACCCATAAGTTCGTTGTGGAGGTCAGATAGGCAGTCGCTCCATGTAAAATACTGGTATTCAGCTGCATCCGGTTAAACTGCAGGCCTACTCCAACATAGTTAGGAAAAGGCTAAGCAGATGAATTGATGACTTATATTTTCTAATATTATAGAGAGGTAAAATTTGTTTGTTTGTTTGTAGGGGATAAACTCCAGAACTACTTCCTGAATAATCGGATTTGAACAGTTCTTTTTGCCTTTGATAGCCCAATTCATAAGGAAGGTTATAGGGTATTTAACATCACGCTATGACTCTTAGAAGCAGAGCAATAAGTCAGAAGGAACGCTACGCGAAAACAAAGTGATAGCGCGGACAGGCGATGCAATGCGACGGGGTGGGTAGGAGCACTAAGAAATTTTACCCAGACGAAGTGGCGGGCAGAAACTAGCTTCTCAATAAACAATAACCTAATAGAAAAAGCATAACAAATTGCTCTTTTATCATTCAGTAACTGAATTTAGGGTGACAATCACAATAACGTGACACATCCAATCATCGAGCGCCATATAGCTGACCCAATGACCCGATCGTATTGACAAAGCGAAGTTATTGCCCGGCAGTTTGTTCCGTCATGGACGTCGGGTGTTCTCACCCTAACTTTTGCCGTTTTGTTTGTCTTGGAAATAGTTTTCTTGTCTTTATTTCGCGTCTTATTAGAATGTTCTTTTTGTTGGTTTAGTTATCGTAAGTGTTAGTCGCTTGGGCTAATATTCTTTGTAGAAGTAGGTTACCTACCTAGGTATCACAATTCTGAAAACTTTTTCTTTAATCTCCTCTTACTGCCGAAACCTAACATAATCAGCCTATAATGTTCTCACGAAGGCTGTAAGGCTGAAGGCAGGAGAACCAAATTAACCGACATAGCCCGAAGAATTACCAAACTTGCAGTGTAGTGGGCAGGGCACATTGCTCGCAGAACAGATAGCCGATGGGGCCGAAAGAATCTGGAGTGGCGACCGCGTACCGGAAGACGTAGTGTTGGAAGGTCTCCCACAAGGTGGTCCGACGACCTTGAGAAGGCCGCAGGAACCCGTTGGATGCGAGAAACACAGAACCGGCCGAAGTGGAGGTGCTTGGGGGAGGCCTATGTCCAGCAGTGGACGTCGTTCGGCTGAAATGATGATGATGATGAATGTTCTCACTGCTGGAACACAGGCTTCCTATCTGATTCAGGGTGCGGGCCGTAATCCACCACGCGGGCCCAGTGGGTACAGTTGAGCTACACGACAAGACATGGTTTCGTAGAAAATAAATCCAAAATTTTCTTTGTTGCATTTACGGAACCCGAAAAAATCTCGCCAAAATATAGCCAGCCTGTCGTTACCATCTTTTTATTAACCCTAAAACTTATCAAGGTTGCCCACGATAGGGTTTACGATAAAAATAAACATTAATGATATTAGACTTTTATTATATAGGTTATTAACAGTATGGGCTATAAACTAAGTTATAAGTGGCTATAATAATTAATATTAATTTTCTGCAGGGGTGGAAGGGTAGACTTTACTTAATTTTATGGTGATTCTTATTTTTTTATGGTCAAGTTATTATCTTTGATACATTTATTGCTTGCTGATTGCTTTTGGCCGCAAGGTGTAATGTTCCGTCGCTTCCGCGGACAAGTGATAAATGGTAAATGATGATAAATGATAAATGATTTTTATTTCTGTAAGTAGGTTTGTACAAACACGTCAATCATATTTTTTTTTAAACTAGATGAGGTCGGCGTTTCCTAACTGACTATTCTGAGAAGAAAGGCCGAAACAAACTCAGAAGTCACAGTCTCTTTTAAAGTCCAGACAAAATCTTGGTCAGATCGTGTGAAGACCATGTAGATTGGTGTCTGAAATGGTCTTTTGAGGAAAGAACCACACAGATTGAGCGGACCTGTCCAATCAGTGCACGCATTTGTCAAAAATCGTGCAGCTCAACTCAGAACTTGAAAGTGCCACACGATCGCACAAATACAGTGCTCGAGTGAAGTGAGTTTTACTAACATAGTTTTAAGTTTATACACTAACACACATTGTACTATGATAATATTTGATCATACATCTGAGAGGCAATTAAATAACGTTATTTTATGAACGTTCACAGTCTGATCTGTATCAATCTGTCAAAAATACCTCTAGTTTAACAATAGGCTATTTGACAATGTAAAAAATTAGGTCATAATTATTGACACTCGTATAGATTATCGCTTTTAAAATCGATTTGCGTTAATTTTACTACAAAACAATGTATTATTTATAAAAAAAAATCCCGAAAAAACTTCATCTTTTTAAATCTGGCGCCACGTAATCGAAAACGGTCTGAATTGGCTGAACTTAAGATGACGTCATGATTTAGTAAATTTCTGTCTATCGTTGACAGAACAGATGACTTTTGTCTAGTATCTCGACCGTTTCAACGTTTGTTTACGTGAATCGTGACGTCACGACGCCATATTGTTAAAGATAACGTTTTGGCGGCTTATATAAACAGTACATTTTTATTTACAATTTTTTAAAAGAAATACATTATGCAATTTGTAGTAATAGGTTTTTGTGGGCTCGTTAGACACCATTAAATAATCTGAGATGTTTATCAGAAACCAGTCAAATAGCCTATTTGACAAGTTTTTGACTTTTGTTTGTCGTCGAGATGAGACTGCGACTAGATTTTGAATGTTTTAGATTACGAGAATTGGTCTTCTGGGTATACACGCACGCACGTTGCGAGTACTACGCCCCTGACCTTTCTGAAGAACATCCCCAATAAGGTCACTATTTGTCCTTCTACCTTCCTTGTAAATACCTTTTGTTAGTCGCCTTCCATTCAACTTTTCAACATGACCAAACCTTAGAAGCATACTCTCGCTCTTTTCTCTTTTTTTTTATTTCGTGAGTTGTATGTATGTATGTGTATTTAGTTTCACCTATTCATCATTATCATCATAATTTCGGACAAAAGACGTCCACTGCTGGACATAGGCCTCCCCCAAGCACCGCCACTTCAACCGGTTTTGTGTTTCCCACACTCTGTTCTGTGCTAGCTGTTCTGTGCATCCAGCGGAAACCTGCGGCCTTCACAATATCCTCCTTGTGGGAGGTCTTCCAACGCTACGTCTTCCGGCACGCAGTCGCCACTCCAGAACCTTTGGGCCCCATCGGCGATCTGTTCGGCGAGTAATGTGCCCTGCCCACTACTTCGGTTACCTTTGTTAACCTGCGGATCTCTTCATTTCTGATTCGGATCACGTAGGGAAACTTCAAGCATAGCCATCTCCATAGTTTTATTTATTAGACGGCTAAAGTTTCACCTATTAGTCTAAAAAAATCCTATCTTGCAAATAACCATTTTCACAATGTGAAAATTGCATTTGGACGACTAGTTCTATTCCAATGACAATACGTTCTACTCTTTAGGGGCGATGACCTGCATAATTTATTCACATTCATTCGACAACCTGTCGTTTTCGGAAATGACGGAAATAGGTGTCGGAAGAATAGCAGTCATCTATTTGATTTAAAGTGACAACATTTTCGGGTTTCAGATTTGTGAACAGCGTCTAGACATTGACATTGATTGATGTTCGATTCTGCACAGTAGTGTATAAAATAGCTATGAATAGCTATACTGATGCTGTAGCAAGAATCAACTCCACACAAGGGTTCTTAGAGGATAGTGAGCCGTAGATGCTCGAGGATAAACGATAAATCTATTGTTTCCGACGGAAACTCGTGCAATTGGCCACTCATTAAGATTTGATAGCGTAACGTAATCATAATCATGATCAGCAGTATTTAAATAAAGTTCATTTAAAAAAAAAAATATCCTTTTAATTCCTTAGAATTTCAGGTTTTCCCGAATTTGAAAATTTTCCGGGAAACTATTACAATTTTTCTTTCCATAAAAACCTAAATGATAGGTAAATGATTTTATTTTTGTAAGCAGGTTTGTACAAACACTTTTTTCATGTCAATCATGTTTTTTTTAAAGATGAGGTCGGCGTTTCATATTTGACTACTCTGAGAAGAAAGGCCGAAACAAACTCAGAGGTCACACCTAATTCGGACTAAGACGAACATTTTAAAACAAAAAAAGCCTATCGATCCAGCCGTCCTAAAGAAGTGCGGTGATCAACCAACAGCTCATTTTTATTATTTAAAATATTATTTAATAAATAGACTCTTCTAATAGTAATACGGCAGTCAAAATAACCAATGTAATTCCTCAAATAGGTATCGTATAGGATCTAATTATCAATTAAATACATGTCTATAATGTTTCTCAATGTATCCAGTTAGTATACAGTTTATGTTTAATTCCAGGTGGGGCTAACGATGTACGCTTATGGGTAATTACACGCGTTCAGAATATAATATTAGTTCGGCTTTCGGAATATTTCCTAATGTTTCCTCGAATCTGTTAAGTAGGTTTATATTTTATACAAATATCCAAAACGATAATCGCAAGCGACTTAAAAGGAAGCAAATAAATATCGGAACTCATTTGCATTGAGTTTACGTCGGATGCTGCTGAATACCAATATTTTACATGGCCCCACTAAGCTCCACAACCCAGTTACTGGGTAATACGATACCCCTTGGAAAGACACAACAACAAAGTCATTACTTCCCTTTAAATATAAGAACAGATGCAATAAAAAACAAATAAACTCCGCACGAGGCCTGTTTAAAACGGCTCCCATTTTATTTCTTACTTACTGAGCAGAATGCCTCTTGAGACAAACGATGCAACCTGTTAATAATAACGGGTGCCTTTTGCAGCACCCTGTATTTCTTTATGACGACTTTATTTGCTCGGATGAGAATTGGTACGCTGTTGTCTTAGATATTAATAACAACTGGGTCGGAATGGATAAGAAAGTTGTAATTTAAAAAGAGATAGGTAGTAAAACTGAGAGAATTAAGAACATAATTTGGCTTAGGCGAGTATTGTCAGTTACACATATTATAGTTAAGAATATTTAGTGAAAATGTATCTAGGTATAAGTTTGAAAGAATCTGCTTATCGCCGATTCCTATAATTTAGGGACCGTTATTGGTTAAAATTACAGTACATAAACACTTGTTACGATCGCAAATCATATTTTGATCCACATACGACCTGACACTGACTGACAAATTGCAAAAAATTTAAGAAAATTTAATGGCGCGGTTACCTTAGCGCGTCCCCCTTAATTGGCGCATTTCCAACAGCTACCTACCTTCCTAAAGCCGCAATTATATTTAGCCCGCGCCGCGTGTCGCCACGCGTGGGTAAGCTATCGGTTACATACATTTAGTGCGTGGCGTGGCGACACGCGGGGCGGGACTAATGTAATCAATCCTATACTAAATGTATGTAACCGATAGCTTACCCACGCGTGGCGACACGCGGCGCGGGCTAAATATAATTGCGGCTTAAGTCAGCTTGTGCGGTTTTTGGGCAGAATTTATGCTCTAGTATCCAATTTGATAATAATTAGATCGTAATCATTATACCAATTAATTAGTAGCACAATCGACGGGTATGATCTTCGGTGATTCAGGTTCGTGCCCCCGTTGCGCACTTTGAATACATTAGAGGTCGTTACTCTAATGGAGAGCGCTTAAATTTGATTGAGGTATGCCTAGATTTGGTGCACTTAATCTAATTTTGTTTGCTCAATTATCCCTTGGTTATTCAAATGGGATTACCTATTGTTCAGCTTTTTGGGTAGTTAAAGTCTGGAAAGGGCAAAAGGGTTAAGTGTCCTTTATTTTATAGAGGACGTGTTTTGGATCTATGGTACCTACCTACCTAATAATTATTGTGAACAACAGGTTAAGGATAACCTGTTGTTCACAATAATTAGCGGTCCGCTAAATAGTAGTAGTAGTATAGTGTGATAATTACTAGTACAATCTGTGGCTATTTTAGTAAACTGTGACGTCTCAAAACACAAATAGCGGACGCTGGCCGCAGAGCTGCTAGACTAAAGTGAACTGTGCGAGCCAAATCTCACTTTGATCGACACCCATGAAATTCTGAAAATACCAGGCAACCTGAGAAAATAATTAAATTTAAAAACCATAATAATAACGATGTCTCAGCAATTTATGACAGTAGCTACAAGTGCTTATTGAAAAGCAGGATTGTGGCATTTTAATAGCCCATGTATCTGAGGTATCGTATTACCTCACATGACATGGCCAGGTACACGGTGACATTGTACCTACTGTCAAACTATTGCATTAGGTTCATGGGCTATTCAAATTACACAATCCTTCGTATCTATAGGTATTCGTACCTCATCATCATTTGCCTAGCCTTTTCCCAACTACGTTGGAGTCGGCTTCCAGTCTAATCGGATTCAGCTGAATACCAGTATTTTACATGGAGCGACTGCCTATCTGACCTCCACAACCCAGTTACTGGGTAATACTATACCCCTTGGTAAGACTGGTTGTCAGACTTTCGGGCTTCTGACTACCCGTAACGACTGTCAAAGATCCACGAATGACAGCCGGGACCATCAGCTTAACGTGTTTTCCGAGGCACGGAGGGTCACGGTATGTAAAGATGGTCACCCATCCACAGACCAACCACGGCAAGCGTAGCTTAACCTGATCGATCGACCTGTGCGGCTGTTATTATTTATACACGGGCCCCTCACTGATCCCAGTGGATATAAATAACTGTCAATTTTAATATGTATTTGTTTGTAAGTTTACCCAAACAAGTAAATAAGTTTCGCTACACAATACTTACACTGTAATCCCCTAACTCAATTATGAGAGAAGTTTCTGGCCATACCCAATTAAAGCAAAGGCGCTTTGTGAAACAGTTAATATACTATGTATATGAACTTGTTTTGTTCTCACTTTATTATGTATCCATAAAAAGCTTTTTAATTCGGATCAAAAAATATTGCGAAACTTCTTAATAACATAGGTGCAGTTCGTTTTCATTTATCAAGAAACTATTTATCGGTGATAGGTGTACAACTTATTATTTTTTGACGTGACAACGTCTTAAATTAGGTTGCGACTGGGAGTCACTTATGAAAAAGTGTAACGCTCGGTAACGTTACGATGAGTCACCGAACGAGAGAGAGGCCCGCCGAATGCCTTGCGTCTCTCTCCCACTCAACTATGATCGGATGATCGGTCGTTGTCACGTAAAATCTTCGCCCGTAAAACCGACTTTACAGGCAACCATTTTTTACTTGCTGGTGATATAGAATTTGGCAAGGTATAATTGGCGAAAAAAGGGGTATTCGTATTACCCAGTAACTGGGTTGTGGAGGTCAGATAAGCAGTCGCCCCATGTAAAATACTGGTATTCAGCTGCATCCGGCTCGACTGCAAGCCGACCCCAACATAGTTGGGAAAAAGCTAAGCAGATGATGATGATGATGAATTGGCAAATAACAGGTGCTATGCACTTTGATCTCAGTCTCAATCTGTCTAATGTAACTACATTTACAAGTTTTTGACATCTCTGAAATGATATTACGACTTTTAATTTGAACGTTTTTTAAGTCCGAAAAGTGGGCTCGCAAGAAACAAATGAATGCTGGGTTACATTCGAACGGTTCCATTTTTAAGACTGTGTTATAAATATAAGACTGTTTCCTGTGTTATAAAAAAATGGCCAATGCACATTGTATTTGGCATCTTATTGAGGACTAGCTTATTCCAGTAGCTTTGTTCATGTAGATAGTATAAAGCCTTTGTCCGTCTTCCTGTGCCAAACTAGCCGTGTGCCAAATCCACCGAATGGCTAGAGCGTTGAAGCGTGAAAGCCATACAAACTAACTCACTTCCATAAAGGAAATAATATATTGACCGCTTTAGTGTTTTTTCCTGATACTTATCTGGTTTCGGCACCAACACACACATATATACCTAATTTTCGTGGTGAAAATCATTTAGCAAGGTTGTATTGAAATGCGTAGGATGCGCCTGACAGAAATATGAAAAAAATAGATCAATATTATGAAAACTGCATAACCTATTCTGTAGTTTTCAAAATACTCTACATTCAAGTTGGTGGCAGTTGCTATTACTATGACTTTTTAGCAATTTAGGCCTCCAAATAGGTGGTAGTAAAGGTTTGCAAACTGAGGCGCAATCATTATATTACAGTGTTCAATCATTATTATATGAGCGCAAAATATAATTAATACAGTCGAAGTTAGTTTTTAACCCCCGACGCAAAAACGACGGGGTGTTATAAGTTTGACGTGTTTGTGTGTGTGTGTGTGTGTGTCTGTCTGTGGCATCGTAGCTCCCGAACGGATGAACCGATTTTGATTTTCTTTTTTTTGTTTGAAAGGTGTATATGTCGGGAGTGTTCTTAGCTATGTTTGATGAAAATCGGTCCAAGATGGCCGCCGCCACAAAATGGCGGATTACAAATTTTTTCACTACTCCCTCATTAAGGATATCAAATGAAAGGGCTTGACTAGTAGACTATTATACACTATGATAAATTTCAAATCCAAGATGGCCGCCACCACAACATGGTGAATTACTTTTCTTTTTTCACAACTCCTTCAATATAGGTATCAAATAAAAGGGCTTGACAAGTAGAATAATGTACACTTTATTGAAAGGGAATGAGGAATATTAACTAACGAAATGAAAACTAAAAACTTGAAAATTAAATAAATTCTAGTGCAAAAATTTAAAAACCCACGACACAAAATAATAAATAAAAAAATTAAGGAATCCCTACAAAAAGCATGAAATAAAAAAATAAATTTAAAATTTAAAAACCCCCGACACAAAATAATAAAAAAATGAAGGTATCCCTACAAAAAGCATGAAATAAAATTGTATTTAAATAGAAATTCATATGGAAGTCGGGGGACCTCTTAGAATAGAAGGTGTTCCACAGAACGGTCCCCCGACTTTACGAATTAATACAGTAGAAGCTAGTCAAAAAAAAAAAATTAAAAATTTAAAAACCCACGACACAAAATAATAAATAAAAAAATTAAGGAATCCCTACAAAAAGCATGAAATAAAAAAATAAATTTAAAATTTAAAAACCCCCGACACAAAATAATAAAAAAAATTAAGGTATCCCTACAAAAAGCATGAAATAAAATTGTATTTAAATAGAAATTCATATGGAAGTCGGGGGACCGTTCTGTTTAACACCTTCTATTCTAAGAGGTCCCCCGACTTCCATATGAATTTCTATTTAAATACAATTTTATTTCATACTTTTTGTAGGGATACCTTCATTTTTTTATTATTTTGTGTCGGGGGTTTTTAAATGTTTAATTTATTTTTTTTGACTAGCTTCTACTGTATTAATTATATATAATGTATATATACTGTATTTTAGACATAAATGAGAATTAAAGAGTCCGTCAGCGTCTTTGATAAATAATTTAATATCATAGATAAAGAAGTTGGTCGTGTCCCTGATAAATAAGTTATTTAATTAAATTAAAATAAATACCTATCACTTGAATAATTTAAACTTCAATAGTGCCTTTGATAGATTGCTAGAAGGACCCTTAGAATTCTGTATTCAAAGGTATTACAAGAATTTATATAGCTACATACTAGCTGAGTCCCGCGGTTTGACCCGCATAAGTGTCGATCCCGTGGGAATATCGGCAGGGTGTCAGCTACCTTCATCCAAAATTTTATCAAAATTGGTCCAGCCGTTTGAGCTTGAAAAAGTATAAACACGCACACATGCACTCACAAACTTTCGTCTTTATAATATTAGTGTGATTATAACGAATCATACTTTGAAGGTAGCGCAAAGCGGCCATTGCGTGTTCCTTATACATATGTACAAGAAGTAGCCTTTTCCTACAGGGTGACCATTTCATGCTTGTACTATATTCAAGACTAGCTTCTGCCCGCGACTTCGTCCGCGTGAAATACCGGCCCTACCCAGCTGAGTCGAATTCGACGATTGACCTCTTTCTCGAAGTTGGACCTACCTAACTGGGCAGTTTGTCCTAGGTAAACCTACTCGTCCACGATTTAGAGTATAGCGTCTCTAGATAGTTTCTAGAGACGCTACACTTGAAGTCGTAGACAAAAAAAAAACGATTAATTAAATTAATTTGTTATTTTTTTTTTTACATTCTTCGATACAATCCTAACTTTATATAAATATATAAATAATATTACAAATGCGAAAGTAAGTTTGTTTGTTACGCTTTCACGCTAAAACGGCTGAACGGATTTGGATGAAATTTGGCACCCATATAGACCAAGACCTGGGTAAGGACATAGTCCACTTTTCATGCTGGGTCGCAGACGAAGTGGCGGGCAACAACTAGTGTATGAGATATTTCAAAGCCTATTCCAAGCCAAACTCCTTCCAACCTACCTATATGGCACGTCGTCATATTGAATTACCCAAGCCTGCAGCGCTCAATATGTCGCCTGAAACAATCTTGCTACACAACACACTGCTACCGTGACTATGCTGGTTCTAGTTAGCACATCAAACAATTGAAGAGCGGGAATGGACACTATGGCTGATGGAACGGCTTTTGTTTTAGCCTTTGCCCGGAAATGTGCTAAGCTGCGTAGAGATGTGTGTGATATCAACCAATAGGATCGTTTGATTTCACAGCGAAGCTTTTGTACATACGCGCAAAGCAGATCTTACCCGCTTTGCTACACCACTTAAGTAGCATAATCAACCTATAATGTTCCCACTGCTGGGACACAGGCCTCCTCTCTTCGAGAGGCAGTGGGATGTAATCCACCACGCGAGCCCAGGCTGGTTTGCAGATGTCATATGTCTTCGATTTTTTGGACTAGGACATGCCAGTTTCCTCACGATGTTTTCCTTCACCGTTTAGAGAGCAGTGATGATGAAATAATTTACACAAAGTAAAGCGCCTGTCTGGGTTCGAACCTATTCGTTACAAAAACCAGTTAAAAATAAAGGATGCTCATTCAAAGTGTCACTTTTCATATTATCTGTCTGTTAAATCATTATAAAGTACGGTACAGATACTCCACCGAGTGCACATGGCACGCGCCGGGTCGCACGACGGCGTGCGGTTCCGTTAATATAACGTTAAAAGCAATTAAATTATGACCCTTCAAAATTGCTACCTGTTTGCAGGACGTCGCGTCGTCGCGTTGTCAGTTAAAATGGTAATGGGTTGAAACGATGCTAAAAGGATGATATACGATTAACATACAGTTTTATTGACTGCGTGCAGGCAAATAAAGTTGTAATTCGCTTACATAAGTGAAAGCTTCCGCAATGGAACTTGACTGGGTTTGTGTTTATATTTGTTTGGCATTCAAATATGAAGACTCTTTATGTTAAGAAGAAGGTAATTTTGACAAACTCTGGGCTGTCATTCAGTTCCAATACCTATATCGTTTTTGGCTCGATATCATTTATATATATACCTACCTATATCTTAAAGTTCGTGCATCGTCTTAGGGGGATGCGCTAAACTAGCCGGCGTTATTCAAATTTAAGTACTAACGTTTTTTGTAATTTGCAGGTCTATGTCAGGTTGTATGTTGATTAAAATATTATTCACGACCTTAATGACTTCTTAAAGAAACACGGCACTACCCCTAATTGACAAATTCAAGAATGTCGGTGTTCAATCTCCAAATCCTATATCATTCAAACTACCTACCTACCGTAGGCAATACTGGCTGGTGTCCGCAACTTCACGTCAAAGCGCGTATTTTGCGCACGCTACATGCATCCACTACCAAGTTAAGGCCTCGCCTTTGTCACCACGGTCCAATACACTCACACCTTTCAAGCTAGCCCTATGTCCAACGAAATTGCTCCAACACTATATGACTCGGAAGCCATCTTGTTTTATCAAAAGGACGTGTCATGATCATGACCTTCTAGTCTATCTCGCAACTAAAGCCATTACGTCACCACATCAAACAGGGGTAGGCAAACAACAGAGTCAACTTCGTGTTGACGTCACTAGCTGTGCAATTAGAGGCTTTCCGACAATAATTATTAAGGCTTAGGAAATGACAGCTGCTGACCAGTGAAATGAACGAGAAACGGGGAGAAAATTAAATTTTAATCACCGTTAAATCTAGTTTCATTTGAGCTTGTCGAGCAGCTTTGGTTTGGCTTTGGAATTCGATAGAAGTTATTGACATATTATAGCTAGGTATATATGCTTACTTTCTTCGACTCGCACTTGGCCGCTATTTCAGCACGTACTGTGA
This sequence comes from Oligia fasciuncula, assembly GCA_963082905.1. Lineage (NCBI taxonomy): Eukaryota > Metazoa > Arthropoda > Insecta > Lepidoptera > Noctuidae > Oligia > Oligia fasciuncula. Next base: position 11,105,263 of record OY720409.1, read on the forward strand.
AAATTCTTTGTAGTAGCCCTGGTTTCTGAGTTTCCTTTTGTAGAATATTAAGTAAGGTAGTAAATGGAGTAACTGCCTGTTAATATTACGCGACTCAAGTGAATGCTAGGAAGGTTTTAATAAGCCTTTTAAATGGATGTTGGCACTTAGTTTGTTCTAATGGCGGAGGAAAATATGAAGGTAGGAAGAAAGGTGGATTTTCATATTGTTTGGAAAGGTTCAAATGATAAATGATTTATTTCTGTAAGTAGGTTTGAACAAACACGTAGCTTTAATGCAGTATTGTGTCAAAGTTCCACTTAAGGTTATTTCTGTATAGACTGCAAAATTAAAAATTTCTAAAGTTTTTTGCAAATTGCGGCGATGTTCTACATTGTATGTCGATACAATTATATTTATGGATAGCAGACAGTTAATATGAAACTGACACTTTGACTCAGCGACCTTTATTTTGTACTGATTTTGGTTACCAGTGAGCTATGGCAGGTACAGTTAGCAATAGAAGACTGTTACTTTCACATTAACATCTAGATTGATGATTCGGCATTCACCTTGATTAGATACTGTTGTTTTGGCCCAAATTTTATGTATTTTCTACGCTCTTCCCCTTTATGGAAGCAGCCACACCTCTTGGACAAAATTGACCAAATTATTCGCAGCACACTGACATCCATTCTTAATGTGGTTTTGGACGACCGAGGGTGGCTGCAAGCCACACTACCCATCCGCTTTGGTGGCCTCGGCGTCCGCAAAATTACCAGCATTAGCTTACCGGCGTTCCTGTCCTCTGTCCACAGCACCGAAAAGTTGACCGGGAAGATTTTAGCCCCCTCCCTGGTTGACTCGGAAGTGCCGTGTTTGGCCGACGTGGTGAACGCCTGGAAAATGGCTTGCCCGGATACAGATCGGCCCGCGAACCCATCTACCCAGAGGCAGTGGGATGAGCCGCTCTGCAGGTTGGTACGGAATAATCTTATTAATACGTCCACCAATACTGCTGAGCGTGCCCGCCTACTGGCTGTGGGTGAGTGGGAGTCGGGTCTCTGGCTTCAGGCGCTACCGTCACCCAACATAGGCACTTTGCTGGGTGATTCCACTTTCCGGCTCGCTACTTGTCTGCGTCTGGGCGCCCCTTGCGTGGCTCCGCATCGCTGCCAATGCGGTGAAAGTGTCGACTGCCTCGGACACCATGGCTTATCCTGCAGTAAAAGCGCAGGCCGGATAGCACGGCATGCTAGCATCAATGACATCATCCGTCGTGCTCTTGTCACCGCCGGGGTGCCAGCTGTTTTAGAACCCAATGGCTTGGCACGCGACGATGGGAAGAAACCAGAGTGACGGAATGACCATAATGCCTTGGAAGGTTGGTAGGCCTTTGGTGTGGGATGCAACGTGTGTCGACACCCTTGCGCCATCCCATCTTCCAAGCACGGTGAGCTGTGCTGGGGCAGCTGCTGCAGGTGCGGAAAACCTCAAACGGCGCAAATACTCCAATCTCTTTGGAACGTATATGTTTGAGCCGTTTGGGGTTGAAACTCTAGGGTCATGGGGCCCGAGTGCCCACGTGGTATTTCGAGACATCGCCAAGCGGTTGGTCGACTCTTCACGTGACCAGAGGGCTGGCCTATTTTTTGGCCAAAGAATCAGAATTGCCATACAACGTGGCAATGCTGCCAGTCTTTTGGGCACGTTTCCTGTTGACAGCGATGCGGATGAATTTTTTGATGCCCTTTGATTCTTTTCTTTCCTTTTTATATACTTGTACATATTCTTATTATTATTTTAATACTGTACATAAAGTAATGATCTAATAAATAAAAATAAGTAAAAAAAAAAAAAAAACAAAGATTGATGATTCAAAATGATTCGATACATTGCTTTTCATAATTTCATGTTATACATTAGTAGAGGGCGCCACTGCGCGTGAATAAGCATTAGCTCCGTGTATTTATATGTTTTAAAAATAGATAAAGTGACAATACAGTTTAAAAAAGTGATTAAATCTGTACCCAACTGGAAGTTACAGTGATTAAAGTTGAAGTACACAAGTTTAAAATAAATATGACGAAGAAACTAAGTGCAACAAAATCTCCAACGAACTAAATTCAAATTGCAAAATTTTTATTTCGCTGCAAGTTTGCTGAGCATACAGCACTTCAGAGCAAGCGGAAATCTCGTGACGACCTAAAGTCTAAAAGGTACGATAATAATAACTAAATAACATATTACTTGTTGATATATCAATTAGAAATAGCAAGTCATCCTGGCCATTTAAGTCTAAACAGTGCCATCTGTCATCGCGTAGACTAAACAACATCAAGTATCGTAAACAGCGCCATCTGCCATCGAGTAGACCAAACACCTCCACTGGTCGATATAACTGCCCGCTAGTTTCCTAGATGTCAGCACCTGTAACAAACTTGGTCGAAATGGCACAAATATGCGCAGGATGTTCGCAAGATCTCCCCACCAGAGAATATCTTACTTGTTCGCTATGTAGTTATAAATACGATCTAGAGTGTGCTAACGTCTCCCGAGATCTATTTAATACATCAATGACTTCGGACCACAAAGTAATATGGAAATGTCAAGACTGCCGCTGTAAAATGCCCAAAATGGGAAATACAGATACTCCCATACGCTCACAAAACTCTATTCCTAACCACCAAATAAGTTCACCTTGTGAAGAAAACAACGTCACATTTAGAAAGAAAACTACATACCCCATTGATGATACAACTTTTGAAGACCTTAGTTTACTAGGCGATACACTCCACACCGATGTAAAGTCCGCGAATACCCATACCCATATTCAAGCCGAACTATCATTGCAAAGTTTGAGTGAAATGATTATGATACGTTTGAAGGAAAATAATGAAACCATAATATCAGATTTGCGGAGTACAATAAAAACAGAAATTAACAAAGCTATTGCTAAGCTGACAGAAGATATTGAACAAAAAACATCCTACCTATCAAAACAAAATGACCTAAGAAAACTAGAAATTGAAAAAGTTAACACCAAAATAGAAAACCTAATCATAGAGAACGAAAAACTAAAGAAAGAAATATCAGAAATAAAAAATATATCCACCTCCCCAATTGTAAAATGCACAGAAAGTAATTTAAAGAAAATAGTAATCTATGGATTTGCCGAGTACCATAAAGAGCCAGAAACAGTTCTACATGACAGAATACTGGAAATGTTTCAAGATATTCAGCAAGTGGACCTAAGGGGCTATATAGAAAACATGTATAGATTAGGCAGAAATAACACTAGTGCCCGACCGTTAGTAGTAGAATTAATCAGCAAAAGAATGGTTAAATACATCTTAAATAATAGTCACTATTTCCAAGAAACAAGAATATTTTTATCAGAATTTCTAGATGAAAACGCACGCAAAGAAAGGCAACAAATGCGAGAAGAAATGATAAAAGCAAGAAAGAAAGGCTTATTTTCAGTGATTCGAAACAATCAATTATATATCGAAGGAAAAATGATAAAAATGACAAACTATACAAACCATTTAAGTTATTCAACCAATGATAGGAAAAATAGTCTGAAATTAATCCAAAACGATACTAACAGTGAATATCAACCCAAGCAAAGAATTAGTGACGTAAATACTGGAAATGATTCCTTTCGAAAACACAGGCCAACAATTTAAAATTTTATTCCAAAATATCCAAAGTATTTATAATAAAACACATCTGTTAGAAGCATTCTTCGAACAAAACCCTATGTATAGCGCCGTGTGCATATCAGAGACATGGTTATCAAAGGAAAAGCTAACAATGATCCAATTCACCGGATATAAAATTGCAGCGTCATACTGCCGACGTATGCGCGGAGGTGGTGGCGTCTGCATCCTGCTTCAAAATCACATCGATTATATAGAGAGAAATGATATCTCAGTTATGTCAATAGAATATATATTAGAACTATGTGCAATAGAATTACCAAAAGAAAATATATTATTATTAACGATTTATTGGAACAAAAGAGAAGAAGAAATTTTTAATAGTCAATTAAAACTAATTTTGAATTATATAAACGATAAATATTCTAAACTTAATGTCATTATAGGCGGCGATTTTAACATGAATATTCTGGAGAATAACAGGAAGACTAGTCAATTCCTAGATCTAATGCTAGAATACAAACTGACACAACACATAAAAAAACCCACACGAATAACCCAAACAACATCCACATGTTTAGACTTGATTTTCACAAACTTGAATACAAACAAAATATTCACTTCCGTTGAAGAATTAGGTTTCTCGGATCATTGCGGAACAGTGATACACATCACCATACCAAATGTAACACCCACACAACCTACTTGGTACGCATTTAAGAGATCGTTTAATAACACAAACATATCAAAATTCAAATGTGCTCTAAATACCATAGATTGGAACGTTATTATAACAACAAATAGCAATATGAACGACAATTATAAAGCATTTCACGATACATTATCTAATATCTTGAACGAATGCATTCCCAAACAAAAAATAAAAATAAAAACGAATTACAAAAAATATTGGTTAACAAAAGGCATCAAAATTTCCTGCAAAAATAAAAGATTATTAAAAATATTTACCCTAAAAACAAATAACCCAATAATAACTAACTATTATAAAAAATATGAGAAAATACTAAAAAAAATAGTAAATAAAGCAAGAAAATTACAATACATTAACAAAATAAAAAAATCTAACAATAAAGTCAAGACAATGTGGAGTATTATAAACGAACGTACCAATAAAACAAACAAAAAAGAAAAAAAAAACATAATACTACAAAATAACAATAATACAACAACCTCGGAACCTACGGAAGTTGCAAACATTTTCAACGACTTTTTTGCATCAATCGGCGAAGAAAACCCTTTACGAACAAACGAGCCGAAAGGTACCCCCGTGCTCTCACCTACCCAAAACACAATGTTCCTTGCCCCGGTAGACCCCTATGAAATAAACACTTTAATAAAAAGTCTAAAAAATAAAAACAGTCATGGCATAGACGAATTTCCACCTAGTTTGATCAGGCAATGTGCAGACGAACTTACTTTGCCATTCTTCAAATTGATAAACCAATCCTTCGAAGAAGGCGTATTCCCTGATCAGCTAAAAATCGCACTAGTGAAACCTTTACACAAAAAAAATAGCAAAACAGACCCTAATAATTATCGCCCAATAGCTCTTCTGCCTACAGCTTCTAAGATTTTTGAAAAAGCAATGTGCAATCGTGTGTACACCTTCTGTGAGAAATATAAAATATTCGATGAGTGTCAAAATGGCTTTCGAAGAAACAGATCCACGTCACTAGCAGTTTACAAATTTATCCAGGAAGCCCTAAATATAATAAATACGAAACAATATGCAATCGGTATACTGCTAGACATGACCAAAGCCTACGATAAAGTGCAGTATGGAATATTATTAGATAAGCTCTACGGAGTGGGAATCCGCGGTAAATCATATGAATGGTTCAAATCTTACCTAGAAAACAGAGCGCAATTAGTAGAAGTAGAATTTTTTAACAATAAAACGAATGAACTTCAAAACTTTCGATCCGACAACAAGGCAATAAAGGCCTCAATACCCCAAGGGAGCGTTACTGGATGTCTTCTTTTTCTTATTTACATCAACGATCTGCCAAAAACCATAAAGGAATCCGGACCGTGTGTTTTGTTCGCGGACGATATTTCTATTCTTACTCCCTGTCACGATAACGTACATTTAAATAATACCCTTAATAATATATTTACCAAAACAATCACCTGGATGAATGAACATAATCTGGAAATCAATTATGCTAAAACTAAATTAATAACCTTCCACCCCCACCAAAAAAAACCTCTTTATGTAAATTTCTCTTTCAATGATCACAAAATAGAATCAATAAATGAATTCCCACTATTAGGCTTAACTATAGATTCAAACATCAACTGGAAACCACACGTACAGAAAATAAAATCCAAACTTTCCAAATTTTTGTACGCTTTTCGAGAAATAAAAAAGACCACAAACTTGCAAACTGCTCTGGTCACCTACTATGCCTATGCTCATGCATGGCTTAGCTACGGTGTAATAATGTGGGGAAATAGCACAGACGCACCGGCGCTGTTCACAACTCAAAAAAAGTTACTTCGTATCTTAGTTAATTTAAAACAAACGGATAGCTGCAAACCCCATTTTAAAAAACTAAACATTCTTACTCTTCCTTCTATATACATACTGGAAATCTGTAAATTCGCACACACACACCAAGACTTTTACACTAAACGAGAAGACATACAAACAAGATACACACTCCGACACAAAACACGATTAAACCGACCGCAATCCCGATTGAAAATGCACTCATCTAGTCCACTAGTTATGTCGATAAAAATATATAATAAACTACCCGAGGTACTTAGAAATGAGACAAAGATTGCTATTTTTACAAATAAATTAAAAAACATATTACTAAATAAATGTTATTATAGCATAAATGAATATTTAATTGACAAATCCATAGAATTGACATAGTAATATAAATTTACATAATAATATAAATTGACATAATAAAATAAATTAATATAAACTTACATAATAATATAAATTAATAGTTTTTTTTTTTTTTTAATTTAGTTAATAATTAATAAAATGTTACCTTTAATTCATAGTTTAATAATAGTTTGATTATTAATTGTACTTAGATTAAGTTAGTTTGCATGTTCAAATAAGTCCTCTTCCTAAAAATGTTTTGTTTTGCTGTGCCCGACAGGGTCCACGATTGTTACAACAAATGTTACCTACCACCTAAGCATATACATTGTGGAATGCAATAAATGATTGAGTATTGAGTATTGAGCATTACGCGGTCGCGCAACTCAAATTTCTTAAAATCTCAAACATATTGAATTCGAATTATAGGTGTTCTAATTTTGGTACACCCAGTTTTTACTATCGCTCGAACATGCGGTGGTCGCGTCGCTTACTCGCGCGATGATCGCGCATTCGAGTTCTATCAGGACGACGCCTCAGTCTTAATGTCCAACACACTAAAGGTTTAGTGCCTATTTGTAAAAAAATGAAAGCACCATTTTGCAATGAAACTAGTTTTACCGAAAATTTCGGAGTCTAACTTTGTTCCATTTCCGGACGTTTTGAGCACTTTGCTGTACTCTTTTGCCGTACGAATTTCATTTCGTGTCTCGTGTTCTTATTACCGTAGCATTGCCTTGTGTCATAATTATCAAACGTTTTGTTGGACACCTCTAATGTCCAGTTTTGTAGGTGTTTTTAACCGAAGTTTGTCGAATTCATTAGTGCTATTGTATCTGTTATTAGCTTGCATCAGAAGACCAATTCAAAATTCTGGTTACTAGTATTAAATTAAATAACTAACTATACAAATAAATACGAAAACAAAATTTCAATATAGTAACTTAGTAAGTATATACCTACTATTTACCATATTTTATGCAAATTATAGATATTCGATTCTATTCTACCGCTGAGCAAAGAGGAAGAGGCCAGAGAGATGGCACCGCCAAAGAGCTTACAATGCTTAGAAAAAACCCAGCTTGGCAAATAAAATTGAAATTATAGGTACTAGGCGCGTCAGAGTGTTTCCTTCGGTTTCCAAAATGCTTTAGGTATGAAAAAAATTATAAATGCATTCTCATAAAGAACAGAAGTTTTAGCAATGTTCCAAAAAGTTTGTGGCAGCAAAAAACGTAGACGTAAGAACGTAGACGGAAATTCTTATTTCCCAAAATTTGCATTTCACCTCACGTAAAACGGGGTAAAGCTGTCCTAATATTTCTTTAACAAAGTATATTTTCCTTTGTACCACACCGGAGCCCTTAATTAAATGTTTTCACACGTGTTTTGCTTACGTCATCTTTTTGTTACAGAAATATGTGAGCGAACTGACGACCGTTCGAGACTGCGTGCCAACGTGCAGTGAAAAAGGTATCGTACCCTGAGAACTAATTATTTATCTACCAGCCAGTATTTATCTTATCGCCAGTTGTGAGGGGCATCAACACGCAATGTGTTACTATGAATTCAATACCCACAAGTTGTTGAAATTGTTCATTAGTTATCTAAATAAAGAATTAGCTGGTCTATATATTTTGACAGTGTAGGTACTCCACTTTTTAGGGTTCCGTACCTCAAAAGGAAAATCTGAACGCATATAGAATCACTTCGTGGCCCGTCCGTCCGTCTGTCAGTCAGTCTGCCAAGACCCTTTTCCTCAGGAAAGCGGAGAAGTATCTATTTGAAAGTAATATCAAATACGTAGGTTTTTAGAGCTGTAAAAAGATCAAGTTTTTATATCAACCCATTAAAAATATACGGTCATTATGCGACATATTTTGATACTCGCAAATAACTAAATAAAACAAGTAAAGGAATAAAGTCCAAAACTCGTTAAGTAAATTGTATTTTGGTCACAGATTTTTTTTTTGCAAATACAAACTTACATTTGCAGTTGGAGAATCGACCATGACGTATATCGATGCATGGGGGAGAACATATTTTTCAACTACAATGTTAATTTTGTTCGTGGATCAAATTCATTCCAACTACGGAACCCTTCATTGTACATGGTCCGCTCAGCAGCAGGTATTTTTTTAATTACCGAAAAAAAAAACTACGCTGAGGGGTCTAGAATCATTTGCTGAATATATGGTAACAGTTTGCGGCAATTGTTTTAAAGACAAGGTTCGTTGTACAGACGCCAGCACATCAAGCTACTATAATCTGTCAAATTTCTTTAATAGATTTTCAAATTTATTGCTAAACAATAAGGTTTAAAATTGAATGAGACAATTTGACAGTTTCGGGTAGCTTGATGTGCTGCCGTCTATACAACATTACAGGGAGAAGAAAATACCTGAAAAACACCATAGGTACTTCTCAATTCTAACTCCACGGTCATATTTTTCTACAACCCGCAAAATATCCCAAACAATTTACGCAAAAAAGATTATAAGAATCTTCATTATATTATTGTTTGGGCAAGCCAATAAAGAACCCAGACCCCAATGACCTGCCATTGCATTGTTTTGAGCCGGCGCCAGTTTTTTGTTTAGAAATTAAATGGGTAACCCTTTCTGTGATGTAAACAACCAATAAATTTTGTTATACAGTTAAATGAAAATAAAAAGGCATGGATTTAATATCAAACCTCAAGTAATTCCCATTTTGCGCTCCTAAAAATATTATTTTACCCTCTATATAATGACTCTTTTTGTGAACTTCAAACAATTTTTTTTTTTGGGGTCCTATAAATAATAAATAGCAAAGTAAGTAAACAACCGCTACACCAATGTTGGTCGCAGTTGACCAACATTGGTGTAGCGGTTGATCACAGTTCAAACTTAACATAACCCATTTGGTCGCGGTGCCCTAGTTTAGTTACTGCAACCATCTGCCTAGCCCTTTCCCAACTATGTTGGGGTTGGCTTGCAGTCTAACCAGATGCAGCTGAATACCAGTATTTTACATGGAGCGACTGCGTATCTGACCTCCACAGACCATTTACTGAGTAATAAGATACCCTTGGTGACTGGTTGTCACACTTTCGGGATTCTGACGACCCGTAACAACTGTCAAAGATCCACGAATGGCAGCCGGGTCCAACGGCTTTCTGAGGCACGGAGAGGTATATAGGTACAAATGGTCACCCATCCACGGACCAACCACGGCAAGGTTAAGCTACAACCTGATTGATCGATCCGTGCGGCTGTTATTATTTAGCCTCAAGCTTTTCTTCAAGTCTATTCATTGCAAATAATTGTCAGAAAAGGCCAGAAATTTAAAAAGAGGCTCATTTATTAAATAAAGTGTGCAGAAACCCAAAATTTTTAGAGGTTCATAGATTTAAAAACGCGTGCATCATTAGAAGGTCACTAAGTTTTTAGAGGGTCAGTTTCATCGTCATCATTTCAGCCGTGCTGCCAAGCATCTCCACATCGACCGGTTCTGATCTTCTCGCATTCAACGGGTTCCTGCGGCCTTCACAAGGATCAGTATTTCCCAAAGAAAAATTAACCGAACGTTCTAAAAAGTTAGTGTTATTTACGTTGGTTTTTCGCTTCAGTTTAACATTAAATGGTTTTTTGCTACTAAAATTAGTATGAATTCAAAACATATCACTAACAAAGCGGGTATCAAACAGAACAAAGCGATCCAATCAATTTTAATTTACATACCTAATTCCAGGCCGTCAGCGCTCCCAACTCCTGAAATTAAATAACATTTAATTGTGGGCACAGCCCATCATTTATACTGAGTTTAGGGTTTTCATGAAGGATTAGAATGATCTTTTAATTGGCTTTACAATATTAGGGTATGGTTTTCTTTTTATGAAGTTGAATTATCGCTCTCGAAATGATATATAAATTCAAAAATACAATTAGATGCTAATATTGACTTTCATTCCTCTGCCTATTACACACCCCTAATAAGTACTACACCGCCATGATTCCACTTATTAAATTCTTGAACATCACGAAAACCGTTACTAAAGATTAAATACGTGTACGTTACGTTCGTAATTTATATGGTGTACATAATAAAGAGTAGGTATTCTGTTCTATACTACGTGTCTGTTTATCACCTTTTTTAAATTAACCTATTCCGTCCCACTCATAGATATCCGTGGTCCCACTGCTGGGATAAGGTCTCCCCCATACTTCTACAATTTTCCTTATTTTGTGCCTTCTCCGGCCAATCGGTCAGGAACGAGTCCAAATCGTCACGCCAGCGTTTCTCAGGCCTGCCTCGGTGTGACGACCCCCGTCTTCAGGGCCCCACTGTGTGACGATCCTGGCCCATCTGTGGCCTTAGTGTGAGTTTTTCACTCACGTTTGATTGCGAGCGCGTTAGAATTTTGTAGGGAAAAAAAGTTATAGCGCCACCTGGTGGTCACTAGGAGAAACCTAATTTCCCCATACAAAATTCTAACGCGCGAATGTGAGTTTACGTGAGTCGAAAAAACTCACACTAAGGCCACTGCTTTGATGCATCCTATACGAATCCCCCGTTTACCTAATATAAGTTATTTTCTTTCATTCCCTAAAACAAATGATAAATTGGCTATCCTTTATTATCTCTAAGATGACAGAAAGAAATGTTCGGACAATGGTACCAGACAGTGTGCTAGTGAGCTGTCATTATCGTTGTATTCTGTCAACTCTTGGGCCATTAGTTGCTAGAAATCTAAGATATAAGTAACTACCTCCTTATAGTGCTTCCGGGATCATTGCCAGAGTTCGTTTTGGTACAGTATTTAGCAATTGTATCTAGTTTCAACAGCTTAATTTTTTTTGACAAATTAAGTATCGTAGGTATTCAAAGTCTATCTACCTATTTATTTATTTAACGATTTAGCGATGTGGACGAGTACTTCGACGCCTAAATATCCTTTTGTTTTTGTATCTATTTATTATATTTAGGTACATAGGTAGTTACTTAATCTTTTAATTTATCACCTAGTGTAAATGAAAATATTTCTTACAAATCCTAATTAAAATGTATTTAACCACTTATGTACACACAAACACAAACAAGAACAAAGTAACAGAAAAATACGTAGATAGGTGATGCCAAAGATTCCAGTGTACCTGCGATAGGAGGGTAGACAAAAAGAGATGTAGACAACGTGAGAAAGAGTAGAAGCGAAAACAAAAAACATATTACTATAATCAAAAACGAATCTCTAATTTACATATTTAGCCAGCAATGTCCCACTGCTAGGCAAACCCTTCCCTTTTCCACACACGTCGGTCCACTGCCATTACGGGCGAAAATCATCATCACTCTGAAATCAAAATACTAGAGTAATATTAAGATTTAGTAGCGCTAAATGCAGTCTCAATCAACACAATCAAACAATCTCTTTGGTTCCGAAATTGTTCCCAATAGGAAGATTATTTATGCGAACCGATCGTCATTTTAAAAGGCACTTAATGTTAACCACGATTGGATCCAAATTAACTTTAACTTGGTCAGATAATTTAATTTTTAATTGGTTTAAGAAATTTTGTGTTGCTAAATCTCCACAAGGTCTAGAGCAAAATATATAATTAGCTACTTATTCTTATGGAAAACTACAACGTATGGCAGCTTTCCCAATTATTTATTTTTTCCGTTAAACTTCATTTGAATTCGCATAATTATAGGCATTGACATAATAAGAGTGGTGGTCTACGGCGAAGTCACAATAAATTCTACCTGCCGAGGGCAATAATTTACACAATGAGAAGAAAAAAACGTTTATATTCTCGACAAGTTAAACTGATTAATCGTACCAATATCTACTAACTATGGAAGTCAGCAGTTCAACACATAAATTAATTATTAGAATAGATGGAACAATCTATTCTAATAATTAATTTATGTAACTAGCACAGCACCAGAGCAGGGAGATTGGGCTTCAGCCTTTGTTATTTCGTCCATTCATGAAAACAAACCTGTTCTTACCTTCAAACTCGAGATACCAATATCAAGACGCTCGTCATAGATCGTAAGACATTCGGGAATATTCGGGACAGACGTAACACGACGTGCTTTTCATCGCATGGACGGGATTTCGAAGTGCAAACCTTGTGCAAACAATGGTCAGCCTACTAAGGTTGAACTATGATAACAACGCCTACTAGATAGACATTGTTATCATAGTCGATCGATCTGCTAGGAAACCCATTTTCTCGGCATATTGGCAATATATCTCTTTCCCTACTACTTAGAGCAGATTTCACAAACGTCAGATGTGCATGTGGATTTAGGGTCTGTTTTTTGAACCCTTACGAAACGAAATAAGACATATAGGGAAATTAGTTAAAAATAGTAAAAACTTAAAGCAAAGGGCCATGAATTTCTTAAACGTGAATTAAAACTGTTATGATTCAATAACTTGGGCCCTCAATCCAGACGCGTGCATAAAGTGGCATAGCCTAAATCTCAATAACTACTATCTCTGGGTTAATAATTTTTATTTAAAAATTTTCAACTTTTTCTAAGAGAAAAATTTGTAGGGTAGATACGATTTGTTACTTTTATGGACTGATCAGTATGTACCCTCATACTTAAAAGCTATTTTTAAGCGAATAAGTAGGTAAATATTTGTTGCTTGAACTGTCGGAAGCTATTGTGTTTTGTGTGGTGCAATAATTAAATAGTGCAGTAAATATTAATAATATCAGCTCGGCCCCATAGGCCATCTGTTCTGCGAGCAATGTGCCCTGCCCACTGCCACTTAAGTTGTCATGTTAGATTTTATTAAATTATATTATACAACATTATTGTCAACATTATATAGGTGGTGCTTACTTACCTTTTATGTGTCTATTCTTCTTCTTCTTTGTGTCGCTGGCACGACTGTATACTGTGTAGGTACTGTTAGATCTTGTTGGCCCAAAATCTCGCCACTTCCACGGCGTCGTCGATAGCAGCGTGTTTCTATAAAAATTGTGACGAAGTCGCACCACGTCCGCTACGCGTAGCGTCCGTTTAAGGCCCTATTGTATTTGGAAGATTTTTTTTTTTCAAATCGAGCGCACTACGTCCGTTGATGATGTAATTGGAGTTACACCTATTTATTGTACAGACGCCAGCACATCAAGTTACTACAATCTGTCAGATTTCTTTAATAGATTTTCGACTTTATTGCTCAAACATAAGGTTCAAGGTTGATTGGGAAAATCTGACAGTTTCGGGTAGGTTGACCTGCTGGCGTCCGTACTAAGTATACATAAATAAATCTCTTTTCCGCTTAGTAGTAGTAGTAGAGAAATAAAATTAGGATTAAGTAGCCGGTTTTGTATAATAAAATTGACAAGTTTCAATGTTATTCCTGGAATAAAAGATATCCAACGTTGGTGTAATCGTTTCTTAGTATTGCAAAGTAAGGGATTACTTAAAAAGATTGGTAGGAACATCTCCGAGGCTTATAGCAATTTCTGTCTCCAAACCATTATCACAATCTTTAACGATTTTGGCTATTCGACAGACGGCTGAGGCGGAAATTGCGAGGCCCATTTAAATGAAATGCAATTAAATGTTTAGGTATGTGTGTAAGTAGATCTTTTAAGACACTTTTAAGGCTCCTTTAAACAGGCACGACACGCGATAAAATCGCGGGCGGCACAAAGGCACCGCAAGTCGCGCAACGAACGGTGCCTTTGTGTCGCGCCTGTTTGTAGGAGCCTTTACACGATAATATTTTGTTGATCAATATTTTTAAACTAGATGGCGTCGGCATTTTCTAGCTGACTGATTCCAGATAAGAAATGCCGAAACAAACTCGGAGGTCATGGTTTCACATTATAAAGTCAGATTTTATGTAAGTCTAACATTGCAGGGTCATGTCTGGAAAGGCTTTTGAGTCAGCCATTGCAGCTTTGAGCTGACCTGTCGTAACAGACGGTATAGCTCAACCCTAATTTATAGAGTTCAACAACCTATCACACGACGCTGCCAGCGCTAAAGCCGCCTTATCATCACTAGCTCCTCGACTATAATTTACAGATTAATCACTTATCACTTTGCGACGGTAATTCGTAAATTGTGGAAATGTTAAAGACGGAAAAAAATCAAAAGTTAATTATTTAAGTTCTTATTATTAAACGTTTTAATGTTACATTAAAGGAAACAAAAGGGTTAGATAATCAATATTTTTGAAGATTTTATTCCACAAAAGAACTTAGATATTCTATTTTGTTTCTGTTCCTTTAGCACTTTTTTTTTCCTAATTTACTTATTCAACTACGAATGTTGCATATCCTTTTGAAATTCACACTTCCGTACGAATTCTATGAATGTTACAAGTTTGTATGTTTGTTACTCAATCACGCAAAAACGGCTGAACGGATTTGAATGAAATGGCACACAGATAGTTTATAACTAGTTTCTAAAAAAGCAAGTAGGTAAATTTGCATAAATCCCTGCGAATGGAAGAGGTGATCATGTTATAACGATAAGAAAAAAGACAAAAGAGCATCTATTTATAACACTTTTAGATTTAATGCTGTCTTTCATATGTATCGTTCCATTCTCGCGTTTGCAATGATTTCTGGCATCAAACGGAATTGCATTTCCATTCTCCGCTGGGATTGGTGTTAGTGAGATTCCGAAAGTGAGCCTTATTGAAAACCATTTTTGCATCTGGAATTTATTTTTGCAGACACGTGTACCACTCGACTATTTAAATGGTCGTGCATTTTACCTTTCTACTTTATGGATATAAGGAGAAGATTTGGTACTCAATGTATTGTCTAGAACTGTGTTATTAACATGTTCTAGAACATAAACTTCGGAGACATGTTAAATCGGCCCGCGGTGTAGATTACGGCCCACTCCCTCTCACAGAGAGGACACCTGGGGGTCTACTCCGAAGCGGTTAACCACTGTATCGGCCGAATGTTCGGTCATTTTCTGATTCGAATATTGTTGTCCTACTACGAATTAAAAAAAAAAAAGGTAAAGAAAGGGTTAAGGGTTCTAAAAAGGTTCGGATTGGCACAGTTTGGTCGGGACCAATAGTCAATATAGGAAATTAATGGTAGTAGAAAATGAACGAACATTCGGCCGATACAGTGGTTAACCGCTTCGGAGTAGACCCCCTGTGTCCCCGCAGTAACAACATTATAGGCTGATTATGTATGTCATATACCTATTATGGCTTTAGTAAAGTTATTGGCAACACAATACATCTTGTAAAAACTACATACACCTCTAAAATAGGCACGACTAAATCGCAGCCTAACATACGTATACCAACAACGTCAAAGTTAACACTAGACTAAGAACAGATTGGCACAAATTGTCACAAAGCACAGAACATAACGTTAAGTCTTAGTTTTGTGCACAAAGCATGAACTTACTAACAAGACAGACGTCACGAATGTCTCTGCTCTGACCTCAAATTGGCTCGACGCATCAAGTTAGGAGACACTACTTGAGACCACGCTACAGGCGTTTATAAGGCTCACATCACACCGAGATGGAAGCGAAACGGAGCGCAGTTTCAGTGTCATATGAATTTTAACTTTATTTTAATTACTATAATACTTATTATCGCATGAGAAACTTGAGTCATCGGAGTGCACGCGGCGCCGCGGGCGGCCGGCCGCGCAAATTTCTCAAGCGATAATAAGTATTATAGTAATGAAAATAAAGTTAAAATTCATATGACACTGAAACTGCGCTCTGCTTCGCTTCCATCTCGGTGTGATTTGAATCTAAGACCTTACGTCACTGTAAATGCCTGACTACTAGCGCTTTGTAGTTTTTACTTGGAGTGGTATAGTTAGGAGCATAGATGTCCGCAGGAGCATAAATAAAAATATAACTGTGGACAGTTTTTATTTTATTTTTTTATTGCTTAATGGGGATGTTCTTGAATTCGATCACGCCTGATGGAAAGATAGAACGAGCGTGCCCAAAAGATGCTTATTCACTCTTGATTTGAAGGCAAAGTAGATGTGAAAGAACACAGACGCTGGCAGAGAGTTCCACACAGTTCGATAAAAAATATCTGATTTCATGATTAATATCCTGTTCTCAAGAAGATAGAAAATAATATGTGATCATCTCATATACAAGTACGGCATAAATAAATATTATGTGACATCGAAGAGACACCATAGTTATGTATTATACCACATCGTCTTCAAAAAGATGTGTAACCTCTTAGAATGCATAAATATCGGACATACCTTGAGTCATAAATTGTATCTAGGTACCCAGTTCAGTTCAGAAAAATGTGATATCTGGTTGTGGTCAAAAATATCTGACAACACTTGGGCAGCATAAAAATCTGACCGTATAAAGTTTTGAGGCATTTTCTTCTATATCGCGATCAGTGTCGCTTATATTGTATAATGAACTATCCATAGTATATTAATTATAAGCTCGTAAATATTTGTATACTTATCAATTAGCTTGATAAATAATTACATAAGTATTTTTATACATATTAAAGATGAACGGAGGGGCCCGTGGCTAAATAATAACAGCCGCACAGGTCGATCGATCAGGTTAAGCTACGCTTGCCGCGGTATGTCTGTGGATGGGTGACCGTCTTGACATACCGTGACCCCTCCGTGCCTCGGAAAGCACGTTAAGCCGTTGGTCCCGGCTGTCATTCGTTACGGGTAGTCAGAAGCCCGAAAGTCTGACAACCAGTCTTACCAAGGGGTATCGTATTACCCAGTAAATGGGTTGTGGAGGTCAGATGGGCAGTCGCTCCATGTAAAATACTGGTATTCAGCTGCATCCGGTTAGACTGGAAGCCGACCCCAACATAGTTGGGAAAAGGCTAGGCAGATGATGATTAAAGATGAACAGAACTGCTGCTCTTAGAACGGTGAAGGACAACATCGTGAGCAAAACCTAGAACCAGAACCAGACATTTAACACTCAATTACAAAACACAAGTTAAAACTTTAACCAAATCCCAATACTTTTACCGCAACCACTGATCTTAAGATTTCCCTTTAAATCTTAAATCGTACCGCGATTCAGACTTCCCCGGTAACAAATTACGTAGAGAGTCGTTGGCTTTGAGCGGCTCTGTATAAAACTGCAATTTGGACATCTCCTATTACCATAAAGGTATACAAATAGCTGTTAAAAGAATACTTTGCTTTATTATCAACTAGCGACAGAGTATTTTAGGTTTTTTGGCAGTTTTATGAGATTTTGATGATACTTAATGATGTATGACTATAGACTTTCAATATAATCTATCTCTGAAGATAAACGGCGTATGTTGAGATCGGCCTCTTGGATTCTTTGGATTTCTTGGGTCGCAGAGGGAGATACGTCGTCGATTGCTGCAGAAGTCCTACGAATACTTATAATAGTATTTCAAAACAAGAGAATATTCTTCGAAGCAAGAGTGAACTAGCACCTTTTGGGCATGCTCGTTCCATTGCTTGCCACGAGGCGAGAAAAAGAGCAAGAGCAGGGCATTTCACAAATAAAAAAGTTTATCAGAGTAGAGTATTTTATTAGAGGACTTTTGGCCGAAAGGTGTCGTATATCGACGTTTCCGAGGACGGTTACGCGGCACCACGCAGCGAAATACGACGCTGACAACCTTACGTGTATAGTCATAGTTTTAAGGTTTATAATATCGTCGACCGTAGGTTCAATTAAGGTAAGGGACAAAATACCCAAAATGAGTTGAGTATACAGTTTTGTTCAGAATTTTGCGCTCTTTCGAATGGTGAATATGAAAAAATTCTAGCTTAAAAAAAATGTCCCTTACCCTACTGATTTTTGGATTCGAATTTCGAATCAGCCCCATAATAACAATGTACCTGAAAAACTATGCAATATAGCAACTTGAAATGGTGTAATTACCGCCGCCAATCCACTTCAAATAAGGTAAGGGTCTTCCCAATCAACGAATTATTCTTCACACATTTTTTCAACAAGACCTTTACACTATTTTGCATTATAGATTGGATCCAACGTAGAGATCAATTTAATGTAAGGGACATTACTAACAAAATACGTTGGTGTAAGGGACGTCTATTTTCTTAAATAGCTAACTTATTTAAATAAATGTTACACAGGTAGATAGAGCACTAAAATACAAGATTATGTGTGAAATCAGATCCGAAAAAGGTTAATAACAAAAAAAGATATAGGCGATTTAGTCCGAAAAAAAGCTTTGTCGGCCTCTCCTGAAAAATCGTAATCTGTCCCTTACCTCAATTGAACGTACGGTCGACGATATGTATTAGTTTATTATTGTATAAGATTATTTTTGTGTATTTTATCTATGGGCCTTAGTTGTCTGATAATAAAATGATTATTATTATTATATTCGTACAGAATGTTCAGCTGTTAAAAATATCCTAGGAATCCAACTCTTGCAGAAAGACTAGACTGCCATGATTCATACAACACCCATTTTCTTTAATTCGTCTTTTTTCTAACAAATAAAATTAACTTATTTTATTGCAACTGCAAAATTAAAACGAAGCGTTTCTATCTGCTTTTTAAAATTGCAAAGACTGTAATATATTCATCTCTGCTCCCCAAGCTGTAAAAGTCAACCGAAGGAAATGTAAATTGTAGACGACACTCACCGAAATGGATGCAAGTCGTAAAACATGACGAGAAATTAACTTTTAAGCACAAAAATTTCAAATTCTGCCGTAAAAATAAAAATGTCTTCTCTCACCAAGAAAATTTACCGCAGAAAATTG
The DNA here is from genome assembly GCA_963082905.1 of Oligia fasciuncula. Classification (NCBI taxonomy): domain Eukaryota; kingdom Metazoa; phylum Arthropoda; class Insecta; order Lepidoptera; family Noctuidae; genus Oligia; species Oligia fasciuncula. The sequence goes on from OY720409.1 coordinate 11,124,501, forward strand.
CATGCGATAAAATATTGTAGGATGTATCGCGAAATGGATGAGAGCAGAAGGCTCACTTCCATTTAACCCTTTGAACGCCATTGTCACATATACGTGACAAGAAAGCGCGTGCCCTGTACGCCAGTCGTGTGTCGCCTATCCTATTACGAGCGACACAAATATGTGACAAAAAATGCGGTGCACTTTATCACGAAATAAACAATTAAATCATTACTTTTGTGTGTTTTTATTTGTATACCTTAAATATTTAAAATTGTGACTTGGCGTGGAGGGCACGCGCGTGCGTTTTTGCTCTGGTGTTCAAAAGGTTAAATGATGGTCATATTGAAAGTGCTGCCACAGTAAAAATAGTACTTTGATTTGAAATAACAAACAAGCACTCATATTAAAAGCAGACAGAACAACAAAACTATCACTTCATTGACTAACATTCAGCACCCTAATTGCGTAACACACTATTACTCTCAATTTGAATCATTTTGAACCATATTGCTAATCCATTGATCCATAAGTTCGAAAAATGTGTCTGCTCAACAACATAAATCACGCAATGAATGGTGTTGAACTGTCAAAATAAAACCCATTGCTACTGATAGTGTGTTACGCAATTACCCTGCTGTTTCCTATTAGATGTAGTAGTTACAAGTTTTCAAATAACTCTGTATCAGGCCCAAGGAACCCACGACCTACAAACTCGTAAGTGGGGCCGTTACCACTGAGCCGTCACCGTTCGATTTCGGTATGACAGATCACAAGTCAAAACCAGAGAAAAGTTGTCAGAAATATACCTTCTTTCCTAACTTATTTTGTGGTTATTTACGACTTCCTAAACACGTCACGTCTTGTTCGTTTCGTAACTTATTCCCGCTCGCGATCTGTGTTTGGCAAACATGTTTGCCTACTCTTAATTCGCGTCAAGGAGTCTGTTTGACACCGGTTTCACGCGAAACTCGTGTCACTTTGTTAGGTTGATACATGTACCTTTACATTGTCATTGTGTTCTTAATTTTTAGGAATCAAATGTAATTTTTTGATGAAAATAACGGTGTTTGTGGATTTTAATGCTGCGTGGGTGCTTTTAATATGATATAATGTCGATGGGGCTGAAAGCTTCTGGAGTGGCGACCGCGTACCGGAAAACATAGTGTTCAAAGACTTGTCACAAGGTGAACCGATGACCTTGTGAAGGCCAAGGAATCCGCTGGATGTGGGAAACACAGAACCAGTCGAAGTGGCGGTGCTTGTGGGAGGTATATGCAGCAGTGGACGTCTTTCGGCTGAAATGATTATGATAATGATTGGTGCTTTAATGCAATTCTAACTTGCGTAAACATCCAAAATAAAAGATCTGTGAACGGCTTCACATTTGTTTTATCCCATCAATCCATAAGGTTTCAAGTTTTCAGAAATATTCGGTTGTCCTAAAAGTACTAACCCATTCTGAAGTAACCAGTCATCATTTTACCATAGAGCTGTCAATCAGGAGTTTTTATCAGAAAACCTCGACAACATCATCCATCTTAGAATCGAACTTACACAATGACTGCTCGATACTTGCGCTTGTGAAAACATTGTTTCTTCTCTCCCATTCTCTTCTGCCAACTCTACAAGAATAGCCCATACTATGGTGACAATAGAGCAGTGGTGGCCAAGTTGTAACGGCCGCGACTTACGAGTTGTAGGTCCTAGGTTCGTACCCAGACAGGCGCTTTACTTTGTGTATATTATTTCATCACCACTGCTCTCAAAACGGTGAAGGAAAACATCGTGAGGAAACCGGCATGTCCTAGAACAAAAAATTTGAAGACATGTGACATCTACCAACCCGCACTGGGTCCGCGTGGTGGATTACGGCCCACACCCTCTCACAGAAGAGGAGGCCTGTGTCCCAGTAGTGGAAATATTATAGGCTGATTATGTATATTATGTATGGTGGCAATATGTACAGTCAACAAAACAGATAAGTATGCAGGATCGTCGTATATAGTTGAAGTTTAGTAAGAAACCAATGGATGTTGTGGATTGAAATTTAATTTGATAAATGAGCTGTTTGTTTTCTATTAATTAAAATAAATTTAATTCGAGAAAGACGGACGGACGGACGGACGGACAACAAAGTGATCCTATAAGGGTTCCGTTTATTTATTTTGAGGTACGGGACCCAAAAAATATCAACATCATCAAAAATATATTTTAATTAATTACCAAAATTACACCTTTCGGTAACAGTATCCCGTTGTGTATTTAAAAACGTAATACTCCAATTATTTATTCGTACACACGTTTGAGTACACACTGTTATTTAGCGGTTCCCTTAATGTATTAATTAGTTTGTATTGTTTTAATACCAGACAATACATTATTGAAAAGCTGTTATGTGAATAATTAATTGGAAAATAAATGGAAATGAATAAAGGAGTAAAGATTTATTTGTTGTTTATTAATGAATGAAAGTTAACTAAGTGGAGGCGCAATGAATCAATGTTTGCGGATTTGCTTCAAAAATACCAGAAGACCGATTCTCATACTTAAAAAAACCGGAAAAGTGCGAGTCGAACTCGCGCACCGAGAGTTCCGTACAAATTTGTAGATATGATAATAGTTTATCACGGGGTTTTTTTTTTAAATGTAACTACAAATTTACGGTTTTCGGATTTTTGTCCTTTACTTGTGCAACATGAACTTGCTTCTTGCCAAATTTCATGATTCTAGGTCAACGGGAAATACCCTATACATTCTGATTCCCTTGAGTGTCGAAATATACGTTTTTTGCGGCATAAACGGCCGTACCTTTTTCTTACGTTAACTTAGAAGTTTGATTTTTTCACAGCTTCAAGAAAGTTGAAATTAAACCGTATATGGTTAAATTTCAACTCGATGTTTCTAAGCGTTCCCGAGATAAAGGATCTTGAGAGACAGGTAGACAACAAAGTGATCTTATAAGGGTTCCGTTTTTCCTTTTGAGGTACGGAACCCTAAAAAAAGCTCAAACTCAAGTTGTAATCTCATCTCAGCGATATCATCATCATCATCATCGCCCACTGCTGGGCATAGACCTCTCTTTTTTCTTGTGCCATTCCCCACGCTCCTGTGCCAGCCTCATGCAGTTTCTAACCGCGATGGTAACAATGTCGTCCGCTCATCACGCCACTAATCGACCGACACTTCGTTTCTAGTCCTTGGACGCCACTCGGTCACTGCCTTACTCCACCTGTCATCACTGCGCATTGCCAGGTGTCCGCGGGAGACGCTCCGGGCGTCGGGAGCCGCGTGACGACTCCCGGCCACCGTAGGCGGGGGCCTGCGGGCGGAGAGTAATGGGTAGCTCACCGTCTGATCAGGACCAGGCCCGTGCCGGACGGCGCGTACGTGTTCCACGCGCGCCTCAAAGAGATGTCAGCATAAATTGAGGGGCCCCTAGGGCCGAGGCCTGCCGGGCCAGCGGGATTGTCCGAAAGGGTTACCGCTGGCCCGGAACGTAAAAGGCTAAGGAAGGAACACGGGTGGGTTTTAGTCAGTAAAACTCTGACACTCCCTTCCGCTCCACCCAGAGCGGGAGGGGTCATTTGATGATATCCCACCCCAAAAAAAGAAAATAAGGTGTCCTGCCCAATTACATTTGGGTTCCATAACTAGTTTTCCGATATCGAATACCTTCGTACGTCTGTGGATCTCGACGTTTGGGACTCTGTCTTTAAGCCTTGTGCCGAGTATATAACTGTCCATGGCTCTATGTGCCTCGGCGACATGAACGTCAAAAACTTGTCAGACATGTACGTAAATTGGTAAATTAATTGTATTATTGACGGGTTGAGACTGGGATTAGTATGTGAACGTTTTTAAAAATACTGAAATTGCCCTTCAAGTTGCGAGTTTTTATAATCCACAAGTAACCCTCACACCACTCGCTTACAGTAGAGGAAAATGTAGTTGGTTTTGAATGGATGTATTTACCCGCAGTGCAAACTATGATCAGTGCTTTATCTTTATATCCACGAAAAGAAACATTTTCCATGCAGTAGGGAAAATACGAATAAATTTATTAATAATTGGTTCCAAACTCAAGTGATCAATCAGTCAAACTCAAAGCATTTATCCTTCCTAATAATTAAAATGCGAAAGTAAGTTTGTTACCTTTCACGTCTAAACCACTGAACTGATCATCCTGAAATTTTGCATATACCTTGTCAGGTGTACAGAAACGGACATAGGGTACCTTTCATCCCGAAAAAAGTGCTGTTCCCGAGGAAAACAATATTATGATAATAGATGTCGCCACGTGTCTTTCGAATCATGATTGAATTTAGAAATCACGGGATCGAGATTTATGCGGGTGAAACCGTGGGGCGCAGTTAGTTTCAAATAAACCAATTGCAGGAACTTTTGAAGTGTCAAAGAGTTGGTCAGTCAGAAAGATGAAGCTAGTAGCCCATTCCAAAGCGTAGTAGATACCTATGGAGAAGAACGTGCAAGACCCTCCACAAACACTCTTTTAAATCATAATTATGGTTACAAAAAATATAAACAAATCTGCTTTTTGTAGGGAAATAATAGGTATTAATTATAGAGTATAAATTCTATGGTTCATTTTATTCAGTGGCAAAACCAAATCTGTGAAAAGGAAAACTCAGTTCAGTTTGTGAATCAGATGTGTATTTTCCCTCGAATATAAGGTGTCGTGAAAAAGCTCATTATGTTGTTCGCACAGAGCGAAGATTTTTTTGTAGATATTATGTTTGTTTTGACTTAATTTCAAATGGAAACATGGAGATTCTCCTTTTTAGATTATGCTTGAATATATTATGTCAGATTAGACCTCAGTATCACGTGGAATATTTTCGTCACATTTTATATGTAACTAGCTTCTGCCCGCGACTTCGTCCGCGTGAAATTTCTTGTCGTCGCAACACTTCGTATTTGCTTACCGTTCACTCTGAGTTTTTTTCTTTTTGCTCGGCTCCTAAGGGTCATAGCGTGATGTTAAATAGCCTATAGCCTTCCTCAAGAATTGGGCTATCAAATGCAAAGAGAATTTTTTCAAATCTGACCGGTAGTTCCAGAGATTATCGCGTTCAAACAAACAAACTCTTCAGCTTTATTATTAGTACCTATAGATAAAAAAACTCTATGGCCCATAACTCCTTAATAGGTACCAACTCTTAACATCTTACACACGTGATAACTTTCAAACGAAATATCCGATTGAGATGAAACAAAAAGTATTTTACTTCTTCATAAGGGTAGTTCTTCGAAATTTGATTCTTTGACTGATCCATATGGCCAAAATTTAATTTCACTTTCAGCTCTGTAACACATGTTCATATGAAAATAGGTATACCAAATAACATATATTTGAATGAGGGACTCGTTTTTATAAAGTAGTTTTCAAGATATTAATTTTGTGCCCAGATGAATCAGAATGTGTTAATAAATACACCGTTAGTTATGAATGTAAATTCTAAACAATAATTATTAATTATTAAATAGGACTAAGACATATCAAAAGTATCATATTTAGAACAAGATTATACTCCTGTCATTTTTTTATTATTTAAAAGGTTATAGCTAAGTAAATAATAATTAATAAGATTAAAACTACTGACTTGTACACGGTCAAAAATTGGACAAGGAGAATTACGCAACAAAAGCGCTCCTATCGTGCTGGAGAGGGGAAAAACTAATTTATTTTATTATTCATATGGGGTTTTGACCATACGAATCAGGCACAGATGAATCAGGATTTTGCCTACAATCATGTATAACTCATCGTACATACAGACTTCATTATTTTCATTTTTCTACACGAATCTATAACCCAAAAGCATCACACGAAACACAGATTGAAGTTTTAAAACAATAAAATAAATTTTATAAAGTAGGCATTGTAATCAGGATGCCACCTGAACCAAACACAGATGAATCAGGTATTTTCCTTCGTAACACCGGATCTAAGCCAACCAGCCGCACGTCCACCTTCTAGGTCGTCCGTTGCACGACTGGCTTCCCCCCGCGCTGGAAGCCAGACTCTCATTATTATTACCCGACCAAGTACGGTCAAGCGCAGCTTACGCCACATTAATCAGTATTATACGCCGGACACTTCTTTTTTACTTATTTATAAACAGACTAACGTAGTTATAACTAATACACATTTTTTTTGTAAGAGGACAATTCATTTCCTTTCGATATAATTATAATTTATATTGATGTATCAAAGGGAAAATGCGACATCGACCATTTTGTTCCGGAAAATGGCAAACGGACGCGCTATATGAATCAGAAGAACGACCTTCAAATATTTTTATTTTGTACCTAGACAGCAATTATTAAAAAAAAATCATTTGTCCCAGTAAGGGATAAAGCTAAACTGTACAAAAAAAAATATTACATGCCTTTTTTTTAGTTGGTTACAGAAATATACCCACAGACATCGAAAATTTTGTCCCTGAAGAATTACCCATAAATACTCTTGATAACATAATGCTTAATTTCGATAAAGATTAATATTACGATACATATTTAACGTAGTTTTTTTTTCTTCAGACGATTTAATAATTATTTTGAACACAAAATCGGTTATTGTGATTAAACCATGATAGCTAGATATATGTTCTCGCGGACTTTTTTGTAGGTCTTAATGGCCTCTACAAACCCGTTGTACATCATTTTGTTCTATTGTCAATAGTTTTTGCAGCGCACGCAAAAATAGGTTTTCGATTTTACACCTTGTGTTACAAAATAGCAATTTTATTACGGATCCCTAATTTTGAAAAAAATAGCCTATAGCCTTCCTCGATAAATGGACTACCCAACACTAAAAGAATCATTCAAATCGGACCAGTAGTTCCAGAGATTAGCGCGTTCAAACAAACAAACAAACAAACCCTGCAGCTTTATAATATTAATTATATATTATACTAGCTGACCCGGCAAACGTTGTTTTGCTCCTACACTACTCCTACCCAACTCCTACCCTACTCCCACACTACTCCTACCCTACTCCTACACTACTCCTACCCTACTTCTACCCTACTCCTACCCTACTCCTACACTACTCCTACCCTACTCCTACACTACTCCTACCCTATTCCTACACTACTCCTACACTACTCCTACCCTACCCCTACCCTACCCTACTCCTACCCTACTCCTACACTACTCCTACCCTACTCCTACACTACTCCTACCCTACTCCTACACTACTCCTACCCTACTCCTACACTACTCCTACACTACTCCTACCCTACTTCTACCCTACTCCTACCCTACTCCTACTATAAAAAAAAAAAAAAAAAAAAGTATCCTATGTCCGTCTCCTGGTTCTAAGCTACCTCCCCACCAATTTTCAGCCAAATCGGTTCAGCCGTTCTCGAGTTATAAGTGGTGTAACTAACAGACTTTCTTTTATATATATATAATATATAATATTATATATATATATATAGTATATAGATAACACCTCGTTGGGCAATAGGTACCTATGTGAGGTAGAAGCGTGTCGTATAAAACAATAAAACGAAATATTCACTTATCATACAGTTTATTTAGTTTAGAATTTATTGTAGAAAACTATTTTCACTAAGTAGGTACTAACTATTAACTGACTAACTATACAAAAAAATACAACAACTTAACGACACCAGTAAGTATAAGTATTAAAATTAACTAAATATTGGTTTTAGAACTCAAACTCAAAGCATTTATTTGAATTAAACCATTTTCAGGCACTTTTGAATTGTCAAGAAGTCAGTAATTCAGAAAATATACAGCGTTGCCCATTCCAAAGCGTAGGTACCTATGGAGAAGAATGCGCAAGAAACTCCAAGGACACTATTTCAATTATATTTTTACAAAAATATTACTTACATCAATAATGTTGAATTTATAATGATATGTGAGAACGATGTAAAAAAGACGTAAAAGCGTCCAGAGTACAGCAAATAGTAACAAAACAACAATCCAAAAATTAAATAATTAAAAATAAGCCGAGGCAGCTAAGTGATGACCAGCCCAACTGACGGCGCCCGTTCACGAACATGACGCATAGATCAGCACCATTCAGCTCAACCATTTTGAAGGGAGCTAAATGATCCAACACACACGCCACCGTCAGCGAGACATTTGTGTGAGCATGACATGCTTTCAGCCGCCAGGGGGGCACATTCAATTCAATGAAAGACATAATTATCCGGTAAATGGTAGCTCTATAGTACATACATAGAACTCACATCTGTACTTTGCCATTATAGATAATTGTGCAGTAGGTAGAATCCTCATCCCATGAAAAATATTTGACCTCTGAATCCGCAGACAACACACCCTAGCAGTGGTGACCCAGTGGTATCGCCCCTTACTTACGAGTTGTAAGTCACGGGTTCCAACCCAAGCAGGCGGATTTACTTTGTGTAAATAATTTCATCACCACTGCTCTCAAAACGGTAAAGGAAAACATACTAAGGAAACCGGCGTGTCCTAGAACCAAAAATTCGAAGACATGTGACATCTACCAACCCGCACTGGGCCCGCGTGGTAGGCAATCCAGGTGGGCCCACTCCAGAGGAGAACTGTAGCCTAGTAGTGGGGATATTATAGCCAGATTATGCTGATATTATGTTTTCTAGATTTCCAGCCCTTTTTAAATCAGTGAATTATTATTGTTCATTAAAAAAATATAGTTTTTAATTTAACTATTATTGTGTGATTCATTATCAGAAACGATCGCATGGACAAAAAGATAAGCGATATGCACCATCACGCGATCTAGGCTATTATATCAACTGATAATGACTAACCAGGCGCACATACTATTTTCCGTAAAAGTAATAAAATGAAATAATAATAGGTTTGTGACACGTGTCTCTGGTAGTTCTGCTGCAGGTTATCGATTTTGTTAACTGTCGCATAATAATTATGTTAATACTGTGTGGTTTGCGGCCATTTTAGGGATTTGTCGATTCGGTCCGATGACCGTTTTATAAGAGTTTCCTTTTATAGCACGTTGGTACTGTAAGTGTTAAGGATTCTCGAACCAAAAGAACATTGGCACCTCTCAAAACATAAAAAAGTGGCACTCCAGGGCCTCAAGTCTGCTATTACAATAGTGTCAGAATGGTCTATCATTGATTTATAATTGTTTATTTTGATAAGTTTGATAATCTACTAATATAATGGCGTCATTATGACTTCCTAATAGTCAACCACTGACACTCCATTGAGAGAAATGGCAAAGAATGTAATCTCATAGTACAATAATGACAAATGAATGACTGACTTTGGCGGTAATCTGCTAAAATTTTGACAGTTCCTTTGATCAGTGACCTACCATTAGAACGTCATTGTGCAGTCATTGCTTTTAATGTGTTACGAGTATCGTATATGATACTAGCACTTTGCCCGCGACTTCGTCCGCGTGTATTTCGTACTTTCCTCTAAAAATTTCGAATATGTTGTTTATGATCTTTATCATATTCATATCAGATTGATATGTATTCGGGCCAATTTTTAAGTTTGTAGATCAAGGGAATCAGATTTTTCAAATAAACAGGATCCCCGCTTTTCACCCCCACAAGGGTGGATTTTAGAAAAATCGTTTGGGATGACGTGTCCATAACTTGACTCAAAGACCGACACCAACTCATTTTAGAGTTAATGGAAGCAAGCAGTAAAATCCACCCCTTCTTCTTCTTAGCGTGTCGATAGCAATCTAAATGGACTCGACCCAGAATTCGGCTACTTGTTTGGCGCCATTACCAGCGTCCACCAGTTCCTATAACGTGCAGCTGACAGGACATGCAAGACACGATATTAAATGTCCCATCGTTTGTGGAACAGCACCACATTTACACTCCAAGGCGGAGTCGTCTATGAATCTCCACCTGAACAGGTTTTCCTTGCTTCAGCTAACCTGGGTCCGGAGTCTGTTTAAAGACTTCCAGGTTACCCAAGGTTACTCATGTCCCGGTGGGAGGTTATTATGTCTGTAATTTATATGGTGTACATAATATAGAGTATTCTATTCTATTCTATTCTTCAGCGGGTGGGACGAATGGTTTGGGTAAGGAAGGACTGTCTCGCCACAGCTTCAGTCTTTCTTGTCATGGTTCACCAGTGAGTGGGACGACACACTTTAAAAAACTGTTTCGGCTTTTCAGCCTTTGTGGCACAAGGATGTTGTCGTGCAAAGGTTCATGCGTCGGAGACCATTTTGGCTCTTTCGCTGGAGCCAGTGCTCTGCGAACCACTGGTGGCGCTATTCCTGCTAGTGGATACAGCATTTCCTACTATATTTCCCAGCAATCCACCCCTTAAACTTTATTACCCTTTTCCACCTTGGTAGGAGTCGAGTTTTGAAAAACCCTAAAACACATACCCACTTTTTTACCGAGTTTCGAGTTAATCGGACCGCGCGTTAAAATTCATCCATACAAATTTTGACACCCCGTAGGTATCCCTTATTTTTATCCCTAAAGGGTTTTACAAAATCGTCTGGGATGTTACTATAGTTTGACGTAACGATTATTTATACCAATTTTCCAATCAAACCACGTAATAAAATACTCCCCTATGAAATTGACTATCCCTCTTCACCCCGTTAGGGGTAGATTTTCTAAAAACTTTGAAATACTTTATTATTTATTTTGGATGGACTCTGGACGCGCTCGTTAAAATTCTTTCATACAAAATTTACACCCCCAATTTCCCTATAGTTTTAAATTCATTAACCAAATGAGTAAGATTTTCATATAAACTGTATTTTGCTTTCCCCCCCCCCACACAGGGGTGGAATGTCGAAAAATCGTTAAGGGTGTGTTTATTACTTGACTCGAAGGTTTATTGATACCAATTTTCGACTTAATCAAGCCACGCAGTAAAATCCTACCCTGTAAAATTAACTACACATTTTCACCCCGTTAGGGGTAGATTTTCGAAAAACCCTGATACGTGTTATTCTTTATTTTTGGTCTTAAGTATAAATACCGAGTTTCGAGTTAATCGGACCGCGCGTTAAAATTCATCCATACAAATTTTGACACCCCCCAATACCCTTTTAGGGGGTAGTTTAGAAAAACAAAAAGTGCCAATCTTCATAATTTACTTTCGTGCCAAGTTTCAAGTTTATTAACCAAATGAATAAGATTTTTCATATAAACTGTATCCCCGCTTTTCACCCCCACAGGGGTGGAATTTCGAAAAATAGTTTGTGATTTGTTCATTAGTTGACTCAAAGATTATTTATACCAATTTTCGAGTAAATCAAGCCACGCAGTAAAATCTTCCCCTGTAAAATTAACTACCCCTTTTCACCCCGTTAGGGGTACATTTTCTAAAAACCCTGATACACGTTATTCTCTATTTTTGGTCTTAAGTATAAATACCGAGTTTCGAGTTAATCGGACAGCACGTTAAAATTCTTCCATACAAACTTTGACATCCCCCAATCTCCCTTTAGGGGGTAGTTAAGAAAAACAAAAAATGCCAAACTTAATAATTTACTTAGATAAGTATTCGTGCCAAATTTCAAGTTTATTAACTCAAGGAATAAGATTTTTCATACAAACGAAATCCCCCCCTTTCACCCCTTTAAAGGTTGAATTTCCAAAAACCCCTTCTTAGTGCTCCCCTACATTATAAAAGGAAGCCGTGTGCAAAATTTCACATTCCTAGACCCAGTAGTTTCGGCTGTGCGTTGATATGTCAGTCAGTCAGTCAGTCAGTCAGTCAGTCAGTCATTCATTCAGTCAGTCAGTCAGTCAGTTTCTCCTTTTATATATACTAGCACTTTGCCCGCGACTTCGTCCGCGTGTATTTCGTACTTTCCTCTAAAAATTTTGGGTTTTGGTTAGGAAGGACTGTCTCGCCACAGCTTCAGTCTTTCTTGTGATGGTTCACCAGTGAGTGGGACGATACACTTTAAAAATATGTTTTGGCTTTTCAGCCTTTGTGGCACAGGCACAAGGATGTTGTCGTGCAAAGGGTCGTGTGTCGGAGACCATTTTGGCTCTTTCGCTGAAGCCAGTGCTCTGCGAAACACTGGAGGCGCTATTCCTGCTAGTGGATACAGCATTTCCTACTATATTTCCCAGCAATCCACCCCTTAAACTTTATTACCCTTTTCCACCTTGGTAGGAGTCGAGTTTTGAAAAACCCTAAAAGTAACTACACCTTTTCACCCCGTTAGGGGTACATTTTCGAAAAACCCTGATACATGTTATTTTTGGTCTTAAGCATAAATACTTACCGAGTTTCGAGTTAATCGGACCGCCCGTTAAAATTCTTCCATACAAATTTTAACACCCCCCCAATCCCCTTTTAGGGGGTAGTTTAGAAAAACAAAAAGTGTCAATCTTCATAATTTACTTTCGTGCCAAGTTTCAAGTTTATAAACCAAATGAATAAGATTTTTCATATAAACTGTATCCCCGCTTTTCACCCCCACGGGGGTGGAATTTCGAAAAATAGTTTGTGATGTGTTCATTACTTGTCTCAAAGATTATTTATACCAATTTTCGACTTAATCAAGCCACGCAGTAAAATCCTCCCCTGTAAAATTAAGTACACCTTTTCACCCCGTTAGGGGTAAATTTTCGAAAAACCCTGATACGTGTTATTCTTTATTTTTGGTCTTAAGTATAAATACCGAGTTTCGAGTTAATCGGACCGCGCGTTAAAATTCATCCATACCTACAAATTTTGACACCCCCCAATCCCCTTTTAGGGGGTAGTTTAGAAAAACAAAAAGTGTCAATCTTCATAATTTACTTTCGTGCCAAGTTTCAGGTTTATTAACCAAATGAATAAGATTTTTCATATAAACTGTATCCTCGCTGTCCCCCCCCCCCCCACACAGGGGTGGAATTTCGAAAAATCGTTTAGGATGTGTTTATTACTTGACTCGAAGATTTATTGATACCAATTTTCGACTTAATCAAGCCACGCAGTAAAATCCTCCCCTGTAAAATTAACTACACCTTTTCACCCCGTTAGGGGTAGATTTTCGAAAAACCCTGATACGTGGTATTTTTTATTTTTGGTCTTAAGTATAAATACTTACCGAGTTTCGAGTTAATCGGACCGCGCGTTAAAATTCTTCCATACAAATTTTAACACCCCCCAATCCCCTTCTAGGGGGTAGTTTAGAAAAACAAAAAGTGCCAATCTTCATAATTTACTTAGATAAGTATTCGTGCCAAGTTTCAAGTTTATTAACCAAATGAATAAGATTTTTCATATAAACTGTATCCCCGCTTTTCACCCCCACAGGGGTGGAATTTCGAAAAATCCTTTGGGATGTGCTCATTACTTGACTCAAAGATTATTTGTACCAATTTTCGAGTTAATCAAGCCACGCAGTAAAATCCTCCCCTGTAAAATTAACTACCCCTTTTCACCCCATTAGGGGTACATTTTTGGAAAACCATGATACACGCTTTTCTCTATTTTTGGTCTTAAGTATAAATACTGAGTTTCGAGATATTCGGACAACCCGTTAAAATTCTTCCATACAAACTTTGACACCCCCCAATCCCCTTTTAGGGGGTAGTTAAGAAAAACAAAAAATGCCAAACTTAATAATTTACTTTAAGTATTTGTGCCAAGTTTCAAGTTTATTAACTCAAGGAATAAGATTTTTCATACAAAGGAAATCCCCCCTTTTCACCCCCTTAAAGGTTGAATTTCCAAAAACCCCTTCTTAGTGCTCCCCTACATTATAAAAGGAAGCCGTGTGCAAAATTTCACATTCGTAGACCCAGTAGTTTCGGCTGTGCGTTGATATGTCAGTCAGTCAGTCAGTCAGTCAGTCATTCATTCATTCAGTCAGTCAGTCAGTTTCTTCTTTTATATATATAGATAGATATGTATAGGTATACGATTCGATTACATTAAAATACATTAAAACCGAGTACATCCCGAGGACAGCTGAACACATCCGAAGCGGTGTCGGTTACGGTAACAGTGGTGCGAGTTCAATCGTTTTTGATGGGCAACTAGCTTCTGACTAACTGACAGACTATTTAATTTTGACAATTCAAAAGTGCCTGTACAAGGTTTAATTGAAATAAATGATTTGAGTTTAAGTTTGAGTTTTTTCCCATCTCAAAAAATACCCAGCGCTCATAAAGAAGTTTTCACTTCAAAAATACGGACTAGAATTTTTAAATTAATTGAGTTCTTTAATTATTCACTCTTTGTGTGTACTTTGCTCAAAATTCCATTTTAGACACTAATCTCTTCAGACACTAAGGTCTGACCAAGATTATCTGTATCTGGACTTTAAAAGAGACTCGAGAGAGAGAGTTTTATTTCTCCATTTATTATCAGGAATGGTCAGTTTAGAAGTGGCTAAATAATAACAGTCGCACAGGTCGATCGATAAAGTTAAGCTACGCTTGCCGCGGTTGATCTGTGGATGGGTGACCATCTTTACATACCGTGACCGTTGGTCCCGGCTGTCATTCGTGGATCTTTGACAGTCGTTACGGGTAGTCAGAAGCCCGAAAGTCTGACAACCAGTCTTACCAAGTGGTATCGTATTACCCAGTAACTGGGTTGTGGAGGTCAGATAGGCAGTCGCTCCATGTAAAATACTGGTATTCAGCTGCATCCCGTTACACTGGAAACCGACCCATACTTGGGAAAAGGCTAGGCAGATGATGAGTCAGTTATGAAATGTCGACTGCAACTAGCTTTTTTTAAATATGACGTGTAAAAGTGATTCCGACATACTATTTATAGAATAGATAGACAATTAAGTTTCCTTTCTTATGACCGATTTTTAAATATTTTATTGAAACGTGCTTGAAAATAAGTGCCAATGCCCTCAGTGTTTTGATTGTACCACTAGCCTATGCCATTATACCAAAATTAATTAATTCTGATTTGACAGCTCCACCGCCGCGCCGATCAGCTATTATGAATGTTTACTTCATTAAAATCACATCAATCATTGATTGAGTTATTTATAAATCGTACGCCAATCACATTGCTGACAAAAGCGAACTAACTATAGAAATAAGAACAATTGTTCCTGAATCAATCAATTAATCATTGTTTTGTGAATCAATAATTTGATCTGGGCGGAACTGTTCATAAATTAATCCGCGTCGATCCGATTGCAATAGGATCATACCTAAGGGTTGTATTTTAGTTGTGGTTCGAATGTTATGTTAGGATTATGGTAAGCATTCTATTGTTTGCCAATAGGTTTCCATACAGTTCACCGATCCGTTTTCCAAGGCAATTGAGGCAAACATACTTCATTAGGTGAGTTATATTGTGGCTTTGCTATACTAACTATCCTTTTCTTTTCCAGAATGGTGGGGTGCAAGGACCTTCTGCTGTGACTTAGATGAATGCAACAGCGCGTACGCAACGCGGCCCCTCACAATACTATCGGTTATAGCAGTGCTGGTCACCGCGGCAGTTGCGCGCTGACCGCTCCGACACCTATAAGACCAACATTACAACCGATTGATTGATTCAATTTCAGTTTCTGATTGATTCAAAAATATAAAATCGATTCAAAAGTTATAGATTGATTAATTTTCTAGTGAAAAATTGGTAATGTTTTACTTTTGATTGATCACAAAAAAAATCTCATAAGACGTTGATTGTATAAATCAAATAACATTATGTTCTTTGTAAATAGGTTGGATATTGGTTATTTATCTTTTGATAATCTTGAAATGATAGAATTGCAATGAGAATCATTTATTGGAGTAACTACATCAATGGTAATAATGGAAAATTTATTACAGATTTTTTTTTGTGATCAATCGCCTTTACTAATCGAATATTTAATTGTTTCATTGTCTAAAACCTAACATACCTACTCTTGGATTATTGAAAGAATATATAAATTGTTTTTATAGGATACCTGTCCTGTAACCTTTATTTTAATTATTCATATAAGGTAACTATTCAAAATTAAATAAAAGATTTATCCGTTTTTATAATCCAAGACTCACCCTTAGATAATTTGTCATATATAAATAATACCATCATATTATTTAAGCAAGAAAATCATAACATGTGTCCTTAACAACAATAAATTATTAAAAATACAAACTTAAAGAGATAGATCATCAACAACAATGACCCTAATCACTATTAATAAAAGTTCCGATTAAAATGCAGTGACGAATTTCTAATAAAACAAAAATATCGGATTTTATTTCAAAAAAGATTACAATCATACAAAATTACGTTATGTGAATTTGCGAAGATTTATAAAAATGAAAGTGATTCTTTAAAGCCAACCAAAAAATACAAAGAAATATTAGTAGGTCACGCAAACATTATTGCCGATACAGACAGACCCTAAATTCCAAATATGTTCCACCACAATGCTGTAAAGGAAATCAGTGTACGTATGGATATTGCCTTTTATGCTATAAACATGCAAAATAGTCCCCACATCGCGACGAATTTCGACGGCAACTGAAATGGATATATGAATACTTTGTATTAGGAATAAACAAAAATCAGTTTCATGTACTGGACTTTATGACTAATGGAATAAATTTGAAACAAGCTTTATGGACTTTATGAAAAATTAAATGAACTATTAAACAAACGCTATAAAAGTAATTTTACAAAATAGCATACATTTCATTGTATTTATTCGGAATGGCTTCCATTCCGGTTGACAGTGTTGTCGTGCTTATTTATTTTGAATTAGCTTAACTTAAGAACAATAATAATATGATAAGTCTAATAAAAATAGAGCAAACATAGCTTTAAAAAAAAAAAAAAAAATTACAGCTCCAAAAATAAAGTATCATTGGAAAACAAAGAAACCATCTATAATATCGAGGCAGTTGATTGAGGATTGAAGATTTCGAATGTATTGTCCCCAAAGGAGCCATCTGTCCCAAATATAGTGGACTACAAAACAATAAAAATTGAAGGTCCTCTTGCTTATAATGTGTATAAAGAAGATCCGAAAATAAAGTAGAACGGGTTCGTCATAAAAAAGTAACAGTGGTATAGTGGCATTCTTTAAAAGTTCAAGATATTTTGTGAAAGCGGTTATTCCTTTTTTATTTTTTGTGTTAAGTCATTGTGATCAAAACTTTTCGTGTTCACAGTTTTTTAACAATGACCAAACACGAATCAAAGAAGAATCTTTGTCTGTAACAGTACATTTATTTGCCAATGTAGGTATTAAAATTTTGTTATCCACAGGTCCTCCTAAATACACACCAATGAGCATTATACTGTTACAATGACTGACACCGACGCTATCATTCAAATGATTAACATTGCAATTTAGTTAAGTTGTCAAATCCATCACTGCGTTTTAATACTAAGCCCAATCTTAATATATATTCGGGTGGAAATTTTATTTATTTTGGTTAAATGTTTTTTTTTATGCATATTTTATTATGATTAGGGTGCGTTGGCAGATTGTTGTGTTATGGGTCTCTAGAGAGTTGAGAGTAAATTCAAGAGAGTGAATAAGCAAGTTTATCTGCTCACTCATGGGACCGCGCCGTTTTCAATTATGTAGAAGGGTTGTTTCGAAGAATAAATTTTAATCTCGGGTTTTTATTTACCATCATTGTTTTGAAGGCAATCTTTAACATGAGATTTTTGTTCAAGTTTGTCATTTCAAAATTTGTTGTTATTTGTGTGTTTAATATTAATTATTTTATTGTTTGAATTAGAATTAGTTTAGAATGCAATCTACCACACATTTCTAAAATTCAATTGTTTGTAACTTGAAGGACATTTAATTAGAAATTGGATTAACAGAAATAAATAAAGTGAAATTAAAATATTTTTAAATTCTACATACAATTTGATAACTACGGTAAAACATTTTTTTTTTTTTCTGTAGTTTTATTTCCTATATATAAATTTATTCCTATAAATCAAGGCCTCTAGATGTTTTTTTTTTTTATGTATGTATGTACATTGTTGTTGTTTTTATATATTGTTTTAGAGATTCTGTTCCATCATATTATTAAGACGCTCACAGTTGTAAAATTGTAGAACAGAATATAAAATATGGTTTGAATAGATAGTTGTAAATGTAAATAGAATAATAATTATCACTCACGATTGACGCTTTATTAAGTAAATCACAATCAAATTTTTTTCTATGTCTAGCTGTAACTAATAGATGTACAAAATAATAATATTCACTGTATTATTTTTAGGTGAATAGGAGATATTTTGATGTTCTGTTTTATTTTATTTATAAAATTCTTTTAGTTCACGAAATTATTTCGATTCTAAGATAATATGAGTTATCAAGTTTAAATGAGCAAGAATAGGTTTTATATAATTAAATCCTTTTTTGACAAGTTTTAATATTCAGTAAGTATCATTAGCCCGAGGAGCATTTTTTTAAATATTTCTTGATGCTTTTTTGTTGGAGATTTGAAACTAGAACATCGTTATGAAAAAGTATGAGTATGACTCAAAAGTCTAAAAGTGAGACATACTTCTCAAGCAAACTTCTGCAACAAAGAAATATTTAAAAAGAAACTGATTCCAATAAACAATAAAATACGTACAAAATACGAAAGTTAATAGCATGCCAAGCACGGCCATCTTACTCACAAAAATATACTTTTTATTACGATTTCGATTAAAAAATCGAAGTAATTAAAACTACACAAACCAGCATAGAAATAATATAATCAACTTTAACCAAAGACATGAAATTAAACAAATTAAAATAATTCAGCAATGTTATTTGTCATTAAAACAATGGTTGTAATAATACAAAGAAGCTAAGACTTAGAAACTTTCAGTAACTTTGTTGGACAGTCAAGAATAAGTTCATAAATTAACACAAGAGGACAATATTGAATACGAATTTTGCGGTAACTTTTCAAGTAAATTCAGTATATGACACCAATTTATTCATAATTCTGTAGGTACTGAAATATTTTGATTCGTGACACGACGTGTCTCGATTGAAGAAGTATTATAAAAATACAACACAGCAAGACAACGTTTTATTACAATAGATTTAAGAGCTAATTTGGTTTTTGACATAAATCAGTCCGTCAAAATAACAGACGAATATATGGTGCAAGATGAACGATACATTCTAAAGTGGCATCCTTTTATTAAAGAAATTTAAAGACTAAAGCAAACTTATCGTACCTAAATAGATAAACCTAAGCGTTCGTATAACACCACTGAAAGCACATTGGGATGCTTAAAATGTACCTGAGACTACGTGATCACACTCAGAGAACAAGCTCATTTAATATTCAGTACAGTTTACCTTGTGAGCCTCTTTATGTAACAAAATATCTATTTTGATAACTTTTGCGAATCCAAGACTTTGTATTGCTAATCCAGGAGTTTCGTTAATTTAATTTGACAGTATGTTTTTGCTTTTGATATGGGGAGCCATTTGGGAATGAAATGTTTCTGGGGTTTTAGATTAAATTTAGTTACTCCGTAATGTTTGTGTGGGTCTCCCTTGTTTCACCAAAAAGACAAATAAATTATCACTTCCCAAACAATTTTCCGCATAATTTCAAAATTTTCAAAATAAACTATTAATAGCAAATAAACTTCACAAAAAATTGTAACGCAAAAAATTGTAATTTGGCAAGTGAACGTTTAAACAATAACTTGCTTACCAACCAGTACTTTTACCAATTTTAATGTAGTCAAATAATTCAGTTGGACATATTTTGCGCAAAATAAATTACGCCAAATTAATTGAAATCTGCAACACAAGTCTGAATACTCTGAAATAAAATTGTTAGTCTTTATTGCAAAAAAAAAATAAAATTAGGTTACAAATATTTCAGTTGCTAGTAGTCGACGGAGCCCCGCTTCGCGGACCTAATATGATTTCAATTGGCCGTTTCATATGTTCGCTACCAATTAATATATGTATACCTAGGTAAAGGTGTTTGTATTCGCATTCGCTCGCTCTTGCATCCAATGTCGACGGAGCCCCGCACCGCGGGGCTCTTATTTCTGTGAAAAGAGTTTAAAGTACCTTATCCAAACCTAACCTCGGGTTGCCCTTCGCTCGCTCTTGCATCCTACGTCGCCTATCAACCGACCGCAACCATGCAATGTAATTAAAACAGTAATAATACGTAATTATGTAAGTAAAACCATGTAATTCCAAAAAAATATATTATTGTCTATATATTTTTTTTTCATAAAAAATATATAAGGAGTTTATGACTCTAAACCCATAAAATTAAATATATATTGCACGTGACAATGTGCACCCACGTAGCCGCAGTAGTCTTGGCTAATGGCTTTATGACTGAGTCAAAAACCCGGTTTTAATTAGAATTATGAAGTCAAAAAAAACATTCGAGCTAAATAAAGAACCTTGTCATTTCAGATAAGCTTATCTCATTTCTCGCTAGTATTCCACACACTTAGCTTCGGACAGTGAAGGAGTAATAGTGTGGGTAGCCGCGAAGCGCCTCACTCAATGTACCATGTCTAATTGGGATGTAGCTTATATGGGATTGGATTACGGAGATACAGAATAAAGGGATGTTAATGTAAGAGATTTAGTTAAAAGGAAAGACTTCATTGTTGTTATAGGTAAAGATGATGATAAGAAAATCAATATTGAAGATACTAGAAACCCCCGTAAGACACTACAAGATTTCATAAGTCAACTAAAAATTTAAAAAAATATATAATTAAAATTTAGTAAAGATTTGATTATTTGAATGTAGAACAAGCTCCAGTTTTTGGTTAAATGTTAATCCGGTTTTTTTTGTAACGTTTTTTTTGACGGTCGGTAAAATGTGAAACCAATTCTAGCTCTTTTTTATTTTCATATTCCCAGTGTTTATTTTAAAGAAAAACTTTAAAATATTGTGTTTTAAAATAATAAGATTAATATCTTATTTTGTAAAATAGTTTAGGTATTATATTAACAGTGCCTAGACATGATATGAATTAAGGGTGATCGCATTAATTGTCAACCTACGCGGGTTACACAGTTCCTAATTTTAAATTAGAATCATCTTACCCTAATTGATATTATGTCTTACAATATAATAGAATATAATATTTAATATAATTTCCACGTATTTTAATAATTGTAAAATGATTTTTGTTCTCTTAGCAAAAAATGAAAAGGGCTGACTGAACACAACTTGTTGTTCAAGTAGGTACTAAGGAAGGAAAATTCACAATCTTTTCTAAAAGAACATAAATTATTTAAACTAACGCTTTATAGTAATTTTATCACGTAACATCAAGAAGCTGAAATATTCTAAATTATAATATAATTAAAATTTATATATAATAATTAGCGTAAGAATAAAACCTAAGTAAGTCACTTTAAAGTTATACAAAAACGTCACGTAACGCATTAAACATTTTAAATGGCTGACAAACGTTATCTTTCCCTTTCTTTATTGAGATAATTTTAATATAAAATTGAGTATTTCATGGGTTCATAATAAAAAAATTCTTACTGTTAGATATTTATGTAAATCTTCTTTATATTTCTGGAATAACTTGTGCAAAACCCTTGTAATGAAATTTCTTTTAGTATAATAATAAATTGGATACACTTCACGTGGCTCAGTTACAATGCTTTGGCTGGATAAGAAGGTAAGATATTTCATTTTAATGCAACTACAATTTTCAACTACAATTTTCAGTTACTACAATACTCAGTTATTGGTTTTAAAATTGTCAATTTCAAGTAACCAAGATTTGTAGAAATGAATGTTGCTTTTGTACCATGTGATGGTTATTACAAGCACAAGCAAACAAGTTAGAAAGGACACTAAAACCTTCTTAAATGTATTGCCACAAATGTACCTTTTATTTCGGAAAGATTTTGGAAGCAAGCCAAGCCAAGTGTGGCCCAATTTTATTTTCTCCTTTCTAGTCTAGAAATACTATTTTACCAATACCAATATTTTATTGTAAATGTCTGTTCATTATTGTACAATTTTAAAGAATTAAGAGCTGTTATTAGTTATGAGTTTTTCCTAGCTAAATAAAGACCAATTTATCATTCATTGAAGATGTATTTTTATCTACCTACAGAGACACACATACACAAATAACATTTACAAAAGTAATGCAAATTCAAAAGTGCATGACGAGGCAGACTAACCATATAATAATTTTAAGAGCACCGAGGACAAACTAAGGTAGACAGACTGTCGTATAATATGAGGGACTCAACTCTATACCTAAATTAATTAAAGAATCAATATCAGGACCAGGCCCGTGCCGGACGGCGCGTACGTGTTCCACGCGCGCCTCAAAGAGATGTCAGCATCGAGGAGGGGCCCCATAGGGCCGAAGCCTGCCGGGTCAGCGGGATTGTCCGAAAGGGTTACCGCTGGCCCGGAACATAAAGGGCTAAGGAAGGAACACGGGTGGGTTTTAGTCAGTAAGAGTCTGACACTCCCTTCCGCTCCACCCAGAGCGGGAGGGGTCATTCGATGATTTCCCATCCGCAAAAAAAAAAAAAAAAGCACCATGTTCAGAATAATGTTTGAATTGTAATTATATTAACTCTTTAATATTTTTACATAACTTAATTTTATTTCAGTCCCAGCCGTCGCCTATCTTAATTTTTATGTTTTTCCAATTGTATTCTTTTTGAGTGAAATAAAATATCTTAAACAATAACTTTATTTTATAAATTAGGTGATTTTCTATATTTATATTTTGCCTTTTTCTTTGCCCACGTGACTTTTTGTGTTCCCAAAATTAAGTTGTCATTATTCTCAGTCGCCACGTGAACCTCAAATACTAAAAAAGAAACTGCTTTTACTAGGCCAGTTTTATGACTTCTGTTCATGTGTTTGTTCATTTGTACGTAAACCCACCAATGCCGAGTGTAGGCATCCTGCAATGCACACCATATTTCTCCTTCTCCAGTCTTCATAAGCCAGAGGCGTCTAGCAATCTTGACCAGCAGGGTAATTGCGTAACACACTATCAGTAGCAATGGGTTTCATTTTGACAGTTCAACAACATTCATTGCGTGATTTACGTTGTTGAGAAGACACATTTTTCGAACTTAAGGAGCAATGGATTAGCAATATGCGTCAAAATGCTTCAAATTGAGAGTAATAGTGTGTTGCACAATTAAGGTGCAGGTCGTCGGTCCACCTCATCGGCTGTCTGCCCAAGTGGATAAAAAAAGAAAATATTTTTGACACTTGACTCGCTGTTTCTACCAGAGCTAGTTACGCGGTATTGAACTATCCCCGATGACATTGTTTTTGATAAAGTATCTTAATTAAATATTGAACTAGTATTCAGGCTAGACTGGAAGCCGACCCTAAGATGGTAGGGAAAGGGTAGGCAGATCTTCATTAAAACTAAAATCATCCTTATTAAAATTGACAGTATCATCCTGACTGTAAAGTCAAAAATAATTTTCCAGTTCACGAACTTCGTAGAACATTTTTTGTTCAAACGAACTTTTACCCGGAGTTATGTGTTCAACAGAGGAGTTAACGAAGTCTCTTTCCAAACTTTCACTAGGGTCTGCTTCACCCTTAACTATTACTTTTCCTACGTCACTATCTGATTGAACTTCAGTAATTAAGTCAGTCCAATCACATTTGTTTAGGCTATGGCCTGTTACATAACATAAATCTTACACTTTGTGTACTTTGCTGTACCGTATTCTTATATCACAAAGCGATGCGTGCTTTACTTGTGGTTACTAAGCATACAAACAGGCTGTGATTGTGTGTGTAAGCACAGGAGCTACCGCTGCCTGGCCTGGAACATAAAGGGCTAAGGAAGGAACACGGGTGGGTTTTAGTCAGTAAGAGCCTGACACTCCCTTCCGCTCCGCCCAGAGCGGGAGGGGTCATTTCATGATAACCCCACCGCAAAAAAAAAACAGGAGCTCTCGGTACCGTCCAAGACAATGGCGAAGTCCACAGTGTGTGTGTGTGCGTGTGTGTGTTACGTGTCGTGTTTCCACACTTGATTACCAAACGTAAAGTGCGCGTCACATCGCGAAATAAAAATATTGTACACAGACGTAAATATTAGGTGTCCCAAAGAGTTTTAGAAAACGTTCAGCATTGCAGTATATTTCATCCGATTACCGAAATGATCAAATCATACAGATATTTGATTGTATTAGTCGATTGATTCGGTACTTAGTAGATAAATAATGAAATATCGACTATGGGTCGCTACATTACATTACTGATTTGGTCTGAATATAAGCCGAGCCAAGTTTTTCACATCTGCCGCACTCGATACATGTTTTTATGAACGCTAACCAGCTGCTGGGTAGTTTGCTTTATGGGTATAAATTTTATTTTTCGTTTATTAACACTTGGCAAGCTTTCGAAGCTGTATAAAAATACTAAATACTCTTCCTAGAAAGTGTTTTATATTTTCTCTATAGGTTCATATAAATTTTAGGCTGACTGCAACTTACTGCCATATAACTTTTTAAATGATACAACCTAGAAAAATTTTATGATTTCATTAACACAGGTACCAAGCAAGCACAGAACTATTTGAAGTGTGTTTATTATGTTTGTTACTTCTTCACGCTCAAACGGCTTTACCAATTTTGATAACATTTTACATGGAGGTGGCTGACACCCTGGATTAACATATAGGCTACTTTTTATCCCGATATTCCCACGGGATCGACATTTACGCGGGTGAAAACGTGGGGCGCAGCTAGTTCATATTAAAAAATAAACACTGTAGCAATCTAGTAAAAGCCCAGATAAAGAACTTGGCTTTCTCATTTTTCTCCGATCGTTTAGTCTCTATGAGGAAACATAGAACATTCAAATAAACTAATAACGGGTTAAAACATGCACCTTTATGACTACACCGCAGCGCAGTCGGGTGACAGGATTTGTGCAGGATTCAGATCATACTTACTCCGTCTCTGGTCTTGGGTACGCTGATTGAGAGTTAAAATACAATTTTCTGCGTCGATTTCAGTGGTCACGGAAAAAAAAACAAGAAGACAAAGAAGCAAGAAGGTTTAAGAATTGATGTAAGAAGATAAGCTCGTCGCCGGCATTAGAATCAGTACGCTTTGTCGTCACTAGCCGTGAGTTCACAAAACGACCTGATTCTTTAGTCGGCGCGAGCTTTTGTCAACAGAAGACAAGAGAAGGGAATATTATTTTGAATTTGACTAATTGATAATGTGTGTGTGCTTTAAAGTTTTGCTTGTGTGTTCAAATTGTTTGCATATTCTTGAGTACTTCCTGCGTTCTCAATTTAATTTCCAAACATGACATCAAAGCTTCTTGACATGCCGACATACAATAAGGGTTACCGCTGGCCCGGAACATAAAGGGCTAAGAATGGAACACGGGTGGGTTTTAGTCAGTAAGAGTCTGACACTCCCGTCCGCTCCACTCAGAGCGGGACCCCGTCATTTGATGATTTCACATCCGCAAAAAAAAAAAGCTTCTTGACATGTTTCTTTCTCTCTCTCTTTTCAGAATTGGATGTAGCCGATAAGTGTTGATTCTGGATAGAGATAGTAACTATAGTAATCGTAATAGTAATAGAGACATTGATTAAAGCCTAAGTCCAAAGTATCATCTCAATATACACGGTTCGAAGACATGTGACAACCCGCACTGGGCCCACGTGGTGGATATTGGTAGCCCCTATAACTATAACTGTATGCCCATATGTATTATGTATTTGGTGCTTATGTAGTGAAACGGACATCACAGAGTGGAGGCCTGTGTCCCAGCAGTGGGAACAGTATAGGCCGATTATGTAACCATATACCTACGGGTTTACTGAAAAAAAAATGGTTGCCTGTAAAGTCGGTTTTACGGGCGAAGATTTTACGTGACAACGACCGATCATCCGATCATAGTTGAGTGGGAGAGAGACGCAAGGCATTCGGCGGGCCTCTCTCTCGTTCGGTGACTCATCGTAACGTTACCGAGCGTTACACTTTTTCATAAGTGACTCCCAGTCGCAACCTAATTTAAGACGTTGTCACGTCAAAACCGGTTATAAATAAGCAACACAAATTCTAGTATCAAAGTAACTTCCCTTTTTTAGATATCAACAAAAAAAAAACTCTAAAAATATTAAAAGATCATCCACCATTTTAATTATCGCTACATCAAAATTATTAAAACCATCAACAAATTAAACTGTAAAGCTACTCGTAATTTTCATATAAATTTACCCTCATAAGTGGCTTAAAAAGCGTGCAAGAGTGCCAACGTAACGCTTGGCTGCAAATTTAACGTTAACCTGGCTCGCGAGCTCTACGCTTACGCGCGTAATGAGCGACATGGGGCAAGCGACAACTTGGTTGTGTGTTTGTACGGTTGCTGCACTCAAATTATGCCGAATGTTAAAACATATTTGTAACTTTGAAATTATGAATTGGTTTTGACTTGGATTTCAGCTCGAGTCTCTGCTGAATAAATGTAATTTGTTTTTCTTTCATATACTTTAAAAAACTTGCGGGGTACCTTTAACATAAAATAATATAAAATGGCAATCGATCGCAATGAATTTCACTTTGACATCCATGGCGTCATAGGTTTGAAACATTCTTCTGTTCAACAACGTAACAAGAACTTGTTTACAAAAAAACAACAACCGACTTCGAAAAGATTTTTGTTGATTTTTCAAAAACCGCTTGTCCGATTTCGATAAAATTCATGGGACCATTTGGGAGACTTCCAAAATGGTCCCATGAAAGTTTTATCGAAATCGAAAATATTTTACCCTTTCCAACAAAAAAAGAATGTTTAAATTGGTTGGCTAGCGACGGAGTTATGCGTGAACAAACATAAAAAAAAATACAAACATCCGAATTGAGAACCTCCTCCTTTTTTAGAAGTCGGTTAAAAACCGAAATGAACGCGGCTGAACTGTCAAGATGTAAGGCATTGCGATTATTGCCATTATAAGTGTGTTCCGCAATTATCCCGCTGCATAGAGTACTGCACGTCCTCTCACAAAGATCTCAAAGGTCAACTCATTTTTTTTAGGACGTAGTAGCAGTACTGGGAGATCCTGGATGAGCTGGCACAGGCAAAGAGAGACCTATGCCACATCAGTAGGTGAAGTCGGGCTATGGATGATGATGATGTAATGATATTGGCCCAGACTGAGATGAACTAATGGTCTTCCGCTCCTCCTCTTCTCCTTTTTAGGGTTCCGTACCAAAATGATAAAACTGAACCCATACGGTGAGTCTCAGTCTGTCTCTTATCTCTAGTTCAACTTGAACTTTGGAATAGTTTTAGATAGCGTTTGCCCAACTATTTTGCAAATAAGAAAGAAATAAAAATATATGTATAATTTTTGCAACAGGGACTGAAAGAGGGTCTGAAAAATTCGAAGTAGGACTACTAGGGCATGTATCATATTTAAGAGAGCTGTTTGCACATTCTCAAACATTTTTTCCTTTATGTTAGGCCGCGTAGTTTTCGACTTTTGATGAAAAATTTAAAAAAACTACCGTTCCCCCCTTATCTCCGAAGTTTGCAAAGAGAAAAATCTGAAATTATTCTATGTGAGAGAAGTTTATGTAATGATTACAGGAAAAATAAAACGAAGTCTCTAAATTGCACAATTTTTCAGAAATCATCAACAAAAGTTACATTAGTTCCACTATTCGACTGGCCTGTTGGTCTAGTGGTCAGTGACTATGACTGCTATGCCGGAGGTCGTGGGTTCGATTCCCACCCAGGACAAATGTTTGTGTGATGAGCATGATCATTTGTTCTGTGTCTGGGTGTAATTTATCTATATATGTATGTATTTAGAAATATATAAGTATGTTTATCAGTTGTCTAGTACTCATAACACAAGCTCTGCTTAGCTTGAGACTAGACGGCGTTGTGTGATAGTTGTGGAATATTATTATTATTATTATTGGTCAAGAGATGACGCTGACATAAAACTGCAAAATTCTACACCGCAGTGCACAGAGTTAAAATTCTCTGACCAATATAGGCTACGCCGATAAAAAATGAATAACATGATGGTACGGATGGTGCGCAAGTCCGATTCGCTCTTGGCAGGTTTTTTTACTATTCTATACATCGTGTTCCGCACGATATACAAAAACTTCGACCAGATGTTCAGACCATGAAAATAACCTTTTTTCATTAGGGACACATTAATGAATTCTTATGTTTTGTTAATTTTCATACAAACTAAATACCTTGACGTATATCACCCGATATGCTCTTTATCCGAATTGGCAACGACGTATTTTCATTCATAAGATTTGGCAGGCTGAAACTTGTAAAAACTAAGTTAAGACCCTTTACTGCACAGCTCAATTAAATGAAATTACAAATATCTTTGCAACGAAGCCTTTTTAAGGACTACTTTCTGTGTTAGATTAAGTTTGTAAAAGCTATAGAAGAGTTTGACAAAGTTTATTGATAACGTGAAGATCACGGTGTATATTGATTCTATGGGATCATCAGAAGTCTAAGTTAGCGAGAAGTAAGTAGTGAGAAAATAATACAGCTAATAAATATTTAAACCACGGATTGAGTTATATTATAATTATTATCGTATTCTACATCTCTCGCTGACCTTTGCAAAATAACGATCTACTTCGAGGGGTGCTAGCTTGGGTCAGCCGATCGATCCTGTAAAAATCGCACCGTGAAAACTTAGCTGAAGTGTTTGTTTTTGCTAGGAATTGACACCATTGACAGCTCACTCCACGCTCACTTCACCTAAGTTTTCACGGTGAGATTTTTACAGAATAGCACCGCAGTACCTACCCAAAACTAGAGCACAATATTATATTAGTTACTTGAATTACTCTTGTTTAAGCTGATAAACAAGGTGTAATTAAAGTAACAGAAAAAGTCATCGTACATTCATCATTATGATTATCTTTTACAAATGGACACGACATGATATGCCGAAAAAAAAATCTGATGCTCCATATATAAATTAAGTCCGCTTAACGAAACAAAATTAACACAGCTTTTTTTTTCACGAATTCAAGGTTTTGTCAGTTAGACCTTTGTGATTTATACTTCTCAGTCTTAATTAATTCCCAGTACTTACCATAATATTAAGTACCCTAATAAAACATTATAACAAATTGCATTTTTATTCTAAAGAACCCTTTCAGGCGTAAGGAACAAGCTTTGTTAAAGGCATGAATATCTAATTGGCAGTAACAAACTACCTTAAAATGCACGGAACTGAACATTATACAAGAAATTAAGGATGCATGAAAATATGCAAATTTTGGCATTAGTCTCTCCAAGGACAGCATTATTCAAATGACCTTCTACCTCCTTGAATTATTATAATAATTATGCCACTTTAATAAGGCTTATAATACTGTGTGAACTTATGACATGTGCCAAAGAAACACAATATAATAAATAAAAAATATTTTACTCCTGTAAAGAACATACTCCAATTCAGAAAATCAAGACTTTTTTCTCGAGTCGACGCGTTTATTTTTATGCATAGAAGAATTACTTCAAAGTAATTAAAAGAACAACAATGCAGTATTCAATGTAAAAAAAATAACTCTCCTTTAAAATCACGAAAAGTGCGAGTGAGTTTACCGAAGCTGATTATTACCTTTAGGGCAGGGGTGTGCAAGATTGAGTATCCTCCCGATCCAGTGATGTGGATGTATCTATAACAAGGCACATCTCTGCCAAACCCTTGGGGGACTACAGACGTGATGTTATCATCATCTGCCTAGCCTTTTCCTAACTATATCGGGGTTGGCTTCCAGTCTAACCGGATGCAGCTGAATACCAGTAATTTACATGGAGCGACTGCTTATCTGACCTCCACAACCCAGTTACTGGGTAATACGATACCCCTTGGCAAGACTGGTTGTCAGACTTTCGGGCTACTGACGACCCGTAACGACTGCCAAAGATCCAAGAATGACAACCGGGACCAACGGCTTAACGTGCTTTCCGAGCCACGGAGGGGTCTTGGTATGTGAAGATGGTCACCCATCCACGGACCAAACGCGGACAGCGTAGCTTAACCTGATCGATCGAACCGTGCGGCTGTGATGTTATGTTATTTTATAAACCAAAGGAATTCAATCGTTAACCAATAAAACATTGATTCAATTATTTTTTTAATAGAAGTAGCTTGAATGTTTCGCGTAGTTTGCATTGAGGTTGTTAAAATATTTTTTTTTTTAACATTTAGTTAGTTTAACCTTTTCAAGATTAAAAAGCAAGTATGCTGCGATTTATATTCCGAAATAAATTGCATTGTGTATAAAAAAATGAAAATAGTAACATAAAAGTGTTCGAATATGACCAAGAGTTAATTAGCTATTAAAATGGACATTTTAAAACAAAATATATACTTTTTAATCCTTCAGTTTATTTTAAAAATACCATGTAAGTTTTTTTTCACATTCAATCTCAATGCCATTCCTTGTGACAATTCAACAATAGTCATTGTGTTATTTACCTTGCCGAGCAGACGAATTTTTCTAACATATGAAATTAGCAATTGCCTTCAAAAATTTTCGGATTTTGATTGAAAGTGTGCTATGCAATAGGAGTGCTGGTATTTTAAGGTGGGTACTTCAAAGTGCAACTAGACTGTAAAGTGCGACTAATCTAAATGACCATTGACTTCGAACATTCAGATTCATCAGTCATTCGAAGATGTACCCACTAACTTTGTATGGGCTTAACGAATCCAGAAACGGGGACGGCAGAGCATGGGTATTTGCACCCGGCTAGCGCGTACTGATGATATCAGCAGCCTATTTTAGATACCGAGACATCCCGCGGCATGCCGAGGTCCAACGCACACTAGACGGCAGGGCAGAGGATTTGCAGCGGGCAATGGAGCGTGCACCCTTGCTTGTACTGCTTCACCCTGCGATAGTAGCAGACTCCAGCGCATACCGTCTCGAGCCTTGCCGTCCCTTAGCATGCCGTTCCGCATCCCGCCGCGGCCTCCTCTAGCGCGCTCTTCAAATCCGCGAAGAGGGCAAACCCCCTTTGACGCCTTGGAGTCGATCTCTAAACATTGGGTTACCACTAGACACGTATGAATTTACTTTGGGTAAAGATAAAATGCTCTGCGCTGCCATTCCCGTTGAGCGCCTTAATTCATCCAGCAATTGTACCTGCTAGAAGCGCTGCAAACGTCCTTCGTAACCTTATAAAGATGTCCTTTTTGGTAGTGTCGACCTGCAATCCTAAGGTTACTGAAACCTCGTTTTCTACATCGTCGCTCAACTACCGGAAACTATTTGGTGGCAAAGAAAAAATTCAGGATAAGAGGTAAGAAGGATGGAAAGAGAATTGAGACATTGTATAACATAATGATTTGAATTTATGACATTATGATTATAGATTTTTTATGGTATTAATAACATTGTGTAAGTAAGGTATTAATTGGAATTTATGACATAGTATAATTTTAATGATCTTTTTGCATGCCTGAATTGGTGCAACACAGTGGACTGCGCATTCACTTGACATCTAGAAATGTATTATTATGTACTGTGAGGAGCAATAAACATTTGAATTTGAATATCGTTATACCTACGCACTGATAAAACGATGAATAAAAATACGGTTGCACTTTTAAGAATGGTTTCCTAGAAAAGCGGTGACCGCATAGCGT
The DNA here is from genome assembly GCA_963082905.1 of Oligia fasciuncula. NCBI lineage: Eukaryota > Metazoa > Arthropoda > Insecta > Lepidoptera > Noctuidae > Oligia > Oligia fasciuncula. Next base: position 11,156,073 of record OY720409.1, read on the forward strand.
CCGCAATTTACAGGTGACTGACGTTACTGAATCGTTATTTATGAAAGTAAGTTGGTGTGCTTCCTTAGAGAGCGTTTTTGAAATCGTAAAGTTAAACCCCGTGTGGTGCCGGACTTATCCGTGTGGTGCCGGACTTAAAGAATAGCCCCACCCTACTTCCCGTGGGTGTCGTAAAAAGCGACTAAGGGACGTACCGGGAATGGGCAGCAGCGTTCTCTATGCATTTTACCATCATGAGATCGCTAACCCGTATGCCAAGCGTAGCGATTCTGGCAAACAAAGAATGACAAGCACAAATAATATTTGGCCCCTAATGCCCGGCGGCCCGCCTACCCTTGGCTACGGTAGCGGCCAAGGTCACGGTGAGGCAAGGGGTGCTAAGAATCCCCGGAACATATCCGGCTACCACAATCAGCGAAAACTGAACCTTTCAACATATAACATGCGTTCACTCCGGGACCGAGGAGAAGATCGCCGAACTCAAGGAAGAATTGAGCAGGTTACGATGGAGTATAGTGGGGTTTTATAATGACTGTGCTTTCTCAGTACATTTATGATAATCTTTTGTATGCACATACAAATATTACTCTGTTTAAAAATACAGTAATATCCATAACATAAATACTAGGAACAAACACAAATTTGTTGTTCCTACAACTAGGCTCAAAAAAATAGGTGGCTCGTTTAGATGCCAATGTATACGTTTCTATAATAAACTTCATAGCCACATTCAAGAACTAAGCCTATTATACTTTAAAAGACTATATTGAGGACAAAAAGACTTGGGACTGAGCTGCTCCAATAGGTTTAGACAATGAATGTTGTTTTTATTTTGCTATTTTACACTTTAATTCTTTTTATTTTTTTTTAAGTATCTATTTACTTAAATAATGACAGCGGCTTGCCCGGATACAGATCGGCCCGTAAACCCATCTTCCCAGAGACAGTGGGATGAGCCGCTCTGCAGGTTGGTACGGAATAATCTTATTAATACGTCCGCCAATTCTGCTGAGCGTGCCCGCCTGCTGGCTGTGGGTGAGTGGGAGTCGGGTCTCTGGCTTCAAGCACTCCCGTCACCCAACATAGGCACTATGCTGGGTGACACCACCTTCCGGCTCGCTACCTGTCTGCGTTTGGGCGCTCCTTGCGGGGCTCCGCATCGCTGTCAGTGCGGTGAAGCTGTCGACTGTCTCGGGCACCATGGCCTATCTTGTAGTAGGAGCGCAGGCCGGATAGCACGGCACGCCAGCATTAATGACATCATCCGCCGTGCTCTTGTTACCGCCGGGGTGCCAGCTGTTTTAGAACCCAACGGCCTGGCACGCGACGATGGGAAGAGACCAGACGGAATGACCATAATGCCCTGGAAGTTAGGCAGACCTTTGGTGTGGGATGCAACATGTGTCGACACCCTTGCGCCATCCCATTGTTTGGTATGCAGGGTATGAAAAATGAGACGCAAATGCAGGTTGAGTGCGGAATGCCTGTATTCGAAAAGTCGGTGTCTTATATACAAAATCTATGGGAAAAATTAATACCTACATAGTGGGTACATATACAAAATTAGTTAGGTCACAATAATTGTTAGATACCCTACGTGCTATATTTATCTGTGAGGATGATGTAATGATGATGTTCCGCTACAGTACACCCCCTCAAGCGAAGCGTACAACTGGTTTCACTATTCTTCCTGATCGCGTTGTTCTCTGTGTGTCATTATCTTCTTGTTCATTCATAGTGTAGGCAGGCTTCAGTCGGTCGATTGAGACGTTAGTTACTCTTCCTGGTAGTTGGAGCTTGTAGTATTTCTCACTTCTTTCCAATACGGGATATGGGCCTTCATATGTCGGCTGCAGTGGTTTTTTCGTGCTATCTCTACGTAGGTAAACGTTTTCGCAGGTACGTAGGTCGGAGTGTACAAACATGTTTTTGTTGCTATGCGAGGTCTCGGCTGGTCGGTACGCGTTGATAGTGTGTCGCAGCTGTTCAACGAAATCATGACTCATTGGGCTTCCTTTTGTTTCTTTAAAAAAATCTCCAGGTAATCGCAGCGATGTTCCGTAGGTATATTGTGCAGGACTAATCCCTGTGTCGCTGCGAGTAGCGGCGCGTAGTCCGAATAGTACGGTCGGTAACTCGTCAAACCACTTTCCGTTCGCACTAGTAGTGCAGCGCGCGGTAAGTGCGTGCGGCTTTGAGTGAGCGGTGCCACCGTTCGATGATTCCATTTGATTGTGGGTGATATGCAGTTGTTCTCGTTCTGTTTATTCCCATTAGCTTCATTAATTCGGAGAAAAGTTTGCTCTCGAACTGACGACCTTGATCGCTTGTTATCGTGATAGGGCAACCAAATCTTGTTATCCAGCCTTTATATATTGTTTTGACAATTGTTTCTGCAGTTATGTCGTGGAGAGGTAATGCTTCGGGCCATCGCGTGTACCGGTCGATAATAGTAAGTAGGTACTTGTGTCCATATTGTGATGGTGGTAGGGGCCCAACAATGTCGACATGGATATGTTGGAATCTTTCAGATGGTGGGAATGTTGCGATTTGACTCGTTGTATGTCGACTGACTTTTGACTTTTGACAGGCTTCACAGGCTTTTGTCCATCGTCCCGCGTCAGCGTTCATGGATGGCCAGAAGTATTTTTCACTGAGTATTTTTCTTGTTGTGCGCGTGCCGGGGTGACTGAGGTTATGTACACTTTCGTACGCTGCTCGGCGGAATGTTTCTGGTAGGTACGGGCGATTATGTTGTGTTGATGTGTCGCATAGTATTTTGCAATTTGTATTTGGTAGGAGTATACGCCTTAATTGTAAGTTGCTTTGCTTCATTAAATCGCGTATAGTGCTGTCTCTTTCTTGCGCTGTGGCTAGTTGCTTGTAGTCGATCGTTGTGGGACAGGTGATGGTTTCTGTGTTGATCCGTGATAATGAATCTGCGACTATGTTGTCTTGCCCGCTGATATGACGAATATCGTTTGTGAATTCACTTATGTACATAAGTTGTCTGGCTCGGCGCGGTGTCTCGCTGTCTGACGATGTTTTATTTATCGCGTAGGTTAGCGGCTTGTGGTCGGTGAATATTATAAGATGTCTTCCTTCGAACATTTTTCTAAAATGCTTCACGGCCATGTATATAGCTAAGAGTTCTCTGTCGTAAGTGCTATATTTGACTTGCGCGCTTGACAATGTTTTGGAGAAATATCCCAGTGGCTGCCATTTGTTGTGTACATATTGTTGCAGTACAGCACCGGCACACTTATCAGAGGCGTCTGTCATCAATGCGATCGGTGCGTTATGTGAGGAGTGAGCTAGTAATGCCGCGTTTTGTAAGCCAGCTTTACATAACTCAAATGCCTTCTTGGCTTCGTCGTTCCATACAATTTTTGTTTTGTCTCGTTTCTTGCTATTATGCAAATATGCATTTAGAGGTGCTTGTATTTCGGCTGCCTTTGAAATGCAATCTCTGTAGAAGTTGACGGTGCCAAGGAATCTTCTTAATTGTTCGATAGTTGTTGGTAGTGGAAAGTTGGTGATTGCTTCTACTTTTTCTGCTGGAGGTTTGATGCCATCTTGTGAGACAGTGTGTCCGAGGAACTTGATCACTTTTTTGCCTAGTACACATTTCGATGGGTTTATTGTGATGCCGTATTTATTCAGTCGTCCTAGAACGGTTTGTAAATGTCGTCTGTGTTCTTCTTCTGTAGTGGAACTTATGATGATGTCATCGACAAAAGGGTAGGCAAAATCGAGTCCGTGGAGTACCTCGTGAATAAAGCGCTGGAAAGTCTGTCCTGCATTTTTCAGTCCTGGGCACATCCGGGGAAATTCATATAGCCCGAATGGAGTGATGATGGCTGTTTTTTCAATGTGATCTTCCAGAACAGGCAATTGTTGGTATGCCCTGTTTAGATCAAGCGTTGAGAATAGCTGCTTCCCGTGCAACTGGTAAGTGAAATCCTTCAAGCGTGGTACCGGATATCGGTCTGGCTTGGTTATGGCATTTAGTCTTCTGTAGTCTCCACATACGCGTAAGTCTCCGTTTGGTTTGGGTACCACGTGAAGTGGACTGGCCCAGGGGCTCTTGCTTGGTCGGCATAATCCCTGATCCATCATGATTTGAAATTCTTTCTTCGCAGCTTCGTAACGGTGAGGTGGCAGTGGACGAGCTTTACAGTATAATGGCGGCCCTGTTGTTTCGATATGGTGCTCGACGTTGTGCTTCGGTGTATTTTTCATTGTAGAAAGTCTTGTAATATCGGGGAATTCCGCCAATATGTCATGATATTTTTGTTCCAGGTCTATGGTTCTGATGGTTGGTGCTGATGATTTGCAGATGGACGTCTTCACTGTCAAGTTAGTTAGCTTGTCGATTAAACATTTTCCAGCGAGGTCAACTAGTAGGTGATGGTGCTTCAAAAAATCAGCGCCGATGATGGGCTTGCTCACTGCTGCTACGACGAACTTCCATCTGAACGGTCGTCTCAGGTTGAAGTCTAGATCCAATGTTTTTTCACCGAAGGTAGCTATTTCTGTGTTGTTTGCTGCAAATAGTTTGAATGCGGTTGGCTTCAGGATTTCGCTGCGTTTTCTAGGGATTACGGATATGTTTGCGCCAGTGTCAATGAGAAAGCTTAGATTTGTCTTCTTGTCTTTCAGAAATAGACGGTGTGATTTTTCCCAGGCGCCAGATTCCGTCTCTGCTAACACCTGCTTTAGTTTCCCGAGCTTGAAGGGTGCTTATCTTCATAAGTACATGGTCTAGTACATTTACGCGCTTGTCCGCCGAACTTTCGATGGAAATAACAAACGGAATTGTCGTTGTACTCGGTCCTGTGTTGCTGATTTGATTCCGACCGGCGGTTAACATGCGGCGATCGGTATGAACTGCGTGATCGATGACGCGCGCCTCGCCAGTTGCGCCCGCGCTGCCTTCCGTAGCGGCTGTGGTGTGTTTTTAATTCCGATATTTCTTTCGCCAGCATGTCGATCTTCGCGTGAAGTAATGCGTTTTCATGATTTGTAGCTACAGGTGGAGTGGATGGTGTGGACGGTGACGAAGTGTTGTGTACTGCTGATATTTGGTGGTGAAGTTGTTCTAGCATTTTATCGGCCATTATTGCTAACTCATTTAGTTCGGTTTTCTTGGCTATAGTTTCGCTCACAGCTAGAATGGCGCGTACAGATGGGGGTAGGTGCTTCGTCCATATAACACGCAGCGTGTTCTCAGCAATGTTGTTACCCGCTAAATTTTGCATGCGGCGTAGCAGTTGCGAGGGCTTCAAATCGCCAAGTTCCACGTTGGACAGTAGCCGCTCAAGTTTAGTGTGGTCGCTCTCGTCGTAGGTTTGGATCAGCCTCATCTTCATGGTAGCGTATCTATTTTTCTCTATTGCATTTTTGGTATCGAACATGATGTCTTGAATTTCGTCTAGATCTTGTAGGTCGAGTTGGCGGATGAGCAGCTCTGATAGTTCCTTGTCGCTTAGTTTTCCAGCAGACACGATCGCTTCAAATTGCAGGAACCAAAGCTTGATTCTGTTTCTCCATAGAGGCGGTATCCGTTGGTTGTACGAGACGGCTGACAGTTCTTGCGAATCTTTCTGCGGTGCTAATGTTTCGCTTCCATCGTTCAGCGTCGAAGTGCTCGGGTTCATGTTTGCTTCTAGGAGTTTCTTCAGTCGGGGTCACCACTGTTTGGTATGCAGGGTATGAAAAATGAGACGCAAATGCAGGTTGAGTGCGGAATGCCTGTATTCGAAAAGTCGGTGTCTTATATACAAAATCTATGGGAAAAATTAATACATAGTGGGTACATATACAAAATTAGTTAGGTCACAATAATTGTTAGATACCCTACGTGCTATATTTATCTGTGAGGATGATGTAATGATGATGTTCCGCTACACCATCTTCCTAGCACGGTGGGCTGTGCTGGGGCGGCTGCTGCAGGTGCAGAAAACCTCAAACGGCGAAAATATTCCAACCTGATTGGGAGTTATATGTTCGAGCCGTTTGGGGTGGAAACACTAGGGCCATGGGGTCCGAGTGCCCACTTGGTTTTTCGAGATATCGCCAAGCGGTTAGTCGACTCTTCACGGGACCAGAGGGCTGGCCTATTTCTTGGCCAAAGAATTAGCATTGCCATACAACGTGGCAATGCTGCCAGCCTTTTGGGCACTGTTCCTGTTGGCAGCGATGCGGACGAATTTTTTGATGCCCTATGAACATTTTGCTAATTTTTTTTCATATAAATGTACATATTATTATTATTTTAAATAGGTATTAGCATAAATTATGTAAATATTAAATAAATAAATATATAACTTACATAAAAAAAAAAATGACATGTACATTATTATAACAATTATTGTATAACGCGAGTCCGCGCATCCTCCTTCCAGTTTGTACGGAACCTATCCAGCTCGTCCCGCCATCTCCTACGTGGTCTGCCGCTACCTCGTCTCACTGTCTCAGGGCACCAATTTATATGCATATATGTACATATAGATATTAATAATTCAAAATCTCCTGTTGACAGAAATAAGCCATTACCGTCGACACTTGGTACAGGGAGACGGACGATCCCTCATCGAGACACGTATGAGGAGCAATGCGAGTACATATCGAAATATTGCCTCAGGACTTACGCGTAATATAAATCACCATAATTATAGGATTTAAGATTTTTAATTGCAGCAGTGATGGCAGATGCAGTTAGCGCAGCAGCGGTAGCCTAGTAGTAACAGCCCCGACTTACGAGTTGTAGGTCGTGGATTCGAATCCACGCAGCGCTTTACTTCGTGTAAATAATTTCATCACCTCAAAACGACGAAGGAAAATATCGTGAGGAATCCGGCTTGTCCTAGAACCAAAAATTCGAAGACGTGACAGGACATATGTCAGGGGCTATAATCTACCACTAGATTATAACCCAGTTCCTTTCAAAGAGAAGAAGCCTGTGACCCAGCAGTGGGAACATTGGCTGATTATGATTATGCTAGATTTTAATTGTAGTAGTATTTCTTTTTGTGAAAGATCTCGTCTGAGGTAGTAGGTATGTACAATCAAGTCTTATCTATTTATCTTCGTCTGTTTTTTAAATCTTTATTTTGTCAAGCCAGGACACAGGACCTTTTCAAGTTATGGCACTAAGAAGACTGTTCCAAAGAAAACTATATTTATCCACTTCATAATAGAGATCAAAATAGCATACACTTTTGACCAATATCGAGTTGTCATCAACCTAGAACTAGGTACGGACGGCTACACATCAAGATATTCTTATCTAGTTTAAGCTGACTTCTGATTGTACGAAAATCCTATACAATGTGAGATCAGCAGCTACCACTGGAAATGTATAGCTTGATGTGTCGCAGCGTGTATAATAATTATATGAAATAGCACACGTTGACTGCCAGACAACAGTCAATAGAAAATCTATTGTTTGCGGACACCGTGTGACTACGGTGGCAGTCAACGACTTATAGAAAATTGGGATTTTAAAAAAGTAGTTTTGTGCCTTTGTTGCCCTAGTTACTACCAATTTTACTACCAGTTGTAATACCGTTAATTTTGATTGCCCTTTCTACTCCAGTATTAAGTTGTTAGAACGGAAAAATTAAACAGCCCGTGTTATTACTGTAAATACCTACTTTAAAAAAAAAACAACTAATTTTATTTCTAAACTAATTAATTTGTCTTTTTAACGTGAACATAAAACAATATATTCTTAAATTTAAAAAATAAACTTTTTTTTTACTTTTTTATCAACTTATAACATCATTACATAATTTATATGATATAAAAGCTTGTCGCGAGATCTTAGTAGGTACCTACTCGTATTTACTTAGTTTGAAAATTGAAAAAATTAAAATCAATCAGATCATGTTATTTAATTTACACAGGTAAATCTCGCGACAAGCTTTTATATCATATAAATTGTGTAATGACGTTATAGGTTGATAGTAAAAGTTTTAAAGAAAAAGTTTAATTTATTCTTTTTAGCGCATTTAAATAAAAGCTTGTTTTTAAAAAGTTTTTTTTACTGTTAATTTATTTTAAACATAGTTACATTGCAAGTTAAAAAATAATAACAAAGAAAAGATTGTAAAAAAGGAAAATCAGCGCAATTTCTTGAGGGCGTAGCCTTACTGAGATTTCAGCATTTAACAACTGCATCTGAATACGTCGTTTACAATATCGCGACTTCTTCTGTTAAATTGCTGTGCAGTAATTTTGACAAGGTTGTCATCATTTATAGCATTAAGAAGGCGCAATAACGTCTTATTGTTCTTATTTATGATTTTATTTAACTTGGCATTATTAATTCTACTACTACATTTCTACTACTGCATTACTATTCTACGACTATTGTCCTCAAGAACATTTTGCTCTGTTTCTCATACCGAAAACACTGAGTAAATCCAAAATATTTCTTTTTATTAATCTATGTGTTTGTACGTATTTTATAAATGTTTCAACAGAAAGGTGTTCACTTTCTGTTTTAAGACCAACCTTCCTCGAGCATTTCTCTCGGTAAAAGTGGTAATGCGGAGCACAATGAAACAATGCGATTTTCTGCTCTGCATTTAAATTTTCCCAATAAAGATTCGGCTTTTTTCCACAGGCAACGATGCCAGTGATAATAGCAGCCTACTATTTTGATATTTCGAAACATTATTATCAGAGCGTTGATGTTCGCAATCTCAAAGTCACAGTGAAATAAGTTTGGTCTGAATTGTGGCAGCTACGACTTTATAATATCGTATATAGGTATAGTTTCATAGGTCGACTGTGACTTGTTGCATAATAGAGCAAATTTAACGGGCACTACCTACTATAGTCGTTTCTCTTGAACTTCTGTATTCACCGTGTATGCTCATAAGTTCTTTAAATGGTGGCGGATATTGCGTCTATAAAAAAATAAGTTATGGTGTGTAATATTTGTCTTGCTTCTGGTATACAAAACAGGAGCATACGGTCTCCTTCATATAAGTAATCAGCGAGAACGATGTAATTAAACTTTTCAGGTATTTGCACATCTAAACTGTTTTGGTAACCGATAAAGACTTATTGAGAGTTTCGTAAAGAGAATATATATAAGTGAAAAGTGGATAGTTCCGAGCTGAATAATAACTCAGCTCGGAACTATCCAACAAAACATTAAAAACATTCATTCATAAAGAGGGTAATAACCCTCTTTATGAATGAATGTTTTTAATGTTTCATTATATAGGTAGTTGTGGTATTGGTTTTGGTTGGTTGGTATCACTTTTGACAACTTTATTCCTCAATCTTGATACCGAAACAGCAATTTTATTATTCTCAAAGTCAGGCTTGCATACGTGTTGTATTTAAACAAATGAAGGAATAAACTAAATTTTTTCCTCATTTTCATGTCATCGACTAAGAATAATGTATGTAGGTAATACTCGCTAACGTAGTACATAATCAAAGAAGAGAATTTTCCCTAGTTTTTTTTTTATAGTAAGTATTTACAGTAGTAACACGAGCTTTTTAATTTTTGCCTTCTAACAACTCAATACTGGAGTAGTAGGAAGGGTAATCAAAATTAACGGTATTACAACTGGTAGTAAGATTGGTAGTAACTAGGGGAACAAACGGTTTTGTGTGACTGTATTGTAAAACAAGATGGCGGCGTTAGTTCCGCCATTAGCCCCGCGCCAAAATAGCCTTATGACAATTCTATCACAGTAATTTCCAAGACTAATGTCACAGATTCAACGTAAGTTCAAGTTTCAATTTACTGGGAGTTTTGTCAAAAGTGATTTTGAGGTCGACTTATTTAAGTATGTTATAAATAAAATGCTTTATTTCAGTACTGGAAGATTATGCGGCAGAGCCCTGTTCTACAAATATAGGACTTTTGAGAGTTTTTGTATGATGGAATATGTCAATTGTCGAGAGAGATATGACCGTGCGTACATATTTCTGGCCTTTTGTATTCTCTTCTGAGCTAGACAGACCGACGACCTTAAAAAGGTATCAAGGCTGACTGGATGCGGAAGGCTGAGGACAAGGTGTTATGGCGCAGCCTTGGAGAGACATAATGTCCAGCAGTGGACTGCGATAGGCTGAGTTGATTGATTGACTCATTGTAGGAACTGTGATCGCTGCAGAATTTATTACTCAGTCGGTAAATATCCGGACAGTAAAATAACAGTTTGTACATTTAAGAAGTTAAAAAAACGGTTACCGAAGTTGAGAGTCAATTTGTGGTCAGTGGATACGAAACGGGGCACTATAAAAAAAAGACAGAAAAATTTCACCAAAAACCATCGTCTAATCAAGCCTTCGGGAACCGGTGGGATGTCGGGGTAGTAGGGTGGGGGAATACCATGGAACACCTCAAGGGAATTGACCTTGACTTCAGAGTCATTGACTTTGAGGTCAAGGACATAATTCCGATTATCAAGATCGCGATTCAGCTAAGGTCACTGACCTTGGCCTCAAAGCCAAAGTCAAATCATTTATCAAATAGGCACAATAAAGGCACTTATGAACGTCAAAAATTACAATAAAATAGAATTGATTCTAGTCGTCCCTACCAAAAGGTAGTGTTGGTATGGAAAAGAATTATTGTTGTAATTTTGTATTTGAAAAGAAAAGATGTGTTTCATAAAGTTTGTTATTTTATTGAAGTGTCAAGTAAACTAGTTACATAGAATTAGAAGAATTTTGAATACATTATAAAGACACTATAAGGCCCAACACGCCCTCTTAAGAGTAAACTAGTCGCGAGCTCGAACTCACTAGTGGTTATGGCCAAAAAGCACGCTGTCTCATCTGGCTTCGTGTCCGAAAGAGCTAGTATCAGTGATGAGTACGAGAGCCAGTAGAGTACGTAAAGAGGAGTGCCGCACGACAGGAGAAAATGTCTCAAAATAAGCTACACCTGGCGTCTGGGTGAATCCCTTAGCAACTAATCTTGCTTTGTACTTCACATTTCCTGCTGGATCTTTCTTTAACTTATAGACCCATTAACATGGTATAAATTTCTTGTTTTCTCAAAAAAAAAAATTGTCAACAGTTTTGAAACTCCCAAACGCGGTTGTCATAATGATGACTACAATGAAGCCATAAGAGCCTATAATACCTCAGCTAAAATTCACTCTTTATCTCGCTCGCACGATACTGCTCGCGGACTGTGTGAAAGTGAGACAGAGTGCGGTGCTGGGCGGAAGGCAGCGCTAATAGTTTAGGTATTTGCTTTTTACGGTGATAATAAAGGGAATTCAAAAAAACTAAATAACATAAGACCTGCTTTATAGTTAGTTCAGTTAGTATGCAATGTTTCATGATCTAATTTGAAGTATTTTTTGAATACCAGCGGTTTATTGTTCGGTTTGGAGGCAATTTTGGATATTTTTTCTATTGAGAAAATTTTATGGAATCGTGTTTTCGTCTAACATAGTACTTAACATTAATCCTCAACTTTAGCATATATATATATATATAGGTTGACTGGTAATTAGTGACCGATACTTATACACGTGATTTTACTCATCATTATGAACAACTTTTCCTCTGGGACCAAGCCTGAAATCGTGAAAAAAAATCAGCTGTTCTCTACATTTTGACGAGTTAGGCGAACATAAATGTAGGGAACAGCTGATATTTTTTTCGCGATTTCAGGTTTGGTCCCATAGTAAAAGTTGTTCATAATGATGAGTAAAATCACGTGTTTAAGTCACTAATTACCAGTCACCCTATATATAAAATACCGCAGCATTAATTTTGAAATAACAAAATTAATGCTGCGGTATTTTCGACATAACGGAGGATCATGCTAAGCCATTTGAGGTAGTATAGGCTCTTAAGAGGAAAACGGTGATTAAAATTTCGCCCTGTATTTAGGTGTAATTGAGAAAATAAACGATTTACGAAAATACTGTCTTTTTGCTAAAGTCTTTTAGGTTTCCGTACCAAAATGGTAAAAAGGAACACTTATGGTGCGAATTTTACAGACAATTTTCCCGATTTATCTCTCCATAAAAACCTTATTCAGACTGTAATGAGGAACGTTAAATAAAAAACAAACATCTCCACCTGTTCTCAAGTAATGCCTTCTTGTCCCGTAGTCACGAAGTCCAGCTAACGACTATTTCTGTTTTGTGCTAGTTCTGATTACCTACTCCAGTTCATTTTCTTTTTTAACCGACTTCCAAAAAGGAGGAGGTTTCTCAATTCGACCGTATATTTTTGTATGCACGTGTTTCTATTACCTTCTTTTTCTTTCTTTCTTTCATTACATTTTTAATTAAATTATAAGATTAATAACATTATATTCGTAATTTTGTAGTTTGGCAAATCGTGCACATGGGTGAATGTTACGAACCAAAGACTGTAACAGAAGAACTTCGTAAGTATTGTAGAAACTTTATACAACGGCTCTCGCTTGCTGCTGCGGCTGCCTCGTTGGTCTAGTGTTTGCAAGCACTACTGCTGAGCATGAGGTCCTGAGTTCAATTCCGGATCCGGGCAAAGCATTATTGGGTTTTTACAGGACGTTGGGCCCGAAAGGTTCTTTAATGGCGACTTCGTACCGAAAGACGTAGCGTTGGAAGGCCTCTCACAAGTCACAAGGTGGACCGATGACCTGGTGAGGGCCGCAGCAATCCGATGGATACGAGAAGCACAGAACCTGTCGGAATGGCGGTGCTTGAGGGGGAGGCCTATGTCCAGCAGTGCTCGTCTTCCGGCTGAAATGACGATGATCCTTAGTTTTTGTTTACCCTAAACATAGATTAGATAATCTTAAATCTAAGAATGGGTTATTGTACTCATCATTATGAACAACTTTAACTTACAAAGGGACCTCTTTTTTTTTCAGACCTACAATATTCAAATGACTACTTTATGGATACATACTACGTTCCTGATGACCAGAAATGGGAGTGGTAATAATCTGAGCTGACCACAGGATCTGTTTCGCCACCCAGCTAAGATCCAGTTAACTTATCCAATAGATGTTAACGTTCAAAGTTGATGATTGAGTCATGTGATCAACTTTAAACGATAGTATTTCAGAAACGTGACACTTTATGGGCTTTGTTCTTATTATGTTTTCTGTTTGCGTTGATGTCAGCTATCGATTTGTATAGGTCACGTGCGTGGATATTAATTAAAATTTTCTTTAAGGATTCATCAAATAAAGTGTTTTCGTTTGTCACAGTAACGATAAACCAAGTCACCTTTGCATTAATAAAGAAATTTGCCATTTTCCTAATAAAGGGATTTTTGACATTTGAGCCACTAACACAAAAGTTCGAAAAAAAGACTGAAATAACAGTTTTCTTTAAAATTTTATTGGGTAACTTAAACAATTAATAATCCGTGTTTCTACCGCGAACACTAACAACACAAGAACATCGGTTTGGCATACTCAAAATGAGTTCATCCAAATCACGCTGTGGAATGGCCGCCCATGTTCGTTGCAACAACAAAAAAAGGTCTTCTTGCGACTGGATACCCTCCATATTCGGCAGAGCTCTTCTCTGTAGCATATCCCATGCATGCTCAATCGGGTTCAAGTCTGGCGACTGAGCAGACCAGGGCAGGACATTGATGTTAGCTGCGGCGAGAGTCTGTCTTACAACTCTTGCGGTGTGCGGTCGTGCATTATCATGCATTAACTGAAATAAGGGACCGATTTGCACTTGTAGAGGAACGATGACGTCTGATACAATCGTCTCAGCATAAATTTGAGCGTTGAGGTTGCCTCTGATCCAAATCAACTCAGTTCTTCCGCCGATCCAAATACCCGCCCATACCATGATGGTTCCACCACTATAAGGATGGACTTCCTGGCAGGATTTTAATCGCTGTTGGCGTCCAGGGGTTCTCCAGTGTCGTATACTTCTTGTATCCGGTCTCATACCAAAACGAGACTCACCAGAAAAGCACACGAAACGCCATTGTTCTTCTGCCCAATTTCTGTGTTCAAGAGCCCATTGATATCGAATCCTACGATTGTGCATTGCTATAGGTGGTACCCGTAGCGGTCTTCGGGAATGAAGGTTCACTTCATGCAAGCGGTTTCTGACTGTTTGGTCGCTAATTAAGTTCCCTGAAGAGTGATGAAGCCTCACGGCTAACATCATGGCGGTTATTGTTGGAGCTCTTCGAGTTAAGATTTGAATGTATCGGTCTTGTCTCCGTGTGGTGCAGCGATACCGTCCTCCATGGCGCTCAGCCACGGTACCAGTGCTTCGGTAACGTGTCCAAAGTCGACTGATAACACTCTGACTTGTATTCAGAGCTAAAGCCACAGTACGTTGCCGGGAACCAGCTTCTATCATTCCCACGGCTCTGAGCATTTCTTCCCTGCTTAAATGACGTCGCCGCTCCATAATAACGTTGGTTTTAATCAGTAGTAGGGAAACAGTAGCACTAATAATGTCTTCAATGCGTTGTATGTTTTTATAGGGAAAATATTGACAGCTGATTTTCATCTTTTACTCGAATTTGATTCACAGTTCCTGATTCAAATTATGAAATGCACCAAAAAGGATCCATATAAATTTATAAAATCATAAATTTATTACAAAGCCACATCTCAATCTCAAGAAATCCGCATAAAAATGCTTGATCCCTAGACACTTTTGATGTGTGTATTAACTTGTATGGAAAATGGCGCGCTGGTTTTGTTTTCCCGCGCGCCGTGCTAGCCAGCAGTAGCGATGCGCGCGCAGCATTGCCTCTCATTTTAAATATATTAGTCTTTGGCACTGACAAAACCGTTAAACAGCCTATAGAGAAAAAAAAAAAACACAAACTAGCTAATGTTTAGACTGATCGTAGTGTTGTCGTACGTCAAATTGTAGTGTATTTAGTATGGAATTAGAAAGTACTATTGGCATAGAGAAATATACATTCGTTCAGTGAGAATCCGCAATAATAGAACGCCAGTCAGGGTCTTTTCCGTTTGGTTTCGGAAGGGACCACGGACTAATTTAAGGTATTCACCTTATTATATATCAGGTTGTATCTTGATCAAATATGATTCCTTGAAATATGAGATTTGTTCCTTAAGAACTTTTTGCCATAAGAGATTTGTTCTTAAGGAACAAATCTAACTTAGAAAGAGATTTAAGATTTAGAAGGATTCTAATGATTATAATTCTGTAAAGAGGTACCTGTTATAGCCGCAAATCATATTTTGATCAAGATACAACCTGACACCGACCTGAAAATTGCAAAAAACCTAAGAAAATTTGAATTTCGCGGTCTACCACTGCAATGGCATTCACTTTAAATTGTCCATTGTGCCTGCGCATTCACCTTAAGGTAAATAAATATTAGTTCATTTTGCGACCAAGGACAATCCAGACTATTTAAAAAAAAAAGTGAAATATAGCCCGCGGATTTGTTTTGGCATGAAGTCTCTTTGATGAGATGAAAAAAGCGCGCATCTCCGACTAGTAAATTAAATAGTTATCTGTGGTATTACAGCACAAGTGGATTAAAGTAAAGAAAAAGCACGCGTTCGTAATACACGCCATTATGGACCTAAAAGCGGTTCAATAAGAGCTACTTTACGAGCAAGTGTGTTGAAAAATATATTTACGACTTACAATATCATATTATTTGAAGCACTCTGACTCTACTAAACAAAAATACCTTATTAGAATATTTGACACTTGCTTGAATGTTCGAATGGAACACACCGGCATTATAACCAGCCTGTACTGCTAAAGGTCTACATAGATAGCCACTACATGAGCTAATCCATCTTTGAATAAAAGTATTGGCATGGCTCCACTACCAAACAAAACTTTTATTCACACCATTCGATCAACCAGGCCCTTCCTGCCTATCCCTAGAAGAAAAATTACCTAACGCCAGACTTTTAAGTTTACATGGTGAGGTCTATCTCTTGCAAGAGAAAGCTTAAGTCAGGACGAACGAACCGCGCATCCGACACTTCGTTAAGTGCCAGGTAAGATAGCATTTACAAGTGCCCATGTGCACTAACACAAACTAACGTCATCATGCTTAAACCTCGTCGCGCCAAAACTTACGTAAAAGATGCGACGTGGCCTCTTAATGAGAAAAAATTACGTGATAGTTCACATTAGCCTGGAGGAGGCTTAAATAAATTAAATGATCAAACTCTTTTACCCCATCGGACGGTATTAAGCCAGAGGGAGGGAAAAGCTTAAGAAGCCAGGATTCATCGAAGAAGTCTGTCTATCATATGCCCATACTCCAGAGGAAAAATTAAAAAAATTACTCCGTTCTCATTAAGTTCTAACTCCATGAATTATCATTTAATACTGATAAAACTATGGGTGCTCAATCATAAGCTGAAATAATTGTGTCAACCAAACACACTTTGTGAAGGCTATGCCCCGTTAGCAAAGCTGGTTTCAACTTAAGCTGAGTGTGCCACCCCCCCCCCGTAGGAGTGACCACAGTTTTCAAAACCAATATCCTCCCATAACTCGCATTACTATTTTCTGGAGGACGTTCATGCTATCCCAGCCGAATTGAATTAAAAACATTGAAAACGTCGATATGTTTACTCCCTCAGGCCTCTTGGAGCTGCGAGACACGGCACCTCACAGGCCCTTGAGAGCTGCGAGGCATGGCACCTCACAAGCTCTCGGCCGCGTCCGATATTTTCTTCCCAGCATAATGCGAAAATACAAATGAAAACATATTAATAAGTTGTATCATATTATTAACTAAAATAATGCATTAATCAATTATGATGTTTACATCTAACTGACATATTTACTTTGACATGACAAGATAAATGACAGTAAAAGTTTACATCGTAACATGAAAAGGTTTTTTAATCAATCCTAAAAGGTTTTTATCTCTGAACTTGCATTTTTTATTAAACTTATATTTTAAAAATGAAAACTTCTATAAAAAATGATGATTATTTTTAGAAGATGATAATATACTAGCTGCTGCCCGCGACTTCGTCCGCGTGAAATGTATGTTCTGCCCGCGCTGTCACTTCGTTTTCGTTTAGCGATCTTACTGACTTTTTTCTGTTTACTCGGCTCCTAAGGGTCATAGCGTGATGTTAAGTAGCGTAAAGCCTTCCTCAAGAATTGGGCTGTCAAATGCAAAAATAATTTTTCATATCCGTTGGGCAGTTCCAGAGATTAGCGCGTTCAAACAAACAAACTCTTCAGGTTTTTTATTATACTCTTCAAAGATCTTATACTTACAATCATCAACAAATATATTTCGAAAAAGATTATTACAGGATTTTATGTTGATAAAAAACTATGGCCCATAACTCCTTAATAGGTACCAACTCTTAACATCTTACACACGTGATAACTTTTAAACGAAATATCCGATTGAGATGAAACAAAAAGTATTTTACTTCTTCATAAATACTCTTGATAACATAATGCTTAATTTCGATAAAGATTAATATTACGATACATATTTAACGTAGTTTTTTTTTCTTCAGACGATTTAATAATTATTTTGAACACAAAATCGGTTATTGTGATTAAACCATGATAGCTAGATATATGTTCTCGCGGACTTTTTTGTAGGTCTTAATGGGCTCTACAAACCCGTAGTACATCATTTTGTTCTATTGTCAATAGTTTTTGCAGCGCACGCAAAAATAGGTTTTCGATTTTACACCTTGTGTTACAAAATAGCAATTTTATTACGGATCCCTAATTTTGAAAAAAAAAATATAGCCTATAGCCTTCCTCGATAAATGGACTACCCAACACTAAAATAATCATTCAATCCGGACCAGTAGTTCCAGAGATTAGCGCGTTCAAACAAACAAACAAACAAACAAACTCTGCAGCTTTATAATATTAGTATAGATTTGTAAAACATTCTGGAATTAAGCTAAAGTTCTAGCTTTTCTAACAAATGGGATTATTTTCTTAATGCGTGCTTTTCTTATATTGGTTGTTGCACATCGTGAAATAATATTATCAAACCTAGGGATGTCTATGCGATGTATGACAAAATTACTACTATTAAAGATTGCAACCTCATCCGTAGAAAAATTAGATGAGTTTATAATTTACACAGAATTGTTCATCACCTCTATAAGATATCTTCATCTCTGACTGCACACAACTTCACATCATCCTCAACTAACCCAATGTCACTATTCACCTTACAATTATCATCTGACATTTCATTTCATTTATTCATAAAAACAATTTACATTGTGTTGAATATAAGGTACACATGCAAATAATAAATAATTAAAGAACAATACAAAGAACTATGAATTATTAATAACAATCCAAGTGACCAACTGTTGGAGTCTGTTGTTGTTGGAGGTCGTGGGTTCGATTCCCACCCAGGACAAATGTTTGTGTGATGAGCATGATCATTTGTTCTGTGTCTGGGTGTAATTTATCTATATATGTATGTATTTAGAAATATATAAGTATGTTTATCAGTTGTCTAGTACTCATAACACAAGCTCTGCTTAGCTTGAGACTAGACGGCGTTGTGTGATAGTTGTAAAAAAAAAAAAAAATGTCAAAACGTTTTAGATATAATGTCACAACAGTTTTAATACAATGTCAAACAGGTATATAGATGATCCCGGAATCATTAATCGAAAAATTATCATTAATTTGATCACCAACGATGTTATTTTTATTGTTTTCCACATCGTGATCATAATGCTTTTCCTGAGGGTCTGAAATATAGCTAGTTAAATTAATAGATAAAATGGACTGACCCGATTCGTTATTTTCATTCTCGTGTTCATTCTTGAACACATCTATTAGCTCCTTCTCATCCTCTGCAGGGCTGCGCTCTTGGCTGCTGCGCTCGTCATCATCTTCTCCATCACCATCAACTTCCACACTGCTTAGACTACGTGAGTTCATGAACAAAAATAAAATAATAAAAGAAGAGCAAAACGGCTTTCAAAAAGGCAAGTCAACAACACTAGCAGCTTTCTAGAAAATATTGATAAAAACAACCTGTAACTGTTGTTTTCCTTGACATGAGTAAAGCGTTTGATTTAGTAAATTACGACGCGCTGTTAAATACATGCGAGCGCTATGGCATTCGGGGTCCGGCACTAGATTGGCTCCGAAGCTATCTCTGCGGTCGGACACTGTGCGTAAAAGTGACTCGCTTAAACAAAAATTTGTCATCAACGACGTACAGATCTCACTTTAAGGGCAATCGGTCAGGAGTACCACAAGGTAGTATTTTAGGACCTCCTCTATTCCTCCTGTACATAAACGATTTACCGAATGCCATCAATCAGAAAGGCGTGCTGTTTGCCGACGATGTCTCAGTGTTTGTACCTATCGCCTCGGCCTCGCCTCGAGATAAGCTAGTAAACGACAGTCACCGAGCTTTATCATCACCGGCGACGCTATTCTCATTGATTGACGTTACGATTCTATTAAAACATTTATAACTATTGGAGCTGATAAGGAATAACTCGTCGGATTTTAGTCGATTCGTGAGCGTCGATTACTCCGCGATTATTTTCAGTGTATTTTTGTGACTTTAAGAATATTTATTTTGGATTTTAGGGAAAAGTGTGCAGCTTTGTACGATTATATAATTACTAATCTTACTGGAAGTAGGTACTTACCTATTAACCTAAACAAAAATGTGTTGCGCTTTGAGGAACATCAAATATTTCATAATGCTGCTATTGTCTTGTAAGTTTTATTTAATATTAGCTGACTCGGCAAACGTTGTTTTGCCATTATAAATTATTTCTAGCTGCCCGGCGCTACTTCGTACGCGTGGTGTCCTACCCGTTACCCTACTCCTACCCTACTCCTACCCTACTCCTACCCTACTCGTACCCTACTCCTACCCTACTCCTACTCTACTCCTACCCTACTCCTAACCTACTCCTACACTACTCCTCCCCTACTCCTATAAGTAAAAAAAAAGAAGATAAATGTATCCTTTTTCATTGTTTGATACTATGTCCGTCTCCTGGTTCTAAGCTACCCTCCACACCAATTTTCAGCCAAATCGGTAAAGCCGTTCTTGAGTTATAAATAGTGTAACTAACACGACTTTCTTTCAAAATTGTAACGCACATATCGCCCTCTGTTGAGTGGAGTTGAGTTGCATTACAATTTTGTACATAATAATTATGAACACTACTCCCATTTAGCTCTACAAGGTGTATCTAATTGAAATAACTGAGAACCTATAAAGGATTCATTGTACTCATCATAAGAAACAACTTTTATTATCGGGCCAACCCTGAAATTGCGAAGAACCCTGAATTGAAAAAATCTGCCTCTCGAAACGATCATGTTACCACCTTTTTGTAAATCTTGGGAGTATACAAGTACAATGCAAGATATATACATTGCACTCATAATTTATTACAAACAACCAGATTTTAATCCAATATAATAATATTTATGACTTGTTTATGACAGTTTAAGACGACGCACGCGTGAACACAAGAACTTGCACATTCTTTTCATTTACCTGGAGAAAGCGTATAATGGGTACCTCGGAGTACCTACTTATAAAGAAAATAAGAAAATAAAATACGTTTATTTGCGGCAAACATGATGACGCAGAGAAAGAAGTGGGAAGATGTAAGTCCAACCTGGTAAAATAGGGCTACCTTGACGCAACGGCAGAAGGGTGTGATTGCGGAGCTATGTCACAAACCATGCTCCACCTCCTATCCTGCCCTCTGTGTCCCAAAACATGCAGTCAAACCTCTGCGCTGCCACCGACAACGCCGTGGAAGTGGCAAAGTTTTGGGAAAACAAGATTTAAAATACAGTCGTGCCAGCGACACGAAGAAGAAGAAGAAGAGAAAGAAGTCAAAGAACAAGTTGGGGGAAAACATGCGTCACATCCACACAAAACGGCCTTCGCTCAGCATAATGCTAAGAACCCCAGCGCTAATCATGACGTCAACCGGCGGGCTAATTGCGTAACACACTATCGGTAGCAATGGGTTTAATTTTGACAGTTCAACAACATACATTGCATTGTTCAGTTTCAGCAGACACATTTATTGAACATAAGAAGTAATGGAATATAAGCAATATCCTTCAAAATGATTCAGATTTAGATTAATAGTGTGTTAAGCAATTAGGGCGCATGCACTGTCTGCACCCTAATTGCGTATACGATGAGATATAAATAGCACAATAAGAAATAAAAATCGAAATAAATAGATAAACGACGTCGACTGACACGTAGTAACTCAGTCACTCTCTGGTGTCGATGACTCATGTAAATTGACGTAATTTTAGTAGGCAAGTTTTTAATCACGTCTAAACTTGTATGGAGTAGTGTCAGGCGCTGATTAATTTGACTGGTGTAGAACGACTGACAGTAAGCCTGGAACAGGGTTACTTTTACTTGCATCGAGCAACGGAAGAATCGAGATTTTGTTATTTAAACAAAATCTCGATTCTTCCATTGCTCGACGCGTGCGTGCGTGCGGCGACGCATAGATACTTTGGCGCACACATACAAGCCGCGCGCGGTGCATTTGTATGAAGATAACTTACTTGCCCTCTTTATTATACTATGACGAAACTCCGTCCGCCGTCAAGCTTCATACCGGCCGCCACGCGCATCGAGCCGGTGCGTGTGGCAAACAAAGATTTCTTGCATAGTATTGCAACGCCTCCCTATGGCCTTCCTTTTAACACACCCGCGCTCGTGTCCACTGTGGTATGAAAAGTCAGGGTGAATATTAAGTCATCAGGAAGCAGCTAATGTTCTTGTAGGGCAACTATTGTGTTTTACATAGGTCTGTGATATGGTTACATGATTGTTTATAGATCGGCAGTTAAAAGAAATTAGGTTAATTTTCATTATTTTTGAGCGCGGCCGGCTTATTCAGGTCTGTATAATTATACGCGTTTCACTCTAAATCTTTATTCTTCTGTACTCCATACCACGAGGTCAGAACTCTGCGTCTAGGAGGGTGGACTCCTGATCTTGTTCGATGGTAATTTTGAACGAAGAAAAAGCCGTTTCTTTATATTGTGAAAGTTTTTTTTTTTTTTTTAACGGACTCCGGACACACGGCTGTGGCCGTGTGTCCGGAGTCCGTTATAAAATCCCAAATATCTTTTTCCGAGGTCTGGGTATGGTATTTTCGCGTGACGCGTAAATGTAAGAATACCTAGGCACTATTTTAATTTTATTAGTGGTCAGCCGGTCGATTCTTTAAAAATCTCACCGTGAAAACATGCGTGGAGTGAGCTGTCAGTGTCATCCCACTGATACTAGGGATTGACCAAGCAAACATTTACAATCATAATCGAGTATTTAATAATATTTTTCATGTTAATTCTTTTAGTCTTAAACGTCAATATTTTATTTTAATTATTTTATAGTTCGTGCGTGACGCGCTCGCGCCTCAGGCTATATAAGGACTAGTCTAGGAAAAAAAGAAAAAAAAAACAACATTCTGACTAAGTTTCTTTTTTGCTATTTTATTTAAAAACCCCATAAAATAGTAATGTTTTGACAACTAAAATACTAGCTTCAAAATGATATAAAATGATCAATAGAATTACAAACACAAAAAATATTATTAAAATCTCGATTAAGACTGTAAATTTATGCTTGGTCAATCCCTAGTATCAGGTAGGATGACACTGACAGACAGCTCACTCCACGCTCACTTCACCTAAGTTTTCACGGTGAGATAGTTACAGAATCGCACTGCAGTATAGCTTTTACTTGCTGATTTCTGTTTTTCTTTCCTAGGTTATACTTCTGACTTATTTAGGTATTATAGTCGTAAAACTGTCGTCGTGGTCCATTTCTATTAATGTATTGGTTAAAGGACTACTAGTCCGTTGTATCGGGTTAAATTTGAAACTCTCTTGGTGTTGAACTGTTTCTGCAAAAGACCTTTTTGTGTTCGTCGGGCGGTCAGCTAGCGAGCGGTCGGGGTCACGCACCTGCGAGTGCGCAGGACGCGGGGTCTGGGAGACGGGGAAGCGTTATGCAGTAGTACCTTTTGCACTCTTCGGGCAAAGCTCCAAGATCATTAAGATACACAAACCCCACCATGGCGTCAATGATCTTTACCTGCGGGGTAATGAATACTAATACACATTTTTTTTTTGTGGATGGGAAATCATCAAATGACCCCTCCCGCTCTGGGTGGGGCGGAAGGGAGTGTCAGACTCTTACTGACTAAACCCCACCCGTGTTCCTTCGTTAGCCCTTTATGTTCCGGGCCAGCGGTACCTAATCCTCAGACAATTTCGTTGACCCGGCAGGCTACTAATACACTTTTTTTTTTTTGTGGATGGGATATTATCAAATGACCCCTCCCGCTCTGGGTGGAGCGGAAGGAAGTGTCAGACTCTTACTGACTAAAACCCACCCGTGTTCCTTCCTTAGCCCTTTATGTTCCGGGCCAGCGGTAACCCTTTCGGACATTCCCGCTGACCCGGCAGGCTTCGGCCCTATGGGGCCCCTCCTCGATGCTGACATCTCTTTGAGGCGCGCGTGGAACACGTACGCGCCGTCCGGCACGGGCCTGGTCCTGATCGGACGTTGAGCTACCCATACTAATACACTTACAATACCTTTTATTTTGACAGTTGCAACAACATTAATTGCGTTAAGTGTTCACAATGACGGGAAGACGATGAAATCCTTCGGATTGTGATTGAAAGTGTATAATTAGGATGTTGATTAGTTTCAGGGTTGTCTGATTGGCAAGTGTGCGCTGAAGACTCTTCATCATTTTATCCGTTTGATAAAGCTTTACGTCAGTACCCTGACAAAAAAGGTCGAATAATGGATGGCGTACCAGAGGAAGCATTTAGGTATACATCTTGAAACAAAACGTTTAGTTACAGATAATGCAATCACACTAAATATTTTTAATTATAGTATTCGCGGGACTATAGGTCAACAGGCAGGTATTGGTGACAGTCGAATGGGTCACGCAGACGACGGGAACGTAGGTACTGCGGGGGTTTTACTACCCCGTCGGTCTCGTTGTTGCAAGCGCGACTACTGAGCGTGGGTTCCTGGGTTCGATTCCTAGGTCTGGCAGAGTATTATTGGTTTTTCTATTAGGAATTTCTTAGTAGCAACCCGTAGTTTCGAAGTTGGTGGTTTAACACCCCCACTGGTGTGAAGGATTGGTAGGGCAAAGTGGAATAATCTTAAAAATCATCGTCAAAAATTACCTTCTGATATGCGTAAGCGCCACGCGAATTTTTATGGTCATGGTCTGTGTATATTTTTTGTGGTCATAGATGTTATACAGGCCCATAAACACCTCACCTGTGACTCGGTTTTAGACTTCCACTCCTTTTTAGGGTTCCGTACCCAAAGGGTAAAAACTAAGACTTCGCTGTCTGTCCGTCCATCCGTCTGTCTGTCACCAGGCTGTATCTCAAGAATAGCTAGACAGTTGAAATTTTCACAAATTATGTATTTTTGTTGCCGTTATAACAACAAATACTAAAAACAAAATAACATAAATATTTAAGGGGGGCTCCCATACAACAAACGTGTTTTTTTTCGGCGTTTTTGCCTTGTGGTACGGAACCCTTCTTGTGCGAGTCCGACTCGCACTTGGCCAGTTTTTTTTCAAAACTCCTTTTATGCAACATTTTGATAAACTACAATTCTTATAAATATCTCTTATCCCGCAGATTTACTGAGGCAGATCGACTTACGACAATAAAAGAAATATCAAGAACTACGCCCATGTTTCTTTCACAGTATCATTATTGTGATCATCTTGCAAGGCCTTGCATACACTCTTACGTGTAAGTAATGTTATTTTGGTTCGTATATTGCTCGCTATACCATCACCATCAGCCGATTCTTCTTTTTCGTCGTATCGATGATTCCATAGAAATTATTTAAAAAAGCGTTAAAAAAATTTTAATAAAAATTTGCTCCTTGGCAGCTGGACAGAGAGGGGTGGAAAGAGAGTAGAGAGGCCTTTCCCCAGCAGCAGGACATTAATGGCTAATGAAACAAAAAGCGTCGACCAAAATTCGGCCAAGTCGTCAGCGTTGTCGTTGGCCTCGCAAAGGTTTTCCAAAGTGCAGGTGTTATGGCACCAAGAACATGACAACAGGTGGGGCATCCACTGTGATGTGGCTCCATAGTCGCACTTTAGCTCTTTGGAGTCGTCTGCTGGACATAATTATTAGAGAGATTAGAAGAATGTCGCTCCACTGAGCCTTATATTCAACTTGGCTGGAATTAGTCATCTTTTGAGGAAAGAGTTTTAGGGCCCACCGACGCCACGTGGGCGGGCGCTAATTTGTATGAAAATATATAGCCTATTCACACGGACCACATTTGGCCGTCAAAATCAACAGTGTGGGCAATACTGACTGACCACGTCAAAGCGACGTCGCAACCACAACGCAACCTCGTTGCGTCGACCAGACGACTCTGTCACAGCCGGAGTCAATCTGCCTGCAAACATTAGCCACAAAGTAACCACATCGAAATCACCACCACCATCAACCACATCACAGCATCAAGTGGAAAGACTACTCACTGCAAGCTCACTTCACCTAAGTTTACACGATGAGATGTTTACAGAAAAGATCGACAACTGTTAGTGTTCCGAATAAATAAATTATAGACTCTTGACAATTTCTATACAATCTTGTCATTGCCGGTGTGACTGTTCCTAGATTACCACAGGCTGATAAAATTTTAGTTTTTCCTAATTATGTTAAACTAGCTGCGCCCCGCGGTTTCACCCGAGTAAATGTCTCTACAGCTACCTCCATACAAAATTTTATCAAAATTAGTCCACCCGTTTGAGCGTGAAGAAGTAACAAACATATAAACACACACATAATTTTAAAGAAATATGATACTATTTTGTTATTAGGGTATTTTGCTATTAGGGTAACCTGTCAAGCTTTCAGCCCATAAAATTGAGATTTGATGTGTTCTAATGTGTGACAATTTTAAAATGAGAATTTAGAATAAGATATTTTGTTATTTTATAGGAGTAAGTGACAGACAGTCACACCGGCAATTGCTCCGTGTTACCGAAACGTCGCTCATGTAACTATAATAAGAGAAAATAGCAACAGAAACAGAATACAAAATTGCTTTCGTTAGATTTAAAATTGACAATTATTAATATGTATATTCGTTAGATTTAAAATTGACAATTATTAATAGTATATTCGGATGTTCAAATATATCATTCATTTTTTGATGAAAGGAAGAAAGAAAGATGCCTGCTGTGTTTCGTCGATGCGTGGGAGTTCCAGTGCCTTAGGCATCTTCTGGGCACGCTCGCAGGCGTGATCGAGGTCAAGACCGGGCCCATTCAGCAATGATGAAAAAATAAGAATAATGTTTATTTGGAAAATAAAAAAAAAGTCTTTATTTACATAATCTATGCTAAAACAATAAATGAAAAAGTGAAAATAATGTTTAAACTACAATAGTGTTCATTCTCATTTCAGCATTAATGCTAGACATGCTGTCTCACGCTGACAATGACCTAGTGAATAGAACAGCACCCTAATTTTGTAACACACTATTACTCTCAATTTGAATTATTTTGAAGCATAGTGCTAATCCATTGCGCTATATGTTCGAAAAATGTGTCTGCTCAACAACGTAAATAACGCAATGAATATTGTTGAACTGTCAAAATGAAACCCATTGCTACTGATAGTGTGTTACGCAATTACCCTGCTGGTCGGTGTCGGTGGTCGGTTTAGGGAGCCTGTGTCTAGCAGTGGACGTCTTTCAGCTGAAATGAAGATGATGATGATGAATTATTCAATAAATCTAGATTTATTTCCGGAGTCTGGCTTCCGACTTTATAATGGCTGACTATCTACCTACCTACGATAAAGTACTTCTTTGTTTTAGGACTGGTAAAATATGCGCTAGAACAATTCAATATTATTACGCAACGTATGAAACATATTGCCAGATGGACTATGTCAACTGCAGGGAGGGCTTTGAAAGTACGTGTTGATGTATTTTATTTTTCTACACAAACTAAACGAGAATGTCATGGTCATGCCGTAGTTAAAAGTATCTATACATGTCTCGGAATTAACGCACACCACACCAAACACCTATTACGAGTATTATTATGTTACAATCATAATACATACACTGGACGTTTACTATTATGTATAAAACAATGTTTTTTGATTAAATTACTATTGATTGTGTGAAAAAAATGGGGTCACATTACAAATCTACGCACGCACACGTTTATGGGTCTAGCGTACATACCTACCCAGTAGGTACTCGTACTTCGTACATTTTGGTTTGTTTTAACGGTACAGTGGAAATGTGACTGACTAACATAGTTTTAATTATTTTCGTCTGAAAATACAAGATGGTGGCTGCAATAATTTTAAAATGACGAACATTTTTTAAATTTTCGCTGCCGCCATCTTGGATTTTCATATTGACCTCACTTTTTTGGCTATAGCACCCTCGAAAATCACAATAACGACACCCAGATGGAAATTTTGTCCTAACGCTTCGCGTAACTATTTCTACCAGTAGGTACGTACCTAAACTCCTAACGCAAGAAAAACACCTACATGACAGAAATCGATTCTGAATCAACAACTTTCATAACGAGCATTAATTCAGTTTCACATTGTATAATTATAGCCTCGTGGATACATCTACCAAGGTTCCTAGTGCCTGCCGTGGTCAGTGGTTGGGTGACCATTTCATTTCATACCGAGAACCCTAAGTTACATTAACGTTAAGTTATTCACTTGATCCTGGCTGTCATTCGTAGATCTTCGCCAGTCGTTACTAGTAGTCAGAAGCCCGAAAATCTGACAATCAGTCTTACCAAGGGGTGTTACCCGCAGTAGGTACCTAACTAGGTTGTTTTCCTTTTACTTATATTGTAAGACCTTGGCAAGAAGCCACATGATTCTAGGTAAACTAAAAGTACACAATAGGCTTTGCATTACTTATATTGCATTATATTTTAAACTTATAAAAAAATATAGAATCAAAAACAAAAAGTTTAACATAACATCATTCGTTAGGAATATGTATAATACAACTAGCAGCGCCCCACGGTTTTACCCGCATATGTGTCTATCCCGTGGGAATATTGGGATAAAAAGTAAAAGTAAGTTTCATCAATATCCGTTCAGTAGTTTTCGCGTGAAAGGGTAACAAACATCCGTACATCCATCCATCCAGCCATTCATCCAACCTCACAAACTTTCGCGTTTATAATATTAGTAGGAATAGAAAGTAGGACGTAGGATGTAAATAAATAAGTTATAAGTACATACCAATACCTACTCTAACTTTTAGAAACTCAGTCATTTATACTACTAATAAGTCTAAACAGTTTGTTCGTTTGTACGCGCTAATTATCTAAAACTACCAATCGGATACGAACATATATTTTTGAATTTGATAGCCCAATTTTTGAGGACGATTCTAGGCGAACACGCTCCGACCCTTACGAACAGAACAAAAAGAAGAAGTCAGAAAGAATGGTCAGCGAAAAAAACTAGTAGCGTGGGTCAGTGATGCGATGTGACGCGATGGGTCGGGGAACAAGAAATTTCACGCGGAGGAAGTCGCGTGAAGATGCAATTATTATAATTTAACTAGCAGCTCTCCGCGGTTTAACCCGCGTAAGTTTCGGTCCCGTGGGAATATCGGGATAAAAACTACCTCTGTACCAAATTTTATCTAAATCGGTTCAGCGGTTTAACCCTTAGTACGTACGGAACGTAGATCTACACGAGACACAATGGCTTTTTAATTGTTTCTGTAATTACGGCATTCAACCGGTTAAGCGTGAAGAGGTAATAGACAGACACACTTTCGCATTAATTATAATATAAGTATGGATAGCTTTACGCGCGCCTTAGCGTCGACTTAGAAGTTTGATTTTTCCCGTCCAAGAAACCGCTGAATTTAGAGTTTGGTATCAATCAACTTAGCGCCTAAGAAAAAGGGTCTTGATTTACGAACAACAAGGTGATTATATTTAATTTTATAGGTAAGGGCTTCCTTGATTCTTTTATGGTTCGGATCCCTACAAATCCGGAGCAGTGGTGGCCAAGTGGTAACGGCCGCGACTTACGAGTTGTAGGTCGTAGGTTCGAACCCAGACAGGCGCTTTACTTTGTGTAAATTATTTCATCACCACTACTCTCAAAACGGTGAAGGAAAACATCGTGAGTAAACCGGCATGTCCTAGAACCGAAAAGTCGAAGACATGTGGCATCTGCCAACCCGCACTGGGCCCGCGTGGTGGATTACGGCCCACTCCCTCTCACCGAGAGGAGGCCTGTGTCCCAGCAGTGGGAACATTATAGGCTGATTATGATGATCATCATCAAAAGAAAAGACAAAATAAGAAATACAGATATAAGGAAAACAACAAATGTAATAGACGCTTTAGTACACTGTAAGAAACTGAAATGGAAGTGGGCTGGTCATATGGCACGCATGAGTAAAGATAAGTGGACTTATAGAATAACTACTTGGCCAGGACCACCTAATAAACGAAGCAGGGGAAGACCGAAAGAGAGATGGATAGACGAGGTAAATAAAGTGGCTGGAAAAGACTGGATTACAAAGGCAAAGAATAGAGAAAAATGGAGTAAAATGGAGGAGGCCTTTACTCGTTGAGGGGTCCTTAAAATTATAATTACAAGTACATAAATAAAAAAGAAATAAAAAAAAAAATATATATATATATATAAGAAGCATGTTCATAATATTAATACATAAATAATAATAGTAATAAATTACGTTTAATAGATATTTATATCTGATTTGAAAAATCTGAATTGGGAATAATTTGTTGAAATGTAATGATAAGTTAAATGTTAGCAACAAATAATAATGAAAAAAATAAAGAATGCAATGTAATGGATTATTTTAAGGAAATAAAAAAGCTATAATAATAATAATAGTAATCATTGTGCCGATAGTCGTGACAGTCAATGGGTTAATAGCCAAGAGCCTCGACCAACACCTAAGGAGGCTCTCGTTGGGCAGCTGGATCAAGGGCTTGATTCAGAAAGCGGTACTTCTGGACACGGCCCGCATTGTTAGGAGGTTCCTCTCTCTGGAGCCCTGACCGCCGGTAGCTTGGACCCTGTTCCTGTATTTTTTATATTTTTAAATGTTTTTATATTTTCTGTATTCTAATATTTAAAAATATAATTTATATGTGATATTTAATGAAATAAAGGAATAATAATAATAAAAAGTCGGGTCCCCGCTACCGGTGGTTGTGTGCAGCGCATGAGATGGACTCAGTCTATGAACGAGAACGTCATGCGCGCATATTACGGGTCTACAGAGGGGGGAATTAACCTCACTGCGTACCGCGATAGGATGCTGTCTCTGTTCCAGGAACTGGAACCAACCGTCAACGTTTCGGCCCAACGACTGTCGGATCAGGTGCGGGTCATCCAACGCAATCACAGGTTGGACGATATCGCACTTGATAGGCTGCGCTCAGAGGTACTGAGCAACCATATCGTCTCGACTTCGGCACAAACTGTGGCACAAGCGTCAATTATTGATGCCATCCTGCCGCGGTCCAATCATGTTGGGCGCTCAAATAGGGCGCTGGTATGTGCCTTGGACTCGCAGCTCAAGAATTTCTTCGAGAGCAGCGAGGATCTCGTTGATACACATTCGATCCTGTACTGTGCGGCTGTGGCGGCATGTCGTTTAGCTAACGTCAAATTCCCAAGCTGTGACGGAGCTATTCGACCAAAACCAGCCGTACCAGCCTGGCAGCGCAGGATCGAACGTCGTATCGATGGGACCAGGGTACTCATTGGCAAACTATACTGCTTCAGGGAGGGCAATACACGACCACGTGTGATGCGCTTTGTAAGGCGGGCATTCTCGGGGACTGGAATCAGCCCACGAGAATACATGTCCCGTGTCACAGAGCGCATCGACTTCCTGAAGCAGAAAGTTTGTGCATGGGCGAGCCGAATTCGGCGGTATAAGCGGCGGGTTGATTGATACACGCAGAATCGCATGTTCCAGAGCGATGAAAGGTGGGTGTATAGAGCTTGGGAGCGACCTGAACAAAATGTGACAGATGTATGCCACCCGGATGATGCCACCACAAGTTTCTTGTGATTCTGGTGCAGCATCTGGTCGGTGCCCGTCTGTCACACTGAGGCTGACTGGATGCAGGATGTCGAGCGAGGGTGTGAGTCTGTACCAGAAATGGAAAGAGTGCTAATTACGCCATCAGACGTTGCCAGAGCGGTCCGTCCGTTACCGAATTGGAAATCACCGGGACCGGACGGACTGCACAATTTTTGGCTGAAATGGCTAATTAGTTCACACACTTGCCTGGCATCTCAGTTCCAGTCATCCTTAGAGTCTGGGTCGCTACCGCAGTTTCTAACAACAGGCGTTACCCACCTGCTCTATAAATCAGGTAGTCCCGCGGAACCCAAGAATTATAGACCGATCACGTGTTTGTCGACGGTTTATAAACTTCTTACATCCATTTTGAGAGCGAAAATTAATACACACATTGAGAGTAACTCGATTATGTCTGCCTCTCAAAATGGATGTAGGAATGGGTCCCGCGGTACTAAGGAGCTACTCCTCATAGACATGGCCATTAGCCAACAGGTTCGTCGATCCCGCAAGGATCTGTCGACATGTTGGATAGATTACAAGAAGGCCTACGACTCGGTGCCACATACGTGGCTCATGAGGGTGCTGGAGTTGTACAAGATAGATGCAACTCTACGCACCTTCCTTGAGTCATGTATGGGGCAATGAAAGACGGTCCTTCGTTATCCAGGATGTCGACAGATCCAGGGGAATGATGAGCCTGTATGGATTAAACGGGGAATATTTCAGGGCGACAGTTTGAGTCCACTTTGGTTTTGCTTAGCCCTGAATCCTCTAAGTACACTACTGGAGGATTCAGGTCTAGGCTATCGGTTGAAGAGAGGTGGTCAGGTCATATCTCACCTCCTTTACATGGATGATTTAAAACTCTTTGCCCCCAACAAATTGCGTCTGATGGAGCTACTGAAGGTAACTGAAACTTTCAGTAGCGCCATCAGGATGGAATTTGGTGTGGACAAATGTGCAGTCATGCATGTAAAGCGAGGGGAGATTATGGAATCCGAGGGAATTCAACTCTCCGATTCCATAAGCCTCAGATCCCTTCCCTCATCAGAAAGCTATAAGTATTTGGGTATGTCGGAAGCGTTAGGCATCAACGATGCTGACATGAAGCAATCGTTGAAGGAGCGCTTCTTTTGTCGCCTGAAGAAGGTATTAAATAGTCTTCTTTCGGGCGGAAATAAGGTGCGCGCCTTCAATGGTTGGGTCATGCCGGTTTTGATGTACTCTTTCGGCATACTCAAATGGACTCAGACGGAACTCGACGCCCTGGATAGAAGAGTCCGTACACTACTGACCGCAAACCGGATGCATCACCCACGATCATCGGTGATGAGACTGTATATCCCGCGGAAGTGCGGGGGTCGAGGCTTTTTAAATGCGAAGACCCTCCACAACCGCGAGGTGTGCAGTCTCAGGGAATATTTTTTAAAAGCCGAAGTGGGTATGCACCGTGATGTGGTCGCAGTGGACAAGGGGCTCACCCCGCTCTCCATGGCTAAAGAGAACTGGCGCAAACCTGTAGTACTTTCTACTGATGATCGCAAGAAGGTATGGCAAAGCAAGGAGCTTCACGGGCGCTTCTACCGGGCTCTTCATGAGCCTGGTGTAGACTTCCTAGCGTCCGTATCCTGGCTACGTTTTGGTGACCTTTTCGGGGAAACTGAAGGTTTTGTCTGTGCAATTATGGACGAAGTTATCTTAACGAATAACTACCGGAGACATATTATGAAGGACGGGACGTTTGACGTGTGTCGGGCATGCCACCGTCCGGGTGAGTCTATCAGACATATTATCTCTGGTTGTTCTCGTCTAGCTAACGGCGAGTACTTGCACAGGCATAACCAAGTAGCTAGGATTATTCATCAGCAACTTGCTTTGAAATATAAACTTGTAGATTCTGAGGTACCGTACTACAAGTATGTGCCCGACCCAGTTCTTGAAAATGACCATGTCACATTGTACTGGGATCGGTCTATCATTACTGACAGGACTATTGTTGCCAATAAGCCTGATATAGTGGTGATAGACCGATTAGCGCGCCGCACAATGATTGTCGATGTTACCATTCCACATGACGGGAACCTCGTGAAAGCTGAGAAAGAGAAACAAATGAAATATCTCGACTTAGCACACGAGGTTGTTGACATGTGGAATGTGAGCTCGGCTATCATTGTGCCGATTGTCGTATCAGCCAATGGACTGATGGCCGAAAGCCTCGATCAACATCTATCGAGGCTCTCGTTAGGCGGTTGGATCAAGGGCCTGATTCAGAAGGCAGTACTCCTCGATACGGCTCGCATTGTGAGGAGGTTCCTGTCTCTGGAGCCCTAACCACCGGTAGCTTGGACCCTGCTCCCGACACCGGCGGACAACTATTTTTTTATATTTTTAAATGTTTTTTATACTTACTTTTATTTATTAAGAAATATTTAAAAATACAATAAAATAAGATTTACGTAAATGAATAAAGGAAATAATAATAATAAATGATGATCCCTACAAATAAAAATACAACAGGTTTTTGAGGGTTTAAAAAAACGGGAAGCTTACATGAAAGTTCATCATCTGCCTAGCCTTTTCCCAACAGTGTTGGGGTTGGCTTCTAGTCTAAACGGATGCAGATGAATACCAATATTTTTCATGAAGCGACTGCCTATCTGACCACCACAACCCAGTTACTGGGTAATACGCTACCCCTTGGTAAGACTGGTTGTTAGACTTTCGGGCTTCTGACGACCCGTGACGACTGCCAAAGATCCACGATTGACAGCCGGGACCAATGCTTAACGTGGTTGCCGAGGCACGGAGGCGTCTTGATATGTAAAGATCATCACGGATCAACCACCACCAACCATCCACGGACCAACCACGGCAAGCGTAGCTTAACCTGATAGATTGACCCGCCACTACTTAGCCACATGCCGCTCATGCCCTCACGCTTTCATGAAAGTTATAAAGAATAAAATTAATTTACAGTGTGGCAAATGGTTCACGCGGGCGGATGTTTCGAACTGAAACATGTCACAGAATATATGTGTAAGTATTTTTATTCTCACAATTCTTGTCGTAATTCGAGATTAACTAAGGCAGAAGCAATGAACTCGGATGTCTATGGAATGCTGTCTGTTGTGTCGAGTATACAGGATGAAACTGAAAACTTGCGCCAACTCGAAATAGGAGGTTCAGTAACTGTTGCATAATCATTTAGGCCAGCCATATTAGCCGTAGAGCCGATGACCTTTCATTTCTTGAGTGGATACTGCGAATTTACCAACATCAGATAGGACACCCTCAGGCTTGGTGGAGCGACGATCCTCGCTGGGTGGCTGGCAGCAGCTAGACGAGAGTTGCCGATAAGCGAGCTGAATGGCGTGTAATTGATGAGACCTGGGGAAGGTCTATCTCCTGCTGTAGGCTGATGATGATGATGACTCTGAGATATATTCCTCAAGGAGCTGTCAGTAGGTACAAAACAAAATGTTTCAGCAAGACAATAAATTAAGTAATTGGTCGACAGCTCTGTACCTACTGAAACAACTCAGCCTATCGCAGTCCACCGCTCGACATAGCCTCCATGGCTGCGCCACAACAACCTGTCGTCCGCGTTCCACATTTAGTCTGTCCAAGGCACTTTTTTAAAGTCATCGGTCCACCGTCGTCACCACGTCGTCCCACACTACGCTTACCAATACGCTTTCTCCACTCCAGGGGGTCTACTCCGAAGCGGTTAACCACTTTATCGGCCGAATGTTCTGTCATTTTCTACTACCATTAATTTCCTATATTGACTATTGGTCCCGACCAAACTGTGCCAATCCGAACCTTTTTAGAACCCTTAACCTTTTTTTACCTTTTTTTTTTTAATTCGTAGTGGGACAACAATATTCGAATCAGAAAATGACCGAACATTCGGCCGATACAGTGGTTAACCGCTTCGGAGTAGACCCCCTGGACTCGTCGGCACCACCGGCCTCCTTCCAGCACACGGCCACTTCAGCTTGCTTACTTTGCAAGCTATGTCCTATACTGCAGACTTTTATTAGCAATGTTATTAATAGAACTGTTATTTTTTCAGTTTATGCGTATCGTCATGACTACTTTATGGATAATTACTACATTATTAACGAAAAATCTAATCCGAAATTCTATGAAAATGATGCAATGTTATGATAAAACATCGCGATTTCTGTGCTATATCTAAGTTAATTATACACAAAAACCTTCTGGAATAAATTATCATAATAAATTATCTAAATTCAATGTGAATGTGTAGTTTTGCATAACTAAGAAGCGACTTTGTTTTATACTATGTATTGTATGTATAATGTATAGAAATAGATATAAATTAATTAACTTTAGCTTATAGGTTGAGTTTGTATTGGCGGTAGATTTGCTTAGGTAGGTACACTGTATTCATATATAGTGCACTGTACCTTATCTAAAAAAAACCTGCGTTATACAAATAAATTATTTGATCAACGATTTGATACGATTTTGTTGTTTTTTATTTGATGTACTCCTTAAAAATTATAGATATAAATGTAGAAATTTTACAAGGAGTGACATAATTAATGGACAATATGTCATCCCTGTTATCGCTAAAAGCGATCTTTGGATGGATTAAGGCGGAAGGAAAGACAATACTGAAGGTAGTCTATGGTGTGCTATTTACATACATTTATTTATTTCTTATTTATTTATTTTATTCATTATCACATACATTTGTTTTAACAGGTAAGACCCAAGCTAACAAAAAAAACAACCGACTTCCAAAAAACACTATATAGTGAAAAAAACACTATAAAGTTGCCACCGACTTCCGAAATTAAAGTAATTTTTCACTTTTTACTTTTTAGTGGGTCAGTTTGTAATTTATCTAAGTTACAATAGCCTAATGTCAACTGCTGATCACCTTTTACAAAATATTGCTTTTCCCGATGCAGGGACGTTAATTGTTGAGGAGTTCTCCTAGTATTCCACTCTCCTAGCTAATAATCCTGGCTGCAGCATCAGGCCAGACTTATGTCAACATTGCATTGAACTTAAAATTGAGTCCTGTTTAAAATGAGCCCAAACACGACTACGGTGCTGTAATTTCAAGGTTTGTGCTTTTTCTGATGCTGCTGGCTTCAGCATCAGGTCTCTATGTACTTCGGTGTTCCTCATTAACAGTACGTTTATCCACACATCGAGCCCTTTTCAATGAGCCTAAACACGATATATCTGCTGTTAGTTGTCGAGGAGTTGGGTACTCTGCAGACTATCCTGACTGCAGCATCAGGTCATGACTTGATGATCATGAGACCAAATGTGGCAAATGCCCTATCAAACATCAAAACAATTTACTAAAACAGTCCTTGCCTGTTCGAGTAACTTCTTACTGTTAAGGAGTTGTACCTTCCATCATCAGCTCAGCTACCTGAGATGGTGACAACCATACGCAAATACGCAAGATACTTCATAAAATATGCGAAAAATAATAATTGAGCCTATAAAATTTGAGGGTTGCCCTCGTTTTCTCTAAGATCCCATCATCAGATCCTAACTTGGTGACAGTGGGACCACCTCAGAACTATCTTCTTTCGAACAAAAAAATTATTATGAAAATCCGTCGATAATTGGCGGAGATTATTCGATGAACAAACAAAAAAAAAACATACAAACATCCGAACATAGTACCTCCTCCTTTTTGTGAAGTCGGTAAAAAGTAGTCATGAATTGCTAATTATCAAGTAATGGGTCTGGGTAAAAGCACAAGTTACACAGTGGACAACGTACCAAGTGTCACCCTCTGGAATTCCGTAAAAGAGCAAGAAAATATGTCTAAGCGCCGAGATACACTAAAAAGTATTCTTACTGCACGAATCACTGGTGCAAACTTTATAAGTTAAAGTTCCTCTCTCGGTCCCAACCGTAACCTCTTGTCTGGAACGAGCAATCCCAACAATTCCAAAATTTGTGGATTATGCAGTATCCCACGAAAAACCTTAAAAACATATTTTACAGGAGCGAGGTTGCGCCTTACTTCCAAATTAAAACACCCAACCATCCCTATAACAAAGAGAGTTGGATACATAAGTGGGTAGAAAGGGTAGACACCAAACTGCTTCAAGTACAGATATCGGGTAAATTTGTTCTGCATCTTTCCCAGCATCTGAGAATACTTCATGCGGTCATAACGGGTTTTCATCTTTTTAAACATTTGCTGGCCCGATTGTCTGACGTGCTCATAAATGTCCAATGTCTGATTAAATCGTTCCACCATTCCATCCGATTGTGGGTGGTAAGAAGTTGTTCTTGTTTTATGAGTACCCTTAACTCGACAAGTTTCCTGGAATATTTGGGACTCAAAATTCATTCCTTGATCACTGTGAATCTCTAAAGGCACTCCAAAACGACAGAAGACTTCATGAACTAATTTATCTGCAGCTGTCGAAGCTTCTTGATTTGGAATGACGAAGACTTCCGGCCACTTGGTGAAGTAATCCATCACAACCATGAAATACTTGTTGCCACTTTCACTTTCCGTAAACGGCCCCGCAACGTCAAGGGCTATCCTCTCCCATGGTGCACCAACATTGTACCATTTCAATGCACCTCTACTATGAGTCTGAGCTCCCTTTACAGTTGCACAACTGGTACAGTTGCGACACCGGTCCTCGACATCGTTCCGACAGTGGACCCAGTAAAACCGTTCTCGTATCTTCTTCAGTAGAGTCCGTTTTACTCCCAGATGACCTCCTGAACAACCATTATGGTACAGCTGTAGAACATCCGGTACTTGAACTTTAGGCCCTAAAGCTATCATTTGCAAATCGTTGTCCCTAACGGTTAGGGACAACCATTTGCAAATGACAGCTGTCTCCCCGAGCATTATCCCACTTCTGACACCAATTCTTACGAGCTTGAGGTTCGTGACAATAAAAACTGCCGATTTAATAACCAAAAAATTACACTAATGAACAACACTAATATCTAACAACCAATGATTTCAAAAGTAAGGATACGCCCGTCTGAACATTTTACATAAAAGTTCTTCGTTCGAAATTCGAAGTTCGCGCGCACCACTGTCAACAGAGTCGCGTTGGCCCTAAAACCGTCATTTTAGGGCCAGCGCGTTGGTGCCATTTAGTCGCGCCGTTAGCCCGGTCCTTACGCTAGTAATTTATATGTCAATGCTAACAACTCAAACACACTAATTAGAAAACACAATTGCACTACTGACCGCTTTAAGTCGCACTTGAAGATCGCTTCGATGTGTTCGCTTGTATCGCTTTATCCAAACTGTGTCGGTTGTTTTTTTTTTTTTGAAAAATGGCACCTCGCAGTTCAACCATAGGGGTTGTCGACTGCTCAACCGGACTTTCCTGTGGATGCCACAATAAATTGGGCCTCCAGCCAGGGCATAAAAACTTAAAAACTAAGTGACTACACGCTAAGGGCACCCCCCCGTGGGGTTCGGACCTCGGCTTAGGGCGTCGCTGGGAGAGGACAGCAAGGGACAGGCTGGAACGGAATTATTTAATGGGTACGAATTTAAAGCTACAGGCTCAGCGGCGCGGGCTGGCTCGAGCAAGGGTCGGGGTGGACATGGTACGGGGTGTCGCGACGGGCCTCGACGGCGAGTGTGTCGGTTGTGCCGCATCCCGGCCTTATATAGTACCGCAGATAGTTCTAGAACCTTCCATTTTAGAAACATCTAGAATGTTCGAGTACATACCGGCCCCGACTGACCAGATGTCGATAGTTCAAGAAAGTTCTAGAAAGTTCTCGCATCGAAATTTCTAGAAGGATCTTGACTACTAGTTCCGCTACTCGATACTAGATGGCGCTAGTGGTAACTAATGTCACCATGGCCACCAGGCATTAATTGTGGCGCGCAACAATACATACAATAAATACATACATGATAGGTACCTAAAACATATTAGACATAATCTATAAAAATATACAATAGTAATCATGAAACAAGTGCAAGAAACGAGAACAATTCTGCTCTGAGTGGAATACCTCGAATTTCACGGTAGGTAATTTTTTAATTTAAAACAAATCCAAGAAAAGTTCATGAGCGATAAGACCTTAATTCAATCACCATTTTATGACTGTATCATTGTAGGTAGATAATGACTTGATACTTTTCATTTTTTTTTCTGTATTTACAATCCAGCAGTGCAATTCTGTAACCATCTCACCGTGAAAACATAGGTGAAGTGAGCTGTCAATAGTGTCAATTCCTAGCAAAAACAAACTCACATCACCTAAATTTTCACGGTGAGATTTTTACAGAATCGACTGGCTGTACCTGTTAGTGCGGACGTTGAGAGAAGGCGGTTTTGACAAATGTCAGTTTTATTCAAACGAATACGTGTCTTGCGAATTTGATCTTTATTAGCTACTAGAGTTGTCGCACTGACAAGTTTCAGGAATGCATTCTCTCGACAGCCGGACTGTAACATAATGTAGAATGTCTTTCAGCATTGTTTAGAATTTCAAACATAGTTTGAGAATGATTATAACCAGTGTTTTTAAACGAAGAATATTATAACGGAAAAACATGATTAATTGTGGAACGACAATGTTTATATTTCTCCAAGTACTACTACTTGGAGAAATATGCCAATGTAAGTATTGTTCTTATTTAATTTTGGTTTAGGTACCTACGCGAAGGCTTGCGCTTGACTACAAACGCTACGCTAAGGCTGCTTTTCCACCAGACATGTGCTATACAAAGTGCAAGTCTTGCTTGTGCCGCGTTCCGATGCGCACGTGTTTGCATATTCTTTATATTTGTGTTTTGAATAGTGCGGCGCAAGCTGTCGCTCGTATTCTCTTTTCGTGAGTGAATGAGAACTTGTGGCGAATGAGCTGCTGGCGTTCCTGCAGCAGAAGCTGGATGTGATGGACCAGGTATCCGCTGTCCAAATCTGCTCAACGAACTTCAGCGAGGAGAACATAGCTGCTGCCAAGCTATTGTTGTTCAGTGTGCTGAACAAGCGCGACAAGATGGTGTCCCGCCGGCGTGACGGGACTAAGAGAAGCATGCAAGATATTATCACGCTGTTCAAGGAGACCGACCCGGACGACGTGCCGACGTTTGTGGCGAAGGAGCTGAACAAGCTGCCACCCGTCACCTTCGACCACGCCGATGTAACAAGCCTTCTGAAGTATCTACATTGTCTTTCTGAAGGCCTGGAAAACCGAACACACCGGTGTACATCTCCCGCCTACACTACACCACTAAGGCGGAGGACATCATGGAGTACGTGCGCCAGAAGACGAGGTACGCGCCGAGGGTGCAGGAGTCGCACCGCAACTTCAACTTCAAGGCGTTCGTGGGAATCGCTATCTGCCCGTCGTCATGGAAGAAGACTTCTGGCCGCAGGACGGTATCTATGTAGGGGCCAGCGTGGACTGAAAAAAAAAAAAAACTTCGTTGATGAGTACGGATGCGTTTGATATCCACAAATCATGTTCATTAGTCCACATAGCAGAGCACTGGTGGAAACGGATTCAACTAAGCTGTTTTTTTATGGAAGGATGCGAGCGATACGCGAGTTGTGTAGCTAGGCGCGCGTTTATGCCGCAGGTGCTCCCCGTGCCTTCTCTACTG
The DNA here is from genome assembly GCA_963082905.1 of Oligia fasciuncula. NCBI lineage: Eukaryota > Metazoa > Arthropoda > Insecta > Lepidoptera > Noctuidae > Oligia > Oligia fasciuncula. The sequence goes on from OY720409.1 coordinate 11,196,796, forward strand.
TCGATGCATCGCATAGCTCGAGCTGCAGCTACCTCGTGGCAGTGCATCTTCATAGTACATCTTACCCGCTCCGCTACACACCTTAGCATTAGTGGAAATGGTCACATAATTTCGTAGCTTAGCTTTCACATCCTGGTAGCAAACCAGCCTAACACTGGCAATTATGAGCTTGAGTGTTACGAGCTCGTCAAGCAATTTTGATCGTTTCGAACTAGGCTTCATATGCTTGACAAACAAACTATGTGCTTGATCGTGCTTGATGAAAGGAATGGAAACAGTGTTTGACGTCGCATCAAGCCTCATCAAGCATTCTTGTATATTTGACCATCTAGAGGTCTCGTTAAGTTCTGCATCAGTTTGAGCATTTATTGCTCTATCCCTAATATCTATAAATCACGACAGATTCAGGATGTTAAAGGACTGCCTTTATTTTAGTTTTTAACCGACTTCAAAAAAGAAGGAAGTCAATTCAACGGCGTTTTTTTTTTTTTTTTTTTTTGTGTTTTTGTTACGCGATTACTCCGCCAATTGAGGACCGATTTTTTAAATTCTTTTTTTGTTCGAAAGGGTATACTCTCGAGGTGGTTTCTTTAGTATCAAGTTGGAATCTGATGAGAGGATCCCATGGAAATCGAGGGAAACCCTCAAATTTTATAGGCAAAGCTATAGCGATTTGGGTATTTTTTAAAGTAATTTGAGCATTTGCTCTCGGAAATCATCATTTGGTAAAGTGGAGCTGATGATGAAGACCACAGATGGCCATCGGAACTACTCAATGACAAATATTTCACGGGTTGCGATTCGATTACTTTAATATGGTTGCTAAACGATTTATCCTGTCACAATGCGTATGGTGAGTGACTCAACAATTAACGTCCCTGCATCGGGAAAAGCAATATTTTGTAAATAGGTGATGAGCAGTTGACATTAGGCTATTGTAACTTAGATAACTTACAAACTGACCCACTAAAAAGTGAAAAATAAAAACTTTTTTACAAAAAAAACAACCGACTTCCAAAAAACACTATAAAGTGAAAAATAACTTTAATTTCGGAAGTCGGTGGCAAAAACTAAAATACAAATCCAAAGACACCGACTTCCGAAATTAAAGTTATTTTTCACTTTATAGTGTTTTTTGGAAGTCAGTTGTTTTATTTGTAAAAAAGTTTTTTAAATAATGCTAGAGTATCTCAATAATTTAGGTCGGTGAATAACCACTACTCCTATTTATTTATTTATTTCAGGCGATGCAGGCCCATATATAAATATCAACCTAAACATACATACTTATTTTTATTATAAGACTAGCTGACACGGCAAACGTTGTTTTGCCATATAAATTATTTCTAGCTGCCCGGCGCTATCGTTCGCGTGGTGTCCTACCCCTTACCCTACCCCATTCCTACCCTACTCCTACCCTACTCCTACACTACTCCTACCCTACTCCTACCCTACTCCTACACTACTCCTACCCTACTCCTACCCTACTCCTACCCTACTTCTACCCTACTCCTAACCTACTCCTACCCTACTCCTACACTACTCCTACCCAACTCCTACCCTTCTCCCACACTACTCCCACACTACTCCTACCCTACTCCTTTATAAGTAAATAAAAGTATTAAATACTATGTCCGTCTAAAACCGGATAGAAAGTGTGTATGTCCGTCTCCTGGTTCTAAGCTACCTCCCCACCAATTTTCAGCCAAATCGGTTTAGCCGTTCTTGAATAGTGTAACTAACACGACTTTCTTTTATTTATATATCTATTATCTATACTAATATTATAAAGCTGCAGAGTTTGTTTGAACGCGCTAATCTCTGGAACTACTGATCCGATTTGAATGATTCTTTTAGTGTTGGGTAGTCCATTTATCGAGGAAGGCTATAGGCTATATAACATCACGCTACGACCCTTAGGAGCCGGGCAGCGTGTGACACCGCGGGGAACAGCTAGTATAATATATTATAAAGATTATTTATAATCATTATCATTACTTTTTTAAATAACACAGACATAAGTATCAGAGTACATATACACATAATAATGTTTAAAAGATCACAATATGTTTTCTTTAGTACTATATCGTCCCAATAGATGCCGTTACGTGTTTACTTATTGCAATAAAAATTTGTTATAATCTGTTATAATCAATTTAAAGTTCTGCTTTAAATTGATTATATCTTTTGATAGACTGAAGCGATTGCGATGAAACAAAGACTAATCACTACTCCGTGTTCTACACTATATTTGAGTATAAAAAAACTTTTTAACAAAAAAGAAAAACCGACTTCCAAAAAAACACTACAAAGTGAAAAATAACTTTAATTTCGGAAGTCGGTGTCTTTGAATCTGTATTTTAGTTTTTTGACACCGATGAAATACTTATTATTCAGTAGTTCCGGTGGCCATCTGTGGTCTTCATCATCAGTTCCACTTCACCAAATAGTGCTTTTCGAGAGCAAATGCACGAGTTACTATAAAAAATACCCAAATCGCTATAGGTGTGCCTATACTATTTGAAGAGTTCCTTCGATTTCTCCAGGATCCCAACATCAGATCCTGACCTGATGACAATGGGACCACCTGGAAAGTATACCCTTTCAAACAAAAAAATTTTTTTTGTAATCGGTCCAGCCATCTTCGAGTAATCGGGGAACATACATAAAAAAAAAAAAGGTTCCAACGAATTGAGAACCTCCTCCTTTTTGAAGTCGGTTAAAAATGAACCATATTGGTTTGATACTTTTTACGTTGAACCTGTTCAAATAAAAAATCTGTCACATCCAAACAGACAAACCGACAAACAGACAAAAATTCCAAAAATTGATGCGAATGGCATCTGTTGGTTATCCTTTAACACCCCCCCACCTATTTTTTTTTTATAATTTCAATGTACAGAAACGCCTCGTCTACAGATTTATTATATGTATAGATATAGATAATACTTTACTAGCTTGATCTTGTGCTGTTCTATGGTACTTGTTCGCGGAAGCGACGGAACACCACGTCCTGCTCAAATGGCCCAAATTCTCAAATGTTCTTTGCTCAAATTAACAAACCAACTAGATTCTAAATATTTCAAGGATAATTTTGAGTCTCCATCATCAGCAAAAGAGGATAGTTTCTAAGTAGGTAAATCGAATGAAATTTCCAAACCAAGTCAAATTCGGAAGTCAAACTTTTTCGTAAGTCCTCATAGACACCCTCCAGGACACCTGCCGATTTATTCTTTAAAAGGCGAATGGTTGCGGAATCGAATCTCACCATGAAAACTTGAGTGAAGTGAGCTTGAAGTGAGCTGTGATTTCAACTGCAGGTTTATTCTGTAGAAATCTAACCGTGAAAAAGGTGAAGTGAACTGTCATCCAATCTTACGCCAGGGATTGTCAGCTCACTTCAAACTGATTTCGAGTTCAATCACATAAGTTTTCACGATAAGATTTTTATAGTATAGCACTACTGGACAGTTGCCGGCTCAAACGACACCGTATCTTTGAGAGATCGTGCACGGCTAAACTACGATCTCCTACGCTGGACGGTCTGTCATTCTGTGTCCCAGAGGCTCCATAAAGGACAAGTCAAACCTTGTACCTTACGGTTAAAAGATTTAAAAAATCTGACTGCAACTAACAAGCTATACTTTTCAAGCAGTCTCTTGCTGTTGGTGGCATCAAATCTAAGATTGAATTAAAATAACTGTCATACATAAATAGGTGCGCGTAAAAAATATAACCCTGTCTTTGCAGTCGTTTAGTCGGGTAAAAAGGAAACAGAAACGACATCAAATGTTACAGAAACAATTTTTTTTTATAGCACTTCCCGATGACAGTGTCAACGAGAAAGAAATTACGCGCCCTACACAAAAATGGATTCAGAATACTCAATGGCTTAATAACAATGGGATCCAGCTGGATCTGCGACTCAGAACGCCTACCAGACCGCCAACGACAACGCTGACAACGCTTACAACCGTAAATCTAGTTACAAATACCTTAAAGAAGTATGTGCCATATTGTACAGTAAGCTTCAAAGATATACCAGACGACCAGACTGTTCAAAACGTAGACAGAGTAAACTATAGACTGCTGCATATCTTCTTTTTCATTCGCACAAGAAAAAGAGAAATATAATAACGTCACTTGCAAAGAAAAGAGACAGAGAAAAAATATTTCTGTCTCTTACTGCGTGTCAGCTAAGCACATCAATGTGCACAACAAGTTTGACGTTTATGAAGGAAATAATAAAAATTATGAATGAATTAATAAAAACTACACCGCGATTAAACGGAAAATAAGATCTTTTTCGTGCATAACTGAATAATAGTACATTTGCGCATCTATGAAATATAATGATAGTATGATGAAGATTGCCGGAATTTGTTGTCCCTTTCGGTGACACGGATACCATGAGTCTATAGATTACTCTGTCTACGGTTCAAAATGATAGGATCATGAAACTATAATTCAATGACACAAGCCGGTCTATCGGTCAAAATCTCACCGTAAAAACTTTCGAGTAGGTAACTTGAAATGAGCTGTCATTCCACCTCATGGTAGGGAATGACATCTTTGACAGCTCACTTCACCAAAATTTTCACAGTGGATTTAAACAGAAGAAATCGGCAGGTCTGTTTCAGTATGTTTTCCTTCACCGTTTTGAGAGCATCTATGATGGAATTAAATACACAAAGTAAAGTGCCTGTCTGGATTCAAACTCACGACTTAGAACTCGTAAGTCGGGACCGATACCACTGGACCACCACTGCCTATGATACTGTTTGTGTAGGGATAACTCATTTTTACTTATGTCTGTCTATTGTTTTATGTTCAATGAGCGTTCAATCTTATGGTTAGTATACACTAGAGCATTTTGTCGAGCATTTCCATGTAATGTAAAGTTCTTACGAATGGTACAATACACGCAAAAGCTAAGTTTACAAAAGCATTTCCATGTACTTATTGTAACGTTCTTACGAATGGTACAATACAGGCAAAAGCTAAGTTTACAAAAGCATTTTCATGTAATGTAACATTCTTACGAATGGTGCAATACAGGCAAAAGCTAAGTTTACAAAAGTATTTCCATGTAATGTAACGTTCTTACGAATGGTACAATACAGGCACAAGCTAAGTTTACAAAAGCATTTTCATGTAATGTAACGTTCTTACGAATGGTACAATACAGGCAAAAGCTAAGTTTACAAAAGCATATATACCTATCCATGTATTGTAACGTTCCTGCGAATGCTCGACGCTTCGTTCGACGTAAATGTTCACTCGTCGTGAGCCTGTAATATTTCTTTGTACCTTGCGTTCACTATTGATGATTGTACGTTCTTGAACGCGCGTGCCTTTGCTCGACAGAATGTTACTCCGATATGCTCGTTGGTTTTTTAAATCAGGTTGAAACAGAACGTCAATCGTCGTATTCGAAGTGCGGTTCGATAAAATTTAGAAACGGCGAATGCTCGATGTTTTGTTACAAGTCAATGCTCACTTATAGAGCCGAACAAACAGACCAAATTAAAATATACCTACCTAATACACCATTCATGATCCGTTTGCTTACAGATCCACAAGAGTGAGAACCAGAATGCAACGCGCACGTACTACAGTGATTTTCGATTCTGCGAGTGAACCTTGTCACTACCTGGTCATGAACTGTTTAAGAGCCTTCCAGTAAGTTAGATTATCGATTTATTTTCATTCAAACCAAAATTGAGATAATAATAAAATTATGTCTTTCATGGAGAAGGTTTTTAAACTTATGTTTTTTTCCGACCTCCACCCAAGCCAAGCCGCATGCAAAGGCTTGTATAATTTATGCAGGGTGAATTGTAATTCGACGCATTTCTACCAGGAAAGATAGTTTGACCCATTTGCATTATGAAAAAAACCACACAAAAAAAAATACTGCATATACCCCCAAGAAAATGGAAGTGTTATGCGATTCTGAAAATTTCACAGAATTCGTCATCTAAACTAATCTATCCCACCAAAAACATTTTCATGTAAAATGTTGCCAAGACGAAGACCACATATGGCTCGCACTGTCAAAAAGTTATCAGATCTCATGTAGAGCCAAGCTTCTGACTCTACACCTTAGTCAAAATATGAGGCTTGGCCGTTTCGTTACTACAAGAACTATTGTTTTTTACCTTACGCCCATGGTAACGAAACGGCTGGAAATGTGGTCTCGTCTTGACAACATTTTACATGAAAATGTTTTTGGTGGGTTTTCACATCTTTTTGAAAGTTGCTAATGAAATAAAAAAATATTTTTTTAGGGGGTTATTTACTAAAAATCCTGAAATACGTATTTTATTATTTACTAGCTGCTGCCCGCGACGTCGTCTGCGTAAAGGCTCTACGGCACCAAAAATACCTAAGATGCCAGTGTCGCTATAGCATTATAAAGTAAACAACTTTTAAAATAGCATTAATATATAAGTTTTTTTTTGCAAGCGAAGCAAGTGAAGAGAGTTATATGGGAATCCTGCTGAGTTCAGTCATAAGAGGTGACTGAAGGAAATAGAGGAAATAATGCAGGAATACATTCCAGGACACAAAAGAGTAAAAATACGTTCAAAGGTATCATATATACCTTACAACACTTCCCTATAAACTACGTTGGTAGTTACGCTGCCAGGAGCCAAAATGTGTGATGACGCGGGAGCAAGCGACGACGTACAGTTGCCCGTGTGAGAAGAAACTCGTCCTGACGTCGACACCCACTGCCCTCAGTGTCTGCCTCTGCGACTTATTGATGGTCATCGCAAAGCAAACACTCACGGGGAGCTGTACGCGCTTGAACTGGAACGGGAAGTTATGAGGTATGAGGGGAATGCGTGGTATAAATACTGCCTCGCCGACGCCATAACCCGTAAGAATTTCCGCCTCAATGGTGTGTCTGTGGAGCGAGATGACTTTAAGGCGGGTCCCGTTACACAACTTTGGAGGAGATAGGTTCCAAAGAAGCATAACCTGGACACCGCTTCAGCTTGAATGCGCTGGAAGTCCACTTGCTGACAGGGAGTTCAGAAATTCCACGGGATAATGTGTGGCGTCATCTTGCTTGACAACAGTGTTTATCGAGGTGTAGACCACTTCATTCCCCTCAATTTCCGAGAGAATGCATTCGTTAATTGCTGCAGCCTGATCATTTTTGGGCGTCAAAATGGCCCGCTCACACACCCAAGAATTCTGCTGGTGCGGTATACGACTGAATGTCCCCGTACACACAGCGAATGAGTTCTTCTAAGCTGGAAACCACTCTACCGAGAGACTCTGGAAGCACCACCTGTCTACCTCTCTCTTCTGGTAGAGTGCCTTCGCCAAGACTTAGAAGGACATCGGAGAATTCTTGAGCGCGTGCATTGCCGCCGAGCCGAGCTCTCATATTAATGGTCAAGCGCAGCGTACGAACTCGTGACCACAACGAAGATCGTTTCAACGAAGCATTCACCTCGTCGTCGTCTTTTGCCTTGCCTCCTGACCTCTGCAAGTATGCCAGTGGTAACAAATGTTTTTCCTGTACCACCAGGAGCATCCAAGAAAAACATTTTACCCTGGTTTTGCCAAACGCTTTCAAGGACGGTGTCATAAATTTGTTTTTGCTCTGTAGAGAACAAAGCGACATGGTCATTTCGTATGGTGGTCATTTCGCCGTCTCAGACTTCCGACTCGTAGAAAATCTTCAGACAGATGATGGCGATACTTCTCCCACAAAGCTACCGGGTTCGCGACTCCACAAAACACCAAGATGACGGCAAACAGATGACGCATGCAGCTGGGACTGTCACTGACGCTCGCCTCCGCGAGGGTGTCAGCCCAATTTTGGTCACCGTCGAGAAGGTGACGTGCTACGCAGGCTGCGCGGTAAGTGGGAAACTCCACGCCATCAAATGTCCTCAGAAAGGCGAAAGACTTTGCCTCGGACAGTGTGAAGTAACAAACGCAGAAAATCGCATTCGCCATTATTCGGATGCACGGTATAATTTAAGTTTATAATTAGGTATACGACATGAAAATATATTAATTACCAAGCAATAATCACACAGATAAATACCGAACAAAAGTATTAACAGTCAGTGTTTATTTTGTACTAACAACATGAAATTGATGAAGAAATGATCATCATCAATGAACATAACTTTTTTGTAATACTTAACACCGCATTTTTTTTAAATTGTCTTCCTCAACTCTGCTCAAGACTTTGAGGGTTTTGTTGGAACTTGAATTTGTCAAAACGAACTATACGATACAACTTTTATGAAGAAAATGCACATTACCATCTATGAATTTTAAGAATAACTAACTACTAACCTCACCAACATGATCAAATTTAAATTATTAATTTCCAAAAAGTGTTGACATGTAACTTGATTTGATTTTTATGAAATCTCATAGATGGCGCTGCTTCAAAATTGTCTTATACTACTAACATTCATTAAACTATGTTTCTCTGCCCAAGTTACTTTAATAGCGTAAAAGTTTTTATAGTGTAAAGCTAGATAATAGCATAGCGTGATAATATGTAGCCTGTATGTTGACCCGACCTCTTAGTAATATTCATGCAAAATTTGAAGTAAATCCATGCAGTACTTTTTGAGTTTAGCCCGGACATATATACAGACAAACAGACAAAAATTCTAAAAACTATATTTTTGGCTTCGATATCGATTGTAGATCACGCCCCAAGTATTTTTTTTATATATTCTATGTACAGTTTTGCCTTTCCTACGATTTTATTATATACCTACGATTTTATTATATATGTGTTTATATTATTTATTTAAACACTAGCTTCTGCCCGCGATTTCGTACGCGAATCCTGTTGCTTATGCCAGCGACAACGGGGTTGTCAAAATCGAAGATCTGAAACGTCTGATGTCGAATTCTAAGAGCCCGGGGACGGGAAAACAGCGTGATGCGCGAGACGATTCGAGACGTTTCAGATCTTTCATTTTTGTAAGTCAACAGGAAATGCCCATCAGACTAAACAACTTTTGCTAAGACGTCATTCCTTTAAGTTATAGTGTCGCTGGGCTTTGGAGTTCCACAACAGGTGTTCCAGATCTTCAAATTTATTCTCACAGCAGAAAATGCTCTTCACGTGGAATATTTTTTGCTATGGCACCATTTTTATATCTCTTATACTTTAGCTGATCTGTTGCGGTTCTGCATCAGGTGTTCCATTTTCCAAAATAAATTAGTGACAGTTTGTTGATTTACAGAAACACTTAAAAGATGCGTCTCATACTGTACTATAGCTTAGATCCCTCAAAAACTGGCTTAGTAAACTCAAAATTTGAAAGTTATGTAGTTAATTTACTGGTAAGAGACGTCAGGTTAATAAGGAAATTTAGGAGACGTCGAATAACAGAAGTGTTATAATATTTACTGTAACACTTCTGTGTAAACAACGTTCGTTGTTTTTCCCTCGGTCTCATTCAATATGTAAATACAGCGAGTATGGACTGGTGACGCGGGAGCAAGCGACGTACAGTTGTCCGTGTGAGATGCAGCTCGTCCTGAGGTCGACACCCGTAGCCTTCAGTGTCTGCCCCTGTGGCTTATTTATTGTCATTGCGAAGCACACGCTCACAGGAAACTGCACGCGCTTGAATTGAAAGGGGTAATTGTGGCCGCGTGTCACCATTGCCAGGATCGCCCAGAAGACACGATGGAGCATACGGTGGAGGTCTGCCCCGCTTGGGCGGAGCACCGCCGTGTCCTCGTAGAGGCCATCGGCAGCGGCGGCGACCTCTCGCGTCCGGCCCTGGTGCAAGCCATGGTCCGGGGCAAGAGGGAGTGGGAGGCAGTCACCTCCTTCTGCGAAGCAGTCATGCTAGCGAAGGAGGTAGCGGGACGGATGAGGGAAAGAGCCTCCCGTCCCAGCCGCCGCGGGAGACGCTCCGGGGGGCGTCGGGAGCCACGGGACGACTCCCGGCCACCGTAGGCGCGGGCCTGCGGGCGGAGAGTAATGGGTAGCTCACCGTCCGATCAGGACCAGGCCCGTGCCGGACGGCGCGTACGTGTTCCACGCGCGCCTCAAAGAGATGTCAGCATCGAGGAGGGGCCCCATAGGGCCGAAACTGCCGGGTCAGCGGGATTGTCCGAAAGGGTTACCGCTGGCCCGGAACATAAAGGGCTAAGGAAGGAACACGGGTGGGTTTTAGTCAGTAAGAGTCTGACACTCCCTTCCGCTCCACCCAGAGCGGGAGGGGTCATTTGATGACTTCCCATCCGAAAAAAAAAGGGTAATTGTGGGGAATCGGTGGTATGCGTGGTACAAACACTGTCTCGCCGACACCACAACCCGTTAGAATTACCGCCTCAATGATATTTCTCAGCAGCGAGACGACTTTGAGCTGGGTCCCATTGCACAGTTTTGGTGGAGTTAGATTCCGAGGAAGCATAATTGGGACACCGACCTTTAGCTTAATGGTGTGCGCTGGTAGTTCACTTGCACTGAGGAAATTGAGAAATTCTACGGGGTAATGTGTGGCATCATCTTGGTCGACAACAGTGTTTATTGAAGTGTAGATCACTTCATTTCCCTCAATTTCCGCGAGAATGCATTCATTGATCGCTGAAGCTTGGTCGTTTCTGGGTATTAAAATGGCTCGTTCACACACCCAAGAATTATCTTGGTGCGGTATCCTATTGATGTCCCCGTACACCAGGCGTATCAAATCTTCTAAGGTGGACACCACTCTCCCAAGTATCTCAGGTAGAACCACCTGGCCACCGTCTACTGGTAGCGTTCCCTCACCCAATTTTAAGAGAACATCAGAAAATTCTTGGGCGTGTACATTCCCGCCAAGCTGTGCTCTCATATTCATCGTTAAGCGCAACCTATGAATATGTGGCCATAAGAAAGAGCATTTCAACAAAGCATTCACCTCATCAGCCCTAGTTCCTCGCGTCACCACAGGCAGCGTTTGTCGGAAATCGCCGCTTAACAGAACTGTAACGCCACCCATCATTTGCTGGTTCATGCGGATGTCCTGCAAAGTCCTGTTTACCACCTCTACTGCTTTTCTGTTCGCCATAGTGTATTCATCCCACACGATTAAAGAGCAATCTTTAAGCACGCGCCCTTTGTCGCTGTTGCTGTTGCATTTGGAGTGTCAACTCCACAAACAACAAATGTGCTTGGTAAGATATAACTTAGAACCAAAAGTTTGACATGACTTTAAGATAGTGTAGCTTGTTGTACCACCAATCAATCTGTTTAGTAACATTGGTGTGAAACTCCCCATACTATTAGATAGGACATGTATAGTTCTCAGATTTCATAACAGTATCGTTCCTAATGCACATAAAAAATGCAAAAACTAAAAAAAAAGAACTTTACGATTAAAAAAAAATTATAATACGGGATTTGAACTCGCACCATTTAGTGCGGTAAACGGTCGCCTGACCATACCGCTAAATTCCCTGTTGACATATTGTTGAAATAGCTGTTCCCTTGCAATTTATAATATTACTGCCTCGCTCCTTTATAAAAATAGCGTGAATGTTATGTTTCCAGGGTTAAATTTTTATTAACTAAATAAATAACATGTCATTTTGGGCATTCAATTATTTTGTGCATTCAATTATTTTGTGCATTCAATTACGAACCAAAACCTTTTAAAATCAATATTGCTTACCTCCCATAACATACGGCGTGATAATATGTAGCCTAAAGCCTTCCTTGGTTTACAAAGAACATTTTTGCTGAATTTCAATTCAATCTATCCAGTAGTTTTGGCGTGAAGCCGTACCATACACACAGACAAACAGAGAAAAATTCTAAAAAGTCACTTTTTGTCATCAGTTACGTTTTTCTAACAAAAGCCACTTATTTTTTCTCGAAAATTCTCAATGTACAGTTTTTCTTTCGTTACTGTTTTATTATATGTATAGATTATCATTATTTATTTTTTTAATTAACACAGACATAAGTATCAGAATTATTTCGTCATAAAGGCAAGCCTTTACGACGTGATTAAACACATAATAATGTTTTAAAGATAACAATATGATTTCGTTAGTACTATATCGCGCCAATAGATGTCGTTACATGTTTCCACTTATTGCAATAAAAATTGTTATAGAATGCTTTAAATTGATTATATCTTTTGATAGACTGAAGCGATTGCGATGAAACAAAGACTAATCACTGCTCCGAGTTCTAGACTATACTTGAGTATTAATATGAACCATATTGGTTTGGTACTTTTTACGTTGAGCCTGTTCAAAATCTCTCACATCCAAACAGACAAACAGACAAAAATTCCAAAAATTGAAGAAATGGCATCTGTTGGTTATCCTATAACAGCCCAACTATTTTTTTTATTTTTATTTTCAATGTACAGAAACGCCTCGTCTACAGATTTATTATATGTATAGAAGATAACAAGGAGTCCCTATATCAATTTTCAGAACTCTAGCATCAAAATTTGCGGAAGTCTCGTACAAACTTCCATCCCCTATTTTAAGGGGTTGGAGGGCAAAAGTTCCAAGATTTAGAGTTTTTTTGTTGTTTGTGTACTATTACTAGCTTACATACCAAATTTCAGCTTTCTAGGACTTCAGGAAGACTCTTAGAATATTGATGATCATCAGTGAGTCAGTGACGAAATCGGGGTATTTCAGATATCAATAAAATCTAAAGTATAAGAGCTATGCAATTGAAACTTTATAGGTTTAATAAGTCAAAGTCTGACATCAAATCCCGAAAATTTTATTCATCTCGTATAATCCAAACCCAAGTTATGAAGGTTCAAAAATACGACGAAGTGCTTCGAGAAAAGGTAGGTGGTGGTAGGTAGGTGGGTGCCTTGCGCTTCGCTTGGCTCGTCTTGGCGGGGGCACTCCCGTGCCCCCAGATCTATACTAATAATAAAGCTGAAGAGTTTGTTAGTTTTTGTTTGATAGACGAGCTAATCTCTGAAACTACCAGTTGAATCTGAAAAAATATTTTTGTACTTGATAGTCCAATTCTTGAGGAAGGCTTAGGGCTATTTAACATCACGCTAGGACCCAAAAGTAACAAAGTTATAAATAACATTAAGCGAAAACGAAGTACCTAATAACGCAGGCAGGCGATTCGATGCGATGGGCCAAGAAAAAATGTCTGTGTGGTAACTAAAGAATAGCACCACCCCATTCTTCCCGTGGGTGTCGTAAAAGGCGACTAAGGGTCGTACTAGAAATGGGCAGCAGCGTTTTCTATGTATTCCACCACCAGTATCATACTGCGATCACCAACCCGCCTGCCAAGCGTGGTGTTTATGGCAAACCCCCCCCAACCCCCAAGAATGACAAGCACAAACACACTTGGCCTTTAGTATCCGGCGGCCCGCCTACCCTTGGCTACGGTAGCGGCCAAGGCCATGGTGAGGCAAGGGGTGCTAAGAATCCCCGGAAGAGATCCGGCTACCACAATCACCGAAAACTGGACCTGGTAACATACTTGTACAACAACACGACACTGAAGACTGATGATGGCAGGATCGTATCCGCCAAACCTGAGCTGTTGAGAGAGATTGAGAGGATCTATGGACAGTTATACACGTCAACAAGTAACCCCGTTATGAATCTGGCAAACGACCCAAGAGCTAGATTGACTCGACACTATACCGAAGACATCCTGGACGTCAGCCTGTACGAGATTAGGATGGGTCTGAACCAGCTCAAAAACAACAAGGCGCCGGGTGATGAAGGAATTACCGCCGAGCTCCTGAAGGCCGGCGAAAAACCTGTTTTAAGGCCCTTCAGAAGCTGTTTGGTTCCGTCATACTCGAGGGCAAAACACCACAGATAAGGAACAGAGGTGTGGTGATACTTTTCTTTAAGAAGGGCGACAATTCCCTTCTTAAGAATTATACGCCCATCTCACTTCTGAGCCATGTCTAGGAACTGTTTTCGTGGCATGTGAAAGATTTCGCTGATGATTTAGTTCTTGGTACGTGTTTTTTACGATTAGTCACTTCGAATTACTTTTAACCATATAAGTTGTTTATATTTTTGTAATCATCTTTTAAAGCCCTTTATTTTGATACCCCACTCGATAGGTTTTGAGAAAAAAAAATGTTTTTGAAGACATAACATTGCGCCAAAAATCGGCCATTTTATTTTATTTTTATTTTGATATACCCAGTGTCACTCGCACAATTAAGAAGAATCTAACGGCACCTCTCAAGCTGAAATCGATCAAGCCTTGACCAGGCAAAGTATAGGCAACACAAACCAAAATAACAAGGCAATTCAGTTTGGGAATTTAAAGAAAAATGATAATAATAAATTATTGACGAATTCTGAGAAATTTTCAAAAACTCATAAAACTTGAATATACTTACTCAAATCCAATGGATTTGGGCCAAGGCTATGTAACGTCTAATTATTAATTCACTGGAGTAATCTGACGTTTACGGTGTTATAAATATAACAAGTATCTAAGTAAGTAGTAGTAGTAACTAACTTAGTACATAAGTTTATCTACTACTAACTTATGTACTTACTTAATATAACGTTTTATTCGTTTTATTATTTTACAATGTGACATTAGCATCTGTCAGTTTACTCCAGTGAATTAATAATTTAACTATAGGTTGCCTAATTGTTGTAATATCACGTCGTGGAAATACGTTGAATTACAAGCCACAGTGGTATATGTACCTACATCAAGCATGGCACAAAACTGAGGTGGCTTTTACTCAGCAGTGGGTGGAACGGGGCCAATGATGATGATGATGATAATGATGACATGAAATATGTACTGCTTTTCTAAAGAAAGGAGATCACTTCTAACGGACGGGTTCTTTGTTACTGCGGCGGAGACCAAAAGAAGGTTTTTTTTTTTTCAGAACTGGAAAAATATGCGCTCGTACAACTTACTATAGGTACATGACTTTCAAGAACTATTGCATGATGGATTATGTGAATTGCATGATAAGATATCAAAGTGCGTAATCACTACCTTTGAAATCAACCTACTTACAGCTTCTGAGGTCCGCGGACAATTTGTCCATGACGATAGAACGTATGAAATTCTAGGAGTCTATTTTTCCTACGTGTACGTAATTGCATAGATTTCTATTCGATCTATCGTGGCGGGAAAATTGTCCGCGGACAAGTTGTCCATCGTCTGGCCAGGCTCCTAATAGTACCCATTTAGTTCAGCTGGATGTGTGCGTAAGGTTATATTCAGTTACATAACATCACGCTTTAGTTCCCAGTTCCAGCTTTTAGTAGTAGTATGAGGCACAAGGCCTTTGTGGCACAAGAATGCTGTCGTGCAAAAAGTGTCGTGTGTCGGAGACCATTTTGGCTCTTTCACTGGAGCTTGCCAGCGCTCTGCGAACCACTGGTGGCGCTATTCCTGCTAATAGATACAGCATTTCAACCAGGGTCGGCTTTAGGCAACCAGCATAACGTTCCGCATAACGTTAGGCGAAGCACTCCACTTCGATGAGACCAGTCAATGAAGAAGACGTGTGCACCTTGTGCTTGATATTCTTGCAGTTTTTGCTGTATGTTAAAGAGTGTGAGTTAATGTGAGGGTGATGACCGTGAGTGACCGCTGCATGCTGGTGGTCAGGATACCCGTTGAAGCCGTGTGGGTGCTGGCTGACCATGTGATTTGCCGCTCTAAAAGCTTAAGGATGTGACGATGATGACGTCACGCTGAAGGCTACGCGGTCGTCCATATTCGGGCCACCAGTTTAGAGGTAAGAGGAACAGGGTATAAAGGTCACTTATCCTCCATAGAAAAGAGAATCCTGCGAAAAAGAAGCAGCTGCCCAACGATTGATGTCGGGACGTAGTTTGTATGCTATAGTTGTGCGGTAAACACTGCCTGCGCGATGCAGGATTTTGTGCGACGTCAGTGTGATGCGTAGTTTGCATGTGGCGACGAAGATGCCGCTACACCATCAACCTGTCACGAATCGAGACTGCTAACACTTTCTCTGACCAAGGGCAGGTTTGTTAAAATATTTTTTATGTGTCCACAAAAGCAGCATTAATCTAACGGGTCGAAAGGTCGGGTCGAGGCCGAAAGTAACTTGTTCTTCCCATGATTGGGTTTTTTTTTGTACTAAACTTTTTTTTTCGTTCTCACTTTTTTAACTTTTTACGAAATCAAGTTTTAAATGTTACTAGCTGACCCGACAGACGTTGTCCTGTCTTAACTCATCATCCGCCAAGCCTTTTCCTAACTATATTGGGGTCCGCTTCCAGTCTAACCGGATGCAGCTGAATACCAGTATTTTACATGGAGCGACTGCCTATCTGACCTCCACAACCCAATTACTGGGTAATATGAGGCCCCTTGGTAAGTCCGGTTGTCAGACTTTCGGGCTTCTGACTACTCGTAACGACTGTCAAAGATCCACGAATGACAGCCGGGACCAACGGCTTAACGTGCTTTCCGAGGCACGGAGAATGAAATAAACTTCTATCACATAGAATCATTTCAGATTTTTCTCTTTGCAAACTTCGGAGATAAGGGCGGGGAACGGTATTTTTTTTTACACTTTTCATCAAAAGTCGAAAACTATGCGGCATAAAAAAAAGAAAAAATGTTTGAGGATGTGCAAACTGCGCTCTTTCATATGATACCCCCCCACATGCCCTAGTAGCCCCACTTGGAATTTTTCAGACACCCTTTCAGTCCCTGTTGCAAAAAATATACGTAATATATTTTGTATTTATTTCTTATTTGAAAAATAGTTGGGCAAACGTCATATAAAACTATTCCAAATTCTAAGTTGATAGCATTAGTAGTTCTTGAGATATCCAGCTGTGACAGACAGACAGACTTAGTCTCACCCTATGGGTTCCGTTTTACCATTTTTGTACGGAACCCTAAGAATAATTATTTGATGCCCCAAATACATAACGACTGCCCTTACAATTTTTTTTTATTTTTTTATTTGAAATGGGTTTGCTCTTGACTCTAGTCTAGGTCAGAGTTGACAGAGACAAAGTCGACGATGGAATGAGCTCACCCAGAAGAAGCCTGTTCACTCTTACTTTGAAGAGATTCGGGTTGTATGAGCTCGGAAACATTTATTTATCGACATCGACACTGGTCAATTGCAGAATTCTTTGAAAGTTTGCAAGTTGGAGTTTCATTAATTTACTGTATGTTCAACGGCAACTTGAGTGCGGAATGAGCTATTCGACCGCCTTCAAACAACGTAGCTGCAATACCTGATGAAGCAAGTGCAAGTGCAATTCCATTTGAATGTTAAATGTTATTACTGTAGGAATGCAACGTTGATGAATGCATGACTGTGTGAAAAAGCTTAATGCTAAGGTATTGTAGGTATGATGCCGTACAATACGACCGACGTCACTTGGCAGGCCTGAACATAGGCACTAAGAACTTTCGCGCATGTTCTCTCACTCGCACTCGCCTCATGTCACCATTTAGTTTTCTCAGTAGAGCCTCCGAAAGAGTGGGTCTTAAAATGAACATGGACAAAATGAAGGTCATGTCAAATGCCCATGTAACACCCACTCTCATAAAGATCGGAGACGCTACACTCGAAGTCGTGGACGACTATGTTTACCTTGGACAAACTGTCCAGTTAGGTAGGTCTCACTTCGAGAAAGAGGTCAATCGTCGAATCCGACTCGGCTGGGCAGCGTTCGGGAAGCTACGCAATATCTTCTCGTCTCACATACCGCAGTATCTCAAGACAAAAGTCTTTGACCAGTGCGTGTTGCCAGTGATGACTTATGGCACTGAAACGTGGTCGCTCTCAATGGGCCTTATAAGAAGGCTAAAAGTCATCCAAAGGGCAATGGAGATGGCTATGCTTGGAGTATCCCTGCGTGATCGAATCAGGAATGAGGAGATCCGCAGGAGAACCATGGTAACCGACATAGCCCGAAGAATTGCCAAACTTAAGTGGCATTGGGCATGGCACATTGCTCGCAGCACAGATGGCCGATGGGGCCGAAAGGTTCTGGAGTGGCGACCGCGTACCGTAAGACGTAGCGTTGGAAGGCCTCCCACAAGGTTGACCGACGACCTTGTGAAGGCCGCAGGAACCCGTTGGATGCGAGAAGCACAGAAGCGGTCGAAGTGGAGGTGCTTGGGGGAGGCCTATGTCCAGCAGTGGACGTCTTTCGGCTGAAATGATGATGATGATTATTAATGAGATTTTTTTTCCTATAGTTTGGAGAATCCTCCACATGGGAGACTGTATCGAAATATCAATACTCACGACTGAAAGGAAAAGTAAGTACCTAACTGTTTAAAGTGAAAAATATATCAATTTCTTTCTTCTTAGGTATACGTGTCGCTGGCGCTGGCGCTGACAATTACTTAAAAATTTGTTGGCCCAATACTGCGCCAGTTCCACGGCGTTATCGGTGGCAGCGCGGAGGTCACTTTTGCTGCATGTTTTTGGGCACAAAGGCAGGATAGGAGGTGGAGCATAGTTTGTGATACTTGCTCCTCGCCCACACCCTGCTGTCGTTTCCGTCGAGGTAGCCCCACTTACGTGGTTCGACTTACATCTTCCCACCTCATTTTCCTAGACACTTAGCACTCGGTAACGCAGAGTCTAGGTAACTAATCCTTTCACCACAATGGCATGAACAAGTCTTTCTTATCAATTTCATTAAAAGTGACCAAGATGTGTAGAATTTCCTACGATTTTTTTATTTATTTTTTAAACGTTACCCCACACTAGGAATTTCTCCTGTATTGTGGTTGCGTTTACAAACATTTAAACTCACATACACAAACAGCCAGACCCGGAACAACTACTTGTAGGTCATACAAATATCTGTTCCGTGCGGGAATCGAACCCGCGACACGCAGCGCAGCAGTCAATCGCTTAACCACTGCGCCAACCATGCCGTCGAATTTAAGTACCTACCTGCCGTAACCTCCGCGTTTATATTAGTAACAAATCCGTTTATTGGCGCAGCGGTGCAGGTACGATTTTTTTTAACTCTTAAATCTATTGGATTTTTTTTTCCTTTATTTTATTAATGATAAAAAATTACGGATTTTTTTACAACCTCTGAGACTCTTTTTATACCTACTTATAACCCCCTCCGAGCGCGTTTGCTCTTGCGAATCTCCACTCAAACCGGCCAATAAAGGCAAGAATGAGGTGGGAGCTCTGGTCCTCGTCATTGTTCACTTCAGCCGGCCAATAAAGGCAAACCAGAGGTGAGAAACAAGAGTACTCCCGGGAGATAGGGTCCGTGGGGTCGCTACTGCCCAACGCTCGCCACATGCTGCCCTGCGGGTTTCTGTATCTCTCTTGGTCTGGCTCCTCACCCTAGACCTGTTCCGGCATAGTAAACTCTTCCAACACAGGCCTAGAGTACGGAGCGCGCAAGCCCCACCACGACGCCAACGTAGAGATCTATAATATAAAATAATAATAATAATAACCCTACCGCCGGGTAGGGTTATTATTATTATTATTTTATTATATATAAGTATGTTTATCAGTTGTCTAGTACTCATAACACAAGCTCTGCTTAGCTTGAGACTAGACGGCGTTGTGTGATAGTTGTGGAATATTATTATTATTATCTCCTTTATTCCAATAAAATCCTTATAAATTATATTTTTAAATATTAGTATAAAGAAATATAAAAACATTTAAAAATATAAAAAATAGTAGCCCACCGGTATCGGGAACAGGGTCCAAGCTACCGGCGGTCAGGGCTCCAGAGAGAGGAACCTCCTAACTATCCGGGCCGTGTCCAGAAGTACCGCTTTCTGGATCAAGCCCTTGATCCAGCTGCCCAACGAGAGCCTCCTCAGGTGTTGGTCGAGGCTCTTGGCTATTAGACCATTGACTGTCACGACTATCGGCACAATGATCGCTGAGTCCACATCCCACATGTCGACAACCTCGTGAGCCAAGTCAAGATACTTGATTTGTTTATCTTTCTCGGCTTTCACGAGGTTCCCATCATGCGGGACGGTTATGTCAACAATCATTGCGCGCCGCTCTGTTCGATCCACCACCACTATATCAGGCTTATTGGCAACAATAGTCCTGTCAGTGATGATGGATCGATCCCAATATAATGTGATATTACCATTTTCGAGAACTGGGTCGGGCACATACCTGTAGTACGGCACCTCCGATTCCACAAGGTTGTATTTCAGAGCAAGTTGCTGATGGATTATCCTGGCTACAAGGTTGTGTCTATGCAAGTACTCTTCGTTAGCTAGACGAGAACACCCGGAGATAATATGCCTGATTGATTCTCCCGGCCGGTGGCATGCCCGACAGATGTCAACCGTGCCGTCTTTCACAATAAATCTCCGGTAATTGTTCGTCATCATAACTTCGTCCATAATTGCACAGACAAAACCTTCGGTTTCTCCAAAGAGATCACCGAAACGCAGCCAGGCTACGGACGCTAATAGATCGACATCGGGTCCATGTAGGACCCGGAAAAAGCGTCCGTGAAGCTCCTTACTCTGCCATACCTCCATGCGATCATTGGTGTCAAGCACTACTGGCTTGCGCCAGTTCTCTTTAGCTAAGGAGAGCGGGGTGAGGCCCTTGTCCACGGCGACTACATCTCGATGCATCCCCACGTCGGTTTCTAGGAAATATTCCCTGAGACTGCATATCTCGCAATTGTGGAGGGTCTTAGCGTTTAAAAACCCTCGACCTCCACACTTTCGCGGGATATACAGCCTCATTACCGATGACCGTGGGTGATGCATTCGATTTGCAGTCAGCAGCGTGCGGACCCTCCTATCCAGGGCGTCGAGTTCGGTCTGAGTCCATTTGAGTATGCCGAAAGAGTACATCAAAACCGGCATGACCCAACCGTTGAAGGCGCGCACCTTGTTTCCGCCTGATAGAAGACTATTAAGTACTTTTTTCAAGCGACCAAAGAAGCGCTCCTTCAACGATTGCTTCATGTCAGTAACATTGATGCCTAACGCTTCCGACATACCCAAATACTTATAGGTTTCGGATGCGGAGAGGGCTCTAAGGTTTGTGGAATCCGAGAGTTGGGTTCCCACGGATTCCACAATCTCCCCTCGCTTTACATGCATGACCGCACATTTGTCCACACCAAATTCCATCCTGATGGCGTTACTGAAAGTTTCAGTTACTTTCAGTAGCTCCATTAGTTGCAAATTGTTGGGGGCAAAGAGTTTTAGGTCATCCATGTAGAGGAGGTGCGATATAACCTGACCACCTCTCCTCAGCCGATAGCCTAGACCTGAATCCTCCAGCAGCGTGCTTAGGGGATTCAAGGCTAAGCAGAACCAAAGCGGACTCAAACTATCACCCTGAAATATGCCTCGCTCGATCCTTATCGGTTCGCTATTCCTCTGAATATTTCGACATCCTGGATATCGAAGGACCGTCCTCCATTGCCCCATACACGACATCAGGAAGGTGCGCAGAGTTGCATCTACTTTGTACAACACCAACACCCTCATGAGCCATGTATGTGGCACCGAGTCATAGGCCTTCTTATAATCTATCCAGCATGTCGACAGATCCTTTCGGGAACGACGAACCTGTTGGCTAATGGCCATATCAATGAGGAGCAGCTCCTTAGTACCCCGGGACCCGTTCTTACATCCATTTTGAGAGACAGACATGATGGAGTTGGTGTCTATATGTTTGTTAATTTTAGTTCTCAAAATGGATGTAAGAACTTTATAGACCGTCGGTAAACAAGTGATCGGTCTATAATTTTTGGGATCCGCGGTACTACCTGATTTATGGAGCAGGTGGGTTATTCCTGTCGTTAGGAACTGGGGCAGCGACCCTGACTCTAAGGCTGACTGAAACTGGGATGCCAAGCAGGCGTGCGACCCTTGGAACCATTTTATCCAAAAGTTGTGCAGCCCGTCCGGCCCTGGAGATTTCCAGTTAGGCAACGGTCGGACTGCATGAGCAACATCTTGGGGGCTGATGGTAAGTACCCCCATTTCTGGTATTAGATCGCACGCTCGCTCAATCTTCCCAGTCCAATCACCCTCGGTGTGACTGACAGGCACCGACCAGATGTTTCGCCAGAACGAGCACATGGCGTCATCATCCGGTAGGCACGTGTCAGTAACACCTTGGTCCGGTCGCTCCCAAGCCCTATAAACCCACCTTTCATCACTCTGGAATGTGCGATTCTGAGTGTATCGCTCCACTCGCCGCCTGTACCGACGAATACGGTTCGCCCATGCATACACTTTCTGCTTCAGGAAGTCGATGCGCTCCGTGACACAAGACATATAGTCTTGAGGACTGATATCAGTCCCCAAGAATGCCCGTCTCACAAAGCGCATCACTCTAGGGCGAGTATTGCCCTCCCTGAAGCAGATTAGTTTGCCAATGAGCGCTCTGGCCCCACCAATACGGCGTTCAATTCTGCACTGCCAAGCTGGTACGGCTGGTTTCGGTCGTGTAGCTCTAGAGTCATTGGCAAATTTGACGTGAGCTACACGACATGCCGCTGCAGCCGCGCAGTACAGAATCGAATGAGCATCGGTGAGGTCTTCACAGCCATCAAAATAGTTTGACAACTGCGAATCCAGAACCGCCACCAGCGCCCTATTTTTGTTATGCATGGGCAAACGAGGTAAGCGTGGCCTAAGTTCGGGTGACATGAAGCGATATTCCTGAATCGCATCCTCCAAAGCACTCCTCAATTCCTCATTACATTGGGTACTTACGTTTGTAGCCCTGTCATTACTCCCCTCGTCAGCATGACTTGTATCAGACTGCGGTAGTAGTACAGCAGTCTGCGACTGGGGGGTGATGACATGGCTACTCTGCATTTCACTTCGCAGGCGATCAAGTACAGTGTCATCCAACATATGGTTACGCTGAATGACACGCACCTGATCCGATAATCGTTGTGCCGAAACGTTGACAGCTGGTTCAAGCACCTGAAACAGAGAGAGCATCCGAACACGGTACGCGGTCAGATTGTTATTATTATTATTATTATATTATATTTATAGTTCGTTAAGTACCCTGCACAGTTTTATGTCGTGTATCCAAATAACCGGCATCTAGCCGCGGGAGGGCCCTGGTGACCTGTAATACAGGTTTTTATATAAACCTATCTCAGGGTCTAGTCTCTCACAAAGTTAGCTCCTTGTTCGTGCACTATTGTCGACATACTCTAGCATTAAGATCATAACTTGTGTAGAGAAAAAAACATTTTATATTATATTATATCCTAAGTAATATTATAAATGCGAAAATAAGTTTGTTTGTTACCTTTTCACGCCTAAACCACTGAACCGATCATCCTGAAATTTTGCATATACGTTGTCAGGTGTACAGAAACGGACATAGGGTACTTTTCATCCCGAAAAAAAGTGTTGTTGTGTAGCGTGTATCTATTACTGAAATGTTATTTCAGGGCAAGGTGAAAAGGAATCAGTCAGAAAACTCTTTAATATCAAATGAAAATCATGATTTGCTTAGAATATAGGATTTATACTAAACTAGCTTCTGCCCGCGACTTCGTCCGCGTGAAATTTCACCCTCTTAGGGGTGGAATTTCGAAAAACCCTTTCTTAGTGGATACCTACTCTTCACAAAGAACACACCCTCCAAATTTCATGTCTCTAGGAGCAGCTGTTTAGACTGTGCGTTGATATATCAACAATCAGTCAGTCAGTCAGTTTACCATTTTATATATATAGATATTAGGTATAAAAACATTTCATAAATACCTTTTTTCTTTTCTTTATTTAATTAGAGACTTTAGATGGACTCAAACAATTTTTTGGATGGATCGGAAGCAATTTTTTTACCAAAAATTAACAAGGTCTTGAACAAAAACTTTTAAAAGAAATTAAAAAAAATATTTTTTTTTTTTCAGAGGAGAATTCATGGTCCTCTGAAGTGATGCAAGGAATCTACGTGCCTTTTATAGAATGATACGATGAAGATGTTTTTTTTTTATTGCAACATTGGCCAGCTCTTGACCTCGATCTTGCCTGGTGGAAAGCGATGGATGAGGTCTATGATGGAATGAGCGAGCCCAGAAGTTAAGTAAAATTAAGTTAAGGCGAAAGCGCCAGTTTAGCCCCTGAAATTCATTTTTTTTTATGTTTTTTGCAATTTGCTGGTCAGTATTAAGTTGTACGTTGATTAAAATATGATTCGCGGCCGTAACAAATATGTTTACATAATTATAATCATTAAAGTCATCAACACAACTCTCTAAGACCAAGTAATCCCCAAGAATGACTATTTCATGAAATCTTGACATTTGGGGATTATACTAACTTAACAAGTTGTATTACTGATTGTAATGATTATAATTCTGTTAAAACATATTTGATACAAAACAAAAAAGTTTCTTTATTAGCTTCAATTGTACAAAAACACTTATCTACTAAACACTATGCAGCGTTACAACTTAGGGAATAGTGATTTCGATGAACTCTGGCACCCAAAGTACGACCGCGAATCATATTTTAATCAACGTACAACTTAATACTGACCAGCAAATTGCAAAAAACGTAAGAAAATTTGAATTTTGTGGGCTACCTTAAGTCAAGTTTAGTCGGCGCCACACAAACAAAAGGGCGCCAAGTAAAATGATGGCAGCTTGATTCATCTTCGTTGAAGGTTTGTTTGGCGCCGACTTAAAATTAGTTACCTACTTGTAACAAACTAATTAATTTATGATCACTTAAAATTACATAATTTAGTTGCTTTGAGGTATTTTTTATTTTATTTATCGCTTTTCAGTTTATTTTTATCTCGGACTAGCTTCTGCCCGCGATCCGCGTGAAATTCGTACTTTCCTCTAAAAATTCCGAAAATGTATTTATTTATTTATTTTACCACTAGCTGTGCCCGCGACTTCGTTCGCGTGGATGTCGGAACACAATAATGTGTCGCTTAGGAAAGGTGTAAAAGGAAAAATCTTCCGATCTTGTCTGGTAACGCTTTCCTTGCCTGGGGTTCTCAACCATAGCCCTTTCGACTGCACAGCAGTCACTGCGTCTTCAGGGTTCATAATGACAATGCGACGAAGTGTCACTTTGATTTTTGAGGATAAATAAAAATGAAAGCGCCTGCTCGAGGCTGATTGTCTGACCAAATAGCCATATTATGTCCATTTACCATAAGATACCTTGAGGGTCGATATGGTGCATTTCCGACGTTTGGCCCCCAAACTGGAACGTGTCGGGGCCGCCATGGGATCTGGAGGCGATAGTCCTCGCGCGCCTGTATGAGTGGCGCGCGGAGGCACTACGCCGGGGGGAAGATCCGCTTCCGCGGCAAATCGGTGCGGAGCGGACAGATCTCCGGCGCGATCTCATGGCGGCATGGAAAGAGCGACTGTCGCTACCCAGCGCAGGGCACGCCGCGATAGCGGCGATAAGACCCCTCTTTAAGGAGTGGCTAGAGAGGCGCCACGGCGCCCTCACCTGCCGCCTGACGCAGGTCCTCACCGGACACGGAAGTTTCGGGAGGTTCCTGCACATCATCAGGCGGGAGGAAACACCCGGGTGTCACCATTGCTAGGATCGCCCAGAGGACACGGTGGAGCACACGGTGGAGGTCTGCCCCGCTTGTGCGGAGCGCCGTCGTGTCCTTGTAGAGGCGATCGGCAGCGGCGGCGACCTCTCGCGTCCGGCCCTGGTGCAAGCCATGGTCCGGGGCGAGAGGGAGTGGGAGGCAGTCACCTCCTTCTGCGAAGCAGTCATGCTAGCAAAGGAGGTGGCGGGTTGGCTCATGGAGAGAGCCTCCCGTCCCAGCCACCGTGGGAGACGCTCCGGGCGTCAGGAGCCGCCTGACGACTCCCGGCCACCGTAGGCGCGGGCCTGCGGGCGGAGAGTAATGGGTAGCTGGGTTTTAGTCAGTAAGAGTCTGACACTCCCTTCCGCTCCACCCAGAGCGGGAGGGGTCATTTGATGATTTCCCATCCGAAAAAAAAAACGGTTGATATGGTTTTAACCAAGACAATGGCAAAAAATTTAGTTATTGTCTCGAAGACATAATTTACAATACCTTTTTACGACATGGCAGTGCTACTTGTATTGGGTGTGCACAGTGCACCTTAACGTATCGCTGCCGGCCGTAGTCGAGTCGACGGCAGCGAAGAGTCCTGGGACGCGGTGGTTTCCTTCTGCGAAACGGTCGTCTCGCAGAAGGAGGCTGTGGAAAGGGAGAGGGAGATCTCATCCACTCACCCGGCCCGCAGTAGGCGCATCGGGCGTCGGCGGAGGGCGGACAGCGCCCTCTTCCAGCCCCCCTAAACGGGTCCAGGGGCGACGAATTCGGGGACGTCTGTCACCGCCAACACATCAGGACTTGAGCTGGCGGCGCGTAGTGTTCCACGCGCACCCCTCTTTGACGTCACCAGTCGGGGGTTGCGGAAGGATCGTACGGTCCCGCAACCCCCAGCGTAGGTGTGAGACGGAACACTGGGGTGATTTTTAGACAGTAAGAAGAATGAAGAAGAAGATTTTCCACCCCGGAAACAAAAAAAAAGAGTGTGCACCTGCCGAACCTATACTCAATAAATCAACAGCCCGTCTGGAGGTGTGCGTTGAAGCGTTATCATGGTAAAGAAATTTAAAAAAAATCGAGAAAAAAGGCAAAAACTATGAAAGTATGATAATTATGATCTTAAAACCTTTTGTCACTAAGAAAATGCTTCTCTGTTAACAATGTTAGAAAGGTTGCTTGCCCCTCGAAAGAGCTCCTACATAAAGTTGAAAAGTAGTAAAGACGTGTAAAAGTGTTTGTACAAACCTAAAATAAAATCATTTATCATTTCTCATTGCAATCTTTATGACTCAGAACACCACATCATAAAATATTATCTTACATTATCCTCACTTTTTATTTGAAATTCTTTTAGCGCCACTAATCAACCAACAATCGAAAGCAAACATTATATTATGTAATCATTATCATTACTTTTTCAAATAACACAGGCAGAAGGGACTGTGATAGTCATCTTATAGGTATTATTCACATAATAATGTTATAAACACAATAATTATGTTTTCGTTAGTACTATAAAGCGCCAATAGATGTCATTACGTGTATCCAACTTACGTAATGAAAGTTTTGTAGAATACTTTAAATTGATTATATCTTTTGAAACAGTGAAGCGATTGCGATGAAACCAAAACTAAACACTACTCCGAGTTCTACACTATATTTGAGTATAAAAATTAACCATATTGGTTTGGTACTTTTTACGTTGAACCTGTTCAAATCAAATTTTGTCACATCCAAACAGACAAACAGACAAACCGACAAACAGACAAAAATTCTAAAAATTGATGAAATGGCATCTGTTGGTTATCCTATAACACCCCAACTATTATTTTTTTAAATATTTTCAATGTACAGAAACGCCTCGTCTACAGATTTATTATATGTATAGAATAGATTTATGTACAGTCAACAAAGGAGTTAAGTATACAGGAGCGTCGGATATTGTTGAAGTTTACTAAGAAACCGATGGATATTCTCGAATAAAATTTTAGTTTATTAATAGAAAACCAACAGCTCATTTATTAAATTAAATTTCAGTCCAGAACATCCATCGGTTTCTTAGTAAACTTCAACTATATCCGACGCTCCTGTATACTTAACTCCTTTGTTGACTGTACACACATATATAAACAGACAAGAAAAAACAGAACAGTAAAATAGGATATGGGTATGTTTATGATCTTTATCATTTTAGACAAATAAGTTTTCGGGACAATTTTTGAGTTGATAGATAAAAGGGATCAGAATTTCGGAAAATCGTTTGGGATACCTATGTTCATTACTTGACTCGAAAATTATTTATACGAATTTTCGAGTTAATCAAGCCACGCAGTAAAGCCCTCCCCTGTATAATTAACTACCCCTTTTCACCCCGTTAGGGGTATATTTTCGAAAAACCCTGATACATTTTATTCTTTATTTTTGGTCTTAAATATAAATATCGAGTTTTGAGGTAGTCGGACTAAAATTCTTCCATACAAATTTCGAAACCCCCAATCCCCCTTTATGGGGTAGTTAAGAAAAACAAAAAATGCCAAACTTCATAATTTACTTAGATAAGTATTCGTGCCCAGTTTCAAATTTATTAACCATGTTCTCAAAACGTTGAAGAAAAACGTCGTGAGGATGGGTATCCTCAAGATGTTTTCCTTCACCGTTTTGAGTGCAGTCTTCGAATTTTTGGTTCACCAAAAAGTCGAAGACATGACATCCCCAACCCGCACTGGGCCCGCTTGGTGGATTACGGGCCACTCCCTCTTACAGAGAGGAGGCCTGTGCCCCAGCATTTATAGGCTATAGTTACGATATCATCATCATCATCATTTCAGCCGAAGGACGTCCACTGCTGGACATAGGCTTCCCCCAAGCACCTCCACTTCGACCGGTTCTGTGCTTCTCGCATCTAACGGGTTCCTGCGTTAGTTAGTTACGTTAGAGGCTGATTATGTATTCAATTTAAAAAATCGATGCCACTTTCGTAATTAACGTTAAAAAAAAAACCATAAAAACGACATCCATTTTGATATTTAGACATTTCAACCCCATCGCACCCCAACAGAGGATGATGGTATTTCACGTACAACACGTTGGATTTTAAAGTCGTTGTTTATGTAATCAGCGACCCGTTAAACCATACAAACGATACCCATGTTGATTTTCAAAATCAAAAAATCAAAATCAAAATATTTTATTTCACATAAGCCTACATCACTTATGAAACGTCAGAAGCTAGGTGCACGTTTCCGATTGGTCGTTTCCTATGGAGAAGAACCGGCAAGAAACTCCACGGTTACTCTTTTTAAAAATAATTGGCTTTTACAATATTTTCAAATTACAGTAGGTATGGGAGGATAGCGTAGGCCTGTCAACAAGTATCAGGTACTTGATAAAATAAAAAATGGTCTACAGATCTAAAGTCTACAAGACCTACAAAGACCTCACATTTACAAAATAAGAATCTATCAAAAGGATAAATAAAAAAAATATAAAAACCTAATAAAACCTAGTGATATGATTCCCATTACAACTTAGAGATGAAAAATTTGAATTGTCTGTATATAATGTCAAGTAATAAAGAGATTATGTCAAAAAAGTATGTAAATAAAAGTAAATAAAGTAGAGTAAATAAAAAATGAACATCGTAATTTGAGAGCAGTTAATAGACATTTAAATAGTTAAGCCGTTAATGAGGAGCCAGGGAAGCCACATGTGCAGAAGGAATTATTGCCAAACTACCTTGTCTTCAACATACAGACTTTTTCAACCCATTTCCCCCTTTTAGGGGTTGAATTCTAAAAAAACCTGAAACACTCGGAGTACCTACTCCTGTGATGTTTCGAATAAAATAGTCTAACTAATCGTATTTCCCCATACAAACATTGGACCCCCGTTTCACCCCCTTAGGGGGTGAGTTTAGGAAAATCCTTTCTTAGCGCACGCCTACTACATAATATATAAATGTGTGCCAAATTTCAGCGCAAGCCATCATCATTATTTCATCGGACCACGCATTAAAATTCTTCCACACAAACTTTAATACTCCTAAACCTCTTTTGAGGGGTAGTTTTCCGCCCAGAGGACACGGTGGAGCACACGGTGGAGGTCTGCCGCGCTTGGGCGGAGCACCGCCGTGTCCTCGTAGAGGCGATCGACAGCGGCGGCGACCTCTCGCGTCCGGCCCTGGTGTAAGCCATGGTCCGGGGCGAGAGGGAGTGGGAGGCAGTCACCTCCTTCTGCGAAGCAGTCATGCTAGCGAAGGAGGTGGCGGGACGGCTCAGGGAGACAGCCGCCGCGGGAGACGCTCCGGGCGTCGGGAGCCGCGTGACGACTCCCGGCCACGGTAGGCGCGGGCCTGCGGGCGGAGAGTAATGGGTAGCTGGGTTTTAGTCAGTAAGAGTCTGACACTCCCTTCCGCTCCACCCAGAGCGGGAGGGGTCGTTTGATGATTTCCCATCCGAAAAAAAAAACGGTTGATATGGTTTTAACCAAGACAATGGCTAAAAATTTAGTTATTGTCTCGAAGACATAATTTACAATACCTTAATAATGGGTAGCTCACCGTCCGATCAGGACCAGGCCCGTGCCGGACGGCGCGTACGTGTTCCACGCGCGCCTCAAAGAGATGTCAGCATCGAGGAGGGGCCCCATAGACTGACGGGTCAGCGGGATTGTCCGAAAGGGTTACCGCTGTCCCGGAACAGAAAGGGCTAAGGAAGGAACACGGGTGGGTTTTAGTCAGTAAGAGTCCGACACTCCCTTCCGCTCCACCCAGAGCGAGAGGGGTCATTTGATGATTTCCCATCCGAAAAAACAAAAAAAGTGGTAGTTTTCGTAAACTAATAATGATAACCTTTATTACCTGCTTGGGCAAGTATTCTTGCCAAGTTTCAAGTTTATTAATTAAATGAATAAGACTTTTCATATAAACTCTACCCCGCTTTTCACCCCCATAGGGGTCACTCAGTAAAATCCTCCCCTGTAAAATTAACTACCCCTTTTCACGCAGTTAGGGGTAGATTTTCGAAAAACCCTGATACACGTTATTCTTTATTTTTGGTCTTAATTATAAATATTGACTTTCGAGTTAATCGGACCGCGCGTTAAAATTCTTCCATACAAATTTTGACGCCCCCCAATCCCCCTTTAGGGGGTGGTTTCGAAAAACAAAAAATGCCAGCCGTCATAGTTTACTTCGATAAGTATTCGTGCCACGTTTCAAGTTTATTAACTCAAGGATAAGACTTTTCATATAATCAAAATCCCCCCTTTTCATCCCCTTAGGGGGTGAGTTTTGAAAAATCCTTTCTTATCGCACGCCTACATCATAATAGCTATATGTGTGCCAAATTTCAGCACAATCTGTTCAGTGGTTTGAGCTTTGCGTTACAAGATCAGTCAGTAACGCTTGCCTTTTATATACGAGTATATAGATAAGAAGATATATGAAGATAAAAACTACACACTCATAAAAAAAAAAAAAACAACTGTACTTACTTACGTAAATAACTACAAACGGCGCGAGAGCTCAGCTGGCGCGACTACGATATACGAAATTACTTGAACGATTTCTGGTGCGACGATCTCGGTTAGCTCAAATGACGTCACAGGCGAATCAGAGACCACAGACGTTCCGTGCTAAAATATGTAAAGTTCAATAATCTAATTCTAAGTCGAATATTGATGTATTTAAAAAAAAATGGTTGCCTGTAAAGTCGGTTTTACGGGCGAAGATTTTACGTGACAACGTCTTTTTCTCGGTAGAATATTTATTGATATGAATATAATTAAATTGCACAATAGGAACAAGGAATTAAATGAAAATAAGAACGTAACGTTACCGAGCGTTACACTTTTTCATAAGTGACTCCCAGCCGCAACCTAATTTAAAATAAGAACGTAACGTTACCGAGCGTTACACTTTTTCATAAGTGACTCCCAGCCGCAACCTAATTTAAGACGTTGTCACGTCAAAAAACAGCGATTTATTAGTTTTGGTCTATATTTTTATACCATTACGTTAAATATAGTATTAACAACATCATGAAACTTCTCCATTGGTTATTTGTAGGCTCTGCCTAACCCTACGGGAATTACAAGCGTCATGTTATGTTATGTAATTAAAGACTTACCTAGTAAGCCAATACACAGAAAAGTCCAACAATTTATGAAATCCATAAAGCGACGATATTTTTCGATGGCAGAGCAATAAAATAAGGCTTGTTTAACACGCCAACCTTATAAATGTATCGGCTGCCTTTATATCCAATCACAAAACCTATCATGACTTTTATTGGATCGTTAGACAGCAGGACAGCACACAACAAACGTGAACAACAACCTACCTGTCCTATGTATAAAAAAGAACTGACCAAGTGCGTGTCAAACCACGCACAATGTAAAGTTCCGTAGTTAGAATGAATACTCGTATTTACGCATGCACAGTATTAATTTTGCCGAACGCAAATAATTTTGTCTTTCATGCTCAATAGTTTGTGTCTTACTTAAACAAAAAAGTCACTTGGAAACATCATCATCTTTTTAATTATGCGATCCGACGATACGATCAATGCTCATTTTTTTTTTTTTGTTTAGCCTGTACTGTCCCACGGCTGGCCTTCCCCAAGTCCTTCCAGGAACTAGTTTCCCGCGCCACCTCAAACCAGCCCTCGCGGTATGCGTCCAGGTCATCTCTCCACCGCTCTCTGGGTCGACCTCGGCGGCGCCGTCCATCTTCAGGCACCCATTGTGTGGAAACTTTTGCCCAGCGGTCATCCCGCATGCGGCTGATGTGACCCGCCCAATCCCACTTGAGCCTGGCAGCCTTCTTGCCTGCACCTATTATACACGTTTAAGAATTCAGCATGGTGTTCCGAATATTTCTCTATTACATGTATGGGGAGTGCCTTAATTATTATTTCGTAATTTCACTACTCCATTGTTTAGCGCTTCACAGGATACACCTTTTTAAATTTTCATTAATATCGTGCCAATATTCTCAAAGTAAAATGTACACTACACACTTACACTACACTCACACACACACCCCCACACACACTGTTACACTGACTTCCGATCGGGCGGACAGACGGACAAACGGGCGATCGGTCAAAGTGACGGACGGATGTACTACAAACGAGCAGACGGGCATGAAATGACAAAATTATAGGGGTCCCGTTTTTGCCATTTTGCTACGGAACCCTAAAATCGAGTTAAAACGTGAATCTAAATCCAGTAACGTTGTTTTACTGGAGCCGATACCTATCGTACGAACAAATAAAACCGCCGCAGTAAACAAATACCTAGTCTGCTAAAAATACTGGGCCGTTACCGTGTGAATGTGCTGTGTCAAAAACAAAAGAAAAAAAGCGGATCAAACCGGAATGAGAAAGTTTGGATAAGACAGAAATTAAAACAGAAGACGATCAAGCAGGGGATCGAGGAGGGGGGGGGGGGGTGGAGGGGGGTTCAGGGGATCAGAACGGAATAAATCTGTAAAGTCGAGTTCAACTTTATTTTTATTAGTAACTTGATTCTAGTTCCGGCGATAGATTCTCAAAGGATAATAAAAAAGCGCTAGAATGGTTTACTTTGACACCGGAAATACATAATGAACGTTTGAAACTCAAGCCATTTATTTGAATTAATCCAATTACAGGCACTTTTAAATTGTCAAGGGGTCAGTCAGATACTTGCAAAGATGAAGCTAGTTGAATTCCAACGCGTAGTAGATTCCTATGGAGAATAACGGAGAAAGAATCTCCATAGACACTCTTTTTTATCAAAATATTTGTTACATCATTCATGTTGAAATTATAAAGACGTTACAAGCGTTAGATAGATTTTTTTTTATGTCCCCTGGCAGCTAATATATTACCAGCCCCTAATGACTGCGATTGTTCACGAACATGGGGAATGGATTAGTACCAGCAGATCAGCATTCAGTTTATTTTTTACTAGCTGCGCCCCGCGGTGTCACCCGCATAAGTTTCAATCCCGTGGGAATATCGGGATAAAAAGTAGCCTATATGTTAATCCAGAGTGTCAGCTACCTCCATACCAAATTTATCAAAATTGGTCCCGCCGTTTGAGCGTGAAGACGTAACAAACATATAAACACACCCCCCCACACACACCCCCACACACTCACAAACTTTCGCCTTTATAATATTAGTGTGATAGAGTCCTGTAGAATCTGTTATCAACAGAAGCAGTGGTGGTGGAATAATTTACATAAATTAACGCGCCTGACTGGGTTCGAACCTACAACTCGAAAGTCGCGGCCGATACCACTGGGCCAACTTCATTCGTGAATGATGCTTACAGCAATATTTCCTCAGCTTTCCATGTACTAGGAGGGCAAAATTACGTTTTTGTTCCAATTATGTACTCTTCAATGCACGTACATATTTCTAGTTTACGCCACTCCAGCCGATAGGACGGCGACAGATGTGCGATATGTATGCGATTGAGTTGCGTTCGGTACCTACTCCGGTCGAGTGACGTCACGTGTGGGGTGCCGTCACAGTTATTGAGACGAGAAAAGTTTATTTAAAGACTGTTCCAGTTTTTATAAGCATCTCGGACATATTTTGGCTGAATATCGACAGTGTTATGGATTGATATGGTGAAACGGAATTGTTGGCTAACAAAATGTATGAAAATAATGTGAAACCACAAAAAATACAAGGTGGCAGGCACATCGAAATGAAATGAAATTATGAAATGATTTGAAATGATGAAATGATTTTATTTTTTGTAAGTAGGTTTGTACAAACACTTTTACACGTCAATCATGTTTTTTTTTTTAAAACTAGATGAAGTCGGCGTTTCCTATCTGACTACTCTGAGAAGAAAGGCCGAAACAAACTCAGAGGTCACAGTCTCTTTTAAAGTCCAGACATAATCTTGGTCAGGTTATATGAAGACCATGTAGATCGATGTCTGAGGTGGTCTTTTGAGGAAAGAACCACACAGATTGAGAGGACCTGTCCAGTCAGTGCACGCATTTGTCAAAAATCGTGCAGCTCAACTCAAGACTTAAGGAGCTCAACGATTCGACGAACATCAATGCATAACCTGCTACCATGAAACCATGGATTACCAGACTAAAAAAAAATTGCTGTTCCATAAATTTTGACCGCATAATTATTGCACTTTTGTAGGAAACAGCTGTTTTTTTTAAAAAACCTGTATTTTTTTAAATCGTATGTAAAGTTGGACACAAAAATAAAAAGTTCAAAAAAAATCTGTAAGCACTTTTTTATAAGAGATTGGTTCTTATGGTAGAAATCTAACTTAGATACTTAGAAAGATGTATTAATGATTCTAATTATTGTAATTCTCTAAATATGTACCTGTTATTGTCGCGAGTCATATTTTGATCAAGATACAACCTGACACTGACCTGCAAATTACAAAAAACTTAAGAAGAAGAGAAAAGAGAGAAAGAAAGAGAGAAAGAAGAGAAAATTTGAATTTCGCGGTCTACCACCCATTCACCTTAAACAAAAAATTAATAAAGTAAAACGAAATATTGCTTTTAAGTTGAGTACATTGTGTTGTGTACTTTCGAGCCGATTGTAGCAATCTCATTTGTAGTTCAAACCATAGATTACTTCGCTACAGCTAAGAGAATTTTATATACTTTTAAAGGAAGTAGGTACACCCGATGTTGGAAAACTTAGAGCGAACTTTCATATGTCGGTACATTGTGGCTTTGATTCATTATTGCCAAGTTTTCAGCCCAAAATTGGCACGGATTAAAACAATGATACAAGGAATTATTCATTGCATGACTGCGTTAATTATTTTTAGTTTAGTTAATTATGTCACTTGATATAAAACGTCAGGATATTAACGATGCGTTAAAGTTTATGTTTAATTAAACACAATTTTCACCTATGCTTCCACTTCCACTTTCTAAAAAGGAAAACATATCTATACAGGGTTATTGGTAAAACACCAGCAACCTCTTATGAGGTCATTGTACTCATCATTATGAACAACTTTTACTATGGGACCAAACCTGAAATCGCGAAAAAAAAATCAGCCGTTCCCTACATTTTGACGAGTTATACGAACATAAATGTAGGGAACAGCTGATTTTTTTTTCGCGATTTCAGGTTTGGTCCCATAGTAAAAGTTGCTCATAATGATGAGTACAATGACCTCTTAAGAGGTTGCTGGTGTTTTACCAATAACCCTGTATACATTAAAAACAAACTCGCTTTTCGTGTCGGTTGTGTGACCGCTTAGTGAATTTTGAAACGGTTTGCACCACCATTTTGAGAATTCTTATTTTTACTGCAAACTACAAAACAAAACTACCATACTTGATACAAAGATGTCGCCACATCAGTACATTGTATCCGTGCGAAGCGGGGACGGGTCGCTTTTCGCGTAGAAATCACAGTATAATATTATAAAAGCGAAAGTTTGTGAGTGTGTGTGTGTGTGAGTGTGGGTGGGGTGCGTGTGTGTTTATATGTTTGTTACTTCTTCACGCTCAAACGGCTGGACCAATTTTGATGAAATTTTGTATGGAGGTAGCTGACACCCTGGATTAACATAGAGGCTATTTTTTATCCCGATATTCCCACGGGATCATTTACGCGGGTGAAATTGCGGGGCGCAGCTAGTATCTAATATAAATAATAATAGCGGTATTTTCTAACCATTCAAGCCTTATTGTCTTGCCTTATTTTAGATGCAAACAATTATTAGTTTGATCAAGATTATATTGCTATCCCATTTGCTTACAATCGAACGTGTGGCTAACATAACATTCACATACGCTTTACCACGGTCCAAAGGACAGTATAAATGGATTTCGAAGTTCTTTGCACAATTACCCACATAAGGAAAACTAAAGGACGTATAAACCGATAGACCGCGATAGACTTTGAAATCCATCGAATACAGTACAGTAAAACTTATGTGTTGCGTGTTAGTAATAATTAAAAAACTGGCCAAGTGCGAGTCGGACTCGCACACGAAGGGTAACGTACCACAAGGCAAAAACGCCGAAAAAAACACGTTTGTTGTATGGGAGCCCCCTTAAATATTTATGTTATTTTGTTTTTAGTATTTGTTGTGCCAGCCTGGTGACAGACAGACGGACGGACAGCGAAGTCTTAGTAATAGGGTTCCGTTTTTACCCTTTGGGTACGGAACCCTAAAAATGAACCATAGATATACAGGGTGTTAATGAATTAACCCAAAACCTCTTAAGAGGTCATTGTACTCATCATTATGAACAACTTTTACTATGGGGCCAAACCTGAAATCGCGAAAAAAAAATCAGCTGTTTCCTACATTTTGACGAGAGCATAAATGTAGGGAACAGCTGGGTTTTTTTTTGCGATTTCAGGTTTGTCCACATAGTAAAAGTTGTTCATAATGATGAGTATAATAGCCCATTGTTCATAGACTCCAAAGATCACGGTCCTCTACAAATACTTAAAAGTCCGCGAGGACTCACACCCACCTGCAGGATCCATTTGACTGTCAATCCGGAAAATGGAACTCAGACAAAATCTTTCAAGAGTAAGGACTCAAGTAAGAAGAGTAAGCGATTTTGATAACTTTCCAAACCCGTAATAATTGTATTCGCAAACTATTTCTCGTAGACAGGAAACCGATATTGCAGTAAAATCGAAATTAAAAGCCATTCATTCAAATCAGGCTGAGAATCAGCACATTTTCAACGTTAAAATTACAAAAGACACTTTTCACCACTTCCTAGTACTTCAGCTGGGAATAAACAGTGGCGCTACAAAAACGCCAGTTACCAAACAGTTATAGCTATAGAGGTATGAGGAAAAGGGTGTAAAGTTCACTCATACTCTATATAAAAGGTAGGATCCTCCGACCAGACCGGTGTTATGTCTGGCGGGCAACTGCCCGATGATTCATGTCGGGCCGTTGTATCTATGCTAATTGCGCGGTAAACTCTGCTTGCGCGATGCAGGATTTGCGTGACGTCAGATATGTGTAGATACCGCTACATAACGATCCATTAAAGAACTTGTCCAGTGCTTCGGACTCTCTGTACTAATACGCAAGGGAGCTTTTTCAACGCGCGTATAGAAAACGATCGTCGCGCGTACCCGAACAATAAATGATCGCAAATATCGCGTATTCGTTCGACGATCCCTTTCAATAAGGACACGCGGTAAGACTAAATCAATCTGCCTAGCATTGTTCACAACTGTATTGGGGTCGGCTTCCAGTCTAACCGGTCCGGATACATGGAGTAAGTATCTATCTATTACCTCCACAACCCAGTTACTGGGTAACACGATACCCCTTGGTAAGACTGGTTGTCAGACCTTTGGGTTTCTGACTACCCGTAATGAATAGAAAAATTACACATTCAAGCTTTTTACTTACACCAAACTCCAGAACTGCGGTAAAATGTGAATTCTACGAATGATAAATCCCTAGTGAATATTCATAAATTATTACCCGCGCCATCCTATAACCGTTAACACGATAATGTTTGTGCCGCACCCTTGTTTATTTCATAACTCTCGCTTTATTTTTGCACGAATAAATTACTTGTATGGTTATATAGGATGTGTTGAAAACATTTTGTATAAGGCTTGTTGACAACGTCGACAGTTTTTGAGAGATTCAGTCCTTTAACGGTTACTACACCTCTAATTTTGAATCACTGTCTACGTCACAGTTACCTTTATTCTCATCTTTATAAGGTTGCTGTTCGTTTGCTGCCACTGGCAAAATCTGTCAAAATTATTGTGATCCTTATTATCGTTACTATAAGGTTGCTGATCGGCTGCTCCTGTCAGAGGTAAAATAACTGTGAACGGACTGATGTAGGTATATTTTCTAGAGAATTTGGAAATTAAACAAGATTAAGAATAAGATTTTGGGATTACATTGTTATGTGAGTTTGGAGATGTTTGATCTACGAGGCCTGAAGAAAAGTTTTATAACCGTCCGAAAAGATCCACAGACCGTTACGACGAAAACAGGACGCAGTTTGCACGTTCTCAAACTTTTTTTTTAGGCCGCATTGTTTTTGACTTTAGATGACAAATGTAAAAAAAAATACAGTTCCCCTCCCTTATCTCCGAAGTTTGCAAAGAGAAAAATAAAAATCAGAAATAATTCTATGTGATAGAAGTTTATGTAAAGATTACAGGAAAAATAAAACTAAGTCTCTAAATAGCACACTTTTCAGAAATCATCAACAAAAGTTATATTAGTTCCTCTATTGGTCAAGAGATGGCGCTGACATAAAACTGCAATATTCTAAAAGAATAAAAAAAGAAAGAAAGTACATTTATACACCGCAGTGCACAGTATTAAAATTTCTCTGGTGAATATAGGCCTCTGCGATGAAAATTTAAAAACATGATGGTACGGAACCCTCGGTGCGCGAGTCCGACTCGCTCTTGCCCGGTTTTGTTTTTATAATAAATTGTCACTCGGACCGTGTAGGTTGGAAGAAGGAGTATCTAGAAATATACAATCACGAGCCAAAAATAGTGGACTGCTGCACGTCATTACTCTGACATGAAGGCTTCCACTCAGCATGATGCTTGTGCTCTAAGGAACGCTATCTGTATCTTTGGGACTATCATAGCTAACATTATCACTTTTCTAAAACAATTTAGTACCCAATAACGTAAGTCCAAAACAATTTACGCCTTTTATAACCAAGGGTCCAAAGTAATGTTTGTACCCAATCCTTATCATTTCAGACATCTTCAAAATCAATGAAGAGAAACTCGTTCTGAACCTTATTTGCGATAAATGTCTGCTTCATAATAGGCCCAATTTTGGAAGCTTTGTTTCCTTCCTCTTTGCTTTTAATAAGTTTATTTCAGACTAGCTTCTGCCCGCGACTTCGTCCGCGTGAAATTTCTTGTACCCCGTCGCAACACTTCGTATTCGCTTAGCGTTCATTCTGACTTTTATTCTTTTACTCGGCTCCTAAGGGTCGTACCGTGATATTAAATAGCCTAAAGCCTTCCTCAAGAATTGGGCTATCAAATGCCAAAAGATTTTTTCAAATCTAACTCGTAGTTCCAAAGATTATCGCGTTCAAACAAACAAACTCTTCAGCTTTATTATTAGTGTAAAATATAATTTTATTTATAGATAGATACTGTTTTGTTATTCAAATATTTACAAGGAAAGGCATTGAGTGTGTGTAAGTTGTGTGAAATTGGTTTCTGTGTATTGGAGCATTTAGAGGACGGCTGCCCAACCAATGTTGAATGTAGGCCATCATTTTGATTCCGTGTAAGCCGGCGAGCCATCTAGTGTAGTAAATAAAACTCACCTACAGTTATGGTAGATCATGATGATGAGCAGTGATGATGAGATGATGAGCAGTGGTGCCCAGTGGTATCGGCCGCGACTTACGAGTGTAAATTATTTTATTACCACTGCTCTCAAAACGGTGAAGGAAAACATCGTGAGGAAACCGGCATGTCCTAGAACCAAAATATGTTCGTCTAACTCGTCAAAATGTAGAGAACAGCTGTTTTTTTTTTCACGATTTCAGGTTTGGTCCCATAGTAAAAGTTGTTCATAATGATGAGTAAAATCACGTGTTTAAGTATCGGTCACTAATTACCAGTCACCCTATATTTGACGACAAATTGAAGTCGACAATAAAAATCAATTCTGAAAATATATTTTACTAATTGAGAATGGGTCATTATAGATTGAGTATATGTCACTTGCACGTCATAAAACGACAAGGTCTATTTTCCTGTGACTCTTACATAGTTTCCACCTTACTGAGTTTTAATTAGATGGGAATTGTTAGGGGGAAGTCCCCTAGTGACGGACATATAAGGTTTTCCGAAAATAAAATTAAAACTACTTCGAGAAATATGTATTTATTTATGAATTAGTTAAATTAACAAAATATAAAATCAAAATCAATTAACAAAAATACAATCTCTGCGTAAACATAATCTTGGAACGTTAATTAAATTTTGGTAGAAAAAAGTTAGTCTTTAATATTGGCACCTAGTACCGGACGGGTTAATCTTCAAACCCCAAGCGCCAGACATTCTTAAAACATTGTGCATCTATCACATATATAGGTATCTCCACATTCCGGAACGTCTGCACATGCTTCATGGGCCCATTCTTGGCAGCTGGAGCATTGTTTCCAGTCCTCGTCGTGGTCCTCTAAACACACCACAAGTAGTTTTTTCCATATTAGATATTACAGTTTTCAAACTTTGCTGATCCCATTTTCCTTTCTTTTTGTCTCTTCCATGTTGAAATATCTCCCTCCTTCTATCCTGTAAAACAACAAACTCTCATTAGTATGATAAGTATACATGCTTAGTAAAAAAGCCAACCTATAAACTGTCCGGTGGTAAGGGACAACTTTGTGTCCGGAGGTAGGGGACAGGGAATGTCCAAAATTACGTATTTCATACTAAAACTGTTTAAGTAATTAATAAAAACTTTGACAATTTACGAATTATTATGAAACACTGTCTTTATTAACAAATAACAAAACGATTAAACACAAAACTATACCAGTAATACTCACTTGAAATTTACGAGACGCAACGCTTTCCCGCCAAAAACAGCAATTCACCTCTCCCACCGCGGCTGTTCGCCTCACAGGCAAACTGCGCTGCGTGATCCTGTATCGCTACGTTCCCCCGCGCCCCTTTCACCAATATTTGAATAGATCGCGTTGTCGTTTGTCGAGATAGTACGAGTGTCCGACGCTAGGTGCCGTCCGGCGCTACGGGACTTCCCCCTATTTATTTATTTTATTTATTTAATTATCCTCCTACTGGTACGCCTTACAGCAATTACACCAGGCGGAGCGAAAAATTACTTCAGTTATCATAAGTGATTAAGGAATTACATACGAGGTTGACTATACTTACGGCACCCGATGCACTACTGGACAGTCGCCCCCGCTACAAACTTCCTGGCCATCTTATCTATTATATTATTTGTTACACATACCCATTGTGGCAAATTGTTTTTTTCCCATGGGAACTTCAATACAAATTTTTCAAAAATCCTTCCTTAGTGCTGACCTTTAAAAAATAAGGAAATCTTGCGCAAAATTTCATGTTTCCAGATCCAGCGGTTTAGCCTATGTGTTGTCTATCAGTTAAGAATTTTATTTAGTAGATCTACAGATATAAGAGAGGAGAGAGGGTCGATTAGAAACATAATGTTTTTGTCCAAGCTTGCACCAGTGTTGTGAAGAGAGAACTGGCGTTCTTAATGTGTGAAAAGTGATTAATCAAAATTTGAGTTACTATATTATAATTCTTCGTCAATCAAAAACTTTTATGTTTCAAGCATTTTGACGGATTACTTAGCATTACGGGATTCATGTTTTCGGAGATGAGACGTTGAAAGTACCTACTGAGGCTTCTCAGCAAACCCTCATTATCATCGACTAGTACCTAGGCGTACGTAAAAATCTATCAATAACCTTATACCAATTATTATGTTGGAGTCTGTTTCCTGTCTTACCAGATGCAGGTGAAAACCAGTATGCCAGTATGTGTATGTAACTCCCAACTAACCCAGTAACTCGATACCCCTTGGTAAGACTAGTAGGCATAAATAATTGACTATGAAGTATGTAAGTATAACTTTTTGTTTCCCAAATAAAAATGACTTTGTGTAAACTCTTCATTAGATCCAATTTTCCATCACCTTTTTAGATTCACTTGACATTTTTTGTCGAAATGCCGACATACTCTTTCTGTTCCCAAATCACCACTCTAAACTGTTAAAGTACCATATTGCAGTGACATATTCGTTAATAAATTAGTAACAACACAACTAAACATTATTATTTCCCAAATCCTATATTAAAAGCCGTACTACCACCGGCTGGCTGGTTAAAATTCCATTACGAACTGCTTTTGTTTTCTAAATAATTCTCCGAACTATCCGTAGTTCGTTGTCGGTCGGTAGTGCATCATTTGTTCTCGACGCAGCTAAACCGTTCGCGTCGTTGTATTGGAATGCCGTATACACTGT
Organism: Oligia fasciuncula; assembly: GCA_963082905.1. NCBI lineage: Eukaryota > Metazoa > Arthropoda > Insecta > Lepidoptera > Noctuidae > Oligia > Oligia fasciuncula. The sequence continues at coordinate 11,239,314 of OY720409.1, forward strand.
TGGTTCGCGATTTGATTTGAATAAATTGTTTTGTAAAGCTATTTGAAAAAAGTTTATGCTACAACCCACTAACTTCTGTGTGGAGAAGTGGAAGTGCTTGGGAAGGCCTATGTCCAGCAGTGGACATATTTCAGCTGAAACGATGATGATGAATCATTATTGCCATACAACGTGGCAACGCTGCCAGCCTTTTGGGCACTTTTCCCACTAACAGCGATGGGACAAATTTTTTGATGCCCAATGAGCTCTTCCCATTTTTTCCCCTTTTTTTGTTCATAATTTTAATATTTTAGTGTTGCAATTGTATATTGTATTTAAGATTTGTCAAATGAAAAAATAATAGCGTAATAATGTCGTTTACACTATGACATGGAAAAAAGGTGCAGTCTGAGAGAATCTAAATACTTGCTTCTGCCCGCGATTTCCTTCTGCGTGGAAATCACCTAGGCATACCATGAAACATAACCTATGGAATTCGACATACGAGTAGGTGTAGCTTTCTATCAATTAAAAAAAAAATACCAAAAAATATTTTTTTGTAATCGGATCAGTACTTCCAGAGATTACCACCCACAAACAAACCAACAATTTCACCTCTTTATCACATTAGGTTTAGATGACATCCTTCCTCAAGACTCCTCATAAACCATTCTTCGTACATACTTTACCAAAAACACATAAATACTTTGAGCTTCACAAAAAAGTATTTTCAAACATATTAACGGTAGGTAGAAATCGTATTATATTGTAAGAAAACTGGCACCATGCCAGTTTGGCAGCCAAATGCTGATATAAAGTTAAAAATCGGAAGACGGTAGCCTTTACCAACAAAATTCTGAGTTATTGGCTTTTGAGGGCATGGACCTGAATTCTTTAATACCCTTTGGGGGTAATTAAGCCAAATATTAGTATCACGTTTTTAGATCTACGTCGAGTTTAATACGATAAAAATATATTATGTTACGGCAAATAGCCGAAGTGCAGTTACACCTAGACCTATCTTCGCCCGTGCTGCGTCGCCTCGACTTACCAGTGAGCGACGCGCCTAAAGCCGCAATTATATTTAGCCCGCGCCGCGTGTCGCCACGCGTGGGTAAGCTATCGGTTACATACATTTAGTATAGGATTGATTACATTAGTCCCGCCCCGCGTATCGCCACGCCACGCACTAAATGTATGTAACTGATAGCTTACCCACGCGTGGCGACACGCGGCGCGGGCTAAATATAATTGCGGTTTTACTGATTAAAAACCACCCCGGTGTTCCATCTCACACCTACGCCGGGGGTCGCGGGAACGCTGTTGTGTCGACTAATCCAACCAGTTGTACACAGTCGGCTGTCTGCGGACGCCCATAAAACCCTCGGCGAAAAGTGCTTACTCAGTCACGAATCTGTTTCAGAAACTCCGCAATAGATTACAAAAGTTGTGGCTGTTGGTCACCAATTTACCCAACATTTGAAGCACTTCCTTATGACAAGGCAGAATTAAGTAAATGCATTAATTTTCATTGTTACTTACTTACGGTCTTATTCATAAAAAAAGCTTATAGAAGGTTTAAAGCACACATTAGTTAAAATGCTCATTAAGCCTTTAAAACGTTCGATAAAATTTTGTATTCATAAACGCTTCATAAACGTTCGATAACTAAAACGTCCTATAACTTCAATATAAATATAAATGTTGCCATTTTATTGAAGTCATCCAACAAACTGGCCAACATATTGAGTCGTCAAACGAGAATATCTGTCTACGCACCGAATAATTGTGACCATAGACATTATGACGTACGGAAAACTAATTTATTGTCTACGGTTTCGACAGTTTTGCCGCGTTAACGTCATAACATAGTTTTTGACAATGAATTTGTTAATGTAATTTTATTGTCAGGCGAGCGAAAACCTTTGAATATTTTTTTGTATTTAAAAGAAATGGAATTAAGACCGGAAACTAGTTCCAAGAAAGGGCAAAGAAGTGAATACTCGTTTTGGTTGGAGGACGATAAGGTTTGTACTGTTACAACTAAAATGTGTTCAAAGTAAGTTTTGTTTTGTAAACAATCTTTATTTCTTATACTTAATCTTGCTTTTGCTTTTCCTTAGATCTTTGGAAGAATTGGTCAGGGAGAGAGTTTCCATAATAGAAAATGAAGGTGGACGCTGGTGATGGCGCCAAACAAGTAGCTGAATTCTGGGCACAATAAGAAGATAGAAAATAAAAACACATACTGACTGACACCAACGCGAAAAAGGGGAAAAAGGCGGCCTGGCATGATTTACGAATTAGGTGCCTATCCAATTTACTTATAAGTTACAAAGTTCCTGAGTAAACATATCAAGAACTTCGTTTGATGAAGAGAAAGAATTATAACATTAATTTTGTATTTCAGGACAGTAGGAAGAATGGTGCTTCACTACAAATAATAAACAGAAGAGGTGGCATAGATGGCAAATGAAAAGAAACATTTTAAAAATGTTGTTCTGCTAGCACAAGTTCTAGAAGCCGAATTAAAGTTTAGAGTATTTTAAAAATAAATTAATTAAACTGATATCTGTATATGTATAAGCTTTTTATTAATGCACTACTTGCTAAAATGTTTCCTGTTTAACTTCTTTGTGTCGCGGGGACGACTGTATTTTAGATCTTGTTGGCCCAAAACTTTGCCACTTCCACAATGTTGTCAGTGGCAGCGCAGAGGTCACTTTGACTGCATGTTTTGGGACACATAGGGTAGGATAGGAGGCGGAGCATGGTTTGCGACATAGCTTCACAACCACTCCATAATGGCGCATCTCCCTGCAGGGTGTAAACCTACATGATCCACACGGAAGTCCCTGAACCGTCTCCGGACACAAGTGGGAAGATGTACCTCTAACCTGGTAAAGTGAGGCTACCTCGGTGGAATGTTTCCTGAAAAGTTTGTAAAATAGCATTTGCATTTCCCCTTGCAACTTCTTGGGGTGACTGTATGATATTCATTGATATTGCTACCTACCCTCTAACTGAATGTCTCCATGGTCAACTGCAATATTGTAAAGGACTGCTCTAGCCACTATGGTTGTTGCATGTAAAAGACATTGAAAGCGTTGTTTCCACAGCCCAAAGCAGCAGCGTCCCACAGTAATTCTTGTTGCTATTCCTCATATCCAAGACAAGCTTACGAATCTGCAGAAAATGCATTTTACAGGGAATGATAAGTTTTTTTAGTAACAGGTACCTATACCTAGGTATATAGGTACCTAGGTATATAGGTACCGTGGTACATTTGGTTTTAAAAATACAACTTTTTTAAGATTAAATCTTACCAAACAAACCAAACCAAATGTACCACGGTACTTAGCTGTTACTAAAAAAAACTTAACATTCCCTGTAAAATGCATTTTCTGAAGATTCGTAAGTTTGCCGTGGATGTGACGAATTATGTCCTTCGTTATATTTTTCCTCGCTTCTATTTTGCATTGTAGTTATATAATAACTAACTAAATTGGTTAAACAGAAGTGCAACATAAATTATAAACAACTGCACATGTTACATTTGTAGGTCAAACGTCATTTTCTATCAGCTGGTATAGAGTCGGCCATTTTTTTTTCCTTATAGTACTGTTATAGTAGGCTTCTGGGTTTCATAACTTTATAGTAGGTTTATAGAACGTTTTAGGGCTAAAATGCGTTTATGAATAACAATTTTTGACAACGAGACATTAGCAAGACTTTAGATGTTCTATAACTTATTATGAATAAGACCGTTAATGTTTAGAAAAGTGTAGCTTCTTGAGGTTTTTTTGAGGAAAGGATGATAGCCAAGCAAGCAGAATTAGATCATAGCACACGTATCAACCAACCAACCCGCACTGGGCCCGCGTGGTGGATTAGAGCCCACTCCCACTCACTGAGAGGAGGCCTGTGTCCCAGCAGTGGGAACGTTATAGGCTGATTACGATTTTTTACACGTATCAAACCGGAAAGGGATTGGCACCGTATCAACTCAAGCTGTTCAGTATTCTTTGTATGAAACTCCTTACTGCAACGCACACTAATCGGAGTCGTAACGTAATCGCCTCGCCTCGGGACAAGCTCACGAACCGCGGTGCGGTGCATTATGGCTCGTCGTCCCCGCGCTTACGGAACCAGCGGTCGGCGAGCCGTAAGCGCGGGCGTCGCCTAGCCGTAGCCGAGTCGACGTATCGGAGCTTCTGATCCGCTTTGGTTACGTGCTTACGTTAGGTTGACGCCTGTTTGAGGGCGAGGCGAAAGGCGATACGGTGCAGAACCCTTTCCGATTTGATACGTGTGCTATGCGTGTGTGCGTGTATCTTTCGTTATGTACTTTGTACTATTTTAGAGGATACGCATGTATGTGTAAATTGTAGAAAAATACTTTATTTGTAGTCAATAGGCGAAATATACTGAAGACCTTAAAAAAGCGGAAAACCAGGTGTTGTGGTGCAACTTACGAAAGACCTATGTTCAGCAGGCCAGAAGCAGAAACCTGGAAATTTAAGGGTACTTTTTTGAAAATTTATTTCCAATCTCTCGTGGCAGTACAAACTTATTAATATTGCAAAACCGTCTCAATCAAAGAACTGCTTCTTTCTCTCTTAACCTTTAACACATTTTCAAGAGCCGTCCTCTCGTGTTGGAACCTTTAATTAGTCACGTACACGATCTGAAAACTAATTAGAACTGCTCATAGCTATATTATATTGGATTTCTCTGAGCTTATTCGCAATCCTGTGATGTGGAGTGTTCACACTTCACAACACAGGTTTGCGAATAGCAATTTAATTATATTCAATTATATTTTATTGAGTTAATATTAAATTAGCTATAACCAGCTCCACTTTCGTTCTTTTTCTTGTCAAATGGAACTAAAATATCGCTTAAACACACATATTGATGTGTTACACGCCTAAACCGCTGGTCCAAGAGTAATGAAATTTGGAGGGTGTGTTTTGTGCGAAGAGTAGGTTATCCACTAAGAAAGGGTTTTTTGAATTTCCACCCCTAAGAGGGGGAAATGGGGGGGTTGAATTTTCTGTGAATAATTTCCGATCTCCACGCGGGTGAAGCCGCGGGCAAAAGCTAGTGTAATTGTACACCTAAACGTTCCTCATGAATCTCTCCATCTATTGTTGAAAACCGTATAGAACTCCGTTTGGTAGTTTTCGCGTTCAGACAGACAAACAGACAGACGCAGCGGGGGAGTTTGTTTTATAAAATGTAGTCCTCTTTCCAGCCATTTCATCTTTCACACATTCCATCTATCGTTTTTTTGGTCTTCTCCTACTCTCATAGCCATCTACATTCACACATAACACTCTCATTCTTTTTCAAAAACTAAGCATCGATAAATACGTGTATGAAGCCAATGAAACGTTCGCACCGATAGCAATCGTAACGTACGTCAAACTTTATGTTAGCATTCAATGGTCCCGCATTGCACACGGCAATAGTTTGTGCCTTATCGTGTCCGCCAGTGTACTTTACACAGGTATACGTGTCGTGTCTCAATGCAGCAGTGCGATTCTGTAACCATCTCACCGTGAAAACTTAGGTGAAGTGAGCGTGGAGCACATGAGTAGATTGCGTGGAGTGAGCTATCAATAGTGTCAATTCCTAGTAAAAACACTCTCAAATATTTTCGAAATTTTGTTTCTAGGTTATGCCAGTTTCCTCACGATGTTTTCCTTCACCGTTTTGAGAGCAGTGATGAAATAATTTACACAAGCAAAGTGCCTGCTTAGGTTCGAATTCCCGACCTACATCTCATAAGTCGCAGCCGTTACCACTGGACCACCACTGCTCATTTGGTACATAAATAGATACAATTTATTTATTGTACAGACGCCAGCCAGCAAATCAAGCTACTGCAATCTGTCAATTTTTTTTTATAGATTTTCAACTTTATCGCTAGAGCATAAGGTTTAAAGTTGATTGGGAAAATTTGACAGTTTCGGGTAGCTTAATGTGCTAGCATCTGTATCGTAACACATATACAATATCAATATTGAATATCAGTATTCGGTACAGCAATAGTTTGTACATTATCGTGTCTTCCAGTGTATACACGTGTAGACCCGATGCAGTATTGAATACTGTTTTAGTATCTTTTAATTATGATAAAAGAGATTGTTTGTGGTATAAAATAATAATAATACATTTTTATTTAGCTAAGATTACATTCGAGTGAATTGTAATTTAATAATAATATTATTATTATTATTATTAAATTCCTAGATCTCACACTAAGATTCCCTGTTTTGTGAGATCTAGGCTCCTTCGTTCCGTTAACAATTTAATGTAAAGAAAACAAAAAACAGAGAAAAAGAAAAAGATGCAATGGATAGTAAATGATAATATTATGTTTCTTCGTAGTTCATTAGTTTTGAACATTAAAGAGATTTAGTTTCTGAACTTAATGTTCTGGGGTGGTAAACAAGCTGAATGGGTCCATCTGATAAATGGCAATCGCTTTCTATAGAGAACCATACATCAGCAAGTTAATTGCGTTAAGTTGCCAATTTTTAAGTACCTATTCACTTTAGACAATTTCTATAGCATCATTGACCGCGTTGGAACTCCTGTAAGATTCAGCTTAATTTTTCAGCATAAAATAAGTTTTTTATATTTCTATAGTAGCATCGAAAGATAATAAGTTGATAACATTTGTATAAGCAACAAATTTATAGAAATTAATCTTATATCTTATCATCTTATCTTAGATCTATTTCGTTTTTATGTTTCTTTATTATTAGAGTTAATTATCTCTTTGTATGCACGTTTTTCTGTGAAAGAAAAAAACTATTTTTCTTTATTTCTTTATAAAATACACATTCAAAGCTCATGCACAGCTAGATTTAGTCACTCCAACGACTTGGAAATAACGATAGAACCTACTTCAAGTCCCAAAACATTGGCGCCTATTCTGTTGTTCACAAACTAAACTAAATTTAAGTTCAGGCATCTTTTTCTTTCTATTTCATTAAGAAAAGGACAGAAGATAAATATTAGTTTTGTACTGTCAAATTAAGATACTCCATAGACAATTTAGACGAGATTAAAAAATTGCTTATTAAAAATACGTCAATTTACGTCTGGCGCTGACTAATTTGACAGGACTAAACTAATATTTATCTTCTGTCCTTTTCTTAATGAAATAGAAAGAAAAAGATGCCTGAACTTAAATTTGGTTTAGTTTGTGAACAACAGAATCGGCGCCATTGTCTCCTAATTAAACAGCTTTGTTTTGTCAGTAGTAAGACCTTATGACGCAACTGTGAGATTAAAACAAGCAACATGCAGTATCATAGTAGCATCGCTCACCACCTGACGGCCAACACAAGAGTGAGACAGAAGTGAAACAGAATTTATTACAGCCGGTCGATTCTGTAAAAATCTCACCGTGAAAACTTAGGTGAAGTGAGTTTGTTTTTGCTAGGAATTGACACTATTGACAGATCACTTCACCTAAGTTTTCACGGGGAGATTTTTACAGAATAGCACCGCTGATTTTGTTATACCTACCAAAAATGTTCTAAGACATTCGCCAACCCATCCTGGGCCTGCGTGGTGAAAACTATAACTACCACTCCCTCTTACAGTGAGGAGGCCTGTATAAGTCAAGTTTTACTAAACTTGACTTCATTTATCATTAATTCGATTAAAGTTACATAATTTAAAAACCTAACAGTCTTAAAATAATAATATGTACAAGTAAATAAAAAGGAGGGAAAATAATCAAAATTCTTCCGCATCGCTGTCAATGGGAAAAGTACCCAAAAGGTTAACAGCTTTGCCACGTTGTGTGGCAAAGCTTATTCTTTGGCCAAAAAATAGGCCAGTCCCTCTGGCCACGTGAAGAGTCGACTAACTGCTTGGCAAAAAACTAAGTGGGCACTCGGACCCCATGACCCTAGTGTTTCAACACCAAACGACTCGAACATAATAAAAAAGTTCTAAAAAGATTGAAGTATTTGCGCCGTTTGAGGACTTCCGCACCTGCAGCAGCCAAATAAATAAATAGTTCGTCACTACCCCACTCAAACTCAATCTAAAACAGAATCGTGGCCTATCTCTCTAAGATATTCAGCAAACATATAGGAATCGCCATCTCCCTAATGACGGCAATAAATTCAACTACGGCATCTCGTCTGCAGGCTCTTGGCTCGGTTCCAAATTGTCGACGTACCCCCACTTCGCATGCGTTAGCACCTTGCTCTCTTGGTACGTCGGGGGAAATCATACCGAGTATAAATATACGTTGACAATCCTAGAATCTATTGGGGCAGTTTATACGGGACGTGGACAACGAACGCTTCTTGCGTGACGATTTGGACTCGTTCCTTACCGATTGGACGGAGAAGGCACAGCACAAGGAAAGGTGGAAGAATATGGGGGAGGCCTTTGCCCAGCAGTGGAACAGTATAGACAAACGTAAAAAAAAAACATAAACAATGACCCAATATTGTCCCAAGAACGTATCGTGTGTGTATCCTGAGTTATTGTTTGGGTCCAGTCTGAATGATGATAAATGATTTTTATTTCTGTAAGTAGGTTTGTACAAACACTTTTACACGTCAATATTTTTTTTTTTAAACTAGATGAGGTCGGCGTTTCCTAACTGACTATTCTGAGAAGAAAGGCCGAAACAAACTCAGAAGTCACAGTCTCTTTTAAAGTCCAGACAAAATCTTGGTCAGATCGTGTGAAGACCATGTAGATTGGTGTGTGAAATGGTCTTTTGAGGAAAGAACCACACAGATTGAGCGGACCTGTCCAATCAGTGCACGCATTTGTCAAAAATCGTGCAGCTCAACTCAGAACTTGAGGAGCTCAACGATTCGACGAACAACACCAAAGACAGGACATTTGGGTAGGCCACATAAACTACTCAAACTGCCAGATCATGATTAAAACTAAGAAGGAAAAAAAGAAATGACCTACATAGTCCTCACATTCACAATAATTAAATTAAAAAAAAATTATAAAAATTACTTACAAAGTAAATATTCATGTCATGGCGCATGCGATGGCGCAGGCACGTCGTGGACAGCATTATTTATATCGTAACGTAACCGAACTGTGCTTGGTATGCCTTTGTGCCTGTACGCATTGTGCGTGTTGCGGGGAGGTTGGGAAATACGACTTATGCTTAATATTCTGCAAGGAGCCATTAGTATAGCACCCTAATTACGTAACACACTTTCAATCACAATCTGCATCATTTTGAAGGATATTGCTTCATAAATGTTCGAAAAATTTGTCGGCTCAACAAAGTAAATAACGTAATGAATATTGTTGAACTGCCAAAATGAAACTGTTAGCGTTGTTCCGCAAGTTGTTGAAAAGGAAAGTTTGAGAATATCGCTGGGCGTTTAAAAGAGGAATAGAAATCTAATTCCTATAGGGTTTTATGTTTAAAATAGTTACGTCGTCAAAATTGCAATAGGTACTCTGTATTTCTTTGAAAGAAGGTATGATTATTTATTATTAAGGATTTATAGATTTATATGTATATTATAAAAGCAGTATGATTTAATGCTCCAAGACATGACACAATAAAAGTAAAAATAAAACTCAATAAAAGATGAGGAAAATTATGTTTCATGTTCGCACAAAATACCCGTCGCTCATCATAATGCGGTAGACGCTCATATCGCACGATTTTAAATAAAATACTGTAATGAATGTGCGTTTTAATGGCATACCTCGTGCTCAGATAAGGGCGTCAACCGATTTGGGCGAAAAATTAAGGCAATCTCCATTGTTTGTGTATGTGAGATGAACAAATTATTTCTTTTAAGATTTTTGTTTTTTTTTTATTTGAAATGGGTTTGCTCTTGACTCTAGTCTAGGTCAGAGGTGACAGAGACAAAGTCGACGATGGAGTGAGTTTACCCAGAAGAAGCCTGTTCACTCTTACTTTGAAGAGATTCGGGTTGTATGCGCTCGGAAACACAGACGCAGGTAAAGAGTTCCACTTTTGTGCTGTGCGCATTAAAATGACATTTAAAAACGCTTAGTGCGAATTGGTGGAATAGCAACTAGGCAGGGATGGTAACTTGCAGTGCGTCTGGATGTCCGAAGGTAGAAGGGGGCCGGTGGAATGAGGTCGTGGAGTTCTTGGGCACACTCACCGAAGTACAATCTGTAGAAGACCGACAAGCAGGCAACCTTGCGGCGATGAGCCAAGCTGTGAAGCTTGGCATCCACCAGTTCTACGTCGCCAATGAGCGTCTTAGCTCTGCGTTCCACCGAGTCAAGCGCGGCAAGTTGGTATTTCGCTGAGCCATCCCAAAGGTGGCTGCAATACTCCATGCAGGATCGGACTTGCGCTTTGTATAGGGTTGGAAGCTGTCGCTTCATCCTATTTAGGAATGCTCAGGTTCTTGGTCGCAGTTTGTACTCGATGGTAGCGCCGAAGTTGAGACTAGACGTCAACTCCATGCCTAGGAGCTCGAGCCGATCTGTTACAGGAACAGATGTACCCCGGAAGGTTGGAGTCTGGTCAAAACGACTCCTTTTGTACGTCTTTTTCCCTTGCCGTTAACATCACCTACATAATTGATCACCTATATACAACAAGAAATATCAATTAACATTCGTATATCACCAAAAACAAACATCGTAACCACACTGAAAATTACACACTCGACCAGAATTAATGACACATTTCACATCAATTAACTCCGGTTGCCAAACCACACAAGAGAAATACATAGTCACTACTAACGTTCGTTATAAATTGTCTAATCATTCAACTAATTCGCGCTGCAGTCGGTCGCCGACAAATCGTTGGTCGGTGGTTATGTCGGTCAAGTCAATCGATACTAGCATCAATCTGGTCGGTCATTTGTATCGGTTTGTTGCTGTTATCTGGTTTGGAATAGAGAATTGTTAGACGTTTGTTTATTTTGGACGGTTTAGAGATCTAGGTAGATATATTGCTGCGTGTTTGAGTTTTGATGGCATGTAAAAGTAGGCTTGCTTACCTACACAGCAGAGGGATAAAGGAGGTTGATTTTTGATAAGTATCAACTTATAAAACAGGGTATAAAAGGTGAATGGAGTAGAAACCTATATTATAGCACAGAAATTTCTTTTTTTTTTCACAAAGAAAAAACAAACAAATCTACAAATAATTTAAAAATTCTACTTAAAGGCAGGGTTTATCTGTGTGGAAATTATCAAAAAATTCGTAGTTGATTGTAGCCATCGGTCGGCTTCAATCAAAGGTTTGAATATAAAAAAAAAAGATTTTTTATTTATTTTTTTGTGAAAAAAAAAAGAAATTCTGTATCTTAAGCTTCTACTTCGTTCACATTTTAACCACTATTTTGGACCAAACAGTAAAATAAGCCTGTAGGTATATTTTTAAATTATATATATTTTTTTTAACTCGCCTTTTGACATTTAACTTGTTAATTACACACAAATTACTTACTTATTTGTTACTATAAATGTTATTCATAACAAGGGCACGCAACGTAGATATACAAAATAATCTCGTCATTTTATACTGTAGGTGGTTGTTTGGTTATACCGCAACAGATTCTGCGTCGGTCCTTCATGTTCAGTCCTTCTGCGTCGTTAATATTTGATCTACAATATACGTGATTCTCGTTCAATGTAAGAAAGGTTTGGGTGCTCTCGATGCTGACAGTATATTTGAACTGTTTTTATGCAAGTAATTGTCTTTTTCTCACCGTCCGATAAGGACCAGGCCCGTGCCGGACGGCGCGTACGTGTTCCACGCGCGCCTCAAAGAGATGTCAGCATCAGAGGATGCCCCTTAGGGCCGAAGCCTGCCGGGTCAGCAGGATTGTCCAAAAGGGTTACCGCTGCCCCGGAACATAAAGGGCTAAGGAAGAAACACGGGTGGGTTTTAGTCAGTAAGAGTCTGACAGTCCCTACCGCTCCACCCAGAGCGGGAGGGGTCATTCGATGATTTCACAACCGCAAAAAAAAAAGGAGGAACTCGTGTTTTTTTTGTTAGCCAGCATATTGTCCCCCAAGGCAAAGGCGTCACCCAAGTACTTCCAGGAACTCTTTTCTTTTACGCTAATTACTCATAAATCATATTTTATTGCTGCATGAGTAGAATGCTCACCGTAAAAACGAAAGATAAAGTTACAGATTGTAGAAAATTTTCTACGGCGCGATGACAAAAATGAAAAAAACACTTTAAAACAGACATGTCGGTTCTGCGTAGAGTATACTGGTAGAAGTGGTCATGCTAGGCGTACAGCGCGATTGCGTAACACACTAACAGTAGAAATGGCTTCTTCCATTTTGACAGTTCGACAACATTCATTACGTTATTTACGTTGCTGAGCAAACTTCGAACATATGAAGCAATGCATTAGCAATATCCTTCGAAATGATTCAGATTCTGTTTCTCATATCACATTTTCGACAGCGGCACCATTGCCATAGAGAAAAATAGAATAGATTCAGATTCTGATTGATAGTGTGTTATGCAATAATGGTGCTGGTCACTGCTCAAAGAATAATAAAAAATAGGTTTAAATAAGCCTACCTTACCCCGAATGACAGACAGATACGTATTGCTACGCTCGGCCGCTTCCATTTGACAAATTACAATTTATATCCAGTACCTACAACAACTCAATGCGTTTTCATCGCTTTTGACGCCGAGCATGTTTCTATTGCCATGTAAATGTTGGACAAAAACGTAAATAAATATATGGATGACAAATTGGGGGTAGAACATTTAGGTCCTTATGAACATGAGAATAGACTTTTGATTTAAATGCAGGTACAGAAGCTGGTAGGTATAATGATTTTGTTTCTTTCGCCGAAAAGTTGTAGAGTTTCAAAGGCATCATTTTATCACAGACTAGCTGTTCCCCGCGGTGTCACACGCTGCGCAGCTCCTAAGGGTCGTAGCTTGATTTTATATAGCCTATAGCCTTTCTCGATAAACGGACTATCCAACACAAAAATAATTTTTCAATTAGAACCAGCAGTTCCTGAGATTAGCGCGTTCAAACCAACAAACTCTTCAGCTTTATAATATTAACTAGCTTCTGCCCGCGACTTCGTCCGAGTGAAATTTCTTGTACCCCCACCCCGTCGCGTCGCAACACTTCGTATTCGCTTACCGTTCACTCTGAGTTTTTTTCTTTTTACTCGTCTCCTAAGGGTCATAGCGTGATGTTAAATAGCCTATAGCCTTCCTCAAGAATTGGGTTATCAAATGCAAAAAGAATTCAAATCTGACCGGTAGTTAAAGAGATTATCGCGTTCAAACAAACAAACTCTTCAGCTTTATTATTAGTATATAGATAAAAAACTCCATGGCCCATAACTCCTTAATAGGTACCAACTCTTTAACATCTTACACACGTGATAACTTTTAAACGAAATATCCGATTGAGATGAAACAAAAAGTATTTTACTTCTTCATAAATACTCTTGATAACATAATGCTTAATTTCGATAAAGATTAATATTACGATACATATTTAACGTAGTTTTTTTTTCTTCAGACGATTTAATAATTATTTTGAACACAAAATCGGTTATTGTGATTAAACCATGATAGCTAGATATATGTTCTCGCGGACTTTTTTGTAGGTCTTAATGGGCTCTACAAACCCGTAGTACATTATTTTGTTCTATTGTCAATAGTTTTTGCAGCGCACGCAAAAATAGGTTTTCGATTTTACACCTTGTGTTACAAAATAGCAATTTTATTACGGATCCCTAATTTTGAAGAAAAAAAATATAGCCTATAGCCTTCCTCGATAAATGGACTACCCAACACTAAAATAATCATTCAAATCGGACCAGTAGTTCCAGAGATTAGCGCGTTCAAACAAACAAACAAACAAACTCTGCAGCTTTATAATATTATATTATTAATAATTAATAATTAATAACTAGCTGACCCGGCAAACGTTGTTTTGCCATATAAATACTCCTACCCTACTCCTACACTACTCCTACCCTACTCCTACCCTACTCCTACACTACTCCTACCCCACTTCTACCCTACTCCTACCCTACTCCTACCCTACTCCTACACTACTCCTACCCTACTCCTACACTACTCCTACCCTACTCCTACACTACTCCTACACTACTCCTACCCTACTTCTACCCTACCCCTACCCTACTCCTACCCTACTCCTACACTACTCCTACACTACTCCTACCCTACTTCTACCCTACCCCTACCCTACTCCTACCCTACTCCTACACTACTCCTACCCTACTCCTACACTACTCCTACACTACTCCTACACTACTCCTACACTACTCCTACCCTACTTCTACCCTACTCCTACCCTACTCCTACCCTACTCCTACTATAAAAAAAAAAAAAAAAAAGTATCCTATGTCCGTCTCCTGGTTCTAAGCTACCTCCCCACCAATTTTCAGCCAAATCGGTTCAGCCGTTCTTGAGTTATAAGTGGTGTAACTAACAGACTTTCTTTTATATATATAGATAATAAGTATAGATTAAGTAAAGATGCTTCAACTTTTAAAAAAGTAATTGGACATAAAGTTCATAAAAAAACACGTACGCAAATAAAAAGAAAGCAACATTAGATTTTAAAGGCTCCTTCAAACAGGCGCAGGCGCGACACGCAATATAATCGCGCGCGACATTAAGGCCATCGCAAGTCGCGCAACGAGCGGTGCCTTTGTGTCGCGCGCGATTATATCGCGTGTCGCGCCTGTTTGTAGGAGCCTTAAGTTGCAAAGTCAAAGTCAAATCATTTATTTCAAATAGGCACATTAAAGGCACTTTTGAACGTCAAAAAAAAAAAAACTAAATAGAAATGATTCTAGTCTAAAACAAACTAAGACAGAGGGCTGTCAACAGTAGAGTGAAGCCGGTTTCGTAAACATGTGTGCACATAGTGAGGTGTAGTTTGATTGTAAATGTGTGCGTGTGAACGTGTACGCACAGAGCGGAGGTGTAGTTTTTGCATGCTTCACTGTATTGTTCGCAGCGCTATGTCTTGACTTTTTATTTGGTCTGAGTTTTGGTCCTCCCCTGTGAAAAAGATTAGACAGTCCTCAAAGTAGGTTAACAGCTGGCCTTTAATACGGCAGTTTAATACCAGCCTATTATCCTCCCAATGCAGGGCAAAGCATCTTCTCAAACAAAGAATCTTAGAAGGATAACATTGATGAATCATAATGGACATTTAACTCTTAAGTTAATCGTATCAAATCCCATTGGTGAAGCATTTTTCAGTTTTTTTTTTTTGTCTGTGCTAAAAAGGTACCAATCAATGCAATCCAAATACAATTCCAATCTCTGTTATTATACCTACGTAGTGCAGCGAAAAAAAGAAAAACAAGGACTGTCTTCGCCATATTATGATTCATAATGTTATCTTTTATTATTCTGCCAAAGTGGCCTTTTTAGGCCCCCAGGTTTCCCCACGATGTTTTCCTTCACCGATCAATAATATCCAAGACAAACTCAGAAGTCGTGCGGTGTCCCACAGGGATCGGTCGTGGGGCCGTTCCTGTGGGACATCGGCTACGACTGGGTGCTGCGGGCCGACCTCCCTGAGGGCGTCAGCGTGGTTTGCTACGCTGACGACACGCTGGTCCTGGCGCAGGGGAGGTCGCATCAGGCGGCGGCCGACGCGATGACACGCGGGGTTGCGATAGTCGTGGAGAGGATCCGGCAGTTGGGTCTCGAGGTGGCATTGCACAAGTCCGAGGCCATGTCGTTTCATGGGCCCCGGAACGCGCCACCATCGGGATCCCAACTAACGGTAGGAGGGGTTCACATCGGCGTCGAGACAACGATGAGGTACCTGGGTCTCGTCCTCGACAGCCGGTGGAACTTCGTCGAGCATTTCCGACGTTTGGCCCCCAAACTGGAACGGGCCGGGGCCGCCTTCAAGCGGCTCTTGCCCAACCTGAGGGGGCCAAACGCCTCCTGCCGGAGGCTTTACGCGGGGGTCGTGCGGTCCATGGCCCTATACGGGGCCCCGGTGTGGGCGCGTTCACTGCGGCGGCGAGCCGCCCACTACCTGAACGCGCCCCAGAAGGTGGTAGCCATAAGGCTTATCCGGGGCTACCGCACGATATCTGGCGAGGCGGCAAGCCTCATTGCCGGACTGCCGCCATGGGATCTGGAGGCGATGGTCCTCGCGCGCGTCTATGAGTGGCGCGCGGAGGCACTAAGCCGGGGGGAAGTTCCGCTTCCGCGGCAAATTGCTGCGGAGCGGACTGAGCTCCGGCGCGATCTCATGGCGACATGGAAGGAACGACTGTCGCAACCCAGCGCAGGGCACGCCGCGATAGCGGCGATAAGACCCCTCTTTGAGGAGTGGCTAGGGAGGCGCCACGGCGCCCTCACCTACCGCCTGACGCAGGTCCTCACCGGACACGGAAGTTTCGGGAGGTTCCTGCACATCATCAGGCGGGAGGAAACGCCCGGGTGTCACCATTGCCAGGATCGCCCAGAGGACACGGTGGAGCACACGGTGGAGGTCTGCCCCGCTTGGGCGGAGCACCGCCGTGTCCTCGTAGAGGCGATCGGCAGCGGCGGCGACCTCTCGCGCCCGGCCCTGGTGCAAGCCATGGTCCGGGGCGAGAGGGAGTGGGAGGCAGTCACCTCCTTCTGCGAAGCAGTCATGCTAGCGAAGGAGGTGGCGGGACGGCTCAGGGAGAGAGCCTCCCGTCCCAGCCGCCGCGGGAGACGCTCCGGGCGTCGGGAGCCGCGCGACGACTCCCGGCCACCGTAGGCGCGGGCCTGCGGGCGGAGAGTAATGGGTAGCTCACCGTCCGATCAGGACCAGGCCCGTGCCGGACGGCGCGTACGTGTTCCACGCGCGCCTCAAAGAGATGTCAGCATCGAGGAGGGGCCCCATAGGGCCGAAGCCTGCCGGGTCAGCGGGATTGTCCGAAAGGGTTACCGCTGGCCCGGAACATAAAGGGCTAAGGAAGGAACACGGGTGGGTTTTAGTCAGTAAGAGTCTGACACTCCCTTCCGCTCAACCCAGAGCGGGAGGGGTCATTTGATGATTTCCCATCCGCAAAAAAAAAAAAAAAAAAAAAGACAAACTCAGAAAGCCTACATTAATTGATAAAGTCACGTCGGTACCTACTCGGAATTGAACTCACAATTGAAAAGCATGAGAGACGAGGTCTTAACAGCTGGGCCATCATGAAACATCAAAATCAAACACAACACAGTTTTCTAATCATTTCTGTTTCAAACAAACTTTATTGCAACATTTAATGTGAGTTCTGACACATGTCACTCGGGATTAATGACGTCATAATAAATATGTTGGGACGAAATTGGATTTTCCCCTGTTTTCCCTTGCCCGCTTTCACAGATGTTTATATTGCTTCGGTTATTAAAAAGCCTGATGTACAGACGCCAGCACATCAAGCTACCAGAAACTGTCAAATTTTCCCAATGATTTTTGGAGCTTTACCGATAAAGTCGAAAATCTATTAAAGAAATTTGACAGATTGTAGTAGCTTCATGTGCTGGCGTCTGTACCGAGCAATTCTTGCCACAATTTCGAATATTTAGTTATGTCTTTATTAAAAATGTGAATCAACATAACGTAACATCACGCTTGTATTTCCAAAGGGTTAGGCAGAGGTGCACTTATACTACTTACACCCACATTTCGCCAGTTAAGTTTTTAATAATTAATAATAATAAAAAACCAAAGGGAGTGCAACATATTTTAAAATTATTTAATCAGAATATCCAAGGTTGCGCTTCCAAATTATTGGAAATAGAATTGTTTTTGGAAAACACCAAGTTTGATGTCATTTGTTTAACAGAGCATTGGTTGAAAGATCATCAAGTAAAGTCAATTAATTATGAAAATTATTGTGTAGTTAGCCATTTCAGCCGAAAACGTATGATACATGGCGGATCATTAATATTACTTAAAAATTCTATTAAATCAAAAGAACGAAAAGACATAATCGGACTGTCTGTTGAACACACCATTGAATTGTCCTGTGTTGAGCTTGATAAGCATGTTATAGTATGTGTATACAGACCTCCAAGTTACCAGAATCTATCGGTGTTTGATTCTGTAATGGAAGATGTGTTAAAGAAACTTAGTACTAGTAGTAAGTCAATAATAGTATGTGGAGATTTTAATATTAATTTATTGGAAAATAACTCGAATACTGTCAGATTGTTAAGTCTTTTTAGGTCATTTGATTTGTCAAATGTTTTTATTGAACCAACCCGAGTGACAGCTTCTTCTGCCACTTGTATTGATAATGTTTTTTGTAATAATTGTGATTACTTACACAAAGAAATTGTAAATAAGTTGCCATCTGATCACAGTGGACAAAAAATAACATTTAGCTCCTACATGCCTTTACAAAAAATTCAAATAAGGTTTAGGACAATTACATGTAAAAAGTTAGAGAAATTAAATAATTCTTTGGCCAGTAAGTTATGTGATCAGAATTTTAATAATATAGGTGACCCAAATGAATTCTACGCCGAGTTCTTTTCAATATTAAACGCGCAGTTTAATGACACTTTTCCACTAAAAACTAAAAATATTCACACAAAGTTTTTATTTAGTGACTGGGCGACTCCAGGTATTCGTAAAAGCAGGGAAAAACTTTTTGAACTCTATGGCTTAAAGCAACATATGAATAATACAAACTTTCATCAGTATGTTGCAAAATATTCAAAAACTTTTAAAAGTGTGTGCCAAAAAGCTAAAGCTCTTTATATTAGCAATAAAATAAAATCAGCTGATGATAAAATAAAAACTGCCTGGCAAATAATAAATAATGAAACAGGTAGGAAAAAACAGCCTAACACTGAATTTAATTTAGAGACTGCACATGGCCCCATCAACTCAGATGTAGAAATAGCTCAGGAATTTGAAAACTTTTTTTCTAATATTCCCCTTAAAACTACTGAAGCTTTAAATTCATCCCCCACGCTTTCTGCTGCCTTACTTAAAAAGAATGTAAAGGCATGCCCTTTGGAGTTTAGGTTTCAGCATACAAGCCCCCAGGCTGTTATAAAAGCTTTTAGAGATCTTAACATTAAATCAACAGAAGATCTCTGGGGAATGTCTGTAAAAGTATGTAGATCTTTCATCGAAACTATTGCGCCCTATTTAGCTTTCATATTTAACACCAGTGTTGACCAAGGAGTCTTTCCGGATCTTATGAAACATAGTAAAGTAGTACCATTGTTCAAATCCGGTGATAGTAAAGATCCTAACAATTATAGACCTGTGTCAATTCTACCAGTTCTCAGTAAGGTGTTTGAAAAGTTGATGCTCAATCAAATGTTACGTCACTTTAATAAAAATTCCATCTTTCATGAACACCAGTACGGTTTCACCAAAGGGCGTTGCACTACTGACGCCGGTGTTACCCTTATAAAGAACATTTTTAACGCCTGGGAAGAAGCACAAGATGCCATTGGAATCTTTTGCGACCTCTCTAAGGCGTTCGATTGCGTAAACCACGAGACACTTCTGATGAAACTGGAGCACTATGGAATTAGAAAAGCAGCACTTGACTTGCTAAGATCATACCTGAAAGATAGAAAGGTTAAAGTTCAAGTAAACGGCGTAAACTCATTAGGGTCTGAAATGACAATGGGTGTTCCTCAAGGTTCGATATTGGGTCCATTCCTCTTTTTAGTTTACATCAATGATTTACCCCAATTACTTCAAAATCAACCGAAGATGGTGTTATTTGCAGATGACACATCATTAATCTTTAAAATAGACCGACGGTCACAAAATCTTGACGACGTGAATAACTCTATTCTTCAGGTCCAAGATTGGTTTACGGTAAATAATTTAGTACTTAATGAAAAAAAAACCAAATGCATTAGATTTAAATTACCGAATGTTAGAAGTAGCGAATGTGAAATCATATTGAATGGCCAAAAACTAGAATTTATTGATCAGACAGTTTTCCTAGGAATCACGCTAGACGAGAAATTACAATGGGGACCTCATATAACATCTATTGCGGGGCGGCTAAGCTCCGCCGCTTATGCTGTTAGAAAGATAAGACAGTTAACAGATGTAGAAACCGCGCGTTTGGTCTATTTTAGTTACTTCCACAGTATTATGTCATATGGCATTTTACTATGGGGTCGGGCTGCTGACATTGAATCCATTTTTATTTTACAAAAGAGAGCTGTCAGAGCCATTTACAATCTACGTCGTCGCGAATCTCTTAGGGAACTATTTAAAAAGGTTAATATCATGACGGTACCTTGCCAATTCATTTATGAAAATATTATGTATGTAAGAAAAAATCAACATCTTTTTAATAAAATAAGTGATAGGCATAATTTTAATACTAGAAATAAAGATAAATTAGATCAACCTTTTTTCAGATTATCGAAAGTACATACATCTTTTATGGGGTACTGTGTTAAATGCTACAACAAAATACCTTGTGACATATTGCAATTAAATGAAAGAAAATTTAAAACTCATATTAAAAGTACACTTTGTAAACAAGGATATTACAAATTAGAGGATTATATCCAAGATAAGAATGTTTGGAAACATGCTGGTCCTGCTCCATAGGACAATCTAAAAGTCTAGACAAAATCAAACTTGTTCCTAATTTAATTTATATGTATATTTTTAATTATGACATCTTATTCTAATTCAATTTTACAATCTGCGACTACAGTGGCTCACACACTTGTTAAAGTTCAACTACTTTTGCATTTTTTCATTTTTCTTTTTTTTTTAAATAACTTGTAAATATGTGAGCACCATGTATCTATCACTTATTTGATTTACCTGTCATTGCTTAATTTTTAATTCTTTTTACCTTTTGTGGTAGACTAATTTTATTATGGGTGCATCGTGTTCACATATAAATTTTATTATGTATACAAGACCTTGTAAAACATTTTTAAAAGAGTAACGGTGGAGTTTCTTGCCCATTCTTCTCCATACGAAAACTACCTTTTCGAATGGGCGACTAGAATCATTTCTATTTAGTTTTTTTTTGACGTTCAAAAGTGCCTTTAATGTGCCTATTTGAAATAAATGATTTGACTTTGACTTTGACTTTGACTATAATCAGCCTATAATGTTCCCACTGCTGGGACACAGGCCTCCTCTCGGTGAGAGGGAGTGGGCCGTAATCCACCACGCGGGCCCAGTGCGGATTGGTAGATGTCACATGTCTTAGAATTTTTGGTTCTAGGACCACTCCCTTTTTCTTTCATTCGCACTGGTGCGGGCCGGTAGATGTCACGTTTGCGAATTTTTAGTACTAGGACATGCCGGTTTCCTCACGATGTTTTCCTTCACCGTTTTGAGAGCAGTGGTGATGAAATAATTTACACAAAGTAAAGCGCCTGTCTGGGTTCGAACCTACGACCTACAACTCGTAAGTCGCGGCCGTTATCACTTGGCGAATTCCAAAATTTTCCAGTTGCATTGTCGGTAAGTCAATAAGGTGGACAAACGCCGACCTGACGAAGATCAAGGAAGGACGTTGGATAAAGAAGCACAGGACCAGCTGTTGTGATGATGCATGAAAGATGAAACTAAGACTTACTTGGAAGTTAGAGATAGGATTAAGCAAGCAGGTAACATCAAGCCAACTCTGTTCGGCCGGCAGCAGAGAGCCTCGGTGGCGGAGGGCAGGGCAGGGCCATCCTGGTGAGTCCAATGTCAACTCTTGAGAGACTGATAGCAAGTTCGTTTTCGTTTCGTTTTTTTTAACCTTTTGAACGCCATTTTCACATATACGTGACAAGCAAGCGCGTGCCCTGTACGCCAGTGACACAAATATGTGACAAAAAATGCGGAGCCCCTTATCACGAAATAAACAATTAAATCATTACTTTTGTGTGTTTTTATTTGTATACCTTAAATATTTAAAATTGTGGCTTGGCGTGGAGGGCACGCGCGTGCGTTTATGCTCCGGCTTTCAAAAGGTTAAAAACGTTGCCCCACACTAGGAATTTCTCCTGTATTGTGGGTGCGTTTACAAACATTCAAATTCACATACACAAACAGCCAGACCCGGAACAACTACTTGTAGGTCATACCAATATTTGTTCCGTGCGGGAATCGAACCCGTGACAGGCAGCGCAGCAGTCAATCGCTTAACCACTCCGCCAACCGTGCCGTCAAACGTGTGTTTGTTCGACTAGAAATTGCGTAAACAGCAAACTATGTCCAGTAGTTGACGTCTTTCGGCGCAGATGATAAATTACTTTATAGTACACACGCCAGCATATCAAGCTACTACAATCTGTCAAATTTCTTTAATAGATTTTCAACTTTATCGCTAAAGAATTAGGTTCAAGGTCGATTGAGAAAATTTTACAGCTTCGGGTAGCTTTATGAGCTTGCGTCTGTACAAAAGTATTTGGTCCTCCGACACCTGAAGTTATATTATAAACATCCTTAGCTACAAAGATTTCGAATGGATATGCTTAAAGTCCAATTCACACATAAAGCGGGCCCGGGTCGGGCGCGTTTCGGGAAGGAAGTACGGCGGGTATAGTTCTTTGTATTTATATGAAAGACTTCACACTGAAAGCGTGTGCGGGTCGGCCGCGGGGCGGGTCGTTCAGTGTGATGTCTTTCATATAAATACAAAGAACTAGACCCGCCGTACTCCCGTCCCGAAACGCGCCCGACCCGCGCCCGACCCGCGCCCGCTTTATGTGTGAATTGGGCTTTAGATATAAAGCCCTGATGTCTAAAAGCACTTAAAACATCAAGCCAGAACAGCTTATCTCCGAGAAATAGGAGATCAGGTAACATAAAGTGTTCCTACTAAACTTCCGAATATAAAAAGCGAATCGAAAGTCAATGGATCCTATATTTTTATGATACACCATTTTTCCGCAAGTAAAAAAGAAAACATATTGCATAAGCCGCTTATACTTATATACGTAAGAGGTAAACATTGATGACGGTTAACTAAAGTTACAATCTTTTCATTTTATTTTTACCGACTTCAAAAAAAAGGAGGTTATCAATTCGATACGTATGTATGTAATATTATTGGAATTGCATTATATTCACATATGACAATCTACTAAGGCTTCCAAACAAATATACAAAATTTCATAGACGTATGTATGTATGTATGTTTGTCCACGCTTTTCTCAGCAAGTATTAATCGGATCGTAACCATTTTTTTTTTGTATTAGCTTACATTCACTTCAACTTAGGGAACAGTGCAAGTTTCATCAAAATCGGTTCAGTAATTTTCAAGATATGGACTAATACGTGTAAGTGTGACGGCCTGGCGTATTGATACGAGCTACGGGTGTAGTGTCAAAGGGAAAACATCTCAAAACCTTGGTCAAATTCTAGTGCAAAAACTAAAAATTACAAATAAAAAGTAATTTAAAAAAATTAAACCGACTTCAAAAAGAAATCAACTCAAAATTATGAAATAACTTTAATTTCGGAAGTCGGTGGCAAAAAAACTAAAATACAGATCCCAAGACACCGACTTCCGAAATTAAAGTTATTTCATAATTTTGAGTTGATTTCTTTTTGAAGTCGGTTTAATTTTTTTAAATTACTTTTTGCTCCATCACCTTATGGAGCAAAAATAAAATGAAAAGATTGTTAACAAAAATAAAATATTTATAATAGCATAATCAGCTTAAAATGTTTCCACTGCTGGGACACAGGCCTCCTCTTTCGAGAGGGAGTGGCCTATAATCTACCACGCGGGCCCAGTGCAGGTTGGCAGATGTCACGTTTTCAAATTTTTGGTTCTAGTTTCCTCGCGATGTTTCCTTCACCGTTTTGGGAGCAATGGTGATGAAATAATTTACACACTGGACCACCACAGTTCTCTTGGAAAAAATCAAGAAAGTTATTATAAACTGTCAACACACAACAACCACGTAAAAAATACGCCAATATTTTTTATTATACTCCTGTATTACACGTACATATTATGCATAAAAAATGTTTTATTCCATTACTTTACGTCTGCACACGTAGATCATAAAAGCTACGGCTGTGCTACGCAATATACTACGGCGTAGCTTGTTTTGCGTTACGACGTAGCCGTCATGCTACGAAAAGTTTTAGAAAGCATTTATTACATAGGCTGAACAATCCCAAGTACACGGTTTGTAAACTCTTTATTTTTCTCACCAGGATCACCTGTCTTGTCAGTTTCGAGTCACCATTAATCCTGTCTATCGATAAAAGAAAGTATAGATATCTATACTAAGAAGATAAATATAGTAGTAGTAGTATAGTTGTCTATAAGTATAGATATCTATACTTTTTTTGTGTGTTTCATTTGACAGACAATACTGTTTGTCAAATGAAAAATAGATCACAAATAAAGCACTAAACCAAAACATCCAGCTCTTCATAAAAGCTCTCGTATGTTATTCTTCAAGCGAAGTAACAAAAACGACGTAAAAATCGCAACTATCGTTCATTTCGACGTTAAACAGCGTGAACGGATTTTGGGCCGGCAAATCTTGTCCAGTAGGTAGGGTTGGTATTTGCCAGTTTTCTCAACAATGCTTTGTTGAAAATATTTGCTGTATTTTTGGAGGTACAGGTGGATATTTTGTATATTTAAGCAGAATATCAAAGCAGTAATTCAACACTGATAACATCAAACAATAATGGTGGTATTATTTTTAAAAGAGTAACCCTGGAGTTTCTTGCCGGCTCTTCTTCATAGGAAACGACCAATTGGAACCGTGCACCTAGCTTCTGACGTTTTATTAGTGCCCATGAGGTTTATGTGATATTTTTTTTTCCCCTAGGAACCAGCAGTACCTACCAGTCTTACTAAGTGGTATCGTGTTACCCAGGAACTGGGTCGTGGACGTCAGATAGACTCGAAGCCAACCCCAATATAGTTTCGTAAAGGCTCGGCAGTTGAGATTATGATTGGTAATACCTAGTAACTTAATCTGTCATTACGTCACGGATTTGCGTGAATTTTCTGAATATTTCAACAACCAATTGAATCATCTATAAAAATCACCAGACTGTGACTGACAAGACACAAGACTTACTTAGTATTCCACTCCTCACATAATCCAATACCATTTTTCTCCGCTTTATCAAACAAAAAGTTTATCAGCAATAGTTTCAGACGTTCCGGTCAGCCCTAATCTCGAGTCAAAGCACGTACTATGGTAATCTTCGCGAAAGTCCCTTTACGGGTATTTTGCATGGCCACGTTCTAAGTTAGACGTCGACATTCGATTGTATGTTTGGACGATGTTTCACTTGGATTTTTGTTTAATACATATAACAGATGCAATGGAATAGTTGTGAATGTTAGGCCACAAAAGGGATAAATGAAAAGCAATTGCATGCAGCTGAGATGAGAACTTAATTAATTGCCAAACTTAAGTGGCAGTGGGCAGGGCACATTGCTCGCAGAACAGATGGCCGATGGGGCCGAAAGGTTCTGGAGTGGCGACCGCGTACCGGAAGACGTAGCGTTGGAAGGCCTCCCACAAGGTGGACCGACGACCTTGTGAATGCCGCAGGAACCCGTTGGATGCGAGAAGCACAGAACCGGTCGAAGTGGAAGTGCTTGGGGAGGCCTATGTCCAGCAGTGGACGTCTTTCGGCTGAAATGATGATGATGATGATGAGATGAGAATCCTCAGAGGGATGTGTGATGTTACACGAATGAATAGCATTAGAAATGAGTACATATACGTTATGTATGTATTTATTGTATTATGTAAATGGTACACCACAGACTACCTACAGTATTTGTCTGTCCTTCCCCTTTTTAATCCATCCAAAGGTTGTCTTTAAAAGATCGCTTTTAGCGATAAGACCGCCCATTGTGTCACCCTATGTACAGTTTCTATTTTTATGTCTGTAATTTATATGGTGTACATAATAATAGTATTCAATTCTATTCTAATCTATAAGAGGAAATCTGATAGTGGCACCGTTAACTAAAAAGTAGTGTGGAAATCGGTTGTCATGCTATGGGCAAGTGGTACGGAGGCATGAGGAAAATGTCGTGAGGAACATTTTGATTATGAATTTTGATGGCTACAAGAGTAGGGGAAGACCTAAGAAACGATGGATGGACTGTGTGAATGATGATATTGTTAGAAAGAGCACCACTTCTCTATTAGTTGTCATCTCAGTAGTCACCACTACTGGGATGACGACTAATAGAGAAGTGTGGAGGAAAAAGACATGTTGCGCCGACCCCAAATAAATTGGGAGAAGGGCAGGAAAATGATGATGGAGTTTTGATTGATGATTGATTTTTCAAGGTCTTTATTACTACAAAGGTTGTTACAATAATGTTTACCTTATTATGTATATAAACAAGGTGTTACTGAATTAACCCAAAAACTCTTAAGAGGTCATTGTACTCATCATTATGAACAACTTTTACTATGGGGCCAAACCTGAAATCGCGAAAAAAAATCAGCTGTTCCCTACATTTTGACGAGTTATGCGAACATAAATGTAGGGAACAGCTGTTTTTTTCTTGCGTGATGGCAAAGTATTCTGTTTGTTTTGTTTTCACTTCTGTCGGCACTCCCGGAGTGCCACTGTTTTTTTTACTAGCTAAAAAACGAAAAACAGGGAGCCCTGCGCAGTAGGGATAATACACGTATCGTGTATTATTCCTACCTTTCCTTTGGCTCCCTTTTTTCGTTTTTTTATCCATATTCATATATACAATGCGTAACATAATGAACGCAAGACCTCATACACCCCAATTAGAGTATTGAGTTAAAAGCATAATACAATGATCAAAACAATTTTTTTTTAAAGCTAACTATTTTTATTAAGTAAATTGTGTTGACCCTATCATTACTTTATGCATTCAAAATTGAGTCTTATTGCCTTGACATAAGATTTAATTTTCTTTGGCTCAATCGGCGATCAGTATGGCAAAATACATAATTTTAAAAAAAATACCTATCTTATATGTTACCGAAATTGATTCAGTAATCAATTATGAACGAACTACTTTCAGGACTTGCGTTTATTCTGTTACACCTTGTATATATCCCATATTTTGAAAACATTGTAGCCAACACGTATTGTAATAAATAGCCTGTAGCTATATTTCCACACGTTTCGTTACTGTGGATTTTAGTAAAGCTAACCAAAATACGTGGGAGATATTTTGATGGTGGATATGTGAATTCATGTGGTAGATAGGTATTTTTTATGGCTTTAAAAACTGTACAAAATTTACGATAACTACCTATTTATGGTGGCAATACAGTTGCCAGTCATTGTTTACTAGTCACAAAAATTATAATACCTACGATTATAATAAAAAATATGATTTCTTTTAAATTTTTTTTTTCTATTTTTCTGTTTTGTTTTTTTTTTCTTGTCTGTTTTTGTATGTGTGTACATAATGATAAAATAAAAAAAATAAAAATTGAATAAATAAAGTACTACGTGACTTTATCCCCCTTATTTTTTTTTATCAGCTTTAAACCACCGAGTCAGTTATTGAATTAGGAGCCTAAACGTTATAGAAATGCGGTTCTTTACACAAAAATGGCAGCTTAGTTCGGTGCTAAGTTGTCATTTTGGTATAGAAACTTTGCCTAATCTATCTAAGTATAAAACAAAGTCGGGTTAGTTACACCATTTATAACTCAAGAACGGCTAGACCGTTTTCTATGATATTTGTTGGATTTGTCTCCACCCCGAAGAAGCAGAATAACTATTAACAAGATACGTAATTCATTTTCTCACATTTATTGATTCTGAAGCGGTACGAAGTTCGTCGGGTAAGTTAGTTCGAGATAAAATTCGAAATACAAAATACTGGCTCAAAGGTTTAGGCTAGAACTAAAGTTTTGTAATAAAACGGTATAAGTTTATCTTGAACATCGGTGAAAGAAAACAAAAGAAATAAAATACGTTTATTTGGGGTAAACATGACAGAAAGAACACAAAACTCTTAAAAAATAAGTTGGGGGGAAAATATGCTTCACAACCACGCAAAACGGCCATCGCTCAGCATAATGCTGCGACCCTATGCGAGACAGAGCCACAGCGCTGGTTTTCAGCGACAACGCCCGTTGACGTGTTGAATAAACCTGGATTTATAATTTAATAAGTCTGAAATCGTCAATTTCTTGAGCAAGCGTGGTGATCAATGTTTGCGCCTTCTCTTTATCAGAAGAGGAGTTTGCCTTGCAGTGGGACAGTTAAGCTACGGACACGAAATCAGCGGGCGCGGTGGCGGTGCAGGGAGCGGCGCGTTTTAATTTTCAATGCATAGATTTCTAAGGAACTGGCCGTGTGCGTACGCGCAGCGGAATGTTGTTGAATTTAAAGATTTTAATTATGCAGATATTTAGTGTATGACGTCGTATAATTGTGTATGGTAAAAAAAAATTTGTGCACGCAACCATTGTGGAGAAATTCACCAAAAACTGATTCCGCTGGGCGAACGTTGTCCTGGCGGAACTTTTTTTAATCCATAGACTTTAGAAGAAAAGAGATGTGTCCAAAAATTAGTGTGTATTTGTGTGTAATTGTGTATGTATGAATAAAACTAGTGCATGCATAAACTTCGGAGAAATTCAAGTTTCCGCTACGCGAACGTTTGGCCATTAGCTAGTTTTCATATAAAGCGCTTACATAGAGAGCTGTAGATTTTTACATACGTTGCTTTGAATTTGTTTATATTTGTTTAAAAAACAGATTTAGAAAAAATCGTAGGGCTTAAAAGATAAAAATATAAACGTAAAATACGCTTATTAGGTCTTAGTTCTTAAAGTATGCACTTTGGGGTCTAGATTTTCACGTTTATACAAACCTTGTAAGTGTCTGCAACATGTTGCCAAGTATCAATGATGTTCCGTTAGTAACTAAAGAGTTATAGGACAAATTTACCATGAACAGATCACTGTTTACAAAGCAGTCAAATATCACGACGTTCTGAAGGAATTGCATGGTAATATGTATGTCAATAATTAGTGTATTCATTCAACTATTCTTATGCAAAATTTCATGTCATTAAATTCAGTAATTAAAGAAAAACAATTATAATACTGACGAAGCATCGAAAACCTACATAACCCGACCAAGTTCGGATGGCTACAAAAAAGCGGCCGTGCAATATATTTAGGTAACATCCCAAAATTTACAGTATAATACCGGTATTGAATTGGTATAGGTGATAACACAATTGTTGTTTCGATATAATTTATAGGTCATTTATTTTTGTACATTTTGTACACCTACTTTTTTAAATGTATTTGACTATGACAGAAAGTAGGTACTATT
Source organism: Oligia fasciuncula (assembly GCA_963082905.1). Lineage (NCBI taxonomy): Eukaryota > Metazoa > Arthropoda > Insecta > Lepidoptera > Noctuidae > Oligia > Oligia fasciuncula. Next base: position 11,268,563 of record OY720409.1, read on the forward strand.
TACGTAGGTACTTTATTTAAGTATGCGCTTGAGACTTGAGATATAATCTAAATATATTATTTAAGACAAATAAAATTCATACAGCTAATTTCTATTGAAGATTTCACGGATCAGGATTCTAACTATAGACCCCTTAGGGAAATTAAATATTTACCACATGTAAGTATGTACTACTGTTTAGGTAAATATTTATCTGTATAATATGTAAATATTCATATAGTATATGTTTATGTAGATAGTGGCGTTATTATTAAAAAAATATTTTTCATTCAAGAAATGCAATTGTTTTATTTTTTCCTAACGCTTGTGTACGCAACTGTACCATAATTTAATAAATACTATATTGGAAGGTTAAGAACGTTTCTTAAATATATGGCACGGCCGCTTTTTGGTAGCCATCCGAACTTGGTCGGGTTATGTAGGTTTTCGATGCTTCGTCAGTATTATAATTGTTTTTCTTTAATTACTGAATTTAATGACATGAAATTTTGCATAAGAATAGTTGAATGAATACACTAATTATTGACATACATATTACCATGCAATTCCTTCAGAACGTCGTGATATTTGACTGCTTTGTAAACAGTGATCTGTTCATGGTAAATTTGTCCTATAACTCTTTAGTTACTAATGGAACATCATTGATACTTGGCAACATGTTGCAGACACTTACAAGGTTTGTATAAACGTGAAAATCTAGACCCCAAAGTGCATACTTTAAGAACTAAGACCTAATAAGCGTATTTTACGTTTATATTTTTATCTTTTAAGCCCTACGATTTTTTCTAAATCTGTTTTTTAAACAAATATAAACAAATTCAAAGCAACGTATGTAAAAATCTACAGCTCTCTATGTAAGCGCTTTATATGAAAACTAGCTAATGGCCAAACGTTCGCGTAGCGGAAACTTGAATTTCTCCGAATTTTATGCATGCACTAGTTTTATTCATACATACACAATTACACACAAATACACACTAATTTTTGGACACATCTCTTTTCTTCTAAAGTCTATGGATTAAAAAAAGTTCCGCCAGGACAACGTTCGCCCAGCGGAATCAGTTTTTGGTGAATTTCTCCACAATGGTTGCGTGCACAATTTTTTTTTTACCATACACAATTATACGACGTCATACACTAAATATCTGCATAATTAAAATCTTTAAATTCAACAACATTCCGCTGCGCGTACGCACACGAACTGGCCTCGTAGGCAGCCGCGCGGGGAGCGACGTACGAGCGATGCGCACCAGGCAGTGTAGCAGTGCCCGCGCGTCTGCATTGACGTAGTGTTGTGAATTTTATTTTTTGCTTTTTAACGACCGAAGTTTCAAAATGTTGTATCAAAAAGATGTTGTCGTCGCTGTTTAGACATTTCGCTCGCGAACAAAGCCGCTCTAGCGCCGCGCGATCTGCCCGCTGGCTTCGAGACCGGGTCAGCGTTGCCGCGCCGCTCCCCGCGCCGCCCGCGCCGCATTCGTAGTCACACTAATATTATAAAGGCGAAAGTTTGTGAGTGTGTGTGTGGGGGTGTGTTTATATGTTTGTTACTTCTTCACGCTCAAACGGCTGGACCAAGTTTGATAAAAAATTTGTATGGATGTAGCTGACACCCTGGATTAACATACAGGCTACTTTTTATCCCTATATTCCCACGGGATCGGCATTTACGCGGGTAAAACCGCGGGGCGCAGCTGTTATTAATATAATTTTACAATTCCAACATCATGTCTTTCTGTTTTATGGTGGCAGTTCAGTCATTGTTTTATAGTCACAAACATTTTAATTCGATATAATACAAAACAAAGTCGGCTACAAATATACGCACGACACTATCTTTTAATATTTCTAGTCAGAAAATAATCCTCTGCCTTTACCAAAGGTAAACCAGCAGCTAGTAGCAGTAGTAGCCTGATTATGCTTTTACTTATAATGTTCCCACTGCTGGGACACAGGCCTCCTCTGTGAGTGGTATTGGGCCATCATCCACCACGCGGGGTTGGTGGATGTCACATGTCTTCGATTTTTTTATTAAAAGACATGCCAGTTTCTTCACGATGTATTCCTTCACCGTTTTAGAAGGATTATTTTACATTTTCCTTTGAGATAATGAATCAAACTAGACAACCATAGAAGGTACAAAAGCATAAAAATTAAATTATCACTCAATGAAAACCTATAAGTGCCTAAGTAATTAAATTCATCACAAAAAGGAGCTTACTAAGGAAATGTGATATTGAAAGGACCCTGTAATTATATTACGGTGTAAGAAACTTTATGACAGACACCTCTCGTAGAAAGTCTGACAGTTATTTGATATGTGGATGGGGGCTAATGTGGGTCTTATGAATATCAAGAGTGTGGAAATTATTTTATTTGATTTTCGTAGGATAACGAGCCGTACACGAAATACATAATATTCTGGTCAGTATTTTGTGAAGAGTTTTTTAATCCTTAGTCTTACTTTTTTTATACAACTGCAGATAGAAAAGCTAACATCTTTTAATCTCGATACAAAAAGATGTGCTTTCTCAGAAAAAGCAGCCATGACATACCTATAGATACCCGTTGGATCTATGCAGATTCGCATTGAAAGTAGACCTTCTAAGCTGTAAGTTATGGGAACAATGACAAAAGTTTCGTTTCAGTCATGATTCTTGCTTCAACTTTTACATCACATCACATTGTTGGATTTTTTTTTTTCATTGGGTTGATTTTTTAATAGCCAGATTTTTTTAATCTAAGGAATAAATATTGCGGCGTGACAGCTTTTGTATAGAAAATAGTAATATGTCAAAATGTCAGATTTATTCCAACGTAAAGTCTTTGGAAAAATCGAGAAGCAAAATCATAACAATGTATCGAATTTCCGCAAAATCCACTGCCATACATTTCCGAATTTACGATCACAAAATCTGAGTCCCGAAAGTCTTTATTTACGAAGCTATAAAGCTGCAATAAGTACATCGGGGGGTGAACGTTATTATATTTTGCAGTAACGTAAAGTAACAGGTGGGATGTCGTAACTTGCGGTTTATTTTCCGGGTAATCTGTACATTGAACCATCGTAAATTGTCTTTCATTTGGCTAGGGAGAACAGCGGTGCTATTCTGTAAAAATCTCACCGTGAAAACTAAGGTGAAGTGAGCGTGGAGTGAGCTGTCAATAGTGTCAATTCATAGCAAAAACAATTTCACTGTGAAATTTTATTTTTTTATAAAATACGTTGACACTAGGAATTTCTCCTGTATTGTGGGTGCGTTTACAAACATTTAAACTCACATACACAAACAGCCAGATTTTACAGAATCGACCGGCAGGTGTTATTGTCTCGTCGGATTTTTAAGAAAACCCTTGTTTAAAAGCGAGATTAATTGTAGAAACATTCAGGGTGGCAGGAACAAGACGCGCAAACTGTAATCATGAATTCAACACATGTTTCTGGATCCATAGAACTTTTTCGTCAGTTTTTCCTTTTTCCTTCCAAACTTCCCTGTCTTGTGTGGTGGTCCTGCAAACCTTATCAGAGAATCCACCACCACCACTTCCACCACTTCCGTCAACTCGACGGCGATGTCTTCCTTCAGGCGTCCAGTGAGTCTGCCCATCTTTTATCTTTGCCCATTTCTCCGGGTGCATTCGAGCAACGTGTCTGGCCCACTCCCACTTCTGCCTGGACGTTTTTTCTCGAACATCCGCTACTTGAATTATGTTATCAAAAAAAAAAATTGCTGTTTCATACAAAAGTGCGTCATACCTACGTGGTCAAAATGTATGGAACAGTTTAATTTTATTTTAGTAACGACGAAAAATTTCATCGCAAGGGATTTCAGAATCATGCACATCAAGCTACCCGAAACTGTAAAATTTTTCCAATCAACTTTGAACCTAATGCTTTAGCGATAAAGTTGAAAATCTATTAAAGAAATTTGACAGATTGTAGTAGCTTGTTGCGCTGGCGTCTGTACAAACTTCTAAAACTAAATAAACTATAAATTACCATTTTTTTTTCTCTGAAATTGTTCTACCGCATAACGTTTGTAATGCAAAGCGCTGCTACTAAATGAAAATTAACTTACAAGTTGTTCCATAATAAGATAAAATGCACCTGACAGCTTATTTCCTAAGGAACGAGAAAATATATTGTATCTCGGAATGTGGGAGGTATTTAAGTTTTGATTGTGTAGGTACCTAACTTAAAGCACTCGCAGTTTCAACGTTTTAAAGAACTGGGTAATACAATGTCTGGAAAGATAATTGTGTACTAAACAACTGTAAGTAGGTATATTTTGATTAAACCCTAGCCTTTTAACTAACCGCGGCCATTCAACTAACGGCCTGAATGATATTCAATTATAGTTTAGGTTAGAAGTTTGTCACCAATCACGCGCGAGCCGAATTGGTCGCAGTAACTAAGACAGATTCATCATAATCAGCCTATAATGTTCCCACTGCTGGGACACAGGCCTCCTCTCTGTGAGACGGAGTGGGCCGTAATCCACAACGCGGGCCCAGTGCGGGTTGGTGGACGAGAGAGAGAGGGATTCGATTATTTTTTACATAATAATAATACTTATTAATATGGTTTTCCGTAAAGCTTCTTTAATAAATTGCTTCTCAAACTTACTTTGACTGATTTCCAAGTACGCTTTCAGATAGAGAGGTGATTACCATGTTCCTCGTATGGTTTTTGGCTAACTTCACTTTAAGGTCGACATAATGAAATATCAATAACATAACAGAGTATTATTTTCTAATAATATAGTTGGTTTTATCAGCCTTTACCTACAAATCTTCAGACAAAAAGAAAGATGGGCATTTTTGTATGGAGCCTGATGACCAATAGAGTTCTAAAGAGATCCACGAGTGGCAGGCGGGACCAACAGATTAACGTGATTTCCGAGTCACGGAGGTCTTGGTATGTAAAAATGGTCACCCATCCAGGGACCAACTGCGGCAAGTGCAGCTTAACCTGATCGATCGACCCGTGCGACTTTTATTACTTAGCCACAAAGGCCCCTCAATGTTATGAGTCAAATAACTGATATTATTAAGAACTGCAGTGAAAATTATCGTCAAAAACTAATACGTTTACATGGTACTTGCAAGTCTGATATCTCTTTAACCCGGTAATTCACAGCCTTCTGCTCATAATGAAAATCAAATGAAAGTTTATATTATAAACTTTCATTTGATGTATAATTATGTGGTTTTTATTGGACATACTGGCCAAAACGCCCATTATTCTTTAATAGGTTTTTCACACTATTCGTATTGTATTCGTGGGATATTCACATCCCGAATATTATGAATTGAATAACCCTTATTTTAACACCATATTTATTTTACTCAATTAGAGCACCTTTTAATTTGCTCCCACTTGGCTGCCAGCCAATCATATTAGTGCTTGAAATATTAGGAGCACACAGCCTTTTGAAACCAATTATGTATCCTACTAACATACCTATAGGTCAGATAGGCAGTCGCCCCATGTAAAATACTGGTATTCAGCTGCATCTGGTTAGACTGGAAGCCGACCCCAACATAGTTTGGCAAAGACTGGGCTGGGGAATAGGCTAGGCAGATGATAATGATTGACAGCCACGTTTGGTCCCGTAGTCGACTGCTGAGCGTCTCCTGGATTTGATTCCCGGGTCAGGCAAAATGTTAGTAAGATTTACTTTTGGGAATTTCTTAGAAACAGCCCGGAGTTTGGAAGATGGCGGTGTGATACCCCCGTGCCTCGGAAAGCACGTTAAGCCGTTGGCCCCTTCGCCTGATATCTCTCCAGTCGTGTCGGATTGCCGTTCCATCGGACTATGAGAGTGAGGGAAGAGGGAGTGCACCTGTGTACTAATAATATCTCCCGCGCCGATGGCTGGCCTCCGCTAAAATTGGTATCCATGTCCAAAATTCGGTTTGGAGGACTTTAAACTGACAGTAATAAAGGCTTTTCTCTTCAAGATTACAAGTTTTTTAAGCTTAGATTTATTCAAAAGGTCCATTAAGTATTATAAAAAGAGCAAAGATACAAAGAAAGAAATATAAGAGCTTACATTGTAAGCATAGACGGGTTAAAAGCATGTCTAACTTTGGAGTAGGTATCGGCTGTATTGAAAGCAAGAAAGCAGAAAATTTAACAGAAGCTCCACTCCAAATAAAAGCAAACCAATTAAAATATACGTCATACCCACTTCAGTGGTGCCTTGGTATCTGAGATATGTGGCAATCGCTTTAAAAGCATTTCATATTCCTACAGCACGTTTCAACAGTGCAGAGCAGAAGTGGCACAGTGGTAATGGCCCCCGACTTACTTACGTTCGTAGGTTCAAACCCAGGTGCGCTTAACCTGTGTAAATAATTTCATCATCACTGCTCTCAAAACCAAAAAACCGGTCAAGTGCGAGTAGGACTCGCACACCGAAATAGTTTATCACGGGATTTTTTTTTAATGTTATTACAGGGTTATTGGTAAAACATTAACAACCTCTTTTAAGAGGTCATTGAAAAAAGCAGCTGTTCCCTACATTTATATCAATGTAGGGAACAGCTGCTTTTTTTTTGCGAATTCTGGTTTGGTCCCTTAATAAAAGTTGTTCGTAATGATGAGTACAATGACCTCTTAAGAGGTTGTTAAGGTTTTACCAATAACCCTGTATATAAATGAAAGGGTGTGATTACTGATTATGACAAGACAACTGAGACAGATGTATGAAAGAAGAAGACATATGCAGCGCCGACCACAAACAAATTAGGATAAGGAAACCATAGATCTACTCTCGTCAAAGAAACTATGATGAGTGGTGTCAAAAATTATTATGGCGAGAAAGGAGTGTATGATGAGTACAATGACCTCTTAAGAAGTTGTTAATGTTTTACCAATAACCCTGTATAATCCATCGTTTCTTGGTCGCGAGCCTTCTGTGTCTTGTTTTCTCAGTGACTGATGTGTGTTAAGGCCATGTACTCGTGTTCTCTTTAACTTACTTGTGAGGCTAACAAAAAAACTTTGAAATAGAGCCTACGTAGGTTAGATAAAACACTTTTTGTACATACCTTTTATTTTACTGAGATTTACTGAGTGCTAGTGAAGTGAAAAATCTGTCTGGTGTTCGAGACGTTGCGTTTAAATCTTATAATCTTTTATCTTATCGTATCTTGCCTGTGTCCCAGCAGTTGGAACGTTATAAGCGGATTATGCTATTATGCTAAGCGTACTTGCGAATGATCTTTCACAGATCTGCGAGTAAATAAGACACTTTTTACAGTTGATAAACAGTAACGCGCAAAGAGTGCCCTATCTTCACCCAAGCTTCATCACGCTTTGAAAATGGAATGGTAATGTCTTAATGAAGGTTTACATAAAGGGAAATACTTCAATACAAATTTCCCTTTTCTGTCTCTTACGGCACCCACTTTAAGAATGAAGTTGCTCGTCTCTTTGCCTAGAATAATAGCCGTCTAGACCGAAATTCGGCCACGGCGGCCAATCTCAGCGGAGACTAGCATTCAGCGCGGGAGATATTATAGTGCACAAGTGTTTGCGCAGAGACAGGTGCACTCTCTGTTCTCTTGATCTCATAACCCAATGGAGCGGCAACCCAACACGACCGGAACGAGATGAGGTGCAGGGCTCGTGCTTTCCAAAGCACGGGGGTATCAAACCGCCAATTCCTAAACTCCGGGCTGCTACTAAAAAAATCCAAAAAACACTTTGCCCCGATCTGGGAATCGAACCCAGGACCCCACGCTCGGCAGCCACGCTTGCGACCACGAGACCAACAGGGCAGTTACCACCGCGCTCTGCTTAGAATTAAGTAGCTAAAGTGCATCAAACTTTATTCATAGCCTCATCGAAAATTCGCGCCGAAATACCCTTGTATTATTTAACCCTCCCCTACTCCGTGTCCGCACTACCCTCAGGCTCCCTCTAGAGGGTCGTTTGGTTAAAATACAGGAGCATTATGACATTGCACTGAAACTGCGGCAAAACAGTTTATTATGTTATTAACTGGTTTTAACTTGTTCATTTTTTGGTGAATTATGAGCTGGCTGGAAAATATTTTGTTTTATTTTTCAGTTGGTTTTGTTTTTAAAGTTGTGTTCGGGTATTGTTGTGCACTGTTTTATGGCGTAGTACGATTATTGTCGACATTGTTCAGAATTTGGATCATATACGTTCAAAAGTGCCTTTAATGTGCCTATTTGAAATAAATGATTTGACTTTGACTTTGACTTTGCAGTATTTTGGTGATACGTAGGTACCATTGGCTGGTGCATCACAACTATAACCTGTAGATCTATTTTTCAATTCCTTTTCATGTCTCATAATAATCCTAGCGTTTTTAAAGACTTTAAATGGCTATTCATTGAAGTTATGTTTGTTAATAATGTTATTAATATTCTGTAATAATATTATTTAAAAGAGTTTCTTGCCCGTTCTTCTCCATTGGTATCTACTAAGCTTTGGAATGGCCTACTTGGTACCAGCTTCATTTTTTGATCGACTTCTTGATAATTCAAAAGTGCCTCTAAATAGTTTATTTAAATAAATGCTTTGAGTTTGAAAAGCAGTGAATTTCGTTAAAGTCAAGATAATCGTTATCTCTTGTGCAAACTCAATCAATCCTTTCAAATTATAAACACAATCATACTGGTTCAAACAAATCAGTTACAGAATTACGTTCAAGTTTCCTTCAGTACAAATACCCCTCCTAGAAAAACCAAGGCAATATTGAGATAGAAGCTACAATAGAGTCTGTTCTCAAAGTAGCTGATGAAAATATAAACAAATGGATCAGAAAACTTACATGGTGTTTCCCAATTTGCAGTGCTACTTACAAATTGAGTACTTGCTTTGATTTGATTAAATGAATACTTAAACCCGAAATTCATCACAATTTAATAATGTTATTCAATCAATAAAGTGATGAGGTATATAGTTGAAACTTTTTAGATACAGATGAATGTGTTACTAAGTCCCTTTAGAAGATTGGGATTTGTTTATACTATCATCAGATTTTTTGGAACAGACCATCATCTGCCTAGCCTTTTCCCAACTATGTTGGGGTAGGCTTCCAGTCTAACCGGATGCAGCTGAATACCAGTATTTTACATGGAGCGACTGCCTATCTGACCTCCACAACCCAGTTACTGGGTAATACGATACCCCTTGGTAAGACTGGTTGTCAGACTTTCGGGCTTCTGACCTGTTACGAACACGTTTTTGGAACAGACCATACCATAAAATATACGGTGTGTCCGCATATCAGTAGTCACAGATCAGATTGAGGAAAACGCATTAGGGATGTGTTTGTTAAGGTACTATGGGTAGATTTGTAAGTGACTGTTCTATGTAGGTTAATGTATTATTGGATATCGGTATGCTACCCACGTTCTCAAGTTTTGCTGTATCGGAGAAGTGTATTGACTGTTGACCCAGTGACTGGGTGAAAAGTTTAGTGGGTGACTTTAGTAGTGAGTGGATCGGCTCTTCTTGGCTGTTTTGAAGAAAAACTGGTTGCGAAGAATTTAATCTGTTCTTTTTGAATATGGATAATAAAATAAGCAACGTTCTCTTTTTGGTCCATTTACCTGGTTTTTTTTTTTTAAGAAAGAATTAAGTAGGTAGGTAGTTATTTTTATATTATTTATTTATTTAAATTACAATTATAATATCTTCACAGAGCCATAAGGCGATGTTATAAGTCAAAATTACAAAGAATTATATAGTAGGTACTTAATAATTAAAAAAATAAAAAATCAGCTTAATAAAATCTCAATGGCTGAATTTTAATTAATTTTTTAGCCATTTTTAGATCCCTAACTATTATACATTATGTTTTATGCTCGTGATTATTTTGAGATCTATTGTGTTTTATTTTTCCGATTAGTAAACTTTATTTTATTTTAACACAATAATTGGTTGCTTTAAATACAACAGGAGTAATACAGTCACACTTACCTACACAATATATGAACGTCGCATCATCATCATCATTTCAGCCAAAAGACGTCCACTGCTGGACATAGGCCTCCCCCAAGCACCTCCACTTCGACCGGTTCTGTGAACGAACCTTCCATAAAAAAAAACCTTTAACCCATCTCTAATAAACACTTTTCTCTGTATTTGCACAACCCATACAAACAACAACACACAAAACATATCCAAATATAAACATTACAATAAGAAACAAAATTGAAACAAAAATCTCATAAAACACGTTGAAACATAATTTCCATGTTTGACATCATCGTAAATACCTGTTCAACCGACCCTGAAGAGCCCTTCGTTTGCAAAAGGTCGGAAGTCGGGTCCTTACAGGTTCCATCTACAGATGTAAGCCCTTGGACATTATTTACATAATTATTTTAGACCCTGTTTCTAAAGGCGTGGACTGAATGGGAAGATTTTTCTTTTGTATTTTGATGGAATCTATTTTATTCTTGTCAATAAAAAAAAAATTTACTAGCTTTTTCCTGACTATGTTAGGGTCGGCTTCCAGTCTAACCATAATCAGCCTATAATATTCCCACTGCTGGGACACAGGCCTCCTCTCGGTGAGAGGGAGTGGGCCGTAATCCACCACGCGGGCCCAGTGCGGGTTGGTAGATTTCACATGTCTTCGAATTTTTTGGTTGTAGGACATGCCGGTTTCCTCACGATGTTTTCCTTCACCGTTTTGAGAGCAGTGGTGATGAAATAATTTACACAAAGTAAAGCGCCTGTCTGGGTTCGAACCTACGACCTACAACTCGTAAGTCGCGGCCGTCACCACTTGGCCACCTAACCAGATACAACTAAATACCAGTATTTTACATGGAGTGACTGCTTATTTGACCTCCACAACCCAGTTACTGAGTAACACGATTCCCCTTGGTAAGACTAGTTGCCAGACTTTTTTCGGTTACTGACTACCCGTAACGACTGTCAAAGATCAACGAACAGCCGGGACCAACTGTTTAACGTGCTTTCCGAGGCATGGAGGGGTCTCAGTGTGTAATGGTCACCCATCCACGAACCGACCGCGGCAAGCGTAGCTTAACCTTCTATTTACGCTTGCGGCTGTTATCATTTAGCCACGAGCCCCCCATTTAATTTATTCATGTCACGTCTCTGAATTTGGGACACGTTAGGAAAATATTCTGGTGTCATTTTTTATCCGGTTTTTTATTTTCACACCGCTGCCGCCGCGCCGCCGTCGCGAGCGTCCACGGTACGATTTAATAAGTGTTACAAGTGTTATTCAAACATTAAGGAGTTTATAATAATCAGTTGAAAAAAATTACGGGCAGTCATTTTATTTTTCGGCGGTTGGTGAATTAGTGTGACAGTAAAACATTAACAGCAATAAAAAGAAAATTGGTCGGTTATTTCATCGTACAATGTCAGTACAAAAAATACTCAAGTAGTGTAATAAATTAATGGATGGGACGTTAGGTTGGAACTGTGACCAACCATGCGCCAGCCGAAGTGCCACCAGGGCGGAGGACATCCGTGAGGATTTCCAGATCAAAAACAAAAATGTGAGTAAATGCTTTGTGCTAACACGAGATTTTAAGAAGCATATTAGTAAAATTAGTCCATACTTCATTAACATATTATAAAACAAAGAGTAACTCTGTATGTCTGTCTGTCTTTTACCTTTTCACGCCTTGAAGCAGCCGTCAATTTGATTGAAATCCGGTCAGCACCGGATTTTAATAAAATTTGGCACAGGCAGACCCGGGTTACGATACTTTTATCTCGTTCCCTTGGGATAATTTTCGACCTCCATGGGGGAAAAACTGTGAGCAAAAGCGATTATTATATTTTTCGTATATTTTAAACATTCTAAACGAAAACATAAAAGTTAGTTGGTTGTTTGTTTCTGGGCACCGGATATGCAACGCCGCACTTTATCCCCATGGGTGTCGTTTGCTAAAACACAACGTTGATATTTTTATTCCCAATCCACAGAACAGTTCAGAAACTCGGTTCTTTCCTACTAAAGCTTCAAATTCAAAATATTTTATTCACATAAACTTACATGGGCACTTATGAAACGTCAGAACTGGATAATAGGTAACCTCATAGAGTTTTTATTATGCCTTTAGTGCCGACCGCGAGCCTAGACAACAAACTTCGTTTTCAACCCTGACAACCAACTGCGCACCTAGCTTCTGACTCAGAAGCTGACAATCAACTGCATCCATCTAATCTCTTCACCACCCTTGGTTGACTGGTAGAGAATGCCTAAGGCATTAAGTCCGCCTTTGTACCTTTTTGTGCGAAAAGTTTAAATAAATAAATAACTGTGCACCTAACTTCTGACTCAGAAGCTGACAACCAACTGCACACCTAGCTTCTGACTAAGAAGCTGACAACCAACTGCGCACCTAGCTTCTGACTTAGAAGCTGACAACCAACTGCGCACCAAGCTTCAGACTTACGAGTAGCAGTCAGTACTAATGCTGGCATTCCAGACTGGTCTATTCACCTGGTCAAGATATCATATTCCCAAAAATCTCGTTATGAACAAATAACAATCAATCAACTTAGCTTATCGCAATCCACAGCTGGAAATAGGCCTTTCCCAGGCTGCGCCACCACACCCTGTCCTCCGCCTTCTGTATTCAGTCTGTCCCAACCACCTTTGTAAGGTGGCCGAACAACAACGACAACGACAAACGTTTAAAACAACAACAACAACGTTTTAAAAAACAAATAAAAAAAACAACAAATAAATCTTGCTGAGGGGCGTCCCAAACTACGCTTGCCGATACGCGATATCCACTCAAGGACTCGTCTGTTCTACCGGCCAACGGCCACTTGACAAACTTGGCCAATTTGCCGGCCCACTGCCACTTCAGCTTTCTTACTTACGAACACATAAGCAGACAAGAAAACAAAAACAATTTTATAAGTAAAGACTATTATTCTCCTTGAGACATCTGGCAAGAATAACATAAAACCCACTTCCTTCATGCTATAAGTGACATATAGCATTAGACATGTGAGTGTATGTTTTATTAATAAAATCAAAATTCGCTTGTGGGTATAAGTGCTCTAAGAGCGTTATCACACTGTCGATTTACGAGCGTGTATCGAGAAAAGCGATTGGTGAACGTGTTAGCAGCCTTGCCTCGATAATGTGCCACAGACAGCGTCATCGTCTTTTCTCAATCTCTCTTAAGACTACACACACACACACCCCCTCACACGACATACACACACACTCATACTCATACACTACATACTCTGGCTGATCTCACCAAGATTCATACTAAGTATTTGTGGCTGTTAATGTAGCCCTAGTAGTTAGTTCTTCTTTCAGATCCAAAATCTAACTAAAATCCCATTTATTTTATTTTTATTATCAGCCTATAATGTTGGGATACAGACCTTTGAACTTTTTATTATAGGACATGTCACATGTCTTCGAATTTTTTGGTTCTAGGATATGCCGGTTTCCTCACGATGTTTTCCTTCACCGTTTGAGAGCAGTGGTGATGAAATTATAGACGCAAAGTAAAGCGCCTGTCTGGGTTCGAACTCACGAACTATACAACTCGTAATTCGAGGCCGTTACAACTGGGCCATCACTGCTCTAACCAAAATCCGTACCTACTGTTTGTGGCTGTTACGGCCTCAAAATCGATCGCTTTCGACGGCCAGATCTACTATTAGAAGTGAATCTTTAAACTAAAGTTAGACACTCGCTCTTGTTATACATACACGGGCTCACACGGCGAACACTTACTTACACACGCGACAAGCACGTTGACATCACCTCGCTTGATACGGTCGCAAATCGCCAGTGTGATAAAGCCCTAAGTTCTTCAAAAGGAAATGTCGTAAACTTTTGCATTAGGGAAAATGGTTTCGCGGCTAACTAGTACCGCTTCGGGAGTTTTCGCCAATCATCGGTAAAACAATAAAGAAAGTTTTTTTATTAAATGACAGACATTTCTTTGTTTTTATGCAAGGGGGAAAACTTTGTGGGTCTTAGGATTCGGCTAGGCGTATGCTGGGACGCAGAGGTGACGCAGCGCAGCACAGTACAGATTTAGCAGCGCAGGGCAGGCAAGAAAGACATAGTCCGCGAGCGTATGCTGTGACGCAGTTAACATACGCACGCATTCGCGTTCTAGCTGGTACAAAGAAAAGACGTGTTCGAGTCGCGCAGGAATCTGTGCCGGCACTACAACCAGGCGAGGGCAGGGCAGACACATGTCTGAATCGCACGTGCCTGCGCCGCAACGTACGCAGCACTCTGTACTTTCATGCATTACAAAATTTGCTCTGCCCTGCGCTGCGCGAACCTGGGTCGCCTGCGTCCCAGCATGCGCCTAGCCTTTTTTTTTTTTTTTTGCGGATGGGAAATCATCAAATGACCCCTACCGCTCTGGGTGGAGCGGAAGGGAGTGTCAGACTCTTACTGACTAAAACCCACCCGTGTTCCTTCCTTAGCCCTTTATGTTCCGGGCCAGCGGTAACCCTTTCGGACAATCCCGCTGACCCGGCAGGCTTCGGCCCTATGAGGCCCCTCCTCGATGCTGACATCTCTTTGAGGCGCGCTTGGAACACGTACGCGCCGTCCGGCACGGGCCTGGTCCTGATCGGACGGTGAGCTACCCATTACTCTCCGCCCGCAGGCCCGCGCCTACGGTGGCCGGGAGTCGTCGCGCGGCTCCCGACGCCCGGAGCGTCTCCCGCGGCGGCTGGGACGGGAGGCTCTCTCCCTGAGCCGTTCCGCCACCTCCTTCGCTAGCATGACTGCTTCGCAGAAGGAGGTGACTGCCTCCCACTCCCTCTCGCCCCGGACCATGGCTTGCACCAGGGCCGGGCGCGAGAGGTCGCCGCCGCTGCCGATCGCCTCTACGAGGACACGGCGGTGCTCCGCCCAAGCGGGGCAGACCTCCACCGTGTCCTCTGGGCGATCCTGGCAATGGTGAATGCGCCTAGCCTTAGACGTAAATTATACACACACGAAGGCGCCGCCCGCCGCCGCGCCGCTTGAGAGCCTGTGCGCACTAGCGATTTTAAGTTGGCCGATAGTTTGATCGTTGAGAGGATTATTCTGTATAGAGTTATAAGGCAGTGTGCGCACTTGAAGAATAACATTTGTACGACCGAACCAACTATCGGCCAACTTAAATCGCTATAATCGCAGGCTCTGAGTGTAATTCACGACACGTCGCTTTCGTACATTTTCTATGAAAACGTATTGAAGCGGCATCATGCCTGCGCCGCGCCTACACCTCACGCCGCCGTCTGTGTGCAATTCGCGCCTTAGGAATGCGTTAGTAGAACTGTTAACAACAAAAAACTGATGGATGATGATTCTTATTTTTATCTAAGTTTTTTACTTTTTTTTATTTATCTGGCGAAATGTGGGTGTGCTATCCTAACCTCTACCTAACCCTTCAGGTACAATTCCATTCGGAATTGCGTGACGTGGGATAGTGTTCTTTCGGAATAACGTGATTGGGGATAGCATTCTTTCGGAATAAAGTGTTTTGGGATAGCGTTAATTCGGGATAACGCTAAATCGGAATGGCGGGATTTGGAATAGCGTTCATTTGGGATAACGTGATTCGGAATAGCATTATTCGGAATAACGTGATTCGGGATAGCGTTCTTTCGGAATAACGTGATTCGGGATAGCATTCATTCAGAATAGCGTGATTCTGGATAGCGTTCATTCGTTATAAATTGATTCGGGATTTCGAGTTTCAGTCTAACATAATAAGAGTCACAGTAAAGGTGCCTTTATGATAAGACGTCATTTAATAATAATTGAGACAAAATAAAACGAGATTAAAAACCAACCAAGACATTCGGAAGAAACTCACACATTTACCGAGAATTACGATTCCCTTGAACGCAAGGGCGTAAATCATTATATTTTATACGTACCAGGCTGATATGAGAGATATGCCACGTGAACGGCTCTGAGTTATATAAGCTAGTGATTTATTTATACTTACCTCAAGCAGGACGAGTAACTCTTAAAAAATATTTTCTTTAGTACCTATGTTTTATGTAGGTATGGTCTGTTTCAAAAGTATCTGATGAAAATGTAAACAAATGGATCAGAATACGTACCGGTGTATGACAATTTTGTAGTGTCACTTACAAATTGAGTAGATATTTTGATTAGATTATTTTAATACTTAAACCTGAAATTTTTGTTTGAAATCACTTTAAAGACACTAAAGTCAAGTCAAGTCATTTGACAATTGAGGTTAATTTTATAATCTCAATTTTCTTGGATGATTTTTCAATTACAATTTAATAATGTTTGTTCAAACAATATTACTGTCGGAAAAAGTGGTGGGATGTAATGTTGAAGGTTTCAACTTGAAACCTTCTAAATACAAATGAATGTGTTACAAACTCCCTTTAGTGAGCGACTGCGTAAGAATAACCTGAACAAGGTTTGTTTACACTTTTACCAGGTACTTTTAGAACAGACATTAGGACCCTTCATCGCAGTCGAGTAAGAGTATTCAATTTATTAATTCAATCATCTGACCAAGCTTTTACCATGATTATTTGCTTTAATGCACTTTGGTGGATAATTGTTTGCTTAGCAGCAAAGTTTAATTTAAAAAACTATTCTGGCACATAACTTTTCCCTCATTGGTCCGGGTTCGATTCCCAGGTCCAACGAGGCAAAAGTGTAATTGGGATTTTCCATCTGGAATTTTTCAGTAGCAGCCCGGAGTCTGGATTTGTGCTCGGTTGATGGCAATAGATTCGCCTTGTATAGGGCTTAACTTACCTGGCGAAATGTGGGTGTACTATAAATAACATAATGTATTCCGCGAAGGGATGGCCTCTGCCCAACCCTTCAGGGAATGCAGGCGTGATGTTATGTGTGTAATTTTGAACAAATTCTGATCTGTTCAAAGTTACACACCGATGGCTTTACATGCTCATATCCTTTTAATGTTTCTTCTGAGGGAATCCTTCTTGGATCATCGTTAATTAAATAAAAAATTATCAAGCAAATTATGTGACGTGCCAAATAATCCTTTGTGGTCTTCCATTCCGGGCGAAAGTAAAGTGACTTTCCAGCCGGTCGATTCTGTAACAATCTAGGTGAAATGAGTTTGTTTTTGCTAGGAAATGACTCTATTGACAGCTCACTCCACGCTCACTTCACCTAAGTTTTCACGGTGAGATTTTACAGAATAGCACCGCTGCTCTTTTCGAAGATGATATTGACTACCTGATGTACCTATCTACAAATCTCCGTACCAAAATTAATTGGGGTCGTTCCTGACGTAGGGTTCTACAAAATATGTGCCATTGGAGGATCCATTGCATTCAGTGACGAAAATATTATGTTGACCTCTACTATGTTCTGGAAAAGCCGAATCTACTAGAATAATCATACTAACGATTCGTGATCCTAGTAATAGTAATTTATTTCCAAAACTGGGTTATAAATGGGTTTTTCCAGCTCCAACCCATGCCGCTCGCCATATTTCCCTGCGGAGACTGTTACACTTGTGGCCACGTCGGATACCTGGAAACATATCGCAATCAGTATGAGTTCTTATTAGGTGAGCACAACTGAACATGTGCCTGTTAACACGTTGACTGCCAGACTTCGACAATAGAAAATCTATTGTTGGCGGACACCGTATGACCGCGGTGGCAGTCAATGACTTAATAGAATTCCTAATCAGCTTTTTCACGTGCATGTTTCGGGAATTATCGGATGATTTCGTAATGGAATGTTATTCGAATGGTTGTTGGTGAATTCCGTTGTAATGGTCCCGTTTGTCAAGAAAATGATGTCGCCGTTTACCACGATCGGCTTGAGTATCTAAAGAAAAAAAAAAATAATTTCAGTTAACACAAGTTACGTTACAAGTTTTGGAATCAATTGCTTGTGGTAGGAAACTCCGCTCTTCCACGTGACATTGTCCAAAAATATACAGTTGACGGTGAACAGCCAACAGTTTTATTTTGCTTTTGAAGAAGTGTACAGAAAGGGGAATAACTAGATAGAAAGGTAACAGGTAAATAGCAATATCATACTGAATACTATGTAGAATAGAGCTATATCTAGTATAAGGACCAGATTATTACCTACTTCTTTAATTTATACGAGAAATAGGTTAGAAAACGATACACCCCACTTCACCACTTGTACAGTCAACAGCAAAAGTAGATGATCAAAGTCAGAAATTCAAAACTAATTAACGGAGTTCGCGTCAGAACTGTGTGGCGTCGAAGTGATTCAAAAGTATTCTACGTAGTAAGTATTCTATGTAGTAATACTTCGACGCCACACAGTTTTGACGCGAACTCCGTTCATTAGTATTGAATTTCTGATTTTGATCATCTACTTTTGCTGTTGACTGTACCTACTATTAAATTCACAGAGGCATCTTTTTGCTTCTAAACAAACTAACAACCCAACAATGGACTAAAAACCCAAACTACCAACTTCGCAACACGAAAACACAGTCCACCACAATACCCCAAACGACAACCGTCAAACACCCAGCAAGAAAGCCCAAAATGAACACCACAGCACCCCGTGTTTCCAAAGATAAATCTTACGTTTGACAGCTTAGTCCGACGATTTATTATAGGCCGCTATCACGGATTTGCTCTGACGGTGTCGGCCGGTGACTTTATATGCTCTTTGGTGCTTAATAATGCGTTATAACAATCCTTTTTGGAGAAGAGGAATGGGCTATAACAATGTTAGTACGGGTCCTGTCAGGGTACAAAGTCGTAGTCGTAGTTTCTGTCAGCTACCGATAACAGGGGAAATGTGACGTTGAATGGCAATGAAGGTGCGAAAATCTTGAGACTGTTAATTTTTTATTTGGATTACTATTGGCTTTGTAAAGCGAGGTTTAGATTAGCAAGTTCTTCCTGCAATTTCTTGTGAGAGTTCTTGCTTGTCTGTTTACATTACGTGCAATATTTGTAGCACAATCGCATAGTGCTCAAAGAAAAAAAGGTTAAAAAAAAACTATCATGGCTGTCAATTTAATTTTTTAGTTTAATTTTTTTATAACTTTTGAACCGTAAAAAAAATCACCGACATTCTCTGGTTATTTATAGCTTGGCTGTGCGGTACCTATGAATTTTGTTACTAGCAATCAGAAAGATGCTGTTACCTACCTAAATATTTTTTCGACAACACCAGGCAGCCAAAAATAGTATAATAAACGACGCACGACGCGATAAGGTGGACCGACGACCTTGTGAAGGCCGCAGGAACCCGTTGGATGCGAGAAGCACAGAACCGGTCGAAGTGGAAGTGCTTGGGGGAGGCTTATGTCCAGCAGTGGACGTCTTTTGGCTGAAATGATGATGATGATGATCAAACGACGCACATATACCTTATTGAGACTAGTAAACAACAATAGTGACGTCAAAAAGAGAACAATATTTAAACAATAAATAAAACAAGATGGCTACGAGTCCGCGAGACCAGCTGCAGTACTGTCATACTTTTATGAAGCAGTTTGTATAAATTGTGTTATTATGTCCCGCAGTGGATAATCGCGGAATATTTATGTGAAGTGCAGCGGCTGTACAGTCACGAGCACGGATATCTATGATCACGAGCATAAATACAGCCATACTATTCGAACTTGAAGTGAGCTGTCAATAGTAAGTACCAATCCACAGATATAGATATACCTAGATAACGCAAGTATCACGATCTGTATGAAAAACATTTTTTTACTACCTACTATGACGTCACAAGCACTATTTAGTGATGGAAAAATCAAATCGATTCAAAGACGCCGCCGCGTGCTGCACCCGGCTCGCCCCATCTCCGGGGCCTAGCGCCAGCGCTTACGCTCACCCAGCCAGCAGTACTACAGGACTGAGCGCGAAAGTAGCGGCTTACGATTTTTGTACGTAAGCTGGGCACGAGAAGTAGTTGCTCTTGCGTTATCTAGGTATATCTATATCTGTGTATCAATCCAATAGCATCAGGTGGAATGATAAGCTCGCTTCACCTAAGTTATCATGGTGAGATTTGTACAGAGGGGCTAGTGGCTTATTGATAACAGCCGCACGGGTCGATCGATCAGGTTAAGCTACGCTTGCCGCGGTTGGTCCGTGAATGGGTGACCATCTTCTCATACCAAGACCCCTCCGTGCCTCGGAAAACACATAAAGCCTTTGGTCCCGACTGTCATTCGTGGATCTTTGACAGTCGTTAAGAGTCGTCAGAAGCCCGAAAGTCTGATAACCAGTCTTACCAAGGGTATTTTATTACCCAGAAACTGGGTTGTGGAGGTCAGGCAGGCAGTCGCTCCATGTAAAATACTGGTATTCAGCTGCATCCGGCTAAACTGGAAGCCGACCCTAACATAGTTGGGAAAAGGCTAGGCAGATGATGATGAGATTTGTACAGAGCGGCTGATTGAAAGGACTCAAACTTCAAAAGCCTTTATCTCATGAAATAAACATTGAAATTGACTACCTCATTGGTCTATAATCCATTTGAAATAAGATCCTTTTTTACCGTCCGTTCAACTGATTTTGAATTCTTTTGTGTTGGTGGCATGACATATGGCAGCTCCAGTAAACAGTTGGTATTGTAACCACTTTTTTTGGTTTTAATACCACCTTCATGCATAAGGTATAGAAGTCAAAATCATTTGAACGGACTGTAAAAAAGGTTTATTTAAATATCTTATCTTATTTCAAATGGAGTATAGTGGTCGCAAGCGCTACTGCTGAGCATCAGTCCTGGTTTGATTTCCGGAAATTCCTGATGGAAAAATCCAATTACACTTAGCTCCAAGTGTAATTGGATTTTTCCATCAGGAATTTCTCAGTAGCAGTCCGAAGTCTGGATTTGTGCCTGGTTGATGACAATAGGCTCGCGGTATTACATCATCATTTCGGCCGAAAGACGTCCACTGCTGGACATAGGCCTCCCCCTAGCACCGCCACTTCGACCAGAAGCTTAAGATTGAGTTTTTTCACTCACGTTCGATTGCGAGCGCGTTAGAATTTTATATAGATAAAAGTTACAGCGCCACCTGGTGGTCACTAGGAGAAACCTAATTTCCCATACACAATTCTGACGCGAGTCGAAAAAACTCACACTAAGGCCACAGTTCTGTGCATCCCGCATCGTTACCCGAGTCCAAAGAATTGGCAAACTTAAGTGGCAGTGGGCCGGACAAATTGCTCGCAGAACAGACGGCCGATGCGGCCGTTCTAGAGTGACGACCGCATACCTACCAGAAAACGTAGCGTTGGAAGGCCTCGCACAAAGTGGACCGAAGACCTTATGAAGGCAGAAGTTCGGCCTTTATATCAAGTACGAGGACGTGACGATTTTTTTAAATGCAGATTGTGTTTTGTTTTTCTCATAAAGAAGGTTATTTTTTATTTTTATTTATTTAATAAAAATTTTTGAACATTTGAACATTTGATTCACTTTTGAACATCAAAAAACCGACTTCCAAAAAAAACACTACAAAGTGAAAAACACTAAAATACAGATCCAAAGACACCGACTTCCGAAGTAAAAGTTATTTTTCACTTTGTAGTGTTTTTTTTGGAAGTCGGTTTTTTTTTTTGTTAAAAAGTTTTTATTTCTCGCTTTTTAGTGTGTCTGTTTATAATGTATCTAAGTTACAATAGCCTAATGCCAACTTGCTCATCGCCTTTTACAAAATATTGCTTTTCCCGATGCAGGGACGTTAATTGTTGAGGAGTTCTCCTGGTATTCCACCATCAGCTCCGTTTCACCATTCGCATTGTGACGAGCATAACTTGCTTAGTAACCATATCAAACCGGTAAATACTTATTATTGAGTAGTTCGGGTGGCCATCTGTGGTTTTCATCATCAGTTCCATTTCACCAAATGATGCTTTCCGAGAGCAAATGCACGAGTTACTATAAAAAATACCCAAATCGCTATAGGTGTGCCTATAATACTTGAAGAGTTCCTTCGATTTCTCCAGGATCCCATCATCAGATCCTGACATGATGATGGGATGGGACCACCTGGAAAGTATACCCTTTCAAACAAAAAAATAATTTTTGAAATCGGTTCAGCCGTCTCCGAGTAATCGGGGAACATACATAAAAAAAAAAAAAAAAAGGTTCCGACGAATTGAGAACCTCCTCCTTTTTGAAGTCGGTTAAAAATGACAGTAAAATTGAATTGATTCTAGTCGCCCCTTCCAAAAGGTAGTGTTCGTATGGAGAAGAATGGGCAAGAAATTCCACCGTTACTCTTTTAAAATGTTTTACAAGGTTTTGTTTACATAATATAATTATATGTGAAGACACCTAGAATAAAATTACCACAAAAGGTAAAAAGATTAAAAATGAAGCAATATTAAAGTAGATGATTCTCCTAGAATTTTAACAAGTGTGTGAGTTACTGTAGTCACAGATTGTAAAAATCAATGTCATAAATTAAAAAAATATATACATAAACTATGCAACCAGTTTGATTTTGTCTAGACTCTAGATTATCCTATGGAGCAGGACCAGCATGTTTCCAAGCATTCTTATCTTGGATATAATCCTCTAATTTATAATATCCTTGCTTAAAAAGTGTACTTTTAATATGAGTTTTAAATTTTCTTTCATTTAATTGCAATCCATAGAGCTAATACATACGGCTAAGGAGCAACGCTCTTTTGAGAGAGTTATTAGCTTATTCTTACAGCTACCTATTTAAATGATTAATTATGTAGAAACATATGGTAGCTAAGGTTTGCAGTATTCATTTATTGGCATCAAACTGGTTTAAGGGTGGTAGGTGGTAGTAACGTGCTGCACTGGTTGAACGTACAAACACAAACTATTTTAAGTTTGAATTTATTATTATTTCAATGAAACCATTAACAGGCGCGTCTGAATTGTCAAGGAGTCGGCAAGTCCACGGAAAATAATGTTTTAGTGAAAATTATTACAGGTTTGAGAGAGAAAATGTTGATGCAGAACCGAACCGAACCGAACCGTTTAACTTTTATATCTCAAACAATGTTAGCCGATGATGCGCCGACGAAGGTTTAATTGAATCTGTCACCGACAGCAACTGGCATCTTTATTGCTTAGCGCTCCGTAATGACAGCCTTTTCCGTTTTTTAAACCAAAACACTAAAACCGTGAATACCTAATTAAAAATACCTAACAGAAAAGAAAGTCGCTTTTTAGTGCTGTCTACCTGTGTGTGGTCTAAACTACGCAATAATGTTACATGATTTTATTTCTGTAAGTAGGTTTGTACAGTCACGAGCCTAAGTATGTACACACTTGGCTTTATTCGAAGGCGATTTTCTCCTTAAATTTTGAATGAAATTTTATGTTATTAAGAACATAGTATTTTCGAACCCATAGCTTTGTGTAAAGTGTCGTATTTCAAGGTTGCATTCGTTATTTCACGAAAAAATCGTAATTGAAAGTTGCCAAGTGTTGAAATATTAGTGCTCGTGACTGTACAAACACTTTTACACGTCATCAGTGGATTTTAATGCGATTTACGTCATCATTTAGAGAATTTATTCCGGAAGGTTTATTTATTATAGGCACGTTGCTTGAGAAAATTTGACAGTTTCGGGTAGCTTAATGTGCTGGCGTCTGTACATTACACCCATGGGAAACAGTTACTCGTCTTTAAAAATAGTCTATTCACCAGCGCCAGCTATTTTATATGAATGAAAGCGATTGTCATTTCTAGTATGTTACGTAAGTAATAAAGCTTCGATCCACTGTATTTGCTGTTACTCAAAGGCAGTTGTCCAGTTCCACCAATAATGACAACAATGGAAGTACTTAAGTCAATAAGTTCTTTCAAATTCTTGGCATCGAACGAATTTTTTACTTTTCCGACCATCTTGGATTCTTGCCATGCACTACCCCTTCTCGTACCCCAAACTGCTTAGCATAATGTTATTTAATAATGCGAAAATAATGGTCGGTATGCTTGAATGTGCATGACAGTAATAAGGCAGTTATTTTACTTATATTTGAATGGGCAGAAAGGTCCAAGTAGTGTTAGAGGTTAGTGCCTATAGTCGTGTGTGGGAATTTATTTTTAATTGATCAAGTTGAGCCTTGAATGTGGTCTTTCTTTAGTGTAAACTAGCTAAACCATACCGGATAAATAAACCGGATTTCGATAAAATTTGGCAGAGAGATAGATTGCATCCCGGGGAAGGACATAGAATCGTTTTTATCCCGATATTCCCACGGGATCGACACTTAAGCGGGTAAAACCGCGGGGCGCGGTAGTTCCTCTTAAATAAACACGTATCAACATCTTAGTTCCTGAGTCTCATTTGACTGTTAGGTGTATCACGGACACCCATATCATTAAAACCGGAACAAAAAACACTATTAAAATAATTCTGGGCCCGTAAGTACCCCCGACCTCTCACAAGAAGCTGTTGCAGCTCTTATACTCGTAGTACCTACTAAATCTTCCAGACATTTAATATAAATTCAACAACGTCATGATCCCAGATTCCTCATGTAGCAAACAGTCCCAAATATTTGACCAAACATTTCTTAATACAATCCGTCAGCTGGAACAATTTACGCTGGATATTACACGTTGTAAGTACACTGGCGACCAAGTTAAACACTCCACTGTTAAAAAGTAAACAGTATCGCTCTGGTTTGATGCTCTCAACTTTCTTAGTGCTTGTACACAAGGTGGCAAATTTATTGACCCCCTTGAAGTGCATTGAGAGAGTTTGGTAAATTGACAAAAGTTGTTAGTTTAGTTAAAAGGTTGTTAGGAAAAATGGTGAGACTTTGTAATTTTTAAACTTGAGAAAATGTTGACTAATTGATCAATGCTACTTACAAATTAAGTGTTTTGATTTCATTATTTAAATACTTAAACCCGAAATTATAATTTTAAATCACTTATATTGTTAGGTTCATTTATCTGTATTTTTAAATCGACTAAATTGACATATCGATTATTCAGAATAATTATTGAGGTGGCAACACCACGCGGTATCATATCGGGGGAATCGATTCGGTGACTTGTATCGCGAGGTAGTCTGTGGTCACTTAGTTTTGGAACGAGCTACGGGTCGGACAAATTAAAATAACGGTGTGAATATTGAAACACGATTATTGTAACCGGTGTTAGCGAATAGACTTTAGAAAATTGTAGTAGATAGTTGGATTGAAGTGATTAAATAATATTATTATCTACCCAAGGAGTATTATTACATTTCAGAAGTGGTAAGTACATACATGCTCACATTACATAAGTTTACGTTTACATTATTGTAATGGGTAACGGTTTTTATTTTTAGTTCGTCGGTATTTATTTAAGCTTGTTTAAATTATAACGGTACAGATTATTTAAGGCTGTTTACTATTACAATGAATCCTAATTGTAGCCTTGATATTCCTTTCGATACCGACACGTTTTTATTCTTGGTTTTACATGAGCAGAAAATTTGAATCTGGCGGTTACCTACTTTTCTAATTTTAAAATAACTTTCTTTTGCCTTCATACTATAATAATTATTGCTGTTAATATTTCTGTAAGTAAATCTAGGCGATGTTGTGATGTTATACAGTACGTGGATTTTAATGGGACCGGTTTAAAATTCATAATTGTTTTATTGATATACGAGGTAATTACGGGGTGCAAGAGGAGCGCAAATTTTTCTTGTTTTTGCGTTTGGACTAACCGTTTTCGAGATATTTACGATTAAAAAAAAAAAAAAAAAAAAAAAAGTGCAAATACATAGTTGTTTTAATTTCGAGTTTCAGTTATGGAGCACGACCATGAGGCTCAAGGGCGACGGCGTTTAAGGACGCCTTCACATGGAAGATCACTACGTCTTGACGAAGCTTCTGGATGCTGTCGCAGTCGTAGTCGACGGCGCATCAGCGCCAGAGGTGTTCGTGGTCGTAGCCAGCAGAACATTCGAAGTCCGCAGCGCAGTCGAAGTCCGCAACGCAGTCGAAGTCCGCAGCGAAGTCGAAGTCCGCTGCGCAGTCGAAGATCGCATCGCAGTCGGAGCCCGCAGTGCAAGCGAGCCGGCAATCCGAGCGTCCGAAATCGTTCAAGCCACCGAGCTGAGCAACTTGAACGAGAACGTGAGGCGGCACAGGAGCGCCTGCAGTCCCTAGAAAACCAGTTGCAACAGGAACGGAGCAGACTACGCGATGCTACACGAGATGGGACGAAGGTTAGAGATCATAGTCCTACGTTTTCTTCGAAAGATGTGATGAATATTTTAAATTCTATTAGGAACCAACCGTCGGCGGCTGGCCCACTCGATCACTCTAGTAACGCTGTTAAAAATCATAAAAACATTTTGCCTGATTTTGACCCATCCTCTAAAAATCAACGTGTAGATGTGTGGTTAAGAAAAGTGAACGAGTGTGCCACCGTTTATGGTTGGGATGATAAGACAACCATCCATTTCTCAATGCAGAAATTGCAAGGACTGGCCAAGACGTGGTATGAAAGCCTAGATTCAATTTTATTTTCTTGGGCCGAGTGGCAAGTGAAATTGTCTCAGGCTTTTCCTTTTGAGCAAAATTATGGCCAGTCCTTGGAAGATATGCTCAGGCGTAAAAGTAAATATCATGAACCTATTGAACTATACTATTACGAAAAGTTAGCTCTGCTAAACCAGTGCGGTATAGTTGGCAAGCGTGCGGTCGATTGTATTATTCATGGTCTAAGTGACAGAACAATGAAATCAAGTGCACTAGCGTTAAGATGCTCTCAACCTGATCAATTGTTACAATTCTTGATGAGCAACAAGGAATTGTCAAATTTCTTCGAACGTTCTAATACCAATGCTCAAGGTAGGTTAGGACCCGGAAATGTTACAACGGATAAATCTAATAATAAGGGAAACTTATCAAGTGATTATGTAGCATTCTGTTTTAACTGTAAGGAGCGAGGTCATATTTACCGGAAATGTCCCAAGCCGCTGATTCGATGTAAGCAGTGTCATAGGGTAGGCCACAAAGTCGACAAATGCCGCACAAATCAAGAGGATAACGACAGCAAGATAGCGAGCCCACCAAAGACGATGTGCATATCATTATCTAATCCTAGTTCGAAATTTTATAAGGATGTCTTAGTAAATGGGGTTCCTGTTCGGGCTTTTATAGATTTTGGAAGTGAGGTTTGTCTATTAGCTAAATCGGAGTCGGTAAATTTGATGCTCGAGTGTGATGGCGTGCGTACCCCAATAAGGGGATTTGGTAATAACATTGTTTATTCTCTAGGAAAGGTGACAGTAGAGATTAATATCGATGGTGTTAGTGCCAACACTGTTTGTCAGGTAATTGAAGATAGACTTTTAGATGTACCTTTGCTAGTAGGACAAAGTTACACCGAACAGTCGCACGTTTTTGTATTGAAAACTGCAGAAACGTTACAGTTTATTGATATCTATCAAGAAATACCATTCAATAAATCTGAAATAGACAAGGATCATACAGTAAAAGTTATTTCCGCGGCGAATTTAGAAATCTATGGGCCCACTGTAATCAAGGCTTATACTGAACCACGGTTGAACGGGCATATTATATTAAATAGTAAGGTTATAGGAAAACCAACATTTCAATACGTTGTTTGCGGTGGTGTCTATGCACTTAAAGATGGTTGCGTATATATATATGTTATGCCTACATCTGAATATTGTCATTTGTACAAGGGCTCGATTATAAGTCGCGCTAGCAATGTTCAGGTAGTTCATAGCGTTTTTAATGTGGGTGATAAACTGATGACTGATCGTATTGATATTAGTAAGGTTCATATTGGCGATCATGTTAGCGATGAACATAGATCGAAGTTGTTAGAATTACTAAATGAATTTAAGGATTGTTTTGCATCGAATTTAAAAGAGCTAGGTAATACTAATGTTACCGAGATGAACATTGAAATAAACAGCAAACGTCCAATTGTTTATAGGCCTTACCGGTTATCACATAAAGAACGCGATCAAGTGCGTGAAATGGTAGGCGAGATGTTAGAAGCTGGGATTGTAAGAGAATCCACCTCCGAGTATGCTAGTCCCGTGATTCTCGTGCGTAAGAAAGATGGCCGAATGAGAATGTGCATAGATTATAGGATGTTAAACTCCGTGACCATTAAGGAACATTATCCGATGCCGGTGATAGAAGACGAAATTGCTAGGCTTTCCGGTCAGGTGTTCTTCATCACGCTTGACTTATTTTCTGGGTACTATCAGGTGCCAATATCAGAGCAGTCGAAGCCGCTGACGTCCTTTGTCACTCCGGATGGGCAATTCGAGTTTAATCGAATGCCGTTTGGATTGGCAAATGCGCCGGCGGTGTTTCAACGTATGATGAATAGAGTCTTGGGGTCAGCTAGGTATAGCCAAGCCACAGCATATATAGATGACGTATTGATATATGGCAAAAGCGTAGAACAATGTTTAGAGAGGCTAGAGCACGTCTTGAAACTTCTAAAACAGGCAAATCTCACTTTAAACCTATCCAAGTGCGAATTTTTAAAAGATAAAATTGATTATTTAGGGTATGAAATTAGTGCTTTAGGTGTTAGGCCAGGTAACAAAAAAATCCAGAGTGTTTTAGACTTTCCCCGCCCTATAAATGTTCACACTATTCGTCAATTTCTTGGGCTTGTAGGATATTTCCGCAAATTTATTATGAATTTTGCACATATTGCGCAGCCCTTAAATAAATTGTTAAAAAAGGATGCTGCTTGGATTTGGACAGATGAGCAAGAAAACGCATTCAAAATGCTCAAGGAAAAGTTGATACACCGTCCAGTTTTGGCAATTTATGACCCAAGTAGGGAAACGGAATTGCACACGGACGCCAGTAAATATGGTGTCGGTGGAATTTTACTTCAACGTTTAAGGGGTAGTACTGATGCTTTCAGGCCCGTGGCATTTTATAGCCGACAAACTTCCCCAGAGGAAAAAAACTTCCATGCATATGAATTGGAGACGTTGGCCGTAGTATGTTCTTTACGAAAGTTTAGAGTCTATTTATTGGGTCAAAACTTTAAAATTGTCACTGATTGCAGTGCTTTACGGTCCACATTTATTAAACGCGACATAATACCGCGGATCGCGCGTTGGTATCTTCTAATACAAGAATTTCAGTGCACAATAGAATACAGGCCAGGGAATAGAATGGCCCATGTAGATGCTTTGTCACGCAACCCGATCATGAATGACGGAAACAATTTGGGAACAGCATTAGATGTTACTGACCAATATCCAAGAGTTATGGTTATCACCGGTGATGATTGGCTCCATACGTTACAGTTAGGTGATAGCGAACTAGGTCGAATCAGAGATATTTTAACTTCAAATTTAGATGTAGAAG
This sequence comes from Oligia fasciuncula, assembly GCA_963082905.1. NCBI lineage: Eukaryota > Metazoa > Arthropoda > Insecta > Lepidoptera > Noctuidae > Oligia > Oligia fasciuncula. The sequence continues at coordinate 11,297,887 of OY720409.1, forward strand.
GACTTAAGCAAATTAGGGACAATTACATTATAAAGGACGACAAACTTTATAGATGCATTGATGGTGATAAAACAAACTTACGTTGGGTTGTGCCCAAGGGCGCAAGATGGCAATTGTGTCGTATGAACCACGACGACATTGGCCATTTCGGTGTGGAAAAGACTCTCGAACGAATAAGAAGTGCATACTGGTTTCCTAAAATGTCAAAATTTGTTAAAAAATATGTTGAAGCATGCATTGAATGCGCCTACTCGAAAAAGACTTCATGTAATGAGGGCCACTTGCATCCAATTCCTAAGGTCGAGGTTCCTTTTCACACCGTACACATTGACCATCTTGGGCCCTTTGTGCGTTCAAAAAGAGGGAATTCGTATATTTTAGTGATCGTAGATGCGTTTACCAAATTCGTTTTCATAAGGCCTGTAAGGAATACAAAGTCTCTAGTTGCAATAAGAGTTCTAGATGAAATTTTCTGTACCTTTAGAGTACCCGAAAGAATAATAAGCGACCGTGGCTCTTGTTTTACTTCCCATGCCTTCAGGAGGTTTTGTTTGGATAGGGGAACGAAGCATGTGTTGAATGCGGTTGCTAGTCCACGCTCGAATGGACAAGTTGAGCGATACAACCGCACAATCCTTGCTTCTTTGACCGCTACAAACCTCAACGATAATGAAAAAGACTGGGACGATAAAGTCGGTAAAATTCAGTGGGGAATTAATAACACAGTTAATAAAACAACGGGAAGGATGGCTGCTGAAGTCTTGTTTGGTAGTTGTATGAGTAGCGAGTTAGACCCGAGGTTAAACGTAGTTAGGCAAGAAACGCGAGATAATAATAACTTAACAACAATTAGAGAGGAAGTTAAAGATAAAATAGACGAAGAGCAAGAGAAACAAAAGGAACGGTATGATAAAAGCAGACGTCCTGCCCGCATCTATTCTGAAGGGGAATTAGTTAAAATCACCAACACGAATTTTAAAAATGACGGTAAAAGTAAGAAGCTTCTTCCCCAATATACAGGACCATATCGCGTCATATCGATATTAGGAAATGATAGATACAGAATTGTAGCAATACCAGGATTGAGTAGTAGTAGACATAAACGTAAGACGACCGTCGCTGCCGACCGTATGCAGCCCTGGGTACACGTGGCTGCCTTAAATTTGAATGATAATGGTTCAGAGAGTGAAAGTCATGATATTGATAGTAATTAGATAGTAGAGAACAGTTGTATTATTTACAATTTACAAAAGGATAAAATATACCATTATTATGAAGTAGTACGCTAAGCTAAGTTTATTGTTTAGATTTATTATAATATACAATTTAGTTGGATAAAATATACCATTGTTAAGAAGTAATAATAAAAGTTAAGCATTAGTTTAAATTTTTAGTTGAGATCAATTGTGTTACTTTAAACTAGAATAATTTATTTTTGATTTATGTGTATGGTAAATAAGTTTAGCAACCATGTGATTGGTTTGCCAGTTTAGCAACCATGTGATTGGTTTGCCAGTTTAGCAACCATGTGATTGGTTTGCCAGTTTAGCAACCATGTGATTGGTTTGCCAGTTTAGCAACCATGTGATTGGTTTGCCAGTTTAGCAACCATGTGATTGGTTTGCCAGTTTAGCAACCATGTGATTGGTTTGCCAGTTTAGCAACCATGTGATTGGTTTGCCAGTTTAGCAACCATGTGATTGGTTTGCCAGTTTAGCAACCATGTGATTGGTTTGCCAGTTTAGCAACCTCGTGATTGGTTTGCCAGTTTAGCAACCATGTGATTGGTTTGCCAGTTTAGCAACCATGTGATTGGTTTGCCAGTTTAGCAACCATATGATTGGTTTGCCAGTTTTGCGGCCAAGTGATTGGTTCGCCAATCACTTGGCCATCATGTAAAATATTCCCAGCGTGCTAATGGAATAATGAGATTAATTTGTTAAAATTGTTAAAACATGAATAAATAAGCGATTGAATGAAATAGCATAAAATTGTATTAGCTCAATTACTAAATCGATCATAATAGATACAATAATGATATTTAAATATGTATTTACATCATTTTATTTGAAATTTTTGTTTTTATATTCATATTCCGTGTTTCATTTTTATTTTTGTTATTGTACTCATTTTGTAAAACGGATCGATTGCCCGAGTGTTAGGTTCGTCCTGACTTATGTGTATGAGGACATACACAAGGTCAGGATGGACGAGTGTTAGGTTCATTTATCTGTATTTTTAAATCGACTAAATTGACATATCGATTATTCAGAATAATTATTGAGGTGGCAACACCACGCGGTATCATATCGGGGGAATCGATTCGGTGACTTGTATCGCGAGGTAGTCTGTGGTCACTTAGTTTTGGAACGAGCTACGGGTCGGACAAATTAAAATAACGGTGTGAATATTGAAACACGATTATTGTAACCGGTGTTAGCGAATAGACTTTAGAAAATTGTAGTAGATAGTTGGATTGAAGTGATTAAATAATATTATTATCTACCCAAGGAGTATTATTACAATATGATGTTTTTCAGTTGACAATTGAGGTTTTCATTTTGTTAACTTCGACGATTTTTCAATTAGAATTTATTCAGGTTGTTTTGATAATAATTGTTGAAAAAAATGTTTAGATCATAGTTGAAACCTTCTAATTACAGCTGTTGATAGATGTCACATATCTTCGAATATTTTTTTTTTTGGTTCTGTGACATGCCGGTTTCCTCACGATGTTTTCCTTCACCGTTTTGAGGGCAGTGGTGATGAAATAATTTACATAAAGTAAAACGCCTGGCTGGTTTCGAACCTACGACCTACAACTCGTAAGCGGCCGTTTCCACTGGGCCAACACTGCTCTCAATTATCTATCACGCTTCATTTTATTACATTATCAATTATTACTGTTTTAATTTGCAAAAGTCCAGCATCAGACATCGTTTCTTTGTCTCAGCGTTCATTAACTGTGCGGTAAAATAAGCACTGATTGTAATTAAGATACGTTTTTCTTGACAGGTGACATTGCGAGTTTTCTGTTCGTCCAACATCGGGGCAGTTCGGGCACACTTTGGATCTCTTCGGATTCGCTCGGACCTTTCTTTGTTATGAGATTCTCTTTTGTTTTGATAAATGTTAAGTGCAAGGGGATGTAATCTATTTATGTCCAGACTTTCTACAGCAACACAATGTCCTTTTCTTGTAGCCTTTTAAAAGCCGAGTAACTTGTGTCTATTTCGTGACGGTAGAAAGGTTCTTCAGCCAACCATAAAACCGTTATACCAAACGAAGGCTGATTTCAAAGACATTTTTACCCAAATTAAGAATTAATCTAGCGACAAACATTACGCCCTCTTAAACAGACTGTAAAGTATGTAGATTAAGTCAGCGGGATTGTCCGAAAGGGTTACCGCTGGCCCGGAACATAAAGGGCTAAGGAAGGAACACGGGTGGGTTTTAGTCAGTAAGAGTCTGACACTCCCTTCCGCTCCACCCAGAGCGGGAGGGGTCATTTGATGATTTCCCATCCACAAAAAGTATGTAGATTAAAAATGAATTAACACTTCTTTGTATCTAATTGCATACGAGATCTATGCAATTCGATCCAAAGAAATGTTAATTAAGTGAACACCTCAGAATTAGGTATACGGGAACCTAAACCGAATGCTGCCCAACTAATGTATGGAACTGCTGGAGTGTGTCGTTTTGTGCGTTGAATAATGTCGGAGAATAATCTGTCAAATTGGATTGTTACCCATTTGTATTAATTTTGCCCATCGGACCGGTCATACACTTGTTGTGAAATGTATAGGGAGTATTGGTAGCTGTGCTGCTCGGGAGTTTATTGCGCCACTTCTACCTTCGTACTAGGAACTGGTGAAGGGCGGTCGTTTTGGGAGACTGTCTTATGTAACTTTGACGTTCAAAAAGTGCTGATTCTCAGCCTAGTTTGAATAAATGACTTTTTAATTTTGGTATATAAAATTATGCTGTTTGGTCACTGTCCTGTGTAGTACTATTTGACCTGGCAGAGAAGGCGTAGCGTAGTGACAAACTGACCCCAATTCTAAAATACACGTATCTATAATCTAATTCAACTTGTTGAAAACTTTTTTAATCATCCCGCTCTGGGAGGAGCGGAAGGGAGTGCCAGACTCTTACTGACTAAAACTCACCCGTGTTCCTTCCTTAGCCCTTTATGTTCCGGGCCAGCGGTAACCCTTTCGGACACTCCCGCTGATTCTAAAGTAAGACTGAAATGCATAATTTTGATAGCCTTTTCTTTTGTCTCTTCCCTGTTTTCTTTGACTTTTCAAGAGTAAAATGCTGCACTTTTATGTTTCTTGAGGCCCGACGCAGACTGTCAAATATTAATACGATGATATTAATATTAGTACTGTCCCACTGCAAGACAAAAGCCTCATCTCATACAGAGAAGGCACGAGCTTTGATCACCACTCTTACTCACGACTGGTTGGCGATTTCTGACTTATAATAATAACTAGGTCCAGGTTTCTACATGATGTTTTCCTTTAATCAACCAAATCAGCTTATTGCAGTCCACTACTGGACATAGGCCTCTCCCAGGCTGTGCCACAACACCCTGTCTTCCGCCTTCGGCATTCGTTCCGCAAGTCTTTTCAAGAACAGGTTTGTTCTGGCGGCTGGAACTCGTTAAGTCTCCTGGCGAGGGCGTGCAGTATGACGGAGTTAAAGAGACTCGCTAGCTCTATCAGGACTGGAGCCCCGTCTGCTTAAAGTTTTCCTTCACCGATGTTAAAAAACAAAGAAGATTAAGATTTATATTTTGAAGGAATCACAAAATCAAAGTCACGAATAAACACTAGTTCACACACTAATAAGACATTCACACTATCACGTCAAACCAATTTCCAATTATCGTCTTTGAGATCTATTCATGCGTACCGAACCTAATTTAAGAAAATATTTGTGTTTCAAGTAATGTAAGGTTTAGGAGCAATTTTCTTGAGTCTACAATATCCTTATGATGGCTGTTGGCTATGAAGAATTAATAGTATTCGCTAATTACACAAGCAATTAAAATTTTAATTTTCTGGGGTGAAAATTAAGGTCAAGTTTGTTTCTATAAATTTTGGGATAATTTGGTCATCAGTTTCATAATTTCAGCCGAAAAACGTCCACTGCTGGACATAGGCCCCCAAGAACCACGACTTTGACCAGTTCTGTGCTCCTCTGTGATGCCTGCGGCCTTCACCAGGTCATCAAAATCTAAAGTTATTTTTGTATCGGTCTAACTTGGGCCTTCCAACGCTAAGTCTTTTGGTACGCGGTCGCCACAACAATTGCAGTTTGGAGCAAAATATTACCTAATTGAAAAGAGTATGCTGAGATGGTTTGGTCGGTCATGTTGAGAGGAGAAATGAAAGGTGACTAACCAAGAGATGTGAATAGAAACGCCCAAGAAGGACGTAAAATAGATAGATATGTTCTTCAGAAAGGTCAGATGCGCAACCGGGCGTGCGGGTATAACCAAATGCATGAACGTAAACGAAGCAAAAGGAGTATAAAATATTCCTTACGGATCATTGCAAGTGGCGTTCTGAAGTTTCTGTCTACCCCCATGAGAAGAAGCCTTGAGTGTGAGATGTACAGTCAACAAAATTGCCATTCATCATTTCAGCCGAAATACGTCCACTGCTGGACACAGGCCTCCCCACAGCTCATTTATTAAATTAAATTTCAGTCCAGAACATCCATCGGTTTCTTAGTAAACTTCAACTATATCCGACGCTCCTGTATACTTATCTCCTTTGTTGACTGTACCTATTTGTTATGTACATCTAGAACAGCGGGGTAATTGCGTAACACACTAACAGTAGAAAAGGGTTTTCATTTTGACAGTTCAACAACATTCATTGCGTTATTTACGTTGTTGAGCAGATACATTTTTCGAACATCACAGTAATGGATTAGCAATATCCTTCAAAATTATTCAGATTGTGATTGGTGGTTTGTTAAGTAATTAGGATGCGGGTTGTTTGTAGCAATTCGTTTCCGAGCTGTGTTTTAGTGGCAAGCTTTCAGGACTGTTCAAGTGCTTATGAAGAATTTCACGTTCCGTATCTACCTAGACACACTAGACGCCTATTATGATGGAGGTTGAACAAAATATTTTATGACGACCCATGAGAACTACAAATTCCTCTTTAATTTCATACTTACTCTATCATTTTTCGACCCGGGATTTTCGAACTAGGTCTAAAAAGTTTAATATTTTTTGCATACCCTTTTTGCATTTGATAGCCCAATTCTTGAAGAAGGATATAGGCTATTTGACATCACGCTACGACCCGAGCCGAGCAAAACTTATTAGTAATACCATACAAACTTAAATTTGTCAGGAAGAATGCAAAACGAGAATAAAGTAATAGCGTACGGCAAATGTGGATGTTATTTTAGTACAGCCGCCAGCACGTCATCAAGATACCCGAAACTGTCAAATTTTCCCAATCAACTTTGAACCTTAAGCTTTAGCGATAAAGTTGAAAATCTATTAAAGAAATTTGACAGATTATTAGTAGCAGCTTGATGTGTCTGTACATTGTGGGGTCTGAACGACTTCCATGCGACTGAAGTCGCGGGCATAAGCAAATTCCTCTATACAACGTGCCGCTACAATGGTGACATTAATTTAACACACGTATACGTTTTCACATTTTCGTTTCATGAAGAAGTTCTATTTCCATTAAACGTTATTATTTACGGATTTATTTAAAATTTTAGAAAATAGCATCTTAGAGCAACCTGTACATAAAGAACTGTTGCGCAGCGGTTGTTTTATTTTTAATTAGATTATGGTGCTGTGTTGGCGACAGATCTGGCAACCCGGTTGCTAGGGGCTTGTTATTGTTGGTTGGCTAGCGACCGGGCGGCTTGCGTGTTTTTTACCTTTTATTCTTGTGATCTTTATTTAATTTTATTATACCCTCTTGCACCTTACCTTGGGTTTAATTTGGTGCCTAACAGTGCTGCGATAAAGACGCTTTGCTTTGTTTTACGAGTACGTTTACATCTCTTGCGATACAGACGCTTTTATTTTTTTGTTTTGTGCTTGTGTAAACTTGTGATCGTGAAGGCAAATACACATCCGAACTACACAGCAGCTGAATATGCGGACATGATCCTAATTTACGGAGAATGTCAACAAAATGCTGCCCTTGCGATAAGAACATATCGCGAGAGATATGGCAATTCAAGACAATGCCCTACTAATCCTCGCACTATTGTAGGAGCTCTTCAGCGCATCCGCGAAAACCGGCCAGTGGATCCTAGGTCTCAACGCCCAGATCGACCGCCTACAAATAAAAGCAGTGTTAGTGATGTGATGATAAGTGATGACAGTTATAACTAATAGTATCTAACAAGAGAGGGTGATATGATAAACGTTTGACTAAGCACCTCCGCTGTAGGTACCACTTGCGCCGCCGCCGCCGCTCGGTTTCTTTGATAAATGCCGTCAAAGAATCGGACCGATCACGAGTAGGTACAATACGCGTTGCGCTTGCGCGGTTGCCAGCGCGCGAAGTGACGCGCGTTGCCGCTCCGAGTCAACGTAACCAGCAGCTACGTAAGTAATTTCATGAATGAATTTTTGCAAGGGTGATCCCAATTTTAGTTAATATAATATTATTTAGTTTGTTTGAAAAAATTTTTTTTTCAATTTACGTATTATTTTAACCTATCAAGTTAAATATGATTAATGGGCACTAGCCCTACCCGTGTGTTAAATTAATGTCGCCATTGTAGCGGCACGTTGTATAAACACTTTGTATGTCCCAAATTGTTTTAAACGGGTAACAAAACTTGACGTAATAAACTGAGTAAGTCCACAGTGGTCTTACCCTCGTGAATGGAGGTCCCAAATACTTTGCAAGTGCCTTCGGGCGCGTTATAGGACATTGTGGGGTCGGCTCCGCTTGATGGCAGATTTTTGCGGCCTGTAACAATTTTGTGCGGGTGTGATGTAGTTTTGGGCCAGTATGAGACCTTTTGTTTGGTACTCAAGAGGTAATCTTGTCAAATTGGTATGTTTACTTTGTGAAGATGACCAAGGAAGTTTTGACACGGTACAAAATTCAAGATAGCTACTTGTTTTATAATCTGAAATCAGCAGGGAGATTGGATTACCCACCATCTTCTTCTTTGTATTTTTGCCGCTGGCACGACTTGTCTCAGATCTTGCTGGCCCAAAACTCCGCCTTTTCCACGGAAACACAGAGGATCATATGCACATCCACCTAATTTGAGGTCTTATAATACCTATGCACAAAAGGGGGTGAAATCGCTGTAACATCTTTATGCATAAAGGTTTTGTGACTGGGTTCATCTTCTGGTTCTATTACAATCTACTTCGAAACTGCAGATCACGGTGCAATTTTCTGCTCAATCGAAATCAATTAGATCCTGCACAGCTTTCCTACCGGCTTCCTGCTTCTCGTCACCTTGGGTGCAATAGAAATTACTTCTTATTTATTTTTAATTGCAACCTTATACAGCAATATTAGGTAAGAAATCGAGGCATTTTTCTGGTATCCCTCTGATATTTCCCAAAGGTAACATTTCACTAAGATACATTGCTTTGTTAAGCCTAATTACCTTTATCTCTTAATTTTAAATGGACCTTCTAGCTTTAAACGAAAGACTTTTCACTGCAAGAAATGTGTCAAGTTACTGTGTTGGCTAATTTCATTCTAATTAGTTTTTTTTTTACCGTAAAAACTGAGATAGAAACGCTAGTTTTTTTTTCAATTCAGAAAACTGACAATGCCTGCAGCTATATGTTTTAATATCAATTATAATGCAAAAAAAATGTTTTTTTTACTTCATCCAATTTTAAACATATTCAACAGCCACATTATGCCTCTAGAATCCAGCCTTTCCCCGCGTTTGCACCCAACAAATTTTGATACTTGTTTTCAACAAGTTTCAAACGAAAATAGTAGTCAGGGCCATAAACGGACCTAACGCGTAGCGGACGTGGCGCGACTCCCTCGTCGCAACATGTATTCTACCGCAAAAAAATTGCATGACTATGCCATACAAACTGATCTTTTGAGCCATTTCCATTCACCATACGGAGAAAAGTCATAACATTTATAATTTAGTATATTTTTATGATCATACCTTTTCCAAGTCATAACAAAAACTTCTCTAATAAATCGCAAGTTTCAGATTGGTAGCGCCTAAATAAGAAAACTTTCGAAAAAGTCTATTTCTCAAATCAATCTACCAGTTATTGGGTTGAACTAAAATCGCGAAGTTTTACCAATAAATCTGCCTCCAGACTGGCTGTCATCAAGTTTAAAAAATATCGTGTGGCAATACCCTATTGGGCGACGCTATTTAATTAGTCATGGCGAACTTTATATACCTTGAAAAATGTTTTAGGGAGCCAAGTGTAGGCATTAACCATTTGTCAGTGCGCAGGTATGCATGTCTCTTAAATTGTGAATAGGTATTAGGAAAAAAGAAAATTCCATTCATATTTCCATAAGTACTTAATAATAGAAATTCGACCATTTAACATAACATCACGCCTAAAATCCCCAAAAGGTTTAAGTAGAGGTGTACCTGCCTATACTACATTTCGCCAGCTATGTTTAAGTCCCAGGTACTTTGGGCGCAGTTTATATTTCACGTTTAATTATTGCCAATGAAATTCTACTTTTCTAATCTAATCATAATATGAAGCAAATGATACTCATTAGCACTATAACAGTGTAATTTCTAACACATTATTTCAGCACTTGGATAATAATAGAAATATAAATAGATAAATTAGAACAGAATTTTCATTCCATGTCTAACCTTCTTTCTAACATTTCATTTTTATCTAACATTCCATAACTTACTAACTTAGAACTTATCTTATTGGATGCCTAAATTTGGATTTCCTTCAGGTCTTTAACGACCAAACAGGAAGAAAGAAATTGGCGTTACAGCTAAATAAATACACCTTAAAAGTATAAAATCAGAAAACAAAGATAATAATGCCAAAAGGAGTGGTTGATTACAACAGAGAGTAAATAATGTAGAGAGAAAGAGTGTTCTCCTAGTGAGATCTGGAAGAATTCTGATAAGAAAAAAAAACCTAATATATTAAATACAACGTGGCAATGCTGCCAGCCTTTTGGGCACTGTTCCTTTTGACAGCGAAGCGGACGAATTTTTAAAACATAATTAAATACAACCACTGCACCAACAAAGAAGCGTAGGCAAACATAGAAACAATTCCCAAACACACAATTTTAGAACTTTGTCTACATAGTATAGATACATGCCTCTTGTCGTCCGCTGAACCGTTTGAACAGTGACTCAAAATAATCCTCTTTGAAAATAATGCTTCTAGTTTCGGTACCACAAAATATTCACTAGTTCCTTTGACACGAGCATTTTAGGAATTTACTTAGTTTTAGGTCTTAACCTAAAACATGCAGCTATGTACTAAAAAATATGCAGCTCACATCCTTTAACTAAGAGGATGTGAGCTGCATATTTTTGCTTTCACGAATTTAAATACCTATTAAAAGAAAAAAAAGACAAAAATCTTGAATACATTCCTTTTTTTTTTGTCCGTCGAATGAAAAGTCGAAACCTTAACAGCAAAACCGCAGTAGTCCCAACACGACTTGTCCGTTTTGTAGGACGAGTGAAACTGAAGCGAAACTACCTGTACGCACAGATTTGAATAGGATTCTATATACAGTCAACAAAAGAGATAAGTATGCAGGATCGTCGGATATACATATGTAGTTGAAGTTTAGTAAGAAACCGCTGTTGTTTTCTGTTAATAAAATTAAATTTTATTCGAGAACATGCATCGGTTTCTTACTAAACTTCAACTATATCCGACGATCCTGCATACTTATCTCTTTTGTTGACTGTACCTTTCCCGCGTGATTTCGAGCTCAGAAGCCAGTTAGCCTCCACGCTCAGCCTGCTATTTTGTTGCGGACGTTTGTTTCGCAAGTATCTGTGGCAGTTTACACGTTTATAAGGCGAAACTTATTTTTTTTTTTACATTTTACGGAATATCTAATAGGTTCGAAGTAGACCCTGCGCCCTAATTGCGTAACACACTATTAATCTAAATCTGAATTATTTTGAAGGATATTGCTAATCCATTACTTCATTTGTTCGAAAAATTTCTTTGCTGAACAATGTAAACAACGCAATGTATGTTGTTGAACTGTCAAAATGAAACTCATTACTACTGATAGTGTGTTACGCAATTAGCCCGCTGTATTTACTAAGTCAAAGCGACGCCTTTTTGCTCCCATTGCTACAATTGAACTGACTCTCATGATGTTCCGACACTCGAATCGCGACATAATGTCGTAGGTAATGTTTCTTGGTTTCCCGTCATTATTTTCGCCGCGAAGGTGTGCTAAGACTTTCTGTGAAACTGGCTCTTAGTTTTCATGAAAACAACACTCGCAAACAAACAGCTTCCTAAACAAACATACCTCCCAAGAATTTAGTTATCTACCTCAAACGACAATAGCTCGGTATCATTCTAAGCTCTTTAGCCTGGAAACCTATCTTTGCACGAAAAATAACGACGAATGAGATTCGTTCATGTGCCATTTTCTAGGAATACGTAGATTCATTCCATACGTTGTAAAACTCTTAAGTGTTTATGTCTCTTCTCGAGACCTATATGAAAAGATTTTACGAGTATTTTTAAGTTATATTCTCAAGTATCCATTCACCATTCACACGGTTTCTTCCTCTATTCGAACTTATTTGATAGTAAAAGCAAAGCACTATTCTAACTTAGTTACGCTTAGCATATTTAGTTGAAAGTAGAGTGGAGCCTGTCCCCATACGATACCAATCATATCGATACCAAGAAATTAAAAAAATAACGATACCTAAGTACATGGTCTTCATAATTATGCTAATCTCCCATTACAATCTAATTGTATGGACTTTTTAGACTTGGCTTTGTTTCGCTGTGTCTTCTCAGAAAGCCGGCCAGGAACACCCGAACTCATAAAAAAAAAGCTTTAATAAAAGAGCTAATTGACCAATTTTCAAAATAAACGCCATTTACAATTTAATGTCTAAAACATTTACCATCTTTTGGGCTTCATCGGAGTTGATTTAACAAAATCTGGATGAATTCATCTGTGACAAAATCTGAACCAAAGATACATAGCAATATCCATATAAATCAAAGTTTGTCAAGGTAAAGTTAGGTCTCAACTAGATGGCTAAAACTTGGCAAATGAACTGTCGGCCGTCCGAACCAGATGTACCGTTTGCCAAATTATGCTCGTTAGTCTGCACAGAGCCTTAATCCGTGTTCATTAGAATTGTGGTTGTTCATTTGAATTGTGGTTTAAACATTTGTGCAGGCTGATTAATTGTTGATATTGTGACGTTATAATAGTGCTATCGATACCTATGTGAAGTCAACATTTAGCCACGCGTTCTTTTGCTGAACGTGAGAAAAGTCCAATTTCAGAAGATATGGGCCTTTATCACTTCTCTTGGCAGAGGAATTGGTGAACGCAGTTTGTTAATAGGTATACGTTATGCTTCGTTCTCAATATTCTCATGTAATTCACCAGTATTATCTAGCCCTTATATCGATGAGTACAATGTCCTCGTGATATTGATAGTGTGTTGAAAACATAGGTAATACAACTAATTTGATATGATAGAAAAAAATCATGAAGATACCTCTAAAAAATTTCTTTTTACAATAAAAACCATAGGTACTAATATACATACAATCATTATGATTTTTTGTCAGATTATTCTACAAGCAACACACTAAATTACTAGTGTTTTAATTTTTTAGTCCAAACAATAGATTTTTTGTAATTAAATAATTGTTTCATATTTTGCAATAGCAATAGCTAATTTTGCAGTAGCCCACCGGACACAACACCCGTCTGGTCGGAGGATCCTCCGTTTTATATGGAGGCTGAGCGAACTTTACACCATGTTCCTCATACTTCTATAAATCCATAATATTTAGCTAGGTATGTCATATGTGTATAATTTACGAGTACGCCACCTTAAACAAAAACAAAATCAAAAGTTCATTAAGCTAAAGTTAGCTACAAACTTGCTTGTCTAATGTTCGTTGTCAACCCAGAAGTTAAGTTATGCGGCAGTTTCACAAGCTCAACTAGTTTATAAGAAGAGGGGTGTGTGAACTACTTAGACGGTTAATTTGAGGTTAGTCTGGAATCAATACAATACCATCAATATCATAGTGCGTATTAAAGTTGACCCAAAAATATGTGTTTTGTAATGTAGAGCAGCTACTGTCTGCTACTCTCACATTATTCAAAGTACGTATCAATGGTATACAATAATTTAATGCAAGTTTTGCAAATAAAATAATTGCATGCGATTTCTGTTTACACCGTGCCTCGGAAAGCACGTTAAGATGTTGGTCCCAGCTGTCATTCGTGGATCTTTGACAGTCGTTACGGGTAGTCAGAAGCCCGAAAGTCTGACAAACAGTCTTACCAAGTGGTATCGTATTACCCAGTAACTGGGTTGTGGAGGTCAGATAGGCAGTCGCTCCATGTAAAATACTGGTATTCAGCTGCATCCGGTTAGACTGGAAGCCGACCCCAACATAGTTAGGAAAAGGCTAAGCTGATGATGATGATGATTTCTGTTTACACCAAGAAGGCAATTATTCCATGCAAGTTTTGCCTCGTCTAAACACAGAGTTTCACGTCCTTATACAATTGATTCAAGTAACTATTACCCGTATTTGCATTGTCAAATATTTCATTCAATTTTCTTGAACATTTTCTCACGAACCTCTTTTATTATAAACTAGTTTCTTTCTCTCATGTTTGAATGATACCTAAAAAATGTTCATGCCAGAATTGAATGCGATTTTGTTACACGTGCAACTTTATAGCATGTGCACTTTGATTGTACCTACAATGCTGTTTACACGTATATTTGAACGGCAACTAACTTGCCCGTATCATACAACAATGTACGTGTTATTAAGCGGGTACCAGTAAATTGTAGCTTCAGTTTTATGGTATGCCACAGCAGGTAATAAACTTACACTGTGTAAATGGAGCTTAAATTCAACAGATTGTGTGAAAGGACTTATTGCGCTGATCTTTAATAAATTAGAACAACTACAGGAGGATGAGGAGCTGTGATGGCCCAGTGGCAATAAAGGCCGCGACTTACGAGTTGTAGGTCGTGGGTTCGAACCCAAGCAGGCACTTTACTTTGCGTAAATTATTTCATCCCCACCGCTCTTAAAACGGTAAGGAAAACATTGTGAGGAAACCAACATGTCCTAGAACCAAAAATTCGAAAACATGTTACATTTACACCAATCCGCACTGGGCCCGCGTGGTGATTTACGGCTCACTCCCTCACTTAGAGGAGGCCTGTGTCCCAACAGTGGGAACAATATAGACTGATTAAGCTACAGGCGGATAATGATGAACTTTTTTATTTTATATTCAGAAATTCCGTTTAAGTTATAAACGAGGAGGTTTCAAATACAGACGCTGTATATTACAGAGTCCTCCAAAGCAAACTTAGGTCTAAAGTTTCAGAACTATTCGTCGAAACCTAGGTACTGGCGTTATCACAGCCAGATGTGTTATGTGGCGGCTTGCCAAACTATGCGAGTTAGTCTTACTGAGTTACTACCTCATTGAAGGAAACGTTTTGCTCATTAACTTTATTGGTACTCTAATGGAGATAGTTGCTTGGAAGACAGTTTGGGGTTGGCCAAAACAATTTCGTATAAAGTGACAAGTCAGGGCTTAACGGTGGATAATGATGATGGATGGATGGTCCAGGGCGAGAGGGAGTGGGAGGCAGTCACCTCCTTCTGCGAAGGAGGTGGCGGGATGACTGAGGGAAAGAGCCTCCCGTCCCAGCCGCCGCGGGAGACGCTCCGGGCGTCGGGTGCCGCGTGACGACTCCCGGCCACCGTAGGCGCGGGCCTGCGGGCGGAGAGTAATGGGTAGCTCACCGTCCGATCAGGTTTACGCCCATGCCGGACGTCGCGTATGTTAGATAATTCACTATGATATAATAATAATATTACAATATTGTTTGTTGGATAATGGCATCTGCCATATTTACGAAGCTTGGGACCAATGTAGAAGTACCTAATTTGACTGAATATTGTGTTTACAAAAAAATAAGTCTTAACTTGTCAAAATCACATCTAGGCTATGACTATAAATGATTAAATAATATTTAATAACACTTGTACTATATCTTCGATTTAATATTGCTATTTTAATATAGTAGGTTGTTTCAAACGATTGGCACAATAGGGTAAACTTGCCAAATTCGTACCCCTTAAGAGAAAACCATCATATTTAGAAAATTAGGAAAGATAAATTAGTTTTAATTAAAAGTAATTATTGTTTGCTAAATGTTTTATTGCTTCTATAATCAAATTTAACATAAACTTTATAAACTTCTCAAAAATAAACAATTTAAAAAAAAACTAAAAAAGTACGATTTAAGACCATTCATCCCAAATCGTACTTACTATAACCTTAATTCGTACTTTGAGATCTATTCATTGGTATACAGTATTGAGAATCAGCATCGTAATTAACAATGTGTTATTAAAATAAGTAGTAATTCTTAACAAATTCGACGGATGGTCTTCGCCAATTCTCGGCAATCATAAATACTTTTTCAACACACTTGCTCGTAAAGTGGCTCTTATTGAACCGCTTTTAGGTCCATAATGGAGTGTATTACGAACGCGTGCTTTTTCTTTACTTTAATCCACATGTTCTGTAATACCACAGATAACTATTTACTAGTCGGAGACGCGCGCTTTTTTAATCTCATCAAACCCTGCGTTCCGAATTGGGAAATAATCGATGTGTTCCGAATTGGGAAATAACCGAATTAGCGTGAGCGCGATAACGATAACGATGTCCCGTGAATCGTCATAGATGACGTCATGACATTCGCCATCTTGCGATAATGCCGACCATGCCCTAGAATAATATCACCGTGAGCGCTGTCAAAAATGACAGTGTGTGTATGAGGTTGTGTCAGTGTGTGTTTTGTTTTGAGTTGCATCATCTTTAAATTAAACTAACGTGGCATTTTTGAAATTGTGCTTCTGGCTGACAGTCGCCACCTAACCAAAGAAGAAGAACTGAAGAAGAAATGTGATGTTTATACAAAGAAATACTGTAATAATATCTTTTTTACATTGTGTAAGCACTGTCATGTGAGCGCGTTCACGAGTGTTCCGAATTGTTGCCAGCTCTCAGCAGTCATAATAGTAATATCTAAATCGGGACGCATGTGAGATGATGCATGGACGTAATATTACGTCCATGGAGATGATGTGAGCGATTATAGCTAATTCGGAAAGCGCCCAAAGAGACTTCATGCCGAAAGAAAAAATCCGCGGGCTATATTTTTTTTTTTTTTTAAATAGTCTGTATTGTCCTTGGTCGCAAAATGAACTCGCAGGGGACCACAGACAATTTAAGGTGAATGCGCAGTGGTAGACCGCGAAATTCTTAGGTTTTTTGCAATTTTCAGGTTTGTGTTTATTATATTTTTTCTTTAGGCTGTTTAGGCGTTTTGTCTGTGCCATAGATTAATATATTTAAAATGAGTCAATGTTGCGCGCGCATCGCTAGTGCTGGCTAGCACGGCGCGCGGGAAAACAAAACCTCTCGGCTTTCTTATCGCTCTCGCCTGCGGCTCGCGCGATAATATCGCCTCGTGCATAATGATCAACTTAGCACACATGTATCATAATGTACTATTCCTAAATCGTACCAGTACGTTTTAAGAACTTAACTCGAGTACGAAATAGGAGCAAGAGCCAAACAAATTTTAAATTTACCACCAAAAAAATTGACAACAGTCACGAGTATGATAACACGTCAGATGAAATCGCAAAGGTACACATTAATACGTATCAAATCGTAAAATAGGTTATACACGACCCTATTTGAATAAAATTCTTACGAAATGTGTAAAAATATTACAACAATAGTTGAAAAAACCTTACTTTTTCAATATTTCTTTTCGAGAGCAGCTTCACGAGTGTTATCTGTCAGGTGGTGAAATGGCCGACTGTTATCGGGGGGCACGGCAGTGCCCCCGCCAAGTCGAGCAAAAAGCGGCACGGCCGTACCATCCTTTTCTCGAAGCAGTTCAAGCCATTTTCGACCCCCTATAACTTCGTTGTGGATAAAACTAGAGACCTGAATTTTTAGTAATCAAGCAGGTATTGTATAAACACGGTATATTTCAAATTTCATTCAATTTGAACCAGTAGTTTAAGAATTATAACTAGTCAAAGTTTCTTAATTTTGTCACTCACTGACTGACTGACCGATCATCAAAATTCTAAGGCACTTCTAGCAGACATAGAAGCTTCAAATTTAGAATACAATTAGTGTTTAGTGTATAAATCAAGGAAAAACTAAAATATTTTGCAATTTCGGTCCGCTTTTCTAGATACACAAACTGCACAAATAACTTTGTAATCCCATATAAATATATAGGATTACAAAGTTACATTTGCAGTTAATGAATCAGTGTACCTGAACAAAGTCGCTTCCCGCTGTCTGTCTGTCCCTATGGATGATTGCGCAACGGATTTTGATGCAGTTTTTTTAATAGATAGAATGATTCAAAAGGAAGGTTTATTTGTATAATACATGCATAATATAGTAGAGAAACACTGATAATTTTAGAGGTTTCTAATGTGATGTCGTAAATAAACAGATTTTCTTGCGCTTATATTGCAAAAGCTAGCTGAACCCTACGAGATAGATCAAAATAATGTACTACAGTATTGCACACCTTAAAAAGGTCTACAAAAAAGTCCGCGATGGTATATGTCTATCTGTTAGGGATAACCCACAATAACCATTTTTTATCCTTTACTTTTTACGAGAAATAGTGGCTTGTTTACGAAGCGATTTTAAGCAATACAGCATTAGTCTATATCCAATTAGGTACCTTAAATACATTGTGCATTTACTATAAATCAATTTGGCCCTTTGAAGCATGTAATTTAAATGAATATTTTTGAAGATATTACAGATTTAAAAAGTAAGGAAATTGCGGTTGCGCTGGTGAGTTTACCTTAGGCAACGACAGGATAATACGGTTAAGTAGTCACGACCTCTCATCGTTTGGGGTGGGGTGTACCTCGAGCTCAGCAACTCCCCTAAATATCTTGGTATTACCCTGGACAGGTCTTTAACATTCAGCAAAAACTGCAAAAATATCAAGCAGAAGGTGCACACTCGCAACAGTCTTCTTCGTCGACTGGTCTCATCGAAATGGGGTGCTTCGCCTGAAGTTATGCAGACTACTGGACTGGCGCTATCTTTTTCTGCGGGAGAATTCGCGTGCCCCGTGTGGAGTCGTTCTGCCCATGCAAAGCTGGTACTTAATATCGTGTCCTGCGTGTCCTGTCAGCTGCACGTTACAGGAACTGATGGACGCTGGTGAAGTCGCCAAACAACTAGCCGAATTCTGGGCCAAGTCCATTTAGATTGCTATCGACACGCTAAGAAGAAGAATAAGGTCAACTACGAGATGCCATAGTCAAAAAACAAAAACGCGCTTCGCCCTATTAGCACTTTAAGATTAGCAGCGATCGCACGCGTTTATCGGAGCTCTCTAGCGAGGAAAATAACAATTATCCATAATGTTATAAATTCGAAAGTAACTCTGTCTGTCTGTCTGTATGTTACCTTTTCACGCCTAAACCACTGAACGGATTTCGATAAAATTTGGCAGAGAGATAGATTGCATCCCGGGGAAGGACTTGCGGTAGTTTTTTTATCGAGCGAAGAAGCGGGCGGAAGCTAGTATATAATATAATGGAATAATAGGTGTAGATAGGTACCTAGATATAATTATGTTCAAAGGTAACTTGTAAAATGGTCAACGGATTATGTTAAAAATAAAAAGTTAAAAAGGTACCGGAAAGGAAAAAAAGTAGGACTATCTACAAAAAGAAGTGAGATGCCATCAAAAACATACCTTGTAAAAAAAGCCAAGTCTCGCAACTCAGTTCTTCTACCGTAAAAAGTTGTGAGATCCATGAAATACCAAGTCGGTTAATTTATTCACTCCCTACTTAAGGAACCTTCTGTCTTAAGTTATTACATAATTAGCTAACCTAACAACATCTTGTAGTGACCATCAATATTAAAAATCTTCTATGTTTTAAATAAATAAATTGACTTGGCTATCGCCATCGCATGAAAACACAATGTATCTCACAGTGCGATTGCCAAGTCAATCTGTTTATTTAAAACACAAAAGATTTTTAATATTGATGGTCACTACAAGATGTTGTTAGGTTAGCTAATTATGTAATAACTTAAGACAGAAGGTTCCTTAAGTAGGGAGTGAATAAATTAACCGACTTGGTATTTCATGGATCTCACAACTTTTTACGGTAGAAGAACTGAGTTGCGAGACTTGGCTTTTTTTACAAGGTATGTTTTTGATGGCATTTCTATGTTTTGACACTAGAGGAGCTGATAGCTGTTACCAAAGCCGAGTTTTAAGTGGAGTACGAATTTGGCGTAAGTACGAATTAGGCAAGTTTACCCTACTGTCAGTTCATGTTCATATTATTTTTAAAGACTTGTAAGAATTACGAATCAACTCTTATTAAATTGCTTAATTACATTAAAATGTTTTAAAACGGTTACACTACACAAGATTTGTATATAATTACCGGTGTTGGAAGATATTAATCCAAAATATATGATGATCTGTGATTGGTTCAAAATGGCGGTATTGTTGTGGCGATGTTTGACGAAAAAGACGTTGGTAGGATATAAAAAGGATGGTAATGTTTTTTCAACACACTTGCTCGTAAAGTGGCTCTTATTGAACCGCTTTTAGGTCCATAATGGAGTGTATTACGAACGCGTGCTTTTTCTTTACTTTAATCCACATGTTCTTTAATACCACAGATAACTATTTACTAGTCGGAGACGCGCGCTTTTTTAATCTCATCAAACCCTGCGTTCCGAATTGGGAAATAATCGATGTGTTCCGAATTGGGAAATAACCGAATTAGCGTGAGCGCGATAACGATAACGATGTCCCGTGAATCGTCATAGATGACGTCATGACATTCGCCATCTTGCGATAATGCCGACCATGCCCTAGAATAATATCACCGTGAGCGCTGTCAAAAATGACAGTGTGTGTATGAGGTTGTGTCAGTGTGTGTTTTGTTTTGAGTTGCATCATCTTTAAATTAAACTAACGTGGCATTTTTTAAATTGTGCTTCTGGCTGACAGTCGCCACCTAACCAAAGAAGAAGAACTGAAGAAGAAATGTGGTGTTTATACAAAGAAATACTGTAATAATATATTTTTTACATTGTGTAAGCACTGTCATGTGAGCGCGTTCACGAGTGTTCCGAATTGTTGCCAGCTCTCAGCAGTCATAATAGTAATATCTAAATCGGAACGCATGTGAGATGATGCATGGACGTAATATTACGTCCATGGAGATGATGTGAGCGCTGTGATGTGAGCGATTATAGCTAATTCGGAAAGCGCCCAAAGACACTTCATGCCGAAAGAAAAAATCCGCGGGCTATTTTTTTTTTTTTTTTAAATAGTCTGTATTGTCCTTGGTCGCGAAATGAACTCGCAGGGGACCACAGACAATTTAAGGTGAATGCGCAGTGGTAGACCGCGAAATTCTTAGGTTTTTTGCAATTTTCAGGTTTGTGTTTATTATATTTTTTTCTATAGGCTGTATCGGTTTTGTCTGTGCCATAGATTAATATATTTAAAATGAGTCAATGTTGCGCGCGCATCGCTAGTGCTCTGCTGGCTAGCACGGCGCGCGGGAAAACAAAACCAGCGCGCCATTTTCCATACAAGTTAATATTTAACAATACAAGTCTGTTTTTTTTCCTCGCAAGTGTGTTGAAAAACGTCGTATGAAACGCGTGTGCATTAATCAATATACACTCGGCTTTCTTATCGCTCTCGCCTGCGGCTCGCGCGATAATATCGCCTCGTGCATAATGATCAACATAGCACACATGTATCATAATGTACTATTATCAGTTCAGTTGTTGTCCGGTAAATGTTCAGTGGATTAGTAGATAGGTACTAGTGCCGTTATTATGTGGAATAGATCGTCCAGATGTCATGTAAGTTAATATTATTATCTTGATTATTGCTGATAACGATGGTGTTCTGTATTGTTATAATATGACCAATATTTCTAATGTTTAATGGAATATACCTAGCTACTGTTATTATGCTGCTATTATTCTGAGTTCCTTGGACCGTTAGTTAATATTAATAACTTGATTACTGCTGATAAATATGTTGTTATAATATGGCCAATATTGCTAATGTTTTAAGGTGTATTCCTAGCTACTGTTATTATGCTGCTATTATTCTGAGTTCCTTGGACCGTTAGTTAATATTAATAACTTGATTACTTACTGCTGATAAATATGTTGTTTCTGTATTGTTATAATATGGCCAATATTGCTAATGTTTTAAGGTGTATACCTAGCTACTGTTATTATGCTGCTATTATTCTGAGTTCCTTGGACCGTTAGTTAATATTAATAACTTGATTACTGCTGATAACTATGTTGTTTCTGTATTGTTATAATATGGCCAATATTGCTAATGTTTTTGTAATGAATTTGTTGATATAATACTATAATACTGTTTCCATGGAGTTTCTTGTCCGTTCTTCTCCATGCTGAATAGATTTGCGAACGGACGACTACCTTTCTGACTACTGACAAGCCTAAATTCTAATAAACACCTGGTCTTGTCTTTCTGAAATCCGCCCCTAAGACGACCCACTGACCGTGCTTTATTTTATAAAATCCATCCCCTACTTACCATATTCATAGGTATTACACATACGATATAACTAGTAACCTAAAATCCATCCCCTACATACCATATTCATAGGTATTACACATATGATATAACTAGTAACCATACTGATAGTCAAAGCTTTACATTTGGGTAATATTTAGATATACCTACTTACATATAGATTATACTTTATTGAGGTAAACCTACTTACATACAGATTATACTTTATTCCCTAATATAAGTACACTTAATAAATAACTAGTGACCATTCTGATATTCAAAGCTACCATATTTAAACAGATATACTCAATTAATTTAACATCAGAAGTGGGATCGTTCTCTGACCTTTTCAAACAGCTTACTAATACATTTCATTTTTCTATTTTCATGATCGATGTTGGAGCTTTTGACGATCTTCTGGAAGCCGTTGGTCGACGGGTCGCTGAATCCACTCGCACCATGAGGATGACATCGTGCTGCAAACTCCGAGAGCGGGTATGCGAAGCTGAAAGTTAACTTAACTAAACTAAGTTAAGGTAACTTCGAAACCCATTCCAAGGATTAAATGGAGCAGCAGTACCTACGAATTAGCATAAGTCGCTGGAGCAATCGGTGTTCTGCTGAAAGTCATTGGTGTCGGCGGGTCGCTGACACTCCACTCTCACTACGATGACATCGTGCTGCAAACTCGGAGAGCGGGAATGTGAAGCTACAAGTTGCTGTAATATCTTCGAAACCCATTCCAAGGATTAAATGGAGCAGCAGTACCTACGAATTAGCATAAATCGGTAAGGCCTATAGGGGCTCTTTTACATCAAAACTAAATGCAATTAGATAAGATATTAGATATTGATAGGTTACGTATTTCAAAATCATTTTAGATAAATTAATATGTAACATTTAGTTCACACTTGGCTTATAAAGGACGATAGTTAGTATGTTTTGAGTATGTTAATTACGTGATAATCATTGAATCAATTGATATAAAATAATATTGGAGAATACAATAATATAAAACAGTAGTATAATGCACAAACATGAAAATTTGTGATTCCAGATGATGTGTAGTGTAGGGTCACCTCATTTAATTTTGAGATAAAACACATTATGAAGTAAGTAGGTACTTAAACACCTGTTTACATTAACCATAAATAGATTTTTTTTTGTGATTTTTCGTTCAGTTATTTATTTTTACAAGTATAAAAAGAAACTGTCACTTCCCCTTAGGTCTGTGTTACTTGGCTAGTTATGTTGTCACAGTTAAACAATAGATACAGTTTTATTTAGATACCGCGGAATTAGAAAAGTATATGAAGAAACCTTTGATTTAGGTTACAAAATCAGTTAAAAATCCGGAAACAAAACAACCGACTTCTAAATAGGACCCTACCAAGTGAAAAATAACTTTAATTTCGGAGGTCGGTGGCAAACAACGAAAATGCCATAGATACATGTAAACCATTGTTTATTAAATTTAAAATATTGACTTTTCTATCCTTATATATTTTCGAGGTTGCTGTATTTGCTAAGACCAATTCAAAGTTGTTTAAAAAAAATGTCGAACATTAATAACAAGTCGACTCGGGATAACAATAGCTTCTGCCTAAGAAGGTCCCACACATCATTAATGTACAGTCAACAAAGGAGTTAAGTATACAGGAGCGTCGGATATAGTTGAAGTTTACTAAGAAACCGATGGATGTTCTGGACTGAAATTGAATTTAATAAATGAGCTGTTTGTTTTCTATTAATAAACTAAAATTTTATTCGAGAATATCCATCGGTTTCTTAGTAAACTTCAACAATATCCGACGCTCCTGTATACTTAACTCCTTTGTTGACTGTACAAAAATGTATTTTGTATGGTACCAGTCATATTTAACTGTTTACCGTCTTCAATCAAAAATTTAACGTGAGCTTATTTACGAAACTCCTAAAATCGACATCGTTATTTTATGTAAACAAATGAGAGGTTATAAAAAAAATAAATAACTGTAATACCTACACTGAAATCTCAATTTGATAAAGTTCAATTTGCCCTACGACTTCGAATTATTTTTATGACTTTTTTAATAGTATCTACTAGTCATTCTAATAACATCAATTAGGTACTGGAGTCTGACATGTGTTGCCACTTTTTCTTTAAGGGGCTTACAGGACTTAACAAAAAAAAGCAAGTTTTGGAAACAATAAAAGTGTATGATAAACTACAGTAAACACATCAGAAAAATATGATATTGTTCAGGATATTATGCTAGGTAAATAATGTTGAAAACATAATACAACTAATTTGATACTATAAAAAAAAATATTGAGCAATAGGAACCTACTTAATTATGGTTCTGTCGTCACATCAGTGATCTGATTGGATTTTTATAATGCATTAATTCTAATCAAAAGCATTTCTTTTAAATATTCTTATTTTGAGGTTTTTGGTGTTTTGCAAATAACCCAGTACCTATAGTAAACGTTAATCCTAATGAAAACTTCAATTGATGTAAAAAAAATATACATATTTTCTTAGATCGATAAAGTAGAATTTTAAGGGTAAAAAAAAAAAGAAAATTATACAAAATTATCTTTACTATATTATATGTATTTATTTATTTATTTATGTTGATTTGAAACTACAACATATATTTTTATCCTATCAATACAAAGAATATTTAAGATTTAAAATCAAAATAATTTCGAATATCTAAAATTACAACGATGTTCCATTGCGTTTTAATCTTCATTAGTAGATATAGTGTGGCAATATTTTTGCGGAATGGCAGTAGGAGGATCATTTTGCTGCGGCTGATTGGGGGTCCGATCATAGGATTTGAATAGACTATAGATGAACTTATTGCTCCGACATAAGATGTATTTTAAAGGTGTTGACTTTTCAGTTTGTTCAGTATTAGCTTCGATACATGTTGTCTCGGAATTGGGTATATGGTATACTAGCTCCGCCCCGCGGTTTCATCCGCGTAGGTTTCGATTCCGTGGGAATATCGGGATAAAAAGTATCCTGTGTTAGAATCCTGGTTATAAACTGTGTTACAAGTTTCATTCAAATCCGTTTATTAGTTTGTGCGTGGAGAAGTAACAGACATACAAACACACTAACAAACTTTCGCCTTTATAATATTACTTGTTAGGGTCATTTAGTAGTCTTAGTATTTTAGAAGCAATTGAATAAGGATAATATGTCTAATACATTTAGGTATATAGGATGTGGTAGGAAACGGCCAAGATTTATACCTAGTTTCTATTTTTTTTTATTGTGACAATGAAGTAAATTAGAGTAGGTATTTAATGCAGTTTTATTTATGACGTTTAGAATATTTTACGATTTTCAAAATAAGCTTGTGAGCTTTATAATATAGAAACATAATTATGAAATTGTATGTATGTCTTATTCGATTGTAATTTCAAGTGTAATCACAAATATGAGGCTATGCAAAATTAACCAATATGAAACTTCAAAAAAAAAAATCAGTTGAATTGAAACTCATTTAAGTTTAGTTAAGCTGAACTGAACCAAGTTTAATAAAGGATATAAAGTAGAAATAAAAAGTTAAAGGAAAATAATACTGCTGGTCGGTCACTGACCTAGGTGTCGGTCTAGATCCCATGTGCAGCAGGTGGGAGGACTGATATGTCAAGGTCGGGGGCTATTTATAACTTACTGCTGGTCGGTCACTGACCTAGGTGTCGGTCTAGATCCCATGTGCAGCAGGTGGGAGGACTGATATGTCAAGGTCGGGGGCTATTTATAACTTACTGCTGGTCGGTCACTGACCTAGGTGTCGGTCTAGATCCCATGTGCAGCAGGTGGGAGGACTGATATGTCAAGGTCGGGGGCTATTTATAACTCACTGCTGGTCGGTCACTGACCTAGGTGTCGGTCTAGATCCCATGTGCAGCAGGTGGGAGGACTGATATGTCAAGGTCGGGGGCTATTTATAACTCACTGCTGGTCGGTCACTGACCTAGGTGTCGGTCTAGATCCCATGTGCAGCAGGTGGGAGGACTGATATGTCAAGGTCGGGGGCTATTTAGAACTCACTGCTGGTCGGTCGCTGGCCTGATGTTAGTCTAGATCTTATGTGCAGCAGGTAAGAGGGCTAACATGGCAAGGTCAGAGACTAATATATAAACATTCCTTTTGTTGTCTTGAGACTTGTACTTCGAGAGCGAAGTACAGTTCAGAATAGCCGTGATGGATAATTTTCAAATATATTGATATTTTGATGATCATTTTGGTACAGTTCAGTTTAACAGGACGTTCAAACGATACATTGACATAGATTCGGTATGATATTTTAGATAATAATTCTATGTTGTGTATGAATAACGTATTGTGAATTTTTAAATGTAATAACTTATAAAAGTTGTGATTGGCTTATACATTTTTGTATGTACGGTCTGATCTCTTATAATTATCTTCGTCAGTTCTCAAATTATTTTCTTTATCGACTCACATACATAATGCCTTTTAAAACTATGGTACTGAGAAGACTATTACATAGAAAACTATACTTTATTACTTGATAACACAGATCTAAATAGAAGGTATATTACCTTTTACCTTTAAATTTACCTTTACCTTACCTTATTACCTTTAACCAATATCGAGTGGCTATCTCCAGTCAACACCTGCTGAAACTTGCTTGTGGACGTGGCTTCATTTACTTGGAATAATTCCGTATTAGTCCATAGTAGTGAACATCACGTAGTGTGGATCCATGATTAAAATTAAAATTTTCTTAATAATTTCTGACTCGAATTCTTTTATTATTGGTTATTTGTGTGTTGTTAGGGTGGTATTGTTAAAAAAAAAGGTTTTTACTTCCAAAGTGAGGTAATGTTTAATGACCATATTAAAAGTTTGTTAAAATGTTAACAGAAAATGTGTTTGTTGAATGGTTTTCAATAATATTGTCAGATTGACCAAGCGATGAGTTATTTGAATTATTTTAAGATATGTACTTAACGTTTGAATTTGCAAAGTATGTAGTTGTGAAGATATTTAGATACATTAGTAAAAAAAAAAAAGTTATTATTGGCTCTGCCACCTAAAATAAGAAACAAAGTATAACTTTCTGTTGAATTGGTCAAACGCTGTCGTTTTTGTGAGACCGTAGATTTATAGGTACTTCGAGAACGAAGTACTTGTCAGTCTGGCCGTGTTAGATAATTCACTATGATATAATAATAATATTACAATATTGTTTGTTGGATAATGGCATCTGCCATATTTACGAAGCTTGGGACCAATGTAGAAGTACCTAATTTGACTGAATATTGTGTTTACAAAAAAATAAGTCTTAACTTGTCAAAATCACATCTAGGCTATGACTATAAATGATTAAATAATATTTAATAACACTTGTACTATATCTTCGATTTAATATTGCTATTTTAATATAGTAGGTTGTTTCAAACGATTGGCACAATACTGTCAGTTCATGTTCATATTATTTTTAAAGACTTGTAAGAATTACGAATCAACTCTTATTAAATTGCTTAATTACATTAAAATGTTTTAAAACGGTTACACTACACAAGATTTGTATATAATTACCGGTGTTGGAAGATATTAATCCAAAATATATGATGATCTGTGATTGGTTCAAAATGGCGGTATTGTTGTGGCGATGTTTGACGAAAAAGACGTTGGTAGGATATAAAAAGGATGGTAATGTTTTTATCAGTTCAGTTGTTGTCCGGTAAATGTTCAGTGGATTAGTAGATAGGTACTAGTGCCGTTATTATGTGGAATAGATCGTCCAGATGTCATGTAAGTTAATATTATTATCTTGATTATTGCTGATAACGATGGTGTTCTGTATTGTTATAATATGACCAATATTTCTAATGTTTAATGGAATATACCTAGCTACTGTTATTATGCTGCTATTATTCTGAGTTCCTTGGACCGTTAGTTAATATTAATAACTTGATTACTTACTGCTGATAAATATGTTGTTTCTGTATTGTTATAATATGGCCAATATTGCTAATGTTTTAAGGTGTATTCCTAGCTACTGTTATTATGCTGCTATTATTCTGAGTTCCTTGGACCGTTAGTTAATATTAATAACTTGATTACTGCTGATAACTATGTTGTTTCTGTATTGTTATAATATGGCCAATATTGCTAATGTTTTTGTAATGAATTTGTTGATATAATACTATAATACTGTTTCCATGGAGTTTCTTGTCCGTTCTTCTCCATGCTGAATAGATTTGCGAACGGACGACTACCTTTCTGACTACTGACAAGCCTAAATTCTAATAAACACCTGGTCTTGTCTTTCTGTGCTTTATTTTATAAAATCCATCCCCTACTTACCATATTCATAGGTATTACACATATGATATAACTAGTAACCTAAAATCCATCCCCTACATACCATATTCATAGGTATTACACATATGATATAACTAGTAACCATACTGATAGTCAAAGCTTTACATTTGGGTAATATTTAGATATACCTACTTACATACAGTGTGTTACGTAAAGGGTATGGACATATCAAACACACTGATTCTTTTGGTGATAATGAACTACATGGCAACATTTTTTAATACCTATACCTACATAATTAGAAAGTTAAAAAACATTTAACTAAAAATCCAAATGCTTCCAATTGAATTCTACACATCACTAGACCAAGTCAGCTGATCGGTGTCAATAAACTACACACAAAAGAACAACTCGGTAAAAGATTTGTTTCTCCTGGTACTATTTGCTAAATGGGTTCCGCATGTTAGTTTTATTCCACAAAATATTACACATTTGAACACAAATGAGTTACTTGTTTTTTAGTAAAAAAACGTGCTGCCTAGTATGTATCTACGTAATTATTAATACAGTATGAGTATTTTTTTTTTCTTTCATAAAATCTTTTAAATATCAACTAAAACACTCCTAAAAGCTGTAGCCCAAATTTTCTATGAATTAAATGACTACATGCAGTCATCATCAGTTATCCAACTAAGTTCAATAAATTTTCTATGTCAGCAATAATAACAATTTTCCTGCAAATCTCCTTTAAGTTTAGCATAATCATCCTTTTTTGTTTTTTTGACATTGTAACTAACTGAGATAAATGGCTGTCAAAAGTGTGTTAAAACTGCAATAATGGGAAACTACAAAACTACTCAATACAAAAAAAAATATTCGATAAAGTTGAAAATGAACCCTAGAAAACTTTCTTACGTAACTTATGTGTGTCCTGGTACAAATAATGCCAGAGGGTTCAGCACTTAATTTTATTTTTAGTAAATTTTTAAATTGAATATTTAGGTGTTATGGCTGTAGTTACTTCTTAACAACCGCTGACATCGCATACCGCTAATAATATCAAAAACAATTGAATTATTAAATGTATCCAAACACGTCACTTTGTTTACAGTTGTCCCGTTGTCCGATCGTCGATGACAGGCGCGTGCGCCGTGTTTGAACGGGAAGTGTTTAAATTTTCCGTAATCAGCGAATGTCTCCATCATATGCAAGAGAAGTTATTCACTTCATGAGTAACGGAAATTTTCACAGTAATAATACTGAACCCTAATTTCTGTACTTTTACAATCATGTAGGATAACAAAGGTTACCCACACAGTGATGTTTAGGGTCAATGAGGTAGTTTTCTGCTTTTTATGAAATTATTTTTTCATTTTGATTTACAGCAGCATTTTGCTTAATTATGTTTTATGTTCAAAACTTTTGTTTATTTCCTGATTATCCCCAATATCCATGTAAGCAAAGTTTAGCAACTAAAACTTACTTTTTCATTTCAAAATAAACTTTTAGTGAACAATAATTACAATGTTTGTAAGTATTGTTCATTTAATTAAGGTTAATTTTCAAATGGATTTATCATTTTCGTGTATTAACGCATGAAATATGCTTCTTATGACGTGTTTCGTGTCGTAAGTCGGTCAATTTATTATGAAAGAAAAAAAAAATCGAAAGCAATAATTGGGTCAGTTACCCTTAGTACTAGGATAATAGGATATCCGACTTTTTTCGTGTGCTTTTTAGTCGCTCTCTGTCTGTATCGGTGTGAAGTTGTGATTAGCAGATCAGTGATCGTTGTAGAAATGTTCGTGAAAATGTCGTCACGCAGTAATAGCGAATACTATGAGATGATGATGTGTACGCAGTGGAGTGTGATACCGTGCTCGAAATGGAAGTGCGAATTAAAAACGCCTTCAGGAGTGTAACGCCGGATATGCTCCGCAATGTTCAGCGAAATCTGAACGAGCGTGCGGCTTTGTGCGTACAACGCCAAGGCCAGCACATTGAACCTCACCTTTCAAATGTAAGTTACTTTAAAAAAAATCATTTATCAACTTATTCTTAATTTTTTACATAATTATTACGTTTCCCGTAACATCGTAGGCAAAGAAAGGGGCCGCGCCGCGCGCGGTGCTCTTTTACGATTCGGGGATTTCCCGATCGCCGCGGCGCCGCCGTGATGTGCGTGTGTGCTAGGCGCACAGACACGTAATGGATAATGTTAATGACCCTCGTAGTGCGGTGACACATTTGTTATGATTTCAATTTAATAAACTATCGAAATAAAAAAAATATTATGCATTTTCAAAGTTATTGCTTTTGAGCTGAAACTTTGCACATAGATTCTGGACCAGATACACTCTTCAACCCGTTTGTATGGATATACCCTTTCCGTAACACGCTGTATAGATTATACTTTATTGAGGTAAACCTACTGTTACGAGCTTCGGGTTCGTGACAATAAAAACTGCCGATTTAATAACCAAAAATAACAATTTATTTTAAAACACTAATTACAACTCAAAACACTTATTAAAAGAACACAATCACACTACTGATCACTCTTAATTCGCACTTGAAGATCGCTTAGATGTTTTCGCTCTTGTCGCTTTATCCAAACTGTGTCGGCACGCGGCCCACACCGGCCTTATATAGTGCCGCAGATAGTTCTAGAACCTTCCATTGTAGAAACATCTAGAATGTTCGAGTACATACCGGGCCCGACCGACTAGGTGTCGATAGTTCGAGAAAGTTCTACAAAGTTCTAGTATCGAATTTTCTAGAACGATCGTGACTCGACTAGTTCTGCTACTCGATACTAGATGGCGCTAGTGGTAACTAATGTCACCATGTACCAGGCTTTAATTGTGGCGCGCAACACTGCCCCCTCCTAAGACATGCTCGTCCCGAGCATTATCGGCCCCATAATAACGCGCCAGTCGGTCCACATGGACGATCTTAGGAGTACCTCTTGCACCTTTCTGTATCCGGTAGGTTACGTCATTGATCTTTGTCACAATCCGGTACGGTCCGTCCCATTTAGCTTGAAGCTTAGGAGATTTCCCTTTGCTGCGGACTAGATTGTGCAACCACACTAGTGAACCTTCGTCGAACCCTTTATTGTTCATTTTGCGGTCATAACGGGTTTTCATCTTTTCAGACATTTGCTGGCCCGATTGTCTGACGTGCTCATAAATGTCATTCATTTTGTTCCGCAAGTCATTCGCATAATCGGTTATACTGTGTGGGGCATCAGGTGGTATTCCGGTGATCAGGTCTGCAGGCAGCCGTAATTCTCTTCCAAAGTTTGCGAAAGCTGGTGTCACCGATGTACTTTCGTGAACAGCGCTTCGATATGACAACAAAAACGGTTGTATGTGCTTGTCCCAATCTCGTTGCCGATTTTCCACAACTTTGGCTAGGTACCTCTCCAATGTCTGATTAAATCGTTCCACCATTCCATCCGACTGTGGGTGGTAAGAAGTTGTTCTGGTTTTATGAGTACCCATAACTCGACAAGTTTCCTGGAATATTTGTGACTCAAAATTCCTTCCTTGATCACTGTGAATCTCTAAAGGTACTCCAAAACGACAGAAGACTTCATGAACTAATTTATCTGCAACTGTCGAAGCTTCTTGATTTGGAATGGCGAAGACTTCCGGCCACTTGGTGAAGTAATCCATCACAACCATGAAATACTTGTTGCCACTTTCACTTTCCGGAAACGGCCCCGCAACGTCAAGGGCTATCCTCTCCCATGGTGCACCAACATTGTACAATTTCAATGCACCTCTACTACGAGTCTGAGGTCCCTTTACAGCTGCACAACTTGTACATTTGCGACACCAGTCCTCGACATCGTCCCGACAGCGGACCCAGTAAAACCGTTCTCGTATCTTCAGTAGAGTCCGTTTTACTCCCAGATGACCTCCTGAACAACCATTATGGTACAGCTGTAGAACATCCGGTACTTGAGCCTTAGGGACAACCATTTGCAAATGACAGCTGTCTCCCCGAGCATTTTCCCATTTACGGCACAGGACTCCATCCTGAATCACCAAGCTGTCCCATTGGGCCCAATAGCTTTTTGTGATCGAACTCATCGCTGAGACGTCACTCCACCTGGGCTTAGGAGCTCTGGCTTTCATCCACTCCAGAATCGGCTTGATGTCCGAATCTTCCTGCTGTGCACGTTGCAGGCTTTCCTTCCACTCGTTGCTGAGGTCTGTCTTGAGCATCCTCACAGGTACGACTTCTTTACTTTCTTGCCTAGTACAATGCTTGCAGTCTTCAGGACAAGGTCTTCTTGACAATGCATCTGCGTTGCCATGTGATTTCCCGCTGCGATGTTCAACCACAAAGTCGTATTCCTGCAGTAGCTCAATCCATCTCGCAACTTGTCCTTCTGGATTTTTGAACTGCAATAGCCATTTCAGTGCAGCATGGTCAGTTCGTACGTGGAATTTCCGCCCCAGAAGATATTTGCTAAAATGCTGCAATGACTTTACCACAGCAAGCAATTCCCGTCTCGTGACACAATAGTTCTTTTCCGGCTTTGACAGCGACTTGCTGAAGTACGCTATCACAACCTCTTGATCACCATTCCGTTGAGACAACACACCGCCAAGTCCTATGTCACTTGCGTCTGTGTCAATTATAAATTCCTTGCCCGCATCAGGGTACCCCAAAATAGGTGTTTTGCACAGACGGTCCTTCAGCTCCTGGAATGCGTTGTCGCAACTTTCATCCCAGCAGAAATGTCGCTTCTCCTCGGTTAGCTTATGCAGGGGTTTGGCTATGTCTGCAAAGTTCTTGACAAATCGCCGATAATAGGAGCACAAACCCAAAAATGCTCTGACCTGCGTCTTGTCTTTTGGAACTGGCCAATCCTTGACAGCGGCGATTTTCTCTGGATCCGTGCGGATACCCTCTTCAGACACTACATATCCCAAAAAGCTAACTTGTCGTTTGAATAGTGAACACTTCTTCGGACTTAACTTGAGGTTGGCACTCTGGATCTTCATGAGCACGCGTTCTAGGTTTTGAAGATGTTCTTCAAACGTGCGGCCTACGATGATGATGTCATCCAAGTAGACCAAACAGGCATCGCCAATTAGTCCAGTAAGTACAAGTTCCATCAACCTTTCAAAAGTTGCCGGAGCATTGCACAATCCAAACGGCATAACTTTAAATTGCCACAGACCCTTTCCTGTTGAGAATGCAGTTTTCTCCTTGTCCTTAGGGTCAATTTCGACTTGCCAGTAGCCACTTTTCAGGTCCAGCGTGCTAAACCATTTTACTCCAGTAAGCATGTCCAGCGTGTCATCAATTCTTGGCAAAGGATAGCTGTCCTTCTTTGTAATGTCGTTCAGACGACGATAGTCAACACAAAACCGCATGCTGCCGTCCTTCTTTCTTACCAGCACTACAGGTGAACACCATGGACTAGATGAAGGTTCAATAACGCCATCCTTCACCATTCCCTCAATCATGGTTTCCACTTCCTTTTCACGTGCTACCGGCAATCTCCTTGGCCGCTGACGGATAGGCAATTCTTCTCCTGTGTTTATTTTGTGTTGAACTAAGCCAGTCTTCCCGATGTCAGCATCGTTTGACGAAAAAACATTGGCGTACTTGAGTAACATCTTCTTCGCCTTGACCATTTCATTTTGGGACAGAGCGCTGCGGCATTCTTCTAAAAGTGTGGTCACTTTCGTTTGTGCATTCTTGCTGAGGGTCCCAGTCGATGGATATTGGCATTGACGCAACCAATCCACTTCCTCGCAAGTACCGACTAGTGTGCCTTTTTCTATAATCTGTTGCTGATCACAAAGGTTCAGCACACGTACCCCTGAGATGTCGGTGGCTCTGACCAAAGTTCGTGCCACTTTCCATGGAAGGTCATTGTCTACCCTTTCCACGAGAACACAACGATGTGTTTGCCCAGGATTCCGAGGAAGACTAACCGGCACGATCGTTTCTGATCTCGGCGGAAGAACAATCTTCTTAAGGCTGTACACATTCCCTGGTAACGCCCCTTCCACGAAAAGTTCCTCTTGTCCACATTTCAAAACGCCTTGCTTGACGTCAATCTCGCAACAATTCTTCCTCATAAAGTCAAGGCCCAGGATGCAATCGTCCATTATATCAGCCACGATGACATTATGCAGGTAGATTCTGTTGCCTAGCTTCAATTCCATCTTCTTCTCTCCATAGACGGGTATGCGCTGACCGGTGGCTGTTACCAAATTAATGCGTTCTCGGTTGTATGCGGAGTCCCCAAGGGACCGACTTGTAAGTTGGGAACTGACAACCGTGCGAGAAGCTCCAGTATCTATGGTCAGCTTACACGGCGTTCCGTTGACCTCGCCCTTGATGATTAGGCTGTTCCCGTCTTGGGTTTGTGTGATCGAAACCCTTGGGGCTCTTTGAACATCAGCCAGCACCCGCCCCGCAGTCCTGGCTATTACTCGTTTCCCTGCTGCTGATGCTGCGCGGTGCTGTCAGCCGCACTGCTCTCTGGAGATCGGCCGTCTTCTCTTTCTGCAGTTCGCTTAGGGCAACTGGATCGAAGGTGGCCCTTTTCCCCACAGCCGTAGCACCTAGGGCTGTACCCTTTATTGCGGTCGCGAACTGTAGCCGCTGCAACCTCCCTGACGCGATGGGAACGATGATCCTGCCGCACAGCTTCCACCTCCAGTGCATGGGCCAAGGCGTCCTTAAGCGTCCCGTGGTGACCGAGCCTCACAGCAACTCTCACTTCAAGGTCGCGGATGCCGTCGATGAATGCCTGCACCAGGTTCCCATCAATAAGCGCAGGTACAGACTGGTACGCTTTACGAACCAGCTTCTCCACTTCAAGGGCCCACTGCTGCAGGTTTTCATTACTGCGTTGCACGCGATCCTTAAGCTGCGCACGAAACACGTGTTCCAGGTGAGCGTCGCCATACCGAGCCTCCAATGCCTCAAGAAGCTGCTCGTAAGTCACTTCCTTACCGAGAGCTTCCAGAACAGTTAAGGCCTGGTCGCGCAGGCCTAGGGTGAGGGCAGTCATGGCCTGATTTTTATTCCACCCGTTCGCCTTCATGACAGCCTCAAACTGGATTTTGTAGGCCGACCAGGAAGAAGTTCCGTCGAACGGTGGCACTTTGAATCCACGTAGCGAAGGTGTTGTAGCTACGGGAGCTGCGATTCCTACACCAAGTTTGAGGTAATCCAGCGTTTTCTTCACGTCAGCCATCACGGTTACCTTCACGTCAGCCATCACGTTGTCAACCCGATTATTTACTTGGTCGATTCGGGTTTCAGCTTCCGACAGGCGGTTGTCATGTTGAGCAACCTTATCCTTCACCTCCTTCATGTCTTTCCCGAAGGTAGCGTGAAGGTCCTTCATAAGGAGCATCTGCTCTTCCTGGCGGCGCGCCTGCTCCTCCTTATCACGTTGGAGCTGTTCTTCCAACCGACGAGCCTGTTCCTCCTGTCGGTGGGCCTGTTCCTCCTGTCGACGGGCCTGTTCCTCCTTATCCCGCTGGAGCTGTTCCTCCAACCGGCGAGCCTGTTCCTCCTGTCGGCGAGCTTGTTCCTCCTGTCGGCGAGCTTGTTCCTCCTGTCGGCGGGCCTGCTCCTGCAGCATCATCATCAAAGCTGCCAAATCTGGTGCTGATGATGCTGGAACAGCTGTGGACGGGCCGGCCTCCGTGGTCGGTAGCTGGCCTTCCGACCCCTGTGGCGTTGCTCCACCGAATCGCCTCTGGTCCGTCTCCTGTTGGCGTTGACTCCGGGTACGGATACCCTCCGTGTCGTCTTTGGGTAAAACCGGCATAATCCCACTTCTGACACCAATTGTTACGAGCTTCGGGTTCGTGACAATAAAAACTGCCGATTTAATAACCAAAAATAACAATTTATTTTAAAACACTAATTACAACTCAAAACACTTATTAAAAGAACACAATCACACTACTGATCACTCTTAATTCGCACTTGAAGATCGCTTAGATGTTTTCGCTCTTGTCGCTTTATCCAAACTGTGTCGGCACGCGGCCCACACCGGCCTTATATAGTGCCGCAGATAGTTCTAGAACCTTCCATTGTAGAAACATCTAGAATGTTCGAGTACATACCGGGCCCGACCGACTAGGTGTCGATAGTTCGAGAAAGTTCTACAAAGTTCTAGTATCGAATTTTCTAGAACGATCGTGACTCGACTAGTTCTGCTACTCGATACTAGATGGCGCTAGTGGTAACTAATGTCACCATGTACCAGGCTTTAATTGTGGCGCGCAACACTACTTACATACAGATTATACTTTATTCCCTAATATAGGTACACTTAATAAATAATAGTGACCATTCTGATATTCAAAGCTACCATATTTAAACAGATATACTTACTCAATTAATTTAACACGTACGTGTTCCAGGCGTGCCTCAAAGAGATGTCAGCATCAAGGAAGCCTGCCGGGTCAGCGGGATTGTCCGAAAGGGTTACCGCTGGCCCGGAACATAAAGGTCTAAGGAAGGAACACGGGTGGGTTTTAGTCGTAAGAGTCTGACACTCCCTTCCGCTCCACCCAGAGCGGGAGGGGTCATTTCATGATTTCCCATCCTCAAAAAAAAGGGCTTAACGATTCCTTACTTCGGAACCACGTCAATTCTTTAGCTAATCACGACATGACACAATGGCGTGGTTTGATTGAACTGTCAAAATACCTACATGTGTTGTCCGTACGGTTGACGTATCGATTCCTTGCCTCTATCAAGACATTATATTGAAGTGATTTGCACGTGGTAAGACTTTGCGGGGAATAATACAGAATTAAGGTCCTGGAAAGTTAATTATTTTGCAAATTGACTACGAACTTAAATTGCCCTCAAATCTCAACTTTCATTCTTTAACAGTTGTATGAAATGGCTGTAACACAACAAATTGCCGTCCAGCCTTTTCTCATTTATTCTAATCACCTCTGACAACAGCAATCGAATCGCAACCTTATTGCAACAAATCTAAAGATCATTGTGATTTTGACAGACTTGGCAATGGCAGCAAACCCATAGCAACCTTATTGCCACGATAATAAAGATCACTGTGATTTTAAATAACTGTGAACGGACTGTAGTGTGTCAATAGGCAAGAACGGAAAAGAGTTAGCGGCATGAGCTGGACTCCTTCTTAATGGATTAGCCCCAGTGGCGTAACTATACTATATAACTGTGGCATTGGGGCAAAATGCCACGGGCCCCCAACCAGAGGGGGCCCCCGGCCCGAGAGGGCCATGAGCACAGGTGGATCCTAAAGTTTATAATGGCAAACTTTTTTTGAAAATGTGCAACAAAGGATCATCATTCAGGTTTCGAACATTTTGTAGGTACCTTTTCCCATTGTTAGTAAAATTTTTTGGACAGGACCTCATGCTCAGCAGTAGCGGTTGCGACCACTGGACCAACGAAGCAGTCAGGTGTTAAATGTTGTAGGGGAAAATATGAAATCTACGCGGAATAAGTCGCGGAAAAGTGCTAGTAAAAAAAACTATAACGTTGGTTGAGCATCTTTACATTGAGGGAGGGCCCCATCCCTTGAATTTGCCACGGGCCCCAAACGGTATAGTTACGCCACTGACAGGCCCGCAATCGCAGTAGACCGGGAAAGGTGGAAAGAGGGAAGAGAGGCTTTTGCCCTACAGTGGGACAACACAGGCTTATAATAAACTTGGTCTCAGCAGCAAAGATATGAAGAGTCAGGACTGGTAACGGAGCAACGGAGCAAGCGACGACGTACAGTCCGTATGTATGAGAAGTAGCTTGTCCTGAGGACCCGCAGCCTTCGGTAGTAAATAATAAAATATCCTTGACTGCACCAATAACTTTTGAAATTGTGAACCAATGAGTAATGGGTAGTTCTTCGAAATTTGATTCTTTGACTGATCCATATGGCCAAAATTTAATTTCACTTTCAGCTCTGTAACACATGTTCATATGAAAATAGGTATACCAAATAACATATATTTGAATGAGGGACTCGTTTTTATAAAGTGGTTTTCAAGATATTAATTTTGTGCCCAGATGAATCAGAATGTGTTACATATTAATCAGAAACAGAAATAAAAAGTAATAAATACACCGTTAGTTATGAATGTAAATTCTAAACAATAATTATTAATTATTAAATAGGACTAAGACATATCAAAAGTATCATATTTAGAACAAGATTATACTCCTGTCATTTTTTTATTATTCAAAAGGTTATAGCTAAGTAAATAATAATAAATAAGATTAAAACTACTGACTTGTACACGGTCAAAAATTGGACAAGGAGAATTACGCAACAAAAGCGCTCCTATCGTGCTGGAGAGGGGAAAAACTAATTTATTTTATTATTCATATGGGGTTTTGACCATACGAATCAGGCACAGATGAATCAGGATTTTGCCTACAATCATGCATAACTCATCGTACATACAGACTTCATTATTTTCATTTTTCTACACGAATCTATAACCCAAAAGCATCACACGAAACACAGATTGAAGTTTTAAAACAATAAAATAAATTTTATAAAGTAGGCATTGTAATCAGGATGCCACCTGAACCAAACACAGATGAATCAGGTATTTTCCTTCGTAACACCGGATCTAAGCCAACCAGCCGCACGTCCACCTTCTAGGTCGTCCGTTGCACGACTGGCTTCCCCCCGCGCTGGAAGCCAGACTCTCATTATTATTACCCGACCAAGTACGGTCAAGCGCAGCTTACGCCACATTAATCAGTATTATACGCCGGACACTTCTTTTTTACTTATTTATAAACAGACTAACGTAGTTATAACTAATACACATTTTTTTTGTAAGAGGACAATTCATTTCCTTTCGATATAATTATAATTTATATTGATGTATCAAAAGGAAAATGCGACATCGACCATTTTGTTCCGGAAAATGGCAAACGGACGCGCTATATGAATCAGAAGAACGACCTTCAAATATTTTTATTTTGTACCTAGACAGCAATTATTAAAAAAAAAACATTTGTCCCAGTAAGGGATAAAGCTAAACTGTACAAAAAAATATATTACATGCCTTTTTTTTAGTTGGTTACAGAAATATACCCACAGACATCGAAAATTTTGTCCCTGAAGAATTACCCTAATATGTAACAGGCAACAGAATTGACACGTATGGACGCAAAAACAATATCTTATTATATATGTCCTTTGGAAAATGAGCTTACCACAGCGTTGTTTGAAAAATTTTCGATATCGTATATTGGTTGGAAAGATATCTCTAACCTCAAGTCACTACCAACCGACTTCTAAACTATCGTAGAACTTCTAACTTCAGTAGTTTAGACTCAGACCAGAGGAATTGACGCGGAAATAATGCTGCATTGAAAATACGTTCTAACTTACCACGGAATATCTGGAAAGATCGTTGTATAAAGTAAGCGACTGGGAGTCGTTTCATAGCCTTGCAGACTTGGGAATGGTTTTCAGAATTAGAGCATGCAAGGAAGCGTGATTATATGGGTACATATAGATTGGTTTATAGTTAAAGGTTCACTTTATTCTAATAAATACATATAGGTACGTACATAAACTCACACCCGTGGAGGTATGCAGAAACTACAGAACGCCACCTCGACCTCCTACGATTCTTAAGGGGACTACATGACCTAAAGCGCGGTCACTGTCGAACTGCATAGAAAAGAAAGAGAAGCGCGATGACACAACGCTGGAAATTTATTGCAAAATATAAAGCAATTACCTATTTATTTTTAAAATCTATTATTCTATAGGCGAAAGTTTGTGAGTGTGTGAGTGTGTGTGGGGGTGTGTTTATATGTTTGTTACTTTTTCACGCTCAAACGGCTAGATTAATTTTGATAAAATTTGGTATGGAGGTAGCTGACACCCTGGATTAACATATAGGCTACATTTTATCCCAATATTCCCACGAGATCGAAACTTATGCGGGTGAAGCCGCGGGGCGCAGCTAGTAATAAATAATCCATCATTGAATGCAGTTTGGCATTAGAAATTTAATGGTACATTTTTAATTATAATTAAAAATTTGAATGAAGGGATAAACTGCTTTTAAAGACAATTAAGAGGTGTATTTGAAGATTTTATTGATGCATTAATCTATGTTTAATTATGATTTGAGTTCCATCACTGTATTAAAATAAAACTTGAAAATATAGGTAATTTCCTTTTTTTTGGTCAAAATTATTTATGGTTTAAGAGATACACTGCTTTTATACACAAAAAGGTACACGATTCAGTGAGCTACGCCGCGCGGCGCCGCGCTGCGTAGCTCGACGTAGTAGGCACTGAATTGTGTACCTTTTAGTGTCGTAGAAGTAGATAAGGGGGCCTAAAAAGGCCACTTTAGCAGAATCATAAACGGATAACATAATGGATGTTAATCGTATTAAATCCCATTGGTGAAGCATTTTTCAGTTATTTTTTTTTGTTCGTGCTAAAATAACAATCAATCCAATCCAAATCCAATCCCAATCTCTTTGATTGTACCTACGTAGTGCAGCGAAAAAAAGAAAAACACGGACTGTCTTCGCCATATTATAATTCCTTTTATGATTCTCCAAAGTGGCCTTTTTAGGCCCCAAGGTCTGTAATTGTATTTCTATCTTGAAAAATGCGCGTCGCGTCGCGTCTCGGTGTGAACTGACCTTGAGGCCAGCTAAACTGGTTTCGTTACCGCTAACGACGTGCCGCATATATCATTCAAAGAATCGCGGATTTGGATGTTAAATATAAAAAGTCATGTTTTGTTATTGTTTGGTGAATTTCATACGTAGCTGTCAGTCGTAAACCCCAAAAGGTTACGATCTCACGCATGCCAGTTATGTATATTTACCTAAGATCCATGAAAAAGGGTGCTGAAATTTATGCAAAGGATAGGATAGGAGCTAAGAGGAACAGGTTTTAAAGCTCACTCATCGCGTATTAAAATGTGATTTGCGCGATGCAGGATATTTTTGGTTCTAGGATATGCTGGTTTCCTGGATGTTTTCCTTCACCGTTTTGAGAGCAGTGGTGATGAAATAATTTACCAAAGTAAAGCGTCTGTCTGAGTTCGAACTTGCAACCTACAACTCGTAAGAGTCCACCAGTGCTCACAAAACAGCTTGTAAGCAGTGAAAGTTTCAAACTAAGCCAATATGATGATGATGAAGAAGATTCTCGATTTCAAGTTTAATATAAATTTTAATGTACAATAACGATTATTGCTAAGCTTTATGTAAAACGAGCAACTACAATAGGCATAAAGAGCTTAGGGTTGAAGAAAGAGACACCCAATTTACATAGAATCATTTACAAGGTAAATTAGGTAATACTTCTCCACTCATTTCCATTAATATACGTTATTAAAAGCGACAAAGTGCTTTGATGCTGTTACTTTGTAGACTTAATTATTTTCTGAAAAGCGTCATAATTAGGTATACCTAAATGTTGACATTTATTTGGTTGATAATATTATATTTCCTACAGCCGCACGGAGATGCGGTACCCGTCTGTTTTACCCTGCGTAAAAGCGCAGCACTGCACACCGGAGCGGTATCCGGTGCGGTGTGATTCCACCTTATGTTCCTGCGCACCCTCGGTACTCGGCCAAGCAAACACCTTGCTGAGAGTGAGCTTAGCTAAAAGGCTGGTAAGTATAGGTAGGATTTTTTACTATAGAATGAGCCTGCTACCTATTCTCATATTTAATTATTGTTCGTGCGGATTTGTGCCGTTTTCAACAAAACAGATCACAAGATCAAAAACTTAACATTTTAAGGTAACCACAATAACAGGTTACCCAACCAAACTAAACAAAGTCCAAGCAAACAAGACCAGCAGGGTAATTGCGTAACACACTATCAGTAGCAATGGGTTTCATTTTGACAGTTCAACAACATTCATTGCGTTATTTGCTGAGCAGACACATTTTTCAAACATATGGAGCAATGGATTAGAAATATGCTTCTAAATTATTCAAATTGAGAGTAATAGTGTGTTACGCAATTAGGGTGCAGGGCCACAGCGCTTTAACGTAGGTACCTATGTAAGTATTTAAGTTCGGTTGAGCAAAAGGCGCTTCAAGGGTTCTGAATCACAATTACAGCCGGAAAGGACTTTCTACGTTAAAATTACAAATTCTTAAGTACAGTCAGTGACCTGCTTAACCCGATCCCTCTCTCCTCCTCTTCTTCGTAAAAGGTTTCATATAATGCAGAGCACTGACCGTACGCTTCGCAATACAAAAGTTGAACCCTATTAGCGGTGCTAAGAAGGAACGGATATGACACACCGTGGAAAGCAGCAGGTTAGCTATAAGAAAAGAGACTTTTGTGTCATTACAACGTGGGGCTTGTAGGGTAGTTAATTACGAAAAAGTGGGCTCTGTTAACAGCCGGTCGATTCTGCAAAAATCTCACCGTGAAAACTTGCGTGAAAAAAAATCAGAAAAATATTATCATATATTTTGTAATCATCACGATCTGCTTAGGTTTTTTTCCCAACTATGACTTCTTTCTTTCTGTCACTGGGTCGTCTTAGGGGCGGATGTGGGGAAGTAATGTGGGATGCAATTTATTAGGCTATGGACAGATTTGTTTGTTGTTTTGTGTTGGAAACAAGCGAAATCCAAGCTTGGAAAATAACGCATATCAGGAGAAATAAATGTAGCAGTGGTATTAGCGATAGCGCCGCATACAATACAAAAAGTTTCACACGAATTCCAAAACCAATCTCAGCCACCAAACCATGTTTTATACCTTCATATAGGTAAAACAAACAACAATGAAACAAACATACAAACTCATTCAAAACGTTTAAAACCCTTTGAGTAGTTGTAAAACGCAATACGGAATGCGTCGCGTTCGCGTTCAAACAACAAATTCTGCGGGGTGGCAAAAACTGTATGAAAATTTGGCCCACTGCAAAGTTTTCAGTAAAAATGTTTTCTACCCGCATTTTGGTGTTACTATTTTGCCACGACAATAATGATAAATGATTTCATTTCTGTGTTGGTTTGTACTTACATGTCAATCATATTTTAAAAACTAGATGAGGTGGTCCGTACGTACAGTTATATAATTTAGGTACCTCTGACAGCAGTAACCTAACAGCACCCCTATTGTAACAAGAATAAATATCACAATGATTTTGACAGGCTTGTCAGTGGCAGCAACTCAACAACAACCTTATTAGAATGAGAATAAAGGTCACTGTAATTTTGACAATGATGTAAAATGAGAAGTACATTATCTGTGAACGGACTGTACTCTGAGAAGAAAGGCTGAAACAAAAGTCTAAAGCCAAAGAGGTCACAGTCTTTTTTAAAGTCCAGCACGCGTAACATGACCACAGTAGAAACGAGTTTTGTCGACGAAAGAAATGACAGATTGTAGACTGATTTCTAAAGAAATCTGTAATTTTGTCTATTCATCCGTCGACAAAACCCGTTTCTATGGCGGTCGGTCATGCTACGTGTGCAGACATAATCTTGGTTAGGGCACGGTTTTTGCGTTTCTTTGTCCCGGTAACTATAGCTATTGTAAGGGGTTTGCATTTTTGCTCTCGGATTTTTTGGGGAAATCTGATCGGCGGGCGTGATGGATAGTGCGTATATTGCCGACATAAGGCAGTCATTAGACTGTCTCATGACTGCCTTTCATATTACAGGCACTCGTCTATCTTACTAATTAGAACACAGAAATACTGCACCTCAGCATGATATAGGTAGGTATATAACGAAATCGGTTAAGCCTTTTCACGAGAAGCTTTAGGTACTACTACTACAACATACGATGATACGAGCTGTGTTCCTTTAATTACCAACACAGCTCGTATGAGAGCTTTGATTAGCACAATAGGTAGGTGGGTACGTCACTTGAAGCGAGCTGTTAAATGGCCCCTTTCAAAGAGATTAAACACTCACATTAGAAGGTTGAAATCACACAGCAATATACCAGTCACAGAGCAAAAGCATGTATCTTTGTATGTACGTAGATAATCCCAGAATAACAAAACGTAATTCCACTTCGCGCAACTTCTTCAATAGGTAGGTAGTAGGTAATAACACTAATAACAAACCAATTAAACACTAAAGCGTTAGGTAAGGACCATTAGGTATGTAAGCGGTTTTTCTCACTGCTCC
This sequence comes from Oligia fasciuncula, assembly GCA_963082905.1. Lineage (NCBI taxonomy): Eukaryota > Metazoa > Arthropoda > Insecta > Lepidoptera > Noctuidae > Oligia > Oligia fasciuncula. The sequence continues at coordinate 11,342,239 of OY720409.1, forward strand.
CAAAATAGGATTCAGCAAATTCTCACTGCTCCATAATTTCCAAGTAGATACAATTACTTCTACAATTTCATTAAAATTCGCCGAAAGGAACTCTCGTGGGTGAGAACAGGAAACCAAATAAATCTTCTTGAATGATTGTTCGAGAAACCGTAGGGGGAAATGTTCTCACTTTGCTGCATTTACTTATTATTTAAGTACGTAATAGCTGCATCCGATTAGACTGGAAGCCGACCCCAACTAGTTGGGAAAAGTCTAGGCAGATGATGATGAAGGCCTTCCGTGCGTCTCGGGGACCTACAATTGGTGTGGGTGCGAGATGTATGGTGAATTTGGTTGGTATCTACTATTTTAAACTCGATTCAACATACGAAATAAAAATTCCGTAAGTATGTACCATCCAGTTCAGAGTGGGTAGGTATGTCAATAGGTAATTATGGGAAAAAATATAAAAACAGCTGAGAATTTGAAGAATACCTATTTTGTGTTCTCGGTACATTTTGCTTCAAATGCAAAACTAAAACTAAATTCAAGAAAATACCCTGTTCTGTGATCGCAGTTGTATTTTTTTAAAAGAGCACCTATATTCCTCTCTACAAGTAAAACCGCACTGCAGAAAACCGACTACTTTATTCCCACATTCATTTAGAAATTCCAAACTACAAACTCGACCAATTAAAGTTCTCAACAAATGGTTCCTGTTTCTATTTTAAGCAAAGATATTAAGCATTGCGACGTTCAACGTGTAAAATACGGTACCTAATCTGCATCCCAGCGCCTGCACAAATACTGTTAGCAACGTGTGTTCATTGTACGACTAAGCGCCTGTGCAAGTTTGGTGATGAGATAACTTCAATGTTATTGGAAACGGAAACTTTCATAGTAACATTGCTTGGAACTAGCCTAGATTTGATTTAGGATTATGCGAAAATTTCAATAATAATACCTGGATGTGTAACACGTGTCTTAATTTAAACAAAGCCAGTTGGTAGTTTGATCAAAAGAATTACTAGTCACAAATCATTAAATGGCGGTTTCTCATATTCATAGTATCTACTAAAAAGTGCTTTCGTTTTATAATTACTTCCGTTTTATGAATCAAACTTGAAAAGTAAGCATAGTAACACGACGCCTGATGAATAACATTAGCAACGTGTGCACAGAGATAGCATTTACTTGCTTCTTTTGTAACGTGCAAAAAAATTAAGATGCCTAAAAAGCTTTCGTAGTTTACCTACTTCATCTTATTTGCTTTAAAACCATTTTTAACATTATTCAATTTTAGTCGCAACAGCAGCATGCAAAATCATGTCAATTTTTTTATTTTTTTTTATTTCACATAAGCCTACATGGGCACTTATGAAACGTCAGAAGCTAGGTGCACGGTTCCAATTGGTCGTTTCCTATGGAGAAGAACCGGCAAGAAACTCCACGGTTACTCTTTTTAAAAATAATTGGCTTTTACAATATTTTCAAATTACAGTAGGTATGGGAGGATAGCGTAGGCCTGTCAACAAGTATCAGGTACCTACTTGATAAAATAAAAAATGGTCTACAGATCTAAAGTCTACAAGGTATACAAAGTCCTCACATTTACAAAATAAGAATCTATCAAAAGGATAAATAAAAAATAAAAACCTAATAAAACCTAGTGATATGATTCCCATTACAACCACTAATAAAGAGATGGAAAAAAAAATGAATTTTCTGTATATAATGTAAAGTAATAAAGAGACTATGTCAAAAAAGTAAATAAAGTAAAGTAAATAAAAAATGAACATCATAATTTGAGAGCAGTTAATAGACATTTAAATAGTTAAGCCGTTAATGAGTAGCCAGGGAAGCCACATGTGCAGAAGGAATTATTGCCAAACTACCTTGTCTTCAACATAGTCTTTAATCTTATAATATGCTTTTTCGATAAGGACACGTTTGATGAAGGTTTTGAATTTTCCATCGCTAAGTTCTGTAACCGACTTTGGCAACTTGTTATAAAAACGGACGCCGTTTACAAGAAATGACTTGCTAGTTTAAGCCTAAGTTTTTGCGAACATACAAAATACTTTCTAAAATATAAAGAGAAGGCAAAGTTAATTTATAATAGGTATCTACCTATCTATTATTCTCCTCTCCACCCCCAGAGATTATCGCGTTCAAACAAACAAACTCTTCAGCTTTATTATTAGTATAGAAGATATAGATTGTCACGACTTCACGAGTATAACATAGGCGATTTTCTCTATAGTGATATAAATTCCACGGTGTTACGACGACCATTTGAAACCATGTTTTTTCTCAAAGTTATTATCTTTATTTCACGACAAAATCGCTGTGTGTAAGGTAGGTATTTATGCTCGTGTCTGTATCTACTTATTAGTATCGAGTACACAGAATTCAGGTTTTAATCGAATATATACATAGGTAGGTAAACACCAGACTTATCATAGGTGTGGTTAAGAATCAAATTCAAAAGGACTGGCCCAGCAGTCATCCATTCATTCATTGCGCGTAGGTTATATTTAAAGTAAGACCAGGACCATACCATTATTTTGGAAAAAGCCCATGATCCACACATGCATGCTGAAAATGTCAGGAAAACAAATAGGTAAGATAGGTACGGACCACCCACCTAGTCATATTGCCCCAGGTAAGCACGGGCGCTTTTGGCTTTGTTATACGCGACGATTTATTGTCGCGCACAGGAGTTCCCACGCTCTGCTATCTCTTGAAGCTAGTCGAGAGACACCACCCACCTAGTCATATTACCCCAGGTACGCACGGGCGCTTTTGGTTTTGTTATACGCGACGATTTATTGTCGCGCACAGGAGTTCCCACGCTCTGCTATCTCTTGAAGCTAGTCGAGAGATACCACCCACCTAGTCATATTACCCCAGGTACGCACGGGCGCTTTTGGCTTTGTTATACGCAACCAATTATTGTCGCGCACAGGAGTTCCCACGCTCTGCTATCTATTGAAGCTAGTCGAGAGATGAAAATCCAACAGTGTGTTTTCTTGACGCGCGTTGCATGCGCTCTGTTGGATTCGCAATGCTCGGCTGACCGTCGGCTCAAGTACCTACCTACAGTTGAAAGTAGTACTGCGCGCGAAAATAACCGTCGCTTAAAAAAGCGCCTGTACGTAGGTACCTACATGCTTCATTCGGCACTTCGGCAGTATCATAGAGTAAGTAAACATGTAAACATATAATATAAAGATTAATAAATCGTCGTGATTACCAAAATACTTTCTTGATCACCACTGCTCTCAAAACGGTGAAGGAAAACATCGTGAGGAAACCGGCAGCGGCATGTCCTAATACCAAAAATTCGAAGACGTGATATGACCCAAGCCTTCGACTACGTCGACCATAAGATTGGCAGTATAAGCATTATATTGTAGTCTTTGCCCTTTGCAGTATAACCGTCACCCACGTGTGGAGAGAAATCGCTTATATAAAAACCAAAGATATAATTAATTAACTCTGGCTGCAGATTATTAAAAAAAATGTTATCAATAGACAAGCATTACCTTTATCCAAAAAATTATGCAGCTATCCTATCACCGCAGATAACGGAATATTATCTTTAGCGATAAGTTTCGACTATGGTTGGGTTGTTAGTTTAATATTTGTTTGTTGTTTAGGGTAGGTAGGTACATATTGATACCATCGTATCCTGCCTCTCGGGTAGGAGATGGATGCGTGCGAGAGGTTTATCGGAGTCAATATTTACCTACTCAATGTGATAATAATAAAACCGCCTTCTGCGTGACTGTATGAGGAATGTTTTTATAAAATGTTGTACTCTCCGTTGCGCGTTGCCAGCAAGGCAGCAACCGACAAAATTAATTCCTTGATATCGTGTTTGAGCATAATTATTATCAACCAATAAACGACGGCACTTTCTGTGTCAACTAGGCAGTAAAAGTACCTACCTACTACCTTATGAGATTTTTACAGAATACACCGGATGATTTCAAATGCTACCTACCTATCATCTCATGAAGTTGCTCGCTGGTGTTAGCAGTAGGTAATAATAATTTATAGTAAATATCGTTTGTCAGAAGTAAAACAAAAATGATTACTGATTAAAATTAAAAACAAAACAGACATTATCTACCCGTCACCCGTAGACAGAGTAATCCTATGAGTAATAGTGTTCTGTGGAGTAATCTATAGACTCATGGTATCCGTGTCACCGAAAGGGACAACAAATTCCGGCAATCTTCATCATACCTACTATCATTTTTACAGCTTATTACACTACACTTTACCATTTTCACAGTTGCGCAAATGTACAGACGCCAGCACTGCCGTCCTTTAACTAAAAAGCCGTTAACCCTCAAATGGTCAATTTTCACTTTTTAATAGAATGTGACAGAGTTCAAAATTCTCTATCTTTCTGTCTAAGAAACATTCTTAGAATATAAATAGTTCCAAAGATATGAAAATCTTTTAGGCCGTTAAGTAACATAATTTTTGATGATTCCATCACTTGAAAGCGTCTAACCCACACTTCTTCGCTTAATGTACTTTAAAATACCTTAACTGCCCGATATGATGATTATTTTCTAGCCTTCTACTTACCTAAAAGTACGTTATCTGATTTTTCTTGACTATAAAGACACTAAAGAACTATAACTAATTTATAGTTAAGCATTTAAAGAACAGTTTAAATGAAAAACTTAACTTATTTGCAGTTACCCGCCCTTAACGCTATTTTAGATAAGCATTTAAATCCCACAATACTTTTTTTTTTAAATAAGGCTTGCGTGTCTGATGAAAACGGTAAAAAATTAAATAATTTTGCTTAGCTACAAAGCACCTAAGCCTCATTATTTAGCTAAAAGGCAGTTATCCAACTCTCGCGCTGCGTTCACTCCGGGGAGGGTGACCGAGGTGCGGGTGCCCCGCTGAAGCCTTCCGCCGCCCCGTCAGACTTAATGTTTCCTCCCGGATGGCTGTCTACCACTGACACTGACTCTGTCAAAGATAAGAACTACCAGATCTAACTCAGATCGAATAAGTGACGATACAGATGAAGATATTGAAACAAAAAAACCCAAAACTACAAGAAAACGATCCAAAAAAATAAATACAATAAAATCAAAGGTCTCTTTAATTCCGTCATCTAAAAGGTGACAAATCCTCGCTGAAGAACTATAGTTCTCAAGAAGAAAGAAGAAGCTGCTCGCTACTGCTGCTCTCGAGGGTTGTCACGAACTGTCTCGCCAAGAGATTTGTCGAGTTCCAGTCGCCAGATCGAGGCGGTTTTCGAAAAGGCTTTAGTACCATATGATAGACCACATCTATGTTCGGCAAATTGTACAGAATACCGCGGAGTACAATTACTGTGCATTTTCGGACTACGAGAAAGCCTTCGACTCCATCAAAATATGGGCAATAGCTAGGCTTTCTGTAACGATGTCGAATTAACTGGCGCTACATCGAAGAGAGACGAGAGAGAGAGATAGAGAGCTAGCGCGCGTGTGCGTGCATTGAGATGTTTGTACGACGCTGCCACGATGACGGTTCAGATCCAGGATCAGAAAAACACCCCATCCAACTGCTCAGAGGGATGACATAGGGAGATGTAATATCCACAAAATTGTTCACCCATGCGTTAGAGGACGTCTTTAAGACGCTGCTGCGCTGGACTGGACTGGACAGGGTAACAACGTGTACATTTCACATCTTCGATTTGCCGATGACATCGTCATAGTAGTGGCAGAGACGCTGAAACAGTTAGACCAGATGCTGCACAGCCTAAATGGAGCCTCCATTTAGGCTGTGCAACATCTGGTCTAACTGTTTCAGCGTCTGTTCATCTTGTTCGATTTGCTGATGACATCGTCATATTGGCTGAGTCTCTCCAGCCGAAATGGAACCTCTCGGCGGGTTGGCTTCAGCATAGACAAGACAAAATTCATATACAATTCGCACATCTTAACGAATCCAATAAACGTAGCAGGGCCGCTTCTCGAAGTTCTGGAAGGATTATGTCTATAACAAGTCATCCAGCTCAGTAGACACAACTTTGAGAAAGAAACCGACAGAAGGCTCCAGTTGGGTTGGGCAGCATTCGGAAAACTTCGTCAAGTCTTCTCGTCGCCTATCCCGCAGTGTTTGAAGACTAAGGTCTTTAACCAGTGCGTCCTGCCCGTCATGACATGCAGTGTCGAAACGAGGACACTGACGGTCGGGCTGGTCCACAAATTCAAGGCCGCTCAGCGCGCTATTAATGGAGCTAGCTACGTAACGCTCAGAGTCTCTTTGAAGGATAAAATCAGGAATGAAAGTATCCGGAGAAGAACCGGAGTTACAGATGTAGCTTGCAGAGAAAGCAAACTGAAGCGGCAGTGGGCTGGCCATGTTTGTCGAAGCCAATGGCCGGTGGAGCAGACGAGTCCTGGAGTGGAGACCGCGTATCGTCAAATGTCGTGTGGGTCGACCCCCAGCTAGATAAACTGAGGGCCTAAAGAAGGTGGCTGGGACAGACTGGCCGGGGGAGGTCTTTGTCCAGCAGTGGACTGCGATAGGCTGAGTTGATTGATGACTGTGTTTAATTTAGATAATGTTAGTTTCCCAAATACTTAAAACTACAAGCTTTTGAAGCGTTTCGAATAATTAATCCACGGGAATGAAATTTCAAAAAATTTCAATCAAATCCGATCAGGCGTTGAGGCGAACAAACATCAAACTTACAGACTTTCAAATCCATACTTAGTATATTATGTATCTAAGAAATACTATAATGCGAAATTGAGTATGTTATCTTGAGCGTTTATATCTAGCGCGGGACGAGCTGTACAGATTTAGATGAAATTTGGCACAGATGTAGATCATGATCACGGTTAGGATGTATGATGCTTTTGACCCCGGTAGTACTTTCCCTTAGGATAATTTCCAACCTCAACGCGGGCGAAGCTAAGCAAAAGCTAGTTTATAATATTAGTAGGATTAAGATTTGTACACTTGAAAGTGCTGTTTATGTTTTATTAAATTATTTATTCAGTGTGCAATTTTACTACATATTTTATTACTTTTATTTGTAAAAAAATTAAGACTGAAGTTGCCTCATGGCTGATATTATAGGTAATGTCATAATAATATATAGGTATGCCTTAGTTTATTAAAATAATTGGGTTAGAAGTTTTCTATTAATTCAATGGATGGATTAAGTATATTGACCATGCCAAATAATGAACTCATGATCTGTTATATCATAATTAGTTGATTATTGCCTATCTTATAAGTACTTATTTTACCTTATAAACGTTGAATTATTATACTTTTGATTTTTAAAAGAACAATTATTTGATTAATTACTCACATATTTCCATATGAATGCTAAACTATAAAGAAGTTAACCACAATCGAAATATTTTTAGCTACCTTTTAGTTAAGTAAAGTAGTTAAGAGTTTACAAAAGTTCCCTAAAACATTGGCAACAATTAGCTAAAAAGCATCTAAAGCTCCGTAACCGCTCATTAGGAAAGTTATTGAAATTGAAATCTAAGGAATGTCATGACTATAAAGCAGTTATATCACTTAACAACTTTTTAGTTAAGTATTTATAAACAAAATATACCAAACATTATGAAGCTTAACATTTTAAATAAATTACTTCACTAAAAAGCCGCTAAGGTATGGTTAACGGCCTTTTAGTACAGTAATAAGATGCGATAACTAGGTTACATGCTTAACAAAATAAGAAAAATGAATTTTAAAAGTAATTAATAATAGTTATTGGACAGAAAGAGTTATTTAGGATAAACAGAAATAAATATCAATTGATATGTCCAACAATCATTAACCTAAGTATCATAGATTTTAAGAAATAACGATTCCCGCGTTTTTTGCCATTTTCTCCGAAACAACTTTTTGGGCCTAACGGCCTTCTAGTTAAAGGACGGCAGAGCAGGTCAACCTACCCGAAACTGTCAGATTTTCCCAATCAACCTTGAACCTTATGCTTTAGCAATAAAGTCGAAAATCTATTAAAGAAATCTGACAGATTGTAGTAACTTGATGTGCTGGCGTCCGTACTATTATTCAATTATGCACGAAAAAGATCTTATTTTCCGTTTAATCGCGGTGTAGTTTTTATTAATTCATTCATAATTTTTATTATTTCATTCTTATACGTCAAACTTGTTGTGCACATTGATGTGCTTAGCCGACACGCAGTAAGGGACAGAAATATTCTTACTCTGTCTCTTTTCTTTGCAAGTGACGTTAATAAATATTTCTCTTTTTCTTGTGCGAATGAAAAAGAAGATATGCAGCAGTCTATAGTTTACTCTGTCTACGCCGTCACCCGTCAAATTACAGTAGGTAAGGAAGTATTTCTTAGCTGTGCTTATTGCCAGATGCAATATTTAGGTAGAATTTTTGTCAGCGTATGCATGTGGGGCGACTGGGAATATTCGAGTTTCTAGACAAATCTAACATTCTTATTTTTTTATAACGAAGTAGACATTCATTCTACTCTGTATATTTATTTCTAGTAAGAAGGTACGGACGCCAGCAGGTCAACCTACCCGAAACTGTCTGATTTTCCCAATCAACCTTGAACCTTATATTTTAGCAATAAAGTCGAAAATCTATTAAAGAAATCTGACAGATTGTAGTAACTTGATGTGCTGGCGTCTGTACACTCCGATAAATCGTATCCTATAATCTATAGGTATAGAACTAGTTCCTGTATTTTTTTCAAAGTTTTAAGCTCAGATGGTCATTAATCGTCTATTTTCATAATTATCTCACTTTACTTTAAAATTATGATAAAAATATATTTGTGATCCTCATAGTAAGCCCTTTCATTTGATGTGTCACACGGTACAGATTAAGAAACTTTTTTTTAAATTTTCTATTTGCCCCCCAAAAATTACCCCCTTATTCAAAATTCATTTATTTACGTTACATGTCTGTGTTTGGGTCACAGAGATTAATATGTGTACCAAATTTCAACTTAATCGGTCCATTAGATTCGAAGCAAATTGACTGTGACAGACGGACGGACAGACACGAGTTATCCTTTAGGGGTTCCGTTTTTTTGCTTTTGAGGTACGGAACCCTAAAAAGTAATAAATGTCATGTCACGACGACTCATCTCACATCTTCTATTTTTGTTTTTTTTAATAAAGTTAACACGGTTTATAATACTGTTGGAAACACAAGTCCAATGATAGTTTTTGTGTAGAAATTATTATGTCAAACTGTTATAATTAATATTCTATAAAAGATATCTGACTATTGAAAAATCAGCCCATATTGAATAAAAAAATATTATGTATTTAAATCATAAATTATTTTAAAAATTAAGGAATAATAAAGGAGATAAAAAAACATCAAAATCAAAGGAAATAGCGGATCTAAAAATATGCAGACAAAATTATTTATTTAATCTAATAGATTCTTCAATGTAACTCAGCCTGTATTGAAAACTAGATTTAACCACTCACTAATAATTTTGATTCAGCTAATAGGCATACAAAGTACTTTACAGCAATGTAGCGCTCTCAGCTGCGCAAAGCTACCAACTTTTAAACAGTTCGTAGAATGGCAACACTACACGCGCTGTCACGCTGGCTGTGTCACAATTTGTCAAATATTGGTATGATAAAAATGACGACCTACTCGATGTTTGTTCTCTAAAAAAATATTAAATAATCGTGTGTTTATCACAATGACTGTTTGGCGCAAAATAGAAGATGGAGAGGTCTACGCTGTTGGTGAGTATTTCTATTAAATTCCCGCTTAATTTTAATGAAAAATTATGTATTGGTGTCGAATAGTAATCATGTAGTTTACCTCCCGCTGAGAAGAGATAAATATAAACATTGTATCAGACGTGCTGTGTACTGCCTACAGCTTCAGCAACAGTTATCCTGTTAGAAACACTCCTCAATTTAATAGAACTAGGTTGTCTAAATGTCATTTTCGTTAATTCTGTTGTCACTGGCCACTCCCCAAAGTTGTGATTAAATAGAACCATTGCTAACTTATTATGCTTAATGCTTTAATGAACGACAAGCCTGTTATGTTATTACTCGATCCTTTTTTATACAAATAATGTCACTATTGTATTGATTAATGTTATGAACTGATTAACTATCATAGATAAAAATGTGTTGGGCTAATAAATTCTTTTATTTATAAAGAGTTTTATCGTGTTTTCCTTATGTCATATGAGATAAAGTATCTTACTTGACATTGGAATGTGTTAAATTGAATGTAGGAAAATAGAAAATTGTATGTAAACATTACTTTGTATGCACAATCATCAGTGATTAATTATTAGCATATTTTTTTAAATAAGTTCACAACCGAGGTTGTTCCTTGTTAGTTCTTACTGTACTCAATATTTATTAGAAACTAACCATTAGTTGGCAGAGAGATAATTTATTGTTGATCTCAGGCCTTTTATTTCAAATTTACAACTTATTAATACTATGATCCTGGATTGAAATAAATGATTTTTGAATTTGAAATTCGAATTTAAAAAAAACCTTGTAAATGAAATAAACATGTTTTAGTACAATGTTTTGTACATAATTTTTTTGATGAGGACGGTGTTACTTATCTAAACTTTTCAATATAGTCCTGCCCAATTATTATTTAGTATTTATAGTTAATCAAAACTGTGCAACACCAATCTCCCTAGGGAAAAATACCTGAAGGCCAATTTGCTTAATTAAAAACATTCAAAATTTAGTCACAATCTCATCATCATCATTTCAGCCGAAAGACGTCCACTGCTGGACATAGGCCTCCCCCAAGCACTTCCACTTCGACAGGTTCTGTGCTTCTCGCATCCAACGGGTTCCTGCGGCCTTCACAAGGTCGTCACAATCTCATCTCAGCAATAATCAATGTCAAAAATAGAGGGAATTTGGAGATATTTTTCAGAGATTGAGACTGAGATCAGACTGTGAATGGTCATAAAATTACGACAATTGCACCTCTAATATTGTAATGATGCATGTATATATAAATGATTGTATGCAGTTTAAGGTCAAGTAAAATATGGAAATGATTAGTCACATACTTAGCTACTGTCTTATTATGAATACAAATAAATATAGTAGTTAGTACTGTAGCGGTATCTACAACGCCACATGCGACCAACGCGTCATACTACGTCACGCAAATCCTACATCGCGCAAGCAGAGTTTACCGCGCAATTAGCATAGATACAACGGCCCTGACATAAATCATTGGGCAGTTGCCCGCCAGACATAACACCCGTCTGGTCGGAGGATCCTCCCTTTTCTATAGAGTATGAGTGAACTTTACACCCTGTTCCTCATACCTCTATAGTACAATCATTATAACTTGAATAGGAAAAATAATTGTCTTGAAGCTTAGGTTCTTAGTATTATTTGCCCTATTCCGGGATAAATGTTTTTTCATTCATGGTTTTCTCTTTTGAATTTAAATAGTCAATTTAATTTTTTTTTGGTTTCTTCGCATTATAGCATATACCTACAAGATTACATATTAATGTGATGATGGTTTAGTTCTTCTTTTCGTGTCTATGGTACTCTTCCTCATTGTTTTTTTTTTAAATATATGTAGTTTGAGCCTAGTTGGCATCAGTGGCATTTTTTAGGTTTTCAAATAAAAATTAAGTCCTATACCTAACACAAACATTCTAATTGATAAATAAATGATTTTATTTTTGTAAGTAGGTTTTCACAAACACTTTTACACATCAATCATATTTTAAAAACTGGATGAAGTCTGCGTTTCCTATTTGACTACTCTGAGTAGAAGGGCCGAAACAAACTCAGAGGTTACAGTTTCTTTTAAAGTCCAGATATAATCTTGCTCAGATTATGTGAAGACCATGTAGATGTCAACGGATTTATAAACTCGAAGCATTTATTTCAATTAAACCATTAACAGGCACTTTTGAATTGTCAAGAAGTTGGTGAGTCAGAAAATATGAAGCTAGTTGCCCATTCCAAAGTGTAGGTACCTCTGGAGAAAAACGGGCAAGAAGAACGGATAAAGTACTGACTGTAACACTGAGGTTAATATTGCCTCATAAATCTCAAACATAATTTATCCATGGAAATTGGATGCTGCAGTATCATTATAAATAAGGAAACTTTACAAGGAAATATATTATGATACTACGTCCCATCCTACAATAATAACATGCTTAATATAGAGTAATTATAAAATTATTTATAAAGTTTACTATAATTTAATACTGGGCAATGCCTTATATTTTCCTCCTTTAATTTCATCTAAATATCTACTTGTAAATTACATTTTTAAATATACATATTTATAAACAAAAAGATAAAAAAAAACATTTAAAATGCCTGTTATTATTATTAACTAAATAAGTGCAAACTTAAATCCCAAACGTAGTGTGGGACGCCCCCCAGCTAGATGGACGGACGACCTAAAGAAGGTGGCTGGGGTAGACTGGATGCGGAAGGCGGAGGACAGGGTGCTGTGGCGCAGTCTGGGAGAGGCCTATGTCCAGCAGTGGACTGCGATAGGCTGAGTTGATGAAGTGCAAACTGAAAAGTATGCTTAGATGGTTTGGTCATGTTAAGATGATAAATGAAAGGTATTTACAAGACAGATGTGAGCGGAAACATGGCCCTAGGAGGACATGTGACCTTATTGGTGATGTTCTACAGAAAGGTCAGGTGCATAATACTGGCAACCGGTGTGCGCTTATGACCAGATGTATTATGAACATAAACGTGGCAAAAGGAGTATGTAAGGGTCGTAGCAGGCGGACGGCGGCGCGTACGTGTTCCACACGCGCCTCAAAGAGATGTCAGCAGCAGAGAAGGGGCCCCTTAGGGCCGAAGCCTGCCGGGTCGACGGGATTGTCCGAAAGGGTTACCGCTGGCCCGGAACATAAAGGGCTAAGGAAGGAACATGGGTGGGTTTTAGTCTAACACTTCTTTCCGCTCCACCCAGAGCGGGAGGGGTCATCAAATTTTGATGATTTCTCATCTGCAAAAAAAAAAAAAAGGTCGTAGCAGGTGGCCTGAATGTTGCTGATGTGACAAGAATCAATGTAAACAAAAACCTGTATTATGTATTCAGAGGGTGCAGCAACGTCGCATAACATACATAGTTGTCACATTATATCGCTGTTTTGATTAATAAATCAATATAAGTAACTAAATGAAGTTATGACATATCACTCTCTGTTTTACTAAAATATTGTTTGTGAATTGCATTTCACTAATATCGGGACACGGAATGTTTGGGTGTACTATAGTTACCTACATTTCTGTCTAACTCTTGGCTAGGGCGTGATGTTATGTGTGTGTTCTAAAAATTTAGTTTTGGTGTTTAATAAAGCACTTGAAATTCAAATGCTTTTATTCTACCTGAAACTTTTACTACACCTAATCCAGTGACACAGAGTGATTTTGCGTAATTTCTTTTTAGTAATATTGATTAATTAATCAATTCAGCTAAATATTTGACAGCTATTTGCGACGTTGCCAGCTTTCAGAATGCACAGCCTTAACACTAAATTCTTACACTCACTTAAGAGAATTCATTAACATCTACATACGGTATGGCTGGTTGCTCATGTACAATTATGTAAAACCTCTTGCTATTGTTGTACTAGACCTAAATTCATTTAAGAGAATGCACCTACAATCCTTTCACTGTTAATATGTAACCTCTGATTTTGCATCACTTTCAAAATCACAGTGATCTTTATTCTCATTCTAATAAGATTGCTGTTGGATTGCTGCCACTGGACAGGTCTGTCAAAATCATTGTGATCTTTATTCTCGTTACTATAAGGTTGCCTTTAGATTGCTGCTGTCAGTGGTAAAATAACTGTGCGCCAAACCATGCTCATCTTTTAATCCAAGGACTTCTTTGGTAGACATTTGATTGTCTATCTATCAGAGGTTAAAGGGGTGATGGTGTGTTTACAAATAAATATGCCATCATTAATGCTCTCATGTCCTCACTCCAAATGTTTTTAGCTAAGGTAATATGAACCTTAAAATTTACCGAATATGTTTTGTTTTCGTTTGTGCTATTAAAGTCCAAATATGTCAACAAATATTTTGATGACGTAATGAATACCAATTATCCAATCTATGGTTGACCTTAGAATCAAAAACCTGTTTAATCTGTAAACAAATTCAGCCTTGGGTGCACGCTAACAAAAGATGCTTGCCTACACCTGCAGAGTTCGTTCAACGTTCTGATTGGCTGGCAAAGTTGCGCTAGGTAATCGAGGAATTTGCGGAAGGATCGTACGTTCCCGCGACCCCCGGCGTAGGTGTGAGATAGCACACAGGGGTGGTTTTTAGTCAGTCAGAGTCTGACAGACCCCACCACCCGCCACAGGGCGGCGGACATCCATAAGGATTTTCCACCCTGAAAAAAAAAAAGGTAATCGAGGAATGGAAAACAGAAAGTTATCCTTTAATCATTCTTTCTTTTACTTAGCTTACGAAGAGGGGCTCGTGACTAAATAATAAAAGCCGCACTTGTCGATCGAAGGTGCTACTTACCTACATAGATCTTTGACAGTCGTTACGGGTTGTCAGAAGCTCGAACGTCTGACAAGCAGTTTCAACAAGGGGTATCGTGGTAGCCAGTAACAGGGTTATTGAGGTCTGATAGGCAGTCGGTCCATGAAAAATACTAGTATTCAGCTGCACCCGGTTAGACTGGAAGCCGACCCCAACAAAGTTGGGAAAAGACTAGGCAGGCTGACTAAGACAAATATTATCGTTGATAAAAGCCCCTAAACAAAATTAGATAAAATAAAAAGAAAAATATTTGATAATTTTACTCTGGTTACAAAAGGCCATAACTCCATAAGTATGCATCGAACTACTTGATTAAAGAGCCTAGCAACCCAAATTGCCAACTAGAACAGACTCGGGACACGACGCTACTGACTTATAGCTTGTATGTAATTAACAATATCAATAGAGATAGTTACAGCTTACAGCTAATCTGCACATTCAAGGGTAATTTTGAAAGTGGCGCCAGTGGAACTTGAAAACAAATCGTTTGGCTTGCTATGGGATGGGCATGTGATGAGGACGGAGGAAACGCATGTGACTAAAAGAGTAATGAATATAAATGTTGATGGATCGAGTGGGAGAGGAAGGCCCAAAGAAAAGATGGATGAATTGTGTGAGGATTTATGTGGAAGAGAAGGAAGTTAATGGTAGCGTGACGGTTGACAGGGGAGAATGGAAGTGGAAAACGTGTTGCGCCGGCCCCACGTAACGTGGGACAAAAGCAGCAAACTGATGATGTTCGAACTGTGGCCTTTGATTAAAGAACCTAGCAACCCAAATAGCTAACTAGAACAAACTCGGGGCACGCTACTGACCTATAACTTGCAATTAACACAATATCAATAGAGATAGTTACAGCTAATCTTCACATTCAATCGTCACAGTAAGTCTTGATAGCGCGGGTCATGCAGTACAATTTAAATCTATTTCTGGTTCATAAGGAACAAGGAACCGTGTTATTTTGTGGCCTTAATAATAGTAGTTCAGTGGATTTCATTATGATGAAATATGTCGTGATAATGTTATGCGATTTGGTCTAGACTTGTGGGAAAATTTAGTACTAAGTGGAAAAGTTTTGAGAGGTCATACCTACGTAGGTAAGTGTCGAAGATAATGTAATATTTTGAAGGACTCGTCACGATGTGAAAGATGATATGGCTAATAAAGTGTATGGAAGAGGACAAGCTGCGGCGATCATAAAACTAATTGGGATGAAAGCAGGAAGACGTGGATCTCTATTGGCTTGTCCCAATATGTCCGAAATGAGCAGCCTTCTAAACTCAAGGTCGTTTGGAATCCCAATGTGTTATTCCGTCCGACTCCGAGGAATATAAGTGAAATAGTGATAATTGTCGGTTGTAATTAATGTACTTGACTTCGAGTACAAACAAACTACAAACACTTCTAGTTAATAGCACTCGAAATTCTGCTTATTGATTTAGGCGATTGGCACACTGCACCGCATCACGCAGCGGGACGCAGATAACGTGCCCCCGCGCGTGATTTTTTACATACAAATTCAATAAAAACGCGCTTCCGTGCGGGGAATTTGGCTCCGTTTCACGCACCCCGCTGCGTAATGGGGTGCAGTGTGCCAATCGCCTTACTTCCGCAAATTCCATGAAGTGTAGCGTTTTATCCACTTTATGATTGTTTCTCGCCGTCAAATCGACCTCAATCAGTCTATGGAACTGTTGTATCAGGCAGTGCTTTGACTGGGTGGAACGTCTCCTATAAGTACAATAGTTGTCATCCTTCTCCCCTTATCGTTATTTATTTCGGGAACTTCTATACATACATCTGTGTCAGCCGTTATCTTTTTCACACAATCCAACCAATTCATCGTTTCTCTGATCTATCTATCATCTGTCCTGTGGGTGCCACAGCCACGCAGTCTGGAACGCTTCCAGTATAGCTGTGTCTGGGCAGCTTGTTTCCCAGACACACGTTCGATAATGTCGAGGTTAGGTATATTAGCAGTGATTTCGTC
Organism: Oligia fasciuncula; assembly: GCA_963082905.1. Lineage (NCBI taxonomy): Eukaryota > Metazoa > Arthropoda > Insecta > Lepidoptera > Noctuidae > Oligia > Oligia fasciuncula. The sequence goes on from OY720409.1 coordinate 11,358,775, forward strand.
ACTCCGTCTGGTCCTTACTCGCATATTGCCGCCCACACCGGCTTGACACTCGAAATCCGCGACATATCTCACGGTAGTGCGTGCCAGGATGCCAGATGTACCCAATTACTTACTCATCGTATATCGGTTTCTCAAATGATTACATTTACAGACCTTTCCGGTATAACATATGTCTCCTTAGTACATTTTGTTGGGAGATTTCATTTTGAATTAGGGATTTCGCGAGCGTTCTGAATTTATATATAATCATAATCCTCAAAAAAATGGGTCGCGGTTTGGTGTTAACGACTGGTTGGGAATCGATTTTGAAGTGGTAGTTTATAATATAGTTCGGATTTTTGGATGCTGGCTTGATGTAACTACACTCTTTCTTGTCAAAAATGATAAGGTAGATTTTTACAAGGGGACATCATTTAATCAAAATATTCATAGCAATAGATACCTTCACGCATGTACTCATATTCGCACATGTCCCTACATGCCAATCGACGCATTCAGTCCCCTTCCGTCACCTGAGGAAGTCCAATTATGTCTGTCAAAACATCATTCCGCCAATAATATCATCCAATCAGCAATTCACCGTAATAAAAATGATTCAATTGATTTTCGTACCCATTGCTCATTCGTAAGAGTCGCAAGTGAACAACATATGTTTTTGTTTAACATTTGGGATGCTACTTGCTTTTTTGGACGTATGATGACAAACATTTAATAATGGAGTGGTCGCAAAACCTTGCCGTTACTTTTGGCGAGCTGTGAAGTTAAAAATATCAATCCGGTTTGGTGTTGTATAGGCGTAAACAACTGCATCAGATCAGATCTCGATTGTCAAATTCGGAAGTGGGTTGATACTGGTCCATCGAGAAAACTGTTGGTGGGTTTCTAATAGAACTAAATTTCTTTCTGTCGCAGACTAGTTATATCACCGTCGCTGTTTTTGTTTTTGACAATCTAAAGAGGGCTTTTTTGCTTTCACGAAATAATTAGAATGTAATGCGGTCAGCCATTCGAGACTCTCCAAATTTTACTTCAAATAATGCATAGAATTGGTTTTACAACTCAATTCGCCGTCCATAAATTAACTTCGGCACATAAACCAAACACTAATTGCACCCGAACAATGTGCCCAATGACCCATAAAATGGAACCTGTACCATTTGTACCATTAACGCTGTCATCCGAAAACGCCCGATACCAGGTGGGCCTGTACTCTATCTGTAGTATGGCACCGGTATCTCATTACATCCAAGTATCGGTGACATGTGCATGGATCTGATGTCTGATAGGTTTATAAATCTCTTAGACGCGCCGTTTTATAGAGCTCGTAAAATTGATAGATTCAGGGTACCCTGGATAAGTGACTCGATAGAGATTTAGTGCTTTGCAAGGATAGATCTTAGGTAAGGAATTTTAAAGTCCGAAAGATTTTATAGGGCGATCTAAATTTATTAAAAGACGTTGCTATAAACATCTAAGTAGTTTATTCATTACTTGTTAAATTATTTGTAGCTTCAGGTTTTTTAGAAAGTATTTTACTTTTCAAAGCTCAATTTATTTTGCAGACCTGACTTTGAGCGTATCGTCAAATCAAATATGTAGCTACTTTCTCTGCTCATTCAAACGAGGGGTAAATCTTAAAGGCAATAGAGTCCTTTTCTTATACAATAACTCCAACATCCATTTCCATTGTTAAATGATTAGACTGGTTGAATGATATATCCGTAAAGGAAATCTTCTTTCATGTATTTAACGTTGTTATGTTTTTTGGGCGATGCGAAGCCATACTAATATTATAAATTCGAAAGTAACTCTGTCTGTCTGTATGTTACCTTTTCACGCCTAAACCACTGAACGGATTTCGATAAAATTTGGCAGAGAGATAGATTGCATCCCGGGGAAGGACTACCTATAGTTTTTATCCCGATATTCCCACGGGATCGACACTTTTGCGGGTGACACCGCGGGGCGCTGCTATTACCTATGATATAATACGAAAGTAAGTTTGTTTGTTACCTTTTCACGCCTAAACTACTGAACCTGAAATTTTGCATATACGGTGTACAGGTGTACAGAAACGGACATATGGTACCTTTCATCCAGAAAAAAAGTGCTGTTCCCGAGGAAAACAACAATAACGTTATAATGATAATAGATTGCGCCACGTGTCTTTCGAATGAAAAAAAACAGGACAACGTCTGTCAGGTCAGCTAGTGTATTATATGAAGCGTTTTGGCAACAGACCTTCCAGAGATACTTTCACAGTAAAAAAAAACTAGCAGAGCTTCGTTCCCTGCTACAATAGTGTCATCATCTACATCATGGCTTCAGAAAACCCTTAATAACTTAGAAAATTCACGATCAAATAATCAATAACCCGGGTCTATGCCATCTAAACAGTTGCTAGATCTAAGTCTAACTCCCCTCACATCAGCATTCACAACGCGCTCAAGCTGCGTTCAAACGCGATTTTGGTGCGCCCGCGCCTGTATCGTCTTATGTGACTCACACGCATACCGCCCCTATTGTCCCGGATTAATTGTTTGTGTAAGTACAATGAATGTTAAACATTAACCTTTTCTTCATATAGTATTAATATGTTTGGATTTTTTGCGCGTTTCTTTGCACAGGATATGAGTCGTTAGGCGTTGGGGTTTAGTTAAGTAATCTTGATGTCGATTTAATGAATTTGCGACCGCCTGTTAGGGATTGTTGGTATATTTTTAAGATGGTCACTTTAATCATTAAAGTTACTTAACTATCGTAACCAAGGTTGAAGTTATTTAATGTCTGTTTGATATGATTACGGCACAGTAACAGATGTTTTCTCACGGGTCAGTTTTGAAGGATCTTTTGCACAAATTGGCTGCCAGTCTCACGTCAATTCTCCCTGTGAACTTACTGAAGGAAATCGCAACGGTTCCCATGAGGAGGGATGTAGGGAATCGGGAGTGATTTCGCCGACGACTGTACAGTCACGAGTATAAATACCTATGTATACACTTGGCTTTATTCAAAGGGAATTTGGTCCTTTATTTTTTTATGAAATTTTATGTTATTACGAACATAGTATTTAACCTAGAACCTAGGTTTATGTATTTCACGAAAAATCGCAATTGAAAGCTGCCAAGTGTTGACATAGTGCTCGTGACTCGTGACTGTACACATTCTTTTTATCGCTAAATGCTTTCGTATTGTTGTGCCAAATTGGAAAGCATTGCCATTACGTCCTATGATTGTTGTCACAGGATACGTTAGCCATAAAAGCGTCATTTATTATGTCATAGTATTTGACGTGCCATTAGCATCTGGTTTGTGGATAACGGTTTGTTTAAATTTCGCGTTGTGTTTACTTAATTTTTTATACCTACCGTATTTGTAGTGGATTTGGCGGAGGCATGATTCGCGAATTGTAAGCTGAATGCTGGCTTTAACATAAGTACATTCTAGGGCTTAGAACGTACCTACTTGAAGTCATACAATTTAATATAAAGGCTAGAATATAGGCTTTATAATTATGTAGTTGGCCTATTGCCAAGTTTAAAGAGAGAAAAAAAAACTAGTTAGGTACCTTTAATTCAAGTCAGGTGCTATTACAAGATCCTACAATAATTACAAGTTACTAGGTATTACAAGTACCTGCTACATGCTACCGAGACAAAAAGTAGCCTATATGTTACTCCATAACATCAGCTATCTGCCATTGCATAACATCAGCTATCTGCCAGGGATAGTAGTAGTCCCGTCAAAATTGGTCAAGCCGTTTCGGAGATTAGCCTAAACAAACCAACAGACATACAGACAAAATTTTAAAATACCGACTTATAGATTTTTTGTTATAAGTAGCGCATATTCTTTCATACCAGCCAACCTGCGAATATGGTCGCTCTACCTAGCCTGAGGGTGGCTGGTAGCAGCTCAGCTGGATGAGAGTTGCCGAAAATCGAGTTGAATGGCGTGCAATAGGAGAGGCCTATGTCCAGCAGTGGACTGCTATAGGCTGATGCTGATGATGATATTTTCATAATAATGTATTTAGTAAAAAACTGTTATTTTGATATTACAAACACACTTTTCGATTTTATTTATTTGTATAGAAAGAAAGCAAATACATTTATTTAGCACAGACTAAAAGACACAAAATACACCAGATAGTCAGATAATACCTAGTCGTACATCAGATAAAAACAAAAAAAAAAAGGGATAACAATAAAAAGTGCAAAGTCCGATGTAAGAAATTAGCAGGAATGTGTGCTTCACGGTTGCGCCAAAAAGGCCAGACAACTAGTGCCTGACGCTGGTTTTCAACTGGACCTGTATGGATGATCTGATGCTGAGACTAGTAAATAAATTACCTACTATAAGTTTAATATGACTATCAACTGATAGGTACCTATTGCTTACCTAAACTCTGAACCAGTTAAAGCCTATGTAAAAAAAAAAAAAAAAAAAGCGTATGTTCTATAGAACATAATCAATTATATTTCGACCAGCTGGAGGCTATGACCTATCGTAACACAATTACTCATTCACCACGACATGGATTCCTCAATTAATTTCAATTGAAGACCTCACAAGCTCAATTTCACCAACATATTAATCTCTCATTCGTATCAGTAAAAACATAGCCACACCGTGGTAAAAATATCAGTATATAGTCAGCAAGGTGGTAGCAGAACTGGCCCATGTGGCACCGTATGTACAGTCGCATCCAAAATATGTTCTTAAGGGCTATTTTTGTCTGCTCATTGCACGATAGAATCTGCTTTACTGCAGGCTGTCATGGACATCGACGCGCAAACTGAAACCATGAATTCGGCACATGATTCTAGAACCCCTACACACCCTTGGTGTAGAAATTTTTCGTCGGTTATCAAAATATAAAATTGCTGTTTCATTGAAAAGTCATCATCATCTTCCTGCCCTTATCCCATGTTTACTTGGGGTCGGCGCAACACGTTTTCTTTTTCCATTCGCCCCTGTCAACCGTCACGCTATCATTCACTCCCTTCTCTTTCATATCATTCCTCACACAATCCATCCATCTTTTCTTCATTGAAAAGTGCAATACGTTAAAAAAACTTTTTACAACATAAATAATTTGAATACTGATGAAGTTGTCCGACTTGATAACTTGTTTGATTTAGTTTGTTCATAGCCACTATTTATTATATACCTACCAACATTCTAAGCACTATTTCTCTTCTTCTTTTACAGCCATATACAACTACTCGGCCAAACCAGGCACCTTACACCTTTCATTCGACGTCGGCGAGTTGTTGCACATCGAGAGAGAGACAGAATTCTGGTATTGGGGCAAGAGCCTCAAGAAAGATGCAAGCGGCGGCGCCTTCCCTAAAAGCTACGTACAGATAAGGGACTGTATAGTTGACAGGTAAGGTATTTTGCCCCTTAGTAACAAATTTACGTACGGAGAAATGAAGAAAATGTCGTGAGGAGAGTTTTGTGTATGGATGTCGATGGCTATAAGAATAGGGGAAGACCAAAGAAACGATGGATGGAATGTGTGAATGATGATATGGTTAGAAAGGGGGTGACTACCGAGATGACGACTAATAGAGAAGTGTGGAAGGAAAAGACATGTTGCGCCGAAGCCAAATAAATTGGGATAAGGGCAGGAGAATGATTATTAACAAATATACGTACTACACACAAACGCTCGTAGCAGTCTTGGCTGTGGTCTTGGTTATAAAACGTGCGGACAGGAAGGTGAATGAATTTTTAGTAAGTACGGGATTTCTGAACTCTAACAATACACACAGAGTATCGCCAACAGTCGGAACAGGCCTGGTGACAGAACGAGGGAGCAGGACAACAGTCTTGCTTACTCGTTCTGTAACCAGGCCTGCCCCGAATGCTAATAATATCTTTATCGAGTGGGTGTCGGAACTCAGATATTGGGGCAAGAGTGCCTTCCCAACTTCCTAACGGTGCCTTCCCTAAGAGCTACTTACAGATAACAGATTTTATAGTTAACAACTTGACGGGTAAGCTTGTTGAACCTTCGGAAACATCTTCGTCTTTAATTGGGTGTCGAAACTCTGATCTTGGGGTCCCAAACAATAAATCGTTCCCTAAAAGTGTGTCCAGACCTGGCGAATGCGCCGCTCGCGAGCCGCTTGCGACCTGCGCGCGTGCATTTCATGTTCGTACGCAGCCGAGCCTTGCCGGAGTCAGTGTTACCAACCAATAACAAAATTTGCCCCCAAGATTTTTTAAAAATCCCCCTAAAAAAACCCTAAGTATAGGTTCACATAAGGTAGTGCCCAACTCCCTAAGTCGTTCATAACTCACAAAATAAAACGCATAGGTACATAGTTTGTAAAAAAAGACTAGGTACCTAAATACCTATTGTTAAACTACTAACTAAATTGTAATATTGTTGATCAGGGATAAATAATGGCATAAATAAAAAAGGCACGCTCTACGGAGGCGTTGGATACGGGCAGCATCAATAACGCCACAGCAAACTTTTAGCCCCTAAAAATAACCCCAAAAAAAACCTGTCCCTAAAAATACCCCTTTTAAGACTTCTTCCCCCTAAATTTAGGGGGAAAACCCCAAAGTTGGCAGCACTGGCCGGAGATGTACTAGAGAGGCGCACCAAACGTAGGCTGTAACCGCACGCGAGCAACGCGCGCAGTTCGCAAGCGGCTCGCGAGAGTCGCATTCGGCAGGTCGGTACTTACATCTAAACAGAAATTGGTCCTAAGGTACGAGACGAGGGAATGATCAGAGAACTACAAAATACGGACCGTCGCGTCGTGCATGACGGTCCGTATTTCTTGGGGTCGGCGCAACACTATTGTAACTACATGAAGTTTAATTAATTAAATAAATTACTATTAAACGTGTATCAGAAATTCGACACCCAAATGTTTATTCCAACAAACGAGATGAGATTACTTACTACATTTAGGTATATTACATACAGTCAATATAATAACGTAGTAGCAAATGACGCTAACTGATAATATTTCAATTAAACGGCAGCGGGTCGGGAACTCACACATCGACTGTACACACACACACACTTCCTCAAAAACGTTCATACATTGTGCGTAGTAGTGATTCACTCGACAATGGGCAACGATTATCAATCACGGTCAGTGACCTCGTCAATTAGTATATTTTTATGGTCAAACTAGCTTCTGCCCGAGGCGTCGCTCGCGTTGTGGTCGGAAATAATCCCACGGGAACGTTCTACCGGGATAAAAGGTAACCGATGTCCTATCCGGGGACATGGTCTATCCGTTTGCTAAATCCCAGACAGGGTAACTTTCGCATTTATCATTAGGGTTCCGTACCCAAAGGGTAAAAAAGGAACCCTATTACTAAGACTTCGCTGTCTGTCCGTCCTTCCGTCCGTCCGTCTGTCTGTCACCAGGCTGTATCTCAAGAACCGCGGTAGCTCAGTTGAAATTTTCACAAATTATGTATTTCTGTTGCCGCTCTATCAACAAATACTAAAAACAAAATAAAATAAATATGTAAGGGGGGCTCCCATACAACAAACGCTATATTTTTGCCCTTTTTTGCTCGATATCAATAATGGCAACAGGTAGGCACTTGAAATATTCACAAAATACTCAGTTGTATTTTTACTTTAATAATAAAAATGAAAATAAAATAAATATTTAAGGGGGGTTCCCATACAACAAACGTGTTTTTTTCGGCGTTTTTGCCTTGTGGTACGGAACCCTTCGTGTGCGAGTCCGACTCGCACTTGGCTAGTTTTTTTTTGTTAGTATGGATTGTGCACTAGGAATGCTCTGATTCTAGGACGCAATCTCTAGGGCTAAGGAAGTAGGAACCTTGGCTGAGGACATTTGAAGACTAGTCGGAAGTGCTATGAGTCACTTTTTTAGGTGACATATTGTGTCGACTGATTGTCTAGTTGTATTAGTCAAAGAATACCTAATAGCACGCGGTTAGGAAGTTCGATTAAATAGATATCACTTAGGTATAATAATGATTAAAATAATATTCTATGGCACGGGGAAAAACTTTCGCGGGTTCTGTGAAACTTGTAACGAAAAAAATGTTATTTGGTGATAAGGTCCAATGATTCAGACCATCCTACGTTTAAATTTTTACAAAATATAAATGAAAAGAAACAAAATTATACAGGAAAAATTTTTAACCAGTGCGCAAACTGTAACGATGAATTCAGCATAATTATGATTTTAGACCTAGCGTAAAAAAAGGAAGTTCTTGTTTTATTATAATGACGTATGCACGATGACATTTAATTAAACCAAGGGTTTGTCCCGTACAATAAAGTCCTGGATTACAGTTTACAAATAAATAATTAATTTTACATTTAAGTCATTCGGTATGAAATTCCCCGGTTTTAAATCAATCAATATAGTTGGTATGCAAGCTATTAATTACCCAATGACTCACCTTTTATTAATGCAACACTATTTAATAAGCATTGTAGGGTTATTGGCAAGTGTGCATAGTAAGTTGTGGGGATGCGTAAAATCAAGTAAACCAGTGTGGTCAGTTATTGTGTCTAGGGTTGGTCCTTACGTCCTGATAAGCGAAATTAGATTTTGTTGTAATAATACTGGCTTTATAGTGTTCCTTTTTAATGTATTCAAAATTCTTCTACTTCTATGTAACTAGGTTACTTGTCACTTCAATAAAATAACAAACTTGATGAAACACATGTTTTCTTTTTCTAATACAAAATTAGAACAGATTTGGCTTGTGAACCCAAATTCTCATACAAGATTTTTTATTGGTCTCACAAGTACAACTTCCAAAATTGATGTAAGTACTATCGCCAAAACCTATATCTGACCATTTTGAAAACAAAATCAAGGGCACATGATGACCACAGCATGTCCGCCCTTTTTGCGTCGACCAAATAGCCATGCGTTGTGAGAAAAACAGTTTCCATTTTAGGTCGACCAAATAGTATTACAAAAAAATTATAAGAATATAAACATCCGAATTTGGAACCTCCTCCTTTTTTGAAGTCGGTTAAAAAAAGGACCAAAAAGAGAAAGTTTTCATGCGCTGCAAGCAGAAATAGTCCTTACGGTGGTCAGATACAGATTTTAGCAATAGTAGGTATCTACTGACTCATGTACAGACGCCAGCATATCAACTTACTACAATCTGTCAAACTTTAATAGATTTTCAACTTTATCGCTAAAGCATAAGGTTCAAAGTTGATTTTCGGGTAGCTTGATGTGCTGGCGTCTGAACCTATCCTATTTATGACAATGGTCCTAGGTCCTTCAAAGATTTTGTAAAAAGCGGTGAATAAAGAAATATAGGTAGTACCTATACTTACCTACTTTTAAAGTTTTAAAACAAATATCATCTGAACTTGTAGTGACTTATTAAATGAAAATATAAGTCCACCCAGACTTGTACGCCTATAGGCAAAATAAACCAGCCTTTAACATCTTCCGGATTCCTTTAGACTCTTTAGAGGATCATCATCTTACTGCCCTTGTCTCGTGTTATTTGGGGTCGGCGTAACACGTTTTCTTCTTCCATTCTCCCCTGTCAACTGTCACGCTATCACGCTATCATTCACTTCCTTTATAAAATAAAAATAAAATATCATTTCGTTACGAATTGTGGTCGTAGGTACGAACTCAGAGAGGCGCTTTACTTTTTGTAAACTATTTCATCACCACTGCACACAAAACGGGACAGGAACACATCATGATGGAACTGGCATGTCTTAGAACCAAAAATTCGATGACGTGTGACATCTACCATCCCGCACTGGGCCCGCGTGTGGGATTACCACCCACTCCCTCTCACCGAGAGGAGGCCTGTGTCCCAGCAGTGGGAATATTATGGGCTGATTATGTTATCGTTTCGTTAATCATCATCATCTGCCTAGCGTTTTCCCAACTATGTTGGGGTCGGCTTCAGTTCTAACCGGATGCAGCTGAATACCAGTATTTTACATGGAGCGACTGCCTACCTGACCTCCACAACCCAGTTACTGGGTAATACGATACCCCTTGGTAAAACTCTGGTTGTCAGACTTTCGGGCTTCTGACTACCCGTAACGACTGTCAAAGATCCACGAATTATAGCCGGGACCAACGGCTTAACGTGTTTTCCGAGGCACGGACGGTCACGGTATGTAAAGATGGTCACCCATCCTCAGACCAACCGCGGCAAGCGTAGCTTAACCTGATCGATCGACCTGTGCGGCTGTTATTATTTAGCCACAGACCCCTCTTATCGTTTCGTTAATAGTTTAAGTAAATCGTTATGTAAAAATCCACAAGGTTATTATGAATCCATTACAACTTCTGTAACCAGGTAAAGGCCAAGTATTGTTTTGTTTAATATAATAATAATAATATTCCACAACTATCACACAACGCCGTCTAGTCTCAAGCTAAGCAGAGCTTGTGTTATGAGTACTAGACAACTGATAAACATACTTATATATTTCTAAATACATACATATATAGATAAATTACACCCAGACACAGAACAAATGATCATGCTCATCACACAAACATTTGTCCTGGGTGGGAATCGAACCCACGACCTCCGGCATAGCAGTCATAGTCACTGACCACTAGACCAACAGGCCAGTCAAAGTTATACTAAACTAACTAGTTAACTTTCCTTATTTCGTCCGTTCTGGCCAGCCAAGTCTGTAACTACTGTTGTTTTAAAAGCAATACTATAAAACTTAGTTCCAATTCAGATTGTATTGTCGCCAAGTTTGGGTATTGCTTTATTTACGTAAGTATTTTTTGTAAGTAGATTTGAAATTTGTTAAACAAGTTCCAAGAAAGGTGGGACTACTTTATTTTTCATCTCATCATCTGCCTAGCCTTTTCCCAACTATGTTGGGGTCGGTTTCCAGTCTAACCGGATGCAGCTGAATACCAGTGTTTTTACATGGAGCGACTGCCTATCTGACCTCAGACCTCCTACAACCCAGTTACTGGGTAATACGATACTCCTTGGTAAGACTGGTTATCAGACTTTCGGGCTTCTGACTACTAACGTCAGCTATCTGCTAGTGAAAGTCCCGTCAAAATCGGCCCAGCCGTTTCGAAGATTAACCCGAACAAACGGACAGACAACTAATTATAAAAATGGATTTGTTAAAATGTTATAAGTACCGTATTTACTTTTATATGCCTTTATTAAAAAGCTGTTATTTTGACATTACAATCAGACACTTCAATCTTATTTATTTGTATATATGTGTATTTATTCGCTCCATGTAAAATACTGGTATTCAGCTGCATCCGGTTAGACTGGAAGCCGACCCCAACATAGTTGGGAAAAGGCTAGGCAGATGATGATGATGATGAGGTGTATAAATATGCAGCGGTATAGAAACTGTGTCTGGAACAAAATGTTTACTTCAGATAAATTTTCAAATTATCTGTCTCTTTCAGATGCGGTGGCACAGTGGTCGCTTCTGCTGGAGGCAACGGTGTGGTCCACGACATCGCGGTCACTCTCCGAGAATGGTTGACACATTGCAAAAAACTGTACATCGTAAGTAGACAAAAACATTACGCCCAAGTGAACTGAATACGGATTTTTTTATTTATTTTATTGGTTCACCAACCATAAAATTGTTTTTTTTTGGTTTTTGCTTTTTTTTTGCTTTAGGTAACACTCAAAATTGCAACAATCGCTAAAAAATTTATAGTTTTATGCTGCAACTTGGAATAAAATCAAAATCAAAAGTCATTTATTATTAGTCAAAATTACATAGACATTCCCCAAAACGCCCGCCCTTTTCACCATTTCCTAGTGCTTTAGCTAGGAAGAAGAAGTGGCGCAAATCTCCAGCAGCACAGCTATCTGTTCAGTTAGAAGAACTTGATTCTCGAAAATTCTTGTAAAGATTTTTTCTAAAAGATTGATTCTTGAAATGTAAGTTATAACTTATAACATTACGAAACACAACATTTTGCCATATTATGTCAGCTAGCACACGCCAATATACCAACAAAAACTTTGAAAGCTATGCTCAAGCTGAAATAAATAATAATAAAAACGTAAATAGAACTGAAGAGCGTATACGTTTATACGTACGGCATTTCATAAAAACTTTCAAGCCCTTACTAAAAAGTTAGTTAAAAGGTCTAAAAAGTTAGTAGAGAACATTTTCAAAATGTCTTATTTAAAAAAATATAACTGGAAATCGCTGTTTCTATGGAAACTCGAAAATGTTTTCTTCTAACTTTTTAGACCTTCAGTTTCTTACTAAACTTCAACTATATCCGACGATCCTGCATACTTATCTCTTTGGTTGACTGTACCTAACACATGTTAACTACTTGTCCTTATTTATCATTTAATTACATAAACATGAGTGCCATTATTGTGTAATTATTCGGCCAATAATGTTTTAATATTCATTTGCACGTACTTTAAATAATTAGTCAATGACGTATCTGAGGAAAGGTATGCAGCTGCAGCTTTGCAAATTATGCATTGGTATAGTAATTAGTTGGTTACATCCTTTAACCAGGAAAAAAGAGGGTATAATCTAAAACCCTAGGGCAGTACGGTTTGAAGCATAATGTTTCTATGGAAAAATATATCTCCGCTACATCAGTGCTGATTCTGAGTGGCTAACATTACCATGGGAAGACTTCTTCTCAAGCCAATAGGGATTAAAAAACTGTTTTGTGTGTGAAAATGAGTGAATAAACTTTTTTAGTAATTTTTTTTATAAAAACAAAAAAAAATTAGCCATTTGATTATTCTTCTTAACTTTTTATTCTTCTTCTCCAGAATAACGATGAGCGTCTCAAGTTTATGGAAGTGAGCATGCGAGCTCTGCTCGAGTTGAGAGCTCAAGCTGCGTCCGGAGCGTTACCTCAGGACCAGCTGCGACGAGTCGCTAGGACCGCTGTTTTCACCATCGATAAAGGGAACAGGTAGTTAAAAACATTTTTTATTCAATAGTTGACAATCAATCTGGCGGCCAACGGATAGCAAGCGGTTACTTACGATTCTAACCAGTTTCCAGTCTAACCGGATGCAGCTGAATACCAATCTTCTATATATATAAAATGATAAACTGACTGATTGTTGATATATCAACGCACAGTCTAAACCGCTGCTCCTAGAGACATGAAATTTGGAGGGTGTGTTCTTTGTGAAGAGTAGGTATCCACTAAGAAAGGGTTTTTCGAAATTCCACCCCTAAGAGGGTGAAATTTCACACGGACGAAGTCGCGGGCAGAAGCTAGTATTTTACATGGAGCGACTGCCTATCTGACCTCAACAACCCAGTTACTGGGTAATAGCTTAACCTCATCGATCGATCTGTGCGGCTGTTATTATTTAGCCACGAAATCTGGCATGCCTCATGTGGCCCTATTTACACCGGCTTCCCTACGCTTCATACGAAAAAATAGCAATTCTGCTTAGCGTATGAAAAGCCTTTTTTTTACACCGAGCTCTTCGTAGTAACTCTAACCTAGAGAAACATTCTGTAACCGGGAGAAATATTTTGTACATTTGCATATGTTTTTAGTTTTCTAATATTGTACGTAATATTATTTTTTGGTCAAAAATGATGAAATCTGTGCTCTGCTAGCCCCTTACTCCATGAAGGATCCAATGAGTTGTATCATCATATTAATTCGTATTACTTTGTCAACAGAACCTTAGGTATGGAGTTAGCAGTGAGAACAGCGAACGGTCAACTGGTCGATCCATTGAAAGTGTCCACGTACAAACTAAACGCACTACACGATGAAGCTAATACTCGTATTGACAAGAATATGGTAAGTTTCTTTGTATATTTTATGTCTGATCTCCTGCGGTGCTATTCTGTAAAAATCTCACCGTGAAAACTTAGGTGAAGTGAGCGTGGAGTGGGCTGTCAATAGTGTCAATTCCTAGCAAAAACAAACTCACTTCACCTAAGTTTTCACGGTGAGATTTTTACCGAATCGACCGGCTGTTTATCTTTTTATCGGGTTATAATGATTTGCTATAGTACCTAATAATACAGGGTGGCTGGGACATCGACGCGCAACCTGTTACCCTGCATTTAGTACTTAAATGATTCTGAACCGACGAAAACTTTCAACGCAAGGGTTGAAATTTTTCGTCGGATAAAAAAAAAAATGTTTTCTATTGTATACATTTTGACCGCATAGGCTTTTTTTTTGTTAATCAACGAGTAATATCTACCCTAGGTTCGGGTCTAGAATCATGTGCTGAATTCATGTTTACGCCCAGGCCGGGTTCCAAGCGTGTCGCGGGTTCGATTCCCGCACGGCACACAAATACTTGCATGACCTACAAGTAGTTGTTCCGGGTCTGGCTGTTTGTGTATGTGAGTTTAAATGTTTGTAAACGCACCCACAATACAGGAGAGATTCCTAGTGTGATGAAATGTAAAAAAAAAAATTAAAAAATTGCCGTCTTTTTGTTGTTTTGCGGCCATCAACCAAATCTGGTTTTTCTAGTACAGAATAGTGTAACAAACGAAACTTATTTGACATGCATATCTCTAAACTCAGTCCGAAATGAGTTATTAAGAAGTGTCATTTTACTGCAGCTAATTAAAAGTCGGACTATAAAACCTTTTTGCTTACATTTTCAAGGAAGCAACACCAATAACCCCACCACCGACGGCGCCACCGGGCGCCCGGACATACACGATCGCAGTTCGGGTCCACAACTTCGTGTGCCGAATGAACGAGCCAGCCGAACTCGCCCTGGCATTACACGACGCTTCGGGTGCTAAGCTGACAGAACATTTGCTGCTCAGGTGGCCTACCAACCACATCAACACTGCACTAGTTGTCTTTACTGTGAGTATAGCATAGTCTAGCTTTTGCCCGCGGTTACACTCGTGTCCTAGAGGAACTACTAAATGTAATATAAGTTTATTTCAATAATTGTTTACAATGATGCACATATCAAACAAATGAATTAGACCAAATTCGTATAAAGTAGGTACATCTAATCTAATCTAACTAGCCTGTACTGTCCCACTGCAGGGCAAAGGCCTTCCTCTCCCTTTTCCACACAATTCTGTCTTTTGCGAGTGGCCGGCCAGTCCTTACGGTAGGAGTCAAGCTCGTCCCGCCATTTTCGTCAAAAGAAAAGTACAATATATTAGATATTAATTTTAGCTTGATACCTTCACGCGTTCCTAAGAAAAAGGGTCTTGACAGACTGACAGACAGATAGCCGGAAGGACGGACAACCAAGTGATCCCAAAAGGATTCCGTTTTTTCCTTCTGAAGTACGGAACCCTAAAAATAAGATGAGGTTTCCTTTAATGCTTATTTTTGTTTCAGGATTTCGGTAGCGATATAATAAAGAGTGAGAAAATATACTTGGTGTCCAATATTTACCGGATAGGGTCAATGGACGCCCTGAATATTGATAATAGGTAAGTTTATTTAAAGTATATTTTATACATTTCACCATATTCAAAATAAAAAGTAATTTAAAAAAATTAAACCGACTTCAAAAAGAAATTAACTCAAAATTATGAAATAACTTTAATTTCGGAAGTCGGTGTCTTGAGATCTGTATTTTAGTTTTTTGCCACCGACTTCCGAAATTAAAATGGTCACGATCAGATCAATAGTTGCGGAGAAATGCGTGGACAAACATACATACATACATACGTCTATAAAATTTTGTATATTTGTTTGGAAGCCCTAATAGATTGTCATAATTATGTGAATATAATGCAATTCCAGTAATATTACATACATACGTATCGAATTGATAACCTCCTTTTTTTTTGAAGTCGGTAAAAATAGGATTGATTTTGAATGCTTTATGAGCGTATGATATGTTCAAACAGTCAGAATTAAGATACGGTTTTGACCGATCGAAAGTATACTTCGACCCGAAACTTTAGAGTAATAGCGCGATTTTAATGCCTTTAGGTAACCCAATGGTACAGGCCCCCATTAACGAGTCGTGATTTCGAACCCAGCCAACTTCGATCAATAATAGTACTAGATGAATGATTAGGAACAAAAATAAGTCGCTAAAGTGGCCACGTTTGCACACAGATAAACATTTATATTTCTTACTACGAACTATAGAAAAAAGTTTAATAATATTAACAACTTCAGATTATTATAAACCTTAACACTCTAACATAAAGTTTAATTACGATTGCAAATGATTAATATTTAAGTCCTTCTGTCATCGAAGCAATAAATTTAAAATGTCACTTGAAAATAAGAAGTCATTTTTATAATAAGTACAAAAATATTTATTCTAAAATAAAACTTAACGTCTAAGCAATAAGGTTAAAAACATTTTGTTGACAATTTCGTACTTACTCGAATTTGGAACTAGACGTAGTTCTTGGAATTACATTTCAATGCTTCAATGTTTGTTAGAATAGTTGGCGCGTTGTCGCAAACATTGGCCAAACAATAATAATATTTGCTTATTGATTTACATTTACTATTTAATTGTGTTACTATTTTATGAAAAACATTTAATGATAAAAACTTACCGAAAAAAAGATATTCCTTCCAAAATCTTGGTGTTACGGTGGTTATTTACACAACTTTTGAACGCGCACTGAGGCATTTTGACGTCTTAACATTGGCTATGATTGGACCATACTAATTTGAAATAAGAGCACAAAAGTATTCGTGCTCGTATTTTTCGGGCCGTTTTTGAAGCGCTTATCGGGCATCTAGTACTATTATTGATCGAAGCCAGCCAAGCACTTCACTTTGTGTATTTTATTTCATCACCACTGCTCTCAGAACGGTGAAGGAAAACATCGTGAGGAAACCAAAAATTCGAAGACACATGACATTCACCAATCTGCATTGGGCACGCTTGGTGGATTACAACCCACTCCCTCTCACTGAGAGGCCTTTGTCCCAGCATTGGGAATATTATAGGCTGATCATGGTATTTAATCCACAGACGTAGCTCCGTAGCCCAACCGCCTCCAATCCCAGCGTCGGGCCGCTCAATGCGTCGTCCATTCGGCGTCGCGTGCGCAGACATCAAGCGATTTGTTACGCCTGTTGTTGGTCGGGACAACGACAAACACATACAAGTGCCTTTTTATGCGTAAGTATTGTTTATACAGGCGTTTTAATATTTTTTTGGTTTACGGTTTCACTCATGCGCATGCTTTGGGATTTTGCGATCAATATACCCCGAAGCAGACGTGAATGAAACCTAAAATCATAAACAGAAATAAACAATTGCAGCTTTAGCAACTAAAACTGCGTTAGCTTTAACGATCTAATACAATTGAAATTGATAATGCATCAATCTCAATTTTAATCCGCGGATGCGGCTGCTTTTGATTCGACCTCTCAAATACTCAGGTTGACAAGCTCGGCCGTTGATTGGTTATTATATAGGCAATGATCGCCCCTAATTGCGTAACACACTTTCAATCACACTCTGTATCATTTTGAAGGATATTGCTAATCCATTGCTGTATATGTTGGAAAAAATTGTCTCTTCAATAACGTGAATAACGCAATGAATGTTGTTAAACTGTCAAAATGAAAGACATTGCTACTGTTAGTGAGTTACGCAAGCACCCCGCGGGATTAAGATTGTGACTGAACTAATCTACGTTGGAATTCTTGGAAATTAAAAGGTTTCAATGAGAACTTGATGGGCTACTAGCTGTTTCACGTGTGTTACTACTTCTGTTTAATAATAGAACGGACGGATACTATGCAAATGACCCTAACCCCATGTTCGCACGGACGATTTGTCAAGATACAACCTGACACTGACCTGCAAATTGCAAAAAAAAAAAAACGTATAAAAATTTGAATTTCACGGTCTACCACTGCGCATTCAACTGTTAGTGAAAACGGTCATACGTGATACGCTGAGCTTTTTGCCAAACTCAAGGCTATAACTACCAAAACATACGTACAGAACATGATACCTAGTTACATTCCAGATATGAAACTCATTACAGATATGAGAAGGAGAATCTGGACTGTTTACTGAAGAAAGTGATCGCGAACCGTGATATGAAGGACGCTAAGCATTCGCAAGGATTGTGGGTGTCTGTGCGACTGGTTGAGGGTGATTTAAAGCAGGTAGGAAGATTTTAAACTAGCAATCTCACTGACAAGATAACCGACTTAGATTAATCTAAGACATTAATGGTAAAGATTACAACATGGCTCGGGGTTTTTTTTAATGGCATCTCGCAGTTGAATATAGGGGATCTAGATCTTTATTCTAATATATAATTCTATCTGTAGATACGCGAAGAAAACCCTCACATCGTAGTCGGCAGTTATGCCGTAGCTCGAAAGATGGGCTTCCCAGAAGTGATCCTACCAGGCGACACGCGCAACGACTTGTATGTCACAGTGTGCGGGGGGGCCTTCTCTAAGGGAGGCGGGAAGTCCTCGGAGAGGAACATCGAACTCATGGCCAAGGTCGTCGATAAACATGGACAGACTTTTCCCGTGAGTTGGCTTAATTATTTATCCTCGAATTTACATACACAAAAGCTAACGTCTAAATACCTCTATTTTTTTTTATTGCTGAATGGCCTCGCTCTTGACCTCGATTACGCCTGATGGTGCCCAGAAGATACCTAAGGCACTGCAACTCCCACGCATCGCCGAAACACAGCAGGGTGCTTGACGCCGGACTCCGGTGGGAGGGGGGCGCTAACCAGGCGGGCGTTAGCCCTACCACCGCAAGGGAAGAATTGGCCAGTCAAATAAGGTGTTGGGTGTGACTGTCCAGGATGCGCCGAGCGCTTGGTTCCGTTGAGTAACTGGCGCAACAAACTGCGCTACACGAGGAGGCTTCTTCATGCATCCCTAAAAATCTATTTACTAATTTTTCTACTTATTTCAGGGTGTAATATCTATAGGCGCTGGAGTCCCTTTAACCAGTGAGTACACATCTGTAGTGTATTACCACGACGATCGGCCGAGATGGCAAGAAGTTTTTAAGGTAAGGATACTGATTTTATTTCTACCAAGTAACACTAAATTATAGAAATATAAATAATGTTTCGTTCAGAAGCAATTACATTGATCCTCCCAAAAAAAAAGAAGAAACATTTTAGTTTTAATACACCAATTCGCGTAAATACATGTGATCGTTTTTTTTTTTTTGAGGATGGGAAATCATCCGCTTTGGGTGGAGCGGAAGGAAGTGTCAAACTCTTACTGACTAAAACCCACCCGTGTTCCTTCCTTAGCCCTTTATGTTCCGGGCCAGGGGTAACCCTTTCGGACAAACCCGCTGCCCAAATATGCATACCATGTAACGAATGACTTCAACAAATCAACACTTCTTATCTATCACTGACGCCACTGCACACTGTCAGACTTCCCCATATACCCCTCTATTCATAAACGTTGCATAAAGCTAAGTTCTGATTAGCGACTGTTTATTCATACATCTTTGACGTTTAAACGTCACTTAGCTCTCATCATCTATATATATAAATTAAATGAAGTTTGTTAGTCTTACTAAAACTCGGAGAACGGCTGGACCGATTTGGCTAATTTTGGTTTTGAAATATTTGTAGAAGTCCATGGAAGGTTTAAAAGGTGAGAAAATATGTCCCCTCCCTGCGTTTCCACGTCGTATATTGTGTTCTACAAACTCATATTATCACAGGTGTGTCTGAACATCGAAGAGTTCAAAGAAGCCCACCTAGTCTTCATGTGTCGACATCGATCTTCAAACGAGGCTAAAGACAGGGCGGAGAGACACTTCGCTCTCTCTTACTTACGACTGATGCAACGCGAGGGAACCACCACACCGGATACACAGCACAACTTGTGTGTTTATAAGGTAAACATTTAATTATTAGCTTCTATTTACTTAATGAAAAGGGAGGATATTCCGAGCATTGGGCTGGACAACACAGGCTGAATTATCACACTAATATTATAAAGGCGAAAGTTTGTGAGTGTGTGTTTATATGTTTGTTACTTCTTTACGCTCAAACGGCTGGACCAATTTTGATGAAATTTTGTATGGAGGTAACTGACACCCTGGATTGACATAGGCTCCTTTTTATCCCGATATTGCCACGGGGTCGACATTTACGCGGGTAAAACCGCGGGGCGCAGCTAGTTATAATATAATAATAATTCTATTGGCATAATACAAAATCAAAGGGAAAATTCAAACGATATTTTTTAAGTGCACTGTATTTAATAATAGACAGTTTATAAATTGTCTGCTTCCTAAATAAATGTAGTTGTAGGTATTAAATAAAATAAATATAAACTACGTTGCACAAACAACGGGCACATTGTTTTAATTGATTACATTTTTAAATTTGCACACATCCCAATAATGGACTGTATACGGATTAAACATACGACACATTTTAAAATGCAAGTGCACCGACAAGATAAAAAGGTATCAAAGGCTTTTTCTGCTTTGGTGTCGCATATGCATACCAGAACATTGCATATCACCGACAAACTAATTTACAAAGTTGCCCCCAGATCGACAAGCGCGCCACCGCCGGCGAGGCCGAGGAGGCGTGCCTGTGCCTGCCGGCGCGGCGCGACGAGCTGCCGGCGGGCGCGGAGCACGGGCTGGCGCGCGGCGTGCTGCAGCTCACGCACAAGGACGTGCTCACCGTGCACACCAAGCTGTGCTCCACCAAGCTCACACAGCGAGGTCTACCACCTAGCCTTTATGCCTTGTGTTTGCTACAGGACAAAATGTCTACGATAACTGCCCAACTGGGTTGGGGTCGGCTTCCAGTCTAACGGAATGGAGCTGAGTATCTACCAGCATTTTGCATGGAGCGACTGTCTATCTGACCTCTACAACCAAATTACTGGGTAACACTACCCCTTGGTAAGACTGCTAGTTCCATTTTGGGGCTTCTGAATACTGACTGACAAAGATTATATAAATGACTGCCGGGACCAACGGATTAACATTCTTTCCAAGACACGAAGGGGTCTTGGTACTGTGTTCCGTTTTAAACCTAACGTGGTATAACACACGATCATCATCATCTTCCTGCCCTTATCCCATGTTTACTTGGGGTCGGCGCAACACGTTTTCTTCTTCTTCTCTTTTTCTTCTATCGTGTGGTTATAACACACGATAATCTTTAATTAATATTTTATTGTAAATTTCAGAGGAGATCTTGGGCGTATTGAAATGGAACACTCATTACGCGGAGGGTACGCTTCGGAATGCACTGATGCAACTACTAGTCGTGCCTAGTGAAGAACTAGTCAAGTTTCTACAAGATATACTGGACGCTCTGTTCAGTATACTCACACAGGTAATATTGCTATAAATCTCATATTTTCGCAGACTCTTTATTATAAATGCATGCTTTATTATAGAACAAAAAAAAAAACAATTTTTTTAAGGCTTTAAAATTGTGTTTTTTTTTTGTTACCCTATATTTCCTCCGACTGCTGAGCAAAGGCAGTGCTTAGGTACAGTTATTTTGGCAATGATTACTAAAAAAAAGATGGCCACCATAAGGTGCTCTATTTGGCAACGACTCCTTATTTTGTGCTAAGGAAAATTTACACTACACGAATTTATTGTTTGTTTATTTAATACTTCAGGCATACAAAGGCAGACCTCGAATTATTATTTTTTTCTTTTAAGGAAAACCCGGTTTCCGTTCCTACCTCCATAGATACTATTTCATACATCTGATACTATTTTTCCTTCATTCTTAGGTCCAAGAAGATCACAAAGAGAACGAATACTCTGACAACAGTTATGGTGTCCTAGTACTCGAATGCTTACTTCGGGTTATATCCTTAGTAGCAGACCACAAGTACCAACACTTCCAACCGGTGTTACACGTTTATATTGATGACAGCTTCTGCGACGCGTTGGCTTATGAGTAAGTACATTTTTCTAATAAGCTATGGTGTTCTGGTACATTGTGTTCCTGCTTGAAAATATCAGAGAATTTCATTTTTAAAGCAAAATTTTCATTCCGGAAACTATGGTGATCTTTCTAAGCCATTCGATTGCATTCAGCACAAAACTTTCATTTGTAAGCCAAGCTTTTACCGTATATTAGCTAAGCGAATCCGCGGTAAAGATTTCAAGCTTTGTGTTACAAAACGAATCAGATTTTTTTTGTTCTTTTATTGTGTTATGTCTTTCAATAAATAGGTGTGCCTCAAGGCTCAATCTTAGGCCACTTTCTGATCGTATTATTAAGATGGCTACTTTGAAATATTACGTACCATGCAAAGAATAGAAGCATGTAAGGATCGAACCAGGTGGTTCGATCCTTACATGCTCCTCTTGCTTCATTTACTTATAGCAGTCTTATTCTTATAACAATTCCCTTTTATTTTTCCATAGGAAACTAATCTCAGTGATGGTATGGGTGATATCAGCCGCGAACGCAGGGGACGCCGCGCTAAAGCGACTACTCATGTGTATGAAGTGTATAGAGAGCCTTATTCGACTGATTGTGAGGAGTCGGCAGTTGAGAAGTGCGCTCGGTGGAGCCTCCGATAATGATTTCTGCGTTCTTTTTGAGGTATGTGACGATTTCTGGAAATCGACTAGTAAATCTGCTGTAAAATTTTATGTGCAGGTAAACCAGAAACAGTTTGCTCTTCAGTAATCATCGTGTTTTTGAATTAACACGAACGGCGCGCCTCAGTGTAACCACAGAGGCGATGCTTTTTATTAGTTTTGTACTGCCGCGTTGCATAGTAGTGCACCTATCATTGCATGTTGGTATGAAGTTTACTCGGTCGGGTTATCTACTCCGGTCCCAGATCATCATTTGTTACTCAAAACATTTGAACAGTTTTTTGGAATTGTATAGAGTTGTTAAGTACCTCCATTGTTGTAACAGCTCTATATTAGATTTCATCATCGCTTGTCCATATTTCCGAAATTAGACGACAATTCCCGAACCACATACTTTTCCTTGAAGATCTGTGAGTGAGCTGATCTTATTGATAAAGATAAATTTAAAAACAATTATTTAAGAATTGACAACAGATGAAAGTAAAGCTTTTGAGCTTCGATCAATAATAGTACTAGATGAATGATTAGGAACAAAAATAAGTCGCTAAAGTGGCCACGTTTGCACACACATAAACATTGTATTTCTTACTACGAACTATAGAAAAAAGTTTAATAATATTAACAACTTCAGATTATTATAAACCTTAACACACTCACATAAAGTTTAATTACGTTTGCAAATGATTAATATTTAAGTCCTTCTGTCATCGAAGCAATAAATTTAAAATGTCACTTGAAAATAAAAAGTCATTTTTATAATAAGTACAAAAATATTTATTCTAAAATGAAACTTAACTTCTAAGCAATAAGGTTAAAAACATTTTGTTGACAATTTCGTACTTACTCGAATTTGGAACTAGACGTAGTTCTTGGAATTACATTCCAATGCTTCAATGTTTGTTGGAATAGTTGGCGCGTTATCGCAAACATTGGCCAAACAATCATAATATTTGCTAATTGATTTATATTTACTATTTAATTGTGTTACTATTTTATGAAAAACATTTAATGATAAAAACTTACCGAAAAAAAGATATTCCTTTTAAAATCTTGGTGTTACGGTGGTTTTTTACACAACTTTTGAACGTGCACTGAGGCATTTTTACGTCTTAACATTGGCTATGATTGGACCATACTAATTTGAAATAAGAGCACAAAAGTATTCGTGCTTGTATTTTTCGGGCCGTTTTTGAAGCGCTTATCGGGCATCTAGTACTATTATTGATCGAAGCTTTTGAGTTATAAATTTATGTGTTGATGAAGTAAAAATTTTTAAAAATAGTAATTGTTTTGTAAATGTGAATAAACAGGATTTTTGATTGATTTGACTTGCCGTAGAATCAAAATATGATAAATAAAAGTAGCCATTTTTTTTTCTTACAGGATCTATTAGAAAAGCTAGTATGGTTGATGCGTTGCGGCGACCACGCTCTAACATGTCAGGGATCTGCGCTCAAGTACCTCCCGCATGCGGTACCGCACATCATCAAAGTTTATCCCGATATAGAGCTCAGGTTTGTTGTTCTTTCGTATAATGTGTCAGCAATAACTGCTATAGAATGATGGTGAATGATTCGATTGTTCGATTGTTCAAACTTCGCGTACGAAAGATAGCGTGCTTGGTTAGGTATATGTACTTGCCGAACGAAATGGTACTTTTCAATTTCCCTATATTTACAATACAGAGGACTTTGGTCACACGTCCACACACACAACCTTTTCGATCTTCGAGTGTACATCAACATAATTATTTCCAGTGCCTACGTAGTACGCGCATTAGAAGCACTACCGCTCGGCCGCCTCAGCAAACAACGGATGCTAGCGCTGCTGGAACTGATCCGCGGTCCGCTCTGCTCTCAGGCGTCCGCACGAGCTTTGTTACTGCCACATCTAGCGGCAACTACGCGCGCGTTACTAAGGGATAAGGCTGAGGTGATTGTTTGAAGTATTTGAAATACACTGATGATTTCTATGTAGTGCGTACTAGACTGGACATAAATTATCCTGTTTTTTACCCGAACCTAATGATTTTAATGTTACTGTTCCAACTAAGCTAAAGATTTGGGAAAGAAGTTGGGTCACGTCAATAGTTGGGCGGAATTTAAACAAACGGCCATTTTTTTTTTATAGTGTTGCCACACGGTGGTTGAATGTTGCCCGGATTTTGTAATTCTAGTCATATAGATTATGATTATAGTCTAGTACTCATTACATAGATATCGTTAACACACACTGTACACACACATTTAAAACAAAAATAAATAAAGTCACTGTAATGCGACTTTTACATGAAAATATACATAATTACATACTTACCTTGACATATGACATTGTTCCATCCCAAAGACTACTCAAAAACTATTTCAAAGAAAAAAGAAACATACTTTTCGATAGTATGAATTCGCAAAAACATAAAATTATCTTCTAATCGATTGTTTTAATGAAGTGTTTAAAAGATAAATGCAATAGTATCAAGATGTCTTTGTACACAATTTAATGGGATTCATCACACTCCATACATTCCATGCAAATGGTTACAATATTATTCGAAAGACGACGTTCGTTTTTATGTAAAAAAATATAAATAAATACTATGACTACTAACTGATTTTCGGTAATCATATCATATACTTTTTATATGATTTATACAAAGTCAAAAGTAACGTCGCTTCTCGAAATTAAATATAGGTAATAATAATTAGGTAAGTATTTTTGTTTTTTGCACTGGCAGTACTTTTGAGTGTGGAAGGCCAGGCCAGGAATGAATGAAAAATATTTGTTAAAAAAGAAATGTGTCAAATATTATACTCCCTCGATTTCCATTTACTTAAAAGTTATTTATAGCGAGGTTGAACCAAATAAATTTAAATTTAATGTACAGACGACAGCAGGTCAACCTACCCGAAACTGTCAGATTTTCCCAATCAACCTTGAACCTTATGCTTTAGCAATAAAGTCGAAAATCTATTAAAGAAATCTGACAGATTGTAGTAACTTAATGTGCTGGCGTCTGTACTTAGGTATTTCAATTACCTTTTTGTTTCCTGGCAACACTCAAAAGTCCTAACTTGAGATATTTACTTCGTCAATAACAATGTGTACGTCTAGTGAATAAAACCCACCGGTACGTGTGTATGTGAGCACCGCACTGTAATAGGTAATGTAATCGTTTTGTGATCGTGTATTGTGGAATATTATCTGTAACGTGTTCTACGCAATGAAGGAAGGGTGAACGTGGGAGACGAAAGATGCTATCACTTTTCTGGTCCATTCTGATTTGTTTTATTTGTTTAAATCTGCATTATAGAATAGAATAGAATACTCTTTATTATGTACACCATATAAATTACAGACATAAAAATAGAAACAATACAAAGGGTGACACAATGGGCGGTCTTATCGCTAAAAGCGATCTTTTAAAGACAACCTTTGGATGGATTAAAAAGGGGAAAGGGGAATTTTATTGTTTATGTTTAGGCCTCTCCTTTATAGTAGTGATTTCGATAACGTTTCATCTGAAAAGAAACTTTGTTTATTTTGTAGTATGTTTTCTCTTTTGATATTTTTAGCTACTTACTTTTTTATTTAATTATTAAAATATCTAGAAAAACGAACGCACCTTAACTTATTTCTAATCCAACGCTGTGCGTAGGTACTAATACTACTCTATATTGGCCCACTCAATTTCATAACCTTAATTCATTGGACTTATTTCGAAAATGCTCAACTTTCATCTGACTGAAACCAGATTACAATAAAATCTATTTCAAAACCTTCTATCATTCGTCTCCCACAAAATCTATTGGAGCCAGTCAGGTATGTGTGTCCGTATGGCGCGTCGCGGAATCACGAGGTAAGCACGCACGCTGATGCATGTAGCCCGTTTTGCACCCTGTGTCGTATGCGGTAGAGGTTATTATTGTGTGGGTTTTCATTGCGATTGGAAGATGTTTTAAAGAACTAGCTTTGGTATTTGGAATCTGAACAAGTGATGTTCACGAAAATGAATGAGTGAATCACGAAATGTATGTTACTTTAAATTATTATACGAAATCGTAAAATTGTTGTAAGGAAGTTAAAAGAAATGTTCATATTGGGTTAAATTGTACATCAAAACGGAACTTTAATTTTAAAGAAAAATATATTGAACTTAAATCTTTGATAGCTTTTTGCAGTGAAAACTCTTCTAACACGTCTGTATAATGGATTCGTATGAAAGAATTAGAATGACTCTAACTCCTTTTACTCCTCTCACCTAACTCAGAAATCTTTATATTACACCACTAACAGGTATTTAGATAGAGAGCCTTGATATAAACAGAACCTTTTTAAAATACACTATTAAATCATAGTTTTACTACATCAGTTGAACCAGAAATTTAACAAATTAATAGCTAACTTGGAAATATAATTTATACAGAATTCATTGTGATCTTTTACCCAAACGTCTTTTATATTATGTTATTTACAAGATAGCTTTTTTTGATAATATTAATTAATTACTTGTGACTAACTTTTCAAGTCATGTATGCTCATATTACTAGCATGAATCTAGCAATTATTTATCGCACTAACACAGCATAGTAAAACTGCAAACGTATCTATAACGTAAGCCTCTACTACTTAGAGTGTCGTTAATTTACATTTTTTTTATAAACGGGCCAAAAATTCACTGCAACGTTTTCGATATGATTATAACCATAGAGTAACATATCACTTATAGATACATTTTATCGATAAGGGTACTGCACTTCACTACAAATAATATGTTAAAAGACCGCACAGTAAATGCTGCCTGGATTCTACATTTTATAACATTGTTTTTAGCGAGTTTTGGTCACATTAATAGACAAATTATGTTTAAGCGCACTAATTAGCCACCTGGTGGCAGTCCAGGTGTTTTAATGACTTTTGTTGCCGCTTCACGGGTTTTCAATCTGTTCACTGTTTTTGAATAAACCTAAGTAGTTGAGGCTAAGAACACACTACATTTATTTTCAAAGTATATTTGCGCAGTGCAGTACAGACTTGCATGTGAATGCGTCTTTACTGCAGTCGCATAACAAACGAACATGCATCTCAGTTCACCAATATTGACGCGCAAGTCAGACAAAAGACGACTTTAATGTTCTATTTTTTATACTGATTTTTGATCAGCACACCAACTTCAGTGTGGCATGGCGGGATCGTTGTGCTTTTGTTTTGGTTTTAAATAAAGAACCCAAAGATATGGTAAGGCCTAGAGCCGTATTAGGAATTTACGAAGTATTAATGCTGTCATGGTCCCAGTGCGAAAAAAGGATGGTGCTCTTGGTTATGTATAGCTCCAATCAAATTATGATAGCATTAAACCGTCATACGGTATACGGCACCTGTTCCAAATTCGTATTATTTTTTCACGGACTTAATCACGCTTTCACGCTAGTTTTAACATGAAGTGATTCGATCATACGAAACGCCGACTCCGAAACAAATACACATCAACCGCGCCGCCTAGTACCAATTTGGGGAGTTTCACAGCCCAACTGTTCACCTTTTGTCTGACTTACTTATCACTCTACGCAAACCTAAACCATAACAAATGCCGTGCCATCGTCGCACCCGCATCGTGAGATATGCACACAAATCGTGATTCAGTAACATCACTCAATAAAATAATACATTAATTAATAATTATTTAAATCAAAACATTAGAATATTATACAGTAAGTACCACTACTTACCCTTCTAAAGATATTAGCATTATTAATATGTATTTACTAACATCACTTTTATGTTTGTGTGTGTGCATGTAGTGTAATACACTGTGTGTGTAGTGTGCCGCACAATTTGTCGGTTAAATAGGCAAAAGATGGTTCATTTTTTAACGGGTATCGTTTACCATAGTTTGGGGGACTAAGCGCCAATTTCGCCAATGAAACTGAACGCCATCAGCACATCTAAACCGCATTCAAGACCTGTCACTGTCAATATTCCATAACAATCATGATTATGACAGTGACAGCACATGGACACGGTATAGATATATGCTGATCACGTTCAATTTCATTGTTAAGATTCGCCCTTACATGAGGGTTAATCGTTTCATGGGTTTTAGATCAGAATTAAAACTATGTGGAGTTTATTATTATTTAAATAAAATGGCCAGACTTACTATTGCTAGCATACCTGAAGATCGGGTATGTTTTTACATAAAAGACTATGGAGTGTAACATTCTTTCTACGTCCGATATAAACACGGTTCATATAAAAATAACAAGGTATTGTGGATTTTATTCAGTCATAGTCATAGACTTTGGGTTGGTATATCTAATAAATAGACAGAGAAACTGACACCTGATCAAATATTGTCTCAGCCACTCACTGTCTTTGAACCAAGCTTATGCCATTTAGATCTGTGTCTGTCCGTGTGAACACCTTTACTAATATTCTGTAACTTCTCTCACTATATGTATGGAAAATATTTCTGCACTATTTATAAATCTATTTAAATTTTTACCTATAATCTATTATTTTGTTCGTATCTATTCTATGTATCCATACATATACAACTTCATTTACACTTGACAAAATTTTCAAAATAATATTGCAACATTTTTTTGATGTTGGTGTTTAAAAATAAATTTGCAAAATAATAATAATAATAACAAGCGCCTTCGATGTCGCTTGAAGACTAAATTGTGTGCAAACTCTTGATGTGTTGCATGTTTTGCGCTTGCGAGTTGTCAAATGACAGCTGTCAATGTGACAGATGACAGATTTCGTCTGCCAGTGTCAGATTTCATCTGATAACTCGCTAGTGTAGCGATTGATCAATATAAATGCTAAATTAGCGCCCTTTTATTACATACAGTAAATGCAATATGAAACAGATGGTAAAGATCCGAGAATTGAAGTAAAATATTGGTTTATAATGATCAGTCAATTGGTGTACGCTTAAGACGAATTCCCGATTCAACCTATTTATTGGCCTTAGACTAGAATTGCCATATTACGATGTAATTTAACTAAATAAGTAATTTTTAGGGCTTGATTGCGTTTAAGAAGCCTTAAAATGTTTGGTGCCTTAACTTTTATAGTAAGACCCTAATTCGTATGTCAAAACTATATTTAACGATAACAAACGTATAGTATAGTATTCTTAGAAATTACATCGTAATGTGACACAAAAACCCTAGCCTTCGCAAAGTCTGCCTTAAGTTGTAGTAATTCGGGAATAAGTCAGCGTACGCTAGCAATGTGGGTGTGGCAGTGGGATCGCGAGGCCGCCCACAAGTCGCGCTCGGTGGGCAAGGCAGCGAGACTACTCGGCGCAGACACGGCCAGGCTGCACGACCACACGCATCACCAGCAGATCGTATGTATACGCCTTTAGAGTTACGTTGGCAATCTGTGCCTCGGTTTGAGCAACTTTTGAAGTTTAAAAGCGTTATTTGTGCCTTGTTCTTCTGTTATCATTAATATTCACAAACAAATTGTGGTATTTTTACTGCCTCGCAATGAGTTATTTTTAATGAGGTTTGAAATTTTAACTCAAAACGAGGCACAGTCAAATCGTTACACCTAATATGTCGAAGATCGTGGAAACCTCATTAAAAAACTGACAATCGAATTTGTGAATCATAACAATTATCGTTTACAACAAATTAATAATTGCTTTTTATTTCAGCTTCTCGTAATAAAGTAATTCGATTAAAATTATCATTAATTTTGTGCAACTTCCATATCGTGTTCTATAAATAAATCATGCATTTAACATGTACATAATAATATTATAAACAGGAATGCCACAATATTTCAGTATTGTCATGTCGTGGCCATCTGCTTTGACTTATTTAACATATTATATGTATTAAATACAACTTGTACAGTGCGTTTATATCCAGTGCATATTAATAGGATTAGTGTATTATAAAAATAAAATAAAATAGTTTAATCATATTCTGATTTCATGCAGCCGTGTTCACGTTCACGAGGATAGTGTAAGTATGAAGTTAGGGAATGAAAAACCTTGAAGTTGTTGTTGTTGCGAAGTGCCTGCTACACGGTTTAAAACCAACATCTTCTGCCACTGGTTTGCAACGCAGGCCTTTCTACCAAGGACGTTTAAAGTTCATACAAATATGGTTTCAAACAACTTAGGGTTGAAACCACCGTTTTAAACCGTGTATTTCGTGCTTTACTTGAGACCCGAGCGGCCCCTCCCGATCCCCGTGCTACCGTTCTCGCCATCGACGCCTCAATATCGGGCGCTTACGTCATCCGAGCGGAGTCTCAAGTTAACTCTGGCTGGTTGTATCGTATTATCGAAATAGGAATCTAAAGAGTTTTTCTTCGTCAAAAAAATATATTATACTACTTGTTCTTGGACACAAAATGATCTATAAGCTTAATAAAACTTGATGCTTGTACTATTTGATATAATACTTATGTATTGTACATATTATTTTATTATATTTAGAATTAATAACATAGGTACTGCTTGATTCGGCTTATAACAATATTTGTATGTACTTAATGTCATTTGATGCGTAAAAATCCAGTAAGATCCATGCTTATGACGTCTCATTAATTCCATTAAACTTTAGGAGACTTTTTAAAAAATGTTTTGGACTCTATTTCTAGAATGTTAAGACATTGTCTGTGAGTAACAACTCTTTCGACTGCACTATATGTCAAAATTTATCGCAAAGTATGTCCACGTGTAATGCTCTATGGGCGTAGGTACAGTCAACAAAAGAGATAAGTATACAGGATCGTCGGATATAGTTGAAGTTTAGTAAGAAACCTATGGATTTTCTCGAATAAAATTTAATTTTATTAATAGAAAACAAACAGTTCATTTATCAAATTAAATTTCAGTCAACAACATCCATCGGTTTTTTACTAAACTTCAACTATATCCGACGATCCTGCATACTTATCTCTTTTGTTGACTGTACATGTGAAATCTTAGTGTTCAAGTGTCGAATGTAGAGGAGACTGTCCTATTGGTTTGCATCTAGAAGTGCAATTGTCAATTGGAACACGCGCCAGTAAAATTACTTACCCTGGTTTTTGAAAGCCTATTTCTGAACTGCTTCGTTGGTGGTCAACCAATCACAACACCAGCCGACCTATACTGCTAAAATTAAACCGTGACAACTTAGGTGAAGTGAGTTTGAAGTGAGCTGTCAATAGTGTCCTTAGCATCAGGTGGAATGACAGCTCACTTCATCTAAGTGTATTTGAGATATTTATAGAATAGACCGGCTGACATGAATATTTGACAGCAGTTTTACAAATGTTTTCAGAAACTGGAGGTCATCTGTTTACTTCAATTAATAAAACAAGGCGCTAATAAATCTCCCATATTAGGTGGAGCTTTGCGTGGAGACTCTGGGAGAGGTGATGTCTCTCCTTGCTCGAGATGACGTGGGACCAGTTGAAGCTGACCGAGGGGAACTGGCCCGAAGATTACTGCCTACTGTTCTGAAGACTGCCGCAACTATGTTGAGGGATCGCAAGAGTGTGGGGCAGACTAATAGTGCTGATGATGCGTTGTTGGTGAGTGGATGATCGTCTTTTTATTGGTTGGCTAACAGATGTCCCAGTGTATGGACAAATCCTAAATTACAAGAAATAACGACGAATTTGTTTTTCAAAAAAATAATGAGGCTGTTTTAGTTTTTAGCAAAATCTGCCCCGAAACTGCTTTGACAATTTTTCACTACTCCTTACAGTTCATTCACAGTTATTTTACCTATGACATTATCAACCTTATTGTAACGAGGATAAAGTTCACTGTGATTTTGACAAACTTGTCAATGGCAGCAACCGAACAACATTCTTATTACAACGGCAATAAAGATCACTTTGATTTTGAAAAAGATCTGTGGACGGACTAGTTTTGAATTTGGCCATCCACGAAAATTCACCCTGTATAGTAACTGCTGTGGTTTCGCCACTGTCCGGGATAGTCCCGTCCCGATACTACAATATTGAGATGCGTCACGATTTGAAATGTTGTTCTACATATAATAGATTGATAACGCTGCTTCCGTTATGAGTAATTTGTGTGACTATAGTGACGTTATCAAACAATAAATATAATATTAGTACCGCAAGGGTTGGATCGAGGTGGTGCTAGAAAAGGACGAATGGAAGGATGCCTTTGCTAAAAAGTGGGACGGTGTAGGCTAAATAAAAAAAAATAGATATATACTTACCTATTCTACTTTGACCAACATAGTAAATTATCAACTAGTTATTTGTGAGGTCAGAAAGCCATAGAAAATTATAGTCACTGTTCTAAACAGTAGTTTAAACAAATATTAGAAAGGAGTATGATTGTTTGTTTATTATTTTTGTAAAAAAATCTGGAAGTACGGATCCAAATACAAAAAATCCGAAAGAGGATTTATTTTATGTTCAGAACCATGTATAATCGTTCTAATTATTTCTGATTATTCTCCCTCTTAGTGTACGGACGCCAGCAGGTCAACCTACCCGAAACTGTCAGATTTTCCCAATCAACCTTGAACCTTATGTATTAGCAATAAAGTCGAAAATCTATTAAAGAAATCTGACAGATTGTAGTAACTTGATGTGCTGGCGTCTGTACAATGAAGAGTATTAATTCATCCTTTCAGAGACGAATCATATCAGTGCTCCTCGATATGGTCCGCCAAATGTCTGAACATCAATACTCAATGGTGGTCCGCGCGTTAGAAGCGGAGAACGCCGGTGGTTCAGGCACGTTAGTAGTGGATGCTCTCTCGTTGTTCCTTGCCCTACTGCAGAGGCCTGTGTTTAGACCGCACTGGGCTGATATGCTGCATCTACAGCATTATGTTATGCTGCATGCGTTGAGGTAAGGGTGATAAAATAATTATGTACAGCTTTCCTACTGCTTTACTTGGTTTTTTATTTTACTGTGTTTAGTTTACTTTGTGATCTTCCTGTACGAGTCGCAATAAATACTTTTTCTTTCTTTTTCTTTTTCCTAAGAAAAATACGTTTTTCGGCAATCATCGTCCATTTACGGGAATATGAGATCTACTATAGAGCTGTTACAACCATGGAAGTATTTGCCTATTCTGTATTACCATGTTTATAAAATTATAGATTATCAACTCTATACAATTCCAAAAAACTTTTCGAAACTTTTGAGTGACAAATGACGATCTGAGACCGGAGTTACAGTAGGTATCCCGACAGAGAGAAAAACTTGAAACAAACGCGCAAAGATGGTGCACTACTTCAAAGCGCGCTCTCATAAACTTACAATGGGCACTTGAATAAAGAAAATCGTTATTTATCTCAATTGCAATAACAATATTTGGGGTAGATCTCTGATTAAAAGGCATAAGTCACTACGGTACTTACTAATTTCCTCATCACAAAAAAACGAATATCCGTCACATTTCCAGGTTACTAGCCACAACGCTCCGTGACCGCCTCAATTTAACAGACGAAGCCGACACAGAAACACTAACAGCTCTCCACTCACTATGCCGAACTTGGTTCGAAGCAGGCGCAACGCTAGCTACGTCATCACCTTTACAACTAGAAACATTACCCGCGGCGAGGAAACAAAGGCTCAGCGCATTGTACGGCGATGTTAGGAGAGGCGTCGCCGAGTGTCTCAGCGAGATGTGGTACAGTTTGGGTAAGATTCATATGAGATTTCCTCTCAACCCCTTTTATTACCGACTTCAAAAAAAGGAGGTTATCAATTCGATACGTATGTATGTAATATTATTGGAATTGCATTATATTCACACATGACAATCTATTAGGGCTTCCAAACAAATATACAAAATTTTGTAGACGTATGTATGTATGTATGTATGTATGTATGTATGTATGTTTGTCCACGCATATCTCCGTAACTATTAATCGGATCGTGACCATTCTTTTTTTATTGGCTTACATTTACTTCAACTTAGGGAACAGTGCAAGTTTCATCAAAATCGATTAAGTAATTTTCAAGATATGGACTAAGACGTGAAAGTGTGACGGCCTGGTTTATTGATACGAGCTACGGGTGTAGTGTCAAAGGGAAAATATCTCAAAACCTTGGTCAAATTCTAGTGCAACAACTAAAAATTACGAAATAAAAAGTAATTTAAAAAAATTAAACCGACTTCAAAAAGAAATTAACTCAAAATTATGAAATAATTTTAATTTCGGAAGTCGGTGGCAAAAAACTAAAACTATAATAAAATACAGATCCCAATCGACACCGACTTCCGAAATTAAAATTATTTCATAATTTTGAGTTAATTTCTTTTTGAAGTCGGTTTAATTTTTTTAAATTACTTTTTATTCGCCTAAAAATGAGGTTTAACCAATATTCTACTTCTCAACATACTATAATTCCTAACGGAAATTCTCGCGGCAGTGCGGTCTTAAAAAGTGCGAGTGGGACAGTCAGTGTATGTTTACGGGAAGTCTCTCACCTTTTATGACTGCGACTGTCAAACGTTTTCGTGAACATTAAGTCGGTTCTCCCACGCAGTTGAAGATTCAAGAAATCATGGTGGCAATCCATACTTACTTATATTATAAATGCAAAAGCAAATCTGTCCTGGGACCTAAAGAAGGACATGGGCTACTTTTCAACCTGGATAGTTTAAAAAACTGGCCAAGTGCGAATCGGACTCGCACACGAAGGGTTCCGTACCACAAGGCAAAAACACTGGGAAAAAAACACGTTTGTTGTATGGGAGCCCCCTAAAATATTTATTTTATTTTGTTTTTAGTATTTGTTGTTATAGCGGCAACAGAAATACATAATTTGTGAAAATGTCGACTGTCTAGGGGTTCCGTTTTTACCCTTTGAGTACGGAACCCTAAAAAGATGAAATACAAAATACATACAAGAGATAGAAATCGCAGGCAGTAGCTAGTTGGCCATAAATCAGAACAAATCGAATCAGCATCGAATCCCTTAGATCTCCAATCAAAATCGTCCCTAACATGTTCTAACATTGTCCACAGACCATCACAAGCGTTCATTCATCCCGTGCCTAGTAGGTCCATTCTTAGAGGTGTCCTTCCTTCGAGATGAAGAGGTTCGCAACACAACAATACCACTGTTCTTTGATATGATGCAGACGGAGTATAGTCATAGTGTGTTGCAAGGAGAAACTAGTGAGTATAGATTAGTGTATTTATTTTATGTGAATTTATGAAGTTTTTGGTTATTGTAGAAATATTTTTTGT
The DNA here is from genome assembly GCA_963082905.1 of Oligia fasciuncula. NCBI lineage: Eukaryota > Metazoa > Arthropoda > Insecta > Lepidoptera > Noctuidae > Oligia > Oligia fasciuncula. Next base: position 11,394,484 of record OY720409.1, read on the forward strand.
TTAATAAATGCCTCATCATCTACCTAGCCTGGTCGGCTTCCAGTCTAACCGGATGCAGCTGAATATTTTACATGGAGCGACTGCCTATCTGACCTCCACAACCCAATTACTGGGTAATACGATACCCCTTGACTGTTGGCTGACTGTTGGCTTGATGTGGTTCTTGGGCCTGAATATTATAGTTTTAGAAAAATAAAAATTACTTTATGCACTATTATAGAGCATAAAAAAACGACTATGTCGCCTACGCACAACATAAAGACGAACTTTTAGAGCATGAGAAGTGAAAAAACCATTACTATTTACTTCCACAGGCGAAAGCCCCCTAAAAGAACTCGAAAGCGAGATGATAGACAAAGTGGACGTCCTCGTGGAGCGCGGCTACGGCGACACGGTGTGGCGCGCGCGCTTCGTGACGTTGTGCGGCGCGCTGTGCGGCGCCGCGCCGCCCCCGCTGCGCGCCGCCGCCGCCGCGCTCGTGGCGGCGGCGGCGCGGCAGCTCGACGCGCTGCTGCAGTACCGCGCCGCCGCCGCGCGCTCCGCCACGCCGCACCGCATGCATCTCACCACCTGTGTGCTGCATTTCTATCAGCAGATAGAGAGGCCGCACATGTATATACGGTTAGTCACTATTTTGTGAATTAACTTAATTCATCTTCCACCATTTTAAAATATAGGGAAAGTAGGTACTTAAGAAAGGCACCATTTTATGAGATTTTACATAAAACGCTAAAATAATAATAAACTATTATGAAGGTGGCCCGAATTTTCAAACATTTGGTTGACATGTAATCAAAAAAAATATGCTACTATATTATTATTACAATTCGACATTTTCAAGACTTTAATCAGTAGGAATAATTGTCCTCACAAGTGAGAGTGACTAGCCATAAAAGGCAGTCATATTTATTTTTACTTTTAAGCTTAAATGACTCATGACATTTGAGCAAGCGTTAATTACACATGCCACTCGTTTAAAACGTAATAAAATAGAAAACTTTTTATTATGCATTCTTGCAGCTACGTCCACAAACTAGCTAAAATGCACCACGCGGCTCAACAATGGGCGGAGGCAGGTCTCTCTCTCCGCCTTCACGCCAAACTGTTAGCGTGGAGCCACGACCCGCTTCCACCGCGACTGAGGCATCCTAACGAAGAACATGACAGTCATACTACGCATAGAGAACTCAAGGTATGTGCGAATATCGGCTAATAGCTTCACTTTTATTTTATTTTTTTTATATGCAATATGCGTTTTGTTTGTGCAGAATAAACAGTTTTTCTTTCTTTTTTTTTTACTTCTGATGCCTTAGAAACAGTGCATTTTAAAGCTCAACGACAGTGCTCTAAATATATCAAAAGTACTTTCTTTTATTTTCGTGGCTTATCATCACCGAAAAAAGTCTGTTTGGTAAAGTGACATTCAGTTATACTTTCCCCGATATATAAAGGAACGCATACTATCCGCCGGTACTCACTGGTCCGCCTTCTGGTTAGTCACTTTGGACCAGTGTCGCTTCCGAGCGCGACAGCTATATGGCGTACCGACTCAATATCGCTACCAAGCGCGACAGCTATATGGCGTACCGACTCAACATCGCTACCGAGCGCGACAGCTATATGGCGTACCGACTCAACATCGCTACCGAGCGCGACAGCTATATGGCGTACCGACTCAATATCGCTACCGAGCGCGACAGCTATATGGTGTACCGACTCAATATCGCTACCAAGCGCGACAGCTATAAGGCGCACCGACTCAACATCGCTACCGAGCGCGACAGCTATATGGCGTACCGACTCAACATTGCGACCGAGCGCGACAGCTATATGGCGTACCGACTCAACATCGCTACCGAGCGCGACAGCTATATGGTGTACCGACTCAATATCGCTACCAAGCGCGACAGCTATATGGCGCACCGACTCAACATCGCTACCGAGCGCGACAGCTATATGGCGTACCGACTCAACATCGCTACCGAGCGCGACAGCTATATGGCGTACCGACTCAATATTGCTACCGAGCGCGACAGCTATATGGCGTACCGACTCAACATCGCTACCGAGCGCGACAGCGATATCACTTGATAGCTGGATAGGCCTTTAATCGTTTAAAATACCTTCTTTTCTTGAGTTGGTAGAACCAGAAGGCTAATTCCCGTAATGAAAAACGTACAAAATCTAGTCCCAATCTCATCTCAGCGACAATCAATGTCAAAATCTATTAAAAATGTTGGTAGATTTGAGATATTTTTGACGGATTGAACCTGAGATTAAAATGTGATCGTTTTTAAAAATGCTCCTAAAAAAAAAAAAAAAAGAAGTTTTAAATCCATATCTAAATAAGTATAACAAATTATTCCACAGGAAGACCTATACTTCGAGATAGCTGACCTCTTAAACAAGGGCCGTCAATGGGAGTTAGCCGTCGAAATAGTCAAAGAGTTAGTTTCCGTCTACGAAGAGGAAGCGCTAGGGTACGCACCTCTAGCGGACTTACATACTCAACTAGCGAGTCTGTACGATGCCATGTTAAGGACACCGAGGTCACATCCAGGATATTATAGAGTTGTATATCATGGGAAGGGATTCCCTGAATTGCTGAGGACGCCTTATGTGAGTTGTGTTTCTTTATTTCTATCGTCTCGTTTTTTTACTAAGTGGCACTTTGTTTGGGAGGAGCTTGTGGCTAAGAAATACAGCCATACGGTTCGATCGATGAGATTCAGCTACGCTTGCCGCGGTGGGTCCGTGGAAGGGTGACCATCCATAACAAGACACCTTCGTGCCTCGGAAAGCACGTTAAGCCATTGGCCCCGGCTGTCATTCGTGGATCTTTGACAGTCGTTACGGGTCGTCAGTAAGCCCGAAAGTCTAACAAGCAGTCATATCAACGTGTATCGTATTACCCAATAACTGGGTTGTAGTCATATAGGCAGTCGCTCTAAGTAAAATTCTGGTATTCAGCTGCATCCGGTTAGACTGGAAGCCGACCCCAACATAGTTGGGAAAAGGCTAGGCAGATGATGACTGTCCGACCTAGTAGATATTATTTACTTAATAAAGGGGCAAAGACCAAAAAAAGCATTTTCTCTAATAGAAAATGCAATGTCGTTAACCTTTTGACCGCCACAGTCATGTATAGATGACAAACCAAAATGTGCTCACCACGCCAAGGTTCGACTACATGACAGACTGACGCCGAGGGCACGTTTTTTATTTTTTGTTGACGTTTTGACGTGTGGCGGCCAAAAGGTATAAATCGATAACTTAGAAGAGTTCGTAGTTTCCCGGGCGTTAATATGACACTTCCAGCTTCAGAAACTATCACGCTGGCATGCACGACGACATGTCAAGCTATATATTTCCAGTTTTAGCTGACCTCGCATAGTATAGGCTTTTCGTACAGTGAGAAGTCTGCTTATACTGGAAATGTATAGCTTGATACGCCGTTGTGCGTACAAGTGTCACAACCGACGCTCTTTAAAGCTCAACTTTTCTAAAACTCAATGTGCCATGTTTACGACCGAGTAGTTTAAAAAGCACTAGCAAATTTTTTTTAGAATATGAAATTAGCACCCGGTTTCTGGCAATCGTGCCTGAAACCGGGTGCTAATTTTAATTAATTTAATTAAAATCATATCAAGTGATCTGATTGGCTGTTGATAATTCAGTAAACCAATCACAGCAGTTGACACTTTCTTAGCAAATTTTTATGTTGATTTTCGTTCATAATAATTCAAGTTGTATAGCTTTGTAGATAATTATTCTTATTTAATCCAACAAAACACCAAACAATAACAATATCCTTTTTCAGGGTTACATCTACCGCGGTAATGAATACGAGCAATTACAAGAGTTCAAGGACCGCCTTCTAGACGAGTGGCCAGATGCCGAAGTATTGCCGAAGTTGGACCCGCCCGGACTGGAGATTACCGAGTCTGATGGACAGTGTATCCTTTTGAGTATAGTCTCGTTTACTTACGTTATCTACAATCGCATCCCGAGGCGTAGACTTAGTGATAGGAGAAGGTGGCCGCTTGCTATGATGAGTGAGTTTTGATGCCACGCTAACGGTCTTTTTACATACTTATATATATATTTTTATTATTCTCTCTGTTCTGTTTTTTTTTTCTGGTCTTGTCAGTTTTGTTCTGGTCTTTTTACATACTTATATATATTTTTTTATTATTCTCTCTGTTCTGTTTTTTTTTTCATGGTCTGGCAGTTTGAGTAATTTATGTGGCCTACCCAAATGTCCTTTCTTTGGTATTGTTCGTCGAATCGTTGAGCTCCTTAAGTCTTGAGTTGAGCTGCACGATTTTTGACAAATGCGTGCACTGACTGGACAGGTCCTCTCAATCTGTGTGGTTCTTTCCTCAAAAGACCACCTCAGACATCGATCTACATGGTCTTCATATAACCTGACCAAGATTATGTCTGGACTTTAAAAGAGACTGTGACCTCTGAGTTTGTTTCGGCCTTTCTTCTCAGAGTAGTCAGATAGGAAACGCCGACTTCATCTAGTTTAAAAAAAAAACATGATTGACGTGTAAAAGTGTTTGTACAAACCTACTTACAAAAAAAAAAAAAAAAAACAATAAAATCATAAAACAGCCGCCGCGCGCTCGTGACTCTGCGACTCTCCCCATTCGACTCGGCGATCCGTATATATATAGCGTATTTTCTTTACAATATAGTCTTTACAACGTAGTTTCTTTATAACAGTAGTGCTATTCTGTAAAAATCTCACCGTGATTACTCGGGTGAAGTGAGCTTAAAGTGAGCTGTCATTAGTGTCAATCCCTAGCATTAGATGGAATGACAGCTCACTTCACCTAACTTCTCACGGTGAGATTCTAACAAAATCGACCGGCTGTAGTGTAAAACATAGCAGATTACTGACGTGTATTCATACTACACAGCCTTTTAAAGTAAACGTATCCCAAAATATGACCCTTAACAACAACAACAGACCTACAAATAAACGCGGTAGAACCAGTGATGGGAGACAAACTGAAGCGACTATCGGGGAAGCCGATAGCTGAACAAATACTACAGTACTACAAGCATAATAACGTTGACAAGTTTGAGTTCTCCAGGCCTTTTCATAGAATAGGTAAGTTTATTATAGACTAGCTGCGCCCCACGGTTCACCCGCGTAAATGTCGATCCCGTGGAAATCGAGATAAAAAGTAGCCTATATGTTAATCCAGAGTGCCAGCTACCTCCATACAAAATTGGTCCAGCCGTTTGAGCGTGAAGAAGTAACAAACATATAAATACACACACCCCCACACACTCACAAACTTTCGCCTTTATAATATTAGTGTGATGTGTGGTGGCATCTACAACGACATATCCAAACTACGTATCAGACTGACGTCACGCAACTCAACACAAAATCCTGCAACGCGCTAGCTAAGTTTGACGCGCAACTAGCATATTTACAACGTCTCGACATTAACCGGGCAAGTAGCCCACCAGACACAACACCCGGGTGAAGTTTATACCCTGTTCCTGATGCCTCTCCATAGACGAAATCAAGATGATGTCCAAGTCGGTACTGTGAAGTGTTATTGTTAGAGCTAACATTGTTGTTCTGCAAGAAAGAGATGGAGCTGTACAGGATGAATCGCGCCATTCCTGACAAAATACGAATGCAATAAAAAATGAACAATGGGACTTTCGCCACTATTGTGTAAACTTATTTGTTTGTTTACAGAAGAGTCCCTAGATGGTTCAACGGACGATTTATCGAATCAAAACGAGTTCGCTACACGATGGCTCGAAAGGACGGAACTTGAGATCAGCGAAAAGTTACCAGGTAAACCATAAACTGAATAATTTCAGCCGAAAGTCGAAAGACGTCCACCGCTGACCCATCATCGCTCACCGCAGGCATAGGCCTCCCCGAAACACCGCCACTTCGACCGGTACTGTGCTTCTAGCATCCAGCGGATTCCTGCGGCCTTCACCAGGTTATCTGTCCACCTTATGGGAGGCCTGCTACTGTCTGCCGGTATGCGGTCGCCACTCCAGAACCAGCTTTATTTAGTATATTATATAGAACTATAGATATAAATCAAAACCTTTTTCTTAAATTCGCAGGCATTCTCCGCTGGTTCCCAGTACGGACACAGCGAACATATGAAGTGTCACCGATTTCAGCAGCAGTGGAGGCTTTAAAGGATACAAACAGAAGACTGAGGTCGCTTATCATAGAGGCCAGGGCACCTGATGCGCCGTTACAACCTCTAACTATGAGGCTGACTGGTATGTTATTTTGTTAAAATACCCGGCTGTGCGCATAATAAATGTGGAGGATAAGCTCTGAGTTATTTTGATAGTCATAGCTTATTACACTGATAACACAGTTAAAAAATGGTGCGGATGACTAAATATGTTTTTTAAACGCATAAGCTCTGAACTTTCTGCTTCATAAAGGACGCCCGGTAAAAGTACCTAATCATCATCTGTCTAGCCTTTTCCCAACTGTGTTGGGGTCGGCTTCCAGTCTAACCGGATGCAGCTGAATACCAGTATTTTACATGGAGCGACTGCCTATTTGACCTCCACAACCCAGTTACTGGGTAATACGATACCCCTTGGTAAGACTGGTTGTTAGACTTTCGGGCTTCTAGCTACCCGTAACGACTGTCAAAGATCCACGAATGAGAGCCGGGATCAACGGCTTAACGTGCTTTCCGAGGCACGGATCTCACTGATCGATCGAACTGTGCGGCTTATTATTTAGCCATGGGCCCCCCTACCCCTCCCCCTCGTAAAAGTACCTAATATTTTATTTTATTGTGTTACGTCACAGGTATCCTAGACCCAGCGGTCCAAGGTGGCATAGTGAACTACGAGCGTGCTTTCCTAACGCCCGGATACGAAGCGAGGCACCCAGACCACGCGTCCCTACTCGCCGAACTTAAGGACCTCATCGCTGACCAGATACCGCTCTTGAAGTTTGGTTAGTAATCTATACATAATATAAAACGTTTATTTTTAACCGACTTCAAAAAAAGGAGGTTCTCAATTCGGTTGTATTTTTTTTTTTATTATTTTTTGTTATGTTTGTTACCTCAGTACGCCGTCATTTATAAACCGATTTGGAAAATTCTTTTTTTATTTAAAAGGATATACTTCCAGATTGGTCCCATTTTAGTCAAAATCTAGTTCTGATGATGGGATCAACGAGGAATTGAGGGAACTCCTCAAATATTATAGGGACACCTATAGCGATTTGGGTATTTTTTTACAGTAACTCATGCATTTGCTCTCGGAAACCACCATTTGGTGAAGTGGAACTGATGAAGAAGACCACAGATGGCCAACGTAACAACTTAATAATAAGTATTTCACGGGTTGCGATTCGATTACTTTAATATGGTTGCTAAGCAATTTATGCTCGTCACAATGCGAATGGTGAAATGGAGCTTATGGTGGAATACTAGGAGAAGTCCTCAACAATTAACGTCCCTGCATCGGGAAAAGCAATATTTTGTAAAAGGCGTTGGGCAAGTTGACATTAGGCTATTGTAACTTAGACACATTATAAACAGACCCACTTAAAAGCGAGAAATAAAAACTTTTTAACAAAAAAAAAAACCGACTTCCAAAAAAACACTACAAAGTGAAAAATAACTTTAATTTCGGAAGTCGGTGGCAAAAACTAGAATAGGTACAGATGCAAAGACACCGACTTCCGAAATTGAAGTTATTTTTCACTTTGTAGTGTTTTTTTGGAAGTCGGTTTTTTTTTCTCTACACAAGTTATGAACTTAATGCTAGAGTATGACAGTAGTGCACGAACAAGGAGCTAACTTTGTGAGAGACTGGAGCCTGAGATAGGTTTATGTAAAAACCTGTATTACAGGTCACCAGGGCCCTCCCGCGGCTAGATGCCGGTTATTTTGATACATGACATAATAACTATGCAGGGTACTAATCCATCCTTAATCTATGATTTTTTTTTTTATTGATATTTATTTAGGATATTAATCTCTAACTCAAGGAGTTCTATTGCTGATTCTAATTCTGTAAAGTCAGCCAGTCAGTTACCATTTAACATTTTTATCAGTTACCATTTAGTGTGAATATCATCAATGAAACTGAACGCGATCCGATTCCAATTCCAATTTTTATAATAATGGCTCCATCGTTTTATCGATGATTCTGCCAATGTCAAGGTTGAAGGAAACAAAGTGTATTCGCTGAGATTGACCGGTTATACTGCTTTAAGAACGGTTTAATTACAACTGGATCTGTTTGAGTAGCCTGTAGGGACAACACAATATATATATTAGAATACATTGTTAATAACCAGACAACACAAATTAATTTTGACGAACACAATGAACCACCACTATGAGTATGTTATAGTTTAATATTGTTTAATAATATATATTTTTTTAGTGTTTTAATTAATGGGTAACCAATGAAACTGAACGCGATCAGCCCATCTAAACCGCGTTCAAGAGCTGTCAATGTCAATGTTCCACAAAAAAATAATAACTCTCAGCCCTTAGACATTCGTCGACTCTCGTCGATGGCTGCAGTTGCCTCTGCCGATGACACGTGCCGCTCGTCTGTATGCACACTTAAACGTGGTTTATGTGCTGACTGCGATCAGTTTCATTTGTGAAATTCATCCTAATGGCGGAAACATACTTACGTGTCGTGGCGTGTCGTGACGCCTTCTGACGCAGTGTTAGCCAATCAAAACTCGTTGTAATTTGACGTAGTCCTGAACAGATTCGTTTGATTGGTGTATCCCGAGTCACGACACAACACGCCACAGTAATGTGTGTGATATGTATGTTGACATCGAACCCCTAAGGCATATTGTGGCAAACGATGTTGTTTAAATTTTTAAACTCAATTGAAATATTTGCTCAGGTCTGGACGTGCACGGCAGCCGCGCTCCGTCGGAGCTCGAAGAGTTGCACGCGCACTTGTTGCGCTGCTTCCGGGGGGTGCAGCAACACGTGCATCAGCGGTACGGACGGAAGGTAAACAACACTATACTGTGAAATAATAGTGGAATACTATTTGTATTTAGAACTGGTTAATTGTGTAAGAGGAAGACTGTCCTACCGTGTTTCAGTTTTGACTAGTACGGAGGACAGTGTGAATCAAATAACAATAACAATATCAGTGTAAGTAATTTGTTGGTTAGTGTTTAGTGCTTAAATGCGTGCTAAATGATTATCATGAGAAACACAAAGCGCTTTGCTGTCAAGTCATAAAGTAGTATTTTACAAATTCCGTCCACGCGCTAACTGTAAGCATGAATTCAGCACAAATTTTACGTCGCTTATCGAAAAAAAATCAGTTTCATAGAAAAATGCAATACCTACGCGGTCAAAATACAGCAGAAATTGTTTTTTTTTTATAACCTACGAAAGTAGTCTACTCAGAGGGGTTCAGAATCATGTCTAAACATGTTTTAACCTACTTACAAAACAAAATCATTTATCATTGATATACTGAATCCAGGGTATCAGGTTGCGTGTCGATGTCCCAGGCTGTGTCTAGTAATATTTAAACAATATATTTTTGTTTTTTATTTAATTAAATATCACATATAAATTATATTTTTAAATATTAGAATATAGAAAATATAAAAACATTTAAAAATATAAAAAATAGTAGCCCACCGGTATCGGGAACAGGGTCCAAGCTACCGGCGGTTAGGGCTCCAGAGAGAGGAACCTCCTAACAATGCGGGCCGTGTCCAGAAGTACCGCTTTCTGAATCAAGCCCTTGATCCAGCTGCCCAACGAGAGCCTCCTTAGGTGTTGGCCGAGGCTCTTGGCTATTAACCCATTGGCTGTCACGACTATCGGCACAATGATTGTTGTTTTTATTATTAAAGAATTTATTATTACTATTGTTTTTACAGAACTGTGACATAGAAGTGGGCTCGCCCGAGGTACAGCTGCGCATGCACGCATTCCGCGACAGTTTCCACATTGAATCCAACAACTCATCGAACAACAGGATATCTGACATATCCACTGGCGCTGAGTAAGTATGCATGCTTATTCGTTTCGTTTCCGTACACAATTTAACATTAGAAAAATTTAACATTACATTAGAAATTTATTTTTCATCTCTCATGCTCAGAAAGTAGTGTTTGTTTGATCCGAATAGCGGGTGGAAGACGCTGCTTCCCACCATAGGGCGGGAAAAACTGCTATTTTTTACTTTCCTTATATTCGAAATGAAAAGTAGAGTGTTTAACACGGGTGAAATTCATCAATTCCCACTCGGTATGGTATGGGAATTGATTCCTTTCGACCCTTATATAACAATCTACTATTTTCACGAGATTAAATAAATGTTTGATAAAACAATATCATGTTATTATTATTTATTTCAGAACTTCATCCAAGGGCCGGTTTTTCAGCTTCAACGCTGCGATTAACCCTCTAGCAAGGTAAAGTTATTATATTATTATCCAATTTGAAATAACAGCATATTTAACATTAAAATTAATATTATTATTATTTATGTTTACAGAAATAGTAGCACGGGTGTAGTGAGTCGCTTCGCAACGCTGCAAAATTCACCCGGTAGAAGGAATAAAAGAAATTTGAGAAAGGTAAACTTTCATTATTTTCTGGTTTTATTATTGAATCCCCAGTTTCTGAAAAGCTATAGAAAAGAAAAAGAAAGCTGTTGAATTTAACTTTTTTCATATAGGTTAATTGATTTCATTGGCTGTTGTTATTTTGGTCAGCCAATCACAGCGTGGCATCAAAACTTCATAAAACGCCCACCAGTGAACAAGAGTTTGACAGATTGCTAGCTTATTAAAAATTTGTGACGGTCTGCCTTAGAAATCGGGTGTTACTGCTTCACAGTGCTAGACTATTAAATTAGATCGTTTTGATAAAAAATACGTAGTTATAAATTGTCTCTGATATAATAATTATAATAACTAGGGATGGGCCGAAATTCGGTTCAACCGAAATTGCAGCTTGAACCGAACTTTGCCGAAGTTCGGTTCAAGCTGCCGAATTTCGGTTCAGATGCCGAACATTCGGCACAAGAAAAATAATACCTACTTGCACTATTTTGACTGAAATTCAATAGAATTAGAATAGCATTACTTACTGTAAAATAAAATTATGTCTTTTACTCAGTCATTGTCATTTATTTTAGATATGAAGATTGTAAATGTAAACCTTAAATTACAGTTCTTCTTATTAGTTTTGAAAATCTTTGCCTAATTAATTAGACATACTATTACAAAAATGAAATAAACTTAGTATTCTTCTAACAAACATCTGGATTACAATTCGTAAATTGAATAAAAAAATTAAACTTCCGCACGCGACACGCCGTTAACGTATTTGCTAATGACCGGCCGTCTCCGGGCCACGCGGTGGGAGTAATATTGAAGTAAATGCATAAACAAGTCACGACGTGTCGCTCTCGAGAAAGCGCTTGAAATTGAACCGAAGTTCGGCCGAACTTTTCATTTTAACCGAGTGTTCGGCCGAAGTTCGGATTCGGTTCAAACCACATTCGGCCCATCTCTAATAATAACATAATCTCACTTTTTTGAGAATAATAAAATGATAACAAAATCTAACCTCAACCTAATCCAACAGAGTGAAGTCGGCACCCAAGCCAGCGGAAGTCAATGGTACACCTCCTCCCACTCAACCCCGAACGGCTCCATCAACAACAGCTCAACAACAACCCTCAACAACAACTCCAACAACAACAACAGCATCACCAGTATCAACACACAAACAGACACGCCTTCCGCGTCCCCTTTGAGAGAGTTGAGGCAAGAGGTGAGGCACACTTCTAAGGTCAGTCGATATAATATACATTTCTGAGTGTTGAATGTGAGTTACTTAACGGATATTGTGTCTAATGTAAGTTAACCTGACTGGCTTGGCCACTGTTAAGTATGAATAACAAAATATAAAATATTAATTTTTGACACGAGAATATAAAAAAAAAATCTTGAAACGAATTTTTTGCTAAATTTTTGACTCTAACCTCTAACAACCTCACCAGCCAAATGCAGCAAAGTGAAAAGAAACCAAAAATTGTCTTCAATGTGATCAAAGTAAGAATAGAACTGACTTTTCGCCATATTTTCATGTTTTTAACTTCATTAGGACGACCTGGTACACATGTACCACAAGCGGTACAAATTTTTACCAGCTCGTCCCAGAGAGTTCTTACAAAAAATGTGGCTTCCACTTTACTAGTATCCTTTGTAGTTATTCGTCTGAACCCTTCCAATTAGGCTTGTTTTGCTTGTAATATGACTCAAAACCGCTCGTTCGCCGCAGCTGAAACAAAAGAGGATCACAGAAATTATGAATAATGCAATTTATTATAAGTGGCGTAAAGTGCAGACTGTGAAAACCGGCATGTCTTAGAACCAAAAAATTCGAAGACATGTGACATCCACCAACCCGCTCTGGGCCCGCATGGTGGATTATGGCCCACTCCCTCTCACATAGAGGAGGCCTGTGTCGCAGCAGTGGGAACATTCTAAGCTGATTATGCTATGCTGTACTGTCTTATGCTAAAGTGCAGAGTTGTCAAGGAATTCTCAGGCGTCATCGCGGCACTTTATGCACCTTATAATATTTTTTACTATCCAATGTCGAAAACTAGTCGCTGTTCTTGGCTTTTTTTGGTCATTGGCCTTGTGGCGCCATCTACATCGCTATATGCGAACTACGCATCACATTGACGTCACGCAAAATCCTGCATCGCGCAAGCAGAGTTTACTGCGCAACTAGCATAATTATACAACGCCCCGACATCAATCGTCGAGCAGTAAGTAAGTCACCAGACACATCACCCGTCTGGTCGGAGGATCCTCCCTTTTTTATGGAGGATGAGTGAACTTTACACCCTGTTCCTCATACCTCTATAGCCTTATGCCGCTTTACATTTTGAGGTCACTCAAGTTACAACTAAATAAATTAATTCAATAATTCGTTTTCCCCAGGTTAAGTGTATCCTTGAGGAGACTCCCACGAAAAATAAGGTTAATAGAATGTGGGTAATAATAATAAGGCAATTCTATGCTTATTTTGATTGCATTGTATTTACAGCTGCATTCCGTGCGGCTTAGCTTAAAATTTGGTAACACAAAATGTTTCTAACTTTGTTCGAAAGCCAGATACAACACTATGGAATTGGTTTCATAGTGGTTGACTTCGGTAACTAACCAATGTATTCAGAATTACTGTGTTCACAATTTATATGATACTTATCAGAAAACTTAAATTTAATGCGCACACGTAAAGTTAGTTTTTCGTTTTAACTTCTCTATAAATAAGATTTTTTCAATAGTTCAGTAATTCTTGAAATGAAATAAACTTAATTTTGCGAATGATTAAAATTGATATTTGTTTTAGAAATTGGAAACAACGATTTAAATACACCATAGAAAACTGATGTTTTATTTGCTTAGAGTGCGTGATCTATTTTAATTCAAAATAGAGTCGTGTATTGAACCACAATTCAACGACGATAATTATAATGTGTTATAATTAGGTATGTGGTAAATTATGAGAGTTAAAACAAGAAAACAACATTTCATCAATTCGATTCGTGATCTAAGTTCTGACCCGGTATCCATGTTTCAAATTGTTGTCGTTTTCACATCACAAATGTCAACTTTATTTTTGTGTAAACTAAGTTGATTTCTGAACGACTAGTAATATTGAAAACGTTTTTTTATTTTATTTGTAACTTTAATCTAACTTTTTGGGTATTAAAGTTTGGGTATTGGAAAACATTTCCAAAAAAACACATGAATTATTGTTGTTTACATGTTTGAAAACTAAATTGCGAACGGAGGATACATAGATTGGGTTGGTTACCGCAGCGTTCTTTTATATGCTTAAACGTTTTTTTTTTCATATATTAGCCTCGCTGTTATTGACGCATTCAACCTTATATTTATGCTATATTTCGACGCAACCGTATTATTTAAGAGTTTCTGAAAAATTAAATTAAACATTTACTTTAACACTTTTACTAATACGAAATATGCTAATTTTGCTTTGCTTTATGGCTTAGTAAAAACGGATTAGATATATGAAATTGTTTTAATTGACAATTATTGGTTACCTACTTTTATAAATATAATTTTCAGTATAACCGTACTTGCACTCTACCATTTCATAGACTGCACCAAACAAAGGGCTATAATTATATTTCAACTTTAGTCTGCTTATACCTTTTGGGAGCCATTAAGGGGCTTACAGGACCTAAACGCAAAAACGCAAGTTTTAGAAACAATAAAAGTATATGATCGACTACAGTAAACAAAATCAGAAAAATATATGATATTTTTCAGGATAAATGCTATTCAGATAGTGTGTTGAAAACATAATACAACTAATTTGATACGATAGAAAAAAATTATGAAGATACCTCTAAAAACTTTCTTTTTACAATAAAAACTATACTATAATACACATACAATCATTCTGATTTTTGTCAGATTATTCTACGAGCAAAATACTAAAACACTACTGTTTTATTTTTTTAGTCCAAACAATAGATTTTTTGTACTTAATTAAATAATTGCTTCATATTTTGCAATAAATTACCAGCGTTCTGTCATCGCGCTTCTCTTTCTTTTTTATGCAGTCCGACAGTGACCGCGCTTTAGGTCATGTAAGCCCCTTAATCATAAATACTGAAACGTTACATGAATACGTAAATTATGTAACTTAACCGGTACATCAAAGTAGTGGGTAAACATTTGCAAACAACAAAAATTACAAATTTCCTGTGATTTTGTGTTTTAAAACTTTGAAAACCCCTGTTCTTTGACTCCGTACACTATACAGTGTGACATAACACATTAAACTTGAATTCAGAATCTTAGAATACTGTCTAGCTTTGGAACCACAATCTCAATGACTGTCATAACCGACAAAGTTCATTCATAACCATTCTTTATTCAGGACTTATTTGATCACTCAAAAATCAACTTTGAATACATGTCACTAAAGTAGAAAGTTAAATAAGTGGCAATAGAATCTAACATTCAAAATTCAAGTGTATAGTTTGGCATTCGCTTATCAGCTGGTGACTGAACGGCCGCTACGCGCCGAGGTCGAGCGTGAAAGGCGTCTGTCGCAACGAACTAGTCTCATCACCTCTTCCGCACCACCCTCGAATCGAGACTCTATGGGTGAGTGTTATGTTTATTTAACTTAAAAAAAAAAATATATATATATATAAAAAATATATAAAAAAAAATATTTCGTATAGAAGCGATCCTCTCCTTTCTACATTTATATAATAATAAAATCCATTGCTTCGTTTGTTTGAAAAACTCGTCTGCTCAACAGAAAAACAACGGAATGGATATTGCTGAACTGTCAAAATTATAGGTGACATTCAGTGTCTTAGGTTTTCAAGCAGTAGTTCAAAATTACGCTAATACTCTTCAGTTTAGAGGCGTATTTTGCTTTAAAACAGTCAGGTTTTTACCTGGTGAAATCCTGACTAGCTATATACTATCCTACAGCTTTGGGCATATAAAACGCCCAGTATCGCTTCTATACTAAGTATTATTTATTTTTCAATGATAAAAGCTTTCGCTTTTCTCTGTTGATTTTATGATGATTTTCTAACAAATTTAACAAACAAAATGCTTATTATATGTAGCATCGCATCTTTTACAGGACTGACTCTTATGGATGTTGAAATTTATGACATAAAGCGTAAATTATCATAGAAAGGACAGAGTATTATAAGTCATACAACCTCACAACGCGCGCGCGAAGTATGGTAAAAAAAATATTGTCAGTACATAATGTAGTACGGTGCGCATACGCAAGTTAAGTGTAACTTAGCGAAAGCTTTTATTGTGTGGTAGTTAATTTCCGTAACATTTTTTATTTTTGTTGTTTTTATCCGACTGCCCTAAAAAAAAGGGTAGTATTTTTAACCCTAGTAATTGCTGTAGGTAAGTAAAACTTGTTGTTTTTTTTTCAGGATGTAGTAGTGTATCTCATAACCTATGTAGAAGTAAAAGCCTTACTTAGAGCTGTGATACTTGATCTATCTAGTTTATTTTTCGTGTAGGTATAGCCAAAGGACGATCTCTCGCTTTCCAGCCAGTCTTATGCCTTATGCGTTTGTCTATGTTTTGCTGCCATGATGTATAAATATACAACGTTATTTTTAGTATATGCGAAACCTGACTATAGTTGGTTCAGAATAAGTAACTGAATCAATTCCAATAATTTTACCCCATGTTATATTTTGGCCCAAAAATATTTAAAAAAGGTTAAATGTTGGACACCGAGAGTGTAGGACACTTCGTAGGTTATCCAATATCCGCGCCGAACGGTTAGGTACCTAGGTACTATTATCAATGAGCGCAAGATTGTGCGGCACGGGTGAGCATGTTTTTGTACGGACCAACAGGTAACTTAACAAGCTTATAACTTTGTGATTTTTCATGATACAGTTTTGTACATAGATTCTTTACAAAAAAATACTAGACACGTGTTTCGTGTTTCGCATATACTAAAAATAATGTTGTACTGTCTGAACAATATTATCTATTATAATAGCATTGCTCTAGCAGAAAACAGAAAAAAGGCCCTGAGTTCCTTAAAAATTAGCCAGTGAATCTGCTGTGAAAACTGAGCTGCTGCGATTGATATTGAATTTAAAAGGCTCAACTTCGGAGAGGTTATTCTACTAAATATTTTGATAAAGTTGAATAGCCTTTTAGAAACTAAAAGTCAACCAATTTCTACCATCATAACCTTATCTTCCAAACCCCAGGAACGACAGACTCCAATCAAGAAGAAGAGGAACCTCCTCCACTACCAAAGAAATACGCCCACCGAAGCATGGACCTTGAGAGCGACACTAACAACAACGGGGACTCGAACCCACTCCCTCCCCGACAGAACTATGACACTGTCTGGGCGCCGCGAGGATCATTCTTGTACAACTCTATAGCTAGACGAAATACGACGAATGAAAAGGCGCCTACGCCTCCTCCTAAGAAGAGGAATGCACAGACTTAAGGTTATAAAATGTATATGGTATAGAAGTAGGAATCCTTCGGCTTACATACGCCGGAGCCGCACCGCCACCGCGTGTGCACCGCATTGATGCGATATTCATTCGTATACACAAACATGCGGACCAGTGCCGTTGCGGCACCTGCGTCATGTACATGAAGCCTTAGTATCAAGCGTACGCGTTCGTCGAAGGACATACGGCTATACCAACTCGTTACACTAAAGCAGATTGGGGCGGGCCGCGTCGCAACGTAACGCATTGCAAAAATCCTTCATCACTTTCGTACATTTTCTATGCACCTGCGCCTGCGCACACACTTGTAATACCTCCCGCGCAGAAGGCTGCTCTCCTCTGAGATTGGTCGCCATGGCCGTAATTCGATCTAGAAGACTATTTTATTTTTACATTTTCTACGAATCAACGTTCACTACAGACGGGCCGCACCGCACTTTTTTCTGTGAAAGTGCGTTGCACTGCGGCCCGTCGCGGCTGTAATGTTTCGCTTGGCTTTAAACGTGCACTGGCGTTCAGGTGTTTATTATAAACTGTTGGATTCCCACCGGTGCTTGATCGCTGCGATCAAATCAGAATTTATAGAACGCATAAATTTGCAAGCTTCCATCGGGGACGCGTAACGCGTTGGTTTCGCCGTACCTTAAACGCTGCGTGAACGCGACGTTAGTCTCGATGCAATTATGTCGACGCAACCCTAGTGCAACGGCTACACGGCATCAACGTGACGTCAACCAACGCCTGAGGTAAAGGCACTGTTAATTGGTAAATTAATACATAGGAAGAATATTAATAAAATTTATAAGACGCTTACTGATGCTTAGGCATGACCAATAATGTGTTGGATTGTATCAGAGGTGTATTCCTAAATTACTTTAAAAGCTCGTAACGGAAAATATAAATAATTTTGATATTTTAAAGTACAGACGCCAAGCACATCAAGCTACCCGAAACTGTCAAATTTTCCCAATCAACTTTGAACCTCATACTTTAGCGATAAAGTTGAAAATCTATTAAAGAAATTTGACAGATGGTAGTAGCTTGATGTGCTGGCGTCTCGTCTGTACTATTTACGGGCTATTTATTGCCACAGCAAAAATGTTATATTCGCAAGTTATTTGTATTTTAGAGGCATTTTTAACAAAAAACTTATTTAAATTGTTATTGATTCGGTAAGTGGTTTTTTAATAACCTATTAAAGCAAAGCAAAGCGTTAAAGTTGAATTTTAACTGCCATACCCACCTCTAACCTCTTTTTTTTTTGCTGTACTTATAAAATGTTACCATTGATAAAAAAGTGTTGCTTATTGCTTTGAGGGCAATGTTGTTGTGTGAAAATATTATGATTAGGATTGTAAACAAAGTAATGAACAAGTAAAGCAAAATAAGTATTTACTGCCCCTACATCTTGTAGTAGCTCCTTTTTTAAACAAACTTAGGGTAAGTCTGTTAAAAAAATGCTTTTAAATAAAAAATATTTTATAGCTTTATAATGTATTAGGTCCAGGGAATAGCTTAAAATAATAATAAAAAAATTAGCCATTCAAAATTCTACCGACTAAAAACCACCGAGAAATTAAAGAAAATTAAAAGTTTAATGTGTTAACTAAGTTTATAGTATTTTATACATACTTATTTAAATGTATAAAAAATGATATTTTTGTGATATTCAAATTCACTAGATGCCATTGATCCAAAGTTTTATAATTGATATTTGAACATGTTACCGAAACAGATATTTTAAGGAACTTATTGAAGATTTTAATGAGCTGATAAGCTTTATTTTGTAGATGTTAAAATACTTTTTCTATAAACATTTCCTATGAGCAAAGTAATAAATCATTGAACCAAACTATTAATGTAGGTATTAAAATCATGAATGTTTAGACTAATAAATTCAGTATTTTTTATTTATACGTAAATATTATTTAAGTTAGAAAATGTTTGGGAAAATAATTATTGGAATTGTATTATTCATACTCATTATTGTCGCCATATTTATAAAACCTACTTAAAACATCTTTCGCCTTTACAAGCACTGCTTTTAATATTTTTCTGTGCCAAATTGTATTACCTACTGAAAATTACAGCCAATCTATACATTTAATAAAAATGGAGTTTTTTTTGGAGCTTTGGAGCCATTTTAATAGTTATAACTACTTATGCTTCCGTTTAAAAACTTGTATGTCCAACATAAATTTGTTTAGAAATTATAATAATCCTTTAAATAAAAAATAATTTGTAAGTAAAAGGAACAGTTTCTAATTTATACCATTTCGCGGCCATACGTAGCACCAAATATACAAAATACGAGTTTTGTATACAAATATTATTATTGTATATTACTAGATACATAAGTCGGTCTATTTGACAATAATGTAGAACTTATAATAATAGAAATAGTTATAAAACATTGTTCAAGTACAGTCGGTCACACTATTGTCAAAAAAAACTCCTGTTTTAAAAGAAGTTTTGTGGCTGACTGTACATCCTTTTGTTATTTATAATTTTAAATAAACAGATCAAACTAGAATTAGCGAAATGTTTATTTATATATTTTGTAGCATTTGATGATTACGTCATTTAGTTTAATTATTAAGTTATTGTTGATATTTCTTTCGTGAATCGCGGAGCGTTTTCGAGAGGCAAGAAAAACCTGTTACGTTTCAATCAAAACAAATTCTCGTAACAGGTAGACTGAAGTTCGCCATAGAAGATATTCGATAGAATATCACTAAAGCTTTGGTTTCCGAAGAAAGCGGCGAACGGTCACACAATAACGGCTGTCTAAATACAGTGAGTTTTTTGACACCTTAATGTCAAATACTGGTGAAAATGACAAATTTATTGACACCTTAATGTCAAATACTGGGGAAAATTACAGATTTTTTGACACCTTAATGTCAAATACTAGTGAAAATGACAGATTTTCATGACGGCTGTTATAACATGACGAAACCGCATAGCTATTCACAACCACTCGATACGCTTCCGTACATTATCGAACATTAATCAATGTTATAGTAGGAGTCTTCTAAACGCTGTTCACAACTCCAAAACAAATAGACGACCGCTATTCTTCCGACAGCTGTTTGCTGTCACACATCACGTCGGGGTCACCAATGAGGAGGGTGACGTTGTAAATGAAACGTCCGTATCACCTTTATCTCTATATTTGTTATATTCTCGTTACAGTACGAAGTGTACCGCCCGCGCGCGGTCCCGTCAGGGGGCGAACTGGTGTTGCCAGTTATATCAGTAGTGATGTGGTAAATGTCGCCACAAGGTTATCGAAATGTGTAATTTTCTATACGATAGCCTGTCGAATGGTTGTGAATAGCTATGCAGCTCTCCCAGGAAACCATAGCTTAAGCCTAGGACAAAAATAAAAATATACACAAATAATTTACTTATTAGTGATATTATTTGTATCTGTGGTCTTCCATTTAATAAATCTTCGTTCCGCGGCCATACCACACCAAATATACGATTGTTGTGTTTTTGTAGGGGAGCGTGGGGCACAGTGGATCCATTTTCTTTCAATGACTTGTAACTTTACTTTTTTTACCTCAAATTTTCTATCATGTTGACTGAGTCCTAGAAAATATATTTAAATTTGAACCTGTATTACAAAAACAGACCTAAAAGCACTCAGTATTTTTTTTTTATTTTTTTTATTTTAAGTGATAAATTATCCACTGTGCCCCATAACAGGGGCACAGTGGATACTGATTTGGGTTACACTGGATCCTGTGAGTCACACTGGATAATGATTAATTTATATTCATTAAAAAACGTGTATTTAAATTAAGTGGTTTATTTTTAATCATTAAACATGCGTTTAATTGTAATCATAACATAAATCTTTATTTGAGGTAATTTAGACGTGGACTTTGTATTTGGAAAGTACCTATAATACTTTAAACTTAGGTACTAGTTTCACAATATGAAAAAATCAAACGATCAATAAATAGAACACATCTGCTGTCCTTCAACTGATAAGGTTGACATAACTAAACCTCTTACAAACAATAAAAAACAATTACAATCATAATATTCTTAATCCTCCACAGTGGATACAAGATCCACTGTACCCCAATTCAAAACGATCCACTGTGCCCCAGTTGGAGAAGTCTTAATTAAAAAATCCTACCAAATTATTTATTTGTCAAATAAACATATTAGAGTAACAAAAATTCTCTACAGTAACTTTAGATCATATCACATTATCAACACTTGTAAAATTCTAATATACGGAAAGGCAAAACGTTTTACAAAAACACGTAAAATAAAAGTTTGTGGTTTACTTGTCGACGGATGCTCCGTACCGCGTGCGTCCACTCCGATACTAAGATGGCGACTAGCTCGGTTGCGGGGGGAGTGTAAGAACGGCAACGTCGCGAACGCGTACGCGTCTGTTTGCTTTAAATACACACCTACAATGATTTATCCACTGTGACCCAGGATCCACTGTGACCCACGCTCCCCTATATTGTATATTATTAGATACATAAGCATACTGATATTATTGTGTACTCATGTCGCAATAGTTAATAATTATTACCAGCAAATAAATAGATATTTTATAGATATGATTTGTTTTTCTTTTGTTTAAGCAATAATTCTAATAATAATAATTTAATAACAATAATACTTGGCCGATGGGGCCGAAAGGTTCTCGAGTGGCGAACGCGTACCGGAAGACGTAGCGTTGGAAGGCCTCCCACAAGGTGGTCCGACGACCTTGTGTAGGCCGCAGGAACCCGTTGGTTGCGAGAAGCACAGAACCGGTCGAAGTGGAGGTGCTTTGGGGAGGCCTGTGTCCAGCAGTGGACGTCTTTCGGCTGAAATGATGATGAGGATAGCAATAAATGCTTTCTAACCATTGTAAAATGCGAACGGAGAACAATGTCAGACACCTACAAAGAACATCACACTAATATTATAAAGGCGAAAGTTTGTGAGTGTATGTGTGTGTGTGTTTATATGTTTGTTACTTCTTCACGCTCAAATGGCTGGACTAATTTTGACAAAATTTTGTATGGAGGTAGCTGACACCCTGGATTAACAAATAGGCTACTTTTTATCCCGATATTCCCACGGGATCGACATTTACGCGGGTGAAACCGCGGGGCACAGCTAGTAACAAATAGATAAATATCGCTTTTTCCAGCATAATTTTATTAATAACTAAGTAATGTAAATGTCAAGTATTTACTTAAAGAAACTTTTATGATATTGCTAGCTTCCGCCCGCGGCATCGCCCGCGAGGTATGTCGATAAAAACTATCGTATGTCATTCCCGGGATGCAATCTATCTCTCTGCCATTTTTTATCGAAATCCGTTCAGTGGTTTAGGCGTGAAAAGGTAACATACAGACAAATATATTTAGTATGTATACCTACCTACCTAAATGTATGCTTGTATTTGCATGTTTACAAGGGCAATAACCGCCACAATATCACAGTTTCGTAAAAAAAAAACTGTGCTAACAGAACACCAATGTTTACAGCCGTTGTAAGTAATGTATGGCCTGCAAATAAAACTTGAAATGTTTGCCTACTGAAATAAAATTATTTAGCCACATGTTTCAGGCGTGATCTATATGTTTACATAAGCATAACATCACGCCTGCACACCCCGTAAGGGTAGGCAGAGGTACGCATTTCACTTTTACCTAAAGTTTGTTTAATAGGGGTCAAGCCCATTGCCATAAACCAGGTAAACATCCAAAATCCGGGGTAAAAAGAAAGAAAATACGTCTATTTGTGGTAAGACGTAAATAAGAAACACAAACACAAATTTAAACTGGAAAACCAACAATAACGCTGCCTGAATGGGGATCAAACACCTCAACCAATGTTCAGCAGTCGTGATTGCGACCACTCGGTCAATGAGGCCATGCCGTCATTACCCGAGGGTGCAAGGGACGGGTGGCTCCCGGGCGCAGGGTCTTAGGAGGCGCCAGGGTAGCCCGTGAAATTCAAAATTACTATTTCATGAAATAAATATCAATCAATAGGGTTTAAAATTAGAGGGATATCAATACAACCCTCAAGTCAATTGCAAGACAAAATATACAACCTGACACTGACCAAAAAACGTACGGCAAAAAACGTAAGAAATAACACATAAAATTGAATTTCGCCGGCTACCTTGGGTGCTACTCCCTAAAAATTGTGGACCCCAAAA
Organism: Oligia fasciuncula; assembly: GCA_963082905.1. Classification (NCBI taxonomy): domain Eukaryota; kingdom Metazoa; phylum Arthropoda; class Insecta; order Lepidoptera; family Noctuidae; genus Oligia; species Oligia fasciuncula. The sequence continues at coordinate 11,417,750 of OY720409.1, forward strand.
TCATGTTATTTTTTTTTTTTTCCAAAAAACAGCCTACGCCCCCCCCCCCCAGACGGTTTTTGCACCCCGGCGCCCAATATGGTTATATATGACCCTGAATGAGGCGATAGCTTCAGGGGAACTAAAGAATCTTTGGTCGATGGCACGGAAAGGTACTTCGTTTCCCCACGCACTAAAGGCGTGATAAAGATATAAAATTATAACTACTTAATTCTTTTTTAACCACACAATAAACCTTCACCTAAATCGATAAGAGACTGTAAATAAACTGTCAACTTTTCCATTAGGTAAGTAGATATTGCTAAAAATAAAACTTTAGAACTAATAAAAATTTGGAAAATACAAAAGTGCAAGAAACCTAATGCTCACTTGATCGTTTAAAAAAAAATGTAATAAAATAAAAAGAGTAGTTTTTAGAATATATTCTATTTTTTTTTATTAATTTATAATTAAACTACTTTGAATAATAATAATAATATACCATTTATTTTCAGATAAAAAAGACCCATAGATACATACCTTAACCTAAGTATACATAATAATCCAGTAACAATATTGTTAGTATCTACCTACGTAGGTAAAACTTAATAACTATGTTAGTACCTATCACTTAGTTGCACTAACTCTTTGTGCGTTCTCGTGGCACTTGTCCGCGAAAGCGGCGGAATACCACATCCTGCTGCCAAAAGCTTTCTTCCATCACCAGGTGCAGGTAGCATGTTGGTATGCGCACCACAAACGCCTTGAAGTGGACTTTGCGGTGCGACTCCAGTAACTGCACCCTAGGCGCGTATCGGACTAAGTTCATACAAATCTATTGAATGACTATTTCATGAATGATCGATCAATAGGGTTATAATATGAGCCTCACGTTTCAGCCGCCGCGGGAGACTCCCGGCCACCGTAAGCGCGGGCCTGCGGACGGAGAGTAATGGGTAGCTCACCGTCCGATCAGGACCAGGCCCGTGCCGGACGGCGCGGAGCGTAGATACGTGTTCCACACGCGCCTCAAAGAGATGTCAGCAACAGAGAAGGGGCCGGCTAGGGCCGAAGCCTGCCGGGGCAGCGGGATTGTCCGAAAGGGTTACCGCTGGCCCGGAACATCAAGGGCTAAGGAAGGAACACGGGTGGGTTTTAGTCAGTAAGAGTCTGACACTCCCTTCCGCTCCACCCAGAGCTTGAAGGGTCATTTGATGATTTCCCACCATCAAAAAAAAAAAATAGCGTTACTTATATGAACTTTGAGTTGTAAGTATTTATTTATTTTTTTGTGATTGGTTGATTTAATGATTACAATTCTGTAAATACATACTTTTTACGGTCCCGAATCATATTCTAATTAACATACAACCTGACATAGGCCTGCAAACTGCAAAAAACGAAACAAATATTGAATATCGCGCAAAAATAGACAAACCATCACCATACAGTAATTTAATCTAAATGCTGTTAATTTTATATAGAACCGCGGCAGTCATGTGTTTAGTACCCAGCCTCGTGATAAAAATAGCATTACTAATAACTAATGATATTAGGTAAGTACCTATCTCAGAGACGGTAATAATTCATAACGACATATTCAATTTAGATATAAAATCAAGAGGAAAAATCCATGCATTAATAAACCTCAAAAGATGTTAACTAATCGTTTTTTGGTGGTTAAACATGATAAAACTGGAATTCGGAGTGTGAAAAATAATGGTAATATCCATTGAATTATTATAGGTACTAGGAATAAAGATAGCTGAAATCCTAGTATTTTAGACGTGAAAGTTTGTGAAGATGTTTGGATGTTTGTTACTTAATCACGCGTAAACCGTTGAACAGATTTGGCTGAAAATTGGCACATCATAGATAGACCATTTCCTGGATTAATACATAGGATACTTTTTATCCCGATATTCCCACGGGATCGAAAATTACGCGGGTGAAACCGCGGGGCGCTGCTAGTAAAAAATATATTATAGGTAGAGTGAGTCCATAGCCATAGTACCTACATATTTCAGAAGTGTCGCTGGCATGACTGTAGTTGATCTTGTTGGCCCAAAACTTCGCCACTTCCACGGCGGCGTCGTCGGTGGCAGCGCAGAGGTCACTTTGACTACATGTTTTGGGACACAGAGGGCTAGGAGGTGGAGCATAGTTTGCGACATAGCTCCACATCCACACCCTACTGCAGTTACGTTGAGCTAGCCCCACTTTACCAGGTTGGAGCTATATCTTCCGTCTTGTGTCCGGAGACGGTTCAGGGACTTCCAAATGGACCACGAAAGGTTACACCCTGCAGGGAGATGCTCCTTTGTTGGTAGATAGTAAGTAGGAGGAGAGGAGTATCCTGTCACAGTTTGCAACGGGCGTCGGCAGGGTTTCCTGGTAGAGACGCTGTCGATTTTAAGAAGCTGTGCCTGCTTTTTAACCGTTGCGTTGGTAGCTGTGCACCCTGTAGTGGGTGTCTGATATGACATTCCTGTTTGGGTTTCTCCACTGTGCTTGCAACTTCTCTTCGGACTTGTGGTGGTGCTATGCCAGATGTAAGCTATAGAATAAAAAATACAAAGATTACCTACCTACTTCATAAACTTACAGATATCTAAAGCTAGGTAGGTATTGGGCAAGTACTGCAGCAGCAGCTGGCAGCTTATACTGGTGTAGCGGTATCTACAACGCCACATGCGAACAACGCGTCATACTGACTTCACGCATAATCCTGCATCTCGCAAGCAGAGTTTACCGCGCAACTAGCCTAGATACAACGGCCCGACATGAATCATCGGGCAGTTGCCCGCCAGACACAACACCCGTCTGGTCGGAGGACCCTCCCTTTCCATAGAGTTTGAGTGAACACCCTGTTCCTCATACCGCTATACTGGAAATGTACTTACAGGGCTGATTTTTCAGCTGTTCGGTTATCTTTTATCCGAAGAATAAAATATTTTACCACGACACGACATAATTACGCTATGACATATTTTCCATACAAAAGTCAAGCCACGTGTTGATGGAGTCTCTTTTCTCCACTTAACCTAACCTAACCCGGAAAATACCTAATGGGTATGTGACAAAGGCCGACAAATGACCAGGAAGCCTCAAACATTAGGTACCTATCTCTCAGAATTTATTTCTGTAACATGTTACTCAAATTCTAATCTAGATTTTGAGACGCGCTACCAGACAGCGTTATCTTGTTCACTCAGAACACACAAGTCACACAACAATTAGATACAAACTTGAGTCATTCTTCCGGTCATCGACGCATTGCGTATGTTGGTAACGGATTCCTTGGAAGGCTTGGATTAGAGATAGGTAAGATAGGGTGACCGGTTAGAAGAAGCGATGGATTGATGCTGTGAATGCTTGTGCCACACTATTTCGGGAATGTTCGATTGGTTTGCTGAAAATTAATGAAATTAATGTGATTACTTCACTGATGACTTATCCTACTAATCACACTAATATTATAAAGGCGAAAGTTTGTGAGTGTGTGTGTTTATATGTTTGTTACTTCTTCACGCTCAAACGGCTGGACCAATTTTGATAAAATTGTGCATGGAGGTAGCTGACACCCTGGATTAACATATAGGCTAGGTACGTTTTATTCCAATATTCCTACGGGATCGACATTCGCGGTTGAAACCGCGGAGCGCAGCTAGTCAACTAATAAAGATTTAAATAATTAATCCACAGTCAATGTCTTTTTTTGTGAATAATTAGGTAGGTAGCTTTCAACGTACATTTTAATCCTCCCACGACATACTTTGACGGACTAAAAAAATAGTTACCACCTCTTATCAGAACGACCTTAAATGGAAATAAAATGCAAAATAAATATTTTTGTATCTTTTCTTGAAATGGAAAATTTAGGTATGAGAATTTGGTTTAAAACATTAATTATCATGACAAAGTAGTACCTTGTCAAGGTTAGTTTTTGCAGATTTATTTGGATTACCTTATTACCTACGTTACAAGGCCGCCTGCTTTATCTACAGGGTGTAAAAAGACCCATACGCGTTATGATTAACATTGCACAAAAGCATTTATTATGAAGCTTTATGTAGGTACCTATAGGCTTATCAAGAACAATGTGGGGGAAAATGGTATATTGTACAAAAACTATAATATGTCGAAATAAATGTAGACAGTTTTCTATCTAGCCAGTGTTAGTACATGGAGGTGATTTGAACCTTTTAGATAAACCTTCCTAATAAATACTTAATAGTATTTCCTGTGTTTTAGGGGCTAGTAGCTGGGTTATGGAGGTCAGATAGGCAGTTGCTCCATGTAAAATACTGGTATTCAGCTGCATCCGGTTAGACTGGAAGCCGACCCCAACATAGTTTTGGGAAAAGGCTAGGCAGATGATGAGTACCTATTTCCTGTGTTTTCGCTCTGTAGATCGACGAGACCCGTATTTAACTTTATCAAGTTCACATACCAGCTACATAATATTTATCTACTTAGGCCGCTTTCACATTAGAGCGTTAGCAGCGCGACAGTAGCGCGGCAGAAGCAGAAACCTTCACGCACGCTTCTGTTTATAATATGAAATTATGACTGGGCGACGGCGACGGTCGCGCGTCAGTCGCGCTGCTAAAGTCGCCTAAATGTGAAAGCGGCCTTAGGTACGTAAATATGCCTGAATGGCTCATGACTTTTTGAACTCATGAGCCGTTCGAGCATATTTCTATACCTACTAATACGGTAATAGTCTACAAACCACTGTTTTTTGAACCGAAATAGTAGATACAGTTTTACAGTCTGTTGGCATATTACATGTTCTGCTCAAATAAAGCGCAAATCACATATTTACTAAAGCCAAACGCCCAGTATTTAATATAAAAAAAAATGGAAACAGATAAAGTGGTCGAATGAATTACTTACAAATATATTAGTGTTATATTCATAATCATATTGTGTAATTTACAATTTAATAAAAAGGGGTGATGTTTTGTTATAAGTACCTATTGTGCGTTTATTTATTTCTGAATATAGGTAATTTATCTCCATGTTCCCAAAAATCAAAAGAATACAAAGACACGAGCAAAGCCGCGGGCGCAGCTACTTAGTTGAAAATTAATTTGACAGTAACTTGATGTGCTGGCGTTTGTACATAAATTAATTAAATACTTACTTACTTACTTAAAAAAAACTAGATTACAACAAATTGCGTCAAATAGTCTACATAACATAACAAAACCTAACAGATTTATTAATAAAAAGTACATTAAGTTATAAAATTGTCAGTAAAACAAAATGTAGGTTCACACAAGCAAACTTTTTTCACTACCTAACTACCTACCTACTCATACTACCTACGGCCGGGTACCCCTGGCCCTACCCGGAGTCACGCTTGAGTCAGGGTTGACCCAAGTGTGACTGCGGGTAGTGGAAAATTGCCCGAAAGTTGACATTATTTGCTGAAACGGTCCTCACGCGTTCACTATTCAAACATAAAAGTCTCCTAAATCTTCTGGCGAATTCCGCTGCAGGCCACACATGCTACACACATACAATGCGTGAACATACTGCATAGTGATGTCATCATTACGAACTTGAGCCATTTGAAGTACACGTGACAGTTTCCAGGCGGTCTATTCTGTAAAAATCTCTCCGCGAACACTTACGTTAAACTTAGGGTGGGTGAATGTTTTTAACCCCCGACGCAAAAACGACGGGGTGTTATAAGTTTGAAATGAAATGAAATGATTTTATTTTTTGTAAGTAGGTTTGTACAAACAAACATGATTGCCGTGTAAAAGGGCAATCATGTTTTTTTTAAAAACTAGATGAAGTCGGCGTTTCCTATCTGACTACTCTGAGAAGAAAGGCCGAAACAAACTCAGAGGTCACAGTCTCTTTTAAAGTCCAGACATAATCTTGGTCAGGTTATATGAAGACCATGTAGATCGATGTCTGAGGTGGTCTTTTGAGGAAAGAACCACACAGATTGAGAGGACCTGTCCAGTCAGTGCACGCATTTGTCAAAAATCGTGCAGCTCAACTCAAGGCTTAAGGAGCTCAACGACGTGTCTGTGTGTGTGTGTGTGTGTCTGTCTGTGGCATCGTAGCTCCCGAACGGTTGAACCGATTTTGATTTAGTTTTTACGTCCGAGACCCCTCCGTGCCTCGGAAAGCCGTTGGTCCCGGCTGTCATTCGTAGATCTTTGGCAGTCGTTGCGAGTAGTCAGAAGCCCCGAAAGTCTGACAACCAGTTTTACCAAGGGGTATCGTATTACCCAGTAACTGGGTTGTTTGTGGAGAGTGTAAAATACTGGTATATAGCTGCGTCCGGTTAGACTGGAAGCCGACCCCAACATAGTTGGGAAAAGGCTAGGCAGATGATGAGATCGGTTGATGCTAGGGAAGCAAGCAAAGGTCAGCAAAAAAACTCGATTAACATATTCGGTTCGTGTAAAAAATAAAATTAGAATTTGGGAAAAAGTCTAGTCCATGAAGGACCTAAACATTTTGTTTGTATTTTATTGTAACAGCAGGTTATTTTTAAGAAAATAAAAAAAAAACTAAAAATATTTCCCAAATTCTAATGACAAGTTCCGTTCACCTTTCGTTTAAGTCCTATATTTATATTTTTTAACATTTCGACGATCGTTACATGTCATATTAAAAAATCTGACATTCACTCAACGGAATTATCATTTTTATTATGCGTTCAACAATAAGATTAGGTATTAATAAACTGAAGTGTTATATCTATACTACCATGTCCCTGTTTTGTTTTTTCGCTTAATTACACAGGGTTGTTGGTTAAACACTATAATAAAAAAATTCTAGGACTGTATTACTAACATACCTACAACAACTTTTGTTCTATGAGTTTTTACAAAACATAATACTTACCTACATACTTACCAATATCAAACCTTTGAGATTTCCTTGTTCTATCTAACCCCCGCTTCTCTCCGCTGAATTTTGTACTAGACACGGCAGTTTGTTTACCTACCTAGCACTTTCTTTTGCTTTGCGTAGAGTTCGTAAAATTTAGAGCATTGGATTGAAATATTTTTATTTTTGTATGAATGTCTGATGAATTAATAAAAGTCATAGAACAAAAGTTGTTGTTTAAGATGGTAGTTATATAGGGTGACTGGTAATTAGTGACCGATACTTAAACACGTGATTTTACTCATCATTATGAACAACTTTTACTATGGGACCAAACGTGAAATCGCGAAAAAAAAAAACAGCTGTTCCCTACATTTATGTTCGCTTAACCCGTCAAAATGTAGGGAGCAGCTGATTTTTTTTTCGCGATTTCAGGTTTGGTCCCATAGTAAAAGTTGTTCATAATGATGAGTAAAATCACGTGTTTAAGTATCGGTCACTAATTACCAGTCACCCTATATAGGTAGTCCTGAGAGGTTGTTAGTGTTTTGTAATAACCCTACTGCCAATACAGTCTACTGCGGAAACGAATTCACTGTTTACCTGCATGCTTATGAAAACATCTAAATACAGAGCACAGTCACACTGTATGTTCGTTATCAGATAAAGCCTAAAGTACACACGCTAATGTTGCAAAATAAGAAATAACAGAAGATCTAACACACACTGGACACGTGGTAGACAGAACGTAGAGATTAAGAGCAACTGCAGTCACGGGGTCGTCGGTGTAAATAATATGTAAATTTGTTTTAAAATTAATATTTACCTACGCTTAAAAATAAAACATAGGACCTTGGCAGTGGTAAATAGGTATACATTCATCATTCCAGCCGAAAGACGTCCACTGCTGGATATAGGCCTCCCCCAAGCACCTCCACTTCGATCGGTTTTGTGCTTTGCATCCAACGAGTTCCTGCGGCCTTCACAAGGTCGTCGGTCCACCTTGTCGAGCCTTCAACGCTACGTCTTCCGGTATGCGGTCGCCATTCCAGAACAGGCTGAAAGTCACCCAAAGGGCAATGGAGAGGGCTATGCTTGGAGTTTCCCTGCGTGATCGAATCAGAAATGAAGAGATCCGCAGGAGAACCAAGGTAACCGACATAGCCCGAAGAATTGCCATACTTAAGTGGTAGTGGGCAGGGCACATTGCTCGTAGAACAAATGGCACATGGGGCCATATGATGATGGGGGAAAGGTTTACATTATATCGTAAAAAATATTTGGACTAGTATCATTAACCAGGGAGAAAACAGAGAAATACGTTAGTATGGAATGAACGCCAACAAAGTCAAAGACTACGTTACCTCGTTTCCTCTTAGACAATAACTTAAACTTCAACGGAATGATATAATTTTATTATACTGCGTTCGCATTTTAACTTCCACGGAAAAAAATCGCACATAATATAAGTCCAGTTTGTTCTTTTAACTCATTTTGAAATCATCTTAATTTTTACTAGAATAAAGTTCAAATTTGTTTAAGTGGAAGTAGCATCAATATTAGAAACAAGGATGTGATAGACTTTTAATGCTTAACTTGTAAAATTAAAATGAACTTTGCTTCCTTGGTCTAGTGATCGAAAGCGCTTCTGTTTAGCGTGGGTTCCTAGATTCAATCCCCAAGTTGGGCAAAAACTCCTATCAATTTTCCATTCGAAATTTTTCAGTGGCAGGTCAGTGTTTACATGTAAGTATGCGCCCGGTTAATAGCAATGGGCTAGTTCTCTCTTACATAGAAATTTATTTTTCAATTCAAATTCAAAATATTTATTTGCCAGAAAATACATTGTTCAACAAGGGAAGATCTTAAAGCCTAAAAGTTATTGTATTCTACCTGCAAGCAAGCGTGCAAATTACATTCAATAATAAACTCATTCAATTTCACATCGTACCCAAAACACAAATTCTAAACATCCTTCTACAAAACTTGTAAAAACAAAGTCGCCGAAATGTCTGTACGATCATAACTTCCGAATGACTGCACCAAATTGGATTATTCTTTTTTTTGTTGCGTTCGGTATTGCCAGGACAAGGTTTGTATGAAAGAAACTTTCGGAAATTCGAAAAAAAAATTGCACCCGAGCGAACCTGGGGCGGGCCGCTAGTAAAAAATAAAATACAGACCAAACAAAATAACATTGATGCGCTCCAATACTTTAAATTGTCCGTTTATAAAAATTAACAAAAATAAAAATTTCAATCAAATAATTTTTTATGTCAATATAGCTAAAATTTTAATACTTTAAGTTGATACTTATCTTCTACTTACTTCAACATAATCAGTTTTTTAATGTTCCTACTGCTGGGACACAGCTGGCCTCTTCTAGAGGGGGTGCGCTATATTATAATCTACCACGCGGGCTCAGTGCGGGTGGTAGATTCGAAGACATGTGACATCTACCGTACCTAGATGTCACATGTCTTCGAATTTTTTGTTCTAGGACGTGCCGGTTTTCTCAAGATGTTTTCCTTCACCATTTTGAGAGCAGTGGTGATTAAATTATTTACACAAAGTAAAGCGCCTATCTGGGTTTGAACTCGTAAGTTGGGACCATTATCTACCACTGCTTTCGGGCACATGGCTTGTTCTAAAGAGAGTTGTAAGAAGTGAATCTTCTTTAATAAGCTTGTGCGTGCCTTTATGACTCGTCAATGTGATTCATTCATGCAAACTAGACAGATTTCAGATAAACTCTGTGTCTGATCTGATTTGTGAATGAATAACCGTCGTGACGTGGAGATCGTCACATGATTGACATGATCATTGAATCTTTTATTGTGTCACTAGCTTCCGCCCGCGGCTTCGCCCGCGACGTATGTTGATAAAAACTATTAGATGTCCTTCCTCGGGATACAATCTATCTCTCTGCCAAAGATCAAAATCCGTTTAGTGGTTTAGGCGTGAAAAGGTAACATACAGACAGACACACAGAGTTAATTTCGAATTTATAATATTATTAGTATGGACGTCATGTCGTCCACGTGAATGCGCTCCGCCTTTGAGTAGGCGAAAACCACACGGTCTGATTGTTTCTTTATTAACCCGTATCTGTACTAGAAATAGATTAATTATGAAAACAAAATACGGTCTGGGAAATTAATGTTTACCATATTATCATAAACGTGCTTGTTCCATTTTCGCATGAGCAAAGGCTTTTCCCCTGCAGTAAAATAATATTTAATGAAGCTGGCGACACAAAAATATAATATAGGAGCGTGGGGATACAAGAATAGCGAGGCTTATAATAATAATAATAGGTACGTCTAGCTAACGGAGAGTACTTGCATAGACACAACCTTGTAGCCAGGATAATCCATCAGCAACTTGCTCTGAAATACAGCCTTGTGGAATCGGAGGTGCCGTACTACAGGTATGTGCCCGACCCAGTTCTCGAAAATGGAAATATCACATTGTACTGGGATCGATCCATCATCACTGACAGGACTACTGTAGCCAATAAGCCTGATATAGTGGTGATGGATCGATTAGAGCGGCGCGCAATGATTGTTGACATAACCGTCCCGCATGATGAGAACCTCGTGAAAGCCGAGAAAGAAAAACAAATCAAGTATCTTGACTTGGCTCGCGAAGTTGTCGACATAGTCGTGACAGCCAATGGGCTAATAGCCAAGAGCCTCGACCAACACCTGAAGAGGCTCTCGTTGGGCAGCTGGATAAAGGGCTTGATTCAGAGAGCAGTCCTACTTCTAGACACGGCCCGCATTGTTAGGAGGTTCCTTTCTCTGGAGCCCTGACCCTGACCCTGCTTATGCGGTTGAAGTTTCATTAAAATCGGTTCATTAATTTCGAAAAACAAGGGCTTGAAAGTTTGTATGAAATGCCGTACGGCGTAAACGCTCTTAACGAAAATCAAAAGTAAGAAAAATTACATTATACTGCCTCCGACCTGACAATGTGTAATTTGTGAAGAGTACGTAACGTACGGGAGGAGGTGTACCGAATATTCAAATGTCCAAAAACATTTAGCGGCTATCTATTTTTTAATACAGTTGCTCAAAAAGTGGTGTATTGCAGAGACGTATAGCGTTCGGGATGTGGGCTATTACATACTAGTGCTTTTTTTTTACCTTTCCCGAACTCGTGCGTCTCTTTCCCAACTCTCAAAATAATGTCTATTAAAAAGAAAAACCAACCATGAAGTTTTTACTAAAGAGTTTTTGTGATTCATACAAGTATACGTATATTTCTAAAAAGAAGCTACTAATTTATTTCACTAACAGATTTAATGATTTAATTGAATGAGTTAGGTTAGGTTTCATTTCATTTCATCTCATTAAATTTCATTTTCATTTCATATCAATTAAAAAAATATACTGAAGACTAAGCTGTATGGATTTTTGCCTACCAAAATGGGTGAAGAAAAAAAAAACTCTGCTTATATTCTACGGTTGGCACCATTTTCCAGAAAAAATGATTAGTTAGTTGAGTTTATTGTGTTTTTATTATTTTATTAAATTGCTTCATTTTTTCGCAACTGTATTAAAAATAGTCGTTCAGTACACCTGCGGAACCGTCATTGCAACTTGTTCCGACTGTCAACCCTCGCCTTCGGCTGCGCCTCGGCTCGGGTAGACATTTGTCGGAACTCTTTGCAATGACAGCCTTTCCGCACTTGTAATGAAATATACTATTGTGGTAAATTAACACTAACCTTGCACCTGGGAGTCAAAAATTGCCTACAAAGCTAATAAACACACAGGTACAAACTTCTAACTCTTAAATCTCATTTCGGACTGAGTTTAGAGATATATGCATGTCAAATAAGTTTTGTTTTTTACACTATTCTGTACAACAAGATTTGGTTGATGGCCGCGACAAAACAAAAAGACGCCAGCTTCCATACTAAAATCGTCATTGTCCTTTATTTGACATTCAAATTAAATATGACAATAACAGTTATCGTTGCTTATTAACTACTGCAAAAGGATGCTGCATTCAAACCTTTTTTTTTTCAACAAAAACTGAATGCGTCACAACATTGAGTTACTTATTCATAAAAAAACAACAATAACATCAAAACGATAATTTCAATTATTAACGCTGAATGAATAATGTTTTTGTAATAACTATTAATTTAACGTAATTAAGCAAGTTCGAAGACCTACGCTGCGTTTGCGCACACGTAGCTGTGACGTACCATTACGTGTGAAACGTCACGTCATTCTCATTATGATGTATTTTTATACTTGTGTGTGTAAGTACACTATCCGTTTTGTTTTTGTTTTGGAGCTGTATAGTCGACCTTGTTATTAGTTTAGGTAGGTACCACTTTTTCAAATACTATCGGAAAATCTAGACTTAGGTATAACTATCTAACTGTCACATAGATAAATAGACCCTGTCGTTTTATGAATAATGTTCCCACTGTAGGGACACAGGCCTCCTCAGCGAGAGGGAGTGGGCCGTAATCCACAACGCGGGCCCAGTGCGGGTTGGTAGAGGTCACATGTTTGCGATTTTTCATTTCTGGAACATGCCGGTTTCTTTATGATGTTTTTATTCACCATTTTGAGAACAGTGGTGATGAAATAACTTACACAAAGTAAAGCGCCTGTCTGGGTTCGAACCTATGACCAACAACTCGTAAGTCGCGGCCGTTACCACTGGGCCATCGCTTCTTCTTCTTGCGTGCCGATAGCAATCTAAATAAACTCGGCCCAGAATTCGCCTACTTGTTTGGCGCCATCACCAGCGTCCACCAGTTCCTGTAACGTGCAGCTGACAGGACACGCAGGACACGATATTTAGTGTCCCATCGTTTGTGGAACAGCACCACATTTACACTCCAAGGCGGAGTCGTCTATGAATCTCCACCTGAACAGGTTTTCCTTACTTCGGCCAACCTGGGGCCAGGATCGCTGCTCAGGATAGAATGGTCATATAATTATAATGACCATAGATACCTATATTATGTATAATCCTCATAAAACAATATTTTAAGAGACTATACAATTTGTCTAAAATTCAGTTATCATTCTGACTGCGCTCGCGCTCCAACAAAATGCTGCCATTAATGGCTGAGGCAATTTTTATGTCAATTAAGTTGTAGATAATTAGACTGTAACCGCGTGGTTATTGATATAACCTAACTTCATAATTTGTTTTTCAGTGTGTTGCCAAGAAGTAATTCCCCGGCCTCGGTAAAAACAAATCACACTAACATTATAGGTAAAGGCGAAAGTTTGTGAGTGTGTGTGTTTATATAGGGTGACTGATAATTAGTGACCGATACTTAAACACGTGATTTTACTCATCATTATGAACAACTTTTACTATGGGACCAAACCTGAAATCGTGAAAAAAAATCAGCTGTTCCCTACATTTATGTTCGTCTAACTCACAGACTTATGTTGTGGTCTAACTCGTCAAAATGTAGAGAACAGCTGTTTTTTTTTCACGATTTCAGGTTTGGTCCCATAGTAAAAGTTGTTCATAATGATGAGTAAAATCACGTGTTTAAGTATCGGTCACTAATTACCAGTCTCCCTATATAAATGTTTGTTACTTCTTCACGAACAAACGGCTAGGCATCCGAATAACATAGGACACTTTTTATCACGTTATTCCCACGGGATGAAAACTTTTGCGTGTGATACCGCGGGGCGCTGCTAGTGACTCATAAATATGAAAGTCTTAGGGGCGGATTTGTATGAATTTGACATGTGTCAAGAACGCATTCTCTTGATGGTCGGACTGTAGGTAGGCATAGGTATATGAATGAACTATGCTGGGAATAAAGGTAAAGAATAATAATAATAATAAGGTTTATTTGGACTCAATAAAATATACTTAGTCTAAATACAGTTATATTCCTAAGAACTAAGATACAATTAATATAAGTAAGTAGACTACAACTATATGAATTCTGAATTCCAAACTAGGTAAAAACCTGTATCTTGGAAATCAGTGCTCTTCCGTGGTAAATTAGGTGTAACAACTTACAAATCACACAATGAAAATTCCAAAATTAATTGACTTAGGAGGCACTTAAGTCTAAAACTTGACGAATGAGTTATGTATGTCAGTCAGTATGTGTGGTGTAAAGAACAATCTGCTCTGTTCAACCCTTCAGGTGTAAATGGTGTGATGATATGAAAAACGGAGCAAAAAGATTGCATTGGCATTATGTATTTCGAGACATTACACTGAGGCTATTGCCTCAGAAATTTAGATCTCAAACGAAACTACGTTTTTTCAGCGAACTTTTCAAAAGGATTTCCGGTGCGTGCCTACTCAAAAATACATGCTTGTAAGAACTCAATTATTCGCATTATTTAGTATCTAAGTTTTTCATAACCACTGTTTACGCTGCCCAATATTTTTCCTAGGTCTGGCTACCCAGATCTGGATGGCAATAGGGTTGTCCCCTATTACATGGGACTTAAACTTAGGTATCTGGCGAAATGTGGTGTACAGTCAGCAACAAAAGTCGATCAACACATCAGTTTTTTTAATCTCAGTTATTGAGCAAAATATTATTTTAAAATTGCATTATACTTCTGCTGCAATTTTGAACATATTATTTTACTATAAGTAGGAGAGCAGTGGTGGCCGAGTAGTATCGGCCCCGACTTACAACTTGCACGTCGTGAGTTCGAACACAGGCGGGCACTTTACTTTGTGTATTTAATTTTAACACCACTGCTCTCAAAACGGTGAAGGAAAACATTGTGAGGAAACCGGCATGTCCTGGAAACAAAAAATTCGAGGACCTGTGTAATCCACCAACCCGCACTGGGCCTGCGTGATCGATTATGGTCCACTCCCTGTCGCAGCGAGGCGGCCTGTGTCCCAGCAGTGGGAACATTAGGTATAGGCTGATTTTGATATAGGTACACTCTGCCCGACCCTTCGTAGATTACAGGAATGATGTTAGGCACCTAAAACTTATCAATTTCATAACATTTTACGTCCTTAAAATTATATACATACTTAGGTACTGTAAAACGACAAAGCCGCGATCTGTCACATTAGCACCCTTAATACTTATCACATGAGACCCATTAAGTGTACAAGACACATGTTTACATATCAAACAACAGTTGCTACATGAAAAGACGCAAAGACGCATCTACTCACCAGTTCCGTTGCATCCACGGTCTGAATCGAACGCATTCGTGCGTCGAGCGCCCTCGCGAACGCACGCGTTGCAACAATTCGTGTGTGACTAAAGTGGCTATACGCCAATAATTGTGTATTTTCGGATCTTGTATCTTCGTGAGTATTGTTTGATTCCTGTATTGTTATTGTACCTATGTATCGTTGTTTGAGGAAATCGTCTGTGTGGAAAGCCGTGGTAGTTTTTCGTGGAAAGGAAAATGATACAGTTTTCTGAAAATCTGTGTTTGGAAAATTCGAAACTGTTAACAATGACATTAATTTTTGTGTGTTTTTGAATTAAATGTCCATTAGTATTTTTTTACTGTTAAGTACTTAGATAGGAAATCTAGTAAAATATTATATGTACTTACCTAATAATATCAAGTCATTGAAAAAACATAACTTATAGTTTATTTGTAACAAAATTAAATAGGACCAATTTTATTTAATTAGATCTTTTTTTCTGTGTGCAATACCTAACATTTTCTCGTTTTCCCACTTGGTTTCCAAGACAACCAAGTAACCCATTTCAATTAGATAAGCCTTTAGCCAAGAACAACTTATTACAATAACAACATCAAGTAGGTAGGAACTATAATTTTCTTACCCCTATTTTTTTGCCAATTGGATCTAGGACGGTTGGTATCAAAAGCATAGAAATCTTCAATAGGATATATTTTTAGCGGCAAAAACCGTAATACAATTTTACAAAAAACTTTTGAAACTGGTTCAATATTTTGCCGTCTGAACTAGTGTTACCTACTTATATTTTTATAATCGATTTAAAAAAAGGAGGAGGTTCTCAAGTCTGTTGTTTTTTTCTTTCTAAAAAAGTGTTTGTTTTTCACTTTTTAGTTGTACCTACCCCACAGAAATTCATAATTGTAACTCTACTTGCTAAATAAACTTTACTTGCTAAGTATCAGTGACGGGAAGTTATCAAAACATCATCAATATAAAATAAGTGGAAAAAATCGTATTATTGAAGCTAATTTAAAAACTACGCCAGCAAAGTTAATAAAATCTGAATGGGACCACCCCCGAGGAATACCTTATCCCTTAAAAAAAGAATTTTGCAAATCGGCATATAAATAACGGGAGTTCTGAGGTAACAAATATAAAAAAGCAACCGAATTAAGAACCTCCTCCTTTTTTGAAGTCGGTTAAAAACATGTACCTAAGTAACACTTTACCACTTTATCCATAGGTTCAGACGGCAAAACATTGAACCAATCCTATCCTACTAATATTATAAATAAGAAAGTTTTTGAAGATGTTTGGATGTTTGTTACTCAATCACGCGTAAACCGTTGAACAGATTTGGATGATAATTGGCACATAGATAGACCATTTCCTGGATTAACACATCGGGATCGAAACTGACGCGAGTGAAACCGCAGGGCGCTGCTAGTTTCAAATACTTAAATAGGCACTGGTTTTGACACATGTCATCACTGTCAAATATCTTTTGCTAGCAGCGTCATAATTAAACGCAGTGTTATAATTGTGTCGCTTTACACAAAGTCAAAGTTAACTGCCAGTATTTCTGAAGACAAAATCCTCCTTGGTCAAAGAAAGATCGTCTCAACTCCTTGAACTTAGACTTATATTTGTCGTTTGGCAGTCTGCCTGACCATGAAAGGTTCATCCGCATTGATTTTCGACGAAAGTTTCAAGATAATGCTTTGTTTTTAATAATATTATTAAGGTATAGAGAAATAAGCATGGCGATTTTTAGAGCTAAGTAAGCGCACATTACAGCCGCAATACAAAAAAAACGGGCAAGTGTGCTACATGAAATTGCTGCTTGCCAAACATGATTCTAGGGCAACGGGAAGTAGGTACCATATAGGTTTTGATTCCCTTGCGAGTGTCGAAATATGCTGCATAAACGGAATATCTTTTGATTGCGTTCACTTAAAAGTTTGATTTTTGCACTACTTCAAGGGATTGCAGCCTTGAGTACTGGATATTAATTTCCACTTGATAACTCCATGAGTTCCTGAGAAAAATGGTCTTGACAGACGTACAACGAAGTCGATGAACGAAGACGATCTCATAAAGGTTCCGTTTTTCCTTTTGAGGTACGGAACCCTAAAAAGTGCGGTTCTTAGTGCCTCCTGTAGAGTGTGATGACTCATACATAATGTACGAATTTACGAAAGTCATTGTGCGTCTCATCATCTGCGTCTTAAAGCGCGGTATGAAGCATCATAATCTGCCTATAATGTTCCCACTGCTGGGACACAGGCCTCCTCTCGGTTAGAGGGAGTGGGCCGTAATCCACCACGCGGGCCAAGTGCGGGTTGGTCGATGTCACATGTCTTCGAATTTTCAGTTCTAGGACATGCTGGTTTCCTTACGATGTTTTCCTTCACAGTTTTTGAGAGCAATGGTGATGAAATAATTTACACAAAGTAAAGCGCTTGTCTGGGTTCGAACCTACGACCTACAACTCGTAAGTCACGGCCGTTACCACTGGGCCACCACTGCTCTTTGGTATAAGCATATTTTTAGGTAATTAATAATAGCGCATCGCGGCAACAATTAAGGGTCAAACCATCGATGCGTTTGATGTTAGTTGAATCGAATGACCGCAAAAATAAAAGTAATTTTGCAGTTTTAATTAAAATTGAAAAAAAAAACACGGCTCAGTGAAATATTATTTAGGTATTTCTAGAGTTGTTTGAATCCGCTTTATTATCATAACATAAGATAATTATTATGCAACGAAAAATATTTTTGGAGCTCTGTTTTACGATTGTTTCATGATCATGATAGGTACTATTTTATTTTTATGCAAAATGTTTAAGTCTTTTCTTTGAACATTTGTTCATGCACTGAATTTTTTTCAGGCTTGTTATAATTATGTACCAATATACGCCTAACTGTGCGACAAAAATACTAAGCGTTTTACGGTGCCTTACGCGGAAATGTGGTGAGACTTTAGAAAAAGTCCAAGTAAAAAGTCATAATTCGAGGTTCGCGGCTCTCGCCTATTGCCTCTTCCAAATATTACACCAATTTAAAATATATTTCATAAACTGAATAACCACTCACGCGCCAATTAGTAAAAAAAGCAAGTAAAGTATCTAAGTATAAAAAATAATGTACCTACCTACCATCAAAAAGGAAAACATACATATAATGTTCCCACTGCTGGGACACAGGCCTCCTCTCGGTGAGAGGGAGTGGGCCGTAATCCACCACGCGGGCCCAGTGCGGGTTGGCAGATGTCACATGTCTTCGAATTTTTGGTTCTAGGACATGCCGGTTTCCTCACGATGTTTTCCTTCACCGTTTTGAGAGCAGTGGTAATGGAATAATTTACACAAAGTAAAGCGCCTGTCTGGGTTCGAACCTACGACCTACAACCTCGTAAGTCGCGGCCGTTACCACTTGGCCACCACTGCTCTCAACTTGCTTTACCACCCTAAGATTGAATGTCACTTGCCCTTAATAAAACGATAAGGTAGGTATATTTGTCAATGTGACAGTAAGATAGTTTCAACCTGTGAGTGCTTGGCCAGACTGGCAGCGCGGGCGCGGGGCGGGCGCGTCGCGACGTACTCTAACATAAGAACTTCATTTGAGTGTCCATAGCGGGCACGCGGGCGCGGGGAGCGCGCGGGCAACTCATGCCATAGCTCGTTCATACAAGTGGCCGCAGTGGGTGCGCGGGCGGCCCGCGTGGACCGGGGTTCTCAAACTAGTTCGAGCTTTTTTCTAGTAAAAATAAGTCTTTTTCATCCATATTATATTTTGACAAACACTGGACACGACAACACTCAGAACGCAGCCGCGCTCGACTGCGGACAGGCAGATTGCGCGCGTTCCCGCACTCGCGCCGCTCCCCGCCCAGCGCTGCCAGTCTGGCCAAGCACTCAGTGTGAATTGACTGGGAATTATAAGTAGTTTAGGTATCAATTAGCAGGTCTAGCTACCTACTACTGAATGGAAATGATCATCATTCTCTTGTCCTTATCCTAATTTATTAGTGATCGGCGCAACATGTTGTGTTTTTCTTCCATATTTCTCCATTATGCGTCATCTCGGTAGTCACTCCCTTTCTAGCCATATCATTTTTCACACAGTCCATCAATTTTCACACAGTTTCTTACTACTCTAAATAGAAATATTATTAGTTATATTGGTTTATAATATACAACGTTATTTTTAGTATATGCGAAACCTGTATATAGTTTGTTCAGAATAAGTAATTGAATCGATTCCAATAATTTTTACCCCATGTTATATTTTGTCCCAAAAATATTTAAAAAAGGTTAAAAGTTGGACACCGAGCGACACTAAGTTGGTAATCCAATCTCCGCGCCGAACGGTTAGGTGCCTAGGTACCTACTATTATAAATGAGCGCAAGACGGCGCGGCGCGGGTGAGCATGTTTTCATACTGACAAACAGGTAACTTAACAAGCTTATAACTTTGTGATTTTTCATGATACAGTTTTGAAATTTTGTACTTAAATTCTTTACATAAAAATACTAGACACGTGTTTCGGGTTTCGCATATACTAAAAATAATGTTGTATAGGTTTGAAACAAAAATAATAGGTACCTATATCAATGGTCTGAAAGATCTTTAGAACGCCTTGAATGTTCCGTAATAGCTCATTAATGGTTGTTTATATTATCGGTTCGGTAGGTTCCTAGGTATTCTATAACAGATTTGTTTACATTCCCGTTTAATACCTACCTACTCAAACTCAACTTAAAGCATTTATTTTAATTAAATCATTTACAAGCACTTTTGAATTGTCCAAGAGTCGGTCAGTAAGTCAGAGAATAATAGTTCAAATAACTGAAAACCTGGAAAGGGGTCATACAAAAATTGCTACTCCAAAATAGGGAATAGCAGATTTTTTTTCTTGCGTTTCAGCGTTGGTCCCGAAGTAAAAGTCAGCAATAAAAGTCGATGAAAAAAAAATATTTGTTCAAAATTGCATTGTACTTCTGCGGAAATTTAGAACAAATCTTTTGCTCAATAACTGAGATTAAAAAATCGGAAGTGTTAATCGAATTTTGTTGCTGACCTTACCTAGTTATCCTTAAAAAAAATAAGGGTTTAGTCACTTTTCTTCTGCTTGATGAACTAATGGATAGTGTTACTAAAATAGAACCATCACACGGCAGGCGACACCTACAATCGATGAAATACCTACCCATGATAAGGTGTGATAAAAAGTGTGACTGACACTTTGCTGACAAAATTAAAAATATATATTTAGATAGTAAAATAGGTAGGTTTTTAAGTTTGGCTATTTTCACGTATTTCCTCATTGCACTTCAGCTCAAAGACTTTTACTAAACGTCTTTTTTTTTTTTTATAAAATGCTCGATTCCGGACCGTTATTGGTTAAAATCCATCCCATATAAAGTAGCTATCACAGCACAGGTAAAATTCGCTTACGAATCTATTTATATACCCAGTTTGGCATTAAAAATGCTACCAATGCACACCTCTTGTATCTTCACCAATAATGAAGCAAAGACCTCATAGCTTTGCATTCTAGACCCTCCCATATGGAAGTAGCTATCACAGGTAAATATCTCCTACGAATCTATTTTTAAGCCCAGTTTGGCATTTAAAAATGCTACCATTGGTAAGACAAACTATTCGTTTTTGTTGATGAGAACCGAGCATAAGACGGTGGAGAAAAGTCGGGATATTTGCACAGGTGATGTGAAAAACAAATTTGGATTCATTATTTCATGCATATTTGCAATTTAAACACAGAAAAATGGGAAAATAATGGCTTCCATTTTATTATAGTAATCAAAGTCTGAATGAAGACGTATTTACATGAATTAATAAAATGTTAAATTATTATTATAAGACAAAACACTTCACATGTATTGCACGTGTTTTCATAAAAGCGAGCGAAGAACGTGCCGATACAACTGTCATGTGCTATGTGCGGTCAACAAAAGAGATAAGTATGCCGGATCGTCGGATATAGTTGAAGTTTAGGAAGAAACCGATGGATGTTGTCTACTGAAACTAAATTTGATAAATGAGCTCTTTGTTTTCTATGTATTAATAAAATAACATTTTATTCGAGATCATCCATCGGTTTCTTACTAAACTTCCTATATCCGACGATCCTGCATACTGATCTCTTTTGTTGACTGTACATACACAATGGACGATGTTGGTCTTCTCTTGTTTCGTGTCGGCAAGAGGGTAAAAGAGAATAGCTCGTGCTGCAATAAAACGATTAAGGCGAAAGCGCCAGGGTAGCCCGCGAAATTCAATTTTTTTTTAGGTTTTTTGCAATTTGCTGGTCAGTATTAAGTTGTACATTGATTAAAATATGATTCGCGGTCGTAACAAATATGTATTTACAGAATTATAATCATTAAAGTCATCAACACAACTCTCTAAGACCATGTAATCCCCAAGTGTCAAGATTTCATGAAATAGTCATTCTTGGGGATTACATGGTCTTTAGAGAGTTTGCAAAAAACGTAAGAAAATTTGAATTTCGCGGGCCACCTTAGAGCTTCCCCGACAGTCATTACTTACGGGTCGGCGTGGTACGATATCGGCCCATTACAATAGAAAATCAATTGTGTCTCATTAGCGGTGATAAGGTAAGCGGTTAATTAATAATAAATTATCCCATCATCATCATCTACAGCCTGACGTTACCCACTGCTGGGCATAGTGACCTCTTCTTATCAGGACCGTTTTTAACCTATTGGAGGCCCTGGGCACATAAGGATCACGGGGCCCTGTGTAGATAAGAGTAGGTACCTACCTAGATAAGCAAAATTCTAAAATTATTTTTATTTCTTTACAATCACAATTGGAATTTTCAGTTCGATAATCAATGATTTTGTCATTGAATGGGGTACTAATAATACGTTGAATGGAAAGAAAAAAGAAAATTGGCTTCAAAGAATGATTTTTTCAGGGCAGGCCGGGGCCCCCGTCGATCGCGGGGCCCTGGGCACTTGCCCAGATTGCCCAGTGGAATAGAGGGGCCTGCTTCTTATGCTAATCCCCACGCTTCACCTTATCCAGATTCTAATGTCGTTGGCTCATCTCTTTGCCGGAGACCGGCACTTCTTTTTCCAGTCCTTGGACGCCACTCGGTCGCGGCCTTACTCCACGAACTGCCCTGTTGGTCTCGTAGTTACAAGTGTGACTGCTGAACGTGGGGTCCTGCCTGCGTTCGATTCCCGGGTCGGACAAAGTGTTATTAGGTTTTCCATTAGGAAAATCTTAGTAACAAGTCCGGAGTTAGGAAGTTGGCGGTTTAATACCCCCGTGTCTCGGAAAGCACGTAAAGCCGTTGGTCCTGATCTCTCCCCGTTCGTGTCGGATTGCCGTCCCATCGGATTATGAGAGTAAAGAAACAGAGAGTGCACCGGTGTTTACGCTCACACTTGTGCACTATAATATCTCCGTCAACAAAGGAGTTAAGTATACAGGAGCGTCGGATATAAAGTTTACTAAGAAACCGATGGATGTTCTGGACTGAAATTTAAATAAAAAAAGGAGCTATTTGTTTTCTATTAATAAACAAAAATTTTATTCGAGAATATCTATCGGTTTCTTAGTAAACTTCAACAATATCAGACGCTCCTGTATACTTAACTCCTTTGTTGACTGTACCTGGCTAATCTCCGTTGAGATTGGCCACCGTGACCGAAATCGGTCGGGAGGCTATATATTACTCGACGAGGTCATCATTATCCCTATAAACATCACCTGCCTATCCTTTCAGTCTTTCTGTTTTTGCCCGATATTCAGTCTAACCGGATCCAGCTAAATACCAGTATTTTACATGGAGCAACTGCTTATCTGGGGGCCTAAAAAGGCCACTTTGGCAGAATCATAAACGTATTTTGCTTTTTTTCGTTGCAAGAGATTGGGATTGGATTTGGATTGGTATTTAAGCACCACAAAAAAAAAAATAACTGAAAAATCCTTCACCAATGGGATTTGATACGATTAACTTAACAGATAACTGTCTATTATGATTTATAATGATTTGATGAATTCCTTTTATGATTCTGCAAAAGTGGCCTTTTTAGGCCCCCTGTCCTCTACAACCCAGGTACTTGTTTACTTGACAATTAATCATTACAGTTACTCCTGAAAAATCAATAAAATGTTGGTTGTCAAAAATAATTGAACAATGTCGAGGTCGACTTCCAGTGTCAAAATGAAAGCCCTACTGTTAGCGCTCAGTGTATTACGCAACCCCGCTGTGTACCTTTTTCGGCTGAAATTATGACAAATACCTTGATGCCAGTAATACCTATTTCCTGAATTCGTCTTGCTCATAGTATAAGTCAGTGTCTGTCTATATGAAACGTTTGTTCGATACATGTGACGACGCAAGTTCAGTGCCAAATGTACTGTTTATGACATATCTGTCTATCTATGTATGTACATTTAATTTATAGGTACGTAATAGTGTTACGTGCTAATGGCATGATTTGTGTCTGTTTGAGCCAGATCTGATAAATTCTAATTATTACAGAAATTGTTTATTTACTTACCTGTATTTATTATTATTATTTATTCATTTCTAAGATACATGAGTAGCCTATTTTACATTTGGTTTTTAGCTACACAACGAAAACCTCAGGGTTCATCTATGTGCTGGCGAGCCGTTAATTAAATTTCATCATTTGTGGGTAACACGTGTAAATCAACCAAACAGGAGACTCATCCTTACTATAAATGGGTTTCGCATTGTTATTTCCTTTAACGAAGCTAAAGTTTGAGCTAGGTTCACGGTAATAGGTAGCGAAACGCCAATGTATTAAAACATTAAATTATTTTTAATTCCTGCACCACAACCGAAACAGTTTATTTAATAATAATATCACACTATAATCACACTAATATTATAAAGGCGAAAGTTTGTGTGGGTGTGTGTGTGGGGGTGTGTTTATATGTTCTGTTGGAGTATCAGAAATCAACGGAAACAAGAATCAAGGCCCTCGAAAACATGAACGCACACTTGGAAAAATACAATAAATCACTAGAAGAACGTGTGAATGAGCTGGAAGAAAAAGATAAGGAGAAAAAGGTGGAGTTAGCTGGATTAGAGAAAAAAGATAATGAAGTTGTTGCCAAAATAGTTTCTCAGGTTGCTCAAAAGCTCCAGATGGACGTTAGTCAGATTGAGTATGCAGAGAGGGTAGGCCGTGAGAAACCAGATGCCGAGAAACCTCTGCCAGTAGTTATAACGCTGAGAACAAAAGAGGCCCGTGATAAGTGGATCGAAAGTCGCAAAAAACGCTTGACCAATGGCGAAGTTTATGGAACAAATAATGATAGCCGTATCTATATAAACGAGAATCTCACAAGATATAAAAGAAACCTTCTGTGGGTTACTAAAAACCAGCTTAAGAAAACCTACAAGTACATCTGGATACAGGATGGAAAAATACTCATAAGAAAGAGTGACGATCAAAAGAAAATAATGTCAATTAGGAGTGAACGTGATATTGAACGATTCATAGATAGCAATGTAACTACGGCGGCTTGCTAGTTGTAGTTATAGGTACGCGTCTAGTGCACACATAGTGCGAAGTGAACGCTTCGAGCATCATTAAGAGATAAACAAATAATAGTGGATCGTTTCGATGCGATTGTCACATTGGAATGTGAATTTTCAAGGTTTATAAATGCAACCACATGGATCCAGAGTATATCTAGCAACACCAAATACCTACATACAGTGCACTTAAATATTCGGTCGATTAGAAAAAACTTCAATGAAGTGCTGATTTTTGTAAAAAACTGCTCTAAGGAGAAGACGAGTTATTATTATACCGCATTGAGGGATACAATATATTTACAAACACGAGGGAGAATACAAGAGGAGGAGGTGTGCTTATTTATGCTAAGGATTATCTTATTTTTAATGCAAATAAAACCCTGACGAGTTCTCTGGAAGGCCTTCATGGTAAACTCTCTTTTAAGCACTCAACGATAAATATCCTTGCAGTCTATAGACCACCTAAAACGAATAAGTTGTTATTTGTTGATGAAATCGAGCAGATAATCAGGAAGATCCCAGCGAACCAGGACGTCATCATATTAGGTGACGTCAACATAAATCTGTTAGGAGTGAATGAAAGTCATCTAATATCAAAATACAAGGACTGCCTGTGTGGACTAGGCTTACAGTGCGTAATACCACCTACGGAGGTGACGCGAGAGGCTATCGTCGCGGGTGTAAGAGAAGTGTCGTGTATCGATCATGTTTGGGTGCGAACAGGACAGCTGCGGGACTGCCAGTCGTTTGTGATTGAGTGCTTCATGTCGGATCACCATGTTGTTGGAGTCTCGATACCGTTAGAGGCGACGCAACTTTGCGCTGATAGTAAGAACTCGGACACTCGGTATGTGATTAATAATAAATTAGTAGCTAAGAAAATCACTGAATATGATTGGTCTCAACTGTTATTTATTGATTGCCCGTTAACTATGTATGATAAGTTACAAAGTATTTTTAATGATATTTATAAAAATAGTAAGACTGCACTGATACCAAGAACTAAAAGACGGGATACACAACCGTGGATAGGAAGAGGTTTAAATAATATGTTACTGCGTAGGGATAGGTTATTTAGGGATTGGAAAGAGACACCTAACAATAACACAAAAAGACTTGAATATACACGATTTAGAAATAAAGTAAACAAATTGATATTTAAAGCAAGAAATAAATTTAGGCAGGAAGAAATAAAGAAGTGTAACGGAGACCCAAAAAAAATTTGGGATAAAATTAATAGTTGGACAGGTAGAAAAAAAGCAAATATAGATGATATAGTTAAAAGATATTTTGGAGGTAAAGACACAATGTATAATATATGCAGTAACTTTGCAGATACATTTACTGAAGAAGTAATTAGTATTAAACATAACTGTAATATTAAATTATTAGATAGAAGTAAGTATGTTTTGTCAAGTAATGTAACGTTCCTCTTTAGGCCAGTGTCGAGCAATACGGTATGTAAAGTTATCGATCAGCTGAGCAGTGATAAGGCGCCGGGTATTGATTGCATTCGAGTCATAGACTTAAAAATAATCAAGAATCAAATTTCACCGGTCTTGTCGCACTTTGTCAACCTGTGTTTATCAAAAGGGGTATACCCAAGCCAACTTAAAAAAGCTATAATTAGGCCCATCTTTAAACAGGGAGCGCACTCAGATTACGCTAACTATAGGCCCATAGCTATTCTATCTGCTATTAATAAAATTGTGGAGAAAATAGTAGTCGGTCAGGTTAGCGAATTCTTAGAGCAGAATCGTATATTAGCAGATGCACAACATGGTTTTAGGGGCGGTCGTAGCACAACATCAGCTCTCTCACAGTTTTCGGAAGACATGAATAGTAGTTTGGACCAGGGTCATCAGGTCCTGGCGCTGTTCATTGATTATAAAAAGGCGTTTGACACCTTGGACCACGAGGTGTTGTTGCAGGCCATGGATGAGTGTGGGATCAGGGGGCCCACGAACAGGTGGTTCCGGAACTACTTGAGTGGCAGAACCTTACAGACCTGCATTTCTGGGGTGGTTGGTAAGGAAGCTACGGTAAACCTTGGCGTTCCGACTGGTTCCGTATATGGGCCGGTTGGCTATGTCATGCATGTCAACAGCGTCAGTAATGTAGTTCGGAAGTGTCGAGTTTATATGTATGCAGACGACATGTGCCTTATGTACTCCTCTAAAAATATACAGGAGGTCAGAGCTGTGCTGCAATCCGACTTTGACAATATTACCCGGTGGGCGCACGATAACGGTATCATACTAAATCTAAGTAAGACAAAAGTGATGCATGTGCACTCGCCGCACAACCTGGTGGCAAAAAATGTCAATAGTAAGGACATAAGTATCGTGGGCCACACGTATGATTGCATGCACGTGAGAAATGTCAACTGCGTCTGTCAACCGCTGGAGTATGTTAGTAAGTTTAAATATCTAGGTCTGTGGGTAGACCGAAACATGAACTGGAAGACACAGGTTGACACAGTGTGTACAAAGCTTAGGTCAGTGTTAAGTAAGTTCTATATCCTGAAGGCACCGTTGAGTAGAAAAACGCTGCGTGTGATTTATTTCGCTCTTGCCGAGTCTCTGCTGAGCTATGGGTTAAATACTTATGGCCGTACATTTAAAACCTACCTGAATAGTATAAAATCATTGCAAATTCGATTTATGAAATACCTTGTCAACCCAAAACTAAAGCTTGAGTGTAAAGAAAATTATGAGAAACTTTTTGTTGTATGTAAGGTGCTTCCCGTGCATGAGAAGGTAAAGTACTTGGTGGTTCTAGAGCAGTTCTATGATGATCAATTTAAAGTATATGTGCAAAACCCTTACAATACTAGAAGCGTTAGACAGCGTAAATTCGTTCGAGCACCAGTAAAAAATTACTATGGCAAAAGAACCAACAAGTATTTGACCCCTACACTGTTCAATAATATCGACTGGCTGAGAAAAGATAATAGTGGAATTAGTAAGCGAACACTAAAGGTGAAATTAAAAACTGAACTGCTTAATGAAATTGTCGCAACATGCGACAATAATTAGTTTCGTTGCTGTTAGAGCTTCTTACCGTCCATTTAAAGTGTCTGTAGACTGTATCTTAGTTAGATGTATAAGAAATTGTTGATACCAAATATAAGACAAGCGCTAATCCTGCCGACAAACTGTCACGCAGTTTGGCAGGTTTATATATGTGTACAAGTGTTTGGTCCAAAATAAATCATTTATTATTTATTATTATTATTATTATATGTTTATTACTTCTTCACGCTCAAACGGCTGAACCAGTTTTGATAAAATTTTTGTATGGAGGTAGCTGACACCCTGGATTAATATAAAGGCTACTTTTTATCCCGATATTCCCACGGGATCGACATTTACGCGGGTGAAACCGCGGGGCGCAGCTAGTTTTTATGATATAAAGGGAAAAGATTAGATTTTTTGTATATTTGTTTGTTAATGCCTTGACGTTAAAACGGCTGAACGGATTTGGATGAAATTTAGCACATAAGGAGACCATGGCCTGATTTTAGGACATAATTATGATAGGTACTTTTCATCTCGATATTCCCACGGGATCGAGACTAAGGCCCGTAATCCACCAAAGCGGAGAGGAGAGGAGATGTCTCATTTTTCTATAGAATTTCGTGCCGCTTGCCCGCTTGCTCGCACGAAATTCTATACAAAAAAATGAGACATCTCTCCTCTCCGCTTTGGTGGATTACGGGCCTTATGTGGGTCACCGCGGGGCGTAGCGTACTTCAATAAGCTAATTGCATAGCCACTGCGACAATGGGGAAACTAATCTTACATATCCTAGCATGTCAATTATACTTACTATAACACCTAGGAATCCTAGTGTAGGTGTTACAAGTGTCGACTTCCCTCCATTAGTACAAGACCGCTATAGGATGACAGGCCAATGACACACAAATGACTATTTATGTTGATTTTTCTAATGCATGTCGCTGAAGTGTATTAAAAATAGAAATTGTGGTAGTTTTGGCTAAGTGTGTAGATATCTCTGCTAGTCGTTATAACCGTATGGTGTTTTTGTCCCGTACTCGGAAAGCTTTGGCTACATACCTACCCAAAGACCGTCGTGTTACCCAGTACCTGGGTTGTGGAGGTTAGATCGGAAGTCGCTCCATGTAAAATACTGGTATTCAGCTGCAGCCGGTTAGAATGAAAGCCGAGTCCAACATAGTTGGCAAAAGGTAAGCAGTTTTTTTACTCAGATGTCTCATGTGGCGTTAGTGCATTTACTAACACATTCATCTTACATGCACAAAACCCAGACATGGAAAACTGTCCGGGACTTGTAGAATCAAGTTTCAATAATGCGAGATTCAGAGGCACCTCAATCAGGTTAAGCTTCGCTTGCCGCGGTTGGTCTGTCGATGGGTGACCATCTTTACATACCGTGACCCCTCCGTGCCTCGGAAAGCACGTTAAGCCGTTGGTCCCGGCTGACATTCGTGGATCTTTGACAGTCCTTACAGGTAGTCAGAAGCCCGAAAGTCTGACAACCAGGCTTACCAAGGGGTATCGTATTACCCAGTAACTGGGTTGTGGACGTCAGATAGGCAGTCGCTCCATGTAAAATACTGGTATTCAGCTGCATCCGGTAAGACTGTAAGCCGACCACAACATAGTTGGGAAAAGGCTAGGAAGTTGTAACAGAGGCACCTTGCTTTTGTTCCGCTAGGGAATCGAATGCCTGACTAAAGGAATGGGTTTTCTACGTTTCTACTCATTTACGACATTTTCATTAATTTAACCTAAGACATACATACATATGTAGGTACCAACCTCCTGAAAAATCAGTCATCAGCATCTACCTAGTTTTTTCTCAACTATCTTGGGGTTGGTTTCCAATCTAGCCGTATGCAGCTGAATACCTACCAGTATTTTTCATGGAGCGACTGCCTCCACAATCCAGTTACACACTTACCTATTCCTGAAAAATTTGAATTTATTTATGTCAGGCATCAAGCCCCATATAAACACATACAATACAATATTAATATAACTTAAAAATACTACAAATAAATACAACACTATAATTACACTAAAAACTAACGCACACGAAGTGTCTGCGTCGTGTTTCGCTGACTGGTGTCATGTAGCCAGCCACGAAACCGGCGGTACACGACACCCTTCGGCCAGAACTCTTCCTTGAGGAACTTCTCGAGATGATGTGTCGGAACACGCACGACGAACGACGAATAATAATGGTTAACAAAAATATAATTGGTCAATGTCTGGCCAAATAATGTTCGGGGCTCAAGCTATGCTGAATCACTAATCAGAATCAACAAAGCTGATTTTATAGCGTCCTGAAGAAACTAATGTTATATGAATCCATTAAGTTTTGAAGGTTAGCCGTTTAATACTACCGAAACCGCGATTATACTATTATCTATTTTAGAATTCAGTCATATTATGTGGGCTCAAATGATGACATTATGTTTTAAATTACACTTCCTGCAAAGCAATATCGTGTTGTATATAAACATCCGAATTATTGAGAACCTCCTCCTTTAGAAGTCGGTAAAAAATGCACTGTTTATGCATAGTTTACAAACATAGAGAGGCCGCATAATGTTGCAGCTTGTTGACTGATTACTAGTGCTAAGTCAAAACACTTTAAACGAGTACAAAGGATGTTTGCCGTTTGGTAGCCGGAGTCAAATCCAGACATTGTCTGGATTTTTTATTTGATTTGCAGTAGAAGGCTTCTGCTGTGCTACTAAGAATTTTGTAAATAATCAAACAACCCAATAACAGTTTTCTGGGACACAGGCCTCCTCTATATGAGAGGGAGTGGGCCGTAATCCAACACGAGGGCCCAGTGCGGTTGGTGGATACAGTTTGTAGAGTCAGTGTTAAATCCATGACTCCATTTGGGCATGTTCACTATAGTAGGCTCAGCATATTAGGCTAACGAGGCAATCAAGGAGCATAACAAAACAGTTGATGAAAATGTAGGAATAGATGATGAAGACGATATGGGGGAAATCAAAGACTTATTCATCACTAGATCAAGGACTTCATACACATTATATAGAACTAGCTGCGCCCCGCTGTTTCACCCGCATAAATTTTGATCCCGTAAGAATATCGGGATAAAAAGTATCCTATGTGGTAGTCCAGAGTGGCAGGTACCTCCGTACCAAATTTTATCAAAATTGGTCCAGCCGTTTGTGCGTGAAGAAGTAACAAACATACATGCCCACAAACTTTCGCCTTTAGAATGATTTTGTACCAAAGACGTACAAAATAGTGAAATAATTTTACTTTAATGGAAACAACTACCTAATAAACTGGAAATCGATTAGCATCAAGTCAAAAGTTCAAAACTCGATTAAAATTTTTATAGCTGGAATTCTTGGAGTAGCATTAACCAGTGTTTTGTTGAAAAAACACCATTATAAAGTGCGTAGGACTTCATTTTTATTAATTGTACCCACCAACCCACACTGGGCCCGCTGCCTGCGTAGTGAATTACGGCCCACTTCCTCTTACAGAGAGGAGGCCTCTGTCCCAGCAGTGGGAAGGAGAATGATGATGATTTATTATTATAATCAATCGTTAAGTTGGAAAAGAAGAAAAGTGCCTAGGTACAGAGTTACAGACGCCAGTACATCAAGCTACTACAATCTGTAAAATTTCTTTAATAGATTTTCAACTTTACCGCTAAAGCCTACGGTTCAAAGTTGATTGGGAAAATTTGACAGTTTCGGGTAGCTTGATGTGCTGGCGTCTGTACTTTAAAGTCTGCATGTCTGTGTCTTCCTTTATTTCAATCACTTGGTGATATTTTTACTAATTATGTATTTATAATTTCAAGATCATTACCTACACTTATGGCCGTTAGCCAACACATTCAATTCTATAATTACTGTAAATAATTAAAGTGAAAGCGACTGTAGGTCAGTAAAGAGTGTTATTTATGATTTGTCGTAAAACCTACAGTTCGCGTCAAATAACTTTGCCGCTCTGAAGTAGGCAACAAGTCACTGCGCAGTAGTTAATCCGATGAATACTACAGCAGCGCGCATGGCGCGGATAGGCGCGGCTAGGAAAGAGCCTAGCTTCAGAGCGGCAAAGTTATTTGACGCGAACTGTACCTAACCTCCGTTGTTTGAAAGATCAATTTTATGTGTTCTTATTTTGGACCAAAAATTACAACAGCGGAGTGACTTGACAGTAGCGTCCGACCGAAATTCGTCAGAAAATAAACAATATTTTTTTTGTGTGTATCTTATATAATTATGTATTTATTATTATATTTTACTTATAAATATTTTCTATTTGCTTTCTGCTTAATTGCACCTACTGTGTATTGTCTCTGCATCACCCTAAGGTAGACTGGTAGAAAATGCCCAAGGCATAAGTCCGCCTTTGTACAGTTTTTTACTTGTGCATTAAAACTTTAATAAATAAATAAAATACAGAAAAATAATGCTTTTTCTCGCATTTTTTTTTGTTAGCCTATGTTGTCTCACTGCTGGGCCAAGGTTTCCCCCAAACTTTTCCATATTTTGTGCCTTCTCCGGTCAATTGGTCAGGAACGAGTCCAAATCGTCACGCCAGCGTATCTCCAGCGTTCAGCGTTTCGTTTGTAGCTTGCCGTTGTAACAGGTGTTAGCCAAATTAGAACAGAAGCCCTCGGGTCACCTCCGGCCACCTAACGACTCCCGGCCACTGTAGGCGCAACCTGCGGACGGAGAGTAATGGATAGCTCATCGTCCGATCAAGACCAGGCCCGTGCCGGACGGCGCGTACATGTTCCACGCGCGCCTCAAAGAGATGTCAGCATAAATTGAGGGGCCCCTTAGGGCCGAAGCCTGCCGGGTCAGCGGGATTGTCCAAAAGGGTTACCGCTGGCCCGGAACATAAAGGGTTAAGGAAAGAACACGGGTGGGTTTTAGTCAGTAAGAATCTGACACTCCCTTCCGCTCCACCCAGAGCGTGAGGGGTCATTTGATGATTTCTCATGCGCAAAAAAAAAAGCGTTTCTCCTGCCTCATGACGACCGACGCCCGTCCTCAGGTAGTCAGGTAGTATAATTGGTAAATGACCAGGTTGCTTGTTTTGCAGAAAATTATAAAGTTTTTCATGTGATTAAAGTTTAAACAGCTAAATAAAATAATTAAGAGACACGACACTGCTTGACACGGCATTGCTTTTACGTTTACCAAACAAAATCAGTTTCATTTTCGTTCACAAATTTTTCCATTTTCGTTTTCGGATCGATCCCCTTAACCAAGAATTTAAACATAACTGGCGAAATTAAATGTACTAAGGTATAGTAAAAGTGCGCAGTGCTGCACACCACCCCTATTTCATGTTAAACAAATGTCAACTTTATGTCAATGTAAATTAAGTTGATTTCAGAGTGACTAGCACCATTGAAAAAGTTATAAAAATGTTTTAAAGTTGTATCGTAAACTGTACTTTATTGTGTAGGAATTAAAGTTATTTTTCCATTCATTCATATTTCTTTACATTTTTGGCAAATAAATAGCGATAGCAAATTAGGTACCTACACCCCTGCCTAACCCTTTGGGGATTACAGGCGCGATGTTATGATTACGATGGTTACGACCGAAAAAAAAAATATCGGTCTCTACTTGACAGCAAGTTACTATCCAGAGAACTGACCAAGCTTTAAAACCACAGACTATCCGTACAAAATGCAAATTACATCTGACATGAAGTATTTCCTCTCCGTTATAATGGATCTTAGTACATCATACTGACAAGCGTCATGATTTAATCCAACTACAGAACAGGCCAACATAAACTAGTCTACCCCACCTGTCGTAGAACTACCACCATAACCTGAGCTCTATAAGGCTTGGTCCACATCGTAGGTTCGCGTAGTAGTCAATAAATCAGAGGGTTATTTATAGAAATGGAGGCGATCTCGATAAGTCAGCGTAACGGTATAGGTGACGGGTTTTACAGGTTGGGTAGCGTTCCTGTAGGCTGTTAGCTTAGCGTAGGGCTCCGTCAGTGTTGTAGCGGAAAGCGGTTTCTAGTTTTGTGAATTTATTAATTGTGTCTTTCTTGAATTTGAACTCCTGGTTCACCTCGGTTACCTTTATTTAGGTCCCAGGTTTTTTTAGAACAGAATATGAAGGATATTGCTAATCCATTGCTTCATATGTTCGAAAAACAAAACTGCTCAACAACGTAAATAACGCAATGAATGTTTTTGAACTGTCTAAATAAAAGCCATTTCCTACTGTTAGTGTGTTGCGCAATTATACCCCGCTGCTGTTCTATTCTGTAAATTTTGCCGTGAAATTTTTTGTGAACTGGGGGCCTAAAAAGGCCACTTTGGCAGAATGATAAAAGGACAACATTATGAATCATAATGGACAGTAAACTGTTAAGTTCGTATCAAATCCCATTGGTGAAGGATTTTTCAGTATTTTTTTTGGCTGTGCTAAAATACCAATCAATCCAATCCCAATCTCTTTGATTATACCTACGTAGTACAGCGAAAAAAGAAAAACCACTGTTTAGAACAATCTAAACATAGAAATTAGAAAATAAGATATAGCTAGTGTGAACCTAACTTAATAGTTTTTTTTATATAAACTTGCAACACTAGGCGGATATTTTGTATTTTTGGTGGTGTGCCTATGCTGCGCCCCTTCCTGTTAAAAAGATTGTTACGAGCGGCTGTGTGCTCTGACTGTAAAATCGAATTATAAGTTATTTCAACGTTTCCACGCATTTTTATTTCGTACATGCGTGCGGTGGTCCTTCGAGAAGTGAATAGAATCAGTGCCGAGCAGTTTTCGCGAGATAACGTGAAGTTTCGTGTTGGTCGTGGCCAGCTAGCCATAACTCGTCGCCATAGGCGGTTGTTGTGCCGGTTGCCGGAGGCCCGCAAATTCGTTCTATGCCATAATAGAACGAAAAATCAAGAAACAGCATCATATTATCATCAAAAAATCGTGTGATTTGCGATTCTGTGAATGGAAAAATTTTCAATCTTCGGACACCCTCAGTTCAAAATCTAAATCGAATTAGTTTGGCACGGTTGGTACTAGGCTTGGATGAATTTCCTGCGTACGAGTTGTGCTAACTTCAAGTCGTCGTGTCGTGTCACTCACTCACTCATTCAGCTGTCAGTGTCAACGTCAACGTCTTAACCAAAAACAAACAATAACATTCTATGTGCAAAAGTTTACAAAAGTTCGTAAAGTGCTATAAAAGTGCGCAGAGTGTTTCTAAATCGTAGTAATAAGTCGTTTCGTCGTATACCTACCGTACTACCATGGCGGAATCAAAGGAAACATTGCGTAAACATCGCATACTTCGTGCACAGTGCAAAGCTACAATAACGCGCATCGAAACGTTTGTGGACGACCCCATAAGTTTTGCGTCTGCAACTGTGGATATTTTGGAGGCGCGCAAAGAAAAGCTGATAATTGCACTCAAAAGTTATGAGGCGGTGCAGTTGGATATCCTAAGTATTGACGAAAGTGACTCCGAACAGGTTGGTCAAGTAGAAGAAAAATATTATTCTGTGCTTGCAAGAATCAATGCTTCTCTAAAGCAAATTGGCAAAAAATCTGTCTCAGAATGTCATAATGTTTCAACCTGTAAACTACCAAACATTGAAATAACTCCCTATGATGGGAAAGATTTTACTAAATTCAAACCATTTTATGATTTGTTTATGGCTGTTATCGATAATAACAGGTCATTGTCCAATGTTCAGAAGTTGTTCTATTTAAGAAAGTATGTAACAGATGATGCTTTGGCAGTCATTGTCAATTTGCCGCTTATAAATCAATCATACAGGGAAGCATTAGATTTGTTGGAAAAGCGCTTTGATAACAAAGCGCGGTTAATAGGGAATCATATCAGTATTTTGTTAGATTTGCCTACAATGCAAAAAGGCACTGCAGTCTCTATAAGATCTTTTGTGTCTGATGTGCAGCAACAATTGCATGCATTGAAAAATCTTGAACAGCCCATCGATACATGGGACATGTTACTGATTTCCATTTTAACCAGAAAATTAGATCAAATCACCAACAGAGCTTATCAATTAGATAGGGACATAGAAAAGATGCCTTCCATGGCAGGCTTTTTGAACTTTCTTGAAAAGCGCGCCATAGCGTTAGAAGATAGTTCACCCCCTAAAGGTACTTGCAATGAAAGTACACCCAGATTCAATAAATCTGCACAATCGAAGGTGACCAATGTTGCCTCACAAGTCAAAAAGTTGTGTAAATATTGTAATAAAAGTGACCATCCTCTTTTCAGCTGTCCGGAATTCAAAACGGCAGCATTAGCGGACCGCCAAACATTTGTGCGGAACCGTGATTTATGCACTACATGTCTAAAAACACACAGCGGAAAATGTAAGTTTACCTTTAAATGTAAAACATGTAAGCAAGGACACAACACATTGCTCCATGAAGAATCTGCCGATCCTATTGAGCCTGCAGTTTCATTAGTATCAAATCCTGTTTTCAATAATGTTTTGCTTCCGACTGTAAAAGTTAACTTGCTAAATCAAAATGAAGAAAAGATTTCTGTCCGAGCACTGCTTGACACGGGCAGCCAGGCATCTTTTGTTACAACAAGCCTTGTAAACAAACTTGGGCTGATTGCTATAAATCAGCACCATAGTATTATAGGTATAGGTAATAAACCAACACAAATTGACAAACTTGTAAACATAAGTGTGCTTCCATGCCACAATAATGTAAAATTAAATTTAAAATGTCACATAGTTGACAAAATAACCTCAAGGTTGCCTCAACAATTTATAAATGTATCCAGCTGGAATTTACCTAAAAATGTAAAACTTTCAGATGATAATTTCAATGTCCCAGCTGAAATTTCTTTGTTACTGGGAGCAGATATTTATTTTAGTGTTTTACTAGATGGTTGTATAAAAATCCAGAATGGACCGGTTTTGCAAAACACCCTGTTTGGGTATGTAATTGGTGGCAATGTTCCTGAAAAAGTGTCTGCAAATAGTGAAGTAAGTAATGTAAATTTTGAGATTGTTTCTAATTTTGCTGTCCATGATGAGAAAAAGTTAGAAAATATTATGGAAAAGTTTTGGTTGAGTGAAAAGTTACCAGAGCCAGCAGGGAAGAGTTGTGATGAGTTTCTTAAGGCTGAAGAAAATTTTCAGAAATCAATGAGTCTTAAAGATAGTCGTTTTCATGTTGACATGCCTCTCATCACTCCTCTGGAAGAACTGCAGCTTGGTGACTCATTTTCAGTTGCCTATCAAAGATTTCTAATGTTAGAGAAACGATTCAAATCAAATCCTTTGTTATTAGAGCAGTATAAATTGTTCATAGATCAGTATGTAGAGCTGGGACATGCCAAAAAGGTGGATTTTGCGAAGTATGATATAAATAGAGATCCTGTGTACTTTCTAGCACACCATGCTGTTATCAACGAGGCGAGTAAGACAACGCGACTCCGTGTAGTGTTTGACGGGAGTATGAAGTCGCGCAGTCAGGTGTCCCTCAACGACGTCATGCTGAATGGCCCCGTGGTACAGAGTGAGCTTTTTGATATTTTAATTCTATTCAGGACCTATATTTTCACACTAATTTGTGATATTCAAAAGGCATTTCGCAATGTTTTCATAAATAGGCCCCAAACTTGCCTTCAAAACATTCTTTGGCGAGATGATCCCAGAAAGCCTATCAGCTGTTTACAGCTTCAGACTGTAACATATGGTTTAAAGGCCTCTACTTTTTTGACCACTCGATGCCTACTTGAACTAGCTTATCGGTACAAAAGTACTTACCCACTGGCTGCTCAAACAATGATCAATAATACGTATGTAGATGATATTCTGTGTGGATCAGACAATGAAAAGCAGCTTTGTGAACTGAAAACTCAATTGGTAGAGCTTCTCAAGTTGGGTAGTTTTTCTTTGCATAAATGGTGCTCAAACTACCCAGAAGTCATAAATGATATTCCAAATGAGCAAAGGCAGTTTGAAAAGGTAGATATGAGCGGAGATAGCCTGGTCAAAACTTTAGGTTTAATGTATGACATCACTTATGACACATTCACATTTTCTAGCCCCATTATAGATGAAGCGCATAACTTAAATTCAAAAAGAAAAATATTGAGCTTTATAGGGGAATAGTGAAATGTCTTTCAATAAGAAACATCCCACTATTCTTCCGAAAAATTCTCATTTAACAAATCTCTTGATAGAAAGTGAACATTTGCGACTTTTGCACGCAGGTCCCAGATTAGTTTTGAGTTCTCTTTCACAGAGGTACTTCATTGCCAATGGTATCCGGGAGGTCAAAAAAGTGGTACGCAAATGCGTAAAATGCTTCCGAATAAAAGCTGAGACTGCTAAGCAGTTGATGGGCTCTCTCCCACAGGAAAGAGAATTACAGCGTCCAGGCCATTTCAGCATGTCGGCGTTGACTTCTGTGGACCCTTCCACATGAAGGTAGCCAGGGTTAGAAGGCCTATTGTTAAGAAATGTTACATAGCGCTTTTCGTCTGCTTTGCTATAAAAGCTATTCATGTAGAACTTGTATCAGACTTAACAACTGAAGCTTTTTTGGCATGTCTGAAGCGGTTTATTTCGAGGCGTGGCATGCCCACAAACATATTTTGTGACAACGCTAAAACTTTTAAAGGAGCGTCAAATGAAATGAAAAAATTGTATGACCTACAATCCTCCAAAAATCACAGGGATGCTGTGCATGGGTTTTGCACTCAACACTATATAAAATTTAGGTTTATACCCAGTTATTCACCTGAGTTTGGAGGATTGTGGGAAGCAGGTGTAAAAAGTGTAAAACATCACCTGAAGCGGGTTGTAGGCAACCTATGTTTAACTTTTGAAGAACTTTATACAGTCATTGTTCAAATCGAGGGAATATTAAACTCTAGGCCTCTACTCTCCGCAAACTCAAATGATAGTGAGTATTTAACTCCTGCTCATTTTCTCATTGGAACAGCTTTGACTAGCTATCCTGAAGTTGACTTAACAGAGGTTTCCGTTAATCGGTTAAAATTTTGGAATCTCTGCACTAAACTTAAACAACATTTTTGGAAATTATGGTCTAACGATTATTTAACACAACTTCAAAGCCGTCCCAAGTGGAAATATCCAGAACCAAACCTCAAAGAGGGTGATTTGGTCATTGTAAAAGATTTCAATGCTGTTCCATTGGAATACAAAATGGCACGTATTATAAAAACATACCCAGGTAGAGATGGTCGGGTAAGAGCTGCTGATGTAATGATGAAAAATAAAGTATACAGAAGGTCAATTAAACGGCTCTGTCAACTACCTGTAGAATAAATTAATGCCGGCCCCAATTATGTTTAGAACAATCTAAACATAGAAATTAGAAAATAAGATATAGCTAGTGTGAACCTAACTTAATAGTTTTTTTTATATAAACTTGCAACACTAGGCGGATATTTTGTATTTTTGGTGGTGTGCCTATGCTGCGCCCCTTCCTGTTAAAAAGATTGTTACGAGCGGCTGTGTGCTCTGACTGTAAAATCGAATTATAAGTTATTTCAACGTTTCCACGCATTTTTATTTCGTACAACCACGGACTGTCTTCGCCATATTATGATTCATAATGTTATCCTTTTATGATTCTGCCAAAGTGGCCTTTTTGGCCCCCTGATCTGTCATTCCAACTGATGCTAGAGATTGACACCAATGACAGCTCACTTCACTTAAGTTTTCACGGTGAGATTTTTAGAATAGATCGACTGGTTTCCCTTAAAATTTCAGACAACGTAGCTAAATTGTGATTTTACAGATTAAGCAGTACCTATAGGTACAGCTAGACTAAATTCCTACTGAGTAAGTCCTCTAAATACAGTGTAAGTTTTTTTGACGTATTCCACATTGGGCACCCGCAATGGCACCTGAGTGAATGCACCTGACACACAGCGGCACATCCACTCAGGTGCCATTTCAGCGGGTGCCCAATGAATGATCCAACAATCCCATGAGTTGATGTTACTGCATTGAAAATTAAACATGTTACAAACACAAACTGAAAATGTCAAAATACTCAGAAGTTGATGCATTGAAAACTGTCTTTGTTTTTCAAATACTCGTTTAGTGTCTCTTACATGACGAGCGAAAGAATGGCTGTTTCAAAAAACAGACTTTAGTTTTTAAACAAACACCGCATTCAGGGAAGTGTTTTTGCGACAACATTATCGGCATTATTAGCGGTATATATCTATGGGCCAAAGTAGCCTGAAAATAAAGGTTTTATTATTTTTTATTATTTTCTCCTTTATTTATTTACATACCTTATTTTATTATTTATTTTTTTAAATATTTCAATATAAAAAAATAAGTCTATAAAACATTTAAAAATAAAAAAAATATTATTATAATGATTTAATACCTCGTAATAATATTAGTACCTATACGAAAATGTCAGTTATAAAGATAAATATGTTATTGTGTCTACACCCTAATCGCGTAACAAATTATCAATCATAATCTGAATCGTTTTGAAGGATATTGCGAATCTATTGCTTCATATGTTTGAAAAAATTGTCTGCTTAGCAACGTAAATAACGCAATGAATGTTGTTGAACTGTCAACAATGAAATTCCTATTGTTAGAGTACTACGCAATTATTATTACCCCGCTGGGCACGTGGTGTTGGCGTTCCTTCCATACAAACGCATGTCTATGTTTTCTCCCAAGTTAAAAAAAACAACTGTTTATCTACCACTGCCATGTCTATTTATGTTCCATCGCCACTTTAGTGAAATAAATTCTAAGTTGATTTTTGAGTGACCATTTGTAACAAAAAGGTCCTAATAAGTTTTTGGTTGCAATGGAATTTGAACTTTGTTAGGTCTGTCATTCAGTTTGTTGTTCCATAACTCAAAAATTATCTTAAATTCTTCATTAAAATTTAGTGTCGTCACACTCATTGACCAAGTAGAAAACAGAGAAAGGCCTACGTGTGTATGAACTGAACGCCAATGACCACGTGACCACACGTTTCCTGTTTTAAGGAAAAATATGGACTTTAAAATTGGCACTTCAGCGAAATTTTTGCGTCGAGGTTTTCCCAATGAAATCACACTTCACAAATTGTATTGTTCATCTTCTCTTTTAGGATCAGAATAAATTATTTGCAAAGAATGTAGATGACAAATAAAATAAACAGTCGAAAACAAGGGAATAAAAAAAAAAATACACATCATCATCATTCTCCTGCCCTTATCCCAATTTATTTATGATGTTTGACACAATAATTAAATTATTAAAATACCCAGTTCACGTATGTACAGTCAACAAAGGAGTTAAGTATACAGGAGCGTCGGATATTGTTGAAGTTTACTAAGAAACCGATGGATATTCTCGAAACAAATTTTAGTTTATTAATAGAAAACAAACAGCTCATTTATTAAATTAAATTTCAGTCCAGAACATCCATCGGTTTCTTGTTGACTGTACATTATTTAAAAAAAAATGCCTCAGAAAACCCCCATGCCACTTTCCGCCTTTGTACAGTATTTCTTTTACTTGTGCATAAAGTTTAAATAAATAATAATTTACTTAATTTATTATTCTCTAATCGCTTGCAGTCTCACCTTACCTTTATCACTTCTTTCTAGATGCAGCAAATA
This sequence comes from Oligia fasciuncula, assembly GCA_963082905.1. Classification (NCBI taxonomy): domain Eukaryota; kingdom Metazoa; phylum Arthropoda; class Insecta; order Lepidoptera; family Noctuidae; genus Oligia; species Oligia fasciuncula. Next base: position 11,458,967 of record OY720409.1, read on the forward strand.
TAATAATAATAATCCTTCCATGCCGTTTTCGGCTACGGCAACCGTTTCACCATCACCCTACTGGCGTCTATCATGGGCTCTCATGTGGCTAGAAAAACCACCTTTGTTTATAAATATAGAAATAAATCGAATGTATCCTTGCTCTTGCGCTTGATGATGATAAATGCTTTCTTATTAAGTCTTGGAATGTATGTAGATCTTCCGATGCAAAGTAACGGGTGAAGCTGACCACAAGGATAGACAGCTTGAAGATAGCAAAAAGCATTAGTAGACATTAATGTACAGACGCCAGCAAATCAAGCTACTATATACAGGGTTATTGGTAAAACACCAACAACCTCTTAAGAGGTCCTTGTACTCATCATTATGAACAACTTTTACTATGGGACCAAACCTGCTGCAAAAAAAAAATCAGCTGTTCCCTACATTTATGTTCGTATAACTCGTCAAAATGTAGGGAACAGCTGTTTTTTTTTTTTATAATGTTGTATGTATTTATAGTATTTTTAAGTTATATTAATATTGTATTGTATGTGTTTTATATGGACCTTGATGCTTGAAATAAATGGATAATAATAAAATAAATCTTCTTCAATAAACTGTCTAAGAGTTGATGAAAACTGCATCAAAATACATCTTGTAGTTTTGAAGATCTGAGCGATCACAGACACAAAAAGCGGCTTTGTTCTATACAACGCAAAGATACGGATGCTTAAAATACACAAAGACGGATTTAATGCCTTGCCTTGCATTTGTCTTAAACTAATTTCATTGAGCCGTGCATTAAATTCGGTTATTGGATCAATAATAAACGTATACTTCCGGTGCATGTTTCAGCCACACGCGATCCCAAGCGGACATCACGTATTCTAGTTGTCTTTTATATAGATATGCACGTGCTTCTGTGACAGTCTTATCAAGGGGTATCGTAGTACCCTGCAACTGAGTTGTGGAGGTCAGATGCGCAGTCGCTCCATGTAGAATACTGGTATTCTGAATACCAATATGTAAAATACTGGTATTATGAATACCAGTATTTTACTTTTGACAACTAGTCTTACCAAGGGGTATCATATATCGTAACTGGGTTGTGGCTGAGGCAGTCGCTCCATGTAAAATACTGGTATTCAGCTACCTCTGGTTAGACTGGAAGCTGACCCCACCATAGTTGGCAAACGGCTAGACTGATGATTTCTGTGACATTTTTTTTGTTTAGCCTGTACTATCCCACTACTGGGCAAATACCTCCCCCAAGTCCTTCTAGGAACTCTTTGCCCGTGTCTGTGACAATATAGATGTTCTTTTTAGGGTTCCGTACCCAAAGGGTAAAAATGGGACCCTATTACTAAGACTCCACTGTCCGTCCGAGTTTCTGTCTGTCACCAGGCTGTATCTCATGAACCGAGATAGCTAGATAGTTGAAATTTTCACAGATGATGTATTTCTGTTGCCGCTATAACAACAAATACTAAAAACAGAATAAAATAAATATTTAAGGGGGGCTCCCATACAACAAACGTGTTTTTTTCAGCGTTTTTGCCTTGTGATACGGAACCCTTCGTGTGCGAGTCCGACTCGCGCTTGGCCAGTTTTCTTTATACTTATTTCAATAATAACATAAAGAGATAAAACGAATCCAAAATGGCGTAAATGGACGTGTGTGAATGTCCAAATTGGGATTTTCCATCAAAACAAACGCGATGCACACTCGGTTTGTAAACATTCGTAATATTTGGCAAAGACTCGACGGATTTACCGGGAACTTAATAAAAGTAAGTACCAGTTGTTTTTGGCACGAATTTGGTGGATTCGCCGCAAATGTATACTTTGGTTAATAAACCTTACATACTGGTCCATAAAATATAATAGGTACCTATTAACACGTGCATGCATACTGCACGAGTTTAGGATCACGGGTTCTCAGCACTCTAATTGCGTAACAACTATTCCTCTCAATTTGAATAATTTTGAAGCATATTTCTAATCCATTGCTCCATATGTTTGATAAATATGTCTGCTCAACAACGCAAATAACGCAATGAATGTTGTTGAACTGTCAAAATGAAACCCATTGCTACCAGTTTTAGGTGAATGGTTCACTCGTGTGACTGCTGATCTATTAGTGTGAAAATCTCACTGTGAAAACTTACAGTGAAGTGAGCTATCAATAGTTTTCATCCCTAGCGTCTGCGGGGTAATTGCGTAACACACTATCAGTAGCAATGGGGTCCGTGGCTAAATAATAACAGCCGCACAGGTCGTTGTCGCGGTTGGTCCGTGGATGGGTGACCATCTTGACATAGCGAGACTCGTGCCGCGGAAAGCACGTTATGGTGTTGGTCCCGGCTGTCATTCGTGGATCTTTGACCGTCGTTACGGGTCGTCGAGAAGCCCGAAAGTCTGACAACCAGTCTTACCAAGGGGTATCGTATTACCCAGTGACAGGGTTGTGGAGGTCACATAGGCTGTCGCTCCATGTAAAATACTGTTATTCAGCTGCATCCGGTTAGACTGGAAGCCGACCCCAACATAGTTAGGACAAGGCTATGCAGATGATGACTATCAGTAGCAATGGGTTTCATTTTGACAGTCCAACAACATTCATTGCGTTGTTTACGTTGTTGAGAAGACACATTTTTCGAACTTATGGAGCAATGGATTAGCAATATCCTTCAAAATGATTCAGATTGAGATTGATAATGTGTTACGTAATAAGGGTTCTGATGTAATGACACCATGCTTATATCACCTAAGTTTTCACGCTGAGATTTTTATAGAATAGACCGACTGTTTTGAATTTTTATTTTATTTCGTTGTTACGTTCACACGTCACTATCAAAATTACATAGGAACTAACTTTCATCTACTCATTTCATTGTGCGATCATTCGGGGCGTGTGATGCCGAAATCCAACTTCGTAGGACCGGTTCACTAATGAAACCATTTTTCACTTTTAATACATTTTTTATGCAACCCTTTCACTTCGAGACAAAGATGCCGCCGATTGAAAGACAAAAACTGGCCAAGTGCGAGTCGGACTCGCACACGAAGGGTTCCGTACCACAAGGCAAAAACGCCGAAAAAAACACGTTTGTTGTATGGGAGCACCCCTTAAATATTTATTTTATTTTGTTTTTAGTATTTTTTGTTATAGCGGCAACAGAAATACATAATTTGTGAAAATATCAACTGTCTAGCTATCGCGGTTCTTTAGATACAGCCTGGTGACAGACAGACAGACGGACAGACAGCGAAGTCTTGTCTTAGTAATAGAGTCCCGTTTTTACCCTTTGGGTACGGACCCTAAAAATGAACAAAAAGTGAAACGTGTAATGTAATGGTATAGTATTTTTATCTCACTTAGGCGATGCGCACTTTACTTGTACATACAGGAGGTAAACAAGCTATGAATGCGCAGGAGCTCTGCACCCTCATTGCGTAACACACCTATTAATCTCAATTTGAATCAATTTTAAGCAAATTTCTAATCCATTGCTTCATATGTTCAAAAAATGTGTCTGCTCAACAACGCAAATAACGCAATGAATTTTGTTGAACTGTCAAAATGAAACCCATTGCTACTGATAGTGTGTTACGCAATTACCCTGCGGGAAACAATGGCGTAGTTGGAATTGTGTGTGTGTGCACTTGGTTACCAAATGTAAAGCGCGCGTCGGTTCCTGAAATAAAAATACTGTATCAGGGTTGTCTGCACAACTTTCGACCCTTGTTTTAGTAATAACTCCGCAATTATTGTGTTTGTCTTTTGACACTTCGTGAGCGCTTCATTTCTTTACCTACAACATCAAGAAATTCCGTTACCCTTTCTTCCTTCCTACTTCAATTATCACAATACAGTAATAATGTAGGTATTATCCGCATTACTATTACCAATTGTACTGTAAAACAATAACCTTTTCAATCATATTATAAGAGAATGCATGTACTTTGATATCTACTTCCGTATATTTCCTAACGTTTCCCTATTATTAGTAGATGGAAAATGAGGATAATCTTTACCCATACATATTCATGAAGTATTTCTTTGTGGTCTAAGGCGTGAATCTTTTATCAAGGACCACGGGAAGACGGTGCTGGTTGCCATTAAAAAACTTAACGCCGGAATAACATCATGTTTCAATTTAGCCTTTCAAAGCGAAGAATCCCTACCACGAAACCACGACGTTAATGTAACATAAATTCGAAAGGTTTTTATATACGTTACGTTTACTACGCGCGTTCGTGCTAGGCCCATAGATGAAGCAACCAAATACGTTAGTGTAAACGTCGGTGATACCCACCTTTTATTTTTGGGCCATTCAACCAAAGTTTATGAATTTGGTTGAACGTACGTAATATTACCATAATGTGCGATGACGCTCTTTACTTGACATAGACCTTCACAACAAACGTCATCCAATTCTAGCAACCAAATACATTCGTGTAAACGTCGGTGATACCCACCTTTTATTTTTGGGCCATTCAACTAAAGTTTATGAATTTGGTTGAACGTACGTAATATTACCATAATGTGCGATGACGCTCTTTACTTGACATAGACCTTCACAACAAACGTCATCCAATTCTATAGGTATTGGAAAATTTATGAATCATACATTATTCATTGATTTTACCATGCTTCTTTCAATGTCACCATTCTTCTTTCAATGTCATTTGCTTTCATATATATTATAGATATTGAATAGATAGGTACTCATCACGACTAGTCTTAGGAAATGGTCAGCAGGTAATATCTAGTTACCTATTCAGGTAAGTTTTGCCTCCCAGGCGTGATCTGCAGTGGCCTATATGGCTACAAACACAATTTGTCCAAGTGGGTTTACTTTACTGGTTTACTGACGCTTCAGCACCAGTGCGAGTGCAGTGCTTCTGATTAGACCTAGCCACACTTGCTGGCAGTGGCGAGGGTACCATACAACTCGATTCCCACCGGCTTCCCTTCGAAAATTCAGAACACAACCACTCTATACCTAGTCAATTCATCATTGAAATATAATCATAATAATAACATACTGTTTGCTGGAGAGTCATAATGTGACTGTTCACCTGCACCTCGGATGACCTAAAGTATGCCACTGATGTCGCAATCAATGTTGCCACCCACTGGGCTCAAACTATACCTACAACATTAGTTTTTGTTTATACTAAACCCAAAAAAGGGGTCATTGTACTCAACATTTTGAACAACTTTTTATAGGGGACCAACCTCGAAATCGCGAAAAAAAAATCAGCTGTTCCAATACATTTTGTATTGATTTCGAGGTTTGTCCCATAGAAAAAGTTGTTCAAAATGATGAGTACAATGACCCCTTTTCGGGTTTAGTATAAACAAAAACTAATGTTGTATAAAAAAATCAACGAGGATGAGTACCATCGACATGAAAAGAAGAAGACCTACTAAGGTACTTTAGAGAATCATGTTGGAGAAATGGGGTAGGTACAGACGAGACTTCAGCACATCAATCTACTACAATCTGTCAAATTTATTTAATAGACTTTCAACTTTATCACTAAAACATAAGGTTCAAAGTTGATTGAGAAAATCTGTACCTACCTACAATTTTACACGTAGTTATTCAAACCCTCTTGGCCCAAAACTTGACTATTTCCACGGCGTTATGGCCGCGCAGAGGTCGCTTTGGCTGTATGTTTTGCGGCACACAGGGCATGTTGTACAATAATGAGGGATTTTCCTTTTTTTTTTAACTCTTCCCTAGTCGCTGGATAGATGGTGCTGACCTTGGTAAGTTACTGCAAGGAACGGAACTTCACATATTTTTTTTATTATTTCACTTGGATGTAATTTTGAGATCGAAAAACGAAAGCAAACGAAAGTGTCAGTCAACGAGCGTATGTGACGTGACGCAATGATTTTTTTCTAAGCGTTTTGGCTTTGTCACCTAGTAACGTAGTCAGTACAACGCCATCTACAGAGTTCTTGGAAACAATTTTTTTTTCTTAAAAAGAAAACCTCTCATTAACAAATGCTATGGATATCTGACTTACTTAATCTGTACTGTCTATTTTGTGGTATGCCATCCCTAAAAGTAAAGTGTCATATTCATAGTCTGGACATTAAAATAAGTTTTTTTATTTATTAGTGAAAATTTACTGAGTATTAATTTTAACGCTTTTTTTCAGTCAGACAGTTTTAAATTAAGTTCTTACAAGTTTAAAAAATTAAATGCTACTTGCATTTAATTTTTTAAACTTGTAAGAAAAATTAAATGCAAGTACAAATACAAAAATACATAGACTGACTAAGTATTTGTATTGTATATGTACCTATTTTTTATATATTGTATTAAGTGACTACTTACCTACGTCAATATCATAGGCAGCTAATTCTGGTCTAAGAAGGAAAATGTCGAGGTTAGTGTGAATTTAATTAGAACAATGGCGATTTAGTGTGAGTTTCACTATGAGTGACTGTACTTAGTCTCACTTAAGCTAAGTGCTAACTAGCTAACAGACGCCAGCACACCAATCTACCCGAAACTGTCAAATTTTCCCAATCAACTTTGAACCTTATGCTTTAGCGATAAAGTTGAAAATCTAATAAAGACATTTGACAGATTGTAAGTAGTAGCTTGATGTGCTGGCGTCTGTACAACCAACCGCATGCCAGGAACACACATAGATAATAAAGAAGGTATTTTGATTTTTATTTGTAACTAGCTTCTGCCCGCGACTTCGTCCGCGTCAAATTTCACCCTCTTAGGGGTGGAATTTCAAAAAACCCTTTCTTAGTGGATACCTACTCTTCACAAAGAACACACCCTCCAAATTTCATGTCTCTAGGAGCAGCGGTTTAGACTGTGCGTTGATATATCAACAATCAGTCAGTCAGTTTACCATTTTATATTATACTAGCTTCTGCCCGCGACTTCGTCCGCGTGAAATTTCACCCTCTTAGGGGTGGAATTTCAAAAAACCCTTTCTTAGTGGATACCTACTCTTCACAAAGAACACACCCTCCAAATTTCATGTCTCTAGGAGCAGCAGTTTAGACTGTGCGTTGATATAATCAACAATCAGTCAGTCAGTTTACCATTTTATATTATATAGTTTGTGACCTAGTTAGATAATGTCATGAGAGCAGTGGGGGCTCAGTGGTAACGACCGCGACTTACGAATTGTAGGTCGTAAGTTCGAACCCAGACAGGCGCTTTACTCAGTGTAAATTACTTCGTCACCACTGCTCATATAACGGTGAAGGAAAGCATCGTGAAGAACCCGGCATGTCCTAGAACCCAAAATTCGAAGACATGTGACATCTACCAACCCGCACTAGGCCCGCGTGGTAGATTACTTACGGCCTTACAGAGCAGAGTGGAGGCCTGTGTCTCAACAATGGGAACATTATAGGCTGATTTTGTAGACATGTCTGTGTTTTCACAGACATAATTACAGGGTCATTAAACTAGTGAAGCTTGATATCAAGTCATGAGAAAACAAAAACTGGCCAAGTGCGAGTCGGACTCGCACATGAAGGGTTCCGTACCTCAAGGTAAAAACACCGAAAAAAAACACGTTTGTTGTAGGGAGCCCCCTTAAATATTTATTTTATTTTGTTTTTAGTATTAAGTTGTTATAGCGGCAACAGAAATACATAATTTGTGAAAACTTCAACTGTCTAGCTATCGCGGTTCTTGAAATACAGCCTGGTGACAGACAGACGGACGGACAGACAGCGGAGTCTTAGTAATAGGGTCCCGTTTTTACCCTTTGGGTACGGAACCCTAAAAAAGACACTTCTTAGAAATAAATAAACACATCCACTATGTGCTATACCTAACCTACGTATTTTTCAGATAATCCAGACACAAGTTTATTCACAACATAATTATATATAAGACAATAATCTCTGTACATAGCTATTATAGAGGGCGCTATAATTACTATTGTTGAGAACATTTGAACAATGACACCTGACTCATTGCAGAAAGCCGCCATGTTCGATGAACATGTGTTCAGCTGTTTCGGGTCAAGTTGAAGGTGTCGAGAAATGCATGTAAATAGTTAATTGCACCGATTCCGTTTTTCACAAACTAAATTACTTATAGAACCTATTGGTGCTTGAATGACGTTGAGACAATTATTCGAAGTTGGAAAAAAAAAAAAAAGAATATGAAAAAAAAAACAGAACGTGAAAATGTTTCGAAATAAAAATATTAAAAATCAAGATGGCGGCGGTAATTCTTATTTTTATTTGTTGAAAATATGTTTTTTTGTTAATTAATTATTTAATTTATGATGATGGCCGTTCTCTCTTATTTTCTAGGAGAAAATAAGTTGGAAATAGCCTAAATTAAGTTATATATACCTACTTACACACACAACATAGTTGTTTCATATATTTTTTTAATAATAAAAAAAGAGCCAGTCAGAAATACCACACCACATCCTGCACCCGAATAGCCTATACATACTGTCATTTACAATCTGAATCATGTTTGAAGGATATTGCTATTCCATTCCTTCATAATTATGCTTGAAAAGTCTGCTCACAACGTAAATAACGTAATACATAATCAGCCTATAAATGATAAAGATAAATAATTTATTTTCTGTAAGTAGATTTGAAGAAACATAATTACACGTCAATCATATTTTTTTTTAAACTATGTACCTAGATGAGGTCGGCGTTTCCTATCTGACTATTCTGAGAAGAAAGGCCGAAACAAACTCAGAGGTCACAGTCTCTTTTAAAGCCCAGACAAAATCTTGGTCAGATCATGTGAAGACTATGTAGTTTGGTGAATTGGACCATGTATAATGTTCCCACTGCTGGGACACAGGCCTCCTTTCTATGAGAGGGAGTGGGAATAACGCAATGAATGTTGTTGAACTGCCGGTTATCTAACCCGGCTGTTTAGGAACATAAACTTAATTTTTATTTTCTCTTTCTTTCCAGAATCATGAATTCCGGGTGGCTTGCGTGGGAATGCATAGTCTTCGGCATCTTCGTATGCGCCTCGTCATGTGCGCCCCTCTGGAGGCGGAGGAAGGACGTCAATGCGGGGGGCAGCGCCAAGCAAGCTTACATCTTCGCTGGAGGCGGCGTGTCTACCCTGGCTATGATCCTGTCGGTAGCTAGGGGGACCTTAGGAGTTAGGTCGTTTTTGGGTAAGTGAAGAATAGTGTTATGAATGCAGTTTTTTTTTTTAAAGTGGTTCGAAGATTTTCTCTAAGTGTCTCAGTGTATTGCATATTGCATACAGTGCTAGCTCTGACCGCCGATTTATTGTATATAAGTGTTATTGTTCTAGAAAATTTTCTAGTAAAAGAAAGTCATCATAACAAATAAACAAGAATACAATGATTAATTAAAATTGCCACAATGTAGCAATCACATCAAGCTCCCCGAAACTGTCAAATTTTCTCAATCAACCTTGAACCTAATGCTTTAGCGATAAAGTTGAAAATCTGTTAAACAAAGTTGACAGATTATAGTAGCTTGATGTGCTAATCTGTACCAATGTACAGTAATTTATATAAATCAAAATTAAATTATTTTCGTTAGTAAGCACATTATGATGTGTTTACCATGATGAGAGGGAAGTCGGAGAGTGTGGCATTTTTACCTCATTAAAACCACCCCGGTGATCACCATCAGCACATAGGAAGCAAAGGTGTACCTATTAGTAAAACCCACATTTCGCCAGTTATGTTTAAGTCCCATGAAATGGGGGGCAAGCCTTTTGTCTGAGAAATTCCTGTTGGGAAAAACCCAATAGCACTTTGCCTGACTTAGGAATTGAACCTAGGACCTTCTGCTTAGCAGTAGCGCTCGCGTCCACTAGAGCAACGAGGAGGCAGTAATGTAACTCCCGCAATTTAGGAGTTTCCGATAACGAACCGATTACAAAATCATTATTACCATTGTTTGTTCATTCGATGATGACGTAAGATTCGATTTGTACAATAAAATTGTGTTAAGTCGACAATCGTTTATTGCTGTGTAGCAGTGTTGCGTTTCGGCATTTTCGACATACCATAACCATAATCAGCCTATAATGTTCCCACTGCTGGGACACAGGCCTCCTCTCGGTGAGAGGGAGTGGGCCGTAATCCACCACGCGGGCCCAGTGCGGATTGGTAGATGTCACATGTCTTCGAATTTTTGGTTCTAGGACATGCCGGTTTCCTCACGATGTTTTCCTTCACCGTTTTGAGAGCAGTGGTGATGAAATGATTTACACAAAGTAAAGCGCCTGTCTGGGTTCGAACCTACAACCTACAACTCGTAAGTCGCGGCCGTTACCACTTGGCCACCACTGATGCTCTCGACATACGTATAAGCATAATCAGCCTATAAAGTTCCCACTGCTGGGACACAGGCCTCCTCTCGGTGAGAGGGAGTGGGCCGTAATCCACCACGCGGGCCCTGTGCGGGTTGGTAGATGTCACATGTCTTCGAATTTTTGGTTCTAGGAAACTATACCTACCTAATATAAACGTGATTCAACGATAAAAAGTGTGCTAATATGATTCAAAGGGCTGAATCTTAACCTACAATAATAATATAATACCCGGGAAAAATTTACCACAACAATTGAAGGGTTATATTTAACCTTTAACCCTCTGACAAGTCAATGTGTCACCTATTGTCTTGGTAACCTTGTTATCGCTTTAAAAAGTGCGTATGACAAATAGGTATAGGTAAAGTTGTTGGGTTTTCCTAATGACTTAGTTCGAATTGGTTTTAGATGAGGTTTAGGTACATAAAAACAAAATATAATAATAATAATCCCCCTGATCGATTTCGGTCACGGTGGCCAATCTCAACGGAGATTAGCCAGGTACGCAGAAGATAGTGCGCAAGTGTGTGTGCAAACACAGGTGCACTGTCTGTTCCTTTACTCTCATAGTCCGATGGGACGGCAATCCAACACGACCCTCTCCCCGGTCGTGTCGGATTGCCGTCCCATCGGACTCAGGACCAACGGCTTTACGTGCTTTCAGAGGCACGGGGGTATCACACCACCAACTTCCAAACTCCGGGCTGCTACTGAGAAATTCCTAATGGAAAAACCCAATAACACTTAGCTCGACCTGGGAATCGAACCCAGGACCCCTTGCACAGCAGTCGTGCTTGCGACTACGAGACCACTGGGGTACTTAATTAAAATATACACCGTTATTAAAACGTTTGAATAAAATTTTTGGTTATTCATATTTAATACCAATATTAATAACCTAAAACGACTTTACGGCGCTTTCTCTGATTCACTTCTAACGTTTTACTAATAGTATATATTTTTTTTTTATCGGTGTTCCCTGTTTGTAATTTATTTAGTTAATCTTATGTCATACAAAAAAGGCAACCAAAGGTGGTAAAGAGATTAGATGGCAGGTGCTTTGGTTGAGAGGAACAATGATAAAAAAAACTATTGAATTTTATATAAAATAGATACCTAATTACCTACACAAAAAAGTTATAAACCTATATTACACATACATATATACTTACTTTTTACTATATAATATACTTATAATTGTAAACAAATTGAAGCGAGAGAGGTGTTGAGTCTGTTGCCTCTACGCTATTTGTTTTGAAAATAACTCTGCAATTTCCGCTTAAATGCATACCAACTTGTGACCGTAGAGGAAGCGCATTCCTAAGAAGAATATTCCTTGTTCTATTTGTTGCATCAGTATCTATACAAGGTGATATTAAACTAACTAGCGAAACTCCGCAGACGTGATAAGTATCGATATGTAAACACGACCAAATAAAAATTAAGAAGATTTGTGTCTTATAAAGTTACTAGCTTCCGCCCGCGGCTTCGCCCGCGAATGTCGCTATAAACTATCCTATGTCCTTCCCGGGGATGTAATCTATCTCTCTGCCAAATTTTATCGAAATCCGTTCAGTGAAAAGGTAACATACAGACAGACAGACAGACAGAGTTACTTTAGAATTTATAATATTAGTATGGATATCCATATGTCACCTTGTGTTGTTATATTTTTACTACCTACGTCATGGCACTAAGCTTTTGTCGTATTGTTAAATCCCGATACGTGAGAAAAATACATAATTCTTGATACATTTCTTTAACACTACTTTAGAATTTTCTTAAAATTTATTCTATAGCATTTACCACTTCCTACAGTAATGACTCTTTTAAAATAAATACATTAGAACGAACAATCGCATCAAATAAATATAAATAATCGTCATTATTAAAATAATGCCATCGTAATAAAAGCGTAGGTTTATGTACTATTATTGTAGACACTGGACTGTGACACACATAACACACTATATTTTTCTGTGCATATAGGTACCTAATGTATTAAATGCATAAAACGGGGCAAAATTGAGCTGTTCCGTAGATAACAAAAAATAAACTTTTTTTTTCGGAAAAACTTTTTGCCGAAAAAAAAAAAACGTAACATCATGTCTATAATCCGCAATGGGTGAGGCAGAGGTGCTTAACTTATAGTCATTACTTCAGCCGAAAGACGTCCACTGCTAGACATAGGCCTCTCCCAACCTCTACTTCGACCGGTTCTGTGCTTCTCGCATCCAACGGTTTCCTGCGGCCTTCACAAGGTCGTCGGTCCGGTACGTCTTCCGGTACGCGGTCGCCACTCCAGAACCTTTCTGCCCCATGGGCTAACTGTTCTGCGAGCAATGTGCCCTGCCCACTGCCACTTAAAAGCTCCTTCAAACAGGCGCGACACGCGATGAAATCGCGCGCGACACGAAGGCAACGCAAGTCGGTCAACGAGCGGTACCTTTGTGTCGCGCGCGATTATATCGCGTGTCGCGCCTGTTTTTAGGAGCCTTAAGTTTGGCAATTCTTCGGGCTATGTCGTTTACCTTGGTTCTCCTGCGTAACACCCACATTTAGCCAGTTATGTTTAAGTCCCATGTAATAGGGGGCGAGCCTATTGTTATCAACCGAGTACTAATCCAGGCTGCTACTGATAAATTCCTAATGGAAAACCCCAATAACACAGCCCGACCTGGGAACCGAACCCAGGACCTCACGCTCAGCGGTACATAGCGCTTGCGACCACTAGACCAACGAGGCGATGGGTTTTTGAATCTGACGGCGACAGGACTTAGACGTAAAAACACGCAAGTTTTAGAAACAATAAAAATTATATCGACTACAGTAAACAAAATCAGAAAAATATATGATATTCTTCAGAATATATGCTAGAGATAGTGTGTTGAAAACATAATACAACTAATTTGATACGATAGACAAAAATCATAAAGATACCTCTAGAAACTTACTTTTTAAAATAAAAACCATACTAATATACATACAATCGTTATGATTTTTTGTCAGATTATTCTTAATTTTTTAGTCCAAACAATATATTTTTTGTAAATAGATAATTGCTTCATATTTTGCAATAAATTACCAGCGTTGTGTCATCGCGCTTCTCTTTCTTTTCTATGCAGCCCGACAAAGACCGCGCTTTAGGTCATGTAGTCGCCTTTTTCCTTACTTGTCACCAGCTACAGATCTCTAAAAATGTAATAACAATCTTTACACTATAATGTTACTGTAATTGCAGAAGAACTACAATAATAATAACATATAAACATAGTCATGATTCTGAATGTTCACTGTTGATCATAGGTTTTGTCGGGCAAAGGAAATTCTACCATTTCAAAATCATCACTCACTTAATCATTCAATTAATTTAAAAGACCTTTTGGGAACCTACCTGGGGGTCTACTCCGAAGCGGTTAACCACTGTATCGGCCGAATGTTCGGTCATTTTCTGATTCGAATATTGTTGTCCTACTACGAATTAAAAAAAAAAAAGGTAAAAAAAGGGTTAAGGGTTCTAAAAAGGTGCGGATTGGCACAGTTTGGTCGGGACCAATAGTCAAAATAAGAAAATAATGGTAGTAGAAAATGACCGAACATTCGGCCGATACAGTAGTTAACCGCTTCGGAGTAGACCCCCAGGTAGGTCATAGGTTCCTACCCAGACAGGCGCTTAGATTGCGCGCAGCCTGTAAATGGTATAAACGAAATAAATACTTTGAGTTTGTTGAATTTGTTTTTGTAGGTATAGGAGAGGCTTGTGGCTGAGTAATAACAGCCGCACGGGTCGATTGATCAGGTTAAGCTATACGCTTGCCGCGGTTGGTCCATCTCAGGTGACCATCTTTACATAAAAAGACCTCTCCGTGTCTCGCGCTGTGCCCGGCTGCCATTCGTAGATCTTTTGCAGTCGATACGGTCGTCAGAAGCCCGAAATTCTGACAACCAGTCTTATCAAAGGGTATCGTATTACCTAGTAAATGGGTTGTGGAGGTCAGGAGCCCAATTCTGTAAAATAACCAACTTGTCCATAGTGTGTCGGTAGTGTGTAAGTAGTGTCAATATAATAGTCATTCTACAAATATATACATAGATATTCTACAAATTATTTATGGTCATTGACTTGCCACTGTAGTAACATTGAAACGCCATAGTAAGACTAATTGTAATTATTGGTAGTCTGGTCCACTATAATGTGTCAATAGCACCGTGATGGCTAAAGTTACGGAAGTCTGTAAATATTTTAAGTGTATTTGACAGTTGTGTCTTATCTTAGTTGAATAGTGTTTTGGCCGTCGAACCGCCATTGTGAAGCCATCGAACAACGATACCTCTTTTAACTATTGCTTTGGTTCAAATGTTTATTTTTTTAATTTAAAAATAAAGTGTCCGTGTGTGTGTGCGTCTTACGTAGTGAAATTAATAAAGTGGACGTAGTTTTTCGCCAAAATTACGCCTGAGGAGGTTCTTAGTTCGTCGGAATCTTTTTTATTTTATTTTATGTATGTTCCCCGATTACTCGAAGACGGCTAGACCGATATAATAACTTCAAGCTAAGTTTTTTGTAAATCATTTCTTTTACTAAATAATTATTGGAATTGCCTCCTATTTTAATTATAATTATTTTTTATATGTGTGCACAGTGGGCCTAAATTACTATGGCCACTTGGCATGCCCCTTTACTCATTACTTATGAACAAATAGTCAACAAAACATTTTTTATTTAGTTTACAGTCAGTTATTCATACATTATAATTTTTACTAATGAGGGTAAAATAAAACAAAAAAATATGCCAATAAACAAAAAGCAGCTAAGTGCGAGTCAGACTTGCACACGAAGGGTTCCGTATCAATGTAAAATATACAGTTCGAGCAAAAAACGCCGAAAAAAAACAAGTTTTTGTAAGGAGTTTTCAACTTTATTTTATTTGTAGTTGTAGCGTCCATAGTAATCCATCCATAGTGTAATATTAGTATTGACTGCCCTAATATTAGTTTTGTCTCGTGGTTGCAAGCGCGTCTGCTGAGCTGAGCTGAGCTATCCTGGGTTCGATTCTCAGGTCCGACAAACTGTAATTGGGTTTTCCATTAATAATTTCTTAGTAACAGCCCGGAGTTTAGAAGTTGACGAATTTAATACCCACGTGTCTCGGAAACCACGTGAAGCCGTTGGTCCTGCGCCTGATCTCTCCCCGGTCGTGTCGGATTGCCGTCCTATCGGACTATGAGAGTAAAGGAACAGAGAATGTACCTGTGTTTGCGCACACACTTGTGCACTATAATATCTCCTGAGTACCTATTCTCCGTTGAGATTGGCCACCTTGACCGAAATCGGCCGGAAGGCTAATAATATTATAGTTTAATTTAATGTTCTGTGTCTCGTTTATTTTTTTTTTAACTGAACATACAGCTGTGCTGCTGGGGAGTTTGTTGCGCCACTTCTTCCCAGCAAAAGCACTAGGAAGTGGTGAAGGGCGGGCGTTTTGGCGGAATGTCTTATGTAATTTTGACGTTCCAAAAGTACGAGGATCAGTACTTCTAATGTACGTCTAATTTGAATAAATGACTTTTGATTTTGATTACTATTGACTAGAAGAAATGTCTAGATGGTGTAACATGGGGAGCGGGCCCCAAAATATTATTATCAATTGTTAGAAGTAATTTTGATTGTAGTGCACTTGCATACATGATTGTAGAAAAAAAAATAAAAAAAAATGTAAATAAGTTAGAATTGTGGAAACAAGTGTCCATTACGGTTCAAAAGATTATAAGCCATGTGACAGAGGGACAGCGTCCCATTGACACTCTTTGGGTACGGAACCCTAAAAATAATACCTTAATATAGACAAAAAGTTTTGCAAAAGGAAGTCATGTGATTTAATATTTATTACCTTAATGACATCATAGAACTTTAGACGAAATAAAAAATGGTGGCTTCACCATCTTTTTTAGCAGATTTTTTAGACCTAAAGAAACTCGTGTGAAAAGGAATGAGTTGGTGTACCTATGTCCTCAAGTCATCGTAAAAATACAACAAGATTTTTTCGGCTTTTTTGCTAACACTTGAGATAAGTGTTAGCATAACTTGTGGCTGACCCGTAGGGAACTTGTTGGATGCTTAGCATAATCAGCCAATAATATTCCTACTGCTGGGACACAGCTCTCGTCTTTTCCAGAGGGAGTGGGATGTAATCTACCATGCGGTCTTCGAACTGTTGATTCTATGACATGTCGGTTTTCTCACGATGTTTTCCTTCACCGTTTTGGGAGCAGTGGTGATAAAATAATTTACACAAAGTAAAGCGCCAGTCTGGGTTCGAACCTATGACCTCCAACTCGTAAGTCGCGGCCGTTTCCACTGGGCCAGTGATATCGGCCCCGACTTACGAGTTCGAAAAACTAAAATTCAAAGAGATGTGACATCTACCAACCTGCACTGGGTCCGCGTGGTTGATTACGGCCCACTCCCTCTCACAGAGAAAAGGCCGGTATCCCAGCAGTGGGAACATTATAGGCTGATTAAGAAAGCGTGAGTTTGTGTATGTATGTATGTGTATAGTTTATAATTTTATTATATAATTTATTTAAGTCAGACAAAGTGATCCATAATTATGATAGTATAGGTACTTAAAAATTAGTAACCAAAGAATAAAATGTGGGTTGCCACAACTCAAAAGCATAAAATTTAATAAAATGTAAATGTTGCAACCTACAAATAATATTAGTTAAATAGTCGATTATTGTGTATGCTAAGTTATACATAATATTTTATGACTCAAAAGCATCAGGAAATTGTAGACGAAAATAGTAAATCCAATTATTTTTAACGAGTAGCGACTAGGCTGTAATTACTTTTAGCATGCGACCATTACCTACCTAAGTCACGGCCGGCGAGTCCAAGTTCATTACCAATAAACTAAACAGTATAATATGACTACAAATTACACTGACGCCTCTACAGATAAATGTCAATTATCTGTAAAGGGGCTTACAGGACCTTAATGCAAAAAACGCAAGTTTTAGAAACAATAATAAAAGTAAGTACCTATATGATCGACTACAGTAAACAAAATCAGAAAAATATATGATATTTTTCAGGGTATATGCTAGTTCGATAGTGTGTTGAAAACATAATACAAATAATTTGATACGATAGAAAAAAATCATGAAGATACCTCTAAAAACTTTCTTTTTACAATAAAAACCATACTAATATACATACAATCATTCTGATTTTTTGTCAGATTATTCTACAAGCAACATACTAAAATACTAGAATTTTATTTTTTTTGTCCAAACAATAGATTTTTTGTAATTAAATAATTGCTTCATATTTTGCAATAAATTTTCTATGCAGTCCGACAGTGACCGCGCTTTAGGTCATGTAAGCCCCTTACGTAATAAGCCTATAACGTTCCCACTGCTGGGACACAGGCCTCCTCTCAGTGAGAGGGAGTGGGCTGTAATCCATCACGCGGGCCCAGTGCGGGTTGGTAGATGTCACATGTCTTCGATTTTTTGGTTCTAGGACATGCCGGTTTCCTCACGGTGTTTTCCTTCACCGTGCTGAGAAAGCCCCTTAAATAAAAAATATCTACCCGGGTTACAATACGTAAAGGTGAACTTTCGGAGCGTTTTTTGAGGTTAACGAAGATTGGTTTATTATTTTTTTCTCCTTTGCGGATCAGTGCACCGTGTGAATTTGTTATAATTAATTTTAAGTGAATACCTGTAAATTAATTACATGAAGCTAATTTTGGTATAAATATTCAAACTAATAACTAATGCAAATAAAGCTTTTTATAACCACTGGCCTCGAAATAACTTTTACGCTACTTACCTACGTTTGGAATAAAATATTGCAAATTATGTACATGTAGGTAATTGGCTAAATAAAACAAAAGCAGATCACTAATACCGGCTGACGAGGAACTAATTAGCATTCTTCTAATAAAAACATGCTGTTTCAAAAATTGCGTGTACCTAATGTATGAAACAGGGATAGTTTTTCAGAGTTGGTTCCATATAAAAGGGCCCCGTGGCTAAATAATAACAGCCGCACAGGTCGATCGATTAGGTTAAGCTACGCTTGCCGCGGTAGGTCTGTGGATGGGTGACCATCTTTACATATCGTGACCATACGTTTACCTTCCGTGCCTCGGAAAGCACGTTAAGCCGTTGGTCCCGGCTGTCATTCGTGGATCTTTGACAGTCGTTACGGGTAGTCAGAAGTCCGAAAGTCTGACAAGCAGTCTTACCAAGGGGTATCGTATTATCCAGTAACTGGATTGTGGGGGTCAGATAGGCAGTCGCTCCATATAAAATACTGGTATTCAGCTGCATCCGGTTAGACTGGAAGCCGACCTCAACATAGTTGGGAAAAGGCTAGGCAGATGATGAGTTGGTTCCATATAAAAATAAAAATAAATATTTTCTTTCACATAACCTACATGCGGCACTTATGAAAAGTCAGAAGCTAGGTGCACGGTTCCTATTGGTTGTTTCCTATGGAGAAGAACCGACAAGAAACGCCACGGATTTTACTCTTATATAAATAATTGGCTTTTACAATGTTTTTATATAATAGTGTTAGTAGGTATGAGAGGACAGTCTATATTTATTTTTACAACGTTCTCACATCCAGAAAACATAATAATTACACAAATAGTAAAAGTGGTTCAGGATTCATGAGCCCTCACGTCAAACGGACACCAATAACTCCAAAGTCAACCGGTATAAATTACCTATAGCAAGTTTCCACTACATGGGTCACATGACGGAAGTATTGAATTAAATGGTATTAAAAACTGGAAAGCTGTTTTGAAATCATCATTATTTGAACTTGAAAACATCCAGTGCGGAAAAGTGTGGCTTTACAAAGGGCTCTATATTATGAACGGTACCTATTCCTAATCCCCTAGGCCACTATAGGCCACTAGCCCGCACTGGGCCCGCGTGGTGGATTACGGCCCACTCCCTCTCAGGCCTGTGTCCCAGCAGTGGGAACATTATAGGCTGATTATGATTTCTAATCCCCGCGCTTAGTTGACAGATTGGTTATTATTTGTAGACAGGAGAAAGTTTACTGTCATGTACAGACGCCAGCATATCAAGCTACTACAATCTGTCAAATTTTCCCAATCAACTTTGAACCTTATGCTTTAGCGATAAAGTTGAAAATCTATTAAAGAAATTTGACAGATTGTAGTAGCTTGATGTGCTGGCGTCTAGGAGTAATTTGTTGGCAATCAATGTATCTTAGTCACGCCGTCAAATGCCTGGGATGACAAGGGGCGCCTCTTGCGTCGCTTTAGCGGTAACATCTTAAAATATGGTCTCTAAGTAGCTATTTCTGGTAATGTGCCATCTTCTCTTCCTAGGTTAGTGGCATTTTATTTTATTAGCCTGCAGTCAGGGAAATCAATAAATAATTATTTATCAAATTGACACACTACGTCAATTTGCCGTGTTATAGCCATTTCATACAACTGTGAAAGAATGATAGCTGTGATTTGAATATACGTATAATAGTCAATTTGCTAAACAATGAATTTCCCCGACTTTACCTATACCTACCTACCTTTACCTATAGGTAGGTACTTAGGACGATGTTTATAAAATGTTTTGTGATTGTATCATAAATTCTCTTTATGAAAATCAGCTGATTGGAATGACTCATTTTAATTCGGTTTCATATTATTTCAGTCATGGAATTTAGCAGGGTAATTATATGGAACTATATAGTTTTAATTTATAGATACCTACTTGTTTCATAATTATACAGGGTGTCGGGACATCAACGCGCAAACTGTATCTAACCATGATTTCAGCCCATGATTCTAGACCCCTTGCGTAGAAATTATTCGTCGGTTATCACAAAAAAAAAAATGCTGTTCCATACATTTTGACAGCGTAGGTTTTCACTTTTCTATGAGACAGCATATTTTTTATATTTTTTTTTGTTACAAGCTGTATTTGCGCGACGATGCCATGTACCTTTTTTTTGGTGCGTGGTGGCAATCCTCATGGACTTCCTCCATTGTGGGTGTAACAGAGGGGCATGCCGGACTCTTACCGGCTAAAACCACCCAGGTGTCCCACCTTTGCCTATCGTATCGGAAAAACTTGAATAAATACAGAGTGAAATTGTCTTCACTCTGTATTTATTCAAGTTTTTCCGCGTTTTTAGTTGTTTTGACATCGCGTAATTGCTCCTTAGAGAAAAAAAGGTTAATATTGTTTTTATTCACTTCACGAACAATTTTATAGAGACTAAACCTCATGACACAAAGTTTACCTTCTCCCAAAACTATTATCAATGGGTACCTATGTAACGACGTATATAGGCAATCGCGTCGTAAAGTAATTATAACTATCTTTTGAGTACAGATTCTAGGTACTTATTAAATTTTTTACTATAGGTACATCCTTGTCACTGTATCCGCAATACACATTAATCCATACCTAGTGTAAAATATATATGGGCTGTATTTGTTTGGCTTCGTGACGGTGCTAAGGAGGAAGCACCGACAGAGTACCTGTAAGAACCGCTGCGGATAGGCTCTTATGGAGCCCAACGAAAAAAATGCGTGCTGCGAAGCCGAATCGGTGTATATTTCCCTCCTCCACTACACCACTGACGCAGAAGACATCGTGACGTACATGCGCCAAAGGTTGAAGTACGCGCCGAGAGTACAGCTGCTGGAGTCGCATCGCAACGTCAACTTTAAGGCGTTTGCGGTGCGCATACCAACATGCTACCTGCACCTGGTGATGGAAGAAAACTTTTGGCAGCAGGATGTGGTATTCCGCCGCTTCCGCGGACAAGTGCCACCAGAACGCACAAAGACTTACTGCAACTAAGTGATACTAACATAGTTATTAAGTTTCATTTACTAACAAAATTGTTACTATTTATTATTATGTATACTTAGTTGAAGATATGTCTCTATGGGTTTTTGTTACCTGAAAATAAATGGTTTATTATCATTATTAATGTAGGTGTACTTACCTAAATGTAATCATCATCAATTTCTTGCCCTTGTCCTAATCTATTTGAGGTCGGCGCAACATGTTTTCTTCTTCCATACTTCTCTATTAGTCATTATCTCGGTAGTCACCCCCTTTCTAGCTATATCATCTTTTACACAGTCCATCGATTGTTTAAAAAAAAAACTAGAATTGGTCTGGCCTTGTATAGGATCGTTTTAGTCTGGTAGTCGAAAGCGAGACTGCTGAACGAGATCTTAGGACCGATCTCCGGGTAACGCAATGGGCAATGATGTTCTGTAGATTAATTGGGCTTCTTTCACCATATAAATACAAAAAAAAAATCTGCTGTTTCACATAAAAGTTCAATACTTGACCAAAATTTATGAAACAGGTGATTTTTTTTTCGTGATTTCTGAGTTGATCCTGTAGTGAAAGTTGTTCATAGACATGGGTAGAACACCCTGAAAAAATTTGGAACCGGTAAAAAACATCACCCTGTATATGCCTCGTTGGTCGCAAGCGCTAATGCTGCGGATAAGGTCCTGGGTTCGATTCTCAAGTCGGGCAAAGTGCTTTTCTATCTGGAATTTCTCAGTAGCAGCCCGGAGTCCGGAATTTGTGTCCGACAGTAACAATAGGCTCGTCCTTATTACATGGGACTTCAACATAACTGGCGAAATGTGGGTATACTATATGTACACCTCTGATTGCTTAGCCTTTGGAGAAACAAGGCGTGATATGCCCAGCGATAGACAGCGATAAGCCATTGACGATAAGTGACTCATCCTTACTGAAAAAAAAAAATACAAAAAATAGACTTGACCCATACTTTTATAGGCAAATCGTGCGGGTAAGATAAAAAGTCTATAAAATAGTCAACAATTAGTCATTTAATAGCCTGAGATTAGCGCCAGGTTAAAATGGTCCACAATAAGTGACTGCTTATATCACGATTAGTGATAACGTTATAGTAATTACGAAGTTCAAACTGCGATCTTTTGAACACGTGCTATACTTTGTTTGGCTTCTATACCTTTGAACGATTAACCGTAGCTTAATTACGCACTTAATTACGCACTGTGGTGGCCAAGTGGTAACGGCCGCGACTTACGACTTGTAGGTCGTAGGTTCGAACCCAGACAGGCGCTTTACATTGTGTGAATTATTTCATCACCACTGCTCTCAAAACGGTGAAGGAAAACATCGTGTCCGGTAAAAATAAAAAACAACTCCACGCGGGTAAACCCGTGGTTAATAGCTGGTTACTAATAAACCTTTTCCTCTATTCCAGGCTTCCCATCTGAGCTGGTGTACTATGGGTCTGCGATGTGGGAGACGCTATACGGTATCATCATCGCCTTCCCGCTGGTGTGCTGGATCTTTGTGCCTGTGTACTACAGGCTGCATACTAACTCAGTGTATGAGTATTTACAGGTTAGTTTTATGATTTTATTTCGCCTTTGCTAGTCCAGTTTCATGATGAATATAGTATGTCATTCTAATTGTAATATGTCATTCTAATTATAATATGTCATTCTAATTGTAATATGCCATTCTAGTTGTAATATGTCATTCTAATTATAATATGTCATTCTAATTATAATATGTCACTCGCCGATGGGCTCGTTGCTTAAGAGCAACCAAACTTCAATTAAATTAAGGAACATTGCTAGAGAGTCTTCAGCGAAAGAAACTCTCATCATCATCATCGGCCTAGCCTTTTCCAAACCATGTTGGGGTCGGCTTCCAGTCTAACCGGATGCAGCTGAATACCAGTATTTTACATGGAGCGACTGCCTATCTGACCTCCACAACCCAATTACTGGGTAATACGATACCCCTTGGTAAGACTGGTTATCAGACTTTCGGGCTTCTGACTACTCGTAACGACTGTCAAAGATCCACGAATGACAGCCGGGACCAACGGCTTAACGTGCTTTCCGAGGCACGGAGGGGTCTCGGTATGTAAAGATGGTCACCCATCCACAGACCAACCGCGGCAAGCGTAGCTTAACCTGATCGATCGACCTGTGCGGCTGTTATTATTTAGCCACGGACCCCTCAGAAAGAAACTCTCATAAAGATGAAAAGCAAACAATCTCATTTTTGCCATGGAAACAGTTGGTGCAACAATTCTCATATTTGGGTTGTTGCTTTAAAAATGTTAACTAGTTACCTAACTCAAGAAAATCACTAAAATTAAAGTGAAAACTAGAAAAGAACCTTTTGTAAAACTTTTAGCGATCGACAGTCACAGTCCATTTGTAATAAGATAAGATATTTAAATAAACCTTTTTTACAGGCCGTTCAACCGATTTTGAATTATATTGCGTTGATGGCATGACTTAGGGCAGCTGCAGTAAACAGTTGGTATTGTAACTACTTTTTTGCTTTTATTACCATCTTTATGCCTACGGGCGTAGAAGTAATAATCGGTTAAACGGACTGTAAAAAAGGTTTATTTAAATGTCTAATCTTATTCCGTATAGGTAATCATAAGGATAAACATACATACTAATCATGGTTTTTAATTCACCAACAATGAATTACAGTTGCGCTTCGGATCCCGCTCGGTGCGTCGCATGGCAGCCGCGACCTTCCTCTTGCGACAGGTCCTAAATTTGTCAGTAACAGTCTACACGCCTACTGTGGCCCTTCATGCTGTACTGGCATTGCCACATTGGGCATCAGCAGCAGCCCTGACTATTGTAGGAATAGTGTTCAATTTGCTTGGAGGGCTGGCAGCGGCTATCAGGTAAATATTGTTAATTTATATATTTACATAATTATCTATACTTTATTGTACACCAAAAAAGTACATCATCTGCCTAGCCTTTTCCCAACTATGTTGGGGTCGACTTCCAGTCTAACCCGATGCAGCTGAATACCAGTATTTTACATAGAGCGACTGTCTATCTGACCTCCACAAACCAATTATTAGGTAATACGATACCCTTTGGTAAGACTGGTTGTCAGACTTTCGGGCTTGTGACTACCCGTAACGACTGTCAAAGATCCACGAATGACAGCCGGGACCAACGGCTTAACGTGCTTTCCGAGACACGGAGGTGTCTCGGTATAGAAAGATCCACAGACCAACCGCGGCAAGCGTAGCTTAACCTGATCGATCGACCTGTGCGGCTGTTATTATTTAGCCACGGGCCCCTCTAATTTATATGGTGTACTTAATAAAGAGTATTCTATTCTAAAACGTTATCTATAGGGTGACTGGTAATTAGTGACCGATACTTAAACACGTGATTTTACTCATCATTATGAACAACTTTTACTATGGGACCAAACCTGAAATCGCGAAAAAAAAATCAGCTGTTCCCTACATTTATGTTCGTCTAACTCGTCAAAATGTATAGAACAGCTGTTTTTTTTTCACGATTTCAGGTTTGGTCCCATAGTAAAAGTTGTTCATAATGATGAGTAAAATCACGTGTTTAAGTATCGGTCACTAATTACCACTCACCCTATATATGCAATAAACACTACTAATAATATGTATTGTCTTTTCCAGGGCTGACGTGATACAAACTCTAACGATGATATTAATTAGTGGCGCTTTCATAATTCAAGCAACCATCGCGGCGGGCGGGCCACACAAAGTAGTCAACGACAATATTGACGGTGGAAGGTTGAAATTCTTCCAGTAAGTATACATTGTCATTTTAATTTTGGTGAGGGAAAGACTCGAAAGTCGTCTGAAGGTGTAAATAACTTTATCATTGACAGTGACGGAAACAACTTTACTGCATAATCGGCCTATAACGTTCCCACTGCTTCAAGCCTCCTCTCTGTGAGGACGAATTTACTTGTTTTACTGGGCAGCAGAATGTAAACCACTAGGTTTATAATAACGCGTTTACCCTGCATCTGTTTTCAATGGATCCTAGGTAATACCATCAGTGGACCCAGAAGTGGTGGTCCAGAAGTGGACCCTATAAAGAATTGCAATGTATTGAAACCATAAATACTCGCACAGCATTAAGTGTAAAACTTTTAGGAATATTCATGACCACAGATACACGTAGATAACGCAAGAGCAACTACTTCGCGTGCCAAAAATCGCACCAGCTTACGTTCAAAAATCGTAAGCCGCGACTGTCGCGCTCAGTCCTGTGTACTGCTGGCTGGGTAAGCGAGAGCAAGCATGTGACGTCATAGTAGGTAGTCAAAAAATGGCGCGCTTGGTTTTCATACAGTTCGTGATACTTGCGTTATCTAGGTATATCTATATCTGTGTTCATGACATTCCAGCACCCTAATTGCGTAACACGCTATCAATTTCAATCTGAATAATTTTGGAGGATATTGCTAAACCATTGCTTCATATATTCGAAAAATGTGACTGCTGAACAACGTAAATAACGCAATGAATGTTGTTGAACTGTCAAAATGAAACCCATTTCTACTGATAGTGTGTTAGTTACGCAATTACCCCGCAGGATAACCATCAATGTGGTACACATAGATGACCATGCAAAAAAATTCTAACAAAAACCATTTCTACTTTCAGAATAACCGGAGACCCAACCGTACGCGTTGACACGCTCTCGGCCATCATCGGCCAACTCTTCATGTCGGTTTCCATCTTCGGTTGCCAACAGACCTTCGTCCAACGCTACTGCTCCATGTCCAGTGAAGCCAGGGTCAGGAGGACCTTGCTAGCCAACGTCCCTGCAGTAGCTGTCCTGTTCAGTCTTTCCTGGGTCGTAGGAATGACCCTTTATGCCATGTACCAGTATTGTGACCCGTTGGAGTCGGGTCAAATTGCGGCTCCTGATGAGGTTTTGCCGTTCTATGTTCAAGATCAGTTCACTTTTCTGCCTGGTATGCTTGGACTGTTTTTGGGGAGTCTGTTCAATGGGGCTTTGAGGTTAGTAGTAATACGCCTGTCTATTGCATGTAGATATTGTAACACATTCACAAAGTCATCATCAATAGAATACTCCTAACATGTCTCGAAAACAGTCGTTAATATTTTTGACGACATAATAGTGAGCCCTAATTGTATGCGAATGTTCTGGTAAAACCATTTCTCACTCTTTCACATGAATATTATTAGCTTCATTAGCATTATTAATTATTGTAGGAATGACAATTTAATTTTTAAAAGATTCCTTCAATACACAATTTCTTACACAATATTTTTCATGTCGATCTACATGGTACTTACCTACTCACAGGATCTGACCACGATTTTGCCTGGACTTTAAAAGAGATTGTGACCTCTGGGTTTGTTTCGGCCCCAGAGTAGGCCGACCTCATGTAGTTTTTAAAATATGCTTGACGTGTAAAAGTGTTTGTACAAACCTACTTACAGAAAATACATCATTTAACATTTTTTGCTTTGCAGTTTCCTGGTATCAAACGTGAACTCTCTATCGACGGTGACATGGGAAGACTTCGTTTCCTTCGCTCCAGCCTTCAAGGACATCAGTGATAAGCAACAGCTGACTGTTATCAAGGTTATTGGAGTTATTTATGGTATGTTTTTCATAAAATGTCTTACTTGAACCTTGAATTATTCCGTACTAGCGGCCCGTCCCAGCTTCACATGGGTGCAATTATTTTTTCGAATTTCCTGAATTTTCTTTCATAGAAACCTTGTCCTGGCAATACCGAACACAGCAAAAAAAAGAATTATCCAATTTTGTGCAGTCATTCGGTAGTTATGCGCGTACAGACATTTCAGCGACTTTGTTTTATACTATGTACTAGCAGCGCCCCGGTTTTACCGGCGTAAGTTTCGATCCCGTGGGAATATCGGGATGAAAAGTAACCTATGTGTTAATCCAGAAAATGGTGTATCTATGTGTCAATTTTCACACAAATCTGTTCAACGACGGTTTACGCGTGATTGAGTAATAAACATCCAAACATCTTCACAAACTTTCACATTTATAATATTAGTAGGAAAAGGATGATAATCATTATTCCTAAATTCATCTCCTGATTCTAAACGGATACAGCTGAATTCTAGTATCTTTCATGAAGCGGTGGCCTATCTAATCTCCTGCGTACACAGCCAATCTAATTTTAATCGGCGAAGTATTTACATCGTCATATCCGTGTTCACTTTAACTTTTCTTTGCTGTATCATCTTTGAAACAATAAACTCGTTTTTCTTTGTAAGGTCCGAGACCCAAAAAAGCACCATTGCAATTCGTTGTAGTCTCAAGATAACATCAAAATCATGTGTCATTTCCTTCCCTTGTTATGTAGCTATGACGCACTACTAAACCATATTGAATAAACTAATTATTCAAGGTATTAGTATGACTCAAGTAGTTGCCCAATTCCTAATGAATTCTGTAATTGTGGTTTGGTAATTAATGCCCTCTAAATTATTACTACTGATTGGTATCATAGAACCAAAACCGACCGCGTGGTGGTTTACGGCCCACTCCCTTTCTCACAGAGGAGGCCTGTGACCTAGCAGTGGGAACATTATAGGTTGATATGTGGTAGACAGAAATAGCATAGTTCACGATTACCAGAAATACCAATCTCTCTACTAAAAGAAAGATGATCTTGAAATGATTGCAATCAAGGCTCATCCCAATTTATTTGGGGACGGCTTAACACATGTGTTTTTTTCTTCTATACTTCTCTATTAGTCGTCATCTCGGTAGTCACCATCATTTTTTACGCAGTCCATCCATCGTTTCTACACAATTAATATACCTACTGTTATACTAAATATCCAAATTTCTTTGCAGCTCTCATCATTATGTGCCTTTCACTCTGCGTGGGCATTGTGGGTGGAGTCGTCGAAGGCTCCTTACTTGTCACTTCAGCAACATCAGGCGCTTTACTTGGTGTCTTCATCTTAGCAGCGTTGTGTCCTATTGCCAATGGAAAAGGGGCCTTATGGGGAATGATTGCGTCACACGTGGTCACAACGTGGATGGCTGCTGGCAGTCTTATGTATGTGAAAAGGGATGGTGCTAGGCTGCCTATGTCTATTGAGGTTAGCATCCAGTTTTTCAGCTATCTTCTTTGCTACTTAGACCGAATTAAAAATGTGACACCGACAGACACTATTTTTTTTTTAAGATTTACATTTCATAGAATGGCAAGGCCAAAAAGGTTGATGTCAACTCGACATTTGTCAAAGGTGTATGTTATTTTGATCTTTGTTAACAAGTTATTAAACATAATTTTCTATGCAATAGTCTTCTCAGTGCCATAGCTTAAAAATGTATTATTTGTTTAGGCGTGGTAATGGAAAGAATTTTAAAAAAGACGTTGAAAAAAATAAACTGGCCAAGTGCGAGTCGGACTCGCACACGAAGGGTTCCGTACCACAGGGCAAAAACGCCGAAAAAAACGCGTTTGTTGTATGGGAGCCCCCCTTAAATATTTATTTTATTTTGTTTTTAGTATTTGTTGTTATAGCGGCAACAGAAATACATAATTTGTGAAAATTTAAACTGTCTAGCTATCGCGGTTCTTGAGATACAGCCTGGTGACAGACAGACGGACAGACAGCGAAGTCTTAGTAATAGGGTTCCGTTTTTACCCTTTGGGATGGAACCCTAAAAAGACTTGACTACACTTGATAATTTATTTTGTGAAAGCTTTAACAAGAGTGTAACATTTTCAGCAATGTCCCAACGCGACTCTGTCGGCGATGACCCACAAAGCTCTGCCAGTGGAAGTGAACGTGACGCTGGCGCACCTTGCACCATTGCTACAGTCCATCAATATTACCGTTCCTGCACCGACCATGTCTCCCGTGTAAGTATTAAGAACTCACACGCACCCCCCCCCCACACACACACCCCCACATTATTTTTTCTCTCTTTCTGAGTTTATCTTGGACTAATATTGGTGAAGGAAAGAACCGTGAGAAAACGTGGACTTATAGTCGATATAAGTCGGTAATCGCCAGCCAGTCTTGAGCAAGCGTGTTGGCCTTTGCCCAGCAGTGGGACAATAATAGGCTGGTATATATATTACACTAGCTTTTCGTAAATACTGAAGTAACTTGATAGTTAGTTCGTATTTAACGTTCGCTACGATAACGCTCGGTACGATTAATAAATCTTGAAAACCGACTGCTCAAAATGGATTCCTTGTAGACCTTCTTTAAAAAATGGTTTGAAATAAGATATTGTCTGTATAGACAGACTCAGAACCAGAACGACTCAGAAGCCTACATAATCCATCTAAAATACAAGCAGGTTGCTGTAATGTCGACAATTAAAACAAATAGCCTTGGCTTCTTTTTTTGTCTAAAACCAGATGTTCTTTAAATGTAATATTTACGCTAAAACGATCCATTTCCTTTTACAGAATGTCGGAACTCCACAAATTCTACTCAATATCTTACATGTGGTACTCAGTCATTGGCACCATAATCTGCGTGACCCTGGGTAACATCATCGGCCTCATAACGAGCAGCAAAACTGACGCTTTCGACGAAAGGCTCTTACATCCCTTAGTAGCGAAAATTGCAAGAAAGCTGCCAGGACCTAAACGGTTTTTCACTGCTGAGAAACCACCCCCTGCTGAAGAGAAAGAAGCTGAAAAAGATTCTTCAGAGAAAACTGAAGAAACGGTTACTGATACAACGCCTAATGAGACTTTAGACCCAAAACCAAAAGTTTTTGTAACTACTGGTAGTCGGTTATTTGATGCCTATGACGTCAGACAATCACCAACGCCTTCACTTGGTAGAAGTAGAACACGGTTGTGATTCCTTGGTTAAGATTTTAGAGCCTTATTCCTAGTGCACTTAAGTGCCATTTTAGCATATACTTGGATTGTTTGACTGCAGTTAAAGTTTTGTTTAATGCAATCAAGGGATATCAGCCTATATAAATGTGTGATTGAAAAGCGTATATTATGGTAGACAATTTTGATAACTTGAATAAAATGGAGGCTCATCAAATCCTCATTAAAGTAAGTGTAGGTGTGATTGACTTACAAATGGATAAAGCAAATAGTAGGTATATAAAATTGTATGTAAATATAGATGGGATCAATAATATCGAAGAAAGGGTGTTAGATATAGTATATCGATTTACTAATATTGAAAAACATTTTTGTAATATAAAATTGTTGTTAAGTTTCGTAGCTTAAATACCTAATATTGTTAATGAAACAAATGGGCTGTTTATTAATATTAACTTCTTGAAACAATTGAAGACTAGACCTTACATTTGTTTTTGGTCAAAAACGTCTTCAATATATATCTAAAGCTTTTAGTAAGCTAATAAAATCGGATAAGAAGATTTGGTATGCACCAATCAATGTTAGGCATTCAATAGTTTTAGTAGGCGATAAAAAAATGTTCAGATAATTTTAACAATTTACCGTTATTTGTCCTAAACTTTAAGTTTTTGTTCCAATTTTACTTTTCGTTTCTTGGGCCACATTTTTCAATAGTCAGATACCTTCTAGCCGAGGAATAAATATTGCGGTTTGATAGCTTTTGTATAGAAATTAATTCAAGCTGTCCTATCTATGTTCTATGTTTTGGGATTGGTTTCCGCACTGGACCATTGTACGTGGTCCATGGCGGCTGTCGTTGTTCATTCCAACCAGCCCTGCTCCTTCTAGAAGCAGACCAGGTCTCTTAATCTGTTCAAAACATCTGCATAAGACCTAAGTGAGCCTTTTTTTTTAAGAGCCATGAAATGGCCCTTCTCGCTCTGGGTGGAGCGGAAGGGAGTGTCAGACTTACTGACTAAAACCCACCCGTGTTCCTTCCTTAGCCCTTTATGTTCCGGGGCAGCGGTAACCCTTTCGGACAATCCCGCTGACCCGGCAGGCTTCGGCCCTAACGGGCCCCTTCAATTGATGCTGACATCTCTTTGAGGCGCGCGTGGAACACGTACGCGCCGTCCTAATTTGCTCGGCTTCGGCTTCTGTTCTAATTTGGCTGACACCTGTTACAACGGCAAGCTGTCCTATTTATTCTTCAAAAAAAGTAATTTGACAATTGAAAAATCAACCCTTAAAGCCATAATTTATTTGGGATTGATTTGGATTGAATTACTAAAATTGTCGAATGAGAACTCGTTGTGTAAATTGAAGTTGTGATGAATGGTCAGATTTCGAACTAGTATTTTATGCTCTTCTGTAAAGCTTTAGTTTCCTATGAAAGAGGTGAACGGTAATACAATAACCGCTATCCAAATACGTTTTCGACACCTTAATGTCAAATACTGGTGAAAATGACAGATTTGCATAACGGCCCCTAGAATATGACGGAACCGCTTTCTTAGGCGCATTGGTAACGACATGTCGTAGATTCGAACCCAGACAGGCGCGTTACTTTCTGTAAATTATTTAATCACCATTGCTCTCAAAACGGTGAAGTAAAACATCGACATGTCTTAGAACCAAAAATTGTAAGACATGTGTCATCTATCAACCCGCCCTGTGCTCGCGTCGTGGATCACAGCCCACTACCTCTCACAGAGAGGAGGCCTGTGTCCCAGCAGTGGGAACAGTATAGGCTGATTATGCTGTCTTGGGAAACTAAAGCTTCAGTTAGGTTATTGGACACAGTACTTATGAAGAAGCTGTTTTAGGTCTAAGATGAAAATAGAAATTAATTTTATGATTGACTCTCCAAATATTTAATTTTTGAAATGCTTGTCTTGCCTTTAAAGTAATATTATATTTTTATTTCAATGATGATGATGATGATTTTGTTCTGTGTCTGGGTGTAATTATTCGGTTCAGACAAGATTAAGAACGTAAGAGTAATGTTATGGTTTCTTAGAAGAGCGGTCGTCGCCACATAGCGTCCGCAATTTACCGGCGAATGTCGTCACTGAAATGTTATTTATGATAGTACCTAAGTTGGTGTCAGACAGCGATTTTTGACACAGTAAAATTCAACCCAACTGCCATAGTTTTCATGATAGCCGTCATGTGGCGGCCACCTTCCTTCTAATCGCCGCACGCTAAGATAACGTTTTTTTAAAATGTTTGTAAATCATTAAAAAGTAAAAATTTTGGAAAATCGAGAAGAAGAAGAAGAATCTTTATACAGGATGATTGGAAGATGGGTGCAAAGCTTTAAGGCGAAGATAGTACAGACAATTTAGAACCATTTAAGCCATGGTTGTCTTAGACGAAGTCTTACAAGTTTTTTTTAACTTACCTAATTTTTGTTTGTTTTCATTTTTATTTTATTTAATTAAAGTATTGTGTAAGAAATCTAGCAAAACATGTTTTAGGCCTCTGTCATTAGACATAAAAAAAATATAAAAATTAAGTAAAAAAAAAATTCATAAGACTTCGTCTAAGACAACTATGGCTTAAATGGTTCTAAATTGTCTGTACTATCTTCGCCTTAAAGCTTTACACCCATCTTCTAATCACCCTGTATATTTTACGAATTTTTATCCTTGTGATAATAGCATGTATATTGTAAATATAAATTAATTTAGATTTATATTAATTATAAAAATATTAATAAGAGTGGTTAAATTAATCGCTCTGGTATTTTAAGGATATTATCGTTGATTTATACTTTTAGGTAGTTATACAGTTAGAAAAATGTTTGATACTTTTTATAAGGTATTGGGCCGCGTCCTAACCAAATTAAATATAATGTCACTTTTTGTTCGAAAATCCGGAAGGCGTCCTCTGTCGGTGCGACCACGCGTGAACAAAAAGTGAAATTATGTACGCGTCGATCGCATATTCGCACGACGATCGTTTTTGGTTAGGACGCGGGGTCACGTGCGTCCTACAATGGTTTTTATATTATTAAGTACTTAATTATATTTGTTTAAGAGGACTGAACATTGGATGTTAGAACAAAATTATTATGACGACATGTCAGTGTGTAGTATTTTATATTCATGTTAGGGCCTATTCTTAATCGTCAGTTAACTTTTAACTGGGGAATAGTTAGGGCGGTTTGACAGCTTCTGTATAGAAAAATATATTATAAATGTCAAACCACTGTAGGTAAAAAAAAATTATCTGAGGATAGCAAAATTGGGCCTTAGTATTTATGTCTCTTGAAATACCTTGACATCTATGCCGAATTCTAGCCAGCAATATGGATACTTTTATACTTTATTTTTGCCCAGTGTACAGTCAAGGAAATTAATTGTTAAGCAAATTGACACCCTACGTCAATTTGCCGTATTATAGCTATTTCATACGACTGTCAAAGAATGACAGCTGTGATTTGAATATACGGAAACTTTAAATTGGTAGTAGAATTAATTTGGTTAACAATTAATTTCTCTGACTTTACAAAAGTCTGAGTTTCCTTGCTCAGTCTTCAAGTCAAACTTTTTCTTCCTGTTGTTCAAATCTAAAGGTGCAAGTTAGGCTATTTTCTTTCTCATACCTACAGCCCGGCCGTCAAGAGAACGCATTCCTGACACCTGACAAAGCGACAATTCTAGTAGCTAATAAAGATCAAATTCGCTAAACACGTATTCGTTTGTATAGAACTGACAGGTGTCAAGAATGCACTCTCTCGTCGGCTGCACTGTAAAGGCCGCAACACACTTGTAACACCCGACGCCATCCCACGCTTACTTATTGGCTTTTTATTGGCTTTTGACTGGCCTGTTGGTCTAGTGGTCAGTGACTATGACTGCTATGCCGGAGGTCGTGGGTTCGATTCCCACCCAGGACAAATGTTTGTGTGATGAGCATGATCATTTGTTCTGTGTCTGGGTGTAATTTATCTATATATGTATGTATTTAGAAATATATAAGTATGTTTATCAGTTGTCTAGTACTCATAACACAAGCTCTGCTTAGCTTGAGACTAGACGGCGTTGTGTGATAGTTGTGGAATATTATTATTATTATCTCCTTTATTCATTTAAATTCTTATAAATTATATTTTTAAATATTAGTATAAAGAAATATAAAAACATTTAAAAATATAAAAAATAGTAGCCCACCGGTATCGGGAACAGGGTCCAAGCTACCGGCGGTCAGGGCTCCAGAGAGAGGAACCTCCTAACTATTCGGGCCGTGTCCAGAAGTACCGCTTTCTGGATCAAGCCCTTGATCCAGCTGCCCAACGAGAGCCTCCTCAGGTGTTGGTCGAGGCTCTTGGCAATTAAACCATTGGCTGTCACAACTATCGGCACAATGATCGCTGAGTCCACATCCCACATGTCGACAACCTCGTGAGCCAAGTCAAGATACTTGATTTGTTTATCTTTCTCGGCTTTCACGAGGTTCCCATCATGCGGGACGGTTATGTCAACAATCATTGCGCGCCGCTCTGATCGATCCACCACCACTATATCAGGCTTATTGGCAACAATAGTCCTGTCAGTGATGATGGATCGATCCCAATATAATGTGATATCACCATTTTCGAGAACTGGGTCGGGCACATACCTGTAGTACGGCACCTCCGATTCCACAAGGTTGTATTTCAGAGCAAGTTGCTGATGGATTATCCTGGCTACAAGGTTGTGTCTATGCAAGTACTCTTCGTTAGCTAGACGAGAACACCCGGAGATAATATGCCTGATTGATTCTCCCGGCCGGTGGCATGCCCGACAGATGTCAACCGTGCCGTCTTTCACAATAAATCTCCGGTAATTGTTCGTCATCATAACTTCGTCCATAATTGCACAGACAAAACCTTCGGTTTCCCCAAAGAGGTCACCGAAACGCAGCCAGGCTACGGACGCTAATAGATCAACATCGGGTCCATGTAGGGCCCGGAAAAAGCGTCCGTGAAGCTCCTTACTCTGCCATACCTCCATGCGATCATTAGTGTCAAGCACTACTGGCTTGCGCCAGTTCTCTTTAGCCAAGGAGAGCGGGGTGAGGCCCTTGTCCACGGCGACTACATCTCGATGCATCCCCACGTCGGTTTCTAGAAAATATTCCCTGAGACTGCATATCTCGCGATTGTGGAGGGTCTTAGCGTTTAAAAACCCTCGACCTCCACACTTTCGCGGGATATACAGCCTCATTACCGATGACCGTGGGTGATGCATTCGATTTGTAGTCAGCAACGTACGGACCCTCCAATCCAGGGCATCGAGTTCGGTCTGAGTCCATTTGAGTATGCCAAAAGAGTACATCAAAACCGGCATGACCCAACCGTTGAAGGCGCGCACCTTGTTTCCGCCTGATAGAAGACTATTAAGTACTTTTTTCAGGCGGCCAAAGAAGCGCTCCTTCAACGATTGCTTCATGTCAGTAACATTGATGCCTAACGCTTCCGACATACCCAAATACTTATAGGTTTCGGATGCGGAGAGGGTTCTAAGGTTTGTGGAATCCGAGAGTTGGGTTCCCACGGATTCAACAATCTCCCCTCGCTTTACATGCATGACCGCACATTTGTCCACACCAAATTCCATCCTGATGGCGCTACTGAAAGTTTGAGTTACTTTCAGTAGCTCCATTAGTTGCAAATTATTATTATTATTATTATTGGCCAAATGACGAAAATAGCTCAACAAGATGAAAAATGTGGCCAATGAGTAAGCGTGTGATGGCGTCGGGTGTTACAAGTGTGGGTGTTGCTTAATTGTTTTATTTCATTAGGTACTATTTAATTATTGCGGTTAATAACCATCAAATCTAGCCTAATTGAAGGGACAAGCAGGAATATTAGTAATGCATCACACATTGCTAGTCTTCTAATAAATTAAATTATAATAATAATATAATATCGTGATGTTTGACAGTATTATATTTTGTAAACTATTGAATGTGGACTGCGTTAGGTTTTATGTAATTTAAGTTATCGTCATCAAATTATAAAAAATCAAATATAAAGATTATGAAATAGGGTTCTCTTGTTTTTTTTTAAACCTAGCCCTAAACTTTTATTAAGAAAAAATAATATAAAGGGTGGGAATGAGGTTGTACGCTGCTCTCAAAATGGTGAAGGAAAACATCGTGTGTCACTGACTCTGGCAGGGCCACCATCAAGGATTTTTATTTTGATACACCAAACCAAAAATTTGTCGCTAATTAGTCGAAATTTGTCGCCAAATATCAGAATATGTCGGTCACTGGTTCAGAAAGATATAACGGTTTATAGGTGGCCGATCTGGAGAGAGTCTCCCCAGCAGGGCGACATTTTTATCTCAAAAACTAGGGCACTTAGCAAAGATCTGTTTCCTCCCATATTTTGTCGCCAATTAGTCGGAATCAGTCGCTAAATATCATAATTTGTCGGTCACTGGTTCAAAAGATATAAGGGTTTACAGGTGGAAATATTTTTTCTTGGCAATTTTTCGTGAACTCTTCGATCTAGCTCTTGGACTATACCTTACTAATTGAACTCATTATATCTCCTAAATTAAGATCCGATTAAATCTGTGACTTGGCGACTGATTCCGACTAATTGGCTAAAGCTTTAATCCAAAATGTCCAGATTTCATGAATTAATAGTCATTCAAAAGAATTATACTTGGTCTTGAGAGTAATTTTGTTGTTGACTTTAATGATTATAATTCTGATACGTATTTTTTAAGGTCGCAAATCATATTTTAATCAACGTACAACTTAATACTGACCAGCAAATTCCAAAAAACGTAAGAAAATTTGAATTGAAAAAATTTAAGCGGTATCCGTCAATGCATGAATTTCTAAATAATTTCTTTTTTACAAATTGGAGTGCTGTTTCACGCTGTATAGTTGATCATCATTCATAAAAGTTACAGGCTCTGTGATTCAATGCTATACGATAAAAATAATTACGCAGCGGAGTGGTAGCCTAATGGAAACAGCCGCGACTTAAGCGCTCGTTCAGACACGGCGGGAACCGCGCGATTATAGAATCGCATGGAAATCGCGCGGGTCTTATTTATATGAGTTAGTTAGTAATCGTTCAGACATAACCGCGCGGTTAATCAAGCCGCGCGGTTACCGCAACCCAACCGCCAGAAAATAGAATCGCGCTGCTCCCGCGCGTTTCTATTACAATGGAGTCTTTACTTCGCGTTCAGTTGCGTTGCGGATACCGCGCGGTGAGCACGTCACTGTTCGTGAGTTCGCCATGGATCGTTTCGACACTGAACTATTTATTGATGAGGTGGAGAAGAGACCTGCAATATGGGACATTCAGTGTGATGATTACTCAAATAAAATTATCAAGAACCGAGCTTGGCAAGAGTTGGTGGAGATATTTGGAAATTGCGAAGACACGGTGGAAAAAAAAAATATTTTAAGTAAGTAGGTTTATTCACCAAAAAATAATTGACAGAATTATGTTATAATTATTGTTATGAAGCGTATATTATACTCTCCGTATACTTTAGGTACTTAAATAAACATAAACAAACTTCGGCTGCTTTATGCAGACATTTCGAGCATTTTTCAAATGAAGGTCACAACGGTATTACCATATTTCGTTTGTTTACATTTAGTTATGTACCTAAACATTACAAGTACGGTATGTTAGTTGCAGCTATATCTTTGTGTCTTGCCATGGAACACGCCCATCGTTCACAAAGTAATGAGCGAATTTATCTCTGATATTCAAAGATGACGGTGTCCCTCTTCCCGCATGCAAGGTATTGAGATTAGTCATGGGTGCATTATATAAAGTATCTTTAAATTTTAGACCATCTCTAGTCCGCACATAGTTATGTAGAACACAAGAAGCTTTTATTATATCTTCGGCAAAATCTATGTTTACATTTATAGGCCTATGAAAGATGCGCCATTTGTTCGCCAAAATACCAAAAGTGCACTCAATATTACGTCGGGCTCTCGATAACCTATAGTTAAAAATCCTTTTTTCATATGGTAAACATTTGCCTGAATATGGGCGCATTAAATTTTCTGCTAAGCCGAAGGCTTCATCTCCAACTATAACATAAGGCATTGGTGTTAGGTCTACATTAGATATTGGTTTAGGTGTTGGTATGTTTAATGATTTTTCTGTCAGGCGTTTATAAAAAACCGAATTTTTAAATATAGCAGAATCACTGCTTTTGCCATAAGCCCCAATATCAACATAAGTAAAGCAATAGTTGGCGTCGCAAAGTGCTAAGAGCACTATGGAAAAGTAATGTTTATAGTTATGATACAAAGAACCCGAATCAACAGGCTTTATAACTCGGATATGCTTGCCGTCTATAGCACCAATGCAATTTGGAAAATTTGCATATCTCTCAAAGTCTCGTGCTATTGTCTTCCAGATATCTTCAGTCGCTTCGGGCATGACTATGTTTACCAACTTATTCCACAATGATTTACATACTTCGCGGACAATTCCAGTAATCGTCGATTTTCCTAGGCGATAATTGTAGCTTAGTTCTCCAAATGAACAACCCGTACCAAGATATCTGAAACAAGAATATTATTAATAATGTTATTATTTTTAGGTACACAACTCCAAAAAAAATGGAAAAACATACGAGATTGCTACAATAAAGAATACAAAAAAGAAAAAACAACTCCTTCTGGTTCAGGTGCTCGTAAAGGAGCCCGATATATGTATTTTTCAAGATTATCTTTCCTGCAGAATAGTGTAAGTAATAAAGACACTACAACTAATATTGAAGAACAGAATGAAAGGCAAAGTGAGGAGACAAGTGAACTAAACGCCAATGCAACCGAAGCCACTGAAATACGTCCCCCTAAACGTAAGAAAACACAAGTGCCAGAAGAAAAAATAGCTGTTTTAATAGAAAAAAGTATCGAGTCACGAAAACATTTTCAGAATGAACTTCAAGAAAATAGTATTACCAAGCAAGATGACGACAAACTCTTTTGTTTGTCGTTATATAAAGAACTCAGAAAAGTACCAGAAAATAGGCGTTTAGCAACCAAAATTGAATTACTTCAAGTGATACAAAAAGGACAAAGCTTACCACCCCCTGTTCGCTACAATACTCAGCAGATCACACCTACGTATTGGCAAGGACAACAGTATACAAGCCCGCAAGGATATTTTACTACATCTGGATCATCTCCTCCTGTTCCGGCACCGTCACCGTCACCATCGCAATTTAGTTCTGGCTCTCAGTCCTCTACAGTTATAGAAAATATTTATGCTGATTTTGAAGAACAATAAATAAATCTTACCTTAAAGTTATTACGAGTTTCTCTTCCGGTGACACGCTTGGCCTCAAATGCGTTTCAGAGCATGAAATATCTTGCCTGATCAGTTCAATTAGTTCATCAAAAGATTTTATTGACATTCTCAAATAGTCAAAAAATTTGTTATCATACATTCTTAATTTGGGATATAATGTTACGAACTGACCATGTACTAGTCGGTCACGTAATATTGGATGCACCCAATACCGCCTTTTTCTTTTCTTTTTTTTAAGGAGCAACCACAGTAAACACACTTCTTCGTCGACCTCCATTTTGAAACTGACGCTTAACCCGCACGAAATCGCATACTAACCGCGCGTGTCTGAATAGCTTCACAATTTTGCGGTTTGAACCCGCGCGATTCGTAAACGCACGATTCCCGCATGTCTGAACGCAGGCGACTTCGAACTCAGACACGCAGAGATGAAATAATTTTGTATAAATTATTTCATCACCTCTGCAGCTCTCTCAAATGGTACACCGCAGACTACCTACAGTACATGTCTCTCCTTCCCCCTTTTTAATCCATCCAAAGGCTGTCTTTTAAAGATCGCACTCAGCGATAAGACCGCTCATTGTGTCATCCTTTGTAAAATTTCTTTAATTACGTCTGTAATTTATATGGTGAACATAATAAAGAGCAGTGGCGAAGGTTCCCTATGACTCAATTCCTACAGGCTTCCTTTTGAAAAATGGCACAGTCAGTATTCTATAGACAAATAATATAATCATATTAAAGATATCAAATCTAGGTACTCCGGCTTACCTCTTACAAAAATTTACCCTTCGCTACTGATAAAGAGTATTCTATTCTCTCTCACTCACTTTTAATTAGGCATGCATTTAGGTACCTCCCCCCATAGTCAAGTCTGAACAAACCACATATTGGCTTCTCAAGGAAAACTATAGATATTTATCAAATCGTAACGAAATAAACTATTTCGATTGATCAAATTGTTGGCGTCCTCTGGGACGCAATCCAAGAGAATATGTGCACGCATTTTTTTTCAAACTTAGACCCAAATCAAAGGTTCTCAGCAACGTCTCGAACAGCCTTTACATTCGTTTAGCTCAGTGGATCTCAATGTTTCTTTACTCGAAAAGTGAAAAAAACTTTCCATTAAATTGATGAAAACTAAGGTTTCAGTTTTATCGTATGATCATAGGCACACATCCTCTGTTTTATTTCCTCTGTACCTATGTACCGTACCCAGTAAAAACTGAAACTATACCAACTAAAAACAACAGGCGTTCAACGAAATGCCTTACCCAAAACCAAAATCGTCGCAACATCACACCCCATTGCAAATTCCATTGATCGTAAAACTGGGCGTCCATACTATCGTGGCAGTAGGCGTGTCGCTTGAGGAACACTGTTTTAGGGATGGCATTGATGGAACTGAGCCGATGACGATGTCACAACACGAGTTTCTTATGCAAATCTCAGGAAAAGGGACACTTGCTCCGGCGTCGGATCCAATTTGCGTTTCAATGAGACGCTATATAGTCTTGCGGACTTATTCTGGTGCTTTCCAGGCGATTGACAGGTCGTTAGGGATTTGAAGGAGCTTGAATTTTTTTTGGATAATGTCCTTCTATATAATTGTTAGTAAATTTTAGGCAATGTTGATGTTGCTAAGGGGCTTGGCAATAGTCTTCTATTGAACCAGCGTTCGGTAGTCTTCTATATTTAAATGTTTTAATTGTATTTCAAATCATCTGTCCTTTTTGAGTGCATCTTGAACATTACTGACTTTGGTGAAGGAAAAATATCGTGAAGAAACCTATACTGGACTGAACTGGTACTTATATTTATTTGTGCTTATATTTATATGTAACTAGCTTCTGCCCGCGACTTCGTACGCGAATCCTGTTGCTTATGCCAGCGACAACGGGGTTGTCAAAATCGAAGATCTGAAACGTCTGATGTCGAATTCTAAGAGCCCGGGGACGGGAAAACAGCGTGATGCGCGAGATGATTCGAAACTTTTCAGATCTTTCATTTTTGTAAGTCAACAGGAAATGCCCATCAGACTAAACAACTTTTGCTAAGATGTCATTCCTATATGTTATAGTGTCGCTGGGCTTTGGAGTTCCACAACAGGTGTTCCAGATCTTCAAATTTATTCTCACAGCAGAAAATGCTCTTCACGTGGAATATTTTTTGCTATGGCACCATTTTTATATCTCTTATACTTTAGCTGATCTGTTGCGGTTCTGCATCAGGTGTTCCATTTTCCAAAATAAATTAGTGACAGTTTGTTGATTTACAGAAACACTTAAAAGATGCGTCTCATACTGTACTTTAGCTTAGATCCCTCAAAAACTGGCTTAGTAAACTCAAAATTTGAAAGTTATGTAGTTAATTTACTGGTAAGAGACGTCAGGTTAATAAGGAAATTTAGGAGACGTCGAATAACAGAAGTGTTATAATTTACTGTAACACTTCTGTGTAAACAACGTTCGTTGTTTTTCCCTCGGTCTCATTCAATATGTAAATACAGCGAGTATGGACTGGTGACGCGGGAGCAAGCGACGTACAGTTGTCCGTGTGAGATGCAGCTCGTCCTGAGGTCGACACCCGTAGCCTTCAGTGTCTGCCCTGTGGCTTATTTATTGTCATTGCGAAGCACACGCTCACAGGAAACTGCACGCGCTTGAATTGAAAGGGGTAATTGTGGCCGGGTGTCACCATTGCCAGGATCGCCCAGAAGACACCATGGAGCATACGGTGGAGGTCTGCCCCGCTTGGGCGGAGCACCGCCCTGTCCTCGTAGAGGCCATCGGCAGCGGCGGCGACCTCTCGCGTCCGGCCCTGGTGCAAGCCATGGTCCGAGGCAAGAGAGAGTGGGAGGCAGTCACCTCCTTCTGCGAAGCAGTCATGCTAGCGAAGGAGGTGGCGGGACGGATGAGGGAAAGAGCCTCCCGTCCCAGCCGCCGCGGGAGACGCTCCGGGCGTCGGGAGCCACGGGACGACTCCCGGCCACCGTAGGCGCGGGCCTGCGGGCGGAGAGTAATGGGTAGCTCACCGTCCGATCAGGACCAGGCCCGTGCCGGACGGCGCGTACGTGTTCCACGCGCGCCTCAAAGAGATGTCAGCATCGAGGAGGGGCCCCATAGGGCCGAAGCCTGCCGGGTCAGCGGGATTGTCCGAAAGGGTTACCGCTGCCCCGGAACATAAAGGGCTAAGGAAGGAACACGGGTAGGTTTTAGTCAGTAAGAGTCTGACACTCCCTTCCGCTCCACCCAGAGCGGGAGGGGTCATTTGATGACTTCCCATCCGAAAAAAAAAGGGTAATTGTGGGGAATCGGTGGTATACGTGGTACAAACACTGTCTCGCCGACACCACAACCCGTTAGAATTACCGCCTCAATGATATTTCTCAGCAGCGAGACGACTTTGAGCTGGGTCCCATTGCACAGTTTTGGTGGAGTTAGATTCCGAGGAAGCATAATTGGGACACCGACCTTTAGCTTAATGGTGTGCGCTGGTAGTTCACTTGCACTGAGGAAATTGAGAAATTCTACGGGGTAATGTGTGGCGTCATCTTGGTCGACAACAGTGTTTATTGAAGTGTAGATCACTTCATTTCCCTCAATTTCCGCGAGAATGCATTCATTGATCGCTGAAGCTTGGTCGTTTCTGGGTATTAAAATGGCTCGTTCAAACACCCAAGAATTATCTTGGTGCGGTATCCTATTGATGTCCCCGTACACCAGGCGTATCAAATCTTCTAAGGTGGACACCACTCTCCCAAGTATCTCAGGTAGAACCACCTGGCCACCGTCTACTGGTAGCGTTCCCTCACCCAATTTTAAGAGAACATCAGAAAATTTTTGGGCGTGTACATTCCCGCCAAGCTGTGCTCTCATATTCATCGTTAAGCGCAACCTATGAATATGTGGCCATAAGAAAGAGCATTTCAACAAAGCATTCACCTCATCAGCCCTAGTTCCTCGCGTCACCACAGGCAGCGTTTGTCGGAAATCGCCGCTTAACAGAACTGTAACGCCACCCATCATTTGCTGGTTCATGCGGATGTCCTGCAAAGTCCTGTTTACCGCCTCTACTGCTTTTCTGTTCGCCATAGTGTATTCATCCCACACGATTAAAGAGCAATCTTTAAGCACGCGCCCTTTGTCGCTGTTGCTGTTGCATTTGGAGTGTCAACTCCATAAACAACAAATGTGCTTGGTAAGATATAACTTAGAACCAAAAGTTTGACATGACTTTATGATAGTGTAGCTTGTTGTACCACCAATCAATCTGTTTAGTAACATTGGTGTGAAACTCCCCATACTATTAGATAGGACATGTATAGTTCTCAGATTTCATAACAGTATCGTTCCTAATGCACATAAAAAATGCAAAAACTAAAAAAAAAAGAATTTTACGATTAAAAAAAAATAATAATACGGGATTTCAACTCGCACCATTTAGTGCGGTAAACGATCGCCTGACCATACCGCTAAATTCCCTGTTGACATATAGTTGAAATAGCTGTTCCCTTGCAATTTATAATATTACTGCCTCGCTCCTTTATAAAAATAGCGTGATTGTTATGTTTCCAGGGTTACATTTTTATTAACTAAATAAATAACATGTCATTTTGGGCATTCAATTATTTTGTGCATTCAATTACGAACCAAAACCTTTTAAAATCAATATTGCTTACCTCCCATAACATACGGCGTGATAATATGTAGCCTAAAGCCTTGCTTGGTTTACAAAGAACATTTTTGCTGAATTTCAATTCAATCTATCCAGTAGTTTTGGCGTGAAGCCGTACCATACACACAGACAAACAGACAAACAGACAAAAATTCTAAAAAGTCACTTTTTGTCATCAGTTACGTTTTTCTAACAAAAGCCACTTATTTTTTCTCGAAAATTCTCAATGTACAGTTTTTCTTTCGTTACTGTTTTATTATATGTATAGATGTATAGATTCATCATCATCATCATCATCATCATCAGCCTATAGCAGTCCACTGCTGGACATAGGCCTCCCCTAATGAGCGCCATAGCGCCCTGTCTGATGTATAGATTAAGTATATATAATATTTATAGTTTTAATAGGTTTATGCGTATCTTTATATTTAAAATATTTATTCCTCAATTTTCGTGATTGCACCTACCACTGTTTGTCTCTGCATCACCCAAAGGTTGACTGGTAGAAAATGCCTATGGCATTAAGTCCGCCTCTGTACCTCCCGCTTCCGCTTTTGCTTCTGTGTCTCCGTTCTGTGTGTGTGTGTATGTGTGTGTGTGTCTATGCTGGAAGTATTAAATAAATAAATAAACTGAACTGGACCTGGAGTTTATCACACTAATATTATAAAGGCGAAAGTTTGTGAATGTGTATGCGTGTGTGTATGTTTGTTACTTCTTCACGCTCAAACGGCTGGACCAATTTAGACAAAATTTTGTGTGGAGGTACCTGATACCCTGGATTAACATAAAGGCTACTCTTTATCCCAATATTCCCACGGGATCGACACTTATGCGGGTGAAACCGCGGGGCGCAGCTAACATAACAATACT
The DNA here is from genome assembly GCA_963082905.1 of Oligia fasciuncula. Lineage (NCBI taxonomy): Eukaryota > Metazoa > Arthropoda > Insecta > Lepidoptera > Noctuidae > Oligia > Oligia fasciuncula. Next base: position 11,503,865 of record OY720409.1, read on the forward strand.
TCTACAGCTGAGCTTTTCTGTTAAAATCTCACCGTGAAAACTGAAGTGAAGTGAGCTGTCAATAGTGTCAATCCCAAGCATCTAGCATGGTGGGATGACACTGACAGCTCACTCCACGCTCACTTCACCTAAGTTTTCACGGTGAGATGGTTACAGAATAGCACTTCAGGTACCTATTAGATATTAGGATGGAGTCTTACTATCCAAAGCCTCACTATTCTCGTGGCCCGATCCGATCAATTTTCTACATTTTGGAACTCTCTTTGTAGACGAAAGTTACAAAGGTGGAAATGAGGACCATTACCAATCGTATCGGTATTAAAAAGTATTTTACATGGAGCGACTGTATATCTATGACTATCTGACCTCCACAATCTAGTTACTGAGTAATACGATACTCCTTGGTAAGACTGATTGTCAGACTTTCGGGCTTCTGACTACCCGTAACGACTGTCAAAGATCCACGAATGACAGCCGGGACCAACGGCTTAACGTGCTTTCCGAGGCACGGATGGGTCTCGGTATGTAAAGATGGTCACCCATCCACAGACCAACCGCGGCAAGCGTAGCTTAACCTGATCGATCGACCTATGCGGCTATTGCTGGACAAATCCAGACACACTACAAAAAAAAAAAACAGACAGCTATGTATTATTTTTGGTGTTTATGATGCCAGTGGTCGGAGGGGTTTTTATAAAAAAGTGGTCTTTAATTCCCAAAAACATGCCTACCAACTTCGATCAATAATTGATCGAAGCCTACCAATCATATTCCTCTAAGCATCAAGTTCCTACCCCCTAAGCAAAAGGAGCAAATACACTTTTTCTTAGTCAAATTCTCAGACAAACTTCTACGGTTATGTCTATAAAATTTCAAGTGCCAGCAGTTTTGTTACACAAGTCAATTTAATGCAATATCGGGAGCGTAAGGTTTTATGGCTCCAAATCTTTTTCCAATAATGTTCTTTAGAATGAGAGCTTCTGTCAGCTTCATCAATATTGCCTCAACCGACTCGAGAACGTTGGCTTGAAACTATGTTGGTGCGCTGTAAGTGCTATGAGACTTAAGGAGCTTATCAGTAAGTGGGTTTACTTCTTCAATGGTGTTATACAGCTTCGTTTAATCTTTCGTCTCTAGAGGATATGATACATCCTTGCTTTATATCCCACGGTATAAGCTTATACAGGGCCAATCAAATTAGCATCACGTCTGCAGGAACTCTGCAGTCGTGATGAGTCTGTTTTTTTTTTCTTTTATCGTATTTAGATATGGATACCCATCACATCGGTTACCTTGGTTCTCCAGCGGATCTCCTCATTCCTGATTCGATCACGCAGGGAAACTCCAAGCATAGCCCTTTCCATTGCCCTTTGAAAGGTTCTGGAGTGGCGATCGCGTACCGGAAGACGTAGCGTTGGAAGGCCTCCCACAAGGTGGTCCGACAACCTTGTGAAGGCTGCAGGAACCCGTTGGATGCGAGAAGCACAGAACCGGTCGAAGTGGAGGTGCTTGGGGGAGGGCTATGTCCAGCAGTGGACGTCTTTCGGCTGAAATGATGATGATGATAATGACCCATCACATCCGCGGATGCGGGATGCGTATGTGTAGCGCCTAAACTACTTAACCGATTTTGATGAATGAGGTGTCAATCAGTTTGCTATTATGGTCCACGTCACATATGCTACATTATATACAAACAAAATCTGGGGGCACTCCCGTGCCCCCGCCAAGACGAGCCAAGTGAAGCGCAAGGGTACTACCTACCTTTTCTCGAAGCACTTCGTCGTATTTTTGAACCTTCTTAACTTGGGTTTGGATTATACCAGACAAACAAAATTTTCGGGATATAATGTCAGTGGTTGACTTATTAAACCTAAGTATAAAGTTTCAATTGGATAGCTCCAAAAACGGCCATGCCTCATATTTTGACTAAGGTGTAGAGTTTGTGAAGTTAGGGCGTGTAAATTCAAATTCAAATTCATTTATTTGTCCGAACATGGTAAATTACATGGTCTTAAATTAATAAATGGTATCATCACATTCTGCCACGTGGGGCGCGCAAATATCAGGTAGGTACACAAACAAAATTTTACAAACACAAAAATCAAGATATTTAGTTAATATTGATAATATTGAATAAATAATTACGAATTAATATTACATTAAGAGACATGTCAGTTAAATATTAGGTATCTTGGTTAATGTCAGAGTATTATTCAATGTCAAACTATTAACTATCAAAGAGAGATTTCAGAATATAAAAGATTACAATTAAATTAGGATGGCAAAGTCGTATCGTTCAAAAAGTCGTTTAAGGTATAATAGCATTTTTTACACAGCAACTCTTTAAGTTCCTTTTTAAACCCATTTAAATTTAACTGTTTGATTTGCTTTGGGACTTTATTAAAAACTTGCGGGGCTATACAAAATATGCTCTTCCACATTAATGCTGTTTTAGCTCTACGTCCGCGTAACATATCATTCCGCCTGTTACGTTTAACTGTATCTGATAAGTTGGGAAACAGGTGTGAATTCAGCTTAACAAATAAGGCAGTTTCATATTTATATAAAGACGGCAGTGTTAAAATTTTGTATTTTTTGAAAAATGGTTCACAACTGTCCGTTATTTGAAGTCTGAACATGGCTCTGATGGAACGCTTTTGCGCTTTAAAAGCGATTTCTCTATTTGTAGAGTTACCCCAGAATATAATACCATATCTTATTACAGATGCTACAAGACCATGATAGGCTGTAAGTAGTGCATCTGTGTTAACTGTTGGGGCAAGTTTATACAGAGCATATGATGAACTACTAATTTTCTTACATAGCGCTTCAATGTGATCCTTCCAATTGAGCTGCCTGTCAATTATCAAACCTAGAAATTTTGCACTATCTACATCGTGAACTTTGTTATTCTGATATTGGACCTCCATTTTCGAACTATGTTTTTTATGGCCAAAGTGCATTATTTGTGTTTTGCTAAGATTAATTCTTAGATTATTATTGTCAAGCCAAGAGATTATTGAAGTTATGGCGTTATTAACGTTAGCTTCATATGATTCAGGTTTGTCACATGCTATTGTTATCGTACTATCGTCAGCAAAGAGTGTTATTGGGAAGTCTATAGCTTTGGGAAGATCGTTAATATAAATTAGGAACAGTGGAGGACCCAATACACTGCCCTGTGGTACACCAAAGTATACTGTGCGTTCATTCGACAGGTATGTTACTTCTTCTTTAGTCTTGAAGTTTAAGTTTGTTACGGCGGTAAATTGCTTTCTTTTTGAAAGGTAAGTGCTTAATAAGTCCAGAACGTTACCTCTTATACCGTAAGACTCAAGTTTGTTTCTTAAGATAGTATGGTCAACGTAATCAAAAGCCTGTGTCATATCACAATACACAGCACAGACAGGTGTTTTATTATCAATATTAGTCATAATTTTATTTAAAAAGTCATAAATAGCCATGTTTATTGTCATGTTCTTTCGGAAACCTTTTTGTTCGTTGCAGAGAATCTTTTGTTTTTCTAAGTATGTGTAAAGCTCATTATAAATGTATTTCTCGTATATTTTGGAGAAAATTGGCAAAAGCGCAATAGGTCTATAATTTTGCATTTGTTGCTTATTACCTTTTTTAAATATGGGTTTCACTATGGAGACCTTGAGACGATCAGGAAAAACACCATGGCTGATACATAGATTAAGAATATGACTCAAATGTTTAGAGATTAAGTCGGCAACATGTTTTATAATTTTAGTAGAAATTTCGTCATACCCTACGCTATTAGTGTTTTTAATGCATTTTATAATGTTAAATATTTGTATCGGTTGACATGGAGGCATGAACATTGATTTTTGTTTATTTGTGATATACGCACAAGATCTTTTGCCTGCTCCGGGTATCGGCACAATTTTTTCTATGAAATAGTTGTTAAACTGTTCAGCAATTAATTGAGGTTTGTTAATCGTTTTATTGTCAATTTGTATAGTATTAATTGAGTCACTAGGGAGATTTAAATTAGAGTTCTTTATTATTTTCCATGTCATTTTACTTTTATTGTCAGAAGTTTTAATATTATGATCATTTTGAGATCGTTTAGTCAGATTAATAATTTTTTTAAATATCTTTGTGTAATTTGAATATTTTGTTTTATTTATTTGAGTAGGTTTAAGTCTAGACGTCCATAATAATTGCCTTTTTTTTAAGCTACATAGTTTAATTCCTCGTGATATCCATTTTGGTTTTTTGCATGTTGGTATTTTAATACGCCTACAGGGGAAGCACAGGTCATAAAATAATTTAAATTGTTCAAAAAACAAGTTGAATGCATCATTTGGATCATCATTGTCATAAATTTCAGAGAATGTTAGTTTTTCCAGGCAGGTTCTAAATTTAATAATATTCTCTGGGCTATAATCCCGTTGTGATTTATACCAATATTTCAGAACACAGTTCAGACGTACGGGACATTTCAGCAGTTGCGCAGTGTGATCTGATAGGGCAAATTCTATCACCTCCGTCTTGCATTTTTTTTCGAAATTGTGGGCAAAATTATCAATGCAGGTCTGGCTTTGCATCCTGGTTGGTTTTTCTATTGCTAAGGTCATGTTAAAACTTGTTAAGATATATTTCAGTTCAAAAGTCATATTATTATTTTTTAATATGTCAATATTTATGTCGCCTGCTATAATAATATTCCTACAATTTATTTTTGTTAGTAGTAATAACAGTTGCTCTAATTTGCTAAAAAATACATTTGAATTCCCTGTCTTTGGTACTCTATAAATACAAACTATAACTACTTTATAACTTGTCAGTTCAATTGCACAACATTCTACAACATTAGATATTGAAAGTTCTGAAACCTCTGATAACTCCCTCCATAAATGACCAGACCGGACCAGAATACAGGATCCACCTCTTTTACTATTTTGTCTACAGAAACATGCAGCCAGTCTATAATTCGGTACGACAAGGCGGTCTTCATGACCCGACAGCATAAAATGCTCCGTTATGCATAGTACATCAACAGACTGGTCCTTTTCTGACAGTTCATTAATACATACAGATAGGGTGTCTGCTTTGTTAAGCAGACCCGCTATATTTTGGTGTAGAACATAAAGGTGTTTATTCACGAAAAAGATTACTACAGACAGTATTATTCTCGAGATGCTGATTATTATTACTAGGTGACTTATTATTACTAGGTGACTTATTATTACATACTTGGAAATTTTCGTTCTCTATTTTATTTTTATGATAATATGTAATGTCAGTTTGTACAGATTTATCTACATATAATAATAATAATAATAATAATATATTCCACAACTATCACACAACGCCGTCTAGTCTCAAGCTAAGCAGAGCTTGTGTTATGAGTACTGTACAGTATATATTTTTTTACTTTGTATAATTAATAAGTTTTGATATTCTTTTGATTTGAATTTATAGTCCAATTGCAAGATTTCCCTTAGTAAAGATCTAGATAAATTAATTATAAAATGTTTTTTCCGAGGCCGATATCTAGAGTAGTCCATGTTCTTAAAAATAACATTGTCATACTTTCCACAGATAAACCTTAGCATGTAATTTAGTTTTGTTTCATTAAGATACCTATTTGATGGAACCTCGCTTATAATTATATTTGTGTTCTTAATGGATGACAACCATGTATGTAAGTACATTTCCGAATCATATGGGTTGCGTTCATAGCGGCCTCCAACAACAATAACATAGTCATTCATATTAAATTTAGCAATTTCATTCTTTGAGGAGTTGATGAGGTTTCTCAATGTAGTACCAGATTTTATAAACGAGAATACTGTGTAATCTGATCCCAATAGCTCGGTGAGTGATTGACGTAGTCCATTTCCTTGTTCATTACATAATATCATTACACGTTTTTTAGGTTTATTTTCTTTGTAATCGCGTGAGAAAGTGGTTCTATTACATGGAACGTCGTCAGTCAGTTCATTGATAGGTGTGTGCAATATATTAACACTTTCATCATTTTCACAGCTGGCTTCGTTGGAGACATTTAGGAAGCTTTTATTTAAGACACTATCCTGTAGGTTTTCAGCTATACGTGTGGCAGATATGAGTGCTTGATGCTCATAGACACCATGGAACTTATTTTTGTCAGCCACTGAATTGTTCAATACATCAGCTTTAGGGCTTATCAAGTTTAATGCCTGTATTGTGTATTCTCTTGAAGAGGTCCTAGGTAAACCAAAACCAGTTTTCATTAATAGTGTCCGTACTCTCCGCTGATATTGGGGTGAATAGAACTGCCTGGGTAGGGTTTCTTTGTTGGTTGAACTTTCTTGTATTCCTATTGATTTCATTATTTTTATCTTTTTATCGCGACCAATTAAATCATTTTTAAGTGTGTTATTTTCAAAGTTTAAGTTGTCAATTTCTGAGTTGGCAGTTTGCAACTCCAGTTTTAGTTTTTCGATCTCCTCCTTCATTATTGCAATGTCATTACTATTTCCTACAACGTTGGGTAAACTTTGGTATGACACATCCATATCAAATTCGCTGTCGCTAGATGTCATATACATAAGCTTGGCTCTACATGAGATCTGACAATTTTTTGGCAGTGCGAGCCATATGTGGTGTCGTCTTGGCTACATTTTAGATGAAAATGTTTTTGGTGGAATCATTATGACTGATATTACACCCAAAAAAGTGTTTTCTACTAAAAAAGAAATTAAGATGGCAGGGTGGCAGGGACTGTTTCGTGGATCTTTGATAGTCGTTACGGGTAGTCAGAAGCCCGAAAGTCTAACACCCAGTCTTACCAAGGTGTATCGTATTACCCAGTAACTGGGTTGTGGAAGGCAGATAGGCAGTCGCTCTATGTAAAATACTGGTATTCAGCTGCATCCCGTAAGACTGGAAGCCGCCCCTAACATAGTTGGGAAAAGGCTAGGCAGATGATGACAGCCCGGTAGGGACATCGAAGTGCCAACTGTAACTACATTCATTCAGCGTATGAGAAATTATTAGTCCTTTTAAAAAAAATCTGATGTTTCATAGAAAAGTGCAAAACCTACACGATCAAAATGTATGGAACAGCAAAAGTCGATGTCCCTGCAATGTATATGTAATGACGCCACGGTTGGCGCGCAGTGGTTAAGCGATTGACTGCTGCGCTGCGTGTCGCAGCTTCGATTCCTGCACGGAACAAATATTTGTATGACCTATAAGTAGTTGTTCCGGGTCTGGCTGTTTGTGTACGTGAGTTTAAATGTTTGTAAATGCACCCATAATACAGGATAAATTCCTAGTATGGGCCAACGTTTTTTAAAAAAGAAAAATAATGTATATCGTGTTTGCTTGGAATTTGTATTGAGCGTAGTTCCAAAACCTTAATAGTGTAGAACACAGTTTTGGTTAAAAAACAAAGATCGTTTGCGTTCATGAACGCATGACCTTTCGGTTTTTAAAAGCTGATTGGATAGGATGGCATAAAAATCTGCAGCCAGTACGGATTTTCTAAACATTAGTGGTGTGACCTTTCACTGCAAAACGATTACTTGTTTCGAGCAAAAACTACGAATCGATACCTCATTTGGTTTAAAAAAATAATAAAACCAACTTCCTCATCATCATCGTCATCAGCCTATAGCAGTCCACTGCTGGACATAGGCCCCTCCTCGAAACTCGATTTTCGGCAACTCTCATCCAGCTGCTACCGCGACGGATCAGACGTGATATAAGATATAAATCAACTTATACACTAAAAATACACAGCGCCATAAGAACACATAGGCTCCAATAGATGCACGGCGCGTTCAAAGAACGTAAAAATACCGATGCGAGTAGGACACAGCAGCTTGCTGGCTACAAAATTATTATTTAAAAATAAGCATACCTATCAGACATTTAATAAGTAAGTAAAGTTCTGAGTTGACCTACACGATTACAGACAAATGCGTACACTGACTGGACAGGTCCGCTCCATCTGTGTCGTTCTTTCCTCAAAAGACCATTTCAGACACCAATCTACATGGTCTTCACATGATCTGACCAAGATTTTGTCTGGACTTTAAAAGAGACTGTGACCTCTGAGTTTGTTTCGGCCTTTCTTCTCAGAATAGTCAGATTGTAAACACCGAACTCATCTAGTTTTTTTTTTTTGCCGTTTGTGTCTCACTGCTGGGTAAAGGCCTCCATACTCTCTTTCCACCTCTCTCTATCCAGAGCTGCCAAGGACCAATCATTATCAAAGGGGTCCAGCTCATTCCGCCATCTCCGTCTGGTCCTGCCGCGATGTCAATGCCCACCCACTGGGTCGTAAGTTTGGCCCACTGATCGTCTGACATGCGGCAGATGTGTCCAGCCCAATTCAATTTAAGCGTGGCAGCTTTCCGAGTGACATCAGTTATTTCAGTGATGGAACGGATTGTTGTATTCTTAACCCGGTCCACAAGTTTAATACCCAGAATACTCCGTTCCATAGCTCTCTGGCAAACTTCGAGTGTGGATCTAGTTTTAAAACATAATTTATTTTTGACGTGTAAAAGTGATTTTACAATCCTACTTAGGGCTGATTTTTCCATTGCCAGATAACTTTTCGAGGAATAAAATTGACGTTTGACAGTTTTGATATGACATAACTGTCAAAATTTCAAAATTATTCCTCGAATAAAGTAAGATAATTTTATCCGAGGAATAATTTTGAATTTTTGACAGTTCTTCCATACAAAATTTGTAAGACGTCAATTTTATTCCACAAATAAAAATTATTTGTAGATTGAGAAATCAACCCTTACAGAAATAAAATAATTTAGAGCATTGGTGGCCCAGTGGTCACGGACACGACTTACGAGTTGTACAGACAGGCGCTTTACTTTGTGTAAATTATTTCATCACCACTGCTCTACAAACGGTGAAGGAAAACATCGTGAGGAAACCGGCATGTCCTTGATCCAAAAATTCGAAGACATGTGACATCCACCAACCCACACTGGGCCGGCATGGTGGATTACGGGCCCCCGGGGTCCCTCTCACAGAGAGGAGGCCTGTGTCCCAGTAGTGGGAACATTATAGGCTGGAATTTACCTTCACACGATTTCCCACATTCTCACACCACAAATATCTATCAGAATAACTCCTTCGTTCCCCTTATAAGATATTTAAGACATGCAAATTGTGTAATATACTTACGCGTCACGGTTTTGGAAACTGTGGGATGCCTAAACGATGTTCATTAAACGACATATTATATTCAATGATTACCTTTTGAGAGTAAAGTGTCAAAATGTTATGTGGGACTATTTTCTTTGGTTAATCGCGTTTGAAACTTCATGGAGGAAGGATTTCTTAAGATGTTTCTCAGAGAAACAGAAAATAATTATGGCTTGGTAATAATAATTCGGCCTATAATGTTCCCACTGCTGGGACACAGGCCTCCTTCCTGTGAAAGATTGGTTATAAGATTGCTAATTAAGGTTAGTAAGCTTGGTAATAAGTTTTTTGTAATGTTTTTTATTGCTGAATTGGCCCACTCTTGACCTCGATTACGTCTGACAGAAAGCGAAGGATGAGATCTATGATGGAACGAGCGTGCCCAGAAGACGCCTGTTCATAGTTAGCGCTGTGGCTCTATCTCGCATAGGGCCCCAGCATTATGCTGAGCGATGGCCGTTTAATATAATATAATATAATATTCCACAACTATCATACAACGCCGTCTAGTCTCAAGCTAAGCAGAGCTTGTGTTATGAGTACTAGACAACTGATAAACATACTTATATATTTCTAAATACATACATATATAGATAAATTACACCCAGACACAGAACAAATGATCATGCTCATCACACAAACATTTGTCCTGGGTGGGAATCGAACCCACGACCTCCGGCATAGCAGTCATAGTCACTGACCACTAGACCAACAGGCCAGTCAAGACCAACAGGCCAGTCGCAATGTCATTTTCAATGCATATTTTCCCCAACTAGTTCTCTTTTGTGCTTGTGTTTTTTCTTTGCATCATGTTTTACCGCTAATATACGTATTTTCTTTTTTACAGGCGACCTACGCGTTCAATATAATAATGCACTGTATAATAGTACTGCTGCAGCTACTGTGGCGCTGTAGTGTGTCAGGGATGTTTGTGTATAATAATATTAATGGTTTTTCCGGAATTATTAGGAAAAGATGTGCATCCCTGATGACGCGTGTTCGCGGCATGCGGCAGTGCCAACAATATTCTCAGTGTATTCGCAGATCGGTAGGATTCCCCGGTGTAGCGGAAGTGGATGCAGCTACACGCTGAATTTTAATTGTATTATGTTAATATGTGTCTGTAACCTACTAACACTAGAAGTTAATTAAAATTGTTACTAATTCTATTGACTCCAGGGTATATAATAATAATAAATTACTATGACCACTCAATGATTCCTTACTTCGAAACCAGGTCAGTTCCTTAGCTGATCCCGCCAATGTCGCGTTCATTTCCCGCGGTTTCGTTCATTGTGGGATAAGGCCCCGTCTGAGAATAAAGTTAAAATAAAGTTTCCTTTAAATGATAAATGATTTATTTTCTGTAAGTAGGTTTATACAAACACTTCTACATGACTTACTCCGGTCTGATTCCACGTCAATCATATTTTTTTTTAAACTAGATGTGTTCGGCGATTCTTAGCTGACTATTCTGAGAAGAAAGGCCGAAACAGACTGAGAGGTCACAGTCTCTTTTAAAGTCCAGAGAAAATCTTGGTCAGATCATGTGAAGACCATGTAGATTGGTGTCTGAAATGGTCTTTTGAGGAAAGATTCACACAGATTGAGCGGACCTGTCCAGTCAGTGCACGCATTTGTCAAAAATCGTGCAGCTCAACCAGAACTTGAGGAGATCAACGACTCGACGAACAATACCAAAGAAAGGACATTTGGGTAGGCCGCGAAAATTACTCAAACTGCCAGATCATGATTAAAACTAATTAAGAAGGAAAACAGAAAAAAGAAATGATCCACATAGTCCTCACATTCACAATAATTAAATAAAAAATAATACTTTACAAAGTAAATATTCATGTCATTGTATATATTTATAAAATTCATCAATGTGTATATAAAAATCCGGACATAATCTTTGAGGACCATGTAGATTGGTGTCTTTCCTATTATATTCTTAACAATATTTATACCTAACCCTTGTAAGTCTTCAAAGATTTAACCAAAAATTTTGCCAAACCAATTATGCCGCACGAACAACTTCCAATAGTTCTATACACTTGTTCTTTGTAATCCTTAACATCAAAGATTTCTAATTACGACATCAGTAGAATAACTAGGACAAAGTTGTGATATCTCGTCTCAATGTAATAATTAATTTCTCGGTAAGTTTTAATTATTATTTTCTCTGTAACTACTACTCCTCTGAAGTTTGTTCGAGTCGTTATTACTAACTTTGCTCGATTAATCACGATCGCTTTGGTTTCGTGATTCGATTCGTTTCTTTATAATAGATACTAGCTGACCCGGCGAACTTCGTACCCCCTGAGGTTTTTGTTGTTATTTTTTCCCCTGTTTTAATAATTAGGAAACCCTCACGGGCGTCCTCAGAACACGCTACCAAAGTTTCATCACAATCTGACCAATGGTTTCGGTACGCATAGAGGACAAACATACAAACATTGATTTTTATTTATACAGGGTTATTGGTAAAACACCAGCAACCTCTTAAGAGGTCATTGTAATCATCATTATGAACAACTTTTACTATGGGACCAAACCTGAAATCGCGAAAAAAAAAACAGCTGTTCCCTACATTTATGTTCGTATAACCTTCGATCAATAATTATTGATCGAAGCGTATAACTCGTCAAAATGTAGGGAACAGCTGATTTTTTTTTCGCGATTTTAGGTTTGGTCCCATAGTAAAAGTTGTTCATAATGATGAGTACAATGACCTCTTAAGAGGTTGCTGGTGTTTTACCAATAACCCTGTATAGATAGATAGATAGATGTTGAACTGATAATTATTGGGAATATTAATAAAGTGTTGGTTTTTGAATAAACTGTCACCTGGTGTATTACAATATCCTCACGGACGATACTCAAATACAGGGTGGTAGGAACATTGACGTGCAACCTGTTACTATGGATTTGTCACATGACTCTTAACCCCCTAGTGTAAAACGTTATAAAAACAAAAAAATTGTTGTTCCAAAAATTTTGACCGCGTAGGTATTGCACTTTTCTATGAAACAGCTGTTTTTTTTTATAGTCGACGATAAATTTCTACGCTAGAATCATATACTGAATTCATGGTTACAGTTTACGCAACTAGTTAATTTTTTTTTGACTTGTGTAAATAGCCTTACATTCATCAACTTTATAGTCGTCTACAGTTTGCTGACGTCAAAGATATTGTTTTTTAGATTTTGTGGTTGAAGCATCTTTTTTCTCATAACTGTAGATGGGACTTGCATAATAATAACCAGACGTCTCAAGGGTCGGAAAATCACAATTTCTTTCAATAAAAATGATTACAGTATTATAATCTTCTAAAGTAACCAAAAAGACATATCTTTTCCCAGAATGTAAAATAAAGACTGAGAAACGACTCCTGAAGATATTAAAATAATATGAATTTTCTTTTGTGCCTTAAGAAATACTTCATAACCAAAAGGACAAAATTCGAGGAAATTGATGCCCTGGCAATGTTTGATGTCTATCCTATTGCTTTTGAGTGACGATTGCTGTCTCTAATTTAGATTCATTATTTAGTAACTCAACGGTTAAACAAGAAAATTCACTTTAAAGTAAATTGAAACTAATATCATAATCAAATTCTCTCTCTGTTCAAATAATCTTGATCTCATTAACGCGCAATGGTCCTTATTTCTCTAGAATGTTCCTTTCTCCGTTTAAGTGGCCCAGGACAATGGAATATTATCTGACAGGTTTAATATTAGTAGGTATTTGATTAATACATAATCGTCCAGCCCTTTTACCGAACACTACGAACTGCCCAGCCTTCAAGATCTTTACACACTGAATGCGAACACAAATTTGCGTGGAATGCCCACGCAAGTTTAAATATTTTTTCCGTCGATAAAATTAAGCTTAGTTTCCCTCATTTCGATATGTGCACATTATGAAGACTCACACTGTATAGCAGGCTACTGACATAGGCCTCTCCTATTGCACGCCTTTCAACTCGATTTTCAGCAACTCTCATCCAGGTGTAGGACCTGGATGAGAGTTGCTGAAAATCGATCGGTCCTACCAGCTATCCTGCGAAGATCGTCGCTCCACCTAGCCTGAAGTCGTCCTACCTTACGTTTGCTGATTCACGGTCAACTCATTGATTTGTCAAAATTCTCTCTCAGACTAAATCCCAAAAATATTTAATTTTCTTTTGTCACAGTTGATTAATTTTTCGTCATTCATTTCCCAGGTTTCAGTAAGTAATCTTTGTGCCATTGTTTGGTTTTGTATCAAGTTTGTTGGACGGCGAACCAACTCATTATTCTTCGGTCCCTTGAGGTAGGACGCTTGTTATCTTTATTTTACTTTTGCGACGATATAGGTATCAATAGGTAGGCTTATTGATCGACGGCACCGTTTGTTAAACTTTCGTTTGGTATATTCTTCGATTTTCGTCTTTGTCTTGATATTTTGGTTCTGTATTGTTACATTTTCTAACACACTGACATCACGCCTGTATTCCCCGATAGGTTAAGCACATATAATGTCTGTAATACACCCACATTTTGCCTTATAGGCACATGTTATGTTCCACTGCCACATGTTCTACAAAATATTTCTACCCGATGAAAAGTTCCCCTTACGACATTATCAGGCCTTGCCTTGCAGGCGTGCAGGTGGACTTGCAAGAGCAGTGGTGGCCCAGTGGCAACGGCCGTGACATACGACTTATAGGTCGCAGGTTCGAAACCACACAGGCGCTTAACTTTGTGTAAATTATTTCATAACTACTGCTCTCAAAACGGTGAAGGAAAACATCGTGACGAAACCTAGAAGATATGTGCCATCTACCAACCCACAATGGGCCTACGTAGACGGACCACTCCTTCTCACAGAGAGGAAGCCTGTGTCCCAACAGTGGGAAAATTACAGGCTGATTATATGTTCCCCTCACGCAATTTCGGCTAGAATGCTAGATTTTCATCCATAGGCTCACAAACATGTACAATATATTATAGTAAAACCTTTATTTTCAGGCTACTTTGGCCCATAGATAAATACCTTACAGACTAATATATATATTATAATAGTACAATGTGTGTAAGTGTACAAATTTAAAACTATATTAGTAAAACTCACTTCACTCGAGCACTGTCTTCAATAATTATGATACAAATTGTTGACATCGCCATCATGATCGTCATCGACTCAATATATTTATTATATTGAGGCAGGTCCTGTAGGTAAATAATTAATCGCGTAGCACTGTGTGTTGTCGGCGTCACGTATCAATAAATCAGCAAATTTTATTCACGTGTAAATTTTAATTGAACACCGAATGTTTTTTATTGAATTAATGTAAAAGTATGTTTCATTGTTTTCTTTCTGCTGCATTCTTTTTGATTTTTGTTGTGTTTTGAAATCAATGTCTCACCACAGCGGTGCTATTCTGTAAAAATCTCACCGTGAAAACTTAGGTGAAGTGAGCGTGGACTGAGCTGTCAATAGTGTCAATTCCTAGCAAAAACAAACTCACTTCACCTAAGTTTTCACGGTGAGATTTTTAGAGAACCGACCGGCTGATATATAGTGGTCCGTGAGCACTTCACTAACTCTGTACTGTGCTGTCGTTCATGGTGCGTGTTCCGACACATCATCTTGAGAAGTTCTTCAAGGAAGAGTTCTGGCCGAAGGATGTTGTGTACCGACACCGACGGTTTCGTGGCCGGCTAAATGGCGCACAGCGAAACACGACGCAGACACTTCGTGTGCGTTAGTTTTTTTGTGTAATATAATGTTGTATGTATTTATAGTATTTTTATGTTATATTAATATTGTATTGTATGTGTTTTATATGGGCCTTGATGCCTGAAATAAATGGGAAAATAAATAAATAAATAGATGGTCTCGTGATTGCAAGCGCGCCTACTGAGCGTGGGGAGGTCCTGGATTCGATTCCATGGTCGGGCGAAGTGATTAGGTTTTTCCATTAGATTTTTTTTCCCTTCCCGGGTTCTAATTCCAAGTTTCAGTATAAAACAAGATTTTTAAACAACCGTTAACTGTCGATGCCACTTACAACCAAGAATTTGTCTATATTTCTAAATAGCCTCTCATGCTGACAAGATTCTCCTTAAGGGAATACCTACTTAAATTGAATTGCGATACTTCATTGAGTATTGTCCTCAACGGAATTGTCGGTTACAGATTTATTGTTCTCAAGGGATTTGATTGTTTTATTAGAAATCCTTGGTTCGGTTTATTATTAATCGTTTTACTTTAGGATGGTAGGTAATACAATATTGTTTGTATAAAATTCTGTTGGATAAAATAAGGAATGAAGTTATTCGGAGAAGAACCGGAGTAACCGACATAGCTTGCAGAGTCAGCAAACTGAAGTGGCAATTGGTTGACCATGTTTGTCGAAGAACCGATGGCCGGTGGAGCACACGAGTCCTGGAGTGGACCGCGTATCGGCAAGTGTAGTGTGGGACGCCCGCAGCTAGATGGACCGACGACCCAGGCCTCCTCTCTGTGAGAGGGAATGGGCCGTAATCCACCACGCGGGCCCAGTGCGGGTTGATAGACGTCACATGTCTTCGAATTTTTGGTTTTAGGATATGCCGGTTTCCTTACGATGTTTTCCTTTACCGTTTTGAGAGAAGTGGTGATGACATTTTTTTCGGTTCGAATGAAATTTCTTTGATTTACTCGATTTTGCTTGGTACTAAAACTAGTTTGACATTCAATGGGACCATTCACAACCAACTTTTAGTTTTCTAATAGTAGGTCTAATTCACTTAGGTATCTACTTAAATTTTAACATCGTTATTTTTATTAATGATATAATAATTTTGATCATTAAATAATTAGAAAATAATTTACCGCTGAATCTAATTAGCACACGACCTGTATCACCAAAAGACCTCTATCGTATCTTTAAAACTTAATTACGGTTAATTTATTAACAACAAAATCTGAGTTTTGATAGCATAACGAAGACAGGCACCAACTTATTTAGGCCCCTGTCCTACCACCGGCGATTAACGAGAAGCGACTAGAGCTAACAACAGTGTTGCTATCGTAAAAAGCTGCCGTATGTCACAGTCTGGTGTGCCGTATTTTAAGGGAAACAATACCAAATTGCCGTATTCAATAAAACATGTCTATTCCTCATTTGTTTCTCGTTTCTATTACCTCAGATTCATGTTTATCTAGAGCATACTCAACTTGTCCTTGCTTCTCATTTTTTCTCACTCGTAGGCACAGATTACTAATATGTAGGTGGTACTAGTACGTGAAACTACTTACGCGCACGTGGTGTCATTTGCAATTTATTTAACCAAGGCGCAAGAGATGCCACTTTGGCGTTACAATTACAACTTCATGTTTGTTGTAGTCGGGATTTTCCGGGCTGTGCACATAAAATTACCTGTGTACGTTTCGTTTCACCTATAGCCAATTGCCGTATTTTGTGATACGGCAATGAGAGAACTGTCGGATGCCGTAGTTTCTGAAAAAAAATCGTGGATTGCCGTATAATACAGCAATTGCCGTATCAATAACAACGTTGGCTAACAACTAAAAACGAGTTGGCGAGTATCGAGCAGCGAGTACACGACAGTGACGAGCGATTACTCGCTGGTATACCTACAGTATTTTTATCTCACTTATGGTAACTAAGTGTGCAAACACGGTGTGTGTCTGAATGTGTGAAGATGAGTAGCGTCAGCACATAACACACACACACACACACACACACACATACATACACTTCCGACTTCGCCATTGTTTCGGACGGTACCGAGAGTTCCTGCGCTTAAACACACATTCACAGCTTGTTTGTACGCTTGGTAAACACAAGTAAAACATACTTTAAGCGTATTTACCCGCCCGTGCCGGACAGAGCGTACATGTTCCACGCGCGCCTCAGAGATGTCAGCATCAGAGAAGGGGCCCCTTAGGGCCGAAGCCTGCCGGGTCAGCGGGATTGTCCGAAAGGGTTACCGCTGGCCCGGAACATAAACATGGGTGGGTTTTAGTCAATAAGAGTCTGACACCCCCTTCCGCTCCACCCAGAGCGGGAGGGGTCATTTTTTCATGATTTCCAATCCACAAAAAAAAAAGCGTCACTGAGCGACTAGGTACTCTCTTTGATAGCTCTTGTTAGCTAGTCATGTCTGGCTGGTTGTAGGACAGGTGCCTTAAGATGATTCCACTCCAATTAATAATTAACAAAGATTACCCATAAAAGGATTAAATGGAGATTGTTTAAAGTAATACAGTTAAAGGCATCAAAGAGAAATTAGTGTCTGAAACGTCCTTTATAGAAGTTGCGAGAAAATTGTAATTGAAGTTGTCGAACATCTAAAGTTTGTGAATTAATTTATAACTAGCTTTATCCTGTAACATCGCCTGTGTGTTTTATATTTCATAATTTTTTTATACAAATATCCATTATGGAAAGTAACCTAGATGCTGTAATCTCCAGCACGCTAATTTCGTAACACACCGTCAAACACAATCACTGTAGTGCTTAACGTTCGTAATATCCTAAATTGATAATTTTATTTATCCATTTATTTCAGGCATCAAGGCCCATATAAAACACATACATTATATTATTAATATAATTTAAAAATACTATAAATACATACAATATTATAATTACACTAACAAACTAACGCCCACGAAGTGTCTGCGTTGTGTTTCGCTGACTGGTGTCATGTATCCGGCCACGAAACCGGCGGTACACAACACCCTTCGGCCAGAACTCTTCCTTGAGGAACTTCTCGAAAGATAAGATGGATGTCATGTCATGTGGATGGATGTGATGGATTAATGGATAAGATAAGATGGATGTTTATTTTGAGATAGTCACTTTACTGACGGTGTTTGACGTGCTTTGAAAACAAGAGAAAAGTAGTCGGGAGAAACGGCAAACAAGGCCCCTACCATAACCAGAAGCAGGCCAAGCAAGGGCAGTCTAAGCGGAAGGTAGCGGGGTAATTGCGTAGCACACTAACAGTAGGAATGGCTCTTATTCTGACAGTTCTACAACATTCATTGCGTTATTTACGTTGTTGAGCGGACTAATTTTTCGAACAAGTGAAGCAATGGATTAGCAATATCCTTCAAAATGGTTCAGATTGTGTAGTGTGTCACGCAATTAGGGTATTAGTCAACGTGACAGATATTATTGCACAGGACAAGGTTCAAAATCGCTTGACACCTTTCTTTTGCACTCTTTTTGTCAAATATTGACCCAGATCAACCTACACGAAGTGCTGCATGTAGTAGAAACGAGGTAACACCAAATCCCATGTCTGGATACATCAAAAGGGTAAGGGAAATATCCACAAAAAAAAGGTTAGGTTAGGTAAATTTATGTGGCTGTCGACCGTTGACACTGATGTTTCATTGTATAGTCAGGGATAATAATTGTTTGGCAAATTGACACCCTACGTCATTTTTCCGTGTTATCGCCATTTCTTACAACCGTAGAAGAATTACAGTTGTAAATTGCATATCAACATCATTCTCCAGCCCTTATACCAATTTATTTATGTCTACGGAATGTCTTTGGTTTCCGTACTTCTCTGTTAGTCGTCATATATTAGTCATCCTTTTTGCATATTTTATGAACAATTTGCAGTGGTGGCCTAGTGGTGACCACTGCAAATTGTTCATAACATTATGCAAATGCACTTTACTTTGTGTAAATTATTACATCACCGCTACTCTTAAAACGGTGAAGGAAAACATCGTGAGGAAACCGGCATGTCCTAGAACCAACAATTTCTTCGCCATTGGTCCGCTTAGTGGTTTATGGTCCCTCTTACAGAGCGGAGGCCTGTGTCCCAGCATTGGGGGACATTAATAGGCTGATTATTATGAACAAAGTAATTTGGGGAATACCTACTTGAGTGCGAAAGCCGTATCATCGAATTTGTTTCTTCGAAAACCTTTCAACGACATCTCTCTACTGCGACGCCTTGTTAATAAATCGACGCCTTGTTACTGCGATATTGCGTTACATCGAAAAACTGTACTGCGAACGATTTTACTACGTAAATATCATATCGATGTTCTTGGTTATCGCCGTAAGGTCGTCCGAAGTAAGTTTTCCTAAGTAACATCACAGTAACGTGACATCGATTGAACAAGGCTTCGCAGTATGATATTTACGCAGTAAAATCGTTCGCAGTACAGTTTTTCGATGTAACGAAATATCGCAGTAACAAGTCGTCGATTTAACAAGGCGTCGCAGTAGAGAGATGTCGTTGAAAGGTTTTCAAAGAAACAAAATTGGATGATACGGCTTTCGCACTCAAGTAGGTATTCCTTCCAGTAGTCAAATTGCTTAATAAATAATTTCCCTGACATTTCATTCATGTCACAACCAGTACTGCGTTGCCTTTCCTCTTTTACATTTTGCATAAATTCTCCGTTAATTTGTTTCGTTTGGCAATTTATCAAATTGCCGACGCCGGATGGACGAACAGTGCCTATAATGAAAATAAACTCCGGCCCTTTGAACTTCTGAAGTGATTGAAAGATTCATATTATTATAGCATTTTCACATCGTTATGGCGACAAGAAAAAGCTTTTAATGCCCTTACTAGAAAGTAAAATTGCTAATTTTATTCGAGAAGTTGCATAAAATTATATTCTACTTTTTCGTTGTGTCGATGGCATGTCAGTATATGGTGGGGAGCCCAGAGGGTTTTTGAGCATATTCAGGGCGAAAAGTTGATAGCTGAGTAGCGTGAAGCATGAGGAGAGAACACCGAAAATATATTTAAAAAGTTTCTGATAGGAGTCCCGTGGTCAGGAGTCCACTTTCAGATTTCAAAAAAGGGCCCATAATAAAGTGACCTTCAGAGGCGTTGATTTGGCTATGATCGGGTGCGGCCTAACCTTTAATGACTTTTTAAATATTTATTTCAGATCAGAAACTTTTTAAATATATTTTCGGTGTTCTCTCATCATGCCACTACACTACCTACCTATTTAGATTTCTTTTATACATTTTATATTTGAATTATGTTTACCAAAAATTATACGTTTTATCTTAAATGCAGTTATTCTTTTTTTTTAGGCTACGTACCAAGGAATTAAAAGCACTTTAACATTACGGAGGATCATGAAGATATCGAAGGTATGCGCAGGGCTCTTCGTAAGAAGAAGCATTATGCAGTTTGCAGGTTTGCGTGTTGTATTAAGGAGGTTAAAATTACGTTCTGTAAGGCCTACTGCCAGGCTTGTCTAGATCACAAGCAGCCAGTTGGGCAGCATATACACACGGGAAACAATGGACGCGCGGAGGGTCCAATACAGAAACAGCTTTAGAATGCTTTTGGGGCTGCCACGCTTTTGTAGTGCCTCTGGCATGTTCGCTCAGGCACGATTTTCACGCAATGGTGAGGAGAAAAACGTCGCTATTGGAGAGAACGCGGTTAAGTCTTATTAGCATTCTGAAGATGTTAGTGGACAAATTTAATTCGCTGATAATGAATCACTTCACCAACATCTGCAGTTGGTTAGGCAGGAGTGATTCATTACATCCGGTGAAATGTGGAATTATTCCGGTCTTATCCCCTGAACCGGGGCCCCCCTGCTAGTTATTCTTCTGTTTTAATATCTGTCTTATGCACTATAAACTTTTTCATTCCGGTCTGATCACCTTTTTCTTTTGTTTTTATTCCTGACGGATCGTCAGCAACAAAACGTGAATATAAGTACGTAAATATTGTTTTTATGTGAGCTTAGTACCTACCTAATTATAATAACACACTAACACAGCTTTTATGTTTTATGTACCTAACTAATTAACTTACGGATCATTATAAAATTGTCTAGACAAATAAATAGAAACATTTAATTTAAGGTTATTTTTTTCTTGCACTTTATTATTTTTACGACTTCGACATTGCCAATATTTGGAATAGGAATTGCAGCTCGAAAAGGCCGCTATGTGGGAAAGGAATTTTATTGAAGCACTTTTCTTACCATTAGTACTTGTGCGTCATCTAGATATCATGTAGGTAGATATTACGGACCCGGCGAGTTTGAACTAGGGATGATTATCAACGAAGTCACATTTTCACTCCTTGACGCGTAAGTTAGGTTACATGACGCGAGTTGTCCGTATTTCCAACAGAAGGGTAGGGTATGCACGTCAGTGGGTACCTAATGGTTAACAAACCGCACTTTGGCGTTACTTTGTGTAAGCGTCGGATACAAATGTGAACATTATTGGTATACAATTAATGTTCATATTCTAATGAAAGTTTTTTCACATTCGCTTATACAAATATAAACGTTATTTACATAAGAATATGGTTCATAATCGTATTGAACGCTGACCCTCAAAAAATGCTTTATTTTTTATTAATGAAAAGTTCAACAATAAAACCCAAATAGCTTAATAAAACTCTCTCACAATCGGAATTAAATTCTTCCAGATCCATTAGTAGCGTTTCATTCTAAACTGAGATAATGGCAGGCTGATTAATTCCGTCCATTATTTACTCAGATTAAAATCTCCCCGAATTACCCATCAAGAGAAGATGGCTTCGCAACTTAGTGGATGGTACACGACCGACTGCGACCGAAAAATGTGTGCCTTAATGATCATCCTCATTTTTATCGGCCCTGAAAATGTCAACTGCTTACGTTCCTGTTAACAAGTAATAATCAGTTGTTTTTTTTTTTTTTTTGGGAATTGCATCTCACATTTTCACCCTATGAGGTTGTCGTCTGCTTAACCGGGCTTGCCTGTGGATGCCTCAATAAATTAAGGCCTCCAGCCAGAGCTTATGTTGTTTTTAATGTCATTTGATAGGTTTAGGTCTAAAACGGATAGGGCAAAATAAATAGGGTAATACGTTTTGAAGTTATTAGGGATTTTCGATAGTAAAAATTGACAAATGTAAAATTTTATATGTTTTTGTTCTGTAAACATTTTGTATTGTAATATTATGTTTATTGTTTTGTTATAATATTGTAGAATAAGCTCAACAATAAATCAAACAACTAGATACGAGTGCCACTACCACAATAGTTTTTTGTGCATAAGCAACGTTGACAACCCAACCCTAGCTTAACTTAACATGCATTATTACCTCATCAATTATGTACAGTCAACAAAACAGATAAGTATGCAGGAATGTCGTGTGTAGAGGAAAACCGCGAGGTAATTGCGTAACACATAAAATTGCTCGCAATGCCTTTCATTAGGACAGTTCAGCTACGTTCATGGCGTTATTTACCTTGTTGACCAGACGATTTTTCAAACCTATGAAGCAATGGATTAGTAAATTCATTCAAAATCTTTCAGTTAGCGATTGAAAGTGTGTTACGTAACTCAAAGGTAAGTACTTAACAACTTTTATTTTATAATTAAGTCAATCAAAGCCAAGTTTGATGTTGAGGCGATAAAACGTTAATTAATCGAGAAACTTTAATTAGTTTTGAGGTTAATTCGGCAAGGTTTGATGTAAATCTGTGTGTAAAGTGTATACTTCCGTGTTGGTTGATGAAAGATAAACTAATACTGGTTGATTTAAGCAAACTATAGATAATATGTAATTCGTCAGTTTGTTAATTACATCTATAATATCTATACTTAAAATAAATCTGAAGATTTTTTTTTTCGGATTTTCGGATTTCGGATTCCCGGGTATTTCCAAAAATCCTTAAATGCAGTTTTGCTTCTTTTTAAAAATAAAGGAATGTTTCCTTTGAGTTAAATCTGCTGCCTGCAGTATTTAGAGTACTTTTCCTCAAGGTACGCTTCGAAAATTCCACCCTGTAGGTATATAGATAGATAAATTTCTCTGACTTACTACTTACTTACTTACTTTCTACCTTATTGGTGATGTTCTTCAGAGGGTCAGGTACGTAGTAAGTACTCGTAAATAGGTATGTAAGGATCGTAGCAGGTGGCGATCAGTATAGATTCTGCATACTCTTACATGGGAAGAAGGCAAGTTTACGTACCTACTACTATAAAGTTTAAGGTTTTAAGAGTAAACTAGTCGCGAGCTCGAACTCACTGGTGGTGATGGCCAAAAAGCTCGCTGTCTCACTTGGCTTCGTGTCCGAAAGCGCTAGTATCACTGATGAGCAGTTACACGCTAGTATACACGCACAAAATCTAGTCCTCACACACAGAAACACCGTTCCGAACTGATAGGCGCGTAAAAAAATTCGAAGAGTGCTTTGGAAAATCGAGTTTTATGAAAAAACCACTGCATAAATCAATTAGAAATAAAGTTTATTAAACTCTTCGATAACTGAACTGTGTTGATACGGACTTGGTTTTGAAGATTTTACAGTTCTTTTATTAGTTATTTACACCCAAAGTTACGTTAAAATAGAAAGAAAAACGAATCTTTGTTGGATCATAACTTTTTAATGGCTTTTTATTTTACTATTCTGTTTCCATACAGGCAAAATTAATAATAAGACAAAACGATATCATGTTTAACTATGGATGCACAATGTCAAACAGTGGAGTAATACTCTCCCGAAATTTTGTATGGAAAAAATATCGACTAGTGGCACCTTAAGGGGATACGTTCTAGTATTTTACTTAAGGGGATACGTTCTAGTATTTTACAACCCTCTCGATCTAAGTTAATCAGTATTGAAATTAAAGTGGGCTTACGTCAACATTGTAGCGAATACGGTTCGAAATCTCTACCTCTTGCTTACCTCGTCTCTTATTTACCTACATTTGAAGTTTCCTATTTGTTAGAACTAAGTGCACATCGTATGCACGTACAGGCTCCAAAGTTTTAAGAGCTTACAGTTTGTGTTTTGGTGGCTTTATTTTAAATTCATTAGCTGTTCGAGGAAACGAAAAATTAATGTAATACTTATCCCTCCTCCCCCTCTGACCCCTTTTATATGGGACTTAAACATAACTGGCCTAACCCATCGCAGATTACAGGCGTGATGTTATATTATGTAAGTAATAATTATGCTCGGTTCCTATTAACAAAAACTAATCGTTTTGCTTACCTTGGTTGCATGTTTGAAGTGAAAACTTCTTTAGGCGCGTTAAGCATTTTTTGAGATGGAAAAAAAACATTGAACTCGCGCCACTGTTACCGTAAGCGACACCGCGCGTGTTTTGTTTATAAGACGATCGAAAAAAATACTCGCTTTGGATGTGTTTGGCGGTCCTCGGGATGTACTCGGTTTTAATGTATATCCGATATGTCAGTGAGTGATGACAAAGTATTCTGTTTGTGTTTTGTTTTCACTTCGGTCGGCATTCCCGGAGTGCCGCTGTTTTTTTTTTTATTGTCATCGAATCGTAAGCTAACTGTACATGTGATAGCTTCTTCCAGGGAGGGTGCAAAGCCCCGAGGTCTTTGCTTCATTATTGGTAAAGATAGAAGAGTCTCAAATTTAACCAATAGTGGTCCGTAAATTATAGGAATCGCCCCAAAGGCTGATTCTCGAACATCTTGTATGTGATGTGTTGTCCAATGTTATTCTTTCTCTTAGACTTGTGCCTAATAAGACTACTTACTACTTGATATCTTTTTCTTGAGTGATTATTACCTATCATAAAAGTTAACGCCCAAGTAGCATTGCCAAAATAAAATGGTAGTTTTCATAGTTGAGCATATTCTTGATCCCTTTTCTGCGTTAAAAGCACTCACAGGCCAAACAGAATTCACACTTTCAAAGGATCAATAATGGACTTTAAGAATTGGCGTTCCTTTGAAAATTAAGAGCCTGTCCGGCCCTTTCTGTCTGATTTGAATTCAGATCTTAGGAAGCAGGTAAAAGCAGAACTTCATTTATTTAAACTTTACTTTGTACTGTGAGCGCTCCACGCACTTTTAGTACCGGGACATTATAAGGCGTAGGCGTAGGCCCGGAACCATAAATATCCGCGTGCCCGGAACATAAAGGGCTAAGGAAGGAACACGGGTGGGTTTTAGTCAGTAAGAGTCTGACACTCCCTTCCGCTCCACCCAGAGCGGGAGGGGTCATTTAATGATTTCCCATCCGAAAAAAAAATGCGTAGTTTTAGTTAATAGTATGATAAATATTTATAGAATTGCATCTACTCACTACTACCCTACACTCCACTTGACGTTCAAAAGTGCCTTTAATGTGCCTATTTGAAATAAATGATTTGACTTTGACTTTGACTTACTCCACACTCCCTCTCCACTCTCTCTCTACTCTTGCTTCACGACGCGCAGTAGGCGGCAGTATGACACCCTATGACAGTAGGGTGTGATTGTGGAGCTATGTCGCAAACCATGCTCCTGCCTGTCATTCTGCCCTCAGTGGCCCAAAACAGGCGGTCAAAGTGGCCTCTTCACTGCCACCGACGACGCCGTGGAAGTGGCGAAGATGTGGGCCAACAAAATTTAAAATACAGTCGTGCCAGTGACACGAAGAAGAAGAAGATTATGACGCGCGCTGTCAGCTCTTCGAGCTGATTCTCTATTTTTTTTTTCTATGCTTCAAAATATTATGAATTGTTTATCTTAACAAACTTGCCATCATCTGCATCATCTGCCTAACCATTTCCCAACTATGTTCAGGTCGGCTTTCCGTCTAACCTGATGCAGCTGAATATCAGTGTTTTACATGGAACGACCACCTTTCTGACCTTCACAACTCAGTTACTGGATAATACGATATACCCTGGTAAGACAGGTTGTCAGATTTCGGGCTTCTGACGATCCGTAACGACTGTCACAGATCCACGAATGACAGCCGGGACCAACCGCTTAACGTGCATTCCGTGACACGTAGGGGTCTCGGTATGTAACGATGCATCCATGGACCAAACGCAGCAAGCGTAGCTTAACCTGATCGATCGACCCGTGCGGCTGGTATTTCTTAGCAAGCCCATGCCATCATGTCCAAGCCCTTCGACCCATTGACATAAAATATTCGTGGAGGTTGCATGGGAAAGGCATGCAGGCTTAAAACTTCTACCTTATCTCAACGTGGTTTTAATATTCTTAATTATTTTTCCTTTACTATTAGGTAGCTCTTTAGTTATCTATAACCATCTGACTCCATAAATATATTTCCATCCGCCCCGATTATAGGCTCCGAAGGCTGAATGGGTGTAATTTTGAAAAAAATATGTCCGCCCCAAAATAAATCACATAAAGTTATGGGCAGGGGTTGTTCTGCCCTTGAGGGTAGGCAATTATCGGACCACTGGGGTGTGTATTTTTACATCGCATTTCAAATAGATTTATTGTTTATTAGAATTCATTATCTGCCTAGCCTTTTCGAAACTATGTTGGGGTCGGCTTTCAGTCTAACCGGATGCAGCTGAATACCAGTATTTTGTTTTTTGTTTATTAGAATTGAGAGGTAAAAAGTGTTTGGCGATTCAAGGAAGAATGTTTTATGTAAGCTGGGTTTCGTAACTGGGATCTAGGTATTGTCAATTTGGTTATTTAAACTATCACTCCATATCTAACCGGTTGAATGCCTAGAATCAATAATAATAAAGGAACGATTAATAATTTGTAATTACAGAAATAAAAAATGTGCCTCGCGTGGACCCACGTTCCAATACGAAAGGTTCAATACGGCACGCTCGTTCCATCATAGACCTCATCCATCGCTTCCCATCAGGCGTGATCGAGATTAAGAGCCGAGACTCAGCAAAAAAAAAAGTTTAATATTATAAATGCAAAAGTAACTCTGTATGTGTGTTCCTTTTTTACGCCTTAATGAAGGGTTGGTCGGGTCTCGATAGTAAGTTATTGGCAAATAGGTAGACAAAGACCTGGGTTAGGACATAAGACACTCTTAGACCCGGTAGATCGTTCCCATGGGATAATTTTCGACCACTAAGCGAGCGAAAACCTTGTTGGTCTAGAGCTCGCAAGCGCGACTACTGAACGTAAGGTCTTGGGTTAGTTCCTCAGGTTGGGCAAAGTGTTATTGGATTTTGCATAACGAATTTTCCCAGTAGCAGCCCAGAGTTTCAATTTATGCCCGGTTGATGGTAATATGACATGAGACACACAACACCAACATACAACTGTCCAAATGTGGGTGTTACTGGGCACAACTCTGCCTATGGTTAACCATAACCATCTGGTCAGTCGGGGCCGGTATGTACTGAACATTCTAGATGTTTCTACAGTAGAAGGTTCTAGAACTATCTGAGGCACTATAGGTTTAGCCCACCTCTCGAGTCATATTGGTTAAAGCGATAGAAGCGAATACACCGGAAGCGATCTTCAAGTGCTACTTAGAGCGATCAGTAGTGCAGTTTTGTTTTATAATTAGTGTGTTTGAGTTGTTATTAATGTTGTTTAATTAGTGTCATTTTTTGGGGTATAGCTACAGGCTGTTAGTATGAACTTGTTATTAGATGTAAGGGGCTCCAATATCTGTAGTAATTATTCCAGTTCACTAACAGATTCAGTGTTCTGTGGTCAGAGCAACCGACACGGTTCGACAGAGATTGTGGTATCAAGTACAGCCCCGTCATTTTACCGCTGATTTTGTATCATTGTCCAAATCACAAACTCAAACTCAAACCATTTATTTCAATTAAACCTTGTACAGGCACTTTTGAATTGTCAAAATTAAATAGTCTGTCAGTTAGTCAGAAAGTTGAAGCTAGTTGCCCATTCCAAAACGTAGATCACTATGGAGAAGAACGGGCAAGAAACTCCATGAACACTCTTTTAAATCAAGATATTACAAAATTCTGGGTACATTATTCTTGTTGCTTCTATATGTGAGAACAATGTAAAAAAGACACAAATGAAGAAACAATTCAAAATATAAGATTAAAAATAAGCCTTGGCAGTTAAGAGATGACCAGTCTCAACCGACGGCGCCCGTTCACGAACATGACATAATGATCTTTATCGTCATTCTAATAAGGTTGCTGTTGGGTTGCTGCTACTGACAAGTCTGTTAAAATAATTGTGATCTTTATTCTCGTTACCATAAGGTGGCTTAAGTTGCTCCTGTCAGAGGTAAAATAATTGTAAACGGACTGATTTCACTGATCGTTTTAGCTGTTTAATAAATACTTTTGAAAAGTATCTGTGTTAAAAAAAGTAGAATTGTTGAATGACTGGCCAAAACCTTTAACAATTTGGTCCGCAAGATACAGGCGCCGCGCAGCGCCTAGTTTGGGGACCGCCTAAAGATCCAAATGATGATCGCTAACAGTTACAGACCGACGTTAAGTTATTTACAAGGTAATAATTGTAACATTGGTTCAACATTTTTTTTTTTTCGGATGGGAAATCATCAAATGACCCCCCCTCCCGCTCTGGGTGGAGCGGAAAGGAGTGTCAATAAATTTATTATTATTTATTGATTTATTATTATTTGAAAGTTTTTGACATATCTTGGGTCCCTGGGGTCCCGGACCTTTGGAAGGCGTGCCAGAGGCCGAAACCAATTCGCAGAGGCCCCTTAGACCTTATTACTGGGGGCGTGAGACGAAAAGGAAACACAAAAAAGAATCAGGTGTAAAAAAATATCAGAAAACAAGAAAAACGTATTACAAAGGCATTAAACGTAAAGGTCTTATTGCTAAGGCCTAATAGGGAACTATAAACGGGAGAAAAAACCCAGTCTATTCCAATGTTGTCTGTGAGAGGTCGAGATTTCATTCGCAGCCGTTTTTTTATTACAGTCATTAGCCACGAAGCCTTTCACGGCTCGGATAAAATAAAATGCTATTTAAGATATATAAAGAATATGCTATCTGTTATCAAAGATCACATCTTTGATATTTGTGTTAATTTATTTCATCACCATTGCTCTCAAAAACGGTGAAGGAAAACATATTGAGGAAACCGGCATGTCCTAGAACCAAAAATTCGAAGACATGTGACATCTGCCAACCCGCACTAGGCCCGCGTGATGGATTACGGCCCATTCTTTCTCACATGTGTGGAAGGAGGCCTGTGTCCTAGCAGTGGGTACAGTATAGGCTGATTATGGCTGATTATCACGTAACATATCATAATAGTATACGTCCTCCTTTTTTAAATCGGTTAAACAAAAATTATTTTTGGCTAACGGTTAACGGGTAGGTAAGTATGAAAGAATCAACTGATATGCTAATTGTCAACTTAAAACGTGTTAATTTCTCTGGACTTGAAGAAAATTATCTTTTCTTACAGACAAAGATAAGATAAAATTATAGGGAAAAGAACCGGTGTTATCGATATAGCTTGCAGAGTAAGCAAGCTAAAGTGGCTGTGGGTAATTGTGTGTGTGGGATAATTGCATCTTATCTTACCGGCCATCGGGCCGGCGCGGGCGGCGGTGGAGCAGGCGAGGCCTGCGTATCGGCAAGCGTAGTGTGGGTCTGGGACGCCCCCCAGCTAGATGGACCGACGACCTTAAAAAAAAGTTATAAAAAAAAAAAAACCCGACTGCGGTAAAAAAATTAAGTTAAAAGAACTGAAAAGCTAACCCAGGCGTTTGGTCTGTATAGTGCTTCAAAGAAACATACAAACATACATACCTAGGCTGATAAACACATTACTACTCCTTTGCGTCCGTCGTCGTCGGGATGGAGTAATGGAACTGTGGAGTTAACGCTGTGTGAGCATGCGTGTTCCATCGTCGCCCGTTCGATGTCCACCGCGCACAGGATGGATGGCAAGCAGCCATTGACTTATATATTAAAGCAGCACATGAAGTAATTTTTCGCTCCGCCTGGTGTAATTGCTGTAAGGCGTACCAGTAGGAGGATAATTAAATAAATAAATAAATAAAATAAATAAATTCCGTGGCTGGGACGGACTGGATGCGGAAGGCGGAGGACAGGGTGTTGTGGAGGCCTTTATCCAACAGTAGACTGAGATAGGCTGAGTTGATTAATAGACAAAGATCAAATTCTATTATTATTTGGCACATTTTGGCGCCGATTCGTCCTGTCAAACAGCGCCTGAAGTAAATTGACGCATTTTTAGTAGACAATTATTTAATCACATCTAAACTAGTCTATGGAGTACCTACCTATCTTAATTTGACAGGACTAAACTAATATTTATGTTCTGTCCTTTTCTTAATTGAAACTTAAATTTAGTTTAGTTTGTGAACAAGAGAATCGGCGCCAATACCTGTTTTTTAAATATAGTATTCGTTTCTCCCATTCTGCCATGCAAGAACATCTTTTCCTAATGTACCTACCTAATTTTCATTAATATCCCCAAAAACAACCCCACACGTTTCCTACTGTTATTATCTTTAGCAGCGTATCTAACCCAACCAAAATTTATAACTCTATCCTCTGTTATTTCAATAGCAACTTTATTACAATCAGATAGGGTAGGAAATGGTTTAAGGAGAAAATTAGGCTTATTTTCGCCAATTGCGTGTGGGTTCTCATTTGGCGTGTTCATTACATTTGCGGTAGAATTTTAATTTTTGTTCATGCACCTCGCTTTTCGCTTGCTTTTAAAAATGAGTAAAAAACGGAGAATGTGGTTATATCTTTTTTTTTTTTTTTCTTTTCATATTCCTAAATATGATTCGACTCGATTTTGTCAGCTAATGTTAACTTTAAAACCTTTATCTTTTGATAAAATATTATATATTACATTCTTTGATATAAAAAAAACCATCATATCTAAGTTATAACGTAGATAGTACTTAAGTACCTAATCAAAAATTATTATTTTTTTAAGATAAATCCAGGAATCCGCTGGATTCAAGAAGCCCAGAAACGGTCAAAGTGGCGATGCTTAGAGGCCCATGTTCAGCAGTGGACGTCATTCGGCTGAAATGATAAATATTAGATGTTTATAAACACTTTTGGATGCAATTTATTTTGCTAGTACGCTAAATAAAAGTGCCGTATTTTCCTTTAATTTATATACCTAAATGCGAGATCTATTTAAACAGGGCGTCCCACGGCTATGCCACATGGAGGGAAAGTACCTTGAATATTGTAGATGGAACCTTTTATAAATCATCATCATCATCCGCTTAGACTTTTCCCAACTATGTTGGAGTCGGCTTCCAGTCTAACCGAATGCAGCTGAATACCAGTATTTTACATGGAGCGACTGCCTATCTGACCTCCACAACCCAGTTACTGGGTAATACGATACCCCTTGGTAAGACTGGTTTTCAGGTTTTCGGACTACTGACTGATAAGGACTGTCAAACAGCCGGGACCAACGGCTTAACGTGCTTTCCGAGGCACGGAGGGGTCTCGGTATGTCAAGATGGTCACCCATCCACAGACCAACCGCGGCAAGCGTAGCTTAACCTGATCGATCGACCTGTGCGGCTGTTATTATTTAGCCAAATTGTAATATTGTCTCACTTTATGACAAAGGCCTCTTCTCATATAAATAGTCTTCCAGACCGCATTTCGGCCATGGCGACACACCTGTGTCTGCGCACACACTTGTGAGAGTAGAGCGAGTGCACCTGCACTCACTCTTCCCTCACTCTCATAGTCCGATGGGACGGCAATCCGACAAGACCGGAGAGAGATCAGGCGCAGGACTAACGGCTAAACGTGCTTTCCTAAACACGGGGCCACACCGCCAACTTCCAACTCCGGGTCGTTACTAAAAAAACCCAAATGGAAAAATTCAATAACACCTTGCCCGACCCGGGAATCGAACCTAGAGCTCCACCCTCAGCAGTAGCGCTTGCGACCACGAGACCAAACGGGGCTCTTCTCATAAAATAACAGCCGAAAAAATCATTGATAAATCAAAGTGTGTGTGAGATATTATGAACGTTATGGTAGTAGATATAAGTTTCTTGACAATGCTTTTTTTGCCGTCTGACAAAAGTTTATAAAAAAAACTAACATAGACGTTAAGGAAATCACGTTGGTACACATGACGCAATAAAGAAATACACAAAAAAAAAGTAAGAAAAATTTGGGGGAAACATGCGTCACATCCACGCAACGCGGCTATCGCTCAGCATTATGCTGCGACCCTATGCAAGACAGAGCCCCAGCGCTGGTTTTCAGCGACATAATAAAATTATAAAGCTATTATATCTCAGTAATTGGGTTGTGACGGTCCGATAGGCAGTCGCTCCATGTAAAATACTCTGCCGCCATACGGTGACGGTGAAAAGCCGCAACTAAAATTTCTATCAAAAATAACTTCTTAAATATGGGTTCGGACTTGCCAAGTAATTGTCTACCTTTCTTTGTATGTGATATAGCTGTAATTCGTATGCAACCAAAGTTACAAGTAGTCAAAAAGGCATTAGGTACTTAGCCCCGAAGACTCTGCTCTCTAAAATGAAATGAAAAGTCATAATTTCCACGTCAAGCCAACATGATCTACGAAATGGCTGTATAAGCTTACAGTGAAGACAGTAATAATAATACATTTTTACCTGAATTATCAAATAATTCAGGTAAATGCAGTACTTCCGTGGCATAAGGAAAAAGGGGGTGAAAACCGACTCAATAGATCTTTTGTCAGGAAAAAACAAAGATTTGTAAAACTTTTGTATTATCTTAGGGTTACGGGGAGAAAGATTTTCCTCGTCGTGTCCTTCTGCTGCATTCTCAAGGCGAACTGTTTTCGCTATCCTGTTATTGCAGCCAATGCCACAAAATCTTATAATTTTGTTTTGGCAGAACTTTTTCGTTTAATTTAAATATTGTGTTTATTTGAAGTTCGTTTTAAGAAAATCACCGCAACGTCCTTCCAAATTGTATTTGAGGGACGTTGGAAACCAGAAAAGTGATAATGAGATAGAACTAAACGCGACCATATTTTCTAAGTCCAAGTCCAGCCGTATGCGAGGAATCATCGGTAGACGTCTTAAGGCAGTTAGGATAGACTGCTTGGGGATAACAACTGCGACACAGCTTCGACAGAATGATAATAATATGACTGCCCACTAATCTCTGTCCTTCTCTTTCGGTCCATCCAAAGGAAGGCATCAGATCCCTAATGAACATAAGTAATTACACACCTATACCTACTCCTTCAAATTGCCACTAAGTTGTCGCATCGTGTATGAATGAAATCGAGTAAAAATCACTTATGCTTTGCTGATTACTCAGAAATGTTGCCTAAATTCAAAAATGTTTGTTAAGATATTTGGAAAGAATACTTTGACAGAATTTCATTAGAAAAAGGAATATGGTATAAGACCATACAATGTCAGCCTCAACGTGTACCCTGGTTTGTAAATAATAATCTAAGCAGGAAATTAGTGGTTACGGCTCACAGACTTAGATCTGGACATACTCCATGTAACAAGTTTGTTTTCTTGATGAAAAAAAATACCTCTCCCAATTGTGAGGTGTGTGGAGTTGTGGAGGACATGCATCACTTGTTGATGGAATGTGTTCGCTTTGAGGCTGATAGGAGTAAGTTGTTCGGGGCTTTGAAGTTGAACAAGAATGACATAGGTACATTTCACCAAATATTGTCTAAGCCGAACTCAGAAGATGCGAGAAAGTTGTTCTACTTTATGGCCCTGATACATTAATCTCACTAGTTTGATGTGTATCTTGTATTAGGTTACGATGGGACTGACATACGCTGTGCGTTATAAAAGTCCCTAAAATTTAAAGAATAAAAAAAAAAAAAAAACAACATTTTTTTAACGTCAAAGTTACATAAGATAGTCCCCAAAACCCCTGCTTTTCGTCACTTCTTCGTGTTTCAGTTGGGAAGAAGAAGTGGCGCAACAAACTCCCCAGCAACACACCTGTCTTATGCGGGTTGCAGATCAAGAGCTAAGCTAAGTTAGTCTAGCTTAGCTCGCACAGCTGAGGTAATTTTTTATACTTCTACATCATAGATATCCGGTGTTCTACATAGTTTGCGGTCTGCACGCAAGTATGAAAAACTGCGTCAGCTATGCGAGCTAAGCTAAACTAACATTAGCTTAGCTCTTGATCTTGTTTCCTAAGACTGCGGAGGCGCCACATAGTGGCGCTGATTCTGTTGTTCACAAACTAAAGTAAATTTAAGTTCAGTGCATCTTTTTCTTTCTATTTCATTATGAAAAGGACAGAAGATAAATATTAGTTTAGTCCTGTCAAATTAGACAGTCTGCCTAACGTAAATTGACGTATTCTTAGTAGCCATGTTTTTAATCACGTCTAAACTTTCTATGGAGTATCTTAATTTGACAGGACTAAACTAATATTTATCTTCCGTCCTTTTCTTATTGAAATAGAAAGAAAAAGATGCATGAACCTAAATTTAGTTTAGTTTGTGAACAACCGAATCGGCGCCATTGTCCGCAATTTTACCGTCGAATGACGTCACTAAAACGTCATTAATGAAAGTAAGTTGGTGTGTTTCCTTAGAGAGCATTTTTGACCGCGTAAAGTTAAACCCTGCTCGGTGGATGCCCCATACCGTCCCTGCGGTCGTTTTGTGATGACCGCTGTATTCGGAACCCGTTTAATTAAATTAAGATTTTGATTAAAAAAAACCAGGCTATTAAGTTCTTTATTGAAACAGTAAACTCGTTAAGCTGATTTCAGTGTAAACTAGACATACCACATCAAAATGCAATGCATTATAAACTTAGTCCGGCAGCCCGGTTGACGAATAGTTTTAATTACAAACTACCCTCCACAAGTTTGCGGGGCTTTGGACATGTTACATTGAATAACGCAGTTTAGAGGATTTACATAGATTTAGTACTTACCACTAACTCCGTAAAAGGTGTTATTCTATCTTCTAAATGAGTAATAAACGTCTTTATGAAGTAATTTTGAGGTGAGTTGTGTAGGCTCATGCTTAAAGCTAAGGCTTTGCATTTGACAAATTAATGTTGAGGTATTATTTAAGCCTGTCGTAAATCCATCTTTGTGTAGCTTTACAAAGAATTTGTCTTTTATTCATCACTTTGTTTTGAATGATGAATGAAATGAAATTGAATTTTTGGATTGAGGAAAATCTCGTAAATTCGACTCTTCACTTAAAAACTGAGGATGAATAATGCGATGGTCTGAAGGTCAATTCTCGTAATTTTAAACGTTCAAAATCTGGTCGCAGTCTCACCTCGGCGACAAACAAATGTCATAAACTTGTCAAAAATGTTGGAAAAAATATAAATGTAAGTAATCATATTTATCGTATTCGGGGTTCTCCGGAAAGGGGGCCTCGGGGATCGGGGTACCTACTCAAAGAATAACCCGACAATTTGTGGTATTTTTGACTGATTGACACTGAGATCAGATTGTGAATCTTCTTAAAATTACGAGAACTGCCCCCCTGGTGGAAATCTACATCATAATATGTTTTAATTCATAATACCTATGCTTAATTTTATCCAAATCATCTGCCTAACCTTTCCCAACGATGTTCGGCACCTTAATTGCGTAACACACGATCAATCACAATCTGAATGATTTTGAAGGATATTGCTAATCCATTACTTCATAACTATGTTCAAAAAATTGTCTGCTCATTAACGTAAATATCGCAATGAATGTAAAAATTTTTACTGTTAGTGTGTTTCGCAACTACCCCGCGGGTCGGCTTCCAATCGAACCGGATGCAGCTGAATACCAGTATTTAAGGAGCTTACATAACCTAAAGCGCGATCACTGTCGGACTGCGTAGAAAAGAAAGAGAAGCGCGATGACACAACGCTGGTAATTTATTGCAAAATATGAAGCATATATTTAATTACAAAAACACTATTGTTTGGAATAAAAAATTAAAACACTAGTGTTTTAGTATGTTGCTTTTCGAATAATGTGACAAAAATCAGAAAGATTGTATGTGTAGTAAGTTTTTAGAGGTATCTTCATGATTTTTGTCTATCGTATCAAATTAGTTGTAGTATGTTTTCAATACACTATCTACCTAGCAATCATATATCCTGAAGAATATCATATATTTTTCTGATTTTGTTTACTGTAGTCGATCATATACTTTTATTGTTTCTAAAACTTGCGTTTTTTGTGTTTAGGTCTTGTAAGCCCCTTAAACATGGAGCGACTGCCTATCTAACCTTCACAACCTAGAGAGTGAGGAATGCGAAACTGTTGGGGGTTACCTATCATCATCTTCCTGCCCTTATCCCATGTTACTTGGGGTCGGCGCAACACGTTTTCTTCTTCCATTCTCCCCTGTCAACCGTCACGCTATCATTCACTCCCTTCTCTTTCATATCATTCCTCACACAATCCATCCATCTTTTCTTCGGCCTTCCTCTCCCTCTCCATCCATCAACATGTATATCCATCACTCTTTTATTCACAGGGGGTACCTATAAAAAGCTTAATTTTATCCAAAAATAATCTTCTAATTTTTTTATAAAGAATTAATTTCATAGGCATTCTAAAGGTTTACGGAGAATGTATTTATTAATAAAAAAAATAATTTGATATCCAATAGAAGTTGGAAGCTCATTAAAATATTTTGCTCGTTAAAAACCGTTCACTATTAATTTGGAAGTTATTCACCGTTAATGAAGCACGTACCCACTCAGTTCAATTCTTTGAATAGCTTTTCTCAAATTGTTATTAGAGTATTTACTTTGAATTTCAAAGATCAGATATTTGGTTACCACTTCTTAATAAAATTCGTCGTTTAGTACCTATTGTAATTTGACTTTGAATTATGGTATATATTAAAGTTAAGACCGGAGGTTAAGCTACGCTTGCCGAGGTTAGTCCGTGGATGGGTGACCATCCATTTCATACCCAGACTCCTCCGTGCCTCTGAAACGGTTCGTTTCACGTTATGCGGTTGGTCCCGGCTGTCATTCTAGTTCTTTGACAGTCGTTACGGGTTGTCAGAAGCCCGAAGGTCTGACATCCAGTCATACCAAAGCCCAGTATCTGGGTTGTGGATGTCAGACAGGCAGTCGTTCCATGTAAAATTCAGTTATTTAGCTGCATCCGGTTAGACAGGAATCCGAACCCAACATAGTTGGGAAAGGGGCTAGGCAGATGATGAAAAGAATCTAAACATACGTTAGTGAAATATTTATGCATTTATGATAAAAGGCCCAAAATATATTTTATTTTAAATCAGATTTTAAATCAGAAATATTTCGACAAAAGAAACTTAGGATCAGCGAAATTGTTTAAATGGAACCAATTCATCAAACTTTCTTCGCTATTAAATTAAATTCGGCCGTATTTTCACAAAGGAAAGGGTAAAGGGTACTGCAAGATTGCTTTTTTTGTTTTTCTAGAACATTTTTATTAGGGTTCCGTACCCAAAGTGTAAAAACGGGACCCTATTACTAAGACTTCACTGTCCATCTGTCTGTCACCAGGCTGCATCTCATGAACCGTGATTGCTACACAGTTGAAATTTTCACAGAACTACTAAAAACAGAATAAAATAAATATTTAGTTATTTGATAATTTTCCCCCCTAAAGAAAAGCCCCACGAGCACCAATATGTCAACACTTGGCAACTTTAAATTGCGATTTTTTCACGAAATAGCGAATACAACGTTGAAATACGACACTTTACATATACCAATGGGTTCGAAAATACTATGTTCCTACTAATATAAAATTTCATTCAAAAATAAAGGAGAAAATCGACTTTGAATAAAGCGAAGTGATATTTTTGCTCGTGAGTGTACAGAACCATTCGTCTGCGAGTCCGACTCGCACTTGGCCAGTTTTATTAAAAACACCACGGTTCTATGAACAAGATTGAAGTGATTGTATTTTCTGATCAACTCTTTTGATTCGAGCCTTTGTTGGAGATTAAAGATGCCATAAAATATTTTATTTTAATCCAGATATTATTCATGGTAGGTCTGGAAACAGCTAGATGAGAGGGTCGAGGATCGAATAAAATACATTTGTCTAGCCTTGCCTATCTAGGTACTAGGTTTGTTTTGTTTTGCTAGCTCAATGTAGGCTGATATTGATACCTGCATGATTATGATGCAAACAATATACTGTGTATGGCTCTAACCCCCCAGGGGTTAAACATGGAAACATTTAAGGGTTAAACATGGAAACATTTAAGGGTTAAACATGGAAACATTGTCGGGGGTAAAGATTGTGGTGGTTGAACATGGACTAAACCCTAACATCATTTGATACGTAGGTATGTTAGGAAGTTGAAAATTTTTGACGTTCTCACCTTCACCGTTTTTCAGTTTCATTACCAAGCAGAGTCTTTTGCTAAAGGTTAATTGTTTTTGTTAAATGTTATGCCTATATCCATCCTGAAGAATTGGGCTATCAAATGCAAAAAGAGCCCGAGATTAGCGCGTTCACACAAACAAAAAGTAGCCTCAGCTATTTTATTAATATTATAGGAAATAGATAATAAAACCCAGTCTTACCAAGGGGTATCGTATTACCCAGTAACTGGGTTGTGGAGGTCAGACAGGCAGTCACTTCATGTAAAATACTGGTATTCAGCTGCATTCGGTTAGATTGGAAGCCGACCCCAACATAGTTGGGAAAAAAGGCTAGGCAGATGATGAGACAGTTAATAAAAAAAAATGACAGAAGTTTTCGCGCACTTATTGATAGATTTAGCTAAATAAGGTTTAGACTAAAGACATACATTCTAGTTAACAACACAACAATGTCTACTCTTGATCAAATATTCGTTTACCCAACACAGTAGCACGGTGTGCAAAATAAATATCGTCGTTGGCGATGTCTATAAAGATGTCTTCGAGTTGGCACCGGGATGTATAGGCCTTCTGAGACACGCTATAAAATCGCGGGAACTCCTTTGGGTTTGTGACATACGACTGGCTATATGGAATAACGGACGAGTAGGTGTGTATGTAGCTAAAATTATTATTCATTCAATAGCAAATCTAGTAGGCAAATTGCTAGTTGTTTCTTTATGAATATAGCATTATCAGTCTATAATGTTTCCACTGCTGGGACACAGACCTCCTTTCTGTGGGAGGGAGTGGTTCTAGGACATGCCAGTTTCCTCACGATGTTTTACTTTATCGTTTTGAGAGCAGTAGTGATGAAATTAAATCATCATCATCTGCCTAGCCTTTTCCCAACTATGTTGGGGTCGGCTAAATTAAGTACACATAGTAAAACCGGCCTGAGTTCGGACCTATGACCTACGACTCGTAAGTCGGGGCCATTACCACTTGGCCACTTTTAAATATATCACCTTTATGAATATACATATTTTGTAAGGATAATTGCAGTTTTGCTACTTTTTTATTATCATCTTAGATGATTTTGCTTTATACGGGCGGGCTGGTCAGGGTGTGGCGATTCTTATAGGCAGTCTTTGTTCAGCAGTACACGGATTGTTTGTATTTTTAAAAGAGAAGATTTAAGTTTTTTTTTATTATACAAGATTAACAATTTTTCTATCAACAAAGATGCAATTCAAAAGCCTAGACAAAGTGACATTCTATCAGCGGTAACGATGAGGGAAAAGTAAAAAATGTATGGGACTGATTTAAGCTTCAACAAGCCTTATCAATCATGTTGAAACACAGATAGATACACAAAGATAACCCTAGAGCAACTACTTCGGGTGCCAAAAATCGCATCAGCTTACGTACAAAAATCGTAAGCCGCCACATTCTCGCTCAGTCCTGTGTACTGCTGGCTGGGTGAGCGTGAGCGCTGGCGCTAGGCCCCGGGGGTGGGGCGAGACCCAGTCGCATGCGACAGCGTCTTTGAGTCGATTTGATTTTTCCATCACTAAATAGTGCTTGTGACGTCATAGTAGGTACTCAAAAAATGGCACGCTTGATTATCATACAGATCGTGATACTTGCGTTATCTAGGTCTATCTATATCTGTGTGTGTAACAGACTCATAATCCAAATGCTATTCATTTAATTATTAACGTTGTTGAGCAGACAAAGGACATCATTCATATCGTACCCAAAAATTCAAGTAAAAAAAAAGTACAGCGGTGCTATTCTGTAAAAATTTCACCGTGAAAACTTAGGTGAAGTGAGCGTGGAGTGAGCTGTCAATAGTGTCAATTCCTAGCAAAAACTAACTCACTTCACCTAAGTTTTCACGGTGAGATTTTTACAGAATCGACCGGCTGTTTTCATAAGGGAAATAACATCTTGATATTTTTTTACTATTTCAGCGAAAGTTTACAATTAACCCCCGGCTGCTATTTGAGATTGAACATGCCAAAAATCATATTTAGTGTTTTAAGCATAACACTTAAAACAAGTAGGTATACCAACTTTTAATTGAATATAACATCCCGAACATGTTTTAACTATTACAACATAGATCTAGGATTAACCCCCTGACTGCTACTTGCGTTTGAAAGTACCAAAAATTATATTTTTGCCAACAATAATTTGGACTTTTTTTTTTCGTTTAAAGACGCAAATAGTTATTGATTCGCTGGTTTTCAGTCCTAAGTGTATTACTCTAGCTGGCTTTATAATTTTTAGGTAATTTTTTTTTCCTTTTTTTTTGTTTTTTTTTTTTCAGTAAATATTATGTTCAATCATTAAAAGTTACTGTTTTACAAACATTTCTTCTTACTGTATAAAGACTCGCTATAATGTGGTGTAGTAAGCAATAATTTTTTTTATTTATTCTCAGTGAAATTACCAAAATTGTGTCAATAATTATTAAATTTTATTGTTGCAAGTAATTGTCTAACAATGCTGTGAATGTGATCCAGTAAAAGCTTGAGATTTGCATGCCTCAAGGCGTAATATGGCTGAGCTACGGTCTATTTTTAACAACTCTATGTAATTACCCATATTAGCAAATAAATGATTTTGAATTTGAAATAGCTTTAATGTAGTAGTAATTTTTTTTTTTCAGTGTAAACTTGGTAAACAGGTCAGCTAAGCTTAACAGCATTATGTATCAGTAACTAAGCAGCAAGAATTTTATTTATTCACCCGCCACGAAGTCGTTAAGAGGTTTAACGGCCTTCTTCCCTCCCAGCGTTAACCCGTATATGGAACTTACAGCACCCAAACACAAAAAACGCAAGTTTTAGAAACAATAAAAGTACATTATATGATGGACTACAGTAAACAAAATCAGAAAAATATATGATATACGTCAGGATATATGCTAGGTAGATAGTGCGTTGAAAACATAATACAACTAATTTAATACGATAGAAAAAAATACTACTTTACATAGATAGTGTTTATACATTTTCTTATACGTTCAATAAATTAACTATTTTTCTTTCATACAAAGTGACTCAGAAACAAAGATAATTATTATCATCCCAAATCCAGTTATAGGTTGCCAGGCCAACGCCTTTGAGCCCATAACCCGTTCCAGTCAAGCCTTAGAATTTACGCGGCAGATAACCAGCTGATACATTGTTTTTCTCATTTCAACACACCACCCAAATCTCCACCTTCTCCCTTACAAGATAAAGTTCAAACTTCCTCCTCTATTATCAACAGTACCCTATCGATCTGCAAGCCTGGTAAATGAAATCCAGATGTAGCTAAGTACGTAGGTATTTGATATTGAAGCAGTATAATCCGAGACAAGTGAACGTTACGACAAAAAGTGATTGACCTCATTTCGACTGGACTGCTCCGTTTTGCCCCTAAGCGGAGATTGGGAAACAATAGGGATAAATCTTTGGACGTACTGTTTCAGTTCCTATTGTGCTATTTTGGATGCTGTGCAACGTAAGTCTATCGGAGTCTTCCTGTTTCAACTGACCTAATGAGTTTCGATTAAGGGGGAAGCATCAGGGTAGCCCACGAAACTTATTTTTTTTTACGTTTTTATGCAATTTGCAAGTCAGTGTCAGCTTGTATTTTGAACAAAATATGATTCGCGACCTTAACAAGTTGGTTTTTTACAGAATTATCCTCATTAAAATTATCAATAGAACCCTCTTAGTTCATATTATCCTATTGATTGATATTTCACATTTTCGGGCTTTTGACGACACGGAACGACTGTAAAAAATCCACGAATAACAGCCGGGACCAACCGGCTTAACGTGCTTTCCGAGGCACAAAGGGGTCTTGGTATTTAAAGATGGTCACCCAGCCACGGACCAACCGCGGCAAGCGTAGCTTAACCTTACCGATCGACCCGTGCGGCTGATATTACTTAGCCACAAGCCCCTCACAATGATAAACATACAATGAACCTAAGTACAGAAAAAGTTTTGTAATAATGGGGAGATCCATGCTCATACGTAAGAAAATAAAGGCACACAGTTGTTGTAAATTCTGGGAATTAATTGTTTATTGTTGTTATCAATTCGACTACCAACATATGGTGATGTATGAAAAACAAATTGGTTTTTCTATTTCGTGTAACTTGTTAAGTATTCGAATAGGGATTTAACATTTTGGTATACGGTTTTTGACTCTTTGGTCTAGTATCATGTAATAGGAACACACGATTCAATGATTTTTTTCTCTATACAAAAAAAATACCAAGTAGGTAGGTACTTTTTTCGACATCATGGCGTAATGCTTAAGAGTTATTCAATGGAATTTACTTTAAAACATAGAGAATTATCGTATCAAAGTTTACTCAAAGTATTTTTCAATTTAATTCATTTATTTTGTTAAAAAAGTAGTAAATTCGTTTTGGCACATACGTCGTTTTATTCCAAGCGCACGCACGTTATAGCCATCTCTCTTCTTTTGTATTTCTAAAGTAATTGCATCACTTTCGCTCGCTTATTAGATCAGTCGCTACGATTAATTATCGAACGCGTAGCGCCTTAAATTGACCGTATAGTGTGTAACTGAATTGAGGCGCATTATGAAAGTAGTTTGTTCTGAATCGATTTCTGTCATTTTTAATATAGGTAATTTTTTATCCTAAAAATAATTAACACTACGTAAATTACAGTCACAGTAGGAGTAGTGGCGGCCCAGTGGTAACGACCGCGACTTGCGAGATACAGGTCGTAGGTTCGAACCCTGACAGGCGCTTTACTTTGTGTAAATTATTTCATCACCACTGCTCTCAAAACGGTGAAGGAAAACATCGTGAGGAAACCGGCATGTCCTAGAACCAAAAATTTGAAGACATGTGACATCTACCAACCCGCACTGGGCCCGCGTGGTGGATTACGGCCCACTCCTTCTCACAGAGAGGAGGCC
The DNA here is from genome assembly GCA_963082905.1 of Oligia fasciuncula. Lineage (NCBI taxonomy): Eukaryota > Metazoa > Arthropoda > Insecta > Lepidoptera > Noctuidae > Oligia > Oligia fasciuncula. The sequence goes on from OY720409.1 coordinate 11,547,056, forward strand.
TGTGTCCCAGCAGTGGGAACGTTATAGGCTAATTATGTAAATTACAGTCACACTTCCGCTGTAGGGTCAGTTCACACCGAGACGCGACGCGACGCGCAGTTTTCAAGATAGAAATACAATTACAGACCTTATCTGCTACATTAAAAGGTACACAATTCAGTGTCTACCTACTACGTCGAGCTACGCAGCGCGGCGCCGCCGCGCCCCCGCGCGGCGTAGCTCACTGAATTGTGTACCTTTTTGTGTAGTAGATAAGGTCTGTAATTGTATTTCTATCTTGAAAACTGCGCGTCGCGTCGCGTCTCGGTGTGAACTGACCCGTAGTCAAAAGAAACCAAAATGGACGAAGTACCTACCTGTGCTAGACCCTGATACATGTGCGACTGTGTGCGTGCGTAGATTTGTAATGTGACCACAATTTTCTCCCTCAATCAGTTTAACTAATTTAATAAAATATAAACAATGAAAATTTATACGTAATAAAAAAAATCAGTAGATGTATTTAATATGATTATGACATCACACTAATATTATTGAGGCGAAAGTTTGTGTGTGGGGGTGTGTTTATATGTTTGTTACTTCTTTACTTCTTCACGTTCAAACGGCTGGACCAATTTTGCTTTACTTTTTATCCCGATATTCCCACGGGATCGACATTTACGCGGGTGAAACCGCGGGGCGCAGCTAGTAATATGATAATTGGGGTGTTCATGTTGTATAAAAATAATAACTATACATTGTATGAAATTACTGTAACACGTCCAAATGACGTAGAGTATCAATTTGATAAATAAATAACCTTCCTTGACCTTGACTTTACAAACTAACCATCTACAGTATCAAAGCGATCAGGCTTTATTAATCACAAATACGGAAGGTATTGACTATTAAGAACAGATGGCTTGGCTGCGAGTGAACGTTCGTTCAATTATACCAGTAGAACAGACGTATCTACAACCGTCTAACCTAGCTTTGTATTGTTAAAGTGATCTGCAGTAGATTTGGCTGGCTGGGTATGGCTTTGAGAAATACACCTGAGCAATCAACCCAAATCAACAAATTAATAATGGTTGATAGCTTTTTGATATCGATAGAAATGGGGGCCTAAAAAGGCCACTTTGGCAGAATCATAAAAGGATAACATAATGGACAGTTAACTGTTAAGTTAATCGTATCAAATCCCATTGGTGAACCATTATTCAGGTTTTTTTTTGTCTGTGCTAAAATACCAATCAATCCAATCCAAATCCAATCCCAATCTCTTTGATTGTACCTACGTAGTACAGCGAAAAGAAGAAAAACACGGACTGTCTTCGCCATATTAATTCATAATGTTATCCTTTTATGATTCTCCAAAGTGGCCTTTTTGGGCCCCCTGAGGGCCAATTTTCATGATGACGGATTGAGACTGAGATCTGAGGGCAATTCTCATAGTTTTAAGAACGTCACAGTCCAATCTCAATCTGTCAAAAACACTTCTAATTTTCCTACATTTCTGACAAGTTGTTTACATTAATTATCACTGAGATGAGATTGCGACTAGATTTTGAACGTTTTTAATTACGGGATTTGGATTTCTGATGGCTAACAGCACCCTAATTGCGTAACACACTATCAGTCGGAATCTGAATCAGTTTGAAGCCAATTGCAAATTCATTGCTTCATAAGTTCGAAAAATTTGTCTGCTCAACATGTAAATAACGCAATGAATGTTGTTGAACTGTCAAAATGAAACCGATTCCGATTGCTAATGTGTTACTCAATTGCCCCGCTGATCGAGCGTGATTTTATAATCGGTTAACCTACATAATATACAATGTGGAGATAAAAGAAAATAAAAGAGAGTATTTTGAACTATCAAATAAATCCTAACATTGAAATTAAAAAGTACCAACCAGTACTAACTAAATTGTAGTGACCGGCGGACTATGGATTTTGCCAATATTTGGCAAGCGTAAGTTAACCTGATCGATCGACCCGTGCAGCTTTTATTACTTAGCCACAAGTCCCCCCAATCATTTTCAAAGATTATGCTTCTTAGAAGTACTATTTGGAACCGAGCTGCCAACTGCAACTGCCGACAGCACGTGGAGCGACTGCATGCTGACACGAGTCACTGCACGAGCCAGACACGAGAGAAGCATGAGCCGCTGCACGTGCTGTCAGTTGCAATTGGCAGCTCGGTTCCAAATAGTACCTTAAGTTAGTAGCCTAGAGCCTAGCGAGTCTCCTTGCGAGTAGCGAAGTGAATCGAACGCTAGAAGTTTCGCAACCGGCCGCACTTGCTTGACGCCTTCGCTAGTCGCCTAGCGCGTATCGAAGGATGCTAAGTCACTAAGCTCTAGGCGCTAAGCAAGTCACCTGTCAGCGTACGTAGCCTTACGCAATTACCCCGCGGATTACCAAAATACGAACAATATTTTTAATGGAGTGTCAGTGGCAAGCCATCTTTAAACCATCATGACATTTTCAATTAGGAGATTACCAAAACTGTTAAAATAAACAATGAGGAGATTTTCTTTTCTTTTTTTTAACTCTTCCCTAGTAGCTGGATAGATGGCGCTGAACTTGGTAAGTTACTGCAATGAACGGAACATCACATAATTTTTTGATTATTTCACTTGGATGTAATTTTGAGATCGTAAAACGAAAGCAAACGAAAGTGTCAGTCAACGAGCGTATGTGACGTGACGCAATGTTTTTTTGTTCTAAACGTTTTGGCTTTGGCACCTAGTAACGTAGTTAGTTCAACGCCATCTATAGAGTTCTTGGAAACTGTTTTTTTTTAATACTCAAAAAGAAAACCTCTCAAGGTCGTTCTACGTCATATTATTTGTAATTCTAAAGATGAATTAGAGATTTCATACCAAAACGTTTGTCAAGCAAGATTACAATACCTCACCACAATAATAATAAAACACAATACCTTTCGACCGTTGTTTCTTAGCCTAAAAAAAAAAAAGTGGATCAGCAGACGCTATGAATCCCACGTATTGACATTTTAAAGCTACTTAAATAGTTGTCTATCAAAGTTCATACCGTCGTCGTCTTTGTAACAAAATATCTTTTCCTTTTCAACTCCAACTTGAAAGTTTCCTTTGATAAAGTAACTTGCTTCTTTTTACTTGTTTCTAAGTTATTGAAGTTTACAACCACAGAGTACGGAGACGCTGCGGCGATCGCTGCTAGAGGAGGCATTATCAACACTTTCCTTACAAACCAAGCGTGTCACCATTCATGACCTAAAGCGCGGTCACTGTCGGACTGCATAGAAAAGAAAGAGAAGCGCGATGACACAACGCCGGTAATTTATTGCAAAATATAAAGCAATTATCTATTTACATAAAATCTATTGTTTGGCCTAAAAAATTAAAACACTAGTGCTTTAATATGTTACTCGTAAAATAATCTGATAAAAATCAGAATGATTGTATGTATATTAGTATGGTTTTTATTGTAAAAAGAAAGTTTTTAGAGGTATCTTCATGATTTTTTTTCTATCGTATCAAATTAGTTGTATTATGTTTTTAACACACTATACTCAATACTCAATACTTTATTGCATTCCATAATGTGTACATAATGATAGTTGGTATTTAAGAAAATCGAATCAATTATGGACCCTGTCGGGCACAGCAAAGTTAATTTTAATAGGAGAGAGGATGAAGGCGCTTTTTGATATAGAAAAATAAATTTATATTAAATTAAAATAGTATCATTATATAGTTTCATTTCCTTTTATGGTATTTATATTTTATATAAGTATTTGGTTTTAAGTTTTATTTATACATATATTGCACGATTTACATTATTAACACTATAAATTATAATAAACTAAATATTTACAATTTTATTGAGTCTTGTAGATGTATGTGCACTGTTTAGCATATAATAATTTTTAAAGGGCTATCTAACTAGCATAATTATATCCTGAAGAATATCATATTTTTTTCTGATTTTGTTTACTGTAGTCGATCATATTACTTTTCTCCCGGTCCTGTAGTCCCCTTACTATAAAGACAGTCCGCCATCCTTCCGTAATCACCAAGGCTCGCCACGACGACGCCTCCATCCATGTTCGCCCCGACCATTGCTCGTGCCAGCCCGCGCCGCTGTGCCTATACCTTTAAATTTATCTTTAATTAATCATGATCCGATCCAGCATGTCCCTTGTTGCCTTACCCTAATGACGCCCTATGCCGGGGTCCATACCCCACAGGGGGTGCCCATAGCGAATACTTAGTTTTTAAGCAGCCTTCTACCACAGCTTCTACCTCGATCTCCTCCTGGTTGACCTGCGAGATGCCACACCCTAAACAAAACAACGTTTACTCACATTAGGACACAAATGACTTATGGATACTGACGACTTTTAATGGCGGTCTGTGACAGAAGTTGATGTGTTCAATGCACTTTCGATGCCATGAATTTTATTAGCACATAATAAAGATGACAAGAATTAGTTTGACTGGCTACAATTTATGCTCAATGATACTTAGGTACTGTATTCATATGTAGCTACAATTAAGTACCCAATGTGTGGGTCAGCGGGATTGTCCGAAAGGGTTACCGCTGGCCCGGAACTTAAAAGGCTAAGGAAGGAACACGGGTGGATTTTAGTCAGTAAGAGTCTGACACTCCCTTCCGCTCCACCCTGAGCGGGAGGGGGGCATTTGATGATTTCCGTCCCAAAAAAAAAAAAAAGTACCCAATGTGTAAAATATGTTTTGTTTAAGTAACGTTGATGCAACATTATAATACACATTGTAGACAATTAAATTATTTTTTGTCGATGTATATTTTTTTGAAGACTAATATCATTGTACTGCCGTATTAAGGTTCGCTAGCGGCGGTGGCGGCGCGTGGCGATTCCGTAGTCTGTAGTTTACACTTAGCCAGTTATAAAGCTATGATCTAGTTTTTCTTTACCGACGACGCCTTGATTGCATTCAATGGAGATTCCCTAGGATTTACTCTCTTAAATTGCTTTAAATAATTTGTTTTTGGTAAAAGCAAATTTTAGTTTTGATGAAAGTCAAGATGAGTAATCTTGACTTTCTTCAGAACATTTGTTTTTATGGGTTACTAGCTTTTGGCCACGGATTCGCCTGCCTGGTTCATTATCATCAGCCTACAACTGCAGTCCACTGGTGAGCTCTCCTACCTTCGCATTTTAAGGGGTTTATTTATAAACGATGGTTAAAGTTAAGTGACGTTCAAATGTCAAAAATTTATGGCTAAACAGTCGCTTATCACTAGGTACTTGACTTTAAGAAACGTTTATGAATAAAGGGGTTAGTATCTGTATGGATTTTTAACGGATAGGAGCTGTCAGACAGATTCCTTATGATTTCTAGTGCCATGTTCAGTTCAGGCCTTGACATGGGTTCTTTAAAAATCCTTTTTCTCTCCCTGTTAGTGTCCGATAACATGATAAGGGGGGATTCAGTGGTGAGAATGTGCATCCCTGATAAATAAAAAGATAGATAAAACGTTTATTTAGTGCAACAAAAGACACAATACAGGTATTAAAAACATAAAGAAAGGTGAAAAAAAAAACAAAGATGAAACATCAAAAAAGCCTTTATTATTCCTGCACCCGAAGATATCATGGGCAAAGATCGTCACTTACTGGACGCCTGTCGAGGTAGACCACGGTGAAGGGAATGTGACGATCTGATTAGGTTTGCAGGTCAATACCCAGACATCGCACAAGACAGGGAGGTTTGGAAGGAGAAAGGGGAGGCCTTTGCCCAGAAGTAGCACACAATATAGACAAACAACAAAAAAAACCTTAATTGTAAAAAAAATAAGGTTCTTAATAAAGTAAGAAAAAATTGTTAAATTTATTTAGGACGCCTCGACGGGTATTTGCTTTCTTACTTTGTTTTTATCGATGTTGTGTCACTAATTAAGACATACCTATTCTTTATGGAGGTTAATGTTCTACAATAGAACTTTATAGGCTACAAGTTTCATTCGCTAACATAATCCACTTGGATCGTTATCAAAGACAACAATTAATGGAAAAAGAAATTGGTAAATTCACCTTCAGACAATATTCACGGGTGAAAGATTACGTTCAGACGTTCATCCATAAGTAATTTCGTTAAGTGCGCAGTTTTTAGAATCTAGGTTTTCAGAAATCTATGTTTAGTATTAATATAGGTACTGGCATTGACTTTGTTAGAGATATAAACTATGAATTTACGGGTCTATTTTTTAAGAAGGGGTATAATGACCTTTATTTGTAATACAATCTTAGAAGTAAATTTTAACCTACTTACTTACTTTTAATAAAATTGTTGTATCGAAATGTAATTTTATATTAGGTATATCATCATCTGCCTAGCCTTTTCCCAACTATGTTGGAGTCGGCTTCCAGTCTCACCGGATGCAGCTAATTTATACCAGTATTTTACATGGAGCGACTGCCTATCCGACCTCCACAATCCAGTTACTGGGTAATACGATACCCCTTGGTAAGACTGGTTTTTAGACTTTCGGGGTTCTGACTACCCTTAACGACTGTCAAAGATCCACGAATGACAGCCGGCACCGACGGCTTAACGTGCTTTCCGAGGCACGGAGTTTTTTTTTTGTCTGGGTTCGAACCCACAACCTACAACTCGTAAGTCGATACCGGTACCACTGAGCTACCACTGACGAAGATATAAATGACATAAAATATTTTATTTAACTATTTTAGCATTCAAGTATAGATAGCTACTAAAGAAGGGCTAAGTAAACACGAAACTTAAACATTTATTATAATGAATCCTAATGTTTTACTTGCTCTTTACAATAATTAAGACAATGATAATATATTATGTAGAAATCCAAGCCTGGTAACATGTGCTCATTGAAATAATACTTGTTTAATATGATCATGACACTTGGATCAAGTATTAATTGTTTGAAAGATATCTGAGAGATTTCATAGAGATGAATGTAACCTTCAGACTGATATTAATTACTTATCACACTTAATCTTCTTTAGTCTTTAAATATTTTAAAGTCTTTTGAAAGTTGGATATCAAAAATAATTTAATCAAATAGTTTTTGCAAATCAAATTGGTTAGATTGAAATGATAATGCTGCACATACAGGTACACCTCTGCCTTACCCTTCGGCCTTCGTGGAATAGAGTCGTGATGTTTTTGTGTTGTTTAAATTAAGAATTATTTTTGAGTACCTTTAACAATACCCAAGAGCCAAAATGGAAAGCATTATTATACTTTACTAGGGAATAATAGACCGATTCCTCACGAAATTTAACTGTACCTGATTATAATAATCAAATAATTCTGTAATTATTATGAAGTTCACCTTTATATGTCGATTTTAATATCTTTTTAAACTGCGTTTGCAATTTAGTTTCCGAAAATGTTAACAAATAATGCGTTTTTAGAAACATTACTTTAATAGCTATGTCTTTTCCCGGGACTCAAACTATCTCTTTACCAAATTTCATCTAAATCGGTTCAGCGGTTTAAGCGTGAAGAGGACAGACAGACATACACACTTTCATATTTATAATATTACTAGCTGCGCCCCGCGGTTTCACCCGCGTAAATGTCAATCCCGTAGGAATATCCGGATGAAAAGTAGCCTTTAAGTTAATCCAAGGTGTCAGCCACTTTCATACAAAATTTTATCAAAATTGGTCCAGCCGTTTGAGCGTGAAGAAGTAACAAACATATAAACACACACACACACACCCCCATACAAACTTTCGCCTTTATAATATCAGTCTGATGTTAGTATGGATATACCTCACACAAGCTAAGATTAAACTTATCTTTATTGAGAAGACACAACGATTGGTAACTAACCGATCCGTTTCATCAATATAGGCACAGCTAACTAAATAAATCTCACAGCAAATGTAGGCTTCTCCCGTCGCCAGTATCTAATGGCAGGCGGTACTCCACGTTAATTAGAACCGGGTCGCTCGATCTATGCGGCGGCACGTACCGCCCGTGTGGTACTCGTCACCTTTGAGGGTAGACTGCAATTATCTGTCATGTTGAGCGGGTAGGCAGAGTTTTAGGTCGTATTTAGGATGTTGGAGGTAATGTATGTGTTGCGTGAATGTGGTGGTATAATCATACATGTCATAGTACACTATGTCAACATTTTTGTATAACTAACTATTTACACTAGGTACTAAATTAAATTACTAACTAACAATACAAATTAATACGAAAACAAAAGGACACTTAGGCGTCGAAGTGCCCGTCCGCATCGCTATCATCCAGAAACATGCCCAGGCGACTGGCAGTATTGCCACGTTGAATAGCAAAGCTAATTCTTTGGCCAAAGAACGAACCAGCCCTCTGGTCACGTGAAGTGTCGACCATCCGGCGAGAAATTTCCTTAAAAAGGAAACGCACTCGGGTGTTACTGTATTTAATTTAAGCGAAAGTCTTTACATCACCGCGGCTATTATAATTATACTATCACTGTTTTTTTCCAAGCAAAAACAGAATACAAAAATTTTCCAAATTCGCTTGTCCGTTCTAACGTAACCAGAGTTATTTTACTGTATGTACACTACATAAGGTCGACTTTTAGCAGACAACCTTTAGTGCTTGGCCAGACTGGCAGCGCGGGGCGGGGAGCGGCGCGGGTGCGGGAACACGCGCTATTGGCCTGTCCGCAGTCGAGCGCGGCTGCGTTCTGCGTGTTGTCATGTCCAGTGTTTGTTAAAATATAATATGGATGAAGAAGACTAATTTTTACTAGAAAAAAGCTCGAACTAGTATGAGAACCGCCCGCGCACCCACTATGGCCACTTATATGAACGAGCTATGGCGTGGGTTGCCCGCGCGCTCGTCGCACCGAGCAGCCCGCGCCGCTCACCGAGCCCGCGTGCCCGCTATGGCCACTCAAATAAAGTTCATAATATGTTTGAGTTCGCCGCGCCGCACCCGCCCCGCGCTCGCGCTGCCAGTCTGGCCAAACACGCACCCGGCGCACCAGGGAAGCGCATCTTTTTCACAGCGTAGCGTAGAAGCAATCCTATATAAATCCCTGAAGCGCTACAGAAGCGGAACAGCCCCATCAACTCCCGGAACGCATTATTATATTGAATACGAAGAGCGCTGTACGATTTTTGAGTGCTACCCACAAGCTGCACCTGTAAAACGAGGTAGGTACAATATGCACGAAATAGGGTTGTTTTTGTTGTTGGGCTGCGCTGCGTGTCGCGGGTTCGATTCCCGCACGGTACACAAATATTTGTATGGCCTACAAGTAGTTGTTCCGGGTCTGGCTGTTTGTGTATGTGAGTTTAAATGTTTGTAAACGCACCCACGATACAGGAGAAATTCCTAGTGTGGGGCATCGTTTAAAAAGAAAAAAAAAAACTATTGTAGAACAACGTGCAAACCTGCGAGCGATCATATTAGCTCTCACCGACCGCGCCCATCTTTCTCTTTCAATATCATCGTCATCTCTTTTCAATATCATTATCAATCTGCCTTGCTTCCTTCTCTAACCTAATCACGTTTCACTAAAGTGATGGAGCACTCCCATTCTTACCCGGCAAGCTTACAATACAACTCACTCTGCTACCTTTAATTAGAATCCGCGAGTGTTCGTTCCATCTATGTCGGATCGTGTAATCAAGTACGCTAACTCGGTGCGTCAGCATTACTTTGAAGTTTAATGTAGGTAGGTTGGGTACAATGATATTATATTAAAGAGATAGATAAGGCACTAGCGGGCGCAAATTGTTGCAGACAAATTCAGACAATTGTTGTAGTTTCATTTAGTCCGTTAATAGCAGCGAGCAACACACTACAGATAGCTATCTCTTTCTGTGTCATACGTTCCGTATTATCTATCGCAGTAAGTAATTTGTAATAACAACGCAACAATACAGAACGTCGTCGCTCAGTTTGAACGTAGCGTATCTTTCCTTTATAATATCATTGGTTGGGTATGATTAGTGTGCATAATTTTCTGTGAGTAAATAGCTTGTAGAAGATGTGAAAAGTAAGAAAGATTTTTTTTTATATTATCCTTTTGGGCTCTGCTACAGTCGGGTAATTATAAAATAATAAGGAATCTAAAAATTACCAAGTTGCCAATATTTTACCAGACCCAAGCATACACGATACTTTTAACATCGAATAGCGGTTTTCGTAAGCTCAATACAGCGACTGACAGAAACCGATTTGAAAACCGAACGCAGCGAATCGACAAATTACCGACCGCGCCGCCGCGCCGCCCGCCGTAACGAGTGTCAAATATCTCTGCGGGACCAACGCTTTAACGCGCTTTCAGAGGCACGGAGGGCGGAGAGGTCTCGGTATGTAAAAATGGGCACCCATTCACAGACCAATCTCTTCAAGCGTAATTTAATCTGATCGATCGACCCGTGCGTTTAAAACTTAGCCACGAGCCCCTCCCAAAAAGAAAGAAATAAAACAAAAGAGAACTACATACACAAAATTTCCTTCAATAACAGCAGAGCTAAACCACTTCTACTCGGCAGCGCAGCTTCAAGCTAAAGTACGGTAGCACAAATTATAATAATCATTCCCGCCAGGCAGTGGGGTACTGCATACTGCACAAATGCCGCGCCCGGATTGGATGGGATATTTTTCAAAGTATTCGCACAAATATTTTCGAAGAGCAACCACATTATAAATTGAATTCCTAACACGTTTGGCCCTACTATGTGTCTGCAAGTGAAGAGTTAGTTTTTGTGAAAGGTTTTCGTCGACAGTTATGGTTGTTTGCTGGTTTAGTGATTAGGATAACACAATGGCGGCGATTCCCTTATTCACAAACTAAACTAAATTTAAGTTCAGGCATCTTTTCTTTCTATTTCATTAACAAAAGGACAGAAGATAAATATTAGTTTAGTCCTGTCAAATTAAGATACTCCTTATACGAGATTAAAAAATTGGCTACTACAAATACGTCAATTTACGCCAGGCGCTGACTAATTTGACAGGACTAAACTAATATTTATCTTCTGTCCTTGTCAATGAACTAGAAAGAAAAAGATGCCTGAACTTAAATTTAGTTTAGTTTGTGAACAACAGAATCGGCGCCAATATTATACGAGTTAAAACCCTCCAAAACATTTTAAATTGTCTTTAATTATAAAATTTCCGTTTTTATTTCAGATTGATTTTGTTGTTTTTTGTTCATTATTCTACATTCACATGTTTAGTGTATTAAAACTCCCGAAGGGCCTAGTGCTTTCAAAGATTTATTCCGGTCTGATCCCCTGAACCCCCCTCCACCCCCCCTCCTCGATCTCCTGCTAGTTCGTTTTTTCTGCAACGACTTTCAACAGTATCGTCATATGCTTTTCGTTAAATTAAGTCAATCCAAAACATTTTTGTCTTGTCCATCATATTGTTATCGCTGACAGAAATTCACATTGCCGAGGCCCTCTGAATTTTCATCAAAGCAAGTGAAAAATAAAGGAGTATGGAAACAGCAGTAGCACCGCACTATCGAATGCCTCACGCAAAACAATTTGTATATTGCGAACAGCATCGGATGCCGATGATCGCACCAGCTACTTTGATACATTATCATCTGCTGGAAAATGTCACCTTCGCATGGATATTCTGTGAAAGGGTGACAGAAGTCATTATCATCATCTGCCTAGCCTTTTCCCAACTGTTTTGGGGTCGGCTTCCAGTCTAACCAGATGCAGCTGAATACCAGTATTTTACATGGAGCGACTGCCTATCTGACCTCCACAACCCAGTTACTGGGTAATACGAAACCCCTTGGTAAGACTGGTTGTCAGACTTTCGGGCTTCTGACTACCCGTAACGACTGTCAAAGATCCACGAATGACAGCCGGGACCAACGGTTTAACGTGCTTTCCGAGGCACGGAGGGATCTCGGTATGTAAAGATGGTCACCCATCCACAGACCAACCGCGGCAAGCGTAGCTTAACCTAATCGATCGACCTGTGCGGCTGTTATTATTACACGAAAACGATAGAAATAGATTATAATAAAATAGTTTTGCAGCAGTCCGCATAAGGCTGATGACGAAACTGCAATGCGGTGACCTACATAGAAAACTGTATGCAGAGTTTAAGGTTATATGCTAGCTTTTAGAAACAGAAAATTAATTAAATAACCTGTACCTTAATTGCGTAACACACTATTCATCACAATCTGAATCATTTTGAAGCTTATTGCGAATCCATTGCTTCATAGTTATGTTCGAAAAAAAATTATCCTCAAAAACGTGGATAACTCAGTAACATCGTTCACTTCCATTTGTCTCATCATCATCATCATCTGTCTAGCCTTTTCGCAACTATGTTGGGGTCGGCTTCCAGTCTAACCGAATGCAGCTGAATACTAGTATTTTACATGGAGCGACTGCCTATCTGACCTCCACAACCCAGTTACGGGTAATACGATACCCTTTGGTAAGACTGGCTATCAGTCTTCTATTTGTCTCATCATCTCTCTTAATCAGTGCACCTCTTTCTGGTTTCCCTCTCCCCAAATTGCAACTCAAATAGCTCACCTTCGCATCTAGAAACTGATAGACGAGCCCCACCCAACAAACTGCAAACATCTTTCTAGAAAGCACTACACAAATATAGTGATAAAAAGAATATTTAGTAGTACTGTGGTGGTATCTACGTATAACGCCACATGCGAACAACGCGTCATACTGACGTCACGCAAATAGTGCAGTGCAGACACAACACCCGTCTGGTCGGAGGATCCTCCCTTTTCTATAGAGTATGAGTGAACTTTACACCCTGTTCCTCATACCTCTATAGTACCTAATAAGTTCACACCTACACAAAAATTATTGTCTTGTAAATCTTAGTAACTGCCACACTCGAGGGATGTAAAACTGGTTGGATGCACCTTCATACAGGGAATTATGTAGTTCCCAGAAGTTTCGAATTGTTTTACTGAAATCTGGATTTACGCAGGTAATTTGGAAAGGTCAGTGTCATTTGTAGCTGCTCTGCGTTAAAAATATAAAATCTACATTTAGATTTCACTGAGACTGGGCGTTCCAGAACCTGGGCTACCAGACAGATTTATAAAATCTTGCGTTTGATAGCCCATGTCTTTGGTTGGTTGAATAAGGTTGGAGGAATAAGAAATTTCACGCAGATGACATCGCGAGCAGAAGTTAGTTAAGAAATCCACGCCTGACGCGAATTAATTTTATTTATAATTGTTTTTTATAATTCTTTAATAGGACGTAGTGGTTTGTTTTTTTCAAGTTAACGCGGCAAAATAAACATGTAAAGTCGTACTTTTAATGAAATATTTAACGGTTATCATTTTTCTTTAGACAGGTAAAAATAGCAAAATTAAATTCTACAGACACTAGAAAATAGCGTCGAAAAACTCATCCGCATCGCTGTCGACTGGTAATGTACCCAAGAGACTGGCGTTATTACCATGTATGGCAATGCTTAGCCTCTGGCCAAGTTAAAAGCCAGCCCTTGGGTTACGGGGAGTGTCTTAATTAGCTACAGTAAAATAACTTTTTACTGTCATTTCGTTAAAAAAATGTTGCACACTATCTCCATTTCTAGTGATGTGATTAAAATGCAATATAACATCGTTTTAATTTTGATATTCGTAATTGACCTGTTTTGATTTAACTGTAAACAATCAAATATTCTTCATATTGATCGTATAAGAATATAATGTTTTAGTTTCAAATCAGTGTAAATAGTTTACTAAAGATAATTTTTTGTCAAGTATTTACACTAAAAATCCTGTTATCTAAGAAAATTTTATTTTTCGATTTTGAGATTCGATTCTTCTTCAAAGTGGCTTTCAACCGACGACTGTCGTTTATTTCGAATGTTCGAGCAGTGTTGCCAGATGACCGTCTCGCGTTCTCCCCAAAATCGGGTTTTAAAACAAAAAAAAACCCCACAAATGATAAAATACCTATATTATTTTAATCAATTGTTTATTCATAATATTTTTTTTATTAAAATTAATTTTCTTTCCTTAGGATTAATGAAAGATACAATTTTATACTATTTCAGCAATATTTTCCATTACTGAATCAGCCTCTTCATCAGCGTCGTTTGCAGTTCCGTATATTTTTCTGAATTAAATCTGTTTAGCATCTTTGAACTGGGTTTAAAATGAACAAATCCTTCTAGCAATGTAGGTATATCTTATTCTCAAGATTGATTCGGCAGTGTGAATGGCCAATCTGTTTCGAAGTTTGTCTTTAATAATAGCTACTTGAGAGAAGGCTCTTTCCACAAATGCGTTAAAAAGGCAACGAAAAATTCCCAATGCCAATTTTTTTTTTTTGTATAAAACTTTGCCCCACGCTAGTAATTTCTCCAGTATTGTGGGTGCGTTTACAAACATTGAAACTCACATACACAAACAGCCAGACCCGGAACAACTACTTGTAGGTCATACAAATATTTGTTCCGTGCGGGAATCGAACCCGCGACACGCAGCGCAGCAGTCAATAGCTTAAACACTGCGCCAACCGTGCCGTCAAATTTGCTAACATGTCCGTAATTTCTATCACCGACTGCATTTTTTTGTGTCCTTTCACAGATTAGTTAGTGGTTTGATCGCGTTGATTCGATTGATGCATTCTGATAATATATTTTTTAATCATCACTGCTAGCCGCAGCTTTGCCCATACTAGTTATGGTAATAAAAATCCTCCTAATCCCCCCACACCTAGTTTTCTCCCCTAAAATATTGTCCCCCCAATTGTCCCCCCATAACTATAAAAAAACCCCTAATTTGGGGGGATTCCCCCCAATCTGGCATCACTGTGTTCGAGAACGTCACACAGTTACGCTAATACATAGCAGATGGCGCTAGTAGTATGTAGACATAAGTATGTAGTTTATTTTGATACGTATATTTAACAGCTATGACGACTTATTTCATTGAGAATGTTCATAATCGCGATGTACGGAACTTTGAAAGCTTGCTATGACGAATTACTTATAAGCTACTTATAAAATCGTTCAAAATTCTAACAAAATCTTAACACAAGCAACCATGAACATAACTGTTCAATGAGCCAAAAATATTTATATACTTATTCGTTTTTTTATTTAATATTATGAATGAACAAAAATATTTTTATTAAAACTTTACACCAAAAACACGCAATCACATCACTGGCCACACTTCAAAACATACCTTCTTTCATTCTCATACGGTTTATTTTGCAACACAGAAAGCTGCTCAGTCTGTGTCGTCCGAGTTTTTGGCAAATGGGACTTCAGGGAATATGATAGGACCCATGCTGTCCTACCATTGTAAAAGATAAAAGCATGATGTACAGGTGCTGATTTATGTGAAAATTTACCAAGGACGTAAAAACGAGGTGTTATTGTTCCGTCATTTACATTTATTTGTTGTTAGAGGAACCCTACACTCTGTGATAGCTACTCATGTCACTTTCACGTTTCAACACACGTTTCAAATTGCGCACACGATGACATCGCAGCGATCAGAAGGGCAATTCTCTTAATTATAAGAACGGTTACACGGGTCACAGCACAGTCTGATCTCAGTCTCAGTCTGTCAAAAATACCTCTAATTTCCCTACATACAAGTTTCTGACATTGATTTAATTACTCCTGAATGTCATCCCCAGGAACTTGTAGGTATTAGTTCTGTTGTTGGTCCATTATTTCGTCAAACCTGCATGGAGGGTTTACGATTTATGACTGTAATAAAATGATAATTATTATTAAAAAATCAAAGACTCTGACACTTATTTTCTAGGGCTTACAGTTCCCCTTTTAAAATGGTGAAATATCTGCTCTGAAAACCACAAAACTTTCAACAGAAATAATGCCACCCCAAAACGAACTGTATTGTGTTGTATTATAGAAATGATTTTGTCAATACTATCTCATAGTATGTACCTACACAGACTTTCAATAGGTAACAAGATCTACACAAAATAAATAGATCCCTCCTCGATGCATGAGTCAGCACCGTAAACAAAGAAAAGTATAGACGGCGGGTAGCTCCATTTCATTTCCACAAGAAAGGGATAAAGTATTGAGTTATTATAAGTAACAGAAAAGGAAAAAGCTATACTATTTCTGTCTCTCAGTGCGTGCCAGTTTTCTCAAGGCAGCTACTTATGTAGCTCATGTTCGTTAGTTTTTTGTCTCATGTGTGGCCACGCTACCTGATGCTCTATAGCTTTCTTACTCTAAGGTCAGCACATAACACACACACGCACCAACACGCACACTTCCGACATTGCCATTGTCTCGGACGGTTCCGCGTGTTTGTACACTCGGTTACCACAAGTAAAACGCGCTTCGCTTCGTGACATAAAAGCAATAAAGAGTGGTGAAGGGCGGGCGTTTGTGGGAATGTCTTACGTAATTTTGATGTTCAGAAAGTGCTGATTCTCAGCCTAGTTTGAATAAATGGCTTTTGTTTAAGATGAACCTATTTTTGCTTGTTGTATCGAGCCGGCTTCCTATACCTATCTATGACATCTTTAAACAATAGTTGGTACACGTGTTGCGGTCACTAATCGTCTTGTGCCAGGGTTGCCATGGTTACGACCTCTTAGGCGTACCTTGTGTCAATTTACAGGGCTTTGTTGTGTTTAATTATCGAGTAGTTAATTAATGTAAATCTATGAGGAATGGAACGCAACACATGAGAGAGAGAAGGAACGATAGTGAGAGGGAGAGAGGGCAGGAATGGCGGATTAGCACTGAAGGGACCGTTTGTCATCATTTTGGGAGATCAAAGATTATTTATTTTAGCAAATATTAGCGTTACACTCGTTAAAATCCTATCTCAGTGCAGGAGCACACGATGCGTTGCGGCGCCGCAACGCAAAGATTTCGACGAATCGACGGGGACACGAGCTGCTTGCGCGCCCGCCGATACGCTGCCGCGCCGGTACTAAGAAGTGTAATACACGAACTCATGTTGTATAATGTACGCAATTCTCAAATTTCCTCAAGAGCCCTAATAATACCTTGCTCGCCTTATGGCTCATTAGCGCTTTAGAAATATCTTCAGCACACTAATGAAGCTCTTCCAATGGTATTTTTGCAAGCTTTTATTTAATTTACCATATTCATAAGCCTAGCCTGCATATGAATATTTTACTAACGAACGTTTAGATGCGCCGTCATCATCTGCCTAGCCTTTTCCCAACTATGTTGAAGTCAGCTTTCCCCCTAACCGGATGCAGCTGGATACCAGTATTTAACATGGAGTGATTGCTTATCTGACTTCCACTACCTAGTTACTGGGTAACACGTCCTTGCAACAAGCTTTAATTTAATCTCTGTGACCCCCATGGCCACGAGGTACACGCTCAAGCGACACACGTCTTGCAACAGTCATCATCATCATTTCAGCCGAAAGACGTCCACTGCTGGACATAGGCCTCACCCAAGCACCTCCACTTCGACCGGCTTTGCGCTTCTCGCATCCAACGGGATCCTGCGGCCTTCACAAGGTCGTCGGACCACCTTGTGGGTGGCCTTCCAACGCTACGTCTTCCGGTACGCGGTCGCCACTCCAGAACCTTTCGGCCCCATCGGCCATCTGTTCTGCGAGCAATGTGCCCTGCCCATTGCCACTTAAGTTTGGCAATTCTTCGGGCTATGTCGGTTACCTTGCGACAGTGACTACGGGGAAAACAAATGAAAGAAGTAGTTTTGAGCATGCCACGAGTCACCGCGACGACGCGACTTGCTAACCGACGGACGAAAACAAGTAACTCGCGCGTGTCGCAGGTCGCACCGCTTTAGGCTGTGAACGGGACCAGCCGGAGGAATCTCCAAAACCGCCTTACTGAATTGCTTGAATTATTTATTCCCCTTTTTCTTACTAAGAATGATTAATTTACCAAAATCCCATCGTCCTGTCCCAGCTCTAACCGCTTCCTTATACCTCCTCCATTTTTAAATAAACAATCTTTTACTGAAATACTGTTGTGAAGCAATATAAAGAATTCACAGGATCTTAACGAGTAGGTACGCTTTTGAAATTCCCCCCTTGGCTGTTACTTGGCTACGGTGGCAGAATTCCTAATTCTTAAATCCATTGGATTTTGCCCTGGAGTTCAGCTATATTTTGTTGGCAGGATAAAATGGTAGAAGTTTTAGTTGGTGGTATGGTTTAAAACATATATTACACCACACCACCTATAAGTTTGACGGGGTAGCCAGTGGCGCCATCTAGTTTTGTTACGAAGTTACTTGAATCACCGTAAAGGTCAGATAAGAGTGACACTGGCTGGTGAGAGTCACTCTAGCGGAGCGTTGCTTTGATGGTGGCGTGGCGGCTGCCTTCTGATGACAGAGATGATGTCAGTCGCTATCATACCACGTCTACGACGAACTGCTAAATCCCGACACAATCCTGATTATATTGAAGGCTGAACCACTTATATGATGACCACTTCTGGTAAAGGCTATCCTGCGTCGTTAAGTTCATAGTATGAGAATCCAATCTAAGAATTAGATAATACAACGTTCCAAATTGAATAATAAACAAATGAATGCGTTTACAGTTCGGCCGACGAGAGAATGTGGCCTTGTCACTTAAATTGTCACCTGCCAGTTTCATACAAACGAATACGTGTTTTGCGAATTTGATCTTTATTAGCTACTAGAAATGTCGCACTGAAAGGTGTCAGGAATGCATTCTCTCGCGACAGTCGGACTGTTGTTTAAATCGTGCTATTCCGCAATTTATAACAAGTCGTATTTTACAAGTGCCACACTTTTATGATTTTACATATTTTAGATGCAAAAGTACTATGTCTGTCTGTCTGATGCGCATTAGCGGCGGATCGGATTACTATAAAATGTGGTACACAGGTAGACCTTAATCTGTAGTGCACCCTAATTGCGTAACACTCTTTCAATAACAATCTGAATAATTTTGAAGGATATTGCTAATCCGTTGCTTCAAATGTTCAAAAAATTTTATGCTCAACAACGTGAATAACGCTAGAAATGTTACAGTTGTTGGACTGTAACAATGAAAGGCATTGCTGCTATTGCTGTTAGTATGTTACGCAATTACCCCGCTGGGTCCTATACGGGTACGTACTGGATTAAAAAACATCGTATGTCCTAACATAGGATGCTTTTTAACGCAGTACCTACGTCCCCAGGCGATAAAATGATAAAATAGATAATAAAATGTTAAAATAGAGTTCAAATCTAAATCTGTGTGTGTATAATGTGTGATATATTATAATTTAGCATTGCCACGTTTAATACTACTTAATAATAATACCTACTACTAATACTCACTACAATATTATTAGTTTTAAGTAATCTTGCTGCGCCCTCAGGGTCATGTACTGACTAGTTTAAGCCTATCGTTTATCTATGTATGTGTACATTGTGCCATAAATAAATAATTTCCGATGTCCAAGCAAAAGCTAGTTAGCTAATAAAATTATTCTAATTTAAGCATTTTGCTGGTGGATCAATTCGAATAATAATTCAATTCATTATGATGCACAGAAATAAATCAACTCTTATCGCATGCCACTGTAATGTACCTATATCTAATAATAATAGGTAAACTTAAATCAATTAATGTATAATAAAATGTTCATAAAGACGATTTAATAATAGTGCATTGAAGATGGATAGTTGTGCATTTTGCACGTTGCATATTATCGACAATAACATACAAATCAAATCAAATCAAATCAAATCGTTTATTTGTGATACATGGGTTAGATACAGGTGTTCATTATATAATTATATAATATTAAATAATGTTCATTCCATGATCAGCCACTTAGGCATACAAATTATTAAATAATACAATGAAAATATGATTATAAAATTCTAATGATCTGATATAATAAATTCCATTAAAGATTAAGTAAAAAAAAAAAAATATTATATTATTAGTCATGCATAACAGACACAAGACAATCAACAACAATACATTATAGTCAAGCGGACATAAAACATTTAAAAAATTTTAGTCGATAAAAATTCAGCAACAGAGTAATAACAGTTTTCTATAAGAAATCGGAACAATTTATTTTTAAAGACATTAAAATTGCTACACTCTTTTATGTCATTAGGAATCTTATTATAGATCTTTGCGGCCATAGCAAACACACTTTTCCCAAAGAGGGTAGTTCTATACTGACGGGTAAGGTTATTATACAAATAACTTCTATTTCGCGATTTAAGCTCTAATGTAAATAGTGATGGATGATGTCTAATAAACAAGGCCATTTCAAAAATATATAAACATGGCACGGTAAGAATTTTTAAATTTTTAAAGTATTCCTTGCAGCTGTCAGTTCTATTAAGTTCACACATAGCTCGCAAGCACCTTTTTTGACATTTAAAAACTTTATCCCAGTTGGTAGCGTTTCCCCAGAATATGATTGCATATCTGAGTCTAGAAGCGACATTACTGTGATAAGCTACAAGTAATGTGTTAAGATTGACCTTTTTCGCTAGCATATACAAACTATAAGATGACTGTGACACTTTTTTGCAAACAAACTCTATATGACTTTGCCATTTCAAATTGTCATCTATGTGTACGCCGAGAAATTTTGTTGTATTCGTCAATTCAACTCTTTCACCGTTAAATTCTATTCGAGTATGTAAAGTGTTTTTTGTTTTCTGTTTAAATTGCATTAATTTAGTTTTATCGATATTAGTTAATAAATTATTATTTTGTAACCATTGAATTATTGAATTTAAACTACTATTTATAATATTTTCATCATTGTATACAACAGTACAGTCATCAGCAAATAGTACCATATGATCTGAAGTAGATTTTGGCAGGTCATTGATATACATAATAAAAAGTGGCGGGCCCAAAACACTACCCTGTGGAATTCCATATTTTATTTTTCTGCTCCTGGACTTATAATTTATTTCATGTTTCGTATTAGGACAAATTTTGACAATACTCGTAATCTGAGTTCTATTACTGATGTAAGATTTTAGTAAGTCTAAAGTGTTGCCCCTAACACCGTACGTTTCCAGCTTACTCAGTAGTATATCATGATCAACGTAGTCGAAGGCCTTTGACATATCCATATACAAAGCATACACAGGCTGTCTTTTATCAACTCTAGGATATATCAAACTTAAGAAATCATAAATAGCTAAATTTATGGACATATTTTTACGAAAACCTTTCTGATCCGGCGTAAAGATATTATTCCTTTCAAAGTAGTCATACAAGTTATTGGATATGGCTTTTTCAATTATTTTAGAAAATGTTGGAGTTAGGGCTATAGGCCTGTAATTTTTGATATCTGATTTAACATCCTTTTTATGGAGTGGTTTAATTATAGTAGTTTTTAACACAGATGGAAAGATTCCCTGTTCGAAGCACATGTTTATAACATGGCTCAGTACAGGTGCAATTATGTGAGATACGGATTTTATTACAAACACACATATGTCATCAAAACCAGTGCTCTTAGTGTTATTTAATTTTTTTATAATAGTATAGATTTCAAATGGACTAGTGGGACTAAGAAAAAAGGATTTCGGTGAATTATACGTGCATGTAGACATTGTTGGGATATTATTACCCGTAGTAGTAGTCTCAGGTTTAACTATATCTACGTAGTAGTCATTAAATAATTCAGCGATTCGTTGAGGGTCTGTAATTTTATGATTGTCTATTACCAATTCACTTATAGTCTCAGGGGGAAAATTTTGTTTTCTCCCATTAATTATGTTCCAGGTGGCTTTCGATTTGTTTTTTGAATTTAATATATAATAATTATTCTGAGATTTTTGAGTTAGTTTAATAATTTTGGCATATCTCAAAGAATATTTTTTAAAATTCAACTTATCTGCGCTATTTTTTGATAGTCTATATTTCCAAAGAAGAGAACGTTTACGTTTACTACATTTTTTAATACCACGTGACATCCATTTTGATCGAACTGTTGTTTTATTTTTAATTTTAAGTATTGGAAAGCACAATTCGTAAAATAGCCTAAATGTATCATAAAATGAGTTAAAAGCATCATTTGCATCCTTTGATTCAAACACTTCAGTAAATTTGAGCTCTTTAATACACTCTTTAAATTTTTCTAAATTGTCTTCAGAATAATCACGTTTAAACGAAAACCAATGGTCAAATGTACAGGTCTTTTTTACTGGACATGATATATATTGCGCCTTATGATCAGATAAACTAAGTTCCAAGACAACTGATTTGGCACCACGAATATTATGAAAAATATTGTCAATGCAGGAACCACTACTTGGTCTTGTAGGCTCATTAATTGCTTGTGTTAGATTAAATCCCGTAGTTAGTTGTTCCAATTCTAATGTGTACTTATTCTTTTTTAACATATCAATGTTAAAGTCACCACAAACAACGATTCTGTTATTTCCATATTTTGTAAAGAGACACAAAATGTCATTAAAATTATTAAAAAACAAATTAATATATTTATTATAGTTATTACTCTTTGGTACCCTATAGAGACATAAAATTATCATATTGTGGTCAATTAATTTAATTGCAGAGCATTCAATCACATTAGGCATACTATACTTTTGAACAGCTTCAAGTACGACAAAGTTAATATGGTTTTTTACTAGAATGCATGTCCCCCCTCGTCGCTTGTTACGCGAAAAATGTGTAGCCAAGATGAAATTTGGAATTTGAAGGAGTTCAATATCGTCATTTGTCATATTGTGTTCTGAAAAACATAAAACGTCAATATTTTTACCTGTATCTGCTAGGTCATCAAGGCAGACTGTAAACAAATCTGACTTCGCAATAAGGCCACAAATATTTTGGTGAATTATATTTATATGGTTATAAACGAAAAAAATCATTACGATTTGAGTCAGATTTAACAGAATCTATTTCTTCAGAAGTGACGTCATAACATGTAGCAATATTAATGTCCGTTT
This sequence comes from Oligia fasciuncula, assembly GCA_963082905.1. Taxonomy (NCBI): domain Eukaryota; kingdom Metazoa; phylum Arthropoda; class Insecta; order Lepidoptera; family Noctuidae; genus Oligia; species Oligia fasciuncula. The sequence goes on from OY720409.1 coordinate 11,569,963, forward strand.
GAGTACTTTTAGTAGAGGGTTTAACATCACAATTATTATAAACAGTACATGGCATTATCAATTGATTATTATCATTATTATTATTACAATATATCTCATTATGATCATTATTATTAGCATTAGTAAAGAGTAATTTACATTTTGAATTATAGTACAATCGCAATATGTCCCTTTATATGTATCGACATATGTAAGATGACTAATCATCTTACAAGTATGTTATTGTTTAATAAATTAACAGATTGCTAGTTAATATTCTACGAGTTAAGGACCGGTATTGTGGAACTTTCCTATCTTTGACCATCTTTATGAAATTCAAATTTTCTTACGTTTTTTGCAATTTGCAGATCAGTGTCAGGTTGTATCTTGATCAAAATATGATTCGCGACAATAACAGGTACAAAGAATTATAATCATTAGAATCATTAATATTATCTTTCTAAGTTAGATTTCAACCACCAACCACCATTCTCATATGGAAAAGTGTTAATGGTAGAAATCTAACTTAGAACTAACTTAACCTACTTAAGTCTACCACTTTCACCTTAATAAATATCTTAGTGCTTGTCGTTTATTTGCCATAATCGCCAATACTTGAAGTTTCCCTACGTGAATCAGAAATGAACAGATCATTAGGAAAACCAAGGTAATCGAAGAATTGATATTCCTCGCAAAACATATGGCCGATAGTGCCAAATGGTTCTGAAGTGGTGACCGCGTACCGGAACACGTAGCGTTGGAAGTCCTCCCACAAGGTGGAGTGTGGACCGATGACCTGGTGCAGGCCACAGGAATCCGCTGGATGCGAGAAGCACAGAACTGGTCGAAGTGGCGGTGCTCGGCCTATATGTCCAACAGTGGACGTCTTTCTGCTGAAATGATGATGATATAAAATCCATAGATATTAATATTATAAATGCGAAAGTAACTCTGTCCATCTGTCTGTTACCTTTACACGTCTTAACGGATTCTGACTAAAACCAAGGCCGTGAGCAAAAGCTAGTTAAACATAATATATTTCACTTCTCCGGACGAGTTACCTAAGTTCTACAAATAGGTATTGCAGAACCTTGTCTGCATTTGCAATACCTAACACATGTATGTCTACGTCGCGTCGATACAATACTTTTTTTCGTGACCACACTTATTGATGCGGAATCGACTTGAGCTGCTTAGAACGAGCTTTATGGCCATGCAATAAGAGCGAAAACAAATATTCGCCTTGTTTCAGTTCGGACGACGCGCCTGGGCTCCGATCAGGGGGTCTACTCTCTAAGTCTGTCAACGAAGATACAGACCCGTCCGAAATTACTTGATCCGTCAAAACAAGTATCAAATTAAATTTTTCCTGAATCGAATTTTACATCGTGCCGAATTACCGATCGCCGAAGTGACCGAAGTTTGGTGATAGTGATCGGCTCAAGCCAATTCCATGTCTATAAGTTTGGTCACTAACATATACAGGCTGTAAAAAATATCACCACTACACGAGACACTGTTACCACGAATTCAGGTAATGATTTAATGGGTTATAAAAAAAAATCTGCTGTTTTATGTGCAATATCTACATGGTCAAATTCAATTAGTTATTATTATTGGTCTGTGATGTCCCTGCAGGACAAAGGCCTCACTACTCTCTTTCCATTTCTCTATGTTCAAAGCTGCTAAGGACCAGTTCTTGTTGAAGAAGTCCAGCTCATCCCGCCATCTCCGTCTGGGCCTGCCACGATGTCGCTTGCCATTAGGAGGGACCCATTGGGTCGTCAGTTTGGCCCATTGTTCGTCTGACATGCGGCAGATGTGTCCAGCCCAGTTCCATTTTAGCGTGGCAGTTTTACGAAATGAAATAGTTGATTTCTACACTGGGGCGGGTATTGCTGAAAGGCTGAAACACACATTTACACTTATAGCAGCCTACTGAAACAGGACCAACCTACCGTCCGAGTGGCGAATTGAATCAGGTCAATAAAAAACGTCAAAGAGAATGGGCCCTTTGAG